>JAEOAD010000048.1:5407500-7873750 GCA_036365145.1 Orientallactaga sibirica
TATAAAAGCAAGAGGCTTCTCGGGACGAGGTTTGTTTAGGTTCAGGGAGGGAAAAGGAACAAAATATGGCATTTAATTTAATTTAATTTAATTTAATTTAATTTAATTTAATGCTATGGTAGTGTCATGATTCCTGACCAGCTTCCAATCCCACTTGATGCATAGGAAACACATAGCTATAAGGATGAATAAGGGCAGATCATGCCGGGGGAGAGCCATCAGCTTGGATTTCCATTGGATTATGTATACTACCAGTGACAAAGTCAGCACTAAATATATAGTATTTTCTCCCCCACATGTCTGTAAAATTGCTATTTATCAATTTATAGATTAGCTCTCAATAACAGTTATCTAAACCTGTTTTGACAGTGAGGTTAACATTGGGGTATTTTGTCAGTATACAGTATCGTAGATTCCTTGATCCTAAATATTAATGGTTAAAGAGAATTTACTCAAATCCTCATCCCAGAGACAAGTGAAAGAATTCACAAACCTGTTGTCAAACAAACCTTTCAGAATCCAAATTCCAGAACCAACAGTTGTGATACCATATGCTTAAATAACTTCATTAACAATAAATACATATGTAATTATAGGGTTATTATAAAATTAATGTTATGGGGTATATCTCATGGATGCAGCATTTCATTGCATAAAAATAAATATAGATGTGTATGAAGCATTGAAACGATATTTAGTACATAGGGCACATGTACTACATAGTAGATTCTATGCACAGCACTCGCTGCTACTGGAAAGCAGGCAGGATCAACTCTTTAAAAAATATTTATCTAAAAGAGAAAGATGGACAGAGAGAGTAACTAGTGGTATATCAGGGCTTCCTGCCACCGCAAACGAACTCCAGATGCTTGTCCCATTTTGTGCATCTGGCTTTATGTGGGTACTAGGTAATTTAACTCAGGCCATCAGGCTTTGCAAACAAGCACCTTTAACCTCTGAGCCATCTTTCCAGCCCGTACCAACTTTGTAAAAAGAGAGTTTTATTTGCATTTATTATTTCTTTGATCCTGTACAAGCAATTTGCTAGACTTTGGCTTTATTACTTGTAAAAATGTTCAGGAAAACAAAGCAACATAAAACCTTCCCCTCTCAGTTATTAGAATAGAATATCTTAATGGCCTGCACTTAAAGATTTATTAGTGCTGTCACTGTTTATGTTGCAATTTTTTAAAAAATAAAACCAAGTGTCCCAGAAAAACTTAGTGATTTCAGATTATTCAGCATGGCAGGAAACAGCTCAGGAAAACAGTGAAGAGCTTATATCAACCAGGTGAATGCTGAAGCCACTTGAACGACGGGAAAATGGTGCTTGTTTGAACTACTTTTCCTCTGACTTGCTGATGGCTTTATGGACCAATCTGGTTTCCCAATGCAAAACCTTGAGTCTGGCTGTGAAGGTTAGTAGAATAGAACTTATTTGCTAATTATTATGTATGAGAAGAAGTGATGTAGTCTGTCCATTCTTTTTATTTTTATTTTTTCACCAACTCATTCCAAACAAATGAAACATTGTACAAAGCTGTCACAGAGGTAATGAACAAATCTGCCACTTGGGCAGAAGTGAATAAACCAGGCTAAGGAAGAAGCTGGGGACAGTTTCCTTTGGAAATTAGAATACTCCAAAGGGTTTGTATATGCTCAAGGATTAGAAGCTGTAGAAATGCCATGAGCAGATATTTCTTGGCCAATATAAATGAAGTAAGCATTGAAGAAGTCCCTTAGTATATAGGTAATCTGGGAAGATGGGAGATGTGATTATGAGACAAATGGATTTGCATATGCAAAAGTATGAATCTGTTCCCTTACCTCACACCATATACTAAAATTAACACAAAATGGAATGACACTTGAACATAAGAGCCCAAATCATAAAACCATAGATGAAACAATGAGCTTAAATATTTGTAACCTTGAATAAGAAATCAATTCTTTTAAAAGCCGGGTGTGGTGACTCATGCCTTTAATCCCAGCACTCGGGAGGCAGAGGTAGGAGGATTGCTGAGGGTTCGAGGCCACCCTGAGACTACATAGTTAAATAGTCAGCCTGGACCAGAGTGAGACCCTCCCTCGCAAAACAAAAAAAAAAAAAAAGAAAGAAAGAAAGAAAGAAAGAAATTAATTCTTTAAAAATATTTTTACTTATTTATTTACAAGGAGAAAGAGAGAAAGAAAGAAAATGGGCATGCCAGGACCTCTGGGCCCTGTAAAAGAACTTCAGATACATGCACCACTATATGCATCTAGCTTTACCTGGGTACGGAGGAATCAAACCCAGGTCATTAGGCTTTGCAGGTTAGCACTTTAACTGCTGAACCATCTTCCTAGCCCAGGAAATGGATTCTCATGGATGACAACAAAAGCATGGGAAACAAATAAAAACAATACTAAATTAGATCTCATCAAAATTTAAAACCTTTGTTTATCAAAAGATATGGTTAATCAAGTGAAAATAACAAGCCACATAATTGGGAAAATCTTTAGAAATCATACAACAGATATAAATTTGACATATAAAAAGAGTTCTCACAACATCAAAGCCAAAAGAAAAAAAAATAACTCATTTTTTTTTTTTTAAATGGGCCAAAGACCTCACGAACCCTTTCTCTAGAAGATGGGAAGTTGCTGATGATTGCATGGAAATCCTCTCAACAACACGGGTCACTGAAGATCACAAGCACAGTGAGAGATCACAGTGCTTCCATTAGCTAGTGTCAGAAAAGAAAATCCATGAAGCTATGAAGGAACTGGAACCCCTGTACACTGCTGGCGGGAATGAAAACTTGAGCCAACGTTAAACATCTTCAATTTTCATTTGAAAATTCTGTTCCCTTTTAACTGCCCTGTAGAAACCTTACAGGTTTTTAATTTTTTTTTGCTATATTCCAATTTCAAACAGGTCCTTTAATTTTTATTCTTTTTTTTTTTTTTTTTTAGAGATAGGGACTCACTCTAGCCCAGGCTGACCTGGACCTTGCTCTGTAGTCCTAGGCTGGTCTCAAACTCACAGCAATCCTCCTACCTCTGCCTCCTGAATGCTGGGATTAAAAGCATGCCCTTTAATTTTTATATAAAGAAAGCTGTGCATTGCTACTGAACTAAATGCATGTTCCCTAGATATGCGATACTGGCCTCATGCAATTCAGTTCAGTTCCATTACTTTTAATCTTTGTTTCTTTCTTGGTAGCTGGTAATACAGATGTAGGAACCCTGGATGCTAAATCAGGAGAGAGAAGAAAGGTCTTCCTGGTCCCTCTTTGCCAGTGAGTTGGCTCCATAAGTTTACAGTAAATAGAATCATCCTCAATGGTTGGGGAAGTCATTGGAATCGAAGAGAAAGCAAGGAGAACTAGAGATGAAGTGATGAATGTTTAATTATGTTGTTTTATAAGTTTTCCACTGCATAAATTCTATAATAATAACCACCAGTATTTATAATAATTAGCTTTGATCTTAAATTTGTGCTTAAATTTTGCTTGACACAGTATTCTAATCAGAATGACTAATAAGTCAAAACACTGCTGCTGCTGTTATTCATTTAGTAAAAGTATCTGCTATCAGTCAACAGAGCCCTCCAGGTATGCCGCTTGGGTGTACAGATGTAATACAGCAGAAGTGCTATGTTTTGGGGGAGGGATGTGAAAACGAGCAAGAGCTGGAGAAGTTCTTTTTTTCTTTATTTTTAAAGGGGAGGTGGCTGTGGAGAGGAATGTATGGGTTTTCAGATTTAAAGGGTCAAAGGCTGATAGATGAGTAAGTTGTGTGCCTGGAGGAAGTATGTACTCATTTACAAGCAGGGCTGACTCAACACTCCCATCACAGGCATTATGACCATCAAACAGATATCCATGAAAGCATTCTCCTGATACTTCACTAGATGCCAGTTTAAAATTAACTCTCTAGGGCTGGAGAGATGGCTTAGTGGATAAGGCGCCTGCATGCTAAGCTTAAGAACGCTGGTTCCATTCTCCAGTGGTTCCAATCTCCAGGTCCCGCATTTAGCCAGATGCAAAGTGACGCAAGGGTGCAATGCCGCACTTGACCACAAAGGGGCGCACACATTTGGATTTCGTTCTCAGCAGCTGAGAGACTGCTGGCGCACCCATCTCTATCTGTCTCCCTCTCCCTCTCTGTCTGTCTGTCTCTCTCTCTGCGTCTCTCTCCAAAAATAAATAAAATAAAAAAAGAGAGAGAGAGAGAGAACAGAAAAGACTTTAATTTTTTTTTTAAAAAAATTAGCTCTCTAGACAGGGGTGGTAGCACGCACCTTTAATCCCAGCATTTGGGAGGCAGAGATAGGAGGATCACCATGAGTTCAAGGCCACCCTGAGACTACAGAGTGAATTTCAGGTCAGCCTTGGCTAGAGTGAGAAGACCCTACCTCGAAAAAACAAAATAAAAATGAATAAATAAATAAATAAATAAATAATAAAATAAGCTCTGTAAAATATATTGGTAGGGTATCCAAACCTCCTAAAGAAATTTAAGTAAATTAAATCCCTCCATGCTTAATGAAACACATATTTAATGACATCATAAGGATAAGAGGAAAATTAGAGAGATTAATAATTTTTATATCAATATGTTCATTCGATAGATGAAAACTATACCATGCAGACGTCAGGTGGCAAAGGAGTTAAAGTAATGTTCACATAGTGTGTCAGTCACCTTTCTGTTACCCTTACAAATCCATGCAATAAGCAACACAGAAAGAGGAGTCAGTTCATTACCAGTTGTCCCTTTTGCTTTGGCACTTGTGGTGAGGCAGCACATTAAAATGGGATGAGTGGAAGGTAGGGAAAAACCGCTCACCTTCTGGCCAGGAATCCAAATAGAAAGGGGCTGTGGTCCATAGTCCCCTGTGAATCCCCATGCAAGGCTTTGCTGCTGGAAGCCAAGACTTGACCACTAGGACCTTTGGGTTATTTATCCAAATCAAAGTAATACCATTGTCATATATCTGGCTAAGATGTGTTGGATAAGTTGTCAAGACAAGGAGATAGTCACATCCACGGCTGGTTAAAATAAATACCCTTTCAACCTGTAGGGAAAGGAATAAAAAATGGCCATCTAGGGCTGGAGAGATGGCTTAGCGGTTAAGGCACCTGCCTTCTAAGCCTAAGAATGGCGGTTCCTATCTCCAGGTCCCACATTTAGCCAGATGCAAAGTGACGCAAGGGTGCAATGCCGCACTTGACCACAAGGGGGCGCATGCATCTGGATTTCGTTTGCAGCAGCTGAGAGGCTGCTCGTGCACCCATGTCTATCTGTCTTTCTCTCTCTCTCTCTCTGTCTCTCTCTGTGCATCTCTCCAAAAAAAAAAAAAAAAAAATGGCCATCTAGTACATATCACTGTCCTTAATCCTAGAGTTCCTGAATTAAGACTATCTGTGACAGAAATAAACATTTGTGTAGAAATTTTATACAATTTTAATTATCAAACTTGTTTAATAGCAAAATCTTAACAACCAAAGTGGGCATGCTCCAAAGTCCAACAATAAAGATTGTTTACATCAAGTATGTTAAAGATGTAACTTGGATAAGTATAGCACCAACAGAAGATCTTTTACAAGTTAAATACATGGAATTATTATGTGAAAAATAGAAAACAGAAAGCCATACTGACAATAAATACATGCATCAACAATAGCTTTATTTTCATAAATCCATAGAACAATGCAGGAAAATACACACTTAGATGCAAAAAATATCTACATATCTGGAGGACAGAATGATATGTTATTTTTCCAAATATGTATATTTTCTACCATGCATATATAAGTTTCTTCTGAAAATGAAAATAAACAAGAATTTATGAAAATAAACTGCAACTATAAATTTACATCAGTGTTTGCATTCATACCCAGGAAAGCTGCCAGTTATTTTGCTTTTGATTATTTAACAAATCCTAGGTTTGATAGTCAAAGCCACTGCTTTAGTTTCAAAACAGTATCCAGACTGTTAAGCAAACTGAACAGAAACTGACTGCTCTTCTCTGCCAAAAAGGAAAACTCTTGAAGTGGCAACTTGTGGTGCTAAGTTTCTTGTAGCAGCTATCCTTTCAAGAAAACTTACCAAATAAGACCATAGCTGTGCACCTGCAGGTTATGATGAATTAAATGTCACCTGTGGTTTCTGTAAGGGATCCATATTGTAGCAATCTATTCTCAGAGTACGTCCTGGGATGCTGTTTTGCCAGTGTGTACAAATTGGGTGAGCATGCCCTGAAACAGGGGAGGGCACATTTCCATTTCTTGGCAGACTCCTTGCATTCCCACCAAGAGAGATGGTGCCTCCAGCAACAGCCATGAAGAATCCATGCTGTGAGAAGAGTGCTCCCTAAAGTATCTCCCCACTTTTGTTCTGTGGAGCCTTTTTCTTTTTGTTTCAGCTACTGTTATTTTAAAAAACTCTAGATATTATAGACAGTAAACATATTTGTCATTACTGACTTTGTATTTTACTTAATATTATGTGATATATATACATATACTTAGTAAAATGCTTTAGGGAAAAATGTTGAATATTTTTTAAATAAATTCAGCAGCTTCACTCATAGGTCTAGATACCTTCAATAAAGGCCTACTCAGTGCCTGCCCATTTAATCATGTCTGTGGTCATTTCCACTTGAGGAAATTGCTTCAATCATAATTGTTCATCTTCTTATCTAGCTATGTATTTATCCATAAAAGTCTTCACTTTAGCATATCTTGAATTATTTTGGTGGCAACTTTTAAGAGTTTATTTTTCTCCTCAGACAGTTGTCCTATAAATAATGGCACAATCTGTTGTAGTGCCATCTATATTATTGGCAGAATTCTTCATGTTTATGCATCAAGTATCACTAAAAATATATTCCACACTTTAACATTGGATGAAATAACCTTTGAATATCTTAGAATGTAATTCACAAATACAAACAGAAAGAAAAGAGAAATATTCAGTTATTTCTAATATAGCAAAATGGGCTTACTACTATTTCAAACCTATAAGTATTAGATTATTAGGCTTATAGAATAAAAACTAATGACTCTAACATTTAGCTCTTGTAATGTTAAAATTTTCTGTAAAATCACTGTGAAAAAATATATCCCACTATAGGAATTATCAATTTTACCTTCCTGGGCTCCTTTTTAAAACAATTTTTGACAGAATTTGCCATTCAAGTCTTCATGTACAAAACAATTGAAACCCATCCTAGATAAGGATATTTTCCAAATAACTTTTACTTTTTTTTTTTTTTTTTTTTTTTTTTTGGTTTTTTGAGGTAGGGTCTCACTCTAGCTCAGGCTGACCTGGAAATCACTATATAGTCTCAGGGTGTCCTCAAACTCACAGTGACCCTCCCACCTCTGCCTCCCAAGTGCTGGGATTAAATGCGTGCGCCACCACACCCCTTAATAAAAACTGCATGTTACTCAAATGGAGGTATTCCACTGACTTATCCAGGGAAGTTAATGTTTTAAGTATTTTTTAAAACATTGGTTTATAATGAGATACTATATTTTCCTCCATTATATACAATAGGGAAGAATCTAAAGTATCCTTCTCTCTGTTAATGCTCAGTACCGTGTGTTCTCGATGTTACTGTGAACCAGGTGTATGGTTTACCAAATGTTAATGTTTTGCTAAGCCTGTATATATTTAGCCTGTGTTTCTCAGAGATAGGTGTATAGAAGATATTTCAAGAGCTATAGTAGAGGGTGAGGAAGTGGTATGGGGAGCTGACCCCAAACCTTCCTCTATTTCAATCATTCTAGGAAAGCTGCATGTACAAAAGACTTCTGCATGTTGCATGTTCAAGAGACAAATGGAAAGTTCCACTTAAGACCCTTGCTTCAGGTACTCCATAGATCTGCATGGCTCTTGTTAAAGAATTCTTTGGTATCTGACTTTGACCATGGTGGTGCTACCTGTGTGTAAAGGAGAAGACCATAGAATATTGCATGATGGAGATTTAAATCTTTAAACTAGCCCTGGGATCCTCTTGTTCAAGATCCTCCTTTCATAGTAGCTGGAACCAAGTCAAAGAACACGAGGTTACTTGTTCAACCTCTAATGGAATATATCAAATGACTTTCCTTCTTTCAAAAGTTCATTGACTGGATACTATATGTCCAGCCTTAGTTCTGTAATGAGAAATGAGAGTGTTGATTAAGACAGGCACAGACACTGCTCCTTGGAGGTCCTTTCTGGAGGAAGAGATGAAAAATAATCATGCACAGACATATGGCACAGCTTCAAGAGCTGACAGTGCTGAGTTCCGTGAAGCATGGTAGGGGAGGCATATAGCTGAGGGCAGAGGCAATCTTAGGAAAGGGAATCAAGGGACAAGGAAAAGTTTAAGGCAGGTGCAATCTTGGTTGGTTCAAGCAACAGCAGGTCAATAGTGTGGCTACAGTGGAGAAAAGTATAGGAGCAAGATTAGGAAGAAAGGACACTATAAGGGCTGAGAAAATGGCTCAAAGGATAAAGGCACTTGAAAAGCCTACTGACCAGGGTTCAATTCCTAAGCCATACCTGTAAGCTGGATACAAAATGTGGTGCAATTGCCTGATGTGTTTGCAGAGACAAGAGGCCTTGGCATGCACATGCACATGCACACACATACACCACACAACATGCCCACATGCAAATAAATAAAAATGGGAAAAAGAGAAAGGACACTAAATGAATTGGGCATAGGAACACATGCCTTGAAATGCCAACACTCAGCAGGCCAATGCAGGAGGACAATTTCAAGGTTAGCCTGGGCTTCATAGCAAGATCTTATTTTTTAAAATCTTATGGGCTCAGGACCTGGTTTTAGCAGTACTTTAAGTGTGACATGGGAAAGAGTTGTACAGAGAATAGATGTGTGGAATTGATGAATCATAGGAATTAGGTAGAGTCATAACATTAAAAAGACTCAAGGGGGGCTGGAGGAATGGCTTAGCAGTTAATGTATTTGCCTGCAAAGCCAAATGGACCAGGACCCATGTTAGCCAGTTGCACAAGAGGGTGCATGTGTCTGGAGTTCGTTTGCAGCATCTGGAGTCCCTGGCATGCCCATTCTCTCTCTTTCTCTGTAAAAAAATTTAATTAATTAATTACTCAATTAAAAAAATACTAAGCCAGGTGTAGTGGTGCATACCTTTAATCCCAGCACTCGGGAGGCAGAGGTAGGAGGATTGCCATGAGTTCGAGGCCACCCTGAGATTACAGAGTGAATTCTAGGTCAGCCTGAGCTAGAGTGAGACCCTACCTCAAGAGACCAAAAATAAAATAAAATAAAAAGACTTAGGGATGGTAGTAGTTGAAGTGCAAACTGAATGATAGGGATTTAAGCAGTGTAGGATTTTTAAGGGAAGAACAGTAGTGGAGGAAGTCAGGCGACCACACATACTTATTGATATTAAAAAAAAAAAAAGGTGAAGAAGAAGCAGGGATGGCAAATAAGACCCTGGGACACAAGGTCATCAGGTTTGCCTCCTAACTAACACAAGAAGAAAGAGTGGGTGGAGGAGCAGCTATAGAATGGTGGCAGCCATTCATGGGGCCATGCCAAAGTCAGTTGGGCATAGAATCAGAGGGTCATTCATGGCTTTTGGAATGGATATTGAGGTTGTGCGCCATTGTTCTAGGGAAGGAGTTGGAGGTCATGGGAACAGATAATGAGGAAGAGATAGGGAGGAGAGGGAGAGAGATGGCAAACTAAGCAATGGTGTGGGTAACTTTTGAGAAATTTGTCTATAAGAAGGAGAACTGAGGGCTGGAGAGATGGCTTAGCGGTTAAGGCACCTGCCTCCTAAGCCTAAGAACGCTGGTTCCAATCTCCACGTCCCACATTTAGCCAGATGCAAAATGATGCAAGAGCGCAATGCCACACTTGACCACAAGGGGGCGCACGCAACTGGATTTCGTTTGCAGCAGCTGGGAGGCTGCTGGCACGCCCATCTCTGTCTTCCTCTCCCTCTCTGTCTCTCTCTCTCCAAAAAAAAAAAAAAAAAAAAAAGAAGGAGAACTGAATTAAATGTCAAAGAGACAGAAGACAATTTTTCTTTCTGGTTTATAAGGTAGAGTAGATGTAAGCAGATTAAATATTTTTATCTTAACATAATATTTTAAGTTAGCATAAAAAGCAATGGGTTTCATTATGGTATTTTATATATATATATATATATATATATATATATATATATATATCATTGTGGTAGTTTGATTCAGGTGTCCCCTATAAATTTTGGTTTTCTGAATGCCAGACATGGAGGCAGTGTATGGTTAGGGGTGGGCTTATGGGTGTTATAGTCAGCTTCCTCTTGCCAGTGTTTGGCACACTCTGCAGATACTGTTGTCCATCTGATATTGCCCAAGAGGTGATGTTTACCCCCTGCTCATGTCATTGCTTTCCCCTGTCTTCATGGAGCTTCCCCTCAAGTCTGTAAGCTAGAACATTTTCTTCCCATAAGCTGCTCTTGGTCAGGCGTTTTCTGCCAGCAATGCGAACCTGACTCCAACAACCATTTTTTGTGTGTGTGTGTGTGTGTGTGTGTGTGTGTGTGTGTGTGTATTTGAGTCAAGCCCAAAAGACAGGCTTTTTTTATGTGAGAGAGGGAGAATGGTAGTGAGAGAGAGAGAGAGAGAATGAATTGGTGCACTAGGGCCTCCAACCACTGTAATCAAACTCCAGATGAATGCACTACCTATCATGCATGTGTGACCTTATGCACTTGTGTCACCTTACGTCTGGCTGACATAGGAACTGGAGAGTCGGACATGGATTCTTAGGCTTCCAGGAAAGTGCCTTAACTGCTAAGCCATCTCTCCAGCCCCCATTATATGTTTTATCTCCCTCTCTCACTGTCCTTCCTTATCACCATCTCCCTTTTACTTGTACCTTTCCTCCTCACAAATAATCCTCCTTCTGCTGTCATCTCAGCTGTATTCCATCACTCTCCCCACTTTTCTTTCTCATCTTTCATGATCCTCTACACAACACACACACACAAATTTAAATCTAGAATCATACATATGAGAGAAATGTGATATTTGTCTTTCTAAGAAGACCCTACACATTTTAAACATATTGGTAAAATTGTTCAAGAAAAGGGAGACATGACAAGGTAAAAAATATCAATTTAACAAGATGTCTGAAAAAAATACTTGTGAATGGAATTCACTGGATAGATGGTGTCATTGATATACACTTAATGAAAAACATATAATTATATGTGTGCTTTTATATAATAATTTTTACCTCAAAATTTCAAAACAATTGATCATACTAACAATGCACTAAATGTATGTATCTGGTATACAATTATTTTCTAATGCTCAGAAAGTTCTTCACACCTAGAGCCTCATACTTAACCTCTGTCTGGTAGAGCCTGTGGGAGGTGAAACCTTGAGCCTGTGTCAGTGGGGACAGACCTTGAGGTTTATTCATCCAGCCCCACTGGGAGTCCATATCTAGCTCATTATTGCTGCTTTCTCCTTGCTGATGTGACAAGATGGAATACCCTGCTGTCTGCTTGTGCCATGCTTTCTTTACCATGGCGAAACTTCTCTTGAAGGTATTCATAAGAAATA
Organism: Orientallactaga sibirica; assembly: GCA_036365145.1. Lineage (NCBI taxonomy): Eukaryota > Metazoa > Chordata > Mammalia > Rodentia > Dipodidae > Orientallactaga > Orientallactaga sibirica. The sequence continues at coordinate 5,419,087 of JAEOAD010000048.1, forward strand.
AACCCTTTCATTCAATAAACTGCTTCTGGTCAAGTGTTTTTTTTTCTTTTTCCCCCAGCCAAGAGAAGATAAGGTCTACCATAAGTTTCCCAAGTCACCCAACTAATAAATAGCAAACTAAGCTTAGAATATGATATAACACCCCCAAATCCCTTGATCTTCCATTATGCTGTTTTCTGAGCAACATTCTCTTCATAGGCGGCACAATCAATGACCCACGCAGGCTGACTTGCAGGGCAGTGAACTTTGATCCATTCCCAATTGGCTGGTAACTGATGTTTGAGATGACTTTTTTTTTTTTTTTTTTCTCAGAAAACCTGTTTTCTGGCAAATGAGACATTCACCACTTACTATGAAGCTAATCACCAATTATTTCACAACTTTATTATGTGCCACATACTTTTCCTCATGCTGGTGCCATGCTTTCCTAATTAGATTCTGAACCTCTTGAAAGCTAACATCATTTCTATTAGTCAGTATGACCCTGCCACAGGATGGTGTCTCTGCAAGGCACAGATGGGCCTCATGCTTGAGTGCTTGCCTAGTATAGCAGAACAAGGCCTGGCTTTGATTCCCAGCACTACCTAAAAACATAGTGTCCCCTTCCTGACAGATAAGCATGCTGAAGCACACAATTATTTGCTGATCCATCTTCATCTGCAAACATGCCGAAGGCACCATACCGGTTGAAATGACGGCTAAACAAGAATGCATATTTCAAAGCTTCCTAAAAGTAGTGGAGGTGCTCAGTGCTAGTGTTTGTTATATTGAAGCATCATGTAGGAAGGCATGGAATGAAGGCCCAAAGGAACCCCCCCAAACTAATTAAAAACAAGAACAACAACAACTTGGCCTCATTTCCAATTTTTCCAGCTGCAGATCCTGATGAATACATTGACCAAAGCCTCAACTTAACATACAACCAGCTGTTATTTTCACTTTACAAAGACTCAGAGAAAAACACCCGGTCCAACACAGCAATTAAAGACTTTGTATTTAGAGGTAAATTACCATCATTAGGGCCAGCAATTTTACCATGTGGAGTACTAAGTATGTTGTGTTTTAATCCCCACCTTATTCTCCTCCTAGAAGGAATGCTACCTAAAATAACACATCTACGAATGACTGTTCTTATCAATATGAAAGTCAATCAGTTAGGTGTCATTCAGAGCTGAAAATAATCATGTTGCTTACATTCCATCTTGGTTAACTAACCAGTTTTTTTAACTACCCATAAGGAAATGTCTCTGTTGCAGAGTGCAAACAGCAAGAAAACAGAAAGGTAAGTCTTTTCCACTTGACTGCTATATCTTTTCACTTCTATTGCTTTCCAATTTCTTGGGCATCTTAAGGGTTTATAGATGATAGCATGCAAAGGTGCATTTCATAGTTCTAAAAGCACCCACATTTGAAAGAAAGAATCCCATATTTGGAAAGCATGAAAAGAGTAAGCAGTGATATCAAAAGGGAAGAAGAAGGGCTGGAGAGATGGCTCAGCAGTTAAGGCTCCTGCCTGAGAAGAACTCCTGTTGGAGTCCTGCAGAATCCATGTAAAGCCAGACACAGAGTGAGGCAAGCATGCAATGCCAGAAGTGGCCAAAAGGGGCACACTTGTCTGGATTTTGTTGACAATGGCTAAAAGGCCCTGGAGCCCCTATTCTCTCTCTCTCTCTCTTTCTGTCTTTCTATCTCAAAAGAAAGGAAAAGGAAGAAGAAGAGAGGAGGTTAGTGTCAAACAAGAAAGGGGTATTTTAGAAAAGGTAGAAGGCAAGGATGAAGAAGAAAACAAAATTCCTATTAGAAGCTGGCAACAATGAAAGGATTAGTCTAGTAACTTGCTTCAGAACTATGCAACCAAAGGCCTCAAATGGCATTTACTGGCAATAAAGTGCATTGAAATGTTCCAATTACCATGGGAGCAAAGGCTGTTTGTATAAGATTTGGGTTCAGCTTGATTCAGGATTGATTTACTTTTTTGTGTCATATTATCCCTCTCCAGTGACAACAATGCTTCATCATTGGTTACTGAACCTGGATTCAGTAGACAAGAGCAAGACAGATGATGGAGTCTAGAAAAGTTTTCACAGACCATTCTATATTAAGGAGATTCAGCAGTTAAGTATTACAGAGTGAAAAATAGGATTTAGGACAGAGTAAAACTGCAATGGTAAAGTGAAACCAAAGCAATGCATGAAGATCACTGGGGCTTTTGTTGTGTTTGAGTCCACACAGGTATTTCATGGTGACCGAGGCTGCTAGCCTTTGAATAATCACAAAGAGTTCCAGCTAGCAGAACAAAGCTGTTGTAGCCTTGGGCACAAGCAGATGGACAGTTCCGGCAGGCTCCTTGTTTCTCATTAGAAAAAAAAAAAAAATGCATGAACTCACAGATTTTTGTGAAGCCCTAGGTGAAGTTTTCAAGGAGCTCAGTACTGCCCGTGGCCATATAAGGAGAATGTAGGCTCTTGTGTAAAGATTTGCCACAAAATACTGGCATCCTCTCCTGATAGCACGAGGTAATAGACCTCAGAGTGCTAGAATGCATTCACCGAACTGAGATGTTAACACAGATTAGCAAATCAGTTCTTAAAAACACACAGTAAAGACAAGGGAAAAGAACACAGGAACTTTAATGCAGAGTTTGGTGAAAGCAGGCTAGAAGAAACATGTCACGTAAATCCTCAGGTGTACTTGAGTTGGCTAGCTGTTGCTCATTATTTACTTTGACAAACAGCCTCAAGTTCATTTATGTGTCTTAAGAGTGTAAAGCAAGAGCAACAATGGTGACGCCAATGGTTGGGCAGTTTTAGATTTCATGACTTTTCTCTGCTTTTATGAAGCTTATGAATTTATCATGTACCCAAATGTCACATGCTTCAAGTATATTTAGAATATCATGAATATCAAGGGCCAGTTGAACTTTACGTTTAGCACATATGTGATTTGCTTACGTTATCTGTGCGTGTCGCATTGTTTACATATTTATTTATAGTTAACATGTCTTATGAATTCTGTCTCATAAATTATTTATTTCAGTATTTCATTTTATTATGACTGTGTTTCTTATGTCCTGTAGAAGTGAATGATAATGAATGATAAAGGAAATTCACATTGTGTTAAAGATGAAAATAGACTTGCTAGAGAGAAGAGAAACCCTGAAGCTAGGGTGGTTGGGACTGGGTCACTGAACTTGAGATGACATTGACATTTGACAATGTGGTGGTGCATGTTGAGAGTTAAAAGGGAAAACACAGGTAGTGAGACTAGCCTGCCTTGCACGTTTGCTGATTCTTGTATTTTTGTTAGCGATAGGAATGTCATATCATGCCTGGGAGATGGCTCAGTGGGTAAACACTTGCTCCATAAGTGGGAAGACCTGAGTTTGGATCCCCAGACACCGTGTAAAACTTGTCACCCTAACAGGCTGTAATCCCAGCGCTACTACGGTGAGATGGGAAGCAGACACAAGAATCTTTCAAAGTTTGAAGACCCTCATAATAGAAGAAAAAGATGATGACATCAAATTAAAGAGAGACTAATGGAGAGAGGGAGGGGATACAATGGAGATTGGAGTTCTAAAGGGGAATGGGGGGAGGGAAATATCATGCGTTTTTTTGCATGTAAGTATAGAAGTTGTCAATAAAAAAAATGAAAAGAAAAAAAAAGAATCCTTCAAAGTTTGATGTCTAGTTAGCCAATATTCAGTGAAGAGCAATAACATAAAAAGCCTCTTTGTCTCAAACAAGATGAAAGCAATGATTCATACCTGACTTTGTCCATGACCTTCGCATGGGTGCTGTGGTACATGCATGCCACATTCTGACACACAAACAAGCAAACACACAACACACACACACACACACACACACACACCAATTTAAAAAGAAACAGGAGTGTCTATCACAAAGAGGCACGCCTGAGACCCACTCTCACATTCAGCACTTTGAGCTCTGGTAGTTCAAGTTTGCATGGGGTGTGCTGGTAGTTGGTGATTTGTATCCGCTTGGGTCCATGTAAGGAAACCAGCTTCTTCCACAATTGACAGAACTTCCCTTGAATCTGTACGCTTGAAATAAATCCCTTCCTCTATAAACTGCCTGGTTTGGATGTTTGTCCCAGCAGTGAGGAACTACTGATTGCAACAGTGTGCCATCAAACTGTGATTTTATTCCTTCCTCCCCACAACGTGCAACCTTGTGACTTCTCCCACCTTCAGTTGGTTCTCTTTCTTCTCCCAGCTACTCTCCCCATCTGTTGTCTCATCACTTATTCCATGATTGTGTCCATTTCCTATCTCAGTTCAGATCTCTTTCCTCTCATAACCTTTCTAGTTTCATGACCCACATATACACATTTATATAAATGCATGTATGTGCCCATACACAAATAGATATAGATACATACCTTTAAATCTAGTTTCCACATATAAAAGAAAACTGATGGTATTTGTGTGTCTGAATCTTACTCAACATATTATTTTTAGTTTCATGCATTTTCCCACAAATGTCATAACATCATTTTACTTATGCTTCATAAAATTCCATTGTGTGCACTGACTGTATTTTTTTTATCAGTTTATCTATTGAAGAACATACAGGTTGGTTATATTTACTGGCTATTGCAAGTAGTGTGTCACTGAACATTGTTTGATGTGAGCGTCTCTGTGATAGGCTGGCAGAGAGCACTTTTGGGTATATACTCGACAGGTATACCTGGGTCATATGGTAGTTCTATTTTTGGTTTTCTGAAGTGCCTCCATGTTAAATTTCACAGTGCCGTGCAAGTTTCCATTTCCACTGGTGGCAAATAAAGGTTCCTCTCATTTTCTTGATGGTAGTCATTCTTCTGGGGTGAGATAGAATCTCAGAGTGGTTTTAATTTGCATTTCCTCAGTGGCTAATGATGCCGGTTTGAAGTATATTTTAGCTATTTATGTTTATTCCTTTATATAATTTATTTCTTTGCTTTTGTTTTGAGTTTTTCATATAGTTTCATAAATTCTCAGTTATATATAAATATCTGAAGGGTAGTTTGGCAAATATTTTCCCCTAATTTTGGGGCTGTTCTTTCAATCTGGTGATGTTACCTTTGCTGGTAGAAGCATTTTAAGTTCATGTAGTCCATTTGTACATTCTTGAGATTATTTCCTGAGCTTTAAAAATCCCTTCTGGAAAGACCTTTTCTGTGTCTATATCTTGAAGTTTTCACCTATGTTTTCCTTTAACAATTTTGGCATGTTAGGTTTTACATTATTATCTTTAATCTATTTTCAATCAATTTATTTTGTGCAGAGTGAGAAGGTATGGATCTAATTTTATTCTTCTACACGCAAAAATCAAGGTTTACCAGAACAATTTGTTAAAGAGGCTGCCTTTTTTTCCAATGTAGATTTTGACAGCTTTGTGAGACAATCGGTGTCTCTAGCTGTGAGTTTATTTCTGTGTTCTGTATTATAATTCCATCCTGTTTTGTGCCAGTACCATACTGTTTTCGTTATTATGGCCTTCAATATAATTTAAGATCAGGTGTTGTGAGCCTCTAACATTCCTCTTTCTGTTGAGCATTGCTTTGGTTATTTGGGGTCATTTGTGCTTCCATATGAATTTTGGGATTGTTTTTCTAGTTCTGTGAAGTATGCCATTGTGATTTTCATGTGGATTGCATTCAATCTGTAGTCTACTTTCAATAATACAGCCATTTTTATTATATTGATTCTGACAATTCATCTAGTATCTTCAATTTATTTTTTTCTGCTTCTTAAAGTTGTCACCATAGCAGTCTTTCCCCTTCTGCTTAGGTTTATTATTGATTTTTTAAAAGCGATTTTGAAAGTAGTTTCTCTTCTCACTTCTTTCTTGACATGTTTATTATTGACATATCAAACAGCTATTGATTTTTTTGTCTGTTCTTTTCATATCTGCTGTTTTCCCAAAAGTGCTTATCAGGTATGTGATGGTGGACTCTTTAGCATGTTTAATTATAGGAACATGTCTGAAATATGAGTAATTTGGCTTCTTTCCTATTTGTATCCTTTTGATTTATCGACCTATTCCATCTATGGCTTTGAGCGTAATATTGGGTATAGTGGATAGGTGTGTATTCTTGTCTCATTCCATACTTTTTCTCTCAAATTTTCTCCATTTAGTATAATATTGACTATAGGTTTGTGGTATATACCTTTTATTATGTTGAAGTATGTTGCTTCTATTTTTAGCTCTTCAGGTTTTTTTTTTAATTTATTTATCATGAAGGGATATTGAACATAGTTCAAGGGTCTTTCTGCATTGAAGGATATGACCATGGGATTTTGGTCCTTAAGTTGATTTGTATACTGAATACACTTATTGATTTGCATGTATTGAACCATCCTTGCATCCTGGAATAAAGTCAGCTAGGTCATGGTATGTGATATTTTTAATGTGTTCTTGAATTCTGTTTGCAAGAATTTTATTGAAAATCTTTGCTCCTATGGTCACCAGAGAAACTGGTCTGTAGTTTTCTTTCTTTGTTTTGTGCTTATTTGCTTTTGATATCAGGGGCAGGACAATCATCTGAGATCTATTCTCTGATGCCATGGCTTGGGTTTTCACTGCTTATCTACTTCCTAGCCTGAGCATAGCCTGCTGAAACTCGTCTTTTTCTGGCTCGCCTGTTCTACACAATTGCTTCTCTTGGCCTCCTATTACCCAGGGGATGGAACAAGACAAACTGAGGCTCCTGGGCCTGTGGACATTCCCTGATGTCAGGCTCCCAGAATAGCTTAGCTTGTAACAGTAGATCCTCTGTCCAGGTGGCCACTGACTTCTGAGTCATATACCATGGAGAAATAGAATTTCTCTCCTACTCTAATAGGCCTAACAGGAAAATCACCATCTCACCAAACCTACAACTAGATTTGGTGTGTGTCAGAGGATGTTCCTTTCCCGAGGACAGGATTGCTGGATACTTATCGGGCTGCAATTTTGAAAATGGTTTCTGTTGCCCTTCCCTTCAGTAATATCTGTGGCTGAAGCTGTTTGTTCTACTTCTCTTCATCTTTATTTTTATAATCTTTTTCTGGTATCCTTTTACTTCTGTCACTATGTTTTAAACTTCTATTTCTTTCTTTGGATAAAGTCTATTTTTTCCAACTCTCTCCTTCAGTTATTCACATAGAAGCAGCTCTAGTCTACCATCTTACTTATTTATTTATGAAAGAGAGGGGGGATGGAGAGAGAGAAAGGGCACACTAGAGCCTCTAGCTGATGGAAGTGAACCCCAGATGTATGCATCACCTTGTGCATCTGTGTTTACGTAGGCACTGGGGAATTGAACATGGGTCCTTAGGCTTTTCAGGCAAGTGTCTTAACTGCTGAGCCATCTCTCCAGCCCCTAGTCCACAATCTTAACTGGAATTTTTTGGGTTCCTTGAAATATACTAACAATATATGAGATTCAACATTGTACTGTATATGCTATGATTTTTGTTCTTTTGAATTGTTATGAAAATGCATTGACACTTGGTGATTTTTTTTTTTTTTTGCCATCAATAATCTTAAATTTATTGTACAAGTAAGTGGTTCAGCAGCTGGAAAATGGGCAGATGATGAATCACTCTCTTTTTGTACTTAATTATCAAAAATAGACAACAGAAGCTAGGGCAGTTGTTGGCTCACTGTGGTTACTCATGGTGTGGGGGACCCATGAATACAATTGCTTCAAAAATCCATCAACACTGAGCAGAAATGTTTTAGTTTTTATTGAATATACCTAGCAGTAAAGAATCCTGAAGTGGAATATAAATGATTTTTTTTATCTTAATAGACAATTGCCAAACTTTTTCCAAAGGAGCTATACCATTTTGCATTTCTACTATGCAAGGTACAAGAGTTTCATTTAATTCCCCATCAGCACTTTGTATGTTTGTAATTTTAAGTTTTGTTTTTATAATGTTATAATAATATGTCATGTAGTAAGATACACCCATATGGTTTTAAAATACATTTCTTTAATGGGTAATGCTGAGAACTTTATGTAATTATTTTACATTCATATATCATAATTGAAATTTTCTATATTCTTTATATATCAAGTTTTTATTTTTATTGATTTAAAAAACACATATGCATATATATTACCACAATTGTACAAGATTTATAATTTATAAATTTATGTTATGAGTCTGTGGTTTGCCTTTAATATTTTCCAGATTTGACTCTTTATTTACTTATTTTTGCTTTCATGGTTCATTTTACTGCATCTGACCTAAAAAATAGTTATTGAATTCATAGTCATATGAATATAAATAATTCTAAAGATGACTTAACAGTCTTTTTAATATTTTTTATTTTTATTTATTTTTTTACTTGACAGAGAGAAAGAGGGAGGGGGAGAGAGAGAGAGAGGGAGAGAGAGAATGGGCATTCCAGCCACTGCAAATGATCTCCACATGCATGCCCCACCTTGTGCATCTGTCTAACATGGGTCCTGGGAAATCAAACATGGATCCTTTGACTTTGCAGGCAAATGCCTTAACTTCTAAGCCATCCCTTCAGCCCCTATTTAACAGTTTTGAATCTTAGTTCTAAATCTATAATCCTTTTAGCATTCAGCTTTGTGTATAGTGCTAACTAAGTGATGGCTTTCATATTTTTCATTTGTAAAAAATTTCTTAGGCCATGTGTTGAAAAGTAATCAGTTAAGTCTTCATTTAATTACCTGGACAAGTTAGCCAGAATGAATTGATCAGATAAATAAAAAAAATCTAATCTTGGGTTGTGTTGTTCTGCTTAATGTAGTCACATTATATTGGTTATTTCAAGACTCTCAATCTTTGTTCTTATCCTTTATTTTTATGTTGTGGCAGCTATAGATCATTTTAATTATCACATAACTGTCAAAACAGTACTACTCATTTCTTCAAAAAGTACCATCAGTGGCTGGAAAGATGGCTTAGTGGTTAAGGTGCTTGCCTGTGAAGCCTAAGGACACATGTGCTACTCTCCAGATCCCACGGTAGCCAGATGCAAAAAGGTGAGGCAAGCACAAAGTCACTTATGCCCGCTGGGTGGTACAAGCATCTGGAGTTCGATTGCAGTAGTTCAGGCCCTGACAGACCAATTCTCTCTCTCTCTCTCTCTCTCTCTCCCTCCCCACCTCTTTCTCATTCGCTCTCAAAGATACTTTAAAAAAAGTAAAGCCAGGCATGGTGGTGTTCCTTTAATCCCAGCACTTGGGAGGCAGAGGTAGGAGGATCACCGTGAGTTACAGGCCAGCCTGAGACTACATAGTGAATTCCAGGTCAGCCTGGACCAGAGTGAAAACCTACCTCAAAAAAACAAACAAACAAAAAAATTACCTTTGGTTTGTTTCTGTCTGTCTGTCTGTCTGTCTGTCTGTCTGTCTTTCTGTCTCTCTCTCTGTCTCTTGCTTTCTTTCAAGACAGTGTCTCATGGAATCCAGGCTTGCTTTGAATTCATTATGTGGTTGTATTAGTTACTTTTCTTGTAAAAATACCTGACAAGTAGCAGCTTAAGAGAGGAAGTGTTTATTCTGTCTTACAGCTCTCTAGTCCGTCGAGTCAGGGAAGGCAAGGCAGGAGCAGTGGGTGGCTACTCACATTTCATCCAAAATCAAGAAGCAGAGAAAATGAACTGCAAAGCTGAACTTGACTAAATAACCTCAAGCTCTTTCCCAGTGACACACTTCCTCCAATGAGGCTCTACATGTAAATGTTCTGTATCTTTAAGAAGAACAGAAAAAGCTAGGGACCAAGTGTTCAGACACTGAAGCCTAAGTGAAACATTTGCATATTCAAATTACAGCAGTAGTCAAGAAGAGCCTTGAACATCTTATCCTCCACCTCTGGGATTATAATCATACACCACCATGGTCAGTTTATCTCAGGTTTTGGCTTAAATTTTATCAACGCACAGATGGCTTTGGACAAGTTGACACATGTAGGGAATATTGTGTCTTCTGTTCATTAATACTGTATGCATTTAGTGTTTTTATTTTTCAGTGGTATTTTTAGCATTTGCTACACTTTATATATTTTATGCATTATGTGAAAATAATTCATGTTTCATAATTTTAATATTTTAAGTTTTTAGTTTGTGTATGCTGATTATTACTATTAAAAGCATAGTGATTTTTAAAAATTCTGTTGTATCCCAAAGATTTCCTAAATTCATATATTAATTTTCATAGCTTTTTGAAAATTGTTTTGACTTGCATTTTTAGTTTTTTCTTTAAGTCAGCTTTTGTAGTTGATTAAACTTTACCTTGTATTTTAACTGTTAAATAGTTTCCATATGAAATGACTCATAATGGCTCATGTAGTCAAAGCTTGGTTATCCACAGGCAGAGCTATTCAGAGCTATTTGGGAGGTGATGAACATTTTAGGAGTTGGGGCCTGGTCAGAGGAAGTAGTTCACTGAGGGACTGCCTTTGAAAGATGCCTTGTTCCCTAGCCTCTCTCTTTCTCACTTTCCCTCTCTTTTTCCTTCCTCCCTCCCTTCCCTCATGAGGTGAGCAGACCCTTTTGACTCCTATGCCATGATGATCTGTTTCAGCACAGACTCACAGTAACAGGATCAAGTCACCATGGATTGTAACCCCAGAAACTGAGTCAAAATATACTCTTCCTTCTTTTGAACAGTTTCTCTTGAATATTTGTCACAGAGATGAACTACTGACTAACACAATCTGACACAAAGTTTAAAGAAACCATTGAATATCCAGTTGTCCCATTTGCTTTTAATTAAAAATTTTTTATGTATGTATGTATGTATGTATGTATATATGTATTTGAGAGAGAGAAAGAGGCAGACACAGAGAGAGTGAGTATGGGTGCACCAAGGACTTCCAGCCACAGCAAATGGACTCCAGGTTCACGTGACACTGTGCATATGATAGTGCATATGGGTACTGGGAATTGAACCAGAGCCAGTAGGCTTTGCAAGCAAATTCCTTTAACCACTGAGCCATGTCTCCAGTTGTCCCATCTATTGACTGGTCTTTCATATTTGCAGTGCATTACCTTATCTCCTTTATCCAAGATGACATTATTTCTGGATTCTCTTTACTGACCTTTGATCTGTGCTTTTACCCTTACTAGGTAGTCTTGATGATTGTAATTTTAAAGTGAGTATTAATACCATGTAGTATCCATCAACTGAGTTTTATCTTCTTTTCTCTTCTTCGTATTGGGCTGACCATACTGTGTCCTTTGGCTTGTATCCTTTCACAAAAGTTTGTTGATGTCTACAAAGAAATTTCCTGGGCTTTTAATTTGTATTATGTTGCACTTATTGAAAAATGCTTAAAGGAGCTATTTTGATAATATTGATTCTTTTCCTGTACATGAACATAGAATAATAATGTTATTTAGATTTACTTATTAAATTGGTGTTTTATAATATTGTTATACATACTGACTATATTTTATTGGATATATCCAAATATCTTATATCACTTCTTTAGTACACATGTAAATGGTGTTGCACTTTTACTTCAAATTCTAATTCATTGCTTTATGTAGTAAAGTAAATGTTTCTTTGATACTAACCCTATTCTGCATCCTTATTCTAAGTGCTTATTAGTTCTCAGAGGATTTTGGGGGGTTGATTCTCAAAATGTTCTGCATTGGTAACCAGGACATTTTTGAACATAGAGAGTGTTATTTCTTTGTTCCTACTTTATAAACTTCTTTTTTTCCCTCAGGTTACTTCATAAGTTAGTATTTACAACTCGGTGCTGGAAACAAGTGGTGGGAGGCTTGCTTTCTGAAAAACTGTCTCTGATCCCTGCGCTTTCGCCTCACACTGTACAGATCTGTACTCATCCGCAGAAGGTTTTAAATTCTTCTGCAGGAGCGCAGTTCTCCTTCTTCCTGTGCACAGTTCTTTACTGACAGATAAGTGCATTGGACCATCCCACCAATTCTAGATGCCTGGTCCTACACATACTGTCATCTTTTTCTCTTAATTTCACTAAGACCATTTTCAGTCTTTGCATTTTACTTTCTTCTGTTGCAAACTCAAAGAGAAATGCTGTTTTCTTTTTATCGTTCTTCCTTGTCTACGCTTTAAAAAAAAATTATTCTTTTTCTTATTTTTTCTTTTTTTAGATTTACTAATTTATTAGAGACGGGGGTGGGTAGAGAGAGACAATGGGTGTGCCAGGGCCTCTAGCCACTGCAAACAACCTCCAGATACATGTGCCACCATGTGCATCTGGCTTATGTGGGACCTGGAGAATCGAACCTGGGGCCTTAGGCTTTGCAGGCATGTGCCTTAACTGCTAAGCCATTTCTCCAGCTCTATTCTTTTATTTATTTATTTTTTTTACTTCAGAGAGAGAGAGAGAAAGAGAGAGAGAGAAAACATTCAGGTGCTATTCCAAGTCTGTAGTAGAGTTTCTTTCTTTGTTTTGAGTGATTCCTATCATCAAAACAGCCACCAAGCAATTTACGATAGACACATTGTCTTTCATTTCAATGTCACCGCTTGCACATTTTTCATAGAGGCATCACCTTTGGGATCAGGTAAATAGTATCAACCTTCCTTCATCTTTTCAGAAGCAAACCAAATTTTTTGGAAACAAATTAAGAAGATATAGTATCCACTCCTTTCAGATATTCATACATTTATAAATTAACAAAATGCCATGTATTTAAAAAAGGAAGAATTGAGGAGGGTCTTATGACATATGTGGGAAATTTGCAGCTGCTCATGTAGCTGAGGGGCAAGGGGCTTCCATCTCCCACATTTTAGTGAAACTGCCTTGTGTTGTGGTTTGAATGTGAAATGTTTTCCCTAGTCGTGTATGTGGGGTCCTCCAGCTAGTAGTGCTGTATTGGAAAGGAGCCTCTGCGAGGTGTTGCCTCACCGGAAGGAAGGAAGGGGTCACTGGGAACAAACCTTAAGATTGTGTAGCATGGTTCTGCTTCCTGTCTACTTTTTACTCCCTGCTCCACCAAGCTAGAGGAGGTAAGGCATCCCAGACATACACTCCTGCCTCCATGGGGCTGCCGGCCATCACACGTCCATTCCTTGATGGATGGTGTCACCTTATACTGTGAGCCAAGCAAATCCTTTCTCCCCAAAGTTGTTTCTTGTTACAGGGAAGAGGAGACTAACGACTGATAGGCTTCATTTAAAATCCTATCACCAGTTTACTGACAGGTGAATTTTCAGTCTTTCCCATGGATTTCAGCTAAGTTATGTTTAACATATGTGAGAAGGAAACTTATAGGCCCTTGCCTTGTAATATTAGTCTACTTTTTATATTTTATATTTATTTATTATTTATTTATGAGAGAGAGAGAGAAAAAAAAAAAGAAACAGATGAGAGAAACCGGGCATGCCAGGGCCTCTAGCCACTGCAAACAAACTCCAGATGTATGAGCCACCATGTACATCTGGTTTACATGGGTTCTGGGGAATTGAACCTGGCTTAGCAGGCAAGCACCTTAACTGCTAAGCCATCTCTCCAGCCCTATTAGTCTAGTTTTGATACATTTTTGTTTGACATCATTTTGAACAATTACTATAACATAAATATTCAATCTTGAATAATATGACATGTCAAAATGCTGCAATAATATCATGGTCCTGGGTATTAGGGTATAGTTTGGACAATTATGATCATTAAATGAACAAAATGAGAATTAATTGCTACCACTATAGCATTTTTGTAGTTGTTTCATTTTTAGTATTTAATTTATTTGTCTGTTTGAAAGAGAACTAGAGAGAAAGATACAGAGAGAGATTAAGTTTGGATGCTGGGACCTCCTGCTATCGCAAACAAACACCCAGCACATGTATTACTTTGTGCATCTTGCTTTATGTGGGTACTGGGGAATTAGACCTAGGCTGTAAGGCTTTGCAAGCAAGTGCCTCTAACTGCTGAGCCAGCTCTTCAGCACCTGTTGTTGTATATTAAAGTCATATTAAAATATTCTACATAAACATTTTTCCCTAATGGTCTATAATAAAGTCCCTCTCCAGATAAGTGAAAAAATGTCTTCGTTACATTGAGGAAGGAAGGAACTACCAAGAAATAATAAGATTAACAATTGTTGTTTTAGAGAGAAATGATCCCATCATTATTTGGAACTGTGGATTTAGCTAGCTTTCTAGTTGTGGTAATAAAACAACTGACCAGAAATAAGTTCAGGGAGAACATGTTTGTTTCTGCTTATAGTCCACCATGATAAGACCAACCAGAGCTGGCCACATTTCAACTACAATCAGGAGAGAGATGACAGTGTGTGTTCCGGTCACTTTCTCCTTTTTGGTCAGCCCATGGATCCTAGCCTGTGGAATGGTGTTATCCATAGTTAAGGTGGGTTTTCCCATCTCAACTTAACCAAACCAAGACAATCCTTTTCAGGCATACCCAAGGGCTAGCTTCGCAGATGATTCTAAGTGCTGTCAAGTTGATAATATAAATCATTACAAACACAGAGGAATGGAGAGAAGTATAGTTATAAAAGTGTATTCTGACTAGACATACCATTTAAGTTTCAGTCTGTAGTTGTTTTGTGTTTATTTCATTATTGTGTTTTATGGGAAAATATAAATAAATGGTTGGGAATGGCATGATTAGAACCTGTATAAGTCAATATTCTCAAGAAAAGAAACTATGGTCTTATGTTAAAAAAAAGTCTGTGAGCTTATGTTATATGGGGATTATATATTTAGAAAGAAGAAATGACTCAGCAGTTAAGGCACTTGCCTGCAAAGCCTAACAGCCTGAGTTTGGTTCCCCAGTACCCATGGGAAGCCAAATGCACAAAGTGGCATATACATCTGCAGTTCCATTTGTAGTGACTGGAGGCCCTGTTGCACCATTCTCTCTCTTTTTCTCTCTTTCTGCATGCAAATTCATAAAATAAAATAAAAAGAAAGAAGAAAAACAGAGAAGAAAGCACTTGAACCTAAATACCATTGTAAGAGTTATATGAAAGTGTAACAGTGCCAGAAAGGCCAATAAAAACTGCTATGCCTTCAGTAATATGCTAGGAACAATAAAAAGAACACTTTCACAAGGCTCAAAACAAGATGAAGTACAAGGAATAAAGAGTTCCATTCCTTGGAACAGATGGCATAACATTAACAGAACCACTTAACTGCCTCTTGGCTTTGTCGTATTCATAAAGGGAATTTGTCTTACTGAAATTGTTAGGGAAGAAAGAAGCTGTTGAAATTTCAGTGTAGGTGGGGAGGTAGAGTGCACAGTTCTAGCCCCTCCAGGTCGGACCTTCTCTAGACCACAGCAGTCACCAGGGCATGGAAAGAAAGAAGGACTAGATCCAGGTTCAAAAGAACTGAAAACAGGACAATAATATAGGTGACCAGGATCTAAGGAAACAAGTCAGTTTTCTACAGAAAGAAAGAACAAAAGAAAGAAAGAAAGAAAGAAAGAAAGAAAGAAAGAAAGAAAGAAAGAAAGAAAGAAAGAAAGAAGGAAGGAAGGAAGGGAGGAAAAGTACATGTGTGAGATCTTAATATAAGTTAGTTAGATTATCTTAGAGTAACACAATGAGAAAAGTGTGCCTCTAGGACCGCTATGAATTCATTAAAGGAATGAATGCACCTGGAAAGAATTATTGTAATTGACAAAACCCAAGCTCAGAAAGACCAAAACAGTATGTTTGTTCTGATATATAGATCCTAGTTCGTAATATCTTCAACTTTGTATATATGGGACATAAATGTGGGTCAAACCTGTGGAGAATTGTACCCATGAGTAAGTTTAAGGAAGTATGAAAAGGGATGAGGGATGGGCAAAAGGACATGTGACCAAGGGGAGGATTTCAGGGGAGAAAAGGCAATGGTGGGAGAGTGGCACTAGAGACAAAGTGAGGAAGAATTAACTAAATACCTTCCTATTGAAAATTCAGGAGGCATGATACCTAAATCTCTATATTCCAACTAAAATATAAAGTGAATAAAGGAAAAGAACAACTCATACCATGAAATGTAATTTCCTTTTCCCCAGTGGACTTGGGGAACTATCATTCCCATGGTGTATGCTAGCTTTGTGCAAAGCTTCTTTTACTGCATTTGATGAGGTTCGTGTTTGCTCTTGCATTTATTGCCTGCAAAATATTTTTATTCCTGAGTATTATTCTTGTAAGAGCACATGACAGTTTATGTTTTTCAGAGTTAAAGGGAATTTATTCTTTTTAAAAATATTTTTAAAAGATTTTTAAGTTCTATTTTAGAGAGAGAGATAGAGAGAGAGAGAGAGAGAGGGAGGGAGAGAGATTTGGCACACCAGGACCTCAGCCATTGCAATCGAACTCCAGATGCTTGCACCACCTAGTGAGCATGTGCGACCTTGCACTTGCCTCACCTTTGTGCATCTGGCTTATGTGGAATCTGGAGAGTCAAACATGGGTCCTTAGGCTTTGCAGGCAAACACCTTAAACACTAAGCCATCTCTCCAGCCCGGGAATTTATTCTTATATTCTCACAGTATTTAGAGACTTACATAAAACAAAAGAAAGAAAGAAAGAAAGAAAGAAAGAAAGAAAGAAAGAAAGAAAGAAAGAAAGAAAGAAATAGAGAAAGAAGAAAGAAAATTGATGTTATGTACTTGGCTATGATTTCTTCCGAAGGCCCATGTGTTCAAGTTTGGTCACTAGGATCAGACTTCTGGGAGCCAGGGGTGGATCTGTAAAAGGTGAGGTCTACAGAGAGATGTCTGTATCATGCCCTTGCAAGGGATAGCGGGACTCCAGATATTGTCGTCCTGCTTTTTTGTTCTTGACCTTGAGGTAAATGGACTGTTTCCTGCCATGGTATACTGGTATACATGATACACTGACCCAGCCCAGCCCCAAACCAAGAGGACTAGGTATACATGATACACTGACCCAGCCCAGCCCCAAAGTAAGGGGACAATCTGACTACTGTGCCCAAAATCTCTAAGATTATGAACAAGTTCCATCATTATCTCCTTGTAAATGAGTTATTCCTGGTATTATACTGCTGGAATGTTGACTGGCATATGTTTTCACCTCGAATGTGACGACTATGTGAGGCATTTGTTAACGTAGTTTAAATGCTGGGACTTGGGAGTTGATTCCATGGAGAAAGTGCCTGCCATGCAAGTTTGGGGACCTGAGTTCAGATCATCCCCAACACCGACCTAAAATGCTGGGCCTGATGGTATGTGTTTCTATTCCCAGTGCTGAGAAAGTACGAGCAGGAAGAACCCTAAGGGCTTGCTGGCTAGCTATTCTAGCTGAATTGGTGAGTTCTAGGTCAGTAAAAGATTCTGTCTCAAACATGTAAGGTGGGGCTGGAGAGATGGCTTAGTGGTTAAGTTGCTTGCTTGTGAAGCCTAAGGACTGAGGTTCAACTCCCCAGAACTCATATTAAGCCAGATGTGCATGGTGGCACATACATCTGGAGTTTATATGCACTGGCTGGAAGCCCTGGTGTGCCCATTCTCTCCCCAGATCAAATAAACAAATAAATAATTTTTAAAATTTAAATTAAAAAAGTAAGGTGCAGAAAAACTCAGGAGAATGACTGATGACAACCTCTGGCCTCCATAGATACCTGAACGCCTGTATAAGCACTTGTGTGCATGTATTGCCCACCCACATATGTACACATACACATGACACACACACACACACATACATACAGACACACACACATTTTCCAAGAATAGCTAGATGTCACCATTCCATAATATATACATACTTGGAATAATTGTGATGCATATGATGAAACACATGTTATCTGACAATGCAATGAAATGCTTTTCAAAGAAGCACTGCTTTAAAATAGCAAGCTGAGATCAGACCTACCATAGAATGTGGAAATAGAAATGTGCACGTAGTAGGTTGTATCTTGGCTGGATGTTTCTGTCTTGATTAGAATTCTGAGGGTCCCTTTAGTAGAAACTACTAAATTGGATTAGGTCTTTCAGCAATAAAAAAAATAAAAACCAGTACCACTTTCTCAAAGACATTTATTTTATGCCATAGCAGATTTATAGGTCCTGTCCTTGACTTCAGGTTAATCAGAGCTTTTATTATTTCCTGGAAGAAAATATAAGTAATGCTCATCCACTCTGAGAGTTTGATGGGAGTTAACATATTTGTTATCCAAATTTAGATGCAAAAATATTTGAACAGATTTAAACAAGTGTCGTGATCTAAGGGAGATAAATTGTTGTTTTTATAAGATGTAAGCAAGCGAGAATCCCCTTATGTCTATGGCCTTGTTCCATTTAAAGTCATAAAGACAAATAGGTTGAGCACAGCATGATGACACCAATGACCCAAAGCAGCAGTGATACCTTCTACTGATAATATTCCTACATTATTCCTATAATTCAAATGACAATATTCCTATAATAAATTAGTTATTTTGTTTTGGTAATTCTTAGGAAGATTATAAAACAAAACATGTTATTCAGTGAAGGTTCAGACTTATTTTCTGAAAAATATTTTTAATTAACTAATTAATTAATGAGAGAAAGAGAGAGAGAGAGACAGAAAGAGATAGAGAATGGGTATGCCAGGTCCTCTAACCATTGCAAATGAACTCCAGACACATGTGCCACCTTGTGCATCTGGCTTTATGTGGGTCCTGGGGGAATCAAACCTGGGACCTTAGGCTTTGCAGGCAAGTGCCTTAAGCACTGAGCAAACTCTCTAGTTCCCAGACTTCTTTTGATCTGAGATAGAGGTTGCTAAGATTTGCTTGGAGAAGCTGGTGTTGATTTGATTACTTTGACCAGAAGACAAAAACAAGGAGTCAGCAGGGCGTGGTGGCACACGCCTTTAATCCCAGCACTCAGGAGGCAGAGGTAGGAGGATTGCCATGAATTCAAGGCCATCCTGAAACTACATAGTGAATTCCAGGTCAGTCTGGGCTAGAGTGAGAACCTACCTAGAAAAACAAAAAAACAAAACAAACAAACAAAAAAAGGAGTCAAACCAGTGTAACAAAAGCCCTTTTGGGGCCTCATTTTGTGAAGAGATGTTGATCTACTGGAGTTAGTGACTATGAGGAAAGGTGATTTGATCTTTCTTTCCCTTCTTCCCTAAAATCCCGTGTCTCCTTCATTTTTAGCGCTTGTCAACCTGCTGCGATGTGGACTTCCTGTCTGTTAACCTAGCATGAGCCTTGAGAGCAAGATGAATGTTTGCTCTTATATTCATCTTTCAGAGTTACCCAAGGCCAGGTGCAGATGCTTGAGAGATTCATGTCAAATTGAGTGAAATGGGTCCCCAATAAACAAAGGCAGCCCCAGATAGACTATCCTCAGGTCTTAGCAAGCATCAAAACATAATGATGAAGGCAAACACTGTGGCAGTGTAGAGCATGTTTTTTTTTTTTTTTTTTTTTTTTTTTTGGTATGAGTTGGAAGTTCCAAGAGCTCTTGAAATCCGAAGTCTATGTAAAAACTCTGAAGAATTAATTACTGGGGTGAGATAATGTCATTTCATTCTGAATTCTTCATATTTGCTCCAAACTTGAGGGGTACCCAGAATTTAAAAAAAAAAAAAAAAAAAAAAAAAAAAACACCAAGAACATCAGTAGTGACTCTTGCAGAAAGGCCAAAATGTATGACTAAGTTGGCACACAAAGTGTTTAATATCCTGGATGTGATATTAGATTTTCTGTGGTATGAATCATTCACTTTGTTTTTCTAGAATGTCAGTTTCTGGTATTTTTCTGAAAACCATATGCCATTATCAAAAGAATCAGATCTCAAATTTAGGGCTCTTTCAATAGTGAATAGAATTTTTGAGACCTTTTTAAATGAATAGAACCACCAATATTCATTCATCCCATGACTTAGAACATTTGCATGAAGTGAATAGAGATACTGAAATAAACTCACCAGGGTGTCATTTAACACATGCACTAGCAAGGTGATCTTTGCTGTCACTCTTGTTGTGCAGATATGAGACTGGTAAGTCAAGACCAACAAGAATCTGGATGGCATATTTTAACTCCTTTGTTTTGTAATAGCATTTTTGAAAGTATTTTTATAAATGTCCTTCCATACATCTAAAACAATGCATTAATTATCATTCATGTAATTTCAGATCACCTATATACTATATCCATTTTGTTTTATAGAAATGTAGTTCTTTCTTGTTGTTGATTTTATTACTGTTTATGTTTTCACCTTAGATCTTTGAGTCACTGTCTTAAAATTTTCTGTCTTTAGCAAAGTATCTTATCGATAAAATAATCAAGTAATGGAATCCTGCAGAATGTAATTTCCACGTGCAGACTAACAATAAAGACCTTTACGAGACCTAATATTCCCTACCATGAAATAGTTACAA
This sequence comes from Orientallactaga sibirica, assembly GCA_036365145.1. NCBI lineage: Eukaryota > Metazoa > Chordata > Mammalia > Rodentia > Dipodidae > Orientallactaga > Orientallactaga sibirica. The sequence continues at coordinate 5,439,402 of JAEOAD010000048.1, forward strand.
ATTCATCAAGGCATCTGAAGATACTGAATTTATTTAATCAAAGAAGATTGTTTGCTATATAAAAATGTAAGCAATTTTTTGAAATCATAGAAAAAAGAAATAGTAGATTAAAATAAGCAAATTCATTTCAAGATTAAAAAACCAAAACTGCAAAGAAATAAAGCAGACTTGCATCCCAAAAGAAGATACTGTGCCATTAGGTTGGGATACAACATTTCTTACAAGTATTTAAAGCTGAGGGGGATTTGGAGTCAAGGCCGCCTAAGTAGCAGTGGATGGGAAATTTACATCCACCTCAACTGGGCCACAACTTTTTTCTCCACTGTGCAGTTGTAGAACATAGACTTCTACCAATCCAAAGGCCTTTGGTTGCCATTCCTGTTGTGTGTCTCAACTTTACTTTCTTGGGGGACAATTTTAGATAGGTTTATTCAGGATATATCTGTTCTAAGCTTCCTGGAATGTCTGGCCCTAAACTGGAGTGTAAAGATATGTATAATTCAAACCCAGAAAGCAAAGATCTCCCAAATCTGAGGTGGGTGTTCTGGTTTTGGCCTTCTATCTGAATACAGTTATTAATAGCTTCATTTCATTCTTAACAGTGTCAACTGATGATAAATGCAATGATTATGTCACATGGTTACAGATTACCAACCAATTGAATTACAATTAACACGATACCAGCCTATCTTACACGGTATGATGGTTAATCTCCATTGTCAACATGACTGAGTTTAAAATCCCCTTGATGATGTGGTAAAGCTCATCTAGAGCTGAACTAGATGTGTCTGCGAAGGTTTTCCCAAGAGGATTAACTAAAGGGGTAAGATCCACTATGGATATAGGCGGCATCATCCCATAGTTTGTGGGCCTGAACAGAACACTTGTGTGGAGAGGAGAAAAGCAGCTGAGTGCCACCATCCAGTCTTGCTGCTTGTGTTTTGGCCATGAAGTAAACAGGTCTCCTCTGCTATGGGCTCCTGCCACCGTGCTGTTCTGCCCAAACTCATGAAGATAAATGATCATGGATTGACCCCTCTGGAACTGTGAGTCAGATCAAATCCTTCCTCCTTTAAGTTGTTTCTGACAGGCTTTCTGTCATAGTTGAAAGAAAAGCTAATGCACATGACTTGTAGCCTGGCAACTCAAGAAATATTCCTTGGAATAACAGAATGATAGCTTGTCAGAACCTTATGTCTCACCCAAGACTAGTGGATTCAGAATTACACAAATAGCACATCTCCAGAAAGCAAGCTTGCATGACAGTTGTTTCAGGAGCCTAGCTCTTTGAAACTATTATAAGCCTCTCTGTATAAATTACTAACCAAACAGAATTGACTGAGTCCAAACCATCTTATTTTGTGTACTCTCATTTATAATTAAGTTCTTGATTTGTAATTATATTGTTAATTATATTAACATGATATTAAAACAACAACTTTTGTCTTTATATCATCAGAACTTTTATTCATTTTAATTTATATAATAGGGAATATATAATATATAAGTAAGTATATGTATATATGTCACAAATATATTTCAACACGTAATTATAAAACTACAATCCTTGTCACTACTCAGAGTAAGAAAGCGAATACAAGTAGCAATCATGTTTCCCTCAAATTCCTTCCAAAGTAGCTGCTGTTCAGAATTCTCAAAATTCTGCCTGGAGAGATGATTTAGATGCTAAGCGCTTGCCTGTAAAGATTAGGGACCCTGGTTCAAGGCTCGATTCCCCAGGACCCACATAAGCCAGATGCACAAGGTGGTGCATGCATGTGGAGTTCATTTGCAGTGGCTGGAGGCCCTGGCATGCCCATTCTCTATCTATCTGCCTCTCTCTCTCTCTCTGTCTGTCACTCTCAAACAAACAAACAAGTAAATAAATAAATAAATAAACAAAAAATTCTTAAGATTTGTTTTCTTAATGTTTATAGGAAGCAGCTACCCCTTCTCAGGCGTCATGATGGGGAGAATGATGGCTTTCTCAGGCAGGATGGTTCAGGTAGGAAAGCCACGTGCTCCAGTGATAAGTTCCCTAGCAGAAGAGACAATCCTACACTGAGTGCCTCAGAAGCTGTGAGATCAGCAGGGCTCCTACCCCACTCTATAATTACACAACATTCTAAAGGAAGTAAAGCACTAGATTTGCTGATGCTTCAGGATCCACCAGACACTGCAGACATAATGAAATCCTTGCCTCAGAAATACAGAAGACCCCTCATCTCTCAAGAAGAAATGGAATTTATCCAATGTGGAAGTCCAGAATGATCATTGTGGCTGCCATTTGTCATCAAACAAAGGAATTATCTTTACAAAAAAGGACTTCCAAAAGCACAAATGAAAACTTGTATATTAAACAATAAATAATATTCGGCACAAAAAGGAAATACAGAAATCTTAAGTGGATACTTGTATCACCTAATTTATGTAATGTGGCTGGCTTCTGCACAAGAATACCTCGTTATGTACTTTGTACTTATTAAAGTCTGCATTTTTACATCTTAAAAAAGTATTATTTACAAATGTCTATCCCCAAATTATAACACTTAATGTGTCTGTAAACTTGGTAGAATGGGAACAACACTGCACGTGTATATAATTTCTTTCTTGCAATAGGATTTTGTGAGATTGATACATATGGGCTTTAAGTGGTTGTGATATATTTATCTTAGTGTGTTCTGATTTTCTGTCATATGAATATTCAACAACACATACAGTAATTATATTATTTATAGATTTATGATTTGGTTACAGGTGAGTTTGACTTCAGTGACTAAAACCAGGCTACCCAAGTCACTCTTCTATATGCATGAATCTTTAATATGTTAAAGACAATTTCTATGATATATGCCCAAGAATTAATTAATTTTTATGGTATATATTCAAATTTGTATTTTCTAAATGAAAGGAACATATTCCTCAGTGAGCTTATATGAACCTGGGTTTCTGTCACTAGTGTATATGAGTTTATGCCCATACTGACTAGCATAAATAAGACAATTAAATGTTTGCTATTTTATCAAAGGTATTTTAAAACCTATTGACAACTTCTATACATATAGATAATACATCATGATCATAGTCCTCTCCCCATACCTTTCATTTCCCCTCCTAAATACCCACTCCACTGAATCTCTTCTTTCCAGCAAGTCTCTCTTTTATTTTGATATTATCAGGTGTTTTGTTTCCTCATATTATTCAGATCTTGTATGAGTAGTGTCAACCACCATGAGGCCATGTATTCCATGGTCACTTTGTGTCTGGTAGACAGTACTGTGAGCACTCCTCTCCTTCTTTTGCTTCTTAAGTCTTTCTGCCACCTCTTCCACAATGGACCCTGAGCCTTGGAAGGTGTGTTAGAGATGTGTCATTTAGTGCTGAACACTCCATTGCTACTTCTCAGTCACCCCAGTTGTCACCACCATCTAAAAAGAGAAGCTTCTCCAATCAAAAGTGAGAGTCACATTAATATATGGGCATAAATTTAGATGGCAGTTTGGTGTGTAAAATATATCAGTTCAGCCAGACAACAGTAATAGATCCCACCCCCAAGCTAGAGCTTATGACCATGCCATCCATAGACTTTTTATTAGGTTTTCAGTACCAAGTAGGAATTCCCTCTGATGAGTGGGCCTCGAGTCCAATCAGAGAGCAGTTGGTTTCTCCCATAACAGACATGCCACCATTGCACCTGTTGGTACCTTTGGCCTAGCTATCAGAGGCATTTTAAACTCTCATATCAATGAAGAAATGATACGCTTTCTTATGAGTTCTGAAAATTTAAATTTGTTTTATATAACTAAATAGGGATCTTGAAAGATGGCTCAGCAGGGCCTCCTGCTACTGCAAACAAACTCTAGATGCATGTACCACTTTGAGCGTCTGTCTTTATGTGAGAACTGGGAACTAGAACCTGGGCCTCAGGCTTTGCAAGCAAGGGCCTTTAGGCACTAAGCAATCCTTCCAGCCCCAATTTGTTAACTGTTAACAGATTTTAAAAAGTGAATTTGAGATTTTATCACAGAAATTATTAATGAGAGCTAGTTAACTGGCCTACATGTGCATACTTCAGAACATTAGGTTTTGCTGGGGGTGGTGGTGCACACCTATAATTCCATCACTGAAGAGTGGAGACAGGAGGATCAGGGCTGCAAGATCAGCTGCATAGTGAGTTTGAGGCCAGCTCATCCTCCAAAAACAAAGAAAACTCATGATATGTGTAATAATTATATATAACTTTTCAGGCAATTCAAGCATTAATTTATATTATTTGATAAATCCTTTCCTATTTTGAATTCATATAGTTATATGAATTATATGAGTTATATATAACCATATACAGTTTTATCATTCATATTTAAATGTTTAAGCCATCACAATTATTTTATATGGCATGAGATATGGTTCTTTAATTTTCTTCTAATTATGTACCCATTATTTATGCAAAATTTTCATACATAACCTATCTACATAAGAGCACCCATTTTATAACATACTGTTCTGTTTTTCTGCCCAATTGGCAATGCCAAACTGAATAAATAACTTGGTTGAGACGTTTTCCATTTACTTCTTTAGTAAGAGTGGATTGTGATATTGCCATATAAATTTTAGAATCAACTTGTCAAATGCATAAAAATAAACATGTGTGCATTTCTGTGTTTTAATTTAATTGGCCCATATGTACATATATATATATATATATATATATATATATATATATATATGTAAAACACTAAATATTCTCTAGTTGGCATATATATATATATATATAGATATTATATATATGTATATGTATATACATATACATATATATCTGTGTATGTATTTTAAATCTATGAATATGAACTGGTATTCCCTTTAATATTTTGTTTCAGTGTTTCTCAAAAATATTTGCTCAGAAAATTCTTGCACATTCTATGTTAGTTTTATTCCTGCATAGCTTACTTTTGGTGCTATTATAAATAGATAAGTTTTACTTCATTTTATAACTCTTTACTGTGTAAATTTTTAAGTGTACTTAATTTGTATAAAGTACTTTTGTATATGATTCTCTACTTAAGTCTTATTAATTCTATTACTTTATGAGAAGATATTTTGAAATTGTCTTCATGGACATTGATATTGTATAAGATTAGAACCACCTTTATGCATCACTTTTCATTATAATTGTCTTTCTTTGCCAGGAAATATCTGTGAAAACAGTTCAGTGGGCATGGGGATAGTACCTTTTTATTTTTTTAATTTTTAGTTTTTCAAGGTAGGGTCTCATTCTCATCCAGGCTGCTGACCTGGAATTCACTCAAACTCATGGAAAGCCTCCTATGTCTGCTTCCCAAGTGCTGGGATTCACAGTGTGTACCACCACGCCTGGCTAGTACCATTTTTGTTAATTTAATATTTTTATTTATTTTCAGGGAGAGAGAGAGTATGAGCATGCCAGAGCCTGTTGCCACTGCAAATAAACTCCAGCAGCATATGCCACTTTGCGCATCTGGCTTTATGGAGAATGACAACAGGTCATCAATCTTTGTAAGCAAGCACTTAAACCACGGAGCCATCTCTCCAGCCCCATAGTACCATTTTGTATTCCTGGTGTCAATGATAAACATTTCAAGACTTCATCAGTATAATTTCAGCCTTCCAAGTATAATAGCTTTCCTTGCAAGTCTGTTCTGTTGTCGCATCATTACAGTCATGTCACACTAGCCTTCCAAGTGGGATAGCCTTCTTTGCAGGCCTGCCTGGAAAAGTCTCACTCGGGCCACTGTGTTCCTCTGGCACTCACCACTAGCCTCCCTAACAAAGTCATTTCACATTGCTGTGAAGCCAGTGACTGGGGTACTCCATTTTATCTCCCCTCACATCAGACTCAACTTTATTTTAACATAGAGTTTCACAGCTGTGTATAGATATAATGTTTGATGCAAATTGTTATTATGTTAGTAGGGATGGCTTCTACCTCTTTGTAGAAGGAGATTTGCTTTAAAATAACAATGGTTTTTTAAAAAATCCTAATTCTGGCAAAAAAAAAAAAAAAAAAAAAAAAAAAAAAAAAAAAGACCAGACTGGCCAGAAAATTCACCCACACAAAGAATAAGAAATTCTGGAAAAACAAAGTGCATCATTTTCAATAATTATCCAAGCAAACATAGAAGAAGGGCAAGTTGTAGTGTGTAGATGTGAAGGGCAAACTGGGAAGCACACAGGAGCAGCAGTAAGCCTGACACACACCACCTCCCTTCGCTGACATCACACAAAGCCTCTTCTAGCTTTCACTGAGAATGGTTTTTCTCCTGAGAGAAACAATACCAATATGTGATGCAAATGTAAATGTGTGTCCAGAATTGCACTAACTGAAAGCTGGTGGAAAATCAATATAGAAATGAACATATGTTGGTCAGTATCGGCATCATGGTCAGAGAATGAAAGGAAAACCAGGAAAAAATACCTCAAGAAATGCCCAAGAGGGCTGGAGAGGTGGCTTAGTGGTTAGGCGCTTGCTTGTGAAGCCTAAGGACCCTGGTTTAAGGCTCGATTTCCCAAGGCCCAAGTAAGACAGATGCACAAGGTGACACATGCATCTGGAGTTTGTTTGTAGTGGCTGGATGCCCTGGTGCACCCATTCTCTCTGTCTCTTTTTCTGCCTCTTTCTCTCTCTATTTCTCTTAAATAAATAAATAATTTAAAAAAAAAAAGAAATGCAGGGCTGGAGAGATGGCTTAGCAGTTAAGCGCTTGCCTGTGAAGCCTAAGGATCCCGGTTCAAGGCAAGATGCTCCAGGACCCACATAAGCCAGATGCACAAGGTGGCGCATGCATCTGGAGTTCGTTTGCAGTGGCTGGAGGCCCTGGAATGCCTGTTCTTTCTCTCTCTCTCCCTACCTGCTTATTTCTGTATCTCTCTTTCTCAAATAAATAAATAATAAAATATTAAAAAAAAAGAAATGCACAAGAAAGAAAACACCTCTACCAGCAGAAGATGGATATGCTGTTAAGCACTAGAAATAAGATAAAGCCATCTATATTTCTTCTTCTGAGAACTCTCTATTTAGATCTATAGCCCATTTTTTAACTGGGTTGTTTGATTTCTTATTGTTCTGTTTTTTTGAGTTCTTTCTATATTCTGGATATTAATCCTCTGTCAAATGTATAGCTGGCAAGGATTTTCTCCCATTCTGTAGGCTGTCTCTTTTCTCTATTCACAGTGTCCTTTGCTGTACAAAAGCTTTGTAATTTCATAAGATCCCAGAGGTTGATCTGTTGTTTTATTTCCTGAGCGATTGGGGTTATATTCAGAAAGTCATTGTCTAGGCCAATATGTTGAAGGGTTTCCCCTACCTTTTCCTCTAGCAGTTTCAGAATTTCAGGGCTGATATTAAGGTCCCTGATACACTTGGACTTGATTCTTATGCATGGAGAGAGATAACGATCTATTTTTATCTTCTACATATCCTTCTCTTTTCAGATGGTGATGACTACTGGGTGACCCAAAAGGCAACATAGTGCTGAGAAGAAGAGACGGAGGAGTGTCCAGCACTGAAACATCTCTATCACACCCTCCAAGGCTCAGGGTTCATTGCGGAAGAGGTGGCGGAAAGAATGTAAGAGCCAAAGGAAGGGTACAACTCCTTACAATGCAATTGTCCAGATAGAAATTTGCCTCGATATCCATGACCTCACAGTGCCTAGCAATACCTTCACAAGACCCTCATAATAGGAGAAAAAGATGATGACATCAAATTAAAAGACAGACTAATGGAGAGAGGGAGGGGATATGATGGAGAGTGGAGTTCTGAAGGGGAATATGGGGAGGGGAGGGAAATATCATGCTTTATTGTCTGTAAGTATAGAAGTTGTTAATAAAAAATAAAATAAAATAAAATAAAATAATAGGAAAGAAAGGAAGAAAGAAAGAAAGAAAGAAAGAAAGAAAGAAAGAAAGAAAGAAAATAAAGCAGCCCAGTATAAATAAAGGACATTTGATCCTGGCATGGTGGTGCACAGCTTTAATCCCAGCACTTGGGAGGCAGACTGTGGAGGATTACTGTGAGTTCAAGGCCATCCTGAGACTACATAGTGAATTCTACATCAGCCTGGGGTTAGAGTGAGGAGACCCTACATCAAAAATACCTACAACACCACTGAGTAGGTTCCACAGTGGGATAGGGGCAGGGATGAGGGAAAAGAGGGGACCCACACATGATGTATCCATATGAAATATATTGCTAATAATAATAATAATAAAATAAATTAAAAAAAAAAACAGGGCTGCAGCTGAAACCACAGAGGAATTGGGGAAATGAGCAAGAGAGCTGCTTTCTCAGTGAACCTGACCTCAGCACAAGGGTGAAGGAGACAGACACTGAGGACACTCAACACCTGCCCAAGCAGAGATCCAGAGGCTCCTAAGAGCCCGTCACTGAAGTGGACTTAAAGTGAACCCAACATGGCTCAGGGAATCTTATGGAAGAGGGGCAGACAGACTGTTAGAGCCACAAGTTAGGACATTATGCACAGAGACATTGCCTCTCCCCATAAGTGACGGCTGTCTCCACCATGCACCACCCACAGTCCCTATGGGGATGACTGGCATCCCCAATGAAGAGGGTCCTTTTGGGGAGGCAGGAATGAGGGAAAGGATGGTACCAACATGTGCTGTTTACATACTGAGTACGTCCATAACTAATTAAAAACAAAACAAAACAAAACAAAACAAAACAAAACAAAACAAAACAAAACAAAACATGACTAACCCAAGCCAGGGGTGGTGGCTCATACCTTTAATCCCAGCACTTGAGAAGCAGAGGTAGGAGAATTGCTGAGTTCAAGGCCAGTCTGAGATTACATAGTCAATTCGCAAAACACACACACACACACACACACACACACACAGCACACACACAGCATGACGCATAACGCATGATGCATGACTCTTGGGCTGGAGAGATGGCTTAGCAGTTAAGGTGCTTACCTGCAAAGCCAAAGGACCCAGGACCCACATAAGCCAGATGCACAAAGTGGCACATGTGTCTGGAGTTCATTTGCAGAGGCTGGAAGCCCTGGTGCACCCATTCTCTCTGTGTATCTGCATCTCTCCCATCCCCCAATAAATAAATATATTAAAAATGTGTAAACAAGGGCCAATCATGAATGAGTACTAATAGCTTTTCTTCAGACCCTTGAGATTTCAAGATTTCAGTCTCAAAGAGATTTTAACACAATTACATTTAGAAAATCAGAGAAACAGAAAATATAACACTCCTAAAATAAGGGACTGGCCTTGAAATACAGTAGGTTTGAAGGCAGTGTTCTGTTGAGCCAAAAACAACATGGCTTTTAGGCATGCTTACTGAAATATCTGTCCATATTTTTAAAAATATTTTATTTTTATTTATTGGAGAGAGAGAGAGTGAATGAGTGCTCCAGGGCATCTATCCATAGTAAATAAACTCCAGTTGCCTGTACCACCATGTGCATCTGGCTTATGTGGGTTCTGGGAATTGAACCTGGGTCCTCAGTCTTCACAGGCAAGTGTGCCTTAGCCACTAAGTTATCTCTCCAGCCCCCCTTCTATATTTTGAACCAAGAGCTAATAAAGAAAAAAAATCCCTATGATCAAAACACATGGCTATCTATAACATGTGTGTTATATGTGTGTTTTATATACCACTGTTTGAGCTTCAGAAATTAACCCAACAGGTTGCCTGGCACTGATTAACATAGCTGTTCCAGCTGCAGGGCCTTAAAACAAGCAATAGATTGCTTTAATTTAAAATTTTAATATTTCATACATGATGGATTTTTTTATTTGCTTTAATTTGTTCAAATATTGGATAAAATGCTTTCCTGCATTGGCAATTTCTGGTGCCCTCTTAAATGATTAAATTATCTACTAGGTAAATGTATGATGTGCTAATTTTGGCCACCTGTCCTTATTTGGGACCTAGAAAGGTAGGAAGTCAAGGAACAGGCTGGATAAATAGAGACTTAAAGTAAGTGGTACTATTGATAAGACTTAGTAGGAAGATGTGATAATATACACAATTTCTATAGCTTAGTAGATATAGTACCAATGATTGGTTTATTTAAGTTTATGTTTTAAAAATCCATCTAGAAACCTAGAGAACCTGTTAGATTAATCCCAAAGGGGTAGACTTTTAAGAATACAGAAATTTAACTTGTTATATGAGAATAATAAAGATGGAGTAAAAGAAAAACTCCAAAGTTAGGTCTCTGAGATGTAAAAGCAATCCTGACATTATGGTACATGTCTATTATCCCCACTGCTCTAGAAGCTGAGGCTGGATTTCAGGCCTCATAGCAGGTTCAAAGATAGTCTTAGAAACTCAGAAAGATCCTATGCTAAACTAAAAATAAAAAAGTCTGGTGCTGTAGTTCAGACCTGTAAAGTGCTTGCCTAGCATATGTAAAGCCCTAGATTCAAAAAGATAGAGAGGACTAGGGAGATGATTCTGCAGTTAAAGGCACTTGTTTGCAAAGTCTGTCTGCCCAGGTTCAATTTCCAAATACCCAACTAAAGCCAGATGCACAAATTGGCTTTATTTGCAGCTGACCAGAGCCCCTGTAGTGTCCATTCTCTCCCTCTCTTTCTCTCTCTCCTCCTTCAAATAAATACATACAAAGATTTTTTAAAAAACAAACAGATGCAGATATAACACTAAGAATTATTGAATATATCTTCACATTTTTCTTGCATAAAGTGCCTATTAATTGACACCAATCAAAATGTGTTTATTCTGCTGGGCATGGTGGCACACCCAGCACTCGGGAGGCAGAGGTAAAAGGATCGCCATGAGTTTGAGGCCACCCTGATAATACAGAGTGAATTCCAGGTCAGCCTGGGCTAGAGTGAGACCTACCTCAAAAAACAAAACAAAATATATTCATTCTGACTATATATAGTCATATATATATATATAACTTGAACTTTGAAGACATATACTATATATAATTTACTATGTTAATGGAGCAAAAATTAATTTTTTAGAGAAATTATCTGAAAGAAACAATCAAATCCTTAACCTATCAGAACTAGTCATAGTATACAGGAAGGGCATATTCTAAGTATTCAGTAATAATTACTGTTATAAATAATACTTGTTTTTTTAATAGTTGTATTTTTAAACAATACATGCATTATAAACTATGAGAATTGGCAAATATATTTCAAATATTTATACTTCTTTTTGAAGCCAAGATTTAGTGTTTTGTACTTTTATAAAACCTCAGAAATTCATAGCTGTGTGATAATGATAGGAAAATACATGAGAAAGGTGGAGAAAACGAATGAAAAGTTGAGTGTCAAAAATTACATGTGGCCAAGATATTGATTGTGGAAGAGCAGAATAAGAGACAGAAGCAAACCGCCAAAACGACACCAAGTGAATCAAGAGGAAACAGAAAAGGCCTTGGTAAACATCTGGTGGCTTTTTGTGCTAAGCAGAGAAGAAAATGTACTTTGGGAATTAATTCTACCTGGCTAGGTAAATTCTATTTCTAGAGCTGCAGAGTTATAAGATACACAACATTCTTCCTTAAATGTGTGTTTGGCTTGTTGGCATAGTTTAATAACTTAACATGTAAATGCTAGATTCAAGTTTTGATGCTTTGGGGGATATCTTTGGATTTCAAGTCTCTTCAAAGGAATAGAAATTTAGACATTTAGAGTTGTTAATATGAGGAGAATTCCAAAGCTCTTGTAAACCAAGAAAGTGGAACATAAGAAGAAGAGAAAGTAGACGAGTCACCAGTGCTTGAGAGATGGCTCAGTTGGTTGGTGCTTGTCTTGCAAGCTTAAGGACATGAGGATGATCCCCAGAATTATACTTAAAGAAAAACGTAAGCATAGTAACATGGACCTCTAAATCCTAGAATTTGGGAGGCACAGACAGACGGAAACCAGGAGATTGCTGGATAGCCAGTTTAACCTAATTGGTAAACTCTAAGTCACCACAAAGTCACAGAGTTAACAAGTCGCCCAGGAGGTATGTGGTGCTCCTGAGAATAAAGCCCAAGGTTGTCGTCTGTCCTGCATAGGAGCATGCACACATATGCATGGACACTTGGACACACACACACACATACACACAAACACAAAAATACCCCCTCTCTCCCACATACACAATGGTAAGAAAAATGAAATGTTACTAACATGCCATGGAGCCAACCAGTGTATCAAGAAAGGCTTTCAATTTGTCCTTCCACAACACTGCAAGGCAGGAAGATGTCACAGAGCTCCTGAGAGAAACTTGCTTCCAGCACGTGTGTGTATTTCCACAAAGAGAGGAACGCTGAAGACGAAATGATAGTGTTGTACAGATTCTCACTTTCACATTTCTCTTTTTTTCTCTTACTGTTGAAATAGTTGATTTTAACATAAAAATACATTCAATAATTTTAACCACTGTTTCATGAAAAAGCCCCATGCAATACTGTTCCATGGAGGCGTCTGATGTCTCAAATGAACATGCTACCATAGCTGAGAAACCTACTGTAGCATTTGTGTCTATGTTAACTATGCAAGCATCTTAAGAGTAGAAAGAATGTGAATGTTCAGTGATCAGATGTGAGTTAAAGAACAATACAAGGCCTTAGTTGCAGGGGATCCATACTAATTTTTAAAGTATATATTTGAAGATAATACTCTGGCAAGAATGGCATGGTGTTAACAATTTAGTTGTGGCCCTATTGTTGGGTCATAGGCGCTTTGCTCACCCAACGTTGACCCAAATAGACAGCCTGAGTCCCCTCACTGCCTACTCCCATGCACTTCTACGCATCCATCAAAACATCCATTCATTTTTCTCTTCCCCACGATGTTTTCATAACAAACATTATTCTTATTATAACACAGACTATCACTTCACAAGTATTTCTTTCTAGAATAGTGTGTGCTCATTAGTTAGCATTTCTGTAATACTCATCTCTGTGCCTTCCAATTTAATTTTCTTTCCAATGCATGTTACATATTCAACAAATCTTTACTGAATGAAAAAAAACAAAACAAGAAACAGTTTATAGTAGTTGAATAAAATAAATGAATAAAATTTCCTCTAGCAAAATAAATTGTAAAATGACCACTTGGGCACTTTAGCAGGAATACTATTTATTTCTGGAATAAAAGCATAGAGCAAGGATACATAGAGCAATGCATTTTGATGGAAAAAAAGATAAAACACTGGTACTTGTTCTGGGAAAAGATACCAATTAATATGTACTGCTAACCAGTGAGTCACTCAGTTAATCATATCCACAGAAAATTGTTATGTCTAAGAAAACTGTCACATTCTTTTGATGGCCAGCAATTGCTGTTAATAGGAAGGTAACATTAAATGTGAGAAGTGACTATAAGGAAAACTGAAAAGAAGCATTTTTGAGGAAACAAATGCGATTCAATGTTGAGCTAAAACCATTGAAAAATTTCTTTTTATTTTAAAAGTAAATTAGGAAAACTAATTCTACCATGACCTCCTCCTATCTCCCACCCATTGAATAGGAATATTTAGTTTATATGATTCCAGGCAAACATCAAATCATAATGTTCTAAGACACTGGGATTGATGGCTCTAATCCTGAACTTTCCTCAGTATCATAACAGTGAGAGCTTATAAATGACCTTTCCTTCACTCGCTAGGATATTCTAATATCCTTCCTTCTGTAAAGATGTGTCTCAGAATTTTTCTCTGGTAAAGTCTTCTATAATTATTTACACATCTGTGGTTTTTGTTTTATGGCAACTCTGTTATCCCTTTAGCACTAACTTATTTACATCTAACTATCTCAATTGCTTTATGCATTTCCATTTTAGACTGTTAGCCTGGATGTCCAGTATTCATGCTTACATGCACTTGAAAATCATGAACAGAATAACAAAGAACAATAATTGTCAGTATTCGAATGGCCTCAACAAGCTCCCATCACCACGTTCCCATTCAGTAATCCATTGGTACAAAGCCCAGGACAGTCATTCATCATCTTTTCTAAACCTAATCATATAACCTGTTATCATATAATTTCAATTTCAAAGTAATATATTTAATAAGAGCTTTCTAGAGCCTTCATAGGAAATCAGCAATGATGTGAAACACCACTGAGTCACATCTGTGTGCCAGTTTCTATCATAGTGGATTTACACATGGGATACCAATTAATCTGAGTGACAGCGCTTGGGTGAGCACTGTCAATTACATCCTATGTGTGAGGAAACTGTGAACATGGATGGACACCTACTTTGGACAGTTGGCAGCTAGTACCTGGCAAAGCATTACGTTCACTATTGTGTTAAACCGAAACACTCATCTCATTTGAAAGTATTGTATACCTCACAAAGTAAGATATTTTAATTTGGACTGTAACTGAGAAAAATGTGTAATTGAGGCTTAGAAGAGAATGAATTAAAAATTAAGCTTTTTTGATTTCATGTTCAGTTATAAATACCATTTTCAGATGTTTTTCCACCATATACTTTTCTTGCCAAACATTTTAGAAAATATAACAATTATTGTCTTTACCAAACATAATAAATTCCTCCATTGGTGAGATTTTAATTTTGTTTTGCATCTGTTTTACATTTTCATGGAAATTCCATTCATTCAAAATCAAATATGTTATAAACCTGAATTGTAACTAATAATTCATTTTCCTCATAATTCATCACAAACATACAATCTGGCTTGATTTTAGTTCCCTTTGCTCATTCTTTCCACTCTACCAGGATATTTGAGTCTTAATTTAGACTGTAGAATGTAAAATTGAAGCAACACTGCTTTCATATCTTCCACGTTAGCTACACTACAACTCTTCAGAGAGCTCAGTGCAAAGATGCCATGAAAGATAAACACCCCAGCATTGCACACAGAAGGCAGAGCTTAGCGCCAGCACATGGCATTTGTTCTTTCCATAAATACTTGCATTTATCTAAATTTTAAAAAGAAAAATGCAAATTAATTCAATAACTCTTGTACCCTAGGCAGATATTTTCAAATGTGTTGTTACACTATCGCTTATTCAGTGTCATAAATAATTTTCAGTACTAACAGGCATGCATTAGACTGTGGTCTCTGTCCCAATATCTATCAAGTGAAACTATAACACACCTACTAAATGTAATCACATATATACTGTATTATACTGTGGTAGCCTTCTGTAACAATGTTGCTTCTATATTATCACCAATACCCTGGACAACCAAATATCCAGAGCACATTTCTGCTAAGTTTGCTAAGTTCTCCAAGAAGAATAAATGGAGTTGAATGGGATCCATGTTTTCATTAAGCAGAACACTGTGGTATTTTGAGATGATATTTTATATGACTGAAAAGAGATTGGAAATGACCCAGTCCAACCATCTTTGTACTTTGTGACTATTCTTATTGTAGATGAGGAAACATATCAGGAGATGTTCATGATGAAATTTTCTGGCAGGACTAAGACTGCAACTAAAGGTAGACCTGTTTCATTTATATATATATGAATTGCAAGAGATAAATATCTTTATAGTTTTAATTATTTTATATAATCTCAGTTTCTTTGCTTTTAAATGGTCCATAAAGGATACAACACACACTTAAAGTCACACTTGCCCTGACTGTCTTGATGAGGTTGTGCATATCCATGAGATCAGAGGACCAGTCTAGGAAGCAGTAAGGCAAGTTTAACCAAAAATTTCCTGAAATAATATGTATATTACTAAACCAAGGAAAATGAAGGCAATATTAGAATTAGAAAACCACATAGAGGAGAGGCTGGTTTTGTGACAAAATGGAGAAAGCTGACATAAGGATAAAATCTCAGGCTACGATGTCTATGTTATGAAAGCTTTTGTTTGCTCATTTTTTTCCAGCCATTATCTTACATGAATCAGAATCTTTTTCTCAGCTTGTTAGCAGTCCTTGAATTGCAGAAATGTGCTCTGGATATTTGGTTGTCCAGGGTATTGGTGATAATATAGAAGCAACATTGTTACAGAAGGCTACCACAGTATAATACACACAATGTTCTTATTCAAAAGACACCCTGCCACTCTCTTCTTTGGCCTGCGTTCTTTATTCTTATGAAAATATTTATTTATTTCTTTATTTGTTTCTCTCTTTATCTATTTGCAAGGAGAGAGATAGAATGAATGAGTTTGTTGGGGGCTCTTGTCACTGCAAACAAACTTAAGATGCATGTGCCACTTTGTGCATCTGGCTTTATGTGTGAACTGGGGCAATCAAACCCAGGCTTTGCAAGTAAGTCATTTAACCACTGAGCCATCTCTCCAGCCTCTGGCCTGCGTTCTTTCAATGATGCTATAGGAATTGAGTGTTTTTATGTAGGGACAATTCTACTAATAGAAATTGACAACCATGGAAAAATCAATAGCTTGGCCCCATAGAGTCTTATAACAAGTATATATGAGGTTTTTAAAAGCACCAGAGAAAGGGAAGAAGTAGTACGTTGATTAAATTTTCATGTTAGGAATCTGCCTCTAAATAGTATTTCATTAGGAGTTGATCATCTTTTCTTGATTAAAAGAAGACCCAACAGAACACATTGATCTCTATCTTATTTATATCCAACATGACAAAACACTTTAGAAAGATAAAAAGATAAGAAATTATCTACTCCTAAATAGCTTTAAAATTGAGACACTTAAGTGCTTCCAAGATTAAGCTACTAAACATAAATTCATATACTTTTAATCTCTTACAAAATTAATATAAAGAATATGTTTCATAGACAAAATGATGAGGATGACAGAAGAGCAGACTATAATAATCAAATTCAAAAAGGAGATTGCAGCTGATCTACTAATTGGAACTACTAGTCATGAGAAATCTACATCCTATTTTGAACCTCAAGAGAAATGAAAATAAACCAACAATGATTCATCTTGGCTGTCAGTTGATTGTGTTTAGAAACAGCCAGGAGATTGCTAAAGCAAAACTCTATGTTTTCTCCTGGGTCACGGAGGCTCTGATTGAATGAACAATTGAAATCATTGATGGATTCATCATGTAATGGGCACTAGAAAATGGTGACATGTTGATGACATGTTAGAGATAGAGCCTAGTTGCACACAGCAGTTGGTCAGGATGATGTGCCCTGGGCCCTTCCTATGGTCCTCTCTCTCTCTCCTTCGTGCCCACCATGAGATGAACATCCTCCTTCTCCACATGCTTTCACCAAGGGTCCAGAATCCACAGGGCCAAGAACCAGGGTCTGAAATCTCTGAGCCAAATCCATCATTTAAAATAAAAAAAATTCCATAAAAGTAATTTCTGTCATTATTTTGGTCACATCTGCACAAAAAATTACATAATTTATTGGAAAAAATACTCAAAAGTCAAAAGATATATTAGTTTTGAAACATCCAGCAATAGAGATGAAGTTGGGTTTAACTAAATGCAGACATGTAAAAAAAGTGCTTCTCAGTGAAATCGATTTGCGATCCCTCTCTCCTGCATGATACTGGACAGTGTTCTGCCTCACTGGGTGGGATGGACACTGGTCTTCCCTCACTAGGTGTGGTGAGTGCTGCTCTTCCCACACTGGGTAGGTGGACACTGTACCTCTCTTACTGGGCAGGGTGGACACTATTCCTCCCTCACTGGGCAGTGCTCTTCTGTAACTGGAAAGGGTGGAAAATGTTCCTCCTTCACTGGGCAGGCTGGACAGTGCTCCTCCCTTACTGGGTAGGGCGGACAGTGCTCCTCTGTGGTAGTGGGACTTTATATCCCCATTGATTCAGGTGGTAAAATTAAACTTATAACTTGGATCTCTACCAGCCTGGCTGGAGGAGGTGTTACTGTGGGTGGTGGGGGGAGCGTGGATCCTGGAGCCCAAGCCTAAAGGGTCACTGGTCACTGGGGGCAGATGTGATCTCCAGCTTAAAAGAGAGAGGTTTGTGCTTTGTCTGGGCCCCTGTTCCCTGCTTTTGGTGTTGGTGGTTTTTCTCTCTGCTTGGATATATAGAAGCAGTTTCTTCTCGCAGTGTTAGAACTTCTCTCTGGATCTGTAAGACTGAAATAATAAACCCCTTCCTCCCATAAACTGGATCTGGTTTGGATGTGCATTCCAGTAATGTGGAGCTGTCTACAGCATCCTCTGTAACTAGGCAGAGTGGACACTTCTCCTCCCTTGTTGGGTAAGGGGTCACTGTGTCCCCCTCACTGGGCAGGGTAGACATTGTTTCCTCCCTGGGTGGGGCAACAGACACCAACAGTGAAGGTCACAACTGGATAATGAATTCTATGCTGCCTGGTCTCTGTCTTTTCATTAGCTCCCAGGAAGCTGGCAGTCTGCAGAAATGTTCACGGAAATGCTCCATCAGTGAAGCCCAAAGAAAGCACTTTGAAAAACGGAAGACAGTGAGTGTGGGGAAGCTCATTTTGTCAAGTGAGATGTAAGCTCAAATAGGAGAAATGAAAATTAAAAGAAGATTCACAGGTGAACATGAGGAAGACAGGACAATAAAATAGAGATTAAACATTTATGAAATTTTGGGTTGGAGGGATGGCTTAGTGGGTAAGTGGGATGACTTACCCGGAAGTCCCTCTCTCTCTCTTTTTGATGAGGCATATGCTTATATATGGCACAAAACTCCTGCATTGCATGGGCCATGCACTTTGGCAAATGTGCTTTTACCAACCCTCAGCCAAGCTGAAGTTCTCCTGGAACCTACTTTGATTGATGTGTCTTCTCAAGACCAGAGGTGATTATTTCTTTCAAAGGTGGATTTGAGATGGTTACTTGGTTTTTCTACAACTAAACAACACCTCCAGGAATAACATTCCACTGGACATTTAACAATACAGAGAACCAAAAAGGACCTAATATTAGGTGACCAGTTGCTCCTGAGAGTCAGGATAATCAAGAAAAGCATAAGTTCCCTGAAGACATTTATTGCATTTTAATTATTAGCTTGGTTATTAAGTTTCTACTGATCATTAGGCAGAATTTATAAATGTACATAGCCTATAAGAATTGTCTCAAGTCAGATAATTTTAAAAGATATTTATCTTCTTTGATACTGTCAAGAAGATAAATTAGACTACAAAAATGTGTTACTTTCTTTTGTTGCAGTTTCTTCGATTATATGTACAATTATATGAAATGATAAGTCTAAAAAATGCATTTATAAAGACTTATATTGTCTTTTGCATTTACCATGGAGAATCTATGATCCTATTGAAAAATCAAGGTATATATATATATATATATATAATAGTATTATTTTGTTAGTGTGTATGTGGATTACTAATTATATATGGAAAACTCTAGAAGAAAGTGCTAAACATTTTGAAGGAAAGAAAAGTTGCAGGTAGGCATAACAACCATATTCTGGTTATAATTTTTTTAATATTATGTTTACTTTTTTGTTTAATATAACTTTTGTTTCAGATATTTTGATCAAGTTGGAGAGATGGCTTAGCAGTTAAGGTGCTTGCCTGCAAAGCTAAGGACCCAGGTTTGATTCCCCAGTTCCTACATAAATCAGATGCACAAGGTGGTACAAGCATCCAGAATCTGTTTGCAGTGGCTATAGGCCCATTCTCTCTCTTTCTGCTTCTCTCTCTCAAATAAATAAAATAAAATAAACAAAAATTTGTTCAGTTCTTGATCTTAAAAGGCTATAATTTTTCCCAATTATCTCAAAGTTCTTTGAGTGTTCAACTGCTGCTATGAACCAGTGATGTGTTTGGTTAATAGGTATAAACTTCACGATTCTGAGCTGTACATAAGTCTATAAATTCCTAATTACCCAGAGCAACAGTTCACTGAGCTAAGCAAGCTTCCCATCTCTCTGCCTGATAAAAACCTGTTGTGTTTTTCAATAAGTTGATTTAAATTCTATCACACTTGCTATAAAATTAATAGAAACACTGGTATTATCTAAAAGAAAATGTGTCTCTTTTTGATCAGTTGACTGGCTAAAATCATGAGATATTTGGCAAAAATATTTACTTATATGCTTGATTATATTATAGGAGATGTTTAACCACAGGGAATATGCTTCTTTCTGGTGAGGGGCTCTCCCCAAGGTGAGGAGAAAAGGTATTTCAAGTAAAAAAATGAAAGGGAAAGTGAGAATAATATTTTATATAGTAAGACTAATTCATATATCAGAGAAAGCTTGGAATAGGCCTTAGACTATTACTTCATTATGTCATTGACAATTATAAAAAATAGACTCAAGTGAAGGTGTAAATAACGAAAAAAAAGGTGTATAACTAGATCCAATTAAGATACACTTATAAATTTGGGTTTTATAAAAAAGAAGAAACATCTTAGATTTAAAAAAAGATCAGGAAATGATAGTTCTTTTATCACTGAATAGGTAGGTTGAGGGGAAATTATGAGGTAAAGCCATGCTGGTTCCAAAATTTTGGAGAGAAAGGGCAGGCAGGGGATGAATTCCAATCATCGCAGGGCCAAGTCATTCAAATGACAGAAGCTGCTGGCAGATCCTCACATTGTCACAGCCCATGATTCTGCTTTCTGAAATTCATATAACTGTCATTTAAATGGGACCCTGTTGGCAAGAGATAGATATTAAATATTTAAAATATGAATGTACAGTGGTAAGATACAATTCAACACAAAGATAAATTAAATAAGCTAGGCATGGTAGCACATACCTTTAGTCCAGCACTTGGGAAGCAAAGGTAGAAGGATCACCGTGAGTTCGAGATCACCCTGAGACTAGAGTGAATTCCAGGACTAGAGAGAGATCATACCTTGAAAAATTAAAAAAAAAAAAAAAAAGGAGAAGAAAGATGAATTAAATACCTTCACATTGAGTGCTGGGATCCATAATTCCTTGACCCAGCACACTCCAGTAGGGATCTGACAGCATGCACAATAAATACTGTAATTCCTAAGTTCACGACTTTGTTCATTTAAAAGTGAATAATATTTTTGGTCTGTTCATAACAGTTATACTTGGATCATTAATTACAGCATGTCTAGATATCTAAAACATATGAGTCTTTTACTTAAATATACTCACCTTTAATCTAGATAAATTTTTGTACATGATATGTGCAGTTTCTCTTTGGACCAAACATGAAAGTTGTTTATTTTCCGTTGCACTGAAACATTGTTCTGCTTTCCTTTCACCAAATTCATAGTGATTTAACCAGTTTCTTGCTCTGCCCCTTCATTCTCCCTCATCCTTTGAATTCCTTCTGCTGTTTGCATGATTCCTCTGGAATGTGTCATGTGTTTGTAGATCAAGAAAACAAAACGAAACAAAACAAAAAATGTAATCTGTTTCACCCACAGACTCCATCTCCGTTCCTTGTGGAAGTCCAGGAGCCTTGAGCAGCTTTCAAGGACTCACACCCTTAGCTCTTTCTCCCATGGACTATAGCTGAGCCGGTCTTCTCTCTTTTCTCTGTGCAGAGAGATGCGCAGCATACCTCCTTCAGCAACCTCTCACACAGGACTGCTGGCAGGTACTAAACCTGGGACTCCTTGAAGAAGTCAGGAAGCAATTTGTGGAGGAGAATTGACAGTTTCACATCACCTGTTTGGCACTGCAGTACTCTCAATTTGACTCTGCACTCCTCACCATGAGAAATCGTCTCCAACCGTCTTCCTGTGTTGTGGCTTCCTTTCCTTTTTCTCTTATACTCTATGGTACTAGATGCCTTTTCCTCTTCATCTTGTAAAGTCATCCAGTCACTGTCTGCTCTCATTCTAAAATGAAGAGGTAACCTATGCCATTCACTTCCTTTAATGAATTGGCAAATGGAACTTTTATGAGAGTCTGGTTATGGTAATAAAATTCAATTTTTCTATATTCACTGACCTTGTATTCTCATTTACAAGCAAGTGTTGAATTTCTGAACTACTGATTTAATCTATTACATCCAAAGATTTTCTTTGTACTTTCCCTGATAAAGCACTGAATATATGTGCTCACGTGTACGTGTGTGTTAGAGATTTAGTTCATATAAATCCTGAGAGGAAAAATAAAAATTAAATTGTCTTTTGGAGTTAAGTGAACAATTTTGCTAGTAGTGTCTGTCTCCATCACCCTGGTGCTGGTTGTCAGGCTTGCTGTGGAAGCAGCACCCTTGCTCATCTTGTTACTTCCTCTGTGGTTTCCCCTGGCTCTGACTGATATGCAAGGGGTGGTCTATCTCTTTGTTCTGGCTGCCATCTGAAAAAGCAAAACAGATTTTCCAATGGAGAGTGAGATCAGCACAGATTAAATGGGATACGCATTGTTAATTAAGAGAGATTTTGATGGGTGTAGCCTCTCTTTAGGTCAGAGACTATTGGTAGCTTCTTGTTGGAGGCAAAGATTTTGATATGAATAGGATTTTATCTAGGTTGTCAGGTCCTGCTATGAGTTCCTGTCCACTGAGTGGATCTCTTAGCCAATCACAGAACCAGTGGTTATTCACCTAGGCTAGGTACTTTTTTTTTTTTTTTTTGAGAGAGACAGAGAGAGAGGGAAAGGAGGACAGATAGAGGTGGGCGCGCCAGCAGCCTCTCAGCTGCTGAGAACGAAATCCAGATGTGTGCGCCCCCTTGTGGTCAATTGCGGCATTGCGCCCTTGCATCACTTTGCATCTGGCTAAATGTGGGACCTGGAGATTGGAACCAGCGTTCTTAGACTTAGAGGCAGAGGCCTTAACCGCTAAGCCATCTCTCCAGCCCTAGGTACTTATTTTTAACTGTTCTTTAGAAAGTATTTCTTTAGCAGGCTTCCTTTTAACATAGATAGGTCAAGATGTTGTGACTTACCATAAATTTTTACTTTTAAGTTTTATCCTTCAGAGTATATTAATTGAGAACATTATTAAAAATTGACCACAGTAAAACACTTGGTTTCATCTTGAATAAGTTGATATGATTCCAAATTGATGTGAGCACACATTTAGTCTCCTAATTGAAATATGTACAGATTCTCATGAAAGTGTAACCAAATGGACAGAAGTTTTATTTTTGGAAAATTCATTTCATATCCTGAAATGAGATTTGTATCTATTAATAAACCATTACTAAAAGATAATTGTGGTTCCTTCTTGTATCAGCCTCCAGTTCCTCCTTGTCATTGCACTGAAATGAGCCTCAGCTGGGAGCCTAAGGCAATGTTCTGAGTCATGTGTGTCACATGCTTATCTTGATTGATGTGAACTCTTTAGCACTGTTCATGGTTAGATTCCCTCTTCAGAATCTAGAGTGCCAATATTTGCTGAACAAGCATGAGAATTTTCAAGCACAAAATATGGAATGAGAACAGACACATTATAGCATAATCACTGAAAAGCAAACCCATGGAAAAGATCTCAGAAGCTAAGAATATGTTAATATTTATGTTAACATGCATTGCCTTGGAATCTCTCTGTTTGTCCAGGGTACCTTGATTTTGTTTCTATTCTCTCTCTCTCTCTCTCTCTCTCTATATATATATATATATATATATATATATATATATATATATATATATATATATATACACACACACACATATATATATATATACAAGCAGAGAGAAATAGAGAGAAGAGAGACAGAGAGAATGTGCATTTCGAGGCTGCTGCAAATGAACTCTCTATGCATGTGCCACTTTGTGCATCTGGCTTTACATGGGTACTGGGGAACTGAACCTGGGTTATTAGGCTTTTCAAGCAAACTCCACAACTGCTGAGCAATCTTTCCAGCCTTTTTTTCTATTCTTACAAAAATTTTACTTAGTATAACATTCTACAAGAACAATTTCTATCTTTCACCTTTTTGAAGCCATTGTCCCATTCTCATTTGACTTATCTTGTGTCTAGTGAGTGGTTCATCCTTGTTGACACTCCTTTTCTTTTCTTTTTTTTTGTGTGTATATTATGTGTGGTGTGGTGTGTATTTGGTATATATATGGTTTATGTACATGTGTGTGCACTTGTATGTGTGCAGCCAGCAGAGGCCAGAGGAGAATGTCAGGTGCTCCCCTCCATAGCTTACTTATCCACATTTTTCCTTGAGAGAGACAATTTCACAAAGATTTCAGAGCAAGCTGATCCATTCCTGCCCCAGAGCTTTAGTAATTCTCCAGTCTGTACTTCAACAGCATTGGGATTATAAATCTGTCTGACCACAGAGAGCGATTTTAGATGGGTGCTATGAAATTGGACTCAGGTGGTACCAGCACACCCCTCCCAGGTCCTGCAAAGGAGTTGTTATTACCTACTAAGCCATATCTCCAGCCCCCTTCCTGGAGCATGTTTGTATCTGGAACTCACAGTTCTGTTGTTGAGTTATTGCTAACTTCATAGGAATCCAATCCTTAGTGACCTGGGATTGAACCCCACATGAACTCCCCACATATATTTTTTAATCACATAAAAGCATGCATCCCCTTCAGGAGGTAAAATGAAGCAATTTGGGATTTGCTGAAGTTATTTTAATTCTTACTTGATCTACTAAGTCCGGATTCTCTTTGTATAATATTAAACTCTGAGCAGAGTATTTACAGTTCCTTCTGAAAACTCATTGTCTTCTTTATCGAGAACACTGCAGCCAGCAGCTATGGCACTAGAAGTGATTTAGGCACAGTAGAAGGCTAAAAGGGTAATGTTTTCTTATTCCTAGTAGGAAATCTTTCTTGAACTAAAATAGTACTGTCATAGAAGAGGACTTGGGGTGAGATGTTTCTCATGTTGAGTGATTATCCACTTTCTGTTTTTAAGAGAAACGAGTGTCCACGTTTTTGGTATTTTCATCAACATTTAATGATTTGCACTTATTTTAAAAAGCTTAATCATGGTGATAGGAAATATAATTCAATTTATAAGCATAAGCAATGACTTATGCTTATAATACACTTATACTTAAAATACACTTTATTTTAAAGATAATAGTAGAGTTCCATAAATCTTAATATTTTTATTTATGTGCAAGCAGAGAGAGGTACAGAGAAGAGAATCAGACAGAGAAAACAGGCACACCAGGGCCTCCAACTATTGCAAAAGAGCACCAGATGCATGTGCCACCTTGTGCATTTGTCTTATGTGGGTACCTGGGGAATCAAACCTGGGTCCTTAGCTTTCATAAGCAAGTGCCTTAACCACTAAGCTATCTCTCCAGCCCTCATAAAAATTTTATAAAATGAAGTCACGTGAGAGACACCAAGTACCATTTACCTGTTTCTTTCCATGCTTCCATCTTGTGAAAACTATACTGTAAAATAATGACTAGGACACTGGCATAGGTAGAGCCAACGTGTAGAACAGCTCCTTCACCAGCAGTTGTTCACATGTTGGTCTTTTATAGCTATACCCTCTTCTGTCATACTTCACACTCCCAAGCTCCTGGTCTCCATGTGTATAATTTTCTCATGTAGTCATATTATGTAAATATAGTCATATAGTGGTTGACATTTTCATTATATATTCTATAGCTGGGGAAACACATACACCTATGTGTTAGAGCATTTTCCATGCATACATGAGGCCCTGGGTTTAATCTCTAATACTGAGAAAAATAATTATTCTCTAAAGATTCATTCAGATGTTTTGTGTATCAATTGTTTTTTTTTTTTTCATTTCATTATTGCTGAGAATTATTCCACAGGATGAATATTCCACTTACTTCACGATTCATTCTTTCAAGACTGTCTCATTTGTCTCCAGTTTAGGGCTATATTTTATCAGAGTGTTATAAATGTAAATGTTTCTGTGAGAACATAAGTCATAATTTCTCTGGGATAAATATTGAGGCATGTAATATCAAGGTCATGGGAGTTGCATGTTTAGTTTAATAAGAAACTGCTAAATATTTTCTATGTTTTCATATGACTATTGATTTTTATCAACAACCAATGAGTGATCTAATTTCTGTTTTCTCACAGGAATTTCATGTTGTCACTAGTTTTTACCCACTCTGTTATCTGTGTAGTGATTTATCATTATGGTTTTAATTTTAATTTCCCAACAGAATAATGACATTAATCATCTGTCATGTACTTATTATCCATTTGCATATCTTTTGGAATAATGTCATATGTCTTTTGTTTGTTTTCTGATTGGATTATTTACCTTCTATGGACTGATTTTGGGAGGGCTTTGTCGACATGGGAGCTGAGTACAATGAACTGATGATGAAAGTCTTAGAATCTGTATAGATTTCTCTCTTTCTTCCTTCCTTTCATCTTCCTTTTTTCTTTTTCTCTTGCTCTCCCCTTTATCATCTCTTATTTCTTTCACTCTTTCTTTTTTCTTTCTTTCTTGATGCTGTGTATATAATAGATCTTCACACATATTAGGTGAGTGCTCTGTCTCTTAGCTACAGCCATAACCCCTTATCTTCCACTTGTATACTGAATATTTTCATTGATTCACCGAATATTTCTCATTTTTGATTTGCTTCACCTGTGTTTTTGTTGTTCATTGAGACAACTATATCATGATTGCTTCTAGCTATTTTTCAGCCCGTACTAAAATTTTATCAGTTTTGTCATTTATTTACTTTTTAATCAGTTTTATCTATTTTTGATTCTTGATACAATAAATGATTTTCAAATTAAAACTTGCATATATTCGCATTATGAGAATGTGTACCTTATTTAAACCCTCTGTTTGGAGGACTTTCTTCAGTGAAAACAAACAATTCTGACAATTAAACCTGTGTTGTTTATTGACACCAGTTGAAGCAAAAGCTCATGTTCCCCAATGGCTAACACTTGAAGTCTTTCTTACAGATGTGTGAGGGTAGACACTTCTAATTATTGTACAGTCCCTGCCCACAGTACATACAAAGAATCCCCTTTATTTATAACCATGAAGCAATCAAAAACTCTACACCTAGATATGATAGCACCACACTTGTAGGAAGGGGCAACACATTCTCACTGTTTCTGGGTGCCAATATAAATCCTGGAGAGTTTTCTCAACTGACAAGGAAAGGAATGGATGGGAGGCTCAGTAATGTTCAGTCGATATGTGATGGCTCATCATTCACTTTCTCTTTACCCACTGGGATTATCAAAACACTTTATTACAGCCTCAAGTAGGTAAAAATTTATAACGCCCACTCAGACTTTAGTAAGTATGATTATGAGTGTGCATGGGAATATAGTATTTTTTTTCTTGTGGTACTTGGCTATTGAATTAGGGTATTTATTACAATATTTCTGTTTTGTTAACTTTTGAACTGGAGAGAACATTATTTTCTTCTGTTTGTTGGTACTTGCTGACGTTTCTGGGTTGCCCACTTCTTCACCTCCAATTTGGGGATACATGAGTCAAAAACAAATCTAAGAAATCACTTTGGTGTTATTCCTTGGATCCTGAGGTCCAACCAGTCTGACTTCCTCTTATAGCATCCAGAGTCATATTTTATATGTTTACCTTACAGTAACAATTGTTTTACTTGTACTTTTAAGGCGGAACAGAGAAAAAAATGTATCTTTATTACCAAAATCAGAAAGTCTGACATTGATATCCTAAATGTTTACAACTATGTCCATTTATATACCAAATTGCTATAATTAAACCTGACATGAAGCTGCTAACTTTGTTACATTTTAATTATCTATTTCATTATAAATTAATTTATCAATTTATCTACTTAATTGCAAATTATTAAAGTTATCATTCAGTCACTAAAATATGTAATTTCTAGTTACTAAATTATTACTTGATCTCACAATGTATTTAGAGTAATAAATTGAAAGGACTTACCAATTTGTGGTAGACACTTTTCTACATGCTGAAGGGGCTTTCTTACTCACTGTTCACATGCCAGTGATTTTCTGCCTCTGAGTCTTTCCCAGGATTTCAAAGTGCTCATAAAGAGGTAACCTGGAAGTATGAGAGTTAACTGTCCCGAGAGAAAACCGCACATCATTGAGGATGAGAATTGAGATTCACAGAGCGCCTTCCCTGCGCTATCATTTAGAGGTACATTTATGCTGTTTCTGAGGGTCCCCAGTGAATGAGCCATAGTTCCTTTCCCGTAGGGACAGACATGAAAGGATTTCTTATGTGCACTTTTATTTTCTTTTCCCCCATCTTACCACTCCTTTACTGTTGCTTATGGGAATTCGCATCATAGATAAGCATGCTGTAGTCAAGTCTGTCTCAGCCTTCATTTAGAGGTACTCAAATCCTTAGACACAGTTCCATCTACATACCCTATTCTACCCCTGAAGAACTTGTAAAGGAAAACATATTTATCTGAAGAATGATGAAATTGTTGCCACCTACAGTGTAGTAGCTTTAGCAACTCGTACATGAAATAATTATATTGTTTATGTATTTTGGGGATATTTCCAAGGTGCAACTTTAAAAGGCATTAGAAAGCTGAGTTCATGGTAAATATTGTAGTGACAAGTATTTTTTTTTTTGTACTTGCTTGTCATTCAAATTTCTGTCAATAAAAGTGACAGTATGAATATATCTCATAAAGAAATTTAGCCAGTTTCTGAAATGTGGGAAGGAACCACACATAAGCTACCTTTACAAGCACTTTATAAGAGGAGTTTCTGGCAGATCACTGATGCTTAGAAACTATTTGCTGGATATTTTAAATCGTGTTTACCCTCTGGAAGGATTAACTGAGACATAAAACATATCTGAGTTAATGATCTTATTTGTCTTACATGTTGTGTTTAATCAATTATAAATTCATTCTGCAGTTCTTATATGTTCTTCTCTGCCCTCAGAAGTATTTGTCCTCATTAATAATTAACAAACTTTATAGGTAACAAATATCAATCTCAATAGAACAATTTAATAAATGATATAATCTTCCTTTGCCTGAACTAAAATTCTTAATGAGTTCATTTTTTTTTCTTCTAGGACTTGAGACAAGGGAGTTTTGCATTTAAATTAGTCTTCTTGTAAACAACTATGTTATTTCATGCAGAACAAATACTCCAGAAATGTCTAATGAGAAGGATGAAAATTATTACCCCAAAGAGATAACATGAGTAGAATGCCTTTTAAACCTGTTTAGATGTTCAACTCAAGTGATATGTCTGTGAACCAACTCATGATCCCCCGGCTTCATCTTCTTGGACTCCTTTATTACAGGCATGCAACACCTCAGCCAAATGTTCTTTTTCCCCAAAAGAGAAAAAAAAAAAAAAAAAAAAAAAAAAGGCAACAGCAACACACTGTATCCATGGTGGCCCAAAGTAAAGAAGTGGCAAGTCAGTATTGGCAGGGCACGGGTTACATGATAAAACATCTTCCCAATGTGTACATGTCTCCATCCCCATGGCTTGATTATGCTGGACAAAGCCATCATGTCCTACACTCTGAAATTACTTCCTTCCCAAGAAATAAGCATTCTCTAGTCATTTTATCAGTGTTTTCAATTTCTCCTTTGGAACTGCTATGTTTCCCTTTGGTTACCATATCTTTTATATTGTGCTCAATCTGTGTATTTATACAGCCAAGTCAAAACACCAGGTATACACTGCTTTGCACAATGTAGAGATTGCTGATGCATCTCTCTTGTGTCCTTGACATCTTCCTCTGTTTCTCTAGCATCCCCATGAGCTGCTGGTGAGACCTCTGTGTTTTTGCAGATTTAGCTTTGATTTCCTTGCATGAATAATTCATAGATGTGCTGGGTACTTCTTAGAGCATTCCATCAGGATTCACACAATGTCCTTGGTGTTTCATTCTGTCATGTTAATGTCAATCACTTGGTTCAGTCATTACAAAATACTCCATCAGCCTTTTACTTTATGGTTTTAACAGCCCCAATAAACAATTCCTTAGCCTTTAAATTTGTGTGTGTCTGTGTTTGTCTAAACTAGGTTTCTTGTGGACTACACATAGGCAGATCTTGTTTCTCATCTGCTCTGACAATCTCCATGTTACATTTGATGTATTTAGAAAACACGTTATATAGAAGTGAGGGTATGAATTACATGAAGTTATATGAACACCTAGAAAGCCTGTTAATTTTTTCTTAGTTGCTGTGGTAGTTTGAATATATGGCCACCAATATATTCAATGTTTTATTAGTTTATAGTTTGTATCTGCAATCACCTTGCTAGAGGCAATGTCACTGGGAGCGGATCTTAAGGTGTGGTGGTGGGTTTCAGATTCCATTGTAAAGATATGCAAAGTGTGCCTAGCAAGAGTTCCTGAAGTGTGCTGTGTGACTCTTTGGCTGTAGTTTTGCTCTGTGTGCTATGTGCCTGGTTGGTTTTTTGCTCTCTTGCCTGGTCCTGTGAGAGCAGGCCGCTTCTCCTGCCATTATGGAACTTTCCCTGGATCTGTAAGCTTCAATAAATAATATCCCTTCCACCATAACTGTGCCTGGTCTGGAAGTTCATCTTAGTGAACCTGAAGCTGTCTGATACAGTTGCCTTGTTTTGGTTGTTTTTTTTTCTTTCTTTCTTTTCTTCCACAGTTTTCTGCATTCTCTGGCTTTAAATAACTGTTTTCAAAGGTGATTATATTTCCCCTGCTTTTTTATTCTTTCTGAAGAATTTATCATAATATTTTCTCAAGATCCTGGGTTTAATCATCAGCAGAGAAAGAAAGAGAGAGAGAGAAAAGGTACACGTAGCTAGTGATGGGCTTAAGTGGACTTTGTCTTAAATGTACAGG
This sequence comes from Orientallactaga sibirica, assembly GCA_036365145.1. Classification (NCBI taxonomy): domain Eukaryota; kingdom Metazoa; phylum Chordata; class Mammalia; order Rodentia; family Dipodidae; genus Orientallactaga; species Orientallactaga sibirica. The sequence goes on from JAEOAD010000048.1 coordinate 5,469,982, forward strand.
TTGGGCAGTGGGTGTCACACCAAGCAAGGGTCACTGAACATTCGCCGACTGTGGCTCTGAGGGGCAGAGTGACAGCAGCACGGGCTGTATCAGCTGGAAAAGTATAACCATAACTCTCTGAGTCTCCACCATGTCTTCAGGAAGCCATTAACTCTGGGTTGCTTGATTTATAGATATAGGAAGATCTATTCACTAACATGACCATGTTATGTCTGTTTCCTTCTGTGATTTATAATTTTTATATTGATTCTATAATTACAAATTGACTTTCTGTTGGAAGAATAGTAAGAAAACCCATATTATATATTTCCAAACTAACCTGGAAAGAGCTATTTTCTAGAATTCCCTAGAAACAAATAGCACCTACAAATCAAGTAGCATATGTCAAATAATAGATGCAACTTCTAGATAATGACATGGAAAAGTCACCCTCAGTTTTCTTTTACTTGTAGACAATGAATATATAATACACTAGGATATAAAATTCAGTTTTAAATTCTATGTGGACCTCTTCCCTATAATGCCACATTTTTTACTAAAATGTTCACCTAGGGCTGGGGAAATGGCTTAGCGATTAAGGTGTTTGCCTGCGAAGCCTAAGGACCCAGGTTCAATTCACCAGGACCCATGTAAGCCAGATGCCCAAGGGGGCACATGTGTCTGGAGTTTGTTTGCAGTGACTGGAGGGACCCAATCTCTTTCTCTCTGCCTCTTCTTCTCTCTCAAATAAATTTTAAAAATTTTAAAAATGTTCATCTAATACTTATGAGAATATTAATAATGATAAGTATATTTATTGCGCTATTAGCATAACTAGGATTTAAATTTAATAAATTATATTTTCAGTACTCATTCCAGATGTCTATGAATAAAGATAACTCAATGTTAATTCTAAGTAGAACTATTTGTCCGCAGTCAGAGATAGTAACGGGACCATGAATGTATCTTCATTCCTGTTCATATGCACACGACTGAAGGGCTCAAATGAGGATTCAGAGTTCCAGCCAATCCAAATATCATCCAGCCATCAAGAATGTTACAACTGGGTAAAATTTGAGTGATGTCATCACAATTCATTGACTTTGAAATTGAACCCAGACATATTGAAAGTTCATTTTGAATAAAAAAAAATAGACATGCCATAAACTGAAAAATTTGTATTATATTGTGTGTAAATCAAGTTAGGTAAAGGTTTAAACTACTAGTAAGAGTTATACTATGTGAACAAATTATTTATGAAAACCAATTAAAGTAGGTATTGAAAGGACATCTAGATGACATACAAAGAAAGGTTGTATTTCAAAAGTAGAGGCCTCACATAATAGTCCAGAAATCAAAGTCATCTTGTCTACCAAAAGCAACTTCAATTGTAATTTTCTTCCATATACTTAATGCTTCTCTTGTGCCTTTAAAATGGAAGGATTATTTCTAAAGAATCTCACTCTACACTTCTCAAAGACACAGATATTATTGGTTTTGTTCTACAAAGGAGAGTTGAGGTCTAGAATGTCAGCCGAATTTTCCAGCTATACAGAGAGCATGCTGCCGTGCTTCTGTAGGTAAAGCTACTACACATAATTATTTTTCCTTTAGGAACTACAATAACTTTTCTTCCAAAAGAATGTCACTGAAGTTTATACAATTGTTACTTACAGACAGAAAGTATAAATGCTTGTTAGCTGAATTGTGATGATTTGTTACTTTCTAAGAATATAATGATACCTCAACTAAGATTCTGTTAAGCATAGATAAAATAACCATTTTTAGACTCCTTTGTTAGTGATGATGGCCAACTAAGTGGTTGAGTCCTAGTGTGGAGGACTCATTAAAATTTGTCTTTTGGGCTGAAGACATATTACTGCCTAGTTTCAATATTTCACTACTTTCTAAACTGCAAAAATATCTGAATACTATGTATTGGTCCTTTCTGATAAAATCATTGTCTTACATATTACATAATGTTTATTATAAATCTCAAATCATCATGTTTTCAATGTCTTGATATTAATTTGTACACATCCCATGGAATTACCTCCAGTACTCACCTCATTTTGGCTCTTATGCCATACTCCCATGAGGGGAGCACCTCTTTACTGTTCATTTCAGAGGAGTTCTAGTGTGTGAATTCCTTCCATGTCAGTTGAAATCATCCCATTTATCTGGAGGGTATTTTACAGAGATGTTTATCTGGCTTCCATAATTTCTGGTGAACATAACTACCAACTTTTTGCCTTTAAAGCTATAACGTGTTTTTAAATCCATAATAGCTTTACAAATTTCCCCATGGAATTCAACAATTGTGGTAGTTTGAATATATGTCCCCCAATATATTCAGTGTTTTATTATTTTATAGTTTGCATCTGCAATCACCTTGCTAGAGGCAAGGTCACTGGGGGCCCGGTCTTAAGGTGTGGTGATGGTTTGAGAGTCCATTGTAAAGATATGCAAATGTGCCTAGCAGGAGTTCCTGAAGTGTGCTGTGTGACCTTTTGGCTGTAGTTTTGCTCTGTGTGCTGTGGTGGCTGGTTGGCTTTCTCTCTCTCTGCCTGGCCTTGTGGAGAGCAGGCCACTTCTCTTGCCATTATGGAACTTCCCCTGGATCTGTAAGCTTCAATAAATAATATCCCTTCCTCCATAACTGTGCCTGGTCTGGAAGTTCATCTCAGCGAACCTGAAGCTGTCTGCAACAATTTTACAAGGACATGCCTCAGAATAGTTGTCATTATAGTTACAAAAATTTGGTTTTACTAACCTTTAAAATACATTTGGAAAAAAAAGCATAGAACAATATTTTTCCAAGTGGTATTTCTATTCTGTTTTCTCTATTCTTTTTTTTCTCTAAAAAAGGATTATAATTCCTCTATTTTACTTTTGATTTTTAAAAAGTTCATCATTTATTTCTTCTATTATGCAATTTGTAATTTTTACTGACTTTTTTTACTGACTATTCTATTCTATCAAATTTAATGATAAACTAGTTCAATAAATGAATAATTTTATATTTTATTTTATTTCTTCTCTGCATTACATTTTCCTCCAGTTTCCATTATATATGAATAAGATTAGTTTGAAAACTTCTAGTTTTGATCCAGTACATAAATTATCAAAGGGTTTCCATTTCTTGATAGTGCTTTTCTCTGCACCTCTTGCTTTATATTTTAGATGTGGAAGATACTTTAAAGGAATATGAACAATTCTCTCTTCTTCCAGTGATTTTGAATTTTTGTTTTAGCCAACAGTTCAACCCAGGCTTATCTTTATGAGGTCAGCAAGCATTAGTGTCAGCCTGTCCAAGTCTCTATTGCAGACCTTCCCTTACTCCTGTTGCAAATGTGACCCTTAGTCCAATGGACTTGCTTCTGTCCATGCACATGGTCTGGAGCTACTTTTCAATATCCAGTAAATTTTCTCCTCTGCAGCTGGATCGATGCCATCTTCTTAATATAGTTTGGCCTTTGATCTTTGTTACTCTCTGTCTTCTAGAACATTCTTTATATGAAGTCTGCCACTTCGCCATATGTGAACACATCTTAGCCTTACTACAGGATACACCAAAAAGCCTTGTGACATCTTTGTGGCACCTTCTCCACCTACTTTGGTCCAAACCCTAGTGTTAAAGATTTCTGATCTCTCTCTTCTCTGGATAGGGAGGCGGCCAATAAGTTTGGACTTCATGGAGCAGCTCAGTGATTAGTAAATTCTATTAGTGGAAAGCTGGGATGTGTGTGATACTGAGTCCTCTATATTGCCTTTTTTTTTTTTTTTTAAGAGCATAAGCTAGTCTGGCTATATTTCAAGAGCTGCAACTGGTCCTTGCATATATTTCACTTGTTGAAACCATTAAAAAAAGAATAATATCCTAAACATGTTTGTTGTTGCTGTTGTTGTTGTTGTTGTTGTTTTTGCGAAGTAGGGTCTTGTTCTAGCCCAGGCTGACCTGGAATTTACTATGTAGTCTCAGGGTGGCCTCAAACTTACAGTGATCCTCTGAGAATCTATTTAAAAATCTTAGTCTTATGTGGTTAGAAAATTATAGACTTTTAGGGAAAAGGATAAATACAAAGAAAAAAAAGCACAAAATGTCAAATGGTAAAGAAATAGTTGCTATCATATGACCCGAGGCATGCATTCAATCTAATCTCTAGTGAGTTTTATGTCTGCCCAATCATACAAAGAAAATTAATCTTCTTAATTCATCAGGATTATATTTATCAAGCTAAACTTATTTCTTGCCAGAATTGCATTCGAGTGGGACTTTAAGGCAGCACAGTCATGTGTCACTTAATACGGGGGTGGATTTTGATACATGAGTCAGTGTGTGAGTTACCTTTGTTTGCAAGCATCATAGATTATATTCATACCACAGGTGGGGTAGGTCAACTGCTCATTGTGGCCCTGGTGACACAATCAAGAGAAGCAGTAAAGACTAGGTGAGTGGGGCTGTCGCTCCCTAGTTTAGTTAGTAAACTTGCTGTTTCAAGCAGAAGGGTTATACACTAAAATAATGAAAAAAGTATAGTATATAGTAGGGACATAGACCGGTAATATAGTTATTTGTTATCGAGTATTACAGATTCTCTGAAAATGTATGGCAGAATACATAAGGCAGTGAAGAACATGCCCGTGTGCATGCAGCCCTCTGCAAGTTCACTTCTTCCATCTGTGCTGATGAGTACGGGCATTCTGCTGCCATGTCTCCTGGGGCAGGCCTCTGTGTTTCTCAATAGGGGGCTGCAAATGAAGTGATTTCAAAAGCTCAAAAGTTGGCTTAGCAGCTATGGCCTGCCACCTTCCTTTAGAAGTAGACCTGAGCTGCTTTTCATTTCTCTGGAAGGAAAATGCCACCTGTCATTGTGTTCAGAAGCCTCTGTTCATATTTTAATAAGCTATTGTGTGTAGCTTTGCTTCTTCTAATGGAAGGTCTGAGTGATTGAAAAGGCTATTTTAGCCAATGAAACTAGTGGAAAAGAAAAATAAAGAGTATTAATTACAATAATTTTAAAGGGATTTTTTGGAAGTGTATTTATATAGAATAATGAAAATGTTACAGGAAAGATGGGCATTGGTATTTAATTTCCTCATTTTATATATAAAGAAACTGACAAAAATCAAAGTTAAAACCCCTTCTCCTCACAATGCTAACATTAGTCTTTACATATCAAGTCAATTTCAAAAATTAATATCCTAATTTCTTTTATTTTTACAATTAAATATTTTCTGTTAACAATGAAATGGCCTCAAATATTTTACTGTATGAATCAATTTTAAAAATTTAATTTATATTAATTTTGTTAGAATTTAATGTCCTTTTTCTGATAAACTAAGTAGCATTCAATGATTCAGTTCCATACAAGCAGATGAGAGCTTGGAGCAGTCCTGCTGGCAATGCAATCTATTGCTTAGCAATTTCATATTGAAAGTCCCAGAATGGATATATACTAATTACAGACATATTGAGTAATTAAATATTTCTCTTTCTGAAGAACACCAAAACATGATTTTCAGAAGCTCATGTTTCATTGAGGAAGATAAAACTTTAATGAAAGTCCAATAAAATTATTATAACCAACATTTATGTGGAAGTTTCAACAGTCCATAATCAAGAAGTGGGTTTTCAGATTGTTTAGGTGTTATTATGGATAAAATATATTATATAACAATTCTAGTTTTATGCAATTTAAAAATTTATGCTTTTATTTCAAATTAATATACAGGTTAAATTATCTGAAGCTATGACTAATTGTTGGAAAGGTTGCCAGGACATATATAAATGTTTTGAAATATCGTAAATTTTACATGGAATTGATAAATAAGTAGAGAATATCTGAGTGCCATCTAGAGACTCACATAGGATTTTGGTAGCACATCCAAGTGGGTTGTTCAGGTACATAACTGAGTAGAAGATCAGTTAGAAGATTTGAACTTAGAGCCCCACAATTTTCTTAATAATACAATTTAAGTCAGAGATGAATGTGGTGTCTATACTGGCTCTGTATTTCATCTTATATAATGCATATGTAACTAGAAGGAATGAAATTATTCATCACTTAGCTTTCATAGGAAACCACACCCTCTCTGTGATGTCACAGTTTTTGAAACTATGTCAGCCATCTAGTTTAATCCACTTATTTTCTATTTGAATAGATGGAGAGACAGTGACATGACTTAGTTTGCCAAAGGTAAATATAAAGGAAATAAAGTTAGCAAATAGCAAAGTAAAAACAAAAACTCCATTCTTCCCTCTGTGCTGCATGATGTTTCTGAGTCATCATGCCCACTCTATTTGGAGATACCATATTATTTCAGAAGCACAGTTGAAAAGTTATGGTAGGATCAGATCCTTGACAACTCACAGTGCCTATATACGCATGTTATACACATGTTTGTGTGTATGTATACATAAAGACACATACATATAGCTCTTATTAAGATATAATTTACAATCTGGGCATGGTGGCACATGCCTTTAATCCCAGAACTCGGGAGGCAGAGGTGGGAGGACCGCCATGAGTTCGAGGCCACCCTTAGACTACATAGTTAATTCCAGGTCAGCCTGGATCAGAGTGAGACCTATCTCAAAACAAACAAACAAACAAAAAGATATAACTTACATACCACACTATGTAGACATTTGAAAGGTAATATTCAGTTCATTCATTATACAGATTTTTTTATATATTGACATAAGTGTGAAACCATCATTTAAAATAAATTTGAAGGCTAGAGAGATGCCTTAGTGGTTAAGGTGTTTGCCTGCAAAGCCACAGGACCCATGTTCAATACCCCAGGACCCATGTAAGCCAGATGTACAAGGTGGCACATGCGTCTGGAGTTTGTTTACAGCATCTGAAAGCCCTAGCATGTCTATTTTCTCTTTCTTTCTCTGTCTTTTCTCTCTCTGTCTCCCCTCTCTCTCTCGCTACTGCCTTTTTCTGTCTCTCTCTCAAATAAATAATAAAATGAAGTAAATAAAATTAAATTTAAAAATTAAGCACAGTTTCCTTACCCCATAAAGAACGATCAGACTTGGGCTGGAGGGATGGCTTAGCTGTTACAGTGTTCACCTGTGAAGCCCAAGGACCCCAGTTTGATTCCCCAGTACCCATGTAATGCAGATGCACAAGGGGGCTTATGCATCTGGAGTTCATTTATGGTGGCTAAAGGCCCTGGCATGCCCATTCTCCCTTTCTCTCTATCTGCCTCTTTCTCTCTCTCTTTCTTTTATTTTTATTTATTTGAGAGCAACAGACAGACAGAGAGAACTCCAGATACATGCACTACCTTGTGCATCTGGCTTACGTGGGTCCTGTGGAATCGAGCCTCGAACCAGGGTCCTTAGGCTTCACAGGTGAACCCCAGAACCGCTAAGCCATCTCTCCAGCCCCGTCTCATAAATAAATAAATAAATAAATAAAATTTTAAACTTAAAAAAAGAAAGAAAGAAAGATCACACTTAGTAACCTTGGCTTTCAATTAACACTGACTTCCATTCCAAGACAATCACTAAACCTGCCCTTCTTTGTACTGGCCATTTCATAAAGATGTGGCCAAAAGGCCTGCAGTCCTTTGTGTCTGATTTCTCAGTGTTCACCCATATTATAAAAGGCACCAAAACATCATTTATTTTTATTAACAAATAATGTCCATTACATAGATATGCCCAGTTTTAATCAGTTGTTCAGTTGATGGGCATCTGTGTTTTTTTTTTAATTTGTTTTGCATTTTATAACTGCTTTGGTGAACATTTATGTGCAAATCTTTGTGTGGACATATTTTTATTCCAATTAGTAGTATATCATATAACTACAAGTAGAACTATTGAGTTCCTAGTCCACTCTATATTTAAGTTTTGAGGCATCACAAGTCAGTAATTTGACTATTTTACATTTTTAATCCCTGGATATCAGTTATAATTCTCCATGTCATATACAACAATTGTTATTACTTGTCATTGATTATGGCCATTCCAGCACATGAAAGATGGTATCTCACCTTAGCTGTGGTTCGTATTTCTTTGATGGCTATTAGTTATGTGTGTGTGCTCTTTCTTTGAATAAACATTTATTTAAATCCTTTACCCATTTATAACAAGGAATCTATTTTTATTTTCTTTTTAACTATTTTGCTTTTGTTTGTAAGGAGAGAAAGAGAATGGACTCTCTAGGGCTTCTTGCCTTTGCAAATGAACTCCGATGCCTGCACCACTTGGTTTATCAAAAGAGCACCAGATGCATGTGCCACCTTGCATTTGTCTTATGTGGGTACCTGGGGAATCAAACCTGGGTCCTTAGCTTTCATAAGCAAGTGCCTTAACCACTAAGCTATCTCTCCAGCCCTCATAAAAATTTTATAAAATGAAGTCACGTGAGAGACACCAGTACCATTACCTGTTTCTTTCCATCTTGTGAAAACTATACTGTAAAATAATGACTAGGACACTGGCATAGGTAGAGCCAACGTGTAGAACAGCTCCTTCACCAGCAGTTGTTCACATGTTGGTCTTTATAACTATACCCTCTTCTGTCATACTTCATACTCCCAAGCTCCTGGTCTCCATGTGTATAATTTTCTCATGTAGTCATATTATGTAAATATAGTCATATAGTGGTTGACATTTTCATTATATATTCTATAGCTGGGAAACACATACACCTATGTGTTAGAGCATTTTCCATGCATACATGAGGCCCTGGGTTTAATCTCTAATACTGAGAAAAAGAATTATTCTCTAAAGATTCATTCAGATGTTTTGTGTATCAATTGTTTTTTTTTTTTTCATTTCATTATTGCTGAGAATTATTCCACAGGATGAATATTCCACTTACTTCACGATTCATTCTTTCAAGACTGTCTCATTTGTCTCCAGTTTAGGGCTATATTTTATCAGGGTGTTATAAATGTAAATGTTTCTGTGAGAACATAAGTCATAATTTCTCTGGGATAAATATTGAGGCATGTAATGTCAAGGTCATGGGAGTTGCATGTTTAGTTTAATAAGAAACTGCTAAATATTTTCTATGTTTTCATATGACTATTGATTTTTATCAACAACCAATGAGTGATCTAATTTCTGTTTTCTCACAGGAATTTCATGTTGTCACTAGTTTTACCCACTCTGTTATCTGTGTAGTGATTTATCATTATGGTTTTAATTTTAATTTCCCAACAGAATAATGACATTAATCATCTGTCATGTACTTATTATCCATTTGCATATCTTTTGGAATAATGTCATATGTCTTTTGTTTGTTTTCTGATTGGATTATTTACCTTCTATGGACTGATTTTGGGAGGGCTTTGTCGACATGGAGCTGAGTACAATGAACTGATGATGAAAGTCTTAGAATCTGTATAGATTTCTCTCTTTCTTCCTTCCTTTCATCTTCCTTTTTCTTTTCTCTTGCTCTCCCTTTATCATCTCTTATTTCTTTCACTCTTCTTTTTCTTTCTTTCTTGATGCTGTGTATATAATAGATCTTCACACATATTAGGTGAGTGCTCTGTCTCTTAGCTACAGCCATAACCCCTTATCTTCCACTTGTATACTGAATATTTTCATTGATTCTGAATATTTCTCATTTTTGATTTGCTTCACCTGTGTTTTTGTTGTTCATTGAGACAACTATATCATGATTGCTTCTAGCTATTTTTCAGCCCGTACTAAAATTTTATCAGTTTTGTCATTTATTTACTTTTTAATCAGTTTTATCTATTTTTGATTCTTGATACAATAAATGATTTTCAAATTAAAACTTGCATATATTCGCATTATGAGAATGTGTACCTTATTTAAACCTCTGTTTGGAGGACTTTCTTCAGTGAAAACAAACAATTCTGACAATTAAACCTGTGTTGTTTATTGACACCAGTTGAAGCAAAAGCTCATGTTCCCCAATGGCTGCTGCCAGATCTTTCTACAGATGTGTGAGGGTAGACATTTCTAATTATTGTACAGTCCCTGCCCACAGTACATACAAAGAATCCCCTTTATTTATAACCATGAAGCAATCAAAACTCTACACCTAGATATGATAGCACCACACTTGTAGGAAGGGGCAACACATTCTCACTGTTTCTGGGTGCCAATATAAATCCTGGATAGTTTTCTCAACTGACAAGGAAAGGAATGGATGGGAGGCTCAGTAATGTTCAGTCGATATGTGATGGCTCATCATTCACTTTCTTTACCCACTGGGATTATCAAAACACTTTATTACAGCCTCAAGTAGGTAAAGTGCTTGCTTTTGCTTGTACTCAGACTTTAGTAAGTATGATTATGAGTGTGCATGGGAATATAGTATTTTTTTCTTGTGGTACTTGGCTATTGAATTAGGTATTTATTACAATATTTCTGTTTTGTTAACTTTTGAACTGGAGAGAACATTATTTTCTTCTGTTTGTTGGTACTTGCTGACGTTTCTGGGTTGCCCACTTCTTCACCTCCAATTTGGGGATACATGAGTCAAAAACAAATCTAAGAAATCACTTTGGTGTTATTCCTTGGATCCTGAGGTCCAACCAGTCTGACTTCCTCTTATAGCATCCAGAGTCATATTTTATATGCTTACCTTACAGTAACAATTGTTTTACTTGTACTTTTAAGGCGGAACAGAGAAAAAAAAATGTATCTTTATTACCAAAATCAGAAATTCTGACATTGATATCCTAAATGTTTACAACTATGTCCATTTATATACCAAATTGCTATAATTAAACCTGACATGAAGCTGCTAACTTTGTTACATTTTAATTATCTATTTCATTATAAATTAATTTATCAATTTATCTACTTAATTGCAAATTATTAAAGTTATCATTCAGTCACTAAAATATGTAATTTCTAGTTACTAAATTATTACTTGATCTCACAATGTATTTAGAGTAATAAATTGAAAGGACTTACCAATTTGTGGTAGACACTTTTCTACATGCTGAAGGGGCTTTCTTACTCACTGTTCACATGCCAGTGATTTTCTGCCTCTGAGTCTTTCCCAGGATTTCAAAGTGCTCATAAAGAGGTAACCTGGAAGTATGAGTTAACTGTCGAGAAAGCCGCACATCATTGAGGACAGACGGAGAATTACAGAGCGCCTTCCTGCGCTATCATTTAGAGGTACATTTATGCTGTTTCTGAGGTCCCCAGTGAATGAGCCATAGTTCCTTTCACGTGGGACAATGAACTGCTGAGATTTCTTATGGCATGCACTTTTATTTTCTTTTCCCCCATCTTACCACTCCTTTACTGTTGCTTATGGAATTCGCATCATAGATAAGCATGCTGTAGTCAAGTCTGTCTCAGCCTTCATTTAGAGGTACTCAAATCCTTAGACACAGTTCCATCTACATACCCTATTCTACCCCTGAAGAACTTGTAAAGGAAAACATTTATCTGAAGAATGATGAAATTGTTGCCACCTACAGTGTAGTAGCTTTAGCAACTCGTACATGAAATAATTATATTGTTTATGTATTTTGGGGATATTTCCAAGGTGCAACTTTAAAAGGCATTAGAAAGCTGAGTTCATGGTAAATATTGTAGTGACAAGTATTTTTTTGTACTTGCTTGTCATTCAAATTTCTGTCAATAAAAGTGACAGTATGAATATATCTCATAAAGAAATTTAGCCAGTTTCTGAAATGTGGGAAGGAACCACACATAAGCTACCTTTACAAGCACTTTATAAGAGGAGTTTCTGGCAGATCACTGATGCTTAGAAACTATTTGCTGGATATTTTAAATCGTGTTTACCCTCTGGAAGGATTAACTGAGACATAAAACATATCTGAGTTAATGATCTTGTTGTCTTACATGTTGTGTTTAATCAATTATAAATTCATTCTGCAGTTCTTATATGTTCTTCTCTGCCCTCAGAAGTATTTGTCCTCATTAATAATTAACAAACTTTATAGGTAACAAATATCAATCTCAATAGAACAATTTAATAAATGATATAATCTTCCTTTGCCTGAACTAAAATTCTTAATGAGTTCATTTTTTTCTTCTAGGACTTGAGACAAGGGAGTTTTGCATTTAAATTAGTCTTCTTGTAAACAACTATATTTATTTCATGCAGAACAAATACTCCAGAAATGTCTAATGAGAAGGATGAAAATTATTACCCCAAAGAGATAACATGAGTAGAATGCCTTTTAAACCTGTTTAGATGTTCAACTCAAGTGATATGTCTGTGAACCAACTCATGATCCCCGGCTTCATCTTCTTGGACTCCTTTATTACAGGCATGCAACACCTCAGCCAAATGTTCTTTTTCCCCAAAGAGAGAAAAAAAAAAAGGCAACAGCAACACACTGTATCCATGGTGGCCCAAAGTAAAGAAGTGGCAAGTCAGTATTGGCAGGGCACGGGTTACATGATAAAACATCTTCCCAATGTGTACATGTCTCCATCCCCATGGCTTGATTATGCTGGACAAAGCCATCATGTCCTACACTCTGAAATTACTTCCTTCCCAAGAAATAAGCATTCTCTAGTCATTTTATCAGTGTTTTCAATTTCTCCTTTGGAACTGCTATGTTTCCTTTGGTTACCATATCTTTTATATTGTGCTCAATCTGTGTATTTATACAGCCAAGTCAAAACACCAGGTATACACTGCTTTGCACAATGTAGAGATTGCTGATGCATCTCTCTTGTGTCCTTGACATCTTCCTCTGTTTCTCTAGCATCCCCATGAGCTGCTGGTGAGACCTCTGTGTTTTGCAGTATAGTTTGTATCTGCAATCACCTTGCTAGAGGCAATGTCACTGGGGGCAGGTCTTAAGGTGTGATGGTGGTTTGAGATTCCATTGTAAAGATATGCAAATGTGCCTAGCAGGAGTTCCTGAAGTGTGCTGTGTGACTTTTTGGCTGTAGTTTTGCTCTGTGTGCTGTGGTGGCTGGTTGGCTTTTTTCTCTCTCTGCTTGGCCCTGTGAGGCAGGCGCTTCTTCTGCCATTATGGAACTTCCTGGATCTGTAGCTTCAAGTCTGTTTCCTTCTGTGATTTATAATTTTTATATTGATTCTATAATTACAAATTGACTTTCTGTTGGAAGAATAGTAAGAAAACCATATTATATATTTCCAAACTAACCTGGAAAGAGCTATTTTCTAGAATTCCCTAGAAACAAATAGCACCTACAAATCAAGTAGCATATGTCAAATAATAGATGCAACTTCTAGATAATGACATGGAAAAGTCACCCTCAGTTTTCTTTACTTGTAGACAATGAATATATAATACACTAGGATATAAAATTCAGTTTTAAATTCTATGTGGACCTCTTCCCTATAATGCCACATTTTTACTAAAATGTTCACCTAGGCTGGGGAAATGGCTTAGCGATTAAGGTGTTTGCCTGCAAAGCCACAGGACCCATGTTCAATACCCAGGACCCATGTAAGCCAGATGCCCAAGGGGGCACATGTGTCTGGAGTTTGTTTGCAGTGACTGGAGGGACCCAATCTCTTTCTCTTTGCCTCTTCTTCTCTCTCAAATAAATTTTAAAAATTTTAAAAATGTTCATCTAATACTTATGAGAATATTAATAATGATAAGTATATTTATTGCGCTATTAGCATAACTAGGATTTAAATTTAATAAATTATATTTTCAGTACTCATTCCAGATGTCTATGAATAAAGATAACTCAATGTTAATTCTAAGTAGAACTATTTGTCCGCAGTCAGAGATAGTAACGGGACCATGAATGTATCTTCATTCCTGTTCATATGCACACGACTGAAGGGCTCAAATGAGGATTCAGAGTTCCAGCCAATCCAAATATCATCCAGCCATCAAGAATGTTACAACTGGGTAAAATTTGAGTGATGTCATCACAATTCATTGACTTTGAAATTGAACCCAGACATATTGAAAGTTCATTTTTGAATAAAAAAAAAAATAGACATGCCATAAACTGAAAAATTTGTATTATATTGTGTGTAAATCAAGTTAGGTAAAGGTTTAAACTACTAGTAAGAGTTATACTATGTGAACAAATTATTTATGAAAACCAATTAAAGTAGGTATTGAAAAAAGGACATCTAGATGACATACAAAGAAAGGTTGTATTTCAAAAGTAGAGGCCTCACATAATAGTCCAGAAATCAAAGTCATCTTGTCTACCAAAAGCAACTTCAATTGTAATTTTCTTCCATATACTTAATGCTTCTCTTGTGCCTTTAAAATGGAAGGATTATTTCTAAAGAATCTCACTCTACACTTCTCAAAGACACAGATATTATTGGTTTTGTTCTACAAAGGAGAGTTGAGGTCTAGAATGTCAGCCGAATTTTCCAGCTATACAGAGAGCATGCTACCGTCTTCTGGGAGTAAAGCTACTACACATAATTATTTTTCCTTTAGGAACTACAATAACTTTTCTTCCAAAAGAATGTCACTGAAGTTTATACAATTGTTACTTACAGACAGAAAGTATAAATGCTTGTTAGCTGAATTGTGATGATTTGTTACTTTCTAAGAGGGGCAGTCTTAAGGTGTAGTGATGGTTTGAGATTCCATTGTAAAGATATGCAAATGTGCCTAGCAGGAGTTCCTGAAGTGTGCTGTGTGACCTTTTGGCTGTAGTTTTTGCTCTGTGTGCTGTGGTGGCTGGTTGGCTTTGCTCTCTCTGCCTGGCCTGTGGAGAGCAGGCTGTTTCTTCTGCCATTATGGAACTTCCCTGGATCTATGGCTTCAATTTGTTACTCTCTGTCTTCTAGAACATTCTTTATATGAAGTCTGCCACTTCGCCATATGTGAACACATCTTAGCCTTACTACAGGATACACCAAAAAGCCTTGTGACATCTTTGTGGCACCTTCTCCACCTACTTTGGTCCAAACCTAGTGTTAAAGATTTCTGATCTCTCTCTTCTCTGGATAGGGCGGCCAATAAGTTTGGACTTCATGGAGCAGCTCAGTGATTAGTAAATTCTATTAGTGGAAAGCTGGGATGTGTGTGATACTGAGTCCTCTATATTGCCTTTTTTTTTTTTTTTAAGAGCATAAGCTAGTCTGGCTATATTTCAAGAGCTGCAACTGGTCCTTGCATATATTTCACTTGTTGAAACCATTAAAAAAGAATAATATCCTAAACATGTTTGTTGTTGTTGTTGTTGTTGTTGTTGTTGTTGTTGTTGTTGTTGTTTTTGTGAAGTAGGGTGCATTTTACAGCCCAGGCTGACCTGGAATTTACTATGTAGTCTCAGGGTGGCCTCAAACTTACAGTGATCCTCTGAGAATCTATTTAAAAATCTTAGTCTTATGTGGTTAGAAAATTATAGACTTTTAGGAAAAGGATAAATACAAAGAAAAAAGCACAAAATGTCAAATGGTAAAGAAATAGTTGCTATCATATGACCTGAGGCATGCATTCAATCTAATCTCTAGTGAGTTTTATGTCTGCCCAATCATACAAAGAAAATTAATCTTCTTAATTCATCAGGATTATATTTATCAAGCTAAACTTATTTCTTGCCAGAATTGCATTCGAGTGGGACTTTAAGGCAGCACAGTCATGTGTCACTTAATACGGGGTGGATTTTGATACATGAGTCAGTGTGTGAGTTACCTTTGTTTGCAAGCATCATAGATTATATTCATACCACAGGTGGGGTAGGTCAACTGCTCAATGTGGCCCTGGTGACACAATCAAGAGAAGCAGTAAAGACTAGGTGAAGTGTTTATGGCTCCTAGGTTGAATTAGTAAATTGCTGTTTCAAGCAGAAGGGTTATACACTAAAATAATGAAAAAGTATAGTATATAGTAGGGACATAGACCGGTAATATAGTTATTTGTTATCGAGTATTACAGATTCTCTGAAAATGTATGGCAGAATACATAAGGCAGTGAAGAACATGCCCGTGTGCATGCAGCCCTCTGCAAGTTCACTTCTTCCATCTGTGCTGATGAGTACGGGCATTCTGCTGCCATGTCTCCTGGGGCAGGCCTCTGTGTTTCTCAATAGGGGGCTGCAAATGAAGTGATTTCAAAAGCTCAAAAGTTGGCTTAGCAGCTATGGCCTGCCACCTTCCTTTAGAAGTAGACCTGAGCTGCTTTTCATTTCTCTGGAAGGAAAATGCCACCTGTCATTGTGTTCAGAAGCCTCTGTTCATATTTTAATAAGCTATTGTGTGTAGCTTTGCTTCTTCTAATGGAAGGTCTGAGTGATTGAAAAGGCTATTTTAGCCAATGAAACTAGTGGAAAAGAAAAATAAAGAGTATTAATTACAATAATTTTAAAGGGATTTTTGGAAGTGTATTTATATAGAATAATGAAAATGTTACAGGAAAGATGGGCATTGGTATTTAATTTCCTCATTATATATATAAAGAAACTGACAAAAATCAAAGTTAAAACCCTTCTCCTCACAATGCTAACATTAGTCTTTACATATCAAGTCAATTTCAAAATTAATATCCTAATTTCTTTTATTTTTACAATTAAATATTTTCTGTTAACAATGAAATGGCCTCAAATATTTTACTGTATGAATCAATTTTAAAAATTTAATTTATATTAATTTTGTTAGAATTTAATGTCCTTTTCTGATAAACTAAGTAGCATTCAATGATTCAGTTCCATACAAGCAGATGAGAGCTTGGAGCAGTCCTGCTGGCAATGCAATCTATTGTAACAATTTCATATTGAAAGTCCAGAATGGATATATACTAATTACAGACATATTGAGTAATTAAATATTTCTCTTTCTGAAGAACACCAAAACATGATTTTCAGAAGCTCATGTTTCATTGAGGAAGATAAAACTTTAATGAAAGTCCAATAAAATTATTATAACCAACATTTATGTGGAAGTTTCAACAGTCCATAATCAAGATTGTTTAGGTGTTATTATGGATAAAATATATTATATAACAATTCTAGTTTTTGTACCCAATTTAAAAATTTATGCTTTTATTTCAAATTAATATGCAGGTTAAATTATCTGAAGCTATGACTAATTGTTGGAAAGGTTGCCAGGACATATATAAATGTTTTGAAATATCGTAAATTTTACATGGAATTGATAAATAAGTAGAGAATATCTGAGTGCCATCTAGAGACTCACATAGGATTTTGGTAGCACATCCAAGTGGGTTGTTCAGGTACATAACTGAGTAGAAGATCAGTTAGAAGATTTGAACTTAGAGCCCCACAATTTTCTTAATAATACAATTTAAGTCAGAGATGAACTAAATGGACATTCTATACTGGCTCTGTATTTCATCTTATATAATGCATATGTAACTAGAAGGAATGAAATTATTCATCACTTAGCTTTCATAGGAAACCACACCCTCTCTGTGATGTCACAGTTTTGAAACTATGTCAGCCATCTAGTTTAATCCACTTATTTTCTATTTGAATAGATGGAGAGACAGTGACATGACTTAGTTTGCCAAAGGTAAATATAAAGGAAATAAAGTTAGCAAATAGCAAAGTAAAACAAAACTCCATTCTTCCCTCTGTGCTGCATGATGTTTCTGAGTCATCATGCCCACTCTATTTGGAGATACCATATTATTTCAGAAGCACAGTTGAAAAGTTATGGTAGGATCAGATCCTTGGACAACTCACAGTGCTATATCGCATGTTATACACATGTTTGTGTGTATGTATACATAAAGACACATACATATAGCTCTTATTAAGATATAATTTACAATCTGGGCATGGTGGCACATGCCTTTAATCCCAGAACTCGGGAGGCAGAGGTGGGAGGACCGCCATGAGTTCGAGGCCACCCTTAGACTACATAGTTAATTCCAGGTCAGCCTGGATCAGAGTGAGACCTACCTCAAAACAAACAAACAAACAAACAAAAGATATAACTTACATACCACACTATGTAGACATTTGAAAGGTAATATTCAGTTCATTCATTATACAGATTTTTATATATTGACATAAGTGTGAAACCATCATTTAAAATAAATTTGAAGGCTAGAGAGATGCCTTAGTGGTTAAGGTGTTTGCCTGCAAAGCCACAGGACCCATGTTCAATACCCAGGACCCATGTAAGCCAGATGTACAAGGTGGCACATGCGTCTGGAGTTTGTTTACAGCATCTGAAAGCCCTAGCATGTCTATTTTCTCTTTCTTTCTCTGTCTTTCTCTCTCTCTGTCTCCCTCTCTCTCGCTACTGCCTTTTTCTGTCTCTCTCTCAAATAAATAATAAAATGAAGTAAATAAAATTAAATTTAAAAATTAGCACAGTTTCCTTACCCCATAAAGAACGATCAGACTTGGGCTGGAGGGATGGCTTAGCTGTTACAGTGTTCACCTGTGAAGCCCAGGACCCCAGTTTGATTCCCCAGTACCCATGTAATGCAGATGCACAAGGGGCGCATGCATCTGGAGTTCATTTATGGTGGCTAAAGGCCTGGCATGCCCATTCTTCCTTTCTCTCTATCTGCCTCTTTCTCTCTCTTTCTTTTTTTATTTTTATTTATTTGAGAGCAACAGACAGACAGAGAGAACTCCAGATACATGCACTACCTTGTGCATCTGGCTTACGTGGGTCCTGTGGAATCGAGCCTCGAACCAGGGTCCTTAGGCTTCACAGGTGAACCCCGTAACCGCTAAGCCATCTCTCCAGCCCCCCCGTCTCATAAATAAATAAATAAATAAAATTTTAAACTTAAAAAAGAAAGAAAGAAAGATCACACTTAGTAACCTTGGCTTTCAATTAACACTCGACTTCCATTCCAAGACAATCACTAAACCTGCCCTTCTTTGTACTGGCCATTTCATAAAGATGTGGCCAAAAGGCCTGCAGTCCTTTGTGTCTGATTTCTCAGTGTTCACCCATATTATAAAAGGCACCAAAACATCATTTATTTTTATTAACAAATAATGTCCATTACATAGATATGCCCAGTTTTAATCAGTTGTTCAGTTGATGGGCATCTGTGTTTTTAATTTGTTTTGCATTTTATAACTGCTTTGGTGAACATTTATGTGCAAATCTTTGTGTGGACATATTTTTATTCCAATTAGTAGTATATCATATAACTACAAGTAGAACTATTGAGTTCCTAGTCCACTCTATATTTAAGTTTTGAGGCATCACAAGTCAGTAATTTGACTATTTTACATTTTTAATCCCTGGATATCAGTTATAATTCTCCATGTCATATACAACAATTGTTATTACTTGTCATTGATTATGGCCATTCCAGCACATGAAAGATGGTATCTCACCTTAGCTGTGGTTCGTATTTCTTTGATGGCTATTAGTTATGTGTGCTCTTTCTTTGAATAAACATTTATTTAAATCCTTTACCCATTTATAACAAGGAATCTATTTTTATTTTCTTTTTAACTATTTTGCTTTTGTTTGTAAGGAGAGGAAGAGAATGGACTCTCTAGGGCTTCTTGCCTTTGCAAATGAACTCAGATGCCTGCACCACTTGGTTTATCTAGCTTTACATGGGTACTGGAGAATTGAACCTATGCCAGCAGGCTTTCCTATCAAGTGCAGTTAACCACTGTGCTATCTCCCCAGTGCATACATTTCATATTCTTAATATATAGGTCACTTATCTATGCTGGGTAAGCCTCCTATATTAGTCTCATGACTTGCAAATACTTTCTCCCAATATGTGGGTTTTCTGTTGTGACCGTGTTCATTGAGGCACAAGGTGATACTTCCTTTATGAAGTATATTTGATGCATGACCCATGTAAAACTAAAAGGTATTAAAGGATACAGACGTGTCCCTTCATATGTTATTTAGAGGTGAGAACTGATAATGTCATGGCATTTATGGAGGATTCAAGACTTAATACTCACCCCCCAAATTAATTCAATACCATCTATTACCTATATTAGTTGGCCATAGTTTCACATACAATAAATTGAGAACTTGCTCAAACACAAAGGCAAAAGGACTACTACCATAAGGAACCACATGTTCCTCTACTAGAGATACTTTTTACGTAGGCATGTCCAAGATCAGCACAACTTTATGAAGTTAAGACAGCTGTTTAAGGGCAATTAGAAGCTGCTCATTGACTTAGTTCTAGTTTATGCAATCCCTTCCCCTCTGCAGCTTGGGTTTGTTAGAGTAAAGAGACTATAGCATCCAGTTTTATGGGGTGAAAATAAACCAGGAAAGAATGCCTGGCAAGAAATTCTCGGTTACCTATCCTGTTTTTAATTTTAAAATCAATAAATTACATAATTCCTTCCACCAGCCTTTCCTTCCTTTCATCTTCCTTTTTCTTTTTCTTGCTCTCCCTTTATCATCTCTTATTTCTTTCACTCTTTCTTTTTCTTTCTTTCTTGATGCTGTGTATATAATAGATCTTCACACATATTAGGTGAGTGCTCTGTCTCTTAGCTACAGCCATAACCCCTTATCTTCCACTTGTATACTGAATATTTTCATTGATTCACCGAATATTTCTCATTTTTGATTTGCTTCACCTGTGTTTTTGTTGTTCATTGAGACAACTATATCATGATTGCTTCTAGCTATTTTTCAGCCATTACTAAAATTTTATCAGTTTTGTCATTTATTTACTTTTTAATCAGTTTTATCTATTTTTGATTCTTGATACAATAAATGATTTTCAAATTAAAACTTGCATATATTCGCATTATGAGAATGTGTACCTTATTTAAACCCTCTGTTTGGAGGACTTTCTTCAGTGAAAACAAACAATTCTGACAATTAAACCTGTGTTGTTTATTGACACCAGTTGAAGCAAAAGCTCATGTTCCCCAATGGCTAACACTTGAAGTCTTTCTTACAGATGTGTGAGGGTAGACATTTCTAATTATTGTACAGTCCCTGCCCACAGTACATACAAAGAATCCCCTTTATTTATAACCATGAAGCAATCAAAAACTCTACACCTAGATATGATAGCACCACACTTGTAGGAAGGGGCAACACATTCTCACTGTTTCTGGGTGCCAATATAAATCCTGGATAGTTTTCTCAACTGACAAGGAAAGGAATGGATGGGAGGCTCAGTAATGTTCAGTCGATATGTGATGGCTCATCATTCACTTTCTCTTTACCCACTGGGATTATCAAAACACTTTATTACAGCCTCAAGTAGGTAAAAATTTATAACGCCCACTCAGACTTTAGTAAGTATGATTATGAGTGTGCATGGGAATATAGTATTTTTTTTTCTTGTGGTACTTGGCTATTGAATTAGGGTATTTATTACAATATTTCTGTTTTGTTAACTTTTGAACTGGAGAGAACATTATTTTCTTCTGTTTGTTGGTACTTGCTGACGTTTCTGGGTTGCCCACTTCTTCACCTCCAATTTGGGGATACATGAGTCAAAAACAAATCTAAGAAATCACTTTGGTGTTATTCCTTGGATCCTGAGGTCCAACCAGTCTGACTTCCTCTTATAGCATCCAGAGTCATATTTTATATGCTTACCTTACAGTAACAATTGTTTTACTTGTACTTTTAAGGCGGAACAGAGAAAAAAAAATGTATCTTTATTACCAAAATCAGAAATTCTGACATTGATATCCTAAATGTTTACAACTATGTCCATTTATATACCAAATTGCTATAATTAAACCTGACATGAAGCTGCTAACTTTGTTACATTTTAATTATCTATTTCATTATAAATTAATTTATCAATTTATCTACTTAATTGCAAATTATTAAAGTTATCATTCAGTCACTAAAATATGTAATTTCTAGTTACTAAATTATTACTTGATCTCACAATGTATTTAGAGTAATAAATTGAAAGGACTTACCAATTTGTGGTAGACACTTTTCTACATGCTGAAGGGGCTTTCTTACTCACTGTTCACATGCCAGTGATTTTCTGCCTCTGAGTCTTTCCCAGGATTTCAAAGTGCTCATAAAGAGGTAACCTGGAAGTATGAGAGTTAACTGTCCCGAGAGAAAACCGCACATCATTGAGGATGAGAATTGGAGAATTCGCAGAGCGCCTTCCTGCGCTATCATTTAGAGGTACATTTATGCTGTTTCTGAGGGTCCCCAGTGAATGAGCCATAGTTCCTTTCCCGTAGGGACAGACATGAAAGGATTTCTTATGTGCACTTTTATTTTCTTTTCCCCCATCTTACCACTCCTTTACTGTTGCTTATGGGAATTCGCATCATAGATAAGCATGCTGTAGTCAAGTCTGTCTCAGCCTTCATTTAGAGGTACTCAAATCCTTAGACACAGTTCCATCTACATACCCTATTCTACCCCTGAAGAACTTGTAAAGGAAAACATATTTATCTGAAGAATGATGAAATTGTTGCCACCTACAGTGTAGTAGCTTTAGCAACTCGTACATGAAATAATTATATTGTTTATGTATTTTGGGGATATTTCCAAGGTGCAACTTTAAAAGGCATTAGAAAGCTGAGTTCATGGTAAATATTGTAGTGACAAGTATTTTTTTTTTGTACTTGCTTGTCATTCAAATTTCTGTCAATAAAAGTGACAGTATGAATATATCTCATAAAGAAATTTAGCCAGTTTCTGAAATGTGGGAAGGAACCACACATAAGCTACCTTTACAAGCACTTTATAAGAGGAGTTTCTGGCAGATCACTGATGCTTAGAAACTATTTGCTGGATATTTTAAATCGTGTTTACCCTCTGGAAGGATTAACTGAGACATAAAACATATCTGAGTTAATGATCTTATTTGTCTTACATGTTGTGTTTAATCAATTATAAATTCATTCTGCAGTTCTTATATGTTCTTCTCTGCCCTCAGAAGTATTTGTCCTCATTAATAATTAACAAACTTTATAGGTAACAAATATCAATCTCAATAGAACAATTTAATAAATGATATAATCTTCCTTTGCCTGAACTAAAATTCTTAATGAGTTCATTTTTTTTTCTTCTAGGACTTGAGACAAGGGAGTTTTGCATTTAAATTAGTCTTCTTGTAAACAACTATGTTATTTCATGCAGAACAAATACTCCAGAAATGTCTAATGAGAAGGATGAAAATTATTACCCCAAAGAGATAACATGAGTAGAATGCCTTTTAAACCTGTTTAGATGTTCAACTCAAGTGATATGTCTGTGAACCAACTCATGATCCCCCGGCTTCATCTTCTTGGACTCCTTTATTACAGGCATGCAACACCTCAGCCAAATGTTCTTTTTCCCCAAAGAGAGAAAAAAAAAAAAAAAAAAAAGGCAACAGCAACACACTGTATCCATGGTGGCCCAAAGTAAAGAAGTGGCAAGTCAGTATTGGCAGGGCACGGGTTACATGATAAAACATCTTCCCAATGTGTACATGTCTCCATCCCCATGGCTTGATTATGCTGGACAAAGCCATCATGTCCTACACTCTGAAATTACTTCCTTCCCAAGAAATAAGCATTCTCTAGTCATTTTATCAGTGTTTTCAATTTCTCCTTTGGAACTGCTATGTTTCCCTTTGGTTACCATATCTTTTATATTGTGCTCAATCTGTGTATTTATACAGCCAAGTCAAAACACCAGGTATACACTACTTTGCACAATGTAGAGATTGCTGATGCATCTCTCTTGTGTCCTTGACATCTTCCTCTGTTTCTCTAGCATCCCCATGAGCTGCTGGTGAGACCTCTGTGTTTTGCAGATTTAGCTTTGATTTCCTTGCATGAATAATTCATAGATGTGCTGGGTACTTCTTAGAGCATTCCATCAGGATTCACACAATGTCCTTGGTGTTTCATTCTGTCATGTTAATGTCAATCACTTGGTTCAGTCATTACAAAATACTCCATCAGCCTTTTACTTTATGGTTTTAACAGCCCCAATAAACAATTCCTTAGCCTTTAAATTTGTGTGTGTCTGTGTTTGTCTAAACTAGGTTTCTTGTGGACTACACATAGGCAGATCTTGTTTCTCATCTGCTCTGACAATCTCCATGTTACATTTGATGTATTTAGAAAACACGTTATATAGAAGTGAGGGTATGAATTACATGAAGTTATATGAACACCTAGAAAGCCTGTTAATTTTTCTTAGTTGTTGTGGTAGTTTGAATATATGGCCACCAATATATTCAATGTTTTATTAGTTTATAGTTTGTATCTGCAATCACCTTGCTAGAGGCAATGTCACTGGGGCGGATCTTAAGGTGTGGTGGTGGGTTTCAGATTCCATTGTAAAGATATGCAAAGTGTGCCTAGCAAGAGTTCCTGAAGTGTGCTGTGTGACTCTTTGGCTGTAGTTTTGCTCTGTGTGCTATGCGCCTGGTTGGTTTTTTGCTCTCTTGCCTGGTCCTGTGAGAGCAGGCCGCTTCTCCTGCCATTATGGAACTTTCCCTGGATCTGTAAGCTTCAATAAATAATATCCCTTCCACCATAACTGTGCCTGGTCTGGAAGTTCATCTTAGTGAACCTGAAGCTGTCTGATACAGTTGCCTTGTTTTGGTTGTTTTTTTTTCTTTCTTTCTTTTCTTCCACAGTTTTCTGCATTCTCTGGCTTTAAATAACTGTTTTCAAAGGTGATTATATTTCCCCTGCTTTTTTTATTCTTTCTGAAGAATTTATCATAATATTTTCTCAAGATCCTGGGTTCAATCATCAGCAGAGAAAGAAAGAGAGAGAGAGAAAAGGTACACGTAGCTAGTTATGGGCTTAAGTGGACTTTGTCTTAAATGTACAGGTTGGGCAGTGGGTGTCACACCAAGCAAGGGTCACTGAACATGCGCCGACTGTGGCTCTGAGGGGCAGAGTGAGAGCAGCATGGGCTGTATCAGCTGGAAAAGTATAACCATAACTCTCTGAGTCTCCACCATGTCTTCAGGAAGCCATTAACTCTGGGTTGCTTGATTTATAGATATAGGAAGATCTATTCACTAACATGACCATGTTATGTCTGTTTCCTTCTGTGATTTATAATTTTTATATTGATTCTATAATTACAAATTGACTTTCTGTTGGAAGAATAGTAAGAAAACCCATATTATATATTTCCAAACTAACCTGGAAAGAGCTATTTTCTAGAATTCCCTAGAAACAAATAGCACCTACAAATCAAGTAGCATATGTCAAATAATAGATGCAACTTCTAGATAATGACATGGAAAAGTCACCCTCAGTTTTCTTTTACTTGTAGACAATGAATATATAATACACTAGGATATAAAATTCAGTTTTAAATTTATGTGGACCTCTTCCCTATAATGCCACATTTTTACTAAAATGTTCACCTAGGGCTGGGGAAATGGCTTAGCGATTAAGGTGTTTGCCATGGCCTAAGGACCCAGGTTCAATTCACCAGGACCCATGTAAGCCAGATGCCCAAGGGGGCACATGTGTCTGGAGTTTGTTTGCAGTGACTGGAGGGACCCAATCTCTTTCTCTTTGCCTCTTCTTCTCTCTCAAATAAATTTTAAAAATTTTAAAAATGTTCATCTAATACTTATGAGAATATTAATAATGATAAGTATATTTATTGCGCTATTAGCATAACTAGGATTTAAATTTAATAAATTATATTTTCAGTACTCATTCCAGATGTCTATGAATAAAGATAACTCAATGTTAATTCTAAGTAGAACTATTTGTCCGCAGTCAGAGATAGTAACGGGACCATGAATGTATCTTCATTCCTGTTCATATGCACACGACTGAAGGGCTCAAATGAGGATTCAGAGTTCCAGCCAATCCAAATATCATCCAGCCATCAAGAATGTTACAACTGGGTAAAATTTGAGTGATGTCATCACAATTCATTGACTTTGAAATTGAACCCAGACATATTGAAAGTTCATTTTTGAATAAAAAAAAACAATAGACATGCCATAAACTGAAAAATTTGTATTATATTGTGTGTAAATCAAGTTAGGTAAAGGTTTAAACTACTAGTAAGAGTTATACTATGTGAACAAATTATTTATGAAAACCAATTAAAGTAGGTATTGAAAGGACATCTAGATGACATACAAAGAAAGGTTGTATTTCAAAAGTAGAGGCCTCACATAATAGTCCAGAAATCAAAGTCATCTTGTCTACCAAAAGCAACTTCAATTGTAATTTTCTTCCATATACTTAATGCTTCTCTTGTGCCTTTAAAATGGAAGGATTATTTCTAAAGAATCTCACTCTACACTTCTCAAAGACACAGATATTATTGGTTTTGTTCTACAAAGGAGAGTTGAGGTCTAGAATGTCAGCCGAATTTTCCAGCTATACAGAGAGCATGCTGCCGTCTTCTGTAGGTAAAGCTACTACACATAATTATTTTTCCTTTAGGAACTACAATAACTTTTCTTCCAAAAGAATGTCACTGAAGTTTATACAATTGTTACTTACAGACAGAAAGTATAAATGCTTGTTAGCTGAATTGTGATGATTTGTTACTTTCTAAGAATATAATGATACCTCAACTAAGATTCTGTTAAGCATAGATAAAATAACCATTTTTAGACTCCTTTGTTAGTGATGATGGCCAACTAAGTGGTTGAGTCCTAGTGTGGAGGACTCATTAAAATTTGTCTTTTGGGCTGAAGACATATTACTGCCAAGTTTCAATATTTCACTACTTTCTAAACTGCAAAAATATCTGAATACTATGTATTGGTCCTTTCTGATAAAATCATTGTCTTACATATTACATAATGTTTATTATAAATCTCAAATCATCATGTTTTCAATGTCTTGATATTAATTTGTACACATCCCATGGAATTACCTCCAGTACTCACCTCATTTTGGCTCTTATGCCATACTCCCATGAGGGGAGCACCTCTTTACTGTTCATTTCAGAGGAGTTCTAGTGTGTGAATTCCTTCCATGTCAGTTGAAATCATCCCATTTATCTGGAGGGTATTTTACAGAGATGTTTATCTGGCTTCCATAATTTCTGGTGAACATAACTACCAACTTTTTGCCTTTAAAGCTATAACGTGTTTTTAAATCCATAATAGCTTTACAAATTTCCCCATGGAATTCAACAATTGTGGTAGTTTGAATATATGTCCCCCAATATATTCAGTGTTTTATTATTTTATAGTTTGCATCTGCAATCACCTTGCTAGAGGCAAGGTCACTGGGGGCCCGGTCTTAAGGTGTGGTGATGGTTTGAGAGTCCATTGTAAAGATATGCAAATGTGCCTAGCAGGAGTTCCTGAAGTGTGCTGTGTGACCTTTTGGCTGTAGTTTTGCTCTGTGTGCTGTGGTGGCTGGTTGGTTTCTCTCTCTCTCTGCTTGGCCCTGTGGAGAGCAGGCCACTTCTCTTGCCATTATGGAACTTCCCCTGGATCTGTAAGCTTCAATAAATAATATCCCTTCCTCCATAACTGTGCCTGGTCTGGAAGTTCATCTCAGCGAACCTGAAGCTGTCTGCAACAACAATTTTACAAGGACATGCCTCAGAATAGTTGTCATTATAGTTACAAAAAATGGGTTTTACTAACCTTTAAAATACATTTGGAAAAAAAAGCATAGAACAATATTTTTCCAAGTGGTATTTCTATTCTGTTTTCTCTATTCTTTTTTTTTCTCTAAAAAAGGATTATAATTCCTCTATTTTACTTTTGATTTTTAAAAAGTTCATCATTTATTTCTTCTATTATGCAATTTGTAATTTTTACTGACTTTTTTACTGACTATTCTATTCTATCAAATTTAATGATAAACTAGTTCAATAAATGAATAATTTTATATTTTATTTTATTTCTTCTCTGCATTACATTTTCCTCCAGTTTCCATTATATATGAATAAGATTAGTTTGAAAACTTCTAGTTTTGATCCAGTACATAAATTATCAAAGGGTTTCCATTTCTTGATAGTGCTTTTCTCTGCACCTCTTGCTTTATATTTTAGATGTGGAAGATACTTTAAAGGAATATGAACAATTCTCTCTTCTTCCAGTGATTTTGAATTTTTGTTTTAGCCAACAGTTCAACCCAGGCTTATCTTTATGAGGTCAGCAAGCATTAGTGTCAGCCTGTCCAAGTCTCTATTGCAGACCTTCCCTTACTCCTGTTGCAAATGTGACCCTTAGTCCAATGGACTTGCTTCTGTCCATGCACATGGTCTGGAGCTACTTTTCAATATCCAGTAAATTTTCTCCTCTGCAGCTGGATCGATGCCATCTTCTTAATATAGTTTGGCCTTTGATCTTTGTTACTCTCTGTCTTCTAGAACATTCTTTATATGAAGTCTGCCACTTCGCCATATGTGAACACATCTTAGCCTTACTACAGGATACACCAAAAAGCCTTGTGACATCTTTGTGGCACCTTCTCCACCTACTTTGGTCCAAACCCTAGTGTTAAAGATTTCTGATCTCTCTCTTCTCTGGATAGGAGGCGGCCAATAAGTTTGGACTTCATGGAGCAGCTCAGTGATTAGTAAATTCTATTAGTGGAAAGCTGGGATGTGTGTGATACTGAGTCCTCTATATTTTTTTTTTTTTTTTTTTTTTTAAGAGCATAAGCTAGTCTGGCTATATTTCAAGAGCTGCAACTGGTCCTTGCATATATTTCACTTGTTGAAACCATTAAAAAAAAGAATAATATCCTAAACATGTTTGTTGTTGTTGTTGTTGTTGTTGTTGTTGTTGTTGTTGTTTTTGTGAAGTAGGGTCTTGTTCTAGCCCAGGCTGACCTGGAATTTACTATGTAGTCTCAGGGTGGCCTCAAACTTACAGTGATCCTCTGAGAATCTATTTAAAAATCTTAGTCTTATGTGGTTAGAAAATTATAGACTTTTAGGGAAAAGGATAAATACAAAGAAAAAAAAGCACAAAATGTCAAATGGTAAAGAAATAGTTGCTATCATATGACCCGAGGCATGCATTCAATCTAATCTCTAGTGAGTTTTATGTCTGCCCAATCATACAAAGAAAATTAATCTTCTTAATTCATCAGGATTATATTTATCAAGCTAAACTTATTTCTTGCCAGAATTGCATTCGAGTGGGACTTTAAGGCAGCACAGTCATGTGTCACTTAATACGGGGTGGATTTTGATACATGAGTCAGTGTGTGAGTTACCTTTGTTTGCAAGCATCATAGATTATATTCATACCACAGGTGGGGTAGGTCAACTGCTCAATGTGGCCCTGGTGACACAATCAAGAGAAGCAGTAAAGACTAGGTGAGTGGGGCTGTCGCTCCCTAGTTTAGTTAGTAAATTGCTGTTTCAAGCAGAAGGGTTATACACTAAAATAATGAAAAAAGTATAGTATATAGTAGGGACATAGACCGGTAATATAGTTATTTGTTATCGAGTATTACAGATTCTCTGAAAATGTATGGCAGAATACATAAGGCAGTGAAGAACATGCCCGTGTGCATGCAGCCCTCTGCAAGTTCACTTCTTCCATCTGTGCTGATGAGTACGGGCATTCTGCTGCCATGTCTCCTGGGGCAGGCCTCTGTGTTTCTCAATAGGGGGCTGCAAATGAAGTGATTTCAAAAGCTCAAAAGTTGGCTTAGCAGCTATGGCCTGCCACCTTCCTTTAGAAGTAGACCTGAGCTGCTTTTCATTTCTCTGGAAGGAAAATGCCACCTGTCATTGTGTTCAGAAGCCTCTGTTCATATTTTAATAAGCTATTGTGTGTAGCTTTGCTTCTTCTAATGGAAGGTCTGAGTGATTGAAAAGGCTATTTTAGCCAATGAAACTAGTGGAAAAGAAAAATAAAGAGTATTAATTACAATAATTTTAAAGGGATTTTTTTGGAAGTGTATTTATATAGAATAATGAAAATGTTACAGGAAAGATGGGCATTGGTATTTAATTTCCTCATTTTATATATAAAGAAACTGACAAAAATCAAAGTTAAAACCCCTTCTCCTCACAATGCTAACATTAGTCTTTACATATCAAGTCAATTTCAAAAATTAATATCCTAATTTCTTTTATTTTTACAATTAAATATTTTCTGTTAACAATGAAATGGCCTCAAATATTTTACTGTATGAATCAATTTTAAAAATTTAATTTATATTAATTTTGTTAGAATTTAATGTCCTTTTTCTGATAAACTAAGTAGCATTCAATGATTCAGTTCCATACAAGCAGATGAGAGCTTGGAGCAGTCCTGCTGGCAATGCAATCTATTGCTTAGCAATTTCATATTGAAAGTCCCAGAATGGATATATACTAATTACAGACATATTGAGTAATTAAATATTTCTCTTTCTGAAGAACACCAAAACATGATTTTCAGAAGCTCATGTTTCATTGAGGAAGATAAAACTTTAATGAAAGTCCAATAAAATTATTATAACCAACATTTATGTGGAAGTTTCAACAGTCCATAATCAAGATTGTTTTAGATTGTTTGTTATTATGGATAAAATATATTATATAACAATTCTAGTTTTATGCAATTTAAAAATTTATGCTTTTATTTCAAATTAATATACAGGTTAAATTATCTGAAGCTATGACTAATTGTTGGAAAGGTTGCCAGGACATATATAAATGTTTTGAAATATCGTAAATTTTACATGGAATTGATAAATAAGTAGAGAATATCTGAGTGCCATCTAGAGACTCACATAGGATTTTGGTAGCACATCCAAGTGGGTTGTTCAGGTACATAACTGAGTAGAAGATCAGTTAGAAGATTTGAACTTAGAGCCCCACAATTTTCTTAATAATACAATTTAAGTCAGAGATGAATGTGGTGTCTATACTGGCTCTGTATTTCATCTTATATAATGCATATGTAACTAGAAGGAATGAAATTATTCATCACTTAGCTTTCATAGGAAACCACACCCTCTCTGTGATGTCACAGTTTTTGAAACTATGTCAGCCATCTAGTTTAATCCACTTATTTTCTATTTGAATAGATGGAGAGACAGTGACATGACTTAGTTTGCCAAAGGTAAATATAAAGGAAATAAAGTTAGCAAATAGCAAAGTAAAAACAAAAACTCCATTCTTCCCTCTGTGCTGCATGATGTTTCTGAGTCATCATGCCCACTCTATTTGGAGATACCATATTATTTCAGAAGCACAGTTGAAAAGTTATGGTAGGATCAGATCCTTGGACAACTCACAGTGCCTATATACGCATGTTATACACATGTTTGTGTGTATGTATACATAAAGACACATACATATAGCTCTTATTAAGATATAATTTACAATCTGGGCATGGTGGCACATGCCTTTAATCCCAGAACTCGGGAGGCAGAGGTGGGAGGACCGCCATGAGTTCGAGGCCACCCTTAGACTACATAGTTAATTCCAGGTCAGCCTGGATCAGAGTGAGACCTATCTCAAAACAAACAAACAAACAAAAAGATATAACTTACATACCACACTATGTAGACATTTGAAAGGTAATATTCAGTTCATTCATTATACAGATTTTTTTATATATTGACATAAGTGTGAAACCATCATTTAAAATAAATTTGAAGGCTAGAGAGATGCCTTAGTGGTTAAGGTGTTTGCCTGCAAAGCCACAGGACCCATGTTCAATACCCCAGGACCCATGTAAGCCAGATGTACAAGGTGGCACATGCGTCTGGAGTTTGTTTACAGCATCTGAAAGCCCTAGCATGTCTATTTTCTCTTTCTTTCTCTGTCTTTCTCTCTCTCTGTCTCCCTCTCTCTCTCTCGCTACTGCCTTTTTCTGTCTCTCTCTCAAATAAATAATAAAATGAAGTAAATAAAATTAAATTTAAAAAATTAAGCACAGTTTCCTTACCCCATAAAGAACGATCAGACTTGGGCTGGAGGGATGGCTTAGCTGTTACAGTGTTCACCTGTGAAGCCCAAGGACCCCAGTTTGATTCCCCAGTACCCATGTAATGCAGATGCACAAGGGGGCGCATGCATCTGGAGTTCATTTATGGTGGCTAAAGGCCCTGGCATGCCCATTCTCCTTTCTCTCTATCTGCCTCTTTCTCTCTCTTTCTTTTTATTTTTATTTATTTGAGAGCAACAGACAGACAGAGAGAACTCCAGATACATGCACTACCTTGTGCATCTGGCTTACGTGGGTCCTGTGGAATCGAGCCTCGAACCAGGGTCCTTAGGCTTCACAGGTGAACCCCGTAACCGCTAAGCCATCTCTCCAGCCCCCCCGTCTCATAAATAAATAAATAAATAAATAAAATTTTAAACTTAAAAAAAAGAAAGAAAGAAAGATCACACTTAGTAACCTTGGCTTTCAATTAACACTCGACTTCCATTCCAAGACAATCACTAAACCTGCCCTTCTTTGTACTGGCCATTTCATAAAGATGTGGCCAAAAGGCCTGCAGTCCTTTGTGTCTGATTTCTCAGTGTTCACCCATATTATAAAAGGCACCAAAACATCATTTATTTTTATTAACAAATAATGTCCATTACATAGATATGCCCAGTTTTAATCAGTTGTTCAGTTGATGGGCATCTGTGTTTTTTTTTTAATTTGTTTTGCATTTTATAACTGCTTTGGTGAACATTTATGTGCAAATCTTTGTGTGGACATATTTTTATTCCAATTAGTAGTATATCATATAACTACAAGTAGAACTATTGAGTTCCTAGTCCACTCTATATTTAAGTTTTGAGGCATCACAAGTCAGTAATTTGACTATTTTACATTTTTAATCCCTGGATATCAGTTATAATTCTCCATGTCATATACAACAATTGTTATTACTTGTCATTGATTATGGCCATTCCAGCACATGAAAGATGGTATCTCACCTTAGCTGTGGTTCGTATTTCTTTGATGGCTATTAGTTATGTGTGTGTGCTCTTTCTTTGAATAAACATTTATTTAAATCCTTTACCCATTTATAACATGGAATCTATTTTTATTTTCTTTTTAACTATTTTGCTTTTGTTTGTAAGGAGAGAAAGAGAATGGACTCTCTAGGGCTTCTTGCCTTTGCAAATGAACTCCAGATGCCTGCACCACTTGGTTTATCTAGCTTTACATGGGTACTGGAGAATTGAACCTATGCCAGCAGGCTTTCCTATCAAGTGCGGTTAACCACTGTGCCATCTCCCCAGTGCATACATTTCATATTCTTAATATATAGGTCACTTATCTATGCTGGGTAAGCCTCCTATATTAGTCTCATGACTTGCAAATACTTTCTCCCAATATGTGGGTTTTCTCTGTTGTGACCGTGTTCATTGAGGCACAAGGTGATACTTCCTTTATGAATTATATTTGATGCATGACCCATGTAAAACTAAAAGGTATTAAAGGATACAGACGTGTCCCTTCATATGTTATTTAGAGGTGAGAACTGATAATGTCATGGCATTTATGGAGGATTCAAGACTTAATACTCACCCCCCCCAAATTAATTCAATACCATCTATTACCTATATTAGTTGGCCATAGTTTCACATACAATAAATTGAGAACTTGCTCAAACACAAAGGCAAAAGGACTACTACCATAAGGAACCACATGTTCCTCTACTAGAGATACTTTTACGTAGGCATGTCCAAGATCAGCACAACTTTATGAAGTTAAGACAGCTGTTTAAGGGCAATTAGAAGCTGCTCATTGACTTAGTTCTAGTTTATGCAATCCCTTCCCCTCTGCAGCTTGGGTTTGTTAGAGTAAAGAGACTATAGCATCCAGTTTTATGCGGTGAAAATAAACCAGGAAAGAATGCCTGGCAAGAAATTCTTGGTTACCTATCCTGTTTTTAATTTAAAAAAATCAATAAATTACATAATTCCCTTCCACCAGCCTCCTTTGTCCCCACACCTCTCACCCTCCTCAAGTGAACTCCTTGTTTCCTACTGGTCACCCTTCTACTTTTTAAATATGGTTTTACTTATTTATTTATTTGAGAGAGAGAGAGAGAGAAAGAGGTAGACAGAGAGAGGAGGGAGGGGAGAGAATGTGTGCATCAGGGCATCCAGCTACTGCAAACGAACTCCAGACACATGTGTCCCCTTGTGCATCTGGCTTAGATGGGTCCTGGGGAATAGAACCAGGGTCCATTGGCTTTGTAGGCAAGCACCTTAACTTCCTGTCACACTTCTATTTTGACGTCTTTCTTTCCTTCCTCCACTATCCAGGACACCATGTTGACGGGTCTAATATTACACATGTCTTCTGCAGGTACAGAACGGTCACTGTGAGGGCATGAATGGAATGGCCACTCAGTGTCTGGAAGACAGCTGCCCATCCTTTGGCTCTTACATCCTTTCTGTCACCTCTTCCAATGTGACCTGTGAGCCTTGAAGGGTGAGATATAGATGTCTTAATTAGTGCTAAGCACTCAACTGTCGCTACTTCTCAGCACTTGCACAAGTTTTAAGTTTCCCCAGCAATGACCACCACCAGAAAAATGTAGCCTCTCTGAACAAAAGCAAGAGCAGCACTAACATGTGTGCATAAACATAAATAGTTAGAGGGCGGTTTTGCAGGCTTACGATCTTCCCAGCCATCGGTTTTAGACTAGATTTTTCCCTACCGGGCTTGAATTTCCATCCATGGAATTGACCTCAAATCCAATTAGAGAGCAGACATAACAGACATGTTACCATCGCAACAGCGGACACATCTTGCCTGGCTATGTAGCTTGCCAGGTCCAGTACTGGTTAATATTGTTGA
Source organism: Orientallactaga sibirica (assembly GCA_036365145.1). Taxonomy (NCBI): domain Eukaryota; kingdom Metazoa; phylum Chordata; class Mammalia; order Rodentia; family Dipodidae; genus Orientallactaga; species Orientallactaga sibirica. The sequence goes on from JAEOAD010000048.1 coordinate 5,504,494, forward strand.
TACTTCCCCACCCCCACTGCAAGATGCACATCACTTTCTAGCAGTATAACATGTAGTCAGCAGGAAGGTGACTTCCTTCTCAGTTCTAGCTTGATTTCTCAGTGCCCTGCAACGGATGCATGTGGGTCTTCAGCAATAGTCTCTAATCATCTAGTTCTGATGGAGAATGGAAATCCTTGGAAATAGCCTGTATTGTTTTGGAGGCATTGCTGACTGGCAGCTCGCTGAGAGGTACCCCACCTCTGTTACTGGTTTTTTTTTTTTTTTTTTTTTCCATAACAGCCTATGGTTTCTGGGTATAGCATACAACCCCTCCTACAGGTACTTCTGCTCAAACTCTCTCTGTTTTTAAATTTATCTATACAAATAAAGATATTTTATAAATTTATGTATGTGTAATTGATCACCTGTTCTTTTAAGATGTCACAGTTCTGTCTGATTTATTATTCATGAAGTATGTGAGTCTAAATTTAACTCTGTCGGATACTGTTATTTTGAAATAATTACTACCCAATATTGATTGATGTTGAGCTTAAAGAGAAGGGAATATTTAAAGGTAATATTATGAAATGTATATGGTAGATAGTGATGTCCATATATCTGACACCTATCCTTTGATTGCCTCTTATTCCCCCAGGTGAGGCTATGCAGAGTACAATATACTAACACCTCACCTACTTTAGTTTTTGCTGCATTATACCTTTAATGGAACACATATGCTTAATGGCTATTATAAGGCAGATCCACTGTATAAGAACATTTCTCCAGAAAAACAGGCTCTTTTACATGTGGATAAAATAAATTTCATAGTGCATCAACTTTAATTTTGTATTACCAAGCTTAGGGCTAAATTGGAAAGTAATTAAGAATAATGCATATACATTCTTGGGACATGTTTTTTGTTTTCTCATTCTGTGATAGTCGGTTTCTATCACTATAACTAAGATGAACCAACTTAAAAAGAGAATGTGTTATTTTTGCTCATAATTTCAGAGTTTTCAGTCCATGGGATCCTGGCCTGCTGCTTTGCACCTGTGATAGAATAGGACATCATGATAAGGGTAGATGGCAGATTGCACATTAAGGATTGCAAAGTGAGAGAGAGAGAGAGAGAGAAAGGAAGAAGAAGGAGGAACAGGAAAGAGGGAAGGAGGAAGAAGAGGAGAACAGCAACAAGAAGCACAGGCCGGGATAAAGCCTTCAGTTTAGGGCTCATTGGTGGTAGCGATCTGATACGCAGAGCATGCCTGGGTTGTTGGAACACTAACTCAGTTCTTGCTTATACTCATTCAGCCACTACTATCCTTAGTCTGTTCTGTCTACTATGTTCCATTTTAAAGCTGTCTCAATCATTTTCTGGGATAAATCATGATAGATTTTTTTTAAAATAAAGGTTAAAATGAATAACCCTTTGTGCAACATCAGGCATTAATTGTGAATTAAAGATGAAACACTGGAAAATACCTCTACCCAGGCATAGGCAATTAACTCCCTGCTCTGGCCCTTGGCAACCTTACCTATGTAATTAGGGATGCCAGGATGAGTTCTTAATGGTATTCAAATTATCTATACTTTTTGATTCCATAGCTTCTGGTTCATTGTGAAATCAAATTTTATTGATATTTAACATAATATGAATGCACTGTAATTCAATGCCAATGTTCAAATTATTTTAATGTTATACTCAGTTTTAACTTTTCCAGATTGCTATTGGTTCATTCATTGGTGTTGACAGGCAAACTTGTGGGTGCATATTATTAGCTTTTTATAAAATGACATTTCATCTGTAGGCAGAGAAACAAATTTTAAATTTTATGCATAGAAAGATTGATAGCTGGCACAATTATTAATTTCTGCAGGCTTCCTGTTAGTGGCATATGATTTGGAAAAATCATTTGCATTTGCACTCTAATAAAAGAAAGCGCCTCTTCTTTAAATTTGGAGAACAAAGTAATTCAAGCAACTCTAATTTAATAATCCTCATATCCTCTTAGGTTGATCATGGCATATAGAAGGCGGGCTGGGGCTGTCAGAGCATGAACTTGAATTCCAGTCTCTTGACAATCACTAGAACAAGGTACATAATCATCTAAGTCTCAACTTCATGTTGGAACATTGGTAAAGTGATTCACTTTTCAGGACTGATTTGAAGATCCAATTAAATAAGAGTAACTTTAGAATAGTAGAAATTAGGCAAAGGTGAATATTTGTGAAAATCATTTCCTTAATTTTTTTCATCATTCTATACATACAGAATGCACTATGGAAGGCCTAATATAAATGGAATAGCATGGGGATTGTGTATTTGCAGTTTTTTTTTTTTTTTTTGAGAGAGACAGAGAGAGAGGGAGAGGAAGACAGATAGAGATAGGTGCGCCAGCAGCCTCCCAGCTGCTGCAAAAGAAATCCAGATGTGTGCGCCCCCGTGTGGTCAAGTGCGGCATTGCGCCCTTGCATCACTTTGCATCTGGCTAAACATGGGACCTGGAGATTGGAATCGCTGGAGATTGGAACCAGCGTTCTTAGGCTTAGAAGGCAGGCACCTTAACCACTAAGCCATCTCTCCAGCCCTGTATTTGCAATTTTTTAAGGCAGCAATATTCCTTTCTGACATTTTCTAGTAGAACAAACTTAGGTTAAAAATTCTAGTTCCTGTAATCAACTCAGGTGCCCATCATCGGATGAATGGATAACCATGATGTGGTATATCTACAAGATGGAATTCTACTCAGCAGTAAGAAAAAGTGACTCCATGGAATTTGTTCAAAAATGGTCAAACTTGGAACAGATCATTCTGTGTGAACTCACATAATCACAGAAAGACACAAAGACAATTGTCGCATGGTCTCACTCATCTGTGGTTCCTAACCTGGATCAGCCTGAGTCACTGACATTCCTGAATGCATTTCCAGGCTTGGACGATAGGAAGGGTAGGGCTTAGGGGAAGGGTGGGGGGACACAAAACTGAACCCAAATTGAACTGGTACTATACAGTGCTATATCCTGGGAGTCAGATGAAAAGGTGGAACCCTCAAGACGACCTTAGGGGGAGCACCTGAATTGAAGGGCTCTGGAGAGGGTGAGATGAAACCTAAACTTAAATTTCTGCTGTTTCTCTTTTTTCTCTGTATTTTTCTTTTCTCTTTTTCCTTGCACTGGCCTGTAGTTCCTTGTACCATGATGTGTTTTACATCCACAGTAAGCAGTTGATCAGAGATACCTACTAGATCTCCCAAAACAAACAAGACAGGCTTCTGTCAGAGCATTTGATTATCCCCAGAAGTTAATGGTAAGACCCTACTGCTGAAGACACCATACGCTGTCTTCAAAGACCATAGAGAGAACTGATCCAGAAGATAGCCAGTCCCTAGACAATTGGCCCATCTAGTGCTGGAAGGTGCTATAGTATGAGCTAGTGGGGGGTGGAGTGGCCAACGTCTGTCCATGTAACTCAAAGTCTAAGTGACTCAGAAGCAACCTGATGTGATGCTCACACAAGTACAATAGTAGCACACAGCCATGGTGGGTTACCAACTGCTCTTGGATTGGCTAACAGATCCACTCAGTGGAAAGGAAACCATTCTGGGACTGGGAAATAAGTCAGAATCATATCCAGATAACTATTCTGCTTTCCATTGTCAAGTTCCCATTAATCTTGGGCTAAAAGAGGGTCTACACTCTAAATTTTCTCTAAATTAATAATGGTTATCCCATTTAACTGATTCTGACTTCATTCTCTGTTGGAGAATCTGCTTCTCTTTTTCAGATGGGGCCTGGACCTGAGGAGATAAATGACCCACCACACCCAGCCCCAGCCACAGATGAAACCACAGATGAATTGGGGAAATGAGCAAAAGTGCTGCTTTCTTAGTGGATCTTATATGAGCACAAGGGTGAAGGAAATAGACACTGAGGACACTCAACACCTGCCAAACCAGAGATCCAGAGGCTCCTAAAGTAGACTTAAAATGTACCCTACATGTCTCAGGGACTTTCTCAGAAGAGGAGGCAGAAAGATTGTTAGAGTCACAAGTTGGAACATTTTGCACAAATACATGGCCTCTACTCCGTAACTCACTGCTGCCCCTACAATGCATGACCCACAATACCCATGGGGTTGACCCGCATCTCCAACAAGGAAGACCTCTTCAGAAAAGGGGCAGGTATGACGGAAAGGATTGTAGCAACATGTGTTGTTTACATACTAAATATGTCCATATCTAATAAAAATAAAATTTAAAAAATAATTAAAGCATGTTATAAAAATGAAAAAAAAATGTAGCCCCAAGTATCCTCCTAGAGGGGGAAAAATGTCTGATTTGTGAGGTTAAAGGCAAAGTCTTCATGGTACACCTATTCTAAATGAAAAGGGCTCTATTTTTCCTGATGTTTAGCTACATAAAAGTCATATTTTTAGGCACATCACACATGGGAAATGCATTGGCTTATTCAGGATTTGAAGATAATTACCTGACATTCTGACTTCATGTCCTAAAAGAAATAATATAGGTGTTCTTTAAAAACGGAATTGAAGAAAAATGAATAAAAGAACATGTTTTGAAATGTCTGTGGCTCTGCATGTTCAAAAGAAAATGTATTGAAGAACATAATGTCATCACCTTAATTTTGAAATGCATTGAAGACAGAAAGTGTCAGAAAGGGAGCTTTTAAGAGTATTATTTCAATACACTTATGGGGTACAAAATGTGCCATAAAATACTAAAGCTATTGAATTCTTAGTTTTCAGGAGAAAACACTGGATTTAAATTTGTAGTAAGTAAGATATGAATTGATGCCTTCCTTATATGTCATGTTCAAATTCCTATCTATCTATCTATCTATCTATCTATCTATCTATCTATCATCTATCTATCTATATATATAGATATATATTCTGTCTAAGAAATGATGCACTGTACACATGCTTTTGTAGCATATCATGAGTAAGCAGGAGAAAATCTTGGAACAAGGTGAACTCTACATAATACTCCCATACAAGGAAAGTATTTCAGTATCAGAGTAAATAAAAATTGCCCCTTTACTGTTGACATGGTATGTATAAGGACAAGACAGTGTTGGAATATTGGCTTAAATAGCTCATAGTCATTCTTAATAGCAGTATAGACACAGTTATACACACATTTATAAAGTTCCTCATGGAAATACATTCTGTTTTGAAACTTTCACTGGCCCTCCCATCTATTAACAAGTAAATGTTCAAAGAATTGATATTCCCTTTACAAGCTGAGTGCTTTGTGTACTTTTCAACATACAGTAAAAGGAGCTGTGTCATGCTTTTAGTTTCACTTGAGTCTATAGCCAGGTGTCTATGCTTAGTATCTATTGGTCCAGACCATGAAGTTCCTGAAGTGTGGCCTCACTTATTTTTAACTAACAGTGTGTAAGATCTGTTCCTTCCTCATGTCCAGCAATCCATCAGGAATACAAGCAGTGTGCGTTTGCATGTGAAGCTTTTGTCTGTTCTCCTTAACATGAATAGAGCACCTTCACACAAGATTGCCTCTTTTGATTTTTATTTTATCATTTTCTTCTAACACAGCTATACCTATCATATGTTTGTTTTCTCTGATTTCTTTTTTTTTTTTCATTTTTAAAGACTTGGAAAGATAGCATGTTCCTTTTCTTCTGTGGTAATGTCTTGAGATCTGTTTGCTAAGCTGTCCAAATATAAAAAGACATGTCTCGTATCATATAGCCCTGAATTTGTACTTGACTTCATGAAAGAAAAACACTCATGTTTATTGTTTTAATGAGCTTCTCTCAGTGCCAACTGTCACGGAGAGAATGAGAAAAGAGGAAATAGTAGATACGATTATGAGTTTTCTCACTTTGCAATTTTTTCCATCTGCTTTTGGAACAAATTTTCTCAGAGGACTATAGAAACTGGAAAATCGCTGGCAAAGCTATCCCTGTGAAGTGAGGTGGCCCCAACCCTGTCATCCAGTTGTGACGCCTGCTTGGGTATCTCCTTGGAGCTACACTATGGAGGTCTCCAGGATTTTCTCAGAAGGCCCTCAGATACTGCCACCTTGGACTTCCTGTGTGGAAACGTATTGAGAAAGCAATGTGCTTTATAGTAACTAGTTTGTTTTTACCAGATGCAAGAGACTGGCATGTGAATTACTTCATGCCAGTTTTGTATTGATATCTCTTCCTTTTATTCCATATCTTCTGTTCAATAAAAGCAAGGGCCATTAATATGAGAGACACTTTTCTCCAGGGAGTCTTCCAGACACTTAAAGGATGAGATGGACAAGGAAACACATGCTCCAGTCTCATAAAATTAATATTCCAATGGGATACACAGCTTTGCAAAACTTTATGTGGGTGCATGCCCACACTTAATATCTAAACATTGCCGGTGAGGTTAGTTTGATTAAGACTGTGATATTTCAACATACTCAATTTTTAAGAGAATTACAGCTTTAACATGTTTATGTAACACAGAATTTAAGCGCATAGAAGTAGCTGAAGTAATCAGATTGAATCTTTAACCAGATGTATGATAATACTAATAATCAGAAATTTACAGTAGATTGCATAAAGTTACAAAACTGAATTCAAAAATGATATCTGATTCTTTTTGCTCCTGCATTTGGGATGGGACAATGCAGATCAAACCCATATATTTCAATCACTGAGAGCCTATAGCTTAGTCGTCCAAAATAACCATATTTGAATATTGACCAATGCCTACTGACAAGAATGTCCATGAATAATTTAAAGTCAGTCTATTCCAATTTTCTTATTTGAAAGAGATAATAACATGAAGCTTAGATGAATTAATTCATATAAAACAATTTATATTACATAATAGCCAATGATAAATGCTAACTCTTTTTATAATTAACTAAAGTGTAGTGATTGCATTATTTGATTAAATTTCCTCAGTTGAAACATTATGTTTTATAGGAGGTAAGAGAGATTTGTATGAATAAATAACACCATCGTGTACAGTTTGACGTTCTGAAAATAAGGCACTAAGACATCTAGGCAGAGAATGCGCCTGAGGCTCGTGTTTCATCCTATTGGACAAATAATGATATTCACAAAGACAGAAAAGACACAATGTGGGTGGAAAGTGACTACAGACATTAAAGTTTGGGGGATTATTTACTGTCCTTGAGCCACTTATGGCACTGTAAGCACGTCTAATAGTTGTTCTATGGGGTTTCATTTTAGGAGGAAAACCCAAATGATATAGGCATAGAAGTGGTAAATCCTCCTTTCTATAGTAGTTTCACGTAGGATTGGGTTCTTAGTTTCTGAATCTGTTTTCTTCTTTGTTAAAAATGAGTAGGACTGATGACACTAAACTAAATTTCACATGGCAAATTGTCTAACACTGCATCTGTCATTCTTGTTTAAGACTTTATCTGTCTTTGCTTTCATCTAAACTTTTTTCCCCTCTCTCCCACACTTTGTAATAGAAATAGTGTAGATTTTGAAAGCAGAAATCTCTCCAGAATCCTCATTCAATCATGTATCCAAAACATAAAATTGAGAGGCTGGAGAGATGGTACAGTAGTTGAGGCATTTGCTTGCAAAGCCTAACACGTGAGTTCATGTCCCCAGTACCTACATAAAGCCAGATACACAAAATGCCCTATGCATCTTGAGTGGTTTGCAGTAGCTGTAGGCCCCAGTATGCCCATTGTCTCTCTATCTCTCTTGTTCTTTTTCTCTCTCTTTTGGGCATGGTGGCACACACCTTTAATCCCAACACTCAGATAGCAGATGTAGGAGGATGCTGTGAGTTCAAGGCTACCCTGAAAGTACATAGTGAATTCCAGGTCAGCCTGGGCTAGAGCAAGACCCTAAATCAAAAAGAAAGAAAGAAAGAAAGAAGGAAGGAAGGAAGGAAGGAAGGAAGGAAGGAAGGAAGGAAGGAAGGAAAGGAAAGGAAAGGAAAGGAAAGGAAAGGAAAGGAAAGGAAAGGAAAGGAAAGGAAAGGAGAAGAAAAGAAAAACAAAATTTGCATATTACTAACTCTCCAAGACAGTTTGTTTTCTCATCATGTAAAAAATAAACCCTCTGCTAGGGGTGCATGCATCTGGAGTTTGTTTTCAGTGGCTGGAGGCCCTGGTGTGCCCATTCTCTCTTTCTGCCTCTTCCTCTCTCTCTCTCTCAAATAAATAAATAAAATATTTTTTAAAACCAAGTACTCTGGTTCAACTCTTGCTTATACAATCCTAGCACTCAAGAGGTGGAGAAGGAGGATTATGAATCTGAGGCCAGCCAAGGCTGCATAGTGTGACCCAGTGTTAACAAAGAAAATGAAATAGTAACATGTAACTAAGCATTGCTTTCACCAAGATTGAGTGAAGATTTAACATTTTTATTATTTCTTTCCTATTATTTAAATAATATATCAGGAAACATGCAAGATGTTTATCTAAGGGAGCATTAGTTTTGTTTGCATTTTGTTTTATCATTTCACATATAAGCGTGTGTCTGTGTGTGTGTTCTTTTGCTTTCTCCTTAATTATCTTGAAAAATCTAGAATAAATACACATTTTAGGTTGCTACTTATGATCTTGAAGTGCATGTTCTTTGATTCTGTCCTTCCATGTGTGCTTTCTATTAGTGCCACAGTGAAAGTTAAGTGATGTCTAAATATGACTTTCTATCAGTACATGAAGGCAGCAGGAGATGTTCTACAGTAATCACTTGTCTTACACACTTCCTTATGTGTTGAAAGAAAGCAAGAAAGAGAGAGAGAGAGAGAGAGAAAGAAAGAAAGAAAGAAAGAAAGAAAGAAAGAAAGAAAGAAAGAAAGAATAAAATGGTGATTAGTATAAATTGAAGGATTTGTTTTTTTAAAAAGATTTTATTTTTATTTATTTATTAGAGACACAGACAGGGAAAGAGGGAGAAGGAGAGTGAGAATGAGCACACCAGGGTCTCTAGCCACTGCAAACGAATTCCAGATGCATATGACCTCTTGTGCATCTGGCTTATGTGGGACCTGGAGAATCGAACTGGGGTTCTTAGGCTTTGTAGGCATGTACCTTAACCACTAAGCCATCTCTCCGGCCCAGTATTTGTCTTTTTTGTTTTATTCCTTTCTTATTTCCAAATTTTGGGTACTACAGAATGTATTTTACAAGCAATCAGTACAGAATAATCACTTCAATAATGGTAAACATGGATATCTAAGACTTCATATATCATATGAATCATATATTATACAAACTGGACTCATACTTTTAAGCTCATAAACAATGTCTGCTATTTATTACCTGCTTGAGTTTTTGAAATAATGGAACAATCTCTATATAATTATGAAGCCTATACATTAGTAAAATTTTGCAAATGGACCTCAAAGAAATATTAATGCAGAAACAACACATTAAAATTAATAGACACCAGCTGGGCATGGTGGTGCTCACCTTTAATCTCAGCTCTTGGGACAGAGACTGAGGTTGGAAGATCTCCCCAAGTTCCAAGCAGGCCTGGGGCTACATAGTGAGTTTCAGATCAGCCTGGGCCCCCTATCTATCTCAAAAAAGAAAGAAAGGAAGGGAGGGAGGAAAGAGGGAGGGAAGGAAGGAGGGAGGGAAGGAGGAAGGAAGATGGAAAGTCACAGAAGCTATCCAGTTTTATAGTTGACACAAACTGTTATACTAAATAAATAGTGAAATGTAACAGTGGTTTCCATGTTAGTTTAACCACAAAAATAAAATTTCCAGGAAAAATACCAGTTAGGCAAGTTTTAAAATGAGAAGGCTATTGTTGGAAAAAGAAATATGAATACTTGTTGAAAAATAAGACTTCTGGAAATTCACTTTTCAAAGGAAACACCTAAAACCAAAACCCTGTGTCTACCAGTTGCACAGTGCAAAAATAAACTACCCTTGTTGGTCCAAAGCTTATCAATAACCCTGCAGCTGTGAATGGCTAAATCAAATCAACATGTTGGAAGAAAAGGAGCTGATGATGATGCTAATGACTGTGTATTTAGATGATGTAAGAGCTGAGAAGACAAGAGGAAGGAAAAAATAAATCCTGGAGAATAGACAGTTTGTAACTAGGGCATTGCCAGTGACTTTAATAGACACATTCTAGAAAGTACTATGAAAAGTAAGGCTTAAAATATTTCCCTGTAATTAGTTATTATGGATTCTCTTCCTACCCTGTAGATTATATATTGAATTTATAATAGTATAATTCAAGATAACTAAGAGAGAGAGAGTGTGTGTGTGTGTGTGTGTGTGGTATGTGTGATCTATAAGACACAAGGAAACCACACGATTAATTAGGCAATAATTTTAAGTGAGTCATATCAAAACTAAATTTCAAAGTTTCCAGGATATTAAAAACATCAGTGACCTAGTGACAATTGCATTTATAAATACAAATAAACTGTCTTTAGTGAGATTTAAGATGCAAAGCAAATCTTACACAGGAAAAGAAAGAAAGAAAATAAACAGTAAGAATACATGAGATTGAACAAATATGCAAGAAAACAGTCAACCGTGGTTCCATGAAAGGGCAAGAAAGTTCCTGCATGCTTGGTACACAAAGTACCACCTCCAAGAATGGAAGATGAGAAATAATTACAGAGACTGGGGAGAATAAAATACCACCAGATAATTTTAAAATTTAAAAATCCATATGAAAACATAATGCATAAAACTGATACAAAATTAAGTAGAAAACAAAAATGTTCTTCTCTATGTCTTAAAGGCATGGTATGTGGTGTAAAGTTTCTTTAAGTAAAGCATATTCAGTGTCCAGATTGCTTCCACAAAGATCTCCATAAAGGATTTCAGAAGGAAACATCAATGTTCTATGAGGTATTCCACAGACCAGGAGGGCATGGAAGCTTTCCAAAACCATTTGAAGAGAACAGATCCCCAGATAGGACAATTACACAGTATTAAATAAATAAAATGCATATCATTACCTTTCACTTATATAATTGCAGAATTATTTAGCCATTATTTAGCCAATAAAATTCAAATATTTTAAGAGGTTTCGTTTTCTGTTTTTCTTTTTAGTTTTTAGAGGTAGGGTCTCACTATAGCCCAGGCGAACCTGGAATTCACTATGTAGTCTCAGGGTGACCTTGAACTCTCAGTGATACTTCTACCTGTTGTTCCTGAGTGCTGAGTGCCATTTTAAGATTTTTGAACATGCAGTCTTTGTCCAACTAATGCCATACTTCCATACTGTTTGTCACAAGTGTCAACATTTCTTTCTATTTAAAAAATATTTTTATGTATTTATTTGAGAGACAGAGAGAGAAAGAGGCAGAGAGAGGAGAGAGAAAGAGAGGAAGAAAGAGAAAGAATGAGCACATCAGGGCCTCCAGTCGCTGCAAATAAACTCCAGACACGTGTACCACCTTGTACATCTGGCTTACGTTCGTCCTGGGGAATCAAACCTGGGTCCTTTTGCTTTGCAGGCCAGTGCCTTAAATGCTAAGTCATCTCTCCAGTCCTCTTTGCTATTTTTTATAACTGATTATTATTTCACTTTGAACTTTGTCATTGAAGTGTTCTTATGAATCCATTCATAAAAGTTTGGATTGATATCATATCATGACTGTTGTCAACAGTGCATCAATGAATATGGGACTCAAGATGCTTTGGTGACATGTTGAATTTATTGCAACAGGATGGCAATTCTAGAGAATATCATGCTAGGTGATATGTAAGCCATGTAGGCAGAGACAGTTACGGGATCATCATGTGAAAACAGAGAGAAAATTAATGGTTACCAATGTCTATGGGTAGAGTAGGGAATGAGGTCAGGTAAAAGCTACAAAATTTCAATTAGAGGCATAGGTTCAAGAAACCTATTATACAGTATAGTTAATAACAATATCTTCTTGAAAATAGCAGAGTAAATTCTAAGCATTCTCACCATAGGAGAAAGATTAATATGACAATGTTATGATACTTAGCATAATTAGCCATTTAAGTCTGCATACATATTTTGAAACATCACCTTGTGAACTATACATGACTTTTGTCAATTACAAATGTTTAAGCCAGACTGAGAAGAAATACTCACAAAGCTAAAATATAAGTCAAATCTGCCCCATTATTTATAAAGAATTACAGTTCAATAAGAGACAATCCACTGGGTTGGGGAAAATGGACAAATATCAATATATTTAGCCCTAAATAACCAAAGAAATTCAACTTTAACAAAAGTAAAATCTCTTGCTTATTCGTTATCATTTTATTTTATTCTTTGGTTTTTCAAGGTAGGATCTCACTCTAGCTCAGGCTGACCTGGAGTCAGTAGTCTCAGGTTGACCTCAAACTCATGGTGATCTCCTACCTCTGCCTCCTCAGTGCTGGGATCAAAGGTGTGCACCACCATGCCTGGCTCATTTTAATTATTATTTTATATAATTGTTGAATTTTCTGTTTCCTTCCAAGTGACATTTATCTTCGTCATTTCTGCCTATCCATCAGGAATTTTCAAACAACTGCTGATGGGATTTGACTTACTATACTCCTAAATTTGTAAGTTGAAAAGTTGAAAGGTATAGGTAAATGACGGAAATATCTTCTATTACTTTAAAAGATGTTTTTTTTTTTTTTTTTTTTTTTTTTAACTGCCAAACACTGTTGACTCTTAATCCTAGATACCAAGACAGTGTATGACGGACATTCCTGCGGTCTCTCTGTGTTTGGTCTCACACTCGTATGCTGTCTTCGACAATAGGGTCTTATGCATTTTGAAACAAGTAGATGTATCGTAATTAGATAAGGAATATTTTGCTTTTGAAAAATGTCGTGTAAAATAAAACGACCCATAGCCCTTCTTTCCCCTTTGCAGATCAACAGTGTTTTCAGGGAAATATTTCCTCTGGGCACAGTCCTGGTTCTTTGTCTATGATCTGTGTAACTGCCTTATTCCTGCTGCTGTGAATAAAGCAAGCTTGGTCTGTCTCAGAGATGCAGGTTCTATAGCAATAAAAATAGCCTAATACTGTTTACAAAGCACAGGGTAAGATTGACTGAATTACAATTTTTCTTCTTTCTGAAGAGAATTTAATTAAAATGTTCCTATTTTAAATACACTTTATATGAAATAGAATCATAAAAGGGAACATGAGCTTTTAGTCTAACTCTCTGAAGATGAAACTCTTACTAGAGAACAAAGACGTGTTATCTAAGGAGTGAAGTCCTCTCCACCCTATCCCAAACACTGGGACTAGAAACTCAAGAATTTCCTACTTATTTATCAAATTTTTAAAATTTTTATTTATTTATTTGTTAAGAGAGGGAGAGAGGGAAAGAGGCAGACACACACACACACACACACAGAATGGGCACACCAGGGCCACCAGCCACTGCAAACAAACTCCAGATGCATGCACCATCTTGTGCATTTGGCTACGTGAGTCCTGGGGAATTGAACTGAGGTCCTTTGGCTTTGCAGGCAAATACCTTAGCTGCTAAACCATCTCTCCAGCCCCCTTATTCAATTTTTTGTTATGCTTCAAAAACTTATAATCTATGCTGTCATAGACAATGTTTATTTAATCCTCACAATTCATCTATTTAGGTCATGTTTCATCCATTAAGTCACATTACAAGGTTGATATGTCATATTACATATTGACAACGTGTTAGTCATATGTACAAAGTCTCTTAATTAATAAAGCTAAGTGTAGGCTTACCTGGATATCTGCCAGACATAATCAAGCTATCTCATATATACCTGTGTCTCAACAGTCACACAATGATGTGCTAGTCTTTGCTCTTCAAGGGTTGCTTAGCAAGATGTTTATAATGCCTGAGTAAAGTTAAACCAGATTTCAGCCAGGGGTGGTGGTGCACATTTTTAATCCCAGCACTCGGGAAGCAGAGGTAGGAGGATAACCATGAGTTCCAGGCTACCCTGAGACCACATAGTTAATTACAGGTCAGCCTGGACCAGAGTGAGACCCTACCTCGAAAAAAAACAAAATTGAACAACAAAAAAAGTTATACCAGATTTCTATTAGATTTCCAGTATGTTACTTACTGCTATCTTTGGTCGATCATTCAATATTAGGTATATTCCAATGGTCATCACACCTTGGAAAAATAAAAATTTCCACTCCAAAATGGATTTCTAAAGACGAAAACATTTCTAGAATTTGAGAAGAGCATCTACTGAGAAAAACAGAGTGTCTTTTAGGCGAAAAAAAATCCATGAATGGAAGTCACCACATATATCACCAAGTTTTATAACAAGTCTACATAGAGACTTCTTAGCATCTCTTTGAAAACAGTCCTCCCATAGTCCAGAATAGAAGAATTGTGCTAAAATTATGCGAACACATCTCAAAATGCAAATTTGTAGACAAAGCAAAATTTATGTTTTCTAGCTCTAGAGAAACGGGTGAGTCACAGAAACAATTTTAACACATATGTATCCCAGACCTGGAAGATATGAGAACAGTGTAATTGAGGGTTACTCTGAGCAATAATAATTTGAATGAAGAAATAATACAAATATTTCTCAAAGTCTAGCTATAGTATAAATAAAGGATTCAGAGTAATTTAGAAGTCTGTATCCAGTGTATATGACCTATGATTTGGTTAAACTTCTCTCTCAGGATCATGTTTTCAAAAACAATGCAGAGCATATTATTCAGACATAATTTTAATACAAGAATAAATTGCTGGTCTGAAATATATCTCCGATTTGATTATTATGGAGCTAATATCTGTGTCATTCCTAAAGTGAAAATATCCCCAAGTATGATCTCTGGGAAGTAATAAGTTCACAAGGGTGGTGCTCTCCTGGGTGAAAGTTTGCCTCATCTCCCTTATCTCTTTCTATATGAGGAGAAAAAGAAGATAACCATCATGAGTCAAGGCATGGATCTCACTGGATCACACAGGATTTGTTCTTGGACTTTATAGGTTCCAGAACTGTGAGAAATAAATATTTGTTAAATCACTCATCAATGAGATTTTTGCTATTGCAGTCAGGAAAATTTCCTTAAACTTTCTGAAAATCAGTCACATATGTGTGTGTGTGTGTGTGTGTGTGTGTGTGTGTGTTTGGATTTGGTGATAATAATTATACCAATACCAATTTCGTCACATTTTTCTCAATAATGACTCATACATAGAAAATTCAGGCTGAAAGTTCTCCCAGAAACTAAAAATTTAAAAAGATACTATAATACACCCTTAAAAAGAAATAGCATTTTGATAAAATTTATAATTATAAAAACATAATTTATTAAAATAAAAGTGATAATATTTGAAGTCAAATAAATAAAATTGATGTGACATAATATTGTACTTTTAATGAATTACAATATGCAACTTGATACAATAGTAATGATCAAATCAATGTAATAATCATTCCCATCTCTTCAAATATTAATCATTAATTTTTTATATATTTCAAAATTTAGTCTTAGTCATTGTGAAATACATCAAAGAATAATCGGCAATTAACAAGAGTACTAGATAACTAATCAATAGCTGCTTACCTGTGCTATAGTAAAAGAAGAACTTGTTAATCTCAAACTGAGGTTCGGAGACTCTTATTAAAGTTATTGCTGCACCTCCCTCCCCTTCCCAATCTCTTGGCTATATTCCACTCTTCTATGAGGCTGATTCCTAGTTTCTCCCAATGAGTGTGGACAGATCAGTGAGTGATGATCCAATAATAAGTGAGGACATGCTAATGAGCGAAGACATGCTAATGAGTGAGAACACGTTAATGAGTGAGGAAGTTATAAGTGGGGACATTTTATGAATGAGAGCATGTTAATGAGCAAGGACATACTAATTTGTGAGGGCTTGTTATGAGTGAGGACGTGATATTTGCCTTTTATTGCTTTCTTAACATAACAACCTCTAGTTCCATCTGTGCTGCTTCAAATTTAATTTTATTCTTTTTTTTAGGTTTTTTTATTTTTTTATTTTTTGAGGTAGGGTCTCACTCTAGCCCAGGCTGACCTGGAATTCACTATGTAGTCTCAGGGTGGCTTCAAACTTACGGTGATCCTCCTACCTCTGCCTCCCGAGTGCTGGGATTAAAGGCGTGTGCCACCACGTGTAGCTTTAATTTCATTCTTTTGATGGATGTATAATATTCGGCTGTGTGTATACCACACTCTAGTTATTTACCTACCCATGAACATTTAGGTTGACTGCATATTTTAGATATTGCGCATAGTGTGATAATAAGTACGCAACTAAAAGTATCTTTTTGAATAATTGTTTCATTTCCTTTGGGCATATATCTAGTAGTAGAATTGCTAGTTTTATTTTTAGTTTTTTGAGGAAACTCCCTACTCCTTTCTGTAATGGTTGTACTAATTTTACCTTATAAACAACAGTGTATGTGGTCTATTTGTTTTCTCATCCTCCCCTACATTAGCTATTTTTTCTTTAAAGAATGCTACTATAACTGGGGGTGGTAAGATAATACCTTATTATTGATTCTATTTTATTTCCCTAATGATGTGTAATACAGAACATATTTTCATGTACCTATTGTCAACTTGCAAGTGTCTAAGTTCTGGATTCTCTGTTCTGTCATATTCATCTATGGGTCTGTTTTTATGCCAGAGCCATGCCATTCAGAGTTCTCCAGCTTTGTAGTATTTTTAAATAATATATTGCAATGAATCCATGGTTTCATTGCTGTTGTTTTAATTTATGCAGAAATATTTTGGCCATTCTGGGATTTTTGCATTTCCATATGAATTTTAAAACTATTTTATTTATTTGAGAGAGAGAAGGGAGAGCAACAAACAGAAAGAGAGAGAGAGAGAGTGGGTACACTAGGGCTAGGGCTCTCGCCACTGCAAACACACTCCAGACACATGTGCCACTTTTTGCATCTGGCTTATATGGGTATTGGAGAATAGCACCTGGGTCCTTAGGCTTCACAGACAAGCACCTTAACTGCTAAGCCATCTCTCTGGCCCCATCCTTGTTATTCTTACGGGAATGTTATTGAACTACATACGGACTGCTTTTGGTGACATTTTTAAAAATACTTCTTCTGGTACATGAACATGGACATCTTTTCATTTTCTGTATGCTCTATAATGTTTTAGCAGTGTTGTACAATTTTTATTCCAGAGATCTTTCACCTAGTTGGTTAACTTTCTTTCTAAATATTATATTTTGTGGTTATTGTCAATGGGACTTCTTCATTAACTTATTTTTTAGCATGTCCACTATTGGTCTACAAAATACTATTTTATATTGTTTTTACAGTGTACAACTTTTCTGAATTTATTAGTTATAATAGTTTTTTTCACATGCATAGAATGTTGCATGTTAATGTATGAGTGTGTGTGTTATATGCACATATATGTGCTGATGTGATTCCCTGTGTGTATTCCTGCAGAGGCCAGAGGAGAAAGTTCACCATTGATGGGCCTCCTTTGACTTGAAACAGAGTCTCTTATTGATCTTGGAGATTGTCATTTTCTTTTTCATGAGGCTTAGTGATTCTCTGCTCTCGGCTCCTTGCAGGATGGGGTTACAGAGGTGGATGAATGTGACTAATTGCTTACTGGGTACTGGAGGAATCAAACCCAGGTGGTCTCATGTCCCCTCAGACCTTCATGCTTGTTCAGGAAGTGTATGTCACAGTGAAGCTATCTTTCCAACCCCTCAGCTAGTTTCTAGTGGAGTATTAAACATTTTTGTGACACATGAAATCATGTCATCTGCAAACATGCATGATGACTGCAAGTCTTCCTTCCCAATGTGGACATCATCCATTTTCCTCTGATTATTCCCACTCAAACCACCAGTACTGTACGAATTAAGAATGGTGAAGGTGGGCTGGAGGGATGGCTTAGGTTAAGGCGCCTGCCTGCTAAGCCTAAGAACCCGGGTCCAATCTCCAGGTTCCACTTTTAGACAAGATGCAAAGTGACGCAAGGGTTCAATGCCGCACTTGCCCACAAGGGGGCACACTTATCTGGATTACATTCACAGCAGCTGAGAGGCTGCTGGTGCGCCCATTCTCTATCTGTCTCCCTCTCTCTCTGTCTCTCTCTGTGTCTCTCTCCAAAAATAAAAAAAATTAAAAATTAAAAAAAGAATAGTGAAGATGACTGTTTTGGTCTAATGCCCAATCTTAGAGAAATAATTTCAGCTTTTCCCTGTGTAGTATGGGTTTTTTCTAGATATCCTTTTAGATTTTGAGATTTGCTCTCTTTATACGGATTTGTTAAGGATTATACAGTAAACATTTTTGAGTCATATTAAATGCTTTTTACTGCATCTACTGAAATACATATATAGTTTTGCCTGACATTATAATGATGCATTATATCACATTTATTAATTTGCATATGTTGAATGATCTTGCATCACTTGGATAAATCTCACTTGATCATGGAATAGTATATTTTTGGTGTAGTGCTGAATTCAGTTTTCTGGCATTTTATTGAGAATATTGTGTTTGTGTTCATCAGAAATTCATAGCAACACCTTATAATCTTTTATAATTCATAGTATCAATTATGATGTCCTTCTTTTCACCTCCAATTTTATTAACTTGGGTCTTTTGTATTTTGCCTTGGGTAACCTAGCTAATTTACTTTTATCAACTTTGTTTACATTTTCAAAAAAACAGTGTTTGGGATATCTTGTGCTCTTTTACATAAAATTGTATTGATTTATCTTTTAATCATTATTTTTTTCTTCTTTCAGGCTTCATTTGGTCTTAATTCCTGAATCCCTGTATGTGAGATAGATCCCTGTTTTTTTTTTTTTTTTTTTTTTTTTTTTTTTTTTTTTAATTTATTAGAGACAGAGAGAGAGAGAGGGAGAATGGGCACACCAGAGCCTCTAGCCACTGCAAACAAACTCCAGACGCATGTGCCACCATGTGCATCTAGCTTATGTAGGACCTGGAGAATTGAACTGGGATCCTTGGGCTTCTCAGGCATGCGCCTTAACCACTTAGCCATATCTCCAGCCCAGATCCCTATTTTTATACTTTGATTTATTTGTAAACAGAGAAAGAGAGAGAGAATGGGCATACCAGAGCCTCTTGCAACTGCAAATGAACTCCACACAGATGTGCCACTTTGTTCATCTGGCTTTACATGGAAATTGGGGAAATAGAACCCAGGCCATTAGTCTTTGCAAGCAAGCCCCCTTAACCACTGAGCCATCTGTCCAGCCTCCTATTTTTAATGTATGCCTTTACTACTATTAACTTCCCTCTCAGTATTGCATATTTCTATGTGTTACATATTTTGATATATTAAATTGTCACATTTCATTTGTAGGTAGAAATTTCTAAGTTTCTTTTTGATGTTTTTTTCAATTATCTGTCGAACAATTGGGAACATGCTATTCAATTCTTTCTCCTTGATTTCTTTATCTTCCTCTTATTGTTGTTGATTTGGAATTTTGCTCTGTTGTAGTCTGTGGAGATACATGATACAGTTCCATTTTTTCAAATTTACTGAGACTTCATTTACGGCTTAGCCTATTATCTGTCCTAGAGATGGTTCCATGTGCAGGTGGAAAGAACGTGTATTGTCATCCTATTGGATGAGATGTTCATATTTCTGATTTTTCTTCTAACGATATTTGTTTAGGTAGTCTCATAGTGGGTGGATACATACAATTATTTATTCTTACTGAGCCCTTCCTTTTATCTATATATATTGACTACCATTATTTCATTTTACAGGATTTTCTATAATGCTGTTTTATCTTATTGTATGAGAATCACTACTGCTCATTTTTTATATTTTGTTTTATTTTTTACTTTTTTTATTTGAGAGAGAGAGACAGACAGACAGAGAGAGAGAGAGGGGAAGAGGCAGAAAGGGAATGGGTGTGCCAGGGCCTCTTAGCCACTGTGAACAAACTCCAGATGTGTGTGCCCCCTTGTGTGCATGTGCAACATTTCACGCTTGTGTCACTTTTATGTCTGGCTAAACATGGGACCTAGAGAGTCAAACAAGTGTTCTTAGGCTTTGTAAGCAGGCACCTTAACCACTAAGCAATCTGCCCAGCCCACTACTGATCATTTTTAACTTATATTCATTTGTCATATCTTTTACTTAATCATATTTTTGTATATGATGTTTTTCAATACATTGAAAATTTTATACTTTCCCTTCTATCTTTTAAAATTTCTGCTGAATAACATGCTATAAATCTAATTACAAGTCCCTTATATATGACTTGATGTATTTCTCTCTCTTTCTTAGCATTATCTCTTTGCCTTATACTGTTCATATTTTAAGTGTAATATGCCTTTGTACAGGTCTATTTTGTTGATTTAGTGTCCTTTGAGCATCTTCTCTAGAACATCCTTTCAATAACTTTGAATGATTTTAGCTATTGTTTCATATAATACAGTTTTTATCGCTTTCCTTTTGACTACATGCCTTCATTAATTTTCTTTCATCTCTCCTTCCTTCATTTTCTTCCTTCCTCCCTCCTTTCTTCCCTCCCTTCCTTTCTTCCTTTGTTCCAGTGTTCTGTTTCTTTTTTATTTTATTTATTTATTTATGAGGAAAGAGAGACAGAAAGAGAGAGAATAGGTGTGCCAGGTGCTCTAACCACTACAAACTCCAGATACATGTGCCACTTTATGTGGGTCCTGGGGAATCAAACCCTGGTTGGTAGATTTTACAGGTAAGCACTTTAATTGCTGACTTCTCTCTCAAGCCTTATTCTGCTTTTTTATTATGACTTGTATATCTTTGGTCCATTTTTCCTCTGTATCCCAAATCTCCTTTATCTGTCTCATTTCTTTTTCTCTAAGATTGTTATCTTGAATTACTTTCAACTATTCCATAGACTCCTTTAAAATAGCGATATACTTCCAAGTGGGGCAGAGAACTGCACAGGGAGTTCTCAGAGGAAGAAATACAAATAGCAAACACACATTTAAGCAAATGTTCAACATCCCTAATCATCAGGGAAATGCAAATTAAAACAACTATGAGAGGTCCATAGACCTACCAATGGATCCAGTTATTCCCTTATTGGGCATTTACCCTAAAGGCTCCAAGCCTCAGATCAGAGACTTTTTTTTTTTTTTTTGGTTTTGCGAGGTAGGATCTCACTGTGGTCCAGGCTGACCTGGAACTAACTATGGAGTCTCAGGGTGGCCTCGAACTCTCGGCGATCCTCCTACCTCTGCCTCCCGAGTGCTGGGATTAAAGGCGTGCGCCACCACGCCTGGCTCCCAGATCAGAGACATTTGCTCAACTATGTTCATAGCTGCTCAATTCATAATAGCAAAGAGATGGAATCAACCCAGGTGTCCATCACTAGATGAATGGATAACAAAGATGTGGTATATCTATACTATGGAATTCTACGTAGCAGTAAGGAAAGATGAAACAAGGAAATTTGAAAAAAAAAAAAGGTCAAACATGGAACAGATCATCCTCAGTGAGCTTACCCAAGCACAAAAAGATAATCATCGCATGGTCTCATTTGTCTGTTGCTCCTAACCTGAATCCACCTGACATGCAGCCGGACCTAATAAACACTCTGAGGATCAGACAAGAGGGAGAGTGGGATGGAGGGAGGGTAAGGGTGAGAGGGAACGGGGAGGGAATGAGAGGGTGGGAGGGAGGACAAGGGGGGGATACAAATTGGGACCCAAAAGGAAAAGATACTATAAAACCCTTTACTCTGAACAACAGGCTAAAACATTGATCCTTAAGCAGGCCTGCAGAGGGAACACCTGAACCACAGGGAAACTGGAGAGAGCATCATGAAGAACAACCTTAACTTTGATGGCCTTTTATTTTTCATTATTTTATTTGAAGTTTTCCATGTTTGGTAATAATATCATAATCATTTATGATTTATTTCATTAAGTCATCCAAACTGTTATATTTTCTCTACACTCAATGAATTTATTTATGTTCCTTTTTAAAAATTTATTTACTGATACATTAACTTAAAGATCTTTATATAAACAGTTTTTTTTATGAAATATTTGTATGCACCAAATACTTGGGTTTCATTTTAGAGGTAATCTAACTATGTAGATTCTGTACATTTAAACTATACACACAAATGATTAAAGAGAGAGCATTTTGACCCACATCTTTGCAATAAGACACAGAATCTAGATTGTTTTCCTGCTTCATCTATTTGCTCACAGCTGTATTTCAATTTTTCTCTAAGGAAGTATTTTTTCTTTTCCTATATATTAAATTATTTCAAGAATTTTCAGCCTTTCCTTATTTACCAAAAAGAGTAGGGGTTTTCAATCTATCACTATTTCAGCTCGTTATTTCTTCTTGTTCTTTTTTCTTAAAGATTTTTCTTCATATATGTGTGTGTGTGTGTGTGTGTGTGTGTGTGTGTTTTTCAAGGTAAGGGTTTTACTTTAGCCTAGGCTGACCTGGGATTTACTATGTAAGGTGATCCTCCTACCTTTGCTTCCTGAGTACTGGAATTAAAGGCATGTGCCACCATGCCTGGCTTAATTTTCTTAATATTTTGAGTCATAGCAAAATAATGAAATTATAGTTTTATAAGTTATAAGAATCTAGATTTTAAGTAGGTTATCCTGTCCATAATAATTTTGAGGTCAGAAGTTAATCTGGACCAGAGTGAGACCCTACCCTGAAAAACCAAAAAAAAAAAAAAAAAAAATCCCATAATTTGAGATTTTAATATGATACTATGTATTGGTGATGAAGTACAGTTAACATTTTGCATCTTTTTTTTTTAAACATTCTAAAGAAAAGCAACTATTAAGTTGCTTTATTAAGGAGTGGCAGGACCTGCTCCCTAAAACCAATTGTACATTGAAAATGACATTATTCATCTTCTGTAACACTGAGTAAAATGTTCTCTTTATACTCTGCTGTCATTGAAAGACACACCACTAAATATTGAGAGAAATGAATGTTGAAATGAATGTGAAGATTAAGGAGAAAACATATTTTGGGGTAAGAGAGTTTGGGATAAAAATTATTTTCTCTACAGAGACCCAGTAAGTGTTGCTCAAATAAGGCTATGTGAAACTCAAGCATCATCTCCAAGTATAGTAGGCAGAGGAAAAATTGAATTTTCATTTCAAGTGTATTTGATTGATGAAGCTTAGAAACTACAGCTGGGTAAAATAAAAAGAACAAAATTTTCACTACATTCTAAAATAAGTTCCAGCTTTAATTTCAGTAGAAATGTGTCCAGATCAAAGGAAATGATTGGCTACTATATTAAGCTGCTTTTCTTTATTTTGTTCTGCTGACTTAACACTAAGAAGGGGTTTGGCCGCTTAAATGTTACATTGTATCATTCATAAACAGACTCCCCTGAGTGTCCATCACAGGCGGTAAAAGAAAAAGCTACTTCCTTACTTCTCCTATTAACACTTTCTAAGAAAAATGTTATTTCTTTCCTTATACTGCATACAATTTACAGATATTTTTCCCTCTTGTATAGTGATTGACCTAAAGGCATTTAAAAAAAAATTGTACCAACTAAATTGTTTTTTTTTTCCCCTCTGAAATTTCTTTTGATGAGGGAGTCCACTGAAGATCTACTAAGTGACTGATTAACATTTACTGCATGCACTGACTGATCAAGTGGAATTTTGTGGGTTTACAAATGAAATATTGCCAACTTGTGGCATGTTTAGAACAATTGGTTCTAGTGGCAAAATCTCAGCAAAATGTCACACTCATGCTACATGGCACTATGTTTCAACACATTTTTTCCGAAGAATAGGTGCTTCTCATAGAATGTCTGCTAAGTGACTTTTTGCTCATTTCTAGCTGTAACACTAGGTCATTAAACAGTGTGGGTTTGAAGATTTTCAGAACTTCTTGCCGACACCTTTAAAGAAGGTGGAGATAAGAGTGGCAAGTAGCATGTTGAGACGCCCTTGTGGACCGGGAGAATGTCTCAGCAATTAAGGGCACCTGACAAAGCATGTAGCCCCAAATAAAGTCTCAAACAGCCAATGTAAGCTAGATTCAAAATGTGGCATAACCATCTGGCTTTCCCTGGCAAAGACAAGATGCCACAGCACATCCATTCACATAAACACATGTGCAAATAAATAAATATTTTTTTTCAAAATATTCCTCAGTTTTTCTAGTAGTTTATGCCTGCCAGTACAGTATTAATTACTGTTTTCTTCTCTTTTTTGTTAGAGAAGCTGATTTTATTTATTTGTTTATTATTTATTTATAAAATGAAATTACACATATTAATAAGTGGTCATGTTTCAATGAATGCTTGTATTTTATATTTAAAATGGGCTAATATATGTTTTCTCATACTCTACATATTTATATCCGTAAAACTTTCAGAATTCTTTCATCCTGCTTTTTGAAGTATACAGACATTATTTTACCTATAGCCAGCAAGTTCAGAGATGTTTCTTATGATGTCTGAATTTAAATACCTCGAGACAATTAGTCAAATGGGTTTAGTTATTTTAAAATAAAAATCATTTAAGATTTTATTTTTTTACCCTATTTTCTCCAGCCTAGGTATATCATTTTAATTTTGGATTTAAATTAGTACAGTCAGTCCTCCATAGATGTGGATTTTACCTTTGCAGATTTAACCAACAATAGATCAAAAATATTCTGGAAAAAAGTTGTATCTGTGTCAAAGATGTATATTTTTTTCTTCTTACCATTCCCTAAACAATAAAATACATCTTTTTCCATAGCATGTACATTGCGACCATGCTGTAAGGTCTAGTGATGGTTTGAAACAGTGACCTTTCTCTAAGTCTTGCTCTTTGATGCTGCACATTTCAGGATTGTGTGCTTTATAAGCAGAAAAATTGCATGAATTCTGGGTTGAACAAATCTGCCAACTACATTTTTTCCAATTGTTTTGATTATTCCCACTTTTTTTTTGAGGGGGGTGAGGCAGGGTTTTACTCTAGCCCAGGCTTACCTGGAATTCACTACGTAGTCTCAGGGTGACCTCAAACTCATGATGATCTTCCTATGTCTGTCTCTCAAGTGCTGGAATTAAAGGCATGTGCCACCATGCCCCGTTTATGCCCACTTTTGACAATGAAGGACTTTAATTCAGTATATACCTTATGTATTTATTATAATATGTATTTTACACCATGTTACACAGCCTACAAAATATTACAATATAATTTTTTTTTTTTTTTTTTTTTTGGAGAGAGACAGAGACAGAGAGAGAGGGAAAGGAAGACAGAGAATGGGGGTACTAGCAGCCTCTCAGCAGCTGCGAATGAAATCCAGATGTGTGTGCCACCTTCTGGGCAAGTGCAACATTGCGTCCTTGCATCACTTTGCATCTGGCTAAATGTGGGACCTGGAGATTGGAACTGACATTCTTAGGCTTAGCAGCAGGTGCCTTAACAGCTAAGCCATCTCTCCAGCCCCAATATAATTCTTATATACACTGGGAAAACAAAAAAAATTATGACTCATTTTATTCTCTTTATTGAATTATACTTGAACCAAACCTGCAATGCTTCAAAGTATACACAAAGATGGTAGGGTATGCATAGATTATAAGGATATACTGTTATTTTATGCAAAGGATCTACCATCATCAGAGTTTCGTGTTTGCAAAAATCCTGGTGCCCATATGAACAACAAATGAATTACTCCATATTATAGAGACATAAGCAAAGCTTGCTTAATATCACTGAACACAGAGTTCTTAAGCTTATAGAGTAAAAGAAAACTACATGGGAATAATGTTAAATTAAATGAAGTTTCTCATATTTTAATTAACCCTGAATCAGGTTGAAATTTATCCACATACATACGTTTTTGCATAAGAAGACACATATGCCTATATCATGACTTGTTCACTTGGATATGTATATGATATGTAGATGTGCTCATGGTAAACAGTAGGTTTAGAAGATTTTAAGTTACTGGCATTGAGAGTAATTCACTAGCAATGAGAAGATTTTTCTCAAATTTTACCAGGGGCAATAGCTTCAATTACCAAATTAAAGAATAATTACATTATTTATATGTATATAGTTTACTAATGACTACCTATAATTGGGTAAGCATTTATTATAAATTGTTACTGTTAAAATGTCTATATGAGCTGGGCGTGGTGGCACACGCCTTTAATCCTAGCACTTGGGAGGCAGAGGTAGGAGGATCGCTGGAGTTCAAGGCCACCATGAGACTACAAAGTTAATTCCAGGTCAGCCTGGGCCAGAGTGGTGAGACCCTACCTCAAAAAAAAAAAAAAAAGTCTATATGTATAAAATATGTCATTTCTGGATAAGTAATTTCAGAATGCCAAAGCTTCTTAATTTCTTATAAAGAAGTGGATATTTAAGTCAGAAGACAATTCCGATGTCAATTGTTCGTTCATGTTTTCAAGAAAATACCTTGATTGGAGCACCTGCTTATGGACCTTTATGTGAACTTAGTACATAAAGGAGTCAGGCAGTAGCCACATGCTCAATTACTTAAAGACATTGTGTCAGTGAGTAAAGCAGGGAGAGGAGCAGGGAAGATAGTTCAGGGGTTAGCGGTGCTGGCTCACAAAGAATGCAAGATGCTGTTCATTTCCTCAGACCCATGGAAAGTCAGATGTACAAAGTGCCAAATGTTTCTGAAGTTTGTTTGCAGCTGCAAGAGGCCCTGGCAACCAATTCTCTCTGTCTCTCTCTCTCTTCTCACAAATAAAATAAATAAATAAATAAATATTTTAAAATAAATTTTTATTAAAAAGATTTTATAAAGCAGGGAAGGAAATACCATCCAGGAAGCCTTGGAGCTAGGCCTGTTGGGATGGATAGAGGGTGAAACAGAAAAGGCATTTCTGGAAAAAAGGCCATCAACTAGGGAGAGGTCTGGCTAAAGAAGGACCGGAAGAAAACATTGAGGAAAAAAGACACTCCCTGTGAAAGGAAGACAAAAAATATGTAAATTTAGAATGTTCCTGGCAATAAGACAGTACAGTAGGAATCAGAAATGGTTGCTGATGTAATAAATAAAGATTGATTCAAAGTTTGGGTTAAAAAATACCCAGGAACACAGAATTGTTATCTGACATATTCTCTAACTTTTAAAAGTAACAATTTGATGTTTTTGCTGCTTTCTAAATAAGTATGTTTATGGTACATACTGTGGCAATTTGACAAGTGTTGCTACGGTGATTAACATTTCTATCTCTTCATCATCATTTGGTGTTTGGAGCACAGGAGCGCTCCTCTCTGCTGCTTGTTCATGATACATAGGGCAGGATGTTGTGACCAATAGTCCCTCCACTGTGCAGCACACCAGAACTTAGTAGTCGTGTCTTACTGTGCTTGAGTATCTGTTATCTAAGCCTTACATCTTCTCTTTCCTCACGCTTTTTCAATCTCCACTGATCATGATTCTGTATTCAAATCTATGTGTTGGCATCTAAAAATGAGACAAAATATGCAGAAATTTCTTCTGTGACTTATTTCACTTTATATAACACCTCTAGTTCCATCCCTTTGTGCACACTGATGTCATCCTTTCTTACGGCTGAATAATATTTCAGTATTGTGTTATGCTGTGTATTTTTCATTAGGACAAGATGGCCATCTAGGTTGATCCTTTGTCTTAGCTTTGTAAATAGTTGAACAACACAAAGGTATTGTTTTAATATGCTGACCTCATTGTGTAAAAATGCTGATCATGTGAAGAAAAAGAACCTTTGACACAATGCTGGTGCACATATAATACGGCCTTTATGAGTCGCTATTGTGTGGAGGTTCCAAGGAATTCAAAACTAGATCTAACATAAAATCTATCTCTTCTGCTTCTAGGTTTATCATTATTTTAAGCCCAAGTGAAATTAAAGGGTAATGCATAAAGTTATTCCTCCTGAGGTATTAGTGCAATTTGATATAAAAGCTTATGACATTTTAGTTAAAGTAACATAAAGGATTATTCTTAATGTTCACTGTAAATACAAAATTGTACTAAAGATAAATGTTGCATCTACCAGACATGCAATCGGAAAAGATGAGTCTGTATTACACTTTCACTTCTATCTAGCATTTGATTGATACCTGATTGAGTTTGGGAGGAAAAAACAAACTTTTTATCAGATAAATGATAACTTATTTTTTTAATATCATTAACTTAGATTTATCTTTAACATTTAAAAGATGAGATTGCCCTAGAAAAGAGTAAGATCTATGTATTCTTAAATGAAAATTCAAAAATAATTTTCTCTTTCTGGATCTATAAAAGGCAGAGGTGTGGTTTTTTGAATTGTTTTGAGAAACTGATTAATTATCCAATTTAGGTCTCAGACTAGTTCTGCATGTTCTAAATAACTGTGTAGGCTACTGCAACATTTGCTACTCACTTTCCAGCTTCATGTGGAAATACAAAGCAAATTCTCAATTCTAGGATGGATGAAAATAGAAATAACTATAGGTTATGTGTTTGTGAAGATGAACCATGTGTTATAGTGGAGACCCTAGGAATTTGGTGATGCTAAGACTAAGGCTGAGGAAACCTGCTGTTTCAGGGTGGATCCTGCATGATAGAGAGACCTCAAGCAGCAACTCTCGTGGGACAGAGTTGCCCAAACCTTTTGGAGTCCAGATGATTTCATCACACATTCTAGGTGCCAGACATAAAGTGTAGTTTGATGTTTTCCCTGCTGGTTTTCAATATGGATTAGTCTAATGTTTCCTTGCTATTCTCCTATTCCTTCTTTTTGGAGTGGGAATATTGACTGTGCTACTATGTGTTGAAGTATGTAATTTGTATTTTGAATTTATAGGACTTACAATGAAGAGACTGTCAAGTCCTGGATGACACTTTGGACACTGGACTTCTGAATAGTGGTGGGACTTGTAAAGACAATGGGAACTTTTAAAGTTTGGCAGAATACGTTTTGCATGGGGTGCAGGGGCACAACGTGGCAGTTTGAATGGAAAATGTTTCCCATAGCCTCAGTGATTCATACGCAATTCCCGGCTGATGGAGCCTTTGCAAGTGGAGCCTTAATGAAGAAGGTGTGTGACTGGAGACAGGCTTTGGGGTTTATAGTTAGTGTTGCTAGCTCTTCTTAGCTCTCTCTTACTGTTTTCTCCCTGTTGATATAACAAGATGTAAAGCCCAGCTGTCTGCTAATACTGTAATGAAATTTCCCTTTGAAAGTGTGATGTGGAAATCAACCCCTTCTTTCCATAATCTGCTTCTAGTCAGATGTATTGTCCCAGCAATGAGAAGTAACTGCTAAAAAAAAAAAAAAAAAAAAAGTCTTTTTGAAATTCATCATTATTTACATGAATATATGCTGTAAAAATGTGTTTAAGGCTGGACATATAACTAAATCAGGAGAGTATTTTCCTAGCAAATGCATGAAGCCTTAGTTTAATTTCCCAGCACCATGTAAAGCTGAATTTAGTGGTGAATGCCCCTAATCCCAGTACTTGGGCAGTAGAGGCAGAATGATCAGAAGTTAAAGGATATCTGTGGCTATATAGCAAGTCTGAAGCTAGCCTGGACTACATGAAACTGTCTTCGAAAAATTATATGTAAAATTCACTGATGATACTTGCTTTGAATTTTATTTTTATGTTGTTGAAAGTTTTGTGGAATAGAACCCCTTACACTGACATAAGAAAGAATATTGCTATCCACTTTGACATATTAATAATTACTGCTTGTAGTTTTGGTTTTCAAAAGTAAGTGATGTTTAGTATGCATATGTACTTTGTCGAGTCATGAATGTTCTGCTATGTAACAATATTTTTACATAAAATATCTATGAAATATATATTTTAATAAAAACAGGTGATTTATTTTTAGCAAAAAATTATCAAACATGGAATATGACTGTGTTATTATGTATAACCTTTTCTATATTTGGGTAAAATTTTTTAAGTTTCTAATTTTCACATTTGCTAATGAGGCTTGTTTACCTTTTTTATTTTTACTTATTTTTTATTTGAGAGAAAGAGAGAATGAATGCACATTCCAGGGCCTCTAGCCTCTGCAAACAAACTGCAGACACAATGCACCATCTTGTGCATCTGGCTTATATTGGTTCTGGGGAATCGAAGCTGGGCCCTTAGGTGTCACAGGCAAGAGTCTTAACTGTAGAGCCATCTTTCCAGCTCAAATTTTCCCATTTTATAATGAGGCTTGTTTATCTTAAATAGATGTATATAATTGCTTATAATTTAACCACTCATTTACCCCTGGGAAGGTAGCTTTTTTTTCAGTGAAGGTATGCATTTGTCTTCAATGAAATACAGCTGGTTACCATTAAGAACACCTTGAACCCATCTTCCAGAATAATCTAAAGTAAACTCACCTGGCTGCCTGGCTTCTGTAGAGAACTCCCAAACCAAGCACTGTGAGCACCTTTTACGATTTTTAAATAGTCTTTACTTTGTAGAGGCCTGATGCCTTTTGTTATCCAACTTTTTTTTGAAAAATAAAATGATTCATTGTGACAGTAAACATGCTTTAGTTTTCAGGAATCTAAAACTGAATGGTTTTATTTTATTTATTCTTTTAATTTTTGTTTTTTATTTTTATTTTTTAGCTTCAGACAGGGAGAGAAAGAGGCAGAGACAGAATAGGCACACCAGGGCCTCCAGCCATTGCAAATGAACTCCAGATGCATATGCTACCATGTACATCTGGCTTAAGTGGGTACTTGGCAACTGAGCCTCGAACTGGGGTCCTTAGGCTTCATAGGCAAGTACTAAAGCTCTAAGCCATCTCTCCAATCCCAAAACTGAATTATTTTAATAGCACAGAAGTAAGAGCAAGATGGTGGCTGCAGACGCCCAGTTCTCCATTTTTTGTTTGTGGAGCTCTCACAACATTGTCGTTCTGCAGTGAAATTTTCTGCTTTTCAATCTCAGTGCCACAAGAATGAAATGTTAAGGCACTTTTCAGAAAATTTTAAGTAATGTTTGAAGTTTTTTAAGCATGAGTGCATGGCATGATTAGAACGGGAGAGAAGTAGCAGACTGTAGGCTGGCTTGGTGAAAAAGTGACTGAAAGAAAGAAGGCTAGACAAGATATAATTAGCACAATCTCAGCGAGAAGTAAATATAACTTCAACGAGCTGGTGGCAAAAATAGAAAGTGGAAAGAACAAATGAAAAGTAATGATGCGATAGGATTAGCAGAGAGGAATCCTGATGGGGGCTGGGAAAGAAACAGAAGCTATGTGTTTGGCATTTGTGCTTGGCTCAGTTGATTACAATGATGTACTACGTGGAGATGCGGAGTCTGCAGCTGACTTGAACTCACTTTTTTATTAGTGCACACATTAAACCCCCTTTAGCCTCATTAACCTTCTCGTCATTGATCATTGTTCCCAGGATAGCTGAGGCACTTCTGCAAAGAGCCTTAATCAATCAGTGTGAGGCAGGAGGGAGAGAGACTGAAAGGGAGAGAATTGAAGGATTGAAGGTGGTGGTTTCATTGACAGATACTGATTATCTATTGCCAGTTCATTTCCTACAAGTCAGTGATGGCCCAGTGCAGCAGGGCCTAGGAAGGTCCCTAGGGAACGCTGATCCTATCGATCCATGTTCTCCCTCCAGTCCACTGGAAACCTGGTGAAGATATAAAAAGCAGAAAGGGGATATTGCTAAAGGCTTTGCACCTATTCCCAGAATCCTTTCTTCTTTACCTTTTTTTCTGGGGTGGAGGGGGAGTTATCTCTAATAACATGATATAAATTCTTCTTTTATACTGAATCTGACATTTGATGTTGAAAGGTTTAAAATCCATGATTCTGAGACTATATAAGTATGAGATTTAAAAATCAGAATAAATGCTGGAGGTAAATAAAATGTTAACCCAGGTGCCAGCATTAAGTTATATTGCTAATTGTGCAATTGAACTGAAGAATATTTTATGGATAAAACAAAGTTAGTTATGGTAAAATGTGATTTTAATAAAACTGTGATACAGGAAGAGTGATATAAGGAAGACATTGGAGTCCCAGCTGTCTGATCGAAATATTAAGATCACTGTGAAATACATGGCTGAGATTTCTTCAGTAACTGGTGTTTTCTTTTTCCATTTTGATGACTTTAAAAATTTTTATTGTTATATTTTTTTCCCATCTCCTCATCCATGTTGAAATGCTGCTTAGCTCAATGTGGTGGAAATCTTGTGGAAAGCTGTTATGGGGTCATGATGTGAGAGACATGAAGGTACGGGTTCCAGAGTACTCCCCATCCTCTGACTCTTACATTCTTGCTTCTTCTGCAGTGTTCCCTGAGCCTTGGCGGGCATGTTAATGATGTCTCATCTAGTGCTGAGCTCTGAGCTGTCACTCTCAACACCTTGATGAATTTTGAGGATTGCTGTAGTCACTGTTGCCTGTGAATAGAAGCTTCTAGGACCAAAGGTGAGAGCAGCACTAAATGATGTGCATGGATTCACCATACCCTGTTAGTCAAGCAACAGTAATAGCTTCCCACCTAGGGTCCATAATCTTCTCAGTCATAGGTTTCAGACCAAGTTCACAGGGCCAAAGATGAATCCCTCCCACTGAATAGGTCTCAGATTTACATAGGGAGTGAGTACTCAGTTACTTCCATCATAATCATGGCACGTATGACCATGCGCCAGTGGGCACCTCAATCCTGGTTATTTGGTTGTACAGCACACAGGATGAATCCATAGTGGGTAAGTCTGTTGATAACTTTTCTCCACCAGCAAGCGACATAGCATGTTCCAGCTTTAGGACAGCTTGCCAAGAAGAAGGAGGCTTCAAGTATCTTTCCAGCATGATACTTTCAGTTTCATGTGACTGACGCTTGTGGTGTCTACCACAACAGGATCTTACCATCTAGCTCAGGTTGGCAACCAAGAATTTTGTCTACAGCCTATATTATGTTGTGAGCCTCAGGGGCCTCCCTGAGCAAAATCTCACTGGAAGATAACCCACTCCTAGAATTGAGAACAGCATTATCCACTCCCAGGGGAAGTTTTCACCCAAATTAGAGCACTCTTTTTTGTTGTTATTCTTTTATATATATATATATATATATATATATATATATATATATATATATATATATATATATAAGTTTACAAAGAAGTAGGTTTCCCTATGACCTTTCCGTAACATCTCTTCTTCTGGTGAGCCCTCTCCTTTCTCTCCTTTGTTCCCTTCCCCAAACTCCACTTTAAAATTCCTAGCCCCAGTATCAGTTCCCCATTGTCTACATATTTACTGTTTCTTTCCCTTAAGCCTCCCCCCACCCCACTCCATGACTCTTTTCTTGCTTCCTCACCTCCACTGACGCTTACTGGAGTTCATATGCAAACTAAAAATTCAAGCTGGGATTCACACTGGAAAGACATGTGGCCTTTGTCTTTCTGAGCCTTAGCACCTCACCTAGTATGGTGGCTTGAATCAGAAGTCTCCCTTAAACTCAGGGTTTTGAATGTTTGGTCCCAAGCTGGTGAAAATTTAGGAGGTAGATTTTGGGGGGGAGGCTTATGGGTGTTAAAGCCAGCTTCCCCTTGCTAGAACTGGGCTCACTCTCCTGTTGCTGTTTTTCACCTGCTGTGGC
The DNA here is from genome assembly GCA_036365145.1 of Orientallactaga sibirica. Taxonomy (NCBI): domain Eukaryota; kingdom Metazoa; phylum Chordata; class Mammalia; order Rodentia; family Dipodidae; genus Orientallactaga; species Orientallactaga sibirica. Next base: position 5,537,985 of record JAEOAD010000048.1, read on the forward strand.
AGAGTAAATGTCCACCCTTTGCTAATGCCATGCTATTCCCTGCCACTCTGAAGCTTCCCATCAAGACTGTAAGCCAAAATGATAAATAAATAAATAAATAATAAATAAATAAATAATAAATAAATAAATAAATAACAACAACAACAAAAAAAAAACACTTTCCTCCCATCAGTTCCTTTTGATCAGGTGTTGATCCTACCAATGAGAAGGTAACTACACTTAGTATTTAAGACTATTATGGCAAAAGGAGTTTGGAGAGATGCAGTAGCCATTCATAGCAAGGCAGATATTGTTTGCTTGTGTGATAGTCTCCTCATTTCCTGTGCCCGGTCCCTGACATGAAGATTTATATTTATTTGCTATTTGTCTTTCTAGCTTCCGGTTTGGCCTGTGGGCAGAAGTTAAACATTATTAACCCTAAACAAGGAAAAACAAAAGGATAACTTTTTTGCTCTAAGTTTTCCATGAATAGACTAAATATTGATTAAAATTACAAAGTGTATATACTATTCATCAAAATACTTCATAAACCAGAAACTGGTATACATGTACATATATTTCTTTGTTTGAAGAGTTTTAGCATACAGAAAATAAAGAATGCAATTAAAAAAAATCACTAAAGGTAAGAGTGCTCCAAGAAAAAGAAACAGTTTAAACCCAAGACAAAGGAAGAGAAGGTAAATTTTAGCATATGAAAAGCTGTCAATAATCTGTCAGTCCAATAGGGAAAAGTTAAAGAAAATTAGATATTATTTTATATACTGTAAGTTTTCAAAATTAAGAAGTCAAACATTAAAATCAGGATTTCCCTCACTTCTGTGGAAAGTGCAAATGGGTTCACTTACTTGGGGAAGCAATCTGCCACTATCCCTTGAATTTAGACGCTGCCTAGATCTTTCCCCATTAGTTTCATTAATAGAAGTATACCCAAGCCATTGTTACTATGCATCAGGTCCAAGAACATATTTCTCCCAATGGTTTACATCATAGTAAGAAACAAAAACAAGGCACACTCGTAATGTGTAGTATATTAATATATTCAAGCATCCCACAGCACAGAAATTAGTGAACTCCATTTACTCAGAGCAAAATAAATGGAATTTGAAGACATTGTGTGGTTTTAATCAATAGATTCCATGAAACTATCTATAATATATAATTGCTTATTTGCTAATGTAACAAGAACAACCAAATTACAAAATATATAAAACATGGAGATAAAGAGACAGCAACCACAGACACTGTAAGCTGTTGATTATATTCTAGCCCTTGAATCATTTAATATGCTTGCTCATTAAGTCATTGTAGCTTATCATATTTATTAATATTACTTTAACTGTATTATACAAAATTTGATGAAGGAAAAAAGTAAACAGTTTAATTTAATAATATACTATTAAAATATTTTAATAATATGATATCTGCATTGTTTACCAGACATTTATTTCATAGTATATAAAAGTATTCCAGGGCTGGAGAGATGGCTTAGCGGTTAAGCGCCTGCCTGTGAAGCCTAAGGACCCCAGTTCAAGGCTCGATTCCCCACTACCCACATAAACCAGATGCACAAGGGGGTATATGCATCTAGAGTTCATTATTGCAGTGGCTGGAGGCCCTGGTGTGTCCATTCTTTCTCTCTCTGTCTCTTTCTATGTCTGCCACTCTCTAATAAATAAATAAAAATAAAACAAAAAAAATTTTAAGCACTCTGTTTTATTTATTTATTTATTTATTTATTTATTTTATTTATTTATTTATTTTGGTTTTTTGAGGTAGGGTTTCACTGTAGTCCAGGCTGACCTGGAATTCACTATGTAATCTCAGGATTACCTTGAACTCATGGTGATCCTCCTACCTCTGCTTCCCGAGAGCTAGGATTAAGGCATGCGCCACCATGACCAGCTCCCAGCTCCATTTTAATTTTATAAACACACACACACACACACACACACACACACACACACACACATTGTATTATCTTATGGGTTTTTAAGTAAATACAAAAAGAGATAAAAAGCTTACAATGTTTGGCTAGAATTGTTACTTAACATGAAGTTAATGTGTTTAACAATTTATTGAAAAATATGCAATTTATTATTGTGCAGATGAACAAAGATGGTTAATTATTTTTCCTTTGGTACAATCTTATAGGCATGGAGAACAATCTGGCACCATTTCCTAAAGCTAAATGTTTGCACAGCCCTTTGCAAAGGAGTGTATTTATTATCACAGAGAAGAAAGAAGCTCATTTTTGTAAACACAAACCCTATAATTATATGTAGATTTTTATAATCCCAATAAGTATGATTTAAATATCAAAATTGAAAGCTGTCATGGTCATTCTGATTTGTGAATTTTTTATAGTTTCATAAAAGACTCATTTTATGTCCCTCAATAAGCCTGAGAATAGAATTGTGCTTCTACAACATGGTTGGTTCATTCAATGACGAAGTTGATATCTCCATTGTAAGAAATCCTTACTATTTCCACAATAAGTACTCAGGGTTTTTAAAGAGCTGTGTATTACACAAAGTAAGTATAGAATTTTAGTCTTCTAATTTTAGGTAGAATAACAATTGCATAGAAAGGTATACAGGTCCTATAGGTGGTGCAGAAAAAAAGTAGCATGGGTAAGTTTCAAAGTTACTCTTTTTACAATTACAGCAGGAGATTTGGGATACTTTAGATATAGAATAGGGCTTAGAAGCAACCTCCCATTAAACAAAGAAATTCTGCTGCCAACATCAAATGAATGCTATTTATATGTTTACCAAACTAATATCTCAATTCAAATACATTTCTATTAAATGTAACAGTGTAACACATGAACTGGGTATCTAAAATTAGATGTATGTGCATAATATGCAAATCAAATGAGGCCTTGATTTTATTGCTATTCACTATCAGGAAAAGTTTGACTATAGAGGGACAAAAACATATACTCTAGTGCAGGTGAGTGAGGAGTTATTAGTCCAAATCAATAATTTTGTAATACAGCATAATAAGCTTCCTGATAATCAAAACAAGAGTTTGTGATATTCTTGCTTTGCTCACCTCCATATTTTTCATTAATGCTCATGGTTCATTACTAAGGCAATAGGAAAGATATTTCAAGTTAAAAGGACAATAGAGCATATCTTAACATCAGCCAGAAGGTGAGTTGTAAACAGAGCAAGACACAACCAGTATAAACAGAATTTCCTGGTAAAATTATATTGGAAATAAAAGTGAATATACCACAAGATGCACAATTGGCCGATATTAGTCATTAGAATTTGTGACAATATGTAAAACAGTGCTTAAAACACAATCAAATCAGCATTAACTGGATAACCTATATGATATATAGTAGCTAATTAAGTAAGTAAACATTGGTTCTTGCTGCTGGTGTTGCATTTTTACATTTGGAAATAGAAGGGAAATGGTAGATTTAGAATTTGGAGAAAGATGAAAATCACTTTAAATAAGAAGAGGATTAAAGAAAGATACTGTTCAATCAAACATTTATTTATACAGTGTGATGAGTAAATTTGCAGATGGAGTATTTAATATACTTCATTGTGCACTAAAGGACCAATTCCAAATTTAAGTCTGTGCTATTGTTATAAATAATTTATAATCCATTATCTGAATCTCAAAATAAGTTTCCAAAATAAACTCTTAAATCCTGAAAACTTCACTTTTTTTTTGTAATCACACTAATCAGAAGCAATAGTTAGCTCAAGTGTGTGTGTGTGTTTGCTTTCTTTTATACACAACAGAGGTAAGCTAAGGGAAACAGACTAGAGTAAAATTTATCTATGCAATATGCTGGGCATCGTGCTGCAAAGCTTTAATCCCAGCACTCAGGAGAAAGAGGTAGGATCATCGCCTTGTGAGTTTGAGGCCACTCTGAGACTGCATAGTGAATTACAGGTCATCCTTGGCTAGAGTGAGACCCTACCTTGAACCCCCTCCCCCCCAAAAAAATAAAAAAATAAATAAGATAAGAATAAAATCTATGCAATGTTACACATGTGGATTTGGACACACATCTAAGATTCATTAAAAGAAAACAGAATTTTAATTGCTCCTCCCAAGCAACAGTTGAATGTAAAGAATGTATGCACAAAACATAGTGGGAGCTGGAAAAAAAAACAAAAACTAAATTAAATTACCCTTGAAGCCAAGCATGGTGATACACACCTTTAGCCCCAGACCTTGGGAAGCAGTATCCCTGGGAGATGATATAGTGAATTCCAGGTCAGCCTGGACTAGAGCAAGATACTACCTTGAAAAACAAAAACAAAAACAAAAATAAAATCATATATAGATATATAAATATGTGTGTGTGCTTGAGAAAACAATACAAAACATTTATATCCTACATTTTACTAAAAAATAATTCAAGTTTTGTTTAAAATGGTGACATGTAGACTCGGTGTGTGTGTGTGTGTGTGTGTGTGTGTGTGTGTGTGTGTGTGTTGTGACACAGTCTCATGTAGTCTGGCCTTGAACTCAATATGTAGCCAACCTTGAATTCTTGATCCTCCTGAACTCTACCTCCAGGTGCTGGGAACAAGCACATGGGCCATCATGCCCAGCTTCTATTGATTTATCTTGCAAAAGGGGTATTCAGATGAACATAGTAGGATTGTGTCTCTTTCAGATTCTAATTGTAAAGGTTCTGTTAAGTATTAGCAAAACAGTTTTAAACAATGTAATCTGTGCTGCTCTAGTTGCACATAATTTAAAATTCACAAAGCTCCAGAGCTGATTAATTACAGATAAATTATATTTTTCTTTGTGTGCAACTGAACAGATAATTATATTTAATTGCCTTGTGAAAGAATAGGAGCTGCTTGTCAGAGAAAATAGTTCTTATTACAAAAAATTAGAAATTTAAAGTACTTGGAAAACTAATTTTAAAACAGTATTTGACTTCAAAAGACTATTAATTAGCCAGAAAATTTTGTATTGTCTATGTCCACATTAAATAATGCACATCTTCTGTTTAATTTAATTTTTTCTGAATGTTTTGTGTTTGAAAAATGGGAGTCTGAGTAATGGGAATATGTTCACTTAGCTTCCATAAACTGCCCCTATGCCCAGAAGGTGAAAAGAAAGAGACAGGAAAGAAGAAAGGAAGGAAGGAAGGAAGAAAGGAAGGAAGGAAGGAAGGAAGGAAGGAAGGAAGGAAGGAGGAAGAAATGAAAGAATGAACAAAGGAACGAAGAAAGGGCGGAAGGAAGGAAAGAAATCTTGAGCACCAATTGTAATAAATTTTCTAAACATTTTCTTTTTCAATTTTTACGTTATAAAAATATCTGTTTCCTTTAGCTGATTATCTACTCAATTTGGCAAATTTGGTTTAAATGTTTTCAGTTTCATTGTCATGTCACAGCCAATTTGAGGTACGTTGAGTCTCTTCCATCCATTTCCTATGAAGGCTAAGTTTCCTGCTTCAGTGCTTTCCGTGAAAGTTCTGACCTGCAACTCACCTTTAGCTTTAACTGGCAATGTGCATGAGCTAATTGGTTAACAGAGATCAAGCTAATTTGGCAACAGAGGCTAAGTAAAATGGGAGGTGGTTATGTTTACCTATTAAAAAAAAAGACACCAAAAAACAAAAATGTAATGATGATAGCCTAATACATTCTGGATCTTGAATTAAAGTGTTCATGCTGAATTAGAAAGAAAATGCAACTTCCGGACACAATTACATTTCCTCTGAAATTTCCAGCTATTATAGCAGATGCCTCTTTCCCCATGCAGGGTTGAACAGGGTAATATTTGTCCCATTATTTCACTGTCTTTATAAAATGTATGCAGCCTGCTACCTAGGAAACTAGAGTGTAGGAGGAACTGTTCTGAGAGATGCACAGGGCTGCAGTTGCCAAGGAAACACATTTTCTCCGTGTAAATGTGCAGAATAGTTCTTCTGTGAGGAATTGGGTTAACGGTGTTCTTAAAGGCAAAGCAGAGTAAGGAAGGTTGTTAGCTCTTCTCATACACACAAACTGGACTGTCAACTTCATAAACTGTGATTCATTTTCAGTACATAGCTTCCAGTGATAAACATAAAGGTTGAGGATTATCACATCATTTTTGGCATAATTAAAAATATCAGAAAATACAAAATATTTGTCTTATGCAAAATATCGAAAGTATTTCTTCTATATTAAATAGAAGGTGCTGACAGTGTATGTGTAAGTTTATGTCTTAAATATGCATTTTTTTTTTGGAGAGAGACAGAGAGAGAGGGAGAGGAAGACAGATAGAGAAGGGCACCCCAGCAGCCTCTCAGCTGCTGCAAATGAAATTCAAATGCATGCACGCTCTTGTGGTCAAGTGCGGCATTGCACCCTTGCGTCACTTTGCATCTGGCTAAATGTGGGACCTGGAGATTGGAACCGCTGGAGATTGGAACCAGTGTTCTTAGGCTTAGGAGGCAGGCGCCTTAACTGCTAAGCCATCTCTCCAGCCCGAATATGAACTTTTTCAATGTACATAGAAACTTTTCATTTAAGTACTTTTAAGCCTCCTAATTCTAATTAATTCTTTAAATTTAGCTTTTGTTATATCATTTTGTTTTCATTGTGCTAAAAATCACATATTTCATGTTCTAGCATCCTACATTGTATCATTCTAATATAACAAAACACTGCAAAAGATAAAATCCCAAATAATGTTAGTTTAGTAGTCAATAAACATATGTTGTTGTTTGGTAAGTCTATCACTTATCAAATATATGTAGAAATGTTACTTGAAATCTTCTATAAACACATGTACTGTGAAGGGAAAAAAAACAAACAAAATCTTTATATGCAATTGACAATAGGCCTGCCTCAGCTTCTCAAGAAATGATCGGTATGTACCACCAAGCCCAGCAAGAAATCCATTACTTTAAGGCTATTGCCAATTTTCAAGTGTGAGTCATATAACCTTAACACAGGTATACAAAAGCACATTTTTTGCAAAACAGTAGAAGGAAAGGTAAAGATTTTTGTTCTCAGAAATAAATCAGAAATAATTATTTAGTATTCTATTGAACCCTGAAAGTGTGTGAAAGTAGACTTCCTTATAATTTGCTGATAGAGTGTATTATAACAAATTTGTTTAGTGTGAACTTTAAAAGAAACAAGTCTGAAATGCCATAAAATGGATTTCATTGAACCCAGCAAATATTAATCACAATCAAAAAACACAAAAAAGTTCCCTATATTCTAAGACATATTCATTTTTAACCTCATGATAAATGTGCAAAATACAATAATACCATGCTGATACTCAACTAGTAAAGCTAATCGTAGGAAAGCGTGTATTAGTTTCTCACCACATGGACAAAACACCCAATCAGAAGCAGATTAAAGAAGAAAAGAGCTTATTTCAGCTTACAATTTCCAAGGAAGTTGCACCAATGACACCCTTTCTCCAGCAAAGCTCCACCCCACTAAATGGTCTATAACCTTCCTGAACAGTGCCACCAGTTAGGATCTGCACCAAGCTTTGCAGCAATTTTTTTGGCAGATGTCCACAGTCCTGGCATCTCTAACATCCTGGCGTCTCGATTACAACTTATAGTTCACCTTTAGAGCTTTATATAGTGGTGTCACAGGTCTCCTTACAGGGACTTTTGGCTTATCCTCTATGGCTTTTTGAATTGAACTATAGTGCAACCTTTGACACTGCATTTCTCATGCTTCTTAAACCAACAAAGTAGACAATGTTACCCCATTCTTCTGAGAGGTGAGAATGAAGCCTCACCATGATTAGCAGAGAACTTCTTAAGCATTCTTTTTGAGGTGATTTCTTTTCTCTCTCTTTTTTTTTTTTGTATATTTTTTTATTTGAGTGAAAGAGAGAGAAAGAGAAAGAGGCAGGCAGAGAGAGAGAGAAAGAGAGAGCAAACAGGCCCACTAGGGCCTCAACCACTGTAAACGAACTCTAGACATGTGTGTCCCCTTGTGCGCATCTGTGACATTGTGCTCTTGCATCACTGTGTGTCTGGTCTACATGGGACCTGGAGATTTGAACATGAGTTCTTAGCCTTCACCAGCAAGCATCTGATGTGCTAAGCCATCCCTCCAGCCCAGATGTTTTCTTTCAAAGGAATTCATAATCTTACTAGCTTGAGCCTTCAATGGGTTGCTTCCTGCCCTCAGAGTATGCTTCATATTGTTCCAGGGCATAGCAGTTGGCTTATCTTTAATGGTGGTGATCTCTTCAGCAATTGTTGTAGAAGTGTCTTCAGTCTCCAGCCCAGGGCTTTTAATTTGCTTACATGTCTTTATATATAAAACTTCACATTTAAAAAAATATTTTATATTCTGTATTTTATTCTCTTTCATTGAAAATATTAATGATAATACCAAAAAGAAACCAAAACACAAACTCAAGATGTTTTTTGTCTTGAAATGTCCTCCAGCAAACTCATTAGTTCCTTATATTTAAATTCAACTTTGCTCATATTCTCAGGACACAGGCAGAATGCAACTGGATTATTTGCCCAATTATCACATTACTTGCCTCTAGCCCAGTTCTCAGTAGAGTCAAGCCACGTTCCTTTCAGGTTTTTGGTATACCAAGCTCCTGCCAGAATGGTCCACAAAGCTAGGCCTACATCATTATATGGCTTTGGTATCTAAAGTTCAATAATTTTAAAGCTGTTGTGTCTAAAGTTCCAAATCCTTCCACATTCCTCTCGCAAACCATTTCCAGAAGACTAAGAACTACATAGTCAGGTTTATTGCTAAAAAGGTCCCCACTTCTCTGCACCAATTTTCAGTCAGTGACTATCTTATTGCTGTGACAATGCACCCACCCAGAAGCAAAACAAGGAAAGAAAGGTAGTCATTTCAGCATAGAGTTTCAAGGGAAGCGTGACAGGAGCAGAAAGCTGGCTCATATCATCACATCTGCATTGAAGAAATAGCAAGAGCAACAACACCTGATGGGACTGGACAGTGAAACCTCAAGGCTCACTCCCAGTGACATAGTTCCTGCAGCAAGGCCCCTCCTCCTACAGGTTCCATAACCTTCCCAAATAGTGCCACTAAATGGAGATTCAAAGACATGAGTCTATAGGGAAATTTTACTTTTAAACCACTACACTGTATAATTGGAAAATGTTCCTAATATAATGAGAATTAAAAAAGAAGATCTTACTAATTATAAGATAATATGACATTAACTTAATAAAGAAAATACATTTGCTGAAATATCAAGTCATTGGTTTCTATAAATTTATCTTTTCTTTTCTAATTGTTTGCACTTAACATTTACCATATTATTTAAAAATACCTCCAAGTGTTATAAAAATAAAGTTTAAATAATATTAGAAATATTATGATATAGTATCACAAGAAAAAGCAAGTTTCTACAATAGATTTGTACAAGTATTAAAATGCCAACAACCCCATTTTGAGCTCCATTTTGGATCAGCTTCAACAGCCTGCCCTTAGCTCAGAGATATGCAGAGTGGCCTTCAGAAGCACAGCTCAGCTCTTAGCACCAAGAGCAGAGCTGTGAGTAGAGCTGGTCCCCTGGGCTTGTAGGACTGAGGTCCCACAGATAGAGGGCGTAGCTACAAAGTAAACATGCCAACCCTTCTAAAGCACCAGTTTCAGAATGAGGCATTAGTGTATGAGCAGTACTCACACATTGTTCCTTATGGGGTTCTGTGATAGGAATGTCTATATGGAAATTCACTGGATGGGATAGCAGACTTGTGCCTAAGAACAATGGGATTTGTTCGTATTTAATGAGTGTTCAGCAGCTTTTTGATTTGCATATTCATCAGTGCATTTCACTAAGATATGTAAATGTAAAGGATTTTCATAATGAAAAAGCAACAAGCTATGAGATTTAAGTGTGGCAAAAGTTCGTATCTATAATTGTCACAAAATTAATTGATGTCTGAGCTCTAAATAGCATTGTATAGCTTGTAACACCTGAGTCCTAAATGGTTTTACATACACACTTCATCCATGTGTGATTATAACCTACCCCATATTAACAAGCAATATATACCAACATATTAACAAGCAATATATACGCTTGGAATGAAAGCATTACCTATAAACTAGGATCTAGCTGGCTCAGGGGCATTAAAAATGCTCACCCAAAACCCAACAGAAATGTTCTTTCAGACATGTCTTCTATGGCTTACATAACACAACATTTCAAATCGTTGCTTTTCAAGTCCACAAAGCGTCATTTAAACATAATCATTTCAAAAACAGATAAACTCAAATTCACTCCTACACCTCTCTGATTTCATAATGGAATATGAATGAAAGCATTCATAAAATCCACATGTCATTATTTTTCAGAGGTGCCCACAAGAGGGCTATAGGTGTGGACAATATTTCCTGCATGGCATTTTTGAGGATATATTTCTTGCTTGTTTGATACAGGGTTTCATGTAGCCCAAGATGGCCTCAAACTTGTCATGTAGCTGAGGATGACCTTGAATTCTTACTCCTCCTACTTTCTCTTCCTAACTGTCAGGATTATGGGGATGCACCACCATACCTGGCTCATTGGAGTATCTCAATCTCCCAGAAGAATCTGATAAAAGCTATCCAGTAAGAAACACGTCTATACATTGGAGCAGGAAGAAATCACACTAACCTGGTGAAGGGAGGCACTACAGAGAGCTAGCTTAATTCAGCATGACAGACCAAGGCGACTCAATGGAGTTTAAAAGCTGAGGTAAATATGGCTTCCATTTAAAGCTAACTATAACTCCCAGACCAGCAATCATGTTCCCATCCACCTTGCACTGACACAAGGGGAGAAGCTTTCACAGCCTCCCTGTAAATTTCTGATACAACTGTAGGGATTGGGGGGAAGAAAATGGCTCTGCAGTGTTATATAGCAGAATAAGATTCCCTGGCATCGATGACAGAGGGTACAAAGATAAGAAGAATGAGCATGGGTGGTCTTAACAAGTTCTATAAGACTTGGTTTTACCACACTAATAAGACCCTGTGGCTTCTAGCTCTTCTTTAAGGCTCTGTTGAAAAAGTTAATGGGAGAAGAAAGGAGAAAAATGGAAAGAAATATAGAAATAAAGAAGGAAGGAGGGAAGGAAGGAAGGAAGGAAGGAAGGAAGGAAGGAAGGAAGGAAGGAAGGAAGGAAGGAAGGAAGGAAGGAAGGGAAGAAAGAAAAACACAGGATAAAGTTAACTAACAGAAATAGATTGCCTTGTTGTTTTATATTATAATCTTCCTCCTTCAGTAATAAAAGAACTAGTTAAAAATCTTGCCCAGCATGGTGGTGGGGGGTGGGAGGAAGAGGTAGGAAGATTGCCCCATGAGTTCAAGGTCACACTGAGACTACATCGTGAATTCCAGGTCGGTGTCGGCTACAGTGACACCCTACTTTGAAAAAGTAAAACAACAACAACAATTTTATTTTTACCCAAATATTAGATGAAGGCTTGGACCTTAGCATTGCCAATTGCCAGTAATGGAGAGGCACAGTTAACACACAGGTGGCAGCAGCAAATCACCAATGTCTCCAAATATATATGAGCAATTCGATTGATTTTTCAATGTGCATCGCTAGATTACTAACAGGGAGCAAGAGAAGAGAGTGATTAAGGCAGCTATAGCAAGAGGTGTTTCCAAATTTATTCCAGGTCATTTAATGAGACAATATCTTCCAGTGCTGTGGCAGGGTCCAGCACAGAGTGTTTCTTTTCAATTTCAAGTCACGATTTTTGCCCAATATACCTGTCTGACATCATTTCATGCTTATGTCCATTTTCTTGTCTGCTGGATAATCTACAGAGCTTTCCTCTAAGAGGAAGAGTTACACAAAAGAAAATGAATTGTCTGGTGCAGTCAATTAAGATATGCTCTCATGTGTTTTTTTTATCCAGTCCAGATGTTGCCAAGGTGACAGTGGTAGGGAGCAGGGTGTTTAGGAAGTAATAGGCCACAGGGGCTCCCTTCTCCTGCAGCAGATCAAAGCCTGTAAGAGAGAGGATTCCTGTAGCATGTGGACCATTTCTTCTGCCTTCTGCCACAGCATTGCTCCCAAACTTGCCAACAGTGAGATCATGGGCTGACAGCCTCCACCACTGCGAGAAAATTAATTTTATCCTTTATGAATTACCCAATACTACGTCTTCTGTTTATCAACACCCATTAAATAAGATAAAATCACACGTTGCATATCAGATGATAAAATCCAAACTATATTAGAAAGATGGGGGCATTCTGATATAACGTGGAAATGACGTACACCGCAAGAAAGCCATGTAGCAATGCTTCCAGGGTTAAAGAGAGGCAGCAGGATACCTGTTGCAATCTTGCAAACTACAGTGATGGAGGAGGGGTCAAGAGAGCATTAAAATATATAGTATACATGCCTAGAAATGCCATAATGAAACCCATTATTTTGCATGATTAACAGACAAAAATTTAGTGATGGATTTAAGGAAGAAACTAAAGAACATAGTGATAAGGCTGTGCTTTTTATTTAGGAAAAAGGCGTATGATACAGTGTGAAAGCTTTCTTGCTGAAATCTTATTAAACAATGCAAAAAGATTGAATACTTCTAATCTGTTTCCAGAAACTATGTCAGTGTTACTCAACCATGACACCACTGGCATTTTGGACCAGATATTTCTCTGTTCCAGACAACTCTCCTAGTCATTTTAGATGGTTATGAAAATCCCTGCCCTCCCCGTTCAAGATTCTAGTAGCACCCAGTCACCCCCAATGCCTGACATTTACTCTTGTTTAACATTGTCAAATACCCCCTAAAAGGCAAAAGCACCACAATATGGGAATGACTGACTTATATCTAAGGGATCTAATTTTTATTTACTTGGGATTTTTGGCAAAAGAAAATTGTCTATAAGAGAATAAGATGGGTTAATAATTATTCACTTTGGTAAAAAAGATTTCTCTAGAATTTTCATTGTAAACTTTGCCCGGAATTAACATAATGGAGATTTAATATTTATGTAGCATTTTCTGTGTCTGACAGCAGAGTGAGAACAAATTTTATTTTTATTTATTTTATTTTTATTTAATTAAATTGATTAATTAATTATTTTTTATTTTATTTTTTCATTTTTCGGTTTTTCAAGGTAGGGTCTCACTCTAGCCCAGGCTGACCTGGAATTTACTATGTAATCTCACGGTGGCCTCAAACTCATGGCGATCCTCCGACCTTTGCCTCCTGAATGCTGTGATTAAAGGTGTGTGCCACCACGCCCGGCCAGAGTGAGAACAGATTTTACCTGCCTCACCAGAAACAGGGCTCAGTCACCCTTGAAAAATATTCAATTCTCAATCCACTATTCTTCTCATTTCCTCAGTGTGGCCACTTCCATTATAGATACAACTGACTTGACTTGCCACAAAGGCCCTATACCCCATGCATGGATTGGATATGACACTGTGACCACCCTCCATTACAGTGTGACTTAGCGGAATTTGTGTATGCTGCTTTCTCAAAACCTACCACTTAGAATTCCCTGAATCAGGTTCTGGATCCTAGCTGCTGCAGTCAGATTCGCATTGCTGGCAGCTTGTGGGGCGGGGGTGGGGGGTTATTTTGGCTTACGTTTCCATGGAGCTCCATGATGGCAGGGAAAAACAATAGAATTAGTAGAGAGTGGACATTACCTCCTGGCCAATATCAGATGGACACCAGCAACAAGAGAGTGTGCCAAACATTGGCAAGAGGAAGCTGGCTATAACACCCACCTCTAACAATACGCTGCCTCCAGGAGATTTTTAATTCCCAAATCTCCATCATCTGGGGACCTAGCACTCAGGAAACCTAAGTTTCTGGGGGACACCTGAATCAAACCACCATACTAGTCAAGCTTTTGGTTGGGTGTTTCTCTCTGTTTCTCTCTTCCTCCACCCTCCCTTCCTTCTCTCTCTCTCTCTATGGGGCTGGTGAGATGGTTTAGCAGTTAAGGCTTGTGGTAATTTGAATATATGTCCCCCAATATATTCAGTGTTTTATTAGTTATAGTTTGCATCTGCAATCACCTTGCTAGAGGCATTGTCACTGGGGGCGGGTCTTAAGGTGTGGTGATGGTTTGAGATTCCATTGTAAAGATATGCAAAGTGTGCCTAGCAGGAGTTCCTGAAGTGTGCTGTGGCTTTTTGGCTGTTTTTTGCTCTGTGTGCTGTGTGCCTGGTTGGTTTTTCTCTTCCCGCTTGGCCCTGTGGAGAGCAGGCTGCTTCTCCTGCCTTTATGGAACTTCCCCTGGATCTGTGAGCTTCAATAAATAATATCCCTTCCTCCATAACTGTGCCTGGTCTGGAAGTTCATCTCAGCGAACCTGAAGCTGTCTGCTACAAGGCTCTTGCCTGAAAAGCCCAAGGACCTAGGTTTGATTCCCCAGGATCCATGTAAGCCAGATGCACAAGGGGGAGCATGCATCTGGAGTTTGCTTACAGTGGCTGGAGGCCCTGGTGTGTCCATTCTCTCTCTCTCTCTCTCTCTCTCTTGGCTTTTTTCTCTTTGTCAAATGAATAAATAAACTATATATATATAATTTTTTAAAGGCATATAGTTGTCTCAATCCCCACTGGGTAAACCAGGAAAGCTGCCCCCTTCTCTCTGCATTGATAACTAATACCCTGTTTCTTTCATGTCATGGGCATTGTTGAGCTATATTTTACCCGTGCTTGTATTTTACCTGTACTTTACCTGACAGATAAAAATCAAACATCCTGACCACGGCTTTCTAGCAAGTGGCCATCTTGGTAGAAGTAAACTGGGTGAATTAGTTACTTTTCTTGTCTCTGTGACAAAATAAATAGAGGATCTACTCTGCCTCACAATTTCAAGAAATAGCAGTTCATGATACAGGAAAGCATAGTAACTGGACCAGTTCTTGTCTGGGGCAATGGAAACTTGCAGCTTGTCTGGTTAAATCTTAGAAGATCAAGAAGAAGAAAGACTGGCAAGAAGCTAGGCAGAGCTAAACCCCTCAAGGCTCATCTCCTAGAGAACCACTTCTTCCAGCTATTTCCTGCCTTCTAGCATCTATGGCCGTGTACACATTAATGCCAACTGGTGATCAAATGCTTAACACATCAGAATGTGGAGGACTTTTTGGCATTCACCCATGAACCCTCTGCACAGATAATTCAAGAGCTAGGAGGACAGCTATCAGAATTAACAAATTTCCTGTGTGAGGAGCACCCTATTGTAGTCAAGCCATTAGGACTCTATCATCCACAGGGATAAGAGTCTATGACCATGCCCAATGTATCCTCCAGAACTCTGTTGGGCAGAGATGGAGTTAATAGCCACCCAAGGCCAACTTAGAAGAAAACTACTGGGAGAAAAATTAATTACTGAAGCCTGGCTATAAGCTGAGTGCATGAATATTGCACAGATAATAATTGGCATAGGTGTACAACTCATATGTTATGTTTCCAGACTTTTTTAAAATTTTTATTCATTTATTTATTTTTTAACTTGAGTGATAGACAGAGAGAGAGAGAGAGAAACACACACACACAGAGGGAGAGAGAGAGAGAATGGGCGTGCCTGCAGCCTCTCGGTGGCTGTGAATGAACTCCAGACACATGCACCCCCCTCCCAAAACGGTACCACTATACAATGGAAGCCAACTGGGAATTAAACCTAATACTTTGTGTGATATTTTCATACAAACTCTTACAGTTCAAAATGATGAGGGAGGGGTGGACATTTGTATTAACATCTTAACAGTGTGAAAATTAGTAACAGTTGTTACCAAGGTTGTTAGTGTCTGAGGCTGAACCCTGAAAGTCCTATTAAGTTAGGTTCAGCCAGCTCTCCTCAATAGGTTAATTAAGCAGACATGTAACTGAAAAGAGAAGGAGATTGTATGCAGTGTGGCCACATTGGGAAGAGGAACGAAGAGGCCCAATGACTCTTAGTCCAAAGTCAGTGTCCCAACATGAGGTTTCTGTTTAAATAGAAGGCGATATACAGGCATCACTAAGTAGTCCCCGTCAAGATGTGGTTCCATGGTCATTATCTGGCTCCATTCTAAGACGTACTGTCCCCTCTCCCTGGTTCTTAGCTGTGTACTCTGGCAGGCTTTGCCCCAACATAGGGAATCTGTACCTATGATGAGATACCACTCCAGTGGTTCAGTTAATTCCCAGCCTACCTGTTACTTCTGCTCCTGTTCTAAATCCTAACAGCATTTGTTCCCAGCTGCTTACAGACTAAGGTTTGCTTTGCCTGTGATTATCCTCAGATGATTGCTTGCAATACTCTGCCACAGGACACTGGTCTTTTAGTTTTTCCCATGATTATATCATCTTTAAAGCAAGCTTGCTTAGCACACCATAGACTTTGAGAATCATTTTAGCATGGGTGGTCATGTGTTTGGTTTTAATATTTTCTCTCTTCCTCTTTTCTTCCCTCCCTTCCTCCCTTGCACATTTCTCTCTCTCTCTCTCTATTCCTGAGTATATTTGACCTATTATGCAGCACATAGTCCTCATCACATTTTCTG
Source organism: Orientallactaga sibirica (assembly GCA_036365145.1). NCBI lineage: Eukaryota > Metazoa > Chordata > Mammalia > Rodentia > Dipodidae > Orientallactaga > Orientallactaga sibirica. The sequence goes on from JAEOAD010000048.1 coordinate 5,554,467, forward strand.
TTATTTAAGATTTATATTTTGAGTTCATATTTTTAAAAAAAAAACATGAAATTGCTTTAAAATTACACAAAATTTTTAAAAGGGTTAATGAGCCTCTAGATGCCTATTATCTTTCTTCAAATAATACATAATCCTTACACAACCATAGTACATTAATAAACCAGTATCTTATTCTGATTTGTAGTCTCATAAAATTTATGAGAAACAGATGGCATGAATTCTTTGTAATCTGAAAGAAATTTCCCAATGTCACTCCTATATAGATATGACATTCCTTTGTATAAATCCCTGGCAACCATCATTATGTGATTTTGTATTTTCAAAGTGCTATATGGACAAAACCTGGGATTTTCAAACTTTATATCTTAACCACTTAAAAATAATTTAACTGGGATGGTGGGATGGCTTAGCAGTTAAGGCATTTGCCTGAAAAGCCAAAGGACCCAGATTCAGGTTCTCAGGACCTACGTTAGCCAGATGCACAAGGGGGCACATGCATCTGGAGTTCATTCACAGTGGCTTTAGGCCCTGGCACGCCCATTCTCTCTCTCTCCCCCTCTCCCTGTCAAATAAATAAATAAATAAATAAATAAATAAATAAATAAATAATAAAAATAATTTAACCATTTTAATGTCTGTATTCTTTTTAAAATATTTTTATTATTTATTTATTTATTTATTTGACAGAGAAAGAGAAAGAGAGAGAATGGGCGCACCAGGGCCTCCAGCTATTGCAAATCAGCTCCAGACATGTGCGCCCCCTTATATATCTGGTTAATGTGGGTCCTAGGGAATTGAACGTAGGTTCTTTGGCTTTGCAGGCAAACGCCTTAACCACTAAGACATCCCTCCAGCTGATGTCTTTATTCTTAAGATGCCTTAGTTTGTATTTCTCTGATGATTAAGGATGTTGGATGTTTTATGGAGAGATCACCATCTGTGCGTCCTCAGAAGAGTATCTATTCCAATCTGCTTCTTATATTTTATGATTTTGCTTATTTTTTCTCACTTCTGACTTTTAGACTTGAAATTATATAAGATATACCTCCAAATCCATAAACAATTCCTAGGATCTAACAGCTTGACACTTTGTTTTTTAAGCTTCTCCTCAACTAAAGACCTAACCCATGTCACAAAATGCTAAGGTGACAATTTTGTCTTCTTTCTTTCTCTTTCTTAGACACCTTATCTACAAATTCAAGCCAATGCAATCGATTGCCAATCTGAGATCCGTTCAGTCTGTCTTGGTAAGCAAGACTTTTCCTCATACTTGGTTCCCTCTCTCTGATCAGAGGAAGGCCAGTAGGAAGTAGGGCAGTTGAACAATCTTGGACATGACTGTCTTAACTTATTGTTCATTGAGGATGTCTGTCCTCAAAGACTGTCTCTTTTTTAAGCCTGAAAATATGTCTCAGTTATTTTGACAATTCCAAATGTTTTCTTGTTGTGAGACAAAGTTCTGTGCGTTACTTTTTTTTTTTTTAAGTCAGAATGTTTTTTAACCTGTTCTTACTGATAAGACATTTTAAATTAGGAATGCTGTTTTTTTTTTTTTTTTACTTGAACAAAGAGAGTGTTAATGGAAATGGATTTTAATCTTTCTTGGAGTTTTATAGAAAAGTATTTTTACTACTGCAGAGCTCCCTCACAAACTGAATAACACCAGGGAAATGTGCATCATGGAGTAACTCCCAGAGAACCAGAATCTTCAGCTGTGCTCCTTTACTCTGATTATGCCTTTTAAGTAAGGAAATTTCATGAAAAATAGACACCTGTTATGAACAATGATTCAGAAGTTATTTTTCTAAATAAAAAAAAATATATATTCCCCATAACCCATACTACTGTGCTAAAAGATGAAATTTTATTCTAATTTTTCAATGGTTGAAATTCTGTCTTTTGTAAAGAAACAATGCATTTTGAAGAACAGAAAAAAGGCATTTTTCTGGTTCCACATGTCTAGTCATAAGTGAAGGTTAATATTGGAGAGCAGATGGGAGAGTGCATCATTAAAATAGATCATGTTCACTGCAAATGGAAAGAATTCAGAAGGTTAAAATTCCAGTTAAGATTAGATTTAAAAATGTGCCTCTTTTTAAAAAATTTAATCTAAATAAATTCATGGTGCAAAGAAGCATTTATAAAAAGCTCCCTGCAATGAAGTCATGCATCAGAGAGAATGATGATACAGTACTCTAATGCATATAGGAAGATTCAGGGCACAGCCTTTCTGTAAGAGGAAAGAAAGAAATGTTATTTTTCTAAATTTTATCTTAAGTGAAAATTAAAATGGACTTCATTATCACCATGTACTTATCAATAAGCATCTAATAATTTATGTAACATTTGAAAATAATTAAGATATATGTTGCAGTTTACCATTGCAATACTACAAACCAATAAGCTAGTAAAGAGGTATATAAGATCACCATGAAGCCCCTCTATCTACTGGCTTTAGACCCATTCATTTTACTAACCATGGATTGAAAATATTCAGAAAAACATTTTTTCTGTACTGGGTATATGCACCTTTTTGCCTTAATAGTTAAACAACAAGTATAACAACTATTTACAGAGCTTTGATTTTTACTAGGTATTATAAGTGACCTAGAGATGATTTAAGTATATGGAAGGTTGACTACACATTATATGCAAATACTGTATCAGTTTATATAAGAGGCATACCTAAATTATGGTCCTGAAGCAAAATCCTGGAATGAATCCCAAGAGGTATGGAGCAATGATGACTTTAACAAGAAAATTTATGGCTTATTTTTGTATCAGAGGTCTTCCAAAGGGCTGGAAAGATGGGTTAGCAGTTAAGGCGCTTGCCTACAAAGCCTAAGGACTCATGTTTGACTCTCTGGGTCCCACTTAAGCCAGATGTACAATGTGTCACAACTGTGCAAGGTCACACACACACACAAGATGGCGCATGTGAGTTCAATTATAGTGACTGAAGGTGCAGGGACACCAATTCTCTTTTCCAGGAGCACTCTCACTATCGCTCATAAAAAAATGAAAATAAAAAAAATAATAAAGAAAATAAAAATAAAGTCCAGGCTGTTGGGCTTGCCTCAAAAAAAAAAAAAAAAAAAAAAAAAAAAAAAGTCTTTCTAAGGATGATATACCAGGATTAAAGCATATAGAAATGATCAGTTTGCTCAGAGTCATGTTGAAAAAATATTCCACATAACTTGGAATATAAATTGGGATGAATAAAAAACAGTATTTAGCTGAAAATTCTTTTGTGGGCCAAGCAAAACAAAAGTAAACTAGCAGATAATAGGATTTTCCTTTTTAAATGTCAAACATCAGAGAACCATTGGGAAAGTAAGGTTTCCATGGAAAAGGCTGCCCATGTTCATTGGATAGTCCAAAGTTATCAGGATGACTCTCATCCAGCTTTTGTAACAGGAATACACTACAGTTAAATGAAATCTGAGAGAACTGTACTGGCCAATATCTTTAAGGTGTCAGCTTTGTGGGGCTGGAGAGATGGATCAGCAGTTAAGGTGCTTGCCTGCAAAGCCTTTGGACCCAGGTTTGATTCCCCAGGACCCACATAACCTAGATGCTCAAGGTGGCCCATGAGCCTGGAGTTTGTTTGCAGTGGCTCGAGGCCCAAGCACACCCATTCCATCTCTCTCTCATAAATAATAAAAATATACTCAAAAAATAACTTTAAAAAAGATGTCAGGACTGGAGAGATGGCTTAGCTGTTAAGGCGCCTGCCTCCTAAGCCTAATAACGTGGATTCCCATCTCCAGGTCCCACATTTATCCAGATGCAAAGTGACACAATGGCACAATGCCACACTTGACCACAAGGGGGAGCACACATCTAGATTTCGTTCACAGCATCTGAGAGACTGCTGGCCCGCCCATCTCTATCTCTCTTCCTCTTCTCTCTCTCTGTCTCTCTCCAAAAAAAAAAAAAAAATGAATAATAATAATAATAAATAGATGTCAGCTTTGGCCTCCTATATCTGATCCTTTAGAATACAGCCTGTTCTGTTTCCTTTTAATCCGAAAGGAGGTTTCATTGGATCAACAGCATACATTGTGGGATGTGCTTGGTTTAATTCACTGGCTTTTTATTTAATATGTTTTCTTTTTCTATAGGTTTTTCTGTAGAGCTCACTCTTTGCATCCTCATGCTGGCTCTTAGCAATCAGGCATGTAAGGCCATGGTCAACTTCATGGATCTGGGCCTTCCACTGACGGCTCATTTGGCTTTGCTGTTGGACACTGGACCTTGCCACACAGTTTGTATTCTAGTAGACAATCATATATTTTTTATTTAGATATTGAGTGGAGCTTTTCCCTTTTAAACAGTGTAGATTGTTTCTGACTAGGTACTCTACTATAAAGTAAATGAGGAATCACTGAACCCCATTCGTGTATTTCCTTCCAGGAGAATGGGTCATCATTAGGAATGTGTCAAGTAGGCAGTACATTGGAGACTTGTTTGGTCACTCTTTCGTTTTTCCTTTGGAACCTCTCCTTCCCATTTCTGGATATCGTAGACTGATTTGAACTTCAGACCTAATATTAAAGTTAATTCTTAACTTACTAAGGCAATTTCTTATCCTTTTTATAATACCTGACTTTTTCTATCAGTACTATTTTTAGCCATTCTATGAAATGTAATATAATTAGGGAATTTATACAGGTAGGTGAAATTGTAATATATTTTAATGCAACTAGATATAAATATATTTAATAATATCATAAGTAAAACTCATTTTTGTAAGATTCAAAAATTAGAACAACACATTTGGCAAAAACAAATACTGTGGGAACACTTACAGGTTGGGAAGTCTTAGTATATATTTTTCTTTTCTTTTCTTTTTTTGTTTTTTGAGGTAGGGTCTCACTCTAGCTCAGGCTGACCTGGAACTCACTATGTAGTCTCAGGGTGGCCTTGAACTCACAGTGATCCTCTTACCTCTGCCTCCCGAGTGCTGGGATTAAAGGCATGCGCCACCACACTGGCTTATTCTTACTTTTTTTAGGACTATTTTCAGACATTCTATGAAATGCACTATAATTAGGGAATTTATACAGGTAGGTGAAATTCTAATCTGTTTTAATGCAACTACATACAAATACATTTAATAATATCATTAGTAAAGATCATTTTTATAAGATTCAAAAATTAGAACAACACATTTGACATAGACAAATACTGTGGGAACATTTATAGGGTGGGAGGGCTTAGTATATATTCTTTCTTTTGTATCAAAGCCTTCATCCTGACTATCTGCCTGTGAGAATTATCACTGGGTTTTATGTGTTTTCCATATCTCATCCCAAAATTTGAAGGGCATGCCTTATACATCTTTATATACAAATATTTCTCACATTCCAAATTGATGACCAATTTTTTTGTTTGTTTGTTTGTTTGTTTGTTTGTTTGAGGTAAGGTTTCACTCTAGTCCAGGCTGACCTGGAATTCACTATGTAATTTCAGGGTGGCCTCAAACTCACAGTGATCCTCCCACTTCTGCCTCCTGAGTGCTGGGATTAAAGGAGTGCACCACCACGCCCAGCCCCCAAATATTTTTAACAACTATGATGTGTTCCTCAGTACATATTAGTGTACTTTAAGACAAAAAGGTATACCTTCAGAAAGACTCAGTAGCTCAATATAACAATCTTTTGTTTAACCACAATTTAATAAGTCATTTCAATAATTCTATTTTCATTAAAATAGTAATATTTTATTAGGTAGGAAGGAAATATTAGCCATGATAACTAATAATCAGAACTAACACACAAATCATTCATCCAGGGTCACAGTTTTTTTTTGTTGTTGTTTATTTGCTTTGTTGTTGTTGTTGTTCTTTGAGGTGGAGTCTTATTGTAGCTTAGGCTGACCAGGAATTAGTCTCAGGCTGTCCTAAAACTCAGAGCAATCCTTGTGTGATAGCCTCCAAGTGCTAGGATTAAAGGGGTGCACCACAATTTCTGAAAATAGAAAGGGACTAAGATTTTTGCATATTTCGAATATTAAATTACAGTGTTGAAACCATGTGTTCTTGCTAGCACACTTGAATGTGGCTATAAATGGAACTCATGTGTATATTTATGATTAATGGCATACCATTTGGTGACTTTGTATGTGTGTGTGTGTGTGTGTGTGTGTGTGTGTGTGTGTATGGTATTCTTAACTGTAATTGCTCCTAGCTTAAGCAAAATGTATTGGTCACATGTATTCTGTAACAATTGTTCCCAGGATATTCAATTTTTCTGCAATGTTTCCTTGATGGATATGTCTATTTGTATAACCTGACAAATGAAAATTAGGAAAATATAAATAAATCCATTTACCTTCAAATATCTTCAAAAGCTAAGTTTTGTCCTAAAAGTATTGTTAAATTCTATGGTTTTAAACAGTTGGAAATTACCATGAATTGGAAAAGTTTCTAACAATTAAAATAAAATAATTTGCCACATGTTTTAAGTTCTTCTGCCTCAAATGAAAATATGTATCTCCTCTAAGTATACATGGTCAAGAAGCAATCCCTGGAGCAAACAGTATAAAAATGAATCACAGGAGCTAGTGGCATGTGTTTATACTGTCAAGTAGTTACACAATATTAGAGCCAATATGGTAAAAATAAAGGAACAGATGACAAAGACACTTGACAATTTAAAAGGTCGAAGAGATAAACAATATAGCAGTAAAGCTAGGTGAAATTACACAGCATGGAAGTGTTCATCTTGCATATGGCAATTCCCCAAATTTCATTTCTCAAAGGCCTCTTGGAAGTAGAGTATGGAACATTGCAGCATTCACCAGAAATTTGATGAATTTTCCAACAAAGTATTACATAAATAAAATAATAATGTTCTTCATAAATAAATGTCAATGATCCTTTTATATTAAATAATTATGGGCTCCTAAAACACATAAGCATTTTAATTATTTTTAATCTATCATACTTTGCTATATAATGAGGATGGGGGCTAGAGAAATGGCTTAGTGGTTAAAGCACTTGCCTGTAAAGCCAAAGAACCCAGGTTTTATTTCCCCAGGACACACATAAGCCAGATACACAAGGTCATTCATGCATCTTGAGTTCGTTTGTAGCAGCTGGATGCCCTGGTGTTCCCATGCTCTCTCTGCTTCTCTCTCTCTCTGTGTCTCTTTCTTTAATAAATAGATAAAAATGAAATATTAAAAAATATAATGAGGATGGTTTTGAGAAGTGCATAGTTGAGCAATTTTGCCACTGTGCAAACAGAATACACAAATGCACTGGGATAGTTGTGAAGCCACTCATTAGCCATCCTATGGGACCACCAGCATACACGTTCCATTGTCTACAATGTGGCTAATTGGGACACACTGCATTTATTGCAGTAATGAACTTTATAAAATGATCTGTCTCTATTTAAATTAAGATTAAATTATTGAGGCTTCCTACGCAATCATTCCTTGCTAACCACAACAGGTTGGCTCCACACACTCAATTACCAATCCCCCTTACCACCATGGATGCCCAAATCCACAGATACAGAAGTTACTTAAAGAAACTATACTGTATTTGTGTACAGCCTATGCACATGTTCCTGTATATTTGATTACATATTATTCGTGATGATGAACACAATGTAACCTCTCTATAAAAATCTAAGCTACTAAATTGCTCAGGTAATAAGGACAAGGCAGGAAACCAAAGCATGTCCAGGGCAGACACAAAGCTTTGAAAAGCTTTTCAACCTGTGGTAAAAGAGTCCATGTTTGTGGAAACCACAGAGTAAGAGGACTGGCGTTGCAGGAGGAGAAATCCTCGAGGGAGCACTTTTATAAAACAATTCTAGCACAGGAGCTCCAGCATGTCTTGTCAGCCAAATCTCCTCTTTCCTAACCGCACCTTTACCCAAGTCCAAACCATGGCCACGGGTGACCTTTGCCTGGTTTGTACTTTACGTAAGCACTCTTGTGTCTGGCTTTTTGGTCAAATAAAATCATTTTTGTTATCTATTCATGTTAATGAAGGCACTCATAGTTCTTTGAGGCTCAGTTGTGTATACACAGTGATATTGTATATATTTACTGCCTTTATCTTTTGTTTTATCCATTTTTTATTTTTTGAGGTAGGGTCTCACTCTAGCTCAGGCTGACCTGGAATTCACTATGTAGTCTCAGGGTGGCCTGGAACTCATAGCGATTCTCCTACCTCTGCCTCTGGATTAAAGGTGTGCGCCACCACGCCCAGCTTATCTTTTGCTTTATTTTTAATAGGTATTGAAATTGTTCATACATTTGTGTCTGTGAGGTGATAAATTGCTATAAACATCCTTATGCACTTTTTGACAAGGTCTGTTACGTAACTCAGGCTGACATAGGACTCAACATTGTCTTAGGATTTGTGCTATTGATGTTTTCTAGCTGGCTTGTTTGTTTTGTTGTTGTTGTTGAAGACATGTTCACATTATGCATCCCAGACTGACCTCAACTTCAAAATGGTCCCACTTCTATCTGCCATCCCAAGAATGGCAAGCTTGTATCACCACACCCACCCATATGGCTTTTAGTTCATATGAATGAAAATATTATACATATATATAAAATTTAGAGTGGATATAATTTGAGTGGATTCAGGATATTACTGAATATGAATATTTTGGTAATTACTGCACCATGATTTTTCCAAACATTTTGAAAGATGGATAAAGACTATATAGAAAAAGCACAGAAAGGAGTAAGCACCAAGGTAAAATAATACTAAATTTGACTACAATCAAATCAAGGTTTTATAAATAATGTGCATTATTAAAAGAGAAAAGGGGGCTGGAGAGATGGTTTAGCAGTTAAGGCGTTTATGTGTGAAGCCTAAGTACCCATGTTTGACTCTCCAGACCCTACAAAATCAGACTCAGAAAAGGTGAGGCAAACAAAAGGTCATATGTGCCCACTAGGTGTCGCAAGCATTGCGAGTTTGTTTTACGTGACTAAGGCTGTTGTGCACCAGTTCTCTTTCCCTTTCTGCCTCTCAAAAAGAGAAAAGGGCAAGCCCAAAGTGTTGGACAAGATATTTAGAACCTCATAATCAGTGAACAATGTGATCCTATACAAAATGTTAATAAAGCAGATGACTTTAATGAGTCCATAAATAGAAAAAAATGTTAAGAGTAAATAGGCAATATTTTAATTTATTTACTTATTAGAGACAGAGAAAGGGAGAGAGAGAGAGAGAGAGAGAGAGAGAGAGAATGGGTGCCCCATGGCATTTAGCCACTACAAATGAACTCCAGGTGCATCTGGCACCATATGCATCTGGCTTACGTGGGTACTGGGGAATCAAGCATCGAAACAGAATCCTTAGGCTTCACAGACTAGCACTTAACCACTAATCCATACTAATCCATATTTTTTTTTTAAGGTAGCGTCTCACTCTAGTCCAGACTAACCTGGAATTCACTGTGTGGTCTCAGGGTAGCCTTGAATTTACAGCAATCCTCTTAACTCTGACTCCCAAATGATGGGACTAAAGGCGTGTGCCACCACGCATAGCTAATAGGGAAATTTAATATGGAAATTTAAGTGATTTAGGGTCTTCAAATTAAATGAGACTCTACCACATTTTGACCTGCATGATACTAAATTTTACACAAGAAATGAAGCCATAAATTGATATGGCAATATGAACATTGTCAATAATACAATGGTTCATTGTTCAAAATTTAAAATTAACATGTTGTTCAGTGAAAAAATGATTGTCATTGGAAGAGATGGTAAAGACTCCAGTGGTGTGCCTCCCCAAAAAACCAGAAATCTAACTGGCCAAATGTCAGAATCAACATTTTTGGGATTCTGGAAATTTCTGAGAGTCTTTCAAAAACTAAAAGGTTACTCATTTAAAAGTTTCAAAACTAGAGGATGAAAAATAGCGATTGAAATTATTTTTTAAAGGGAAATAATTACAATAGGGTATTTGAAGGAATAAAATCAATAATGCATGACCCACATTCCCCATCGGTGAGGGTCCCTTTGGAAGAGGGAGGACAGGGAGGAGGATAATGGAGTCGCCATTATGAATGTAAAATGAAAATAATATAAATAAAAATAAATTATATTAAAAAAGAAAAAAAATCAACAGTGAAATGAGCATTAGAGGGGCTTAAGAGATTTGAACAGACTAAAGAAACAAATAGCAAACTTTAAATGTACAACAACTGAGATGATACAATCTGAAGAATAGCTGTTGAAAGGAGAAAAGGAGTTTAAGAGCCCCTAAGCCTCCAAGATTCCTAATAGGAGATGAAGGAGAAAAGAGGAGGTAGTTATAATGTCTGAAGAAATAATGATTAAAAAATTCACAAATTTATCTAAAGATCCATGAAACAAATCTAAATATTATAAGCTCAAAAGATCCACAATGAGAAACATTATCACCAAGCTGTCAAAAGACAAAAACAATCCTGAAATGAAAACTAGAGGAATGATTCTTTTGTTCAAAGTAATATCAGAAAGCCTGGGGGCATAATCAGTGGGGTAACATTCAAAGAAATATATACACATACATATATCTTCCATCCACAACTCTGTAACTAGTAAAACTGTCCTTTGTCACTGAACAGAGGTCATTAAGACATTCCTAGAAAAGCTGACACTAAATAAATGACATAGCAATTCGTTCAACCTGAAATGACAGACTAGACAAGAGCAGGTATCTACAAAACATTGAAAGTCTGCCAACTAAGAGCGAGCATATGTGTGTATGTGTACACAGAGCCTGATATCTGTGCATTCCTAATTTGCAAGTTTTAATTATAATAGTGTTTAAATTTTCTGGGTTTTAAAATAAATGTCCATAAATAAATATGCACAGGGCAACAAGTTTGGAGTATGGTAGTTTGAATATGATGTGCCCTATCAACTCATGTGTTTTGGTCCCCAGCTGGTGACAACTTGAGAGCTGGAGGTTGCCTAAGGAGGCATGTTCCTGAGGTTGGGCTATGGCGTATGATACTAAGCCTCCCCTTGCCAGAGCCCGGGTCACTATCTTGCTGCGATCTTCCACCGTCTGGGACCAGGAGTCATTTCCAGCCTTGGCGCTACCATTTGCCTTTCATTGTGAAGCTTCCCCTTGAGACTGTAAGCGACAGTAAACCCTTTCTTCCTGCCAGCTTTTGGTCAGGGGTTTGGTTCCAGCAACACCAGGTAACTACAACGGGCTGTAATGTGTAGACATGACTAGTTACAAAATATGGAATGTTGTGCTTTGAAATATGAATGTCATAATTTGGTAACAAATGTAGAGAAATTTTAATTGCGGAGGTTTTTCTTTTTAACTTTTATTACATTTGGGGGGGGATTCTGAGGATTGAACACAGGGCCTTGTATATTGTAAGCATATTCTCTAAATCCTGAATCACAAGATAATTAAACTATAGAAACTATAAAATATGATCTTCACAGTGAAGTAATACATTATTTTCCATGTAAAGAAAATTGTTGGTGGGGAGCTTTAACAGAAGAAACAGACACTGTTGTAATATTCTGCTTGTAGTTACAGTGTGATGTCTCAGGCTGGAAGGAACTCTAGTTGATTCACATCACACATAAGTGTCCTGACTATAGTCAGTGTGACACTAAATTCATGTCCACTAACCTGCACCATTTATGCTGACTTAGTAGCTTTGACATTGATGACTACTGCTTTCTCAATTTTTTTTTGTTTTGTTCATAGTTAAGGTTCTTCTCACTGTGCTTGTATTTGGTAGGCCCACTGACCATTCATATGCCCCATCATGAATCTCATCAACTCTAGGGGAAAGATTCAAGAAAGTCATAAAACAAAATAGAATATTTAACATACACACAGTTTTATCAAACAAGGACCATGTTGTTTTAATGAACTTTTAAGCATATCTTTAGTAGAATGTAATATTCACAAAGTTCAGTTAACCACTCTGCCCAGCTAATTTGTAAACATGCTTTAAGGAATAGTAAAAGATTTAAAAGTTGAATGTTAAAGTGATCACTCTAATATAGACTCAAAAGAGTAGTAACATAATTCTTCATAAAGTGCTTCACAACTATGGCAGAATTAATTGCTTTGATTTGATTTTTAACATAAAAAATGATAGAAAGAGTATCTTCCATAGACTGTGGACTTACAATGTGCCTTCAGGTGATTACTGTTATATTTTTGATGGAATTAGTTTAATATAAATATTTCACATTTATATTTTATTATTTTGTCTTATAAGACAATATTTTTCTTCTTTTTCTCATATGAGACAAACTAAGATCCAAACTCAAAGATGGAGTCCAGATCATTAACAAAAATACAAGTCTCTTTAAGTTGTTCAAAATTCACTATTAAGTTTATAGGAAAATAAATGAAAATTTTGCTTATTTTGTTTACATTTTTGGGAGCAAATAGAAAATGCATGCTTGTTTTAGTACGTGTGGATTTTAAAGCAATTAGATGGAGAATCTGGAGCCTATAAATATTTCAGAGTTCCTTGGCAATCGTTTACAGTATTTTCACAATGTTGCTTTTCAACTCTCCCTCACAAGCATGCAGTCACTTTTTTTTTTTTTTTTGCCTCTTAAAGATGGTGAGGGAAATTACCACTAGACAATTATCCTTAAGTGAACATTTCCAAGTGTATTATTAGTCAAGAGGGCAATTTCCAATCCATTTGAGTGAATTTAGAGAGCTGAATCTTGCTTGAAGGAATGATTTATTTTTCTAACAGCAACCACTTAACAGCAGGCATGCCAGTCATTTTTATATGTGTAGCTCACAATGTTAAGTGCAACCTCTCAAAGGAAGCATTCTTCCACGGACAGCATGTGCACAGCAAGAGACTTCATGCATTGTGAGGAGCAACAGAGGCATATGTTAAAGTTACCCTCTAGATTGCTGGGAAATTTTCTATGACGTCAACAAAGGAACATATGGAAGAAGTCATATCAGAATGATCTGACAAGGTATAGGATGTGTCCTTATAGACTTGCAATGGGAGGCATATTGTTTCAGTTCTATGTCCTCTTCCCATGAAAACTAGCAAGGGTACCTGAAGAGATTTCAGCACATTCCATTCTACTGACTATTGTAATAGTGAAGGAATGAATGAAGCCCTGAATAATAGAGATCTGAAATAAGTTGGAATTTCGTTTTTCCTCAGTTCAATCTAAAGTTTGAAGGTAAGCTGTCCAGAGTTGGTACCACGCTGGCTCTTCGTGGTTCTGCTCCTTATCCTGAGCAGAGGGCTTTCATTCTAAAGGCACCTTTTATTCCAGATACACTGGAAACGTTAGCCATCTGTATTAGACAGCGAGAAAATCAGGAGATGGAACATAGAGAATCATACCACATTCTTCCCATCTTTGAGTAAGCTTCACCAAAAATCCCATTCACCAATTTCTCCGTACATTTCCCCTCCTGGTTCACTTTAATAACTATACCTGGCTACAAAAAGGTTTGGAAATCTAGTGCTTGAGTTAGGAACATTTCTTTTTCAATTAATTTGCATTCAATTGCTAGGGAAAATGAACATTTTTACATATATAGTTTGCAATTCTAAATGTACTTTCTCAAAGGCATCGTATATTTGATTATATTCAAAATAAAACTGCATCCTGTAGTCTGTACCATAATACAAAGGAGCTGGATGCTAAATAATGTAGCCCTTCAGTTATTCATTCATTTATTAGTTCATCTTTTCTGTTTTATTTATTTATTTATGAGGAAGATACAGAGAGAGAACGAATGGGCATACTGGGGCCTCTAGCCACTGCAAATGAACTCCACACACATGTATCACCTTGTGCATCTAGTTTACAAGGGTATGGGGGAATTGAACCTGGGTTTTTAGGCTTTGCAAACAACCATCTTAACTGCTAAGCCATCTCTCCAGCCCTATTCCATCTTTTAAAATGAACTATCAACTATTCAATCGATGCCATGTACTATGCTAGCATGGAAATACAGATTTAATAATTCCTTTTGATATTACATAACATAATAATAAAGCTATACAATGTATAACTTATTACAATGTGGAGCCACATCTGTGATATTGATAAGTACAGCTTCTTGTATGCATTCATTCACTAAATCATTCTGAAATATTGTCAGCAGTAAGAATTTACTATGTACTATATAATGTAAATGAGATTGGAGACCTTTGCTTTCGTAAACCATGCAAGCTCAGTGTCACATTTTGTTGTTTTCTTTCTCTTGAAATTCAATGATTATATCTTACCTCAAAATAATTAACAATGGAATGTCTTCGGGAGATCCAAAAATACACAGATACTCATACTCACATCTGAGCATCCTCAAATGCACAGGACATCCTCTCACTAGTAAGATGTGTTCAGCTCATAAAGTCAACACAGGTACACCATGGTAAGAGTGGAAAACTTCAGTTTGTAGGGCTAACCTGTCAAGTGAAGTTGATAAAACAGACATTGACTTTCTGGTGACTGTCATTTAGGAGTTGTGCCATCCCAGATACGCTTCCTAGAAGAAGTAAAACGTAATTGGTAGGAGGTAGCTGAGCTCAAGTAGGAGGTAGGGCACAGAAAGAAAAAAAAAAGAGAAATAAATGTGACACTAGCCAAAAATTATGTCTATAGGCTGAGAATGTAGCTTAATTGATAGAGGGCTTGACTAGCATGCACAAAATCCTGAATTTGAAGCCCAGCATTGCATATACTGGGTATGGTGGCACACACGTATAATCACGACACGGAAGAAGAAAGTGGAATTTATTGATGATTGAGTCCAAAAGGAACCACATTGGAAAAGAGAGCACAGATGTTTTATTATCTGTAGACTTACCATTGGCGAGAGTAACAAGAGGAGTTTCCTCTGGACATCCTTTCTTTCTTCTTACAATTCATACCTACAGCCTGTGGCATTTCTTTTCTCAAAGACTTTTCTTTAGAATGTCCTGTCACTTTGAATGTAAATCATAATAATGCCATTAATAATAATAACTGACATCTTTGAGATCTTAGGATGTGTCCAGAGGAAAAGAAAGAACAAGACCACAAGAACAACCCAGCAACACACAATGAGTATTAGAGACATCGAATGCTCTTTTCAGGTTTCTGTAATTAGTGATTGGTGTTCATGCCATCAACGAAGTGTAAGTAATTGGGAATTGAGTTAGAGTGTCTCCTAGTCCATAAAGCATGAACAGTTAGGACTATAGAAAAAGAAAACACTTGAAATTAATATGGAAGAATCTTAGTAAATCCCACTTTCCTTTAGAGGAAACATAAATACTTTATTATTAATGATAAAGCAGGGAAATTGCTGCTCCCCTGGTGTTCTGTTCTCTGTAAGCAACAACTTATGTGACTTTAATGGCTTTCAGAATTTATGTTCAAAGAACTGTATCCAAGGACTCTATTAGTCTCATCAGAAAGATTTTTTTTTCTCTCCTGACAAACCTTGATACAATCTTCTTGATACCAGTTTTAAGCATACCTTGATTGGTGAACCTACCTAAATAAACCAATTACATCAGACCTAGTTTATTCAATTGATTCTGATGTTTATCTGGTTATAGATGCTGCTGATGTTAGATAGCAGAGGCAGAACTTTTGTGTAATTTTCCTGCTAAATTATTTTAACAAGATTAAGCTAATAAATGTCGCTCTCAATTTTATGATCTTTTGTTTGAAATCAAACTTAAGAATTTTATAAGCTTTGCATTTAAAACTGTTTATTTCTTAAAGCTTGCTTGTTTTGAGTAGCTCATGTGCAAAAAGCTGAATTTACAAAACAAAACTTATCCCCCCCCCAGTGTCAAAGAGCATGCAATATTGTGTTTAAAAATTCCAATATACAAATTCATAAATTTTATAATTAGCAAAACTTTGGTGGTCTGCTAGGGAACCACTAAAAGGAAAGACACCATCGGTCAACCAAATCAGCAAAAATATGAGTATGAAACAAACAAAAATCTGAAAAAGCTTCAGAACAGAGATGGAAACTTAGATTTAGCAAAATACCATAGTGGTGGGTACACGACAAATATATTTTCACAAACCCATAAAACTTTAAAGCACAGATGCTTATCTTAAACAAATTTCAAAAGCCATTTAGTTGATGAGAGATTCCAAGATGCAACGTAGAATCTTATAAAGCATGTGTGCATTGCAGACTTACAAATGTTTGAAACAACCTCATTGGCCCAGGTAAGAGACCCAGTTTGAGGACCGGGGAAGGCATGAACAAGATTTCACCTGTAAAGATTCTGGAAAATAATATAGCTTGTCACCATCTGGTGCTAGACACTTCAGACATATTTCAGACCTCTGACCCCCAGAGAAATGATAGAATAAATTTATGTGGCTTAAAGCCATCAATTTTATAATAAGATGTTATAGCAGCAATGGAGAATCAACACAGTATAACACGCTTTTTTTTGTTTTGAAAACGTGGATGGCTTGGGCACAACCACATCCTACTAAAAGTGAGCATACACAGTGTTCAGGGTGTTCCTTGGAACCATTTTCCAAGAACAAGGACAGAACTCTTTGAAGCAATATCTAATTCTGTAATTGGGTTAGAAAACACACACACACACACACACACACACACACACACACACACACAAAATTGACCTGAGTTGAGAAGATAAGGCTGGGGGCAGTAGGGTGTACTTCATCACCACAAGTCTTGGCAAATGGTTATCAGTCTGTTATTATGGAAATTGAGTCAGGCTT
The DNA here is from genome assembly GCA_036365145.1 of Orientallactaga sibirica. Lineage (NCBI taxonomy): Eukaryota > Metazoa > Chordata > Mammalia > Rodentia > Dipodidae > Orientallactaga > Orientallactaga sibirica. Next base: position 5,571,183 of record JAEOAD010000048.1, read on the forward strand.
TTACATGGGATTCACAGCACAGGATGAACCAAGCCAAAGACAAGGGAGAGGGGGAGATGAGGAGATGGGAGGAGGGAAACAAGGCAATTGCCTATTGGTGTCAAGGGAATAGAAAATTCCTAACAGAGCTTCAGGGAGGAAATGTAAAGAACCCACATCAATCAGGCAGTGTGGAGGTGCAGACTGATAAGGGGGGACTGATTCAGGAAACCCACTAGTTTAAAATCTTCATCACTGGGTCAAATCAGACTATGTGCAGAAATAGAAGGGTGGTGGCTCCCAGTGATGGACTGTATCAAAATGACCTGAAGAAGCTGTCTACTGCTCACCGGTTCCTGTTCCAAAGAGCATCAGGTGGAGTGATGAAGGTAGTGCCAAAGAAATACAACATCATCTCCTTTTTAGCAAATACATTAGATTATCTGCAACAAAACAAAAACCATTACGTTTGCAATGATGCTACCTTGTGAAGTATGCCCTCACTTTACTAAAAACCAAACAATGGGGGAAAAAAGACTACAGGGATATCATTGAAGATACGCCTTAATTGTAGAACTTCTGAAAAATTCTTTTCTGTTAAACTAGAAAATGTAGCTCATGTAACTTTATTCTTTGTCTCTAGGAAAATTAGTCAAATCTATTAACAAAGAGTATATTGTATGTTGGTTGAGGTAAAATAATTGTACCTTGAATGCTCTATGTTCATCCTGTCCTATTTTATGAAAATGGAATAAGAAGGATATATTCATGTGGAGTCATAAGCTACAAACCATAAGCCAATTTCTTGTTTAAAATAATAGATGCATTTTGATTTTGAATATAAATGCATTTGAAGTAGTTTTAAAGAGCTGATGTTATGAGATTGCTCATTTTCACTGTGTTAATGTACAATGATAATGGCATGTGCAATTTTAAGTGCATTAAGCTTGGCTTGACTACTTCCTTGTGTACATATTCCTGCTCTGAAATTTAATTGAAGCTCAATGATGTGTATATCTCTGTCTTCTTTAAAATTACTCTATTATGCAGATCTAATATGAAAACAGATCAAAGTAGTATTTGACATGACTTCTTACATTTGAAGTAGAATTATCTTGTTTTTGATGGTAGAGGATTTCTAAATGGAATGACATTTAGAGGGGGAAAATATCAGTTTCCATTATTTAGAACAGAGCTCTGAGAAATACGTTCAAAAAGAAAAACACATTTCATATGTGCTATTAGAAGCAAAGAGTAAGATGGGATTTTAGAAGCCATCCATCACAGTTCTTTCATCTTACAAATAAGGTTATAACCTAGCAGATAAGCACAGTGTTTTTGTAAGGGAATTGATCCTCTTTGGGAGATAGAAGGATAACTGGACAGGATGCAGTCTAAAATTCCACAAAATCTCTGGTTAATGACAAAAAGATAAAGTGAAGATAAATTTTTACTCTGTTTTGCTCATTAACACATCAGCTAGGCTACCTCCATCTCTGTATACTGTAAGGTCAGTTTAGCACAAAATATATTTATTGGAATAAAGTAAGTGAAGGACCTGGAATGGGTGTGGTGACTCACACCTTTCCTATCAACACTCCAGGAGGGCTGAGTCAGGAGGATTGCTGTGACTTTGAGGCTAGCCGGGACTATGTGAGAACATACCTCATAAAAGAAAAAAGGAATCTCAGAATCTTAGGGTTCTGGATAATAGTACAACCCAACACATGTGTAGAGCATAGGAAGAGAAACAGACATTCTGTGAAGTTTTCATGTCTACACACAGAGGTAGACATGTAGGTCATAATTCATCTGTTCTCTCTCTGTATCTCTGACATGCCATGAAGTTAGAACTATGCCACATGTTCTCAACCCCATGATGTTGTGCCTCACAATGGACCGAGAATGAACAAAGATCAAGATAGAAAACTGAACTTTCTAAAACAAAGGGCCAAAATAAACCCTTCCTCTTGTATGTAGATTCTGTCTGTATTTTACCATATCAATGAAATGCCTAACATTTATGAACTAAAGTTCACAGAGTATTTCAGGGTTATATTGACATGCCCCTGATGGGGCTAGTGTAAATTTGACGTATACATTTAGATTGTATATGTGATTTCTTTTTTAATTCTACATTAATAGCTACTCTATGACAATTTCTGCATATTTGCTATTCTCTTGCCAGGGAAGTATCATCACCCTTCCACTGTTTGGAGATGATTGCAGAACCATCCTTCTCTTGTCTGGCTGTGACATCAGGGATGCCACTATGGACCACTAAAATGCATTCTACACTTCTTTTTTCATAGCAGCAAAATTATAACTGGGGGTCTGGAAAAATGGCTTAGCTGTAAGACACTTGCTTGCGAAGCCTAAGGACCCTTGTTGGATTCCCCAGGACCCATGTAAGCCAGATGCAGAAGAGGGTGCATGTGTCTGGAGTTCATTTGCAGTGGCTACAGGAACTGGCATGCCCATTCTCTCTATCTGCCTCTTCCTCTCTTTCTCTCTCTCAAATAAATAAATAAAGTATTTAAAAAATTATAGCTGGGAATGTGACTTTACTATATCTGTCAGTATTCCTGTAAGTCATTGTGGACTTGTGATCAAGCTGAGGATGTATGTGCCACTTCTCGACCAAGGCTAGACTGTACATCTGCCTCACCTGATCCATGCAATGATTCTCTCCTGGCTGGAAAGGCAATGAGACTATCTATTTAGAACTATCGGGATTACAATGGCTCTGTAAATTACTATGTACTGTTCCCCCACCCAAACACTCACCCTACATTTTCATGTGGAAGAGTATTGTCAAAGAGAACTTTGGCAATTTTCATCCCACTGTTTTTTTTTTTTTTTAAGACAGCATTATATAATCTCAGCATACACTAACAAAATCAACAAATAAAGCTTCCCTTTGGTTAACATAGCAGAAGGAGACCTTAATAAAATTTATAATGACAGTAAAAAGATCCAAAATATGATTAAAGAAAGCTTGTACTTATACTAATTGAGACAATTTGAAGAATTACACTTGCATAGAAATAATGTTCTTAGGAAAGAAAAATGTCAAGATGCTGTAAATGAGGGATCAAGTTATATACAGCCTACAGACCCATGCTAACTCATTGCTTGCTTTTGTAAAAATAAAATTATTAGAACACAGCTTTTCCATTCATCAACCTGTTAGTGCCATGGAGAATAGCTAATGTACAGATTGTAAAGTTATTATGTGGCTCCTTATCCAAAAGTTTGTTGCTTTCTGCCTTAAATGAATACAGAATATTACCCAAGAAAATGTTTTATCCCAGGAAATAGAAAAGTCAAACAATAGATACAATAAGGGGATATCTGGTAGTATTTCTCCATGAAGATCAAAGGATTTAAAGGTCAGTTGACAGGTTGGAGAGATGGCTCAGTGGTTCAGGTACTTGCCTGTAAAGCCCTAGGACCTGTATTCAGTTCCCCAGTACCCATGTAAAGCCAGATGCAGGATGTGACACATGCACCTAGAATCATTTACAATGGCTTGAGGACATAGTGCACTTCTCAATCTCTTTCTATCTGTTTTTCTTTCTCTTTCTCTCTCTTTGTCTCCCTCTCTCTTCTCTCTCTCTCCCTCTCAAATAAATGACTAAACAACAATAAATAAATAAGATTTAAAGTCTACTGTAGGATGTGCAATGATTTCTGGGCATCACCTTGATATACTGAGCAAAATCACAGGCATAGAACCTGCAAGCTGGGATTGTGTGGAACTAGAATGCACCTGCATTGGAAGGGAAAATCACAGAGAAAAGAGGAAGCCCACAGGCTGGGAGGAGATATTATTAAAAATATATTTTATAAAATTAATATTGAATGTGTAAGAAATGCAAACAACTTCATAATAAGAAAATAAATGACCAGAGCATACGATGGGGAGAGGACCTAAACAAGATATTTCTGAAAAGAAAACATATAAATGCCCAGTAGGTACATAAAAATGCTCAGTGTCACTAATCAATAGAAAAGCACAAACTAAAACCAAAATTCAGAATCACCTCACTCCTGTGAGGATAAGGTGTTTTCAGGAAGACAAAAAGATGAGGTCCAGGTCATGTGATTATGGGGAAACCCAAGTGAGGAAATAAATAGCTTTCCAAATATATTCCAACTCATAGAGAAGATGACTAACATCAGGAGAATGTGTGACACCCCTGGAATGAACTTTGCAAAAGGAAATGTCTATTCATGGGCTTCACCTTCACCTGTGCTAGAAAGAAACTTTACCAACAGATCTCTGTCCTCAGAGAAAAACTCCATCATGAATGATCAGGGAGGATGTTATGTTAAAGAATTCAGGCACAGAAACACAGATGACACATGTCCCCATGTATATGTAGAAACCTATGACCATTGGCAGTAATGCCTTGTTTGCAGTTGATTCCTACTCCCAAGTCAGAAAATTGGAAATAAAAATGTCACTTACTTAAAAATATATTAAAATTAACATTGACAAGTAGGTGCATTGTTGAGGATTGCTGCAACCCACTTTTAAAAGTTATCCCTTAAAATACCTGTGATGAAGATCACCTTTGTCGGGTGCAGACTGAGTGGGCACAGTCCAGATGCCACAGCAGGATCCCTTGTTGAAAATCTTGCCAGATCATGCGACCTAAAGAAGACAATGAAAGAAAGTTCAACTCCAAGGAAGAACTAAGAACAATAAATGATGTCAAGGTTACATTTTGTGTTTGCTCCCTTTTAAAAGGTCTAGAGTATGTGCATTTTTAACAAGTTGTACAATAATACATCTTGACTTTATTGTATACTATTGGGTTAAGGAGATAAGTGATAAGATCACATTGTAACTATTTCTTTAAAAATCTAATTTTTGAAATGTATTGTCTCTCTATGTCTTTGCTCCTGTTCTGATAAACTTACAGGTTTGATTTTTCTTTGGGTATAGAAAATAATAGCTACAAATTTTAGCCAGCCTTGAATTCACACCTTAGCTGAGGATAACTTTGAACTTATCTTTTTACCTCTACTTCCTGAGTGGAGGTATGACAGGCATGCATCCCCACACTTGGTTTTGTGTGATACACAAACCACATGACACTTGCCCCCACTCATATGTACAATCTAAAACCTTCAACTCATAGAAGTATAAAGTGAAATGATGATTACTGGAGGATGAGGGGGACAAATAGGAAGACACACTGTTGTTCTAAGTTGGAAAAAATATCACACATAGGAGGGAATAAGTTTAGAAGTTTCTAGGGAGCATAGAAACCTTGAACAATAAAAGGTATATATATATTTTAATGGCATTACTTCTTTAAAATAATGAAGAATCACTATACTTTTGAAATTTATCCAATCATGAGATATTTCATAGTAAACAAATAACAAAACCAGCTCATGGATGATGGAAAAGTATTTGCATATGTAAGCTATATATCTCTGTTTATATTCAATCATTTCTAACTGTAGACACTGACAGTAATTAAGAACAGTGGTAACTAGCACCCAGATAATTTTTATAAATATTATTCTTCATTAAGTCCAGACAGGGTTCTTTATAGAAAATGTTTATTCTAGTATTAGGGCTGGGAAACTAAATTTTAAATGAACCTGAAAGTCTTCCTGTGCCAGAAAGTAAGCACAAGATCTAAAATGCTAAGGTTGTGTAAAGTAAATTGTAGCCAGCTTAAAGACTGCCCAATATAGAATGATGATGATATAAAATAAGTGATTAGTAATAAGTAACAATAATGTTGGGACAAAGTACAATCCTTGAGCCAAAACTCATTTAAACAGAAGGATCGATATTTTTATTAATAATTACACAATAGGCAAGGACTATAGCTCAATAGTAGAGAGCATGTCTAGCATGCATGAGGCCCTGGGCTTTTCCTAAGTAAATAAATAAGGAAACAGATAAGAAGGGGAGACTCTTTTCCTTAGACTCACCTGCCAACTAACAACTAAAGATGGAAGACTAATTTTAGAAAGTATTGGAGAACATTGACCAAGGAAATAATCAATGATATTAAGTAGTTAATGAAAGTAATACAAATGAGAATATTTTAGTCTCAAATATTATTCTCCCAAAGTATTCCTTAATTACAAGTTGGGTGAGATTCCATAATATGAAATGGATATGTGAGTGACAAGGTAGAAAATGGGCCAGAAGAATACAAATGTAATTTGACAAGAGCTTTAAAGGACATTCTGAAATATCTCCTAGTGGATGAGCCACCCCAGTTCAACGAGCTTTCTCCTAGCAGATTGGAAAGCCAACCACAAAAATAATTCATCCCTGGGCTAAAGAGATGGCTTAGCGGATAAGGCACTTGCCTGCAAGGCCAGAGGACTCAGGTTCATTTCCCAGTACCCACGAAAAGCCAGATGCACAAGTTGAAGCAAGTGTTTGGGTTTTGTCTGCAGTGGTTAGAGGCCCTGGTGCATCCATTCTCTAACCCCCCCTCTCTTAAATAATTAAATAGACAAATAAATAAATATTAAAACAATTCATCTCTACTCATTACTTCCTCTTGTCTACATTTTGCCTGTCCCTTTACACTCTCTTTGCTTCCAGAAGCAAGAAATACATCCATCTCTACCAGAATCTTCATCCAAACTATACTTTCTTTTTTTTTTTAAATTTTTTAATTTTTTTAAATTTATTTTTGGAGAGAGAGAGACAGAGAGAGATTGACAGAGAGGGAGAGGGAGACAGAAATGGGTGCGCCAGCAGTCTCTCAGCTGCTGTGAACGAAATCCAGATGCGTGCCCCCTTGTGGACAAGTGCGGCATTGCGCCCTTGCCTCACTTTGCATCTGGCTAAACGTGGGACCTGGAGATTGGAACCGCTGGACATTGGAACCAGTTTTTAGGCTTAGCAGGCAGGCACCTTAGCCACTAAGCCATCTCTCCAGCCCCAAACTATACTTGCTGCAAGCACTGTTCATAGGGACAGAATCTAAGATGAGGTCTGGATACCAACCTAGATCAGCAATGGGTATGTCCTTCTTTATAGATAGCAATACCATGCTGAAGGAGTAATGAAAGTATAGCCTAGCAAAATACTGAAGTCAAAGTTTGATATCATAAAATCTATAACAATTCTTAGATCCAAAAGATATATAAGAATACTTAATTCTACGAGACATGTTGGCAAATTATCTTCACAATTAATGTCTAATAATATTCTATGACAAGATACATTATAAATATGTGTTAACATTATTGTATGCATATGTAAGGATACACACTGAGGTTATAACTCTCTTGCCAGGCATGGTGGCACACGCCTTTAATCCCAGCTCTCTGGAGGCAGAGGTAGGAGGATTGCCATGAGTTCGAGGGCCACCCTGAGATTATATAGTGGGTTCCAGGTCAGCCTGAGCTGGAGATACCCTACTTCAAAAAACAAACAAACAAAAAAAGCATGAATGACTATATTAAGATTAAGAATGTATTACTTAACCAACCATTCTGAGTCTCAGTTACCCTACCTTGAAAGTGGGAAATAATTGTGGGTCATGACTCGACTGGATTAATAGATGTGTACAACTGATGCAACACATCTATGTATTTCTGGGAGTGCTTCCAGAAGTGGTTGACACATGAGACAGTGATAACGGATACCTTCCCTGAATGTTAGTGGCACCTTCCAAAAGGCTAGAAGCCCATATGAAATAGGAAGTTGGAGGAAGGCCCCATGGGCTTCCACGAGCTCTTCCTTCTGAGAGAGTGCCCGTCCCCGCTCCCATCTGCTTATTGTCACACTCCACAGTCTTCAGCCTGTCAACACAGACCAATGTCAGTGTTGTTTGTCTTCTGTTGCTGGACTGGGACTACTGAGGCATTCTTTTCCTGGATTGAGCAGCAACATGGTGTTCTGCTTCTCCAAAGCAGATGTCCCATTATTGGGTTACTCAGCCCATATCATATAAGCCAATGCAATAAATCCCCTTCTATGGTGAATGTACATGCTTTCTAATGATTATATTACTTTAGAGAACCCTTCCCAATACAATCACTATGAGGAAGTTGTTAATTGAGAGACTTGGAAGAAATATAGAAAGGTTCTTAGCATAGTGACTGGCATCCAGTAAAAACTTAGTAAGACTGGAACTGTCATCATTGATGTGAGGAGTACATATGACAAAAAGAAGTAGCTTATCCAATTTACTCTTTAAAATAAACGTATCAACTTTTTGTAATGTGAAAAGATTACAGGAATAGACAGAGAGTTTCAAGGTTAATAAGCCTTTAGAAGCTACTTTGTGATAGTGGCACCTTTTATCAGAAATAAAATCTCTTATAAAAAGAAATGAAAAATGTTTCAAATGGACTAAAAGTAACAATGATTTAATTTAACAAACGAGTAAGTAGTTAGTAATTATCAGTTACTCAACTTAACAACTCATAACATTCAAGGGCCTCGGGGGAAATTAACTATTTCAAATTAGGAAAGGATGACTATAAACTCTGAAAGAGCGAGAGAAAAGGGATAAAATTAAAGATAAGCACTTATATAAAGGGTTTTCCATTTTCAGTCTACTTCTGCTCTATGCAATCATTTTGCCTTATTGGATTTCCATTAATTCTGTTCTCAACTAAATCACCCTGAGAGGCTTATTGAATTATTTTTTACCATTAAATACATGGAGACTTTGACATCCTAATACCAACAAAGCCTACCTTTTTTTTCTTCCCATAAATGTGACCTTACCCATTATGATTTCTTCTGGCTCAGTGAATACTTAAAGACTTACATTCAGTACTATTAATGAAAATCAATGACAATAGACGTAAGATTTGAGACCATCTTAAAGCAAATTATGCACTGAACAGAAACTAGAAACTTTTAATGTTGAATTTGTTGAAAAATGATGGGCCATACTTGCATTGTTACAGTTTTTATAGAAATAACACGTTTCAGCATGTTATTAAAATTTACTTTTCCTGAGGGTGGTTGTGATAAAGGTCTCCCCAGGCCAGGTGTATGTACTTTTACTCAGAACTCAGAATGTTCTCCCATTAAAAAAAATAATAATAATTTCAGAAGAGAATTAAAAGTGATTTAAAATATAAAACAAGACCAGAAAATCTATTTGACTTATGTTTTAAATCTCAAAGTCAGAATTTTCTAGGTCATAATCAGATTACATTCACACACTTCAACTGAAATGCTGCCAAGGAGAACTGGGAAGGCAGCATATTGATATTAAATGCCCACTCAGTGTATAACTCTTATTTTATAAATACATCATATTTTGACATATGTATATGAAAACTGATTTTTGCTTATCATATTAATTTTCCCAAGTCTTTATGACAGTGACACTTTCTCATATCATTTCAGGTACTATAAAAGTAATTATACTTCTCCTGAGATTTTTATATTTACATTGCTATGCGGGTGGCTTTTATTCTGAGTCTATGAAAAAATTCTACAATACAGACTTATGGGTAAAGTTAAGCTTTAAATGTTCTTTTTTTTTTTTTTTTTTTTTACAAGCTCCTATTGTATAAGACCACTTCACTATTGAAAATATGTATGTAGATGGTAAGGATTTTGAAAGGCACAGTAAAAATATATTGCATTACATAATCACTAATTCATCTTGAATCTCAATTGGCTAACAACAAAATTTCATAAAGCCAAATACATGGACATGTTCACTGGCACATTTTCAGCTTTTACCTAGAACATTCCCTCACAAAGTATCAGTCTCTCACTGGTCACTAAAGGAGTGAATTCTGCAGGTATAATGAAAATCACAATTACACCGAATTATTACATTAAACATGGCAAACATATTTTAGTAAATCAGTATAAGTATCATTTGATGACTCTGTGTTTCTTTCCTGCATGATCCTAGTTTCCATTAAGACAGTACTTGAGCTGAGGCAACTCCAGGCTTCAAAACTTAAAAGATGTACAAAGAATCTTGCTGTCTTGATCTTGCATTTCTGTTTGTCTAGATAACCTCATAAAATGAGATTATGGATGGAAAAGCTTGTAACTCAATTAGTGTATGGAAGCATATATCAATTTATATATTTTTGTTTCTTTATTAGATATGGACAATTTATATACTTTTGATTAGCTGGTAGTTTATTGATTGACAGAATGGTCCTCCTGTCCACTAACTCCTCCCTCCACCTCCCTAAACTTTCACCAAGTGACTTGATTTAAGAAAACTAATGAGTTCTAGATAGCATATGAGGGAAGAAGTAGCTTCAGATACTAAGTCTTATAATCTACAATAGCATGGAACCAAAAAGAAAAAGCATACAAACCCTTGTAAGACTTCAGTGAAGTCCAATAATTTCCGTTAATATATTAAATGTATTTTTTACACTCTTCCATCTCTCAAGATAACATGACTCTAGAATTCGTTGCTTGCTTGGTGAATTTTTAGCATAAGTTATTAATTAAAGCACTAGGTCAAAGTAGAGGGCCATTGCTGGCAAGGCGACAATACCCCACTGTGCCTTAACAAGTCCTATCTGTGCCTTCAACTTGGAGACAAATTGAGCTTCTGCAGAGAAGCAAGAATCCACTGGAGAACTGTTCTGGTTCTGCAAGGGGGACGGAAAGAAACAAAAATGACTTTCTCCAGGAGGATGCTCCTTTTGGAAACCAAAGTGCCAGGTGCTATGGCAGGAGCAGGAAAAGATCTGGAAGAATTTGAGGAGGAAGCCAACCACATTCACACAGCTAAAACTAGCATGAGCAAATTTTTGTTCCTGCATGGGAAGAACACATACCTAAGATATTTATTCACAAACACAAGTGACTATTTTTCTTCTAACAGTTGCATTGAAGAATGTAGCATTGGAAGGGAAAATAATGAATGCATTTTAAATTCCTCTGTTTGGATGTTTTTGTTTTAATTAGGTTTGTTATATTTGCTTATGTTAATAATAATGAAGAGTTGTCAGAACTGAGAAAAGTTGGGAGTTTCCAGTTAAGGAAGTCATCTGGAGTGAACGGCTGCAACTTTACCATTATTCTAAGTGAGCTCTAACTCCCCCTTCCCTTTCTCAGAAAGGGAGAGAAAAGGAAGAGAAAGGAAAAAACCCTAAGAACACATGGTATAAACTGATACACACACACACACACACACACACACACACACACACACACACCTTGGAATATCTAGAAATTCCAAACCAGAGGATGAACTTTGTAAAATAAACTTAGGCTATTTATTCTTTAATTTTACTTACCTGTATCCAAACCCAGGAAAAATTAGGTAAAAAAGACACATTTCCATCTGTCTATACACATCCTCTCCACATGTTTGTAAAAGGTAGGGTCTCCTGTAGCCAAGGCTGGCCTCAAACTTACTTTGTAATTCAAGATGACTTTGAACTCCTGGTCCTCTTGCATTACCTGGTTCCAGCTTTATCTTTAAATTACCTACTGAATCTAACCAATCATATTTTTACTGCTGCTGTCAACCACTGGTCAAATCCTAGAACATTCTAGCAGCCTACTAGCTGGTCCCTTTGTGCCCAATCAATCTTGCTCTTTGGGTGTTTATTGTCCAGGTTGAAGTAGTTCCTTAGCTTTTTCTTTTTGTTTGTTTGAGGAAGGCTATTGTTCTAGCCCAGGCTGACTTGGAATTCACTCTGTAGTGTCAGGGTGGCCTGGAACTCATGGTGATCCTCCTACCTCTGTCTCCTGAGTGCTGAGATTAAAGATGTGTGCCACCACGCCTGGCTAAATCCTTTCTTTCAAATAATCAATCAGGCATTATGCTTCTTACCTTCTGATAGTTTCCCCATTGCACTTAATGTAAGATGTAAATTTTTTAACACTTGTTAGTTATTATCTTCCCAATGTTAGTTCCAACCTGTTGTCCTTTCTCTACATGTGTTTGATACCTACACATCTCCTTGTGGCTTTTCGTGGGTAGAAGCACCCACTACTGATTCCAGTCTTTCTCCACTGTGCCTTGGCATTAGCTTTGTGACCATCTAAAAGCAGTGGCAGCAGTTTTACCTGGGTTTCATCTGAGTCCTCCCCATCTTCATCCACCATAGGAGCTGCTTTTGTTCTCCACCAATATATGGTGGATATTTCATGAATACATTTATGTGTCTTTAAACCATGGATAGCAATGTCATAAAAAGTTATAAAAATGTCAGAATATCGTAAATACTTCATTTATTTCATTTAAATAAAATTTGAAATCAAACCATGACTCAGAAGCCTTGTAAATATAAACTAGCATCAGCTTTCTAAGATCACTGAACCTAGACACTCAGGAGACAAAGAGGATTTCATGGAAGCAGACTATCTTTATCCATGACAAAACTATGCATATTTTATCCAAAGTTCAAAGCAAAGAAAAGTGGCTCAGTCGATGTTCAGTGGATAAAGTGAGTGCCAAGCAAGCTTAGTACCTAAATTCAGATCCCTAGATTCCACATGAAAGACTGAAGCGGTACCAGGTCTCTATAATCCCAGTGGGTCTACAGAGAGATGGGGAGAGACTTGCGTAAAAGATTTTCATGGGTGGTTGGCCAACAACCCTGGCAAACAAAGCAGTGAACAATATGAGAACCTACCTCAAACCAGGAAGAAGGCAGGGACCCACCCTGAAAGCTGGCCACTGATCTCCATGTGCATCATGGCACATTAGCACCCACATCATGCACATGCGTGCACACACATACACTTTAAATTCAAAATAAAAATAAACACAGGGGTTGGAGAGATGGCTTAGCAGTTAAGGCGTTGCCTGCAAAGCCAAAGGACCTAGGTTCAACTCCCCAGGACCCACATAAGCCAGATGCACCAAGGGGTGCATGCATCTGGAGTTTGTTTGCAGTAGCTTGAGGCCCTGGTGCACCCATTCTCTCTCTCTCTCTCTCTCTCCCCTGCCTATTTCTGTCTCTCTCTCTCTCTCAAATAAATAAAAATAAAATATTTTAAAAAAGTAAACACAGGTACTTTTGGAAGATAGTTGTTTTGTGCACTAACATCAAAATTATTATAATGTTGGGAAATCAATATATCTGAACACCTAAAGTTTTTACTTTGTTCAGTCTTATAGTAATTTAAGAGAAATTTCAGAAAATTACCTCAAATTTCATTTGTTTTGCTGCTCAAAGTTTCACATTTCCAGTTTTATTATTAGGTTTCCAACAGTCTCATGATTTCTTTCTGACATACTAATACTTTCTTATTTTTTAAAATATTTTATTTTATTTATTTATTAGAGAGAGAGAGAGAGTGAGAGAGGCAGATAGAGAGAATGGCCACCCCAGGAGCTCTAGCCACTGCAAAGGAACTCCAGACACATACACCACCTTACGCGTCTGGTTTACGTGAATACTGGGAAATCGAACCAGAATCCTAAGGCTTTGCAGACAAGCACCTTAACCACTAAGCCATCTTCCAACCCCCAGCACTTGAAAAATATTTTTTATTTGCAAGGAGAGACAGAAAGGACAGAGGGTGGGGAGAGAATGGGCACCCAGTGCCTCTTGTCAATGCAAACTAATTCCAGATGCGTATGCCACTTTGTGCATCCAGCTTTATGTAGGGACTATGAATCAGGCCCATGTCATCAAGCTTTGCAAGCAAGTACCTTAACCACTGAGCCATCTCTCCAGCCCCATACCAACACTTTTGCAGTCCACTCGTATATTTCTCACGTGCTGCTGCTATTGACGTCTGATGTTGAAGTGAGCCCTGCAGGCAGCCGACTGGCAGAGAATAGTTTGACAGGCAAGAGAAGGCCATGGAGAATAGACCCCTCCACCATACGATAGCGTCTTCTGTGTGCTTCACTCATCCTCATGATCACACAGAACGACAACGGTGCATAGAGAGAGATGAGAGAGACGCAGGGTCTGTCTGGAACATTGCTTTATACTTGCTCACATCAGTGCATGGGAATTCAGGTGGTGGAAACGTTTTGTTTGTTTTGAGAATGTAAGACCTCCAAACGTAGCCTTGGGTGGGGTTTTAAGATGAATGTGAGCTGCAGAAAAAACAGGCTCTGATGAACAGTTGTGTTTTTTCTCTCTCGGATAAATGGAGAGCTCTGACTTCACAGCTTTTTTTGTTTTTGTTCTTTTAACATTTAAAATTCCTGCAAGTTTTGAGATGGTGTTTTAGAAATGCTTAACATACAATTTCCTGAGAAATTATAATACCTGACCGTATAAATCCAATGAAGATGTGGCTTCTCCAAGGCCAATATCTATCAGTCTTGACATCTGACATGTTCAAGGCTAAACATTTTAATATTTAAGAAAACTTGGCCCAAATCATTTTTTGCATGACTGTCAGAATTTCTGATCAATAAATAATCTAATATGCTCAAAAGCTAATAAGAAGAAAAATAAATAAATAAAATGTACCCCTAGCAGAATAAAATGGTAAGTGGGTTTATTATATTATTTTCCTGTACTGAAACAATATTATTGCCGTTTGAGTAAGAAGGAGCTGTGTATTTACTTGTTATCTGTATGATGATGATACTACTCCAGAGCCATTTTCAAAATGCTATTGATTTTGAAGTCTAACAAAAGTCTTTTCCCTATATTTAGAACTACTTGACTAAAATCAATTTATAACCACGTATATGATTGGGGAAAGTGTGGAACTGGCTGATACCTCTGGACTTCTTCCTAGATTAAGCATTTGTGATCTTCATTTCTCTTTCTCCTGATGAGTAACAAGCAGGATGAAGTGGGACTTCATTTAGTCAAGCTTCAGTTAAGGTGATGCATCTGAATATAAACAACGCTCTCACTCCAAAGCTTTGAAAATTAATTAGGGAAGATATTTCCTGACTTTTCTTAAATAGGCGACAGAGGAGGTAGCTATGGGTGAATTACACTTGCCAACATTCAGCAAAACTCCATCAAACATCCGCTTAAGACGTTCCCGCGGATGTTCCTCACCCTCCACCTCTCCATCCCCTTCCTCTGAGTTTCCTAAAACAGCACTCGCTCCTGTCACCACTTCTTGCTGACTTCTAGGCCTAGAAAATAAGTAAAGATGGCCTTGGCCTTCTCCTTTGATTTCTCAAAGTACTGCTTAACCCAATCAGAACCAGGGAGCTCAGTGACGTCAGAGCATCAAGCAGACGGTGACCTTTCGCAGCAGGCGGGAGCAGCTCACGGTTACGTTTTTACTTCTACCAAAAGCCAGTGATGAGACTTTGCCTTCTATCTTCTCGTGAGTGCAAAAGCTTGGTCATTACTCAAAAAAAAAAAAATATATCCTAATCTTCACTATGCGGTAGTTGCCCAAGTTGTTCAACTTACTATTTTAGCAACTACATTTCAATTTATAAAGTAGGTGGCAATGAATATAAAATCAAGTCCTAGCACACTCAGTAACTCAGTGTGCTTTGTCCTCTTCAGTAACAAAGTTGACAGTTTTCTCATCAATTTTCATTCCTCTAGAAAATGTGTTGGTAAAGTGGAATCTTGAAATAAACCAGTATGTGGTTAATGTTTATCGTTTGAATGACATAGAACAAGTCTTCCCTAACAAAGCAGCCTTTGAATCTCCTAGTTTGGGGAATATCAGTGGATTTTACACAGAAGAACTAGGGGTGCTATTTCTCTAGCCTTTCTTTCATCTTCTCACTCCCTCTAGGCTATAAATTGTGTCTATACCCCGAGTTTGAATAATGGAGGAATTGGAAAAGCAATGTCCTCATAAGAAATGATTGTAAAATTTCCTCATGCAGCTGGATTATGGTAGTAGAAGCCCGTAATCTCAGCAATCAAAAGAATCAGAAGTGGGGCTGGAGGGATGGCTTTGCGGTTAAGGCGTTTGCCTGCAAAGCCAAAGGACCCGGGTTCAATTCTCCAGGCCCCACATAAGCCAGATGCACAAGGGGCCACATGCATCCGTTTGTAGTGGCTGGAGGCACTAGCGTGCCCATTCTTTCTCTCCCCCTCTCTCTTTTTCTCTCTGCCTCTTTCTCTGTCTCAAATAAATAAATAAATAAAATATATATTTTAAATATTTTATTATTTATTTATTTATTTGAGAGAGAGAGAGAGAAATAGGCAGGTAGAGAGAGAGACACACACACACAGAGAGAATGGGCACGCCAGGGCTTCCAGCCACTGCAAACAAACTCCAGATGCGTGCATCCCCTTGTGTAGCTGGCTTACGTGGGTCCTGGAGAATTGAGCCTTGAACCAGGGTGCTTAGGCTTCACAGGCAAGCGCTTAACCGCCAAGCCATCGCTCTAGACCCAAATTAAATATATTTTAAAAAACAAAGAATCAGAAGTTCAAGGGCCTGCTACATGAGAGCCTGCGTCAACTAACAACCAAAACAAAACTTCAGAACCTAGAACTTAGCTGACAGTATAACCATCTGCTGAACCACGTCCAGTGATGATGCCAGTCATATTCTCTGCATAATTAAATACCCAGGAAGTTGATGAAACAGCTGTTTAACCCTTATAAGCTTGACTTTGTAATAATTTGCTTATTTTAAACAAATAAAATCAGTATATTGTATAAGCAGGGTGGGCATATCTAGAGAAGGTTTATCAAGACCCATTGGCTCAGTTCTAAAACTATAGATGTCTCAATATACTTTTTTTTTTTTTTTTTTGAGGTTGGGTCTCACTCTAGCCCAGGCTGACCTGGAATTCACTCTGTATTCTCAGGGTGGCCTGGAACCCCTAGTGATCCTCCTACCTCTGCCTCCTGAGTGCTGGGATGATTAAAGGCGTGCGCCACCACACTAGGCTCATTTTAACATCATTTTAATCTGGTAAATACTAAAAGATCCTCTAGGTAAGTATAGTGATCAATTAGGCCTGTGTTTTCCACCTTCATACCAATATCTGATTGTAACAGTTTAATTGACACTCTAAAAGTGAAACACTCCTGAGAGGTTCTACTGTTCAATTTCAATTATGCATTCCATTACCCTTAGAAAAGAAGATAGCTCCCTTTGTTAGTTGAATATTTTCTTCTTTTGCATGGCCTGAGGTTAGCTTTCCTTTATATGTTTAATTTTTTTGGATATCCTTTGTTATTATCCATGTTACGGTAAGACATTCTAATAATGAACACAATTGCTATTACACCCAACCAACCTTTTACATCTCCCCAAACTGATTTTCTGCCACACGTGAGCAGCTCCAGAGATCACCTGCATCAGTTCAGTGTACTGCAAGAGCCCACCCTTTCTCCTTTTGCCATTTCTTTCCCTTTTACCAGCAAAGAATGGCTCTTGCACCTTCTTACCTGGCTTTGGAGTAGGCTATCTTGGCCTGCAGGAAACTTCTTTCACAAAGAAACAATGGTAACACAAGGACCAAAAAGGAGGGGTCCCTGCCTTCCATTGCATCCAACTGTGCACAAATCACCATTGTGCTGTGACTCTGTTTCAACTTTTTTTTTTTTTTTTGAGGTAGGGTCTCACTCTAGGCCCAGGCTGACCTGGAATTCACTATGAGGTCTCCAAGAGGTCACAGTGATCCTCATTCTCCTACCTCGGCCTCCTCCCAAGTGCTGGCATTAAAGGTGTGTGCCACCGCACGCCCTGCTTTTTCAACTTCTTCTTCTTCTTCTTTTTTTTTTTTTTTTTTTTTTTGAGTAGGGTCCACATCCCTAGTATCCACCATCCCTAGTGGGATTAATAATATACATTAAATATAATTGAATGATGCAGAGAAGGGAGGGAGGGAGGGAGGGTAGAAAGAGGAAAGGACAGATGGTAGAAGGGAGAGAAATAGAGATGCAAGGGAGGGCAGGGAAGGGAAGGGAAGGCAGGGAAGGGGAGGGAAGGGCAGGGAAAGTGAAGGAAGGATGGGGAAGGAAGGGGAGGGAAGGGATAAAGGACACAGAGGCTATGAAATTCCTCCATAAAACAACAGATATTAGCCAGGTATGATAGGACATACGTGTAATCCCAGCACCTGGGAGAATGAGTGAGGAGGATTGTGGTTTCCAGACCAGCCTGGGTTACTTAGAGAATTACACACACACACACACACACACACACACACACACACACAGCCAAAACCTTCCAATTCCAAAATGATCATGTGAAAAATTTAGGAAAAATTTTAAAAATCCTAAATTCTATCCCAAACCTATGAAAACATAATTATCTTAACCATATAGTATATAACCTACAAACAGTTGTCAGTTCATCCTGAAAGAGCCACTCTCTGAGAAAGAGAGAAGCTTAGGGAACCATGTCGTGCCTTGCCTCTCCAGAAGTGTCACTTTACTGGAAGGCTGCTTTCCATGGCTGACCATAGCAGGCCTCTTTGAGATGACATTTAAGCAGATCAAGTGGATGGGCAAAGCCTCCATCAATAACATGACTTAAAATGCTCTCCTAAATCTTATAAATAATAATAATAATAAAAAAGGTCTTTCAAAAAGTTACAGAAAACCTCATCTTGGAGGGCTTATTTTTGTCAAGATATGTTTATGAAAACCACCTCATTCCACCAAAAGCAATTTGATTTGTTTCAGATAAATGTATAGTTGCTGACAGGGCCACATTAAAAGCAAAGATTATCTTTAAAAGCCATTGGAAATGAAAACTACAAGTCTCTAGCCTTTCAACTATGTTTCTATGACTAACATTATAACATAAAATAGCTCAAGCTCTAAAATTATATTGTATAAATTATGGATGCATGAGAATCAGTTTCCTCTGAGCTTTGATAATCACATTTTAAATAGAGTGTGACATGCTGTAATTATAATATTAAAATACTAAGGTAACCGGAATCTCAAAAGGGACACTCCAGCTTTCTGGAAAGATTTTTAAAATGTCATTGTAACTTTTGAAGTTATTTCAATGATATCACCGGAAGACTGTTATTATGTGTTGATTTCAGTTCCTATCTAACTGGATATACTGGCAATCCTTTCTTTTCTTTTTTTTTTGTGTGTGTGTGTGTGTGTGTGTGTATGTGCACCTCTGTGCACATGTTTGTGGAAGCAGAAGACAACCTCAGGTGGCATTCTCGGGATCATTATCTACCTTTTTTGAGGCACAATTTCTCATTTCCCTGGATCTCACCAAGAAGGCTGGGCTGTCTGGTCAAGAAGCCCCCAGGGTCTGCCTGTCTCTGCTTCCTCCATGCTAGGATTACAAGTGTGTACCACCAAGCCCAGCATTTTTTTAAAGTGACTTCTTGGGATTGAAACTCAGTTCCATATGCTATAAGGCAAACATTTCACTGACCAAGCTACCTCTGCATCCTGGTAGACTTTTCAACACTAATCAAAATATCATTATCATATCTTTCTAATAACACTGATTTTACAATTTCTTTTTTTAATTTTTTTGTTTATTTTTATTTATTTATTTGAGAGCAACAGACAAAGAGAGAGTGAGAGTGGGGGCACCAGGGCCTGCAACCACTGCAAACAAACTCCAGATGCATGTGCCACCTTGTGCATCTGGCTTACGTGGGTACTGAGGAAGCAAACTTTGAACCAGGGTCTTCAGGCTTCACAGCCAAGCGCTTAACCTCTAAGCCATCTCTCCAGCCCTGATTTTCAATTTTGTATATTAAGCAATGCCCCAATTTTTTTTTTTTCTTCAAGCACGGTGAGGTTCCTTTACTTTCACTGTTTATTCTTTTTCCTTTCAGTCTGAATTATTCTTACTCTTTTCTTAAGTGAATCAAATCTCTTGGCACCTTGTTCGTACTACTATCTTCTATTGTGTCCTCTGGAAATTTGCTTTTACAAGAATTTCTTTGGTGCAGCTCTGGCCTCTTTTTGCTCTGGAATTTTATTCAATTTCATACACATTCTGTTTATCTTAACATTAAAAGTAAAGTGAAAAATTGACATTGGCAAGGGTCCTGCAGCACATTGAATTACTACTTCTTTTTGCCATGCCAATACACCTTATAGAAAGACTGTAAGGCACCTTTTGTTCCTTATCACTTATTTGCTATTTTCTGTACAGTCTTGATTCGTATGTCCTGCCTACCACCACCATTTTCTTATATAAGGACTGCCCTGAGTTATAAAGCCTCTGCGAAGTCTTGTTGATGGCTCTGGACTACATAAACTCTTTGCAAGTTTTTTTTTTTTTTTTTTTTTTTTTTTTTGAGAGAGACAGAGAGAGAGGGAGAGGAAGACAGATAGAGATGTGCGCTCCAGCAGCCTCTCAGCTGCTGCAAACAAAATCCAGATATGTGTGCCCCCTTGTGGTCAAGTGCGGCATTGCACCCTTGCGTCACTTTGCATCTGGCTAAACGTGGGACCTGGAGATTGGAACCAGCTTTCTTAGGCTTAGGAGGCAGGCGCCTTAACCACTAAGCCGTCTTTCCAGCCCTGTTTGCAAGTTTTGATTCTTGTTCTCAAAACTTTCTTCCATAGGACACAGTAAGCAACTCTCTTGTTTCATTTCCTACCCATCTGCCCTGTCTCCACCTTTCCTGCTCTGTCTTCATCAGTTGTAACTTGCATTGCTTCAGCCACTTCAGCTTCTCTTTGATGTCTAGCTTATTAATTCCATTTGCTACTTTCATTTACTCCACTAAAAAGTCCTTCTTATGATTATTAAAGTTGCAAAAGAACTAATTAACATTAAATTTATGCTTTGTCTTTAGAGTTGGATAAAAGTAGATGAACTTAAGGACCAGAGCTTATGACTTCATATTTTATGACCTTTTTTTAATTTGAGAGAGACAGAGAGAGAGTCAGACAGAGAGACAGAGAGAGAATGAGCACGCCAGTGGCCTCTCAGCAGTTGTGCATGAACTCCAGATGTGTGCCCCCTTGTGGCCAAATGTGGCATTGCACCCTTGCATCACTTTTGCCTCTGGCTAAATGTGGGACTTGAAGATTCCAGCAAGCGTTCTTAGGCTTCACAGGCAGGTGCCTTCACCACTAATCATCTCTCCAGCCCTTTTATGAATTTTCCATATGATGATTTTATTTTAAGATTTGAAATATATAAAGAACAAGAGAGTGAATCTCTAAGACCTTATCATTGGGCTCCCATTTGTATCACTATGTTCTTTCCTCCTGTGGTTCTGCATGTCTACCTGTCTAGGACTTTCCATAGACCCTTTATGAAGGACAGCAGAAGGATAAGGTCTTGCTATATAGCACAGGCTGGCCTTGAATTTGCACTCCTCCTGCCTCAACCTTCCCTGTTCTGGGGTTACAAACCTGTACCACCGTTCCAAACTTCTTACTGGACTTTTGTCATAAATAGAAACCCATTGTCCCTAATACACTTTATAGTATCAAAGAAGGGGAAAGAATTCACTGTTGACATGACCATCACCAATCTTTCTCTCTCATCTCTGAGTTTGGGCCTTCCTTTGTTGATTAATATGGATTTTGTTTTCATTTTCTGTTTTATCTACTTCTGTTATAGTTTGCATTCAGTAGACACTGTTCTATCTGTAGAGACACTTGATTCTTTCAGATTATTTCAGTGGTCTCAGATTAATGTTTTATAAAACTCTTCTTTACAAAACTTGTGTTCATCAGATCTTTCTATCCCTCAGACTCTAGAAACTGTTTTTCACTGATGAGAATGGTTCTGCTCATGCCTAATCATCTTATAACCAACCTGGAAAGGTTTTGAGAACCCTTGTCCAAACCTTTTTCAATGAAGTCAGACAGCCAGAAAAAGGGAATAGCACTTTGGGAAAGACCATACATCTCCTGTTCCACCTCAGAAATTTCCTACTTCCCCAGTCTAGCTGGGCCTGCCCTTCATTCATCAGGTACTTTCATTTATGCATTCATAGACTGTGAAAAAACAACATCTGCACCAGAGATCCCCTACTTCTGCTAGCAGCCCACTGCCTCTCCCTATTCTGTGTATTCTTCCTGTCTCCCCAATTTTGTTAAGTTTTTATAACTCCCCAGGCCTTATGGATGTGTTGTGTGCTATTTCTATTTCGTCTCAAGTTCAGATCCAGCTGCATGATTCTCACCCAAATCAAATCCAGGCCAAATAAAACAATGGCAATTTAGTCCTTGTCTGAAACAAGGTCAATATATTCTGTTGGTACAAACACTGTCATCTTAGGAGTTATGATTTTGTAAGGGCTGCTTAGGAAATTTAGTGAAAAGACTAACCAGTATGACCGCCAGAATCTTGGAAGAAATTACATCTCATGGTGTCAATCAATATCATGGAAATAGGATGCCTGATGGTTCAATTCTGTTCCAAAAAAGTAGATTTTATAAAGCATATACTAAGAAAAAGTAAATTATTTATCTTCAGGTGGAACATTAGAAAACTTATTTTCCTCCTATGTCAGTAATGTGTTCCTGATTTTTAAAATATTTTATGGTACTTTACCCCTCAGCCCATAAGCTATTTATTTTATATGGTATTGAAGAAACTTTATTAGGAAAACTGGTGAGAATAGAATGCAACAACTTATCTGGGCTGCCTGTCAATTTTGGTCCTAGACTGAGGAACTCCTGGCATTTTGACAACAATGACAACAATGATAGGGATTTGATCCAGTTGTTTGCTTGATTATTGATTAATTATCTCTAACTATATTCTATGCATTCAAATAATCCTAAGGAAATTTGAGTTATCTGTGGAAGGTACTTTCAGTGGGTACAATAAACAAAATGTTAGAAAGCTTTATGAAGATAAGGAGTAAAAGAGAAAAGAAGGTTAGAAGCAGTTGTGTGTAGATTATCTGCCATAAGCCCAAGACAAATACAGCTCAGGCCAATTCCAATGGAGCATCTTCCTCTTTTTCTTTATTAGTTATATATGTACTCAGTGTGTAAACAAAGGCACATGTTGGTACCATCCTTAGCCTCCTCCCTGTCCTCCCCCCTCCAAAAGAGGCTCCCAAGACCTCCTCACTGAACGAATCCAACATGGCTCAGGGAAATTTGTGGAAGAGGGGGCTGGAAAGATTGTTAGAGCCACAAGTTGGGACATTTCCACAGACACCCATAACTTCCCCATAACTAATCACTACCTCGACAATGCACAGCCCACAATCCCCATGGTGATAACTGGCATCCCCAATGAGAAGCATCCTCATTTTAAGATTCTTCCAGCAAGGGAGGTTGTGTTTGCATCTGCCCAGTGGTTTTTCCAGGAGGGCAAGCATCGGCCACTGTGGGAGGGAATGACTCTTGGAGACCAGCTATTTTCCTAGTGCTCCATGCTGCAGCCTCTGTGCTCGCCTTGAGACTAAATGAAACTTATGGGTATTTTACGGGTCCTCCACTTATTTCTAGCTGTTTGTATTATATAAAATGTTAAGAAGCCTAGTTTAAGTGTGTTCCCAAAGAGGCTTTACCTGAGCATTTCAAATCCCACATCCACTTGTTTGGAACTGGTAATAAGACGTTTGGGAGGGCAGATGCCATACTGAACATAAATTATCAAAGCAGAATGGATGTCAGAGATGACTTAGGCAAACCTTTACTTAGCAAATGAGAAGACTGAGATCCAAGGTACACAATTCTTTGATGCCATATAGGAAATTATTTGTATTCTATCCCTTGACTATTGAGAGCTTTTGCCACTGGGCCCCATTGCCTGTTGAATTTTTTCCTGTTACAATCAGAAAGATTTATTTCTGAAATAAAACTCTTTCAGAGACTGACATTTTAAGGAATATGAAAACATTTAGATAATAAAAAGCTATTAATGTCCTCATTAGTATGACTTTATTTATATAAGAACCATGACTTGGGCTGGAGAGGTGGCTTAGTGGTTAAGGCGCCTGCCTGCCAAGCCTAAGAATGCAGGTTCCAATCTCCAGGTCCCACGTTTAGCCAGACGCAAAAAGTGATGCAAGGACCCAATGTTGCACTTGCCCACAAGGGGGTGCATGCTTCTGGAGTTCATTCATAGGGGCTGAGAGGCTGCTGGCACGACCATTCTCTCTCTCTCTTGCTCTATCTCTCTAGCTCTATCACTATAATAATAAAAAAAAAGAATCATGACTTCTCAGGGAAAAATCTGTTCCCATTCTATTTTGTTCATAACTTTATTAGAACATTAAGTATATTGTATTTGGTAATCTGCTTCTACATCTACTTTCTAGAATTTAATGCTAGTTCATTGGGTACATACCTTACTCATGGAGAAATCAGTCATACCCAATGAAAAAGAAAATATGTACTTGCAAATAATTTAATATACATGTGATACATAAATGATTAGTGGATACCTGCATAAATACATGGGAGGTTTCAGAAAGAGAGCTATATGTTGAATGGATCTATATTATGGGAAGCAATAAGGCCAAGATTATGTGATCTTGATATATATGGGCAATGAATATAAATGTGGAATTATATATGGTTTTCCATGACTAGGCAGAATTCTGTGACCTATATATTCAGAAACCCAATGAGGTTAAATTTGCCATGAATTTATTTTTAATACTTTTAAAACATCACTAGTTATTTTCCACATCTTCCCAATGGGCATCGAAATGTTAATTAGGAAGTATAAGATTATGTACTTTAGGGGCTGGAGAAATGGCTTAGTGGTAAAGCGTTTGCCCATGAAGCCTAAGGACTGTGGTTTGATTCCCCAGAACCCACGTACGCCAGATGCACAAAGGGTGCATGCGTCTGGAGTTCATTTGTATGGCTAGAGGCCCTATCTCTCTATCTTCCTCTTTCTCTCTCTTTCTCTCTCAAATAAATAAATAAAATATTTAAAAAGATTATGTACTTTAATTGTTTTAGTGTGAATGAAGGCAGAACCTTGAATGATGGATTCAGAAAGATACAAAGCTCGTGCAGTATGATCTACAGGCTCACCATGGTGGAGAAATTCATGACCACAAAGCTGCAAAGTTCTGAATGGAGTGCACAACCACATTTCCCAGCCTCGCCCTTGGGGTCAGAGGTGATCAGTCAGTTGGGGAGAAGGTAGACTGAGAGTGGTTGGACTGTTGGTTGTTACATCCTTCAGACCCTGCAAACACTCTCCAATATGGACATATGATATAGCCCCAATTTTGGCTTTCAGTCTAAAGTGGAGAAGATCTTAAAACTCAGCATGAGATTCGGGGCAGTAGCATAGCATTGTCCCCTGTGGTGCTGGTGGAGGCAGGGTCACTGCCTGCAGT
Source organism: Orientallactaga sibirica (assembly GCA_036365145.1). Taxonomy (NCBI): domain Eukaryota; kingdom Metazoa; phylum Chordata; class Mammalia; order Rodentia; family Dipodidae; genus Orientallactaga; species Orientallactaga sibirica. Next base: position 5,596,244 of record JAEOAD010000048.1, read on the forward strand.
TGTTCCCTGTCCTCATGCTTAGAGCTTATAATATGTACACTTCTTATTGATGGAAGAGGCCAGGAATAACAGGAGAAAATGGGGGGTAGGGGAGACAAAAACTAAACTGTCCATGAAATCAACTGTCTGGAATCCAAGCTTCAGTATTGTCAGAGATATGAAAAAAAAAAAATTTCGCCATAAAGAATCATGACTCGGTGTTGCCAAAGATGGAGAAAAAAATCATAGCCATAAATGAGTATGACTGTATGGCCTTACTGTAGCAAAGACAACATAGGGAAGAAAACAGAACTTCCCTGTCTTAGTATTCCATGATGGGTTCAAGACCATCGTACACTAACATATCTTACCTTCACGGAACTGAAATTAGTCATAATGAACATCAAGAGAAAGTAAAAAAGAAAATAAGTTTCCTCATGGTTCAAAAAGAGCTACAAAAGTAAACTAAGGAAACAAGCAAAGATAAACAGCCCAAGAGGGCTCTGTCAGTGGAGCCAGCAGGAAAGAGAAGGATAATGTGGGCTACTGATTATAGGAAACATCTCCAAATCTTATAAAACTGTAACTTTTGGTCGAAATGAACCCAAGAAGAATAGTTATAGAATAGTCTATATAAAATGTTATTAACAAAATTTCAAGATATTATATATCAATTATTGTCAGTAACTCAATTTCAAAAAAAAAAAAAAAAAAAGAATGTACCACATGTTGTAATTTACTCAAACAATCAATGGTCCTTTCTTTCTGCTCAAATGATATGAATTTATTTAGCTATTTGATAGGAGAAAATATCATGATGTCATATGCTACATAACTTCTATCTATACAATGATCAAGTAAAAAGTGAGAGTGAAGATGTTTGCTAGTCATGCCCAGTTATTAGTATTAATAATTTTTCTGAAGAGAGGGGAAGAGAGAGAGAAAAGTGGTAGGAGAAATAAGAGGAAGAAATTTATTTTCAAGGTGAATACAATTTTAATAATAACACACAAGGTGATTTTTACATCAATCTCATTTTTTTCTGTTAAACTACCTGGCAACTTTATTTTTGCTGAATTTGGATACTGAATAAATATCTTTTGGACATTGTAAATCAATTACTTGTCTGCTTATTGCATAATGTGATACTAATTTTTATCCACTTTGCCTAGATTGATTGGCTGTCATTCATTCTCCAGGTGTCAAGGGGGTAACCAATGCTTATAGCACTTAGGTGTCATTCAGCCAACAAATGAGCTGGCCAGCAAGTCAACTAAGAGAGGGCAGCATCTGAGAACTCAGGTAATGGAAGATGTAGCAATAATCCGGAGGCAGTCACTCTAATCTTTGTTGGCAGAGGCTTTAAAAACTGCTTAGAAAGTTAATTATGCAAATTAAATTGGCTGACTCTATTGAGGGTGAGGCAGACCTGGACTGAGCCCTGGGCATAAACATTTGCATCCTCTCCTTCATGCAAGAAGACATATTTCAGACCCTTTCAAATATGAGTAATATTCATATTCCAATTAATTAAGGGCAAGAGAGTTTATCTTCAAGTGAGTCACAGATAAAACAGCAGGACAATCAAATATAGTGAATTTTCTTTATATTACCTAGTCTTTTGTAATTTAGGCAAATATTTTTGAAGTTCTGAAAGACTGTTATAAAATTATGTACCTAGAAATGCACACACAAATATAAAACTAAATCATACACACATATACATACACATTTGTACTCATTAAATGTTTAATTCAAATATATATAGTATGCATATATTTTGAGGTAACATATAAGTTTATGCATATATGGCATATATGTAATTACAATGTATATATGACTGGGCAGGTATAGATAAATAGAAACAGTGGGAGAGAGCAGGAGATAGTGCGACTCAGCCAGTACCCATGAGCAGTGTTATTTGTGGCCAATTACTTGTAGATAATACATTTCTGCTTTGGCCTGAAGGCTTCTACTCTCTCTAAATTCACATATTAAAATCTAATCCCAAATGCAATAGTATTGGGAAGTCGGGACTTCAGAAAAATGTTAGTCAAGGACTGTAAGCCATCATGCTGGGATTAGAATTTCCATCAAAGAGGAATGAGGGAAGCCATCCTCCCCCTCCTTCCCATGGGAAGATACAGGTATCAGGCTCCACCTACAAAGCAGATAGCAGCCCTTATCAGACAACCAGTCTGCTGTTCCCTTGATCTTGAACTTCTTACCCTAAAGAATTATAAGTAATAGGTCACTATCATTTGTAAACTTTTCAGTATTATTTTGTTATAACAACCTAATCTGACTAAGTCTGTTTCCTTATTATCCAGTCACCACTATTCTTGACTATTTCCCCATAATATGATAATATTAATAAAATACTACCCTAGGCTGGAAAGATTGCTCAGTGGTTAAAGACATTTGTTTGCAAAGCCTGACATCCAGGGCTCAATATCTGCAGTACCCATGTAATGCCAAGTACACAAAGAGGTGCAGGCATCTGGAGTTCATTGACAGTAGCAAGAAGCCCCGTCATGCCCATTCTCTCTCTGTGTTTCTATCTGTCTGTCTGTCTGCCTCTCTCCTCTCTCTCCCTGCTTACAAATAACTAAATAAAAACAAAGTTATACCCTGAAAAGATTAGTTATAATGTGCTAGTAAGTCTCGCTTTACATGATTGTCATATAACAAAAATGTTACTTATTGGATTCCCTGAAATATTTTTTAAAATATTCACTTCTAAGTCCAGTTGTTTTGGGCACTACATTGGGATACTTGAAACGTAACTTGGTTAAGAAACATGCAATTATCACCATGTAATTCATGTATGAATAGAAGTGCATTCAGATGGGTTCTGTCACCTATAATGGCCCTGCCCAGTATCACCACAGTGTGGAATCTATCTCTGCCTCATCAGCTTTATATCATGGTCAGCACTGACTGGTTCCACAAGGTCTAGCAAGTGCCAAGAAAGACTCCATCTGTAAATACCTAGTTATTCAGTAATAATTGGTCCAATGAGCCTTGATTGTAACATACATTGCCGGTGTGAATGTCAGTTGATTGACATAGCTGGAGAGTGGTGCGGAACTCTTGAGGCATTTTTAGATGTTCATTAACTTTGCTAATGTTTTCACAGTTCTAAGAATCTACCTCTGGAAAAATTGATTCTGTACCATGTCAACAGTCATCATAATACTGTTTGAAATGTTCAATGTATATAGGAACAATTGGAAAAAATTGAAACCATAAAATATCTATGTGATCAGACATCATTAAATAAAATGCAAATGTGGGTGTTTATCTGTGTGGGGGTTTGTCTGTGTGTAATGATACAAGGAAATAGTAAATAACTGAACTAACACAAGGAAAGGGAAAAATTATGTCTCAAATTGCATCTACACATACTTTTATACACATACATGTACACACACAAACCCACAGAGGAGAGTCTGCTTTATGTATTAAATGTAGATTAGTGACATTTTGTTTACTCATCATTGCTTTCCTTTCATGTTCATTTTTCAGTGAATGTATGGCATTTGTGTAATCAGAAAAAAATAACTTTTATTTTATGAAATAAGAATAAGAAATGAGTGTCCATATGAAGCGTTGTGTTTGCTTTTTGTTTATCTCCTTCTAACATGAACTATTTTAAGCAGAATGAAATGTACAATGTCCCCTCTGGACCAGAAATACTCATATTCAAGTAAATGAAAGCAGTTTTGAATAGTTATTGGCATTATTTTAGTAATTTAACCTTTTTTTTTGAAATGACTCAGAAATGAAATGACCTTTTCTAACTAAATACACTCAGATGTAGTCACAGGTAATGATGGCGTTATATAAGCTCAATTTCCACGGCATGTCTTAAAATGTGCATTCTACTAACTAGCAATTTTCCCAATCAGTTTTTTTTTTAAACTTTCCTGTGCCACCGTTTTTCCGCTTCGTAAAGCTCCAATCATGGAGGTGCGCTGAGAAAGACCGTGTTCAGTTTGAGCGCAGTGGGTGATGAATGTTTGTTCGAGGACGGAATGTGCTTTTCACTCACAGTATCACAGTGTGCTTTCCTGCTTTGCAGTCATTTCCTCCAATTCAATGCAAATTCTTGTAATTTCTTCCTTAGAAATAAATGCCATTAAATGTCCTATTTCTCTCCTGCATGTCAGGAATATGGCACCCCACCAAATGGCATGTGTTTTTTTTTTTTGTCAGAATTATTTAAAAAATCTATTTAGCCAGAGATTAACCTCCAAATAGCCAAAGTTGTGAGCTCTAGAAGAGACTGTAGTATGTGACAGATAAACTAGAAATGACAAGCAGTTGTCTACTCAGGAGAGACACGCCATGGCCCTTCATCTCTGCGGCGGTACCTGTACTTGGCCATTTACATTCATCTTGTATATAAATTGTAATACAAACCTTTAATCAAAACTGTTATCATTACTACTTTCGGAATTTTAATCCTGACTGATTATGATGACTTAGTCAGATTTCATGTAAGGACGTGAAAACTGAAGTTTTCTTGGTAAAGGACTTCTAGAAGAAGTCCTCTTTTACAAACTGGGTAAAACTTACATTGTGTTTTCTAGAGGCCATTAAAAATGTCTTAAGATTTTAAAATTATGTAATGAATTTTGAAGGTACATGATGTGTTTTGGTTAATTTCTCTCCCAATGTCATCTCTTGCCCCCCTCTCACTTCACTACTGCATATGTCCTCATCTTCCAGAGTCCTCCTTCTCCATTGATGTCTTGTTTGTTTGTTTGTTTGTTTGTTTGTTTGATGACCCAGTTTGATTAGAATGGCTTGTGTTAGCATGAGTGGGAGGGTTATATACTGGAGTACGGGCTACTTATCAATGGCTAAACCACTAAAGACATTGTTTTCTTTTCTTTTTTTTTTCTTTTAGAGTATATGAATGTATTTTAATCTAGGTGTTTATTGAATTAATGTGTAAAGAAATTTAGGAAAGAGATGATTAAGAAATCAGTTAGAAGGCTGGAGAGATAGCTCAACAGTTAAGATGCTTGCATGCAAATCCTGATGACCTGAGTTCAATTCTCCAGTACCCACATGAAGCCAGGTTCACAAAGTGGCTCATGCATCTGGATTTCATCTGGGGTGGTTAGAGACCCTGGCACACCCATTCTCTCTGTCTCTCTTCTCTCTATCTCTTTCTGCTTGCAAATAAGTACATAAAAATATTTTAAACAATTAAAAAGAAACCAATCAGAAATTAAAAATAATTGTTTCATGTACATTTTAAAATTCTCATCTGGGGCTGGAATGAGAACTCAGCAGTTAAAGACACTTGTTTGCAAAGCCTATTGGTCTGAGTTCATTCCCCACTACCCACATGAAGCCAGACACACAAAATGGAACATGAAGCTTGTTTGCAGGAGCCAGAAGCTGTGGGTGATCTCCCTTTCTGCCTCCCTCTCCTTCCCTCTCTTTTAAACCAACTGCTCTTGGATTGGCTAACAGATCTGCTCAGTGAAATGGAAGCCATAGCTGGAACTGGGAACCAAGTCAGAATCATATCCAAAAAATGAGTTCACTCTCCAATATCAAGCTCCCACCAATCTTGGTCTACAAGAGGACCTACACCTATTAAATAACTAATAATGGTTATCCCATTTATCCAGTGCTGACTTCACTCTCCGTTGGAGAATCTGCTTCTCTTTTACCAATAGACACAGAACCTGAGGAGAGAATCAGCCCATCACATCCCATCAGGGCCCCAGCTGAAACCATAGAGGAACTGGGGAAATGAGCAAGAGTGCTGCCTTCTTGGTGAACCTGGTATTAGCACAAGGGTGAAGGACATAGACACAAAGGGCACTCCACTGCTACCAAACCAGAGATCCAGTGACACATAGGATCCCAAGACCTCATCACGGAAGTAGACCTAAAACAAACCCAGCATGGCTCAGGGAAATTTCATGGAAGAGGGGGTAGAAAGATTGTTAGAGCCTCAAGTTAGGACACTATGAACAGAAACATTGCCTCTTCCCTATAACTGATTGCTACCCCCACTATGAATGATCCACAATCCACATGGGGATAACTGACATCCCCAATGAGGAGGGTCCCTTTGGAGTGGGGAGGACAGGGAGGAGGTTAAGGATGGTACCAAGATGTGCTGTTTACACACTGAGTATGCACATAACTAATAAAGAAAAAAAGAATTTTATTCTTAAAAATAAGTATAGGGCTGGAGAGATGGCTTAACAGTTAAGGTGCTTGCCTGCAAAGCCAAAGGACCCAGGTTAAATTCCCAGTACCCATGTAAGCCAGATGTACAAGGGGGCGCATGCATCTGGAGTTCGCTTGCAGTGACTAGAGGTCCTGGTACACCCATTCTCTCTCTGTCTGTCTCCTCCCTCCCTTTCTCTCTCTCTCTCTCTCTCTCTCTCTCTCTCTCTGCTTGCAAATAATAAATAAAATAAATTTTAAAAATAAGAATATAAATAAATAAGATAAAATTCTCATTTTTTTTTTCAAAATGAAAGTAATTTGGTAAACCTATCCTTAGGAAAGAGGATTTGTAACACATAAAAGACCAGGACTGGAATCCCTGAGGTATCTGATCATTCTATAATATCACTAATAGATTTGGGATTGATAATCTAGTTAAGAAGTAGAACAACAAAGCAATAAAACGTCTGTGTCCTTCCTAACACTCACTTCCAAGGGCAATAGAGTGAGTGAACTAAGGAAGACTTTTTTAGCAAACATGTGGATGTTTGTTAAAGCATTATTTTAAATGTTTTCCAAGTGTTAGCTCCTTTAAGCCTCATGACACTTCCATATTACGGATGAGGAAGGCAGTGAGTAGAAATGTTCTGTGACTTCCTTGGTGTCACAACTAGAAAGAGGTTGAATAGGAATTAGAAACCAGTCTATGAGCTCCAGAGACCCTGACATTCTCCTCACACCAGTCAGGGGCCCCTACTTTGCTCCGCAGTGCCCTTTACACAGTTCAAAGATCTCTGCAGTTTCTACTGAGTGTTCAAAAGCCAGCCTCCCTAATCCTGTCATGGAATTTATACATTGAAGTGCTGTTTAAATTCTTATTTAAAGGAGGAGACACATGCAATAATATAAAACATTGTTTTAAAAATGTAAAATGTTGCCTTTTGATAAATGCAAAAACTCTCTAGAACTGTACAGTACCCCAGAGCCAACATCATAGTCATTAATGTGCTTCAGCAACAACTGTTTTACAACACAATTAAAGTAGGACTTTTGAGGGATGCAGCGATATGATGGGGGTGGAAAGTGACGGATGGATTCCAGATACCTTTTTATGATGCGTTCTTTTATACTTAAGATTGTTTTGGCAATTTATTTTATAGCGGGGTGGCTGAGATGTGTGAGGTTAGAAGAAGTTATGGATGTTGGGAGACAACGGTATTTACCGACTCTTAATCCAAATCCAAGCACCAGGTGTTGGGCCTGTGCAATGTCTTCCATTTGACACTGACACAAACCCTGTGAAGATCAAAGGACAAAGATGTACATTACACTGCTTCAAATCTGCCCTGAGTTTCATTTTCATCCCTTGCTTTCATTTAGGATTTTGGCACCCTTCCCAAAGTTTACTTTTTGCCTGAGCTTCTTTAATCTATAGATTATGTGGGTTAGAAGAATAAAAGATTTCATATTGGTGAAGGATACTAAATATTTAGCTAAAACCCAGGACATGTGCCAGGCCCCCTGATAAGCCTTCACCCTAATATGCACAGCATCCCTTCCCCAGCAGCACAGTCTGAATGTGGATAATTCATTGTGTCACCCCAGAGGATGGATGCGGCAGGCTATAGAGTATTCTAATTGATTGTACAGAGAATGACTAGTAATTTTGCTTAGAAAAAATGTAGATTCAAAATAGTCTGTTCTGTTATTTCTTATAAACAGAGCTATAGATTCATATTTTCACAAGGTAATTTTTCCCTGTCACTAATCTTTTAAATAAACCAGTGCTCTCATACTCACTGCAAGATTAAATGATCTCTTTCATTGCCAGATCAAATAATGTTTCTCTTAAAGTGCCTAATTCACTTCCAAAGATTCAATTGCCAAGTCATTTTTTTATCCCTGTCAAGTCTAAAACTCACAAGAATGGTAGTAATTTAGAGTTCAGTGTTCTTCTGTCCAGGTTCATATGTCTGAAGAGTTATTAGTAAAGGAGGCAGGGACAAATTCTTGGAGTCATTCCATTATGTGACATGGTAGAAATTTATTGTGCTTTAATTGCAGCTAAGGACTATCACATTAATACACGGGGAATCAAAATAAAATACTGCTGAAGTATCTGTAGACAAGAATAGAAGGTTATTACAGAATCATAGAAACTCAGTACAAATGCCTCTCTGCTTGTGGGTAACTTGAAAAGACCATACATTAAAAATACATCAAATAAGCCTAACTTAACACCCTTGTTGGGCTACCCCCAACACTACTGAATGTGGGTTGTCTCCCCATGCTATTACACGCCTGACTACAAGCTGACTTTCTGCTTCTATCCAACATCACACACACACACACAAAAAAGAAAATTTAAAAAAGATATTATATAGGTTTCCTGACCTGGAAAATGATTGAAATTCAAAATTTGAAGTATGGATGCTACTGAATCCTTATCACTTTGTGCCATCAAACAATCGAAATAGTAAGTCAGAACAACTGTAACTTGAAGAACAAATATATTTTATTTTTATTATATATTTATTTATTTATTGTTTTGGGGTTTTTTTTTTCCAGGTAGGGACTCGCTTTAGCCCAGACTGATCTGCAATTCACTCTGTAGCCTGAGGCTGACCTTGAACTCTCAATCATCCTCCTACATCAGCCTCCCAAGTGCTTAGATTAATAGTTTACATCACCACACCTGGCCTCCTCTGTATTTTTTTCCATTGGAGTTATTTTACAGATTTTTAAATGAACAACAGGTAATTAACTCTATACATGCTTATGATTTTTTAAAGGAAAAATGGTATGTCTTATTACATACCAGGATCCTGGCTAATAGCTTTTCAATACTTTGAGAGAATCTTTTTTTTTTTTTAAGTTTCACATATCACCTGAAACTTACAAATTTAACATTATCAAGGAAGGAATATGTTTACACTCTTGCAAAGACCACTAGAAAGAAACAACAATTACAAAGCTAAGAAACTGGGGCTGGAGGAATGGCTTGGAGGTCAAGGCACTTGCCTGCAAAGCCAAAGAACCCAGGTTCAAATCCCCAGGACCCACGTAAGCTGGATGCACAAGGCAGCACATGCATCTGGAGTTCATTTGCAGCACCTGGAGGCCTTGGCACACCCATTCTCTCTCTCTCAAATAAATAAATAAATAAATAAATAGATAGAAAATTTTTAGAAAGCTAGGAAACTAGCTCAAAGGCTTCTTTTTTTTACAATCATCCTCCACAGTAATGTTATTAATATTATTAAATAATACCTGCCCCCCCGCAAAGTTTCCCCCTCTTCCACTCCTAGAACTCTGGGTTTCCTGCATGTCTTGTCTTGACAATGCCTTCCTTACTTCCTCATGACCATTGGTGGTGTCATATTTTTCGCAATGCAATTTTATCCCCAGAATCATGGTCATCAAAGGTAACAAAGAAGGCCAAAGCATTATTTCTTTCCAGACTGCCTATCAGTAATTATTTTAATCATATCAATATTTCCATAGTCTTCAAAGTGCTCTCTAAGGTGACACTCCTCAGTGTCTTCTTTAATTCCATCAACAAATAGCTCCTTCACAGCCCCATGGGCTCCATCCACGTGTTGGCTCAGTTGCTCTCCCATCAAGAGGCCTGGCAGGCATGCCAGCACTGAACTCAGCCATGGATGAGAAAGTTACAAAACCCTATCCTCTTGACTTTCCCCATTGCTCATAGTAGTTTCTCAATTTTTTTCCTGTGGTTTCAAAGCTTAAGCCATTAATAAAGAGATTATAGACCTGTTCCTTTTCTTTATTTTTTTTTCCCTCTCCAGCAGAAGGGTTTCTAAAGTTTTCTCCATTGTGGACTTGGTCGTTTCAGCATCATTTCCCACAGCAGAGATGAGAAAGCTCTCCATGGACAAACCATGGGAAATCTGCACACAAGATTGGCACCGCTGCTTTTCCTCATCTGCATTTTATTTGTGGAATTTATATTAATGATAAGCTAGTGAGTAATATAAGCAAAGACAAGATGCACAGTGGTTAAGCTCAGAGATTGCTTAAAGTAGAATACTTTATGAAGTGTGAAGAACCAATAGTCCCAAGAGTACAGTGTCCCAGGAACTGCTACCTAACTGTATAAGCCTTAAACAAAACATTAATTTATCATAACAAACACACCCACAATGATTTGTAGCCTCTTCCTTTCTTATTAGTAAGTTTTCTCCAGCAAAAGCAGCTTATCACTGGCAAAGACAGTGCCAGCCACTTGTTTCTGTTTCTTATGCTACTGAACAGTTTAAAAGAATCTTAAAATTCAGTCTTTGCAACAGTCACCCAATGTGCATTTTTGTTGACAGTCTCTTTAACCTATGTGGATAATTGCAGCAAATGATACAATTAGAATAGCATTAAATTGATGGCTGCCTATTTGAAAGAACTGCGTAATGATGTGCAAACGAAGATGATAGCTTGACTCTGGACCAAGATCGATCATAGCACATGCTGATAGCATGGTACATGAGTCTTTTTTTTTTTCTTGCATTATATATTTAAGTATTCAGAGCAAAAAATCTTCTCCCTGAAACAAGTGGCAAGTGAAATCTTGCTGTAAGGCAAATTTTTCAGATACTTAATGTACAATTCTCTATGCCCCGATTATTATTATTATTATTATTATTTGATTTTTGAGGTAGAGTCTCATTCTAACCCAGGCTGACCTATAATTCACTATGTAGTCTTAGGCGGGCCTCAAACTTGCAGTGATCCTCCCATCTCTGCCTCCCAAGTGCTGGGATTAAATGCACGTGCCTTTAACATTCATGTTTAGTAAAGTCCTTCTAAACTGCATTTTACATTTCCATGAATTTTACTTATGATTATTGTACCACAAAGTCTGTTTTGACTTTTGGATGCTGCTCATTCTGGGTAAAATAAAATTTCAAATACACTTGAAGGATTTTTGTACATTATAACTTAATAATAGCTGATAAAAATAACTTTGAATTATCAATAAAGTATTAAAATACTTCATATAAGAATTGAAAAATTTAAAAAGGGTCTGGAGAGATGGATTAGCAGTTAAGGTACTTGCCCGTAAAGCCTAAGGACCCAGGTCCAATTCCCAGTACCCACTTAAGCCAGATGCACAAGTTGGAGTTAGTTTGCAGTGGCTGGAGGCTCTGGAACACCCATTCTTTCTATCTATCTATCTATCTATCTATCTATCTATCTATCATCTATCTATCTATCTGCCTCTTTCTTTCTCTGTCTCTCTCAAATAAATCAAAAAAGACTCCATATACAACATTATTAAGGGGTTGTACAGAATGTAATAGATATTAGAAAGGCAAATGTACTTTTACTGTAGTCTTTCAGATTTCTTTATTTCTTCTGGCGATCAGCTGGTAGGTAGTCAGGTTCTTGATGACAGTTCTGGTCCGCCGAAAATCCTCCCATCATGTCTAATCATCAGCTTCTATCTGCCACAGCATATAAATAAAAGGAAATAATTAATGTGATATAATCAAAAATTGACTTAAAAATAATCTTTCTTCCGTGACAGTGTATTAAATTCAAGTGATCTCATTACTACTTATCAGGCGTCGGGAAAGTTCCAGAAGCTTGAAATAGAGTCACAATTATATATTCAAGTCAAGGTGTTTCCATTTCCGATGGTAATAAGTTACACAATCTAATTACAAGGCACGGGAGTGTGTTTGAATATAGAACTGGTGTTATTGATTCTTGGAAGCGTGATTGGGGCTGTGGGTTTTGTCAGGATGTAGGTCAAAATATTCTGAAGATGCTAAATACTTGAATGGGCAGATCAAACATTGTAGGTTCTTTTTTAAAAAAAAATATTTTACTTATTTATTTACAAGCAGAGACAGACTAGAGAGAGAGGGGGTTGGAGAATGAATTGGTGTGCCAGGGCCTCCAGCCACTGCACATGAACTCCAGATGCATGTGTCACCTTGTGCATCTGGCTTTACGTGGTCATTATCAAACCCTGGTCATTAAGTTTTGCATGCAAGCACCTTAACTACTGAGCCATCGTTTCATCCCCTTGGAGATTTTTTTTTTTTTTTCAAATCACAGAGACAAGAATACATTTACAAAATTAAATAGAAACCTCCATTTGCAAAGAAACTGTGATGATTCTCAAAATAATTACATCACAACATGAGGGAAATCATCACATGACAAAGGCTGTGTAAGCTCGGGTGTTTTTCTCATCCTTATTCCAGATTTACATTTACCTAAGGAACCCCAGACAAGCCCTGAAGGGACGCCTGTGTTCCAAAGACAAGACAACTTATCAATTGCTCCAGCAAACCTCTCATTTACAAATTCTGACTTTTTGCTTCTAGGGCACACTTACTAATTTCTACTCTATAAGCATGCTATGTCTCACCAAGCTGAAAGCTCGGAGCATTCTTTCCTACCTCCCCTTCTGTGTGTTCTGACCCCACTAAGGTGGAATCCTCCTTGCTCAGAAAGCTGCTGAAATTCAGGCTTGTGAGATCCACTGCTCCCCCTATTCACCTCAAGGGACTTTAATTCCATGGTCAGTTTTTCACCTAAGAAACGTCTGTTAGGTGTGGCCATATAGCACTCATAAACGGTCTTGACAAGCAGTTCACGAGTAGTGAGAAAATCATACAGTTTAATGAGCTCAAAAGAGAATGAGCAGTGGGGAAATGGGAATGGTAACTGAACTATTTCCAGAAACTTTGCTATAAATTGAAGCTGGAAAATAGGACAGAACCTGGAGGAATATGATTTACAGCATGTTCATATGGTGACAGGAACGATCCAAGCAGAAGAAACAATAATGCTGGCGAGACTTTTAGAAAGAAAGTAGTAGAGGTTGAGCTAACAGGGTCAAGTTGAGGTTCTAGCCCTCCACAGGATTGTGGAGTGTGCCCTAAGTATAGGTACAAAGTAAGTAGGTGAGGAGTTGCTTTTCTGTAAAATGAGAAGAATCTCTTTATTTCTAAGTTTTTAGATTTAAAAAAAAGTTTAAATCTGAAGAAATGAAGAAAAAATTTTAAAAACACAATGATGTGGAGAAAGACTGGTGTCTATGGCCAGGAAGTAAGTGCAAACATCTCCTTCAACATTCAGTCATTGCATGATTGAAATCACATCCTTAGTTTTAATTCATTTCTTCCATGAAATAGAAATGATATCACAACCATTCTAAGTGTTCATTCACTGCAGTGCGTTTCACTGCCTCCTGACAGAATTCTGTGCATTTCCTCTGTCAACCTGGTCACCTGCTATGCACTGGCCAGTCAACCTCCTCACAAGGACCCAATGCTTAGGAAGTAGAGGTGATGAAATCACCTGTTTGGCTTGGGCTTCAGAGCATTAGTATATTAGCACATAGTCCAAGTCATTAGTCAGGCAGTTTTGTTTGACTCCAGTAAAACAGTAAAACGGACACAAGCTCAGAGTTTGGGGTTTAAGGAACTTTTCTGAACTCCACCCCTACAAGTCAAAGTATAATAAAGTATGATTGGCTAATAACAAAATATATAATTTTGACCACTTGCCAAGGCCTGCTGAAAACATATAATACATTCAAACCTTAATGCACACTAAGAAGTATCAGTGTCCATATTTTACATACAAGAAAACAGAAGAATGGGAGTGTTGTAGTTATAAGCGCTACCCCCCCCCATGTCCTTCTTATAAACTCGATCTGTGAATAGGTTGAAATGGAGAGTAGAAGGCTGTAGATAAGGGAGTACATGCAGAAGGAATAAATTTCAGAACTTTGTGTTATGATATGACTGGCTCTCACGTGGGCTTGAACATGAATCAGATTTGAAATACTACTTTTGCAAATCTCTTAAATAGTACGCAGAAGATGAGCTCAGAGTGTGGTAATTACATAGCATGAGCTTATAATCGGGGCAATCAGCAGAGTTTCATCATACTCTAAATATTCCTGGTAGCTGAAAAGGAAGTCTTGATAATAATAGATGCAATTTATTGAAATGTTACTATGTGGCAGACACCAAGCTAAAAGCTTGACACGTATTACTTTATTTAATCTGCACTAATTCTCTATTGCATTGTTTTCCCCATTTAAGAACAGCAGGTATCTGGTTCACTATGAGCTGTGATGTAGCAGTGCTGGGACAAAGTCCTGGACCTTCTTTTATTTCTTTGTTTTCTCATGGTAAGGCACATTTTCTGGAGCTTCCATGGAAGATATAGGAGAGAGCAGAAAAACCAAGCCAAACAAAATCATGTTTCTCCAGGAACATTACTCAGGACTCTCTTTATGAATCTGTTTCCAATTGTTAAAAATAAGAATACTAATAATTCCACCTGGTCAGGTAGTGATGGAAACATACATGAGTTTGCACAAGAAGCTCAACAGAATATGACACATCATTACTGTTAATATGGACTGTCATAAGTGTGTGGGTATTTAATTAATGATTGACATTTCTATATAGATATTAAGATCCCTTAGTTAGATTAGAAAAGAAAAGAAAGCACAGAAAAGGAACAGATACCTCTGCTGATAAAGACAAATCCCTAAAACAAATAATTTTTCACAGTTCTATCTGAGATATGCAAAACAGTCATCCCTTGGTAGCAGTGGGGAATTGGACCAAGAAATCTTTACAACTATCACAGCACAAGAATGCTCACATCTCAGAGAAAGTGTATAGCAGTATTTACACAGAACCTGTACAGATGCCTTCCCTATACTTCAAATCACTTTAAGTTAACTACAATACCCAATAAAAATGTAAATGTTATGTAAATAGTTGTATTGTATATAGAATAATGACACTGAAAAATGTCTATGTATGTCCAGTACAGATTCAATGATTTTTATTTCCACATAGTTTTAATCTCCAGAGACAGAATCTGTAGCTACAAAAGACCAATGATATAAGAATTGATTATTCATGTTGAAGGATAACCTAGTAAATTACTGTTTTATTACTATACATATTTAAAGGGAGTTTTCTAATTATGTTTACTGTTTTTCCTTGTTACAGAATAATCTAATAAAAAGTAAGAAGAATATTGTATCAATACCGTATCTTACGTTAAGAATATGCTGTTACGAATTGTAGACATTTTTATTGTCACCATGAGGAACTATTCCACCACAGGCTTAAGAGAAACAGCACCAAGTGAACCGAGTTAAATCTCTGAAACCATGACCTAACACAAACCTTCTTCTATACTCAGTTGGAAATGAAGAATTTCCTTTATTCCTCAGTTATTTAATCATAGCAAATTCACAGACATAGAAAACAAAATTTATAAAGATGTGGATCTTACCTGGCTCACTCAGTAGTGTGACTTTAGTTCAGAGTAGTGCCCAGCTCCCAGAGTAACAAGTCAGCAAATATTAATGAGGAACTTAGAGCCACCTGTATACACAAGTCCATGCTCAGTTCTCAGGACCTTCCATACCAAGTTGTTAAAGTTTTGAAATATAATTTGAACACATTAAAATATTTTATCATAAGTTCTCCCACAGACAAGTAGTATATACACCATGTTGTGTTTCTTTTATGTTTGTGACTTTACCAAATTGCTTCCCAGAAGTGAATACATCTCCTTCTACCTCTTTGTCCAGAACGTGCTTCAGCAGGTTCCTTATCTCTGCACTGTAGAAAGTCCTCAGCCTTCCTCCACTGCCTCCCCAGTGCGGACCTCCATTCCCCCTGTGGTGGGAGGTAGAGAGCCATGCTACAGCCTCAATGGGGTGGAAGTCTAGGCTCTAGGCTCAGCCTGGGCTGACAGTGTCAGAAGAGCTGCAGGGGTTGTAGTGGTAAAGATTTGAAGTAAAGAGACGCTGTCTAAGCGTTTTATGTGTTGCAGGGATGCATTTTCCTGGTTCCATATTTGTAAATAGTGATCTGTGGTGGTTTCCCGCCCCCTCACCCCGACCTCTGGATTTCTGTCTTCTTTAGCTTCAAGTCTGGAGTATGAAAGGCAAAAAGCAAACAGGGAAAGCCTACCACCAACCACATCTCAGGTTAGAGTGAGGAGTGAAGTGCAAACACTGGGATGGAATTAATGAGCTCAGAAACTAGTTTCATGCAACACGAAGTGATACAACAAGAGATAATTTATGAACCAAATCACTTCACACTTTGGTGCATATGAGGAGAAAGATAACTGAAACTTCTAGAATAAAACTAAGGACCATGCTTCAGCATATAGACATAGGCAAGGACTCTGAACGGAAATCCAAAAGCACAGGAAACAGCCCAAAGAATTAAAGAATAAAATTAAAAGTTTCTGCACAGCAAAAAGAATACCATCAGCAAAGTGAATAGGCCCTGGTGTGCCCATGCACCTATGATTCTTGTTCTCTCTTTAATCAATAAATACAAAGTTTAAATAATAAAACACCAAAGAATATAATAAAATGCCTATCACCATGTGGGCCAATGAAATGAATAGACAGTTACCTAAAAGAATTAATACATATGCCCAACAGATAATTTAAAAAGTGTTCAAGGGGCTGGAGAAATGACTTATCAGTTAAGGTGTTTGCCCATGAAGCCAAAGTACCCAGGTTCAATTCCCCAGGACCCATGTAAGCCAGATGCACAAGGTGGCACATGCGTCTGGAGTTCATTTACAGTGGCTGAAGGCCCTGATGCACTAATTCTCCCTCTTTATACATCTCTTTCTCTCTCTCTCAAATAAACAAAATAAAAAGTGTTCAACATCCCTAGCCACCAGGAAAATGCAAATAAAACAACTACTGGTGAGGATGCAGGATTGCTGTTGGTGGGAGTGCAAACTAGTACAGCCACTATAGAGGCATCTAAGGAAGGTAAAAATAGAGCTTGTCTATGACTTGGCTATGCCACTTCTGGACAAATGTCCTGAGAACTCTGCACTCTACTACAGAGATACATTTTTTTTACTTTATTTATTTTTGTTGTTTTGCTGTTGTTGTTGGTTTCTTTTTGGCTTTTCGAGGTAGAGTCTTGCTCTAGCCCAGGCTGATCTGGAATTAACTATGTACTCTTGGGGTGGCCACAAACTCACGGTGATACTCCTACTTCTGCCTCCCAAGTGCCGGGTTTAAAGGCATGCGCCACCACGCCCAGCTCAAGATACATGTTTATTGCAGCTCTATTTACAATAACTAAGAATTGGAATCAGCCTAGAAGCCCACTGACAGATGAATGGATAATGAAAACATGATACACACACTCAGTGGGATTGTATCCAGCAGTGTGGAAAATCAATTACAAAATTTGCAGGAAAATGGATAAATCTGGTGAAGTAACATAAACTCAGGAAGTAACATAAGCGAAGTGACATAAACTCGGAAAAATCAAAAACACATATTTTATCTGATGTACAAGCCTTAGTTTGTAATTTCTATAGCTATGTGCATGTAGGGAGGCACATAAGGGCAAAATGTCTAAAGGTAGAATCGTGGTTGTTGGGAACAAAGACAGTGGAGATGAATGGTTGGTTGGGATGGTGGCTTTCCAAATTTTCTTGTGCCAGGGACACTTGGAAGGCTCGCTTAAGTGGGGATCAGAACTTCAACTGCAGAATTTATACTTCTGGTAAGTTGCTAGGTGACATGAATGTTGCTGGTCCCCAGTCTTTACATAGCACCAGCTCAGAATTGTAAGTGATCCATAGCTGGACAGGAAACTGTGGGCTGGCCTATCAGTCTAGTGTCATATTCTGCTTACTCTTTCATGGCAGTGACCTCTAAACATCCAAACAGATGACACCCTCAAATCACCAGGAAGCTTGCTCTTTTTTTTTTTTTTTTTTTGAGAGAGAGAGAGACACAGAGAGAGACAAAGAGAGGAAGACAGAGATGGGCAGGCCAGCAGCTTCTCAGCCACTTTGAACAAAATCCAGATGTGTGCGTTCCCTTGTGGTCAAGTGCGGCATTGTGCCCTTGTGTCACTTTGCATTTGGTTAAACGTGGGACCTGGAGATTGGAACTGCTGGAGATTGGAACCAGTGTTCTTTAGGCTTAGGAGGCAGGTGCCTTAATCGCTAAGCCATCTGTCCCGCCTCAGGAGGCTTGTTCTTTATCTGTACACATTGTATTCAAGACATAGTAAATTCTGCTGAAGCTTTTATCTTATTATAAGATTTTTTTCCCATATCCACAGGGATCTGGCATCTCTCCTTACCATACCAGCAGATTTTAGCATCCATCCTTTTCTTTCTTTCAGCTTGATCACCACTAAACAGTTGCCTACTTTGATATTTTTCCCATTGTTTATTTATTTATGTGTGTGTGCACGCACCTGTACATGTGTGCATGTGTGTGCCAGGCTCTCTTGCCATTGCAAACTGAATGCCAGATTCTTATATCAATTTTTGTGTCACTTTTATGTGAGTGGCTAGGGAATTGAAACCAGATGGGGATATTTTCAAGTAAGCACCTTTAACCACTGAGTCATCTCCCCAGACACTACATTGATTTCTTTTATGGTAGTAATAATAGGTTTAACTAGATGTTGAACTGTATCACTCGAAGGGATGAAATATAATTATTATTAATAATAATAATAATTAAACTCACGTAGGCCATCTTGTATACTGGAGTCTACATCTGCCATTCACTCACTATCAACCACTGAATTCTCCCTAGAGCACGATGAGGTGGCGACTTCAGTGGCATTTTACAGAATGAAAACAGGTCATCATAAGTAAGTGAACTGACCCAAATCAGTCACCCAGTGAACATAAGGAACACCATTCAAAAGCAAGCACATCATAATTGAATGCAATTGCCTCTCTAATTTTGTATGATCAACTATATCTGATATCTCCTTTGTATTACGTTTTATATTTGCTCAATAATATGATTGAGACAAATCACTTCTCAATAATAAAATGAGTCATTTAATATAATAGCCCCATAACAATGATACAGTTATAAGTTTAATTTCACACATGAGGAAATAACTGTAAAAGCTGATTCATGAGCTAGTTCCAGCTCACACGCCTTGTACGTGACCGAGCTGCGATTTCTCTGGTTATGTTCGTGGAGGACCCACAGCTCCAGTTGCTGCATTGTTTGCTGCTAAAGTGGGACGCAGGTCAGCTGCTTATTATATATTTCACAGTTTTCTAAAAACTCAAAATGTAGGATGATTCATAGGAAAAGTTTATTTTATTTTAATTTGAGGGGAGAGTTAGGGGAAATTTTAAAAGATGCCCAGCAGTTCGAATTTTCAAAATTGTATATTATGTAATTTTAAGACATTGTATTTCTTCACAGTAGTTTGGTGGACAAACTACTTCTAAGATCATAGACTTAATTTTGTCTATGTACAAAATTGGTGAAAGTTTTCAATTAATTGAAAAAAACACACATAATGGTTCTATTTCTATCTTAATTCTATTCTACAATGAGTTATGTTTTTTACATTTCATGATAATTTCATCTAGAAGGTACACTTTTTTATAACTACACTTTTAATTGAACAAATGTGTTTCTTAAAGCTAATAATGAACCAGCCTTATCAGGTAATAGTTACCTAACTTGACTACCAACCCATTCATGTGCAAACAAAAGTAGGCCTGCCTTTTTAAAAGTTTTATTAAAATATTTACTTGAAAGCACTATTTATTTATTATTTATGAGAAAGAGAGGGGGAGAGAAAATGGGTGCACCAGGACCTCTAGCCACTGCAAACTAACTCCAGACGCATGCACCACCCTGTGCATCTGGCTTATGTGGATGCTGGGGAATCAAGCCTTAGTCCTTAGACTTCACAGGCAAGTACCTTAACTGCTAATCCATCTTTCCAGCCCTAGGGATTCCTGTTAAAAATTGACTGAGGAAAGATGGCTCTTAGGCTTTAAAAGTCCCACAGGTAATCTTTTGGGCATGCTGTCATACAGTCTTTTCATGCTTGCTTAACCAAATTTTAATGCACGTAGCACACATACTTGAAGCTTACCTAACACCCACTTCCTCTGTGGGAACTAGGAGAATTCTGTGTTGAGTCCAATCTTCAGAGCCTAGACTTGCTTGGTTATTTCCTAGTGGGAGTCATTTTCTTATTTTTGTGCACACTCTAGTCAGCAACATAGTCCTTAGCATTTAATACATTTATCTGATGTGTGGTTTTGAAATTTCTGTCACGGAAGAAATTAGGGTGCTTAACAAAATCTTTCAATATGTGAGAAAAGCTAGAGAGGGATAATCATGAATTTTGGGTTTCCATGAAAAGGGGGTTCTAAGGGCTCTCCTAAGGGTACTAATCAGACCATGTGAAGTTCACTTCCAAGATCTCATTACCTCCCAAAGGCTCCCACTCCTAGTTGTTCCACTCCATTAGCAGCTAACATGTTGACATGAACATTCTGATGGAACAGAAACCATCATCCAGCAACATGATGTCTGTGGTTTAATTTCTAATATGCAGTCTGTTCATAAATTAAAAGTATAAATGGAAATACGAAACCATTCCTTCCATCCTCAATCCCATAAGTCTAGTTCTGACACTTGAGCCAACCAATGCATGTTCAGAAATGTCACTGATCTATGCTGGCTCCTTCCCAACAGAATAGGTAGCTTTTCAAGTGCTATCTCACATGTACTGCAAAATATGTGTATGTAACATTTATTTTTTTTCCTTTTTTATTTTTATATTATTTTATTGAGAATGTTATTGTATGAACATATAGCACACTGGTCATTCTGCATCAGGTTATACTCTTATGTTCCATTTCTTTCACCCTTATTCCACTGAGGGTCCTCCTAGCAGAGTTATCAGTAATCACTGTGGGTTCATGAATGGTCAGTCTGTTTGGAGAACAATGCCTCAGAGTACACCTTCCCAACCTATTGCTCTTACATTCCCCCTTCCACAATGTTCTCTGAGTCTTAGATGGGGTGCTATAAGTCTCCTTTGGTGTTGAGCTCTCAAGCAGTCTCTGGTTTTCTGGTTTAAAGCATTTTAAGTCTCCTCAGTGTTTTCCGCTACCTCCCTGGATGAGGTCTGCCAGCTAACACTGAGAGCAGCACTCATATTTAATTTTCCACTTCATTGGTAATGTTTCCTGGGCCCTGGCAGATGTGATGAAGATGACATACCTCCTGCTAGGAATTTGACTTTCTACTCTTGTCATCGTGATGGCTCTTGGATCTCCCTGTTATGCACTGCCATCTGTAAAAAGCAGATTCTCTAGCCAAGAGTGAGAGCAGAACATATCAAAGAGGATAAACAGACATTTTGAAGACCTTTCTATGGATATAACCTATTCTTTTAGACAAAGAACAGTGGGAGCTTCACTCTAGAGTCTATGACATTCCAAGCCATAGGCTTCTGACTTGGTTTTTAGTACCTAGTGTGAATTATCTCCCACTGAGCAGTACTTACATCCAGTGAGAGAGCAGTTCACTTCCCACATAGCCTTTGTGCCACTATTGCACAGGTGTCTACATCTTGCCTGGTTGGCTGATTTTGTAGATTGCACAATCCACGAATTGTTCACATTGTTGGTGACCTTTATATCCCAGCAGCTCACACAGCATTTTCCAGCACTATGAGTGCTACCCAGTAGGGAGCTAGCTTCCATCTTATTGCCAGCATGATATCTCACTGTCCTGTGACCACAGCCTTCAGTTTCTTCAGCAACCAACTCTTACAATTTAGATCTGGTGAGTAATAAAGTGCCTTGGCAATAGCCTGCATTGCTTTGGTGACCACGTGGGCCACCCTGACTAATAGCTCACAGTTGGGAATACCCCAGTTATGGGACTGGGTTTTACCAGTAGCTGCCTATTGTTTTAGGATAAAGCTTGCTACACTCTTTGGGCACATCTGTCCAAAGTTTGCCACCTTCTCTCTTACTAATTAGATAACCAAGAGGAAGGATTGCATGGTGATCATTCATGCCATCCGTAGTTTTGTCTGTCTCCACCACCCCCTGCCTCCTTTACCATCCTCTCTAGTCTGTCGGTCTACTTGCCAGTCAAGTATCTTCTCTCTTCATGAACCTTTTCTCACTCTCAAACATTATGCTTCTCGCTTGTTATGCACAGAGACACCGTCTGCCTACCTTTCTAACCCAGGAATCCACAGCCTTCTGCAGGGGCATGCTTTCTGCTGGCCAAAGCAGCTCTCGCAATGGAGAGCATTGTGCCAGCAAGAGAAACTTTTTTTTTTTTTTGCTATGTGTGGGGGAGGAGATGCACACCTGAAATTACAGTACTCAGGTGGCTAAGGCAGGAGGACCATGATCACCACCTGCCTGGGCTATGAGGTGAGCTCCAAGTCAGCAAAAACTATAAAGTGAGGACCATCCCTGGATTATTTATAAACTATAGAGATTATATTTTGTGTTTTCATTTCACTTCTGTTGATCATTCTGTTTGTCCTCATGCTGATGTCCTATTTTACCCATAAATGTTATCTCTGGGCTGGAGAAATGGCTTAGCAGTTAAGGCATTTGCCTGTGAAGCCAAAGGACCCAGGTTCGAATCCCCAGGACCCATGTAAGCCAGCTGCACAAGGGGCACATGCATCTGGTGTTTGTTTGCAGTAGCTAGAAGCCTGGGCATGCCCATTCTCTCTCTCTCTCTGTCTCTCCTTTATCTTTATCTCTGCTTGCAAATAAATAAATAAATAATTTTTAAAAATAATTAAAAATGTTATCTCTTGTGGGATTTGAACCAGAGAATGATTTTTCTTGTTTAATGGCACTTTGATATTCCATCTAAATATTCATATGAACATTCCTGTCACTGTCTATAGGAATAAGTGGAATGTATAGACTGATTCACATAACATTGCCAATTTAAACAATGTTATGTGTTCAATCTATGAACCAGACATTTTGCTTTAAATGGAACTCTCCTTCATTTCTTTCAGAAATCTGCTGTAATTTTCATTGTATAAGTCTTAACCAATGCTTATTTATTGTTCATTTATCTTTTTAGAGAGAGAAAAGAACTTTATTTGGTGCATGGAATGGGCAGCAATGGGTAAGGAGGTAACAGAAGCATCACATTCCCATTTCTCCTTATTCTTATGTGTATTTTCATAGTCCTATTTTCCAGAATGCTCACTCCTAGGATATGGCTATGTGATGGATTTCTGCATTTTATTTTCTTCCTAGTTTTATTGGATTTGCTCACTAGCAGTGAAAATATAGTCTGAATTCTGCAAGATTTTCCACACATGCTGACAGATATTCTGTTTCATGTGAGTGGATAGCTGTATTTCCTTCTGAATATGAATCCTTTAATCTCTTTAATTATTATTATTTTGTTGTTGTTGTTGCTTTGGACCATTGCCAAGCACTGCTACCACCACCTACAGCCAGTGCTCATTCTATTCCCACTCCTGGCCAAGGCTGACACCCTCTATCTGCAAGTTCCATGGGAAGCCCATCTCTACCAAGTCTGGTAGTTTCCTACAGCTAGACCTTTCTGGTGCCACAAGAAGATACTTGGCTATTGAGATCATAGAGTCAAGTGTCTTTGCAAAAGCTCTCTCAGAGGCATTGCTCAAGGGAGCACTTACTCATGATGTCACAGGTAGGAAGGAGCTGTAGAAGTTACTTTTCCACTCAGGAGGATCTCATGATCATTTTTCTATTACTGTGACATTAGGCACAGAGGGTTCTGGCTGATAGTCAGCTTTGTCCCTCATTCTGTGCATGACATGTTCTCTTGGACACTGCATCTGGGGCTGGGGCTGTTGGCCTGACTCCAGAGGTGCCCTGTGACTGGACATAATGGGTAGCTGGTATATGAGAAGACAGACACTGGGAATTAGTTATGGATACACATGCTCATTATGCCTTGAACCCACAACTATCCCATAAAGGCTCATGTGTTGTAATCTTGTTTGACAGCCGATTGGCACTTGAGAGTTGATGCTGTCACAAGAACTCTGACTTCAACAATGGATTAGTCCATTGAAGAGTCCCTATACGAATAGACTATGTGGTAGGATCTGGTTAGAGGAGGGAACTTAAAGAAGGAGTGTCTTGAGGGACATACTTTGTCCCTGGCCACTTCTGCTCCATCTTCTACTGCTCCTGACTGCCACTGTGTGTGCAGCCTCCATCTGCCTCGTGCTCCTGTTGCTAGGAGGTTCTGCTTCACTAGACCCCAGCAGCATGGAACAAATTAGCCACTGACTGAAACATCTGAAGTCACAAGTCGCACTGAATCTTTCCTCCTTTTAAGTTCTCATTTCACATATTTTTCCAGAGAATGCAAGCTGACAATCCCAATCCTAATAAGCTTGCTAAGGACTGAGGAAGATGCTTTCCTGTATGCAGCTGGATGAGGGCACCGTGCACAAGCATCATGGATCACAGCCCATCCAGGGCTCCGGTGAGGAGAACGACAGACACACCCGCGTAGTGACTGTTTCTGCACTGGGGCATGGACTCAAGCAGGACACAAGACATCTTGAGAGATCAGAGAAAGGAGACTGGTTTGGGGCTTTATGGCATGTAGGACGTTATACCAGAGGGAGGGTTGTGCACATGGACTCAGTCTTACTTGGTTTGCTTATCCCACAAGTGCCAATGGTGACAACTCTGGAGCTTCATGAGCAGCTAGGAGACAGAAGATAAGAGGACTTGAGGCTTCAAAGTTGAGTAGTTAACATCAAAGTAGGATGTGCCTCTCCTTCTACTCTACCCTTTCGAGAACACGCCGGTTATACTTTTCCTCCAACTCCTGGTCTTCTTTTGCTCTGTGGCTGCCTATGCAGTGATTTGGATTTCTCTGCTTATTTGAAGGCACACAGATGGCATAGTGACAACGTCTCATGGGATTCCAGGAACAGCAGTAGCGAATTTGGGAGAGAGAATAGCCTAACAGGACTATTTCTCCTTCAGAAATGAGCTGTATCAGGGTAGCCACGGCATGCATACAATATGAGGCACTGAAGCCAAAAAAGACATTCTGTCTCTAAGAATCAGTGACATTCTGAAAAAAAAAATGCTTAGAGAAGCATTAAGTAAACTTTCAATTACATTCCTGGAAGATTTGTTTAGAACATAGACTTGGATCTGTTTCAGCAACTTGAGAAGAACAGTGAGTAAGGATTTTCAAGGTCCTTTCTTACAATCCATTGGACAGAAATATTCCTACGTGGACCTCTTCACAATTACATTGTACCCATCATGACCTCCATGTTTTTCAGATGCCATCCAAGCATCTGGCTTCTGTGCTGTTCATAAAAGAGCAAGACTATGATCACTACCCTTGGATGTAAGGACCAATCCCTAGTGATTCTGCAAGCACCTGTGCCACCTTCCAGGTAGCCAAGTGCTCTTTGTAGAGGACCAGGAATATCACAATGTACCATGTGCTGGGACTGTTTTCCTCTGACCACATTTCATGTCTCTGCCATTTCTTCCCACTAAATAATACATGTCAGAGCTATGACAACTCATTCCTCTTTGATGGTCCACTTTTGGAAATGCCCCAACATATCTTTAGGCTACACGCATATGTAGGGTCTGCATGTGCCCAAGGGGTTCTAAAGAGCCCGGGTCTGATCTGAGCTCCAGCATCCTTTGAAAAATGATCTGGAGAAGATTTGTGGATGTAGAGGTTCTGGGTCTGAGCACCAGGATTCTTTGGAAACTTGACGTGGAGAAGATCTCTGTGTCTTGCTCAAAGTCCTGTTTGTGGAGTATTTTAACTCAGTAGCCTTGATGTCCAATTGAAATATGATTTCCATCTCCCCGCCCCGTGGCAAACATCAACAGATGCATTGTCTAGATGCCAGCTAAGGACAAAGATTGAGGGTGTTTCCCAAACATTGTGAGTAACCAATAAATTTTTGAGGAAGCAGGGATTTCAACTGCTAAGGAATTTGAGCCTCAGCTCTGGATCAGCTAGGACCCTTAGTAAAACACACTCCCACCATACAGACATCCATGCATTCAAAAATACATGGGGGCAGGAAACGGGTCATATCAGTAATCAACACCAAGCAATTAGTGTCAGACTTTAACACATCAAATGTAGAGTGATGTTGTAATCACTGTAAAAATCACTTCCACAATACCCAAAAACCACACAATTTCCTCCCCAGAGGAACAAAGAGGGAAATGAGATAATTAAAAAAGAAATCTAAAGCAGAATTTCAGTAATTGGAGGAATACTACTTGCTCTAAGTAATACATAATCATCCAGACTGGATGAAAACACAATCTAATTCTATGTGTTTTATAAGGGGTATCTCTAACATATAAAGAAGGTACAGAAAACTTAAGAGGAATGAAAAGAAGTTGCATATTACACACTAACCTAAGGAAAGCAGGATCTACCTGTGAATGTTGCACAAATTATTTGTTAGACTGAAATGTATAACAAACATTATTAAGATCAAAAAATACTATATCATATTTAAATATTTTACCTTCAGGTTTTTAAGTTTAAACAAAATTATGTCCCTAATGTTACAAATGCTTCTTCTTTTTTTTTCCTAGAAGAAATACCTGAGTTTGGCTACCCTGCATCTCCATAAAGCCAAAGGCATCAGCTTGAAACGATAATTCTAGCGCTGAGAAGTCAGAGATATGTGGATCCCTGGGGCTTGTTGATAGCTAGTCTAGCCAACTTGGTGAGTTTCAGGTTCAGTAAGACACTCTCTAAAAAATAATAAGGTGGAAATAATTGAGGAAGATCCCTGATGCCAACCTCTGCTTACACACACACACACACACACACACACACACACACACACACACATACACATGCCCAAACGCACCTAGGCACAAGTGTACCTACACACATACAAAGACACATATGCATACATACACATACTACACACACATATATGCAAACATGAAGAGGAAAAAAATCTGTATGGAAAAGAAGTGTGATGGAAAATGGCCATGTGATTTATTCTACATGCTCCAATACATCAATCCATCAATACAGAGACATTTGCTCAACTATGTTAATAGCTGCTCAATTCATTATTGCTAAGAAGTGGAATCAACCCAGATGTCCATCATTGGATGAATGGCTAATGAAGTTGTGATACATTTACACAATGGAATTCTACTCAGTAGTAAGAAAAAATGATACAATGAAATTTGTAGAAAAATGGACAGACTTGGAACAGAACAAACTCAGTGAACTCACACAATCACAGACAGACCTTCTCTTCCAGATTTCTAGTATTCAGTGCTCCCTTTCTGTTCTCTTTTGCCTTGAATACTGCTAGCTCTCTCTTTTGGCATTAATAAAAATCATGGCCCCCAAAGGAGATTGTCTCTGTGGTTTGCTAAATTCGGATCCTCACATTCTGGGGCTGTAACTTGGATTTCACTGATATTGTCCTTTCGGCCCTTCCAGATTACTCTTTCCCCTCTCCCTCCTCTCCTCAGGGCAGCAGCATCTTCAACACCCAGCACAATGACACCAGCTGCTATTTTCCTAAGCTGAATCTACTGAGGTGGAGCGGGATGCCTGCTCTGCAGCAGACACTGGGAGACTTGATGTCAAGGCAGGCACTCCCATTTGCCCAAAGTGGGGCACAAAGATGTTGGACCCCACTCTGTGATTTTATGTCATGTCCAGGATATATTTCTTAGAATCATGGTTATGCCCATTTCTCAGATCTCTTCTTTATACACGGGAATCAAAATGGGCATAATAACTCAATCCCAACCACCTAAGAATTCTCTTCTAGGATGTTTGTAAACTATCCCCAAAAAGCTCTCTCCAAAAGGAGAAATCAGACTGCAGATACTATTTTTTACTGCACTACTGTTTGGCACAATAAAATTAGATAATGGTAATCATTGCCCTGAGGGTGGCACCTTTGGTCTAAAAAAATTCTTACAGACTTAGAAAACTTTATATTCTGCACAAAAAAAAAGAGCAGAATCTCTTTATATTGAAGCCTTTTTTTTCCCTAAGAAATGGGAGAAATGGATCTTTTCCCTCTGTCAATCTTGTCCTGTGTTTCCAATATTCCTGTTACATGAAAACCCTAATCCTTCATCACTCTTCCCATATGATTTGATTCTCCCCTTCCCCATTTCCCCCTGGCTCCTGCCTTTGCATGTTTGTCAGCCTAGGTTGCTTGTTTCTTGTTCAAATGCTACTTAACTGAATATAACCATCAAATGTTATTGCCTCAAAATGTCTACTTCACTAAAGCACTGCTGAGTTACACCACAGATTTAAAGACAAGAAATTTTCAGATGGCTCTAAAAATGTGTAGAGAAAAAAATGACCTGCGCTTTTCTTTTCCTAAGTTGTTTAGGTATGATCTCTGTGCCAGAATGTCAATGTAAACTCAGACCAACAAATCTTAGAGACATTAATGTTCTTTTAATGTTTTAACCTGTTTTAATACTTTAAAGGGATGGTAAAATGGTTTAATCTATTTTCATGCCTTCACTTGATTCACTGCTGGAGTGGCCTCCAAATTATAAGAGATTATTTATTGTCTCTCCTTGGTAAATGCGTTTCTGTTGAAGACTACAGGCACAAGGTTAACAGGCTTTGCTGCTTGATTCTCTGATCTATCACTGTTTCTTGCTCCTGATAAAGTAAATTGTAATCAATAGGCTGTCATGTGCTATTTACATGGTGTTTCAAGCTGACTGAGTCCAACGTCAAACACCTCTCTGTACCATATCCATGAAGACTTACAAATTTCTTCAACTTCTTAACTACTGGAAAACAAAGTCTTCAGATTAAGGTTTCTTAATTTTCTATTGGAAGATTATCATACATATACCTGTGCTGGGCGTGGCAGTGCATGCCTTTAATTGCAGCACTGGGGAGGCAGAGGTAGGAGGATAGCCATGAGTTCGAGGCAACCCTGAGACTACAGAGTAAATTCCATGTCAGCCTGAGCTAGAGTGAGACCCTATCTCAAAGCCAAAAAAAAAAAAAAAAAAGAAAACCGTACCTCTATTTTAACAGTCAACTCCTATTTTATTCATACTAACTCTGCCAAATGGTACCTGATGTAAACTTTGTGTTTAAAATTATGTTAAAAAGCTCCAATACTTATGCACAAATAATGTTGGTGTTATTTAGACATAAACTATTAGATAGCTTGCCTAAGCTGAATCTGTTAATCTGTTTGAATCCTCTGCTCTGGAGGGTGCTCACGCAGGGTGAGTAGGCCTGAGCTCCTGAAGGCAGTGAGAACTGAGGAGATAAACCACGTCTTCGAATCTCAGCCAAGGCCAAGGTGAAACCACAAAGGAACTGGGAAGAAGACCAAGAGTGCTGCTTCCATGGTGAGCCTGACAATCAGCACCAGGGTGAAGGAGACAGATGCTGAGGAAGTCCAGAGGCTCCTGGGAGCTCATCACTGACTTAAAACACACCCACGAAGGCTCAGGGAATTTTGCATAAGAGGGGGCTGAAAGATTGTAAGAGCCACAAGTTGGGACTTCAGGCCCAGAGGTGTTGCCTCCCCTCAGTAACTGACTGCTACTCTCACGGTGCATAACCCACATTCCCATGGGGAGTACCAGCAACCTGAATGAGGAAGGCCCCCAGCCTAATGGGGGCAGGGAGGAGGGAAAAATGGTACCAAGAATGGTATGATGTATTCATACATACATGTATCATACATATATATGATATGTATAATTTTTTAAAAATCTAAACTGTTTTAGTTCAACAATGACCAGGTTCCACTCTATTGTTAAGCTATGTATAACCAAACAGTTTTAGCCAAGATTTTACTTAAGCAATTATCTTAGTCTGATCTCTCAAGCTTATTGCTTACATGCAAATTAATTCTCAAAGCATATTCCCTGTTTCCAGATGCAGCCTTAAGCTCAAACTCCAATGTTCTGCTTCCAGCCTTCCCGGGATAATTGGTACCCACACAGGTAGACTGACTAAAGACTTTTCAAACAGATTCCAAGACTGTATGCTCTCTTAACTGCTTTCTCCTTATAGACAATTGTTAGATCAAATCAATTGACTTGGATTTGTTGGTAGGAATACTGTTTCCAGGGCTGTTAATGTGTTCTTACTATACATAGAGCTCTTAGATACCTAAAAGGATAAGATATGCCTGCTTTCTATCTTCCAGATATGGCTTGCACTGTCAGCAGGCAACTAAACTTAAATGCCAAACAGAACGACTTTATATCTTTGTTCCTTTCTTTAAGTAGATCTGTTCTGTTAATCTGATATGCTCTGAACTTCTTTAACTAGATCTGTTATGTTCACCAAATATGCTCTGTTCTCACACGTTTTTTTTTTCCTCTCCAAAACCAAGTTTATCAAGGTTGTATCTTGTCCTACTTTAACAAAAAGGGATTATTTAAAACCCAAACTGCTCTATATCTCCTCCAGATCATAACCACTTGCTCCTCCCAATGGTCTTCTACTAAATTATGCAGCACCTGACTCCTGACTTGCCTGTCTCCAAATTGCTCAAACAGTGGGCATGCTTGCCTCTAAAGGTACACAGGTTAACAAATACATATTTTGAGACAGAAACACCAAGATGTTATCATGCTTCTAATTGTTTCAGATAGCAACTTTCTAAGTACCCCTTGTCCCTCTATAAAAATTAACAAATTTTAAATGTCTCTAAATATCACTAAGCTGCATTAATAACTGCCAAATATAATACATGTGTCTCTTATTATGTTTTCATTTAAAGGTACTCCTAAGTATAGTTGATTTTCTAGGTTTCTTTTCATTGTCCTCCAAGGTTTAGCCAATAAGAGTAAAGACATGCTGTGGTCGTTTGAATATATGTCCCCCAATATATTCAGTGTTTTATTAGTTATAGTTTGCATCTGCAATCACCTTGCTAGAGGCAATGTCACTGGGGGCTGGTCTTAAGGTGTGGGTTTGAGATTCCATTGTAAAGATATGCAAATGTGCCTAGTAGGAGTTCCTGAAGTGTGCTGTGTGACCTTTTGGCAGTAGTTTTGCTCTGTGTGCTGTGTGGCTGGGGGCTTTTGCTCTCTTGACTGGTCCTGTGGAGAGCAGTCCGCTTCTCCTGCCTTTATGGAACTTCCCCTGGATCTGTAAGCTTCAATAAATAATGTCCCTTCCTCTATAACTGTGCCTGGTCTGGAAGTTCATCTCGGCAAACCTGAAGCTGTCTGCTACACATGCCCAAACCCCTTTCTGCCCACTTACAGCTTGAAGAAGCCAGATGGAGTGGACATCAATTTTAAAAGGAGACATTGATAGAAATACCAAGTTAGGCTTACAGGTCAAGAAAGACTAACCTACTTTCCTTTTACTGTAATAATATTAAAAATGGAGAAGCCATTCTCTTCTACCCACAGGACTGTTCCTAGATATGTGTACTTCTAAATTAAAAATGTTTAGAGGAAGCTGGGCGTGGTGGCGCACGCCTTTAATCCCAGCACCTGTAAATGCCATGGGACACACACAGAAAAGTCATATGCATGTAATGACTGGCTCACAAGGTCTAATAGACTTAGTATGATTAGGAGAATAGTGGCTCTGGTCAACATCACTCTTCTGAAGAGCTGCCTGTGTGCCTGTCCAGCATCATCTGTCAGAGCCTAGGAGGGAACTTCCCTTCCTGGGACAATAACCTGTCTTGTGCACAAAGTACAATATGATTTCTGGCAAAAAGGGGGCACTGAAGCTGGATTTTCTACAAGCCACACCTGTGCTAGTAGAACTTCAAGTACAGCAGTTGTGGAAAATTAAATGCTGCCTGTCCAGAGCCAACCTGTTATGGGTTGTATGAACCCCATCAAATAGCCAGTTTCCTGCCTTTCTGTATGTGACTTGACAATGCTTTGACCAGCTGAGACCCTCGTCGCTCTGCATTACAATTCTCTTAGCTCTACAACCTTCAAGCTAAACCTATTCATGTCTCTGATGGGTAATTTACTCTCCTACATGGCAGGGCTACCCCATACCCACAGCTCAGCCTTTTGTTTGCCTCTAACATATTCAGTTATTGCCTCCTTAATAACCATTCTGTATTCATAGGCCCGTCTCCAGCCTCCTGTATTTCCAGATGCAGACTTCTTTATACTGATAGATATAAGTCCTAAAGCCCTTCAAGAAAAATCTTAGCAGCACAACTCCTTCTCCGATAACCTCTATTCCCCTAGGCTTCTTTATTTTATAACCAAAGATGATGGGTTGTTAGTCTCTGAGCTTCCCCTCCCAAACTAGCTTTAGGCATCAAAAAGTTGTTCCTACCCCCTCAACTGAGGCTGTAGTCTGGAATGCTAATACCTTCTGTTACAGTAATTTTTAGGTCAGTCTGTACCTGGATGAGAGGAGACAGCTCTTCCCTTGTGTTGGGCATTGCTAGAAATGGGTTGGAACTGTAAGAAGGCTGGCCTGAACTATTGGACATGGCCAGGGACCCTGGGCTACGGGGATGCAGCTGGCCCTGTCGTCAGGGAGTTCCTGGCTACGTGACTAGCCTTCCTTACGTTGTAAGTTGTAGTGTGCTGTCATGGCCCAGAGTGGGCAGAACTGGCGAGGCCCTCCCCCCAGACCCCAAGAGGCTCTGACCATTCCATAAGTCAGACTTTGCTCCCCATAGTTCCTGACCTTGTGGCTAGCTGCCCAAGAGACCCTTATGTGGCTGAAGTCTTGTAACCTTCCCACCCCCCACAGTTTTAAGCCTTCTGTTAATCTCCTCTTCCGCCCTTCCCCTTCCCTTATTCTTCCCCCATAGCTTTGAAATTACTAGTTCTTCCACCACCTAGATAACAGCCCATAAACTATGCATCCAGTCTGTATGTGCCATCTCAACCTTCCCCAAATGTTTATAAACCCACTCCTCTTTTGAGTGCTGTCTATCAGACAGTCTCCCGGGCGCTCATTGCCCATCAAGTTCGTCGCACTCACCCGCTGCTCCAGGAAGGACCCTGCTGCTTCCCTCGCAACTCCTCCCTCCCTTGCCTGGGACATCGGTGGCCAGTGATCCCGGGAATGGTAACGGGAATGGCAAAGACCCACACCCCTGGAAGCAAACACCTAGAAATCCAAAATGGAGATTAAAGTCCAACTTGTAAACACTTGGGGTAATATGGCTCCATAATTTCCTATGTCCATTTGAAATAAATACCCAAGACAGTGTCTGGGTAACCCACACACAGTGGACTGGATGCCTCACAATGTCGTGTAAAACCGTCCCTTCCCAGAAGACCTTGAAACCTTCTCTTTACTCTTTCTAGGATTCAGAGCTCATTCCTGTTCTGTTCTGCTCTGAATCCCGCCAGTCTTCTCTGTTGGCATTAATAAAATTGTAGGCATCAAAAGAAATTTTCTTTGTGTTTTTTTTTTTTTTTTAATTCTGAACCTCACAATTTAAAACTACAGAAGATACAATCATTGTAAGGATACATTCTTCATATGTTTCTGTCTCAAAAATTTCAAAGGAATAAACCACAAACTTGATAATAAAAATCAATGACAAAAAATACAGCCAGAAAACTCTTATTTATAAATTAAGGGGTAGTACTTTCCCAAAGATGCAACAGGACATGAGAGAAATCATAAAATAATTTTTAAAATTGTGATTAAATATAATATGTCAAATTTTCCAATGCACTTAAAACCATGCCTGGAAAAAAGTCAAACCATTATTGGTTTAATGTCAAAAGAATAGAGTCATAAATGTATTAGATAGGATTCTCTCTGAGCAAGTTTGAGAAAGAAGAGGAAAATAAAGCCAAAAAAGTAGAAAGTTATAATAAAGCTAAGAAAAAGATAATGACTTCCAAATGTAAACAAAAATTAAGAACACAAAATATCAAAGATCGAATCTTTGGGAAAACTATTAAAATCAGAAATCCCTGGCAAAACTGGGGAGAAAAACAAACATAAGGAATTGGAGAATTAGACCAAACATTTCATGGATATTAAAGATAGCATGCAATCTATGCCAAAATTCTGCAACTTCACATAAAAGAGATCAGATCATCTTACTGTCAGAGCACAGGCTACCCCAGCTTTTAAAAAATATTTTATTTATTTATTTATTAGAGAGTGACAAAGAGGCAGAGAGTGAGAGGGGAGGACCTCCAGATGTATGCACCACCATATGCATCTGGCTTACGTGGGTCCTGGAGAATTAAACCAGTGTCCTTTGGCTTTGCGGAATGTGCCTTAACTGCTAAGCCATCTCTCCAGCCCTACTCCAGCTTTTATTAAGAAGGAGATCAAGCTAGGCGTGGTGGTACACGCCTTTAATCCCAGCACTCGGGAGGCAGAAGTATGAGGATTGCCACGAGTTCGAGGCCACCCTGAGACTACATAGTGAATTCCAGGTCAGCCTGGGCTAGAGTGAAACCCTACCTTGAAAAAAAAAAAAAAAGAAGAAGGAGATCATAACATATTACACACTTCTTACTCATCTCATGCTGCACTGGGAGCCCGGCAGACTGCGCAAGACCACAGATGTCAGATGTGCCTGACACAGAGATCACAGGCAGAAGTCAGCACACAGGAAGGATGCGGCTACTGTTACAGACACTGGAGAGCTGCCGGCCGCAGCCCCAAGCTGCCTTCCCATTGCTCTTTCCCTGCTGGACGCTTTCAGAAACACAGCGGCCATGTCTTCTCAGTGTCAAGGAGATTTTAACCATGGCTGCCCTCCACAGGAGAGATTACTGTTGATCAGTGGCACCCTCACCCTTGGTGCCATCGTGAGTTGGGAGACCAGGAGGAGTGAGTGGCCTGCACTGCCAGCCTCCCCAGGCTGATGGAGGGAACTGTTTGTGGCTCCCTTTCATGTCTCCTTCAACACAGTATTTAGATGCCCTGGGAGGTAGTTGATCGACTTTGTACACTTGTGCTGTTCATCTTCATGTGAGTCAGGAACGTGAGCTGCTTCTAGTTCTGCTCTCAGTTATGGAACGCACACTTCTTCCTACTCATGTAACACGCTAACATGTGAACACACGGGACGTACTGGTCCTCTCATGGTATCTGGCTGTGTGGGTTTCCCTGACTGAGTGGACCTCCCCATCACAGCAGCATGTGGGGCCAGAGTGGGGCATGATGGAAAGATCCCACACAGGAAGAGCTGCGTTCAAATCCAGCCTCTGCTGTGGCCCAAAGACCAATGTCCCTGAGCCCCACTGTCCTCTATAGCACTGATCTGATTGCAAATGTGCTAGTAAAATCCTCTGAATTATAGGACAAAAAAAAGAAACATTTATTCAAAATCATCATAAAGACAAACCACTAAATAGGATTTTTCACTTTTCACAATCCTATCTGAGGCACAAAGTGAAGTCAAGGATAGTCATCCCTTGGTACTGGTGAGGGATCAATTCCTGAAATAGTTGTAGACAACACAACCCACGAATGTTCAAATCTCAGAGAAAGGGCATAGAAGTACTTGCACAGAACCTGTACTCATTTCCTGTATGTCAAACCTTTACCTGTAATACCTAACAGCATGTAAATGTTATGTAAATAGAATGCAAATGCTATGTAAATAGAATAATGACAAGGAAAAATCTCTATACATATTCAATGCATATTTAATTGCTTTTGTTTCCACATATTTTTGTTCTCCAGAGAGAATCTGAAGCTATAAAAGACTAAGGTTATAAAGAACTTATTATTTCTGTAGAAGAATAAACCAGAAAACTGCTATTTGATTACTATAGATATTTTCATAGTGCTTTTGCAATTATATTTTACTCATATCTGTCTCTCCATGTTTCAGATTAATCTAATGAAAGATAAAGAAAAATATTTAATCAACATCCTGTTTTACTTTACAAGAATATGCTATTATACATTGCAGAAATTTTTACTCTCATAATGCTTTATATATAAAGTATTCTTCAAACTTGGGCAAAATAGAATCTTCTCTAGAGAGTTCCCCAAGACACCATGAATTGAGATGTGGGACAGTAATTGTAAGACAAGTTAGGACACTGATCATAAAAATGGATTTAATTGCAGAACACCACTATTTCTTTTTGACATTCTAATCAACCATCCAAATTGCCAAATAAACACTCTGGCTAGAATCCACAGTGATGTTGTAGCCAGTCTCAGCCCATCTCTTATCAGCTTTCCTCTATTGATTAATTGATTTTTGGGTTCATTTTTTATTTTGAAAATTTTAGAGAAAAGTAATGTATTTTCAAATATAGAATTAAAAGCAAGCCACGACTTTAAAGGGGGTTTAAGTGTACAGAAGTGATAAAACTATCTCCTTTCTAGTCAGTCAAAGACCTTGGCAGACAGAGACTCCCACTTGATCCCTGCCTCCAAGAACGCACAGGCTCTCAAAAGTGGAACACAGCATTTGTGTTCACATTTCACTGGCAAAAATAAAGTCATGTCTTGAAGAAAGTGAAATGCATAAAAAATCCTTCCTATATTTGGCCACAAAATATTCATGTACTTGGAGAATTGACCTTGATATAGTTGTACCTATTCAGCAAAACTGGTCTCTGCCCCCATTTAGTGGTCTCTAGTAAAGGAAATGAAAGGAGAGGGCTGTGTCTTCACACACCTGACTCCCAAACGTTATCTTCTTCAGTGGTAACAATCTTAGAATGTTATTCACTTATTTAGGCAACATATTTCACAGTGTCTTTCAACAGTGAAAAAGAGTAAATCTCAAAGTTTTCATTAAGGACATATATTTAAGAAATAATTTGAATCATTGATCAAATTGTTAAAAGAGATGGGAACCCGAGTGATGCGTGGTGGCTCACGCCTTTAATGCCAGCACTCAGGAGGCAGAGGTAGGAGGATTGCCCTGAGTTCAAGGACACCCTGAGACTACATAGTGAATTCAAGGTCAGCCTGGGCTAGAGTGAGACCCTACCTCAAAAACAAACAAACAAACAAACAAAAAAAAAAAAAAAAAAAAGAAAAAAAGAAAAGAGATGAAAACCTGACCTGCTGACTCGTTTTTTTGCTCTCAGCCTCTCGCTCTCCCTCTTTCCCTCTCTCTCTCTCTCTCCCTCTCTCTCTCTCTCAAATTTCTAATTCTCCTCAGCAACTGGATGTCATTTCAAAATTGATATTAAATTTACAGTTTAATATACTCTGAATGAAAACCCAAAGGTGTCCCAATAAATTAAAATATTCATTTTTTTCTTCATTTCCAATTTGTCAATAGGCAGGTGTTTAACAAATCCTGTAGAGGTGGGTGTGGTTGCATATGCTTGTTGTGATCCCAGCACTAGGGAGGCTGAGGCAGAAGATAATAATTTCAAGGCCAACCTGCACTACCCTGAGATCCTTTTCAAAAACACAAGGAAATGGCCAAGGAAACAGGAACATAGCTCCCTAGATAAGGAGCATATTGTCATTGTGCGTGAGGGAGTGTTACCATTCTGGATCATGTGTGTATGTTTATGCCTTAAGACAAAAATCTGTTTTTAACTATTTAATTTCTGAACAAGTTAGCTCAACAACAACAACAACAAAAATCCTTGTAGTTGGGTGTGGAGGTGCATCCCAGCATTTAATTTAAGAGGCTCAGGTAAGAGGATTGCCATGAGTTCAAGGCCACCCTGAGAGTACAGAGTGAATTCCATGTCAACTGGAGCTATAGTGAGAGCCTAATTTTTTGTTTTGTTTTGTTTTTCGAGGTAGGGTCTCATTCTAGCCCAGGTTGACCTGGAATTCACTCTGTATTATCAAGGTGGCCTCGAACTCACGGTGATCCTCCTACCTCTGCCTCCCGAGTGCTGGGATTAAAGGCATGCGCCACCACGCCCTGTGATTTTTTTTTTTTTTTTTTACTCCTTGTAGTGACTGTGACATGTTCATATGACCAGTAAGATATTTAACTCAGCTGTTACTTCAATCAAAGGTGTATTGTACATACATAATAACACACACACACACACACACACACACACACACACACACACGCTGCCAAATAAATAATATGAGCACTCAGAGAGGAATTTTTCAGCATTGCCAGGCTGTTTTTCTTCTCAGCTAGTGTGCTGTTTCTAGAGAAGTGAAATTGTTCATTGTTTGTGGTCTACATTTTCAAGCCAGCATTCATTCCTCAGTTGGACAACGAATCGTGTTGTTGATTTTGCTTGCTTTCTTCCGAAACTATTCTCATGTGGCTCACTCGCGGGGAAATATTCTGGACCAGATGATGCTATATTTCAAGAGGCAAAGTAGGATCAATTCTGAAGAAAGCAAAAGTGAGTGGACCAGGAGTCGTTGAGAGCACCCACACTCTGATCAGGCCTGTCGCCTCCTGTTCTGTGTTGTGCTGGCCATCCCCAGTCCCTCCCCGCTGCTCAAGGGGTCCTCAGTGGTGCTGACATCCCCAAGTTGACGCTGTGCCTACCCTTCCCCTCTTTTCAGCCAAGTTCTTCAAACCAGGCTGAGATTCATGGAAGAATGTGTGAAGCAGATTGTTAGAGGCATTGGATAAAAATCTAAAATGGTAGCATGCCTATTGTTCCCATTTTATACAGCAATTTATAAAAATGAGACTGTGACAGCCTTTCAATGGTCTCCCAGTGACCTTGACACCAATTTGGCTCCTAAATCTTTACATTTTAAACAATGATGGAAAGAGATTAGGACAATGGGAATGAAGAAAGCCTGACATTATGTCACCACCAACACTGATTGACTTAATTCCATTTCTTTACTTGAGTATTCAATTCATCCAACAATTGCAGAAGGTATTACCTGTTGGATGTTAAGTATCTATTCCTTAATGTTTGCTTTTAACTTAACATCAGTGGATTATTATACAAATTATTCATACTGCCAAATGTCACCTACTGTTTCCAGTATATTAATGAACTAAGACTAAATAGAAGAAAAAATACTTTCTTGGAACCAGAGAAATGGAATAATTACTTTCCAGTACTACTTTTATTGTGTTATTATTTTTTGTTGCGGAGGGTTACATAAGGTTATGCTGATGGAAGTGTATAATGTACATTAAGCACATCAGCTTTCTCTTCCTCACCCTTCCAACTGTCCTCCTTATTCACCTCAACAGCTGTGCTTCTACTTTCATGTCATGTGTACATATATGATTTATAGATCCAAAAAGACCAGGATCCTCAAAGTAGAGAAAGTAGTAATCTCTGTCTTCTGAGAGTGATTTATTTGGCTCGGTATGATTATTTCTGTTGCATCCATTTTTGTGCAGATGACATGATTTCATTCTTCTTTTTGACTGAGAACAATTCCATTGTGCATAGAATCCATGCTTTCTTTTTCATTTCCTCTATTGATGGGCACTTAGGTTTAGTCAGTAAGGTAGCCCTTGTGAATAATGCTGCCCAAAGAATTGATACTCGAGTACCTCTATGATTGGTTGCTTTGGAGTCTTTTGGGTACATTCCCAGGAGTGTTATAGCTGGGTCTTAAATAAATTATGAATGGAAAGAGCATATATCAAAATAATAAAAGCATGTGTGACACCCCTACAATAATCATACTGTAGGGAGAAAAACTGAAAACATTTCCACAGATGTTAGGAAAAAAACAACGCTGTCCACTTTGTCTACTCTCATTCAATATAGTGTTTGAAAACTTAGCACGAGCTGTGAGACAAGAGAAGTAAATAAAAGGAATACAAAAATGAGAGGAAGAAGTAAAAGTATTCTTACTTGCTCATCCTATGATTCTATACACAGGAAACAGTCAGAGACCCTAAAAGATTCCACTAGAAAACTCTGATCTGATACACACTTTCAGAAAAGTAACAGGATACAAGATTAACATACAAAATCAATTCCCCTCCTATATCAAATAACAAATAACATGCTGATAAAGAAATTTTAAAAAAGATCCCTTTCACAATTTTCTCAAATAAAATAACTAGGAATAAGCCTAACTAAGGAAGGGCTTTATGATCATTTTAAGGAATACTTTTATTTTGAGATAATTTCAGACTAACATTAAACTGTTTAAAATAATACACTGGTGATTAATTTTCAGTATGAGGAACTCCCCCTGATGGATTCTCTAAGTAATAATGACAAAAGTGTTAAGAAACAAAACAATCAAAAAATATATTTAACAGTTCTGGAAATGGTTCTAAGAGCAAGTGGCAACAGAAGATGCTTCTATTCACAAAAACCTAAAGAAAGTATTTGAGAAAGGCAAAAATCGACAGTATTTGAACTAACATCACTTTCTCCCCCCAACCTTCCCACCTCAGAGAATCCAAAGCCCTGTGTGAAAACGCTGCTGCCAATCACAGGGCGCTCTGTCCATCCTTGCTGCCCAGTCCAGTACGAGGCTATCTTTCCAGGAAGAATAGGACTTTCTCAGGTTGCATCCTGCTGTCAGGTACCTCTTGCCTTAGTTTGCCTATGGAGAGCTCCGGATTCTCTTCCTCCACCCAGAGCCCTTAATAAAACGGTAGTTTGTGTTACCTGCAGTAAGCTGAGAAAATGAGAAGCTGGAAACTGCTGCCTCAGCTTAGGTGGCATGGCTCTTTGCCTAGAGGCAACTCAAGGTTCCCTAGCTGCTGTGTGTCTTCACATCCAGCCCTGGACTGCAGGATGACAGATGTTACTCAGAAAGAAACTTGCTCTTGTCCTCACCCCATGCTCCAGAGCTGTGTTGGACATTATTTCTGGCTAAAGAAGTAAGCCAAAGCCCAGATAGCTTCTGTTCACCCACCTCCTGAGGGAACTGAACTTATTTTCAACACAGGATGGATATAGCCTGGGAACCAGTAGAGGTGATAATGAAAGAGGAGGTGGGGGATCTCAAGAGAAGCAGGCATTAGAGAACGGATGAGCTTTTGTGTAGGAGAGACCATAGGGATGCAGAGCAGCTTGTTGCTACTCCAGAGAGGACACCCTTGACAGACAGACAGGATGAAAGGAAGCAAATCAACTCCTCCATTCCTTTTAAGAAGACCCTAACTTCATCCACGAGGCTGGCCTCTCAGGACCCAAGCCTCATCACACTGCATTGGCCATTAAGTTTCAACATACAAATTGGAGGGAACACTCTCAGATCACAGCAGAAAACAATTTGAAATAAAATAGTTTCATATAGTTTTATTACTTAAAGTGATTCCTATCAATAAAATAATTCTCTCCCCCCATCTCCCTCCCCTTTCTGAAACATGGCAGCAATTTCCAAAAGGAATGGCTTTGACCCAGGAAGATCTGGTGAAATCTTCACAACCACCAATTTTCCCTTAAAGGAACAGGAGTATGTTAGAACCTAAGATAGAACAATAAGATAGAAATATAGATAAAGTCTAGAATACAGAGTTAATCATCAAGACATTATAATATTTAACTTGGAGACTCAATAATATTAGGAACATGATCTTGGAAACCATGTGTTAGTGTCATCAAAATTCCTCTAAGGGAGACATTGCAAAGCTGCAAATTTAGAATATTAGGAAGTCAGAATTCAGGCAATTCGCACTTTCCTTTTCATTTTACTTTTTATTAATAAATATTTTCATTTCTTTGTGTGCATGTGTGCACATGTATATATACATGGTGTCTCTTGCCACTGCAAACAGTCATTAGTGATATGCCCTCAGCTCTCCAAATATGCAGGTAATCCCTGGCTGGGTCCTTCTTCCATCTTGGTCTCTGCTCCTACCAGCCCACCCACTCCTCCTCTGACTCTGAGCCTTTGTGTGCTCTTCTTACAAGGATGCTTGTGAATCGGGGTCCTTTCGGACACACCAGTATAATCTCCCCATCTCCAAACCCTTCAGTTCATTGCAGCTATATGATCTCTTTGGTTACACAAGGTAAGACACATAGGTGCCAGGGATCAGAGTATCATCATTCTTGGGGGCCAACTTTCTGCTGAATGCAGTGACTATAGTGCAATGTCCCCTGTAATGATGCACCAGGAGAGATGCATGATGAAAAGCCTTCGCTACACTCACAAAGCAGCACTCATAATGTTCAGTGTCCACACAATGAAGACCTGCTTCTGTGCTGAACACAGACTTTGCAATTCTGAAACACAGCTAGACAGTGAGCAGAAACTACAGGGTTTGGCATAGATTTTTTCATCCTGGAAATTTTTATCCAGTTCTGTCTTTTTCAGTCTCCCCACTTCATTGGCAGAAATTATTGTGAAACTCTGGAATTGATTTGGAGGTGAAATGTATATTTTCTTTTCTTAAACATTTGCAGAGGAAATAGCAATGTTTATGTTGGGGATCATTGTCCAAATGGTTGACACCCAAAAAATGTCTCAAATCCAACCAATTGGGTTTGCTCTGACATTAACAGTTTGCAAATTAGTTCCTTTAAGAATGATGTTGGATCAAAGAAAAAGTGACCCATGCCTATCCCTGTGCCCTGGTTCTCTAAGGTTATACTGGTTTGCTAAGGAGATTTTATATATATATATACTGGTTTGCTTTCATGATATATATATGAAACTTATGCTGTTTCTTTTTCTTCAATACAGCTATAAACAACTTTTCTTGAACTTATAAGCAAAATGTGAAGTATTATGACAGAAATATGAACACAATCTGTGTCTGTCTATAGTCTGATTTTTTCTGTTTCTATTAAATAAATACATCATTTTCCTCATGAGAAGCCATCCTGGAATGCCCCTTTGAGGTAGCTGGTTGTAATCTGCCTTGGACATTGGGAAACTGAAACACTATAAGCTCCCAACTCCTAGAAGCTGAGAGAAAATGAAAACCCTTCAGAGAAAGTGCAATGGGCTAAATTGTAGGAATTTAGCATTGGAGAGATGGCTTACCAATTAAAGCATTTGCTTGCAAAGGTAAAGAACCCAGGATCGATTTCCCAGGACCCATGGTAGCTAGATCCACATAGTGGTGCAGTCATTTGGAGTTTATTTGCAGTGGCTGTTGGCCCTGGAGTGCCCATTCTCTCTCCTTCTTTCTCTTTCTCTCTTTCTATGTGCCTCTTTCTCTGTCTAATAAATAAATGAAATGTTTGTTTTTAAAAAAACTGTAGGAATTCATACAAATCTGAGGAGATGGTGCTACTGTTCTGTGGAGCTTATCATCCAGTGGGAATTACTACAGGGAAAGGCCATAGAGGTGAGTGTCTGTGGCCAGTGTTCAGGTGTGTTCAGAAAGATGAAAGTTCAGCAAAGCATGGGCTAACATGTATAGGAAAGGGCAATGCTTGTCTTATGTGCTTGGAGCATGGTGGTACCTGAGCTTGTTAGTGTGGAAAGCAAGACAAGACTGCCTTGGTGGGTAGAGACCATGATGCAGGGGACTTCTGGCATTAGAAGCTCAGCAAGTCACCTGGACCCTGATGACTGATGTGTGTGGAAGGATATTTGTGGCAGAGAAAGGGAGAGAGAGAGAGAGGCAGTTCTGAATGACCACAGTCTATGAACTGATAATTTGCTCCTGAACCAATTTTAAAAAGACTCAATGAGGAACTCTAGGGGTATGTTGAATCTCCCATTAGCTAGTTAGGAAGTTCATAGCTATTTTTGAGCTATACTGTAAAGACAGATTCAGAGATGATTGCCCATTAGACGTTAAATGCCTCCTGCTCAGGCACTTGGAGGTGTTTGGGTTCTTTTGAAAGCATGAGTTTTCCTGATGGAAGATCATCCTGGAACACACCTTTGAAACACTGGATTGTAATCTGCTTTTGATATTGAGAAACTGGAAAATTAGGGGC
The DNA here is from genome assembly GCA_036365145.1 of Orientallactaga sibirica. NCBI lineage: Eukaryota > Metazoa > Chordata > Mammalia > Rodentia > Dipodidae > Orientallactaga > Orientallactaga sibirica. The sequence continues at coordinate 5,639,975 of JAEOAD010000048.1, forward strand.
AAGAAAGTAATTTTGTGACCATGGTATACAAATGAAAGGAATGGAGTTATATCGTTAGATTTGTGCTCTGGAAAAGCTGTGGAGAAATGGACCATAGAACCATTTGTAGGACTGCCATCTTTTTATTTTTTGACTGGTTTTCTATTAGACCAACATGGGTCTTTTCTTTTAAAAAAATTATTTTGTTGTCAGCATGCAGAAATTTAGGTATCATTCATTCTAGTATGTTCAAATATAATTTGCTTTAGTTCTTATCCCCTTCTTCTCCTTACCTCAACACCCCCAACTACCTTTAATTCCTCTCTCCACAGAACAGTGGCAACTTTATTTGTTTAAGTCTTACAATGACAGAATAAAATAGTATCTGCCATTGACCAAGTCTTGTCAGGACAACTTTGGCTCTCCTATAAAGGAGCTGTAAGTATCAATGTCGTGTCTCATGAGCAGAGAGTTCTTGGGATCTGCTTTATTCCTGCTTTCCTAACAGCCATCTGCCTTGTTCCCTAATTGTCTGCACGCTGTTGAAAATGTGCATGAGGCCAGCCGCAAAGCTGACGTGGGCATACAAGGCCCACTGAGGACAGTTGGTTCAAAGCAGCATGGTAAAGAGAGTTAGTGAAAAGGCTGCTTTCAGCCAATAGTAAATCTTAGAAACAGCAATTTGATGTGTCACCCAGAATCCGTGGAAGATGAATTCTGCTCCTGGTTTGACCAGTCTTTACCCATCGTGGCGATAAGGTGACAGCTTCCTCAAGATGTGCAACACATGCGATTTCTAAAGGCCTTACATGTGGACGCACAAAAGAATTACGCTTTTATGGTAGCAACGAGTTACATTAAAGCCCTCAAGGTTTTCTCTTCACTTGAATGTGCTGTTAAGTTTCCTTTAGATTCTTTAGCATGTTGTAGTCTGACCCTCTGGAAGAAGAGTCCGAGAGAACATACAACAGTATCAAGAGGAGAACGCTACTAGGGCTATTGCGTTCCTATGGGATTAAATTCCCTTAGCCGGGGTGTGGTGGTGCACGCCTTTAATCCCAGCACTTGGGAGGCAGAGGTAGGAGGATCACCATGAGTTTGAGGCCACCCTGAGACTAATAGTGAATTCCAGCCTGTGCTAGAGTGAGACTCTTCCTCAAAAACAAACAAAAACAAAAAATTCCCTCCAAACATTTGTCTTTTAAAACTATACAAGTTATCTTAAAAATTTAATGTCCTGAGGTAAGAATTTACTTGAAAGATTCTCTAAGACATACAGACACAAATCATGTTGCCAGTCATGAGAAAAGTCATGGGGGACAGATTGTGCTCACCTAAGTGCATCTCATTCAAACAGGGTCCCAAACCTGGCCTGTGCCCTCCCTGGCTTCCTGGTGACATGTCCAGTGTCAGCAAGGAAGGTTGTCCATGAGTGACTTATAACATGCATTTTATCCTTTCCCCTTCTGTCACCCAAACCTGAAAATAATCCAGACTATTCTGGACTCAAGAATTTCAGGTAAGGAGTATTCAGCCTGTGTGTTCAGAATGTAAGCTTAGCAAATGTATACCAATTTACTTACTGTTATATCCTTGCTTATTCCCCAGGACCCCAGAATCATTTCCAGTGTGTTTCAGTTTGACTTTGAAGACAGATCACAGATTTGAGTTTACTAGAAACATCCATACCTTTTTTTTTTTTTCTCTAAGCTCTTTTGCCTGAGGCCAGCTAAGAGCTCCATTCTCCCTTGCCCGCTCAAGTGCTTCCAGGTATGCTAGTTTAACAGGGAAGAAACAATGTGGTGTTTAGCATGCCTCTTCTGCAAGGTTTCCTCTGGGGTTCGCTGATCATACTGAATGCTTCCCTCTGTTACAGGATGATGTAATACTTAAAAGCTTCCAAAAGACTCAAAGCACCTGGAGGAAACATTGTGCCATCTGGAACAATTTTGCTATAGAAGATAAGTGAAACTTGGCAATGTTGTTTGCGCAGTACTTTCATATGTCCTTGGCTGCTACATGGGCAGGCAGTGGCGCGTGTCCTGAATGGATGTGCCCTTTCTGTGCAGCGCTCACTTGCTGATTACAACTGTGGTCTTCGTATCCCCTTCCATTTCCCCCTCCTACCTCGATGGCAGTGAGGAAGCGAGTGGCAAAATGCAAACCCTGTTTTACCCACGTCTGCCTCTGCAACTTCACCATCAGTTCTAAAGTATGAGAAGGAGCTGGGCGTGGTGACACACGCCTTTAATCCCAGCACTCGGAAGGCAGACGTAGGAGGATCACCATGAGTTCGAGGCCACCCTGAGACTACAGAGTGGATTCCAGGTCAGCCTGAGCTAGAGTGAGACCCTACCTTAGGAAAAAAAAAGTGTGAGAAGGCAGCCAACACAAATCGAGTGGAATTACATGGTAGTTTCTTTCCTCTGGGAGCTTTGGGGGGCTTTGGGAGGCCATGTCCTCGCCTCTCTCGTACTATCACTGGCCTAACCTGGACTTAAGGAGATAATACTTCATTGAACCCACGCTCAACTAGGAAAAGAGCTCTTTGGAAGAGAATGATGTCATATTTCCCTGCTAATGAATGTGATGATAGATGGAACCAGGTTTAAGGGATGACTGGTGCTTCCTCACTGTGATGCACTGCGGTGGCTACAAGCTGGAGCATGTGAGTACACACACACACACACACACACACACACACACACACGTTCTTTCTTGGGAGAGTACGCTGGGCTTCTTATTGCTCTTAAAGCGTGTTCCCTGCCTCTGCTTACTACCTGCCTAGAGCACCTAATCACATGGATCGCAATCAGCTCCCTGACACCTTGTACAACGTCTCAGCCCTTCTCAAGGTTTGTGCCGTTTATGAAATTCCCTTTAGAGATATGCAAACGGTAAATTAGATTGACCTAGAGTACAGATCACTTCCCTTTTTAAAATGTTTTTCCTGACTTTTTGTAAAAAAAAAAAAAAAGTTGTACACCTACCAAAACTAAACTCAGATGAGATAAATTACCTGAATAGAGCTAGATCATCAAATGAGATTGAAAAGTGCAATTAAAATTCTCCCAACCCAAAATAGAGAGTCCAAGCAGGGCATGGTGGCTCACGCCTTTAATCAAAGCACTCAGTGAATTCCAGGTCAGCTTGGGCTAGAGAGAGACCCTACTTCAAGGGGAAAAAAAGTCAGGAGTCACTGCTGAGTTCTACTAAACCTTCACTGAAGAATGAAAGCTAATGTTTCTCAAGTTATTCCAGATCACTTCTTAAGTGTTTTGAGCCTGCTGATTTAAAAACAAGCCACATATTATCCCCTAAAAAATGATTCAATTTTGTTCTTATTTACCAGTAGCTATCAGGTAGGCTGGTGAACTCTTTTGAATATCTATGCTAATCGTGAATGGTTATGAATGATTATGAAGACCTAAGGTTTATTTTTATATGATCATTTACTGTCCTCCCCCCCCCCAGTCTCCAGTTGCATATATCCAGACATTTTAACAGAGTGGGAGTTGAACTGAATTCAAGCAAGAATTGTCCTGCTTCATGGGTGCTTAAAAAAATTGAAAAAAAAGATTGGGTTGAATTAATTTTATCAAAGTTTACTATAGCAAGGCAAGGTTTTAGAAGAGGTTAGTGTTTCTAATGGCAGGTGATTCTTAGAATTCCCCATCCAATGTGAAGACGATATTTATTGCCAGATTAAAGAAATTAACAAACAAATAGCCTGCTGAGGTGCAGCTGTCATTTGTCTTATATAGACATATTATTCTTCCTCATTGGCTGGAAGTTTAGCTCCTGGTATTGTCTATGACTCAACTGCTATGTTGTTGATTTGTACTCTTTGATTAGGTTACAGGGCACTTACACATCAAGCTATGTAAAGAGTCCATGCTGGGCCAGAATTTACCCCTTAAAATACAAAGAGAGTTTCAGGCCAAATTCAACACTGGAAATAACAAACATTACTATTAGAATAATAAAGAAGTGATTAAGTAGACATTATACCCATGTGGCAGATAATCATGAGGTCATTCACAAGGATTGAAAATCCTATAGACAAGGAAGTCATGAACCTATAGGTCAAGGAACACCAGATTTGTCTAGAAGCTAGGAAAGAGTCATATAACAACTTTTCTCCTGAAGACCACGTAATGAGCACATTCCATACCTTAATCTCACTCTTAGAATCATGAAAACTGTAAGACAATGCAGTTTTGTTAGTTAAGTAAACTAGGCAGTAATACTTTGCTAAAGCAACCTTAGGAAACGAATAAACTATTTGATCATAATAGAATGTTATTCATCTATGTAACCTGATATTATATGTAGGAGGTTTATCAAAACCTTTGCACACTTCATACAGTTGTTTCATCTTTTCATTTGATAGTCTTCATTATTTCCCGGTATGTGCATGTCCTGTGGTTTCCTCTTTGTTTTGCCACCATTACGTCAACATGATCTATTTTCCCAGAGCAGTGTCTATGTTTCTGCTATCTGCCATCTTAGGCATGTTAAAGAACATAGTTGTCTCCTAAATTTCCTGAAATTGAGGATTTCTTCTGCTAGCTCTTTTTTTTTTTAAAATTGTATTGCTGGAACTTGCTATGTTCTCTCAGGTCACAAGAGACGATGTGGCATCTGGAATGCCTTGTGCACATAACTGAGAGTCCCCTTCTTGTTCTTTAAACTGGAGCTAGATACTGAAGTGAAGCTTATAAGAAAAAATATACAAGGAAGTGACGTGAGAACTTGTGTTTTATAGATGCTTCTCAATGTTTGCATGATTCAATAAAATCGTTTGAGTTGATTATTCTTTGTGACTTTTACTCATGTTTCAAAGTGCATCCTAAGTGAAGCCTCCTCCCACATAGTCACAAGATGCCACCATAGTTGTCTCCTGATGCAGCTAAACCTCTGTTGTGGTACCTAGAGCTTGCACTGGGTTTTATATGAATGCCTTTCTCACTAAAATGTTATTCATTTGTGGGACAGGGCTAAGATTTCTGGATTTATTTCTGGAATAATCTTAAAGACAGAAGCAAAGAACAATAGAAAGGCATTATAATCATCATTAATTAAAAGCTTCTTTCTTTGGCTTAATACAAATTCAAAAGAACATGCTTTCCCTGAAGCCCAGAGACCATGTTATGAGGGTTCAAGTAGATAAAATTAACTCAGTTCCAGGCTTTATGCTACATCTTTTCTGACCATGGAAAAACACAGCATAACACATTGTCTGTTTTCTTGAAAATTGTGCACAGACAGTAAATGTTACAGATAAATTATTCGCCACTTAACACTTTTAGTGACTTTCCAATGTAAGAGAGCAAGTTTTCAATAAATACAGTCTGGCCTAACTATAATGTGTAAAACAGCCAAGTGGAAAAACACAATTTCTAAGGAAGTGAAGCTCAAAATTGTCTTGAGAAACCAGCATTAATGGGACCTTCTCAGTGGGGCACGTCACTTGTGAGCACTATCCACACGTGCTTGTGCATCAGGGACCATGTGAAGCCCTGCCAAAATGCAAGGGATTTAACTTTGCTTAATTTAGGATTTTGCAGAAAATTTAATTTATGTGTTTCATGGCATTTTCCCTCTCCAGACATAATATGAAGTCAGTTTGAGGTGGAGAATGTTTGAGCCAAGTAGCCATGATAATGTGGGAACAGAACAACAGACTCATAACCAGTGCATGGTAATGGTCATGGAGCTATCGACATTCCCTAGTTCAAGGAAGAAGGAAGGGTGGCAAGAGCCTCACGTGGTGTTCCACCTTCTCACTCCCCCGTCCTGACCCTGCAGATGCAGGTGATCTTGGGAGAAGCTAGAGAAGCTAGGAAGGAGAAGGTTAACAATAAAGGGCCCTCGATGATGCAGCTTCTTTGAGGTCGCCATCCAGGATGGGGTGGGATTTTGAGGTGATACAGCTGTCCTTGCGTTACCTATGCTCCTAGAAGTAACTCCTCCCTCGTGCACTGTCAGCTGCCCCAATAGACTCATTGGTTCACCAAAACTGGATTTTGCTACAATCATGCTTTGGTCTGTCAACTGACCCTATCTGCAGTGTATGCAATCATGTATGTTTGCATTTCCCCAAGGAAACATTTTACTATGTAACACGATGAAACTTGTTTTCCTTGTACAACCTCATAATATTAAACAGAACTAGTTGGCAAGGCAAGTCACTTTGAAAAACATTCTATACTCTCTACAGTTTATTTTTTAATTTATTTTCTTTAATATTTTATTTATTTGCAAGCAGAGAAAGATATATATATATATATGCAGAGAGAGAGAGAGAGAGAATGGGCATGTCAGGGTTTCCAGCTGCTGCAAACAAACTCCAGATTTATGTGCCACTGTGCATATGGCTTTACGTGCGTACTGAGGAATCAAACCTGGGTCATTAGGCTTTGCAGGCAAGTGCCTTAACCACTGAGCAATCTCTCTTACCTTATTTATTTAGTCTATTTCTACAAGTCTTTGGCTATCTGGGATATTTTGTGCTTGCATGAATTTCTGTTTTTTTTTTTTTTGTTGTTGTTGTTGTTTGTTTCCCAATATGCCAATGCCAAGTTTTTAAAACAAAACAATAAATAACAAATTGTTATAAAATATAGCATAAAGGATGAATACAGACTTCTTAAATCCAATATGCATTAAGCCCCAAAGCAATACTGTTAGTCAACTGAAGTTTTTCCATCCACATATGCACATATAAACTCAACACATGAACACAGATACAGGCACATACGCACGTAAGCTCCAAAAAAACATGCAGTATACCACTATAATTATTCCTTATTACTCCTCAGTACACTGGTATATTTTTATCAAATTATTTGGCTTGTAATAAAGCGATTTTCCTCCAGTATTTTTGAGATTGTTCTTTCTGTTCTGCAGTGTGGTGGATTTATGGTAGAACCTCAACCTCCTAGATTCAAAGTACAGCTCTGACAGTAGCTCGGGGTCTCAGACCAGATACCCCAATCTCTGTGTCTGCAATAGCCAAGCCTGACAAGAAAGATCCTAGTCCAGAGGATGGTTGAGGAACTTGTAAAGATTGCACATATCATTTCACTTGACACAAGGCAAGTGCTTAGTGTTCTTATTTTCTGTCTTTGTTCCAAGCTTCTATATCCGTTGAGGTCATCTCCTGTGTCATCTGCTCCAAGAGTTTCCCTTCCTTCTTGGTGGAGATTTTAGTTTATTTGTAGAAAACACTCACTATTTCCTAAGAATGACTTATGTAATAAGGCTGTTATATACAGTCATTCAATTCTTTGAGCACAACTGGGCATAGTGGTCCACTTCTTTAATCTCAGCACTTGGGAGCCTGAGGGAGGAGGATCGCTGTGAGTTCTAGGCCAGCCTGAGAATACATTGTGAATTCCAGGTCAGCCTGGGCTAGAGTGAAACCCTACCTCAAAAACAAAAATTCTTCGAGCATAGATTATGGTAAACAAGAATTACTTTATGCTGGAATATTTGACAAAGGTTACATACTGATATGCAGATAATATCTCCTTAAAATTAAGATCTTCCTAAACTATGTATATAGCTTTTTCCATAGGTATTCTTAAAAGATCCTGGGAAAAAAATCAATACATTTCAAGAAACTTAGAGGCTTCAGCCTCTTTAATCTGCAAATTCCTTGCAGCCACACTTATGATCCCAAAGTACTCTGCTACATATAAGAAGGGAAGATAAATTGGTATTGTTTGTTCTTAGCTTGGGGAAGTAGAGTTTTCAGGTCACATCACATCTTTCCGTCTCTGCAAGCATTGCCACATCCTATGCAGTGCATTAAGTTAGCAAAATGGGGTTTTATTATATAACCATCTGATCCCCAGTTGACAGTGGACACTATTGTTGCGTTAAGTAGTGCAACTGATATTTAGTACTAAGAGATCTTCAGATGGCTGCATGACCAGCAGTAAAACCTCAGCAATGAGTGATCTCATAAAGTGCTCCATTACTCTGTTTTCCTATTTTTTTATCCCCACTAGGATATGGCTAAACCTATATTTCTTTCTTTTTATTAAATCATTCAAAATAATATAGACAAAACTTGTTGAAAAATACATTCAGATCTACAGGAGTGAAGAGGTTTTTATTTCTTAAGGGAAAACTGTAATATCTTTTTTTTTTTTTTTTTTTAAGTTGGTACAAGACATTTAAGTATCATTCTTTCTGGTCATTTCAAGTACAATATTTTTTTTTGTTGTTGATTCCTCTACCTCCTTCCTCCTTTGCCCTTCCTTCTCCCACCTTCCAGCTCATTGCTTTATGTTTACTTCTGGTGACAGTTCTATCTTTATATGTTTCATCCACATTTCCCCCTCATATATACATCCTTACACATCTTGCAAGCTAAGACCTGCATGCCAGAGAACATGCAGCTTTGAGTCAATATGATTCTTTCCAGATCCATCCATTTTCCTTCAAATCTCATTTTTCTTTAATGCTAAATAGAATTCCTTTGGGACTGCTTTTTCACTATCCACTCATCTGTCAATGGGCCTCTGGGCTTATTTCAGATGCAATGAACATGGATATGCAAGTATCTCTGTAGGGGAGTAGGGAGTCCTTAGGGTATATACCTGGGAGTTGTACATCTGGGTCATATACAAGTTTTGTGTCTAACTTTTTGAGATACCTCCATACTGACTTCCATACTGGGTGCATTAGTTTGCTCTCCCACCAACAGCGGATGAGGGTTCCTCTTTCCCTACAGCCTGGACAATGTTGTTTGTGTGTTTACTTGGTGATGGCCATTCTGACTAGGGTAAGACAGTATCTCAAAGTTGTTTTCATTTGTAATTCCCTGATGACTAAAGTTGTTGAGCAATTTTTAGGTATTTGTCATTGTTTATTTCATCAGCCCAGTAGGTGATTGGCAGAGTTATTTTCTAGGTGTTTAATTATTGCAGTTATTTGTAAACTCTGGTTATCAGCACCCTCTCTGAAATGTAGGTGGAAATATTTGTCTTCCATTCTGTAGGCTGTTTCCTTTTTTGTTCTTTTGCTACACAGAAACTTTGAATTTTATATAGTCCTCCTTGTTGTTTCTTTAGTCTGTTGCCTGTGCTATTGGAGATCTGTTTAGAAAGCTCTTGCTGGTGCCTACTTCCTGAAGCATGTTACATATTTTTTTCCTCTACTACTTTCTGTTTTTAAGGTTTCATTTATTTTTAATATTTTATTTTATTTATTTGAGAGGGGGGAAAGAAAGAGAGAGAGAGAGAGAGAGACAGAGAGAGAGAGAATGGCTGTATCAGGGCCTCCAGCCACTGCAAATGAACTCTAGACCTTGTGGACCTGGCTTATGTGGGTAGTGAGGAATTGAACCTGGGTCCTTAGGCTTGGCAGGCAAGTGCCTTAACCACTAAGCCATCTCTCCAGCTGTGCATTTAAGGTTTTAGTTTAAGGTCTTTGATTCATTTTGAGTTGATGTTTGTACAAAGAGAGAGATGGGTCTAATTTCATTCTTTTGCTGTTGGATATACAATTTTTCCAGAACTATTTGTTGAATAAGCTGTCTGGTTTTGGGCTCATTTATCAATGATTAGATGGCTAAAGCAGTTTCTATTTATTTCTTGGTCCTCTATTCTGGCCTATTATTCTATGTATTTCTTTTGTTACCAGTACCATGCTGTCTTTATCATTATTGCCCTGTAGTATATTTTGAGATCAGGTAGTGTGATATTTCCAAGCTGGGTTCTTTTAGTCCTTAAGATTCCATTGACTATTTATGCTTTTTTGTGGTTCAAAAAAATGGCTGGATTAATATTTCTAGATTAGGAGCACGGAAGTTCTTTCCATCATGTAGTGTCCTGTTCTTAGTGTCCTGAAGTTTTCATTGTAAATATTGTTTATAGCTTTGGTTAGGTTAGTCTTAGTTATTTAAATTTTTGGTAGCTATTGAGAGTTGTATGCTTTCCTTCATTTCCTTTTTGCAAGTTCATATTTTGTGTGATATGAAATCCACTGATTTTTATGTGTTTGTTTTATATTCTGCAACTTTCCTGAAGTATTTATTAACCCTAGGAGGTTTTTGTAGATTCTGTTGGATCTTTTAAGTATAGAATCATGTTATCTGAAACTATGGGTCATTTCACTTCTTCCTTTCTTATTTTTTTAAATTTCTTATTCTTTAAAAAAATTTTTTTTTTATTATTTAAGAGAGAAAGAGAATGGGCACATTTTCTCTAGCCACTGCAAACAAACCCTAGACATATGTGCTAACTTGTGCATTTGGCTTACCTTGGGTACTGTTCTAGAAATATTAATCCAGTCATTTTTTGAACCATAAAAAAAGCACAAATAGCCAACAAAATCTTAAGAACTGGATAATTAACCTGGGTCCTTTGGCTTCGCAGGCAAGTGCTTTAACCACTAATCAATCTCTCCAGCTCCTTATGTCTTCTTCTTATCTTACTGTTTTAGCTAGGATGTTGAGCACAATATTGAATAGAAATGGAGAGAGAGGACGTCCTTGGCCCATTCCTTTTTCTTAGAGGAAATGGTCACAGTTTTTCTCTAATATAATGTTAGTGTTGTGTTTGTTACATATGACCTTTATAATTCTGATGTAGTTCCATCTTCCTGACTTTCTCTAGGACTTTTATCATGAAGACATATTGGACTTTGTTAAATGCCTTTTCTGCATCAATTGATCATGTGATTTCTTCTTTAAGTTTATTGGGCCAAGAAGGACATGGACCATCATCCCCACAGTTTCAATGCAAACTTTCAAATGCCTGAGATGTCTTACATCTTTTTTGGTGCTTCTTATGGAGTTAAATTTTGAAACCAGGACAAAGAAAGGCACTTTTTTTGTTGTGCTATTGCAGGTGATGCATTTTTTTTTCTCCAGCAGAGAAATGGAAGACAACTTCAGTAGAGGCTGCATTATATAAGGGAAGTGTTACAGAGAGGTACTTACAAGATTTTGCCATAGCCCTTGAGCATGTCTCTATGCTGTGCTAATAAGAAAACATAAGTCATTGGGTTAAAAATCAGTGCTGTGGGCTGGAGAGATGACTTAGTGGTTAAGGCACTTGCCTGTGAAGCCTAAGGACCCATGTTTGATTCTACAGATCCCACATAAGCCAGATATACAACAGTGAAGCAAGCACAAGGTTTCACATGCCCGCTAGGTGGCGAAAGCACCTGGAGTTTGATTTCAGTGGCTGAGACCCTGGCACTCCAGTTCTCCTCTCCAACCCCTCAACCATCTCTCTCTCTCTCTCTCTCTCTCTCTCTCTCTCTCTAAAATAAATAAAAATTTTAAATGCTTAAAAATAAATCAATGTTGTGAAGTTAAGCAATCTGATAAAACCATGGGCATGAGTAGGTTATGGAGGACCAAGTTCATTCAAGCTACAAAATGGAATTAGGTATCATGTGAAATATTGAACCAAAGACTTGTATGATTATTGCTAACTTACATTATGATGGAGTTAATCATAGGTGCATTGTTTCACATCAACATAGGAAAACCCAGTAAAAATGTCACTTGGGAATATGAAATATGGCAAGAAGACATCACTAAAGCACAAATTTGGGAGCCATCTGCTTGATGGCGATAGATGGAGTATGAGATGTTCCCTACAAGAAAGGGATGTGAGGGACAAGCCTTCAGAAACTTCAGGGGTATACAGAAAGTAAAGACAATTAAAAGTAGAACTGGAGAAGGACTAGAATTACACATTCGTAATTTTTTCTCAGTTTCTGCTCTTAATTTAGAATGTAATTAATAGCTCATCTTTCTTTTTTTCTCTTTTTAAACATATAGTTTGCAGTTAATCATGATTATTTTCTAACATGTTCCCATTCATAAGTGTCCTTTCTATCATAATAGAATTATATAAAATAATTTTCTAGAAAAAAAAATTCCCATAGTTTTTTTTTTTTTAATAAACTTGGGTGGAAACTCATGGAATGTACTGACCAAATTGCAATTAGCTTGGCATTACTTTGTATAGAATTATGCTTCCAGTTGAGAGTTAATTAGCTTTTATGATTGGAAAGAGACTTGAATTAAATACGTCTCTCAGAGATTTTCACACAGCCACATATGCTGGAAGGTCTCTATGATCTATGACTCTGCATGGTATATAAGATGGACTCCTGTGCTTTGTTGTTAATTTAACAGCATAAACTAGAAGCTGGAAGATTGAACAAGCCTCAAGTGAATGCCGCCCCAGGGCTTCTGGGAAGTATACATTAGTGCAAAATAAATCATTGCCATTTAAGTGTTTTGATGTTTTTATACAGAATAAATAGTTAGCTGTCTCTCTTAAGCTAAAAAGCTTACTTGGAGATTTACATGATCCTGAGCCAATTACATTGATCACATTACTACTGTGCATGTTGCTTCTGAATTGCCATTAAGAACCCTGAGCTTAGACAAGGCCCATTGCTTTGTGTGAGGAGGAGATGATTATCCAAAGAAAAAATTTTATATTCTCATTTCCCATTTCCTTTGCCAAGGGCTGTTATTCACACTAAACCACTCCTCTCTCTTTCAAATGAAAATGTGATTTGTTGCCATGAATGGATATAAAGAAGTGTTCATAGGTCTATTTATTTCAGTTGCTGATCTCAATCTATAAAATGAAAGTAAAGATGATTCTGAAATTTTGCAGAGTAAAGATGGCTTCTAAATGAAACTAGAAGGCTTGTGACTGCTATAGATCCAGGAAGATGCTTCACAGGCAAAAGATTATTTAACTTTTGGTTTCTCTTTTTGAAAAATCATGTTTTATTCCTTTTATTCATCTCATAGAATATCATCAGTTGTGTAAGGTGAGAACATACCTATTACTCTTTAAATAGAGAAGAAAAATAAATAACTTTGATGTTTTTATTTTACAACATTGCATGCAATTTCTTGCAATGCTCTAGAATAGACTCTATGGGTACAACATTAAATAATGCAGGCTTTTTTGCTAAGCTGGAAATCAGTTTGGGTTCACACACGGCATGACAATACTGATCTTTGAGCCCCAGATAAACCTAGACTGTGTTTGTTGTTCCTACATTATTTTTTTAAATTTATTTGCATGTGTGTGTGTGCACATACCGCATGCATACACACACCAGGTTATCTTGCCAGTGCATCATGTGCATCAGGCTTTACATGGAGGGCTGTAGTATTGAACTCAGACTAGCAGACTTTTCATGCAAGTGCAGGTCACTGCTGATCTGTCTTCCAGCCCTTGTTGTTCCTACATTCTTAATGGAGACCATAGAAAATTCTAAAAGGGAAGTGCTAAAAAATAAAAAAAGCAATTAAATCTGCAATAAATGATCTCATATAAGAAACATTTATTAGGAGTCTTGTCCTGCCCCTTCTCTCCTCCCACAGGCTTTTGTCTTTTCAATACTATTAGATTTAAAAAGCAAAACAATGGCATATCTTCAAATGAATTAGAGTAGATAAACAAGAAGGTTGTCCAATCCAAGGCAGAGGCTCGGCAAAGAAAACAACGTGATCACACTGCACGCTTCTTCCTTGCAGTTATTAAACCATTAAGGATGACATCAATATAACAGGTGACATCCCAGTTGTAAGTGTCACAGCTACCATCTACCCTAGGCTCCTAAAGCGATCAGTAATTGATTTATTGCAGATACCCAGAGACACGCATCCATCCACTTTAGATAGTGAGACTAATGGAAACCATTAGTTTCAGAAACCAAAATAAATTAATGAATAAATACCAAAAATAAAAAGAAACACAGGAAAATTTTATATTCTACATCAAATGTCACCAATCAGAATTCAAAAGAAAGCAAACAAAAAAGCCAACCTTTAGTTTTTAAAATTATTTTATTTTTATTTATTTGAGAGAGAGAGAAAAATAGGAAGAGAAAGAGAGAGAGAATGGGCATGCCAGGGCCTCCAGCCACTGCAAACTCCAGATGTCTGTGCCCCCTCATGCATCTGGCTTACATGGGTCCTGGGGAATTGAACTTGGGTCCTTAGGCTTTGCAGGCAAGTGTCCCAACCACTAAGCCATCTCTACAGCCCAAGCCAATCATCCAAGCTTTCTTAAGAAGGCTAAAAGTGGGTCTCCAGGGTTCATTTAAAAAAAAAAAAAAAAAAAAAAAAAGGGCTGGAGAGATGGCTTAGCGGTTAAGGTGCCTGCCTCCAGAGCCTAACAACGTGGGTTCCAATCTCCAGGTCCTATGTTTAGCCAGATGCAAAGTGATGCAAGGGCGCAATGCAGCACTTGACCAAAAGGGGGCGCATGCATCTAGATTTCATTCGCAGAAGCTGAGAGGATGCTGGCGTGCCCACCTCTATCTGTCTTCCTCTCCCTCTCTCTCTGTCTCTCTCTGTGTCTCTCTCCCCCCCCAAAAAAAAATAGTAACAGTTTTCCTTGTGTAGGTGATCATAGACACTCTGACGTCATGAATGTAAGGACCACTTCATGTCTGCAAGACAGTGTTCCAAAGCAATCCTTTCCATCCTCTGGCTCCTAAAACCTTTGTCCCCCTCTTCAGCAATTTTCCCTGTGCTTCAGAGGGTGTGATAGCAATGTCTCATATACTGCTGAGTTCAGTGCTCATTTTCTTTTTTATTATTTTTTTTCTTTCTCTCCCTTTCTTTCCTTCCTTCCTTCTTTCTTTTCTTTCTTTCTTTCTTTCTTTCTTTCTTTCTTTCTTTCTTTCTTTCTTTCTTTCTTTCTTTCTTTCTTATTTCATTTTTCTTGAGGCAAGCCCAACAGACTGGCCTTTTTTATGGGAAAGAGCAAGAGAAAGAGAGAGAGAGAAAGAATTGGCATGCCAGAGCCTCAAGCCACTGAAATCAAACTCCAGACATGTGTGCCCCTTTGTGCCAACGTTCAACCTTGTGCACTTGTGTCACTGTGCATCTAGCTTATGTGGGACCTGGAAAGTCAAACATGAGTCCTTAGGCTTTGCTGGCAATGGCCTTAGCCGCTAAGCCATCTCTCCATATTTTCTTATTTTTATTGTTTTTATTTATTTCTTGAGAGAGAAAGAGAGAGGGGAAGGTGAGACAGGGCCTTTAGCCACTGCAAACAAACTTCAGAGGCATGTGCCACCATGTACATCTGGCTTACAGGAGTTCTGGGGAATTGAACCTGAGTACTGGGGTTTTGCAGGCAAGCAACCTTAACTGCTAAGCCATCTCTCCAGCCCACAATGCTCATTTTATTTAAGAGAGACAAAGGGCTGTAAAGGGAGCTAGGAGTTATGGATGAGACCTTGAAGAGTTATTGTTTTAGGTAGGCAGGGGGAAGAAACAAAGAAGCTCAGGAGCTCTGCTTGATAGCCCTGGGCACCACTTCTTCCAGAAGCTATTTATGGATAGGCTTATTCTCAACCAACTATTTCTGGGGGGCATCAAGAGCAGTGACAATAGCCTGTATTGTTTTGGGGGCCTCTTTGACTAACAGTTCAGTTACCCAACCCCTACCACTGGCAAAAATAAGTTCTTATTTAACATGGCTCTGAAAATTCAGTTAACCTGTGACACTGGTTCTGTGTAACTCAAAAATTTCTAATTATGTTGTATTTCACATGAGTAACTTAGTTGTTTTACTAATATCTTTGTTCACATAAGCCTACCATTGAAAATTTATCTGCTGTTTTGCCATTAGTTTAAAAATATTGGCATCTGGCTCAGCAAGTTTTATGATAGGATCCTCTGTGCTGCTTTTCAGTTAATCCCCTGAAAAATTTAGACCTAGAGTTAGACAGCCTAGGAATTTTGTCATTTGATAAATTATTTTAATTTAATGCCATTTGCTTGCATGTATATGGAACTGTTATATTTGTACATAAAACTGTAAGTTTATAAATTTTCTCCATAGCACCATCTATAGGCCCACTGTGCAGAATTAGTTAACTGTAAAGAGTATTTTTGTGTGTTATTTTTTTCTTATTTTCAACCCTGAAATTAATAAATAACTGTCTTCAATATTAATGGCATGAATTCAACATTTCCAATAAGAAAATTGAGACCATTTTCTCAAGAACTTTCTGGCAAGAGAGTAAAATATACCAAAAAAATATATGTCCCAGATAGGTCCTTTATACATGATGCCAAAAAATTTTAAAATAAAACCATCATTACAAGATCTGAATAATTTTAACATTTTAAAGCTGAATTCATTTTGTGTTGACCCTTCTTTAAAAAATTTTCTGCCTTTTAGGAATAATTCTGTAATGCATAATTAGTGACCTTTCCTTTCCTATCATTATCTTCTGGTTACAACATAATTTGTAACCACTTGTAAGAGCAGATTAACCTTAGTATTTAAAAGATTTTAATTTTCTATAACCTGACTCCATAACTTTCTGTAGAAGTTGTTTTGCTTGACTTGTGTAAATGTATAGCATTTCCAAATGCCCCCTCACACATCAACATTCTAATAGAGAAATATCCATCAAAAGGCATTATATAAGACATTTTACAAACTTTTCCAAGTTTAAAAATTAAATGCATTTATAATGCCTGTGTCCATATTTCAGTTTTACCTGTGAAGAGCTCAGAGGAAAGAAGTAGTTTTAGGTCACACTGGGAAGGTATTGAAGTCATTAAAAGAGAAGAACGAGATTCTGAAATTTCGTGCAGAGGTTAAATGCCCTGTGCAAAGTTATTAGTCAGTAGTGAGCACACCTCATAGCTGAGTATGCTGAGTACTCATGGCCCATTTACATAGGCTTGTTCTGGTGGGAGCAGCTGAGGGACACTGCTTTTGGTCCTCCCAGATAGCCTTTAGACTTCTCTGTTCTTACTGTGGTCTGTAGCTGACAGGTTGACACTATCGTCCATGCATCTGAAAGCCCTGTATCCTTGGTCACTTCATAAACAGTTAGAATCACCCACTCTCTTTCCTTGCATAATTCATTAAAGAGGTGTTTTCAGATCTTCATTATTATATTATATTTTGGATCATTGGATATAAATCATGTGTTCTTTCTTCTTTCTTCTTTTCATGAACCAGAATTAAATGGTAACACCATGGAAAATGGTGTCATTCAAAGATGAGCATTTTTCTTACATTATATATTAAGTAATAATATTATACATTATTAAAATATTTTGACGCCACAACAGCACATGATAGAAAAAAAAAAAACACTGAAATAAAATTTGAGAAAAAAAGTTCATGTCCTTAAATAAAATGTAAATTTATTTCAATGTAAGAAAAATAGGTTGAGGGCTGGAGAGATTGCTTAGTGGCTAAGATGCCTACAAAACCTAATAACCTGGATTGGATTCCCCAGTACCCACATAAAGTCAGATGCACAAAATGGCACATGTATCTGGAGTTTGTTTGCAGTGGCTTCAAGGCCCTGCTTCAGGCACTCTCTCTCTCTCCCTCTTTTCTCTCGCCTCTCTCTCTCTCTCCCTCTCTCTCTGCTTAAAAAGACATAAATAAAAGCAGTTTTTAAAAAAGAAAGATAGGTTGATAGGAAAGAAGGCATTTTGTGTTTCTGTATATGTAAAGGATGCTTCACTAACTGTGGCTAGTAATCTCTTTCGTCAACTTGATTGGATCAGGAGTCAAGTCAGAGATACCTCTCTTGGGCAGGTCTCTAATGGCATTTCCAAGAAGAATTAACTGTGGGGAGGAGGCCTTCGCCCAGAGTGGGCATCCCTTCCAATGGGAGCCTATATATAAGAAGATTCCAAGAAAAAGAGGCCCCTGTTGCCTGGCTGCTCTTGATGCTTGCTGGTAAATGCAGCTACCTTGTCATCCTTCTTTGACATTGAAACCCAGCTTCAGGAGCCTTTGAAGAAATGCTGATGACCAGTGGCTCTCCAGGAATTCTCGAGGCCATCGGCACCACGTTGAGATTGCTGAGGCATCTAACCTCATGGATTGAGCAGCTACCATGTTCTCAGCCCCTCCAGTGTGCAGACTACAGCTATTTTTGGGTTACTCTGCCTGTGACATGTAAGATAATATAATAAATACCCTTTGTAATATGTATTTTGTCAGTTCTATTACTCTATAAAATGCTGACAGACTTAATCAAAATTTTGTGAAGTTATCAAGCTATTGTTTTGAAGTTGAGAAACCTGAGGCTTTATAAGTTTAGTAAACAGGCTTAGACCACACAGCTTTAATGAACTCTATTCATGACACCTGACTTGGAGACATGAAACCTTGTTATCTTTACAAATAGATTTTACAATTGACTGACATTAGAACCCATTAGAAAATCTGCTGTTGTCTTGAAATTCAACATTGCAAGAACATCTTGATGCAGAATTTGTGGACAGCATCAAATTCTTCTTGAGAAATGTTAATTGTCTCTTTCTAGAAAAGACAGTTTCCTTTGTCTATTAATACACATTCTCCACACTCTAAATCAAGCCAGCTACATATTATCTTCCTTTTTTTTAGAGAGAGACACATAGAGAGACAGAGAGACAGGGAGAGGAACACAGATAGAGATGGGCACGCCAGCAGCCTCTCAGCTGCTGTGAACGAAATCCAGATGCATGTGCCCCCTTGTGGTCAAGTGCGGCATTGCGCCCTTGCGTCACTTTGCATCTGGCTAAACGTGGGACATGGAGATTGGAACCGCTGGAGATTGGAACCAGCGTTCTTAGGCTTAGGAGGCAAGCGCCTTAACCCCTAAGCCATCTCTCCAGCCCCATATTATCGTTTAATGAAAGTAATCAAATTTATGTTGCCTCATTAAAAACGAGAGAGAGAAATAGAGAGAGAGATGCACCAAAAGAAACAGCAAAGAGATAATTGTAAAATTTCTCTTTCTTAAGAAGATGACAAGCTTCTTTTATTTGCAGCTAAACCAAAACTTTTGATCTTGGCAACAAGTCACTTGTGGCTATCCCAAGATATGAGTGACAAGTGGCTATGGCCACATTAAAACCGCTGACCTGAACCTGATTTGCCAGTCTTCTCCAAAAGTAACACCACTGATCAAAGGATGACAATAATGTGCATCAACTCAGTGAAAAGTAAGGATGTATATTTCCCTACTGTGTTTTGGTAGAGTTTTGGGAATTTGGAACATTGAATAGGGGCAAGCCAGTTCTAGGATATGTTTAGAGAAGCTCCTATCCACTCCCTCTTCATCCTCTTTCTTTGTCCCCTCCCTCCTGCCCTTTCCTTGGAACTTCACTTCTCTCACCCTACCACTAATTCTTTCTTTTACTCATGGCCAATAACTAGTAACTGATAAATTTTCTAATAAATAAAAATGAAAAGAGAAGCAATCAAAATTGATTCAAGAAATGACTCAAGAAAGGAGCTCTCTTGATCTTGTCTATTGTTTTTGGCACAACATATATATCATGATTGTAGCAGATAGCTTCGGTTTTGCTGAGATGAACTTCCAGACCAGGCACAGTTATAGAGGAGGGGATTTGTTGAAGCTTACAGACCCAAGGAAAGTTCCATAATGGCAGAGGAAGTTGACCTCCTCTTAAAGGACCAAGCAGAGGGCGGGGGAGCCACAGCACACAGCACACACTTCAGGAACTCTAACTAGGCAACCTTTGCTTACCTTTAGATTGGAATGTCAAATCAACCACCACACCTTAGGGCTGGACTGTCCAGTGACACCTACTTCAGCCAGGTGGCTGGAAATGCAGAAATTTTAATAAACTTCTGAATCTAGTGGGGGGGGGCATTTATTCAAACTACCACAATGACAAAACTAAATATTTGTCTTGTTTCCATTTCTACCCTTAAATTATATTTATAAAAGGAATTAATAACCCTATCAGTCAGATACCTTAAATAGCTTTTCATATTACTCAGAGGTAGAGCAGTGAAACAAATCTGAAAAGATACAGTGTTAGGAGGCAGGGCCTATAAAGGGATATTTAAGTCTCAAGCTCTCTAGTCTCATGAATGGAATAGTGCTGCTATGGAAACAAACCTGTGATGTAGGTTCTCTTTCTTCTTTTCTCTACCATAACAGGACACAATGGTCTACCCTCTGGACAGTACAACATTCAAGGTACCATCTTGAAGGCAGAGAGGACAGGCCTCAATACGCACACACCTTGATCTTAGACTTCTTAGCTTCTAGAACTGTGAGTAATAAACTTCTTTTTTAAAAATTACCCAGCCTGAAGTAGTTCTTTCATGGCAAATGTAAGAAATAAAGCAAGTAAGTTGGAAGTTTTCTCAATGACTTCATTTGGACTAAAAAATTATATATATATATATATATATATATATATATATATATATATAATGCAAATCTCTTTCAAGGAATCTTAATTCAAGTCATGTTGCTGTAGCATCACCTATGAAAGTAAAAAAGAAATCTAAAAAAAACACAGCAGAGATTAGGAAATATGTATAACAAATTTATTCATAATTTGTGTTCATTAATATTTAAAGATGTCCTTATATTATCAAAAAAGCTAACATGATTTTCTTTATTTTTTTCTATTGAGATCAGTAGTCTACACATACATCTTGAAGAGGGAGGAAAATTTTCTAATGCTACATGATGCATTTTCATGGGAGTGGGTCACATGCATTCAAAGAAACTAATATATCTCTGAGATTTTAAATGGAAATGAAATGTTTCTCTGAAAAACTTAGTTCTATTCTTCAAACAATGCTTCCAATGATGGCTAAAACATTTACCTTGAAGTTCCAGGTAAAAATTTGGAATTAACTTATTTCCTGATATATGCTGCAGAAAAATCACATTTATAAATGCTTGATTTCATAGGATTTATAAATTATTGCTAGGTAAATTTGTGGGACATTATACACAGAGACACTGCCTCTTCCCCATAGCTGATGGCTACCCCCACAATGCACGACACACGCTCCCTTACAAGGAGGCTCCCTTTGGAGGAGGAAGCACAGGGAGGAGGCTAAAGGTGGTACCAGTATGACAGTATACACACTGTTTACATAACTAATAAAAAAGAAAAAATTAAGCAGTTTTCATTTTTTTCTTCATGTTTTATATTCTACCTGACCAAACAAGTTTTTATAAGTCAACACAAAGAAAACATAGATTTCACATATTATGTAGTTTTTCTGTATAAATGGAACCTTGTAATATATCTTTAATTTTTTTTCTCATTTGAGTTTGTAGACTGAAAAATAATACCTGTTACAATAGGTCCTGGAATCCTTTTACAGCTTATGACCTTCATATTCAAATAAAAATTAATTAAAATCCTTAAGTGGAAGCAACCACCAGTGTTTTAATTCAGGTATACATGTTCTAGTATTCACATAAAATAGAAATGTGCGTGTATTGATAACCATATTGAGCCATGTTCCCTCCTTCACAAAGTAAAATCTATAATGTGTTATAATTTTTCCTATGTGAATAATTAAGAATTTTATATATACATAAAATGTATCTGATATGCTAAGCCTGTTAGATGGAAATTCAGAAGCTAAAGATGAGTCTTTATGTTGGGGTTGTTGACCAAGAAGATGCCCAGCTATCCGCACTTGCCTAGGACCAAGGAGGCAAATGATGACTTTTAGTCATATAATGCTTAAGATACCCTTGTTCAAGGTCACATTTATAGAAAGAGGTAAAGCCAAGATTCAAACCCAGCTATTCTAACTCTGGAATACATGGCTGGTGATACTTTACAATATCAAACAAAAATCACAAGTCCAAACATCTCAAAAAAGATAAGATATTGGTTTTCATACTTCTGAGGGCAAAGGAATATATGAATGTTGAAATCCCAAAATCATTTTAGGTGAATCAGAATTGAAGGTTAATTTTGTGTCATTACTTCCCCTGGCATCGTGCTTTTTCTTACCCCATGGGAGCAGGCTTTTCCAGAATACAGAGTAGAACAGACAATCCGGGCCTGA
This sequence comes from Orientallactaga sibirica, assembly GCA_036365145.1. NCBI lineage: Eukaryota > Metazoa > Chordata > Mammalia > Rodentia > Dipodidae > Orientallactaga > Orientallactaga sibirica. Next base: position 5,661,799 of record JAEOAD010000048.1, read on the forward strand.
ATTGCTCTTTTAGTGCTGAGCTGCTTAAATTTACTCTTCCCTTTGCTCAAAATCACTAAAAAATTGAAAACCTCCACTCTACTCTTGCAAGGATTCAATCACAATAAGGTTGAACTTTTTTGAATTACCTGCATTTTATTAACATTTTTGAAATATCTTCAATCTCTCTGAAAAGTCAAAAATCAAATACATACTGATGATATAACATAAAAAATACACATGTAGTACTTATGATGATTGGAACTATATACAATTGCCATTCATCAATTTGTATTTATTTACACATAACTATATTAGATAGTAATTGTCATATTTCAAATTTTAAAATTAATATACTATAGTAGAACAATTATGCATTGTGTCCAACTAATGCAGCCAGCAAGTTGCTGAGCTGTAATTCTAGTCAAATATTCCTGTAGAACTGGTGTCTTTACCACTGTATCATATTTCCCACTTCATCTACTTTAAAAGTCATTAGTTCAGGGGATGTACCCTTCATTGACAAACTGAAACCAAAATGCTGATTATTCTGCATTCATTAACATCCTATCATTGTTATTTCCATGTCATTTCATTTCCTGAGATATTATTATATTCAGTATTTTCTGTAACAGAGAACCATTGCACTTAACATTAATTTATTTCCTCAGAAAATAAAACCTTCATTTCAAAAAGTTTAAAATCACATTTGAGGGTATAGGTTAGTGATAAAATGTTTGGCAAGCATACAAGAAAGTCCTATTTTCAATTCCCAGTACCTTCTCACCAAATAATAGTGTAGAAACTTGGACATATGATTGTTAAAAAGACTAACTTTCTTTAATGTTATGTAGTTTTCTTTAAAAAAAAAAAAAAAAAAAAAAAGATTTGAGGGCTGGAGAGATGGCTGAGCAGTTAAGGTGCCTGCCTCCTAAGCCTAACAACGTTGGTGCCAATCTCCAGCGGTTCCAATCTCCAGGTCCCAAGTTTAGCCAGATGCAAAGTGATGCAAGGGTGCAATGCCGCACTTGACCAGAAGGGGGCTCACTCATCTGGATTTCGTTCACAGCAGCTGAGAGGCTGCTGGTGTGCCCATCTCTATCTGCCTTCCTCTCCTTCTCTCTTTGTCTCTCTCTCAAAAAAAAAAAAAAAAGATTTGAGAATAGTCTTACATTAAAGGGCAGAATAAAATATAATCTGATCAGCAGCGCCTTTACAGTTTCTCTTGAATTTCTGCAAAAATTATGGCAAGAAAAAAGTGACCCATTTGATGCAGGACTAACTGTTGCTGTATCAAAAGAATGTGGAAGGGTTTCCACTACTGTCACCAATGCAAGATGGGTTGGAAAGAGAAACTGATGTGAACTCTGTGCTCATGTGAGCAATAGAAAGGTCCTTTCATCATCTGCATTATCTCCTTCCCCTTTAAGAAATAGTTTGTGTTAATCTCCACTAGAATGTATGAAATATGTACTAAGTATATTTTCACTGTAACTAACATCTGCTCTTGGAGGAAAATCATTCTCTAGTCTTTCAATGATGTGTATTTCCATTCTAGGTCAAGGAAGATACTGCAAGGGTAAATAAATGAGAGTTGGAAGAAGAGTAGGCAAAAAAAGGGAACTGTATGTCAGCAAATGTCTTCAGGTTGGAGTGGAAAACAGAAGGACCCGAGGTCAGTATCCTGTTCTTGAGATAGAAATATTTCATGACTCATAGAAGTTAGACCAGGAGAATGGGGATGGGATGGTAAACAATTATCTTAGTTCCAGGAGAGCCTCATTCCAGGATGAGCACTGTGAATTGATGTCAAGGTAACATTTCTTAAGCATTAACATTTGGGCATATTTGGTACAATAATTTTAGTGGATCAGCTTATTTCAGCCTCTGAAATAGCTGAACCTAATCAGCCATAGGACAAGGTGTCCAACACCTGCCCGAAAGTGATCAGTAATTAGCAAGTAAATAAAATGATAGGGAATGAAATAAATTGCAATTTGAAGCTAATTCATAGAAATGGAAGTATACATGGAATAGAATAGGAAGCTCAGATAAAGGCTTTAACAAAATAATTTGGATTATCATCAACCTGTGACATTATCAATCCGTGTGAAAAACAAATGGATTCATGATTCTCTATTTATAATAAATATTGCTGGCTGCCTATCTTTAACAGAGACTTACATTTTCAGTCAATAATGCACATATGAATGAATCCTGCATATTCTGTTACATGTAATAGCAATGTTAAAGCAAAGCCTGTGCTGATCACCACGGTATCATGCATGTAGAACATTTTGGTCCTTGTAAGAAGCCCATGAGGTATGAACAACTGTTTTAAAAGAAGACCATGGTTCATACTAGTTTGGAATCATTAACGAAGGTCATGCACTTATGTGTTCTGTCATCTCAGACTTAATATACCCCTAAGTGAATCTTCAATTTTCTCCCAAAGATATATCCTGACCCCCCACCCACCCCATAGCCTCTATTTTTCAATATGTTTTCAGTCATCCCTCTGATCAAGCCAAATGTTCTTGGAATCATCTTTTACCCTTGTCAACCAAGTCCTGCACATGAAATTCTGGTGGCTCGAACTTCCAAATGGATCTTGAGTCTGTCTCCACATCCTGGTTTGTTTCAGTAACTTTCTCCCTGGGTTCCTAGCTTCTGTTTTTGTTTCTTTCTTTTATCCTTATTATGACGACCAGACTACTCCTTAAAAGCGGGTTACCTCAGGTTCCTTCCTTCCCTAAAGGCTGCTTTCCCATGTGAACACATAACCACCTCTCTAACTTCCAAATGCTTGCTCAGATGTTCCAAGATTAATGAAGGCTACCTTAAAGACTTGCCAAAATTGCAACTTCTGTCACCATTTATCCACTCAAAACTTCTTTAATCAATCACTAACATTTTATGTATTTATTTAATATATTTATTATTATTATTTAGTTTTCCTCAAAAGTATAAGTTCTATAAAAATATTCTGTCTGATGTGTATGCAGAAGTATAAAAAACATGCTTCAAATGATTTGCACTGAACCCTGTGGACATTTGTTGAGTGAGTTCTGGAACTGCAATGTCAAACATAGATAATATGATTTCAGAGCCATGTAATTAATGACTAAACCATTCAGTTAAAATAATAATTTCCACATGTGCTGTTAAATCACTAAAAATATTCAAAAATAAGTGACCATGTGAAGGAAGCAGTGTGGGAACATTAAGTCACTAAAATAAACTCATCAAGACTATGTAATAGTTTTAAGAATCAGAGCTTTTATTAAAAAAAAATCTTGGGCTGGAGAGATGGCTTAGTAATTAAGGCATTTGCCTGCAAAGCTTAAGGACAGAGGATTGATTCCTCAGTACCTATGTGGTAGTTTAAATGTATGGCCCCCAGTATATTTAGGATTTTATTAAAGTTTGTAATTTAGATGTACAGCCACCTGGCTGGAGGAGATGTCACTGGGCAAATCTTAGGGTCTAGCCCTAAGGTGTGGTGATAGCTTTAGAATTTCAGGTTAAAGCTATATAAAGTGCCTGAGTTCTGTCTGGAGTATAGATATAGACAGGTCACGATGACCCCAAAAAAAGAGACTGAGAAAGCCGTTAAAGATGTACGATGGTTTGTAGTAGATGGTTTAGATATGCCAGGGTTATACAAGGGCTTCCATGGAGGCTGTTGTCTAGAAATGAAAGTTTTCCCTGGCTAATCAGTCCAGCTGAAAGGAAAAACAATTAAAAAATACAAAGACTGTCAGTCACTGGTTATACCTAACTTAAACTACAGATGTTTAATGTTTGCTGGATTGTTAGTAAGTTTATATTGTTCCAGTCTCTCCTTGGTATGCCTTATAATAGTTAAAAATGTTTACCTTGGGGCTGGAGAAATGGCTTAGAGGTTAAGGCATTTGCCTGCAAAGCCAAAGAATCCTGGTTCAATTCTCCAGGACCCACCTAAGCCAGATGCACAAGGTGGCGCATGCATCTGGAGTTCGTTTGCAGTGGCTAGAGGCCCTGGAGTGCCCATTCTCTCTCTGTCTGCTTCTCTTCTATTTCTTTCTCTCTGCTTGCAAATAAATACCTAAGAATTAAAAAAAATGTTTACCTTGTGCCTTTATATGTTAAAAGTATGTAACTTGTTTTGATTATACAAGACTGTGGTAGTTTGAATATATGGCCCCCAATATATTCAGTGTTTTATTAGTTTATAGTTTGCATCTGCAGCCACCTTGCTAGAGGCAATGTCACTGGGGCAGGTCTTAAGGTGTGGTGATGGTTTGAGATTCCATTGTAAAGATATGCAAAGTGTGCCTAATAGGAGTTCCTGAAGTGTGCTGTGTTGTGTGGCTGGTGGTTTTTTCTCTCTCTGCTTGGCCCTGTGAAGGCAGGCCAGCTTCTTCTGCCATTATGGAACTTCCCCTGGATCTGTAAGCTTCAATAAATAATATCCCTTCCTCCATAACTGTGCCTGGTCTGGAAGTTCATCTTAGTGAACCTGAAGCTGTCTTCTACAAAGACTCACAACTAAGAGACCATCTTAAATCTCAGATAAGACTATCTTAAGTTGGTAATAACTGTAAAAACCTTTCAAACTGAACTAAATATAATTTACAATACATGATGACTATAAATCTATTTGAGGCCAGGGAAAATGTGGTAGTTTAAATGGATGGCCACCCATATATTCAGGATTTTATTAAAGTTTGTAATTTAGATCTGTGGCCACCTGGCTGGAGGAGGTGTCAGTGGGTGGATCTTAGGGTCCAGCCCTAAGGTGTGGTGGTGGATCTGGAATTCCAGTCTAAGCTACCCAAAGAGCCTGAGTTCTGTCTGGAGTTCCTAAGTGTGCTTGCTTGCTTGCTTGCTTTTGGTGGTGCTGGTATGGCTTGTCTCTTTCTTCTTGAACCTGTGAAAGAGGGCCAGCTTCTTCCACCATTGTGGAACTTCCCCTGGATCTGTAGTTTTCAAATAAATCCCTTTCTCCATAACTGTGCCTAGTTTGGAAGTTGATTTTGGTGACCTGAAGCACATGAGCCAGATACCCAAGGCAGCACATGCATCTAGAGTGTGTTTGCAGTGTGTAGATGTCCTGTTATGCCCATTTTCTTCCTCAATCTGCCTCTTTCTCTCTCAAAATAAATAAATAATTTAAATATTTTTTAAAAATAACATTACCCTTGAATTCAGCAATCAAAAATTTGTAGATAATGTCCAAAAATATGGATACTCCTTAAAGCATTGTTCTATTAAGAGAGCTATTATAAGGTGAGTAGGGAAATAGGGAACAGTACTAAATCACTATTAAGTATTATATGTGTGCATCTAAACTTTTTGTGATAGCAAAGAATAACAATAGAAAAGGCGTCTTTCAGTAATAAAATGCGTTGGTCAGAGATTATGTTGTTTTCAAGTAGATTCTCAACAAGAATAAAAAATGAAAAGAGGAAAAATAAGAATAAATACATCTTCTATTAGTGAGAAACCCACAAAACAATCTCAGCATAGATCATGACTGTACATAACAATCTCAACACATATCATAACATTACAAAACAACCTCAGCATGCATCATGACAGTACAATACAATCTCAACAAGTATCTCAACACAAACTCCAAACCTGAGCTCAGGTCTGCCTTACCAAAAAATTGAAATAAAGCAAGACCAAGAAGGATTATTTTAGTGAATTATTACCTTTTGTTTCATAAAATCCAGAAACCAAAGGGTGAGGAGTGGGTGCATCCACGTGGTCTAAGGGCCCATTTGTAAATGTCCCTGGGCCTAGAAAATAAAGGTTAAATAAAAGAGAGAGTCTTTTAAAAAATAAGTCAACAATACATTATCCTTTCTCACCCATCAGCAGCCCAGCTGCCAGAGTGGGTAAGTGACCTTACTGGTGGTGAAAAGCTCCAGTGCTGAGAGATGAGCAGCCCAGAAGCTGGAAAAGAGAAAAAAAAAATGTTCACCCAAAAGCCTCATGAGCAGCCAGGCTTTTCATCCTGGGTCCAGAGCTGAACCCTGAAGTCAGCACACCTGGGTGCAATGTCCAGAAGTGGCCAGGCTCAAACTCTGTGCATACCTAAGTAATTCCAAATAGGCAGCAGTGGCTGCAGACAGCAGGGTGAATGTTCAATGTTGAGCAGCCACAGCCTGTTTTCCCTTCACTTTGTGGACAGGAATCAAGATCCTTCTTCTGTGGGTCTTCCTATCTAACTGCCTCCCCCCAATGCTACCCATCTCCCTCTCAGTATCCCGACTTTACAAATCAATCTCAGCATGTATCATGACTTTCAGAAACTCTTGCATCTTGACCCATGGTTATCTTTGTAGGAATCTACTCTGAGAATTATAGTCAACTGTACAGACAAAAATAAGCCAGGGCATGGTGGCATGCACCTTCTATCCCAGCACTCAGGATACAGAGGTAGGAGCATCACTGTGAGTTTGAGGCCACCCTGAGACTACATAGTAAATTCCAGGTCAGTCTGGGCTACAGCAACACCCTACCTTGGGGAGGAGGGTGCATAAATCTGGAGGAGATGCCACCACCTTGAAGGTAAATGGAGTCTGATGTCCTTTATGGGAGGCTTTGGGTGAGCCCTTGCTCAGAGTGACTGAGGGCCCCATTCAGAGAGTTTGGAAATGTGACACAAAGGCTGCAAAGATATACTCACCTTTTCCCAAATTTTCCCTATTTTCAAGAAGACCATTGTTGTATACTTGATCATATCACCATACACAGACATTTACCTATCAAAGAACATGATAGCAGTGGTGCTGTGCAGAAATGAATTTCCTAAATGCATGTGTCTATTTCCGTGTGTGTGTGTGTGTGTGTGTGTGTGTGAGAGAGAGAGAGAGAGAGAGAGAGAGAGAATGAGAGAGGGAGGGAGAGAGAGAGAGGAAAAGAGAGAGAGACTTGCCTCTTCTACTTTCTGGCAGAATGTACTTCACACATTTCACACATGCTACATTCCAGCTCTTCAATGAATGATGACTTTAAAAGAAACTTGAAATTGATTTCTTAAAACAATTATTTTCCCAGTTTCAGGATATATTTTGTGCATAAACAAACATTACAGATAATTGTCTTAGCGCTATCATTTTTTTTAGGTTACTTGTTTGTTGCTAATTTCAAAACAGGAGTACTCCCTTGTTTTCTTGAATCAGATGCTATAACTAGATCCTTAAGGAGCAAATAATATTTGATTGTAAATTTCCTTGACTTCAATGAATTGTGTTTCAAATGTATGCAGGTTTATGAAATAATGTAACTCTACTTTTAAATTGTTAAAACATTTTTTTTCTAACTGCTAATATCATGCAGTTCACTGGACTGCTTAAATAGATTTCATTTTTTTTGTAATTGCTGATCATTTTATGTGTAACATGAATCAGCAATCAATAATCATATGAAGCCTTTACGAAGGAGGCTCTGAGATCAATAGAAAACTCTTGTGTCTGTGGAAATACAGCTGACACGTGTTCTGCTATTCTTGATTTTTTTTTAATTGTAGATTCATAGTCCTTCCTTAGCGAAAAGTAAAATAGGCAAAATTGATAAGCCATCTACCACTGACATTGTGATAGAAAGGGCATTACTATACAGGTCCTATAGGAGGCAGAAGGGCCATCTATTTTGATATAGGTGTTAAGATTGCAAAGTCAAGTTCATCCTCTTTGAGTGGTGTGCTGTCAGTGACCCGGTTTCTTTCAGATCTTTAAATGCATGAGAAGGGGCTCCACTCATCACAGTATATGGAATCCTATCTAGGAGGGTTTAATTCTTAAAGATGCACACTCAAACATAATATGGAGAGTATAGTTTTTCAGATGAACTAGCCCATCCATTAATGCTTGCTCCACGTTTTGTTTCTTAGACATTGATTGACCATTGAAAAACAGGATATCTCATGAAAAAAACTTAAAAAAATACTTCAGTTCATATATCACATAAACATTTTTTCATATACATACATACACACATATATGTATACATATATATGTATATGTATATATGTATCTATATATATTTTCATGTTAGGTAGAAAGTGAATTTAGATTTATTCTGAAGTTTATTGCCATGTCTACAGATAGACATGCTATATTTGCATATTTCATAAAATCCATACTTTAATACTAAGAATAGTAAAGAATGCTTCAAGATGCTTGTTAATGTGTGTGACAGAAAGTGGAAAGAGATTCAGAGAAGTAAAGAAATCATTTTCTTCTGTTTTATGAGAGTCTTGTAGTTTTGTAGACCTCAGTGTGTTTGAGGGGTGTCCTGGAAATCAGGCTCCTGCACACTTAGAGCAAGGGCCATGCTGGCGGAGGACCAAGCCTTGAGAAGAGCAGGGAGAAAGAGGACCCGGGGAGTCACAGTGATTTAAAAGGAAAAACACAGTGTGCCTGTTACTCAAGTGCGTGAGAATTACACGTCCTCTGTACTCCCATAAATACCCCTATAACAACAACCACCACAGCAACACCCTCGACTCAGCTGAATTTCTGAACCATGTGGCCGGGAATAAACAAGAAGGAAATTCTTTGATTTTGCACTTAGGAGTCTGCGTGTGGTGTGGGTGTTGTCTCGCAGGTTGACATTCTTTGCGGAATATTCCATGGAATGGAACTGGTCCTTATGATTGGCAGAACACTGCTTCCCAGCAGTTGTTCCAGCGAGCTGCCTGACTTGGAGACCTTGGCCACACTATTTGTTGATGGTGCGCCGACGCCAGGAGGCTCTGCTTGGCACGCGAAGGGTGTGGGGGGGGGGGCAGATCCCTCCAGGGCGCTCAGATATTGAAAGGTAATCGAATAGAAATGCAAGTGTCATGGGCGGGGGGCCACGAGGTCATGACTAATCAAGCTGACAAGCTGGGGATTCCCGGGTGATGGTGACAAGGAAGTTATTGCAAACTTTCGCTACCTCTCTGCACTTTCATGTAATATTCGTGAATGAGCCCCCGCCACACACACACTGACCCACAGTTAACCTTTGATACCGAATTCCCAGGATGAGCACACAAGGCCAGTTCGAGCGGCACACGCGCACACTCAACTCACGCACGCACGCACCTGCGGCCACCCAACCTGGCTTCTCCAGGCTGGCGGGCGACTTGGATTTTAGGATTTGGAAACTTGCTGATTCCCTACTCCAGTTTGGAAAGCCTGAGCCGGGTGAGGGTGGGTGGAACGCCGAGGCTCATCATTTATTCATTGCGACTGTCTGGATTGTTGACAGTCGTCGCGAGCCGCATCCAAGCACTTGCGAGGGAAGTCTGACACCTTGAGGACGGCAGAGGGGATGCCAGGAGCCCGGAGGGGCACGCGGGAGGGGAGGGGAGGGAGCCAGCCTTGAGAGTTGCTGGAGGTGGCAGCGAATTCCCATCCATCCCTAACTCCCCCCTTCGCCGCCTGGGGTGCATGGGTGTTTGTTTACGAGGGTGGGAGCGGGGCTTTGGGGTGCTGGGTCCTGGCGCAAACTCAAGTCCCACATCCCTGCCTGAGCCAGCTTTGGAGGTGTGTCTGGCGCTGGGTTGGTTATCATCCCCGACTTGGCAGGGTGATGGTGGGCGTGTGGTGACCTCCTCTGACCACTGGCCGACCTCAGGCTGTCCTGGGGGTGGGTGGTGGTGGTGGCGGTGGCGGCGCCTGCTTTCCCGCAGCTGAGCAGCGGGGACAGAGCATCAGGTCCCCTCCGCCGCCTCCAGGAGCGCAGCGTGGGACGCGCATCTTCCCGGGCTCCAGCCAGGCGGCTGTTGGGGGGAAGGCGGGTGCCTTCCTCCTCGGGGTGCCTCGGCTGTGAGCCCGTGGGAACGCCGACTTCACCCTGCGGGCTGGGCGGCTTGCTGGGGCGGGGTGGGCGAGGCGGTCCTCCCGGGGCGGGCGCTCACCTCCTCCACCCCCACCCCCCACCCCCAGGCCCGGCCCTCGCCCGCCTCCCGTGCCTCGGCTCGCAAGCATCCTCACTCCGCCCAGTTTCCGAGCCAGCTGCGTGGGCTCCGGCTTCGTGCGTTTTCCTTGGAATGCTCCAAAAGTCGCCGGCGACTACGGAAATCCCATCGGGAATCTACGGGCTGTGTTTGACCAGGGGTACAGCACGGGCGCCTCGCCATCTCCGGTGGGTCGGATCCCATCAACCTGATTGCAACTTTGCAGGTAAAGAAGGTGGCGGGAGGTCCGGCTCACCTCCCCTGCTGGGATGTCCCTAAGTTTCCCCGAGCCACAGGCAAGCCAGCCCCTTCCTGGGAGGAGGATGTCACTGGGTGGGGGTGGGGGGGTGGTGGCTAGTTCCGAAGGGTCCTGCTCCTGAGCTTCTTTTACAAAACTGGGCGAGGGGAAGATTTGCGAAGCTTTCTGGGGCTGACCCGTGCCGAGAGGGACTTTGGGGTACTCCCGAGCCTCCTACTGCGTCCGGCTTCCTAGCCGAGGACTGGGCGAGGAGCGAACCCCTGCTGTGACTTATATGGTAAACAAAGGAGCAGCCTCCAGCCACGGTGCTGGGAGCGCGGTTGTTCTCAGCCTGGCGTGCATTGGGGAAGGTGGGAGTTGCGTGGTCCCCGGGCACAGACCCAGGCAGCCCAGTGGCTCCCCGGCGCCCAGGTCGGGACCACCACCGAGCCAGAAAAGTGAGAGCGATGTCCCGTGGGTCGATTCCCCTCTGCGTCATGTTCAGCCTTTATCAAGAGACACTTGCACCCACGCTGCTGGACTCAGTGTGGCGATTCCTAGCTCCACTGGCCAGCCACCGAGATTCCCTTTAAACCAGAGATCCTGTGGCCACTGGAGAAAATTGCTGAAATTCATGGCGCAACTTGTCAAAGCTCTGTGACCAGGGAGAAGAGAAGAGAAGAGCGCTGGGCACAGGGACTTCTGATCTGGATGGTCCACTGTTCTGTCCCCACCGTGGTGTATTCCTGTCGCAAGGGCTTCGGAGGGAGCCCAGAATCAGTGAAATTCTTCTGCTATAAAACGCTGCAAGTGACTTCAGGAGTAAGCAACCAGGCCAAAGGAGCGGGAAGGGAGAGAAGCAAGCCTTGGTTGTGCTATTAAAACGGAATGTAGAACAGACTTGTAAAACTAAAATAAAAGAAACCTCTAGGGCTGATATCATTTCTGGCTTGTCTGTCACAGTAATAGCAACACACGCATTTTACAAATTCTTTAAGGGAAAAAAAAGAGGTTTATTGGAGTCTTTATTTTTAAGTAAAATTCTTAGGACAGTGAGAGTAGGAGTTGGTGGATTACATTAAGCCACTGAAATATTTCTCTCTGTGCTATGGTTTGCTATTTAACATTGTATCTGTAATACTCACTTTTATTCAGGACAGTAGATGAGGAAGCACCCCTCTGGTGTATTGAAGAGAAAAAAAAAGTTTAGCTATTGTTGTAGCTATCAGAAATTCAGAGTTCCTATCAAATTCAGCATGACGTTGTTAAGGAAGCACTTGAACAACTTTGAATGAATGCAGCTGGCAGTGCGCGGGCAAATGGTTTTTACCTAAGTATCTGTAAACATTCTAGATCAATAAATGTTAATGCAGGTGGAAAGATAAAGCATTTGCATTGTTTCTGAACTGGAGCCCTGCCTGGTGGTAGAGTTCAAATCAGAACTCAGATATTCCACAGCGGCTTCATTCTGGCCTGAGGAGCTCATACACTATACAAGAACTGAATTCAACAACAGAAGAATTCTAACAGGCAGGTGACACCGATGCATCAGAGTGGCTTAATACTCATTGATTGGGTAAATAAATACACAACTGGGTAAATTTTGATGAAAAGATTTCCAATTCCAAATTTAGAAAAGTTCTTCAGTAAGATTTTAAAGAGATATGAGCATTCATCAAATCATAAAGTATCTAAGCTAGACAAAGGAGAAATATCTCTTTAACAAAACCTGTCAGATATTGGCAATGCTCCTAATACTCATTGAGATCAAATTACTTGCGCACAGTAATTCTCAAAGGTACCCACTGGGCTAGGTTACCAGTATTAAAAAGCTTCTCTTTTTTCTAATTCTATACAAGGTATTTTTTCAATTGTATCTATTTTTAGGAGGTCAAGATCAAAATGTGTAAAGAAGACGATAAAAAGTTAGACTTTTGAGTGAATTTTACAACCATTTGATTTATTAAAAAAGCAACCGACCAAAAAACTTCTTGTGGAACCTAACCTAATTAATTCACATTTGGAATAAATATGAAATAGAAACAATGCTTTTTATTTTTTCTGATTAGAGAAAGATTTAGGTCTTTCTTGTTCTGTACATACATTTCAAACTTTGAAAGTTATGTCCATCTAAAAGGCTAAGAAGGTATCTGGACCAACATTCTCATCCAGGAAATCAAAGTTGAGTAAAATTGTAACAATATCTTATGTTAAATAAATTATCCTATCATTTGAGGACATAATGGATATAAGTTAGATGAGCTAATTTTGAGTACTGGAATGATTGTGTCAATATTGCATGAACTGCATGGTATTAAGATTTTTTACTTGGAATAATTATCCTTACAAATATCTGTTCCTGACCTCTAAGTTGAAAACACTAGCAACAGAGTCATTGTTTTTCTTTTCTGATACCAGACAATAAAATCATCTGATCATATGGTTAGTTGTCATCAACTTACCATATTTTATTCATGATTCAATTTCTAGTGAAGAGCAATTGTTCACTTTAAAACATGATCATTTTATCTCCACTAAATTGAAAAGCAAATCCTTCAAAATATATTTCAGGGAGTATTCTGTTGTTACTCTTACATGCTTAATTGCTAAGATAATTTGTGCTTATTCATTAACCCAACATTATAATTGGCAATGGAAGATTATTTTAATCTTCTAATTAATGCAAGTATTGGCACAAAGATAAAAATATGCACATATTTGCTCAATAGTAAATTTACTAACAAGGTGCTCAGAGAAATAAGAGATATTGTAAATGAAGATGGATATATGAATGAGACTAGGAGGCAGTAGATAGGACCACACAGTAAGACTCAATGTTTTCTCATGACTAGATCATTGCTTAATTTTTGAAACAAGCTAGCTGAAGGGAAAAAATATAGCCATTACATTTCCTTTTTCTAAAATCATGAATGCCAAGCTGTTTGTGCGATCAGATTCTGATGACATTGTGACTTCCTCAATTTTGTTGCCTGTTGAATATACACCAAAGCTATCAACTTATTTAATATTCATGATAACTCAACATGACCATTTATTAAAATGTTTGCTATTCAAATGAAATTGAGGAGACAACCCAAAACAAGGTTCTGGCATTACCACATAGTTTATTCTCCATCTACTAATTTCCCTTCCTCCCAAGAGATATTAAGACACTGGCTCAGTTTAACCAAACTGTACTTGGGCACTTATTTCCATCTTGTTATGAGGAATTGCCTAAAATTAGCTTTCTTCTCCCTGTATTTTCTATTTCTGACACTTCCAGATGCACCAAGACTTCAATATTTTAAGAATCTTGAGAATATTTTCATCAGTGATAGACATCTCATGGTTGTCTTTTATAACTGAACACACACATAGACTTGATCCCTGTGAACATCAGTACAGCAACAAAAATATAACTTCATAATAGAAACATGCATTTAGGGAAACAAGCTACTCATTAAAAAAAATAAAAGTTAGAGATACTTCCACTGAAAATATCTTAGCTAAAATTACCCTATTCTATGAATTCTATGACAAACACAGGGGTGTTTTTAAGTTTTTGAACTATCTGACACATTTCTGAAAGTTTAGTTTCATTTTAGTAATCTACAAAGCATAATAGAGTATTTGGTCTACTATAAGAACTAAACTCTCCATGATATCCCTTTAATAATCGTTCATGTTCTTTTCTTTTTTTGAAATTCATAACTGTCATAAATTAAGTGCTTCTTTTTTTTTAAAGTATGTATTTATTTACTTACTTATTTGAGAGAAAGAAAGAGGTACATAGAAAGAGAAAAAGAGAGAAAGGACATGCCAGGGCCTCTAGCCACTGCAACCTGCAGAGGCAAACCCCAACTTTGTGCATCTGATTATATGTGTACTGGGGAATCGAACCTGAGTCCATAGGCTTAGCATGCAAGCACCTTAACAGCTAAGCCATCTCTCCAGCCCAAAGTACTTCTTTAGAGACAACAAAATATACATGGGCACAGTTTTACACATAAAATTAGAATAATTTTAATGCTAATTCTAACATTAACTTTAAAATATGCCGTGAACAGCTTTATCGAGCACAATGCAATCTTTCTGAGAAATGATCAGGGAATGAAATGAATGATATGCATTCATTAACTTCTTCCTATAGTTTGCTATTATATATTTGAGAGATGCTGGAAAAGTTATCCTCAGTGACTTCTAACACCAAGCGCTGATATTTAATTAAGGTCGAGCAAAGGAAAGATGAAAGAAGGGAGGGGGCAATATTTATAGGAACAAATGATTGTCGGTCACCGTGCCAGATACTTCTTAATATCTACTTTGCATCTGAAGTATTATTACTTTTAGCAAAAAAATCTAAGAAAGAATAAACTTTCAAACATCACAGTTCTACTTCAAGGTGAATCAGTGATTTGATTCTATGTCTCCTTGATTCCAAAGCCCACATTTTGGTCTGGGCATGTGGTGCATACCAACAACCTAAGCATCTGGGAGTCTGAGGCAGGAGGATCATGAGTTCAACAGTAGCCTGAGCTACAGAGCAAGAGTTTGTCTCAGAACACCCAAAGAAAAGAAAACAAAAACAAACTTGAACTCTGAAGATCAGTTTTATTTCATTCTTATGGTTTCTAAAATGAGTAATCTATTAGCATGATTCATATCTTGATTATATTCTTCTAACTCTTCATTTCTTTAATTTTTTTCAAATTCTATAACATTAGGGCATAAATAACTATTCCCTTCATGAGGAAAGAATTTGAAGCATCATCCTATTAAGTAGAGCTACCTCAGCCCTGAGGCCGACTAGAGGTGGGTGAACTGTGCAGGCTGCTTCCTTTTTCTTTTCATACTGGTGATTGAAGATTGAATCCAGGGCTTTGCTCGTGCTAAACCCACTCTCCCCATTCCCTGGGATACCATTCTAAGCCCTTTGTTTCCTTCTTATTCCCGAATATACATGCAGTACTTATGGAATGGAAGGAAATCACTTTTTAAATTTTTTTATTTTTTTGGTTTTTCAAGGTAAGGTCTCACTATAGATCAGGCTAATCTGGAATTCACTATGTAGTATCAGGGTGGCAATACTCCTACCTCTCTGCCTCCTGGGTGCTGGGATTAAAGGTGTGTGCCACCATGCCCAACAAAAATCACATTTATTTTTATGGATAAAATTCAAAGATGATATTTCTGATATTTCTCCATTACTTAGGAGAGTACCATTTGCTAATCAAAAGTTTTTGTTCAAAATATATATCTTTAGTGATTAATAAGGTGTCTTGGTTTATTAAAAATCATGTTAGATTTCTAATGCATGCTATCAGTTATATAATGTGTTAACTAGAGGATTCTGGAGAGATGACTCAGTGGTTAAAGATGGTTGTGTGCAAGTCTGCTGACCTGGGTTTGATTCTCTTCAGTGCTCACATAAAGCTGGACACAAAGTGGCACATGCATCTGTTATCCCAAAGAATCTACAGCAATGGGAAGTGGAACCAGGAGAATTTGGAAGCTCACAAGAGGCAGTGGGAAGACAGCCTGTCTCTAAAGAATGTGGGAGGAGAGGAGAAACACCCTGTGGTCGTCCTTGACCTCCACACATGTGCTGTGGCACATGACACATCATAAGCATGCACTCATACATATATACACACATACATATACATGCACACAAATGACTACTAAAAAGAGAAACCCTGAAAGCCAGAAGGGCCTGGAAAGAAACACTTCAAAGTCTAAAAGACTATGGCTTCCAACCTAAGCTACTCTATCCAGCAAAAGTCTCCCTCATAATAGATGGTGAAGAAAGTCAAGTCTATAATTATGTGAATAGACAGTACAACAAAGGCTGTGCCTGTAATTTTACTTCAGACACCTGGGAGAAATTTTCAGGGTCAGTAATCTTGCCATTGGACACTAACTAGGCTTCAGTGACCATGAGTACATAGGACAAAGTGATTTTGTGTGGTTGGAGCTCTGCCTGAACATTTCCACGTTGCTCATCTGGTTCCTTCGTTACTTTTTACTAATATGTGGTCAACATATAGCTGAATGGATAGATGATATATATATGTGTGTGTGTGTTGTGTGTGTGTGTTCAAAACCATCATACCTTCAACATCAAGATCATTAGATTTGTACATAATCACATCAGTTTCAAGTGCATGTAATATGTTTAAAAAATCCAAAAACATTGTTAAAATATATTACTAAATGAAAGCTTTCATCTGAGTTATTAAATGCCAAGGGTCATTAAAATAATTAAAAATTTAGCAGAAGAGAAACCAAAACGCTTGTCATAGTTTATTGTTCTGGTGGAGTTCTGGATGAATCTCTTGTTAATTTCTAGCTTTAAAGCATTGTGATCTGATATGATGCAGGAAGCTACTTCAGTTTGCCTGAATTTGTGGATGCACGCTTCATGGCCTAATATATGATCTATTTTGGAGAAGATTCCTTGGGCTCCTGAGGAAAATGTGTATTCTGTAGAGTTGGGGTGGAAAGTTCTGTAGATGGCCATTAGATCTAGTTGATCTAAGGTGCTGTTGAGCTGTATTATTTCCCTGTTGATTTTCTGCTTGGATGATCTGACCATTGGTGATAGTGGAGTACTAAAGTCTCTGACTATGATGGTGTTGGTGTTTATTTGTATTTTTCTGTCAAGTAAATTTGTCTTATAAACTGTGGTGTACCTGTGTTCGGCAGATATAGATTTATGAATGTGATGTTCTCACGTTGGCTCCGTGAGAGATTGGGAAAATTTTCTTCAATAATTTTGTTGAATATGTTCTCTATGCCTCTGGCCTGGATTTCCTCTCCCTCTGTTATACCCATGATCTGGATGTTTGGTCCTTTAAGGTATCCCTCAGTTCCCTCATATTCTATTCACTTGATTTTTTGAACCTAGTGATATTTTTGGCCTCCTGCTCAATTTCTTCTGTCTTTTCTTCCAGGTCAGAGGTTCTCCCTTCCACATGAGTAACTCTATTAGTGAAGGGTTCTAGAGAGGTTTTATGAACTCTATTTGATTTTTGTTTTCTGTTGTGTTATTTTGCATGACATCCTCTCTTTTTTGAGGAACAATTTCAGTTTGAGTTCTGCTTTTCTTTATGATTCCTGGAAATCATTTTTACATTTGATCAAATCTTAATTAAGTTTAATCTATTGGTTGTTGAGATCTTCCATTTCTTGAATCACCTTCAAATCATTCATATCTCTTTTGAGGGTTCTAACATTTTCTGCAATCAAGTTAAGCCCACTGTCAAAAGCTGAATGCTCTAAGAGATGATTCTGTTCAATTTCATTGATAAGCTGTTGGTCATTTGAAAGTTTGCTTCCAGTTCAGCAATTCTTTTGATCGTTGGTTGTTGTGTTTTCGTTTGAGGACTGAATTTTTATTGCTTTCTCTGTGACGTCTTTAGAGGCTTGCATTGTACGATTACGCATCAGTGGTGGAGATCTCTGTTTTCTGACTTTCGTTGGCTTTTTTGCTTTTTTGGTCTATCCATTTTGGGGAGACGCTTCATTCTCTTGAGGAGGAAGGAAGTTTTTATCCTTGTAGGATCTTCAGAGAGAGTTCTGTTTTAAATGTGACCTGGATTGATATACTAGTGTATGATGGGGTTATAAGCACCTATGCGCAGATTGTGGAGATTGTATGTACATAAAAGTACCTGGTGAACTGGGAGCTCTGGCCTACTCACTCCACTTGCACATACTCTTCAGCACACAGTGATCACGGGTTGTGGAACCAGGTGCCAGGAAGTTGGAGAACCACAGGCAAGAGGCCAGCTCCTGCAGTGGCCTGAGTAACCCTCCAACTCAGGTGGATAGGGATGTCTGTACCCAGTGGCCAGTCAGGATACCAGAGCAAAAGGCCTGCTTCCACAGTCCCCGCCCCTTCACAGGTACCAGGGCCTCCCCAAGCCAGTCACAGTAAGACCTACTGGGACCAGGGAACTGGCAGGAGCCAGGGAACAGGGATCTGGCCCACTCTGTCCTCTCCATGTGCACACGCCTAGAAATGCAGGGTGCTGGGACCAGGAAGCTCCAGAATTTTTCACTTCTTGAGTGTCATCATATTAAGTAATTGTAGAGCCCAACTATAAGCCTCTGAGATTTTCTAAAGTTAAGGAAAAAGAACATTTGAAGACAAGTCCCTCTGTGTGCTGGCAGAGGAAACAGACTCATTTGCTTATTGGGTTCATTTTAACCTCGCAGCTTAACATTTTGATTTGCAATGTGCAGTACTTGGAGAGCTGAACTGCATTTTCATTTAGCACTCCAACACGTTCTTGGAACAAAGTGAACCAGCAAACAATTTTGCCCTTTCATGAATAAAAGAAGCTTTAATGAAAAAAGCATTTCATTATTAGAGTGCTTATGATAAATATTTTTCCATCATGTAAAGACATCAACAGTTTCAACTTGAAGAATAAAAACTGTTTTGGATCCTGCTGTACTTATCAATAAACCCAGACCTTAAAACATGACTTGATAAAATCCTGACAGCTTTCTTACCAGTATTTACATTGGTATACACAAAAATATTATACAATTATTTATAAAAATTACTCCTTTTAGCATAATATTTGATGGCAATAATCACTGTCAGCAAAAGCACAGTGGAGTTTTTAAAAATTATTATATGTTAGTCTCTATTTTCTTATAATGCTGCTAATCTTGAGCATCAAAATATGATCTTCCTATCTTTAATATATAAGTGGATTATGTGTCAAATATTGAAAGATATTAATGAGTTTCTTGGCTCATAAAACGCAATGTATTTCAGTTGACTTGAGAAGCCAGGGTCTGCCATAATTTTCTGTTTGTTTGTCTGTTTGTTTTGAGTAGGGTTTCACTCTAGCCCAGGCTGACCTGGAATTCACTATGTAGTTTCAGACTATTTAGTTTCAGGGTCAACTCCAACTCACAGCAATCCTCCTACCTCTGCCTCCCGAGTGCTGGGATGAAAGGCATGTACCACCATGTCCGGCTCAGAATTTATTTTGATAATTTTATTCACAAAGAAATACATATGAAAGTGAACCAGATACAGTAGCTGCTCAGAGGAGTTCGTAACCCTTCGGTTCTTTTGCAACTTCAACACTCTGTTTCATGCACTCTATCACTCCTCTCCCTGTGGATGAAGGTTTCAGAACTCTACCTAGTCCTGCAACTCAGTGGCTCCCTCATTGCTTGGGGACTTAAGGCAGAGGAGCTGCTATCAACAGCTGCATGGTCCTTACTGCTTCCACCATGCCAAGCCCTTCCAAGCATAGGAATATGATGAGGATTTGTATATATGAGCACTTAGGAAACTGTATAGGAAATCATAGTAAGTTCACCCAGTCATAGTGAGATGTCACTGCTATTGAATTTTGATGAACTCTATTCTTAGTTTTGTGTTCTTTAGATCATGAACAATGAATGAAATGTAAGATTGCTACATTATTCCTTGGTGTGCAGGGGAGGGCACTTAGTCTCGTGCTTAAGAAAACAAAAATGATCCATTGTTTTCTTTGCTCCATTTTGACGAGGAAATTATTACGTGGTTGGGTTTAGCTTCCTAGCCAGTTTCATTCTCTGCACAAAAGTGAGTGCTCACTGGAATCTTAAGGAAAATACTAAAACATTCACTACCTGACTATTGTAGCAAAGAACTCAAAATATATTAGTGATATTGATGATGATAACCTTAGTTAAAGGTCTATCTTTTTAAGTTTAAGAATTTAGTCTTAATTTGTGTAATAAAAATATTCACTTTATTTTCTTGACAAAGCAATATTTTGAGTGTTTCATCAACTGCATGAAATATATAGATGATCTTAACCAAGACAAAATGCTTATCTCTATGCTTAATGAGATATTTCATCTCTATTTTTTTACCCAAGTAGATAAAGTAAATTGGAAGGACAATATATTTATCTTTGAAAAAACTAAAATTTCTGTGTTCCAGACACATGCACATTATATGTTGAAGGAAACTTTAGCTGAGTAGATTTTTTTTGTTCTTCATAAATAATTATTGATATGTTGTATTTTATATTTTAGCTTTGAATTTAATTTTTATGGTTAAAGACATCTCACAGTCTTTCCTGAAATCCTGCATTCCTGTTCTGCTTGGCCTCACTAAGGGTTTAAGTTGTGTTTTGTGTGTCTTTTAGTGTATGTTGACAATAAATTTTCTGTTTTCATTGATGGATTTTTTATTTCTTATTTTAGTTCTAAGTTATTTCATTGATTAAGGTATTCTGTGTTGAAATATTTCCTTCAATATATTTTGACAGTCAATTGATATTTGACTTCCATAATATCTGTTAAGATATCAGCTGTAGTTTTGACTCATTTAAATGCTTTATTTTTACTTTGTTTTTATGCTTTCTATTAGCATTTTATTTTAATCAGTGATAAAACATTGTACCCACAAGGTATATTTTTCATTTATACTACGTAAGTTTTACAGCACTTTTAAGATGTAGTTTGATATAGTTCACTAGTTTTAGGAAATTCAATGCATTTTCTGTGGTTGCTCTTGGTTTCATTTGTGTATTTTTATGGTGCTAACTTTCAATTCATGAACCTTTCCATCATCCTGTTATATCTGCTATTGTTAAACTCTTTTCTTGAGTTACTAACTTTAGTCATTGAGTTCTAGTTTTTACATTTGATTTCTTATATTTTAGAGCCTTATTAAACTTCCCCATGTCTTGTCTGTTTTATGAATATTCTCAGATCTTGCCAGTACTTTAAAGTGTGACACTGATAACTCTACTGAGAAGGTTATGTGCTGCTCTATTTTTTTATTATTCCCTTGGAATATTTCTTTCTTCTGAATTTAAAGATAAAAAGGTCAAGAAGTGTAGAAGCTTGTCTTTCTTTAGATAGGACATAGCCAGTTTTTCATCTGGAATCTAGAGAAGGTGAGCAAGTCATTTTCACTTCTAGCTTTGAGTGACTGGAGGCTGGTTAGACTTTGCAGAGCTATTTGTAGCCCTTATTTGACTCTGTTTCTATCCCACAGGATGCAGGGACCCGAGAGCTTGATTCTTTATTGAAGCCACTTCTTCAGGGGAAGGTTAAGTTAATAGCTTCCTGTTACTGTAACAAATGCCTGGGATGTAAACAAAGAAGGATAAGATTTGTTTTGATTCGTAGCTTTAGTGGTTTCAGTCCTTTACTGATAGGACTGGTGGTTTAGGCCAGTCACAGAGCATCACGGCAGGAACACAGAGCAGAGCAAACTTGTAGATCCTGTCCAGGAAGAACAGAAAGGGAAGAGATCCAGGTCCCAGAATCCTGGTTCAAAGGCATATGCCAATGCCTTCAAGACCCCTCACTAGGTATTATTTCCTAAAGGTTTTGCCACTTGGGACATAACTCAAGATCTAAACTACACAGCAAAGTGTTGGAAGAATAAATGTGGTCTTTTTGGCTTATTGTGAAATGAATTGCTGAACACTCTGTTTTAATTTTCAGCACCTTTCTGTCTTTCTTGGAGAAGCTTACAATTAATAAGTTGCGTAAATGAAAACTTATTGAGTATGACATTTCCCTAGGTCTTCTCGCTGGAATAGTGGAACTTTGTGTTTTCTTTGTAAAAACCAGGAGGGAAAACATGCCTTGTTGAAGCTTATTTCTTCTCTTTGTGGTTTCTGTCTTTCTAGAATTTTGGGTCCTAGGGCCCTAGTCAACTCTGAAACTCTTCTTTAGGCAGACACTTGCCTTTTTATTTCTATTTATCCAACTATTCTTATTATTTCCAGAAGAAATGTGAGTCCACTACATATTATTTCATCATAGTCAGAAATATAAGCCTTTTTAAATTTTGATATTAATGTTAAAATACTTAGTCTAAAGTTTTTTAAAAGTATATTCATAGGGTACATTGTTGGTATGTAATAAAACTCAAAGAGATGAATATAATAACAGAATACAATAACAGAATAATTAATCAGTGTTTTTATTGTGAATAGAAATATCATTATACATGAAAAATAATGACTTTTTTACATGAAGAACTGAACAATCATTTTTAATTTTTTGTATAAAATAATTACTGAAAACAACTATACTAATCTGGGATAAACCAATTAGAATAAAGTTCCAATTAACACCTCTTTCTATTGAAAGTAAACATCATTAACTGAACTAAAAGGTACAGGTAATATAAGGCAATAGCAATTTGATTTCTTTGTCATGGAGGTGAAATTTTTCTGGTTTTCTGTGTAATCTTCATTTCTCCCATGACAAGGTATGGGCAATTTCTATGGCTCACTAGTATTGGTGGCAAAAGTATAACTGGTTATTATCAATACTGCCTAAGGCTTGATATACCATTTTTCTTTAGCGAGCCCCTGAAGATGTTCAATACTATATTGAAGCCACATCAACTATGAATCGAGGTAGCAATATACAAACCTGCCTCTCAATCATTCTCTCTGATCTTATCAAGAATATCATTACAACATGTGATTAACATATGCGCTACATGTATTCTGATCATTCAAATCAGATTCTGTTTACACTGTGTGAGATAGGATTTTCTTTTGATTGTTTGTTTATTGGAGATTTTATTGCCAGTCTTCTAGCACAACTGGAAGGTTAGGGGATAAGCACACTTTCCCAATAGCTTCATAATGCCATGTGGAATGTGTCAGAGCCATCATTTCCCATGCCAGTCCTTGAAAACAAAGACCACTTTTGCAGATCTTTTGATCACAACCCAAAAGAATCATCTTACTTCTACTCTACATCTACAAAGGTACAGTGCCCTCAGTTCTCAATTCATCTTGAGTTAATGTCTCCTTTCTTTTCTATAGACATTGTAGATGTGCCAGAAAGCCACTATGGCACCTTTTCTGAATACTAATGAACAAGCGTATCATATCATGAATACCTTGTTCTGCTTGAAGGCTATCTGGATATTGATTTCCAGGAACTTTTAATTAGCACCCAACTAGATCCTTCTGTCATCAGATGATAATATGAGTGTGTGTGGCGTGTGTGTGTGTGTGTGTGTGTGTGTGTGTGTGTGTGTGGTGTTGGAAGTTCTAGAGGGTTCAAACGTTGGTCTTCCCATGTAGATCACAATGTTCATCTGCTTCTCTCTGCCTTGGTTTGCTCTCTACTAAGACCATACCCACTTATAGACATCAAGACAGGCAATGAACAAATGAGTAACTGGGGAATCTACATACCTTTTTCTCTCCATGGATTTCTCTCCTCACTTCTTCATCCTTCTTGTGGCTGCCATGATGACCTGTGGATGTTACTGATTTCAATTTCTGTACATAAAGACTTTTGTCTTAAAATCTCTTATAGATAATGTGCACAATGACTGTTTTCTTATTTTTAAAAATATTTTATTTTTATTTATTTGAGAAAGAAAGAGGTAAGAAAGAAAAGGAGAGAGAGAGAGAAGAGAAAGTGGAAGAGAGAGAGAGAGACAATGGGCACCCCAGAGCCTCCAGCAGCTGCAAACGAACTCTAGATGCATGTGCTACTTTGCACATCTGGGTAGATATGGGTCTTGGGCAATCAAATGTGGGTCCTTTGGCTTTGCAGGCTAGTGCCTAAATAACTAAACCATATCTCCCACCCCACAATTAGTATTTTTTAAAGACCTCAATTTTAAATGCACAATTATATAATGACAACAATTGTAAGGCCTCCTGAATCAAATCCTCCTTGAGCTGTTAAGTAGCTGAATATTAAATCCTACTGAGTTTAATTTTCTCAAGTGCTTTGCAAAGATGCACATAACTGATATAATGTCTTCTCTGTAAACCTTCTTTTAGTCTTGTTATGCCACTGGGTTTAAGCTTAAACCCACATTGCAATTGCCCTACTATGATCATCATGCCAAGTAGCTGGCTTCTGTCAATGGTTGTGGGCTGATCAGGTAAGAGTATGGGGCCTTTGATGAGTTCTCATGACTTATTGGACAATATTTTACAACTTTTTAAGAAAATAGAAGCAAAATAAGTACAGTTTACATTTAAGAAATGACTAGCCTTTGGTAGGTCCAATGCTGAATGACTTCTTGTAGAACTAGCTTCATAATACCTATTATCACCCTTATTTTTTTTTTTAGGTAAAATAACTAAAGACAGAAAGGCTTAGGATGGTTGAGTAGCTTTCCAGCTCACATATTTCCAAGGCTTTTTAAAGCTTTATAACAATTTCTAAAGTATTAACCTTTGAGAGATTGGACTTAAGTACAGTTGTACAGTACCTGTGGAAACACTGTCATTATTTCTTCCTTATATATCTTATCCTATTTATGAATGTACAATTTTAAAAAATGTTAAAATCTGGGCTGGAGAGATGGCTTAGGGGTTAAGGCGCCTGCCTCCTAAGCCTAAGAACACTGGTTCCAATCTCCAGCTGTTCCAATCTCCAGGTCCCACATTTAGCCAGATGCAAAGTGACGCAAGGGCGCAATGCCGCACTTGACCACAAGGGGTGCACACATCTGGATTTCGTTCGCAGCAGCTGAGACACTGCTGGTGCGCCCATCTCTGTCTTCCTCTCTCTCTCCCTCTCCCTCTCCCTCTCTCTCTCTCTGTCTCTTTCTGTGTCTTTCTCAAAAAAAAAATTTAAAAAGTGTTAAAATTTGAATATTTGTATCCTTAAGCCCTCACTTTTTGATGTCATTAGATCATGTGGGGCTAAATCTTTGTGAATATGATTAGACCTTTATTACAGAGACCCTAGGAAACCCTCTTAACCCATCTCCATTCTATAAAAACTGAAAAGAGGAAACATGATCTAAGTGCTATGAAGCTAGCCTTTAGCAGAAACTGAACTGGCTGGTGCCTTAATCCCAGTCCTCAGAATAACCCAATCTCCAGAACTGATAAAAATAAATTTCTGTTTTTTTGTTGTATTTTGTCACAGCACCCCAAGAGGACAAAGATGGGGCAAATCATCAAATCCTTCTCTTTTCCTTTACAGATATATTTTAAGACTTCAAATATATTTTCTATCTTTCAGTTTAGTTCCTGGTTAAGCTTTGGCTAGGCACCAGTCTTAAAGTTAGAAATTACTAGTTGGTTTTCCACATTTATATATATATTTCATCTAGTGAATGTCACATATAGCAAATCATATAATGTGTGTCCTTTTGAGAATGGTTCCTAGCTCTTAGCATGTCTCTGAGATTCCTCCAAGAGCCGTCTTTTCAGATACATCAAACACTGGCTTCTTTTTATTAAAAGATGAGTTTGCATGAGACATCCCGTGTTTAACCATCCACCACCCATTGAAGGGCATCTGGCATGTTTTCATTCCATCACCAATAAAGTTGTCATAACCATCTGTGTACAGGATGTCTTCATTCATCTGGGACACCTTCCCAACGTGAGAATACTGAATCATAAGGTACTTCAAGTTGTGTTTGTAATGAACCGATGTTTTCCACTATGGATGAACCGCATTAGGTTCTCACCAACAATGCATGAATGAGCCCAGGCTTTTCACTCCCTTACCAGTAACATTAAGTATTAATGCTTTTTCTTAAACTTCAGATATTCTTCTATCAGTAGTATTTGGTGGTATTAATATGTAATATGTAACTTTAAAATTCCATAATGGCTAATGACATTACTTATCCTTTGGTGTGCCTTTCTGCTCTCTTTGCATCAAGTTCAATGAGGCATCACTTCTTGCCTTTTGTACATTGTTCTTTCTAGTGTGGATGTTTGAGAAGTTTTCATATAGCCCGTGTTCTAGCCATTTATCATATATGCAGTTGGCAGATGTTTTCAATTGTGTAGCATGCTATTTCATATGCTCAGCAAGATCATATGAGGAAATACTCTAATTTTAATGATGTCCAACTTGTCAATATTGCTCTCTCACACCATCTTCTTCCCCTTTTTTGGTGCTAGGGATTGGACCCACAACCTGACACGTACTAGGCAAACACTCAACTACTGATACACAATGCCTGGCCTTCACCTTTATTCTCTAAAAGAAAAAAAAATAAGCAAAGAGAAATAGGGTACTTCCCCAAATTACATTTAAAACTGTTTCTACCTTCATCTCTTGCTCTGGTCATAGAGTTCCATCAATGAGCATTACTGTGATAGATGATGAAGCACTGTTTCCATTATAACTATATTTTACTTCATTACAGATCATTTCCAAAGTTCTTATAATGTAGCATCTCAAGACAGTAATTTTTTTTTTTTAATTCGGGGATTAGAATTGGGGAAAGGCATTGCTGGATTTGTAGAGAAGGAAACTGAATGATCTCCAGATATGTAATGAAATGAAACAAAAGATAGAAGATGAACTTTTGAGACTGGGCATACTAGAAATAATATAAACTTGATAATGTAAAACAAAATTAAAACACATGAAGATTGGGATGTAAGAGATACAATGAGAAGAAAACATTAAATCAAAATCTATGACTACTATATGACAAACAATATGCTAAAATATGTAGAAATTTGACCAGAAAACTATACTTGACAACCTTTTCCTTAAAACATCTGAATGAATTCCTCTTCTGTATTTTTTTGCATGTGAATTCATATGATTCAACCTAATACCAAAATAATTTCAGGATTCCCTCAACTAGGTCCTTATGATTCTAGCCAATTTTGAACAGAAAACTGTTGAAAGAACCATATTTTTAAAAGATTCCTATAAGAATAACCCTTACAGTGATTAACTGTATACTAAATTTCTCTTTGTAGATCTCTAATTTTTTTTTTTTTTGAGAGAGAGGAGAGAGAGAGAGAGAGAGAGAGAGAGAGAGAGAGACTGATAGAGAATAGATGCTCCAGAGGCCTCATAGCTGCTGTGAATGAATTCCAGATGCATATGCCCCCTTGTGGGCAAGAGAATCATTGCACCCTTGTGTCACTTGGAGTCTGGCTAAACATGGGACCTGGAGAATTGAATGGTCATTTTTAGGCTTAGGAGGCAGGCGCCTTAACTGTTAAGCCATCTTTCCAGCCCCTCTAAATATTTTAACTAACACCACTGAACTCTTTTTTCAATATATGCAGTAAGGATTTCTCACTTTTACTGACCCTTCTCATTTTTATTTCTGACTCAAATGTGATTGTTCTTTAGTAAATTACCTGACAATGAAAGAATATTGTGGTTGATTGTGATTATTAGCAACACTGCAGAGGTATGATAGTATCATTACACACTGTGATGGCTCATCTTCATTGTCAACTTGACTGGATTTAGGATCACCTAGGAGACACACCTTATGCATGTCTAACATAGTACTTCCAGAAAGCATTTAATGAGTAGGGAAGACTCACTGTCAATGTGGGTGGCACCATTCCATGGACGAGGGTCCTGGATTCAGTAAAAAGGGGAAAATGAGAAAGCCAAAGGAGTGCCAGCATCCCCTGCTTTTTGCATCCTGATCCACTGGGCTGTGAGAAGTCCCAGGACATGCTTCATGAACCTCATGAACCCCAATGCCTCTGCACCATCGTCTCAAGCCATAAGCCAAAGTAAACCATTCCCCCTTAAACAGTTTTCTATCAATATTTTGTTACAGAAATATAAAAGCAACTCAGAAATACACTTTCATGATGACTGTTGTTTGAAATGTGTTACCCAATTCAGCTGTTTGTGAGACAGTGATCAAAAGCTTCAGGGTTAAATGTTACATAGACTGCGTTTTGAATATCATTTACCACCTAAGTAAGTTTGTATAATTACTTGCTGCCTCATATCCTATATGTCTTCCCTATAAATTGAGACTAAAAATACCTATATATGAGTATAATTGAGCTATGTCAAATAGTATATCACAGTGCTTGGAATATAATAATAGTTCCTCACTAAATGTCAGGATTGTAGCCAATGATTTACTATTAAAACTAAGCCATGAAAATTAAGTTATAGCTCAAGGGCTGTTTCTAACTTGAGTCATTCCAACTTCTACCTCGAACTGGTATCTTCTCTAATCATTACAGATGTAGGCTAACCCTGGATTCACGTTTATTGCAAAATAAGAAATAGGGGACTCGTGTGGTATCTCAATGGTTGAGTCATGCCTAGCACACATGAGAACTAGGCTTTAATCCCCCAGTCCTCCTTCCAAATAAAGGCATGGCTTTTACTCTATCATAATTTAACCTAAGCTTTCTAAAAGAGAGGGATGTGATCGGAGTGCAGCTTTGGAGGCTAGGAATCATGTCAGCCTGTTGTTCAGTAGAGCGAGGATGCCTTGGAAGAGGAAGAAGTGAAGAACTTTACACAGTGGCTCTGTAGGGGATGTGCATCACTAGAAGAAGTAAGGGCTTTCTCTCATGGAGATTGCTAAGGATTCTACTCAGCACTTACATCTGATAGGGATCAATATGTACTGAGCACATGCTACCTATCAGATATAGTTGAATCATTTGTGCACAATACCTTATGTCGTTGTCATAATAGCTTTGTGATATGGATTCAGTTAAGATCTGAACAAACGGTGGCTAAGAGCACATCAGACCTAGTGTAGTTGCCATCTCGGCTCTGAGTCTGACTAGCTATGTTGCCTTGAGTAGATTATTCATTACCTCAAAGACTCTGTTTCTATGAGTGGAGAGTTTTTTTTTGTTTTTTTTTTTTTTTGATAATTTATAACTATAAACAAGGATTCAGAGAGCTACAAAAACTCATAGCTAAGCCAGTGCAGATTTAGATTGATTCTAAGTATTCTAGGCATGCAGGTTATTAACTTCCAAAAGCCTTTATCTGTAGAAAAATAAAGAGATATTAAAAATGTGGTATGTGGAGAAATGAATTAATGTTTGTACTTATTTGTACAAAAGCGTGTCACAGTCTTGATTTTAAGTGTCCTCCAAAGACTCATGTGTTGAAGACTTTGTCCTTAGCTAATGATGCTTCTGGACAGTGATGGAAATTTTGTTTGTCAAGGCTAGAATATGGAAGTTAGGTCATCATGGGGCATTGTGGGACTCTAGCTCATCTTGTTTTCCCTTTGCTTCCTAACTGCTAGGAAGTGAGCAGGTTCATCTTGCCATACCCTTCCCACGTGTGGGGCCTTACCACCATGGGCTCAAAGTGACAGTATGAAGAGATCATGCATTAAAACTTATGACTCCATGAAACAAACAGTTGTTTTCTCCTGATGACCTGTTTGCCTTGGGCAATTTCTTTTTCCTCAGTCAGAGAAAGCTGAACAGCAGTAAACCAGGGTCATTGCTGTAGCTGTACTTGACAGTGTGGCGCATGAGTCTGCAGAGATGTTTTGTGGAATGCCTTTAGGAAAGCTGAGAAGAGAAAACTGGAAATGACCCAGAAACCAACAAGAAAAATGTAGTGGGTGAGTCTGTTGGTAATTCCTAGGACCAGAATGTTCATGGGAATACAGACCGGAGAAAAGCTGTGCTTATGAGGATTCAAATGGAAATTCATTGAGAATGGGACTAGATAGAGGCTTGTGGTGGTTTGGATAAGATGCCCCTATACATTCCAGCTGATGGTAATTTGAGAGGCAGATCCTTGCTAGAGGTGGTGTGTTGTTAGGGGATGGGTTTCAGGGTGTTATAATCAGCTCTACCTTGCCAGTGTTTGGTTGACTCTCCTGCTGCTGTTTTCTATATGCTGTGGCACAGGTGGTGTCCAAGTTCTGATCGTGTCATTTTTACCCCCACCATTATGAAGTTTCCCCTCAGCACTCTAAGCCAAAATAAATCCTTTTATCTCATCAGCAAATTTTGGTTGGGCTTTTTTTTTTTTTTTTTGTCCCAGCAATGTGAAAGTAGCTACAACAAGGCTATTCATGTCACATTCTGGCAAAGATCTTGTCTACATTTGGTCCATGTCCTGAAATTTTGTGGGAGCCAGAGTCAAAGGTCATCATTAATTAATATTGTGGAGAAGTTTCAAGGCAGTAAAACAGCCATGTAGTGGCATGGGTACGTATAGATTTTTAAGTTCACATGTACAGTGAGAACCAGGCAAAGAGAAGAGTCAAAAGTTATGGAAAGCTTGTAGTTCTGAGAGGAAAGAAGGAGACTTAAATGTTCAGCCAAGGAGGGTGCAGTGGCCAAGAAGACTGGCACCGTTAACAAGAAGCCAATGAGTCTTCCCCCCCTTTAAGTTGTTCCCGTCAGATATTATCGGTCAAGAAAGCTAACAACCAATGTGCATGTGCTACTCTGGATCCGCTGCACTGAGATTCTAGGGCACAGGCCAGTGATCTGGTAGAATGTAAAGCTTGATTCCCAACCATTTTACAAAAAGACTGAAGTACAAAGTCACTGGTGCTAGGGCATCTTTTTGATCCGAGGTCATACAGCCTACATAACTATTGTATTGCCCTTAGTACTGAAATATCTGCCAGGGTTTCTTCTGTATTTATGTGTCTGTAACCAAGAACTTAGAATTTTCTACCTATTTGAAAAGGGAAAGTATCAACATGATTCAGTTGTGCTCAATTTATCTTTTGTTCCCAAGTGTTTCTGGAGCCACTCATGAGAATGGAAAGGTCAGCCAACCGAAGCAGGGAAAAGTCACTAGGAACATTGAGAAGATAACTGTCAGAACAAAACAGACTGCCCAGAGGCAAACAGGGCTGGCATTTTTATTTAGCTTCCCTCAGCAGTATGCAGCATATATAAGAAAAAAAAATCCTGAAGTAATCAGATGTGACAGCAAAACCAGAGAGTATCCCCTCAATGTGTTTATCTAAAAAGACCATCGTGGAAGCGACGTCAACAAGAGCAATCACAGCACTGAAGAGAAGAACATGGAAAGAACCCACTCTCGCATACATAAGGACCAAGCCCATGGGGAAATTTTGAATTTGCATGATTATGTAAAAACCTGCCTTAAGCAAAAAAAATAAATAAATAAATAAATAAAAGAAGAAGAAAGAAAAAAAGAAAAGAAAAAGAAAACATCTAAGTAGTCCAAATCAATTGAAAGTAAATCTGACTTCCAGTATTCAAAAACAACATCAAATTTTCCATAGCACAATAAGAATTTGCGTGGAGGGCTGGAGACATGGCTTAGTGGATAAGGCACTTGCAGGCAAAGCCAAAGGACCTGGTTCAATTCCCCAATACCCACACAAAGCCAGATGCACAAGGTGGCACATATGTCTTAGATTGTTTGCAGTGGCTTAGAGGCCTTGGTCTGCACTTTCTCCCTTTTCTCTCTCTCTCTCTCTCTCTCTCTCTATTTCCTTCTCTTTCTCTCTCAAACAAATAAATAAAATATTATTTTTATTTTTATTTATTTAATTTGCAAGCAGAGAGAGAGAGAGAGAAGAGAGACAGAGAGAGAATGGGCAAGCCTGGGCCTCTAGCCACTGCAAATGAACTCCAGATGCATATGCCCCTTGTGCATCTGGCTTATGTGGGTCTTACGTAATTGAACCTGGGTCCTTTGGCTTTGCCTGCAAGTGCCTTAACTGCTAAGCCATCTCTCCAGCCCATAAATAATTTTTTTTTTTTTTTTTTTGGTTTTTCAAGGTAGGGTCTCACTCTAGCTCAGGCTGACCTGGAATTCACTATGTAGTGTCAGGGTGGCCTCGAACTCATGGCGATCCTCCTACCTCTGCCTCCCGAGTGCTGGGATTAAAGGCATGCGCCACCACGCCCAGCTATAAATAAATAAATTATATAATATATATATATATATATAATATTATTTATATAATATATTATATAATATCATATATATTATATAATATATATATATAATATTATTTATATAATATATTATATAATATATATATTATATATATAATATTATTTATATAATATATTATATTATATATATATAATATTATTTATTTATTTATTTATTTATTTATTTATTTGACAGAGAGAGAGAGAGAGAGAGAGAGAGAGAGAGAGAGAGAGAGAATGGGCATGCCAGGGCCTCCAGCCACTGCAAACAATCTCCAGACACATGAGCCCCCTTGTGCATCTGGCTAACATGGGCCCTGGGGAATCGAACCTGGGTCCTTTGCCTTTGCAGGCAAACACCTTAACCACTAAGCCATTCCTCCAGCCCTATAAATAAAATATTTTTAAAAAGAATTTGGAAGAAAGATGGGTAAGAGTAAGTTAAATGCTTTATTAATATCATACTTGGCTTATTGAAAAATTGGATGGCCATGTGAAACATAAATAATCCAATTATGGTTTCAAGTGGACTATTTGCTGATATTTATGTAATATCTACAACATGTAATATATCATGTACGTGTGTGACCTCCCCAGGGAAACTGGTCTGGAGACTATCCATCTTACAGTCTAGAAAAAAGATGGGGTACATTTTACCCATAATTTGAGACTGTGGGAGGTTGAGCATGAATGAAACACAGTGCCCAACTTAGGAGAGGTCAGTTATCACCATTAGTGATAATTCTAAGTTGATAAATGTCAGTATAGCTGGATTTTTGAAATGTAAAACCTGAGGTAAAATGAGAAATAAATATATATATATATATATATATATATATATATATATATATATAATTTATTTAAATTATTTTTTATTTATTTTTGGAGAGACAGAGAGAGATAGACAGAGAGGGAGAGGGAGACAGAAATGGGCGCGCCAGCAGTCTCTCAGCTGCTGTGAACAAAATCCAGATGCGTGCGCCCCCTTGTGGGCAAGTGTGGCATTGCGCACTTGCCTCACTTTGCATCTGGCTAAACGTGGGACCTGGAGATTGGAACCGCTGGAGATTGGAACCAGCATTCTTAGGCTTAGGAGGCAGGCGCCTTAACCGCTAAGCCATCTCTCCAGCCTGAGAAGTATATTTTTAAACTATATATTTTTAAATTTATTTTTACTTATTTGTAAGCACAGAGAGAGGTTGGAGAAAGAGGGGAGAGAGAGAGACAGCATGGACATATCAGAACCTCTTGCCACTGCAAACTGTGCATCTGGTGTCATGTGGGTACTGGGAATTTGAACCTGGGCCATTAGGTTTTGCAAACAAGTGCCTTTAACTACTGAGCCATCTTAACAGTCCAAAGTATGTTATTTTTTTTGCTATTTTTGGTCCAAATATGAATTTCCCCAAGGGGCTCATGTATAGTACCCAGATGGTGTTGCTGTTTTGAGAGGTCAGTCATATCTGAAGAAAGTCATTTGTCATCAGGGATGGGTCCTTGAGGGTTTCTTCTCTTGACCTCTGTCTTCCTGCCTCCGTGAGCTTAAGAGGGCTTCTTCTGCATGTTCGGGCCACCGTGGTATTCACTTCAAGTGCATGGGACCATACAACTGTGGACTTACACCTCGAAAAGTCATCAGCCAAACAAACACTGTCTTTTCAGGGGTTTTGCCACTGTGACGAAAGTCTGACTAACTTGGAAACTTGATAGCATACATGTGGTGTTACAGCTGTCAAAAACCTGACAATATGGTTCTAAGCTTTTGGTTCATGTTTTCTGATGAATTTGGAAATGTTTGATGAAGCAGGGTAAAATCTTTTTAGAATTCTATAATGGGAGACTAATGGAGTTTCTGACAGAAGCTCAGAAGACTTGAATGGCGATAGACAAGAACCCAATCAAGGCTGTGCACATGAGGTCTCACAGACAAATGAGAACTCTTCAGGGGAATTGGTTGGAGACGATTTATGTTACAGTCTAGCAAACAAATGGTCCATATTCTGAGACTATGTGAGGCTGAGCTTAAATGTGACAGAGCACTCAACTCAGCAGAGGACATTTTTAGAAGACAGAATATAATTTAGGCTGTGGCATGGTTATTAACAGTTGCCTTTAGACAGGTTTACAATTATAACTGGAAACAAAAAGGAGATTGGAACAATTTTAAAAACATGTAAGTTGGCCAGCTAAAGAGAACCTTGTAAGTCATGGATAAGAAAGAAAAGGTTGTTAAATCACCATTAAAGATAAGGCATGGAAGTGCACTAGCACACCAAGAAATATGCTTTCAGGACACCACAGCTGTAAATGTGCATAATTGTTGGACTTGCCCTTAAAAAGAGGATACTGACCAGGTGTCCTGCTTCCACATGGAAGGAAGTTTTTCATCATGTTCACATCAGAGAAACTCAGAGGCTAATACAGTTATGGTTCAAGGAGGTTTGGCTATTGCTTGCTCTGGTGACTAACCCTGACATCTTCTACATGTTGCTAGTTTTAACAGTATCCCAAACTGCAGGAGTTACAGGATTATAGATGCTTCTTACTAGAATTCAAAGGCTGGACTGAGAAGTCAGATAATGTGTAGCAGTGGATTAGAATCCCTGGGAGCAGCCCTGGGAAGTCAGTGCAAAAGCTGTGAAGGTGAAGCCTAAGTTTTAGTGAGGCCCTTGGAGACACCACACATGTGGACCATGTACCAAGAAAAACCAGGGGCAATAATGGAGCCTACTAAAGAAAGAGACCACACTGGCTACAGTCGGCAGAGTTGCAAGGCGGGGACTATCCCAACCTGTTGGAACTGTAATCAATATGCCGCAGGTATCAGACCTGTAGCTGTAGGACTTAATGATTGCCCTGCTGTGTTTCATTCTTGCTTCAGTCAACTCCTTTCTTTCTTTCTTTCACACCATTCCTTGCTTTTGGAATGAAGTTGTTTACTGTGCTTCGTTAGGCATTGGAAGTGTGTGACTTGCTTTTTAAATTTAACGGAGGCTCAAAGCTAAGAGTTGCCTTGCATCTCAGAAGACTATCCATGCGAACTTAGAGCACTGTTGGAACTGAAGATTCTGGGACTATGTAAAGACAGAGAAAATGGATTAAATGCATTTTGTGTTATATGATGGCCATGAATCTTTGCATGTCACAGTTTAAAATGCCATTGTTTAGGGCTGGAGAGATGGCTAAGTGGTTAAAGGCACTTGCTTGCAAAGCCTGATGGCCTGGGTTCAATTCCCCAGTACCTACGTAAAACCAGATGCACAAAGTGACACATGGGTCTGGAGTTTGTTTGCAGTGCCGGGAGGCCCCAGTGCACCCAATTTTTCTCTCTCTCCTTCTCTCCGTCTCTCCCTCGGTCTCTCTAAAATAAATAAAATCATATATATATATATAAAATGACATGGTTTGAATATGAACTGTACCCTCCAGAGACTCATGCACTGAAAGATTAGACCCAGACAGCGGTACTTCTACCTCTAGGAAGTGAGACCTACCTGGAAGAAGTAGTTTGCTATGGAGGCCCCTTCCTGTTTCTCTCTATAGCCAAGCCTCCATAAAGTAAAGAACCTGCTCCATCACAAATTCCCACTGTGATGATGTTCTAGGCCCAGCTGAATGGGATAAAAAAAAACTCTGAAACCATAAGCCAAAGTCTCTCCTCCCCTAAGGTATATTTTCAGGTATTCTGTCACAGTGTTGAGACGCGTGACTAACTCATTACTCCTCTGTTCTGTTAGGTCAGTCTTTATCCCCTGCTGCAAAATCAATGTCAAAGTCACTGATTTATTCAAGCAGTATAGTTCTGGTTTCCACAATTCACTCTTACTCATTTCTGAGTCTGTGAAAAATCACCCCTTTGTTAAAACAGCATTTCTGTAAGTTATAGCTACTAGGAAGATGTTGAACTTTGAATGAATTAGCAGACAAGGCTTTAATCATAAGAATATGTCCCAGTGGCTGTGAAGGCATTCTGGCATACCTCTATCAGGAAAATAGCCTATAAAAATAATCCAATCAGAACTCAATACTGATAAATGATATACTTAAAAAAATGACCAGTGTGGAATGGAGATCATCTTCAATGGTTCTCTACCTTATATTTTGAGACAGGGCCCCTCATTGTACCTAGAGCTTACCAGTTTGGCTAGACTTGCAAGCCCTCGTCCTTTGTCTCTATGTTCTTGAAAATAGGGTTGCAGACCTACCTCACTGCATCTGGCTTTCACAAGGATGGTAGAGATTCAAACTCAGGTCCTTACGCTTATGTGGAAAGCACTTTAACCACTGTCCCTCTCTCTACCTCCTCCTCACACTCCCCTCAAACACTCTTTGAAGCTAAAATACAAACTGATAATGAAAAAGCTTAAAGAAATGACGGTGAGACTAAAACACTGAGATAGCTGAACTGAGGAAAGAAGTGAAAGTAGAAAATGAGAGCAATCACTAGGATTGGACAGAAGCACTACTGAAACAAACAAAGGGAAATTCTTGGAAAATGGAAAAATCTAAAATGTCAACAGATTCAAATAAAAAGTTGACAAAGCTTAGATGGGAAAGAATAGATATACATGATACAAATACATGGGTACAGCCATAGATAGATATGTGACCCCCTTATATCAACTCGAATTTGGTGTGAGTTCTTTATGCTTGCTTCAGACTAGAATCTTGACATTCTATCATGGTTAAAACAGCAATATAGTATGGTTTGATGCCAATCTTTACCCAGTCTCAAAGTATCAGCTTTTTCATTGGGGGTGCCTGCACATTTTATGCCTTTGCTATTATTTTTAAGATTTTATTTTTATTTATTTTAAGAAACTCACCTTGGGGCTGGAGAGATGGCTTAGCAATTAAGGTGTTTGCCTGCAGTCAAAGGACCTCGGTTCGATTCCCCAAGACTCATGTAAGCCAGATGCACAAGGGGGAACATGTGTCTGGAGTTTGTTTGCAGTGGCTGGATGCCCTGGCATGCCCATTCTCTCTCTCTCTCTCAAATAAATTATATATATATATATATATATATATATATATATATATATATATATATATATATATATATTTACAAAAAGAAACTCACTTCACTCTCAAAGACAGGCACTACCTACAGTGGCTTGAATGTGAAGTGTACACCATAGCCTCATGTGTTTTGAATGTTTGGGGCCAAGAAGATTGCAATTTGGGAGGTAGACCATTTCTGGAGGAAGTATGCCACTGACGTTGGACCTTGAGGGTTATTAGTCAAACTTGGCAGTGCTAGCTAGCTCACTCTTGCTGCTACCTCCCAGCCAATGTGGCAGGATGTAATAGCTACCCTCAGCTCTGCAATGCCATGATAAATATTACCCTTAAGATTGTAAGCTGAAATAAACCCTTTCCTCCCACATGCTGCTTTTGGCTGGGTGTTTTGTCCCAGCAATGAGAACTGCTCTACTACCTTAAAGTGAAAGGCTGGAAATAGGTATCTCAAGCAAATGGAAATAGGAAACATGCATGTGTGATGACACTAGTGTGTGACAAAATAGACTTCAAACCAAAAGTCAGTCAGAAGAGATAAAGCCACTTCACACTGATTAAAGGTACAAGCAACCTAGAGGACATTGTAGTCCTAAGCATATACGCACCAAGCACATGTGAACCTAGTTTAGTAAAAACAAAATCTACTAGATATAAAGTCGGAGATAAATCCCAACTCAATAATACCAGGCAACTTAAATACCCCACTATCACCAATAGACAGGTCACAGAGACAGAAAATAAACAGATAAACAGTAGATTTAAGGGACCCCATATGTCAAACAAACCTAACAGACATTTACAGAATATTCCATCCAAACACCACAAAAACACACACATATATATATTTTTTTTCAAAGTAGGGTCTCGCTCTAGCCCAGGTTGACCTGGAATTCACTGTGGAGTCTCAGGATGGCCTTGAACTCACAGTGATCCTCCTACCTCTGCCTCCCGATTGCTGGTATTAAAGGTGTACACCACCACCACGTCCAGCAAAATAGATGTTCTTAAGAGCTTATGAGTCTTTTTCTAAAACAAAAGATATATTAGGGCCAAAGCAAGTCTAAACAAATTTGTGAAAATTGAAATAACTCCTATTATATCCAACCACAATATAATAAAGCTAAAAAATAATAACAAGAGGAACAGAAAATATACAAAGTCCTGGAAATCGGTTAATGTACTATAGAACAATGAATGTGTCATTAAGAAATCAAAGACAAGGGCTGGAGAGATGGCTTAGCAGTTAAGGCACATGCCTTCGAAGCCTAAGGACCCTGTTTTGAATTTCCAGTTCCCACTTAAGCCAGATGCACATGGAGGCACATGCATCTGGAGTTTGTTTGCAGTGGCTAGAGGCCCTGGCATGAACATTCTTCCTCTCCCTGTCTCTCTCTCCCTATTTCTGTCTTTAATAAATAAATAAAAATAAAATCTTTAAAAAAAAAAAAGAATATATAAAAGGTTTTCTTTAAAAAAAGAAATCAAAGAAAAAGAATCCTAGCCTAGAACTGAATGAAAATGAAATGAAAACACAGCATACTAAAACCTATGGGACCTGATAAAGGTAGTCCCAAGAAGGAAATTGATAGCTCTAAATGCCTGTATTTCAAAAAATAGATGTCAAATAAATAGCTTAGTTATGCCTGACGGTTTTGGAATAATCAGAAGAAACCAATCCCACAAGTACCAGATGAAAATAAATAAATCAGGAAAAACAAAACCAATGAAGTAGAAATGAAGAAAACAGTAGAACTGATGAAACAAATAATTGCTTCTTTGAAAAGATAAACAAGATTGACAAATCCTTAGCCAAGTTAGCCAAAAGAAAAGGTGAAGTGAGGCTAGAGAGATTATTCAGCAATTAAGGTGGTTGCCTGCAAAGCCTAATGTCCCAGGTTCAATTCCCTAGCACCCACATAAAACCAGTGCAAAGAGGCTCATGAATCCTGGAGGCTCATTAATCCTGAAGTAGTGGCTGAAGGCTCCAGCATGCCCGTTCTTTCTGTCTCTCTTCTCTCTGTTTCTCTCTGTTTACAAATAATAAATAAAAATATTACAAAGAGAGATGACCCTAATCAATAAAATTAGACACATTACAGCAAATAAAATGAAATGGAGAATCATAAGAACACACTTCAAAAACCTGTATTCCACAAAACTGGAAGATCTAAAAGAGATAAATAAATGTCTCGACAAGTACAACCTACCCAAGTTAAACTGAAAAAGAGATCATTAATTTAAATATGGCTGTAGTGAGCAATGAGACTGAAGCAGTATTTAAAATTAAAAATCTCCTAATCATTAAAAGCTTTAGTCCACACAGGTTTACCTCAGAATTCTGTCAGACATTTATAAAAGATCTGAAACTTCAAATTACTTCATAAAATTGAGATGGAGGGAATGTTCACTGACTCCTATGAAGCCATACTACACTAATGGCAAAACCTGATAGAAACATAAAAAAGAGAGAAAAATCTAGACTGGTATGCCTGATGAACAGAAAGTCAAAAATTGTCAATAAAATTCTTACAAATTGAAGAACATATTAAAAATACCATCTACCTTATTCAAATGTTTTACTTATTTTAATTCCTTTTTGTTATCTGTATTTCCTTCTGCCTGAAATTAATTATTAATATTTTTTGTGTCTACTGAAAATGAATTTGTTCACCTTTTAAAGAACAAATTTTGATATGTTTATTTTATTTTTAAATTTTAATAACAATATAAATTATGTGGAATTTAATCAGTAAATGTAATCATCATGTTAAGTATTAAATTCAGTTGCTATTCCCATAGTCACACCTATTGTACCACCATCTAATTTCAGGAAATTTTTATCACCAAAAGAGGAAATCTTATAGCCACAAGCTGTCATGATATAATCCAAGGTTCTCAGGATTGACATCTGTACTTTCCCTAAGGGATTTATTGACTGGATATTAACATTTAGATCTTTGATCTATTTTTGTGTAAAACTTTTTATTGTGTGTGAAGTAAAAGTCTAACCTCATGCATTTATATGTGGATATCCATTTATCCTAGCACCATTAATTGAAGATTGTATTTACCATTGAGTTCTCATAAAATCTTTGTCAAATACAAATTGATCATAAATACAGAAGATTATTTCTATAACACACTAATTGTGTTCCATTGAAATACTTCTAACATCATTCTACTACAGTTTTTGTTACTGAAGATTCTCAGTACATTTAGAAATCATTAAATTCAAGTCTAATAGTTTTCTTTTAAAATAAGATTTGTGGTGGCACACACCTTTAATCCCAGCCCTCGGGAGGCAAAAATAGGAGGATCACCATGAGTTTGAGGCCACCCTCAGACTACATAGTGAGTTCCAGGTCAGCCTGAGCTAGAGCAAGACCCTACCTTGACAAACCAAAAATAGATAGATGATAGATAGACAGACAGATAGATAGATAGATAGATAGATAGATAGATAGATAGATAGATAGATGATAGATAAATAAAATAAGATTTGTTGACTCCTCACTTTCTTATAAATTTGAGAATTGCCTTGTCAATTTCTTTAAAAACAACAACAACAACAATGAGCTTGGATTTTGATACAGATGGCATAAAATTTGGAGATTAGTGCCATTTTGTCTTCCATGAAGGCATTCAGTTGATTTTAATCTTCTATAATTTCCTTAAATGGTACCTCATCATTTTTAATACACAAGTCTTTCACTACAAGTTCTTCAAGAATACAAGGTTACATGTATGTACTTAGCTATTTTATTCATTTTGATGCTATATGTTATATATTTGATGCTATGTATTACAGTGGAATTGATTTCATACTTTTGTTTTTAAATCAATCATTGCTGTTACATAAAAATAACTGGGTTTTATATCTATTACATTCTGTACATTTTTGAGCTCATTCATTTGCTTACATACATTTTTATGGATTCCTTAAGATTTTGTATACATAAGATTACATAGTCCATGTACAGAAATGTTCTCATTTCTCACCTGTAACCTTTTTATTTGTTTCATTGCCCAATTTCCCTTGCTAGATCCTTGAGTAAATATTTCATTAGAATTGGCAAATGGACTGCTTTGTTTTATTTATGATCTTAAGTGGAAGCATCTCAGTATTTTTCAAGTGAGTTTAAAGTTAGAAACCCTTTGCAAGGCTGAGGAAGTCCTGTTTAATGTCGAGTTTCTTCCATGTTTGTGTCATGAAATGGTGCTAAATTTTGTCAACTGCTTTCCCTGTGTCTATTGAGCTTTTCCTTGATTCCATCCACTCGTTATGTTATTTTTATTTTTTCAGACACTGAACTGAACTTGCATTCCTGACATAGCCCATGAGGCCTGGTGTATAATATTTTTTGATATTTCTGCATTCAGTCTCCCAGTGCTCTGTTGAAGAATTTTGCTTGCACTTTCATAGATACATTGGTACAAAGATTTTTCTTACAATATGCCTGGATGTGGTATCAGGATAATATCAACCTAGTTTGAGTTGAAAAATGTCTCTTCTACTTTCAGAAGTGCCAAGGGTGGGTGTTGAGCCATTACATGTTTACAGAACTCACTGGTGGAGCCTTTCCATGGTAGAAAGATTTGGGTTTCTGTTCTTTTCTTTTTGTTAAACAATTATTGGTTTTGTTCATTTATTTTTATTAACTTTTTGTTATAAGTCCATGAACACTTTCTGTTGCTGTTAAAGTTACTTTGGCAGAATTTTCTTTTTAATATTTAGTTTTTTATTATTTATTTATTTATTTATTTGAGAGAGAGATACAGAAATAGGAAAGGGAGAGAGAGAGAGAGAGAGAATGGGCACGCCTAGGGCCTCCAGTCACTGCAAGCGAACTCCAGATGCACACGCCACCTTGTGCATCTGGCTTTCGTGGGTCCTGGAGAATTGACCCTCAAACCTGGGTCCTTAGGTTTCAGAGGCAAGCATTTAACCACTAAGCCATCTCTTCAGCCCCAGAAATTTTTTTCTGTAGATTATCTAATTTGCTGGCACACTTTTTAACGCTTTTTACTTTTATAAAATCAGTGGCGGTACTCCTTGTTGAATTATTGATTTTTCTAAGCCATGCCTTGTTTTTCCTTTGTCAGTTTAGCTCTAAGATTTGTGATTTTATTTATTTACTTGTTTGTTTATTTATTTATTTATTTTGGCATAGGGTCTCACTCTAGCTCAGGCTCACCTAGAACTTACTCTGTAGTCCCAGGCTGACCTTGAACTCACAGTGAGTGATCCTCCTACCTCTACCACCCCAGTGCTGGGATTAAAGGTGTGTGCCACCACACCCAGCCTTAAGTTTGATGATCTTAAGACACAAACAACAACAACAACAACAAAATCCAAACAGCATTGTGTTTATTGATTCTCCCCATTGTTTTTCCACTCTCATTTGAGGATACACTGTATTATTCTCCCTCCTCTCGTTTGCCTTGTGATTAGTTTTCTTATTTTTGTAGTTTATTAAGGAAGAAGGTAGTGTATTAGGTGCTTTCATTCTCTGGGACTAAAATACATGACAGGAACAACTTAAAGGAGCAAAGATTTGTTTTGGCTCTTGATTTCAGGGATTCTCATTCAGTCCATTGTAGTCGGGAAGGATGGCAGAGCAACACTTTCAAGAGTAGTTCTGTGGTGGCCGTCAGAGCACGTGGCCGACCAGCTTCACATCGCAGCAGACAGGAAACCAACCGAGGCCACTATATCACAACAGGGGAGACTGTGACCCTCAGGGGCCCTCCAGAGTGACCTGCTACCAGCAAAGCCCTTCTATTAAGGTATCAGAGTCTATAAAATAGTGTTGTGAGCTGGAGAGAGAGAGCGTTCAAAACATGAGTCTCTGTGCATGGCATTTTAGATTCAAACCATAACAGTTATCAGTTTAACACATTGTGTTTTAAATAGGCATTTACAAATACATGTTCCCTCCTAAGCACTGCTTGTCCTTCGAGCCATATGCTTTGATATGCTATGTTTTCACTTTAATTCATTTCATGTCTTTGGATTTCTTCTTTTGAATATCTATTGAGTATTTAGGACTATGCCACTTAAATCATATGTGTAATTACATACATGTATTTATTTTTACATGTGTGTATTTAGGAATCCCAAGAATTCCTCTGATTTCATTCCTTGTGATTTGTTAAATTTTATTTTAAAATATATTTTAGGTGGGTATAAACTTCTAGATTGACTCTTTTTCATGTGTTTCTGTATATTAAAGATATTACTGTTTTCTTACTAGCATTGTTTTTCAATGAGAAAGTTTTGTTTCATGTTTGCTTCTGTGTATTTCTGTATACTTTTTTCCAAGTATTTCTAACTCTCTAATTTATGGAGTC
This sequence comes from Orientallactaga sibirica, assembly GCA_036365145.1. NCBI lineage: Eukaryota > Metazoa > Chordata > Mammalia > Rodentia > Dipodidae > Orientallactaga > Orientallactaga sibirica. Next base: position 5,704,955 of record JAEOAD010000048.1, read on the forward strand.
CTTCCAAGCTCAAATTAACAATATAGTTGGGTGCCATAGTTCAATGATGCTCTTTTATTTCTGAATTCTATTTCCTCTGTTGATTTGCATAATTTCGGGGACTATGACTTTAGGATTGGTACTTCCTCTTAGCATCATTCTGCCATTATATTCATCCAGTATATTTTGTTTGTCAAATATTATAATGATTATTCCAAGGATTTCAATTTCATCCTTCATAAAATCTTCCATGTCTCTACTTAGTAGTTTTTTCCTTTGGTGTTGATGTCTAAAATATAATTATAATAATTCTTTTGGTATATTTCAATATCTCTTGCCAATTCTAATATACTTACAAATTCTAGGTCAGTTTTGAGTCATTATAACTTTTCCTCATCATAGGATATATTTCTGACCATATTTATATGCATGGTAATCTTTGTTTAGGTGATAGACATTTTATTTTGGGGTGCTCCTTATTTTTATGTTCACATAAGCAACCTTGTGTTTGGTTCCACAGCACAGTTAAAATTTGTGGAACTAGCTGGCTCTTACTGGATCTTGACTTAGTAGCAGTTTTAGGCAAGCACTAATTATTTCCTGGTATCAAAGCAGGGCCCCTTGTAATCTACATAAAACCCCGTAAGTTATTGGGTTTTCATAGGCTGGCAGGAGGGAACAGACACTGTCCCTGACTCTGCATGAGTACTCAAAAATGTTCCTTTAAGTTTTCTTGCAAGATTCCTTCTATCCCAGGCCTCAGGTGATGACTCATAGGTGTGCTGACAAGTACTGTGCTGAGGAATAAATATTGTGCTGAGGGGTGCTGTACAGAGTACTATGCCAAGAAGTACTGTGCTGAATGTAGTGGTGGGCCCTCCACAGACTGGATGTCTCCCTTGTGCATCTGCCTCCTTTCTAGTACCCTCAGCCTGTGGCATCCATCCCAGTGGGTCTGTCCAGATACCCACTCTCAGTTCTGACTCTGTGATGGACATGTTGCCAGGATCCTTAGGAGATGCTCTCACCTTTGTTACCACAGACTTTCAACAAGACCCTTGTCCCTCAGTGAGCTTATCATCCCTGCCTGAGGATCATCTGTCACTGCCATTGTCACATACTCTCCCACTGGGTATTATAAAAATTATTATAGTATTTTTATAGCACATAGACCAGTGGTTTCATGTTTTAAACAAAACTCAGGAACTTTAACTACAGAGAAAACTTTTTGGTAATTATCCCATTAAAATATGGTAGCTTAGGATGGAGAGATGGTTTAGTGGTTAGGGCACTACCTGTGAAGCCTAAGGATCAAGGTTTGATTTCCCAGGACCCATGTGAGCCAGATGCACAAGGTGGCACATGCATTTGGAGTTTCTATGCAGTGGCTGGAGGCCCTGGCATGCCCATTCTCTTTGACTATCTGCCTCTTTTTCTTTCTCTCATATAATGGATAAATAAAAATAAAATTAAAAAAGGAAAATCTTTCAAAAAGTATAGTAGCTCAAAGAGTAATTACAAAACATTAATGACCAAAAGACCTACATAAAAGGGATATAAAAATTAGAAAGGTGCCGGGCTTTGTGGTGCATGCCTTTACTTTAATACCAGCATTCAGGAGGTAGAGGTGGGAGGATCACTGTGAGTTCGAGGCCACCCTGAGACTACAGAGTGAATTCCAGGTCTGCCTGGGCTAGAGTTAGACCCTACCTCAAAAAACAAACAAAAAAGAAAGAAAGAAAGAAAGAAAGAAAGAAAGAAAGAAAGAAAGAAAGAAAGAAGGAAAGAAAGAAAGAAAGGTAACAACTTTTTATATTGGCTAAGTTAAAGAACCTAAACTCTTTATCATATGCTTTGATTATTATAATCTGGCATTTACTTGGGCTGGTAAGGATTTATTCTCTTTCAAAGACTGAAAATCCATCCTTTTGATTTTGTTCCCAACTCATTACACTACAACATGCATGATTCTGTCAGCTTGCTGTTTTGAGTGAGAGGAAAGTCAATATTAAAATGTTAGAATCTTTACCAAAGCTTCCTACTCTATGTCTTTAACTAAGTTTGCATGAACATACTGTCCATTACATAAAATGCAAAACATAAGTCAATCCCCTTTAAAAGGAAATCCTGGAGAGACAGTTTAGCCATTAAGAAGCTTGCCTGTGAAGCGTAAAGACCCAAGTTCTACTCTCCAGATCCCACATTAGCCAGATGCACAAACATGAGACAAGTGCAAGGTCAACCATGCCCACTAGGTGGTGCAAGCATCTGGAGTTCAATTGCAGTAGCTGAGACCTTGGCATGCCAATTCTCTATCTCCCCTCTTCTCTCTCTCTCTCTGTCTTTCTATCTCTCTAACAAAAAAAGGGAAACTGACATGATATGTCTTTGAGAGTCTCACCCCATCCATGGAGGTGGCATTTGCAGGCTGAGTTCTCTGTCACACACATTGTTTATCTCAGACATTTTGTCATAGTGACAGAAAGCCAACACAACTAACATCATGCAGTTGCCCACGGAGTTAATATTTATTGAGTTCAGAGGCTGGCACATATGTCTGGCATTGTAAATGTGAGATTCTCCACAGCGACAGGTGTAGTGAAGCACTGTAGAATCTCCTGAAACAATTACAACAGAAAACCAGATTGTAGTTTGCTTTAAATTTTATCTTAGACATGGCAGTTACCTTATTCTACACAAGAGGCTACCTTTTGATATACACTGAAATTGAAGTAAACACGCCAAGAAAAGTATTCCAGCTGACAACAGATCAGTGAATCTGATGTGAAGGCAGAGGGAAAAAGTTTGCTGCTGAGCAAGGTACAGTGATCTACCTCTATCATGAAGTTCCAAGGATGCTGAGGTAGAGGATGGTTAGTTCAAATCCAGCCCCAGGCTGCATAGTAAAACCCTATTTTTTGTTTTGTTTTGTTTTTCATTTTTTGGTTTTTCAAGGTAGGGTCTCACTCTAGCCCAGGCTGACCTGGAATTCATTATGTAATCTCAGGGTGACCTCGAACTCATGGTGATCCTCCTACCTTTGCCTCCCGAATGCTGGGATTAAAGGCGTGCACCACCATGCCTAGCATGAGATCCTATTTTTAAAGGAGCAAAACAAAACAAAATAAATCATGTTCCACTAGTTCCTGAGATGTGATTCTACTGCAGTCAGTTTCATGTTACTGGACAAACACTCAAACAGAACAGCTTATGGAAGGAAACGTACAGAATCCAGAGTCCACACCATCAAGGCAAAAGAAGTTGGGAGAAAAACAGCTGCCAGCAAGCAGCAAGCTCAACAGCCAGAGCTCCAACTGCATGCTCGCCACACACCTTAGGGCTGGACTCAAGAACTGCCACCAGTGACACACCCCCTGTGCCAAGGATCTTCCTGATAGGGGATTAAGGTGCAAGTTCGATTTTAATAAAACGCCAGAGTCTGTGGGGTCATACACAGGTGCTCTTCATTGTTTCCTATTCATAAATGCTAACCACTTTGAAGGATTGACTCCACTGGTAAATTCACCAGAATCATTCCACATTTTTAGCAAGGAATGGTGGTGCATGCCTTTACCCAGCACTTAGGAGGCAGAGGTAGGAGGATTGTCAGGAGTTCAAGGCCAGCCTGGGACTACTGAGTGAGTTCCAGGTCATCCTGGTTTAGAGGGAGACACTACCTTGAAAATAAAAGGAAAAAAAAACAATAATAATTCCATATTTTAAAGTTAAGAGGTATTATGTCTCATAAATGTCCATTAGGTTTATATTTGAACACATTAAACTAAGTATTGGAATCATTCTTTCTACAAAACTTCCAATTACCCAATTTTATGATGTGGATTTACTGCTTCTCTGGTTTTGTCTTATTCTGACTTTCCTCTCTGATTCTCCCCATTTCATTTAGGAATGCATTTATGTTGATATTAAGAGAGGTGAGGGATTTTCCTGCAATAAGGTGATGCTTCAGCAGTGGCATTTCTCCAGTTAAGGGCATCAAGGGAATTCTTCATAGAATGAAGAGTCAGGGAGTGATGACCTTGAAAGGCCAGTGGAGCCATTGGAAAATGGACCATGGTCTGCATGGAGACCCAGAGATTTTTTGGATAAACCAGGACTACAGAAGGGCTACCATGGAGTGCTGTTGGCTCAGGATGGAAGTTTTCACCTTGGTACTCAGCCCAGCTGGGCGGGCAAAATTGGAAAAATCTGGAGACTGTCAGCCACTGGCTATGGATATTGGACTTGAACTGCAGATGTTTGATGTTTGCTTGATGGGTGTTGAGTTTTCATGGGTCCAGTCTTTCCTTACAGCTATTGAAATGTTTACTCTGTGGCTTTGTATGTTGAAAGTTTATAATTTGTTTTGATTTTACAAAACTCAAAGCTAAGAGACAATCTTAAATCTTAGATGAGACTTAGGACTTTGGAACTATTTTAAGTTGGTAATGATTCTGGGAGCTTTGAATTTAGACTGAAAACAATAGACAATGTGGGATGGTTATGAATCTATCAGGGGCCAAGGGCAGAATATGGTGGTTTGAACGGATGTCCCCCAGTAGGCTTAGGAGTTTCATTCAAGTTTGTAACATGGTGTCACTGTGGGTGTATCCTAGGATCCAGCCCTAAGGATTGGGGACATGTTGGAACTGGAATTTCAGAGTAAAGATATGCAGAGTGCTTGAGCTCTGCCTGGATTCCTGGAGTGTGCTGGCTTGTGCGGGTTGTAATTGCTTTTCTCTCTCTGCATGGACCTTTAAAAAGGGGGCCAGATTCTTATGACATTAAGGATCTTCCCTGATCTGTAAGCTTCAATAAAGCCCTTTCCTTCATAGCTTGCACCTGATTTATAAGTTCATCCCAGCAATGTGAAGCTGACAATGACAACAAATTAGGAATCATAGGCTTTAAAATTGTGTATTTGGTAGTATTCAAACTACTTTAGTATTTAGACTCCCAGCGAGTGAAGGATATTTTGCTCAAAATAGTGTTAAATATATTCCATGAAGAACAACCTCAGGGGCAGATGGTGTGGAGAGAAAAGGCCCCAAATAACCAGGCATGAAGAATTTAATGCTTGTTGGAGAACATTGCCCCATAAGTAGGAAAGAAAAGCTTGGACTTATACTTCAAGAATTAAAGGGTGCTAAGCCAAGACTTCCCCAGGAAAGGCTTATGGAAGGGAGACAGGTATGATTCCATCAATGCAAATGTTTCCTTGTTGTATAAGATGATACACAGTTCACTAATGATAGAAAGAGATTGAGTTATCATGCTTCAGAATTAATGTTGGTCATAGTGTTTATTGGTATTCATGTAGTAGTATAAGTAGAATAAAACATGATAGGAGCTCTGTTAATGACCATGAATTCTTTCACACAACAGTATTCTGGAGAGATTGGCTAAAAAGATCAATATGCTACCTTCCACAGAGTGTCATCAATTTTTGGCATAGATAAATAAGCTTTTGATAGGAAGAAGAAACCGTTCAGTGGGAGTGGGGAGTGGGAGAGGCATAAAGGAGGCTAAATGAGGTTGTTTATGATCAAAATGTAGTATGTGTATAATTGTTAAAGAAATATTTTGTTTATTTTATTTGTTTATTTATTTGAGAGAGAGAAAGAGGAATAGAGGGAGAATGGATGCACCAGGGCTTCCAGCCACTGCAAAGAACTCCAGATGCCTGGGTCCCCTTGTGCCTCTGGTTTACATGGGTCCTGGAGAATCGAACAGGGATCGTCTGGCTTAGCCATCTCTCCAGCCCCCAAGAACTATTTTTTAAAGACCAGATATCCATCTTCCATACTTCCTTTCAGTTCCCACTGCAAAGCAACAGGAAACAGGAGTGATGCATGTGTTTGGAGCTAGGCTGCCATGGTTCCCATCAGATCCATCCTTACCAGGGACATAACCTTCATTTCTATACTTCTAATAATGTTGCCCTTTTGCAATGGTCAGAGTAAAATGAGATAATATATTTGAAACACCTGGCACACTAACCAGAACACACCAGCGTGTCTGTGTTACCTCTGAAAGTTTCTAATCCATTCCCTTCTCCAGAACAGAGCCTTTTCAGTACATACAGTATTTCTAAAATACCTCAATCATTAAGAACGTCCCTGTAAGTTTTCACCTTTCCAGGCAGTTTTGACTGTTTATCTTCTAGACAGTGTTCCTTGGAAGCCACACTGAGTTCCCTAGAAGTTGTTATAATCCAACATTAGAAAGGTGATCAACTGTACTTTCAATGCCACTGGCACACATCCCTAGGCATTTCTTCCTGGATGCCAGCAATACTAACCATCTTGAACCCAGCAGGGAACAAACCCAACTCCTTGTAGCCTTGGAGGGCTGGCTCAGCCTGCGTGCCAGAACTGCAGCCCCCGCGGCCTTGTCAAGCTTCACCCTTTTCCTAAGCAGGAGCCCCGTTAGCAGTGAATGTCAAAGCAGGTCCTGTGAACTTTCCTCTCTTTCTGCATTCCATCGTGATATACAAGTCTAAAAACAGCTCACACATCTGGTTGATCAGCTTAATGTGGGCTTTCAGCCTTTTCTCTGCTACCCAGTAGCTACTCAATGTGTCTTTATTGAATAGACAGATGGAGAATTTGCATGCTTTCAGGTGAAGGCTGTTGTTTTTTAATGTGAGTCTTGGGGACCAGAACTCATGTCCTCTTGCTTCACTGACAAGCACTACACCAAATGAGCCATCTCCACAGGCTCTAAAACTTAAAGAATAAAAATGAAATGCATGCTTTTTAAACTCCAAACTGCACATTAATATGTACTTGATGGATGTCCTCAATAAATATGACAAATATTTTGAGAAAATATGGATTCCCCCTCTGACAATCTATTGGTCACCATTTGTTCGTATTCTTTGGATTCCATGTAATCTGCTTTGGAATGGTCACTACTTGGTCCAGAAGTGTTTAACAGGAGCCACAATAAAAGGCTTCATTTGCTCTTGTAAATGGCTCGGGTGAATAATTTGATTCACTCATTCCCTTGACAAAGCAGAATCAGCTATTGCAGGGACAGTAGCAGGAATGTGGTGGCCAGCACAGTGGTCTGTGCTACTAAGAGGCGTATGGTCATTTATGGCGGAGGAGAAAGGAAGAAAATTAGTGAATGTAACGGTGAATTTAAGTGCCCAGAGAAACTATTGCCACAGAAAAGGATGAGATGTAAAGACAGAGAATGCCTGGGAGGAGGGGTCAGGCAGTGTTCTCAGGACTGGGGGTGCTTAGCTTGATGTTTGATTCAGTGGAGATAACAAACTAGATATAGTTGAGTTGGGCCTAATCAAAGCAAGGGAATGTATTCCTAATAGAAAAATAGCAGTTAAGTTCGTAGAGCCCATCCTGCAGAATTAGAGCTACACCATGCTGCTATTCTAGTTATCTACAAAGTGCTGACTTCCTGTTTTCCTCAGGTCCTTCTCTTTCTTGTGTGCCCATATGTAAGAACCTTCTTCCCCCCACTCCCTCAAAGTGGACAGGTTAACATTTTCATCTTTGTCAAGGAGAAAACATTTTTCAGAGTCCATCTGAAAAAAAAGTACTAAAGTACTTTCCTTCATAAGATACTTCCAGTACTAAAAGTACTAGGACTAAAGTCATTGGCACCAACTGTCTCACTGACACTGACTTTTATGCATTTCCCTAGAATTCTGCCATTCAAAGTATAGAATTCACCATTACAAAGTGTAATTATATATATATATGTAGAAATCTCAGTAACATTATTTGAGTGAATCTATTACTTAACAAATGACAATTTAATGATCTTCTTATGTAAAGTATTAATTGATTTCTGTGCACCATGATTCTTGTAATATTGACATATTGTGATTTGAAGGAGTATTTTTCATAATTATTAACATCATTAAAAGCTCTATGCTTCTTTGTAAGAAATCTAGCTCAAACTTTGCATCTTTTATTGACATCTTAATTAGGTATTTTCTGGAACTTAAAAAAAATGGAATTGGTAAGAAAGGAAATAACCTAATTTTATTTTGGAAAATATGTTTGGTCCAGAGATAATATAAATTTCCCTAGATATATAATTATATAAATGAATGATATAAATAAATGAAGATAGAAGAGGATAATTTTCCCTAATAATGTAATTCCAAGTATACATTATAACAGGAATGAGAGAATAACCATTAGAATGCAACAGTTTCAGGGGAAAAACAGTGAAAAATGCAAAAATCAGTGGACAGAATATTTGGAACCGGGATATTGGCATTGCCTTAGAATATCTCACTATACATATTTATTACAATGATGGCCATAACATATGCAGAACCTCTTTAATGATCCTGCCTCTGGCAGAGGAAGCTCAGTTCCCCTGATCTTGACAAAGGAAGGTACTAATTGATTTACTTCTATTAAATGAAAGAATGTGGAGGAAGCTTCCAGCCATGAACTTGGCTTGTGTGATCAAGGTACTATCACCACTAAAATTTCATGTTAATGTCATGCATTGATTCAGTAAGCTGGCTGCATCTCCTTCGTAGCATCCTTCCCTAACTCCATAATCTGAATTCAATTATGGGAAAGATCAGAAAAGCTTAAATAGAGGGAATCTTAATAAAGTCTATAGTTAAGAGTATTAAACCAATTCTAACTTGTTATTTGTGCTAAAAGAATCATGCCTATAAAGTAATGAAACTTGGTGAAACTAAGGGTACAGAGACCTCTCTGTTCTGTCTTTACAACAGTTTGATACATCTAAACTTATTCCAAAATAAAAAAAAATAAAGAAAACAGTGCAAATGTTTTACATCTAGTTCCTAGCATAGATTAGACATTCAACAAGCTATTTATATTTCAAAATTTGCTTATCTTTGTAGTGTTGAGGATGGAATAGTCAAGTGCTGTACCACTGAGGTGTACCTACAGCACAACAAAGCCTTCCAAATGAATAAATTAATGCATTTGATGGCAAAGGAATTTTTTATTTGTTATTGTTGTTGTGTTTTACACAGCCTATCAGTTACTTCTCATTGCATGAACATGCACACAGGAAATATCTTATGAAGCAAAGGTTTTTAATTCAGTTTACAGTACCAGATGGTAGAATCTATCATGGTGCAGAACGCACTACAGGCTAAAGTGGAAAGAAATGTAATATCAGATATTAGAGAGAGAAAATACAGTACATGGAGATGAGATATAAAGTTCTCAAGGTCTTCGCTCAGTGTCATACTTCCTCCAGCAAAGATCAACTTCAAAAAAGTTCCACAATCTTCCTAAACAGTGCCACCAACTGGGGTTGAAGCATTCAAACACATGAGTGAAAGGGAAACATTTTACATCCAAACTACCACATTCCACTCGTAGCCCCCATAGAATTAGGGCTATTTTATAAGTAAATGGGCTCAGTCCAACTTTAAAAGTCTCCATAGTATTTACTAATCTCAACACTGTTTAAAAATATAAAGTCTTATCTGAGAGGCAAGACTCAAAGCAATCTCTTAACTGTGAGTGCTGTAAAATCAGAACACAATTTACATACTTCCAATATATAATGACACAGAATTCACATTCCCATTTTAAAAGGGAGAAATGGGAGCACAGCAAGGAAAGAGTGGCCCAAAATAAAATTGAAACTCAGAAGTTAAATGCTAAATTTTACAATTATATATCCATAATATGCTACTCATTATGAAATAATCTGGGCTCTCAAAGGCTTGTGTCACTCCATCCCTCCAACTGTACTACCTATAGCCTCTTCCTGAGTAGGATCTGCCCTGAGTCTACAGTTCTACATAACAGATATCCTATGGTCTTGGCATTTCTAAAATCTTGAGCTATCCATTGAAATTTAGGGATCATTGTCATAGCTTCATTCAGTGGGGTCTCTTTGTAGGGACTTTAACTCTGTCTCACTTTCCTTAACCTCAACAGCTCTCTGGAACCATGGTATAATTTTCTATGACCCCTTCCAACTAATATCTTTTATTTTTCTAAAACCAGTACCAAGTGGGCAATGTTGCCAAGTTCTGCTATAAGACTGGGATAAAGCCTGGAACCCAGAAAAATAGCTGAAATCACTTCTGTATGCCAACCTTGGGAAGCAGAGACTTAGTATAGCATTCTGCACTCAGGTCTTTTCTTTTTAAAAGAATTTAAATTCTTAAATATAGATTCTTTGATAGATTGAATCTTGCCATGAGGGCATATTTTTTTATTGTCCCAGTACTAAACAGTTGGGTATCTTTTGTTTTTATTTTATTTTATTTTATTTATTTATTTATTTATTTATTTATTTATTTATTTATATTTTTTTTGTGGTAGTGTTTAACTCTAGAACAGACTGACCTGGAATTCACTATGTAGTCTCAGGGTGGCCTCGAACTCACAGTGATTCTCCTACCTCTGCCTCCCAAGTGCTGGGATTAAAGGCGTGTGCCACCACACCTGGCTCTAGTTGGGTATCTTTAATGGTGGTAATATTTCTAAGAATTATAGGCCACGTGACTGTAGTTTTTGTGTCCATAATAATCAACTTGCTCACATAGTACTTTCTGTGTCAAACTTTATTTTTAATATCTTTCTGCCCCACATTTTGTTCTCTCTTATTGTAGATCTGAATCAGAGCTAAGAGAAGGGAGGACATATGCTCAATGTTATTCAGTCTTGAAATTTCTTCTGTTAAATACATCAGTCTATTATTTTTAAATTTGACTTCACTCAAGTTCTCAGGACATGGGCAGAATGTTGCCAAACTTTTTTACAGACTATCACATGACTACCTTTAGCCCAGTGCCTGATAGAGTACTTCTTTTCCTCCAAAATTTCATTGTGGAACTGAACCTCTATAGTCTTCATTTCTCTTGGCCTCTGGCCTTTCAAACTCCCAGTATTATGGTCCAATAAGCTTATATTACAGCACTATTAAGTTTATCTAGTCCAAAATTCTAAATATTTTGAAATTCCTTCCACAAACCAGTTCCAAATACTAAGAACCACATGGAGAGGCGTATCAAAGCAATGACCCTACTCATGGTACCAGGTTTCTGTATCAGTTCTGTTCTCATTGCTTGAACAAAATGCCCAACCAGAAACAGCTTATGGAAGGAAAAGGTTTTAATTTAGTTTACAATTCTAAAGGATAGATACATCGTGGGAGAAAAGCATAGCAGACCTGAGTGAGAAGCTGGCACCTTATTGGTACAGCAGCAGATGGAAAGGGAGAGAGAGAGAGAGAGAGAGAGAGAGAGAGAGAGGGAGAGAGAGAGAGAGAGGACAGGAGACAGCATGCAGACCCAGTCTAAAAAACAAAAACCTTTGAGGTCCACCCCAGTAACACTTTTTTTTTTTTTTTCCAAACAAGGCTCACCTCCTAAAGTTTATACCACCTTTTCAAACAGCTCCACCAACTAGGGGTTATGAATTAAAACACATTAGCCTATGAGGGACATTGTTAATTCAAACTACCACACAAAGTATAGATATATAATTATCTTTAATGATTTATATGTGGTTCCAAATCTTTCTCTACCCAAGCTATTTCTTTTAAGAATCTATGCAGTTATCAGAACTTTAGCCTTTACTTGTTTCTATTTTCTAAAATGAGCTTCTATTTTTCTCCCACTAAGACATTTTATCATCACAGTCTACCTCTGTACTACCTTTCTGTGAAGCTTATTAATTACCTATAAATCTTCCTGAATGTCTTTATTTTAGCATTTATGACATTATACTTTATACATTATGTGTTTTGTCAACACATGTGTCAACTTGCTAGAAGGGAGAGTCATATCTTTATTTCTTTAATCCTAATGTCAATGCCTAATGATAGATATTGAACAAAATTCAATAAAGTGTCATCAAATGAGTAAATGGAATAAATTATTTACTATTATACTTTAAGTTTTAACTTGGTTATATTCTACTTGATTATATTAGGTTTGGCTATGTACCACTGGATTTAAAAATTCATGTCTATTTCTCTCTCTTTTATTCTTTAACTTAACAAATGCCCATAGCATAGTTTCCTTTCATTAAACACAATTTAACTTTCAGGAAATAAAAAGGAATTGATAACTAAAAAGACATTAGATCATTTAGAAATGAATTAAGAAAGGGCAAGTTAATCCCTGCATACATTACAGGATGCCAAGGGCACTGTATTCAGTAGCTGCTCATCGTCCAGCTTATTTCCATTCATACACATTTATAACTCAATGTGTATTCATTGTTTACTTACTACATAACATGTAATAAAATCATTAAAACAACTTTTAGTAAATGTTATATCTAGTATTATAAGTACAATTGTACAAAAAGTATATTGTGGAATTTGCATAATAAAGACTATTTTATCTACAAATACAAATGTGTTCTTTTGTCAGTAGATGATTGTAATTAGAATATCAAGTATATTCTTGCAAATAAGATACTATATAGATACAATGATTAAAAGACAGAATTGGGGCTGGAGGGATGGCTTAGCAGTTAACGTGCTTGCCTACAAAGCCAAAGGACTCAGGTTTGATTCCCCAGAGCCCACATTAACCAGATGCACACGGGGGCAGTGGCTGGAGGCCCATTCTCTCTCTGCCCCTCTTTCTTTGTCAAGTAAATAAATAATATATATTTTTTAAAAGAAAGAAGTTAAAAGATGGTATTTTTCTAACTTTAAATAAGTGATGCCTATTGAGATTCTATGAAACATTTAATATTATATACTTTGGGACTCTAAATTTGAATGGGAAATGGAAAATCCATAAGGGATATATCAATTACCAGCACCCTCAAATAGCTAATTTTATAATAATTTTAATAGATCATGAATTGTTTACAAAATTAATAAAGGTCTAATTTGCTATGGAATCATCTCTATTGAAAATTAAATAGATTTTAATAGTTTAATTTTTCAATTTTCCTTAAGGCAACTGAGTCCCCAAGAGGCACAGAAAAATAGCTAAAGTGTAAGAGCTGTTGCTAACCAGCTGACATTTGGAAGGATAGTTCTATTATAAAGGTCATGGCACTTCTGCACCCCTTAATTCAAAACCTTAGATTGGCATATGCCAACTCATAGAATAATAGGAGAGTTTTTTTTTTAAGATTTTTATTTTTTATTTATTTATTTATTAGAGACAGAGAGAGAGAGAGAGAGAGAATGGGCATGCCAAGGCCCCTAGCCACATATACCACCATGTGCAACTGGCTTATGTGGGACCTGGATAATTGAACCTGGATCCTTAGGTTTTGTGGGCATACACTTTAACTGCTAAGCAATCTCTCCAGCCCAATAGGAGCTTTTTGACTTAATGAAAATTAAAGTTTAAATGAATATTTTATGGGAAATAAACTATTTTATGTACTTGAATAATCTTATATTCACAAAACACTCAGAGGTATAGAGTCTAAAGAAAATTGCTGTCTTGTTTACAGTTAAAAACTGTTTTATGTGTACTCTTAATTATTTCAATACCAATTGACTAGAGAAACATTTCTGGAATTATACTTAAGAATCACATTACAAATTTATGCCACATAGAATTAATTTATTTATGATCACATAGTATTAATTACTGTAGACTACAACAAATTCTCTTGATGTCAAGTCCATTATAAATTTGCATATAATCAAGTTACCTCTGAAAGCTGTTTTAACAAGGAAACTAAATTTTAAGAGGTTCTAGGAGATGTTGAATTCCTGTGCATTAGAAACTCTCACAAAGAATGTACTAGAACTGGGGGTGCGGCTCAGTTGGTAGAGTACTTGACTATTGATGCAGGATTTGGGATTCAGAGAGGGCATGTGAACCCCAGTGTTTGGGTCCTTATCCGATTTTAGCAAAGAATAGGTAAAATAGACCAAAATCAGGGTAAATTATGGTTTACTGTAGAAGGAATTAAGATCAAAGGAGGAGGCTAGCTGAAAGACTCAAGCCGGAGAAGAATTCTCCTCCTTGCCCAGCTGAAAATGGAGAGGGCAGATGGACAGACCTCTATCACAGAGAAATCTCTGGGGGGCAAAAAGGCTCTGGAGGAAGCAATGCATGAGAACCAAAAGATCTCCTTCACAAAGAAGACCAGAGAGGATTAAGAAATAGTAAAGGGGGTTGGAGGGATGGCTTAAGGTACTCGCCTGCAAAGCCAAAGGACCCAGGTTCAATTCCCCAGGACCCACATAAGTCAGATGCACAAGGTGGCACATGCTTCTGGAGTTCGTTTGCAGGGGCTGAAAGCCCTGGTATGCCCATTCTCTCTATCTGTCCATCTGCCTCTCTCTCTCTGAAATAAATAAAATACATTAAAAAAAAAAAAAAAAGCAATAGAGAAGGACCCAAAACAAGACATATGCTGGAGGTGAGCAGGGAAATCCCCATGCAGAAGAAAGTACTTCTCCCCAACCCAGCAAGGCTTGCAAGAAGAGAGAGAGACTTACACACTGGTGTTCTGGTGAAACAGCAGGAAAAAGAGAGAGCTTACACACATGGTTAGGCTCTTTTATATGGATCATACATTTAATTAGGATGAGCATTGTAAAAAGTCATGGGTGTGTAAGGGAAAGACTTGATTGGTTGATGAACTCAAAAGGCTGACTCAGGAGGGGCCAGTACACCCAGGTGTGCTGAGTTGAGGAAGATGCAGGAAGTTGCTGCCTGGGAGTGTTGCTTGCAGCCATCCTGGGTGAGACTGGATCAGATGCATTTTCTAGTCCTTTCCAATTACTATAAAATAAATATATTTGAACATAGTACTCATAATTGTGTTTACCTGAACAGATACTGTGTTTGAGAACAGTTTTATTGAGAACCTCAGTGATATGTAATGGTGAGATCACCAGTCTACGATAAAGTATATGCACACTTAAAAACTCCATAATGAGGGCTGGAGAGATGGCTTAGCGGTTAAGGTGCTTCCGTGCAGAGTCAAAGGACCCAGGTTCAGTTCCTTAGTACCCACATAAAGCCAGATGCACACGATGGCACATGCATCTGGGGTTTATTTGCAGTGGGTGAAGGCCCTGGTGTTCCCATTCTCTCTCTTTCTATCTGTTTCTTTCTCTCTCACTCTTTCAAATAAATAAATAAAATACTTTAATTTAAAACAATTCCATAAGGATTTACCAAGCTTGATTCTGGGAAGGTGGCTTGCTGTGCATGCATAAGGAACTGAATTTGGATCTCCAGCACCCATATAAACCTGGGTATATTGCCATGCATATGTAATCCCACCCTGCAGAAGTCAAAAGAGGAGATCCCCATGGCTTTCTGGCTAGCTTGTGGCGCCAAGTCTCTAAGTTCTGGTATTGATGAGATATGTCTCAAGAAAATGAAAGGTGGAAGAGCGACACAGGAAGACTCTGAACACTGACCTCTGACCTACACGTGCAAGTGCACACATCTGCATGCCTGTTGGGATGTGTTTGTAGGAAGTGGCCAGCCCTTCAGGGGATGGTGAACTATGTATAAAGAAGCCGCAGAAAACACAATCACTTTGTCAGCTGGCTTCCTGTGCTACTGACTGGAGCATGCTTTTTACCTAGCTGCCTTTGCAATTCACTTGTGACTGCATCTACCCAGTTTCTGCTGTCCTTCATGGAGATGGGAACCAAGGTTCATTAGCTTTCTAACATGGACTGAGGCCCAGCACCTCTCTAGTAATCCCCCAGGCTTCCAGTGCCAGATTGGGACTGCTGAGGCATTCTGCCTTGTAGACTGAGGTGCTGTCAGGTTCCTCAGAGCTCAGCCTGCAGACTGCTCAGCTTGTATCCTGTAAACTAATCTAATAAATCCCTTTTGTCATACATATTCATTCTATTGGTTCTGTTCCCCCAGAGAACATAAACAAATACACTATTATCAGCTATTACTCAGTTACATTGACCCTGGTTTTCATATCCTCTCTATGGCATTCCTTTCAAGTGTTGAATACTGCCAACAACGGAGAGTTTAGGCTTCTAGACTGGTCAGTTTTTCCACATGTTTTAGTACTTAAAGGTCACAGCTTTGCTGAGATGAAAACACAGGCTATAAATGTTGCCTATTTGTTTGGTTCTAGCTTTTGGTGTCATGAAAAACAAATCAAATACCATTTCAACATGAGAGTGCTATAAAATATTAAGCATAGCTAAAGGTTCATTTTAACAAAAGAACTTTTATTTTATAATTAATGAGTACTTAGATTTTTAATTGAAATGTGTTGTGTTCTTATAAAAACTTATGCATGAAAAACAACAGTATCACTGATTACCCCTGTGTACCAATTTTTTAAATTATTACTGAAGTTATATCCTTCTTAATATAGACTATTTCATCATTGTAGATGCATTCTTAATTGTGTTTAAAAGTTGATCTGTAATTACCACTTATCATAATATGCTTATTTTCCCATGACACTAAAATATACATCATATTATTTCAATATCTGAACACATTTTATTAAATACATATTCCTCGCTTCATTTAACAAGCTGACAGCTTCATATATATAATTTATTTATTTTTATTCACTTATTTGAGAGAGAGAGAATGGGCATGCCATGGCCTCCAGCCATTGCAAACAAACTCCAGATGTATGCATCTTTGTGCATCTGGCTTACGTGGATCCTGGAGAGTCGAACTGGGATCCTCTGGCTTTGCAGGCAAATGCCTTATCTGCTAAGCCATCTCTCCAGGCCCAAGCTGACGGCTTTCTTGTAAAACTTTTAACTCTCTATTTTTCCCATCAACAAACAAGTGTCATGTTTGTTTTAGTAGATACATTTTTTGCTTGTAAAATATAACTTGAGTACACATTGCTGGAAAAGTTATTCTTAGGTAAATAACTTGAACCTGTCTCAAGATGAACATACATATTTCTTTCCTTTTAAAAGCACACTGCCAGCAATATGCAAGAGGTATTTTCACTGTGTTTTTATTTCTGGCATTGCACACTCATTTATCTGTAGTCTGATTGCATTTATCATGTAATATATTTTATCATACTGATAAACATCTCACTTTACAGATCAATGAAGTTGAAAGCTTTTAAAATGACATTTGTCTTGGTCTTTCTTCTCTGAGAACTGTTCATTTTACTATTTGAGTCTTAGTGGGTTTTCTTTTCCATTGAATGAACTCTTGCATCTTAATTTTGAATAATTCATCAATTAGTTTTCATTGTACTTTTGCATGTTAACACAATAGTAAGAATTTTAAATGCCATGTATGCACGATTCTTTCCAGCAAGCACTTCTTCATTGTTTTCCCTCAGAATACTCTTCCACAACAAAAGAATGGACTCACATTTACTTTTGTGTTTTCCTATCATTTTGTTTATGCCAGCATTTAATACCAAGTCTATTTAGAATCCATTTTCCATAGATGCAACAAATTATTCATTTCCAAAAATATTGCATTATTTCAACCTCATTTGTTAAATTTACATTACCTTAGTCTGATGGGGCTGCTTCTTCTGTCTCTGTCTTTCTCCATCTCTCACTCAGGTTCTCATGACCACCATTTGTCATCACTACCAGCAACAATAACAGCAGCTACAGGTGAACCATATGGGATCTTCTTACCTCATCGGGAATCTATCCAATGGTCTAAGTGTTCCTTTAAAAGAAATATATGTTTATTAAAAATGTGTATATGGGGCTGGAAAGATGGCTTAGTCGTTAAGGTGCTTTCCTGTGAAGTCCAAGGACCCAAATTTGAATCTCCAGAACCCATGTAAGCCAGACACACAGGGTGATGCATGCATTCAAGGTGGCACAAGAGTCTGGAGTTTGATTGCCATAGCTTGAGGCCCTGGCACACCAATTCTCTCCCTCTCTTTTTTTCATAAAATATTGTAAAATTGTGTATATGTTCCCAAATTAAAGCATTTAACATTATTTTCCTTAATTGAAATATTTCTTTCTGGTTTGGACAAAAGACTCACTATTACCACCATGATCATTCACACACACACACACACACTTCAGAAACTAGAGGTCAGTTGTTGGCCTCACGAGATCTCAATGTGGTGATTCACATGGAATACATTTTACTACTGAAAAAGTCACTTTGAACAATGTTATTTTATCTTTCTCGTCTCTCACGTAAAGTACTTATTTGCAAAATATTATGGTCTCTTAAGTCTCATGTAATAAATGCCATTTAAGTAAAAGTCATCCTATGCCTTTGCCATCCTCTTCAATATGTGTAATAAATATTTGGGTGTTCAGCAGCTAGAGAGATGGCTCAGCAGTTAAAGGCACTTGCTGGCAAAGCCTAACATTCTGGGTTCACTTCCCCAGTACCCACATAAATGCAGATACAGAAGGTATCACATGTATCTGGCATTTGTTTGTAGTGGCAAGAGGCCCTCTTGGGCCCATTCTCGTCTCATTCTCTCTTTCTTCCCTTGCAAACAAGTAAAAAAATGTTTTTAAAATGAGATATTCATGAGCTTGAATGATGGCTCACCACTTGCTTGAAAAATCTGCCATCCTGGGTTCCATTACCCAGTACCCACATAAACACAGATGAACAAAGTGGGGCATGCATCTGGAGTTTGCAAAAGCAAGAGGTCCTGGCATGTCCATACTTTCTCTTTCTCTCTGTCTCTCTGTCTCCTAAATAACTAACTAACTAAATAAATAAATAGTTTAAAAATGGTACATTCAGTATTCAGTTTGAAGTTTCATCACCATTCAATCCTAAAGGGCATTAAGTTAAAAAATAAGTATAATCTTGACTTCCTTCATTAAAGTCTATGATATAGTCATATTTTAGTAAAATTTTTGTTGCTGTTGCTACTTCATATCTGATTCTACAAAATGTGCAAATGAAGCCTAAGCATGTGTGGTCATGTCCTGACAACAAATTCAAGGCTACATTTCTCCTCATGAGGTGACACCTGGAAACATGGCTTCTGGTTGTGAACTACAGTAGAAGAAGGAGGGGATTTGGGGAAGAATAATCAGACTTTAGCAGTGTTCACTAACCATTGATATTTCTATTAATTTCTTTTCCTTTTTCTTGCTTGGAACTCATTCACTGTTCCTTCTACTACCGAAGTAATCATATCCTTATGCATTAGATTAACATAAATAACTAGAATGCTTTTAGGGTTATTTTGAGGTTATTTGCACAACATGTTGACTAATTACAGCTTTCATACTTGGTAATATTTACAAAATTTCCATTGGTAGTAGTGTCAAATTATAGTGCTACATTTTTAAATATAAATAAATGAATAAAGTTTTATTTATTTTTTTTGACAAAGAGAAAGAGGAAGAGAGAGGGAGAGAGAGAATGGGCAAGCCAGTGCCTCCAGCTACTGCAAATGAACTCCAGACCCGTGCACCCCCTTTGTGCATCTGACTAACATGGGTCCTGGGGAATTGAACTGGGGTCCTTTGGCTTTGCAGGTGAACGCCTTAACTGCTAAGCCATCCTTCCAGCCCTAGAGCTACATTTAAAAAAATATTTGAACATATTTATAGGAAATAAATTTATACAAAAATAATACTTGAAGATTTGAGTTTTTAATTTATTTTGTCCATCTGTTATCTCAATCTTTGAAACAAAACAGGACAAGGAGCTGTTTCATTTTTGATGTTATAAAGGGCATTGCAATGAAAGGATCCTTAAATTCAGTAACTTATGTGGGGTTTTTTTTTCTTGATCCAGAAAATTTATTTTGAAAGTGTGGAACTACAGCCAGCTTTTATTACAACACTTCAGTCAAGGTATTTTCAGCCCTTAGTCCCCTTTTCTTTCACTGTCTTCCATCCAGTGACAATTCTGCAGCTGCTGATAAGTGTGTCTGCTCAGGAGCTCCATCGGCCTTATCTACACCTTCCACTGCTACTGCATTCAGACAGCACCATTTGAGAATGCTAAACTTGAGTTTTTGTCCTTCTATTAGTAACTCTGCATCAGAATAATCAGAAAGAACAAGGTTATATATTTAAAATTTAAATAAGCTTCTTTTTAAAAAAATTTATACACATACATACAAGTAATGTATTTCAACCATATTAACCCCCCATTACATGCTCTTGTCCCCTTCCCACTCCTGCTGAACCTTTTTCATCTCTAATCCTGCTTGTTCTTTGATGCCTGCTTTTTCAAATTTAATTTAATTTAATTTTGATCCACTGAGTTTAATTAGGGCTGCTTGTGTAAGAAAGTTTTGGGGTTATTCGGGTTTTTTACCAGAGCATGGGGAACTTAACAGCCTACCTAGTGACAGACCACTGCAAAAAATGTCTCCCTCTCCCCCAGCAACAATTAACTGCCAATAACTCCTCCAGAGGTGGTGAGCCCACATGAGCCCCAGCACTATCAATAGCAGAGTGTTGATGGCCCCAGGCTTGTGCAGGTAACAAGAGTTGCTGTGAGTTCGTGAGTGCAAGGACCATGTCGTATCTAGAAGACAGCATTCACCATGAATCCTCCCCATCACCTGGCTCTTATGTAAAGGGCTGTATATTCAATAGTTAATTGTTCTCAACACTGTGCCTAGTAATGAGGTCTCCGAAACAACCACAAGTCACTGCAAAAAGAATGTTCTATGAACACAACTGAGAGCAGCACTACTCTGTGGACATAAGCATAAATATTTAGACGATGGTTTGATGGGTACCACATGTCCATTTAGCAAATACGTAGTTATAGCTTCCCCATAAGGGTCTATGCAGTCCCCAGCCATGGGCTTTTTACTAGGTTTACAGTCCCAGCCGGGCATGAATTCTTTCCCATGCAGTGGGCCTCAAATCTACTCAGAATGTGGTTGGTTGCCCAGATATAGACAAACTACTATTGCAGCACTGAGCACATCTTGTCTGGCTGGTCAGTGGGTTGTGTAGCACATATCTGGGTAAGACTGTTGACTGGTTTTCTTTCTCTGCATAGCACCTCCCAGCACTATTAAAGTTAGCGCCTGGGGAGGAAAGCTTCCAGATCAGTTCCCGCTCTTGCGTCCTGTAACTGAAGCAAGTGGTATTTTTCAGTGGAATTATTTTAATACTAAATAGTTATGGTAGATAATGAAGGAACGGGAATTGCCATATATATAGCTATCCCCTTTCTTGTTTTTTAATAACCCTCTGTAAATGTCTGGAGTGAATTTATTTAATACATATACATTTTGACTGCATTTCAAATCTATCCAGCTCTCCTCATGTCAATTGTTATATTGTTAAGGTAAATATGTTGAAATAGATCAATAAAAGCTCTTTCTCAGTTTTGGTTTGTCTTCATGTTTATTTCCTTGATGTTTATTTCCTCATTCTATAGATGCAAAATCAGGTTAAGTGACATGATATCTTATGATCAGTTTACCTCTGAAGTAAAATATTGATAAAAATATCTGTCTTTCAGGATATCACTCTTTAAAAAGTGAATAGGTTGTGTATGAAAGTTAACTGGATTCAGTGAAAGAGGTTTTAATTAAGTCTAATTTCTCTTCCCCTCCCTTCCCCTTATTCTTCAGTCTCTGTTCTCTACATTGATCTTTTATTATTATAATTATTGACATCTTGTATATTGAAAATGAGGAGTAAAATGTTGTTCCTTGTCAAATTCCTTCTTTAGTAGCATTATTAATAATATTATGTAAAGGTAATAAAATAGTTTTCTATTCTCAAAACTGATTTCCAATCTTGATGAATTGTTAGTTGACTGAAGTTTTGATATGCATGTGTTTGTGTCTATGTGTATGAATTTGCATGTATTTTAATTTTAACCTGCATTTCAAGTATGATATATTTAAATACCTGTCTTACAGAAACAAAATATGATTAGTAAAAAACTTTAAATCAACAATGATGCTTCTCTTATTCCAAAATAAGGTAAAATGTCTTTAAAATACAATCAGTACTCATCTGAGTAATCTGCATGTTTAAAATTAATAGATATAGGTCATTTGCATAGTTGGACAAAATACTAATTCTAACATGCCAACAAGGATCACATTATTAAATAAGGGTCATATACATTAATTCCTCTGCACAGATATTTGCAAACTCATGACGAATAATCTAGCTGCCAAAGGACAGAGCTTAACATTAATGAAATCATGAATAAAACAAAGCAATCTGCAAATAATTCATAGTTTCTGAAACTATTAAAATCAGGTTAATTTACTCATAATATCATTAGATTTATGAAGAACAATTAATATGAATGTGCATATAATTAGTGGCCCATTTCATGTACATACAAATCATGTATATTTAAATGCATATGCATATTTTATTTAAAAATATCAAATAATAAAGGAATTATATGGAAAATGCATGCATTTTGCTGTAAATTTATATTACTAGGTTGCAACTATAAAGCATGACTTCCAGAGACTTACTCATTTACAATTACCTTCAGTTAAAATCATTTTGTCAGGGCCGGAGAGATGGCTTAGCAGTTAAGGTGCTTGCCTGCAAATCTAAAGGACCTCAGTTCTATTCCCCAAGACCCACATAAGCCAGATGAACAAGGTGGCACATGAGTCTGGGGTTCGTTTGCAGTGGCTCCAGGCCCTGGCATGCCCATTCTCTTTCTCTCTCCCCTCTCTCTCTCTCTCTCTCTACCTCTGTCCCTCTCTTGCACTCTCAAATAAATAGACAAAATTTTAAAAAATAAAAACAAATCATTTTTCAGCTTCAAATTCATCTTTACTGTGACTTCCAGATAATAACTTGTGTAATGAATATATTTCCAAACTGACAGTTTATTTTCATCACATAGAAGGGTCAGAATTTTTAAAATAGCATTTTCATAATGCACTCTGTCTGTTTAATCTTTTTCCAAATCTTTCATTCGAAAACTCAACTATACAAACTCAGCTTGATAATTAATATCATCAGTACACATCCTTTCTCCCTCAATGAATTCAGTAATAAACAAAAATAAAAGAACATCCATTAGACTCAAAATGCTAATTCACTGAAAATACTATTTTTAAAAATATTTTATTCATTTAGTTGGAGAGAGACAGAGAGAGAGGAGGGAGAGAGAGAGAATGGATGCACCAGGGAATCTAGCCACTGCAAGCAAACTCCAGATGCATTCACTACTTTGTGCCTCTGGCTTTACATGTGTATTCGGAGACCAAATCTGGGTTATTAGGCATTGCAGGCAAGCACCTTAACTGCTGAGCCATCTCTCCAGCCCAACAGTAGTACTATTAATTCACACTGACTTTGATATAAATACTTAATATGAAGAATTGAAGACATGACAAATGAAAAATATTTTTCCAACATAATGATATTCTATAATCAGAGGGCATTTTCTTTTATTTTTAAATGGTTTATTTTTTATTTATTACAGACAGAGAGAGAGGGAAAGAGAGAGAGAGGGGGAGACAGAGAGAATGGGTGCACCAGGGTCTCTAGCCACTGTAAATGAACTCCAGATGTATGTGCCACCGTGGGAATCTGGTTTACATGGGATCTGGAGACATGAACCCGGTCCTTAGGCTTCTCAGGCAAACATCTTAACCTCTAAGCCATTCCTCCAGCCCCTAGTATCTTCATTATTAACAAAATTGACATTGAATGGCATATTTGAATATGCCTGATCCAATTTTGGATCCTCAAAGATATGTCTTCAGGTTTTCAAAGTGCCTTGCTAAAAACAAGATAGGAAGGTAGATAGATGATATATAGACATTAGGTAGATAGGATAATGTTTTTAGTAAATTCTAAAACTCTTAATAAGTGTCTGCTAAATGCTAATTGTAATTTCTTTTTCTTTTATTTTGAAGGTAGGGTCCTACTCTAGCCCAGGCTGACCTGGAACTCACTCTGTAATCCCAGGCTGGCCTCAAACTCCTCATCATCCTCCTACCTGTGCCTTCTGAGTAATGGGATTAAAGGTGTGTTCCACCACATCTGGCCCTTTTTTAAAATTTATTTTTTATTATTTTATTTATTTTTGGAGAGAGACACAGAGAGAGAGAGAGAGAGAGAGAGAGAGAGGAGAGACAGACAGATAGATGGGCGCGCCAGCAGTCTCTCAGCTGCTGTGAATGAAATCCAGATGCGTGTGCCCCCTTGTGGTCAAGTGTGGCATTGCGCCCTTGCGTCACTGCATCTGACTAAACGCGGGACCTGGAGATTGGAACCAGGTTCTTAGGCTTAGCAGGCAAGCGCCTTAACCGCTAAGCCAGAAATCTCTCCAGCCCTTAAAAATTTATTTTTTTTTTTATTTGCAAGGGGAAAAAGAGAGAAAGGAAGAGAGAAAGAGAGAGAATGAATATGTCAGGGACACTAGCTGTTGTGAATGAACGCCACATACATGTGCCACTTTGTGTTTCTGACTTTTTCTGGGTACTAGGGAACTGAACTGGCATCATTACACTTTGCAGGCAAGTATCTTAACTGCTGAGACAACTCTCAAGCCCTTAATTGAAATTTTTAAGACAACTTCCCAGCTCTTTACCCTTTTTATTTGCCATAGATTATGATTAAATCTATTTCCATTGTTTAAGAAAATTATCTTTATCTTACATTAAAGAATAAATATTACTGTGTCACATGAGTGACAAAAGAAGTTTCATGCATAACTTAAAGAAAACAAGCTAGCTCTAACCCTTTCATTTTCTGTGTGCATTTTCAGAGATAAAGGCATAGCATGGCATGAAGCATGGCTCAGTTCTATTATAAAAGAAATGTCAACGCCCCATACAGAGACCGCATTCCACTGAGGATTGTCCGAGCAGAATCTGAACTCTCGCCATCAGAAAAAGCCTACTTGAATGCTGTTGAAAAGGGAGACTATGCCAGTGTCAAGAAGGCCCTTGAGGAAGCTGAGATTTATTTTAAAATCAATATTAATTGCATTGATCCTCTTGGAAGAACTGCTCTCCTCATAGCAATTGAAAATGAGAACTTGGAGCTCATTGAACTTCTGTTAAGCTTCAATGTCTATGTTGGCGATGCCTTGCTTCATGCTATCAGAAAAGAGGTCGTGGGAGCTGTGGAGCTGTTGCTGAACCACAAAAAGCCAAGTGGAGAGAAACAGGTACATGTAAGAGTAGTTTTTATTGTGCCTGTGGGATGTTTTGTTAGATGTTCTAATCCTCTGAAATTCTAATACAAGCATGAAATTCAGAACTATTGTAAGAGAAAGCTACTATTAAACATATCTTACATTTCCCACAACTGCCGCCTCCTCTTGCTCTTGAGCCCTGGCAGTTCAGATACAATTGTGAGACCTGAGGAAAAGTATAAACACTGCTCATAAATCACTGACATCTCAATGCAGTGCACAGCATATTACATTGTTTGTGACTGAATATGTGTATGTTGGGGTAATTTCTTTTGGTCTCTCATTTCTAACACTCTATGCTCTCAAACTGTAATTTGTTTGATTATTTTCCTATATCACTGCTTGCTTGTTTCAGGTTTCTGCAAATGTGGGTTACACCATCTAATTTTGATTGTCTGTTAGCACATGCAGTCTTGTGGATTCTTTTAAATTCACACTTCAAGAAAGAAACAAATAATGGCTAGTAGACAGCAACTGATCCCTGACTATAGGCTTAGAGCAGATTTGTTAATGCAAAAAAAAAAAAAAGTGCAGCTATAGCTTATTGCTATGGACAGAAAATAAGTGGAAATGGCACAGAATCACAAATGCAGGAGTGGTTGCTTTAAATCGAACTCTCTACTGCCCTTACATCATGGCTAGTAGGTTAATTGCAAAGACATAGCCCAGGCTACCGTGGCTCAAAAATCTCTTAAAATAAACTCTTATCAAATGTGTTATTGGAGTTATGGGGACATCTGCCATATTTGGTAATGCACAATACCCTATCTCTGGAAATGGCAGATTATTTGGAGGTATTACAGTCTTTTAAAACAAGCTCTGCTGTGGCCACTCTTATCTTTGCTTTCCCTCAGGACTTTGATCAAGATCTTTGCCATGATTGGGATGGGAACTATGACTGAGGATGTCCTTGTCTTGTGAAAAGCGTTCCTTGTTCGTGGGGTGCATTCTCACATCTCATTGTCCTTCACCTCTTCCTCTGCCCCAACCCAAAACTTTGATAAAGCAACGCTCCAAATAATAGTTCTGTGCTTGTTGCTTTGTCATATTCTTGTTGTTTCCTATGTACTTGTGGTTTCCTTTGTAGCGTGACCAATGTTATAGGTAGAAAATTCCGCTCCTCCCATTGGTCCTTGCAAACTTGAGAATACCTAGATGGGAGTAGGCAAATAGTAGCAATATCTAAAGACATAGTTGTTGTTATATGCCGCTGATTCACCACAGAGGTTTGGGGGCCTGTACAAACATGGGTAGAAATCTATTTTGTACATGTGTGTGTGGTTAAATGCTATTTCAGCCTATGTCAAAATACCTGAGAGAAAGCAATGTACCAGAGGAAAGGTGTGGTTTGGAACATGGTTTCAATGATTTCACTCCATAGCCACATGTGGTGAGGCAGAACAACATGGCAAAGGGATGCTATTTCATGGTGGCCAAGGACCAAAGAAACAGAGTGAGACAGAGGTCAAGGAAGAATTATACCCTTCAAGATCATACCCTGAATGGTATATTTCCTCCAACTAGGCCCCAACTCCTAAGGTTCCCATTATTTCCCAATATCCCACTAAGTTACAAACCCAGAAATGAAATTATCTGTGGGTGAGGTCGAAGCCCTCATGATACGGTCACCTCCTAAAGGCCCCACCTCTGAATACTGCTAGAATGGGTGCCAAAGTTTCAACACAGGAGTTTCTGGGTAACATTTAACAACCTAATCCATGACACTTAGTGACCTTGTCATTTTAAAATTACTTCCACAATCATAGCCTTGAAATATTTGGATTTTTTAATAACAATGTGTTATATTGTATACTTGCTTATCAAATGTCTATAAGCGACCATGTGTCGTATGCTGAGACTCTAGTGTGCAGCACTATGTTTTACATTTTGTTATTAAAGAACATCTTATTTATGTTTTCTAGAGATATTTTGAGTGTCTCTTTAGACAATGACATTTGTGCTATCCAAAGAAATTTAGAGTCTGGAGAAGATAGCTGCTATTATGAGAGTG
The DNA here is from genome assembly GCA_036365145.1 of Orientallactaga sibirica. Lineage (NCBI taxonomy): Eukaryota > Metazoa > Chordata > Mammalia > Rodentia > Dipodidae > Orientallactaga > Orientallactaga sibirica. The sequence continues at coordinate 5,731,945 of JAEOAD010000048.1, forward strand.
TTTGCTGGAAGGTGTTCAACTTCTGAGCTAAGCCCTAGTCTCACGCGTAGGTCCTGGCTCCTTACAGACACTACATCTGGACCTTGATTATTAATAAAAAGTCGCGATGGTTTGCAACATGCCAGGACTCTGAAGTATCCCAGACCAACTGTTTCTGGAAGATTTCTCTTATATTAGTCTGCTGGCTAGGAATTTCTTTTCTATTTGTGCATTCTAGAATTCCATGTTGGTGAAGGAACACAGAATAAAAAACAAAACAAAACAAAGAACTATCTTTTTGTTTGAACTTTACACTTTTGAATGAGCAATCCCAGACCACCTCAGAGTTTCTCATGTACTATACAATGAAAATGAGGTTTTATTAACCTGAACTGTGCATAGAATATATAGTATAGGACACTAGAAGATATGGTCATGGGTCTGTTAAGCCCCATTAGTGCTTGGCTGTGTATCTGCTATATTCGTAGGTAATACATCACTTAGGCTAAGCCAACATCGTCTTGACTGACCGTTTCTATATATCAGTGTGATGTAGCCAGCAAATATGTTATTTAAGAGATAGATGGGGGGGGGGCACGCCTGGGCTTCCTGCCCCTGCAAGCAAGGTCCAGATGCATTTGCCACTTTGTGCATCTAGCTTTATGAGGGAAATTAAACCTGTGCGACCAGGCTTTGCAAGTAAATACCTTTAACCACTGAGCCATCTTTCCAGTCACAACCAATACGTATTCAACAAGACATTTTTTCTCTTGATGTTAATAAGGTTTGTGATTGTAGAAAGCATTTTGTGTGTGAATCCAATTCACAACCTCTAGATTCATAGGTGTACATTCATCCCCAAAGATTTTGAAATGTATAGTTGATAGTTTTGTTGAAATTATTGGAGCCAAGTATTAAAACAAGAAAATCATATTCTACTGAACACAACAAATGTAGCTAAAGCATTTGTAAGGAGGATATAAAATGATACCATATAAATGTAATTATTACAGTTTGTACTAAGATCCTAAACTATGACAGCTGTGTACTAGAAATATATTATTTACAAATTTGTCATCTGTTGTCTTTTTATGAAAAGAGATGCAGCGTTTGATGGAATATTCAAACCTTGAGGACTGAGAGACCTTGAATAAACTTGAGTACTTTAAAAAATATTTTTTATTTATCCATTTACTAGAGATACAGAGAGGGGGGAATGGGCACTCCAGGGCCTCTAGCCACTGCAAATGAACTCCAGATGTGTGTGCCACCTTGTATATCTGGCTTATGTGGGCCCTGGGGAATCAAACTTGGCCCTTTGGCTTTGCCAACAAGTACCTTAACTGCTAAGCCATCTCTCTAGCCCTTGAGGACTTTTTAATGTCCTCTTTCTTGGTCTGCCAGGCTTTGTGTTGGATACTGGTGACAAAATTCCTATTCTTGAGACATTGTGGTCCAATTATAAAGAGAGGCGACAAATACTATTGATGTATGAATAAAGGCAGCCACAATGAACATGGTGGAAGAAAATCCCTGTGATCGTTATGAAATTGAAGTTACTCGATTGGATCCATGCACAGTAGTAATGCGTAGAAGACACAAGAGAGCAGAAGGGGAACTTGAAGGGAGAGAGGGGAATGTTTACAGTTTACACCTTGGGAAATATAACCACACTGATTGAAACAGACTATGAGAAAATGTCTAGAGACCAGATTGGGTATATTTAGTTTTAATTGAAACTGATACGTGAGTTAATTAGAAATGTGGGACTTACCGGTGTCTGGAGGAGTTTATAGATGAAATTGAACAAACCAAAGCAAGCAAACACTCTGACCTTCGCATCTCGCTTCTTGTCCTTGTTTAAACATTTGTTGCTTGTTAGTCTGTCAACTGACTTTCTCAAAATAGTTTTCAGTGAAAAGATTTATTGTTTCCCAGATGAATGGGGAGGGCAAAGGTGACCATCTATCTCCTTCCATATTTAATATAGATCTTCAGTTTTGCATTTTCAGATTTTCAAAAAAAATGACAGGCCTGGAGAGATGGCTTAGCAGTTAAGGGATTTGCCTGCAAAGCCTAAGGCTCCACATAAATAAGCCAGATGCATAAGGGGGCTCATGCATCTGGAGTTCGTTTGCAGTGGCTGAATGCCCTGGTGCACCCATTCTTTCTCTCTCTCTCTGCCTCTTTATCTCAAATAAATAAATTGTCATAAATGTTAAAAGACCAATTTGCACAATGCAAAGGACAGATGACCCACAGTTCTCTGCACTCTAGGTAAAGGTGGGGGTCTGTGTGTTCTCAGGCTCAGGATTTCCTGCTGACATCATCACACCGCGACTCACTCATTCTTCTTCTTCTTAGTATTTTACTGAATTATCCTTCAAAATGTTTTGTACTTTTTTACTTTTCTAGACAGGATATCTGAGGATGACTACTTAGTCTCTTCATTTCAGTCAATTTGCTTAGTTGACTTTTAACTATTTCTAGCAGATATCTTCAAAGGCCAGATTCAATTTCATTTTTCTGCAGCCGCAGTCACTGTTTGTTAAAAGTGAAACCTGCTTTTTCAGTCCTCATTTATCAGAGGTTTTCATACTGAGCATACTCAGGCTCAATGTCCAAGCCAGTTAGACCACTGGACCCTACTTGTGTGAGTTTGGAATGATATTCTGGAATTTGTCTTTCTAACAAGTCCTCATCTGGGGAAGTTGTGATTTACAGGATGCTGAAAATTGAAGGGTACCTAAGACTGTCTCCATTAGGCATGTTGAACTTGTTATACTACCTGATTTTTCAATGATTTCCATTAATTCCCTTAATTATGGTTAAGTCATGTCTGGCATGAGAGTTTCAGAATTTTAGTAATATTTATATGTTGTCCTTTCCTTTGGATAAAAGATATTGCAAGCCGGGTATGATGACACCAACCTTTAATCCCAGCACTCGGGAGGCAGAGACAGGAGGATCACTATTAATTTGAGGCCAGCCTGAGACTACATAGTGAATTCCAGACTACATAGTGAATTCCAGGTCAGCCTGGCCTAGAGCGAGACCCTACTCTGAAAAAAACATAAAAAAGGTATTGCTATATGTATGTCATGTATCATTTCAACAGTTAAGGTCCTGGGTGCATTTTCATCAAACACATTTTAATCTTAAAACCCTATTACAAGGCTGGGCATGGTGGCTCAGGCCTTTAATCCCAGCACTCAGGAGGCAGAGGTAGGAGGATTACTGTGAGTTCGAGGCCTGTCTGGGACAACAGAATGAATGCCAGGTCAGCCTGGGCTAGAGTAAAACCCTACTTCTAAAAAAAAAAAAATCAATACCAACAATAATAATAATAATAAAAAAACCCTAATACAAAGTATGCAAGGATTCGATAAGTGGGGCAGGTCTGAGAGAGCGTCTCGTCCAATGTCTTTGTTTAACCAAATAGAGACTGAGATTCAGCTTGAGTGCAAAGCAGCATAAAGTCAAAGCCAGCCATCAACCCTGACAGAGTCACCATGATGGGGTGGTGACAGCAGTGGTGAGGATGGCTGTTGCAGTAGCTTGTCACTTTGCGAGTAGCCAGGGTAAGAACTTTACTCTTCCTTTGTTCTTGTCCCTTTTTAATGTTTATATCACCCTATGAAGTTAGGTGCTATTTTTATCCACTGCTTAATGGATGGGGGAAGTGCGAAGGGACATAAAGTGTTCAGTGACAGTTCCCAGATCCCAAAAGCCAAGACGCATTTGCTGGACTCCACAGTCCCTAAGGAACCACCAAGTTCCTTGAGCACTAGCTATGGCACAATATTGGATAGTTAGTTAATGATTCCAATTTAGTATGTGAATTACACAGATTTAAATGCCCTTCTAGTTATACATAATCTGTATCATTTTCCTGAATATTACAATGATATTGTGGGGGGAGTAAAGTGGGAGCCAGATGTGGTGGTGCACCATTTTTTAAAAATATATATTTTATTTATTTATTTGAGAGAAAGAAAGAAGGATAGAGAGAGAGAGAGAGAGAGAGAGAGAGAGAGAGAAAGAATGGGTGCTCCAGGGCCTCCAGCCTCTGCAAACAAACTCCAGCTGCATGTGCCCCCTTGTGCATCTGGCTTACATGGGTCTTGGAGAATCTAACCGGGACCCTTTGGCTTTGCAGGCAAGTGCCTTAACCACTAAGCAATCTCTCCAGCCCCACCATACTTTTTTTAATTGAGTTGTTCATTAAATCTTAACTGTGGTCCCACACATTCTTTGCCATAGTCACAACCTAAAAAATATCATGGTGTCTGTAAATTGCGAAGCTTTGGGAAAGGAATGGAGTGAATTGACAGAAAGGCTGACCTCCAGCTCTTTTCAGCATTTGCTAATCTGAGAAGTCTGTGAATCTCCTCTGGCATTGTTTGTATGGCTGTTAGTCAAGGTGATAATCTGCTTCTCAAAGTTCAGTGATTTCACATTTTCTGAGGTTGTTTTTATAAGTCAGCATGTGATGCCAACATGACATATTACTGTTATAACTATATCATGTCATGATTTCTGTCTTCCTATTGATATGCTTATATACTTCCAACCCAAAATATGCTAAAACATAAAGGATTGGCAATTTACCTTCCAGTTTACGTGGCTGCTCAGTTCATTTGGAAAACATAATCATTGGAAGCAGAAAGGCAGCGAAGGCCGAGGACTGGGGAGCTTATTTCAGTCTTCTCTTTTTATGTCTGTCATGTAGGGCCTGCGTTCCCTTTTCAGTAGATTTGCCAATACAATTTTGTGGCTTTAGCAATATTCCCTATTATGGAATCAGAAAATCAAAGAGTGTGAAATGGAAGGTTGGTATTAGCATGTTAATTCAAAACTACATCCAAATAAAAGTTATACTGTTACATAAAAATACCATTCTTTCCCCCCTTGATATGGATTCTAATAAATATGCAAGTGGTTACTGGGCAGAGAACTGCTCTTTAAACACATATGATCTTTTTTTTTTTTTTTTTTCCAGTTTGACTCAATTTACTTTCCATTCCAAGAATCAGATACACTCTAAAGCTTCGCTTTTAACTCTTGCATTCACTGGATTTTCCACACTGGGTTTTGGAACAAGTTGTTTACCTTCTACAGTCACATCCATTTTATCTAGTGATTATTAAATTACGTATATCAAGACAGTGTCAGACTGTAAGTTCTTACAGACTTGGAATCCCGTGCAGAGTGAGAGCTGGAGCTATCCTTCATGGCTGGCCAAATTGAATCTTCTCCTTTCCAGTTGTCCTCACTCTGTCCTGCCTGGGATCAAACCCTGGACACTGACTGTGCAAGAAGACAATGCCAGTCTGCACACGAATAATAGGATATGAGATGTTAATGAAACCACAATTTGGAGACCATCAGAATTCACAACAGGAGAAAGAGAGAATATGGAAAAAAATGTAAAGATGTCACTTCTTAAGCCAGATTTGGTGGCAGATGCCTGTAATATGCCTGGGAAAATAAATACTCAAAACACTAAAAGGATTTTAAAGTATATTTTTAAAAGTATTGGGGCTAGAGAGCTGTCTCCGAGGGTAAGAATGCTTGATGTGCCATCATGAAGACCTGAGTGCAACCCACAGTGAATGCAACAAAGCCAAGCACAGTTGTGCATGCTTGTGTTCCTGGTGGCGGGACACACACACACACACACGCGCACACACACACTAAATGCTGCTATTTTTCTCACCCCAAAACATTTGTCTCATTTTGAAACATCTAGATAAATTAAATGCTAATGTAAGGAATCAATGCATGGAACCAACTAGCATTAAAAAGTCAGTAAATATCTCAAAATTATTTTTTTTTATATAATGAAAAGTAGTCAATCTTAACAAGTACTTTAAAAAAAATCTAAAAAAAAAAAATAGAGTCTTATTATTCCACAGCAAGGAATTAAAAGCTGCTTCAACACAGAGCATAGATTGTTTAGTCAGCTGGCAAGGGGCAATTGAGAGATCTAAACACTAAAGGAAGTAAATTTTGAAAGTTAAATGTTGCCACACTATTAATATGATAAGGTAGCTTCAGCTGATTCATTTTTCTGGCTCATCTGATCATCTGCCATTTAACTTCCTCAGTCACACTGAAGCGCAGTAATAATCCTTTGGAAACATCCTGTTGCACTTTCCTCTCAGCTTAGCCCAGGTTCTGTGAAAGTCGAAGTGTAGATTATGTGGGAGCTCACAGAAGGGGCGGGATGCTAGCCCACAAGAGGGAGAGGATTTCAGTCCATTCTAAACAAACAGATCTGAAACCAAATAAGAACCCGGGGTGGGGCAATACCTCACTGGATGATATGTGCATGTGCCTATAACCCCAGCACCAGGCAGTATGAGGCAGGGGTTCCTTGGGGCTGGCTGTCATGTCTAGCTGAATCAATGAGCTCTAGTTTAAGCAAGAGACCCTATCTAAAGGAATAAAATGTGCAGCAATTGAAGAAGACATCTAATGCCAAGCTCTGCAGAATCCTGTACACATGTACACAGGCACTTACACACGCATACACACACACACACACACACACACACACACACACATTTACCACTTATCCCCCCCCAACACACAATGCTGCCAGCAGTAACACAAAGCTCTAGGTGCCTATAAATGTCTAGTCCACAGTGTAATATGAGAGGATCTCCTTAGGTGGTTGGCAGAGAAACAAGACTCATGCATGTTTCTTGAGGGTAAGGGAGTGAGAATAGTGAGAGGACTTAGAGGGAAAAGAACTTTAGATATAAATCCTTCTTAAATAAATCAGTTAGTGATTGAGCCTTGATCCCTCCCATGTTGGATAAGGATTCCAGTCTTTGCCAGCAGATTGCTGTGGAGAAGAGACAGTTAACTTCCCAAAGACCTCCAAAGTGCAAAGTATATGTAAATAAGCCGCTTCTCCTCCGTGCTGTATTCTTATTCTCAAGCATCTGTAATTATGCTTATTGACTTAAAGTGTATATGTTCATTGAAGATGCTATAGTTCTCAGAGCACATGCTTTCCAATGAGGGCTTTAGGGAAAAACTTTTGGGGGTAATTTATTATCAAATATCTACAATATATTAAAAGTATCTTGGTGGTACCAACATATGCTGTTTACATACTGAGTAGGCCCATAACTAGTAAACAAACAAATAAATAAATAAGATTAAGAACCACAGGGTGGGAAGGAATATCCAGAGACATAGTCCTGCCCACAATGACGAACTGCAGCTCTCACAACCTACAACTGCATGGTGAATACCAGCAATCCAAATAAGAACTGTTTTTTTTTTTTTTTCTTTTTAAATATGTTGGGCTGGAGAGATGGCTTAGTGGTTGAGGTGCCTGCCTGAGAAGCCTAAGGACCCAGGTTTGATTCCCCAGTACCCAAGTAAGCCAGTGCACAAGGTGGCGCATGCATCTGTAGTTCATTTGCAATGCCTAGAGGCCCTGGAGTGCCCATTCTCTCTCCCTCCCTCCCTTTCTCTCTCTCTCTCTCTACCTTATTCTTTCTTTCATTAAATAAATAAAATCTTTTAGGGGTGGAGAGATTGGCTTAGCGGTTAAGGTGCCTGCCTGCTAAGCCTAAGAACGCTGGTTCCAATCTCCAGGTCCCACGTTTAGCCAGATGCAAAGTGACGCGAGGGCACAATGCTGCACTTGACCACAAGGGGGCGCACACATCTGGATTTCGTTCACAGCAGCTGAGAGACTGCTGGGGCGCCCAGCTCTGTCTTCCTCTCTCTCTGTTTCTCTCTCTGTCTCTCTCCAAAAATAAATAAAATAATTTAAAAAATAAATAAATAAATAAATAAAATCTTTTAGAAAATCTCTTGATTATATCTACAAACAATAACGTAGTATTTCTGTGAACAACATATTAACTGAATTTCTTTATTAATTGTAGTCATTTGAAAATTAGCTACAGTGATAATTGTGTCATTTCATCATTATAATTAATTGAATACATATGGTGCTAATAGAAATGGGAATGATAAAACACATGTTATGAATATAATGAGTTGTGACTGTTTTAACATAACCCTTTCACCTCACTATATTGGCATTCTCTCATTATATGCAAATGAAAAGTTTCATTGCTTTAATGTCTGAAACATGAGCAAATGAAGGATTAGGCAAGGCAGGCTGTTAAGGTTTCTTTTCAAAATTATCCTTTAAAGCATTTGGAAAATGTTCTCATCTTCATTACAATTTTTTTTCATACATTTTCTGGATTTATTTATTTCTAGACGTCAGTGTTCCACATAACTGTTTCTTTAATTATTTATTAGAAATGCCAACACAAATCCCAGACTGTGTGCTTTGAGAACACAAGAGCTCATTTACAGAATTAAGTGGAGTGAGAGGGTTTTGGTGACTGGGAAAGACTGAGATAGCTGTAAACGTGTTTGCTAGTTGCATAACCATATGGAGAGAGAGAGAGATTTCAATTTTGTCATTAAGCAACACTAGTACAACCATATTTTGGTGCAATGATGTCCTTATGAATAAAGTAATAATTTAGAAATTATTTAGGTTTTATATTGTGTGTTTTTCCCACTCCCCTTAACCTCAGTGAATTCGTAATCACTAGTAAGTACACTTAGTACTTTTTTTCCCAAAAAACCATACATAATTAGAAAAACCAAATAGGTGCAGGTGAATTACAAACATATATTATGTTTATCACAGCCACCACAGCTCAGGAGATAATGAGAATTTCTTTGAGCAGTACATTTTATCCGAAAAAAAAAAATCTGAGATCATTCTACAAAAGTTCTTTATTGCTAACATTTAAAAAATAAAATTTAACTTGACCAGGTCATCATTAGTAGTTAAGTTTAACTATTTGTCTCTTAGTAATTCCTGGAGCTTGGGTCTAGACCTATTTTACATATTAAAACCCGTGCGTGATCAAGTTCCGTATAAATGATGGTATAGTATTTACATGCAACTGACATACTTCCTCCTGTATAAACTGGATCATGTCCATGTTAACTATAAAACCTATTATCTTTGGACCTGGGATATTCTCAAAGCTGCATGTTCAAAGTGTAGTTCTCAGCCTAAAGTGCTGCTGAGAGGTGGTGGAAACTTTAATTGCTAAAGTTCAAGTGTTAATGAGAAGTCTTCAGGTTCCTGGACACCTGTCCTTCTCTCCACTCTTTCTTTCTCTTTCTCTTTCTCGTGGTGAGATGAACGTCTCACTCCAACACTCACTTCTGTCATAATGTACTATTCACCTCAAGCTCAGAAGAATGCACCTACAAATCAAAGACTGAATCTCCCATACTGTAAGCCAAAATAGACCTTTTCTCTTTATAAGTTTATTTATCAGACATATCTGTTAGAGTAACAGAAAAGCAATGTTTAACGCAATATTAACTTCACATTTGTTATACTTTACTATTTGAGAAAGAGGACAAGAAAAATGTCTAGTACAGAGACATATTATTTTTAATATTTTTATTTGTTGATTTCCCTCTTCCCTGCCTCCATTCCACTGAGAGCCCTCCTCAGTGGGGTGGCGGTATTTACCGTGGGGTTGTGGGTTATGCGTTGAGAGATCAGCAGCCAGTCATTTATGGGGGAGGGATAATGCCTGTGGATATTTACACCCACCCCGTGGCTCTTACAATCTGTCTAACCCTTCTTAGGCAAAGTTTCCTGAGTCCCAGTGGGTGTGTTTTTAAGTTTACTTTAGTGATGAGCTCTCAGCTGCTTCTGGCTTTCTGCTTTGGTGCATCCTCAGCATCCATCTCCGTCACTCTCGCGCAGGCTGTCAGGAAGCAGCGCTCTTGCTCGTCTCACCAATTCCTCTGTGGTTTCACCTGGGCCCTGGCTGATGGGTGAGGCGTGGTTCATCTCCTCTGTTCTTGCCGCCTTCTCAAAAACAAAAAACGCATTCTCCAATAGAGAGGGAGATCAGCATACGTTAAAGGAGATATGCATTGTCAATTTAGAGAGATTCTGATGGGTGTAGCCTCTCTTTTGGCCAAAGATTAGTGGAAGCTTCTTGTTGGAATCCATGATCCTGGTGCCCGTAGGGTTCTTGCCTAGCAAGCTAAATAATATAGGTAAGCATGCTAGGAACAAATGCAGATACCTGAGTATGGAACCTAATACACTTTTTTTTTAGAATGCATTGTCACCATTTATTTGATTGCCTCCCTTATACTGAACTGTTGTGGATGAGGAAATTGAAGCTCAGAGAGATAGTATAACTTTCCTAAGAGAGATCTAAGTGCCTTGGCCTTGTTTTCATGGCCTTGACTCTTCCTTTGCCAAACATCTTGCGGTTTTGCTCATCTCAAGTAGCACCTGAGATCATGCCACAACCTTGAAGTAAAAGTTGGTTTTTGAGCAGCAGAGAAAGGTCTCAGCATATCTGTGACTACAGAACTGTCCTGAAATTCCTCCAGCCAGAAGCTCCTGAGGAATCTCAAGAGCATTAAAATCACTGAATTAACAAAACTGGTTATCTGGTTTCCTCCTAGATTTGTGTAGGACGAGACTGACAGTGCTACGGGAGACAGAGCTGGCACACTGAGACATTGCTAGGGAGAGGGAGGTGAGAATGGCACATTAGTAAGCATGCAGGAGATGAATGTTGAGCAGTGCACATGCTGGGGCTCCAGAGGAGGCCTGGCACAGCAGGGTTAGGGCCTCTGCCAGGAGCTTGTTTCTGAACTGAGATCTGACAGCTAAGGCTGCAGAGATAGACGCTGCCACCCATGCTGGAGGAAGCTACTCTACAGGCAACACGAAACGTTGCCTCATCTGTGTGTGAGATGGATTACGGAACACCAATGGAGTGGAAGGGCCCTCTGCTCTTTGCCATCACATCCTGCAAACCGCTGTGTCAATGGTGCTGCTGTTTAGTCCTGTTACCAGGACACACACACACACACACACACACACACACACACCACTTATACATACCAAAAATCACAGATAGAAGAAACCCTAAGGGTGATCCAGTCCAATCACACGTAGTGTTTATTATTTGTTACATACTCTTTTTTATAATGATTTTTTTGTTTGTTTATATTTTATTTTTTTATTTGAGAGAGATAGAGAGGAAGAGATACAGCAGTAGGTGGGAGAGAGAGAGAATGGGCATGCCACTGCAAACAAACTCTAGATGCATGTGCCCTCTTGTGCATCTGGCTTACGTGGGTTCTGGGGAGTCAAACCTAGGTCCTTTGGCTTTGCAAGCAAGTGCCTTAACCTCTAAGCCATCTCTCCAGCCCCTATAATGATTTTTAAATTAATTATGAACTTTATTGTATGAACAAATTGTGTGTTCATCTTAGTCATTCCCGCTTCCCTGCCTCTTTCCAGTAATGGTCCTCCTTAGTGGAGTTATTGCTATTCACCGTGGGGTTATGAATCAGTCAGTTGCTGTGTGGAACAGTGAGTGTGTCAGGATACTTCCTTCCCACTCTGTACCTCTTAACAATCTTCCACCCTCTCTTCGACAATGTTCCCTGAGCCTTGGCTGGTATGTGAAAAGTCTACTTGAGTGTTGAGCTCTCTATAACCTCTAGATTTCAGCTTTGACAAGATATGAGTGTCCTCAGTGTCTATGGCCATCTCCCTGGAGCAAGTTCTCAGGCCAGCGGTGAGAGCAGCATGCATGTTTAAATCACCACTTCCTCTGTGGTGTCTCCTGGGCCCTGGCAGATGCACTAGAAGTGGCTCGTCTCACACTTAGCATTTGGCTCTTTTTTCTTGATGTATTGATGGATATGGGTTCTCCTAGTTTTTTGCTGCCATCTTTAAAAACAAACAAACAACAACAACAAAAAGAAAAAAGGGCTGGAAAGATTACCTAGCAGTTAAGGCGCCTGCCTGCTAAGCCTCAGAACACCCATTCGCTTCTCCAGGTCCCACGTTTAGCCAGATGCAAAAAGTGATACAAGCTCACAATGCCGTGCTTGCCCACAAGGGGGCGCAGGCATCTGCAGTTCATTAACAGTGGCTGAGAGGTGGCTGGTGCGCCCATTCTCTTTCTCTCTGCCTCTTCCTCTCTCTCTCTCTGTTTCTCTCTGTCTCTCCTTCTCATAAATAAATAAATAAATAAATAAATAAATAAATAAATAAATAAATAAAGCACAGATTCTACAACTCTGAGAGAGCAGCATGTATTAAAGGAGAGAAGAGGATCACTCATATCTTCCTTCTTCACCTACACTACAACTGAGCAACAAAGACAAAATCTCAACAGAGAGAGGAAACTAGTAGTGAGTGAAATGTTTTAGGTGAGTTTCATGCTTTGAATCTTAATTGTTCTCCAAAGTTCTACATGTGGAAGGCCTGGCCCCCAGCGAATTCCCCAGCTAATGGTGAAAGCCTCAGGGGTAGATCTCCACAAGTGAAATCACCTGTGATGTGCCCTGGAAGGCGATAACATAGCCCTGGCCCCCACTTTGTTTCTCTTTTTGCTTCCTAAACACTCAGCTTCTCTTTACTCCGCATTCCCTGCATGAAGTCCTACCTCAGCAAAGGTCCATAGTAAGAAGACAAGTTAGAGTAGAAGGAAACATTTGAAATCCTGATCCCAGGTAAAAAAAAAATGCTCTCCGTTTGAGTGGATTTTTCGGGTATTTTGTCACAGTGAAATAAAGCTGACAAACTGAGCAAAGATTCACTAAGAAATCATTTATTCCTTCATTTATTCTATGTTTCAAAAATATTTTTATTTATTTATTTGCAATGAGATAGATAGATAGATAGAGAGAGAGAGAGAGAGAGAAAGGGTGTGCCAGGGCTTCATGCCACTGCAAATGAACTCCAGATGCAGGTGCCACTTTGTGCATCTGGCTTTCCATCACTGCTAGGGAATTGAACCCAGACTGTCAGGCTTTGAAACAGGCACTGTAACAGCTGAACCATTATTAGGTTTTGGAAAGGACACGTCCTTTTTAGATCCTTTTTAGACAAAATTTAGTGTCTGATGTGGAGGTTATGTGTGTTAAATCATGTGTTCTAGAAATACTTATTCTAATGGTTTTCTTGTAACACCCAGTGCTCATTTCTCTGAACACAAAAGCAAAGAGCCAGCGTCCAACCTTGAAGTCAGAGAAAATGGAAGACTATGTTGATAGTACCCTCACACACATTTCCACTGTTTACAGGAAACAGCACCTTTTCCACTGAGGAAGAAAACAGACCTTAGAAAAGTTGAGAAAATTCACCAAAGATTACCAAGAATTTTTTTGTAGCCAAGCCTAAAATGTTTTTTTTTTTTTTTGTCTACAATGAAATAAAATTTCTACCACACTTATCATTTTAATTCTAGCCTAAGTATTTTGCAGAGCAAGAAAACACAATGGACACAAATTGATGTCATAAGTCTTGCTTTCCCATTATAAAGAATGTGCATAATGGAAAAGATTAGGTCTCTAATCCAGATGAAAGTGGGTTCATGTTCTACTTACACAACTTACTACATGGATGGCCCAATGGTAATTATTTAATTTGAAACAAAAATTGGTAATGGTGACATCTGACATTTATATTTAGGGTTAGAGTTGCAATCCTCCATGTGAAGTGATTTAATTTATTACTGTTATCCTCATGGTCATTAATTCCAGAACTAAGTGTGCTGATTTGATCTATGCTTAAAGATCACCCTTTGTGCCAGGCTTTTAAGTCATTGTGGCATGATGATTTAGAATGCAGGAAGCCATCGGTTGAAATCTGGGGACAGAGCCTCTAAGGACAGGCTTGGTAGGTATCCGTTTCATGATGAGGCAGTTTGTGAGTCTCTGAGAAGTTGAATAGATGCAAGAAACTTGGCCATGATCTCCAGTTATCTAAAAATCAGGAGAAAGGAAATATACCAGGCTTATAAGACTAGGAAAAGCTTAAATATAATCTAAACAGGCTATAAATCAATGACTTAAGTGCATAATAAAGAAAAAGAGAAGGAAAAGGATGATGAAGGAAAATGACCAAGATGACCTCATAGTAAATAGAATTTCCTAAATGGATATTTTAGGAAGTCAGATTCCAGAAGAGAAAGAACACTGAAATTCTGAACTGTGAAACCAGTCAGTCTCTGTTCAAACCAGTCAGTCTCTGTTCAACTGTCACTCACCTGTATATATATATATATATATATATATGGGCTGGAGAGATGGCTTAGCAGATAGGACACTTGCCTGCAAAGCCCAAGAACTCATGTTTGAATCTCCAGGTCACACATAAACCAAATGCTCAGTGATGCAAGCACACAATGTCACACAAGCACACAAGGGGGAGCATACATCTAGAGTTTGTTTGCAGCAGCTGAAGGCCCTGGCATGCCCATTCTCTCTTTCTCTCTCTCTCTCTCTTTTTCTCTCTCTCTGTCTCTTTCACTCTCTTTCAAAATAAAATAATAAAAAAATTATTAGAATACAAAGATTTCATTATGTTGTTTTCAATCCATTGTTGTATTTCCCTTCACCCTTTCCCTCCCTCTCTTCTTTCCTATACCACCTCCCAAATTACCCTCCTTTCTACCATCATAGGACATGTTTTCTTTTGTCCTTTCTCCCTTCTTGTCACCTCTTGCTCCCATCTTTCATAGTCCCTTAGCTTGACCTTTACTCAGTCTCACATACTTTTATTTACATACATCCAATCATCAAAAGCTAGAATCTGCATATGAGAAAGAACATACTTTTAGTTTGTCTTTCTGGGCTTGGGTTCCCTCATTTATTATAATTGTTTTCCAATTCCATTTATTTTCCTTTGCAGCTAAGTCAAACTCCATTGTATGTGGACCATACTTTCATTATCCAGTCTTCAGTCTATGGACATCCAGGTGGATTCCATTTCCTAGCTACTGTAATCAGAGCAACAATGAACATAGTGTACAACTATCTATGTTACCAGATATAGAATCTTTTGTGTATATTCCAAGAATGTGAAAAGACCTTTTCCATCTATTCTTTTGATGGGGGTTGATATCTAAACTATATTAAGGACTACAGAAACTAAACACCAAAAACTTCTCTGACATTGGGGAAATGAGGAGCAAATTCTCAGAAGAAGAAACAAATGGCCAACAGATAGTTAAGAAAATTTTCATCAAACTTAGCCATGGAAGAAATCCAGATTAAAACCACTTTGAGATTATATCTCATATCAGTCATCAAGAAATCTAATGACAACAAATGCTGCTGAGTTTGGGGGAAAAGAGGACTTCTTATTCTCTCTTGATGCGAGTATAAACTTGTCTAGCCATTTTGGAAATCAGTATGAAGGTTTCTCAGAAAGCTAAAAACTAAACTACCATATGACCCGGCTATATCTGTTCTCTCTTTTTGTAAAAAGTTATTTACTTTAGCTACATGTTATTAAATCATTCAAGTTTTAAGATGACGTTTACTTTGAGCACACATTTTTAAGGAAAAGATCACTACCTGGTGAGTTTGGAGGCTTATAAAACAACATGTATTTGTTTCAGCATATCATGAACTGAAAAAGTAACACTCCCATACTATAAGTTCTTTCTCCATTTTCCAGTAGAGTACATTGTTTCAAACCTTGGCAATATTAGTAGGTGGGTACTGAGGGCTTGAAGCCCGGAGGGAAGGCTTTGCAAGCAAGTGCCTTTAACCATTGAGACATCTCCCCAGTCCCTTCCACCACATTTTTTTTTTTTTTTGAGCCACGGTCCTCCCTGAACCTAGAGTTCACCAATTCAGCTCAACCAGCTAGGTAGCAAGCTCTGAGAACTCCCCTCTTCCCCACTAACAGAGATCCAAATCCAGGTCCTCATGTCTGTATACCAAAAGCAGTGTTTACTGTGCCATCTCCCCAGCCTCCCCAATTCTATTGTTAAATAAATCAACACCACTTCAGCCACATTCCTATGCCCACATACAGGGAGAATATGGTTAACTTGTGGGCTGGAGTGATGACTCACTGACTAAGGTGCTTGTCTGCAAAGCCTAAAGACCTGGATTTGATTCCCCACGACCCACATAAAGTCAGATGCACAAAGTGGCACATGCATCTGGAGTTTGTTTGCAGTGGCTGGAAGCCCTGACATTCCCGGTCTCTCTGTCTCTCTTCTATCTCTCTCTGCTTGCAAATAAATATGTAAATTTTTTTAAGATTTTATTTTTTAATTTATTTATTTTAGTTGAGAGAGAGAGAGAGGGAGAATGGGCACGCCAGAGCCTCCAGCAACTGCAAATGAACTCCAGATACATGCACCACCTTGTGCATCTAGCTTATGTGGGTCTTGGGAATCGAACCAAGGTCCTTTGCCTTTGCAGGCAAGCATCTTAACTACTAAGCCATCTCTCCAGTTCTTTTAAAATATTTTATTTTTAATTTATTAAAAAATATTTATTAAAATATTAAAATATTATTTTTAAGTATTAAGTTGTACCTCCAAGATCATGAGTTCTTCCATGCTCCCCATATCTTGAGCCCTTATTGTAACCTTTCCTCAGGCCCCTCACACCTTGTGATGTCACTTCCTTTGTTAAAATCAGGGCTGGAGAGATGGCTTAGCGGCTAAGGCGCCTGCCTGCTAAGCCTAAGAATGCTGGTTCCAATCTCCAGGTCCCACGTTTAGCCAGATGCAAAGTGAGGCAAGGGCGCAATGCTGCACTTGCCCACAAGGGGGCGCACACATCTGGATTTCATTCACAGCAGCTGAGAGACTGCTGGAACGCCCATTTCTGTCTCCTTCTCCCTCTCTGTCTATCTCTCTCTGTCTCTCTCTCCAAAAAAAAATAAAAAGTAACAAAATTTTTTTTAAAATTCAATTGTCCATCATCACTGTGGCCTGTCATCTATCACACAAGCTTTCCCTCTCTCCCTGCTATAGTTTGGATTTGGGATGCTTTCAGAAGCCCTGTGTGTCACCATTTCATGATGCAATCAGGAGGAAGCAATCCTTTCATAGGTACAGCCAGTGATAGGTGCTAGGTCACTAGTGGTGTGCCCTGGCAAAGGATTATGGGATGTGAGTTGACTATTTCTGATTCCTCACCATGAGATTAATGCTCTGCCACCACCACATGTTTTTACCATAGTGTGCCTCATAGGCACAAGCAACATGGCTACTTAGTTGTGGGCCGAATCTTCCAAAACTCTAAACAAAAGTAAACCTTTTGTCTTTTTAAAGTTGCTTGTCCTAAATATTTTTTACAGTAGTAGAAACTGACTGAAACAGTCCTCAGTAATGCTATCTAGCAAAATTCCATGTGCGGGTTGGCCTAGTCCCTATCTCCTTGGTTTTGAAACTAGGCAGGCAGAGAGGGCTGAAGATGGGCGCATAGCCCTGTGGACTAGTTTCATTCTAAAGGCGTGGTTGATTCATTTTAAGTGAGCACTTGTATGTCTCCATGATTTGCCCCCCACTTCCCTGAAATATGCAGCATGATTAGAACTATCTCCCCTCCTTTCCACGATGCCCTTTGTTTTCTGTTTTACTGATGAAATCAATCACAGGAGAGCATCCACACGCCTCCTCCACCATGGCTGCCACCTACCTAAATATGTGCCTTAGCATTCCAGACTTCACACTTGCCATGTCTTCTCCTACGTCATTGTCTATTTTCTCAATACCCTTTATAGGTCCTTCCTCATCTTCTCAAAAACTACATTTTGAAATGTCAGAGAGTTCAAGTTTCTAACCACTGTTTTCTGTCTGTACTCACTTCTCTCTTGCTAAATGGCATTCAGGCTCATGGCTTTAAATACTATTTGTATTCTGATAACTGTCAAATATAGAGCTCATACTTTTCTAATGTTATTTCCTATTTAAAGCCAAAACTAAGTCCTGAAATAATTAGATCCCCCAAATGTCTTCTCCAAAAGTGTTCTCAGTAAGTTGCAGCTCATCTATGACCTCCTGTTGTGATACTTCATCTTGTGTCCCAAAGTACAGCCATTAGTAATTTCTGCTGGCTTCAGACTTTGAGTTCAGATTGTCCCCCTTCACTTTATCCATTCCAAATAGAGAAGCCATACTGGTTCTGTTCTGGGTGTTTGTATGGGTGGTTCCACTGCTCAATATGTCCCAATGCCTCTTCACCTCACTACATGTTAAGAGCTGAAGTCCTCAAAGTGGTTTAAATTGCATCTACAGTCATCAGCTACTCTATTTGATATTGACCTCTCCACATGTCTACTGCGAACTGAACTGCTGTCAACTTGGCCAAAACCCTAAACATGCTCATGCCACAGGACAGCTATACTTGCTGTTCCCTCTTCCAGAAATGTTCTGACCTTTGATACAAGCTTAGCTTGACCCTTTTCACAGTCTTTGGTGTTCTATTCACATTGCCTCTCGGGAATAATACATCATATTTAGCGGACAGAAGCAATGTCTCCCCACCCCTATTCTAGTCTTTATTTCTTCTACTTTAATTTTCTCTGTGGCCTTTATAATTTGACATTCTCCCATTTGTTAATGTGTTAATTCACCTGTTCACTCAGATTATTCATATTGTATTTTTCCTTTCAGTATGGAATTGAAGTTGAATTAAGGCAAGGATTTTATCTGTTGTGTACATTGTTCGGTTCTCAAAGCCTTAAAGGTTAATGGCATAAAATAGGTGAAACGAGCTACTATTTATTGGAGAGTTGAAAGTGTTTGCTGACTAACTAGTCTAGACAAACTGGTGAGCTGAGGGACCCTGTCTCAAAATAAAGAGGTGGGGACTGATTGAGGAAAATAGCACGTCAGCCTCAGGCCTCCACACATCCACATACATGTGTGCCCACACACATATAATCATGCATACCCAGAGGCACACACACACACATCACACACATATACACACTTAAAAAATTAAATAGGGGCTGGAGACACTGCTTAGTGGTTATGGCACTTGCCTACAAAGCTTAACGTTCCACTTCCCAGTACCCACCTAAGCCGGATGCACAAAGTGGTGCATGCATCTAGAGTTCATTTGCAATGGCGAGAGGCCATGGAATGCCCATACCTTCTCTTTCATTCTCTCTCTTTCTCTCTCTCTCTCTCTCTCTCTCTCTCTGTGTGTGTATCTGCTTGCAAATAAATAAATATACAAAAAATAACTAAAATTGAAAGAACCCTTGTCTTTATGAATATAATACTCTACCTCAGGTTGTCCCTTCCCTTCAGTCTATTTTCAATATAAAAGTAATTTTAATATTTCTCTAGGTTTTTACCCAAGATGCAATAGTTCATGATTACCATTAAGGGTATGTGTATAGTAGTCCACAGTTAAGGAACAAATGCCATTTCAGGAGTGAGACAGCTTAATTCTTAATAACAAAAAACATACCTTCTAAATCCTGACATGCTTATGAAATGGGCCCTGCCCAGAAATTATTGTTCTACCTTTCAGATGAATCAAGTGCTATAATTGGGACTGTGTTTATGTGAGGAGAAACAAATGAATCTGGCAAAACTGAACAAGACATCTTTCTTCTCATTCTCCAAACTATCCCAGGATTGTCATACAGCACTCTTACCCCACAGCTACTTAGTGCTTCATAGAGATCAGCAGGGTTTCACATTTAATTTTTTCCCAAACCTGTGGGAATTAACATTGAAACATTTTTGATATATGGTTCCACAATTCTTATTCTATAATGAGAAATATCTGAAATAAATGACTACATTTGAAAATGGATAAATGGAAATGCAGAGATATTAACTGGCTTTGTCATTTTCATGTAACTAAAAGTGGTTGAGGCAGGAATTCATATTTTCTTACTCTTTGTGACTGAGCAATTCTCAGGATGTCACAGTTGCTTTAGCAAAAAAAAAACCAAAAATAGTCTATTGAAGAATTTAGACTCCAGGGTCAGACTACATGGGTTTTTGTGTAGTCACAGACAAGCTCCTTCCTTCCCTAAGGCTTGTCACTCTCATCTGTATAAAAACAACAGAATACTTGCCTCCAAAATGATATTAAGGATTGACTCACCATGGTTTGCCAAAGTCCAAAGCACTTTAAAAGAGAATTTAAGGGGCTGGAGAGATGGCTTAGCGGTTAAGGCGCCTGCCTCCTAAGCCTAAGAACGCTGGTTCCAATCTCCAGCGGTTCCAATCTCCAGGTCCCACGTTTAGCCAGATGCAAAGTGATGCAAGGGCGCAATGCCGCACTTGACCACAAGGGGGCGCACACATCTGAATTTCGTTCACAGCAGCTGAGAGACTGCTGGCGCACCCATCTCTATCTGTCTCCCTCTCCCTCTCTGTCTCTCTCTCTCTGTGTCTCTCTCCAAAAATAAATAAATTAAAAAAATTTTAAAAAAAGAGAATTTAAGGAAATGAGAGACACAGGAATTGCATACGTTACACTGGACCTCCTCACTGTCCTTTTCTAAAAGTGATTATTTCTCTCTCATTTTGGGAAATTAATAATTTTTCTTCTTCCCCTTGTCTCTATTAATAGCTGCTTGACAGCAGTACAGTTTTACAAAGGGGTGTCACCGTACATAAAATGGTTGAACTGTGTACTGAATGTTGTACTTAGGTAAAAGATAGGAAAATTGGACAAAGCAACTAGAAAATTGTGAATGGGTGCTTGCTTCTGTGCTGATCTGGACACTGGATGCATGCTGAAGTGAGAGTCAAGGTAGATGTGAACATTTCAGGCCTCCTGATTATAGCAGTCTTTGCTCACCAAATGACGTAGTCATGACATGATAGAGTGAAATAATGCCAAGGGCAGGTCTGGTATAAAATAGAGTCTCAGCTCATGTTTAATGGACCTAAAATAAGGAGGCTTTATGTGAATAGGTACACTGCAATTCTCCCGTATTAAACATGAGACTTGGGGAGCATCTGTCCAGAATGAGGAATGCAGCATTCTTCCTACTTCAACCACTCAGCGCTACCATGCTTCACCCAGGGATGCAGTCTTTGTTCAAATGTTTGCCTTTGGGGGCTAGGGAGATGGCTCAGTGGTTAAAGGTGCTTGCTTACAAAATGTTTGTCTTTTGAAAAACATTCAGATTATCTCCAAGTTTATGTCATGACAAACAGTCACACAGTATATAGTCCTCTTTTCTTATCCATGGCGGGGGAGGGGAGCTTCTTGTATATACTAACCTCCAAAGATGCTTGAAGCTTCCATCAAAGGCCATACTGTTCACATACTAACAACACAATGCTCTATGAACTTTAAATTGACTCAAAATTATTTATAATATCCGATGTAGAATAATGCTGTTTAATAAGTTCTAATTATCATTTAGGCAACAATGGTAACATACAGGTTTGCACATGACAATGCAAACACTACTTTTAGGAATATTCTCAGTGGGTGCTTGGTTTAATCTAGATACAGATAAGAGAAGTCACTGTGCAGAAAAATGTTGTCACTGTGCCTACTAATATGTAAACAAGCCCCTTTAACCAATGAGCCCTGTGTCACTATTATGTGTGAGTTGTTCTCAGATGTTAAAACTGTGGGAAATGTGAGTATCAGGTACTCCCCATGAAGGATATGGTAATTTATATTCCTCTAGTGTACTAAGAATGAGGGTGCCTATCCCTACAGAACTTCAAGTTTGGCAATATGACGGGAGAATAAACATATGTCATTATTGTTCTAATTTTGCTTTTTGTGAGTGTTAATATGAAAGACAATTTTTTTTATTGCTGACCTCTGATTTCCTTCTTTGTGAAATATCTGTTTATAATTCCCCATGCATCCATTGTGCTGCATACAGTTTCTTTAGATTTATAGGTATTCTGGGTAAATTTATAGGTATTCCATATGTTGCAAATGTATTTTTACTGTTGGGTACTAGTTTGTTTTCTGAGGTGATGTGTGAGAATTTGCAGCACTGAACTCAAGCAATGTATAGTGACACTTGTAGATTCATTCCAGCGTGGTGCTTCCAGTCATTCCTAAAGAGCTCTCCTCAGCCCCGAGGCTGTGCAACTACAGGTCCACGGTCTTCAAAACTGTGTTGCAAGCTGGGTGTGGTGGCGCACTCCTTTAATCCCAGAGCTTAGAGGCAGAGGTAGGAGGATCGCTGAGAGTTCGAGGCCACCTTGAGACTACATAGTTAATTCCAGGTCAGCCTGGACCAGAGTGAGACCCTACCTCGCAAAACAACAACAACAACAACAAAAAATTGTTGCATTTTCTTTTTTTATATTTTAATATTTTCTCCATCTAAAATTTACTGTTATGAAATGAGTTAGAGGCCTAATTTTGTTTAGGTAGAAAACTGTTCTAGTGCCAATAAATAAGTTAACTGCTTTCCCACAAGAATAGAGATTCCACTGCATCACACATGAAGTTCTTATATACAATCAGCAGTGATAATTCCGACTAGAATGCTGCTCAGGTGATTCATGGTTCTTGCCATATTCTTGGATGAGATTCTGATTTATAATTTTTAGAGAATATATATATGTGTGTGTGTGTGTGTTATACATACATACATATGCTTCCATATTAACTAATACTATAATTTCATCAAGTTTTAAAATAAATTGATTCCAATGAAATGGTATTTAATTATTATGTTTTCAAGAAAAATTAACAAAATGATGATATTAAGACTTCATTACATAGTATTTCCTGATATTTGGATATTATTTCCTATAGTAATGCTTGAGATTGTCTCCTGGGTTTTATTTTTCTTTATTAATCAATACTATATGTTTCTCATCACATTAATAATATCAATTTTCAGAATTTTATATATTACTTGCATTGCTAATCTAGAGAAATATATTATTTTTGTATACAAGTTTTGTATTAAGCCTCACTAACACATCTAACTCAGAGTCCTTTGGCTTTACAAAATATATGATCTTATAAACCATGAGAGACATCTTTGTCTTGTTTCTTTTTCTAAATTTTTTTGACATGTACAATTATACACATTTAGAAGGTACAGTGGATTTTTTTATTCAGATATTTACATATAGTGTAATGATAGAATAAAGATACTTAGCATATCCACCACCTGATTCATTTGTAATTTCTCTGGGTGACAACATATATATATATATATATATATATATATGCTTTTTGTTGTTGTTGTTGTTGTTTTGTTTTTTTAGATAGGGTTTCACTCCACTCCAAGCTGACCTGGAATTCACTATGTAGTCTCAGGGTGGCCTCAAACTCATGGTGATCCTCCTACCTCTGCATCCCTAGGATTAAAGGCATGTGCCACCATGCCCGGCTCCATTTAAAATTTTTGTTCTTTTCTTCCTCATTTTATAACGCTTGTGCTTTAAATACATTCTCTTTCTTTTATATCTAATTAAGAAAAAGAAAGATTAGAATATGGATGTTATTTTAATATCTTGGATGCATCAAACAATATTATATGAGTAAATTCATTTTAATCAGTACAGCCTATTTCAATAAGCAGAGAATATAAGGAAACATACTCTTAGATTGGTTCAATGTTATTTCAGGAAAACTTTCACTTTAAAAATATTTTATTTTAGCATTAGAGATTGAAAAATCTCTCTATATATTCCCATGTTATATAATTCTATATTTGGGTAAGATATTATCTTCTAGATTTTAAGACCTGTGTCACAGATTGGTGTTTAGTCACTTTACATTGAATAATTTGGATGGCTCTGAGAAGAGTAACTGCTTTTTGAGTTAATGGAATCCTCATGTATGTCAGTCACCTTTGATTCTATGAGATGTTAAAATGATACAGTGAGAAGTGTGACTAATGTTTTGGTAAGGATGAGGGAAAGATGTGAAAAAACTCATTAATAAAGTAAAGATTATATAAAAAGCAGAGCAATCTTACTTTAAAATGAAAATATAGATATTTATTGCATTTTAGGATCCTTTCAATTGCCTTCTATTTAAGTTATCAAATACTGGATGAAATATAATTCAGTAAGTTGTAGTTGCAATTCAGTTAATCAGCAATTCAGTGACTTGGATTTTTAAGTGATTGGAGTGTGTCATTTACTTGTTAGCAATGGGGGCATGTTTTCCCATGCATGTTTGTTTGCTTGGATGTAATACTTCCTTGTCTATGGATTTTACTTCAGCTAGAACAAGTGAAGTACAATGTGATTTTTTTTTCTATAGAGCTATTCCCATGACGTTTACATCTTAATTATGAAAAATTGAAAATTTGAGAAACTTTGAAGTAATGAAAATATATTTTCATCACAATACCTAGTTTGGCCTATTTGTTTTGCATGTTATGCAAACATGGTCCGTGTGTATCTATGGAACCACAAGTGGAAAGATAAATGGGTCGTCTTTTGAAGGTATTGAATAACGTGAAGGAAAAGAATTGAGACAGAGACAATCTAGAGAATGAAATGAGAATAATGAAAAGGGAGCAGAAAGCCTGTCTTCTGGGGTTTCTGAATGATTCTGAGAGTAGAGCTTTTACATTTAAATTTCCTTCAAGTCTTAATACTCAGCCCATAGCAGATTTGATAACTGATAAATGTTGCAGCCACAGACTCAAATAGGACAAGAGCCTCTGATTTACTGTGTTTTATTTTTATTTATTTATTCATTTGACAGAGAAAGAGGAAGAGAGAGAGAGAGAGAGAGAGAGAGAGAGGAAGGAGAGAATAGGCACTCCAGGGTCTCCAGCCACTGCAAATGAACTCCAGATGCATGTGCCCCCTTGTGCATCTGACTAACATGGGTCCTGGGGAATCGAACCTGGGTCCTTTGGCTTTGCAGGCAAATGCCTTAACCACTAAGACATCCTTTCCACCCATCTGATTTACTGTGTTTTGATGATTCTCAGTGGCTTCAGTATGCCCACCCTTCATATGTCACCAAATAGCTTGAGAGAACTTCTAACCTTACTAGCATGTCTGTAAAAATTGCTTGTTAATAAAAATTTAAACTGAAGAGAGTGGTATGTGTATCCACTTACCAGACTAAAGGGCACAGTGCAGTTTTGTGGTTTTGAGATCTATCCCAGGGCCTTGTGCATGCTGAGTAAACATTCTCTCACTGAACTACATCCCCAATGCCAAGGCTCCATAGACTGATAGAAGTCAAGTAATAATAACTGATCATTTTTAAAGTAACACTGTTTCATCAACCCTCACTCATAGCAGCTATAAGACGGAAGAAAGTGGGAAAGGCCATCAGTTCTAATTGGACTAATAACTTTGACGAAAAGTCAAAGACATTGCTATTCATCCAGGCTGGCCTCACTCTGCTTTTGCCTCACCCTCCCAAGAACTAGGATTATAAGAGTGAACCACCAAGCATGCCTTCCTCTCACATCTCTGCTTGGATTTGTTCTACCATACTCTTCTGTCCTCTCTGACCAGGTTGACATGGTACAGTCACAGCCCCTAATTCTAGTGCTCCAAGTTGTGCTTCAGAATATAATAGTTGCCAGGCGTTTTCACCCATACCCTACAATTCAAATGTTTAGTTCACCCTTCAAAATATTACCAAAGTGGGCTGGTGAGTTAAGGCATTTGCCTATGAAGCCTAAGGAGCCCAGTTCGATTCTCCAGGTCCCACGTAAGCCAGATGCACATGGTGGTGCAGTGACTAGAGGCCCTGGCATGCCCATTCTCTCTCTCTCCTCCCCTCTCTCTGTCTCTAATAAATAAATAAATAAAAATCTTTAAAAATATTACCAAAGTAACAATTCTCCTTAGAAAGTATCTACTACATATCTTTGTATTTGTGCATTTGGCTCTAAGCCAGTAACAAGTTGAAAATGAATAATTATGGCAGTGAATCACAACACATTTTCTAAAACATAAAGACATTATTTACATTATTATTTAGTTCACAGTTCTGGCATAGGAGCTTAAGATTGTGTTTGCAGCATCTGCTCTGGGAGCTTCCTGCTGTATCAATTCTAAAGGAGAGGAAGTTCCAAAGGCTTCATGCAGAAATGTACAAATAGCCTGCCTTTTAACCCCTACCTTCCTAACATCCATCCACCCCTGCAATGTTCAATTCAGACCATATTGTAGGCAAAGAAATGTTCTAGAATAAAATTACATAACATTAAAAGCGGTTCCATGTTTGAGTGGTACTTGCTAGGCATGGGGTGTCTCTTGCCCTCTGCAAAATATGCTGGAAAGACAGATGCAGAGTGAACACAGGAGGCTTCAACTTCTGCTCTAGGTGGAGGAAGGCAAAATACAGTAAAAACGTATGAAGAGGAAAAAAAGAAAAAGGAAGGAATTAAAGGAGGAGCCGCACAGTTTTAAACAATTCCTATTTGTTTCAGAGTACTTCTTGATTATTTAGGAAATCAACATCTGTGAGAAAGAGAAACAAAGATTATCCACTAGAAAATCAGTTGGGAGTAAGAAAGGGTTTATCAAGTAAACAGTTTCCATAGCCACCTATTTTAAGATTGAAAAAAAAAAAAAAGTCACATGTCAGATTGCATAAAGCGGGATGTTTTCTCATACTGGAAAGTTAATTTTTTTTTCTCAATTTTTTTCCTTGTTTCTGGAGAAAAGAAGAGAATGTGCTTGTCCTGAAAATGATTTATGATTTATGTGTATGTGAAATTCACAGGCTTCCCAAAGAGTAAAAGTCTCCTCACCTCTGGTCTCTCTTCCTTTCCAGGTGCCGCCCATACTCCTCGATAAGCAGTTTTCTGAATTCACTCCGGACATCACACCCATCATTTTGGCAGCCCATACAAATAATTATGAGATAATAAAACTTTTGGTCCAGAAAGGTGTCTCAGTGCCCCGACCCCACGAGGTCCGCTGTAACTGTGTTGAATGCGTCTCCAGTTCTGACGTGGACAGCCTCAGGCACTCTCGCTCCAGGCTGAACATCTACAAGGCCTTGGCCAGCCCCTCTCTCATCGCGCTGTCCAGCGAGGACCCTTTCCTCACTGCCTTCCAGCTAAGTTGGGAGCTCCAGGAGCTGAGCAAGGTGGAGAATGAGTTCAAGTCAGAGTACGAGGAGCTGTCGCGACAGTGCAAACAATTTGCCAAGGACCTCCTCGACCAGACGAGAAGTTCCAGAGAGCTGGAAATCATTCTTAATTACCGAGATGACAATAGTCTGATCGAAGAACAAAGTGGAAATGATCTCGCAAGACTAAAATTAGCCATTAAGTACCGTCAAAAAGAGGTGAGTGTTGGCAGATGCAATCCATCAGATGTGATAGAATCTAATCCACCTCGAAGTTAAATGCTACTCACAAAATTAGTGTTGCGTTTTACAAGGTTTTTATTCACCTGTAAGTAAATGGCATGTGTTGCTTGGCAGACTGGTAATTATCACCACAATGAAGAGTGGTAATAAATGGTTCAATAATTGTTAATGGCTTTTGGCATCTGTGTTAAAATGCATACATTTACTTGTCATAAAATGGAAAGCTAATGGATTTTATAAACCCAGAACAAGCATCTTGATTGCCATTTATAAGTCTTATAACTTTAGAGGGTCATGCATAAATCTCACTGAATTTTCTCATCTACTTAATGGATATGATTTTATACTATTTCATATGTATGTGTATATCCATTTGATACGTTTTCTTTACAGGTCCATAGGAAGCATGAAAAGTGTGTGGGTGGGTGTTGAAGACTGTTAGCAAGTTATATAAAGGCCATTATGCTAAAATGCATTATTAGAAATTATTAATAAATGGAAAGTTTTTAGTCCAATGGCAGAT
Source organism: Orientallactaga sibirica (assembly GCA_036365145.1). Taxonomy (NCBI): domain Eukaryota; kingdom Metazoa; phylum Chordata; class Mammalia; order Rodentia; family Dipodidae; genus Orientallactaga; species Orientallactaga sibirica. The sequence goes on from JAEOAD010000048.1 coordinate 5,759,531, forward strand.
GAAACTACTATTTGTTATTGCTGTTTACAATGACAATTTTGGAAGTTCTAAGTAAATGAAGCCATTTCATGCCTTATAGTTTGATAGCATGAAGTTAGATAATGATACGGTCCTAGTTTTGGGGATCAGGTTTTAAGATCTCTTATTTCCTCTTTTTTCTTGCTCTTTGAGGAGGGGCTTGTTAAGGGCTTGGTTGGTTGGTAAGGGATTGGCTGAAAAAGTCATATGTTCATCTTTGATATGACTTGGGAATGAAATGAAATTCCCAAGATATTTAAGCACAGTGAAGAACAAGCTAGCCGTCTGCCTTTCTCTGCTATTCGCTCCTCTGCAGTAATCCCCTCAGCCTGATTCTTTGCCCACACTGGCTTTGGTCCTGTCATCATAGCTGGTTGATTGCTGTCTTTGGCCACAATAACTTTCTGAATACTAAGGGAAAATATTCCTAAATCTGTTACTGTACCCTCATGACAGGATACTTCAGTGATGTGAATCCACTAAAGTGCCGGAATTCTTATAAAAACAAAGTCCAAGACATATTTCACTGTGAAATTTTTACATATTTATACATGTTTGTATATCTGCCTAAATCATTTCACACATTTGGGTCATTTATTAATTTCTTCACTGATTGACTTACCTAGCATATGTCTCATAGAACATATCCCACGTAGTGTCCAGAGCATCTGGTCTTACACGGGGTCATGTTTCTTCTGAAGATCTTATCATCTATTAGGAGAGACAACAAACACATTGACCCATTAAAATTGACCATTCAGGGCTGGAGAGATGGCTTAGTGGTTAAGGTGCTTGCCTACAAAGCCAAAGGACCCAGGTTCAACTCCCAGGTCCCACATAAGCCAGATGCATAAGGTGGCGCATGTATCTGAAGTTCATTTGCAGTGGCTGAAGGCCCTGGCATACCCATTCTCTCTCTATCTGCCCCACTCTCTCTCTTTCTCACTCTCCCTCTCTCAAATAAAATAAATAAAAATCAAATTTTTTAAAAGTGACCATTCAGCCCGGTGTGGTGGCACACGCCTTTAATCCCAGCACTTGGGAGGCAGAGGTAGGAGGATCGCCGTGAGTTCAAGGCCACCCTGAGACTACATAGTTAATTCCAGGTCAGCCTGGGCCAGAGTGAGACCCCACCTCGTAAAACCAAAAAAAATAAATAAATAAAAGTGACCATTCACATTTAACATTTGATTTTCATGTTCTTTGTATATGTTATAAAGTAACTCAGATTTAAAATCTCTTGAACACAAAGTCTAAAATCTATTGAACAATTTCAGTTTCTAGTCAGGTTTGTCAAAAGAAAAGCAGTTAAAGGTATTTGACCATTTCTAGCTTCCCTGTCAAGATGCCTGTACTTTTCTGTTATTGCTAAGCTATGATTTCAGAAGGTAATTAAGGCCTAATGATATTCCAAGATCAAAGAAGGGTAAGACATGGGGAAAAAAAAGAATTAGTAATATTCTCTGCAAAAAAGTTTTGATTTTAACATTTTTATTGAAAAGTTTCATACATTTATATATTATGTTTTGATCGTAATCCCCGCCTATTACCTTTTTTTAATCTCCTTTTCCTCATTTTCTTTCCACAGAATCCCTTCTTCTTTCCAGTTATTCCCTCTTCTTTTCTTTTAAACTCATTTATTTATTTGAGAGAGAGAAAGAAGCAGAGAAAAAGCGAGGTAGAGAGAGAGAGAGAATGGGCACCCAAGGGCCTCCAGCCACTGCAAACGAACTCCAGATACATGAGCTCCCTTGTGCATCTGGCTTACATGGAGCCTGGAGAGTTGAACCGGGATCCCTTGGCTTTGCAGGCAAATGCCTTTAACTGCTAAGCCATCTCTCCAGCCCCCTCCCTCTTCTATTTTGATGCTTTTTTTGTCTTGCTCTCTGCCATAATTCATGACAAAGTATTGATGGGCCCAATGCAAGCCATGTGCAGGTAGCAACAGCTACTGTGAGATCATAAACACACCACAGCTTCATGTGTGGAAGACAACCTTTCCAAGCACTCCTTCCTGTCCTCTTATATTCTTTTTAGCCCCTCTTCCACAATGGTGAGGAAAAAAATTTTTAACATCACATCTTCATTTTCTCCTTTTATCTTTTGAGATTTCAATAAAATAAAACAGATGACAATAAATTCTTAGACAATTGTGGAAAATCCAGTATCACATAGCAAATTTCCCTGGGACTGACAGTATTCACAAAGAAAAGCAACACTGATATCATAAAAAGATCAGGAATATAGTTTTATTCACATAAATATCTATTAAATTCTAAATTCTGTTTCTTGAAACATATTTCTAGATTATACAGAAAGTATTGACTCCAAATTATTTGATTTAAGATTTTGTAGTTAGGGGGGCTGGAGAGATGGCTTAGCGGTTAAGCGCTTGCCTGTGAAGCCTCAGGACCCTGGTTCGAGGCTCAATTCCCCAGGACCCACATAAGCCAGATGCACAAGGGAGCGCATGCATCTGGAGTTCATTTGCAGTGGCGGAGGCCCTGGTGCACCCATTCTCTCTCTCTACCTGCCTGTTTCTGTATCTCTCTCTCTGTCTCAAATAAATAATAAAATATTTTTTAAAAAAAAGATTTTGTAGTTAGACCATGTGTCATAAAAAAAAAAAAAATCTGCCTTAGCCAAATGCCTTGCCTTACATCGTTTTACAAAGTTGAGGTTTGCGTTTGGCATGTTTTTTCATTTTCACATCAGTTTGTATAGTAACTGAGGCCTGGCCAGTCTTTAAAGTTCATCTCTCTTTTCACCTCTCCTGGGAGCATTCAGGGAAGTAAACCTTCTGTAATGGATTTGTTTGGGGGAGGGGGGTTCCTGAACCCCAAACCCTGAGTTCATATCTGTTTATAACAAAGAATTGGAATAAAACAGATTGAAAAAGATTATGAATTACATTTATTCAGGAAAATCAGAGGTTGATCGGGACAAATCCACAACCAAAGAAAGGGCAGTGAGTACACCCGTGTGATCTGAGAGCCCATGTGGAAGTTGAGCTTATTAGATTAAGAGAAGGAAAGAGAAGAAAAGTACAAACAGGTCCTGCCATGTGAAGGGCGGAAGGAAGTAGAGAGCTCATGTGGGAGGAGGAGTCTGGAGTTTCCCCTCTCTCAGCACAGCTGGGGTGAAAGGGGGAGGGGTTTTACCAGGACAGGAACCTAGACGTTGAGACAAGATGAACAGCCTACAAAGAGACCTTGCCCACCTGGGAAGCATCTATTGATATCCTCCTAGTGGTGGGCTTTACCTTCAGGCTTAGGTGAGCCTCAAAGAAGGCTGATTGGTCTGGGCTAGGGCTAGGGACACCCCCTGAAGAGGCCAGGATGATGCCAAAGTATAAGGCTGAGTTTGACCAACCAGAATTCCAGGATCATATTTAAGCCTTAATTTTAGGAAAGGGGGCCTCCTTCCCACTGAGGGACTTAGCTTGTTTATGGAAAGGCGGATTAGACAAGAGATAAAAAGAAGCCAGATTCTTCTTGGATCCCTGGCAAAGTGGAAACTACAAGGGCAAGCACAGTAGCCTGCTATTTTCACCCTAAGTGCCTCAGTTCATTCTCACTTTCTGGGATAAAGACCCTCACTGTGTACAGAGCAAGGGCTTTCATCATGGGATTCTCATTACCTCGTCTGCTAACCTAACATAGTAATCAACAAATAGTTAGAGAGCTAAAGGGTTGGTAGTTGTATAAGAAATCTAACCATTACCTTAAAAGAACACCTTGCTTTCTTTAAAAAAAATCCACTATTATATATTTTTGCACTGAGTTGGGTTCTAATATTGCCCTTTCCTCTACTCTGTGAGTGTGGAAAACACTCCTGTCATTTTCATCATGGCTCCTGCTGCAGCACATGACATATAGAAGATTTTCAGGAGTGAATATCCCAGAAGGAAATTTCAGAATGTCTCAATTCTGGACAGCTCCTTGCATGCTTATTGCCTTATTACACTGCAGTGTTAAATGTAATTTTCTAAAAGTAGTCATTCTATGAAGCCACATATTAAAACAAATTCTACCAAAATTTGATTGCAGATGTGTTCCGGCATTTCCCTGATATCCAAAAGGGAAGACATGCATTAAATGTATTCCATAGGTATTCTTATATTTTCATCATGTGTGGTTTTTATTCTAAACCTCTTTACCACTAATGATGCCATGGTTATATGAATCATGGGCTAGTAAAACAAACATCATCTGTAGCAATGCAAGACAGTATATAATGGGTTCCGAGCTGCATGTTAGCATGGTTTGTTATAATGTAAACCTATTGTTTTCTGTTTCTCTTATTTTTTGTGAGGATTCTGAGTCACAGAATATTAAATAGTATTTAGTGTTCTGTTTTTAACTGAAGTTGGGGCCTAAATAAAAATTCAGATCTTAACTATTAAAACTTTTGTTTATGTGTGCCAAACAATAATGCTTTAGTTCTCATTCTGAAATGGCATGGGGAGATTCTTGTAACCAGAGCTAGAAGCCAGTATCCACATCTCAGTGCCATTCAAAACAAATAGTGTTAAATGAAGCTGGATAAGACCATGCATCCAACACGCCCAATACAGATAATCTTCTGTGTATTAGGTAACAGTGAGGCACAACTGATTCATGGCTTAAACAAGAAACTTTTCCTATGATCTTTGTACATGTAGAATTTATGGGAGTTAAAAATCATTTTTTCCTGTCAATTCTAATATTTGTCAGATCTGACTACTTATAAAGACGTTGATTCCCTAAATATTTTTTTACAACAAAAATCTTACTTGGTTTCAACTTTGCATTTTTAACAACATTGTGAAACACTAACCCAACCTCAAAGTAGCCTATACATTGACTAATGAAAAGCAATGAAATCATTTATTTTGAGGGAAAGCATTATAGTTCAACCTGTTTATAACTCTTCAAATTGAAGTGAAAATATAATTTCTCTAGAGTAAGTAGCATGTGTGTGCATTTTTAATCTGCTTTCCCTTTTACAGAGGTCTGACAGTAGCATTGCAACGTTCCCATTAGTTAACCTTTGGTGCCAATCTGGGTCTTTGTCTTTCTAAGTTAATGAGGCCGGTAAAGCATTGAATATCCATCCCATTGTCTCCCATAGCATTGTGAACCAAAGTGATTTTAATATTGCTAAATTATATCTCTTTAAAGCTTCTTTGATGAATCTAAGATTTGTGGTTTTAGAGTGTCTTGATTTATTAAAAATTCCATTATCAAGAACTAAGACTGGGGACTGGGGAAATGGCTCAGTGAGTGAGATTGCTTGTTAAGCAAGCGTAAGATCCAGAGTTTGATCCCCAGAACCCATTTAAAAAGCCTGAAAGGGGCTGGAGAGATGGCTTATTAGTTAAAGGTACTAGCTGGCAAAGCCTGCCTGCCCTGGTTTGATTCCCTAAGACCCACATAAAACCAGATGCACAAAGTGGAGCATGCTTCTGGATTTCATTTGCAGGGACAGGAGGCCCTGACATGCCCATACTTTCACTATGTCTTTCTCACCAAAAGAGATTTGGCTCGGCAGTTATGACACTTGCTTACAAAGCCTAAGGACCCAGGTATGATTCCCCAGTACCCATGTACAGCCAGATGCACAAGGTGGCGCATGCATCAGGAGATTGCTTGCAGTGGCTAGAAGCTCTGTTGGGCCCATGTTCTATCTGCTTCTCTTCCTGTCTCTCTTTCTCATAAATAAATAAATCAATAAATAAGTTTAAAAAAAGTTTCATGTTCTCTACCAAAGATCTACTGAGCTGAAATTCCTAGAGGTGCCATTATATAATTTTGATAGAAGGTGAGGGAAAATAAGAACTCTCTCTATATATATATTTTAAATTTTTAACTACTTTAAGGGTGTATCATTACCTCGCACTACCCCCAAAATATAATCGCAGACGACTGATGTTGGCGAACCACGACTCTCTCTCTGAGTTGCAGTGGATTCTGGTGGCTGCTCAGAAGCCAAGCAGAACCTTTGCACTGGCTGCAAATAGTACTGAAGAGTCAGATGCTGTGAACCATTGGTGCTCATGGAATTCTCCTTGAGTCGCATCGAGTCTAGGGTCTGGACTATATCTTTCATATTTTCTTGTTCCCCAACAGAACACAGACAATAGAGTTTGGGGGGAAATGTCCCATGCTATGGAGAACTTGTCCTAGAAACAAATGATTCTTAGAGAAAAATAGTAAAGAGAGCAAACCTGGGAACAAAAATGAGAACAGATGGTTCATGGTGTTTTCCGCCTTACCTGGGATTTTTCTTTTGCATTTTCTTTGACTCATTCTAATCAGCAAAGTTGGTAAACTAGACATGGGACTTAGATTTGGTATGATTTATTGTTCCACTTTTACGTCTTAAACTATTTTGAAATTATGCTTGTCCCTCTCAGATATCGCCTTAAATAGCACTTTGTCTAGGGATTCTCCCCTTTCTATATCCCAAGACACAATTAATTACCACTTTTTCTTTTGCAGATCAACAACATTGCTGCATAGCAAAGTTGATTTTTCTTTTTGTTATTGTTTTCACCTTGCCTCTAAACAATAAATTACCTTCTAGCAATTGTCCACGTGTACTAAAGTTTCCTGCTTTTTATTTTATTTTCTCTTTTTAACAAAGGTGAAGGGAGAACTCTTCCATTCTCATGTGCTAAATAAAACCCCACAGTTGGTCACCATGAAGCTGAGCATGTGAGTTCTGTCAAGCACATCACAACCACCACCATGTAAAGTACAAATGAATAGCAGATCATATATATACATATACCTTCTGCTATAGTTTCAGTTTCACCTTTCATTACACCCGCCTTCACCACTTATGGAGGAAGCAAATACCAGTCAAGACTTGTTTTCATGGCACACTTCCTTAATCTTGTCTAATCTCTTTCCTCTCTTTTCATTTCTTGTCTGCCATCTTCCTCCTCCTTTCGTGGCTGTAAGAATGTAGTCTTCCTAGCTCTCTGGCAGATACCCTGCTCACATTGCCAGAACTCTCATTATTATTTCCTCTATCTGAGAACAAACAAGCAAGCAAAAAAAAAAAGAAAAAAAAAAAAGAAAAAGAACCTGGCAGGTAACTAATATCCTATTTAAATGGGGGATGGAGCGTGTCTGGAAGATGGGAAAATGACCCAGCAGAGTGGCTGATGTCTGAGGAGTTTCAGACTGACAAGTCTTCCATCCCATGATGGGTAACCAGGGAGCCAAGAGGCATGGAAGCCCTGCCCCACACCCAGGGTGTGACTTAGCCCTATCTTCTTCCTAGCAGATTTCTAACCAGCTAAGCATATAAGTACTACTAACATTTTAAAAATTTTGTATATCAAGTAACTCCTCTTTGTATAGCTAAAATAAAATATTCTATTGAAAGCCTGAGGTATATTAATTGGAAGCAATTCTGATTTCCAGAGTTAATGCATATCTCTGGTGATAATGTACATTTTAATATAAGTGGTTCCAAGTGCTAATTATACAAATAGAGAGTATGATTTCGTATTTCCTTTTTCCTGGTAAATTCTCCAAGAGCAGTCTGTAGACAGTGGTAGGGGGATGCCCCACACGATGCACATTGTCTCAGAAACAAATGAGCCTGTGATATCCTCTTGAACAAATCACCCTTCACGGTTCTGTTTCCAGGTCTAAAATGTGTTTCCCCCCAAAAGTTATCAATTTCCCTGGAAATATTTGCCCATGAAAGAGTAGCTATTATTGTGTATAATTAAGATTATTACTATTAGCATTGTTTTTGTCTCTCTCTTCACCAGTCCCTCCATTCCAAAAAGCTAATCACATGCAGGAAAATGCTATGCATCATCATTCCAGTGGATGCTAAACAGTGGGGAACATTGATGCCCTCGTTCAGTATGTTAATGTTTGTGATAAGTATTCATCTATTCCTCATGGGTTGCTTTCCATTTTGAATATCAAAAGAAGTTGATCCTTCTTACTATTAGTATAATCAGTGCTCTGAGCCATTTACATTTACATATACATTATCATCAAAAAAAGATGATGTGGTAATTTTATCCCAGCCTCTAAGATTTTTAAATCTCTAAATTTCCCCATTATAGGCTTTCATAAGCAACTCACATATAGTGTCCTACACACCTGATTTTAACTTGTCCACCTGAATACGTTTTAATTGTATTTCAGGTTAGTTACATATGCCCATTAAACCTGACTCCCCAGCTCAGAAACAGGACCCCCCAGTATTCTGGCAGTACATACAGGAAGGCTAGTTGATATAAAACCCATCCAACAAGGCTCAGGCAATTTCGTGGACGAGGAGGTGGAAAGATTGTCAAGAGCCACAGGTTGGGATGTCATGCCCAGAGGCCTTGAATCTCCCCAATAACTGACTGCTGCTCCCACAACACAGGGAGGCAGAAAGGAGGGAAAAGATGAGTCCATACAGAATATGTTCTGTTTTGTTTTTGTTTTCTGTTTTTTTGAGGTAGGGTCTTACTCTAGTCCAGGAAGATCTAGAATTTACTATGTAATCTCAGGGTGGTCTTGAACTCACAGCAATCCTCCTACCTCTGCCTCTTACCTCTGCTGGGATTAAAGGCGTGCACCACCACACCTGGCCCAAAGTATGTTCTTAACAACAAGAAAAGAATTTTAATACACAAAACCATGCTGAGTTGTATAAACAAGCATGAGACCTATAAACGGGATAAGAATCAACCTGCTTCTGGTTTACTTTTCTAGCTGCTGAGCTCTAGCTGATGAATCCTGAGCTCCTGCCTCTTAGCTCCTTGTGTGTACTCACACCCACTGTTGCTACCAAAGGCAACGAGGATGGCAAATTCCCTGATGCTTCTGCACAGCCCCTCCTGAGGACCACGCATTTCTGTGTCTGCCACTGTGTAATGGAGGAAGCAAATACTTGTCAGGACTTGTCAGGCAGCTGACAGAACTATGGCAGGTCATTAAGCATTTAATTTAATACTCAGTTTTTAGAGCTTGGAATTCAATCTCCATGGGCTTCTTTACAGCTAATTAAGGACATGTAGCCACTTTCTCCTAATTCGTATCTAAATGTAGTTGCTAATTTTCTTCATTGCACAGCAAAATTTGAGATTGCATATGTCTCAAACGTCCAGGGAATTTATCCTTTTCAACTACCCAGGCAAAAAAAGTGACAATTTTATGTCCTGTAACAAAATAGCAAATAACTAGAAAAAAAGATTAGGTAGTTCATTTCTGAAAAGGTATATTTCTTTATATTCACAGACACAAATGTGGATGAGCAGTTCTTTTCAATGTGGGTTTTATTTGTTATGAAAAACCTCAGGCTAGATGTTCGTTGTATACTAGGTTTGTTTTCTTGGTCCTCAGATGAACTGCTTCTGTATGCAACTTGGTGTCTGATCTGCTGGTCCTCACTGTTCAGATATCATCATTTACCTTGTCAGTATGAAGAACCGTTTCTCCAGTTTCTTTTGCACACATGTTCACATTAAGTGTCTATTTTCCTTGTCACTCATCACTAAACAAAGTTAATGGCTGCCACTTTTTTTTTTTTTATGGATGTATGCCAGCCTGCTTTCTTTGGAAAAGTACAACATCATCATAGGTTTACCTTTGGAAATCCATAAAACACAAACATTGTAGTTCTGCAAAAAAACATTTGGTGGTTTTAAAATCCAAACATCCACTCGGTTTTCCTGATAGATTTTCCATAACAGAGAAATTTTTAACTATGCATTTTTTCCAAATGTTACTAGGTCAAAATTATTCTAAATAGAGGTTAATTATTTTATGTTTTAATATGTCCAAGCAGAAACCTATAGTAAAACTCATGAATCGATAATACCTGTGTAATGATGTGATTTGTTTTTCTGACACTGAGTGCTGAAACCATTACAGATGGCTTCTAGGTGGCAAAGAACAAGGTGACACATACTCTGCAGCAGCAGAAAGAGTGACCTTGGAACTTCCTCCTCCAGTGTGCCCTTCATCCCACTGCCAGGGCCGCTTCCTCTGCAATCATATGCCAGAGGCCAGCTCCCTGTATGTTCATAAAAACTTGCTCTTCATTTTTCTACAGCCTCTGTTCAGCGTTAAATGATAGACCCTACTGTCATTGTCATGGCATTCTCTAAGCACAGTGATGTTTCTCAGCCAGCTCTGAGCCATTAGCCTTGAAGTCTCTTTTCACTTCCTGTTCCAAATCCTCCAGGTTAACCCTTAGGGTGACACTAGAAAGCTTGCTGGGAGCTTCTAGATCATGAACCCAGAAGGAAGCTGGTGGAGAGACTGGGTCTAGCAGAGAGCTGCTGGGGAATGATAGACAGAGACTGCTTTTCTTTTTCTTTTTCTTTTTGTTTTCTTTCTTTCTTTTTTTTCTTTTGTTTTTCTTTTTCTTTTTTTGGAGAGAGACACAGAGAGAGAGAGAGAGGAGAGAATGGGTGCATCAACAGCTTCTCGGCAGCTACAAATGAACTCCAGATGCATGCGCCCCCTTGTGGGCAAGTGCAGCATTGCGCCCTTGCATCACTTTGTATCTGGATAAAGGTGAGACCTGGAGAATGGAACAGGTGTTCTTAGGCTTAGCAGGCAAGTGCCTAAACTGCTAAGCCATCTCTCCAGCCTGAGACTGCTTTTCTTTATGTACACGTCCACAAATGCTGCAGTGGCTGTCCGATGCCAAAGTCCTAGGGAGAAAAGTGAGCAGACAACAAGCACTAGGCTTGCTGGGATTTCTTCCAGAGCTTTCCTACAGCTCTGAGCCTTGCTCTTGTTTAGATGATAACGTGAAGATCCCTAGATCTCCTTGGAGCCCAGGAAAACGGTTCTCAATTTTTCTTGAGGTTTTTTTTTTTTTTTTTTTTTTTTTTTTTTTGAGAGGCTTCAAGGAAAAGACAGCACCTTAAGTTTCAGTTGAAAATTAGCAGTCATCTAGGCAAGTCTGGAGAAAATAGATTCTGAGGAAGAACCACTGTGCTGCTTCATGGATGGCACCTTCACAACGTCATACATTCTCTTCTCACCCAAATCTTGTGCCCTCTGCTTTTGCTTTGCCTAAACTGCCATCTGTGGATGGCTCCTTGGCATTGTATGTTGGCTTATGCACTCACCTTTCAAAGGACATTTCTAGACCACACAATCTAATTATACACCCACCTTTTTAAAGGAGGCTTCCAAACCCTGCAATCAATCTAATTTGAATTCTCTTTCTACACCCATACACTCAGATCTTCCTCTACCTGCATGTAAGTATCATTTGCCTGGTCATTAGTGTAATTCAATGCTGGGAATAGTTCATCAACAGGGCATACTAATTGCTAACTAAATCATCGTAGAATTGCGTTGGACAGAAATTTAGATTTAACAGAAAGAAGAGATCATAAAGGTGGACAACACAAGAAACTAGGGTTTTATATCCTCAGAAACCTGATCATGTGTATGATCTATCATTATTCGTTTCTCAGGCTTCTGAACTCAGTATATTTTTTTTTCTGTCATTTATGTCAAATTAGGGATACTTTCTAAACTTCTCGTGCCAGAAAAAAAAAAAAGAGAATCCTTTCTTATTACACCCATCATCTCCAAAAGCTTGCTAGTATATGTGAGAGATGTGTGCTGAGAAGTGGAACTTATCCTGTTAAATCAAAGGCTGCCTTGGACTCTTGCCTAGCTGAGAGATTGCAGTGCAAGTACCTTTCTGAGGCGTACAACCTTTGCCAAGAGAAGCTTCACAACTTCCATCTGAGCTTTGTAGTTACCTGAGCTGCCTGCATGTCCTGAGGCCACCATCCTGCAGAGGTCATTGGCAGACAGGTTTTCCAGTAGTCTCACCAAGCCCAGTTCTGGAACCCTGCCCTGCCTGGCAGAACTTGTGCAGAAGCTATTCCATAACCTCCTCATCTTACGCAATACCCACGCTCACTTTGGGCTAAGCCCTTCTCTAACGGGACACTGATCACTCACTTCCTTTGCCATCACATGGGGCAGAGAAATCAACTGGTTCTCCCAAAGCCAAATTCCCGCTCAACAAAATTGTGAGATATAAGGAATTGTAATTGCTGTTGTAAGCTGCCAAATTCTGGAGCATAGATCATTAGAGCCCTTGTATGATCAAAGCCTGTTAATTGTGTTTGTCAGTTATGTTTCCCAAATCTTTCCCTGTCTTCCAGCCTACTCTTTCTGTTTTGTTTTGAGTGTCTATTACTTCTCCAGTTGTTCTGACAAATAACCTGACAAAGGCAGCTTAAGGAAGGAAAACAACAAAAATATATTTTGCTTGCCATTCGAGGGGGTACAGTCCATCCTGGCAGGGGTGATGTGGCAGTGGAAGTGTGGGGTGGCTGGTCACATTGCAGCAACAATCAGAAAGCAGAGATTCAAAATGGTTTCTCCTTTTTATGCACTTCAATACCTCCAGCCTGTTGAATGGTGCTGCTCCTTTACAGTCAGTGTTGCTATGTCAGGTCACTTAATCTAGAAAATCCCTGGAGAATTGTCTTCATGGTGATCTAAATGAGGTCAGATTGACAACCGAGAGTAACCATCACAGAGTCACAGCGTGTGTCACTGAGTTTTTTAGTTCTATGACCCTCTTCCCGTGTGATTTCACTCCACTCCAGAATAGCTAGTACATTCACATTATCGGACTCAAAATCCTTCCATTAATATATATAATGTAATATAATATAATATAATATAATATAATAATATAATGTATATAATATAATGTAATATATTATGGCCCCTCCATCACTGTTCACTGCATAGTTCCATGACCCCCAGTACATTCACATTGCTGCTACAACCATCACCACTATCGTTCTTCAGTGATGCAAAAGATCCCCTTTTATCTGCCTTGAACTTGGGTGCTTGGTGGTGAGCATCATTCAACTTTCTGTGCTTGAATTTGATGAGATGTTGTATGTAAATGAAATATGATAGTATTTTTTTGTGATTGGCTTGTTTCATTTAGCATAATACCTTCAAATTTCACCCATCTTGTAGCATGTATCAGAATCCCATGGACTGGAGAGATGGCTCAGTGGTTAAGGCACTTGCCTGCAAAGCCTAAAGGCCCAGGTTTGACTGCCCAGTACCAATGTAAAGCCAGATGTACTAGGTGGTGCATGTGCCTGGATTTTGTTTAGTTTAATAGTGGCTATAGGCCCCGATGCACCCATTTTTCCCCCATACATACACACACATATATATTTTCTCTCTCTTAAATAAATAAATAAATATGTTTAAAATCTCATTCCTTTCTGATATTGAATGATATTCCATAGTAAATACATACACTACATTTTATCTACCCATAAACAATGCTTATTTATGTGATCTTTAAAAATTATTGTGTTTATTGTGAATACTACTGGTATAATATATTATTTTAAACTCTTAACCTCATTCTCCATTCCTTACTTTGTATGTTCATTAAGTTAGTAATCCAAGGTCACTAAGAGACTATGTCATATGCAGACCTTGGCTGGTTATCTTCCCTCATCCCTTGTACTTTCTGGACTTGCATTTTATGCTCAGCTGTTTGCTAATTCTCATATTTCCTTTCCAGTGTTATATTTTGTGCATGCTTCCCCTCAGTGCTTTGTGTGTTTGAAATGCACCTCTTACCCCTGGTCACATTCTGCTCTTTTCACAAGATTCAACCTCCCCTCCCAGGCTAGTTGAGGCTTTTCTGTGGTTCAAGTACAGTTAACACAATATATCATAAGTCATTGTATTAGATCTCTCCTGCTATGACACTGTGAACCCCTTGCAGACAAGAACTGTGACTTTTATGTTGCTATGGGTAGCAACCACAATGTCACTGACACTGTTAGCAGTACGTCATGTTTCAGAGGTGACTGTTACCTCCCCCCCCTTCTAATCTAAAATCTATTTTTATAATGCCTGGGTGTCAGTCCTCCTAAAAGATTTTGTGTTACGAGGAGGACTTGACCATTCATGAGAAAATAATAGTTTCCTTTATCATTTTCTTTATTTTTTCTATGTATATAAATAACACTGGGAAATCTACCAGAAGACACTAGGAACAGTGGACATTTGGGAGGTTTTCCTTAAATAATATTTAAGGAAGTATGTAAAAATATAAAAATATACATTTTTTTTTTTTTTTTTTTTTTTTTTTTTTGGTTTTTCAAGGTTCACTCTGGTCCAGGCTGACCTGAATAACATGTAGTCTCAGGGTGGCCTTATCCTCCTACCTCTGCCTCCCAAGTGCTGGGACATTCTTATAATGAGAGGATTGGGTAATTAATGACTGGATGTAAAGTTAAAATGCTTTTAATTACGTTGATTTATGTCATTTGATTGCCGATTTATTTTGATATTTATCTGTTCAGATGTAGCTGAAACTATTGTTAATGTAGCATTGCTCCTGTGGTAGAAGTTCAAGCAGAAAGCTGCAGTATTAAAATGTTACAGATGGTGCTGGAGCAAACCACTTTAATTTTGCTGATCATGTATACTTTCTTATCTTTTCCCTTACAGTTTTACTTTTACTCTCTCATTTCCTTATGAACTACTGATTACTAACAAGTCTTTGGCCCACACACACTGGGATATAGGAGAGGCAGCATTTGATTTTCATAGATTCTCCTTTAAGGAAGAATAGTTGCTATTCCAGGATACAGAACAGTATTTGCCTTGAAGCCAGGCCAGTAATGTGTCTTCTGCATGTGACTCTGGACAGAGGTGTTAGGACTATGCCAACCATTTTGGTTTTCTTTTCAGCGTAGACAGTGTGTGAATATGTAAGAAGGCCTGTTATTCTGGGATACTGGAGAACTGAGGGAACGAAAGAATACTAATGATATCCTAGCTAGTTAAGTTTTTAAATATCAACCTTTTTTTCACTTTATTACTAATTGGAAGAAAATCATCTGGGGCTAAATATTTAACATGCTATATTACTGCCTTTTGAAACAAAGTATTCATTACGTAGTTAACCTGAACTAGCCCTGAACTTCAGATGGACATTAGTTTTACTCTCTGCGGCCTCACTGTAAGTGTAGGGCTTTGACACATTCACAGTCATAGCCACTGATGCCCATCTGAAATTATGGCACCGACATGTTCTTTTCACCATGTCGAAGCTGCATTTGTTCATCTGTCTGCCTTCAGCTGCCTCTTCCTGCCAGTCCAGCGGCTCTGCCTTTTATACCTATGTGCTTAGCCTCCTCTGCTTTGGATTGGACAACCCAGTAATTACTGCAGGTCAAAAGATATTTAAAAAAAGATAAGATTATTTAGAACTGGAAAACTCATATATGAATAGGTTATATGTTAACATCTTAGAGACTTTTTTTTCCTTTCCTTTCTTGGGCTTTATAAGATCAAGTTTGCATGAAAATCATTTCCGAGAATTTAAAATGAGTGTGCATCATGACTTTTAATGATCTAAACAATATATAGTTATTTCCATTGACCTGTAGGAAGCCTGAGAATTTTTTCTTGATTTTAAAATAGCATCTAATTTTCTTGGAAATTACTAACAGAAATAAATGGGAGATTTAGGACTAACTTTTAAAGGATAATTTAATTACAATCAAAATATAAAAAGCAGTTTTATTCAAGCTTTTTTAAAGTGTGTTGTGATAAGATATTTGACACGTAACAGAAATACTTAATGTATAGTAAGTTATACAGCATGGAATAAAACAACCTAATCTGCCTCCAAATCTATCTTTTAAAGAAAAAAAATACATTTAAAAAATATTCCTGACTTTCTTTAGTTAAGGTCAATTTGCATGTTCATAATCTAAGATCTTTTTCACTGTAATGTCTCACTTAAAAGCCTGAAGGGCATTGGTTCACTGCCTGCTGTTTCCCTCTGTCATGGAGTCTCTGCTAGATAGTTTTTACTGACTGCTTTGTTTCTTGAGTTTAAATATTTTATTGCGATAATGTACACACACACACACAAATACCTGTTTTACACTTCAAGTGTAAAATTAAGCAACACAATTTGCATTCACAATATTGGGCAATCATCACTAACATCCAGTCTAAACACCTATTAATCCTGTAAGACTCAACTATATTCATTAAATAATAATTCATTTCTCTCCCTGTCATTTCCTGGAAAATATTTTCTACTTACTGCCTTTATAGTTTTTACAATCCTGCATACTTCTTGTAAGTCAAATATTTGTCTTTCTGTAATTGATTATATCACACAGATTTTATGCTCAAATATTGTGGAACATATCAGAATTTCCTTCCGTTTAAAGGCTGAATAATATTCCTTCTGTGTATATACCACATTTTGCATATCTACCCACTCCCCTGAAGGACATTTGGGATGATGAATAAGGATATAGTGAACATGGAGTCCAAATACTTCTTCAACAGTATTTACCCCAGGTATAATAGCTGGATCACACAGTATCTGTTGTTATATCTTTACCAACTCTCATATTGTTTTCAACAATGGCCATATCAACTTAAATTCAACAGTAGGCTGGAGAGATGGCTTAGCAGTTAAGGTGCTTGCTTGTAAAGCCAAAGGACCCAGGTTTGATTCCCCAGGACCCACATAAGCCAGATACAGAAGGTGTCACATACATCAGGAGTTTATTTACAGCAGCTGACAGCCCTGGCATGCCCATTCTCTCTCTCCCTCTCTCTCCCTTTCTCTCTCTCTCTCTGTCTTCCCCACCTTCTGTCTCTCTCTCAGGTAAATCAAATAAATTTTTAAAATTAAAAATAAATAATTTCAATAGTAGCAATTTCTCCATGATCTCTAACAGCAGTTGTTGTTAACTGGCTTGGATCTTGTGGCTTGATAACAGCCATTCTAATGGTCATTCTCTCATTGCTCACACCTGCACTGGATTAATGATCACTGACACTGAGCATCTCGGCCTTTGTTTGTTCAACATTTGTAATTAAGTTCTTTGCCTACTTTGTAATCAGATTGTTGCTTATTATTTCATTGTTGAATTCCAGGAATTCTTTGTGTTTTTGTGGATATTAATGTTTCCTCATATATTCAGTGTGATCCCACAGTTTGCAAAGGTCTCATCCCATCGTATGAGCTGCCTTTGAGATGTGTTAAAACACTCTTAGGATGCGTGTATTTTCAAATTTTTATGAAGTATAATTTATCTACTTTTCTTCTTTGCTTTGGTTTCTGTTTAAACATTTCTAATTCTAACACTACTTTTATTTATGCTTTTAAGTATTTGTTTATTTATTTATTTGAGAAAGAGGGTGGAAGAGAGAGAAAGAGAAACAGGGAGAGAATGGGGGCACCAGGGCCTTCAGCTGCTGCAAATGAAGTCCAGACACATGCGTACCCTTGTGCATCTGGTTTACATTGGTCCTGGGGAATCGAACCTAGGACCTTTGGCTTTGCAGGCAAGTGCCTAAAATGCTAAGCCATTCCTCCAGCCTTGCTTCAGCTTCATATACAAGCATTGTTATCAAGCCTAATGCTAAATAGGAAGGCTGTGCTCCATCTTTTCTTCTGAGAGTTGTAGGTCTTATGCTTATGTCTTCAGTCCATTTAGACTTAATTTTGTGTGTAGTAAAAGTGAGTCTCCATTTTTTTTTTTCATGCATATGTCTTGTTTACCCAGGGCCATTTGTTAGAAAGAATTTTTTCTTGGCATTCTGGTCAGAAATAATTAGGTCACATGTGTACATACTGGATTCTCTAATCCATTCCATTATCTAAAATATCCATGATTTAAGTATGTTTTGAGATCAGAAAGGGTAGGTATGACCTTCATCTTTTTTTTTTTTTCTTGAAGATTGTTTGGCTATTGGCTGTCACTTGAGAATCTGTATGATGCTGGGATCAATTGTTTTAATCAGCAAATTAAAAACGTAGAGTTTTTATAGAGCTCACATTATGCTTATGTATTGCTTTGGGTAGTTTTGTCATACTAAAACTGTTGTTGTTCAATATAGGATTATTGTGTGTTTGAATTTATTACTTTCATTAATTTCTTTTAGTAATAATTTGTAGTTTCCATTGGTACATGTTTTCCATTCTTGATTAAGTTAACTTTTAACATTAATTTCCTACCCTTTAATGTTAGGGAAGGATGGAAAAAAGCTTAACAGTTGGAGACTATTCTGTAATCAGATATATGGAAGGCATATGTACTGTATACTACAAAGGGGAAAAAGAAAGGATTTCTAATGCTTACACCACAAATGATAAATATTGAGGAGATAGTTATTTTTAACCTGATTTAAGCAATGTACACATACATTAAGCCATTATATGGCAGGTACCCATTAGTATGTATATTTTATTTAAAACACACAAATGAGATGTACAAATGACCTGATGAGAGGTCTTAGATGATATTAATGAAATATCAAGAAAGAAAATGATATCTTGAGGAAGTAAATAAGTAAATCAATGCTAATCTTGTCAGATTCATGGAAAGATGATAAACAATATACAATCGAGGAGCAATGTATTAGTTATTTTTCTCATTCTGACAAGAAACACCTTATAGGAAGGAGAATTTGGTTTTGACTCATTGTTTGAGGGCATGCAGTCCCTCATGGCAAGGAAGGACTTGCTACAAGTGGCTCCATGGTGGTAGATCTTTGATACACCAGAAGGCAGAGATCTTAGACTACAATTAGGGACAGCCTATAGTCACCAGTTAACTAGATTCAGGGACAGACTATAATCCCCAGTAATCTAGAGTCAGGGACAGACTGTGTCCTCAGTACCATCTCCAGGAACTCACTGTTTCCAGCTGGTTCCCACTTCAACAAGATTCCACAACTTTCCCAAACAGTGCCAGTAGCTAGCGATCAAATATCAAACACATCGGAGACATTTCACATTTGTGGCATAATGAAGGATACAGCAGGGGCTTAGCAAATGGAATGCTGCACTGTTACCTTGTACATATATCCATGTGGCCATTCTAAAATTATTACAGGAAAGAAATTAATCTATGTTCTACTATAATCACAATATAAGTGCTAAGATGGTAAAATCATCCTTGAGAAATATTCTCTGCCTAAAGAGTCGTGAATTAGAATAGTCTATAGCTCACCTTGTTTTTTATAATGGGAGATTGAAATATTGAATGAGAAAATAAAACATTCAAATAAAACTCCTTAGAAAAAAATCTTTTTCCTATTTTTTTTACAAATGAACCATCAGAACAGTCTTTGAACATTTAGTTTCATTTTCAAAGGTAAAACAATATTTTTAGAATCCATCCAAAGCTATCTATCTGATCAGCCATTCCAGAATGCTTTCTTTTATAATACTTCTGGAAATGCAGTGAAAACAGGTCTTATGCATGTTTGTTGGAGTTCTCCAATAAAAATAGCATGATCAGGGCTGGAAAGATGGCTTAGTACTTAAGGTGCTTGCCTAAGAAGCCTAAGGACCCATGTTCGATTCCCCAGTAACCATGTAAGCCAGATGCACAAAGTGGCACATGCATCATAGAGTTCATTTACACTGGCTGGAGGTCCTGGTGCCCCATTCTCTCTCTCTCTCTCTCTCTCTCTCTCTCTCTCTCTCTCTCAAATAATTAAGTAAACTTTTTTTAAAAAAATATCATAATATGAAGCCCAAAGAGTCCTCTTTGAAAGACCTTTTAAAACTGATATGAAATAGACTTTTCATGTCACTTTACAATATCCCAAGGCATATGTTACATAATAGTCTATTGAATTTTTTCAAAAGTTAAAAATTCAATAAATAAGTAAATTTGAATTCATTGCAGAATTTGCTAATCTTTTCAGGACAAGAGTGGACAAAAGTCTCACATGCTAGAGGCTGGGTCACTGGCCTGTGGCACTATTAGAGTTGGTAGAACTTTTAGGAAGTAAGGCCTTGTGGAAGGAACTTAGGTCACAGAGGCAAGGTCCTTCAAAAAACAATATTGAGGCCTTGGTTCCTCACTCTCTTTAGCCCCTTGTTCTTTTTTCTCCATCCACCATGATGAACACTGTCCTCCACTTTGTAAGTCTGCCGTGATGTTCTCACCACAGGCTCAAAAGCAATTGAGACAACTGACCGTGGACTGAAACCTCTGATAAACAGCTAGAATACACCTCTCCTCATGTTATTTTTCTTCATGTTTTCCTTGGTTATTTTGTCACTATGGTAATTTTTTTCAACCCTTGACAATGAACAACAATTTCCTACTTTTGTAGTTATGATAAACAGAAATGTACAAGCTGTCAATGAAAGAGGTTTCTTTCTTTGTTATTTAAGTGCAACTCACCATAGTCTGGCTCTTTATGTTTCATCTGAAGTTAGGAAGAAACAGTTCCTTGTTTCGATAGGTCTCCTGATGTTCTTTTTCAAAATTCTAAATACCACATAATAAATTTTTTTCCAGGCAGTGGAAAATGTTTTTTATACTCTCTTGTATATCTGTTTTGTAAGTCACTGAGAAACCCATATGTTTACAGGTTAGACTCCATCAATTGTTGAACTGAGCAGTGTCCACACACAGTCTTAAATATGTATTCCTAAGGAACTGCAAATGAACTATATTCACAACATACAGAAGTAAAACTCTAGCAATATGGGACATATGTTCAAATAAAACTGATAAGTAAATCCATTTCTCAGTAAAACTTGCATAATATTCCATATGCAAACCATTCAATTATTTTTCATACCTGAATGAATCTGCCACAATCTGGCTTTGACATGTAAATATTTATTTGTGCATTTCTTCTTTTTTCTAGCATTTTCAATTCTATATTTGACATACAAGTAATTAGGTTTCATTATAATATTTTTTCATGCATCTTTTTTGTAACCCTTTCTCATTCATACATTTCTTAAATATTGATTAGCCCTATTTTTAAATTTGTGAACTTAGACAATATTACTTAGGTAATAGTTTTTTATATGAAATATCTAATAAATAAGCTAGGGCTGGGGAGATGGCTCAATAGTTGGAGATACTTGCTTGAAAAGTCTGTTGGTC
Organism: Orientallactaga sibirica; assembly: GCA_036365145.1. Taxonomy (NCBI): domain Eukaryota; kingdom Metazoa; phylum Chordata; class Mammalia; order Rodentia; family Dipodidae; genus Orientallactaga; species Orientallactaga sibirica. The sequence continues at coordinate 5,780,481 of JAEOAD010000048.1, forward strand.
TGAGTTTTGTTCTCTCAGTAACCCACATAGAGACAGATTCAGGAGTGCTGTCTACATCTGGTGTTCATTTGTGAGTGTGGTAGATCCTGATGCACCCATACACATGGGCATGTACACATAAGAATAGAAGAGCTTTAAAAAATAAAGTATGGCTGTAGAGATGGATTAGCAGTTAAGGTGCCTCCTAAGCCTAAGAACTCTGGTTCCAAAATCCAGCAGTTCCAATCTCCAGGTCCCATGTTTAGCCAGATGCAAAGTGACACAAGGGTGCAATGCCTCACTTGACCACAAGGGAGCACACACATCTGGATTTTGTTCGCAGCAGCTGAGAGACTCCTGGCGTGCCCATCTCTATCTGTCCTCCTTTCCCTCTCTCTCTGTCTCTCTCTCTAAATTAAATAAATAAATAAATAAATAAATAAACAAATAAATAAAAATATGGCTGGAGAGATGGCTTACTGGTTATGGCATTTGCCTACGAAGCCTAAGGACTCAGGTTTGATTCCCCCGTACCCGCAAAAGCCAGATACACAAGGTGGTGCATGCATCTGGAGTTCGTTTGCAGTGGTTAGAGACCCTGGCATGCCCATCCTTTCTCTCTCTCAAATGAATGAATGAATGAATAAATAAATAAATAATAAAATATTTTTAAAACAAATAAAATAACATTTTACATTTGTTAGTTCTCATTAACTAATTCAGAAATTTAATTTTAGTGTAGATAACATAATCCTGAGGGAAAGCAAAAAGAAAACAGCACCAGTGCTCAGCTTCTTAGATCTAATTTCAGGCCGACTTGGGCTTTCTAGTATTAGGAATGACAAGTATGTGATGCCTTTTGCTTCTAGGGTCCACGATAAGTGGCTATTTCTTTTTGCATTGTGTTCTAGTTCTTGCTTCAAAACTTTCAACACAGAGGACTGAGATGTCACCTAGTGTAACAGCACTGGCCTCAGCTACGCAAGACTCCTTCGGTGTCCAGCAACAGGGAAAAACGAAAAAGAAAAAAGCAGTTCAACTTCAATACATACCTTTATTCTTTTTCTTTCTGTACTGTACAAATTTTGACATGATCACTTAAAACAATACTAATTCAGTATTTCATACTAAAATATCAAAAATATGACATGAGAGGCTAAGAAAATGGCTCAGTTGACAAAGTGCTTGCTGGCAAGCCTGAAGACTAGCGTCAATGTAAATGCTTGGCTGGACACTGAAGTCCCTCTGTAACCCCAAGCTAAGAATGTGGGGACAGAATTCCCCCAGTAAATTGCCTGACTAGACTGACTGGGTCAGCAAGCTCTAGGCTCAAGTGAGAGACCTTGCCACAGTAAGCAAAGAAAGAGTAAAAAAGGAAGACACTCCATGACAACTTCTGCCTTCCACATGCACACACACACACACACACACACACACACACACACACACACACCATACCACACATACATACACAAGAACATAACATGATTTTCACTGAATTAAAATTGATATGATTATAGGGCAGCTTTTGTTCTGGGTGATCAGGATAGACTGAACCCATTGTGTCCTTCCCATCTTCCACAGGCTGCCTGCCATCCTTGGTCCATAGCCCTCTGCCTGCTCAGGCAGCATCAGAGCAGCAAGTTAGCCATCAGCAGCACCTCAAGTGACCTCCTATTCTGCCTCCCTTTTCCTTCAGTGATCACACTGAACCCACAGAGATAGTCCAGCACCCCTATTTTATTTTATTTTTTATTTTTTATTTATTTTTGGTGTTTCGAGGTAGGGTCTCACTCTGGCCCAGGCTGACCTGGAATTCACTATGTAGTCTCAGGGTAGCCTCGAACTCATGGCGATTCTCCTACCTCTGCCTCCCGAGTGCTGGGATTAAAGGCGTGTGCCACCACGCCCGGCAGCAGCCCTATTTTAATGTGATGATGAGTATGCTTCATTTGCATTCAGCGTGCATATCCACTAGTTTGGGGATTTGATTATGGAGATGTTTGTGGTAAGGGTATTGACCAGAATTCTTCACCACACTCAAAGAGATCATATTCTACTTTATAGAAAGTTATAATAGATATGACTTTGCCTTTCATTCTCAACCTTTTATAGATACTTTATATTAGTCACTTCTAGCTTCCATAATTTCTGATGAATAGTCAAAATTGTTTTTATTGCTTTTCCCTTGCATGTAATGGGACATGATCCTCAGGCTGCTTTCAATATTCTCTCTACATCCTCAGGTTCTTTGTTCAGAATTTGACTATTATGTTTCCTGGCATAATTTGCTTCACTTTTATTCTGTTTGAGGGGTTTATTTTTATTTTCTTAAATCCATTTTTTTTTTTTTTTTTTTTTGAGCTAGGGTCTCACTGTAACCCAGACTGACCTGGAATTTACTATTTAGTCTCAGGCTGATCTCGAACTCATGGTGATCCTCCTACATCTGCCTCCTAAGTGCTGGAATTAAAGGCATGCGCCACCACGTCCAGCTTAAATCCGATTGTTTTATTTCTCACAAGTACTGAAATACTGTAAGATGTTATCTATTCAAATATGGTTATATTATCTTTTCAAACATATTTTATCAATTCAAATATTATTCAGATATTATCTATTTGAGTCTTCCTTTATCTTCTCTACTCTTCCTTTCCTTTCCTTCCTTCTTTCCTTCCTCTCTCTTCTTCACTCTTCCTTTCTTTTGTTCTTTCTGTTTTGAAACAAGTTTTCACTATGCAGCCCAAGCTGAGCTGGACCTCAAAGTCCTCCTTCCTCCACTCCTGAGTGCTGGGATTAGAGGAATACACCTCCGTGGATGGTTCTTTCTTCTACAGAGACTTCTGGTTTGTCCATAGATCTATAATTTACTTCACTATTTGTGTTCTTCTTTCTTCAGATTAGACCTTTTCCTATTGTATGTTCAAACTGTCTTATTTTTCCTTTGTTATACCCATTCTACTTTTAAGATAGTTAAGAAATATTCTTAAATTTCATAAATTTTAGTTTTAGGCTACAAACTTTCCAGTTGTCTGTTTTACATAGTTTTCATCTACCAAAACTTCATATATTTGTGTTTATTATCATCATATATTTTTCCTTTGAGTTCCATGTTAATTTATCAAATCTGTCGTCTGAGCTACCCAAAAAGTCAATCACATTTCATTGAATTACTTTGCTTTTGTTGAGAAAGAATCACTCTTCCCTGGTTCCCTGCATTGTATCCTGAATGTGGTCAAAGTTATGTTGTGGAGACTCAATTCTGTTATGACCATCTGAAGTGCTTTGCTTGTTTTTGCAATTTTGAAGACAATTTACTTAAAATCTCAATTCACTTCTTCAAGTTCTCTTTTGCTACTGTGTTTTCTGTCTGACCTACACATGTGTGGTTCTAGATACCCTACACATGCATGGTTCTAGATCCGGCACAGCACTTAAGCATCATGTTCTCTTGGTCTCTATTCATGAAATGTTCTCATCATTTTCCAACAGCTCCAATTGTCCCACATTCTGGTATTTATTTTTAAAAGTTGGAATTATTTAGATTTTTCAGAGTTTTCATTCTTTCATAGTATACCATGTGGGTAATTGATTCTCAGGTTGAAAATATTTTCAAACAACTAATTTTAGAAAACCTCCTTGTTCTAGTTTTCTTCTTACGAGTTTTGACTTTCTTAACAAGCTTCCTATTTCTTTCATTAACTTTAAGAATTATGAAGAGCTTTTACATTTTATTTTATGCAAAGTTATAGTTTATTTTTTCAAGAGTGGTCTATATATTAGTCTTCTAGGTAACAAGATATCATAGCACAGACTGAGTATTTTACCAAAAGGTAATTTATTTTTAAGTTGCAATAGATAGAAATCTCAGATCAAAGTATAGTTTTGTTTTGTTTTTGTAGTTGTTGTTTGTTTTAGTTTTCTTTTTTTTTCTCCCTGAGACCTCCCTCCTTATTTTACAGGCAATTTCTTCCTGAAATTTATATCGTCTTAAGTTTGTACTTAATTTCACTTACCTCTATAAAGACCTTTTCTCCAACTACAATCACATCATGTGGTACAGGGGTTTAGGACTCAAACTAATCAATACATGATGGTCTGTAAGGAAATTCTTCAACCATATCACAACTGACAAATTTTGGTCAGGTGGAGCTTTTCCTTTGAATTCTCATTGACCCTCAAGTACCCACCCTGCATATATTCTAGGCCCACATTACTGATAAACTCATGTTTGTGTGGAAGATAAACCTATTCCCATCCCTATCCCTTCAAACCATCCATATCTACAGTGTTAACTACAATGCTAATATATTCAAATAAGTCTATATTGCTACCTCCATGCCCTCTACCCTAGCAGAAACGATTGACATCACAGGCATGGGAATCTGCTTTGAACGTTTTATCTCTGCTAAGCTTAATGGCCAATAACCACTTCTATGGAATTTATCTTTATAACAGCATGGAGGTCTGTTCTAACTCTTCAGTGTCGCAGAACTCATACATTCCCTGTGAAAAAGTAGCTCTCAGTTTCACTCAGTAGAGCCACAGTTCTTTCAGTGCCTTGAGGGCTTGAACACATAGTTCTCACTATTTTATTAGCTATATAACATATTGACATTATGTGTTGCTTTTATTTTGGCTTTATTGCCTAGTTTCTTCTTCAGGTGGAAAGTAAACAATGTTGAGACATTGGTTCTTTGTTTATTGCCAAATCTAAAATGTCCAGAACATAGCTGTAACCTGGCAAATGAGTAGAGAACATATTTGTTAATTAATAAAAAAAAAATCAGAGTTCTATTTCCCTTTACTGACATTCTGTCTTTGGACATCAGTAACTCGAAAAAATAACACCATCAAACTAGGATGTTGATTATTGCCTTTCCCTAGAGTACTAATCATGATTATAATTATGATTCTTTATATCAGTGATGCGATCTGGATTTGTTATTATAAGTAAAATTTTAAATTGGGACTATCTCACCATTTTAATAGAGTTTAATATTAAGCATGAATGATATTTAAATGTAGATTTAAATACTATGAGTTTATAGAGCAGAAGTAGTACTCTATGTTTAGATCTAATAGCACTGCCTTCTGATTTAATAGCTCTAAAGCTGATTTCTGATATCTCTACTTATTAGCTTGCTGTTTTTTTGTAAAAAAATAAAATCTCCAATATGAAATATCTTAAATTTCTAATCTAAGGTAATTCACTGATAACAAGTAAGTTATTATTAACTTTTAAAACTAATTTGGAATATACTTCTCTGTTTGATGAATATGAAATACTGTGGAGAAATGAGTTTTTATCCTCAGATGACCTCAGTTGTGTTTTTCTCTCCACCCATATGTGCTATCTTACCACCCTGTATGTCTCCAGATAAGACTGTGTGCATACGCATGTGTCTCCATTCTAGGAATTTTGTTATATTCCCCACCAGACTTCTCTCTTAGTTATCTATATCAACCTAGAAAAATGCATATGCAAAACTAAGATGATATACTCAAGAGAGGCAGTTATGAAGAAAATAAATTCACAAAGGGCAGTTCAAAAATAAAAATGTTTTTTTTCCAGCTTCCTAATTTAAAAATAGCTCTCTTGTTGAGGCTTGTAATGTAAAAATAGCTCATAAATAGAGAGATGGTGTTTTTGTAAGATCTGTTTATCTGACATTTGATGGCAAAATATTTAAGATTAAACATTCATATTTCATCAGTAATGTCTTACAAATCCTTAGAGTAATCCTCCCACAAAAACCCAGTATTAACCACTTCTTGATGACTATATGTAGGATCAAGGTTCAAATTCATTTTGAAAAACAATAACTCGTATACTTGACATTTTCTTTGTAAAATTTACTAGGAACTCAAAGCCATTGATCTTTTCATGCGCTATCTGGAGAAATATGAAGAAACAGAACTGTGAAATAAAATGAGAGCCTTTGAGGTTGATACATTTGTAATGTTATAATTTTAAGTTATGTTTAGAATTAAATCAGAATTAATAATGAGACTTGAAACTTTTAGTAGTGAGTGAGATGGAAATGTATAAGCAGCCTATCATTTAAGCATTATTATTTAAGCTTTCAGTTATTTATATTTGTCTGAGCTCCTTTTCTCCTAAAAACATTGCTGATAATTAATGAGCTAGTTCATATTTCCCCACTTACAATTCTTATTTACCTTAGTGCTTGCCATAAGTGTAAAGTGTAACCCAAGTATTGCCTTGAGGAAGAAAATAGGCCATAGTTACAGTAGCCACATAACTACTTTGTCCTAAAAAAAATTACATTATTTATTTCCTTCCTGTTAAATGATATGCAGCTAGACAAAATATTTCTTATTACTTTTAGCCTGTAGAAATACACTTAAACTCTGAAAAACAACATATTTAATTCTAACCATCATTTATCAAGCCTATGGATTCTTTAAGAATAACATACAAAAAAATTGTAAAAACTAAGGAAGTATTAGGCAAGTCTTGGCCCCTGAGTTGGAGTGGGTTATGAAACCACATTCCCATGGTTTCTCTGAGTCACTTTACTGCATGTCATAGTTTGGCAAGGATAATTCCTAGCCAGGAGCGCAAACCTCCTTATACAGTTACAGGAGGAGAGGTAGTCGTTGGCATGTGCCAATTCTGTGGATGACCAGATTACATTCCACCCGGCATCTTTCCCAAGGATGGCATCTGACACCCGGCCTCTAATGTTATTATCCAGTGTATAGTAAATTCTTCATGAGATGCAATGGCCAGCGAAAGCAACATCTAAATGAACTTGGTCATCTCATTTTTCTCACTATAGAGTTGGAAAGCGAATACAGAACTATTTGCGAATTCTTTTGAGCTATGTGCCATGACGGTATCTGCATTAAAATGGAATAAAGAAAGAAACTGGTGTTTTTGCACCTGGGACTGTGATGATAAACACTTGAAATTGTCCCTTTTTATTCCTCAGAAAGTGAAAAAGGCAGTTGTTGGTAGAGTGTGCATTTTAAAGCAGTCTTTCTACCTGTGGAGCCAGATTCTGTGCTCTTCAATACAGCATTTCAATACTTTCTCTGTAAAACAGATTTCCTACCATTTAACCAGCTCCTTTGCCAGTTTGCTGAGAGATATGCTATTGGCACAGGAAATACACCTGTCTAGTCTGTCACTTTCAGCTTTTTCAATGTCAGGTGGTTCAACTTTATTTGAGCAAAGATGCCAGACAGAGATGGACACAACTCTAATTCTTTGGTAAACTAACATATTTTAGGAAAGGAGAAATGAGAATCACATTCCTTTTATTCATCTCTTCATTCTTGTGTATCTTTGCTTATTTAAACCTTGTTGTAGTTACCTTCTTGATGTTAGCCAAAAGCAGCTTGTGGAAGGAAATGATTTATTTGGGCTTATAGACTCAAAGAGAAGCTCTGTGATGGTAGGGGAAAACATGACATGAACAGAGGCTGGACATCATATCGTGGACAAACTCTGGTAGACAACAGCACCAGGAGAGAGAAACAAACACCAGTAAGGGGTAGCTGGCTATAATACCTATAAGGCAGCCACCAACAACACACTTCCTCTAGCAGGGCTCCAATTCCCAAATTGCCACCATCTGGGGACCTAGCATTCAGAACGCATGAGTTTATTGGGGACACCTAATTCACACCACCAAACCCCTCACTGAGCAAATATGATTTGTGCCCTTTTCTCTGATAAAATCTTAGACATCAATAATGCTAAATATATTTCCTGCCCTTGTGTAACAGTCTAATGGGGATAATAAATTGAAAAAACAGTTGCATTATGAGATGAAAATAGGGAGCTGTATAAAAACACCTGAGGGAAACACAACTCATCTAAATGTGTCACCCAAGCTGACTGGAAAAGGAAGTGTCTGCGTTTTTGAAGACATTTCTGACAGTGGGAGCATCATGTGAGGTAAGTCGATGGTAAAAGGATCAGTGATTTGAAAACCAAACACCAGGGCCAGCAGCATAAGGTAACCCTGGAGGGCGGTAAGCTGCTCAAAGTCAGGCTGTGTGCTTCTTGAGAATTTCAGCTTTCATCCTAGAAAACTATAGGAAACTTTTCAAAGGTTTGATGCAGGGATGCCCCATATCAACATGTGTGGGTAGTGCTATGTTTAAAATAGACTGAGGCTAATAACAGAAGTGTGTCAGGAAAGAAATGATGGTGGTTTGACCCACAGCAATAAGAACATGCACAAAGTTAAGCTACAGAAGAGCCCTATTGTTTAATTGTGGCATATGTGATGTGAAGGAGAAGGGAGCACAAGATAATATCTCTTATGTCAAAATTAAAATTGATGTCAGGAATGTGCACATTTTTATTTAACATTTACTTTCTCGCTTACTAGGCACACAGTCTCATCTTCCCAGACACAATTCACACTTCTCCTTGATAGGGAAACTTACTCCATCAATCCTTATAGTTAATAAATGATTCACTTCTGGATCTTGAATGTGCTGCTGTGTGTTGACAGGTGGAGAAATGCTACGTACAGTACAAAACAAAGAACTCACTGACTTTGCCAGGTTGACACAGGTGGTAGGCTTCCCTCTAAGTCTCTCTCACTCTCTCTCTTCCTCTCTCTATCTCTTTCTCTTTCCCTGTGTCTTAATCACTTTACCAGCTCCGTATGTAAAATTACCATGTTCTCCTTCCGTTCAACAATACTGAAACATTCTTTTTGTGTGAGTCCATGTGTATATATGCTCCTGTGGATTAAACCCAGTGCCTTGTACACGCCAGGCAAGTGCTGAATGACTGAGCTATATCTCAGCCCTCGTTTTTACTTTTTTAAATTTTGAGACAGGTTCTGACTCAAGTTGCCCCATGTAGGCTTTCAACTCATTCTGCAGTCCATCAGGCCTTGAACTTGAGATCCTTTTGCCTCATCCACACAAGTAGCTGAGATTACAGGTCTGCACCACCTGGTCTGGCTAAAATTTTTTTTTTTTTTTTTTTTTTTTTTTTTTTACAAAACTTCTTGTAAGACTCAGAGGACAGGAAGTAGACATAACCATTCTTCTTTGGAGAAACCATGCTGACCACTCAGATAATGAGACAATCTGTGATGGGGTCAGGGATCCATGAGGAGAAAGAAAAGAAAAGCCTTGTTGACTGAATAGTTCAGTGTGTTGGAACTGGTACTTAACTTCTATTCCCTTCAGTGCAGTACTTGCTCAAATCAGCATTATTTATCTTGTGCCTTTTATTAACTACACAACAAGTATGGAAATGGCACACAGTCATGTGAGCGACACGAATTTCCACAATCAATCATTGCTGAGTTGAGATTTATTGGACTTCATTTTGTGATGCACTTGTCATAAATTCCTACAACACAGCCTTGAGGTTGTAGTCAGCAGGATATCTGATAGGGAGATAACTCTGCAGTCATTTCTAGAAAGGCCCTGCTGACCTCAGTGGATGTCAGTTTCCGAGTTGTTGAACAAACATTTAAGGCTTGATGATTTCTATGTCTCCACCTGCAGCTTATTAAGAAAGTCAAATCTTGGCGAATCCATCACCGAGTATGCATGTATGAGCACCTGTGTGTCTTTTATTCCGCCTTTTCAAGCATATGCAGCTTCAGTGGTAGAAATAAACCTCTGAGATTTCTTTCTCTTCTGGGAAATAGAAGCAAATGATCAGTGAGGTGTTTGCAATTCTGAGATCCCAGACACTGGAGAGGTTTGCTAAGATGCAGGCCTCATCTTTCATGTCTTTCTGTCTGCTTTAGGGTCTCACCCATCTCCACACATGTCATTAGGTGCTCTAAAGCTCTCTTTGGCCTATCTTTTAGGATCAGACACGAATGAATATCCTGAAAGCAAAACTAAGTATCCAACCCCCAGCCGCCTCCGGATCTATCATTTAGCAAGGAGGAAAGTAATCTGACTTCCTGTTTGGTCCCTGACTGGCAGCCACTACAGTGCTAATTACATTTCAGAATAGAAAGCATTTACACCATTGATTGCTTCTTGGTTGAGTGACAAAGAGAAATGTGTGGGAGCAGATCTCATTCGTAAACAGGATTATGTGGTTGCAAAGAATGACCTAACAGCAGAAGTCTATGACTAGACATTATCAGTTACTTTCTCATTTCTGGGACAGAATATCCAATCAGTAGTTCATGAAAGTAAAGGGTTGCTCTCACCATGCCAGCGGGAAGTGTCCTTCATAGCGAGAAAGGTGTTGAGAGACAGCGAGAACAGCGTATGGGGTACAACTATAACCTCAAGACCCCTCCCCCCAGCAACACACGTCCTTCTATACAGCTCCACCTCCTAGAGATTCCACCACCTTCTACAATAGTGCCACCAGCTGAGGGTTAACTATTCAAACAGGTGAACCTATGTGGAAAATATTTTACATTCAAACCACCACACACCCCATTTCTGAAATCTCACAGATTGCATTATTTAATCTTCTTTTAGCTCCATGTGGAAGAGAAACTAGAAAGGAGAGACAGGAAGGGAAGTCTCACGTACTGTGTAGCACTTTGGTGTGGAAGGAAGGAGGGTGGCGATTATTAAAGCTAAGTGGCTGCCTGCTTGTCAGTCTTTGGAAGGACGGCAGCCAGGGAAACAGGTCTGCTCACACTCTTCTGGAGTGGATCTTTGCTTAACAGGTGCTGAAACAGCAAACCTGCTGTTCTCTACATCCAGTGGTGCATGAGCATCAAAGAGATTTCTTTTGCAATTCCAGAAGCTATGCATCATTCTATGACTTGCAGAACATATGATCTGTGTTGTAAAATGCAGTAGCTACTGGCTATACAAGGCTGTTAGAGATTTGATATACAGCTTGCCCAAGCTGAGTTATAGAGGTAAAGATACCTTCTCAACACCAGAAGAAAAATGTCAAAAAAAAAAAAAATACAGCTTTAGCCGGGCGTGGTGGCACACGCCTTTAATCCCAGCACTCGGGAGGCAGAGGTGGGAGGATCACTGTGAGTTCGATGCCACCCTGAGACTACATAGTGAACTCCAGGTCAGCCTGAGCCAGAGTGAGACCCTACCTAGAAAAAAAAAAAAAAAAAAAAAAAAAAAGCTTTAAAAAAATTTAAATCCTATATTCCAAAATAAAATTTTGTGCTTTTCTTAAACTTATTTTTTTTCAAGAACTGCCTGTTGAAATACACACCATCAACACCTATTTGTTGACACTTCAAGTAATTTTTCATTCTGTAGTTCTTGCCTAAATTTAACTTCCCTATTTAATTAGTAATTCAACAATCTTGTTACTAAGTCTTAACTCTTTACTCTGGACAATGTCAACGACAGTACTATGGGTTCTTTGTTGAAATCTACAGTACTAGAAGTTAACCTCATAGATAATGAATGAGTGCTTCAAAGCCTCAAGTCAGAAATGATTCTCAGTCTTTAACACGCAGCTCGTTTTTATGGCCAACGCTGTAGGACACTGTGATGAACCATCTCGAACGTGGCTCTCCTGCTTAGGTTCAGCTGTTCTGCTGTCCTTGCACCATCCTGCAGTGGAAAAGTTTGTCTTGAATTTAGCTCCAGAGGAGGACATTCTCTTCCCTGGGAAGATTAACTAGTGCAGACATGGTGGGCAATGATTGTGTTAAAAATAAAATAGTGAGGCTCTGTCAGTCCCAAGAAAATATGTCATAAAAGATGTCCTTGCCCTTTGCTGTATGAGCAATTCTTGCTCACCCTGCTGAAAAAAGTGATTTATTATGGAGATACTATTTACTTTCATAGAGAAAGAAAACAAAAGTTTATTTGCCACTGTTTCAGACCTTGGCTTCTCTATTTTCAACTCACTGAATACATGATTTACTGAAAGTTGGGACTTTTAAATTCAATAATGTAAAGCCGGGCATGGTGGCACACATCTTTAATCCCAGCACTTGGGAAGCAGAGGTAGGAGGATAGCCATGAGTTTGAGGCCACCCTGAGAATACAGAGTGAATTCCAAGTCAGCCTGACCTAGAGTAAGACCCTATTTTGAAACACCAAAACTAATAATAATAAAAAAATAATAATAATGACATGTATAATGTACTATTCTTAAGTTCTGGGAGTAGGTGTGGTGAAATGCTGGTGTGCTGTTTTAAATTATTTTAGGATTAAGTGATTGTGCCCATAAAGTATCCAGAATCTGCATCATAGTTAAAGGTAAAAGTTTACACTGTCGTCAGCTTTCATTGATATTTTGTGTAAAGTAAAATTATCTCAACAGAAACACAAGTAAATATTTTGACTACATTTCTCCATATGTATGATGCACCAAAAACTGCATTATAAATGTTTGGAGATAGTGAGCCAGTTACTCACAGTCAGCAATAATATGTCTCGTTGATATGAAGCAGAGAGGTTCTGCTTGCTATCAAATGGACTTTTTACCACCAGGGAATTTGGCAAGAAATTCTTTAGCATTTGAAAGTCTCCTCACAACTTTCTTCTATTTCTCCTCAAAGTCTGTGTAAAAAAAGAAAGATTATAAAGGAACAAAGAAAGTCTGTGTAGTTACAACTACCTGCAATACTACTAGATTCTAACCCCGCTCACGATCATGTATAAAAGACCCTGGTTTGTTTGGTTTAAGAAATATATTCTTGAGCTGGAGTGATGGCTTAGCAGTTAAGGTGCTTGCCTGCGAAGCTTGAGGACCCATGTTCGACTCTCCAGGTCCCATGTAAGCCAGATGAGGTGACACAAGCATGCACATGCTTCTGTCTGAAAAAGAGAAACAGATTCTCCAGTGGAAAGTGAAGTCAGCACAGGTGAAATGGGATAACCATTATTAGTTTATAGAGAATTTAATAAGTGTAGGCCCTCTTGTAGCCCAAGGTTGGTGGGAGCTTGATATTGGAGAGTGAACTCGTTTTTTGGATATGATTCTGACTTGTTTCCCAGTTCTAGCTATGGCTTCCATTCCACTGAGCAGATCTGTTAGCCAATCCAAGAACAATTGGTTACCCACCATGGCTCTGTGCCTCTCTTGCACTTGTGTGAGCATCACGTCAGGTTGTTTGCTGCTGAGTGGCTTAGACTTCGAGTTGCTCAGACAGATGTTGACCACTTTCCCCCAGTAGCTCATGTAGCACCTTCGAGCGCTAGATGGGCTAATTTTCTGGGGACTGGCTCTCTTACACATTCCAGCCAGGTCTCTCCATGTTGCGTACTGACAGCATATGGTGTCTTCAGCAGTAGGGTCTTACCATTAACCTCTGGTGGGTAATCAAGTTCTGTGACAGAAGTCTGTCTTGTTTTGGGAAACCCTGTAGATCTCTCTCTCACTGTGAGTGTTAACTGCATCCTGGTACTGGGAGTTATAGGCCAGCACCAGGGAAAAGACAGAAGAAAAGGAAAGAAAATAGAAAGGAAAGAAAGAAAGAAAGAAAGAAAAAAGAAAGAAAGAAAGAAGGGAGGGAGGGAGGGAGGGAGGGAGGGAAGAAGGAAGGAAGGAAGGAAGGAAGGAAGGAAGGAAGGAAGGAAGGAAGGAAGGGAGAATGAATTAGGAGAAATTTAAGATTAGGCATCGTCTCACCTCTCCAGGGCCCTTTGATTCAGGTGCTTCCCTAAGGTCCTGTTGAGGGTTCAACCTTTTAGTCTATCTTCCAGTATATAGGATTCTATGGTACCAGTTCCATTTGGATTCAGTTTTGTGTGCCCCCCCCGCCCTTACCCTCCCCTCAAGCCATACCCTCGCTATTGTCCAAGTCTCTAGATGCCTGTTAGATATGTCAACATCTCAGGCTGATCCAGGTTAGGAGCCACAAATGAGTGAGACCATGCAACATTTGTCCTTTTGTGATTGTGTGAGTTTGCTGAGTATGATCGGTTCCAAGTTCGACCATTTTTTCTACAAGTTTCATTGTGTCATTTTTTTTCTAACCGTAGAGAGAGAGAGAGAGAGAGAGAGAGAGAGAGAGAGAGAAAGAGGGAGAGAGAATGGGTGTGCTAGGGCCTCTAGCCATTGCAAACGAATTTGAGATGCATGCACCACCTTGTGCATCTGGCTTTATGTGGATACTTGGGAGTAGAACCTGGGTCCTTTGGCTTTGTTATCAAGGGCCTTAACTGCTAAGCCATCTCTCCAGGAGTGAGGTACTAAGGAGCAACAGGGCATTCCTGTCACAGAATGTGGGAGGTGGTGTGAGAGGGGAATGGTGGAGCCAGACTCCATGAACCATGCCTGACCAAGGGTCCGTGGAGGTGGCCGGTGTGGGGCATTGCTCTGCAGAGACATCTTTGGCAGGAACAGGAATGTGGAGGCCACTAGAGGCATGGTTTGGTGCCAGTCATAGGCTGGACGTGGGTTCCCCTATGTCTACCTGCCCCACGGAGCTGGCTTTTCCTGGCAGTTCCCTGTCCCTACTGAGCACTTGCCCATGGCTACCTGTTCCCAGTGAGTAGGCTTTCTCCCTCTATTAATTTTTTTATTAAAGCTAAGTCAGAACTCAAAACTTGGCGTTCATAAATTCTGGGGCTTCCCTCCTAAACCCCCAAATACTGCATCAACAATACATGCAGGGATCCAGTGGTTCCCTACTCACCCCACCTGGGAATCGGAAACTGGGGACTACTCTCACTGAACACATTGGATATTCCCAATCACCCCACACCAACAGCAGGGTAACCAGGAGCTGGGGAACTGAGAGGTAGGGAACCAGGAGCCCAGGCTATCCACTCCATATGCACTCAGTGTCCCAGCAGCCCCACACCAGCAGCTGGAGGTGGGGAACTGAGAGCCCAGGCCTACTCAACATGCACGCACATCCACCAGTACAGGGAAACCTGAGTCGGGGAACCAGGATCCCAGGTCTTCTCCAGTAATCTGAAGCTATGTGTACATTATTTATTCTGGGGTAGAAGTTTGTGGTAATTTGAATGGGAAATATCCCCCATAGCCTTATGTATCTACCTATGATGAAGCCTCAAATTCAATCCCCAGCTGATGAACATTTGGGAGGAAGAGCCTTGTAGGACTTGTGTCACTGCAGGTAGACCTTGGGGTTGATTAGCCCAGCTCCAACAGCAGTAGTCAGACTACTAGCTGCTTAAACCCAGATGACAAGATGCCCAGCTTCTGTGCTGACATGCCTTTCTGCCACATGGAAAGTTCCTGTTGGGACCATCAGCCCTTGTGAACCCCTTCCTTCTACATGCTGCTTTTGGTGAAGTATTTTGTCCCAGAACAAAAAGGTAATACACAATCATAACAGATGAGCAAAATTTTGACTCCACATTCAGAGTGTTTGCATTTTATAGCTATTATTATCTGCCCTTACTATATAGAATTAAAAGTAGAAAAAGGCATTGTTTTAATGGATGTACCTTAATACCAATGTGCTTTTTCAATATAAATTTAATGTTGTCATGTTCTTCTCAATGTTTGAACATAATTAATAATTTCAAGGAGAGAAGATATTTAATGCCTGTTTGTCTTTCTTTCTAATTATACTTACATCACATATTCATAGCTCTGTTTACTCAAACAATCAGATAGAGAAAAGAATGTCATTAGGACATGAGGCTTAAAGCATATGAGTGACACTTCTGTCCGTTTTCATCAGTTCTGCTGAAATTAAAATATAAACAAGAGAATTGCTGGGGCTCTCTGTCTAAAAATGGCAGCTTCTGGTTAAGGGAGAGACTCCTTCTCAAGGAATTATGCAAATAAGCAGTAGAGAATAGTAACTGAAATTATTCTCCTCTGGTGTCCTCATGCATGCACATAGAATACACACATCTCAACACAGGTACATACACCATACCACACGTAGTCCCCCCCTCAACACACACAGAGGCATACTAGCTCAGCAAGATATTGTATTGTATAGGTTGGAAGAAGAATTTAGAAACTAAGCTGGGTGTGGTGGTGCTCGCTTTTAATCCCAGCACTTAGGAGACAGAGGTAGGAGGATCGCAGTGAATTCGAGGCCACCCTGCGAATACATAGTGAATTCCAGGTCAGCCTGGACCAGAGTGAAACCCTACCTCAAAAAAACAAACAAACAAAAAAAAAAACAACAACAACAACAAAAAAAAAAACAGAATTTAGAAACTAATGAGCTTATACAGAAAATAGATCAAGTTTTTTGGCTTTGTTCTGAAATAATAGCTGGTATTGTATATGCTGTTATTGCAAAATAGATGAACTAAAGGGTGGTACCAAAGTGAAACAAAATACACACAGGAGAAAGTTAAGAGGATGTCTTGATAAGATGGATAACCATCTGCTCTTCGATTGGATGTGAGACCCACTCCATTGAAGGGAATTCATCCACCGTAGCAAACACCTAGTTCAAAACCTGGGGCAGGGAAGGTCATGGAGACTAGCGGGGGACACCACTACTGTTGGCTGACTGAAACGATACAGTGTGCCCATCAAATTCCCTTCTAATGTTTATTAATCTTTTGTTGTTGTCTTCCGAGTTAGTTAGGGTCTTGCTTTAGCTAAAGCTGGTCTGGAATTCACTACGTAGTCTCTGGCCGGCCTTGAAATTATGGCAATCCCTCCTATCTCTGCCTCCTGAGTGCCGGGGTTAAAGGTGTGTGCCACCATTGCCTGGCCAGCGCTGCTCTCACTTTGGCTCAGAGAAACTTTGTTTTGCAGATAATAGTAAGGACTTGGTAGACTCAAAACCGGTCAAAGTGCTGAGAATAAGTGATGGTTGACTGCCCAGTGATAAATGAGACATAATTATTATGCTCTGCAAGGTTCACAGAATATTACAGAAGAGAGGGCAGAAAGAATATAAGATTCAAAGGGCAAGGAAGCAGTGCATTGGAACATTGTCTTCTGCCTTCAGGTCCATAACTTCATGGCCTCGCAGAGGCTGTCATTACTTCCTCAAGATCTTCACCATACAAGCTCATCAACACTGCAACGTGCATGATGAAGGTGCAAAAAAGTAGTCAAAGTAGAGGAGGTACTTACTTGTTGGAAAGGAGTTGTTCAGTGAAACAGAAGAGGGGAAAGTGGGCAAAAGAAGGTATTACGGGGATATTGTGACAAAATTATACTATGTTCAAATATGAACATTTTAAATTAAGAAAAATTCAAAAACATTATTAGCAGACTGCAGGTAGATTATCCTCTACATTTCTGTAGCCCCCGAAAATAAGGATAGATTTATTTTGTAAAAGCATCATTGAAAATAATAAACTGCACATAATTTAAATTGGATACTTGATTTAATTTTCAGTCTCTCTCTCTGAATCCAAATCTGCAATTTTCATGAGCCCCAGCCATTCTCTGGTGTCTGGCCCACAGGACTAGGGCTATCGGTATGCATGGCCATATCCAGCTGTTTTCTGTTTATGTGGACACAGGGCAATTGAACTCAGATGGTCTCAGGCCTTCTCAGACCTTCATGCTTGTATAGCAAGAGCTTTCACTGGCAAAGCATCTCCTTAGCCCACTGCATTATTTCTAGATGTGAGGAATCTTAAGTTACATAGACATACCATATGTTGTGTACCATTCATGTGACAATGGAAATTTGGGTGGTTTCACTTTGTAACTCTTACAAACAAATCTAGGGTGTTATTCTTATACATGTCTTTATGTGGGCAAATGCTTTTTTTTAAAGATAGATGCCAAGTGTTAGAATGACTTTATTATTGTCAATATATGTTTAATTAAAATAAGACAAGACTGGGCTGGAGAGATGGCTCAGAAGTTAAAGATGTTTGCCTGCAAGGCATGATGGCCTG
The DNA here is from genome assembly GCA_036365145.1 of Orientallactaga sibirica. Lineage (NCBI taxonomy): Eukaryota > Metazoa > Chordata > Mammalia > Rodentia > Dipodidae > Orientallactaga > Orientallactaga sibirica. The sequence goes on from JAEOAD010000048.1 coordinate 5,798,175, forward strand.
AGTTCCATTCCCCAGTACCCATGTAAAGCCAGATGCATAAAGTGGATCATGCATCTGGAGTTCGTCTGCAGTGACAATAGGGCCAAAGCATGCCCATTCTCTCTCTGTCTCTCTCTTTCTATCTGTCTGCCTTCTCTCTCTCCTTCCCTCATATACGTTTTAAAAATAATACAAGACTGAAAACTAATTTTAAAATAGTTACCACTCCACTTCATTTTGATGGACAATGTGTAAAAATTCTCCTTCTGACACATCCACCACAAGTCCTGAGTGTTCTGCTTCCTGGTAGTTTTGCTTTCCATTTCCCTGATGTTGCATAGTATCCAGCATCTCCACATGTGACAGCTGCCCTCTATGTGCTTTTTAATGGTGTCTGAGCAAATCCTGGTCCCTTTTTATAAAAAAAAATTGAGTCATTTGCTTTTTTGTTGTTGTATTTGTGCAGTTCAATGCCCAAAGGGAGATTGAAATTCACAATAAAGTTCATTTATGCCAGGGAGTCTCTGGATTTTAACTTAGGCCGTGGAAGGATGGAGAGAATTCATTCTCATCTATGGATGTATTTGGCCACTCACAATTATGACACACACATGTGAGTAAGCAGAATGAGTCCACATTCTTTAAAAGTTTACTTGTTCCATTTTATTTGTCTGTGTGACATTCAAGTGGCAATTTTCCAATAGAAAAAAAAAAAACTAGTGATAATTTAACCTTAAGGATAATATCAAACTAGGCAAAGCTATAGTTGTCAAAGTTTGTTCTTAAATTGGAGATTCCTAGTATATATGACTACCCATCCCCACTTCAGATGGCATGAAAATCCATATTCATATTTTCCTTTGTATCAATGGAAATTTTCACTTTGCAGTTCTGGACCAGATTAAGGCTTCATATCTGCCATTTTTCAAGACACACCACTATTGTACGTTTTTGCCATTCCATTACATGAATGCCATAACTCTACAACAATAATATTTGTTTCTTGGGGCTGGAGAGATGACTTAGCAGTTAAGGTGCTTGCTCCCCAGTACCCACATAAAACCAGATGCACAAGGTGGTACACACATCTGGAGTTTGTTTGCAGTGGTTAGAGGCCCTGACGTGCCCATTCTCTATCTCTCTCTCTCTCTCTCTCTCTCTCTCTCTCTCTCCTTCCCTCTCCCCCTCTCTTTCTTCCTCTCTCAAAAATAAATAAATAAAATATTTTTTAAAAATTAGTTTCTTCATTTGTTGCTTACCTAAATAATACAATGTATTATGCCAATTAAAATAGGCACATCTCTAGAAAGCCCTTAGAAAGATTTAATTGTAGCAGCAGACTGATATGTAAGATGGTATTAAGCATAGAATTGTTTTTCATATCATCTTCTGATCTCAATTCCTGTATTTATGAAAATTAATTTAGATTTAAATTCTGTGTCCTCAGGATTTGGAACCCTGTGACTCAATGATTCTATAAATACTGTTAAGATTAAGCTGAACCTTTTTAAAGGTTATTTATAAAGAATGATAGGGGATTTTTTTTGGCATATGTATGGGCATGTATAGTATGTGTGTATATACATTTTATGTATATGTGAGTGTGGGCATGTGCATGATATGGCATATGTGTGGAGGTCAAAAGACAACTTCGAGAATGGATCCTCACCTTCTGCCCTTTAGGGGGAAGGGTCTCTCATTGTTCACACTGTTTGTTGCTGTGCCACCAGGCTAACTGGGCGATGAACTTCTGGGCAGTTCCTCTGTCCCCACCTAGGAGTAATGGAGTACAAACACTAGCTCTAAAAAGTCTGGCATCTGAATTCAGGTTCCCACTGAGCTATCTCCCCAGCCCTGGATATTTTCAAGTAATTTTCACTGCCTCTTTTATAAATGTATGACACAATTGTGAATTTAACCACTTACAGTGTTCATAAATGTCAGTGTAATGGCAGGGTCTTGCTGAAATTGTTCGACCTCTGTAGGAAGAGAAGAGGTTGAAATACTGAACACCTGTTATGAAACCATATCCCCCAGTCCTGGTATTGTGCAGAAAATGGTCTTTGTTGGTATTTATCCTCCAGTGGAAAGATGATTAGAAGAGGCAGGAGCAGCAGCCTCCCAGGTTCCTGATAGTATGACAGACATACTAAGGTGGTTCCTGGATGGACCAGTAGCTTTGGCAAAGAGACAGGTGACAGTTTTCTGAGGGAGGTGGAATAAAGCTTAGTGCCCTCCAAATGACCCGAATAAATTGAGAGAAAGAGGAAAAAAGATCCAGATAAGAAGAAAAGTGTGACAGAAATGAGGGAAGATGGAAAAAAGAAGTAAAGAGAGAATAAAGGGGATGATATAATCTACTTTAACAATTAAAGATTAAGATTTATGTAAAATAAAGTTTTAGTTCTTTTAATCCTCAACTTAGTTACTGGTTTAGTACTGCCAAAATAATTTTTCATGTAAAATCTAATAATTAATAGATACAATTTAGGGAATACTACTGTGATTGACTAGTAGAAAGAAAACTTAAAAAAACATGTTGAGAAATGTTGTTTATATTTATTCTTTCTTTTTTTTTTTTTTAAAGCATGTAACCCAGTCTAGCCTAGAACTTGCTATGTAGCCAAAGCTGACCTTGAACTTCTAATCTTTCTGCCATTACTTTTCAATTGGTGGGATTGCAGGCATGTGCCACCACACCTGGGCATATTTATAGTTATTCTCAAGAATTCTTTTAAGGTTATCTCAGTCCTATGGTTACAGCATATTTGTCGAGAATTAATATCCACATTTTTGAAACATATGTTATACGCATTCACTCCTGATCCTCTTCTGTAAACTGCCATTTGTTCCTTACCCCTGCATTAGCCCCATTGCATGTGTTTATATGAAAACATACATATTATTTATTAATTAATCTGCACGATATTTTACTGTCCAATAATTAAAGAAAAAATACTTCGAAGAAGACAGGTAGATAGGAAACATGTCTAGCCCAGTGCTTGGCAACACATGTGTTCCCTGAGGATGAACTGATTTGGCCCTTCTAGGTAATTGAACACAGTGGGCTGAGTATATGTACGGGAGTATTATATTTTGAATGTTCTCCAAGATCCAAAAGTAAAAAGATTGACACTGTTAGAAAATGGTGAAACCTACATACATCATATAAGAGTTTTTAGAGTTTTGGTCATTCCTTGAAGTGGAATCTGGAACTCCTCTTCTCTTCTCTTCTCTTCTCTTCTCTTCTCTTCTCTTCTCTTCTCTTCTCTTCTCTTCTCTTCTCTCCTTCTACCCATTAGATGAGTAGTTATGCTACACATTGCACTTGCAACATGTTATGCTGCCTTGCCATCCACTCAAGGGAAGGTGACCAAATGATGGCCTAACACCTGTTTTGTGAACCAAAACAAAGCCAAGCGGCCCTATTATCTCATGAGATTTTGGCCAAAAGAGGAAGAGTTTGTGAGTCCTAGATTTTATGTAGAGAAGCTTGGGAGATGGCTCCGTGGGTAAAGCACTTCTTGTACAGGCCTGAGGACTTGAGTTCAGCTCCTCAGCACCCACATAAATGTCAGGCAGGGCAGCACTGTGGCATCTTTCTATAATGCCAGACCTCCTCAAAGAAAACTAACAGATAGACTAGCCAAACCGGTCATCTTATGTGAGAGTTGCTGCCTATAGTGTGGAGAGCAAGAGAGGCAGACACCTGACATCAGCCTCTGGTCTCTACACACATGCACAGACACACATGCACTGGCACACATGAGCATGCCAAAAATAACTAATATTTCATCTGTAACATACCTTTCCTTTATTTTTCTGGAGTCTATGAAATGTATTATTTCATTTTTAGTGTCTTAATTGGTTCAATAATTTGTGAGGAATAATGAGATTGAGGTTATATCATACATTGCCAATGGGCTTGACTCTCTTCTATTAAGGTTTTTGATTCTGTTAATTTTTTTAAATTTAATTTTATTTAGTTGAGAGAGAGAGAGAGAGAGAGAGAGAGAGAGAGAGGGCTAGAGAGAGAGGGAATGGGGACACCAGGGTCTTCAACAGCTGTAAACGAACTCTAGACGCATGCACCACATTGTGCATCTGGCTTACATGGGTCCTAAGACATCAAACCTAGGTCACTTAGCTTTGCAGGTCAAGAGCCTTAACTGCTAAGTTATGTCTCCATACCTAATTCTGCTAAATTTTAATGTTTTAAGAATAATTTCATGGGAAATGCAATGGAAAGAAGATATTAGACTAGGATTCATTTATGAAACCTGGATTAGGATTGAGTATGAAAAATAAATAGAACCTCAAAGGAGCAGGCCTAGCTAATGGTCTTCCTCACTCTTGGTGAGAACTCTGCAGATACATCAGCCAGAATTCTACTTTAAATGGCTTGTTTTTGAGTAAGGTCACACTCTAGCCAAGGCTGACCTAGAACTCACTCTGTAATTATAAACTGACCTCAAATTCACAGCAATCCTCCTAACTCTGCCTCCTGAGTGCTGGGATTAAAGCTGTGTGCCACCACACCCAACCTCTTGCTTTAACTTTTGAAAGCCTGGCTTTTACCACACACACACACACACACACACACACACACACACACACACACACACACACCAGTCAAGAAGTATCTTATAAATAGAATCCCTTTAAATAAAATTTAGTATTGCTATTTGCAGAGCCTTAAATTTACTGAGATAAAATTACTTACAAAGAAATGAACTGTGTGTGCCCTTCTCACCCCAGCCTAGAGGAGGTATTTTGTTTTTGTCTATATATGCTTCACCCATTATAATAAATTTAGTTAACATGTGTTTCTTTGCCCACTATCTTTTCTGATGAGTAAGGCAAGATGAAGAAAAGTCAATATTCATGCCACTGGTAGGAAATTCTCACTTTAACTGATCTGTTCTTTCAACCTGTCCTCCCACTTCTCCTGTTGCGCTCAGAGAAGACAGTCTTTCCGATTACCCAAGGACTGTTCACTGGGAAACCATCAAAGAAATGAAAAATTTAAAAGTCAGGGCTAAAGTCTTACTTGAGTAAAGGAGGTTGCATATGGCTAAGAATTGAAGATGTAGAATGGGAAATGTGGGAGGCCTGTGAGAGAAGCAGTAGAGAAATTCTGTTCGATAAGGCCAACAGAAATGTTCTTACAAGGCATTTGAATTTCTACTTCACTCAACAATTCATGGGCATTCCTTAAACCTGTTACTCATTCTCTGACAATGTAGGCTGTTGTGGTTCCACTGTGACTTGGATTGCTTTCTCTCTTCCTCTGTACAAGCATGCTGGCTGAGAAGCATTCCTGGGCCATAGCAGAGTAGAAAGCTGCCTTCCATTCATATCATGCTGATTGTGGCATCAATTCCAATGGGAGTGATTGCATCTAGAAACATTCTGGACAAGGAATTTGTATATTTCACATCCTGTTCCTCACATGTAACCTTGCATAAATTTAGAAACATTTTTATTTGTGTGTGTTTGTGTGTGTGTGTGTGTGTGTGTGTGTGGTGTGAATATATGCATGTATGTGTGTTTATATACATATGTGTGTGTGTTCGTATGCATATGAGCAAATGTTAGTGTTTGGATATGCTTACATGTGGGTAGGAGGCCAGAGGTTGACATCATGTGTCCACCTGGGAGACTCCCCACCTTTTGAAATAGAATTTCTCACTGAACCTAGAGCTATTCATTAAGAATAACTAACGCAGTGTGCCCTAGCTATCCTCCTACCTCTGGAGTGAGGTACATGTCACATGGGTCCTGGAAATGTGAACTCCGGTCCCCACACTTCTGTGAGAAGCACTTTACCCATTGCCATCTTGCCATCTTCTTCCCTGTCTGAATTTCAAGATTTCTTTCAACACTTTCTGTCATCATCCTTAAAATTACATAAGTGATATTTGTGTTTCATTTCAAACATATTTCTGGGGTAAATTAATGTTATGGTTTTGAAATGTTTTATGTATGCTAATTGGTAATATTTAAGATAATTTACATTCTTTTGGCCATTATACGTATATTTTCATACATATTTTTCTACTGACTCAACCAAATAGAACATATATGTGCTTTTATAATGGTAAAATGATGTTTACTATAGAAAATGTTAAAAATCTCACTCAAGAATTGAAAAAAAATCAAGTGTAATATCATAAGAAATAACTAAACCAAGGAATTGTGACATAAACATTTTAATTTCATAATATAATTCTCATATACACACATATCTGGGCATTTTTGTAAATTGCCTTATTCTCAACATATCCAGTGCATATTCCTATGCTTCAGTTCTATTTTCACGTCATCAAGTCTAGCCACCATATTTTGACTTCAGTTGAATTTCACCAAGCACATAGCAACTGTGCCTTGGTAAAAACAGAATTTCAATAGATGGGCTTCCTTTTTAAAAAAAAAAATTATTTATTTATTTTTATTGACAACTTCTTTAATTGTGGACAATATCCCATGGTACTTCCCTCTCTCCCCCCACTTTCCCCTTTGAAACTCCACTCTCCATCATATCCCCTCCCCCCTCTCAATCAGTGTCTCTTTTCAGTTTGGTGTCATCATCTTTTCTTCCTATTACGATGGTCTTGTGTAGGTAGTGTCAGGCACTGTGAGGTCATGGATATCCAGGCCATTTTGTGTCTAGAGGAAAACATTTGGATACTCTTCCTTTGGCCTTTTTTTTTTTTTTTTTAATATTTTATTATTTATTTATTTATTTGTGAAATCTGCGCCAGGGCCTCCAGCCACTGGAACAGATGCATGCATCATCCCATTGTGCATCTGGCTTAAGCCTAGTCCTCGGTCTCACAGGCAAGCGTTTTCCTTTGGCCATCTCTCCAGCCCGGCTCTTACATTCTTTCTTCCCCCTCTTCCACAATGGACCCTGAGCCTTGGAAGGTAGGTTTGAGATATTTCAGTGCTGAGCACTCCTCTATCCCTTCTTCTCAGCACCATAGTGTTTAGTCATCCCAATGTCACCACCATCTGAAAAGAGAAGCTTCTCTAACCAAAAGTGAAAGTAGCATTAATATATGGGTGTGGGCATTAAGAGAAGTGTTTACTGCACACTTTGGTGAGCATAGTATATACATTTAGCATGACACCAGCAGATGTTACACCCCTAGGGCTTATAACTACCCCTGTTGTAGGTTTTCTGTATCAGGGAAGTATTCCCTCATGTGGAGCAGGCCTCCAGTCCAGTTAGAGAGCTGTTGGTTTCCCACATAACAGACATGCCACTATTGCACCCATTGGCTCATTTGGCCTGGCTGGCCAAAATTTAAAGCTTGCAGTGTTCACTGTTGAGTACCTTCACTGGTGTTTTCTCTCTCCCACTGAACTGCATGCAGCATAGCTTTTTCCAACTTTCTGCCAGCTGGTCCACCTGGAAGAGGCTTTCAGCTCAGCTCCAGCAGTAATTCTCAGTGACCTTGCTGCCCAAGTATGTGGAGTCTTCAGCAATATGGCCTTACCATCTATTCCTGGTGGGAAATCCAGGGCCTCAGCAATGGCCTATCATGTTTTGGGGGTATCTGTGACCTCCCCAGCCAACAACTCACTAGAAGGTATCTCCTCCCTGGCACTGAAAATTTTCTAGTAACAATCTATGGCTTCTGAGTGTTCCATTGTCCAGAATAGTAGGTTTCCCTATGACTTATTTATATCCTCTTAGATTTTGATTAGCCCTCCCTCCACCATTCCTTTACCCTTTACACTATTCTCTTCCCCTGATATCACTTAGGCCTTTTCACCTGCAACAATCTGTTCTTCTACTTACAGATATACAATACCATCCTATTAAGTCCCCCCTCCCTCCCTTTCTATTTCTTTTATATCCCCTTTCTAGCTTACTGGCTTCTGCTACTGAGTTTTTATTTTTACTCACATAGATGGGCTTTCTTCACGGAATTACTTAAAGCACTGATCACTACAACATTAAGTGTCTTTAAAGATTCTTCTCTGTTCTCTGTTCTTACTGATAAATTGAAGCCATTATATGTAACGAGGACTTTTTTTTTTTTTTTTTTTTTTTTTTTTTTTTTTTGTCATTTTCCTTTCCTCTTAGTTTGTTGCCCAGCCCAACTGCCAACAGCTGCTTGCATCCCGCTGGTACGATGAGTTCCCAGGCTGGAGGAGAAGACACTGGGCAGTGAAGATGGTGACATGTTTCATAATAGGACTTCTTTTTCCTGTCTTCTCCGTGTGCTACCTGATCGCTCCTAAAAGCCCACTTGGACTATTCATCAGAAAGCCATTTATCAAGTTTATCTGCCACACGGCCTCCTATTTGACCTTTTTGTTCCTGTTGCTGCTTGCCTCTCAACACATCGACAGGTCAGACTTGAACAGGCAAGGTCCACCACCAACCATCGTCGAGTGGATGATATTACCGTGGGTCCTGGGTAAATGTGTTACTATAGAAAATATAATAAAAACGTGTTACTTCCATGGAATTTATTGTTCAGAAAGAATATTTTGTTAATGTTGGACATAGCAGTACATATAACCATGGTAGCTCCAAGACTTAATCAGTACAACTAAACCAGTATTTTGCAAACTCTCAAAGAAAGCCTATGAAGGAAAGCTTTATGCTTGTAGGATTCCAGATTTTAATGACTTCAAACCCCACAAATTACCTTCTAGGTTTGTTTACTTGTTTGTGTTTTAAAGCTTTTCAATATTTTATTACCATATGTAATATTTTGCTCTCCTTTGCTGAACTGAACCAAGATCCTTTGCATGAGCTAGGAAAGGGTTTTACCATTAACAAGCATATCCCTACCCTTAGTTTTTTTTTTTTTTTTTTTATAACATGCCTTATAAAGATATGTATAGCTGGGCGTGGTGGTGCACGCCTTTAATCCCAGCACTCGGAAGGCAGAGGTAGGAGGATCGCAGTGAGTTCAAGGCCACCCTGAGACTACTTAGTGAATTCCAGATCAGCCTGAGCTACAGTGAGACCCTACCTCAGGAAACAAAACAAAACAAAACCAAAGATATGTATAGATCACTGAAAAAAATATTGATTGTATACATAAAGAAATTTCAACTATTTTTAAAGACTTTTATTTAAAATTTTTTACAGTTAGAAAAGCAGGAAATTTAACTATAGGCTGTTTGCCAGCTATCTATATTTTTATCATAGCTATATAATTATTTTAGATCTTCCACATGTCAGAGGAAAATAGGGATTTTTATTTACCAAAAAACCTTGTTTTTCATTCCTTTTGCTATTGTAACCATAGTTAAAATTTGCATTATAATTTTTTCTGCATCCTACTGTAGTTTGCTGAGAAATCACATTTCCTCAATTTACCTCATCATCTTAAATCTCTGTGATATAATATACATCCCATTAGAAAATATAACAAATTTCATATTCTCAAAAGATCTATTTGGGTTAACTTCAAAACTGCTGAGGAGACTGTAAAGTGAGGCAAAGCTTGAAAAAGAGAAGACAGCCTGTCTGAATATGACATAGATTATTTTTTGATTCTGAAAGATATAAATACTCTAAGTAATAGGAATAAAAACATTCATCATGAGAGATTTGATGGTGCACATATGCCACTAATTTTTAATACATCTCAAGTGAACTTGAGAGTAGATAATAATTCATCAAAAATACATAAATTGTGATCTTGGGCTGGAGAATTGGCTTAGTGGTTAAGGTGCTTGCCTACAAAGCCAAAGGACCATGGTGTGATTCCCCAAGACCCATACATAAGCCAGATGCACAAGGTGGCACATGCATCTTGAGTTTGCTTACAGTGGCTGGAGACCTTGGTGTGCCCTCTCTCTCTCTCTCTCTCTCTCTCTCTCTCTCTCTGCCTCTCTCTCAAATAAATAAATTAATTAAGAAAAATACTCTTGTTTTTTTTAAAAAAAGTACATAAATTGTGATCTTGCTTAAATTAAAAGGAACATTTACATCCTTTAGAAGTATCCTTTTCAAAAATAAACTTTGCAGTCCGGTGTGGTAGTGCACGCCTTTAATCCCAGCACTTGGGAGGCAGAGGTAGGAGGATTGCTGAGAGTTCGAGGCCACCCTGAGACTACATAGTTAATTCCAGGTCAGCCTAGACCAGAGTGAGACCCTACCTAACAAAACCAAAAAAAATAAATAAATAAATAAATAAATAAATAAATAAATAAATAAATTTTGCCATTACATTTGGTATCAAAGAAAAAATTCCATTGCCTAATCTCACTTAAGTTATGTATCTTACATGAGGAATGTACTTTTATGTGATATTTTTCATACAAATTTGTTTTGAGCAAATTCTTACAGAAGAATTTAAGACATTGTCTACCATTTATGGGTAAACTTGAATGTCTAAAAATCTGATTTCTCTCGTGGAATACACATATCATTTAGAAAAAATATCACAGATGCAGAATCACTTGCACATATGTAGGCTTTCTAGTCTTCATTCAATCCATGAAAGTGTATTAAGCACTTACAATGCAGGCAGTGACTTGTGTGACTATGATATGAATATCTAAAAAGCATTTGGCTTATGGAATATATATATATATATATATATATATATATATATATATATATATATATATGTTTGGTAGGGTTTCACTGTAGCCCAGGCTGACCTAGAATTCACTATGTAGTCTTCTCAGGGTGGCCTTGAACTCACAGCAATCATCCTACCTCTGCCTTCCAAGTGCTGGGATTAAAGGTGTGCACCACCACACCTGGCTATGGACCATAAATTTTGCTGGAAGAAATAGGTAATAAATTCATGGTCACAGTGATAGAAAATGTTAAGTGTTGTAAAAAATAGGCATTACAAACTTTGAGCAACTTCTGCAATTAAAAATTATTGATTCCTTCCTATGTGTGAATTTTTTCATCAGAATATTTCTTGAAAGTTGTATGAAAGAAACCCCATCCAAACCTCAGCTACATGGCTAATGTACAGATTTAATTCTAAGAACCATAATTCCAGCAGATTGGCACTATCTGCCAGAGGCTACATTTTCTTAAAGGTATTTGGACTATAAAGAGTTAATTTATCTTGGAAGATTTAGACGAAAAGTCATTTCTTAGATAAAAAAAAAAAAAGATCCATGTGAAACATCATCTTGCTTAAACAATATGGCATGAGAAAAAGTGTTTATAAATCAAGTGGATTTGTTAACATAGTTAGTTTACTGTCCCCAAAGCTTGTGCGTTTGAGTGCCTAGCAGCTAAGGCTGAATTCTAAGTGCTGTAGAAATGGGTAAGGATAAATGTTGTGTGCTATGCTATGGGACTTCTGTGGGAAAGGCACTGAACTTGAATACCTGCAGTAGGCTATACCTCTAGAGGGACTGTTAACTTGTGGACAATCACAGAGTTTAGGATTTTCAGTGTCTTCATCTGTATGATGGCGGATTTGTAGTGGCTGACATTGTAGTGGCTGCCATCGTTAGGGAGAGTTACTGTTATGATGAAGGGGCAGGGCGTGGGGGCAGGAATGCTTCAACCTTTTAACCAAAAATGTGATCTAGAGTAAAAGGCACAGCCTGATTTGATGACTGTATTGATCAGTGTTCCTCACCCAGTACTGACACCTGATACATGAACCATCTTAAGTTTCAGTCCCTTTGCAGGACATTCAGATTGATAACAATAATGCAAAGTGACTTATGTAAATGATCAGAGTGTCCTAGCTTGTTAATTGTTATAATAGGTTAAAACTCTGCCTACAGATTTTCTTCAAGTCTGCATGCATTGACCTGTGTTTTCAACCCAAATCACCTCTGTGAATGACGAGGTACCGTAATATATATTTATACTAAATTTAGCTTTCTTGCATGCTCAGAAGCTATCCCCAAACACATGTACATGAGAAATGTTCATTCATATATCTCATTTTGCTTACCCCTAAAAAATATTCATTTGTTTTATATATTTAAGGATTTTTTTTTTTGGATGGAAAAGTTCTTCAAGTTTAACGCTTATCTTCTCAAACCAATTCCTTTTTCACAAAACATTGTTTTATTGGGGAATTATGTTATTTTTATACTGTTTCATTCACAAGAACTGTGCTCAGTTGTGTAGACCCAGAATCTATCTACATTTAAACTAATGGAGCAATAGTGTTTTATGTTTCCTCTACATCTTTCCTATTAAAGCTCATCATGGTATTGACTACTGAAATTTAACTCCTTTCAGTATTAAGTCTTTTTAGAAAATAGTCTACATTGGCTTTGATATCCCTCTGCAGTGACATCATTGGTACATTGTAACTCATCCAGTCAAATTAATTTTTCCTCAGAGTTGCTTGTATTAAATGTTATGGACATTTCTATTCCCCCAGAGTATAAATATATCTTCTTTCATTTAAAAAAAATGAAACACTCCACAACTAGGAGCATAGTTCTTTTTAAATATTTTCTTTTTATTTATCTATTTATTTGACAGAGAGAGAGGGAGAGAATGGGCGTGCCAGGGCCTCCAGCCACTACAAAGGAAGCCCAGATTTGTGTGCCCCCTTGTGCATCTGGCTAACATGGGTCCTGGGGAATCGAACCTAGGTCCTTTGGCTTTGCAGGCAAGTGCCTTAACCGCTAAGCCATCCTTCCAGCCCCACAGATTTAACTCTAGACATCTTGGTGTATAGTTCTGAGCAATGAGGTAAAATAATCACAGATAATTTTTTAGAACTCTCGCCATAAATATGTAATGCTACCCATGTGATTATTAATGTGTTTCTCAGACTGATCAGGTGGGAAAGTTAGGAAAATAGTGAAATGTGTGATTAAATACTCCCATAGTCCCGGTGACAGAACTGGGTTTTTGAGAGAGGAGGACAGCACATGCCTGGTCAGACCTGCATCGTCTAGTGTTCTGCTGCAGCAGGATCCAGGCTCTTGATTGATGCAGTTGGATTTTAACAAGTAATGTTGGGGGCGTGACATAGAATATTCATAGAAGAAACTCCTTTTTTACACTTACATGGAAACTAAGTGTATTTTTGTGTATAATGAACATATTGACAATGCACCTAGATTGTACTAGCAGTTTTATCTCAAGCAGAGATTGTTTCAGTAGAGGATATAGAATTAAACATAAGCAACCCCCCAAAAAACTTGAGATTCTAGTTTACAGAACTTCTTACATCCCATTTGAATTCTTCCTCATGGTCTGTTATAACTAAACTGTAACAACCAAATGTGTGCCTTACCTTATTATTTTGCCCAAAAGTGAATGTGTGTGCATATGTGCACTTATGCGCTCAGGCATGCACACACACTTGATATGTAGACATGTAATCAACTTGACAAAAATACGAGATGTATCACATTTTTATAAAAGCAGTAGCACTTTGGTGATGGTTATCATGTATTAACGGCAGAAAATACTTTGCTCCCAAGAGGAAATGAAATGTCTGCTAAAGTGACTGGCATTATGATAGTGCCTAAGAATATGCCACGATTAAACAGCATGTAAATCTATGCACAGTGAGAGTGAGGATGCGAAGGGTGAACTGAGGAAAAGATGGAACATAGGAAGAGATCTCGGCTGCGTTAAAAATAGAGCTTATTGAATTCCTAGGCATAACTAAGAACTGCTCATAACATCCAGCTCATCCATCTTGCTGTAACGCAGACTTATTTAGCATTCTTTCTTTAGCAACATTGGCTTCTCATTTACATGATGTATTGTATATTTTATAGCTTAAAAGGTTGATATTAACAAGTCTGATACTTTCAACAGATATGCCAACAGAAAAACGTGGAATGAAAAACAGTGTTTGGATTCTCATTTTGATATCCATAGGAACTAACAATCTATATCTATATACATGTGTGCATGTGTGTGTGTGTGTGTGTGTGTGTGTGTATTCATATATGCATATATATATATATATATATACTATTCATTTATGATATATATATATATATGCTTGTATGTGTATATATATCTATTCACACACACACATATATATACATAAACACATTTGCTTTTGTGTATATATATATATCACACACACACATATATATATATATAAATATATTTCACCAAAAGATATATATATATATATATATATATATATATATATATATATATTTTTTTTCACACACATATATATACATATATAATACATATACATATATACATACACACACACATTCACACTTGCTTTTTGTGATCATTTTTGTTTTGGTGCTAGGGAATGAACTCAAGGCCTTGTGCATGCTAACCATGTGATCTACCACAGAGCTACGCCTCCAGCCACCCAGTTCCTCATCTTTTTCTCTAATAGTCACTAAGATCCTATGGTTTCAAGCACTTATACTTTCAGCCTAGTCCCTCCATTATCTTTATCGTCAAGCAGCTACAAAAGACATTCTTTTAATTATAAGAAGCTACCTGATAGCTTTACCACTATCATAATGCTCACCTAATCTCTGAAAACTTGGCTTATTCACACACAGACTCAAACACAGCTACAGAATATATAATTATATATTTTAAACAATAACCTAATATTCAAAGAGTTGCTAATATATATACACTTTTCTATCACTTTGTAAATGTGCATGTTTGTCGTATATGTTGTGTGGTGTGTGTATGGTGTATACACTTGAGTGTGCGTATGTGTGCACACATTGAGAGGCCACAAAAGAACATCTGGTGTCCTCTGATATTGTTCCTCCACATTATTGTCCTGAGAAGTACTCTCCTATTGAATCTAGAGCTGTAATTTTCTTTCAGACGTAGCTGACCAGTGAGCTCAGAAAGTCTCACTCCCCACAGTCTCCACTTCCCCCAGGGCTAGGGTTCCAAGTGTGCATGACCACACTTGATGTCTTATGTGGGTTCCTAGCATCACACTAAGAGATATCAGGCCCTCACCCTCACATTTAGTGGCTAAGTGCTCTTACCTGATGGGCCATCTCTCTACCTTAAAGACACTTTTTATAGAGTTATATGTACTCACAGGAAAATTCAGAGGATGGACTTATAGACTTATCTTGCGTGTATACACATACTAATGAGGAGTAAATGATTTTTTTAATATTTTATTTATTTGGAGAGAGGAGAGAGAGAATGGGCATGCCAGGGCCTCCAGCTACTGCAAACCAAACTCCAGATACATGTGCCTCCTTGTGCATTTGACTCACTTGGGTACTGGGGAATCAAACCTAGGTCCTTAGGCTTTGCAGACAATTCTCTTAATCACTAAGTCATCTCTCAAGCCCTAAATGACTTCTTTATAGGAGAAAAAATAGATTCTTTTAGACCATAAAAGAACAGTCCAAATCTAACACTCCAGAACAGAAATCTATAAACCTTCAAAAAATCTTTGGCTGCCTGACTCAGATGGTACAAGGACGAGAGAAAAAGACAGGAAAGGAAGATATGATTGATTACAAAAGTAATCCAAAGTAAAAAACATAGAGGTATGCTTGAATTTTCATTACTATAAAATAAAAATAGTAACAGTTATGACAATAAAAATATTAGAAACTCAACAGGTCATGTTCTGTGAACTTCGGAGGAGTTTAACTTTACCCCAATTTGACTATACTAAATTATATGAACATCTCATTTCACAGAGAAAAACCAGGCTTTCAGAATTCACATTCTTGTCTAAAATCAAGGAGCCAACAAATGGGAGATACATCAAACTCCATTGCCTCCCAAGTTTGATACACTGAGTTAGAAGTGGCAGAAACTTTAGAAACCAAAATCTCCTTAACAACACCCTCCACTTCTTTTGCCCCTTAAATGTTTACATAGATTAAATGTGAGTGAATTGTGTGCATGGCTCATTAAATGGATAACTCTATATGAGATGTACATTGGATATGATTTAATGTAATTTTGAATATCACCTTTTCCAAAACAATGAACCTATTACTACCACCATAATAATCTTACCACTCCTGTATTCTCCTTTACCTTGCTCTCTAGTCTAGAACACAGAATGTGGCTCTCTACTACTGAAACATGCAAGAGAGAGAGGGAGAAAGAGAGAGGGAGGGAGAGACAGAAGGTGTATGTATGTATTTAGGGGATGCCCAGAACAACATAAAGAGGTAAATGCAATTCATTGCCTTCATTGGTTGAAAAAAATATTCAGAACTTTATTTTAATTGGAAAGTGTTAATCTTTTTAGTTAAAAAATTCAATTCATTCACACAAAATATATATTTAGAAGTTACTGATACTCATTGCAAAAGTTATGTAAGCAATGACTTGGGGAAATATCTATTTTCCCATCTATGTAAAAAGTCTATACTTTAATATTAATGGAAAACTTTTAATTAATCAAAATTCTATAAAAAGAATATCATTGCATTGTTAGAAATTTCCATTTGATTTTTAAGGAACTGATATAACCATTTAAGGAACTGTATAAACCATCAGATAATCCAGAATTCTCAATTTAATACATTCTAATCTTAATCTAAAAATAACATAAAATTCCTTCTTAGTAAATTTTGAAAATATGTATTTCCTTAATTCTATATTCCTACATATCACTCTAATGTCAAAATAATGATGTCAAAACTGTCATGGCTTAAGGGTTTTCCCAAAGTCTCCAAATTAAGGTTGTATATTCTCTGTTCCATGAAGGCGGTCATTCCCTATGGTCTTCTGCTAATCCATAGGTACTGTGGACTTGGAGGAGAAACTCAGTTATCATCCTCGTTAGTTGATTTAGAAGCTGCCGTGGTACTTTTTTTTAAATTTTTTAAAATTATTTTATTTATTTTTGGAGAGAGACACAGAGAGAGACAGACAGAGAGGGAGGAGACAGAGAATGGGCATGCCAGCAGTCTCTCAGCTGGTGAGAACGAAATCCAGATGTCCAGATGTGTGCGCCCCCTTGTGGGCAAGTGCGGCATTGCGCCCTTGCGTCACGTTGCATCTGGCTAAACGTGGGACCTGGAGATTGGAACCGGGTTCTTAGGCTTAGCAGGGAGGCGCCTTAACCGCTAAGCCATCTCTCCAGCCCCAGCGGTACTTTTAAAACACTCAAGATTACAATTCTGGAATCAAATTTCATGCAAATTTTGAGCTCATGTAACAATTGCTAGGAAACCAACTCACTGGATTCCAGATGCAAAGTGGTTTTTCTTTGTCTGGCAAGTCTCGTAGGTCACCCTAAATCAGATGTTGCCCCTTGTTACTTAATGCTATCTCTATTAGATATCAAGTTCTTGAAATGCTGAATCGTTAACAAGTAGGCTCAGGGCTGGAGAGATGACTTAGCATTTAAGGCACTTGTCTGTAAAGCCGAAGGATCCAGCTTTGATTCCCCAGGACTCATGTAAACCAGATGCACTAGGTGACACATGCACCTGGAGTTCATTTGTAGTGGCTGGAGGCCCTGACATGCCCATTAATTTCCTCTCTCTCCTCTCTCTCCTCTCTCTCTCTCTCTCTCTCTCTGCTTCTTTCGTTTTCTCTCTCTAAAATAAATAAAACAAATAAACAAAAATAAATAAAATAAAAAATAAACAGTTAAAAAAAAGTAGGCTCACTCCATTTTAAAACTTGAAGCTTGTATTCAGATTAATGATTTTTTCTCCTCTCAACGAAGGCCTGGCACTTGTCTTAGAAAATCAGAAATTATCTAGCTTTTGCTCCTGCTTCAGGTCCAACCATGTGGTGGAGGAAAAAATGTAAACTGTCTGTTCTCTCCATTCCCATTGCTTTAGGAAAGAGGGGTGACAGGTGCCAAAAGTCTTCATTACTTGACTGATACCCTGGCCACATCTCTGTCTTGAGTGCTTTGCCTCTCTGGAGATCTATTCCCCAGTGCCTGTGTAACAGACGTTGACCGTCCACTCTCCTGAGGGATATTGTGATCTCTACATTGTCTCCACATAGCTGGGCTTGCTCAATCAAATTCAACTGTGCCTGACACCTTCTAGTCTCTCAACCAACCCCAGTACTCACCAATCCATCCCTACTGGGATTCTGTGGCTCTAACAAGTCCCTCATCCTCCTTTGCCTCATGCATTGCCTCCACTAAAACACCACAGACAGAACTTTCTTGCTTAATGCTATCTCCATGACATATCAATTTCTGGAAACTTTTAATTGTTAGACAGTAGGCTCAGTCCATTTTAAAACTTGAAACTTGTAACCAAGTGGTTACAAGTCAAGAAGTCAGGCTGCCACCAGCCACCCCAGTGACATGTCTCATGATTCTCCAATTTTTTGATATGCTTGACCAGGGAGAGACAATGCCAGTCGATAGCCAAAGTATATGGCCCAGCAAGGAGTGAAGTACCAATTTCTTCTTGTGAAAATTCACAGTATTGAAAGATTTTCTTGGAGTCTCTTTCATTTGAATTAAGAATACAGGGCTGATTAGATTGCTTAGTGGTTAAGGCCTTTGGCTGCAAAGCCTAAGGACCCATCTTCAATTCCCCAGGACCCACATAAGCCAGATATACAAGGTGGAACATGCATTTGGAATTCATTTGCGGTGGCTGGACACCCTGATCCACCCATTCTCTTCTCTCTCTCTAGCTCTGCCTCTCTCTCTCAAATAAGTAAATAAAATATTTTTTAAAGAAGAGAATAGTAATTAATCTTATCTTTGATATTTATTCCCCAATAACACAAAAACTTCACTGTCGCCCAAGAGTGTTTTCTCCTTACGGGTCATGGGATGAAGGAACAGGTTTTTGATAATAGAAATTGTTCTATGATTTTATTTTATAACCCTCAAAAAGAAAAGTTGATAGTTTTTTTTTTTTTTCAAGTTGCCTTCAGAAAGTGGACTTTGTGGACTCTTGTCTCCGTCTTAGCTTAGATTTTAAGTACACGCTGAGTCCATCGGAGCTGCCTTGAACCTTACTTTCTCCTAGGTGTGGTATAATGCCACTCTCTGCTATGGGAAATAACATAGTATCACAATTACTTTTGGAACAGAAGCCGACTTCCGACTGGAGACTCCTTTTTTATCCTCTGATTTGAACAACAAAACAAAGCAAGGTTCCAGCAGGGAGAAATTCTTTGTGCTTTTACTTCCATTGATTGGGTGTGTCAGCATGGCACTGAGTTTTCTGTAAAGAGACTCTGAGGTCAGATCCCTGACAGCAGGGCTTGAATAAGAGTCCCTTGGAAGTTGCCTTTTGTGCAAAGGTGGCTCACTCTTTCTTTTGCTTTTTGTGTGCTGTGTGTTTAATTACCTAAAGCAAGACGGGCAAGGCCAGGGATCTCTTTTCAGTTACACAACTTTCACTTGAAATCTTGAAATTGGGGCGGGTAAATGTGGCACATGAGAAAGGTTGACTCCTTTGGATCCTCACAGCCAGCTTCGCAGGGCAGGCTACAATAAATAGTACATGCATGCACCTGAGTGAAATAAATAAATAATCTTCCAGCCATCCGGAAGTGTTGTTAAAAGGACGTTTTCTGACTGTTTCCACTATGCACTTTCTTCTCTTGGTCCTCACAGTCATGACATCAAGCCATGTAACGAAGCTTCCACCATGACTCTGAGAAATCATGTCATCTGTTTATAAACAGAAAGAGACGTTTTGAAATGTTCCATTATGGGAACAGAACAAACATTCTATGACTCAAGTGCCCACAAGCTTTGTCCTCTTTGGCTCGTTTTTAGTTACCATGAATAGTTGACTGTTGGAATGTGCTTTTCAGTTAGTTATGAGCCTCCTCCCATTTTTCTAATGGCTGTTTGTTCAAAACTTCAGTGCATGTTCCCAGAAGAGATGAAACTAAGCATTTCACTGACATGATTATGGCAGGGAGCAATCAAACAGGTATGTGGTGATAAGAGTTTCATGGAATGATCTTCCACTTGGTGCTTTAAAAAAAATACAAATTTACCCAATAAGTCTTGTTAATTAAAATAAGTCAAGTTAATTAAAAAGTAATGGCATAAATTACAAGTTTCATCGGAATCTTTGATTTTCTCTATTTTGTGCTTTGCAAAAGTTAGAATTAAAGTAAAATTTTGTATGGTCAAGAAAATTGTATTTAATGTCATGGTGAACTCTGCAAAAGCTGGGCATATATCAGAATTCTGAGCTTTTTAGAAAATATTTGGAGTCATCTAGTTAAAATTTCCCATTGAAATTTCATTTCCTTGGGCCTATCTCATAAGAAGAGACTTCTCAGCTATTAGAGAATTCTCAAGTTAAAATGTGTCATTGCATTGAGCTCATTGCTGCTTCTTGATCAATTCTTCTCCATGGGCTTCTTCTGCTACCCAAAGCAATTAGCTCTAGCGTTTTTCTTCCTGTATACAACTACTCACAGAATATTTGAAGTTACCTATTTTGGAGATTGTTAATATGCATATTTTGCTTTCCAGTTTGAGAGATGTGGGTACAGTGATAATGCAATTTATCTTCAAGGGGCAATAAACATTAATGTTCTGATGGCTTAGCAGCCACTTTAAAATCTGTTTCATTTTCTAGTACAAACAAATTTGAAAGCAACTGGATCAGAAATGCATTAAGATAGGATGAACTTTAGAGATTACATAAGCCAGATTTTTACTCATGCCAGAATTTCTTCAGAAGACAATTGAGGAAATATATCCTTGACTGTCTATTCTTTTGCATTAAGGGTACAATTTGTGTTCTCTGGAGCAAGTCTGCATCTGCTTGTTCCTGGCAGTTTTTAATCTCTTATGGAAGCTATTTTAATGATCAATTATAATAAATTTGATAATATCAGTGAGAAGAAATGATGCCTGCACATTTATCTGATTGAAGTAGAATTCTTTTCTTGGAGTACAATTAATCCAACATCTCTTTGAAGTGTGATATATGAAAGAGAAAGGTTAGATGATTTAGCTAAGGTTACAGAACCAATTCCTGCTTCCATCCAGCCTCGTACCTCCCTCCTCTGACATAGTCTAGTTCTTATCACTAAGTCTTCAGCTGAAGGTTAATTTGAAATGCATTTGAGAAAAACAGCAATTTTATGGGGAGACAGCACAAAGGATAAAGTGCATGCTTTGCAAGTATGGAGACCTGAATTTAATACTCAGTGCCCACAAAAAAATTATAGGCTAGCAACACATGCCAGTACTTGGAAGGTAGAGACAGGACAATGGAGGGGTTTGCTGGCCAGCAAGTCTAGGCTAATTGGTGAACTCCTGCCAGTGACAGACTGTCTCAAAAAGTAGTAGACTGTGCTCCTGAGAAGAACACCAAGGCTGTCCTCTGGCCACACACTGGTGTCTCCACACACATACGAACACAAATACACACACTATACACAAAAATGAGAGAAAATAAAATGCCCCAACCATAGTGCTTTTAAGAGATTCTGATGTTCCACTAATAGCATTGCAAGAAGTGACACTGTCTCTTCAGGTGGTAGTTTCCCACATAAGCTATGGAGGCTGCATTCTAAGAATGTACCAAGGTAGCAAGAAGAAGCACCTTAGGTGTGGGAGAAGAGTGTCTCCATGGGTACCAAGTCCTTTTACCTTATCATATTAAGCAAATCAGTTTCCCATACCTCTAAAATCCAGTGCATGAATCACATCATATTCAATTCTGATAGACTCCTTTCTTCTATCACCTCCTTAATTCTTCAATCATACCTAAGTGCTCAAGAAATTTACTTATTAAAAGAAAAGCCTTATGACTAGCAAAATGGCTCAGAAGTTAAAGGTGTTGGTTGCAAAACCTGTTGGCCTGGGTTAATTCTCCAGCCAGCCAGGTGCAAAAGTGGTGCTAGTGTCTGACATTCATTTCTACTAGCAAGAGATTAGGGCATGCCCATGTCCCACCCACTCCCACACACACATATAATAAACAAACAAATAAATAAATAAATAAAACAAATTTAAATATCCTCAAAAGAAAAACTAAGATGGTGAGGGCATGTCTAGACAAAAGCAGTGGTCTGTGGTAGAATTTAAAATAAACACTATGCCAGGTTGTAAACTTAAAGGTAACATAAAATTAAACATAAATTTTGTGGAGAGTTAATTTAGCTAGTGATAGTTTTCACTAATGAAGAAATAGTGTGTCAGCTATTCTTGATTCTTCCGAAGTTTTATTCTGAGCATTTTCAAACATACATACAGAAAATGTAAAATAAACATATGGCAATAAAAACATTATGTGTAATCAATGTATTACAATGATATTTAGCTTTTCTCTTATTTCTTCCTATTCCTTTATCATTCCACTAATGTCAATCTCATAATATTACTGTATTCATTCAAAGTAAGTTATACGAACATGCATTTAGGAGAAGGTGTACAGAGGTAACATATTGACTCAGTCATACAATGAGCAGCTCAAGGTCAGCAAACCTTGAGGGCCAATGTCCTCTGCCAATTGTTCTAAGTAGTGCCATCCAAGCAAAGCCATGTCCATTCAGAACTGAAAAGACTGAATTACTTATCTTTGGGTCACTTACAGAATAAGTGATGTGATGATAGTTGAGGGTGTTTAAAAATGTCCTTTACTAGCTGGGCGTGGTGACACATGCCTTTAATCCCAGCCCTTGGGAGGCAGAGGTAGGAGGATCACCATGAGTTTGAGGCCACCCTGAGACTACAGAGTGAGTTTCAGGTCAGCCTGGGCTAGAGCAAGACCCAGCTTCGAAAAACCCAAATAAAATGTGCTTTACTTGACTGGAACAGGTCTCTCATATTCAGACTTTGCTGAATGTGTCAGTCTTCAGTACATACTAAATATTGTCACAAGTTTATTTACATCTGTTGATATTATCATAGTTTTAAATAATCTGTTCATGGAATAAGTTACATTGCTTCTTAAATGTGAAGTAACCTTGAATTGCTTGTCAAAATAATATTTGTCCATCATTTATCATTTTATGTATAATTTTATGTATAAATTATGATTCATGCATCACTATATATCATCCTAAATATCACAATGTTTAATTACTAATTTGAGGGGAGTTCTATATTCATAAAAACTTTTGGTATGTAGTTTCTTTTGACTATATTTTTATCTGAAGTTTTTATTGTGTATAATTATATCTTAAGTGGGTTTTCCTGTTGTATTTTTAAGAGTTTGATTAGCATTAATTCTTATAAAAATCTTTGAAAGAATTGATGATAAAGTCAAGAGGACTTGAGATTTTCTGTTTTGAAAATTTACTAACTAAAAATTAATATTTTAATAGGTATAAGACCATCCAAGTTATTCTTGAATAAGCATATAAATTTATGTCTCTAAAAAATATCCATTTCAGGGCTTGAGAGATGGTTTAGCAGTTAAGGTGTCTGCCTGCTAAGCCTAAGAGCACCTGTTGATTCTCCAGCTCCCACATTTAGCCAGATGCAAAGTGACACAAGGACACAATGCCGCACTTGCCCACAAGGGGGCACATGCATCTGGAGTTTGTTCACAGAGGCTGAGAGGCTGCTGGCACCCCCATTCTTTCTCTCTCTCTCTCTCTCTCTCTCTCTGAATCTCTCCAAATTATATCTATCTATCTATCTATCAATCTATCTATCTATCTATCTCCATTTCACTTAATTTGTGGAAGTGAAATGTGTCTGCTATTATTCATTTATATCTTTTCTCTTTTATCTTAATAATCCTGGCTAGAGTTTTATCCATTTTATCGAGTATTTCAAAGAACTAGATTTTGTTTTCATTGATTTTCCTGGTTTTTTATTCATCTATTTTAAAAAGAGTTTAAGAGACATTCCCAATGTTTATATGACTTTGCTTTATCAAATTCCAACTCCAAAAGCATTGCTCATGTGCCCTGGAAAAATCTTATAATAGATGCTTCTAATTCTTCTCTCATCAGCTGTACCAGTCAGTGCCATGCATCTACTGACACATATATACAATAATCCATCCATTGCTAGTTTGGCTTCAAGTCATCAAATAATTGATTGAAGAATTAAAAATAATTAAAACTCTAGTGTATTGTTTGCATTTTGATAACTTCTAAAGGTACAACTTCATTTTTAAAATCCATCTACATTTCTTTCTGGTATCATACAACTTCTACCTAAAAATTCCTTCTGTATGTCTTATAGCATTAGTCTGATTGTTATAAACAGTTTCATGTTTAATTGCCTTTAAATCATGAGTTTTTCTTCATTTGTTAGAGGTATTTCTGCTAAGCTTAACATCTCGGTTGTCTTTATTTTTAAATGTTTCAGCAGTGTGAAGATGTATTATACTTGTCTCCTGTCTTATATAGTTTTTGGACAAAAGTTTGCTGTCAGTCTTGTGTGTACTTTTAATTTTTTAATTAATGCAAATTATGGTTTTATTTTCTTGGTTGCCCTCAATATCTTTAATCTTCTGGTTTGGACAGTGAAGTATGATGCTGATTGTTGTGTGATTTGTGTGTGCTGTAGTCACTTACCCCAAGCAAACAGAACACTAGTGACAGAAGTACATAGCACACATGCTGGAAATGTCCAAGCCCCTAGACTGGAGGCACTTTGCTGTGGGAGTGAAGTGATGTAGGCAGGAGCTGAGCTAAGCTTTGCCTAAGCTATGGCTGCCTTCAGTTCCAGTGCTCCACAGGCTTCTGTCTTTGATGAAGAGAGGTATTCTAAGTATTCTTATTTCACCCACTTGTCTATGCACCCATGCGGTTAAACAGGGGATCAGTGTGGGCACTTGTGGCACTTCTCCTAGTTACCTGGTGTCTGTTAGGCTGAAGATGGTGGGGAGAGGGAGGAAAGACTGTTGTCCACACCCAGAGTCCTCTAACTCGGCTCTTGGAAGGAGATTTCTCAGCACTCCTCACTCTGCATTCCATAGTACATGGCAGGTCATAAATAAGATAGTTTTCAGTTTCTCCTCCAATCATGGGAAACCTTGAAAGGTAATGTGGTAAACCTGAGACCCAGGACCGTTTCTTGCCTCTCCATGGGCATGCGTGTTTTCCTCCTTAAGAGAGAAAAGCCTGGGAAGAGCTGTGTGCCTCCATTCTCCAGGACGGCTGGCTCTGGAGAGTGGGTAGGAGCCATGGAGAAAGAACACCAGTGCATAGACCCTCCACATGTACCTGTGCCTCCAGGGAGCTGCCTCTCAGGCTAGCTCAGCATGCAGCTTCAGAAGTTTAAAACTTACTCCAATTTTTCTTTTTCTCTTCTTTGGTGTCAGTGTTTCTTACCCTGTACTGTGGTTCTTTGCTTAGTTTTTCTGTTTTTATGTTGTGGTGTGTGTGTTGGGATTTTGACCCCTTGACTTTTTTATATCTCATATGAATATATGAAGGTGTATGATGTTTACTTTTAATTTAACTTATTTCTGGACTTGGAATAAGAGCAATGATATTCTTCCTAACTTTTTACATGCTCAGCAGTCACCAAACTTGATATTTTACATGTTTTATTTCAGACTGTTGCTACCTTAGAGGAGGATCTTTGTTTACTTGTTTGAATGCTATTATGATAATCATATTTAATATTTTGATATTTACTGATTCTGGGTAGTTTGATATTTCTCATTATTAGGCTCTAAAATAATCCTTTACATTTTAATAAGATTATGGAAATAAAATAATGACCTACATTGATATTTTATAAGAACTCCATAGAATTTTAAAATGTAATACTTTCTGCTAAAGGTGGTAATAAAAAGCAAGGGTATTTACATTTTCTCTCCACATAGCTTTGAAGCTATTGCTAGGTATAAAGTTTTAATAAACCCTCATGAGTGTTATAACTGCCCTTTCTTCAAGAATGATAGCAGATCCCTGAAACCACTAATTGCTTAAATAAGCACAACAAAATTACTTAGAGAAAATCAGTTATGCTCGCTAGACATACTATTTTATGACTGTTTCAATCAATTTAACTTAGGAGAAAATGAGGTCTAAAATATTTGCTTATAAGAAAATGCTATGACAGTTTGCACAAGGAAAATGGATAGTTACAGAAATTATTTTAATTAGTTTAATTACAAAAATGTGTTCTTAAAAATGTATCAAATGTAGTGAGACTGAACTAAAAATACTTTCAAGAATTAGCTTTGTTTCTTAAAAGATGTCTGACACCCAATATTAGCTATATAAAGAGAAATTTTATATATATATATATATATATATATATATATATATATATATATATATATATATTCTCACACAACTTTGGTATCTGTAATTGCTTGATTGCACATCTCCTTTTTAGTGGTTTGAAAATCACACTTACAATGAACTTTTCTGTAATTGTAGGTTTTATATGGGGAGAAATTAAACAGATGTGGGATGGAGGACTTCAGGATTACATCCATGACTGGTGGAATCTAATGGATTTCGTGATGAACTCCTTATATTTAGCAACCATCTCCTTGAAGATTGTTGCCTTTGTGAAGGTAACTCTTACTTATATTATCAATAAAGCATAAAGTCTGAATGTAAAGATTAATCTTCAGTTGCTAAAGATTTTATTTATAGTTAGTTAGACCTTTATATGTGGTATTTGCCATCACATGATTTTATTTATAGGCCTAAATACAAAGAAAAGGCACACTCTATAATCACAAATCAAGTTTTAACAAACACTGAGAAGTTATCACCTAATTGTCTTGCCTTTAGGGTAAAATAATGCTCAAAATTACAATAGCTTCTCTAATGCTATTTTTCCACTTCTGATAAAATTTTAGTTCAAACACTGTTTAAATTTTGTCAACCAAAATCTCTTTTTATCAGTTATAACTAATAGATGAAATTTCATAGGGAGATCAAAATATTACTCTTTCAGAGCTTTGAGATTTTTGTTTAATTTAAAATAACACAGTTTGATATAATTAGAGTAGAATACAATTTCTTTTTCCTTATCCTCTTCAACATGATGGTGTCTGAATTGCTTCCACCCACAGTTCCCCCAGATTTTATACAACATCCATCTTTCCACAACTACATAATTTACATAAAACATTTTTGTTCTACAATGACAACTGGGATTATTTTTGTACTTTGGGGTACTTGTTTCAAACCGAAGTATTATCTAGCCTCATTTTCTGCCTTTTATTTTGCCTCCTCCTTTTCTCCTTTTTAAAAATATAATTTGTTTCAAAATGACTATTGAATTAATTAAAAAAAAAACAAAAGTATCTGATTGAGTGCTGCATGCATAATGCATGTAATTTGAAGATATGAATGAGAAAATGTTATCATGTGAGATCTTATCCATTTAGTCTACTTCTAAAAATAGTGATCTAATTCTCTTTATGCAATATTCAGGTAGCTAGAAACAAAACTTCCCAGACTTGGGAAAGCAATGGTTTCCAGCATTTGTTCAATTAAAATATGGCTGATGTTCACCAACATACCGAGGAAAAGAAATTTCTTTTAATTTTATGGAATGCAGAGTATTCTAAGAATTCAAAAATCATTTGTTATTTAACCAATATGTTAAAATGAATGACCTTGAAGAGTTTTTAGTACCAAATAAGGTACTTATTTATGGAAAAGAGACTGTGCATTGAGGCAGTAGACTGTTGGCATGTTGTGAATAGTGCACACTTATTAGAGCTCCCTCCTCTGCAGTGATCCTTGGATATTTCTATAATGTTACTCTGGACTCCCTTACACTCAAATCTAATGTGGAGGGAGTTTCTGTTGTCCTGTGCTGTCACAAATTTCTAGGGAAAGATAACAGCTGTTCTTCTCAAATATCCAGGTACATAAACACCACAAGTGCCTGCTAAAACTTGATGTCTGTTTTCTACACCCAGATTTTAAATTAGAAATTTTATGATACAACCTGAATTTTTAAAAATATATTTATTTATTTTTTTATTTGCAAGCAGAAAGAGAGAGAAGACAGAATGTGTGTGCCAGGGCCTCCAGCCACTGTAAACAAACTCCAAATACATGTGCCACCTTGTGCATCTGACTCAGGTCATCAGTCTTTGCAGCAAGTACCTTAATGACTAAGCTACCTCTCCAGCACCTATGACCTGAATTTGTATTTCTAACATACTCAAGTGGTATTGGAGTAGTTAAAATAAGTATGGCATTTTGTTGTGGTTGTTTCCCTTTTATTTTATTTTTAACTAATATTATATTAGTACACTTTTATAGGGTACAGTTCGATAGTCATTGCATGTGTATAATATGTATCTATCAAATGAGGTTAATTATCATTTCCATTTATTTATAATGTCTTTATGTTTAGAGCTTTCAAGGTCCTCTCTTCTGGATCTTCATAAAATATATAATAGGCTATAAACCTATAAACCCTGTGTGTCATAGACACTCACACTTTAAATTTAAAATGATCATATATATCATATATAACAGAATTCTGGAGGCTGGAAGTCTGAGAATAAGTTGCTAGAATGAGTAGTTTCCGGTGAGGTCACTCTTCCTGGCTTGAAGATAGTATTCTTTACAATGTGTGTGGTGAGGATGATGGGGAGGAGAAATCTCAGGAGGGAAAGTATGTGCAAAAGTTTCCTGTCATTTCCTCTGATGAGTGTATTATTCCCATACGAAAGCTTCATCTCATTCATAACCTCATCTATATTTAATCACATCCCAAAGTCACCATTTCAAAATACCATCCCACCAGGGACAGTAAAGGCCATCAGCATATCAATTTGGGGTAAAACACAATTGATTCCACAACATCTATCCTTTTGCAGTCCATCCACTTATGGGCAGGGGGGAGTATTTCCAAAATGAACACGGAACAGCCCATGTAAGCTCTCTGTCACTATAACAAATACTTGAGTTTAACATAAGTAAAGGTTTATTTGTCTCCATGTTTTGAAGGTTTCAGTTCATGATTAATTAATTCTATTGCTTTGGGCCAGTAGTGAGACAATATGTTGTTGGAAGTTGATGGCAAGGCAAAGCCGTCATGATTGGCAAGTGAAGAGAGGGAAACAGATAGGTCACACACAGTCCCCGTTACTGAACAGCTCCCAATAGACTTCTAATACCACTATAACTGGAGCTGAAGCTCTAATCCTTTGAGGGACATTCCAGATCAGAATCAGCACAGCCCTGCCTCCCAAGACCACGGTTAAGAGTGGACTCCAGATCCTCACTTCATGTGAACAGCTGCTTATAACATTTCCCACTTGTGCTATTTGAAGTCAGCTCCCCAAGATATGTATCAGATTCCTTTCCTGAACAATCAGAACACCAACCATAATAATCAAAACCCACAGAATATTTGTGCAGATGAAATCAACAAGCATTTAATATCATATAAGATGATCTCATATAAGCTTACAGTGATTGCCTTAGGTTTGTATGTACAGTCAAATCATATTATAATGTTCAAAGGCAGAGAACAAACTTTACATGGCCTCAATTTTCTCCTCCTTACAGGCAAGATTTTATTGTGCTTCCTGTACTATTTTGATGCCTTTGCATTTTACAGCTCATGCACTGTGGAGTTTTTTAAAATTTGCTTCTAATACTTGAGAGTAAAATTTGTCAATAACCTTTTTCTTTGTACTATACATGAAGCACTATTTCATCAGGAGCTTGTTGATGCCTAGGGACACAATGTAGGATATTACTTCAGCCTCGTTAGGGCTGCTTGATTCCTGTATATTACCCAGCCCATTTTCCAAATGGAGAACTTGTCTCTCATGTTTAGCTTCAGTTGTTTGACAGAAGTGATTAAAATCTTGATCCCTTCTTTTCTGTGCAATTTAAATATTTCCATTAATTAAAAAACATTATAAATAAAGCTGGGTGTGGTGGCACATGCCTTTAATCCTAGTACTCAGGAGGGAGAGGTAGGAGGAGGATCGCCATGAATTCAAGGCCACCCTGAGACTACGTAGTGAATTCCAGGTCGGCCTGGGCTAGAGTGAGACTCTACCTCAAGAAAATTATTATAAATAAAAACATTTGTTTTTAACCATCGCAATAAAGTTTTTATAGCATCAGTCTTCTAAAGTTTCAACTGCATATTCCATTGATTCTTCCTCTTGTCAGCTAAAAGGCCAAATATTGTTAATTCCGTCTTCTGAGTGATGTAGTCATAGCCTACTCTTCCAAGTACGTTATTTTCTAAGATATGACTTAGTTCTATGACAGTAGAGAGTTGAAACCTGGCTGTTTAATCTAGAATTATCTACTAGGGGAGAATGTCCTATGCCTTCCGATTGTCTTCCACTACTTAATTTGCACACTTGCACAAAGAAAAAAAAATCTTTCATTTCGAAAATTACTCACTGAAATTAATGTGTACTTTCTATTTAATCTCATATGGACAATGTGCTAGATAAGTTTTGTTATCATATTAAATATCTGAGATAATCAACTGATAAATAGAAAAGGACAATTTTGACTCACAATTGCAGTGGGGAGGTTCAGTCTATGGTCAGCTGGTTCTCTGAGGATGTAGCACGCCAAAGTGAACATGGAACAGGAAACTATCCACCCTGTAGCTGGGAAAGGAAAGCAGAAGAAGCCATGGCCCCATGATCCCATTCAAGAACATTGTGCCCAATGACACAAATCCTCCCAATAAACCGCCTTCTCCCCTCCCCAAAAATGTTTTTCCATCTCCCATTAGCAGCAAGCTAGAAACCAAAGCTTTAACAAATGGATCTTGAGGGGACATCTCAGACCCAACTGTAGCAACAAATATTTTCATATTCTCTCTATTGAAGTTTTCCTCATATTGATTGACTGGCTTTCATAAGTATGCATGAGCTCACAGAAGATATGAAGATGAAGTAACATATTTTCCTATATTGAGATTTCTTATTATCCAATGTTATGATTCAATCCATCTTCTACTTTCGACACTTCTGCCAAGGTCTTCATGATTTGGAGCCAACTTCCTCTCCACCTCTTCTCACTGTTCCCAAACCCTCATTTTTTTTTTTTTTTAACAAATGATTCATCTTCTGTAATGTAATGTCTTTGGATATGCCTAATTCTTCTACAGTGGTTTTGGAGCTTCTGAAATGAATGCAGCATGCTCACAGAGGTCCAGCATGCCAAAACCCTTAGACAAACTCTGTTCAGGATAAGGCTACTAGCAATCCAAGCACTCATAGGTTATTTTATATATCTAACAAAGCAGCAGTTCTCTTAGAAAAGAGTCTCAACAGAAAGGAAGGCTTTGGGTTATAATATCAGGGTAGGGATCTAATAAAAAGAAAATACTTGAGGGGCTGGAGAGATGGCTTAGAGGTTAAGGCATTTGCCTGCAAAGCCAAAGGATCCTGGTTCGATTCTCCAGGACCCACGTATGCCAGATACAGATGGGGGCACATGCATCTGGAGTTTGTTTGCAGTGGCTGGAGGCCCTGGCGTGCCCATTCTCTCTCTCTCTCCCTCTCCCTTCCTACCTCTTTCTCTCAAATAAATAAATAAATTTAAAAAGAAAATAGTTGAGTGAAGGAGCAAAAATGAGCAAGGTATTCTTAGAATGGCTGGAGGTGTTTAGAATACCTCAGCCTCTTTCACTCAAGGATTTTTCTACAACCCTGGGGTATCAGGTCTGGGGGTGATCAGCATCCTAAAACCCATCTGCATCTTCTCAAGAGAAAGATGAGTAGCTCTTGGTTAAGTCTGCCTTCTTCACACTAGTCTAGATTGTAGGATATTTATCACTACTCTATAACCTGAAGACAGTGCTGAACACAGGGAGCACTCATTATTAATATCAGGTGAAAAGTCAAAAAGATTAGAATTGAAAATCACCCTAACCAAGGGTCCAACATTCATGGAAAGGTGTTTTGGTGAAGATGTGCCAAACTATGTAAAACTACAGGGAATCACTAGTAGTAAAGGTTTAAGCCAGAATATTAGGTACCTACATGGGGACAAGTGGCAGATTAATTTTAAAAGGAAGTTGGTTATCTGTGAGATATTAGGAAAATTTCCAGGACAATATAGTCATGAATAATATTAATGCATGGCATGTTCTGATTTTCTTTCTAATATCATTTTGGAATAAATGAGGAGATGAGGTTCACAGGAGGGAGAGAATAGTTAGGAAGCTGCCATCCTGCCACCTGAGAAAAGACAGGGAACTGTTTGAAGACAGGGAGGTTATGAATGAGAAATAAGAACACAGATTAGATTGGGGGGTGCTGGGTTTGTGGAAGAGCAGAGTTGAGGATGACCAGTAAATTTTGAGTTGGCCAAGTTGTTATTTCCTGAAATCAATAGGCACAAATAGAGGAAGATTTTGCATTATCAAAGATGATGAATTTTGCTTGCCAGTCTAAATTTAAGATATTTATGAGGGACCCAAGGAGGAAAAGTCAACTAGATAGTAAAATATAAAGTATAAAGGGAAAAGTCTGGGCTGGGATATGATGCTGAGAATCATCACTGAAAATTGAAATCATGGGAAATATCTAGGCAGCATTGATGGAATGAGAAGCTGGGAACTCACATGTAACATACAAAGGTGATGAGATAGAGGCACCAAGGAGGGTTCTGAGCTAACCCAGCACAGATGTAAAGATGCAAAAAATGAAACATGACTATATATTTCATGCATCATTTTGTGATGAAGCAAAAGTAGATTAAATTTCCAAACTAACATGTTAACAACTAATAGCAATATGCATGGAGAATACATATTATGATAAAAATTCTTTATGTTCTAAAATTTTTTAAGCGTCATGGTTTGCAGTGTTATTTTGTTATTAAGTAGAAAATTTGCATGGATACATCATATGTTGGTACCATCATTTCCCTCCTTCCTGCCCCCACTCCACTGAGAGCCCTCCTTGGTGGGATTGCTGGTATTCACCATGGAGTTGTGGGTTATGAGTTGTGAGAGCAACAGTCTATAGTTGTGGGGAGGCCTAATGTCTCTGGATGGCCCCTCTCTCCCTGTGGCTCTTACAATCTTTCTGCCCCTGCTTCTGCAAACTTCCCTTGGTGAGTGTGCCTTAATTGTACTTTAGAGTTGAGTTCTGAGCCGCTTCTGGATTTCTGCTTTGGTGACTTTTGTGTATGGTCAGTGTCCATCCCCATCACCCTGGTACAGGTTTGTCAGGGTCGCTTTGGAAGCAGCAACACTTGCTCATGTGGGGCCAGATCCTCTGCTCTTATTTTTATTACTCCATAAAACAATGATTTATTTTACCTATTAATTGTTGTTTGACACAGACTCACTATACAGGCAGGCCAGAGTGACCTTGAACTCTCTACGTAGCTCATGCTGGCCTCCTCTCACAATGCTTCTGCTTCCGCATCCTAAGTGCTAGGATTTCAAGTGTGCACCATCAATGCCTGGCTATATTTAGAAGCTTAAGAAAATGTGTAATATGAATGGTGGGAGAAAGGGTTTTTAAAAAAGCTTAAAAGAGTGAAATCAGGAGCTAATTATTCAATGTTTATGTCTCTATTTATCCCTGACAGGCAACAAGGATTCTGGATCAGAGAACAGACAAATTATTGATTTACACCACAGTCTTAGCATCAGTTCCCCATGTTACAATTCCCCACTGGGGGATATAATGAGAGTTAGATGTGCCCTGTGCACACAGGGGTTTGTACCACAGGAAGAAAAATCAAAATTATGAATCTCAGGGTTTATATGATTCAGCCCAGCCAGCTGCCCGTCATTCCCCTGGAGAAGAGGCGAGAAAGACTTTAACTTTCTTAAGTAAATAAATGCTCTCTAGAGAGGCAAGGTTCCTAGGTTTATTATCCTGAGAATGTAAGCAGATGACTCCAGGGGAAATGCTTGCCAGTCTCTCAGGAGTCTCTATCTTTAACTTTTAAGGGTTGTTTGCTATTCAAACATCATTTAACCCAGATACCAGCAATGTTTTGCTCAGAAAGCCTTGACTGAGCATAACATGAACATATTCAGTAGTATTGTTTCCAGACAATTCCCACTAGGCTCTGAACCCCAAAAGGATAATTATACTGGGGCAGAAGTTCAGGATTTAGAACGACCCCTTAGGATTCTGTGAATCTTAAGTGATATAACTCACTAAAGGCTCTATGCATCACAGGCCCATAGTAGAAATAGGCTCCGTTACAGTAAGATGATGGAGTTCGCATCTCATTACCTTGAACTGGCATATCCTCACCTCTACATTAGAAAGTCTCTAAGAGATCTAGCAACATCAAAATGATCCATTTCTAGCCTCATACACCCAGACAGGGTTCTTCTCTTCTCCCTTATTCCTACAGCACTTTGTATTAATCTCTGAAAGTATTTTTCATAACTACTTGTATATATTTGCTGCTCTGCTTTAGGAATACTTGATGGTAGAAAATGTTTAAATATGCATATATACATAGTATGCACCGTATTAAGTGGAGGAATTAAAAGAGGATAATTGTATCCTGAACAGTGCTTCCACTTCCATATTGGGCACATTTTGAGATACAGTCTTTAGCTGTGAAAAGATGAAGAGAGGGTATCCTACTTTTGGTTCCCCTCCAGGCTGCTGAGAGCTTTTCCTGTCACTTGGTGAACCTCCTTTGCTTTTGCTTTGCTCAAAATCAAAATGGTTAAAAGAGAATTAACCAGGGATGGGGAAAAGGCTAAGGGGTTAAGGTGTTTGCTTGTGAAGCCTAAGGACCCCGGTTCGATTCCCCAGGACCCACATAAGCCAGATGTACAAGGGGGCACATGCATCTGGAGTTCATTTGCAGTGGCTGGAGACCCTGGCACACCCATTCTCTCTTTCTCTCTATCTGCCTCCCTCTCTCTCTCTCTCTCAAATAAATAAATAAAATAAATATTTTTTTTTAAAAAAAGAGAATTAACCATGACCCCAGGGACAGTTGTTCTCTGATGAGTCCTTCAAGAGGGAAGTGAAGGACTGGAGAACATGAACTGGTCTCTGAAGGAGCCAGT
This sequence comes from Orientallactaga sibirica, assembly GCA_036365145.1. Taxonomy (NCBI): domain Eukaryota; kingdom Metazoa; phylum Chordata; class Mammalia; order Rodentia; family Dipodidae; genus Orientallactaga; species Orientallactaga sibirica. The sequence continues at coordinate 5,832,914 of JAEOAD010000048.1, forward strand.
GACATCATATTAGGGGAACTCTATGCAATGACTAAGTGGGTTGCTTAGTACCTCAATGTCTCACTAAGATGGATAACATAAACATCTTGACTTTTCCCTGCATCTTTCATCACTAGCTATTTTATGGCTAAAAATGGTTAAGAACATGTATCTGGATTAAAAAATAATAATAATATTCTTTTAGTTCAACCTTGTTTATTTTATAATGTCACTCAAGCAAGAGTGTAAGAATTGAATAAGATCAAGAGCTGGGGCATTTTTTTTTCACCCTAAAGAGACTCAGAAATAGTACGTAGTAGTCAAGAGTTAACCTAGAAAGGTCTTCTCTCCTAATACTCCATCAAAGAATGACAATATTATGATGGAACTAATATAGTGGAAGTCCCTCTTTCCCTTAGATTTAATGACTTTATTAATTTTAACTAATTTAATTTACTGTCCAGTTCTAATGCAGATTTAATTACATTTGTAATAGAATATTTCAAGGAGTATATTTGAGTCACATTTAAAGAAGATTCAGAGTTATCTTAATAATACAAATGATGCATTTCATTGTGGTCTTTATATGGTTCAAAATCAATGTAATTCAAAGTGCAAAAGCTGATGTTTGTTCTCCATATGGATACCATATTTCCAAGGCAACAGAAGAAACTTGCTCCCCCTCTTATGTGATCAGTGTTTTCTCAAGTGTGAAAGTATACCAGATATAAGTAGCATCATAGATTATTTTATTCAAAACTGGATCATTTTTTTTTATAATAAGTACTTTTTGGTAGCTTGGCATTGCTATTTTTCTCAATATTTTATCACACATTTTTATGCCTATATAACATTTTTTTTCTTTTACTACAACTCCGTTGGGAATTCCAAAATAGATGTAACTGATGTATTATCAGCAACTACAAATGATAAGGCTGGCCCATAAGGCCTTCTCAAGTGTAGATTAATATGGCTGACACCATCTTCGACTCTGAGGACATCAGCTTCCAGACAATCATCCACTGAGCTGGTCGGACCTAAAAAAGCATCACAGGTCTGGACATGACATAGTCACAAGTATATGTTTTACTTTGCCTGTTTTTGTTTTCTCCAGTACAGTGCTCTAAATCCACGAGAATCCTGGGACATGTGGCATCCAACTCTGGTGGCTGAGGCTTTATTTGCCATTGCGAACATCTTCAGCTCCCTGCGTCTGATCTCACTGTTTACTGCAAATTCTCACCTGGGGCCTCTACAGATATCCCTCGGAAGAATGCTTCTAGACATTTTGAAGTTTCTGTTCATATACTGCCTTGTGCTGCTAGCATTTGCAAATGGTCTAAACCAGCTGTACTTCTATTATGAGGAAACAAAGGGGTTAAGCTGCAAAGGCATACGCTGTGAAAAACAAAATAATGCATTTTCCACGTAAGTCGAACACATATTTCTATTGTTAACATTGGACAGAATTCAAAGCATACTACATTACAAATCTGCAAGATGAGAACAACAGGTAGTTGCAAGAGAAATAGAGTGTTAATGTTATGCACAATTCAGAAAGCAGAGCTAACATGGCATTGACTAGAAATGAATCCTTCTGTCATTAAAAATAATACCAGGTACATATATTTTAATTTCTATTAAGTGATCTTTTCTTTTGAATGACCTAATAAAAGGAAAGCTGTATATCCTATTTTGAGAAGTGGAAGAAAAGGGGAAACTTGCACTACTCAGTTTATAAGAACACTAAAAGAACATACATAAAGTCAACCTTATTAAAAAATCCAAGTATTTTAATGTGTTTTCCATTTACTACAGTCCCTTCACATTTCTTTTTCACTTTAAGATGCTAGAAACCCAAGGCTACTCATTCTTAGCATGTATATAAAATTCCCTGCAATCTTATGCTGGATAAGTAATTGCCAACCTCCACTGTTAACATCTGATAATTCTTATAAACAGGTTTGTCAATAGCACAGGCTCCTGATCACTGTGTCTGACACTCCACAGCGTTCCTGGACTTCTAGGCCATTTCTTTCCTAAACATACAAACAGGCTGATAGTTAGCAGGTCAATTAGCAGATTAAGAAGCTGGCTGATGTTTCTGTACAGAGCAGTCACATTTAGATGCATGCTCAGTTTGTAGTGACTCTAAAGCAAGACCTGACTTACCATGGGCCTCATTTGTTGTACATATCATTAAGAAAGGCAGTAATGTTTCAACTGGGAGGAAATCAGTAATTTCATATAACCTAAATCACTTATAGCTAAAATGTTTTCATTGATTTAATCCTACATCTGTTTTGCTTTGATTCTGATATTTAAAACTCCACTTCAATTAACCAACATCTGTTTGTTTGCACATAAAATTTTAATCTCACCCTTAGCTATTGAAGGCTTTCGGATTTGATGCAAACCAGAGTCATAGGAAATCACAAAATGATCTGATTCCCCTCATCATTTTATCCCTTGTTTCCAATCTCTATCCTTTCATCTCAAGGAGGAGCTCTTGGGCCCAAACTGTTTGCTTGGTCTGTTCTTTTATGACCCAGAGCAGGAGGGAGACAATGACATTTCCTTCACTGACATCTTTGATCATGTGTAACTGAGGCATCTCAGTTTTTTTTTGTTGTTGTTTGTTTGTTTGTTTGTTGTTTTTCTATGTAAGGCCTTGCTATATCCCAGGCTGACCTGGAATTCACTATGCAGTCTCAGGCTGGTCTCGAACTCACAGATATCCTCCTACCTCAGCCTTCCAAGTGCTGGGATTAAAGGCATGTGCCACCACACCTAGTGGTATCTCAGTTTTGATGGCTAGACTTACTTTCCTCCATCCCATTTGTGGATTTTTGCTATGGTAACTTGTTTAAGATGATGAGTACCAGAAATTTAAAATTATCCCATAGTAGTCACTTCTCTCTTTCCAAGTAAGAATTATGTCTCTGCCATTTTCTGAATGTTGTCTGGTGGTCTGATGGCCATCTGCATTTCTTTTGCACTTGCCAGTCTTCACCTTTGCTACTGTGTAGTGTGTAGGAGGCAGACATTGTGCCAAGATCACAGGTAGGGGTGTTGCCATATGTTTCTCCCTGCCCCAACCTTTATCTTTCAGACAAGACATTCACATAGTACTTAAAACCATCACCTCTCTTGGTTCTCTTTAATATAAGGAAACAATCTGGTCCAATGACCCAATCCTTCTGCTCTATCTGATTCTTCTCTAAGTAACAAGGCCATGTCTAACACTATCCTAGTCTACTATGATGCCCTAAAACACCCAGGCATCCCTTTGCTCCCAATCTTGATTTCTAAGCAAAGATCACATTTTATTTATCAGCTCAAGAAAAATAAGTCTGTATGCCTGATGTAAAATATCTAATATAAATTGTAGTCCAAAATAAATAAATTGGACTGTGTGAAACACGTTTTATTTTAGTTTGTAGGTAGCTATTGTTTCTTTTATAAACTTGACAAACAATAGATAATTTCATATATCAAATATCATAGGCCAAAATCATGCAACCACAGAAGGACTAGATGGTTAACCCAAATATATGTCCAATCCAAATATATGTTCTGAACATAAAAATTTATTTATGCACAGTGATACTAAAAACTAAACAAATACATATGAATGACCCTTAATATAATTAAACAGAATGTGTTTTGCCTCAATTATTCAATCAAGAGATGGCCCTGTTTAGACCTCAATCATTGTGAGAGGATAAATGGTGATTACTTGTCACACCTTTTATCTATGTGTTACTTCTGTGTTCTCCTGGCCTTCAATTTTCCTTTTATAATGCTATATCTTCCATAAATTTTGAGCAATCTTAGTTCCTTGAATTTCAGAAGTTAAAAAAAAACAAACAAACAAACAAAGAAAAACATGATTCATGTAAAGTACTTACCAGTGCTTCCACAACCACTCCCGTTTTATCATTATTACTTTGAGTAGAGTAGTAATTCTAAATAAGTTCCTACCTCTTTCACTCAAGGTATAAATGTTTGCTAAAAAGTTGAGCATTGCAACCCCTAGCTTCCATTCAGGTCTTCCTTTCATCCAAGATACCATAGAAACAAGTCTAGACCCTAGAGAGACGTCTGTTCTTACCTCATTTAGTCTTCATTCACTGACTTAGCTAGACTAGCCAGAAAGCTCCAGGTATCCTCCTGCCTCACATCCCCAGTGCTGGGATCGCTGGCCACCATCACCATTCCCAGCTTTTAAGGGTTCTAGCGATCTAAACTCAGATCATCATCCTTGCCTAGGAGGCCGTTTACTGACTAATCCACATCCTCTGCCCATAGTTTTGCCTTTTTGTTTTTTTCTGTACATCCCTTGCCCTATTTCCTAAAAGATCTTTCTAGGTCAGAATCAGAGCATCCACTGATTAAAATACCAAATGGTTTCTCTTTCTTTCTTACCAGATTCAGCCACATCCCTTAGCTTGTCCTCCGTCTGTCAACAGTCTGCCACTTACCTCCTTTTCTTTTCTCTTTTCTTTTCTTTTCTTTTCTTTTCTCTTCTCTTCTCCTTCTTTTCTTTTCTTCTTTTCTTTTCTAATTCTTCTTTCTTCTTCTTCTTCTTCTTCTTCTTCTTCTTCTTCTGTTTTGTCTTGTTTTGTCTTGTTTTTTTTGTTTGTTTGTTTGTTTTTTTTGAGGTAGGGTTTCACTCTAGTCCTGGCTGACCTGGAATTAGCTATGTAGTCTCAGAGTGGCCTTGAACCCATGGCGACTCTCCTACCTCTGCCACCCAGGGGTGTTAGGATTAACGGCGTGCACCACCACGCATGGCACTGCCTCCTTTTCCAGTTCCATTTTTTCAGTATCATAATAACAGTACTCCTCAACATGAACAAACTATGAATCTTCCAGTGGCATTTTCTTTGTTCATCCTGGAACTCTACTTGTTTTGCACTGTTTGCAGAAGTTTATTCTTTCTCTCAAACCCTCTGTCAATCAGAGAAGCCTTATCCGAGATGCCGTCCTTACTCCTGTACCTTTTGTGAGAGCCTACTGAGAACAGACTGGGATCTGTGTCTATTATCTCTTTATTTATTTATTTTTTTTCTGCCAGCAAAAGGATGTAACTCCTGGCTCCTTTCAGGTTCTGGATGGTTTTCTTGTTAACATGGGAATGACTGCTTGTCACCAAAAAACACCAAACACAGAAATTATTCTATACACAAGTTTACGCTAATAGCCCCTGCTGAAGCAGTCTCCTATGAAGAGAAAGGCGTGAGCGAGCTGACAGGCATCATCACATTTAGCAAAGCTCTTTCGTGTTTATGGGAGCTGAATTCCTAGTGGTGGTGCCAGTTAAGGCCACACTTTGCATATTTAAATACTGCTCTCCTGGTTGTTAAACACAGATAGAGTATTAAGGTGGGTCTTGTGTTAATTTATGTTTGCTCATCATTTTAGTTCCAGGAACAGGAGAAATTCTCAGCTGTGGAACACATTTCCTTTTTACTTTTTCAGTTTCTTGAGTTGTAAATATTTAACTAGAGAACAACCTTCTTTAAAAAGTAACAGCTGAAAAAAAAAAATCTTCAAAGGGGAACAAATAAAATGTTACCTTTAGGAAAAACCTCAGCCCATACAAAATTAGTCTTCAGTGTAGGCTTCAACCCAGATTTTGTACCAAGTGTCACTTAATTAGGTTGTGGCATTATCTTGGGAAATTGCAGTTCCTCTCACTCACACAACAGGGAACATACGAGTCTCCTAAAGGCATTCCGAGCTGCCATACAACGAATGATTCTTGCATTTATGGGCCAAGTCAGTCTGGATAGATTTGAGAATCACTAATTATCAAAATATTTCTGGAAGTAATGGCTTTGAAATGTTAAACTATGCAGAATTTTTAAGGATCTAATAAAGGAATGATTCAATTAGAAATATCTGAACACCAGGCTCTTCATTCACCCCCAAAGTAAATATATTTTAAATAGGTAAAACTATTCTCTAAATGCATCACTGATTTATACCAATGAATTAAAAATAAAAATAAAGCCTTCAGTTAATCACAAAATTTTATTTTGAATTTTTCTTCATTAAATTTCAATTTTTAAATGTCTGTAGATTTTTGCCAAAGGATGGGCAAATAGCCCGAGTAATTAGTTCTTATTTAGACAGAAGCCAGTTGTTACTAGTCAACCGTAACAATCCATGTATTTGGCATCATTGTTTTGAAAATGTTTTTATTTGAAAAGGCAACTCTTATTATATGACATTTATGTTAGCGATTTATATGAATTATTATGCAATTTATGCTATGCATTATATAACTTTTTCTAAACTGCTTAATTCGTGCCAGAGGCAAACCAGCTGAAAATGTGTGTGTGTGTGTGTGTGTGTGTGTGTATGCACATTTACACACTTTATAGATGATTTATAGATGATAGATGTTATATAGTCACAGTAAGAATATACACTATTTGGAAAGAAAATATTTGAGTTATTTCTTATTCAATACAAAGGGTACCTAAAAGTTAATGCAAATAAAGGACTTTTGCTCTTGGACCAAATTTACTTTTTCCTGAGAAATTTTAAAATAATAAATTGTAGTGGCCTTTGTCTATTTGGGGGTCAGTGAATTGATGTGACTGTCACTGTTAGATTTGGAGGTGGCTATCCACGCCAGCCTTTTTGACTTCAACAGTGCACACAGTACATCTTATGTTCTGACCAAATTCGATCTAATCAGAACCTTATTATAATTATGTTTCAGGATTTGACTGTCTAAATCTAAATAGAGTTGATTTTAATTTCCTGGAATGATATGTTCAGTTCAACTAAAATTTGAAATTATTTTCGTTTGTAAAAGTAATAAATTTGGGGAAAGTAAGCTTTAAATGGTAGCTTAGGTATATTTGGTTAGATGCTCTTGTTATGTGGGTGGAGATATATGGCTTAATTGAAGTCACAGGCATTTTATTGTAAGGTCAGCCTGAGCCAGAGTGAGACCCTACCTCACCCCCCAAAAAAAAAAAACAATCATGCACAGAACTGGAGCCCTTAGCTTCTGTGAGTGAGGACTGATCATGAAAAGGGCAGAACTTGGAGCAGCCCTAGCTTCAGTAAGAGCAGAGTCTACACAAAGCTGGACCAGAGGACTACTCTGTATCCGCTTCAGTGTGATTCTGGTATTCCATGGGTAGTCACCTGGGTGTTGACCTATTGCTGGTTGTTAACTCCTCATTTCTCTTTCTCTTACTATTGTCTTGACCCTTTGGCATCCCTCTGCTCCAATGGCCTTGATGCTGCATCCCAAACTCTGTCATCTTGGCTCCATTGGCAACTACCTCCATATCCTCATCTTTCCTCTAGAAAAAAAATCTGATCATTTCCCACTTAGTCCATGGCATAAGCCTCTGGCCTTGTAAGAATGGTATTTCCTTCAGTCACTTGATCATGGTTTGCCTAGCATTTAAGTACTGGGTGAGGTGCTCCAGAGACCTACATAAGGATTGCCACTTTATATGAGGGCATCGCAGAACCATATTGCTGGGGTTGGGGCTGCCAGAAAACTCAACTGACTTGATCCCACGATAGGATTCCAATCCAACAGGAGTCTCCCTAAAGACTGAAGCTCTACCTTGTCACCCTTACGTGAATGAAAAGGCTTTTGCTCTGTTTTTACTATATAGCTTATATTATATAGTTTTATTTGAATCATTTTCAAAGAGTAAAAGTTCTACCACATTTTATATTTTTTTAACATAGTATATTAATCCTGTTGAAACAAATAATTTGTGTGTAGGTCATTAGCAGATTAGTCTCCTTTTACATGGAGTTTTAGAGGAAAATGCCCTTTCAATAAAGCCAATAGAGTTCATTTATTGACTGACATAAATCACATGTGCCATGATATAAAAAAAGAAGAACATCAATTTTTATTATCTAAGCATTTTAAGCTCTTTGCTTTCTTATAGGATGTACTAGGTGCAATTTAAATTGTTACTGTGGAAATCTATAAATATTATTTTTTAATGCTCTTAACAACCCAGAACAAACCAGGTGAAAGAGTTGTCTTTAGGGTATATCACTTAATATGAATCCCTTGGGGGTTGATAAATCAACAAACCTTCTATGAACAGGAGCAAAATGGGAAATATTGATTTTACGAGCCATTTGTTCTCTGATGCAAATATCAGTGACCACCATTGTGCAGACCAGAGACAATGACAGGTGACTTAGTGGAATCACAAAAATATATTTGATGTATATTAATAATGAACTATGTGTAATTTACATTTTATAATCTGCTTTATCGTAACTCTTTCAATATTCCCCCATCAATGGAGAAAGCAACAAAATAAATAAATCTTTATCTAAGTAGTCATCCAAAAAGTCTGAATCCCTTGTTTACCCCCATGCTCTAGGAAATGCAATGCAGATTTCAATTCTGCCACAAAAATAAAGTAAATTATAAAATTAAGCACATGTTCTAGTTTTTCAAATTAATTTTAATTATTATATTAAGTTTAATTTTTAATTATCCTAAAAGATTTTTACCACTGCAATATATATATGCACATATATATGGTATTACCAGTATGTATTGCTGTACCTTATTATATAATGGTTCATTATGGCTATTAGTGTCATTTTTTTATTTATTCCAGGTTATTTGAGACACTACAGTCCCTGTTTTGGTCAATATTTGGACTCATCAATTTGTATGTGACCAATGTGAAAGCGCAGCATGAATTTACCGAGTTTGTTGGGGCCACCATGTTTGGGACGTACAATGTCATCTCTCTTGTGGTCCTGCTCAACATGTTAATAGCCATGATGAATAACTCTTACCAACTCATTGCTGTAAGTTGACTAACCTTGCTTGTAACTCAACAGTCCTTCTACAATGTGTTGTTCCTAGCTATATTCCATCTGATTATCCTAAAATAAAATATCATAGGCTATTGATGAGAGAGATCAGCATTGTAACAGGTTAATTTGAAATATAAAACAGTTTATGTCATATGTGGCTATATATTCATCTATTTTGTGTATATCTATGAAAATAAACTAAGTCTGTCTTATCAGGGAGTCACTCCCAATAGCAAGCAATTGTTGAGGGACAGTATAGAAGCAGGTAGCTCATCTCTGTTCCATGTCATTGGGCTCTGCACTGTCTGTGTCCCTATCATCTGCCACCTTGACATAAGCAAACTTATGTCATGTTGACAAGATAAAACAAAAAGCCCAGAGCTAAATATGACAGGGAGAAAAACTCTTAAGGTTTTCAGTTTTCTAAAGCTTAGAATGAGCCATAGAAAAGTAGACATGACTTTCTGAGAAGACTATAGGATACAGTTCACATTTATTTTAAATTCTGGATTATAGATAATTCAACATAATTTATTTACTCCTTCATTAACTCTGGACAGGTATGGTGGCTCCAACTTATAATGACAGACTAAAGGAGGCCTGGGCAGGAGGATTATTTTGAGTTCAAAGCCAGCCTGGGATACATGATGAATCCAGGAAAGTCTGGGCCATAATGTGAAAACCTGTCTCAAAACAAGCATGAACAACCCCCCAAAGACTGTTCTTACAATTAACTGATGATCTGATTGAGCAGGTACCCTGTCAAGTACAGAAACACTGCAATACATGAGACTGACTAAGTATTTCATCCACTTGTACTCACAGAGTAGACTGTGTCTGTAACCAATTGAAACAAAATTCTATTGTACTTGAATAACATACATATATTAAATCTTTAGATATCATAATTGGAGGTATTTTCCATATATAACAGCAACTCCATCTTTGATTCTACAATTATTTCTGAAATAGTTTTTTTTCTAGCAATGCTAGGAATTTTACTTCATTTGTCTTTATGGAGGCAAATTTTTTTCTAATATGATACCTGCCAATGAGGTTAGTGTGACAGTTCAACACTCAGTGGCTCTTGCTTGCAAATCCTGCCAGCCTGGGTTGAGTTCCCCAGCTACCCACATAAAGACAGATGAGTGCTCATTTGTAGCAGCATGCGACCCTGCCATGAACTGCAGATGCGTGTGTGCTAGCACACACACACACACACACACACACACACACAAAACTAAAGATATTTTTAAAGATATTGCCACTAATGAAAAACTAAGATATGAGAATATATTACTTGCTCATCGATTCACTGGTTCACAGATTAAAGTATTCACAGTGCATAATGATTCCTCTGGGTCTGAGTGCTCCTAGGACTTAAAGGTGAATATCTGAATTTGTGGACAGATATAATGAGCTTTTCTTAAACATCTGGTAGTGGGAAACTTTTATAGATAGACTCCCATGTATTTGTTTCAGAAGTTTTGTGTTTTAGTTCACACATTTCTAAAATTTGGACTCCATTTTCCAGAGCAACAAAATTTTACAAAGCCTCTTTAGATCCTGTAAAATATTCAATGCCCAAACTTCATCAGGAAGAGAACGTTGGGCTGGGGAGGTGGCTTAGTGGGTAAGAGCACCTGCTGCACAAGCATGAGAATGTGGGTCAGATCACTATATTTTTTTTTATTTTTTTAAGACACAGGCTGTAGAGATGGTTCCATGGGTAAGGTGTTTGCCTGCAAAGACTAATGACCTGGGTTTTAGTCCCCAGTATCCACATAAGGCCAGATGCACAAAGTGGTACATGCATCTGGAGTTTTTTTGGCATCAGCTGGAAGATCTGGTGTACCCCTTCTGTCTCAATCTTTCTTTCTCTCTCTCTCCTTGCAAATATTAAAAAGAAAAAAAAGTAAAGAGCTCGGTGTGGACTTGCACAACCCCAGTGCTAAGGCAGTAAGAGAAGAGGATTGTTGGGCTCTCTGGTCAGCCAGTCAAACAACAACAAGAAAGAAAGAAAGAAAGAATGAAAGAAAGAAAGAAAGAAAGAAAGAAAGAAAGAAAGAAGAAAGAGAGAGAGAGAGAGAGGGAGAAAGAGAGAAAGAGAGAGAGAAAGAAGAAAGAAAGACAGAAAGAAAACAGGGAGCTCCAGGTTCAGTGTGAGATTAAAGTCTCAAAAACATAATAAGATGGGATTGTGATAGAGTAGAACCTTCCATCAGTATGCATGCACACAGGGTGCTGTAGATCCAGACACACACAATCACCAATAAATAAATTAAAGAAAAGAAAGAGAGAGGGGGGAAGAAAAAAAAGAAGGAAGGGAGCGAGGCAGAGAGGGAGGAAATTCAATTCTTTTTTCTTTGAGGAGCATGTTTTTCTAGGCAATATTATTGCATAGTGGAAGTTCCTCTTCAAATCTCTTTTTATTCATGACAAGTGCAGAAAATGTTATTTTTAATAAGGGGACAGGTATATCTCCCAGTATCTTGTGTATGATGCCTCCATCAGGTTAGGAATTTGACCTCACCTGCCCCCACAATCACAGAAATTGCTCTAAGGGACTTCTGTTTTGTTTTTTTTTTTTTTTTTCTATCCCTAATGGAGGCATATAATAAATCATGACTAACAAAGAAAACTTCATAGTTGTCAAGCCAAAGCAATAATGTAGGTCCAAACTAAATTTCCTTCCTACTCATATTTTTTAAAAATATATTTTATTTATTTATTTATTTGAGAGGGAAAAAGAGGTAGAGACAGAAAGAGAATGGGTGCACCAGGGCCTCCAGCCACTGCAAACAAACTTCAGATTCATGCTCCCCCTTGTGTATTGGGCTTATGTGGGTCCTGGAGAATTGAACCAGGATCCTTTGGCTTTGCAAACAAAGACCTCAACTGCTAAGCCATCTCTCCAGCCCCTCATAGTTTTATTAATCACAAATTTCTTGTCTATTTAGCATATGCCAGACATATACCTGATTTTTAGATATAAAAATCTAACATATCATTTCTCCTAATAAAAAATGTAATAAGGACAAAAACTTCAATAAATTTCAATATTGAGAAGAGAAATGTGAGAGTGTTATGAATGTAGAAGAGAGGAATATGACTTGGAAGGAGGAGACAGCTGAAGGTTAGGAATCAAGGCAGGCTTCCAGGCCAAAGGACCAAGGTTCAATTCCCCAGAACCCACATAAGCCGGATGCACAAGGTGGTGCATATGTCTGGAGTTTGTTTGCAGTGGCTGGAGGCCCTGGTGTGCTCTCTCTCTCTCTGTCTCCCTCTCTCTTTCTCTCAAAACAAATAAATAAATTTTTAAAATGGCAGGCTTCCAAAGAGAGATGACTCTTAAGCTAGCTGTTGAATGTTGAGTAACAGCTGAAAGGTGAGTGAGGAAAGCTGATTTAGTCATCACTGGCTTAGAGCTTTTCATCTCCACGTTATCTAGGCACTATCAGCTATCCTATCTCTTTTTAGACTCATACAACAAAGGACATGCCTGGGTATTAGTAACAAGAGAAGAGCATCATGAGGCCAGGAGAACTTTTACATTGTGGCAGAGAAGCAGTGAGTCAGGAGCTACTTTATCAAAGTGCCTGCTTTTTTCTTCTCTTATACCAGAATCCAGAGTCACCTTTTCCTTTTGCTCTTAGCACAAAAGGTACTTCTGGTCACTAATACAGCAATGTCGGCTAAAATCTGTGTGCTCAGAAGAAAGGGAGAAGTTAGAGGAGAAAATAAAATGAGAGAAAAGTAGGAAAAATTTAAGTATGGTGGCTCCTGTCAAAACATAATCTGAAAAAAAGAAATAAAAAACATAATCTGCATAGTGTCTATAGTAAAACTATCATTGTATAGACACACACACACACACATGCACATATGTGCACACACACACACACACACACACACACACATCAGCACACAGACAATTTATAAAATATTAGCAGATTTTGAAACTATCCTTATTCTCTCAGATAGGGGATTTCTTTTTATAATACTAATTAGTTACAGTGAAATATTTTGAATTTTTCAAATGCATGATGCCCAGTTGCTATCACCTCCTATTTCTAAGATTTTCTGCTTACATCGGATTTATGGCTAATTCATTGTTGCACTATGTCTGCCACAAATCTCCAGAGTTTCTCAGGGAGGTCAGCCAATTGAAATGAGGAATACACTTATAGTCTCAAGGTTAAGGTTAAACACTGACAGTGCCTGGCTGGTGACATTTGGCCAAGGGTATGTAATGGAAGCTCTAGTTTTCTTTTTTCTTTCTCTTTGGAATAGAGAAAGGTTTTGCTCTGGTTTACAGCTTATGGTCTCTCTAGTGAGATCTTTAGATGTGTGTCTCACTGAAGAGAAAGGGATGAATGGTGATGAACATAAGAGCTGACTCCATACAGGCATTAGAAGCCATCTCTAGGACTTCTCAAGGAAAATTTCAGGCTCTCTGTCAGGTTATTGTGCCTTATTATCAATCAAGGAACTTGTCAGCAATTGCTCTCTTCTCCTGACCAGGACCATGCAGATATAGAGTGGAAATTTGCTCGAACGAAACTCTGGATGAGCTATTTTGAAGAAGGAGGTACTCTGCCTACTCCATTCAACGTCATCCCAAGCCCCAAGTCCCTCTGGTATCTGGTCAGGTGGATATGGACACACCTGTGCAAGAAAAAGATGAGAAGAAAGCCAGAGAGCTTTGGAACCATAGGGGTAAGAACACGACATGCCTTTCTTCTTTTAGTCATGTGTTGACTGGTGCTTTACTGAATACGGATAGACCATTTGCTCTTTTGTTCTTATGTTGTTTCCCATGGACTTTAACTACACACCTCTCATGTCCAAGGCAAGCAGGGTATCTAGGACTTTACAAACATCTCTTCTGAATTGACATCACTGCTGCCTTAGTAGGAGCTCCTTTCTTCAAAAAGCTTGCAACTACTGCTAATTAAGGCTTGGGTATACAGCTCTCATGCAGTAGTAGCCGGATTTTTAGCTCTTCACTCAATTCTAACAACAGAGCATGCATGTGTGGCATAGCTAACTGATGGGTCTTTACCCATCTGGACTGTAGGGTCCATAGGGGAGGATAGATATCTGGGTTAAGTCATATCCCTGGTACCTTCCATTGCAGCATAGGTTATGCTTAACGGAAATCCCACAGAAAGGATTGAATGGATATGATGTCTTTAATATGCTGTGACAGCTGTCAGCTGTGATTTGAGTATATGTTTAAATGCTCAAGTTCCTCCTACTCTCCATTATATTAAATGCCAAAAAATGTATTTTAAAACCCTGAGTACTGTTGCCATCTTTTTCATATACTTGAAGATTATCTTTGTAACCTTTTTTTTGTTGTTGCCAAAGATATATTTAAAGAAAGTTCCAGCACAAAATATACTCTTAGTTGTAGATTCAGCCAAACTTTTGACCTAGAAGTAATTCCCCAGGTTTTTCCTACTTTGTTTTCTAATTTCCAGGATTCTCGTGAGGATGCTTTGGGAATAAACACACTAATATCCATTAGTCACTTTGACCTTTTCAAAGAAATTTCTTTGGAAATATTTTCAAATACATTTTATATATTTTGCATGTATTTATATTTTTATCTATTTAATCAAAATGTTAGTTTGTTTAATTTTGTTTAAGATAATTTATGACTATTGGACATGTGTTAAGTAATTCTTCCATTCTTCAACCTCACACTCACCAGGCATTGTAATTAACTTTAAATGGGGCTATCTCCTACTGTGTGTGACATGGTTTTTCCTCTCATCCCAGTAACAATTACAATTCTAAAGTAACATTGACTAGCTTGCAAACAGAGATAGTCAGGAGTGGAAAGCACGTTCATTAATACGCACTCTTATTTCTGACTTTGGAGAATTGCAGTTTGAAAATACAGCTGACCTTACAAATCATAGTTAGATGATCATGTTTTCTGATTATGAAAAGTTAATACTAATGTATGACATTTATCTCTGACCTTAGAAAGGAGTGGGTCATTACTTTCCAAATATTGATTTGACTGCTCAACTTGTTAAGATTCAAATTATCAAAATAGGTTGCAGACTACATGCATTGACAGAATAACCCTCCCTGCACACCGTGAGCAATTACTACCTGGCCTCCATGTGCCAGTAAGGGAGTGAGCACTTGAGGAGCAGAAGGAACAAATGCATGGTTCCCACCCCGAGGACACCAATTTTAATGTGGGAGATAGAGCAAATTGTATTATAACGGACATGATGTAACTGTATTAAAATGTACATCATGTAAGCCAGGCGTGGTGGCGCATGCCTTTAATCCCAGCACTCGGGAGGCAGAGGTAGGTGGATCGCCGAGAGTTCGAGGCCACCCTGAGACTACATAGTTAATTCCAGGTCAGCCTGGACCAGAGTGAGACCCTACCTCGAAAAACCAAAAATAAAAATAAAAATAAATAAATAAATAAAATGTACATCATGTAACGTGCTGAACATCGTAATAGAGTTATAAGTGAGCTGCTAAGAGAAAATGTGACAAATCATTGATGCTATGCTCCAGAGAAGTGCAAGAAAGTTTCGGGGCACCAAACTCCAGCTTAGTCTCTTCTGGATCAAAATGTACTGCACTATATATTATTCAAAGTTCCTAAAATTTTTAATTGGTCTTTGAAATAAAACACTAATGACTAATGTTACCTTCACCTATCATTCTTCACATTTTATTATTATTTGAAAGAAAAAAAGCCAAAGAAACATGTCTGTCATGTTTCTCTTGTAGGTAACAACAGAGAGAATATTGAATTTTAAGTGTCCTTAAAACTTGTTTTTGAAGATACCATGCTTTCCCCTAATGCTATACCATATTCAGATATACTGTCCACAAAGAGTGGAGAGTCATTCCAAAAACTGACTTCCAAGTGTCTTCCAAGTTCCTCAGCATTGATTACACGTTAGAATTGTGTTGCCATCTGCCTTAACCAGCCCCCACACTGCTGATACATCTCCAAACCAGATACAGTTTATAGGGGAAAAGGATTTATTTGAAGCTTACAGATCGGGGAGGGGGGGAAGGAGGGGAGGTCCACAATGACAGAAGAAGCTCACACCTGCTGCACAGAGCCATGCAGAGAGAACATCCACCACCACAACTGTAAGCAAGCATTCTCTGGGAACCCCAGTGGTGCACCATACCCTAGCAGGACCCTGCTAGGGTCAGGAGCTAAAAACTCACTTTTAATAACACCTGAGTCTACTAGGGGACATAGATTCAAACTACCACACCATCTCTCTTCGGTGCAAAGAAGATCTTGAAGTTCAGTGAGTCTAACATCTAGGTACTAAAAATCCTGAACCCCACCTAGCTTTTAAGATCAGATAAGATTGGGCACTTTCAGAGTGGTATGGCCATAGGCTCCACTGCATTTTCCATTAGAACAATTCCAGTTTTCCAGAGGAAGACAGTAAATGATGTCTGTTACAGAGTTTTCTTTTCTAAATATTACTGTTCCCAAACACAAATTTCTTTTGATGTCTCTATTTCTAAATTTAAATCTTTTCCAGTCTAATGCACAGCAAGTTAATGTGAAATTAATTGACCAGAAATCCATTCCCTTTTTCCTTTATAACATACATTTCACTAACCTTTGACAGTGGAATTTTTGATGTTTTGTGAATTTATGCCAAACGCAATAAATATTCTGTCATGTCTCCCTTCCCCCAACCTCTTTTTATCCTCAAGCCTCCTTGTATCCCACAGGCGAGGGGCCTTGAATGGGAATCACTACAGTCAACTTCAGTACTGTCTGATTTTAATCTATTTGTGGGCTACATTTCCAGAATGAGGACATAAAAGTTTGGTTTTCTTAGTCGTAGTTGTATTTTGTTTTATGTATGTGTTATTTCTATGGGAATAAATAGTTTTGTTTGTAAAGAAGCTCATCTTTAACACAATAAAAAAGTATCAATTTAGACACTTGTACAACTAATAGAAAAGTTGAATTTGGAAAATCAGATAAAAAGTAATTTGCATTGCCATGAATTCTTTCATATTTGGTTATCTTCATGATTGACTACAGTATTCATTATCCACAGATGATACTGGAAGGCTAATGACAATTACTTTGTTAAGCCAAAGTATGCCTTGATACAGAGCCCTTATCCTACAAAAGAACCATAACTATCATTTAATTTCACCATTTTCTGGTTTTTCAAAGTAGAGTCTCATTCTATCCCAGACTGACTTGGAATTCACTATATTGTCATAGTGTTGCCTTGAACTCACAGTGCTCCTCCTACCTCTGTCTCCAGAGTCCTGGGACTAAAGGTGTATACCACCACACCCTAATTTCACCATATTCTTTACAGAAGAACCTTGAAAAGAACTGGTTTACTTCCCCCCCATTTCCCAGGATCCCTTAGGGACATGGGGTGTAGGTGGGGAAAAAGGGGTGGGCTAAGTCTTCTGTTTCCCAATATACTGGTCTTCCTATTGGCCTGTTTCCTCAGAAAGTCTGATGAAAACACAACACCTTCCATGCTATCTATCTATCTATATCTATATATCTTTCTATATATATCTATATATATGATATCTATATACATATATATATGTATATATATATATATGCAAAAATTGTTTTTTTTTTTTTTTCTCAAAAGCTTTGGGAACCCTCTCATGGTACTCTCAGACTCCAGTGTTCAGAAGAACAGGCTTACATTCTAAACTCACTGCAACTTCCTTACATTCATGCCATGCTTCTGAAACAGAAAATTGAAATTAAACTGGAGATTATTACCTTTTTAAAAGCATTCTCTCTGACCTCCCTATCTGTGGCTCACTTAAATGATTCTTGTCACCTAGCAGCTGTGTGAATGTCACACCTCTAGTCCTTCAGTGCACATTCCCTAAAAGCCCTAAGCCACAGCTCTGCAAGGGTGCCACCTGGGCCCCTCTCCAGGAGCCAGTACTGCTGATCTGATCTTGCAATTTCTGCTTTCTTTCAATACTGACACAATAGCACTGAAAACTCATCAACTCGGTCTTTTTAACCTGAGACTTCCTGTAATGAACGATTGAGACTTTTCTGTAAATTAATCTTTCACTTGACTGTTTTATGCAAGATAACCTAAATGAGGTAGAAATGTCCTATTGAACATGACATTTATGATCGAAAATGAACTTGTTATTGAGAAATGGCTTTTCTCTGGACAATCATGAAAATCCCATTGAAGCAACAGTTACAGAGAGTACAATAATCAAATTAGAATCATGTTCTAACCTGTGATTTTTTTACCTTATTTATCTAATATATTTACTTATTTGTTTATTTCTTTTGCTTAATGCCTTCCCAGGTAGTAAAACACCGTCCCACAAAGTTTAGTACATACAAGAAAAATCTCTATCTCTTCCAGCTAGTAAATAAAAAAATCCTATTAAAGACTGCATTAGGATCTACTTCAGCTTTGTAATCTAAAGACCAACATTTGTGCTTGTTGCTGAAAAGGTTCAGATGCATTTAATTAATGTACAAAGAAGCTAATGCAATACTCCCTCCAATGTGTTTAATTAACATGAAACATTTTTTAATACCACAGGCCAGATTTCTAAATGGAATGCTTAATAGGTCAACATGCTAAACTAGAAAAATACTAGCTCTCTTGATAAAATCATAAGGAAAATAGTTTTAATTTAATTTAATAGTTTTAATGATGATGATATTTTCCCACTTTCTAATGTTCTTGTTAGTCCATAGTAAGAAGGGCGAGAGATATGTCATGGGTCACTAAGCCTGATCCATCCCTAGGATGCAGATGGAATACTCATTCCTAGGCAGTTGCCACAGAACTCTTCATAATTAAGTCAGTGAGTGCAAGCAAGTCAGAATGTATACTTAACTTTCCTACTGCCTACCATTTACAAAAGAACAATGCTAACCATGTATGTCTCTATCTCCATTTTTAGTGGTAACTTGTCAAAATTTCCATGACTCTTGGTAGTCTAAGTACAATGTGTACAGATGAGAGAGTAGTCATCTCTAATAACGCAAGGACCCAAAGTTATTTCTGTAAGCATTGCTGGCAGGATATTTTCATTACATTTGCTTTTCCAAGTGGGGATGTATAAGAATTGCCTCTTGATATTTTTGATATTCCAACAACAAATAGTTGACATGCAAACAAGCATTAGTTTCATATGCTTGGAAAGCATGTTTGTAAAGAAGGCATAGCTGCATGTTGTAATGATGTAGAAAGTGTGTTTATATACAATAGATAGATCATTTGTAACAGAGGAAACTGCAGGTTTTGGAGTAAAGGGTCCCATCTTGCAAGGACCCCTTGCTGTTTATGTTTAAAGGAAAAGAAACAGCAGGTTGCATACAGAAAAAGATTCACTGAGCAGAGCAAAGACTAGAAATCCGTGAATGAAATAAAAAAAAAAAAAAAAAAACAGAGTGGAAATGACACTGAACATTGGCTGTAGGGAATCAGCTATGTGCAGACAACCTGACATGCCAGAGTGGACTGGAGAGAATTAGAGCTAAGAAACCAGCAGATGTCACAACCACCTGCCCAGAGCCTTTTCTCCAAGCGGCAGACCTGACACTTCTATTGAAACCTGACTTGCCAGCAGCAGCAGAGGCCTCCCACTCATTTATCTTCTTCCTTATCTTTAGGTTTGTTGTCCATATGCCATCGGCCTGTCCTAACAAATCAAGGGGAACCTGCAAGCTGTGGGGAATGCTAATGTGCCATATAGCTACACCCTCAGCCCGTTTCGAATGCCACCCTCCCAAGGAGCATTTCACACACAAGCCAGCTACTTCTGAGATTATTTACAAAGGAAAGTGGAAACTTCATGTGCACTCTCCCAAAAGATTGTTTCTAGACACGTCTTTGTTCATGTGGTCCATTTTTCCTATCATGCACAACTGATAATCAGTACAATTTAAAAGGAAATAAAAAGTTTGAGATGCAACCCTCAGCACTGAAATAGCATTAAAGGAATCAAATTAACCTACCCAAATAGGTACTTTTTAATGAAATGCTCTTTGTTGCATATTATAAACACATATTGATGCATTCTTCAGTTTTGTGTCTTTTCCAGTAATATTTATGATACAATTCCTTGCCTGATGATAATCAAGCATGCTGAAACTCAGCTGACCGTTACCCAATAGAAAAGTTACAAGTAGGGCTGGAGAGATGGCTTAGCGGTTAAGGCACTTGCCTACAAAGCCAAAGGACCTACATTCGATTTCCCGCAACCCACGTAAGGCAGATGCACAAGATGGCACACGCGTCTGGAGTTTGCAATGGCTGGATGCACTGGCATGCCTATTGTCTCCCTCTGTCTCTCTCTCTCTCTCTCTCTTCCTCTTTCTGCCTCTTTCTCTCTCTCAAATAAATAAAAATATTTTTAAAAAAAAAAGAAAAAAAATTTACAGGCTGGAGAGATGGCTTGGAGGTTAAGGTGCCTGCCTGCCAAGGCTAAGAATGACAGTTCCAATTTCCAGGTCCCATGTTTAGCCAGATGCAAAAAGTGACGCAAGGGTGCAATGCCACACTTTCCCACAAGGGGGTGCACACATCTGGAGTTTGTTCACAGCTGCTGAGAGGTTGCTGGTGAGCCCATTATGTATCTCTCTGTCTCTATCTCTCTAGCTCTCTCTCTCTCTCTCAAATAAAAATTTTAAAAGTTACAAGTATATCAAACATATTGATGCATAGTTGTATTATATACTATTTCATGTTATTACTGATCATTAATTGTCAACAGTACTGTCTATTGCAAAATGTATATATTAAGAGTTGAATTGTGCTCTCTCTCATACACACACACACACACACACACACACACACACACACATCCTAACCTTAGTACTTAAGAATGTTGTACTCATAATTAATTAAGCTGAGGACATACTGGAATAGGATTTTTGTAGGAACATGGCTTTGTACAGACACAGCATTACCAGGAGAGCACTGTGTGAGGATATACACAGAGAGTAAAGGAATGCAACTGCCAGGCAAGGACCACAAGGATTAGTAGCCATGGCCAAACACTAGTAAGCTTATTTCCTCCCTGATGCTGCTGCCTGATGTCTGCCATAGAAGTTAGACTTTATTCTCATGCCATGTGACTAGTCAAAAACTCAAGTGTTAATGATCATGGAATTACCAACTTCCCCATAACTTGTCCCTATAACCTTTCTCACACTAGCCCCAGCAAGTTTGCTCACTCTATTCCAATTTTCTAGCACACCTCTGTCTCCCTGTACACACATAACACACTCCCCATAAGCTTAGGTATCTGTTTCCCATCTTCTGTGGCCGTTCATGCCTGCCATCACCTTACAGACTGCAAGCCATTCGTGCATCTTTTACTTAGGTGTGTTTTATTCATCTTAGGTTCTTGCAGACCACTGAAAGAATGTCTGTGTGAGCATTTCTCATATCTTAAATTGGCTATAAAAGCTAGAAGCCACCACATAGTCATGAATGAAATTTCACAGAGGAGCAGCAGATATGCACTCTATAAAGCTCTCAAATGTTTCCATTTAAATTGGTTTTATCTATAAGATCTCACTGGCTTTAAAGCATTCTTCCAAAATCAAGTTGAACTGTGTCTTAGCAGGAGGTAAACATCCCCATCTGGTGGCCCAGCCATAAAATATTCTTTTTTTTTTTTTTTTTTTACTGTTTCTAATCTCCTATTTTTAAACTAATGCCTTAATCATATTGAAAATGTATTTCCCATGCAGAAGTGAATGATTTTTAAAATAATTAATGGCTTTAAGAATCAAACCATTGTCTCATTCTATGAGTCACCATGAATCTTGAAACACAAATCACTTCTTATGGACAGCAGAATAGCATTGTTCTCTATATCTGTCAAGAAATGTATTGTTTGATTCTTTTTAAAATATCATTTCACAGTAAAGCATGCACAACTCTTTTAAAAATTCTATTTTATCAGCCTATGATTAAGTATTGAGTAAGAAGCAAGATCAAAAGCCTCATTTGAAACCAAGCTATATTATCCCTTTTGCTTCTCAAAAATACCAAATTAATTCTTTTACTATAGAAATGTTTTATTCTGGATTGATTGGGGACTTAAGAACCAGTACTGTTGTTTATTTGAAATGCAAACAAGAGATTATGATAGAAAGATTTTCCTAATGTTTTAGGTACTTATGAAGCTGCAAATATAAAATATCTCATTTGTTATTCACCTCATTTCATAGTGAACTTTCTCTATCATTAACCACCTTCTCCCCATTCTGTACTACAAAATTGCTATCCTGTGTTCTCTGTCTTCTATTCTGGAAACGTTTCCTTTTCTTTGAAGTGATAGCTGACAGTGGGAGTGGAGTCCACAGGTGTGGCTCAGTGGTACTGACTGGGCTTGCCTAGAATGCTCATGAGGGCTCTGGGGTCCATCTCCACACCTCAAAAAATGAAAGATAGCTGCAACTCAGATTCATTTAAAAATGATAAGCTTAACTAACTTTTTTTTTATTTTTTTAAATCTACTCATGTGACTCAAACAAGTATCTTTTCATAAAGGAAATATGAGTGAAATGACTGCTGGAGTTCACTGCCCACTAAGATTCCTGATTGCACTTTGTACCTTTAGTAACTGCTAAATTTTTCCATGTTGATATTTCTGAAATAATTTTAACCTCACTGGATATTGTACTGGTATTGCATTATTCCCAGAGACTATATGTGTATATCAACTATGATAGGGTAATTCTCTACCATTCTGTAACTAATACCAGAACCTCATTCCTACCAGGTTAATATATTCTATTTTTTTTGAGGGAGAGAGACAGAGAGAAACAGAGAGAGGAGGAGAGGGAGACAGATAGAGATGGGCCCACCAGCAGCCTCTCAGCTGCTGCGAATGAAATCCAGATGTGTTCACCCCTTGTGGTCAAGTGTGGCATTGCGCCCTTGCGTCACTTTGCATCTGGCTAAACATGGGACCTGGAGATTGGAACTGCTGGAGAGTGGAACCAACGTTCTTAGGCTTATGAGGCAGGTGCCTTAACCGCTAAGCCATCTCTCCAGCCCAATATATTCTATTTTACGAGCCTTACCGGGTATATATATATGATTCTTCTTCAATCATGTGACATTTGCATTCATGTGGCACATCTTTGGGACTATTGTCCATTTGTCTAAGTAAAACACCCACCTTGGGGACTAAAGGAGAAAAACAACATTCTTGGTTTAAAAAAAGAATAATAACATAGCAATATAACCAGAAAGGAAATGTCCCTTTCCTTTTCAGAGACGTGCTGCGGATAATTTAAGACGACATCACCAGTATCAAGTAAGTATTCCTTGTATTGTGTCTTAAATTTGTATTAAAATAAAGCATAACATTGACTTGGGACAGAAAACCCATTCCTGCATTGAATACTGTTGTTCCGAATTGTCTCAGGAAGTGATGAGGAACCTGGTGAAGCGGTATGTGGCAGCCATGATCAGGGATGCAAAAACTGAGGAAGGCCTGACTGAAGAGAACTTTAAGGTAAGGCTTCCTCCTTGTCATGAGAGGCAGAGTCTGAACAGCAGCACATTTTCCAGTCTTAGCTGGGAACCCAGCTCTGTGTTCCAGCAGGCTTGTGTGCTGTGCCTTCTGTTTTTTTTAAATTAAAGTTCCATGGAATGTTACAAAGGAAGAAAGAAAGAGAGAGGGGGAGGGAGGGAGGGAGGGAGGGAGGGAAGGAGGGAGGGAGGGAAGGAGGGAAATGAAGGAAGGAAGGAAGGAAGGAAGGAAGGAAGGAAGGAAGGAAGGAAGGCAGGAAGGGAGGGAGGGAGGGAGGGAGGGAGGGAAGGGAGAGAGAGAGGGAAAGAAAGAAAGAAAGAAAGAAAGAAAGAAAGAAAGAAAGAAAGAAAGAAAGAAAGAAAGAAAGAAAGAAAGAAAGAAAGAAAGGGGGCTGGAAAGATGGGTTAGCAGTTAAGGTACTTGCCTATGAAGCCTAAGAACGCAAGCCTGAATCTCCAGGTCACATGTAGCCAGACACACAGTGATGCAAGTGCAATGTTGCACATGCTCACAAGGGGGCACACACATCTGCAGTTGGTTCACAGTGGCTGAAGGCCTTGGTGTGCCCTTTCTCTCTCTGTTTCTCTCTCTCTCTTTCTCTGTCTCTCTCTCTCTCTCTCTGATAAAAATAAAAAACAAACAAAAAAAGAAAGACCACCAAGTTGTGAAATTTCTTCACAAAATAAATTGTTTTGAAATAGCATAAGTTTAACCTAAAATATCAAGGGACTTACTTGGTAGCAAGGAAGATCCTGGTGCCTATTGGCTCTCTGACTCACTAATCCCAGCCATGCTCTGCTGAGGGAACTTAATGTTTGGTATTCCAGTCGGATTTCTAAATCTGGAACATTTAATAAGCAACATGCTAGCAACAGAAGCCTCTTAGGTCTTCTGCCCCATTGTGGTGTCACGGATGTAAGGTTTAGTTTATTTGTAATTTTCTTGGTCTTTGTATTTGAGTTCCTATCTTCAAATATCCGTCAGACAAAAATAAGTAGAATATAGGAAATTTGTGTGTAAATTGATTTTCTAATTCTGAAAGACCATTTAGAGATTTTAGAAGACTGTTTTAAAATGAGTGAGATCTTATAGATAAAACCAAATTAAATGGAAACGTTTGAGAGCTTTATAGAAACAGCAGCTATTTTGATAGAGAAAAAAACAAAAAGATGTGCAGCCAATTATGTCAGAAGGTAGGTGAATTACAAAACTTGTAACAGAAATTGTAAACTAAGTTTTAAAAAAAAATGTTATCTTTGCACCTGAAATCGAAGCTATGTAGCTGAAGAATTCATTTTGCCCTCGAAGGCAGGTGGGAGGGAGCTGCCATCCAGAAGGCTGCCTTTTACTAGTCAAGCCTGAGAATGGTTACCCAAAGAGACATCTAGAGATCTAGGGAAAGCATAGTGTGAAGCAGGGCCAGGAGGTAGCTGTGCAGGGGCTGGTGCAAGGTCATGGCCAAGGTGCTAAATAACTGAACGTCTCTCCTAAGGGCAAGGTCTACTTTATTTAGTTTCGATTATCTTTTAGGATAGGAAAAAATAAAAAGATGTTGATACGCCAAACATCGTATCCCTGTTAGCATCGTGGTCACGATAGCAGATGAATGCCTTGCAGAGGAAAGCTGCTGTCCCAAAGCAATGGAAAACTCACTTAATTACACAGTGCTAGGAAGGATGACCACTCCTGTTTCTTTTCCATCATAGGCAGAAGGTCTTCTTATCTGCATTATAGGCTTTTCTCATTGTGATGACAAAACAGTAAAGAAAAGGGAATTAGAAAAGGAAAAATATTACTTGAGCTCTTGGTGTCAGAGGGGTCAGCCCATCAGGGCAGAGGGCAGGCTGGAGCACGCAGCTCACACCATGGTATTTAGTGGCAGGGCCAAGGAAGCACTGGAAAGGAACAAAGCAAAACAGATGACACCCCAAAACACACACACACACACACACACACACACACACACACACACCAAAGGCATGCTCCTAAAGACCCACCTTAGCCATTTAGGCTCCAGCTCCTACCTTCTACCACCTCTGAATAATGCCTTCATATCATGGGTCCCTTATAAGATCCATCCACCCATGAACTGTCTGGGCATACCTCAGTTCAGTCAAACCAGCAATGAACTAGAAAATTCCACGCAGGGAATGACTAGGCTTTAAAAAATGACACTAAGCACCAGAGAGAGACCTGGTGGTTCTAAATGGCATCAGAGCAGAACAGATCCCTAACCCTCAAGAGCAGAGGCAATATGACATCTATATGAAATTATGAAGCCACATTTCCTTACGTTACAACCTAATGTATCGCTTTAAATTCCATCCAGGAACTGAAGCAAGACATTTCTAGTTTCCGCTTCGAAGTTCTGGGTTTACTCCGAGGAAGCAAGCTCTCCACAATCCAAGCAGCCAATGCCACAAACTCAGCAGACTCCGACGACAAGAGTGATAGCGAAGGTAATAGCAAGGACAAGAAAAAGAATTTCAGCCTTTTTGATTTAACCACCCTGATTCACCCGAGGTCAGCAGCAATTGCCTCCGAAAGACATAACATAAGCAATGGCTCCGCCCTGATGGTGCAGGAACCACCCAGGGAGAAGCAGAGGAAAGTGAATTTTGTGGCTGATATCAAAAACTTCGGGTTGTTTCATAGACGATCGAAACAAAACACTGCTGAGCAAAATGCAAACCAAATCTTCTCTGTTTCAGAAGAAGTTGCTCGTCAACAGGCGGCAGGACCACTTGAGAGAAATATCCAACTGGAATCCCGAGGATTAGCCACACGGGGTGACCTGGGCATCCCTGGTCTCAGTGAACAGTGTGTGTTAGTAGACCATAGAGAAAGGAACACGGACTCCTTGGGTTTCCAGGTAGGCAAGAGAGTGTCCTCGTTCGAGTCAGACAAGGTGGTGGTGGAGGACACCGTCCCCATGATTCCAAAGGAGAAGCATGCTAAGGACGAGGGTTCCAGCATAGACTATGACTCCAGCCTCAACGACAGCCACGAAGATTATGTGACCACCAGATTGTGATGCTTGAAGAAGGGGACATTAACCATACCTATATATAATATAATATAATATATACATATGTATACATATCTATATATATTTGCCATAGTGTTCGGGGTGGGGAAAATGTTTAAAAATTTAAATTAGCAAATGCTAGCTTACACATTCTAGCATTTATCAACTGTGGCATATTAGCCTGTAATATGTTTAAAACAAAGCAAAAGCGACCAAGAACCCTTCTGTTTTGTAGCCTGCTTTTGCTTCCACGGTTTATTTTACAATGGTTTTTGTTAATGAATAAATGCACCTTGTATTCTTGTACTGTTGCAATAACCCATGGAAAATTTTTAGCTATCTTTTTCAATTAAAACAAATGCAATTTATTCTATGTGGTTAGTTGGCTCCTATAATAGATATTTTTATATGCAAAAATGTATATTGAACTCTTAGACACTAGACCTTTTTTTTCATATGTGGGGGGATCTCTAGAGGTAATTGCTCACTGAGAACTTTCATTCAGCCCTACAGTTTGACTTTAATAAATAATTATTACCAAACATTTCTTAAGAATATGTAAATAGATATAGAACATACTTAAAGCAAGCAAACATTCTTCTCATGGGGTTTTGTTCCAACCTTTTATGAAAACGAAAGTCAGGTGCAGTTTGTAGATTTTTAGGTTATTCTTTCCATAAGAGAAATGTTTGTCATAATAAATTTTGATGACTGGTGACTTTTAATGGCATGTTGTCATAATAAAACTCACATCTCCATTAAAAAAGTAAAACAAAACTACTTCAGGTTCAACTGCTTATCAGTATAAAAATGAGCCTTTGTGAATAGCTGAGTGTCAAAAACCTGGCCAAAGTAATAAAACAATAATGAGTTCAAATTGCCTGAATACTTAAACAAAGTAACTGGGTTGCACATTCATAATATCCAATTGAAAATGAACTTGTGCTGTTCACTGTCAACATGAGCAAAGTAGAATTCTAATAAGCTCAACCACACAGTATTGTTGTCAACTTAAAAGAAGTACAAAAGACTAGTGGGTCCTCTGTCTTCTTTCCTTGTGTGACTGGTTGATATTTCTCTAACATTAAAGTTTTTCAAAAATCATTAGTTTTCTCAATGAATAAATAGAGTGTATACTTTTCCTTATGGGGACATTTCAATTCCTTTTTTCTTGGGTTGTTGTCCAGGTGGCATAGCTAATATTACATTCATTCGCTGAACTCTTCAAAGAAAAGAATTCACACATAATATAAAAATGGTATTGATAACTTCTCAAGGTTTAAATTATATTCCATCTGTCTTATTAAGCCACCATGGAGTTTCTTCAACACATGCCTTCGTATTTATCTCAAGTCAATAGAAAAGTGTAGAGTCTGTTTTACTTCAGAAATTGCCTCGGTGCACTAGAGAAATTGTATAATTTACCACTGATCCAAGACAGGATTACATTATAAAACTCAGTTACTGATCCCCATGCATGAGAGACAAGATGCTGCTGCAGTAATGTAAGCAGCTCTTCAGCATGTTCATCGAGACTAACACGTTCACACTGTTCCTCAGCAGCTGCTTTTCGTATTCCATCCTAGGATACAGAGTCAAGGAACTAAGCTAAGGTAGCTCCATTAGAAATGGAGCTGCAGTGTATCCTTCAGGGCCATGCCCTTCAACACTGCTCTGCCCACCAAACATTAGCCCCAAGAAACAATACTACAGACAGGAATTACTACCGCCCATTCTGAAATCCTGTGTTTTGGAGCAATGAGTTTACTAACATCCATAAACGTGAGTCTCTTCTTATAAAGTCAGAACCATGCACAAATTAAAGATTGCTGTGTTTGATTCTTTAGGTCCAAGAACATCAAAGAAGTTAGAAGATTTTTTTTAAAGTATTTGGGGTGTGGGTTCTCAGCTATCTACTTGAAATATTTGAAATTAGTTTTAGGAAACTCAGAGATAGTGCACTGCTGCTCCTGCTCAAATCTGCTTTATCCTGGGCATTTAAGAATGGGCTGACAGCACTGAAACATCTCTGTCACACCCACAGAATGCAAGAGCCAAAGGAAGGGTATGACTCCTTACAACGCAACTGTCCAGGCAGAAATTCGCCTTGATATCCATGACCTTGCAGTGCCTAGCAATACCTTCGCAAGACCCTCATAATAGAAAAAAAAAAAGATGATGACATCAAATTAAAAGAGAGACTAATGGAGAGAGGGATGGGATATGATGGAGATTGGAGTTCTAAAGGGGAATGGGGGGAGGGGAGGGAAATATGCATTTTTGTATGTAAGTATAGAAGTTGCCAATAAAAAAATTAAAAAAATAAAAATAAATAAAAAATTAGAAAATTTAAAAAAAGAATGGGCTGAGATGCTTGAAGAAATCCAACGTAGTGAATATAGGTATGGAGACAAGCATATCTTTACTTTCAGCATACCAGAACTCAGAATAATAAACCCTGAGGCTACCAAAAGACCCAGATATTCAGTAGAAGAGAATTATAGGCTTGTTTAAATATCTGGGATATTTTCACTGATTCTTCTTGCCTGTATGTGTGTATTTTCAAATAATGACCCTATATGTCACTATTACACATTATTAGAATTCAATTTCGAATCCCATCTTCAAAAAAAAAAAAACAACAATAATAAAATCAACAAAGCCTTTTTTTTTCCTCCAGAATTTCTTTGTGGCATGTTGGAATGCTGGCATTTTCCATATGAGCATGGTGACTACAGAGGTACAGATGGGGAGCAGGTGACACCCTGCTTTTCAACGTCTCAGAGACAATGGTTCTCACAGCAATTGTCAATGGCAGATGCTTCATGAGTATTAACAAACATCCTAGAAATATTTATTCTAAATATGCAATAATACTGTGTAAAAATTAACATGATCAATAAGGAAAGAATATGAACATCAAGACAACAGTGGGATTTCAGACAACAGGAAGTGTATGTTTGAGTGAATACTTTCAGCATTTTCTTCCATTATGATTGATATTTCTGTCCATAGAAATTCCTGACACTGAAAACAGGTTAAAAATCACCTTCCATTGGTTTAAATTGTATTTGCCATGTTTCATTCCTCTTTGATCTTAACAATATTTTAAACCTGATTTTTACTTTTTTCCTGCGTTATGCAAAGGATTGTGTGGAAAATTTAATTGAACTTAAATAGACTTGAGGTTACATTTACATTTCCTTTATCACAGGTATGTCTTAGGAGTTCTATTTTCCAGAATGTGTGTTATGAAGATGTGCTCACCATTTGTGATAAACGTTCTCTTGAATTTTCTATAATCAATCTATATTAACTGCAGTAAAACAAATAGCTATTTAAGGAAATGCTAGGTGATTATTTTGTAAAATGATGAATCATTATACAAAGTGATTACCTTCATAATATATCTATCTGCTTCATGAGTTGCATATGTACATATCAAATTTTCTTCAATTACATATTTTATTTACTGGTTGGCAATTAAAATACTGCAAAACATTTTCACCTTCTTGACTTAACATGGATTATAAACTGACCTACTTCAGTGATCAAACACACAGATGTTATCTACACAATTTTGTGGGTAGCTTTTTGAGAGTAACAAAAGAAATAGACGAGCTGGGCGTGGTGGCTCCCAGCATTTGGGAGACAAAGGTAGGAGGATCACCATGAGTTTGAGGCCACCCTGAGATTACATAGCAAATTCCAGGTCAGCCTGGGCTAGAGTGAGACCCTACCTTGAAAAACCGAAAAAATAAAAAAACCAAAACAAAAAAAAAAAGGTGAAAAGTCAAGGTAGTAAAAGGTTTGATGTTATCCTCAAAGAGGCAATGTTAATATTCTAACAAATGTGGATAGTGATGGCACAAAATTGTCTTCTGCCATTTGTTAACAACCCTAAAGCATTCTGGGATTTAGTTGAGTTTACCTCATGTCTCCTCACCAAGAGGATGTGTCCTCTTCGAGTCACTGTGATATTCTGTGTCTGCGGCCAAGTCTTGCACACCGTGGATGCTGCCTGCCATCGTGAACATCCTTAAAACCCAGCACAACCACCCCCATAGCTCCATAAATAGTGTTTACAATGGCTCAAACTTCAATGAAACTTCTCCACTCTGAAAATTATTTCTCCCTATTTTTTTCTGTTCTTCAGTTTTCCAAAATTTGGTCCTGCCAATTGATTCAGATTTTAGCAATGTTCTCCACACATCCAGCGGTATCCTTAGATTCAATTTCAGAAATATCACTGTAATGACTTTATAATGATTTTATAATAGTATCACCCTAAGTGTTATTTTGTTTCATTTTTAAATTTAAGTATTTAAACCATATTAGATGAGCTTTCCATAGACAAATGGGGAAGTGAAGGCTCAGGATATTTATAGTAGCTTTATCCAGCTGCTCAGTGGTTGAGTTAAAGCTTAAACAAATATATACAACAACACAACTCCACCCAGATATTTGGAGTCTTTAGACCATGGTACTTTGACTAACAAGATTTTCTTGGGAAAATTTTGTCATTTATTACTCTTTGTTGGAGTATATCTAATGTCATCCAAGCTTTGCAAAATTAAAATTCAAAATATATACCATCTTCCTTTTTGCTTTCAAACAACATTGTCTTAATAGACTTTCTAACTCTGTTTTCGTACCGTTTCCTAAAACATACATTGTTCATTTCACTTTGAATATGGATTTTAGGGGAAAATCCTATATGTACATGGTTGTAATGAAATGTATGAAACAATGTGACGGCTTCTCAGCTGGTTAGTGAAAAGCTTGAAGCAAGATGCAACTCTATGAGACCTGGGGCTGATCCAGCCTCATGTCACTGCATCAACAGATCCTGACTGTCTGTTTCACTGAAACTCACCAACTCAAACCTTTCTGTTTACTCTAGAGCTGTGCTGCTTTACAAAGCAGCTCCTATCTGCACAGGGCTTGATGCACTTGGGGTGAGATGAAGCCAGTGTGAATTGAGATGTGATGTGGTAAAAAACCATCAAGTTTCAGTGAGAGAGAGACTCAATGTGAAAGTCATTTAACCAATCTAATGAATATTTGATGTTGACTACATGTTAAACTTATATTTTAGTGGAAGTGACAAGATAGTATTCATTGAGTGAGTTTTTACTCCTCCAGTGGGGTGATAAGAATGTTGAAGACTGCACGAGTCGCTGGCATTTCTATCTGAAATACACCCTCACTGTGATGTGAGGACTGTCTTGAAACATTGATGTTGCTTTACTCAACTCATGTTATTTTCATCATTTAATTAAATAGGTAAAATTTAAATGTTTAACTACACAAAAATTAACATGTGTCAACTGAAATTTTCAGCCTTTTATGATTCCCAATCTCCTTGTGTAATCACTGATAATTTACTAATTTTCCAAAATTTGTGTGTATATATGTGGATACACATGCAGGTTATGGTTTTGTTGTATTTATTATGGGAAGAATGGTCCTTATATACTTATAACTTGAGAAATGTTTTTTATCTAGCAGTAAAACATGAAACATTTTCTAAATTAATTTACTATAACAGGGCATTTGAATATATTCAAAGATGCTTCTTCATTAGTTACTTTACCTGTGGAAATATATTCCCATGCTATTTTTTAACACTATGACAGGAGTACTACCTAATGGCAAGCAGCAGAGGATGGATCTCAAAGCACTTTTGAAAGGCAAATATGTTCATTTCTCTTGTGATTTTACAATCCTGTAGGGCTCTCATTTCCCCAGTGGTTGACTGTTGATTCCATAGCATGACTTCCATAAAAGAGGTACTGGTTTATGGTGCCAGCACCATGTCTCAGCATTATTCTGTCTCACACAGTGAACTTTGACAACGCTGAAGTTCCTTGAGCTATTTAAGGTTTCATATTGCTCTTTTCCCTAGCATTTGAAAGCACTACTATTCCAGCCTTATGTAAGAATTTTACTAAAATGTTATTATGTAAGTTTTATTTAATCTGGTGATTGAATTAATTGCAATTCACTTATTTTATGGTATCCTTTAGGTCCAATTGTTTCAATAACTTTTTTTTTCCTTGACGATTATCCAAGCCTGCCAATAATGAGCCTGCTTTCCCATCTGGAAATAGGAGATGATCTGTGCCAATGTGCTTTCAAGGTACCCATGTGACTTGACACATTTATTCCCAGAAAATAATGCATGGAGCTCATTAAACGTCCAGAATGCAACTGCCCTATGTTTTGGGGGAAGGCAAGAATTGGTATCTTTTCATCTTTCAACAGCTGATGAGAGGTGACTGCAAGTAAGCCACTTCATGTCATTAAAGGCAATCTCTGGTATTTGAAATTTCTGGATGAAAATGTTCCTTCTGTCTCCAAAATAAGAAACTAAGATAATTTACCTTTCTAAAGTTAGAAGTGCTAAATAATTAGGAAAGTGGAAATGTAAACAAACAACAACAAAAAAACCAAAGGCATGATAAAATATGCATTAGTTATTTCTTCCATTTTAGTTCTTTTCTTTTGTTGTTTTTGTTTTTCTGAGGTAGGGTCTCACTCTAGCCAGGGCTGACCTTGAATTCACTTTGTAATCTCAGGGTGGCCTCGAACTCACAGCAATCCTCCTACCTCTGCTTCCCAAGTGCCAGAATGCCACCACGCCCAGCTTCCACTCTAGTTCTTTAAACATTTTAATCTTGAAAAGAGTGCACCTTACTATGAAATAAATGATTCAGAAAGGTCTTGTTCTTTCACAACTATAGTATATTATCACAAGACAACTATATATATATATTATCACCATATATATATATATGGAGAGAGAGAGAGAGGTAGAGAGAAATATATGTGTGTATGTATATATATATATATGGAGAGAGAGAGAGAGAGAGAGAGAGAGAGAGAAATAACTCACTTATCTCGTGTTGGTTTCCATAGTTTTACATGAGCTGTGTATGTTTAGTTTTGCAAAATGTTATTGAATGCTTGGTGTATGTATCTAGAACCATAGTCGAGATGCAGAAAGTTTGCCTTCCCTCAAGATCCCTGGTACTCTTCTTTATCATCTAACCCATCTTCTATTTCTAACTCCATCTACTCATTCCTAACCTTTCATAAACGTCACATCCTTCTATATTTTCATAATTTTGTCATTTCATACCAAAATATTGGCCAAGGTTATTTTACTTGAATTGTAGTATATAGCCTGTGGTAGTTGAATGTATGTCACCCAATAGACTCAGGTGTTTTATTAAAACTTGAATTTCTAGCCAGTTGGCTGGAAGAGGTATTACTGGGGGTGGATCTGATTTCTAGCCAGAAGGTATGCAGAGGAGACTGAGCTTTGCCTGGGTCCCTGCTGTGTGCTGCTGGTTTTGTGTTTGCTACCTTGTGGTACTGGTAGTCTGCTATCCTCCCCCTGCCTGCTCCCGCCCCCACTTTGACCTGTGAAAGAGGACCAGTCTCTTCTGACATTATGGAACTTCCCCTGGATCTGTAAACCTGAAATAAATCCCATTCCTTCCATAAACTCTGTCTGTTTGGAAGTTCATCCCAACAACATGAAGCTGTCTACAACATGGCCTGTTAGACATTAGTGTTTTTCAGTAATAATTTTCTCTGAAGATTTTTTTTTCAAGTTGTTACACATACAAATAGTTTCTTCCTGTTTATTGCTCAGTATGAATATAATACAGTGTGTTTGACTCATTATTCATTGGCAGATACCCAGACTGTTTCTACTTTGGGGTTATTATTAATGGAGTGCTGTGAACATCTATTTACCTGTCATTTTGTGAGTAGAAGTTTCATTTCTTTGGAGCAAGAGTGCAGGATTAGAATAGATTGGCAGTATAACAGTTGAATGCTTAGATTTGTATTTATTTGTGTCTTTGAATGCTTTGTTTTATAAAAATGGGTAACAGGCATTCTAGTGTGCTATATTCTTTACATGCAACTTACAAATCATCCCATTCCCCTGCATTTTGCTAGTATGTGGTGCCATTACCAAGATTTATCTTTCACATTCTGATAATTCCATGATCATCGGTAGTTTGTTGTGGTTTTAATTTGCATTTTCCTAATGGATTATGATTTTACAAATCATTTCTTGTAATTACCATTGTTTTATATGTTACCATACTGAAATGCATGTTCATGTCTGTACATTTGTAATGAGACTTCTCAGGTGTTCATATGTCAGCTTTTTAATAATGACTTTTGAGTATTCTTGTCCTCTAGATACTTGTTATTGAATACTTGAATTATAAATATTTTCTTCCACCTTGAAACTTGTCTTTTTTTAATTTAATTTGAGAGAGACAGAGACAGAGAGGAAGAGGCAGAGAGAGAGAGACAATGGGATTGCCAGCAGCCTCTCAGCCACTGTGAAGGAATTCCAGATGCTTGCACCCCCTTGTGGGCCAATTGTGCCCTTGCATTACTGCATCTGGCTAAATATAGGACCTGGAGAATCAAACGGGCGTTCTTAGGCTTGGCAGGCAGGTGCCTTAACTGCTAAGCCATCTCTCCAGCCCTGTAACTTGTCTTTTAATCCTCTAAGCAGGGTCCATCACAAAACAAGGTTTTTGAATTTTGATCCCTTATTTTTTCAGTCCTTTGTGGAAATTCTGGGAACTCTTTGCTGGACCTAGTTCATAAACATTCTACCTCCTGTGGTTAATTTTTACCTAAAAGTTTTATGTTTAATCATATTCTTTCACTTCTTTCTTTTCTTCTAAATACTTTAAGTAGCATGTAGACAGATTTATGGAAGAAAAGTTGGCTTAAGGAATGGGATCACAAACATATGCATGGAGAAAATAGAAAGGAGAATGTTGACAGGTACATATGGGAGAAGTGAAGTTGAGGGAAAGAGAAGAAAACTAAATGATCCTTATGAGATATAAACTTAACAGGTTACCAAACTATAGTTAAACTGCTGAAATTATAAAGAATTAACACAATGAATTCTCATGGCAAGTGGGCCCTAGTGAAAGGAAGTTAGACTTTTGTGATATACTTGTGAAGGAAATATTGGGACCCAAGCCTCTTCCTCTGTTTTTTGTGTTCCCCATTAGGTAAGCAGCTTTTCTACCATGCCCCCCTGCCATTATGCAGTGCTTCACCACAGGACACAAAACATCAAAGCCATTAGAGGATGGCTAAAGCCATAAGCCAATGTCAACTATTCTCTGTTGTTTTTCTCTGGCATTTTATCACAACCAGGAAAGGAAAACTAACACAACTTTCTTCATGCAATTCAGTAGGCATTTGGAAATGTCTGGGAATACTAAGATGCACCATGCATTTCCCAGCATAATCAATGTCTTGGCAGCTGGCATACAGGTATCATCAAAACTACAGGCCATCTGCTTAAAACACTTTTGGGCTTTATCAGTATTGCAACCACAACAAAAGAAAAGAGCGATTTGAATAAGAAAGAATGGCAATGCAATTTACTTATATAAATTTAATCAAACTAGAATAATGCAATTATAATCATAGAAAAATATGCATGAATCATCAAATAAAACAATTTAGTACACATAAAAATATAGCTGCATAGCCGGGCCTGGTGGCGCACGTCTTTAATCCCAGCACTCGGGAGGCAGAGGTAGGAGGATCGCCGAGAGTTCGAGGCCACCCTGAGACTAATTCCAGGTCAGCCTGGACCAGAGTGAGACCCTACCTCACAAAAAATATATATATATATGACTGCATAATGATAAAGATTGGTGTAAAATTCCAATGTTAATCTAAATCACTTCAGAGACCTTCATGAGAAAAGAAAACTACCTCTAATATCTATAAAATATAGACTGGAATTTTGGCCTTATCATTATGAAACATCATATCACCATCTGTTTTTTTTTTCTGGTGGAAATATAGCAATTGCTTAATCAACAGAAGCAATTGGAATTCTCTGCTAAAAATAAATGTGTCACATTCTAAAGATTGCCTGAGTCTCTAGCTTTTCTTCTAGCTTGTATCATTCTGCATTTCCTCTTAATATAGTGTATGCAACCTTTTCTCTTCCTCTGAGTATAATACAACCATAATTCTATTGCCATCCTGGAGCAAGGATAACCTTGAGAAATTGTCATGGCAGCAACCTAAGCAAACCAATTAGAGATCCATTGGTCATGAGAGTGTTCAAGTATCTCCAGTGAAGGAAAGGAAGGATGGTCACACGACTTTCATCTGCATTCCAGCCATTTCTCTCTCTTGTCCCCACCCCTCTGCCAACTACTCATGGCCTCTCAGAAGTTGACACTGTATATAGAAGTGGAAGGTTAGCTGAAGGCAGCAGGACTCCATGAGAAAGCTTTTGTGAAGTCATCATTAATGATGGAGTGGGACTTTTCAGCAATGCAGCTGTTTTTGAGTCAAGCATGTTCCTGTAAGTAACCCCTTAGCTATCACATGTGCTCCTGAAAGTAAGTCCAATAAATTCATTAGTTCACCAAGCTAGACTTGGGTATGAATGTTTCTTTGGTCTGCCATTGATAGACTATGTGGACTGAACTTTTTTTTTTTTTTTTTTTTTTTACATTTCCCCAAGAAAAGTCATACAACAGCACCAAATTCATATTCACTCTGTGGTACGCAATAGGTTAAAGAGATAAAGGATTGAGAGAGAGAGAGAGAGAGAGAGAGAGAGAGAGAGAGAGAGAGGAGAGAGAAGAGAAGAGAAGAGAAGAGAAGAGAAGAGAAGAGAAGAGAAGAGAAGAGAAGAGAGAGAGAGGGAGAGGGAGAGAGAGAGGGAGAGGAGAGGGAGAGGGAGAGGGAGGGGAGAGAGAGAGAGGAGAGGGGAGAGAGGGAGAGGGAGAGGGAGAGGGAGAGGGAGAGGGAGAGGGAGAGGAGAGGGAGAGGAGAGAGGGAGAGGGAGAGGGAGAGGGAGGAGAGAGAGAGGGAGAGGGAGAGAGAGAGCTCACACAGTCAAATCTGGAAAGTCTTACATGTCAAAGTGTAGGAGATTAAAAGTGTGATATTATTCACACAGCTGAGGATTTATAGATTCTAGAGACTTCATGTACTTTTCCTCATCAAACAGCAAGCCATGTGAAAAGAAAATACTTTGTTAAATGAGGTATTTTATTTTCATTTTTCTTTGAGTTGGAATGTAATAAATAGAGAAAAGGCAACTTTTTCTCATGCTGAGAATAAATCAATTGTTATGCTACACTTCCCATTAGCACCTTCATACCTTTTACACTGCAACTTGATAAATTGACTTTTGTACCAATGGTCCTTTCATCCAATATATACATACTGATTAAGCCTGCATGTTTGTGACAGACATTGGAATACATATTGAGATTAAAATAATAAAACAAAAAGAACTATTGAGCTAAAAAGAGGCTAATTCCCTGGAAATAACAGTTAAGCATAACAATAAACATGCTGTCCCCTGGGAGCGTTTAGAAGAGACACCTCTACCAGCATTAACTACAGAAAACAAGAGAAGTCTGTCGTCCAGAGGATTGACAGTTATTCAGGAGTTGATCTTAATCTTGGGCACAAGTGGATGTCATTAAATAATTTTATGTAGGAATTCTTCATGACAGAATGCACTTGAAGAACAGATGGAAGGAGATGGAGAAATAATCATCACATTCACAGTACAAAATTTAAAAAGACATGTGTCCTTTCAATTCTGAAGTAGACTGATGGTTTTTTAAATTCTCTCTCTCTCTCTCTCTCTCTCTCTCTCTCTCTCTCTCTGTGTGTGTGTGTGTGTGTGTGTGTATCATTATGACATGTGTGTGTGCCTATGGGCGAGTGCTGTTGCACATGTGCCACAGTGCACATGTGGAGGTCAGAGGACAACCTTGGAGGTCAGGACTAACTTCCTACCTCATTTGAGGCAGGCACTGTTGTTCCCTACTGCTTACTCCATGCTAGCTGACCACAGACTTCTGGCATTTACCTAGCTCTGCCTTCTACCTGATGTAGGTACACTGAGTTACAACCATGCTCCACTGCGTGCAGCTTTACATGGGCTCTGGGCGTCTGAACTCAGGTTGTCATGCTTGTACAGGAAGCACTTTTACCACTGAGGAATCTTCCCAGACCAATGCTTGGGTTTCTAGCCACTGGTCCTGAATATTGTAACCTCCAATCTGCAGGTGATAAATAGGGAATTAATTTTCTAAAGAAAAAATGAAGCAATACAAACCTAATTGTGTTTATAGCTGCATTTAAAAATGGGATGTTTTAGGGCTGGAGAGATGGCTTAGCGGTTAAGGTGCCTGCCTGCTAAGCCTAAGAACCTGGTTCCAATCTCCAGGTCCCACATTTAGCCAGTTGCAAAGTGATGCAAGGGCGCAATGCCACACTTGCCCACAAGGGGGCGCACACATCTGGATTTCGTTCACAGCAGCTGAGAGACTGCTGGCGCGCCCATCTCTATCTGTCTCCCTCTCCCTCTCTGTCTGTCTCTCTCTGTGTCTCTCTCCAAAAATAAATAAAACAAAAATTTTTTTTTTTAAATGGGATGTTTTAGACTTAATCACTGGGAAATTTCTCCCCTTTATTAATCCACTTAAGAATATCTTATTTGATTGCTTTATTGAGACATACAACAGCATACAATTCTTTCAAGTATTTAATTCAATATCATTTTAGTGTATTTATGGGTATATTCTCTAATTAGTCCATCAAATTTACAATTGTCTCAGAAAAGAACCTACATGCTGGCTATTGTTATCCTAACCTTCCATCTCAGCCCTCTCCAGCCATAAACAGGCATTTATTTCCAATCTGTCACTAAAGATTTCCTAATGAGAATTTTACATGGGTGAGAACATTTATGTGGTCTTTCTGAGTGGCTTTCTTCACTAAGCATGTTGTCAGGTTCATCAGCACTTCCTGTATTTTTTAAAGCAAATAACATTCCTTCTGTGGATATACCACATTTTTTATCCATTTGTCTGTAAATGGACATTTGAGAGATTTCACATTTTACATACTGTCAAAATGCTACTATAAATGTCTGTACAAAATGTTTTTATGTGAATATATATATTTCTCTTGGATAAATGCCTGTGTGCGTATTGCTGGGTCATGTAATAACCCTGTGTTTAATTATTTTAGGAACTACCAAACTATTTTCCACAGTGGGTGTCTCGTGTTATATTCCTAACAACATTGCACAAAGTTAGGATTTTCCAACATCCTCACCAAGACTGATCCTTCGATCTCTTGAGTACAGCCATGCCAGTGGTCATGAAGCGATGTCTAATGGGCTTTTGGTTTGCTTTTCCATGAGCACAATAATGGCAAGTATTTTTGCTCAGTATATTGGACTTCTTTATAGAGAGCTTTTCAGATTCTTTGTTAAATAACCTTAAACTTGGGTTATTTGGCCTTTGCTACTGTATTTTAAGAGTTCTTTATAGGAGGATTTCCATGAGTTCAAGGCCACCCTGAGACTACATAGTGAATTGCAGGGCCTGGGCTAGAGTGAAACCCTACCTCGTAAAAACAAAAAACAAATCCTAACACCACAATAACAATTTTTATAAGGTGGGACAAGCTAATTTCTACCTTACAATACTTATGTCATTTTCAAAATTCAAGATTGTCTAAAATTTTTCCTTGGCACATACAAATTCATTTGTTATTCTTCCATGATTTTTGTTTTGGATCACCATCTCCAAAATATTTCCTTATCTTGCTCACTGTTGTGTTCCCAGTTCCTAAAATGGTGCCTTGTTTATTGGGGCACACCTAGTAAAGTATATGAAACATTTTTTCATTCTGCCAGCTCATGTTCCTAATTTCCTCTCTCAACAAGTCGAAGAAGTAGGAATAGTAACCTACAATGTCTCAACAGCATCCTTACAAAAAATTTAACAAAGTCATGAAGGAACAAAATGAAAATCTATTTTTACATGAATTTTTGCCAGAATTACATTTTTTTTTTTTTTTTTTTTTTTTTGAGAGTGAGAGCAAGAGCAAGAGAGAGAGCGCTGGCATGCCCTGGTCTTAGCTACTGCCATCAAATTCCAGACACTTGTGCCACCTAGTGTGCATGTGCAACCTTGCCCTCACCTTTGTGTATCTGGCTTATGTGAGATCTGCAGAGAGAACAAACATGGGTCCTTAGGCTTCACAAACAAGCACCTTAACCACTAAGCCATCTCTCCAGCCCTCACATACATATGTTTTTTTAATGTAGTACATTGTCAGTGAATAATGAAAAGATTTGATCTTTTAAATTTTAATGAATGCCAAATGCCATATTTGTGGACTATAATGTAATTAAACATATGTATCTCACTTCAGAGAAAGAATGAGGAAAAAGAGGAGGAACACAGAGGGGGAAGGAGAACAGGGAGGACTGTAAGAAGGGCAGAAGAGAAAAAAGAAAAGAGCATGTCCTGGGATATACATTCATGTCAGCATAATGTTCACAGACTCCAGTATGTAAACCCCATTGTCCTTCTCAAAGCTGATGGTCATGCAGTTTTTATGATTTGTATAAGTAACCCATAGCTAATAGACTGTGGAGCTGGGATTTAAACTTGAGTATTATTAATTGTGAAATTTTGCTCTTCTAAATAAGCTGATTGTTGACAAGAAGAATGAAATATGATAGGAAGATTATATTCCTTTCCAGATAATACCCAGACTGATTATGAGAACAGACCATTTAGGCTGATTTTATAGTCACAGTACATGGAAAGACATAAAGTATGTTTGTTCTTTGTCATAAGCCTCCAAAATTCTGTTAGCTGGAGTTTCACTCTTTTCATTTACATTGATAATATATTAAAATAAGTGCATGAGGAGATTATTCATACTAAACTATTATCACTTAAATATATAATCATAAATTACATCTCACTTTTGAGAATCTGTCAATTAGGCATTCTATATACACAAACAAACGGGAGACATTTTCTCATTTCTCCTGGCCTTTACAGAATATGTCAACTTTAGACTCGACATTAAGCTAAAAAAAAAAAAAAAAAAAATCAGCCTTAAATTTACCCCAGGCACTATCTGTGCAATGAAAAACAGAGTAGAGTAAGTACATTTTTAATTACAGATTTATTTGAATTCTTGCCTTTTCATTTAATAGCAGCAAAACTATTTTTGCAGGCTATGCCTACTCAAACTTTTCACATGGGACCCGCCTTTCCTGATCCTCCATCTGTGTCCTTCTGATTCATGTCACCACAAACAGTAATCATGGTAGACTCAGATGAATATTTCTTATCATATGATTATTGTGTCAGTGATGTGCATAATTGCTTCAAATGAAAAGTCAAAAGCTACAGAAGCCAAAATCACCCTTGTGTTCAAAGTAACAGAGAGGGAGAAAGAGGGAGGAGAGAAAGAGGGAGAAAAAGTGTGTGTGAGACACAGTCATACAGAGACACAGAGAGAAAATTGTAGCATTGTAGACTTAAGCCATACTCTATCATCATAACATGATGTTTTACAAAGGTTAATCAAATAAATTTAAGCTGAGAACAACCTTAAATGTTACTTTTTCTGTACCAAATCTCTAAAGATTTTTGATGCCTAGTTTTTTGTTTTTGTTGTTGTTGTTTTGTTTTTTGCCGATCAAAAGCATGATGATCAATGTATTCTTGCCATATCTGGGGTAGTGTGAGGTTATCCATGGAACAGAATTGGCTATAGGCTGGTGGAAGAGTGGCAAATAAGTACACATAGACTTTGTCAGTTTCTCTCTGCTGCTGCTGTTGTCTCCTATCTTCCCTCCTCTGCACTGGGTTATTCATCCTCAGGAATAAGGCTGGTTTCTCCATCATGTCTGAATACTCTTTGACCCAAACTACATCTGAAAAATAACAGCAACAGGGCTGGAGAGATGGCTTAGCGGTTAAGGATCCTACCCGCTAAGCCCAAGAATGTCAGTTCCAATCTCCAGGTACCACGGTTAGCCATATGCAAATTGACGCAAGGGTGCAATGCAGCACTTGCCCACAAGGGGGCACACACATCTGGATTTCATTGGCAGTGGCTGAGAGACTGCTGGCACGCCCATTCTCTGTCTTCTTCTCCTTCTCTCTCTGTCTCTCTCTAAATAAATAAATAAATAAATAAATAAATAAACAAACAAACAAACAAACAAACAGTAACAGCCACTCTATTAACTCTTCCCACACAAACAATTACAACAGTACTCACTTTCATTCCAACTCTTCACCCTCTGGTAAGAGGCAGGAGGCATCTGCACAGAAAGAGTTTTCCAAGTCCCAAATCCTTTGCTCATGGGTATGGAAAGTGAGCGCTACCTCCTTCAGTCAGGAGCACAGAACCCTGGGAATAACTTCAAACCAATTCTGACCACTGAACATCGTCTATCCATTGAGGCTGTGCACTCATAGGCAGGGAAACCACAGCCTACTCCTAATGGAATCAATCAAGTTAACCTTAATTCAGAAATGGCAGTTCTTCCCATCAGACAAAAACTCATCAATGGCACTCGAATGGAATTAAGATCTCTTCTCACTGTTTATTCACACTATTAATTTCTCTAATATGGCTATTAATATTAGATGCAATATGAAAACTTGCAGCATGTAATTCCAGCACTATAGAACTTTTTCATGTATTTATTCT
This sequence comes from Orientallactaga sibirica, assembly GCA_036365145.1. Classification (NCBI taxonomy): domain Eukaryota; kingdom Metazoa; phylum Chordata; class Mammalia; order Rodentia; family Dipodidae; genus Orientallactaga; species Orientallactaga sibirica. The sequence continues at coordinate 5,875,893 of JAEOAD010000048.1, forward strand.
GTTTTATTTTCAAAATAATATGTAATATTATTCACATAATACAGATGAAACAATTTCCACTTGTCGTATAGCCAGTAGAACTGTACCAGGATCCAACTGCTTGTTTCGTGGAATATATTCTTTATTTCTGAGATACCACATACCCTGTATATTACAAATAAACTCCATTTTCTTTTACATACTGCATACTCTCTCATGCTCAGTCCTACTCTCTATGTCTAGTGGATAGTGCTCCCAGTAAACAGAATCACAGAAGCTCATGAAGAACCATAAGATGTGTCTTTCTCTGCAGGTTCAGTGGAGATTCCATTCTGACTTCTGCCACTTAATCAATAACCTCACCCAATACTCATCAGTTGAATCAATATTAACCTTCATTTTTCCTCTCCATTATAGAGACCATTATAATGCAATATAGCTGCTCTCAGTCCACTTGTTTTTTTGATATTATAAAAACATTGGCATGCAAGATTCTTTCATTATCTGAAAATGTTTCTTTAACTAATAAAAGTGTGACTACCACCTCTAACATTTTTTCATCCCATTTGTTCAGTAATATTTTGGTTGATGTGCATCTAAGAGGCATAACTATTTATGAACCTTATTTGCCAACATGATAAATAATCATTGGTATTTCAAACATGCAACAACAAAAATAAGAAACTTATTTTTAAATTTTTTTACTCAGAGGAAGATTTGAAATTTGTTATCTCATTTTAATCAGTAGTGAAGGGTAGTATAGTTCTGACAGGAAGTCTTCTCCACTATTCTAATTTTGAAGGACAGTGAGTAAAGTGACATTAGGTTTACAAAATTAAATGACAAATTAAAAATGCAAGTAGCCCTGAAAAGTAGGAGTTTCTGTATTTCTAAACTAACATCACATGATTAGTTTTAAGGAACTGAAATAGGAAATGACAATTAGTGATAACTCAATGTTGCATTTCAGATATTCCTGTATATCATGTTATATAAGATTTAGTTTGGATTAGTTAAATCTGATGTGCCTGATTGCCATAATTTCATGCCACCTAAAGATATATAGCAGGCCACGCCTGGTATTTATGTGAAGTGAAACTTCAGGATGACTTGACTGTAACAATGTCTTCTTATACAACTTGTCTGACTGAGTCCTACTGAGCACCAGTGGCCATCCCAAATAATAAAATACAATTCTTGGGTCCATTTTTCATATTTTTTTCAAATTAAATTTGTTTTTAGTTTAGTGAAGTTAATATAAAAATTAATGAGCCCACATTATCACTCCATCATGTATGGGTTAGACTTATCATTCTAAAATAACTTTAATGGAAATTTTTATTGCTTAGCCATAAAAGGAAGGTGATTGCAATACTTCACTTACTGAATTATGAGGATTAACAGAAATTGAATGTTTACAAATGCTTTGGGCCGGGCATGGTGATTCACACCTTTAATCCTAGTACTCAGGAGGCAGAGGTAGGAGGATCGCTGTGAGTTCAAGGCCACCCTGAGACTACATAGTTAATTCCTGGTCAGCCTGGGCCACAGTGAGACCCTACCTTGAAAAAACAAAAACAAAACAAAACAAAAGCTTTGGGATGCAAAATATATATGGTGAACAAATGGACTGCTGGCTGTCCTGTCTGCATTTAAGTTATTGATATAGACAGGGGCACTTATAGAAGAAAACATACTTACTTTCACCTGAGGACCTGGGAATAGGACAGTAGCCTAGGACATCTGTGGCAGTTTCCTTCACATTGCTGGGACTAAACACCTGAGCAAAAGTAACTGGTGGGAGGAAAGGGTTCCTCTCAATTTACTCTCTCAAGGAGAAGCACCATGATGGCAGAAAAAGGATGGTGAAGAGGCTGGATATCACTTTTTGCAGCAGCAGCTGGCAGAAAGCAGCAATAGAGGAAGCTGAGCTCTGCCAAGGGGAAAGCTGGGCTAGAACACTCCAAAACCCACCCCCAGCAGCACACCTCCTCCGTCAAGGCTCCACCTCTCAAATTTCCCACGAACTGGAGACCAAGCATTCAAAACACACAAGTTCACAGGGGATAGCTGAATGAAACCACTGCAACGTTTACGAAAAAAAGCTTAAGAAGGAATTTGTAGCTTTTTATCCTCAATGGAACTGGTATCTTTAAGATGCTACAAGCATAAGATTGCTGTTGCTTAGATTAAAAGGGCTGCAAATGATTTGATTCTGTGTTTGATGCTTGACTGCTAACAGCCCCAAGGCTCTCTGCTTCTTCTTGCCTCACAACTAGATGTACAGATCAGAAAGCTCAGAAGGCCTCAAACCAATCCCACAACCACTCCCCACCCCAACTTGAGAACATTTGCTGTGATCTTGAAGTCTATTACAGTCCAATAAAAGACTCTCAAACTACTATTGAACTACCCTGGAAGTCTACCCTGCTCCTCAGCGAAGACGTAGCAACTCAGTGACGAATTTCTATATCTCCTTGATACCCGTGAATTCATCAGCTTACGATTCAGACCAAATTTAGACTAGAGGAATGCATTCTACCCTCACAAGACAGGTACAAATCAAAGAGAAAGAGAGAGAGAGAGAGAGAGAGAGGGAATCCCTCATTCCCATTCCCATGGCCAGTTCTAATACACTGCTTTCCCGAGGAACATAGTCAAGGAGAGTTGTTGAAAAGTGGTTCATTGTTTGCCATAATCCTTCCCCCGATACGATCGTTAAATCTGTAGGCAACAGGAAAACAACTTTATGTTTTTTCCATCTTCTTCATTTTGAATAAAATAAAAATAGCACTTCAGCAAAAGAAGTCTTTTCTAAGCCACGGGGGATATATTACTATGGTAACATGAGCCCCAACAGAAATAGCAACAGTGATCTTGACATATGCACAGGACTTGTTTGCTCCTGATAAGCCAAAGTGACATATAGATAAGACCTACATGGATTGTATGAGAAACTCTACAATTTAATTCCAACACATAATGAGGCTGGATCATGCTTGACTTTTAAAGTCACATGCAAAATTATGAGAAACTCTGTACAAACTGTGCTTTTTGTATTTTGATAAGGGACAAAACACAGTTGCCCTGTCAGGACACCCTAGCAGAACAGACACTGTTATATACCTGTTCTTTTGAGTAGGTAGCAAATGTCTATATCTCCTGGTAGAAAACATAAGACATCAAAAAGTGATCAAACAAATAGAAGCCATAAAATCACTGATAACTTAGATACATAAAAGTCACTTTCAAATTTCAATTTCTATGTATCTACAAATACATTTGAGAACATAATTACATACCATCTTGATTCCTTTGAATAATATTCATATGTGTAGATTGATTTTTTTCTGACTTTAATTTACAGGTGACCCAATGATCTAATAATTCAATCCCTTCAATAAAATCATTTGTCAAATATTTTATTTTTTCCTTCCAGTCAGCTTGTCTTTTTTTCCCATCGACCCCCAGCTCGTTCAGAATTTCTCACAACTGAGGTCTCAGACTATTTGAGCAGACACTTCTTTCCATACAGTTTCCTACCTACAGGGGTTCATAACCCACCAACTCCACATCTCCCTGTGTCTACTTCCTAGTTTCAGATAGACATTTATACACAGCCCACTCTGTCTTAACAAAAACAAGTCGGGATTCTTTTCACTGATGTTTTGTACGCTTTCACATGATGATTGCTTCCAGTCAATCACCATGCCTATGATAGCTGAAAATCTGATCATGTCCAGTGACTACTTGGGGTCTCACTTGACATAAGTACAATGCTGGTAATTTTGAGAATGATGTTCAGTTGAATCAATTTCAACAAAACATAAGATTTCTTACATTTGGAAATTTGCTTAAAACCTCTCTCCTACTTCAAAAATAACTCTTTAAGCATCTCTGAGGACTTGAAGGGACAGATATTATTAGCTAAATATTCAGCTCAGGAAATTGAGGCAGAAGACTATTAAGCTATTTTCCCAGTGACCTCACAGCTGATGACTGGAAAATTTAGGGGGTAAACCCAGGCCATCTGACTTCCATAGCAGCAGCCTGTTTAAAATATATAGCATTGTCACTCCAATGGCCTTAAGCAATTAGCTTTTTATTAGCTTTGGGCCAGGCATGGTGGTGCACGCCTTTAATCCCAGCACTAGGCATGCAGAGGTAGGAGGATCGCCATGAGTTCAAGGCCACCCTGAGACTACATAGTTAATTCCAGGTCAGCCTGGGCCAGAGTGAGACCCTACCTCGAAAAACCAAACATATATATATATGAATACTCCCCTTCAAGTTTATCAATAATGTTTAACTTTCTATAAAGGAATGATCAGATACAAGGATAAAGAAAAGAGTGAAAGATGAGTGGAGAAAAGAAGCTCTGTTAAGGAATAGACATGGTGCAAAATCTCATGAATTTATCGAGGATTCTCCCTAAGCCCTGCTAACAGAATCTGACCTCAGAGAGGAAAAAACACAACCCCATTTTCATCTTAAAACTAAGCAAAACCCCTCAGCATCAGAGGCAAAAGAATAACCTATCTGAAAACAGATTAAAGCATTCACCCTGGTTCTCTGAGAAGTTGTGTATGCTGGCTAGCTTTCCATCATTAGAACAAAAAGCCTGAGATAAATAATGTGAAAAAGAACAGTTTTATTTCCGCTCACACTTTCAGATTTTAGCCCAGGATCAGGCAAGCTCCTTGCTTTTAGTCTTCTGGATGCCAAATGGCAACAGAAGGAACAAAGAGCTCAACTGATGACCAGGATGCAGCACTGGAACCTCAAGCCCGCCCCACCTTCCAGTCACAGCCCAATAGTGCTGAAGCCACTGGAACATTTCATATCCAACCAGTGCAGAAATCCTTAAAAAGCACATCCTCTGGTTAAAAGAATTTCATCACCTGGAGGGATGGCAAGGCCTGAGAAGGCCTCGATTCTCCAGATCCCGCCAGATGCACCTCAGCATTTGCCGGCCCTGAGCCCATTCTCTCTCTCTCTCATATATATCTCCACATCAGCCACAGTGCGTGACCACCTGGCAGGTGGGCCCCAAGACTTGCATCACACCATCAACTGCCTGGAGCTGTGGCCACCTGGCAGGTGGGCCAAGACTGCCACCATCAACTGCCTGGAGCTGTGCACCTCCTACTACGTCACTCTGTCCTTGTCTCTACCCCTTCCACCGCGAGGATGTGGCTTTGCAGAACCTGGCCAAATACTTTCTTCACCAACCTCATGCGGAGAGGGCGGGGAGCACTCTGAGAAGATGATGAATCCACAGAACTATCTTCCTGCAGGATATCCAGAAACCAGACCCGTGGTGACTGGGGAAGCGGGCTGAACGCCATGGAGTGTACATTACACTGGGGTGGGGGAGTGGGCAGTGTGAATCAATCACAACTGGAGCTGCATAAACTGGCCACTGACAAAAATGACCCCCACTTCTGTGACTTCATTGAGACTCGCTACCTGAATGAGCAGGTGAAATGGTGTAACCATGCACAAGATGGGGGCCCCTGACTCCCGCCTGGCAGGGCATCTCTTTGACAAGCACACCCTGGAGACAGTGTCCAGTTGTAAACTGACTTCTCCAAAGCCCTGGAGTGACGCCCTGGTCACCAAGGCAGTGTGTGCATGTCGGGTCTACCTTCACCTTTTCTAAAAGTTGTACCAAAACATCTGCTTAAGGATTTTAATTTGTACCATTCCTTCAAATAAAGAAATTTGGTTCCTCCCTGCTCCCCCGCCCCCCACACCAAACAAAATGGTTGAAACAAAAGTTTTGTGACGTTACCCTAATGAAAGTTTGCATAAGGCTCCCACACCCTTCTTGGCTTTGGTGAGTTTGATGACTTATTCCTGTGTCAGCAGAGGAAAGGAAGTCTGTTTTTGTCATTGTCAGTGTCTGAGCTCCCTGGAGGCCTGTCACAGCCACCATAGGTCAGGGGACATGAGATCACTTGCCACAACTCCAGGCTAGGGACAGCCATGGACGTAGTCCTGAAGAGGGGCAGCAACAGACCCAGACATGCTGTGTGCAGGTGGCACAAACCCTGCCCTTTGTGACCAGTTTTAACTGAGCCCATCACCTAAGAATCACTGTGGAGTCTGATACCCCCAAACCTCATATAAGTAGGTGTACCAATCTCTGAACTCCACCCATTGGCTGCAAGGTTCACTGTTAAATGTACCTGGAGCTCTGAGGTTTCGGCAGAGTCTATGACTTCTTTGACCTGGAATCTTCAGCAGGCTAGGCTGTTCAATGCTTAGTGGGTTTTGAAAGCACGGAGATGGGTCCTGCTGTCAGGTCCTCTGAGCTCCGTTTGCTTATCCCACTCAGTAGTAGCACACTTGGGATACAACCTTGGACTAGAGTGGTACAAAATGGGGATTCTTCGAAGCTGGAAGAGCCTGCCTTGTCCACAGACTGCAAAGCTAATTGTGGCCAGCAGAGGCTGCTGGTATGTAAAGAAAGGAAACTTCTAAAAAAAGGACTGGCAGACGTCAGACACCTCAATAGACTAGGTTCAGCACCAGCTTAGATGATAACAAAGACAAGATACCAATTTCAACTGCACTTCCCTCCCGAATCCGGCAGACACTAGCTGTGGCAGGGCAGAAAGAAGTCACTCCAATGCTCATCTTTGTGTTTGTGCCCTCAAGTGTTTGCTGTTTTTTTTTTTTTTTTCTGTTTTCTTTCTTTCTTTTTGTATTTTATATTTTTTTACAAATTTTTGATGCTATTTATTTTATTAACAAAAACTTTGGGCTTTAATTTTTGTTCTTTTTTTTACATCTGTCTAATTTTGTTTACACATTTTTCTTTACCATCAGATATTCTCAGCACACATCTTCAGATACTTTTTTCCTTTTCATAAAACCCTTCTCCATTCTTCTTTGTCATTCTTTCTTTCTCTTTTTTATTTTTTAAAAGATTTTGTTTTTATTTATTTATTTATTAGCGGTGGGGGAGAGTGAGAATGAGGCCACCAGGGGCCCCAGCCACTGCAAACAAATTCCAGTCGCATGTGCCACCATGTGCATCTGGCTTATGTGGGACCTGGAGAATCGAACTGGAGTCCTTAGGCTTCACAGGCAAATGCCTTAACCACTAAGCCATCTCTCCAGGCCCTTTCTTTCTTTCCTTTTCTTCCTTCCTTCCTTCCTTCCTTCCTTCCTTCCTTCCTTCCTTTCTTTCTTTCTTTCCCCTTACTTCTTTCTTTTAATTTTTTTCCCTGCTTTTCTTATTTCATTCATTTATTATTTTTACTTTTATAGTATATTATTTTAAGTTCACATAATATTCTATATTGTATTTGCCATTCTTGGATTGATGATTGACAGAGATGTGTTAGTTGATTATAATTAATGTAAGTGTATATCTATAGCATATCTGGTTTAGATTTGTTACTCCTTCAGTGATTTGTTTTCTCATTCCTAAGGAGCACTCAGGAGTGAGGGCTCAAGAGTAAGGTCTCACCAAGAAGGTCCACAAACAAAATCAGAGGGATGTTCAAGCCACAGACATATAAATCACAACACAGAAACAACAAGCATAAAGTAAGACAACATGATGCCTTATGTTCTTTAATTAATGAATCAAAAAACATAGAAATGGTTAGAATGTCGAAAATAAAATTCTAAAGTATACTTTTAAAAATGACCAATGACTTCAAAGAAGCCACAAAAAGTAGATGAAGCTAAATACATTTTGGACATAAATATGAAAGACAGCAATGTAGAGGAGAAGACCAGGAATATGAATGAACAGTTGAGATTTAGCAAAAGTACTGAATAGAAAAACTGAATGAATCACATACAAAAACACAGTGTAATGCACCCCCAACAGCCTACAACAAGCAACAGAATGAGTAGCAGGAAAAACTATATCAGTCATAAAAAGAGGGAAAAACATAATCAAACATGAATACAAATTGAAGAACTTTGGGACATAATCAAGATGCCAAATAGTAGCCATGGGCAGAATAAAGAAAACTAAAAGCATAGAAAATTTATGCCATGCAATTATAGTGGAAATTTATCAAATCTAGTGAAAGAAATGGACATTCAACCACAAGAGTCATCTAGGACCCAAAATAGAATTGGTCAATGAGTAATCTCTCCAGAACATGTTATAGTCACGATGTAGATAGCACAAAAGAAGAAACAACATTCAAACTACAAGAAGAAAATCGGCAAAGAAAAACCCATCTCAACAACCAAGATTACAACATCCATCAAAGTTATCTTTTAAAAATCAGTAGAGTAATAAAAACATTTCAGGACAATTACAAACTCAAACAATTCATGACCAGTAAGCCTGTTAGCACTTCATAAAATATTCCAAGGAATCCTACAGACAGAGAGGAAGAAAGCCAAGTTTCAATCACAAGAACACAAGAAAGAATAAATGTCACAAGAGGAATAGATGAACAAAGGAAGATTATGAAAGAATCAGCCATGCCCAACTCAGCAGCTCAGAAATATCTTAATTCTAACAAGAGAAAAAGAAAAGAAAAATAATAATACAGTCAACTGGAAAACCAAACATCCCTAAAATAGATCAACTAAAAAAAATTACAGGATTCACTATTTCTCAGTAGTAAATCCACATGTAAGTGGTTATTGTAACTCTCCAAATAAAAGATAAAGAGTGGGTAGAAGAATTGAAAATGAGACAGGGCTAGAAAGATGGCTCAGAGGTTAAGGCCCTTGCTTGCCTGTAATGCCTAATGACCTGGGTTCAATTCCCTTGTTCCCAATAAAACCAAATGCATAAAATGGTGATGCATGCTTCTGGAGTTCATTTATAGTGACTGGAGGCCCTAGTGCACCCATATTCTCTCTCTCCTTGCAAATAAATAAACACAACATTAAAAAAAAAGATACAATTAGTTATTGCCACACACACACAAATAACACTTCACTGGTATATATACTCTCAGACTAAGAGTAAAAGTATAGCTGTCATTAAAGGTTTTTATAGAAAATTACATATTTTAGAAAAGGAATAATGAATCTGGGAGGTGGCCTAGTGTCTAAGGTGCTTGCCTGCAAAGCCAAAGGACTCAGGTTGGCTTCCCCAAGACCCACATAAGTCAGATGCATTCCTGGAGATCTATTGTTCTGAACCTCCATGGAGGTCAGCTTGCCCAGTCACTGTGTGATTTATTAACCCTTCACTGGTAACATTCTTTATAGAACTAGATAAAAAATCCTAAGATTAATGTGTAAACACAAAAACCCCAAAGAGCCAAAACAATGTTAACTAGAAAAGGCAATGCTAGAGAGCATAATACCTGATCTCAAGCTATACTACAGTCATAGAAACAAAATAGCATAGTGCCTGCACAAAACAGAGTAAACCAATGGAATACAATGAAGACCTGGAGAGAAATCCACATAGCTATTTCCACTGAATCTTTGATAAAGGTGTTAAACTTGTGTTGGAGAACAGACAACCTCTTCAGCCAAGAGTGCTGGGAAAACTGAATGTTCACATGTAAAAGAGTAAAACTACAGTCATATCACTGGCTGCACAAAAATCAGTTCAAAAATGGATCAAAGACCTCCATCCAAGGCCTGAAACTCTGAAAAACAAGGAAGTCACTTCAAGTACACGCATAGGCAAGGACACTCTGAAAAGGAGTCTGACAGCTCAGAAAATGATCTCAAGGATTGCCAAGCAGGTGTTCTAGGGAACTAAAAAGCTTCTACACAACACAGCAACTTCTACACAACACTGGACTGAAGAGACAGCCTTCAGAATTGTAGAAAGTATTGACCAAACACATATCAGAAAGGAGATTAATGTCCACAACTTAATAAAGAATACAAAAAAATTAAACACCAAAAAGCCATCCTATCAGTGAATGCGCTAATGAATTGCATGAACAATTCATAAAAGAAGAATTACAAATGGTCAACTTATATATGAAAAATGTTCACTATCTTTAGCCACATGGAAATGCAAATTATAACTCCATTTCACCCCAGTGAGAATGAGAAGCAAACAATAAGCTGACCAGCACGTGTCATAACAGGAAACTTTATACACTACTGGTGAGTTGTAAACTGTTTCAGCCACCCTAAAAATCAATCTGGATATTCCTGAAAAAAAAAAAAAAAACCTAAAAATAGAACTTTCATGTGACCTTAGATACAACCACTCCTGAGTATATACATGAAGGAGTCTGAGTCAGTATATCATGGAGGTACTTGCGTGTCCATGTTTATTTCTGCACTATCCAGAATAGTCATATATAGAGACCCTGAGGTTTTACTGTAATATTTGCAGGAAAAATAATGATGGAACTGAGATCATCAGCTTTAATAAAATAAGCCACATTCAGAGAAATGAAAAAAATGATTTTCTCTTACATCTTCAAGAAAGACTGTGCAGAGAGGAGTTTAAAAGGAAGAAGAGGGGAACAAAAATAATATTTGGGTACAAAAAAAAACAGATATAGCATTTTCTGGCATCTTTGGCATTTATATTTAAATATACATGTACGTATGCATCATAAATGAAGAAGAGTTACTTAGAGGAAGGAAGAAGATCAGCCAGAGGGAGGAGGGCTACATGGAACAAAGGACAGTGATGTAAATGCATGCAGCTGTCACAATGAAACTCGTTATTTAGTTCATTAGCTAAAATATTAATTTAAAATATTATTACTTGAAAATTTGCAACACCACTGTAAGTAGTTGAAGAAGGTAGAAGGGTGAAACATTTGGAGGGGGAGAAGAGTCTTTGCTGTTCTCTCAGAATCTGACTAAGGGGGAATTTTCTTCTTTTGTATATATTACATTTAACAGTTTGGCTCACTGTCATTGTGTGAGTTCACCCGAAACACCATCCATCTCAACACTTCAGCTGCTTCTGTTCAGATGGCACTATTCCACCAGAAACAATATTCAAAATAATCTACTCTCTTTATTTTGAACTAAATTAAAAATTACAACCTTGGGAGCTGAGCAGATGGCTCAGCAGTTAAAGGAGCCTTCTTGCAAAGCCTGCAGGCCCAAGTTCAATTCCACAGCCCCCATGTAAGCCAGACGCAAAAAGTGGTGGAAGAGTCTGGCATTCCTGTGCAGCAGCTAGGAACCCAATTGCATCCATACAACATAAACACATGAAAATAAACAATTAAAAAAAATCATAGGCTTAATCTTGAATTCTAAAAAACATTCAGTAGATTTTTATAAGCTAAACTATTAGCCAAATTATTTGCTTAAATGAGTGACGCAGAACTTTAATAAAATCCAGATGAAGTACTTTTGGTCAGATTTGTGTTAGCTCACAGTTCTCAATATTAGTTATTTGCTATGATTTCCTGGTTGTTGACTAGTTATCTATATTTTCAAACATTGTCAAATTATTTTAATGTTCAGCTCAGTTTGACAAAGGTTGATTCATATATTTCATATCACAGAGCATTATAGCCCAATGTAGCAGGGGGATAAGGATGTGTTCCTCCCTATGTGATAATAAATTCTCTCATGCCTTATGTTTTAACAGGAATCTAAAAAAAGAAAAATGAAAAAAAGTTAGAAGTCAACCTTTAGAACTTTAGCTACTGTGCTAATAAAACGTTACAAATATTTTCAAATTATATGCCCTATATCTATTATTTTGCCAATAACATCTCAGGGGAATTATGTCTGAATTATAGTTGAAGGAAATGCATCTTCTCCAGACTTTGAAAGGAGTAACAAATCATATTTTAAAGAGTTTCCAGGGTTTTCATTCATTAATGAAAAACTATTAAATGAAAGGACTTATTAGGAAGAATAGAAATCAAGAATATCAATTGTGCAAAGAAGAAAATTGGGTTATTTTTCTTCTTTATCATCTTTTTATACAAGATACCACACATAATAAAGTAAAAACATATTAATTTACAATTGCAGACATTATCTGCAACCACCAGAGGTCAGACATTTAATCTGCAGGACTCTCCCAAATTCTAAACTCATCCTGCTTACAACTCTACTACTGCAAGATTTTCAAGATATTTCCTAAATTCTTTACCATTGCTTAAAGTTCCCTTCCTTTCAAAAGCCCTGCCTCAATGGATGGGTGTTTTGGTGTTTTAATCTAAATATTATCTTGTAAAGGAAACATAACTCAGAGATACAGCATTATGGAATACCTTCACAGGGTAATTTTCAAAAAATAAAGTTAACATAAGATAACTGTTAAATAAGATGGAGCACTGTCAAATTTCAAATGTTTCTTTGTTTTTATATAACTACTAACCATGTAAGAATTGGATGAGAAAAACAAACAAAGAAAACTACGCAAATCTACCTCATGGTAAAAATACTGATAAAGGTTTAAAAGGAATTTTTTTAAATGACATATTCTGATCCCCAATTGAGGTTCCCAGTTATGAACTTGCTATTGAAAACTTTGGTGACTTTCTACTGCTGGGCTATTAAAGAAAGTTTCTCATTTTGCCAGCTCTATCATCCCTCACAAAACAATGCTTTTCTCACCATATTGTGCTATGTATATGAAATGTAGTGTATTATGGTTTTTACTATTTTAAAAACTATCTGACAGCTTAGTAGTTTACGTAAAGTAAAAATTATTTACTGAAGGCAAAACTTTACAACTATGTGTACATATATTCCTACCTTGCATAAAAAGAGACTTGAAAAATTAAAGATTCTTTTCTAATTGAAAAACAAAAATTTAAGCCTGTATCTTTTAGGACAAAACAAAGAATTAGTCTCTGTGTCTGCTTGTACAGTTTTTATCCCCCATCATCCCTGTTCCTGATATTCTAGAATCTATGACTGCTAATACCCCGGACGGTTCATAAATATAGACAAGGCCTAAGTTACTTTAAATTATCTAATTCCCCCCTTTTTGTAAGTATGTATGTCTTTGAAACAAGAATGAAAATGCAAACAATGTTTGGCATTTATGAAATAAAAGGTTAGATTTTTTTGTTTGTTTGTTTTGTTTTTTGAGGTAGGGTCTCACTCTGGCCCAGGCTGACCTGGAATTCATTCTGTATTCTCATGCTGGGCTCTAACTGGCGGCGATCCTTCCACCTCTGCCTTCTGAGTGCTGGGATTAAAGGCGTGCACCACCACGCCCACCTAGATCTTTTTAATTGGTCACAGTACCTCAATCTTGATTTACATATAAGAGGACTGAAGTCAATAAAAAAACCTAATTGGATACATATATCTCAGAGAAGAAGCAACATTTTTTTTAATTTTTATTTATTTTTGGAGAGAGACACAGAGAGACAGACAGAAAGGGAGAGGGAGACAGATAGAGATGGGCGCGCCAGCAGTCTCTCAGCTGCTGTGAATGAAATCCAGAGGAGTGCAACCCCTTGTGGTCAAGTGTGGCATTGCGCCCTTGCGTCACTTTGCATCTGGCTAAATGTGGGACCTGGAGATTGGAACCGGGTTCTTAGGCTTAGCAGGCAGGTGCCTTAACCGCTAAGCCATCTCTCCAGACCAAAGCAACATTTTTTAAAGTAAGGATGAATGAAAACATAACAAACCAGAAACCCTCAAGACACATGGGGAGACTGGAGAAAGGAATCTTGGTTGGTAAATAGTTAATCTCTAACCTGGAAACTCATTACTGCAGGGTGATATCAAGGGAAGTGAAATCATACACTGTACAGAACAGAACAGATCTCACTAATTTCAGGACAACAGAAATATTGTAACAGAAAATTGAGAAAAAAAAAAAAAAACCTCTCTATCAGTTGACACTTCTAGAAAGAAGCACAAGATGTTCTCAGATGTGGACAGAAAGCATACTGTCCTTGTGTCACATGACAGCAAATACATGAAGACTCGAGGCAATGAGATGAGAAAGGGGATGAGTGGAGAAGCAGAGAGAACACAGGAGCAAAGAGGCAGATGTCGAAGCGTGGAACACGAGAGTGCTCTGATGTCGGAGGCAAAGCATCTAAGGCAAGAACAGGCTGATTACAGACTGTGCAGTTACCATAATCAAAACATAATCAATGTTCCAGCAGGCCGGATGTGATGAAGAAGACAGACAGCCATACAGTCTATTTAGTCACAGCATTCACTTCTCCCTTCACTTAGTGTATGATCTTAAAGGAATATTAGAAGTTACTTGAGAGCCAGAGACATACAGTGACTATTGCCGAATCTCTGAAACCACGTTTTCTAAGTCCAGAGACTGTGAAAGGCCCACTCTGAACAGTGCCAACAGTGAAAACCACAGGGAGAGTGTACAGGGTTTATGACTGTTTAAGGGAATCAGTGTGTGAAATTAATTGTAGAAATGATAACTTCTATTTGTTAACCTGAAGTGAAAAACTAATCATAATTTCTTATTTTCATGTCAGTCCAGATGAAAAAAAGAAACACCTTACATTAAAAGTGAAGAAACCCCTTCGTTCAGCTACTTCTATGCAAAAATATGGCTGTTTTTCAACTTTTTGTCTGAATTTGATTCTACGTATTATGACTACCCTGTATCGGTTTTAAAGATCCGTAGAAGAGACTGTCACTGATCCCCAGCTGCTCGACAATTTCAAATACATACAAATAAAATATAAAAAATAACATACATATAAAATGTTCAAGATTTCTGTATGAATTTCAACTCATCATTTTAATCAAAACAGAGTAGATGGTAGCTGTGCTTCTGAACACGTGGTATGCTGTACTTTCTCCACTAGATGTCTCCAGAGGGATACAAGTAAATAGTTCTAATATGAAATGCTGATAATCAGTATTCAGCTTTAAATGTTCAAAAATGCCCACCTCGGTGAGGGTGAAAGAGTTTCATTAGTTGACATGTGAGAGTGAATCTGTCACTTAATAGGCTTTCAAAGGCAATGAATAAATTTATGCAGAGAACATGGCCTGCTATCAGTGTTTATTCCCAAAGGGTCATTGCTCCACTTTTAACCTAATTAGTAGGAAAGGGACCTTCATGCTTACATCCAGACGCGGTGAGTCATATCTTTGTCTGAAAGACTTCCATTGTTCTTGACTGTGTTAGACCAGAATGAGTATGGAGACTTTTGGAAGAAAATCAGTGGAAACACCATATTGGAAAATAATGTTAGGTAGCTCTGTTAGGTAGTTTTGGGTGACTGGGCCTCAAAAGTCAAAAAGCAGAAATGTCCTTAAATCTGCCTTAACAATCTCCACTTTACTAGAGATCAGAGAAGGATCTCTCCTCTCCTCCTCGCTTGTCTAAAGGAGTCACCTCCAATCTGTTTTTCCATAAACAACCCAAGCGCCTCCTGGGAGGCAGTTCCGCTTTCCAAGAATTTAAATCTGATCCTGGCATTGTTATTGGTTAAGCTCAGCCCCAAAGCTTGGCATCATGGTTGGCCTCTTCTTGAGCCAGCCCCTAAGCCAGACCAATCAGCCTGCACTCACTTGAGCTAAAGGTAAAGCCCCCCACAATAAAGTTATAAGTATGGCTTACCGGGTGGGCAGGCCTTTGTTTGTTTGTTTGTTTGTTTGTTTGTTTATTTATTTATTTTTCTGGCTGTTCATCTCTTCTGAACTTCCAGGTTCCTTGTAAGCCTCCCACCCACCTACTCCCACATGGGTTTTCTATCTCCTCGTGACATCCACATGGCATAAGCACTCCGCACTTTCTTATCTTTCCTCTCCAAACCTCTTTTCATGGTTCAGGTTTATGGTCACATGGGCACATCCACTTTGCCTTCCTAGGTTCTCAGACCCTCCCACTCCCCATACTCCCTCATATCCCTGATATTTCTGAATAAAATGTAATGATTTATAAAGCATCTTTTAAAGTCTGGTTTATCCATTTGTTTGATGAAAAACAGACACAAGGGCTGGAGAGATGGCTTAGCAGTTAAGGCATTTGCCTGCAAAGCCTAAGGTCCCATGTTCAACACTCCAGGTGCTACGTATGCCAAGACGCATAAGGTTGCACATGTGCACAAGATAGCCCACATGTCTGGAGTTTGGTTGCAGTGGCTGGAGGCCCTGCCAATTCTCTCTGTCTCTCATTAAAAAAATAAATAAAAAGCAAAATACAACACACACACACAGACAGACAGAAAAAAAAAAAAAAACCCAGACATAAACTCGGGCTTTGGTGTTCAAGGTCTTTTTCCTGAACCCCTAAAGCCCTGTTACAATGGCTTGGCCCATCTCACTTTACACTGACTTTACAATGTGTCAGCACAAACATTCATAACTATAGATTGCCAACTTGACATCTTTAGATTAACCATTCTTGTTCAGTTTTATATATATCTTAGCACTGAAAAGATAATCACAAGATTTTTGCTTAATTTTAATTCCATCAACCAAATAATTGTAAGAAAACATTTTCCCTCACTTAACAGTAAAATAAATAAATAAATAAATAAAAAGGTCACTGAATATCTGTCTAAGCAACTCAAGGTCTAAGCTACTCAGCAGTAAACAACCTGACGTGATGCTCACTCAAGTGCAATAGTGGCATGCAGCCATGGTGGGTAACCAACTGCTCTTGGATTGGCTAAGAGATCCACTCAGTGGAAAGGAACCCATAGCTGGAATAAACCAGAATCACATCCAAAAAAGGAGTTCACTCTCCAGTATCAAGCTCCCACCAATCTTGAGCTGCAAGAGGGCCTACACCTACTAAATTCTCTCTAAACTTAATAATGGTTATCCTATTTTTCTGATGCTGACTTCACTCTCCATTGGAGAATCTGCTTCTCTTTTTCAGATGGAAATTTTTGGAAGAGGGGGCGGAAAGATTGTTAGAGCCACAAGTTGGGACATTATGCAAAGAGACATTGCCTCTTCCTCATAACTAATGACTGCCCCCACAATGTATGACCCACAATCCCCATGGGGATAACTGGCATCCCCAACAAGGAGGGTCCCTTTGGGGGGCGGGCAGGGATAAGGGTAAGGATGATACCATACCAACATGAGCTGTTTACACACTGACTATGTACTAAAAAAAAAAAAAAAAAAAAAAAAAGGCCACTGAATCTTTCCCAGAAAGTTTACCCATGTTCTGGAAAGGCTGGAATTTTCTGCAGCCAGGTGCTGAGGCAATGAAGCGTGCTTTCTTCAAGAACATGTATCATGTATCACTAACTTCCAGGCCTCACTGTGTTTCACAAAAGAGCTTTGTTATGTGTGACTTACACATAGACTAGTTAAGAAACAAAAACTATTTAAAGAATGTTTTCAAGATCCTATGAAGAGTATATTGAAAGGCAGTTGTAAAATATATATGTGGTACAAGTGACTATTCTAGATCTTTCAATACCAAAAAAAGAAAAATGTTGATTATAAAGCATCTTCTCTTGGTTTGAGTATCCAGTTTCGTTGAGTTCATGCCCATATCCAGTTCTAGGGAACGCAGGAAGTTTATTATGAAATACTGGTGACAGTAAGCATGGGAGAACAATGACTTCATAGTCTCCAGCAGTTACAAGACATAGCACAAAGAACCAGTAGATAACTGGAAAACTGCCCATAAATTAGCATCCTGAGGGCTACGGACAAACAGCCCTGTCTTTGGGATACATTATTATTCTTCAGTTATATAATAAGCCATTTCTTTTTCAGTAGTGACTCCCATTACTGGGTCAGACTTTGCAACCCTAGAAAGTCAGACTTCATTGTAAAGATGTTTCTCTTCCTCCCAACTGCTGGGAAAATCACATGACCAGCAAAGGTCAGAATCCCTTTATAGAGCAGAGGAAAAGGCTCCCTGTGTGGACATTTTGATGAGATCCCTGACAGGAGGGAATGTGTCCCTCCCCAGATTTTTCAGTCTTTTCTAGAACTTGGGCTAACCTTACTTCTCATTTTTCTGATGCTGCCCCCATCCCTCACCCTGCTTCAAACTGTCAGAGATGCATCCGGTCCAGTCATTAAACTTTAAACTTTCTCCACTATTTACATATAATACTTCTAGACTTTTAAGTACTATAATCTTTCCTTACTTAGCCTAAAGTTTCCTTCCCTTTGGTTATTTTCTAAATTTGCAAGTAGCTTATGTGCACAATCTGGCTCTCATTTTCAAGAACTTCTTTGAGGCCATTACTAATCCTAATTATAAGTTTGCTGAGGGCTGGCATTTATTGACTTTCATGGTACTTAAAATATTCCAAACATAATATTCAGGATGGTTACATGTCAGATTTCTATTATTTGAAACTTTGAAAAGAAAGATTTAAGAACGTTTGTGATCTGAGACTATATTGTGACTTATACAAAAAGGTACACCTAAATCGCCTGTTGGAAGACAGCAGTACTCTTTTTTTATTTCTATAATACCAGGGGCTCTGATAGCTCTAATGACTATTTTCTGACAGTAGGCAGAACTTAGTTTCACTAGATAGCTCTGTCCTACTAAGCAATTACTGTCTGCAAACCATTTGTGCAACCTAAGAGTAAAAGAAAGCTATAAAATAATGCAAACCAAAGACAGACAGACACCATAAGAATCGTGTTTGTTACTTAGGGAATGCAGGTAGATTAGTGTTTATCTCACAAGTGGCCAGGAAGGAATATAGTTTAGCTTTTATACTATCTGCTCTACAACTCTCCTGTGAACTGTTTCAACCATTTCAATACTTCAATATCAAGATTTTAAAATTGAAAAAGAGACTTCTAAGTTATATTTCAAACTGTTGTTTCATTGAGTGCTTTTTTAAAAAAATTATTTATTTATTTCTTTGAGAGAGCAAGAGAGGGAAAGAGGCAGACACAGAGAGAGAGAGAGAGAGAGAGAGAGAGAAGAGAAAGAATGGGTACACCAGAGACTCCAGCCACTGCAAAGGAACTCCAGATGCATGCCCCCTTGTGCTTCTGGCTTACGTGGGTCCTAGAGAATCAAACCGAGGTCCTTTGGCTTTGCAGGCAAATGTCTCAACCGCTAAGCCATCTCTCCAGTCCCCATTGAGTGCTTTTTAATCAACTAGCTGCAAGTTCAGTTACTCTATCAAGCAGAAGTTCCACGGGAAGCTTACACATATATATCCTCTGTCACTTAGAATTCTCTCTGGCCTTTCCCTAAAGCCAGCCCAACAATACAAGATAAAGAGTGGAGGCAAAGGTTGCCAGTGGGAAAGCAACAGTGATGTGCACCTTGAAGGGAGAATTTGCCACCCTAATGTCCTTCTCCAGGATCCAGTGAAACTTGAAGTTTCAAGCAGAGTGATGGTGGCAGTTACATCCAGAATTCTTTCATCCAAAGCATTCTGAACATCTGACAGATCATGTGTAAACTGTAAAAAAAAAAAAAAAAAAAAAAAAAAAAAAGCATGTTCTCTTGATTGGGAATGCCATAGTGTAACAATAAGAGATTTCAGTTGTTCCTAATAAAATCAGAAGGAAAACCTTGGCAATGGTCCTTTTTCTTAATATGCACTTAATTACTCCATCACTTTTGGATTAGCAACGCTTGCTCCTAGGAGAGGCTGATTTTGTCCAGGGCTGATCAGGAGGTATGCTCCCTAGCGAAGTTCAACGTCCTGTGAAGTATGCAATGAAAATTCAGCAAAACGCAAATGTTGTTTTCATTTCATGAGTTAGGGAAACTGTCCAGAAGTGGATTTATTTTCACACTCTTTATGCACTGAGAATTGAAAAGAAAAGGGGACAATGGGAGATATAGCTCAAGTTTCCTAGGATTGCCAGGAAAATATGCCTCTCCTACATGCTTTGTCAGCATGCTGAGTTCATACTTGAGGCAAGTCTAAAATTTCTCCAGATTTGTTTTAAATCCTCTTAGTGATTTGTTTCTGGTGAAAAATAAACTTGCAATTTTGATTGTGGATTGATGGTGGCAACTGTGTTAAGATCAAATCGTAATGTCACTGAGCTCAGGGACTCAGGCTATGACAGAGATAGAAGGCAAAAAGCTCTTTACAACCAAGAGTGACATTTCCATAAAGAAAACCTATGAAGTGCTAAAGAATAAAACGGAAATGTGAATGGGCAATGAGCACACGAATGTTCGATGATTAAACATAAATATATTTCTCATGATGAGAAGGAAAGGGGCTCAGCGTGCTCGGTAAACACAAGAAACCCAAACAGATTTTCTCTGGCAGCGTGAAGTTGCTGATGTTTCTTGGAAAGAGTTCAGATTCTCAGGTTGAAACAGTGCTCCCTCCCACAATCCCAGCATGTATATAAACTCTGAGCGCTCCAAAGCCCACTGCCGGTTCTCTTCGTGGACGAAGTGGAGCAGCGGAGAGACTGAACATGATTCCTTTCTTACCCATATCTGCCCTGCTCCTGCTGTGTGCTGTTAACCCCGCGGATGCCAACAGTTACTATGACAAGGTGTTGGCTCACAGCCGCATCAGGGGCCGGGACCAGGGGTAAGTCTGTGCCTCATTCTAGAGTTTTTCTTTACCTTGTTAAGCATGCAAATGCACATGAAATTCCTTCATATACTCCTTATAGATACTCCTCATGGTATTTTTTTGTAATCATTACAATGACATATGAGTATTTTGTAGTTTATTTATACATTTAAAATTTAAGGATTACTATCAAAGTAATGTATATTAATGTAAAATGTGATAATGTGTATATTACCTTTTATGGAACATTAATTTTAATTTAATTAACAAAATGGTATAGGGCATTCTTTTATAGTTTAGTTTACTCGCATTTTTATTTCCTTTAACACTTATGGAATTGGATTTTCAAAATTAAAGTTTCCACTGCTAGAGGGTATTGTGTTAGATGCTTTGAAATATCTCACATAATATTAGAAAAAAATTATTTAACTAATGTCTGAAAATCAAATGCTGGGTAATACAACTAGTTCTCTGAATTCTTAGAAGTATTTTGTTTCATGGGATAAATACAGCTATAACTTAGCATTATAAAAAGTTATTACACATAATTCAGTAACTTAAGTAAACATTTATACTTTTTCCATGTATAACTTGGCACTTCTTCTTGAGCCTCAGAGGCATTTTCATGATGTGAAAATGCTTCTTGGCTGCACAGTGGATATGAAACTTCCATCTCTTTAAAGGAAAGCAAATGGACATTAAAAATTGTGGTGGAGGATGTTTAGATCAATTACTTCCATTCAAAGAAATAAAGTTTACTCTCTGCAATTATATGATTTAATAGTTAGTTTTAGCACTCATTTACTTCTATAATTACCCAGGAAATTGCAGAGCAGGCTGTTTGTGCACAGTGAAATTTATATCCACTTATGTTTTATTTCTCATTGTCCAAGAGGATTCTAAAGACATTCCACCCCCTAAATGAGTATCTGTTTGCTCTTAGAAGGGTCAAGGAAATTTCTCATACTAGAAGTAATAAGCACATACAAACTATGTTAAACCTAATTCTCTTGCAACATTTCTATTAGGTTAACTTTTAAAGAAGCACTACCCTGAGAAATATAGTGTACTCTCTCTCTCCCCCTCTCTCTTTCTCCATTCCCCCTTCTACCTCACTTCTCTCCCCCTCCTTTTGCTTCCTCCCTCTCTTCTACCATAGACTTCTGCTCTCCCAGTGATTCAGTAGGATTGGATCAGGAATGAAGTCTGTGCAAGGCTGAAGTCATATCTTGGAATATCACAGTCCAACCATCAGACCTGAACTATGCAAGCGTAATTGGATTAGATCATTAACTTTTAAATTCCTTCTTTTTCTCCAGCCCAAATGTGTGCGCCCTTCAACAGATTCTGGGCACCAAAAAGAAATACTTCAGCTCTTGCAAGAACTGGTATCAAGGTGCCATCTGTGGAAAGAAAACGTGAGTCTCATCTTTTTCATCATTTGCCAGTCCCAAGGTTACTGGTGATGTTACATGCTTTCTCTTAGGTATATTTCTCATTCTGGAAAATACTGTCCAAAGTTGTGAGTTTTTATTGATTTTTTTTTTTTTTTTTTGAGGTAGGATCTTGCTCTAGACCAAGCTGACCTGGAATTCATTATGTAGTCTCAGGGTGGCCTCGAACTCCTGACAATCCTCCTACCTCTGCCTCCTCAGTGCTGGGATTAAAGGTGTGCGCCACCATGCCTGGCTAGTTGTGAGATTTAAAGAAAGGATCATATATGTGAACAAAGAAACTTCCTTAATATTACAGTCATGTTTGCATTACTGGCAGAAATCACCCGACCAAGAGCAGCTTGTGGGAAAGAAAGGTTTATTTTGGTTTACATCCTCGAGGTGAAGCTCCATGATGGCAGGGGAAAATGATGGCATGAGCAGAGAGTAGACATCATCTCCTGGCCAACATCAGGTAGACAGTAACAGCAGGAGAGTGTGCCAAACACTGGCAAGAGTAAGCTGACTATAACACCCATAAGCCAGCCCCCAACAATACACTACTTCCAGGAGGCATTAATTTCCAATTGCCATCAGCTGGAGAGACTAATGTTCAGGATACCTAAGTTTATGGGGGACACCTGAATCAAACCACCTCAGTTAATATCTCCACTATTACTAGAGGAACTCGGATTTCCGTCTGAATCCACATGTTAGAGAAGCCAACACCAGGCAGACTACACAACAGTGTGATTTGGCCTGGATCCAGTGGAAAGACTGCTGAAGTTGTTTCTATTCCTTTGTTGTTTACCTCTTTTATCTTAGTGCCTCCAGTAACTTAGTAAACCTAAGTGCCTCTGTGCTTTATTCCTCTCTCCACACATGTGGTTCAGGAGGACAAATTGACCTGAAATATAAGGGATTTTTGAAGCAGAACTAAATGTTTATCTCCAGTCACTTAAAAGCCATGTGAAATGTTCCAGTTTACTTTGGATCCCCAGTACCCAAGTAAAAAATTCTAGGCATGGCCATGCTTGCCTGTAACCCCAGTCCCGAGGGGGGCCAAGACAGCAGTCTGAGGGGCATGCTAGTCAGCCAGTCCAGTCATGGCAGCTCCATGCTCAGGTACAGACCCTGTACCAATCAAACAGTGTGGAAGAAGGATGGAAGGAATACATCCAATATTCTTCTCTGTTCCCTGCACACACACATGCACATGTGCGCACGGACACACACATGCAAATACTATACGTACACACCAGACAAAAATAAAGTATTATTTAAAAAGAGACAAAATTTATCTTATTTCTATCTGAGTGACATTTGGACAACTCCCAAACGTGGATTAAATTGTCCTTAAAATGCATTGTATTTCAGTGAGAAAAGGAGATTCAATCAAGCAAAACTTATGTAGACAAGACATGTAACCTTGGCCAGACTGTAGTTCCATGGTAATCAAGTCTAGGACCCCATAGGACTTGCCTGCTGGTTTACTGTCCATTGACTTAATAGAATTGTAACTTCTCAAACTAGACATTGTTCTGTTAGTTTGAAGGTACCTGCCGAACTTGTGAGTCATTCTCATAAATTCTCATGTCAACAGTGCTCTTTCTCATGCTGGGACTCTACGCCTCTGGGTTTTCTAGACATGTCCCTTATACTCTTGGATACCACGAGAAACATTTTGAGCACACACTAGAAAAGAAAGGAAATGCTCCATGAATATTAATGGCAAATGTTTATTACATCCTTCCTGGAAGTTAAGGAAATGAATCATTTTCACCAACTAAATATATTAACAATGCCAAAGTTTATACAGAGCAAAAGCCAAGATTCTTGCTTTCCATTAAAAAAAAAAAAAAAAATTCCTTCTTTGAAGCCTGGCTTTTTACCAGAACTGTCATAGTGTCTCCTCTGTTAAATGATCTTAGCTAATTTTCTCCCAGTAGCTTCATATTCACAAGCACATTTACATCTGTTCCCTGAAATAAATGCAGATGTTGGTTTCAAATGACCAAAGAAATCAATGATATTGACAGGGAGAGTGCCAGGTTTACCATCTGCTTCTTTCTGCTACAGTTTCCAGAAGCATCTTCAAGATTTCATATAGCAGTTGATAGAAATGATGGCCTTCTTGTTGAGCCAGTGTTTAGGAAATTTGAGGGAAGCAGCCTGGCCAGTCCCAAGGAAAAGCATCAACTTCCCTTAGTTTAAGATACCACAGTATCACAACAGCTCTGTAGATCCCCTGTAAGGAAGACAGTGAGATTTTTTCAGTGGGTTCCATGGAGTTTTAGAAGTAAGAAAAAATTTTCCATGTTCAAAGTCATGATTAAAATACTGCCAGAGAAAGGGGGAGAAAGTTTGTTTCTAGACTCAGCACATCATAGAAATAAGTGATAGGTTTTGTTAAATTGTATAAAAAATGTGTTCTTTGCAGGTTTTTATTTTGATATTAACTTTATTCATTTCTTCCCAATGTATAGGACTGTGTTGTATGAATGCTGCCCTGGTTATATGAGAATGGAAGGAATGAAAGGCTGCCCAGCAGGTAAAATCTAATTTTCTGAATTAATGAGGAATTTTGTCTTGTGTGTGGAAAAAGTTCAAATAGCATGTGGAGAAACAAATTGTGTGTGTGTGTACATAAGTATCCATATGCACATGCATGTGTCTACTTAGCACCATCATAAATCCAAGAAAAGCCTCTATATTTTTGTTGTAATCATGCAGTTACCATAATGATGAAATACTATCACACTGTTCTGCACAGAATGCTAAAACATACATTAGAAACCTATTTTGAATCTTAAATTAAAGTAGTTCAATTTGGGCTGGAGAGATGGCTTAGGGGTTAAGGCGCCTGCCTCCTAAGCCTAAGAACACTGGTTCCAATCTCCAGGTCCCACGTTTAGCCAGATGCAAAGTGATGCAAGGGCGCAATGCCACACTTGACCACAAGGGGGCACACACATCTGGATTTCATTCGCAGCAGTTGACACTGCTGGTGTGCCCATCTCTGTCTTCCTCTCTCTCTCTCTCTCCAAAAAATAATAAAAAATAATAAAAATAAATAATGAAAGTTTTAAAGTAGTTCAATTTCCCCTCAAGAACAAAAGTCCCCTCCTTTGAACTTTCAGAAGCATGCCACTTACTTCTTAAGAAAGCAGCTGCTCTTATCCAGCAGTTCTGAGCTTATACTGCTCCTTGCATTGAAATTTATTCTCCCATAATTCTGCCAGCTGGAGAAAGAAAAGTTCGTTAATTCTTCCAAAATGACATTTAGATATGCAACATCAAACATCATGCCCTTCCTCAGGCTACCTATCATCCTCCAAAGAACATTTTCTGGCATGGGCCATTGAGACTCCAGTTCCCTAATAGGACCATAGACACCAGAGTACCAGAGCCACCACCATCCTAGACAACAACTCATAGACGATCCCTAATATAGTGATAGTGTTTGCATGAGTAGCAACATCCGTCTAAAAGACCTGGAAGCTTGACAGTCATTTGTAGTCCCCAGCCATGCCTATAGGAGAAAGAGGAAGAGACAGAGCAACATGAGGTCCTGCATCAAAGGAGGAAGAAGGAGAGGATTGACACCCAAAAGTTGTCCTCTTTTCTTCACACACATACTATGGTACACACATCTGCGCACACGCACACAAAGCTCACAGATCAGCCCAGACAAAAGATTGCACTTTAAAACTGTTTTTGTTTTCACAAAACTGGGCTTGGTAGTGCAGGCCCTTAATCCCAGCACTCGGGAGGCAGAGATAGGAGGATCGCCGAGAGTTCGAGTTAATTCCAGGTCAGCCTGGACCAGAGTGAGACCCTACCTTGAAAAACAAACAAAAAAAAAAACTGTTTTTTTTTTCACAAAAGATATATTAAATATAATTTTGGTTGGTATTTTATTATAAAATATTCAAAAGATAACTTTCAGGTAAAATAGATTCATGAAATTTTACTTCTAAGATTATTATTTCCATGTATTGAGGAACAGTGTCCAGTTCAAGTGACTGAGGAAGAACGTGTGCAGACATTATCCTAAGCCCTTACTCATTTCTTGCTTACTTCAGTTATGCCTATTGACCACGTGTATGGTACACTGGGTATTGTGGGAGCCACTACAACTCAGCATTATTCTGATGTCTCAAAACTGAGGGAAGAGATTGAGGGAAAGGGATCATACACTTACTTTGCACCCAGCAACGAGGCATGGGAGAATTTGGACTCTGTAAGTATTAATTCCTATTAATACATTTTTTGTTTGCTATTTTCATTTCATTTTAATTTATTAACTTTTATAATGTACATCTTTCTATTGTATATCTATGAGAATATATAAAAAAGATGAGTTCTTGGTGAAATTGATGTATTTTTATTCAACCATAAAGAACTAACTTTTCAAAAACACAGAGTAATTTTTTTCAAGAAAGCCATTAATGAACTTAAAGTCACATTACTATTAGGTTTTATTTCTTTCCTCTTATCTTTTTGGATCTGAGAAAATACATGTTTAGATAAAAAGGAAAGTCATGATCCTAGCTGTTTTTCCACTATGACTGTGGGATATTGGTATAAGTAAGAGAAGACTCTCTTAAAATTGTTGTTCCTCACATCTCAGCCTCCTCTGTGGTTGTTTTTGATTCTTCTTGTTCTTCCTTTACTTAAAAGTAAATATTATTTTTTTCTTCCAGAAACTCAACTCTGCTATTCATCTACATTTCTGATAATGTAACTCTTGCTTCAGGGCATATAGTCATGAAATCTATGGATCTCATTCTTGTTCCTTCTTGGAAGCCTGGATATTTCTGAACATAGCATCTTAAACCACTCATCCATTCTGACATGCCTCCCCAATGATCTCTAATTTCTACATGATATTGCTTCACCTTCAAACAAATTACAGGAAAAATACATGTTTCCTTACAGCCTTTTTATTTAATTGGACAAACCAATCTCAGAGTTCAGCCACATGTGATGCTCATCCACAATGTTCCTCCATATTGCCCCATGTCCCTTGAGGGTTACCCTTCAATTAACCTTCCCAAAGCCCAGAACCAGTCATTAAACTCCAGCCTCACAAGCCCCACAGAGCTTCCTCATTTGCCAATTTAATTTACAACTTCCTCAGCCATTTGAGTTCTCTCCATTTTCTCTCCACTGTTGTAACACATTTCCTTTCTGACTGTTTTCATGAATATTAGCTAAGAAACATGAAAATATTTATGAACAAAAATAAGCAATGTCTTCTCTCCCATTGGGTCACCCTATGTCAGCCACTGGACTCATTGTGACACCACACCATTCTGACCCATTGAAGTCTTATCTACTCCTGCATCATGTTTCCAAATCACATTAAGAATATCTGGCACTCCTCCTTTGATCCTTGAAATCATTTTTTTTTTTTACTTCTGTCCTACATCTTACTCTACTGTTAGACGACCAGGATCACATTGTGTCCTACATATCATTGTATTTCTTGCAGCATTGAATGCAGTGTGATAAAGTGCATAGCACTGAGCAAATTCTAAAGGTATAGAGTCACTGAATGTTTGAGATTATTATGGAAGAATTATAAAAATACTTATCAAATCTTGAGTGCTAGCAAGGTATACTGGTGCAGGTCTATAATTACAGCACTAGGGAGGCTGAGACATGAAGATTGCCATGAGTTTGAGGTCAACCCTAGGCTTCATTATAAGACCCTGTCTCAAAATTTAAATAAAGCATAACAGCTTTCAAAGACCATATGCAAATAAAATGTAATTTCTGATATTCTAACCCACTTTATGTATTTTAGGTATGAATAACTCTTAAAAACCTAAGTCTTCAACCTATATGAAGATTTTCTTGTTATCTACATATTAATAAGAAACAAACTTGTCTTGTCTCTAAAAGTATCAAAGCCCTGTATCCCAGTTAGGATCTTTATCTGAGTACTTGAATTTCCAAAATTCCTCAAGCAATTTGAATGATATAATTGTGCTGTTCATGTCACGTTTTCTATGATCAGTTGAGAATGCCATACGAAAGCTACAAGGGGGTAGAAATAGGTACTCAAAAGAACTGGGGTGCTGAACAATAGTGAAGTTAACTTCTATTTCAAATGTTCCTAGGACATCCGAAGAGGGCTGGAGAACAATGTAAATGTTGAGTTATTGAATGCTTTACACAGCCACATGGTTAATAAGAGAATGTTGACCAAGGACTTAAAACATGGCATGGTCATTCCTTCAATGTACAACAACCTGGGGCTTTTCATTAACCATTATCCTAATGGGGTAAGTTTCAGTTATAAAATTTACATTTCTGAGTTACATATTCCTTAGGTTGATCTGTTCCTTTTATATCATGTTCAGTTCACTGAAATGAAATAAGATAGTGGGTAAAATATAGATGCTCATATCACGACTTTCCCTAAAACTCAGACATGTAAGTTTTCAATACAGATACTGTTTTCTTTTAAACGCTGATTGATTGATAGCTCACTGACTGTAGATTTAGATGCCCTAAACAAGTAACGTTTAGAAGCAGGTGGAGCTTAAATACTTTCACATAGAAAAATGGATAGAGAGTTAATATTCTTTTATTAACTCTGGATACTTCATTGGTTGAGGTTCTTGAGTGTTTGGACAAGACTCCTTTTGGCATACTTGCTCATACTTGCTCACTGAAATTTACTGATGAGACAATACTTAAAGAATCATTGCCATAGAACTCATTACATTTTTGCAATACTGTTTTTTTTTTTAACACCTTAGAGATTGTTTTAGGACTGGCTAAAATTCTTTATATAATTCCTTGACCTACATTAGAAATGGTTCATGACTATTTCTATGATGAGGAGAAAAATAAAAATGATATCTTAACTTTTAAAAAGTTTGCTTTATGTCTCCCGATAGGCAGTGTTTTACTGATAGAGGTCTTGAATTGATTCTGTTTCTTTTACAGTTTGTTCTTTAGATAGTAACATGTAAGTCTTCATCCACAGTTTTGACATTAGTACAAATGAAAAGCTGGGAATGTTCTTGCCATCTCAGTGGTCAATGGCTCACTCTGATTTTAGGACTTTGATTTGTCCAAATAATTATAGGTTGTTACCGTTAACTGTGCTCGAGTCATCCATGGGAACCAGATTGCAACCAATGGTGTTGTACATGTCATTGACCGTGTCCTTACCCAAATTGGTACCTCAATCCAAGACTTCATCGAAGCAGAAGATGAGCTTTCGTCTTTCAGAGTAAGTAAAAGGGCAGATTCTCTGATCATTGAAAGCTTTCCACATACCTGTTAAAAATTCATGAACCATAAAAATTTTATCAAGCAAATCTGGCAGAAATCTAAAAGCTGGAGAGATGACTCGGTGGTTAAGGTGCTTGCCTACAAAGCCTAACAACATGGGTTCAATTCCCCAGTACCTACATAAAGCCAAATGCACTAAGTGGCACATGCATCTGAAGTTTATTTACAGCAGCTAGAGGCCCTGAAGCGTCCATTCTCGCTCCTTCTCTCCTTGCAAAATAAATAAATAAAAATATTTAAAAAGAACTATAACAAATGCATTTATTGAAATGAAACTATTTTCATTTACAGAGGACAAATCATTCCATGCAAAATAAAAGTAGATAGGCTGACATGAGGAAAGAATGCCAAGCTATGTGACTGTAGCATAGTTAGTGTACGTGTTATATATTCATCTCAGTTATTACATGTGCTGCTGGAGACAGCTGTAGCCAGAGAAAATGTGGGCAGGCTTTCCATGAGCAAAAAGTTTGAGGAAGTTGGAAAAGGCTTAATTGGCTGTGCCAAAAAGTAATGTTTTAATGATCTAACAAGAGCAAACATCTATGTAGGCTGTCAAGTCCCTCATGATAGCCCACTCCACATGTGTTCTGATTTTCTCTTGGTTTTGCAATGTGCAATCTTCTGAAAGCCATCCATGTTTCAGGCAGCTGCCATCACATCAGACCTGCTGGAGTCCCTTGGAAGAGATGGTCATTTCACACTCTTTGCTCCTACCAATGAGGCTTTTGAGAAACTCCCACGAGGTGTCCTCGAAAGGATCATGGGAGACAAAGTGGCTTCTGAAGGTAACAGAATGTCTTCCTCTCTCAGAAATCCCCTAAAGCTCTGGGATAAAGGAAATAAAAAAAAAAATCCTAGTTCTAGCCGGGCGTGGTGGTGCATGCCTTTAATCCCAGCACTCGGGAGGCAGAGGTAAGAGGATCACCGTGAGTTCGAGGCCACCCTGAGAATACATAGTGAATTCCAGGTCAGCCTGAGCCACAGTGAGACCCTACCTCGAAAAAAAAAAATACTAGTTCTTACCAATAATATCAGACCTGAAAAGAGGTAAACATTGATTGTGGGGTACATCATAAAAATGTGTTTAAAGCTCTTTCTTAAATCACAAGAATTGCTGTAAGATACAGCTGTTTCTACATAAATAAGTGGTACACGGTAAAACCATAAAATACAGAAAAGAAATGTTACATCTAATTTTAATATCCTATTAAATACATATATTATTCAGTACTGTGTAAGTCTGTGCTAAAAGGTAAAGCTGACAAAGAAAAATATATGGTTCTCTTGGACCACTACCTTTAGATGCACAGATGAGTGTAGGTTCTGTCTAATCTCCCTTTCTTTGATCAGATTGATTCTACATTGTGCTAGAAGATTTCATACACATAGTCTATCTCCAAATATGTTTAAATTAAGATGAGAAATTTTGAGGATATGTCCAGATATGAAAGCTGAGGCATAGATCCTTCTTGGTGCTTTTCAAAAGAATCACTCTATTTTTGCTACTTTCTTGTTCTTAGGGAATTACTTGTCTGACTCTCAGGATCTAGCAACCTCATTTCAAATTATGACCAGGTAGTCTTTTGGAAGTGACTAAAGCAACATTCTACTTGGGATTTTTTTAATTTAAAAAATATTTACTTATTTATTTGCAGGCAGAGAGAGAGAGAGAGAAGACAGACAGAATGGGTGCTTCAGGGCCCTCAGATGCATGTGCCACCTTGTGCATCTGACTTTATGTGGGCACTGGGGAATTGAATTTGGGTTGTTAGGGTTTGCAAGCAAGCACCTTAACTTCTAAGCCATCTGTCCAGCCCATCTATTTGAGAATCCTGGAACAAGTATAACTAACAAATAACCTTACAGATCTTCTAAATGGACCACTTTTTTTTTTATTAGTTTGCTTGCTTTCTTTCACATCAATTACTTTTTTGTGTAATAGCTGGAACTTGACTTACTATAATTTCTAGTGCTATAATGACATAATAACATTTTTAAGTTAATATTCTCATGTTTTTTTCTATCAAGCTGTTCTGTTTCTATTGTGCAGTTCATTTTTTTATTTTTTAAAAAAGCACTTTTCTAGGGCTGGGGAGATGGCTCAGCTGTTAAAGGCACTTTCTTGGAAGGCCTTCCAGCTGGGGATAAAGTCCCCAGTACCCATGTAAATCCAGATGCAAAGGGTTACACATGCATTTGGAGTTTGTTTACGGTAACAAGAGGCCCTGGTGTGCCTATCCCATGTTCTGTCTCTCCCAGTTTCATTCTCTCTCCTCACATAGAAATAAATAAAATTATTTAAAAACTAAAAATACCCTTTTCTAGAACAGAACTATGATGTAAAAACTTCAGTCAATCCAGTCTGCTTAGGCCTACTTAGTTGCACAGTGCAATGCATCATTTATGAGTGAGATGTTATTGCTCTTAATCTCAACTATTTCTTTCTTCATTTGTCCTCCAGCACTCATGAAGTACCACATTTTAAATACTCTCCAGTGTTCTGAGGCCATTACAGGAGGAGCTGTGTTTGAGACGATGGAAGGAAACACGATAGAAATAGGATGTGAAGGTGACAGTGTCACAATAAATGGAATCAAAATGGTGAAACAAAAAGATATTGTCACCAAGAATGGTGTGATCCATTTGATTGATGAGGTCCTCATTCCTGATTCTGGTGAGCATCAGTTTTGTAGTGTGTGTGTGTGTGTGTGTGTGTGTGTGTGTGTGTGTGCGTGTGTATGTGCAGTATGTGTGTGCATGTGTATATAAAGATAAGGGCTCCACATGCACACGTGTGAAGAGGCCAGGGAAGGCATTATATATCATCCTCTTTCACTCTTTCACATTATTCCTCTGAGACACAGTATCTCACAGAACCTGTGGCTCACAGTTTTTTAATTACACTGACTGACCAGTGAGCCTCAGTGACCTTCCTGTCTCCACCCCTCTCAGCACTAGGGTGACAGGCATGTGTGGCCATACCTGGCTTTTTACGTGGGTGCACAGTGCTGAACTTGGATCCCT
This sequence comes from Orientallactaga sibirica, assembly GCA_036365145.1. Classification (NCBI taxonomy): domain Eukaryota; kingdom Metazoa; phylum Chordata; class Mammalia; order Rodentia; family Dipodidae; genus Orientallactaga; species Orientallactaga sibirica. The sequence continues at coordinate 5,907,973 of JAEOAD010000048.1, forward strand.
GTGCTTGAATAATAGTTGAACAATAAGCACACTTACCCAAATCTTACCCACTGAACCTATTCAACCCCAAATTTTCTCATTTTATTCATTTACATTTACTTACCAAATGTGATGTCTCAAGAGGTGAAGAATGAATGTGAAGCATAGAAAAATGGCATGCAAAACACAATCCCAGCTGGATGGTGCTTTAGCTTGCTACTAAGAAAGAAGTCCAAACAGTCATGGGCATTCCGTGGCTAGAATGTGGCCTAACATCTAATATTTATAAAAACTTCACAGTGCCAGGTTTTCTTGGCAGCAAAAGGAAAAAATAACCAAATAGACAACTTTTGATAGAAGAAAAAGCTTTGGCACTTACATGGTGAGCAATAGAAAATTAAAGCAAATGCCATTAGGAAGACAGAAAGAAAATAGACCCTTGAAATTCTTGGTGGTGATCAAGGCCCCCAAATAGAAAATGGAGCCTACTTAGAATTTAGATGTTCAAGCAAATAGCTTTCAGTATAAGAAGAACCAAGAATGGGTTTACTGATTTCATAATGATAACATTGAGGACATTGTTGGCATGGTGATGGTTTATTTTACAGCCAAACAAGTTATGGAACTGGCTGGAAAACAGCAAACCACATTCACAGACCTGGTGGCCCAATTAGGCTTGGCATCTTCTCTGAAGCCAGATGGAGAGTACACGTTGTTGGCACCTGTGAACAATGCCTTTTCTGGTATGTGTTGGACACTGTTTTTCCTGTTCTCTCCCTAGCAGACCTTTTCTCCTCACCAGGATTATCAGCTGCAAATAAGAAATACTAGATAGTTTTACAAAGAATTAATTAGTTTTTACATTTGGAACATATAACCCTACGTTATCTCTACTGAAACATCTTTCATTTGAAAGCATTCATTTTCAAAGAAAATACTGTTACAGGTAGTGAAAGTTTGTGCTAAGAAATATCTAGCTATTTTGTGAAATGGGTAATATTTTTCAGCACATCCCAGGAATCATTAAGAGATCTTCATGAAAACAAATCCATTGCTTAACTACTTGACACCAAAATCATAATGTGTAGAGCAATTTTGAATCTCAGAGCTTGTAAAATATGGGTGTCAAAGTATAAATAAATAAAAAAGAAACTATTACTCACGTCCATGATGTGAATTTTTTTTTTTTTTTTTTTTTTTTTTTGCCTAGCAGTCGCTATTCACTGGCAATATTTAGATTTATATGAACTGATATGTTTTCCAGGAAAAAATATTTATCAATAAAATATTAAAATTATTAGAAAAAACTAGTAGGCAAAAGTCAAACATTTTAATATCTTTTAAGTTATAAATTATTATATGTAAGATTATTAATTTTAGAAATTTAAGTTTGTAGAAATACTATGCATCTTTTAAATAATAGTATCCACATAATTTAGCATTAACTTTTCTTGCTTTGATTTTTCTTTTCAACAATAAATGTGAATTTACAAATAATTTATCAAGTCATTAATGTGACCAATATACATCTAATTTGTCAAAATTGGGTTTAGGTTTTGCCAATGACCATCATAAGTGTATACAGCCCTTACAAAGATGAAGCCCATGTTCTGAACTAATTAGAATTTAGGAATAACATTTGAAGCAATGAATAACAGAGTTTCTAATTAGTAATTTCATTTCTGGCTTTGAGCATTTATTTATTTATTGCATGAAATACATACCACTTGTAGTAGAGGCTGTCCATTTTCATGCTTTGTCAAGCATGAGAAACTAAAATGTTCTCACTAAATTTATTCATAGATGATACTCTGAGCATGGACCAGCGCCTTCTTAAATTAATTCTTCAGAATCATATATTGAAAGTAAAAGTTGGCCTTAGTGACCTCTACAATGGACAGATACTGGAGACCATTGGAGGCAAACAACTAAGAGTCTTCGTGTATCGTACTGTAAGTGAATTGGAAGAAGAGCAAATGTTTGCATTAGCCAAAGTATCATATGACATGTACTTGTCAAAGAATTGTCATAACATATGAAGAATTTTGTAAATATGATTTTAATAATTAATATTCATGAGATCAGGGAATAAAATAGCTTGGATGGAAAGACTATAAAATTGTATGTGTTATGTATTAATAACTCAGGTGATTTTCATTTATTTTATTAAACAAATAACTATGTTCTAAAGCATTAAGTTTTATAAAGCACTAAAATCCCCTCTAAAATAAGTTTTGGGTTTGTAGAATTCTTTAGACAATGTAATAATTTTTTTGTAGAATTAAATATGTCAGAAGCTTTATTACGATCTAACCATTCAACCACAGAATCTCTTTTGAATGATTTCAAAGTAAATTTGTAGGCATATACAGATCTATGTACTAAATTAACCAAAACTACTAATATAAATAGGAATATTTCTGGAAAAATTGCCTCTATAAATTGCAGTGCAACTACTATTTGGTTTCTGCCAAGGGAACATATTTAGTTGGAACAAATATTTCCTAGGAAGGGAAACATTACCTAGAGATGAATGTGGCATAAAGTGGCTAATCACTGTGGCTGCATGATTCCAAGACACCTATCTTTAACAGTTAAGTAAATTAGCTTCACTATATGTCATATATATAATTTAGTCCAAAAACTATAATGGATAGGAATATAATTGGGTCTTATGGTCAGAAAATAGTAATTGTGGAGATCATAAGATGCACACTGAAGCCAGGGAAATTTATGAATAGTATTATTTACCTAAAGGATATGTAGAGAAATAATTAAGACTTGTATATGAATGACAGAAAATGTAGAAGTGGAATTCTATGAAAATGTATAATCTACTTACAATGTGTAGGGTGGCTTGACCAGTAGTATAAATTCTGATTAGATGAGAAGCGTGCATTCAGGCATTCAAGGCGTTTGAAACAGAGGAGAGAAGCAGTTTCCTCTAAGCCTCAGAGGTCAGGCAACCTCTCAGGAGGGCTAATCCAGATATCAAACAGGAAGCTGCCTCACATAGGAAATTTCAAGCAAATAAAAAAAGAAATGAATTCTCTTTCTTTGATTTGCTAGGCTATCTGCATTGAAAATTCATGTATGGTGAGAGGAAGCAAGCAAGGAAGAAATGGTGCAATTCACATATTCCGAGAGATCATTCAGCCAGCAGAGAAATCCCTACATGATAAGCTAAGGCAGGATAAACGTTTCAGGTAAGTTTCTTCACTATCCCCACACAAAAGAATGAGAACTATTGGCATAGCTACTATCGCAAAGACATTCAGCTTACTGTGTTGCTAAGAATAAAAAGAAGTTCGTACAAACATTTTTGAAATTGTTTAAAATTTATGTTTTAAGGTCTATTTTATTTATTTTTTTCCATCCTGGAATATAATTTTGTGAGAGAAAAAAAATCTTGTAGACAGAAATACCCCTTGAAATATTTTAATAATTTAAAAAACTGATAATGTATAGTAGTACAGAAAATTTTGCAGAATATTAAATGGAACAAAAGATTCAGTCTCAGGCTGGAGAGATGGTTTAGTGTTTAAGGTGCTTGCCTGTGAAGCCTAAGGACCCAAGTTCAACTCTCCAAGTCCCATGTAAGCCAGATGCACAAGGTAATGCAAGCACACAAGGTCGCACGTGCATATAAGTTGGTACATGTGTCTGGAGTTTGACTGAAGTGGCTGGAGGCTCTGGCATGCCTATTTTCTCTCTCTCTCTCTCATAAAAAATGTTAGTTTCATTATAATGTATTACCTTGTTAAATTTTATTTGCTAAAAACAGAGATGAAGAAATTTAATAGTTATATACTTAAATTATCCTATAACAAAACTTTTTTAAAAAGGAAATTACAGTTGAAACATATAGAAGTATGGGTCTGGACTGATAGCTCAATGGTTAAGGCATTTGCCTGAAAAGCCTAAGGACCCTGGTTCAATTCCACAGTACCCACATAAGGCCAGATGCACAAGGTGGCATGTGTGTCTCGAGTTTGATCCTTGCAGTAGCTGGAGGCGCCTAGTGCATTCTCTCTCTCTCTCTCTCTCTCTCTCTCTCTGTCCCTCAAATAAATACATTAATTAATTAACAACACATAGAAATGTAAGAGGTTTCTCATTGTTTCCTAATATGTGGATTCCATTGGACTTACATGACTAAATATAAATCTAACAAAATTAACATCCTTTCTTTTCAGCATCTTCCTCAGCCTTCTGGAAGCTGCAGACTTGAGAGATCTCTTGACACAGCCTGGTGATTGGACCTTATTTGCACCAACCAATGATGCCTTCAAGGGAATGACTAACGAAGAGCGGGAAATTCTGATTAGTAAGTTGTAGTGAATGTTAGATACTTGCCCCTTTGCATTTAGTTTCTTAATTTTTCCTCTGGTTCTCCTGCCAGGATGCCTGCATCTAAAAAGATTCTTTCTTGTGTTTACTTAACAAGCTTCAAATTCCTTTAACTCCACTTGGAATATATGGACAGTCATTCATTCATAAACTGCTTATTCTTGGGTTGTACTTTATCAAAAGATACAATTATATAACAGACAAGAAAATATTCATACCAGTGTGTTGGGTAGAATTTTGATTGAGGTTATTTAAATGACTGAATTTTGTCATCACATTGACATCAGCTTGAGAGAACAATGACATCATGTGTAAAAAATTCAAAACAAAATGTTTTTTTTCCCCTTGGCACTATTAAAATATCAGAATATATAACCTGTTATTAAATGAATATGTTTGCTTTCTGTAGGGGACAAAAATGCTCTTCAAAACATTATCCTATACCACCTGACCCCAGGAGTTTACATTGGAAAGGGCTTTGAACCAGGCGTCACTAACATCCTGAAGACCACACAAGGAAGCAAAATCTACCTGAAAGGAGTAAGTTACCTGCCGTGAGCTTATAAAAGTATTTATCCATCATTCAATTCTTTTCAAGTCCATTCTTCATTACCTTTCTCACTCATTACCCCTGTTTTGTCAGGTAAATGAAACACTTCTGGTGAATGAATTGAAGTCCAAAGAATCAGACATCATGACAACCAACGGTGTCATTCATGTTGTAGATAAACTCCTCTACCCAGCAGGTCAGGGATTATGAAGCTCGTTCATGGCCTGGGACTTTTTCATTATGAACCTAGACTGTGACTTCACTTTCTTACTGATATTATTTAATGTTTATCTTCACAGACATACCTGTTGGAAATGATCAGCTGTTGGACATACTGAATAAACTGATTAAATACATCCAAATCAAGGTACAGACAGCTACTGGTTTTATGACTAGTATGCGGAATAGATATTGCATGTTAACATAAGAGGCTAGAAATGGACTCGTTAGCAAATAAATGAAAGCTGTGCTTTTTTTCTTTTTATTGACAACTTCTATACTTACATACAAAAATGCATATTTCCCTCCCCTCCCCCATTCCCCTTTAGAACTCCAATCTCCATCATATCCCCTCCCTCTCTCCATTAGTCTCTCTTTTAATTTGATGTCATCACTCTTTGCTACCAATGCACCACAGAGGCTCCTATAAGCAAATGTCTCTCTTGACAGTTTATAAGCAGCAAATATCTACTCAAAGCTATTTGAAACCAAATAGGATATTAAGTAGTATGGAGAATGTTAAGTAGAATTAAAGATGGTCTTCATTCCAATAGCTTACAGTATTGTTGGGAAGATATAGGGGAATATACAAATGGAAAGATAAAAATTACTCATTGTGCTTAGAATAATGGCACATACCTGGAATCCTAGCACTTAGGAGGCTGAGGCAGGAGGAAACCAAGTTCAAGGCCAAGCTGTGCTCCATGAGGAGACTCTGTATCGAAAATATAAGTTACAGGTTAAAAGCAAAAGAATATTTTATTTCCTATGCAAATAGGGTCATGTAGCAGAAAGTAGAAAATAATATGCTACATGTATGTTTACATTTGGATTGATCTAGCTATAATTTTAAAATTCTTAGTAGCAAATGTAGTTAATTTTTGTGTAACCTGACCTGATAGTAGGAAACCAGGGCATGATATGTATGAAGACTACAGCTAAAGTATTTTTTTTTATTTTAGCAAAAATAATACAGTTCATATTACTAAATATAAACATTTATTTTCAGTTTGTTCGTGGTAGCACCTTCAAAGAAATCCCCCTGACTGTCTATAGTAAGTATGGGACAAGTATTGGCTACAAATAAGGGGCAAGATGCCAAAATAAAAGAGCAATAATTCTCTTTATATTTACAAAGATCATTGATAATCTGGTATTTAGAATTCCAAACTTTGTGAATCTCAGGACATGAGAGCTGAACAGGGGCTTGCAGACTTAGCCATACTCTCCTAGTCCATTGAACAACTTCCCTCCCAATGGAAAACAAAGATACAAGACCAGACACTTATCATGGAAAAGAATTTTTTTAAAAAAAAAAAAAAAGACAAATGCTACAAGACACTCCAGAGCTGTTTGAAATGTGAATGTGAGGTCATAGAAACTGCATTAGAGAGGTGTGACATCAATTCTGTTTTGACCTGAGCTATGCATGGGAAAATATGCCAAAGAATCTTAGTGCTTGTGACATGATTGTTAAATACACCCCACCCAAAACTGGACAAAGAAACACTATCTGACAGGCAATTAGGCTAAGGTTTCTAGTTTCCCAGTGTATGTTTTTAAATCCCTAAAACTACCAGATTATCAAAATGAAAGCTCATCTATTTAACAGTGGCAAAGGTGCTTCATTCTCATAAATGTTTCTGTGACTCGTGAAATAATCTTCTTCACATAGCTCTTCCTTCCTTTCTCTGTTTTCTTTCTTTCATTGTAGCTTTTAAAGCAGAAATTCTTTTCATTTTGTTTTGGTTCTACAAGATAGTACTCAAAATATGCGAGTACCTAAACATTACTCCAATCTTACCTTCATTCTGACTAGAAAATTATTCTACTTCATATCATGAATCTCTAGTCACTTAGGAACTATAGAAACTTTTCCTTCAGAGGTACAGTTGGCATGGAAAAGGAGCAAGCCAATGCCTGGAGCAAAACAAAATGTCAGCTTCTCTTTGTGGCAATAACATATGCAGTCCCAGCTCAGACCAGCTCTGCACTATCTGATGGATTTAATTTTGGAATAGTGATTATTTAGCATTGTATAAATTCCAGCCAGGCAAAAATACATTTTACAATAAGTTAATAGATCCTTTAGGGCTCTGTTCATCAGGCATGTTATATCATCTTTCTTACCAATGCTGCATGTCTGTACGAACATGTCTTTACCTCTTCTGCTTTATAAACATCAGTTCCAGCATTTCCCATATCTGCAAGCACAATGCTTTTTGCATATAATAAGCCAAAATATCATAGTCCCTTTATTTCTCCCAACTAAGTTACATTCTCACTCACACAGCATAATGAATAGTTACAAAATTGTGCAAATATAGTGACTTTCTTACCTACTTAAAAACCTTGACTAATTCTGAGATCTACATGCCAATGGTAGATGTTCCCTTTCCTTCCCTCCCCCATATGGGGATTCTGTTAAGAAGCAATCTCAGAGAGGCATGCTAATTAAAGTAAAGATTCATTTGATTAATGCATCTAAATTGTCCTTCATTTACTTCCTGCTTATCATTCTTGTCACCAAAAATCCCACACGTGTTCTGAAATTGTATGGAGGTGCTCTTAGGAAATAAAATATAAAACCTTTGAGGTGGAAAGAGAAAATTCAGATCATTCTCAGTGGGACCTGTCAAAATGATTTTACTCATCCAAAAAACATGATCGCAACAAAACACCAACCGACTACACATTCTAAATTTCAAATTCCTTAGCATGATTAAAACACTTAGGGTACAAACATAATCCCCTTTGATCATAGCAGCAGAAGTCCCCCTGTATTTGACTTCCTCTGTGGAAAAGCCACTCGGGGGATCAAGACCTGAGCACACAGATTTGATAAACTTTAGAGACTCATAATTTGAGATCTCAAAAGACAGTATCTGACATGATGAAAAAGTACTCCCTGTTAAGATCTAGAACATGCACTGATTGAAACCATCGACACAACTGCACATCTGAGAACAGGAGATGAGGCTATGGCAGAAACCCACATTGTAACCTTATCTCGGGTTTGTGTCAGTTCTGTGTTGTGATTGCACAGTTAGCACATTATCTGTTTTCTTCTTCTTTTTCTTAGACAAAGTCTCATGCACCTCAGGCTGACCTCAAGTTCACTATAAAGACAAAGATGACCTTGAACTCCTGATCCTCCTCCATTTGTCTCCCAAGTGTCACAACCCCTGGCTTTATGGGGTGTTGGCAAAGGAACCACAGGGCTTAATGTACACAAGACCAACACTCTGCCAACGTACTACACTCCAAGTACAGTTAGCAGATTATCTAATGAGGCATCTTTCAAGGATTCTAATTAAGAATAATCAAAAACCAACCAGTAGCTCTGGTGACATATCTCTGTACAATTGACCAGCACAACTGAAGTCAACCACATGGTTGACTGCTATTTTAAACAAATTTTGTGCATCATTTGTCACTTGGGTATGTGACATATTATCAAAACACAAACCTTTCCATTGAAACATATTTTAAAATAACAATGATTAGGAGCTGAAGAGATAGCCCAGCAGTTCAGTTCATTTCCTGGCAAGCATAAGGCCTGAGGGGCCCTAAAACCACCAAAGTTCAAATCTCCAGAACCCATGTAAACAGATAGGCATGGCTACACATGCCTATAATCCCAGTCCCTCAAAGGGACAGAGACCAGAGAATCTGCAGGGCTGGTGAATAGCAGGAAGCTCTGGTATCAGTAAGACACCATAGCACAAACAAAACTAGACGGGAGAGCAATGGAACCCAACACTTAAAGTTCTGCTTCTGCCAACTCAGGCTAACACCATAAGCCGCAGTCAGGGCATAAGGAGGTGGAGGGACACATACATGTGTATAAACCACATGCATACCCTCCTACTCATACCACATTACATATACACAAGCAAAGAGCAAGAAAAAATAATGATGATCATAATGAGACTATCATATTTGTTTATAAAAGTCATATCTTCCTGGCTGAAATTTATTTTTATCTTGAAGTATTCTGAACTCTTATTTTTTTTTTTTTTTGCATTTTCCTTTCTATATTACCCTTACAAATGCATGAAAACCTTTTACGTGTCTTTTTCTTTAAATGTCCTTCTTTTAATTGAGAAAGAGTCCAACAGTGCAATTTAACATATTATGAATTGCATGAAATTAATCATGTTTATTTGTCTTCTGTTGTGATGCAGCCAATATTTTCAAGAAGTACAAAAGAAGGTAAAGAGATTTAGTGGTACAGTTCTGAATGATAAGAGTTCTAGACTTCTTCATGTAGTTAGAATCCCCCCCCACTGGAACTAAGCCAAGTCATTGGACTTCACAGTTCAACATCTGGACACGAGAAGACATTCATTTTGCACTGTGAATATTTCCTGTGCTGGGACATAGTACTATATCTGAGAATCTAGTATTTATGAAAAAGGGGCAACTTCATTCATTCAAGTTGTTTTTTTTTATGTGAACTTCGTTCATATTCAACTTTCTATATTTTCAGCAACTAAAATTATAACCAAAGTTGTGGAACCAAAAATTAAAGTGATTCAAGGCAGTCTCCAGCCTATTATCAAAACTGAAGGTAAAAATCAGTGCTATACATGGTTCCTTTTGTTTTGAAAAGAAAACATGTACTGATCCCTATGAATGTATCTACATTCATTTTTAAACTAACACGCTAAATATATCTATCCCAATGGCATGCTCATGCAATTTCCGCACGTGGAGTGCAAATGTTTAGCAAAGTAGATGATGCATTCCTAATACTTTCAGTACATTTGCTTGTATTTTATTTATTTTAACCTAATTGATGTTATGTGAACACAAGTTCCCAAATACTCACTAAACAAGTAAATTGTGAGCATTATTTTAGATGTAGACCCTTCAGAGAGTATGTTCCTTTTGTAGCTTTGTTTCCAATCTCTACAGTCTCTTTCATATTACAAATTTGTAGTGATTTCTCACTGAAAGCATAGAAGGCATATACATTAATGAAAGCTTTTGACATTGAAAAGATACAATATATTTTAAAACTTAGATGACTAGAAACAGAAAAGGAGATTGCTTTTGTTCAGTATGTCAAACTTTTAATCCTAAATTTCAGCACTATATATATACATTTCTCTCCTTAAATTTCAGACTACACAGGAAGTCACATTTCTCTCTTCACTTATTATGCATGTCAACCAACCTCAACATCTTTGACATTACCTTGATTTATTCTACTTATTTATCTTCAAGGGTCGAACTTAAACATGTATTTCTGTGTTTAAACATCTTTGCATGATCACTTGAACTGAAAAGTGGAAATCCTGTTACCTCTGAGTTTAGAATTTCTTTTTTCTTCTATAGAGTGAGATGGTAACTCTTTGAATACATTCATTTACTCCTTTTAAAATGAGCCATGAGTTAAAACTCAGTCATAGAAAGCACAAGTCAAGGCTGTTTTCTCCTGACTGGTTAGCTATCTGTATTATTATTCACTTTTGAGATCAGAAGTTGTTTTTCTTTATAATCTGTGCCTATCTCTTCATTTAAATATCACATTTGTAGCCATTTTATTGCTGTTAAATGATAGAATTGGAAGTTTTAAGCAGAATTTAAATCAAAGGCATTCTCATTGAAAAAATATTTCTTGATCATTTTCTTGAAAAAATGACCAGATGATTCCTGACAATTTACATTGTTTTCAAAGACCAGATTAATTAAAATGTTTTATAACTAAAACACAACTTCTTTAACTGAAACCATTCATATGTACATTATTCTGTTTTTGTTTTTTTCTAGTGATTTCTCTCCTTTTAAACTTCTTTCTTTAACCCATTTATCTTCTGGTCTTTGGCAATGGGATCTTACCCTATGGTTCTTTCTTCAGTAAGGAGCACAGTAGTCCATCCGTTTTGTCTGGATTCTTCTTATAAAGGGACTTGGAGGAAAATGGGCTCATGCCATCTTTTCATTAATCTCTCTTCAGGTCAAAGTCTCAGGAGATTTACCACTTGTCACATCAAGTAAATAGATACACATCTTGTCAAAAATTAATAGCTACCATAGTCGTTACTGTATTCTCTTCTCAGTGGTTGAATTCTATGAATTCATTGATTATTTTCAAGTTCTTAATTAGTAATGCCAAGTCATCATTTTAAAATACTTTTCAAAAGAATCTTAACCATATTTTAAAATTAAGAATAAGTCAACTGAAATTCTAGCCAATAGTTTTAAGTGAATGTTTGTTTCATTATTTCCTACATATCATCTAAATACAAACAATAGTTTTGTAAAATTCCCCCTTTGTATGCTTAATGATAAAAGGTTGTTTCCAAAGTCAAGTTTGCCTTTTTTTAAAAAAAGAATAATCATTTTTGATATTGTATTAACTCATTTCTTTGTTCTAAAGTCCTGAGGGACACATTCCTTTGGAAGTTGCCACACCTTAAAAACCTATCTTTATCCTGTATATTCAATAACACTACTGATCTTATACATAAAATATTATTGCCAGGAATATTTATGGTCTAAAGAACTATACTTTCATTTTTATTATTTCTTGTCCAATTTGACTTGGGGTAATAGTATACCCTAATAATTTCTGAAAAAGTAAAACAATCCTATGAAAGATAAGCAAATATAACTATATTCAACTACTGAATGGTATGAGTTAAATGTACTGAATATGTTTTCTTACTCCTCTATGATATATTCTTGATCTACTAACGTAGTAATACTCTTTCTAACATTCAAAATGATTTTCTCTAAGAGCAAAATCATTTTTCAATTCAAATGCAGCACTTGTTCAGTTTTGCATTTGAAGATCTATTTAACTATTAATGAGTTAATTTTTCACCATTTTTATACATAAGGTAAGTACTAAAATCTATTTTCCCATGAAACCTAAAACTTAGCATCTGTAAGGTAAGTGTACTGAATTTTCTTTACAATCCTGTGGCTCATTATATCAAAATGTAAGGTGCTAAGTGATTTAAAATTTAAATGAAATATTTTAATAAAAATAGTACATGATATCAATATGATAAAGTAATATTTAAACTAGTTATTATTAGAGCATACTGTATGATTCACAAGAACGCCATATATAATATTTGCATAATCACACTTAATGACTACTAACAATGGATGGATTATTCTAAATGCTAATGCAGATGGAAGTATTGTAGGAGCACTAATAGACAAAATCATTTATTTTCCCATATTGTTTCACCTAAAAACAAAGGAGAATGTTTAAAAGTGATTTCCTAAATTCTGGAACCCTGACTTCTAAGTAGCATAAACTGTTGAAATAAATATCCTGCTCTGGTAAACTTAAAGAACTACTTTAACCAAATAATTTGTCTCCTGAAATGATGTCTCAGGACCTGCAATGACAAAGATCCAAATTGAAGGTGAACCAGACTTCACAAGGATTAATGAAGGTGAAACAGTGACAACAGAGGTGATCCACGGAGGTGTGTTTTATGGCTTCCCTAGAACCTACTTAGCATCATTGTGACTACTTCAAAATTGCATTGGCTTAGAATGTAAACATATAGTTTTCTCTTGGTATTCATTTTGTATAAGTTTGGAGAAACATATTTTATTTTCAGGTGTGTATTAGCCAGTCAGAGTTATAATGCAGCTTACCAGCTGGTCCAGTCATAATTAACTGTTACATTCTCAGGCCCAATAAAAGTATCACTACTTTTGGATATGTAAAGGATGATGATGAAATATAATAATTACAATAATGTCTACACAAAAAGGCATATCAGATTGAGAGATAGAAAAAGGAAAATGTCCTTTATTAAGAATCTGCTAATAAGCCATCACTAGGTGTATTATAGTGTTTCTTTTCCACTGATGGAGACAGCTTGCTAATGTAGCCATCTCTGTCACCTAACATTCAAAAAACTCTCATAGCTTTTAGGCCTCCATTGATCTGAATTTAAAGGTATGCTCAATCAATAACTATATCAGTGGTCAATGAGGGACTCTTTAACAAGATGTTGTAAGAAACATAATCCTTTATTAAAACCTGTAGCTTGTGGAAGTGTAGACACCATAGGAAGATAAATCACATGCATTCATAAACCTTTCTTCCCCTACCTTCAGAGCCAATCATCAAAAAGTACACCAAAATCATTGATGGAGTACCTGTGGAAATAACCGAAAAGCAGACTCGGGAAGAACGGATCATTACAGGTAATTTTAAGCTCCATGCAGGAACTGTGCTCCGATTATAAATATCAGATGATGCTAATCTTATAATCTCTCCATTAGACAAGCTTAAAAATTCTCATGTTATGAAGGTTACTTCATGTCCCCTTTTTAGCAAAAACATAGTATTCTAAATAACTATATTTTACTTTGAGTTGGAAATTTTAGACATATTGTTAAGCATGTGTTATATTACATACATGTATACATGCTATATAATAGACTTCCTTTGTTTTTTGTTTGTTAGTGAGTTACTTCTTTAAGAAAAGAAAATGTGTTTTTCTTTGGGGTTCCACTAAAGTTAAAAATCTAAATATCTACATATGAAAATGTATCCAGGTTTGTATAAAAATAGCTGACAAATAATTTAATAAACTTTTGTATTAGTTTCCCCTATATTAACAAAAATGCTGAATTCAGAATATGGTTTGTGTACCTTCAAAGGTTTTCTGACACACAGTCCTGTTTACATTGATGTGACTGATTCAGATTTTAGACACCATGACAGAACTGAACTGCAGCAGTACAGACTATGGCCCAAAAGTCAAAAACACATTCTTTCATGCCATTTACCAAAATTTTTTTTTTTTTTTTTTAATCCTTGTGTTACACCTTCTTAAATTGTCTTCCATTAGGTCCTGAGATAAAATACACCAGGATTTCTGCTGGAGGTGGAGAAACAGAAGAAACTCTAAAGAAATTGTTTCAAGAAGGTCAGTATTTCTAGAAAAATAAGGATTGTGACTTTGTACCATCAGCACCCACCTGGAAAACCATCTTTAGCAACTGTATGTGTTGTTGACTCAATCTCATTCCAATGTTCACATTCCTTACCAACCTAAGGGATTAGTCCAAAATGACACTGTGGTCATAATGACCGGTTGGTTGGTTGTGTATTGTTTAACAGTGTATGAAAGAAGACATTATACCAAAAACCAGCACTGAAAAGTGAGAAGCAACTGAGTGTTGGTCTAGAATTCTTTACTGGGCAGATGCCAGTATTTGTGACATCAAATCATTGTCTCTTTATTGTGTGAATCAATTTCTGCTGTGAACATGTATCCTCTCAGAGGTCTCCAAGGTCACCAAATTCATTGAAGGTGGTGATGGGCATTTATTTGAAGATGAAGAAATTAAAAGGCTGCTTCAGGGAGGTCAGTAAAATGGTGACAACTAACCCCCTTAACAGGTTCTGATGGAGAGCTTCAGCTTTTTAAAGACTGGATTGCAGACTTTTTTTTTTTTTTAATTAGGCCTAAAAGACAACATCAGAGACTTTCTTAGAAAATTTAGTGATATGTATAATGAGTATCAAGACATGATTGCTAGTTTATACAGTCTTTAAAAAGTTCTATGGTATAAACTTGGGGAACAATGAATATTTTTTTGCCTTGATAAAAGTAATTTTGCATATATTTAAATAGGCAAAAGGAAAGTGAGTTTTCAAGTTGCTTGTTAGAAAGTAAGCTCAAATTGGAAAAGTTTTTAATATTTTCAAAAAATATTCATTGTACCCATAACAAAATGAAAAGCATGTTTGGGGATTTGTAGGTGCAAAAATACAGCATAAAACAGTGCTTTTGGAAACTTTCCTTTCTAAAGCTGCATTCTTGCAAATGAAAACTTGATTCTTCTAACTTAGTGATAATCTATACATGGAAATATAATTTAATTTTCATATAAAATTAATATTTAAACAAAGAATGTTCTCCATCTATGACATTAAGTAGAACTACTTTCAAAAGCAAAAGAGAAAAGAAAGGATTCAAAATAATATGCAAATTCCCAATAAGAGTTATTCTAACCACTAGCTAATGTTAATGAAATAAAATTTGAATTACTGAAGAAATGAATTTCTAGTCCCATTTATTAATAACAAAAACACTAGACTAAACATTGTTTCAAAGGACAAAAGAATTAAATATTTATCACAAATAAATATATTCTTTGCAAAATTAAGAATTGAAAAAGATGATTGAAGTTTGATGTTTATTTTAAAAATCACAGTTTAGATGAATTTTCTGTTCATAATTTTATTTATTTATTAATATTTTATCTGCTTATTTGCAAGCAGAAAAGGAAGGAGAGAGAGAGGGAGAGGGATGCCATGGAAGAATTCCATATGCATGTGGCTTTATGTGGGTACTGAAGAATCGAATTCAGGCAGTCAGGCTTTATAAACAAGTGCCCTTAACCACTGGATACTCATAATTTTAAAAATTGGGTGCTGAGGAGATAACTTAAAGGAACTTATTTGCAAAGGCTGCTGTCCCGGGTTTGTTTTCCCAGCACTAATATAAACCTGGGCATATGAATCTAGTTTGTTTACAACAACTAGAGATTACACACACACACACACACACACACACACACACATCCAAATAAATCAATGAAATTAAAATAATCAACTACTTCATTATGTCTAATAAGAAGATATATGTCCTATTGAGACATTGTGTAAATTTTTTAAATTATAGTTTGTTCTTTATTTCAATATTGATGACATCTTTTGTATTATATTTTGAAACTTGTGATAGTACTTTTTCATTCAACCAACAATTGTATTTCTTTTCAATATATCTTCATATGTGTGAGTAACAACACAAGATTTTGTTTTGGAATTCAGAGTATATGGTATATCCTAAAGCCATAATGAAACCAAAGTTTGTTCCAAAACATAATACAGATTTCACTAATATATTCTTCAAATGCTTAATCCATTGCCATAAAAACAGACATGATTTAGAAGAAAAAGGCAAATACATTATGAGAATTATATTGAATTCTTTATTTTTTCTTTTTCCCTCTTTGCCATAGTCAGCAGCTTTGTAGAATGGCAGTGCTTTTTAGACAATTAATTACAAACTGCTTCTGTGCATGTTGTTTTCATTCATTTAGACTTCAGCTGTGGGTAAGTATGCTTTCTCTCCTATAATTAACAGGGCTGCCTGAATACATCTATTTTAAACATGACAACTGAGTATTAATAAACTGATTCCACCTCAAGAATATATGCCTCCTACAAGTCAAGAAGATGGCATTCTGGTTTTTAACTAATAAAATCTCTTCTTATTTCTATTCATTCCACAGGTTCCTTTAATCCCCAGGTTACAAACTCTCAACATAGCTATAACACATTGCTTTCCATAATGCCACATCATCCATTTTAGCAAAATAAGGTTTCTCTTCTCTGAGAAAAGAGAGTTTGGGCAATATAGGTACTCATATCTATGCTTTATTAGATGTGCTAGCTTTCTTTCCCTTGCTGTCTCTAAATATTGAGTCACACATGTCACTCTGACCTCAGGTGATTGATTTATCCTGTCCCATTTCCCTACTCTAAAGGTCACTTCCCACAACTCTTTCATTTTCAGGTCACTGAAAGCCCCCACAAGCAAACCTGGATTCTGCAATGATTGCTCTTTTCTCCTAAGATGCTTCTCTGCCACACTGAGCATATCTTATTCTGATACTCTCCTAGCAAAATAGTCAGCAATTGGCAAAGCTCATTATCGTATACTGCCAAAGTTTTGGAAGGAAGTCTGCTTGTTTGGAAAAAAAAAAACTTTACAAATTCTTCTACTATTCCGTTTTCAATTATGAAATAATCTGTTATTTGGAATTTAGTAAACCTACCATAAATAATACCCTTATTCAATAATTAAAGATTGCATCTTTCATGTCAACAATATTTTATAAACAAATATTTCATTTGGTAAAATAATTATCAAGTAAGTCTGGAACTTAGGGAAATATGTTTATTTGAGGAAATTCCATAACCCAAACTTTCCAATCTCAAACACATTCATCTTCCACTACCAAAACTTGTAAGGTTTCTATAGTTCTATGTTTTGCTATAATGCTAATCTGATGTGCCATGGGGGTTACCTTATGGACAAAAAGACATACTGGAACAAAATTCATAAACTTTCAAAATTATTATTTTTTCATTTGCTTATGGTCATATAGCCAAAGCTACACTAGTGATAATTTCATTACTTAGATTGTATGGGATTTCAGGGAAGTAAAAATAGGCATAACAAAAAATTTAAATTTATTGCTGAATATTAGTTATATATGGTAAAAAAAAAAAGATGTAAAATTCAGAAAAAAGGTAATTCGAAAAATAAAGTCACTGTTGAAATCTAATTACACTTTGATCCCAAATGCCACCAAAATTAAGCTACAATGTAACTTTAGGTTATCAGATAATGAGTCAAAACATAGAATCCAGAAATATTTTCAAGTATAAGAACACAAAACTTATTAAAAAAAAAAAAAAAAAACTTGCAGCCCTTAGGTACAAAGACTTACTATGTATAAGGGTCTCATAGGATGGGTTGTCTTTTATAAGCCAATCATTCACTGATCTATAATGGCAATTTTACAGAGGCACACATGACAAATAGGGATGATTAAAAAGATGGTCAGCTATGTCTGGGCAGATAGTATAACACTTGTTAAAAAGTCAAAAATTTGTAAATCACTCACTCTGGGCAACAATGCCCCATATTGTGAGGCTCCAAAAGCTATAACTTCAATGTAGCTCATAATTTGTTAATATTTGTTAATGATAATGTGGTAAACAAATGGCTTCTTTGTTAGTATCTTATTTAGAAGTTTGTTTGTTATTTAGAAGTAATTGATTTTTTACTTTAAAATTCTATTAGCATATAAAGAATTAGGCTTCAAAATGGCATTTTTCAAACAAAGTTTGTTTTGTAAACTCCCCCATCCTCTTCCTTCATACCTGACCAATGTGAAATTCTAAAGACCAGAAGTTACTTCTCCAAATGACTACATATCTAACTGATGGTTATTTAACCTTTGATATTTTTCTGCTTAACTATGGTCTTCTGTCTGATTTTACTGGTAAATTGCAAATTGCCTCTAACTACAAATCTCTAATTTCAGACACCCCTGTGAGGAAGATACAAGCCAACAAAAGGATTCAAGGTAACTGTAAAAGCTGTAGTAATGTGTAGATGGGAAACTAACTTTAGTAATGTGTACATGTGACATACTCGTTATGATTATAGAAATTAAAGAGGGGAGTTTTAATATAGCTTATTGGATTTTGTTTTCTGGAAAACAAAAGTTATCCAGTTTTGATACAAAGTATTATATGATAATTATCAAGAAATAAATTGTTCATGTTCTGCATTATTAGAATCCCAGTATGACTGATTTAAAAGGAATAGCAAATATACTCATATAAATGGTTAAACATTGAATCACTAAGGAAAATTCAAGTCAAAAAAATTCTTGAGGGCTGGAGAAATGCTTGGTGGTTGGGGTGTTTGCCTGCGAAGCCAAAGGACCCAGGTTCAATTCCCCAGGACCCACATAAGCCAGATGCATAAGGGGCACATGCATCTGAAGTTCCTTTGCAATGGCTAGAGGCCCTGGCGTGCCCATTCTCTCTCTGTCTCCCTTCTATCTCGCTCTCTGTCTGCTTGAAAATAAAATAAAATAATCATTTTTTTAAAAAAGCCTTCTGCCTTTAAATTTTTTTTTTTTTAATTCTTGAATACTAGAGCCAAGAGCAGTCCTTAAAAATATTGTATGAGGCAAGGCTACAGGTTGAATTAAGAACAGCACCCCTACAGAAACTGTTTTGACTGCATGCTTATCTGCATTTAGCACAAGTTTTCTTCATAGTTACATTTGTTTGTTTTTGAGGTAGGGTTTCACTCTAGCCCAGATGGACGTGGAACTCACTCTGAAGCCCAGGCTAACATGGAGCTCACAGCAATCATCTTACCTCAGCCTCCCAAATGCTGGGATTAAAGGAATAAGCCAGTACTCCTAACATAGCTACATTTATGTCCATTTTACAATTTCTACTTTTATGTTAGCATATATCCAAATATGTGAAAAGAACTAAGATTTACTTTGTAAAGCCTACAGACTTGACATTTTAGTTTCTAGTTCTTGTGATAAGTGCACACTAATAGTGAAAATTCATAAGACATTTACATATGTTATAGGCAAATCAGATCTTAAGCCAATCCAGTGTTTTGAGCTTTGCAATTAAAAGGTCATTTGTACATTTTTTTAATGAAATAATTTTTATCAAATATTTCTCCTAGATATCCAAAACTACTTGTGTTTTCTGGAGTTTTAAAATAATAAAATTTCAAATTCTTATTTTTATATATCTGTAGTCAAGAAATAATATTGGCTTTATCAACATATAGGCAACCTCCTTTAAGTATTTAACCATCTCTCTAACCCCCCTTTTTTGTCTTTGTCTTTTGTGTGCATGTGGTTTTGTTGAGAACATAATATAAGTTTTATTGCAGGAAAAAATGATGACCTTAATTGATGCACACTACTTTGAACTATGCAGTTCCATCTTGTTCACATCTATCTATCTATCATCACTTTTTCTTAACCAGGACCTCGAAGACGATCAAGGGAAGGTCGTTCTCAGTGAAAACCCAAAGTCCAGATGACAAAATCTATAGAATCTTAAGTCAACAAGCTGACTTTCAGGGAAACTTGTGAGAAACATGTTGACTTCAGGACCTGGAATGTGAGCACCAAGAAACAAATCATCAAGCAATTCTGAACACACATTTGATTTCCTTTCTTTATTTTTATGAATGGGAAACAAGAGAGAAATGGTAGAGTTAGCATCCTGTGGGATAGAAACTAAAGTAAATATAGCACTTTACAGGGTTTTTATAGTTCTGTCAACTGGGAAATTTATAAAAGAAAATCCTTATGACTGTTCATCACAGCTCAAGTCTAAGAGTGGTGAGTTTTGTCTCCCTGAGAAGAGCAAGCCTTGATGTATGCAATGGAAAATTGCATACATCCAAAGCACGCAGTTACCTCTCCATGGGAAGCTAGATTATAAAGATGGGTGCTCAGTATACAAAAAGCAAACAAACAAATAAAGCATGTTACAACCAATGGCTTTATACATTTCTAAATATAATGTGAGTTTACTGGTAAATTTTGTTATTTTCACAACTAGTTTTGTACTCTCAAAATGTTTGCCATATGCTTCTTGTAACACATATGTTTTATCTCAAACATGTCAAATAAAATCATTCTTCAGGTATAAAGAGAATTACTTCAGATTGGGTAATTCAGAAAACTGAAGGTTTAAGTTAAAAACCAGTTTGGACTTGGGAATAGGACTTTATACCTCTTTTATTGTTAATAAGTACTCAATAAATGACATTGAATGAACTTAGTGTTCCTTGAATTTTTAAACTATTATGTTTTATAAAGAATTATTACACAATGAAACCATAATGAACTATCAGTATTCTACCAAGAAGGATCCCTAGGCCTGTGCTAAATTGTAAAAATTCAAAAGATAAATCTGAAAGTCACTGTCCTAAATCAATTTTTTAAAAAATCAACTATGTATAATGCATGAGCTATGACAGTATGCAAGGTATCAGTTAATTATTTCTGGGTTATGTATAGTGTGAGTCTAAGAGATGCCCTTAAGTAAGACTTAAAGTAGACTAAAGTTACCTCCATTCTAAGGAAAAGGAGGGAAACGAAATGTTAGTTTGCCAAGATTGGCTTGACCTGCTGATCCTGCTCTACCCCATATTCCAAAGGTAGATGTTGAATATGGTCCTCTGAGGTCGTAAGATGGATGATGAGTCTGATTAGAGATGGCTGACTTAAATGATCTGCTCTTTTTTAAACCGTAGGAGGTGAGGAGACATTGCTATTGCAATTTATTTGTATATATTTTCTTGCTTTATTAATATAGCATTTCCTAGAAGGGATAAGAGTGGACATTTGTAATTTTTGCAGTCTAGGAGTGCATCATTCAGTCATTCAGCTTCAAGAATGATGCTTTGTTTGTTGCTAAGATCATGGGTTTTGATTGATTTCACTCATCTTCTATGTTATAGTCCTGGAGAGAAAAATGACATAGCTAGCTGCAATCCCTGGGAACCATTTATCAGGAGTCATATCAGCTTATCGGGCATTGTTCAGAAGTGTCCTCTCAAGTCACAGGAGTTCAAGGTGTTCTTGAAATTGAAACCACCAACAAGCCCTAATGGTCCTCATATTCAATTGGAGAGTAGTTGATTACCCCATAGCTTGTGTGCAACTATTGCACAAGTGTGTACATCTTGCCCAGCTGGTTAATTTTGTAGCTTGTAGGATCCCCTGATTGTTGATGCTGTTGGTATCCATTATCCCCCAGCAGCTAGCCTTCTAGCCATATAAGGGCTAGCTATCAGAGAGGTGGCTTCAGTTACAAGAACACCTTGAACTCCCATGACTTGAGAGGACACTTCTGAATAATGCCTGATAAGCTGAGGGCCACTTGGTAGGAGGGAATTCATATCTCATACCAAGAACCAAGACAGAATCCCATGGATAAGAAGGTCACAGACTCTAGAGAGAAGCTCTCATTGTTCTTTGGCTTACAGAGTATTTACCCATCAGAAACCTGTCTTTGAAAGGACTATGATATCCTCTTTGATTGATGCTGATTTCACTCTTGGTTGGAGAATCTGCTTTGTACAGATGGTGTGAATACCAGAGAGAACCAGAATCTATTATTATGACAAAAGGTCCCCAACTATGTCACTTTTATCATCTTTATCATAACTGTCAGGGACCAAGAGACACTACAGAAGAAGTGACCATTTAAACATGCGTGCTGCTCTCACTGCTGTCCTGACAACCTCCACCAGGTAGGTGATGGTTGACACTGAAAAGACTCAAAACTCATCTAAGCAGAAACTCAGAGGATGCAGAGAATGTAAGACTAAAGGAGACCTGAAACATGCCCACCAACACTCAGGGAACATTGCAGAAGAAGAGAGGAAAAAATGCAAGAGCCACAGGATGGGAAGGAGTATATTAATGTATTTACCCTACCCCCAGAGACTGATGCATTCATGACTCCACAGTGAATACCAATAACCATACTGAGGAGGGTCCTCAGTGTAATAGAGACAGAATAGATGAGATATAAAAGTATAACTCTGTAAGAATTAGACCAATATGCTATATGTAGCAGATAGCTTCAGGTTCACTCAGATGAACTTCCAGACCACGCAAAGTTATGGAGGAAGGGAAATTTATTGAAGCTTACAGATCCAGGGGAAGTTCCATAATGGCAGAAGAAGCTGGCCTGCTTTCACAGGACCAAACACAGAGAGAAAAAAGCCTCAAGCCAAAAACCACACAGCACAGCACACTTCAGGAACTCTCCCTAGGTACATTTTGCATATCTTTAGATTGAAATCTTGAACTCACTACCACACCTTAAGATCCACCCAGTGACATTGCCTCCAGCCAGATGGATACAGATACAAACTATAAACCAATAAAACAATGAATATGTTGGGGGACATCTATTCAAACTACCACACTATATATTCATACTGTAAATTTAATAATAACAAAAAATGAACAGGGGGCTGGAGAGATGGCTTAGCAGTTAAGGCACTTGCCTACAAAGCCAAAAGACCTCGGTTCGATTCCCAAGACCCACATAAGCCATATGTACAAGGTGGTGCATGTATCTGGAGTTCATTTGCAGTGGCTGGAAGCCCTGGCAAACTCATTCTCTCTCTCACTCTCTCTTTCTCTTTCCCCCATTCCTCTTTCATGCTCTCAAATAAATAAATATAAATAAAATACTAAAAAATTGAAATTAAAAAAAAAAACAGGACTAGAGAGATTGTTCAGTGGTTAAGGCATTTGCCGGCAAAGTCTAACTACCTGGGTTCAACTCCCCAATACCCATGTAAGGTCAGATACACAAAGTGGCATAGACATCTGGAGTTCATTTGGAGGAGCTGGAGGCCCTAGAGTGCCCATACTTTCTCCCTCTCTCCCTCTCTCTCTCTTTCTCCTCCCTCTCTCTCTCTGTCTGCTTGCAAATAAATAAAAATAAACAATAAATAAAAATTTTTAAAAATTAAAAAAAAACAAAGGCAAACTCTTGAAAGTGTTAAGTAGTCACTTCTTAAACATGAAATCATTCCCTTTGTTCTGGCATGTGGATCTAACCTTTACTAATTCACTTGTTTGCATGTGTTCATCAGTGTTCTCAAGTACTTATGGTCTCCTCAGGTGATCTTGAACTTCCCTCCAAGAATACTCTCCCCTCTCTGGCTTTCTAGTCTAATCATGAAAATAGCCTGATGGGATATACACAGATTTGTCATAGCAACAAATCATCAAGATGCACTATTTTACAGCTAACACCATTGAAACACAAGGTACACATGCAATCACATACACCAATAAAAATTGAACAGAGGGCTTGGTGGTTAAGGCACCTGCCTGCCAAGCCTAAGAACACCAGTTCCAATCTCCAGGTCCCATGTTTAGCCAAATGCAAGTGACACAAGGGCACAATGCCTCACTTGCCCACAAGGGGGCGCACACATCTGGAGTTCGTTCACAGTGGCTGAGAGGCTTCTGGCGCACCCATGCTCTCTTTCTCTCTCTAGCTCTTTCTCTTTCTATCTCTCTCAAATAAAAAAAATTGAACAGAGAGGCTGAAGAAATGGCTTAGCAGTTAAGGCACTTGCCTACAAAGCCAAAGGACCTAGGTTCAATTCCCCAGGATCCACATAAGCCAGATGCACAAGGTAGGACATGCATCTGGAGTTCATTTGCAGTGGCTGGAGGCCCTGGCATGCCTATTCTCTCTCTATCTGTATCTCTTTCTCTCTGCTTCTTTCTCCCTCTCAAATAAATAAATAAATAAATAAATACTTTTTTAAAAAAATTGAAAAGAACTTTATTTGCTGAAGAGTTATTTCTTCTCATTTACCAAAATTGGGGAAATTTTTTCCGGAAATTTTAAGTAGCTAGTCACTTTTCTTTCACTTTTCTTAGGAATAGGATTGTTGATTTCTGGGGGGGCCTCTGTAAGATCTTACACAACATACAATAAATATTTACTGATGAGACTTCTAAAATATGGTGAGAAAAGGCTAGTGATTTTTTTGCCAATCTAAATTCCAAAAACAGCACTTAGAAAGCCAGAACATGTGTGAAAAGGCTGCTAGCTGACTTTTATAATTAGCAATAGAGTAATTGACTATCTTCTAAACTTTTATGAAGTTTCACAAAAAGTTACGCAATGTGGCACATGTATCTGGAGTCTGCAGTGGCTAGAAGCCCTGGTGTGCCCATTCTCATTCTCTTTCTCTCTCTCCTCCCCTCTACTCTTGCCTTGAAAAAAATAAATTAAATGTTTTTTTTTAAGCCTTATGCTTGCAGAATTCTCCCAAGGGAATAACATAGATACCAGGTGTATTAGTCAGGGTTCTCTAGAGGAACAGAACCACTAGAATGAATTATATTAAAAATGGAATTTACTGGACTAGCTACCATAATTCAATAGCAGTTGCAAGCCTGAGAATCAAGAAACCTGGAAGCTGTCCAGTCCATGTGGCTAGATTCCTTAGCAGTCACAATCCAGCACTGAAGGCCTGTAGGCTTCCTGAGGAGCTAATGGTTTTAAATCCACATGGGTCTTCAGTTGATGCTGGTCTTCAGTCCAGGTTGGTCTTCAATCCATGCTAGAAGGCAGCAAGCAGCTCCAGCAGCCAACTGGAAGGAAGGGGCTCTTTACACCCTGAGCTCTGAGAGGGGCTGTCCACTCTGGGAGAAGGGCTTACTCGGGGAAGGACTTCCTCCTTCAGTTAATCCTTCCTGAAGCAACCTTGGTGACCCCCCAAAAGGTGTTTCTGTGGATTACTAAACAGATCAAGTTGACAACACCTTAACCATCACAAGTCCACCCCTTGTTAACTTGACACCAAACCATATCTCCTTACGTCACACTTAAGTTCCAAATGAAAACAGTAACAATCTCATAATTCCACCTAACATGGTATAATTTTCCCACGTACAACCGGAAATGCAAAATCTTCCTCCCAACACAAAGTAAGGTTCCTTGAGGAATGCTTAGTCTCTGATATAATAGGTCTAATATAAATTCAACAACAGTTACTAGTGATATAATCTTAATATTGATGCAGATATGTACAAACATTCCTTATCAAGGTAGGACAGAAACATGGTAATTATACTCCTCATTTTTCTAACTTGTCACATGGCCTTAGCTGGTATTTGTAACTACCTTCTTCTACTACCCATTCTGTATTTCTTCCACCTTCAGCAAGCACCTCAGCAGGGCTTGGTTCTTTACCTGGAGGGGTGACTCATACTTTCATTCCTGAAGGATCTGGGCCATTTATCACCCTGCCTTGATTGGGTTGTTGCAGTTGTCCACTGACTTTGATAACAGGCATGGTAACATTAAGTGATGCCCTAAAGATCTCCTGCACTCCAGACATACTCTTCCTTACTTCCATTGTGGAGGACAAGTCTGATTTCCCCCTGGTAGTCTGGATCAATCACCCCTATTAACATTATAACTCCTTTCTCAGCCTGTTCACTCAAGGGCATCAGGAGCCCAAAGTAGCCATGTGGAAGTCTTAGCTTCCAGTTCAATGGAATGTTCTTTGTGCCTCCTGGCAAAAGCACTCCCCGCTCTGGAATCAAGACCTCTAGGCCACCAGAGCATAATGTTGCAAGAAAAGGAAGCAAAAATTTGGCTAATGGGTCACTTGGGGTGATGGTAAGGGGTACCATTCCCATTTCCACTCCTTGATTCCCGGACCCGTGAATCCGGGCTATAGGAGAAACAGTGCCATATATAGGACGCTGATTCAGAGCATATACAGCCTGCTGGAGGACACGCCCCCAGCCCTCCAAGCTATTGCCACCTAGTTGGCACTGCAGCTGTTTCTTTAAAAGGCCATTCCACCACTCTATCAAGCCAGCTGCTTCAGGGTGGTGGGGCACATGGTAAGACCAGTGAATTCCATGATCATAAGCCTGCTGCTGTACTGCTTTGGCTGTGAAGTGAGTTCCTTGGTCAGAAGCAATGTTGTGTGGAATTCCATGACGGTGGATAAGGCATTCTGTAAGCCCATGGAAGGTAGTTTTGGCAGAAGCATTACATGCAGGAAAAGCAAATGCTTACCCAGAATAAGTGTCTATTCCAGTAAGGACAAAATGCTGCCCTTTCCATGATGGAAGAGGTCCAATATAGTCAACTTGCCACCAAGTTGCTGGCTTATCACCCCAAGGAATACTACCACATTGTGGGTTTAGAGTTGGTCTCTGCTGCTGGCAGATTTGGCACTCAGCAGCAGCTGTAGCCAGGTCAACCTTGGTGAGTGGAAGTCCATGTTGTTGGGCACATGCATAACCTGCATCCCTGCCACCATGGCCACTTTTTTCATGGGCCCATTGAGCAATGACAGTGGTGGCTGAGGAAAGAGATTGACCACTATCCACAGAACAGCTCAGCTTATCTACTTGATTATTAAAGTCATCCTCTGATGAGGTCACCTCCTGATGAGCATTAACATGGGACACAAGTATCTTTATATCCTTTGCCCATTCAGAGAGTTCTATCCCCATATACCTTCCCCAAATGTCCTTCTCACCAATTTTCCAATCGTGCTCCTTCCAAGTCCCAGGCCATCCTGCCAAACCATTGGCCATAGCCCATGAATCAGTCTATAACCGCACATCTGGCCATTTTTCCTTCCAAGCCAAATGCACAATCATGTGCACTTCTCATAGTTCTGCCTATTGTGAAGACTCCCCTTCACCACAGTCCTTCAGAGTTGTCCCTGAAAGGGGCTGTAATGCTGCAGCTGTCCACTTCTGGAAGGAGGTGCCTGCATACTTAATCTGTAAATGCAAGTCAGCTCTTATTCATTTACCGTCTTTTTCACCCCAAGAGTAATAGATCCCCAGGGGAAAAAAAATAAACAGAAAGAGAAAAACAAATGAGGTGATTTTTGCAACATTTTTCTTTATCCACTCATGTTGCCAAACAGGAGTTCATAAGAAAAATTAAGACAAATTGCCTTAAAAGGCTAAAGCAAAACTTACAGTTTATGCTACAATAGTGACTGGGGATAATTTTGGCTCTGAAATATTTAAATAACTTTTTAAATCCTTTTTGTTTATATTTGAGAGAGACAGAGAGAGAGAGAGAGGAAGAGACAGAGAGAGAGAATAGGCACGCCAGGACCTTTTCAGCCACTGTAAATGAACTCTAGACACGTGTGCTCCCTTGTGTGCATATGTGACATTGTGTGCTTGTGTCACTTTTTGCATCTGGCTACATGTGGGACCTGGAGATTCAAACAAACGTTCTTAGGCTTCACAGGCAGGTGACTTAGCCACTAAGCCATCTCTGCAGCCCAACTTTTTAAATTTGTCATAATTTTCAGTGTTTATAGCTTTTTCATTTCATAGGGCAGAGAAATAAAACAGCTTACTCATTGAATACCCTAAATTTTGAATGTAATTGTGTTCTCTACTTCGTTGGGCTGAGTGAAGAATTCTGACAGAGACAACATGGCCCATAAAACAAAATATCATCAGGTTCTTTAGGAGTAAAAAATTGTAAAGAGGAAATATTTCTAAAATTCTATTTAACACAATCCAAATGTAAAATTGTGATTTTCACTGAATTAGAAATTTATATACATAAAAATTATATATTCTTTTATGAAAATTAGCCCTTGTGGTGGTTTGATTCAGGTGTCCCCATAAACTTAGGTGTTCTGAACACTTGGTTCCCAGCTGATGGAGATTTGGGAATTAATGCCTCCTGGAGGCAGTGTATTGTTGGGGGTGGGCTCATGGGTGTTATAGCCAGTTTCCCTTGCCAGTGTTTGGCACACTCTCCTGTTGCTGTTGTCCACCTGATGTCAGTGAGGAGGTGATGTCCACCCTCCGCTCATACCATGGTTTCCCCCGCCATCATGCAGCTTCTCCTCGAGTCTATAAGACAAAATAAACCTTTATTTTTTTCCCCACAAGCTGCTCTTGGTCAGGTGTTTGCTGCCAGCAACATGAACCTGTCTGCACTATCCTGGTTTGAAGAGATTTTGATACTGGTTGATTGCCATGTCTGGTCATTAAAATTCTTATTCATTGTTTTGTTTTTAAATGGTGCCTTATATAGTCCACTGTAGCTTTGCACTCACTATGTAACTGAGCAACAAGGAAGGGCGTGAATTCCTGATCCTCCTCCCTTCACCTCCTAAGTGCTAGGATTACTGGCCTGCGTCACCTGTCCAGCTTAAAATTCTATTTACTCTTAAAGTTAATATTAATGGACTTTTGCAAATGTTCATTTAGCCTCAGGAAAGGATAATCCATTTCTCTTTGGAAGATAAAAGTCAAACAGTGAGTATCCAGCAATAGTGAGCTGAAGGTGTTTTGCATGTACCTGCACTTGGAGAAATGGAGCCAAATTTGAAACATCACTCATCTTGGACAAGGTCTGAATAGGAGCCGCTATGAATATGGACACTGCAACTCAACTGGCCAAGAAATATATGACTTGAATTTTCTTATTGATGACTTAACTTAGTGTCCATGTCTAGCTACATTCTGTATGGTGTATAATAATTAATTTGAGCTTACTATAAATTATAAATATTCTTAAGACATTCAGACAATAATATCTTTCTTTCCCCTTCATTGTCAGATACCCACCAGTCTCTAAATTCCAGTTGACCTATGTATCTTTATTTTATTTTATTATTTTATTTTTGAGTGAGTGAGTGAGTGAGTGAGAGAGAGAAAAAGGAGAGAGAATGAGAATTAGTATGCCAGGGCCTCAGCCACTGCAGTTGAACTCCAGACACTTGTACCATCTAGTGGACATGTGTGACTGTGTGCTTGCCTAACCTTTGTGAATCTGGCTTACATGGGATCTGGAGAGCAGAACAGGGGTCCTTAGGTTTCACAGGCAAGTGCCTGAAATGCTAAGCCATCTCTCCAGCCCCCTATGCACCATTAATGTGTGCATGAAAGGAGCAGAACTAATTATGTTTTCACAATTAGTGCAATCAATGGTCAGCTCTCATTTCCTTCATGTTTGCGCACTCTAAGGTATAAATATTCCACCTTGTTTCTGGCTGTGTGGCCCAGACTTATTGCTGCATTACCCCATTAGCCCTCCTTGGAAAAAGATTAATATACACATACACACAAGTATGTATGCAGCAAGAAAGAGAGATGTTATCTGGTCCTTGATATGAGAAAAAAATAGGACAATAAAAACAAAAGGGTAAATATTCATTAAACAAAACCCTAAAGGGCTGGAGGGATGGCTTAGTGGTTAAGGCATTTGCCTGCAAAGCCAAAGGACCCATGTTTGATTCCCCAGTACCCACGTTAGCCAGATGCACAAGGGGGCGCACACATCTGGAATTTGTTTGCAGTGGCTGAAGGCCCTGGCATGCACATTCTCTGTCTCTCTCCCTCTTTCTCTGTCAAAAAAATAAATAAATATAAATAAAAATAAACCTTAAGTGGGCAGAAGTACTAAAATAAATAATAATAAATATTGTTGAAAACAGAAGAATATTGGGGCACATTATTTGCATATTATTTTAGAATTTATACTATCAGCTTGAAATTGACCTAATATCTCCTAAGGCTATAATGTTTTATGAGCAATTTATAACTAAAAGTCATACTTATTAACAAAAACATTTTGAATAAAATTATTTGATTTATTTATTTGAGAGAGAGAGAGAAAGAGGCAAATAGAGAGAGAGAATGGGTGTGCCAGGGCCTCTAACCACCTCAAACAAACTCCAGACATGAGTACTGGAGAATCGAACCTGGGTCCTTTGGGTTTGCCAGCAAGCACCTTAACTGCTAATCTACCTCTCCAGCCCCTGTGAATAAAATTATTGTAAGATAATTTTATATATACAAAAAAGTGTGAAAGCTAGTTCAAACTTCCTGTTTATACTTTTCCAGTTCCCCTTAATGTTAACATCTTATGTAACAACAGAGATATGTTTTTAAAGAATTTGGATGTCCAGATTACATAGGGCAGCTTTGTTTGCAATTATTGTTTAATGACAGGAAAATCTTTACTAAAACTTTTTTAAATAAACTGCAATAAATTAATCCTATAGTACCATAGATACTAATTTATAACATAGGAAATATTATTCATCTTCTTCAAGAAGTTGCCAAATGTCTTTCAAGGAAATATACCTAACATTGAAAACTGTTCCTTTCTCATCTTTCAAAAATCTATTTTACCCTTTTTGTTATGGGAGTTTGGGGGCTGCTTGCCAATGCTAATGAACCAATATATTCAGGGTACCCTGATTTCTTGCCTTATGAATTTAAAGAATTAAATCCGAAGACCAGAGAGTAGGATTTTCAGAGACTATATTAGATTAAGTGAAGGAAAAAAAGAGAAAAGTACAGAGCGCTCCTGTCATATGGAAGGAAGGAGGGGACAGAGAGCATTTGTGAGACTAGATGACCTCCACCCCATGTTGGCAGGGGGAGGGGTGGTGAGGTACTGAGGGGCACTGGGGGCTTCCCAGAGCACGGTCCTAGAAGTTCAGGAAAGATGAAAAACCCAAAAGAACCTTGGTGGAGGGCTTAACCCTCAGGCTCAGGTGAGTCTGAGAGAGCGGATTGGATAGGATGGATCAGAAGCTGAACCCTGGTCCTGCTGAAGCAGGCAGGCACTAGGTCCCCTCTTTGTGCCTTCTCTCCGAAATGGTTACCTAATGTCCCCTCATTTGTACTTTCTTTTCTTCATGATATTTATCGCCCTCAAATATGCTGCAAGGTTTCTGGATTGATATTTGATGTTCATTGTTTGTATTTTTCTCTACTAGAGCTTCCAGTTTACAACAAAATGAGGGTAAGAATTTTGATTGCTCTGTTCATGATGGTATCCTCAGTGTTTAGATTTGAGTTTTGACAAACTGATTCTCAATAGTGAAATTATGAGAAAATTTGTATTCTAAATAATCACTTCTATTTCTGACTAACATGAAACTTTTTGAAGATTATTATCCAAAACATTTAATAAGGCATTATTGTAGGAATTTATAATCCTTTTATCATATTTTGTACCATTAAAATTTTTGAATATTTATATGCTAAGAATGGGTTACATTTTTGGAGACTACCAGGTAATACGATGACAACAGATAGAGGAAAAGCTTTGGAAACCTGTGAATGAAGAGAAAAGATACTAGAAAAGAGCAGAAAGAAAGACAAGCCAGCAGACAGACAGACAAGCTTCAGCTGTGTGTATCCTTGAACGTTGATTCAGAAACCACTTACAAAAGTTAAGCCAGATAAAACGAGAGGAAACAACCCACCAACTAAACAGAAATGGAAAACAAGCTGACAAAGCTATTTTGATATCTGACAAGCAGGACTTCAAACCCAACCTACAAAGGAAAAGTGAAAACTAACCTTCAATGGCACAACATCAGAATCACAACAAACCTCTCAAAAGCAACCCACATCAGGAAAACATGAAATGGATGAAATATTTGACTAAAAACATGGAATATTTAAAGCACAGAAAAAAATAATTGCCAATGAAGATTGCTATAGCCAGCAAAGAATTTTTTTTAATTGGCAAAGAAGTAAGAACACTTCAAGACAGCACAAACTAAGGCAATAAGTGTGTGGTGGGGGGGCAAATGTTGACCCCAAAGAGAAACTCATAAGAACACACTATAAACATAGAGAGAATGAGATAGTGTCAGTCGTGAGAACAGAGGAAAAAAATCATGAAAGGAGTGTCTGAACACAGGAGCTATAAAAGGCAACCCATCATTTCCAACACAATAAAAGAGAAAACCCAGGCTACTACTGGGAGAGAACAGAAAGAACAAACAACAATGCAGCCAATCACAAAACATAACCAAAATAAATTATAGGAAAAACAAAACATCTCTCAATAAGATTCTTAAATTTGAATGGCTTCAGTTCTCCAATAACACAGACTGGCTGACTGGATTAAAAACCTAGATCCCAGGGCTGGAGAGATGGCTTAGGGGTTAAGGCACCTGCCTCCTAAGCCTAAGAATGCCCGTTCGATTCTCCAGGTCTGATGTTTAGCCAGATGCAGAGTGACGCAAGGGCGCAATGCCGCATTTGCCCACAAGGGGGGCAGAAGCACCTGGAGTTCGTTCACAGCGGCTGAGAGGCTGCTAGCACACCCATTCTCTATCTGTCTTGCTCTCTCTCTCTCTCTCTCTCTCTCTCTCTCTGTCTAATGCTCTCTCTCTCAAAAAAAAAAAAAAAAAAAAAAAAAAAAACTAGATCCTATTTTCTGTTGTTTCCAGAAAACCCATACTGGTAGCAAAGTTCATAGACTAAGAGTTCAGGTAGAAAGAGCAACTTATCAAGTGAATAGAAATGGAAAATGAGCTTGTATAACTATTGCCATATCTAGTAAAGTTGACTTCAAACCACAATTACAAGTGATTAAGAAGGCCACTGCATACTAATAAAGGGAACTTTTATCAAGAAGATATAACAGTAATAAATATATATACATTCAACTTTGGGGTCCTCAATTTCACAAAACAATTACTAATGGAACAAAAAGGTTGGATGGTTCTGGAAACCATAATAATGGGTAATTTTAATACCCCAGTCTCATCTTTAGATAGGTTATGCAATCTGAAATCAACAAAGGAACCTCAGAGTTAAAGTACACCATAGATCAGAATGGACTTAAGTTGTAGAATATTTTGTCCATTAGAAACAGAATGGATGCTTTTCTTGGCATGCCATTGGACCGTCTCTAAAATAGACCATATTACAGGCCACATTACAAATCAAGTGTTACCAACTATAAAAGGTTAGAATACTTTCTTGCATTTTATCAGATCATAAGGCAATACAGCATACCATACAAATCACCCAAATATCTGGTGATGGAACAATATAGCCTTAAGTTATCAGCAATTTGTTACAGAAATGAGAAAGAAAATTGAAAATCTCCTAGAATCAAATGAAGATGAAAGCATTACTTACCTGAACTTTTGGAATACAGCTAAGTCAGTTCTAAGAAGAATATTTATACTTATGGGTGCTTAGAGTGAAAATTAAAAATAAAAGCAGGAATATCTCAAATAAATCATAACTCACCTTGAGATCCTAGAAAAAGGACAATCTAAACCTATAAATACCCTATTATAGGAAATAACAAAGGTCAAGACAGAAATTAGTCTAAAGTACACTGAAAAAGCAATACATATAATTTATCAAAGAAAGAGTTCTTTGAAAAAATAAGTAATATTATCCATCACCTAGTCAAGCTAATCAAAACAATGAGAGAGAAGATGACAAGATGGAGGTTGTGAATGGCCATAACACCCTGGCCATGCCTGATCTTGTATAATCTTGAAACAGAGTCAGGCTAGGTTAGTACTTGGATGAGAGACCACATAGAAATATCAGGTACTGTAGGCTTAAAAAAAGAAAAAAAAAGAAAAAAAGGAAGCTAGAGAGATTGCTCAGTGGTTAAGGTGCTTGCCTGAAAAGCCTAATGACCCAGGTTCTATTCCCCAGTACCTACATAAAGCCAGATGCACAAAGTAGCACATGTGTCTGGAGTTCATCTGCAGTGGTTAGAGCCCTGGCATGCCTATTCTCTTGCTCTCTCTCTCTCCATGTCTGTCTCTCTTTTTTCTATCTCTCTTGCAAATAAATAAATAAATAATATAGTTTTCAAAGGAAATTACTATGAATAAAAAAATACAGAGAACCATTAGGTAGTGGTCTGTAAACTTATGTTCTAAATAACTAGAAAATATAGAAAAAATGGATAAAAATTTAAAATATGCCATACTTAAATTAAATCAAGAAAAACAAAATCAATTTAAACAGACACAGAGCAATCAATGAGATGAATGTAGTAAAAAAATAAAAATTAAAAAAAAAATAACTCCCAACCATAAAAAGACCAGGACCAGATAGATCCATTGTAAAATACTACCATACTTGTAAAGAAGAGCTAACCCCAATGCCCTCCAAAATGTTCTACAAATAGAAAGGGTGCCATCCTCCTTAAAGACACACCTTTGCTCCGAGAAGGAATCCAGAGAGGGGAAACGTCATGGCCATCTCCAGTTCTTTCACCTAATCCTCCCTATTCTATTCTTCTCATTCCCAGATCATTTACTCATGGCTGTCTCCATAATTACATCATCCTGCCCCTTTGATCTAATAACATTTCCCTCTTTCCTGTGCATTACTTGTGAGTTATTATTTATTGCATTTTTGTTTGCTTATTTCTGCTCAATGTCCTCAAAGTGGACACTAGTTTTCCTCTGACTCTCCTTTGCAAAGTGTTCATCATTCTCCAGTCAGATCATTTAACGTTTGCAGCTGAACCCAGACATCATAACAAAAACGCTAAGTAGATATGACACTCAATGGATATGAATAGTATCACTAGACCTGGCATGCACCTTGTATACCTGTCATACGCCTCATGACAATTCTGTGTGGTGTATGTGATTTTTATCTGCATATGGAAAAAGAGAAAATTGCCACAGAAATTTTAAGCAGTTGTCCAGATTGGCAAGGGAAAGAAACAAGTTACATCTGTATAGTATAGCCTTACAGTCTGATCTTAACACTAAAAATGAATGCTTTGAGGAAATTGGGACCTAATAATCACAAGAGAAGTTATCCAGCAAGTGGAAGATGTGTCCTCATGTGTCAGGAATGGTCACTACTTGTGATAAAATGGAAAACTCTGAAAGGACAGACATTTGGTTGCACTACTGATTTATTTAGATGTTATTTTGAAAGTAATACCACGCCATAAAGATTTCCATGTTTATTTATTTTTTGCTTCAGAAATATGTGAGTTTAATGCATAGCTGTTTAATAAGAAACAATCTCAAGGTATCTGGAGGAAACAACAATTTCACAAATGCTATCTCATTTTTTATTTTATTTAATAGACAGAAAGAAAGAATTTGTGCATGAGGGCTTTGAGCCTGTAAAATGTCTACTTAACATGTTAAGATTACTCAGCTTCTGTGGATAGGAAAACAAAACCAAGCGCATTAAAATGTTAAGTGTACTCTTCAAGAATTTCATCACATCGAGTATGTTTACTTTGATCTTATACAAATGACATTTCAATGTGAACATCTTGCTTGGTAATTTCACGATGCCTCCTGTGTTTTTAGCAAGAGTTCAGATTTTGTCTTAAGGGTCCATATGACACACTTAGACAATGAAGCAATTATTAAATTAAAGGAAGAAAGAAGTACATTTTAAGTTTGTCTTGTTTTGGCATGTAAATGTTGGCTTGCACTACTGATGTGTTCTTTTCTATTTTAAAGCCACTGCCTTCCCAGTGTTATTTCTTGGGTGAGATGAGGCTGAAAAGTTGGGTTTGTGTTGAGCATATGGGCACACTCACAGACTGCAGACATATGTGGACTGCGTGCTCTTTAATATCTTCCTTTGGCTTTCTAAATCTCCCTCGGTTTTACCTGAGGCTGCTTGTAGCTCCCCTTATGATCCTGTAGTTCCTTATAGTTTATATTCTGATTATATTTTCATATCTTCTCATCTGCTTTCACCTGCATAAATTCATTTCTTTTTCTATTATTAAAACCCAGGGCTTCTAATTTCACTTCATTCCTCAGTGACTGAATACTTCTACTGATTTGTACAAGAAAGTTTAAACTTTTACTCCAGCATACAAAATGCAATTTAAAAGTCAACATTGAGCTAACCTCGCTTTAAGCCTTGATAGAATACTACATATACAAAATTAAATCACACTCCTGGTTCCTAGATGTACCCAGTACAATATTCACTATGTGCCTTTCTTATTCATGTTAAACTCTCAGCCTAAATCTCAGTGTCTACAATAACACCCTCTCCTCTTCTGACCTTTTGTAGCACTTTGGTGGAACCGGCCTTTAACCACTCCTTCTAACCTAGCTTACATATCTCCTGAGTTCATAAAGCTGTATGTTCATACCATCTCTTCTCTGAAATATAAGGCTTTATAATTCCACATCTTCTTTACAGTTCTGTATCCTTGATGTCCTCAATAAAATCTGCCTCATCTTTGTTATATTTAATGAATGGTAATTGAAGTAAGTTTGTTTATTTGTCTACAAAGTTCATTGGATACTTCCAACTATTTTCACTTGAATTAAAGTTGTCCAGTTTCCAGTTTTTGAGTCGGTATAATTTCTCACCATCATTAATAGTCATTTTTGAACAATCAGGCTGTAAACAGCACATTTGCTGGGAAAAAAATGTCCTTAAAAACTTCTCAGGCTGTTGTTCATCTGTACACATCTGTTGGTGGTTATTAGTCACAGGAAAATGCCTGCGAGTTTTCAAGTTTTATTTAAGCTCTCCTTCAAAGTTGTGCCATGTTGGCTAATCATTATCAGACCCTAACTGCACTAGCTCCTTCATGGTTTGAATCTGAAATGTCTCCCTCAGGCTCCTGTCGATTTTCTTTTTACTTTTTAACTTTGTCATTTTTAAATTTTAGATACTTGACTTAAAAAAAAACTCATTAACGATTTTACACATTTTTTATAATATACCCTGATCACATTCACCTTCCATTACTTTCTCTTTCCCCCTTCCACTTCCACAGAAACTTTCATTCTGCCCAGAGAGTCCTTCTTCCACCTTAATAGCCGTGTGTGTGTGTGTGTGTGTGTGTGTGTGTGTGTGTGTGTGTGTAATTTAGTTAGTATCGCTTGCATGAATATGGGTAGGGAGTTATTTACCAGAGGACATGCAACTTACAAGTGGCTACACCACTGGGGGTGGGGAGTCTCACACACTCCCAGCAATTCTTAACCTCTCAACTTCTAGTAACTCCTTAGGAACAGCCTTAGGTTTTGAAAGTTATTTCCCCAGCTCGTGGTGGTGTTTTGAAAGCTGTGGATCCTTTAGATGCTAAAGTTCAAGAGCTGGGTTTGGCCAGTGGGAGATGACAAGGGACAGGATTTTGAAGTTTGCACTTGTTCTTGATCCCATCACTGTGTAACAGCCGTGGTCACATGCTCCTACCCTCAAGGATGAAGCTACTCCAGCACTCTCTTCTCTAGATGAACTGAAACCATGAGCCGAAATGAATCCATCCCTACATAAGTTTCCTCTGTCAGATATTATGTCACAGTGATAGAAAAAATAAAAGCAACATTGATTCCTGAATATTCCTTATATTAGTAAAATAAGAGAACATATAGTTAATATGAAGTTAAACACAGTTATGAGAAATACATGTGTCTTTCTTTTCTACCAATAAAAATACTGATTTGAAATAAATCACTGTAAATTTTTTCCTCTGGTTTGTAATTCTGACAGGTTATTTGGCTCTTTACAGTATGTTGCTAATGAACAATTATATTTGGCAAAATCACATCCCCATTGTGAAATTAATCTCAATGAAACAGACACAGTTACAAATACAAGCTACTGGTGACTCACAGATGGGTTGAGTTTGATTATTCAGATGCAGTGATTGTTTATCCTTCAGCATTACCATAAATATTTGTCAGATCTATGCACTGTAAAAAATGTGAGGGCAATGTGAAAAACTATATAAAATTTAATACAACTCTCTCTTAATTGAATAAGTTATCAAGCATAGGATACAGAAAAAGTTTGAATATTATACTCACATCAAACAATAGAATATGACACATTTTTAGTTTTTAAAATTATGCTTAGGGCTGGGAGGATTGCTTAGTGGTTAAGGCATTTGCTTGTAAAGCCTAAGGACCCAGGTCCAATTTCCCCAGTAAGCCAGATGCACAAGGTGGCACATGCGTCTAGAGTTCATTTGTAGTGGCTGAAGGCCCTGGTACACCCATTCTCTCTCTAGCTCTCTCTATCTCAAACAAAAAAATAAAAATTATGTTTATTAGTCATAATATCTGAGCTTGCAAACAATATAAATCCAAGTTGCTAACTAAATAAAACAGAAATTTAATTTTTTAGTTTATATACCAACACAGGTTGCACACATTTCTGGAGTATGATTGCAGTGGCTGGATGCCCTGGCATGCCAGTTCTCTCTCTCTCTTGCATGCTCTCTCTCTCTCTCATAAAAATACATTTAATATTGTTTTTGTCATTTATTCATTACTACCCATAAGTTTTCTTACCAAATTCCTTATTGCTTACTATATGAGCCTATTCCTGCCTCGAGCTCTTGTTCCCTATTAGCAACCTTTAAAAATCATGAATATGTTCATGTCTTTCCAATGGTTAAAGTTGTCCTCCTAGTTTTGAAAATAAAAGCCAAACTCCGTACCCCAGCTCTTCTTGAATATTTCCCATGCCTTTCATCATGTTTCATCTTCCCAAACTATAAAAGTGTTCTGATTCTCTCCTTCAGATTTTTGTCTATGCTTAGAATATACATTTGCTCTATACTCATATTTCACCTTCTGTAGTGTTACCACAACCCACCACTTACTTTAGACTTTGATTCCATAAAGTACACTTTACTCACGATTGCAAATATCCATTGCTTTTACTATTATAACTGGAAGGAAGGCAAAAGTCCTTCAAGGGAAATATAATTGTTCATGGACCTTATAGACCCAGAAAAACATACAGTAATACCTAGCCAGAGTTTTAAACACAAAATATATAAAATACCTGGAAGGGATTTAGAGTACTGAGAGAGGAAAGCAAGATTTACAAATTATGGAAGTTACTCATATAAATCTCAGTTATACTTACTGGTGAATGGCTGGTTTGGGTGAACTTTCGTTCCTGGGAAGCAAAAGAAAAACTTATTTCCTTGGTATGTTTACCAGTCTGAAATCATATCTAACCAAAAGAACACTTTATTTTTCTTACTATAGTACATACAAAGATTGTAGATATCAGATTTTGGCACATTTACAATTAACTTACCACATTTTATATTCATTATTTGAACCAGATAGATGATTGGAGGAAAAAATAATATTAATGATAACCATATTTTCTTGAAAATCTACTGCATATTTTTGAAGAAAATTGTCACTCCATGTGTTTAGCATATCCAAGTGATTTTTATCTTCTTACTAAAACTAAAGGAAGACAAATCTAAAGGCTTCTTCTATTCAATAGTACCTAAAAACAGCAAAAATTCTTTGGCATAGTCAATGTATGCATTCTATTCCTAAAGGAAATTTTCAACAATATAACTGTGTAGCTTTCATTTTAGTGAAGCCAGCAGGTACTTATTTTTCTAGCTTTCCTATTTCTAAAATATCTCAATGAATTCATCTCTAATCTTCACCTTGAGGCCACCTCATTTTTTTGCTCAAACATCTCCTTGTCTCCCAGACTCTCAATGATAAATAAGCCTTTCTACATGTTTCCGTTTTGCCATGTCACGTACCCAACACCATCCTATGGTTCAGGTTCTGAGCTGAGAGACCAGGTGCTGGACCTGGCATCTGATTCTACCTAAGTCAGTTGGATCTAGATACAGAGCTCTTGCTGGGGTGTGGTGGCGCATGCCTTTAATCCCAGCACTCCAGAGGCCAAGGTAGGAGGATCACTCTGAGTTCGAGGCCACCCTAAGACTACACAGTGAATTCCAGGTCAGCATGAGCTAGAGTGAGACCCTACCTTAGGGAAAAAAAAAAAAAAGCTACAATGCTCTCAACTCTGCCACCACAATGAAACTGCAATAAGTAAGTCTTCATTCCAAGAAAACAATTTTCATATATACAAATAGAATACATATATGGAAAATAGTTTCCTTAATACTATTGTAGAATTAAGAGAAATATTTATGTTCTTCTAAAATAACTTCACTTGTTCACCAATTGCTTTTTGAATATTTTAAAATATTTGTTTTAGAAGTATGATGTTATTTTCTTTCTCCTTTTTTATGCTTGCTGATTTTAACTTCATATTATTTATGACCAAGAAAAACAGAGCAAATATTCATTTGAACAATTCAAACTGTAACTTTTTCTTTTTCTCTTTCTTTCTCTCATTTTTAGTTTAAAAATTTTTTATTTATTTATCTGTGAGGAGAAAGAGGAGAGCTAGAGAGAGAGAGAGAGGAGAGAATGGGGACACCAGAGCCTCTTGCCACTGCAAACGAACTCCAGACTCATGAGCCACTTTGTGCATCTGCTTTATGTCGGTGTTGGGGAATCGAACCCAGGCAGGCAGGCTTTGCAAATAAAAGCCTTTAACAGCTAAACCATCTTCCTAAGCCCTCTTTTTCTTTCTTGTGGAACAGTCTCATTCCAGTCTAGTGTGGAACTCAACATATTCCCTGGTAGGCATGCACCACCACAACTAGCTCAAATACAACTAGTTAAAGTAAATTATCCAAACATCCTGATTAGTTACAACAAGTATCTTCTGATAAAAATCGAAACATATTGTCTAATGTACTAAAACTAAATGGATATGTGGAGTAATTGTATCAAAATTAAATATGGGCTTCTGTTTCAATGGTTTAAAGTACAAGAGGAGAGACAGGAAGTAAAGCAGATAAGTGTTCAAGAGCTTAGACACTGGAGGTACAGCCCAGAGGACAGCATGAGCGAACAGTGCAGTGACCTCCATGTACTGATGGCCGGGGTGAGGTCTATAAAAGGTTTTCAAACTATTATGGTGATTTTTAACCATTCATGGACAACATCTAGAACCTTAAGTTTGGATCCCTATTCTGTTATCTGAAAACAATTATCATGCCCCTTTTTGAACATCCTCAAAGTTTTACAATCCAACACCAGAAAAATCTGAAATGACCCCACTATAATGAAGACAAACAGCCTTTCTTGAGACCATCTGTGCAGGGTTACATATTAATCACACCAGCTTTGACAGGCCACAGAGCAGCTGACTCAAGCCAAAAGCTGGAAATATGTGAAAGTTCATATCAGCAGCCACCAGCGTTTTGTTAATACATAGATAAGAAAAACAAACAAAAAGCACAAAGTCTGGAAACTATCTCAAGAAAGCCAGCATTACCGGAGGCATGTCTGGCTTTTACAGAGGATAAAGACACAGAACCCGCTAGACATTTATTCTGTAGAGACACATCATAAATGACTTCAGTGTAAAGCACTTCCATTCCACACTTCATTTCTTTTTTTTAAGATTTTATTTTTATTTATTTACTTATTAGAGACAGAGAGAGGGAAGGAGAGAGAGAAAGAGGGAGAGAGAATGGATGCACCAGGGACTCTAGCAAACGAACTCCAGACACATGTGCCATCATGTGCATCTGGTTTATGTGGGACCTGGAGATTCGAACCGAGGTCCTTGGGCTTTGCAGGCATGTGCCTTAACTGCTAAGCCATCTCTCCAGAACCCCACATTTCATTTCTTGAATAACAGATTTCCTTGTCTATATTAAGTGTAGCCTAACTACAAAATTAAAAAGTCAGAATATTTTTGTGAATACAAATTATGCTCATCTTTTGAAATGGGTTAATTGGCAGGAAACAGCAACATAATTTAGAAATATCACATAAATAACAGCAAAAGAAGTTTCCATTTTTAACAGTTCTCCTAACTTTTAAGCTTTATTTCCCATACTTTCATCTTTTGCATATTAGTGGCCAAACATTTTAGTTCTATGTATAATGTAGGGATCACAGAGATTATTTTGTATTAAAAATATTCATTTCTATATAACTACATATTTATTCTTTTTGTGTATCTTTAATACTGTCCTGCATTTCTCTATGTTTAAACTATTTTTTCTTAATGCCTGAAAAACAAACAAAAATTTACATTATATTGTTTTTATCAATTTATTTGCAAGCAGAGAAAATGGGTGTGCCAGAGCCTCCAACCACTGCAAATGAACTATAGATGTGTGTGCCATTTTGTGCATCTGGATTTACACGGGTACTGGGGAATCAAACCCAGGTCACTAAGCTTTGCAAACAAAAGCCTTAATTGCTGAGACATCTCTCCAGCCCTGCATTATATTCTTTGGTCCCGGCTGGATGGTGAAGTATTTGTTTGTTTGTTTTTTCACTGTGTGTATATGATATGTTCAAGTGCATATTGTGCATGTGTTCATGTGTATGTGGTATTGTGGGCACATGTTTGCCACTGAGCATGTGTGGAGGTCGGAGAACAACCTTCACAGGCTAACCCTCACCTTCCAATTCATTTGAAGCAGGGTCTCTCATTGTTCATCACTCTGTTCGCCAGGCTATCTGGTCCATGTGCTTCCAGGAAAGGCTCTTGCCACCATCTCCTATCTTAACATAGGTGTCCTTGGATTACAGAAACCTGTCACAGCTTCTGGCTTTTACACAGGGTCAGGAAACCTGAGTGCAGGTACTCACAGTTACATAGCAAGCACTGTGTCTGCTCAGCCTTCTACTCAGCCCTGAATTAGTCTCTCACTTTATTAGATTACCTTAATGTGTGCTTATAAAAAATTATTCCACCAGATGTGGTGATGCACACCTTTAATCCCAGCACTTGGGAGGCAGAGGTAGGAGGATCGCTGAGAGTTTGAGTCCACTCTGAGACTATGTAGTGAATTCCAGGTCAGCCTGGACTACAGCAAGACCCTATCTCAAAAAACAAATAATAAAACAAAACAAAATAACCTATATTATTTCAGTCATTTTCCCAAATATATCATACTAATTTATTTCAATAACTAAATTTTCATTATACTATCATCTAGTTTTCTAATATTTACATTGAGAAATTAGTACTTTTTGAGTAGCAATGTATCTTTAGCTTTTTAATGATGTCTTTAAAAATTTATTTTGAGGAAAGTCCAACAGACTAGTCTTTTGTATGAGAGGAAGAGAGAGAAAGAGCTACAAGAGTGAGAGCAAGAGATGGGGAGGGGATAGAATTGGCATGCCAGGGCATCCAGCCCCTGGAATTAAACTCCAGATGCGCATCCACCTTGTGCACATGTATGAACTTGTGCCTGCATCACTTTCTGCATCTGACTTACATGGGATCTGGGTCCTTAGGCTTCACAGGCAAGCCTTCACTGCCAGGCCATCTCTCCAACCCTATGAAGTCTTTTAAGATTTCCTCTGTCTGATTCTCAGGAATTGCATTATTCTGGGTTCAGTTGTAGCTATTTTTTTTATTTAGCCTACTCTGCACTTTACTAAACTTTTTCATACATCAGTGAATACTTTTCAATAGTCTTGAAAATTTTGAGTCTTTAATTCTTTAATGCTTCTATTTCTGGCATTTATTCAGCATATGATACACTATTCTGGCATGTCGGTAATTCCATACATACCTTTTCAATATGCTTCAGTCCAGGTATGTTCCACAGGGCTCTTCTCCACCTTATTAATCTTGTTGTCCCAGACATCCAAAATCAGATACACGCATCTAATCATTTGTTAACTTTAGACATTTTCAATGGTAGAATATCCATTTGTTTATCCTAGGGAGAGATTTCTGATGCCATTTCTATAGTTTCATCAGTTTTGTATGAACTTTGATCTATTTTTTTCTAAATATACCTATCATATATGTTTAACATATATATTTAACATTGACTGTCCCTCAGGATTGGATCTTGGAACTCCCACTGGCACATTGTTCTTTCCAAATCAATCTCCCTTCCCCACCCTGTGAAATTGGCTGGTTTCTTTCAATGGAGCTGTGGTCCCATGTGAGTTGGGACACAGGTACCACGTAGCAGAAATCACCTTCCCTACCACAAAGCAGCACCAAGCATGTCCAAAACTGAACTTGGAGCACCAAAAAGCAGAACAAAGGCAGGCGACCATGGAGAAATAACAAGCACTGACCCAAATACTCATTTGACACAGATGTACCATAAAGACTTGATGGATGCATTATATTCAGATGGGTAGTTATGTCTCAATGCAAAACGGGTAACAAGAAAAAGTGAGCCAATATGTCTCTCCCAAGAACTACCCATCCTATAGGAAAGTGACTCCCCCATGTCAGTAACCTAAATAATCTTCAGACAAATAATGAGAAAGATTAATTATAAATACATGCAAAAAAACATCAAAGAGGACACAGAGAAGTGCCTGGATGGAATTTTAAATGGACACTCCACCATCAAAGACAGGGTGAAAGAATATTCCA
Source organism: Orientallactaga sibirica (assembly GCA_036365145.1). Classification (NCBI taxonomy): domain Eukaryota; kingdom Metazoa; phylum Chordata; class Mammalia; order Rodentia; family Dipodidae; genus Orientallactaga; species Orientallactaga sibirica. Next base: position 5,952,212 of record JAEOAD010000048.1, read on the forward strand.
AGCAAATGGAAGCAAGAACAATCATATCCTATTATCTATGAATAAATTAATTTATTCTAATATCTTTTAAAATAGACTGAAAAAGTTGATCAGGAGAGGTACACAAACTCACGCCTTATTGATTCAGGAAACAATCTACCCCGAGGACAACTCTAACCATATACACAGCAACCACAGGTGCACTTGGTTTTATAAAACAAATTCTACTAGATATCAAGTTAAAGATAAATCCCAACACAATAATAGTTGGCAACTTCAGCATGCCATCCTTGCCTATAGACAGGTTATCTGAACAAAAAAAGAAGAGAGAGAAACATTGAAATTTAATGATACTACGGACAAAGTGAACCTAATAGACATTTACAGAATATCACACTATAGAGTGTACATGGAGATTAAACAACACACTATTAAATAATGAATCATTGCGTAAATCAAGACGGAAATAGAAAATATTCTAAAACTGAGTGAAGTGAAAAACACAGCATCCGTAAATCTACAGGGCACAAAGAAGAAGTCATAAAAGGGAAGCTTGGGCTGGAAAGATGCCTTAGCAGTTAAAGGTGCTTGCTTACAAAGCCAAAGGACCCAGGTTCAATTCCCCAGGACCCATGTAAGCCAGATGCACAAGGTGGCACATGTGTCTGAAGTTCGTTTGCAGCAGCTGAAGGCCCTGGAGCATCCATTCTTTCCCTCTTTCTCTCCCTCTTCCTTCTCTCTCTCTCTCCATCTTTCTTAAATATATAAATATTATAAATGAAGTTTATAGCTCTTAATACCTACATTACAAAAATAGAATAGAGAGAATTTATATAAATAACTTAATGATGCATCTGAAAGCTTTAGAAAAAGACCAAACCAAGCCCATAAATACAACATGAAAAGATATACTGAAGGCAGAAATTAATGAAATAGAAATTAAAAATAATGAAACAAAAAGTTGATTCCTTGAAAAGAAACAAGATTGATAACACCTTAGCTAAGTTGACCAAAAGAGAGAATCCTAGTCAGTAAATTTGAGATGAAAAAGAGGCATTTCAACAGATAACAATTAAATTGAAACTCATGAAGGCATACTTCAAAAACTCATATTTCATCAAATTGGGAAAAAAAAAAGGTTCCTTTAGAATTCTGTCAGACCTTTAAAGAAAAAAATGAAAGCTCTGCTTCTCAACTTATTCTATAATATAGAGAAAGAAAAAACAATTCTCTCTAACTCCCTTTATGAAGCCAGCATTACATTAATGCCAAAAGTAGAACAAAACACAGCAACAAAAAAATATAGACCAATATTCATGATGATCCAAAAATTCCCAAGAAAACACAAACTGAATTCCAGAATGTATCAAGGGGCTGTAGAGATTGCTCAGTGGTTAGGACACTTGATTGCAAAGCCTGATGGCCTGGGTTTGATTTCCCAATACCCATGAAAAGCAAAGTGGCACTTGTATTCAGAGTTCATTTGCAGTGGTAGGAAGCCATGATGCATCCATTCCACCATTTCTTTCTGCTTGCAGATAAAGAAATAAAATTATTTTTTTAAAAAAAGAATATATGAAAAAGACTGTTCACCTCGATCAAGATGGCAGAGACATCTTGGGTTCAACATGTATAAATCAACAAATGTAATACAGGGCTGGAGAGATGGATTAGCGGTTAAGGCATTTGCCTGCAAAGCCAAAGGACCCCGATTCAATTCTCCAGGACCCATGTAAGCCAGATGCACAAGGGGGTGCATGCATTTGGAGTTCGTTTGCATTGGCTGGAGGCCCTGGTGCGCCCATTCTCTCCCCTCTCTCTCTCTCTCTCTCTGCATCTTTCTCTCTATATCAAATAAATAAATAAATAAAATACCAAAGAAACCCTCCCAGTGTGCACGTGCCTCCACAAGGCAATGATCTGATTTGCCAATCATACCAGTTAAGTGTGAGAATACACTGGCTCTGGATGTCCTTAGAAATTTAGTTTGAATCGATTTCCATTTGTTCTACTATATACTTTCTTTGCTTTAGATAGAAAACATAACAGGTTTCTATCTCATCATTCATCAAATATCACCAAAGATCGAACTTCAAATATCAAAGATTTGCAGCCCAAGCTTTCTGACTTCTTGCTAACATGGCGTCCACCTCTGACAAATATCTAGAAGTGGAGGCCAGCAGTTAAATTCAGGCTGTCATCTTCCCACACATGGAAGTGGCTTCTTCATGTACATGACATTGTCACTTTTCCCTCTGCCTTCTTAGAAGCGTGGATCCTATTCCCTGGTACTCCACAGAAGCTCAGAGTCAGCAAATGCCCATGAATAACAGACTCAAGTTTCCAAATTGTCCTCGGAGCTTAACACAACCACTCAAATTGCTACTTTAGCGTCCCCTGCCCTCCACTGAAACTTTGTAGAACTAACCAACCATTAGTTTGCCCACAGAATCAGCAAATGTCTCTGGGAGCAGGGAGCAGGGTGGGAGGTGGGAAAGCCCTGGAACAGGAAAGGCTTTCAACTCGGCCACATTAGTCCATCCATGGCCCAGTGCTTCTAAAGTTGTCTGTAAAAGATGATTGATGTAACTAATTATCTATTATTTTGTTGTAATGGAAACACTCATCTGCTATTAATGGCTACATCTTTGCTAAAATGCTAATGCTCTGTCCAGAGTTTTTAAGCTTTGGCATTTTTTCAAGCCTGTAATTTGTAATTTGGATATCAAAAAAAAAAAAAAAAACCAAACTAATAAAATCCAGTTATTTTTTAGTGCCCTAAAAATTTAATTATATTTCATGAAATATGCCATATCAACCTTCAAGATTCTGTCCCCATCATAAGGTGTGTTGCAAGTCCTCTGGTTTTGGTAATCACTTGGTAGGTATTTGAGATCACATATTTACACTGAAGCAATTCCAAAACCTAAGTTTTTTCTTTTTTTCTTTTCTTTTTTTTTTTTTTAAATCAGCTCATTAACAACCAACAGAGAGCCAAAAGCTTCTGGTATAAATTTGAGTGTCTGAGGAAACACAAACAAGAGATAATGTAAGAGTTGCGGGATTGGTTAGTCATGATGGGAAGAGTAAAGTTACAGGCACTGAATGGAGCTAAAAGCTGGATGAGAAATGAGGTGAGAGAGATCTCAGTGACAAAGAAAGATTCACAGAAGCAAGCACACATAAAGACAGGAACTTCAACTTCTGTGTTCGTGTGCTTATTAGGTAAATTATCTTTTATTGAAACATTTCATCATATGAAGATAATCCAGAAATATTAAACAGCATTTGATTGTGTCCTGAGAAAACAAATATGAACTATTAAAAATAATACAAGAGATTTCACCAAAGAATAATCTAGAAAAGCCCATTAACCATGAAAATTCTACATATTTTATTGCAAAATATAATATGTATGGAACAAAAAAATAGATGATGAATTTAATGACTTCATATAGATTGTGACATCACTAATGACAAATTAAAACCCTGTTATGAGTCCAAACATCATTAGTTGAGACCATCATCTTCCTAGTATCCTGATTGTATCAGCCTTTCTGCTATGAGTGGTTCATAACAGACATTAAGTAACTTGTATTAGGGAAAATTAAGGAGGCAACCATATAAAATGACCTAGGAAAGGGGATGGAGAGGTGACTTAGAGGTTAAGGCACTTGCCTGCAAAGCCAAATGACCTAGGTTTGATCCTCCAGGACCAACATAAGCCACATGCACAAGGTGGTGGATGCATCTGGAGTTCATTTGCAGTGACTAGAAACCCAAGCATGCCCGTTCTTTCTCTACCTTCCTCTCTCCCTCCCTCCCTCTCTCTCTCTCTCTCTCTGTCAAATAAATAAATAAAAATAAATATTTTTAAAAATGATTTAGGAGGGGACTGGAGAGATGGCTTAGTAGTTTAGATGTTTGCCTACAAAGCCAAAGGACCCCGGTTCAATTCCCCAGGACCCACGTAAGCCAGCTGCACAATGGGGCACATGCATCTGGAGTTTGTTTGCAGTGGCTGGATGCCCTGGTGTGCCCTTTCTAACCTCCCACCTCTTTCTCTCTCTCAAATAAAATAAAATATATTTTTAAAAAATGATTTAGGAAAAACCTGTAGCCCCAGGTGGCAGTGAGCTAAAATGGAAAGAAAGTCAATTTCAGTAGGAATCAAAGTCTCCCGAGGGGAATAGCTTTTGGTTTCTTCCAAAGGCTTCAAGCATAAGACAGAGTATTCTGTTTTCTTTGTTCAAAATATAATTTTGTAGAGTTAATGAACATACTTGTCATAAAACACAGAGAACAGATGATCATGAGGCTAAAAACTAAGACTACTTCAGATCCCTAACCTTTCTTTACAAATTCTGCATAGTCTTCAAAATTATAGCACAGTGAGGCTATGGCAGTCCACAAAAATTTATGATATCTTTCATAATAACTGGAAAAGCAGAGACTGAAAGGTTCCCAGTAAACAAAAGCAGTAATTGTTTAAGGATATGGGATCGTTCATTGCTCTCATTTGACTATTACATGCTATATACATGAACTGAGTGGTTCAAATTTTTGTGCTATGCCCAGGAAAAAAAGTATATATCAATTAAAATAGAATAAATAAATTTACTTTCACTGTGGGTTCCTGAAACTATAAATCCATCCTATACATTAAAGATAACCTATTAAGCCTGTTTCACATGTCAATCTTTTAAAAATAGTAATGCTTGAAGATAGCTCATTTTGGCATTTTCTGAGACCCCTCATTTGTTTTAAGCCCCTCAGTTGCGTATTAGCTCCTTCCTTTAAACAATATGGGCCAATCCTTGTCAATTTGTTTTCATAATAGGATCAATTTAGCTATTACTCACTACCTGAGTCTCCTACCTGACTTTCAATTTTACCATATATAATAATTAAACATATTTTAGGAATTAGAATCACTTATGGTAGTTCTTCTTTATTAACTGAAAGTTGAAGAATCATGATTTCAAATAATACACTGCTGTTTTCCAGTTTTTAAAATGCTCTGCTTTCAGAGGAACTGGGAGAAATCCGGAGAAATAATTATGGAGTTCAGACATCCATCTCTAAGGCTGTTTCCCCCTAGAGAGAGGCTATTGTGGATTTCATATCCATTAACTCTGAGCCTTCCTGAATAACATGTGCAGTCTCAAAGGATTTGGTCTCTTACTTGACCTCTTTGGGCAGCAGATAGTCATAGATTCTGTAATAGAAGAGCATCCAAAGTAAACTACAGGTCTTCTAGGCTAGTCAACCACTTGGGAAAAAAATGACAAAATTCATTAGTGGTGGAACAGGAAACAGAAGAAACAAACACAAGAAACTTGTGAGTTACAATCTGTTACATTCAGTGGGCTGTTAAAAAGATGACTGGGAGAGTGTGTGTAGTATACTTTAGCTAAGATAAAAATAAAGAAGAGGGAAGAGGAAAGGAGAAAAGTTGTGGGAGGGAGAAATAGAGGAAGGGGAGGAGAAAGGAGGGAAGGAAGGAAGGAAAAAGGAAGGAAGGAAGGAAGGAAGGAAGGAAAAAAGAAGGAAGGGAGGGAAGGAAGAAGGGAAAGAAGGAGGGAGGAAAGAAGGGAGGAAGATACTGGGGTTTGTTCCCTGAATCAGAGATTGTGTAATAGTTACTAGCACTTATATGTTGCAATGTATTTTAGATTGGCAAAACACATTTACAAATACTTATTCAATTAAATATTTGGTGTTTTATATGATTCTTATATACTACAATAATGAAAACAATAATTCAGATATTTGAATGTACATTCATACCATATTATTCACAAAACTTCTACACAGTACTGTCATTAAAGCCTGTAGGAAAATTACTATACAGCCGTGAATGACAGGGTGCTCAAGGCAAGCTTGCCCCTGAGGCGGTTATAATCTGTTCTCAGACTTGCATGTTGAATTCTTTGGTGTATTCAGTTCACACACACACACACACACACACACACACACACACACACAAAACCACTAACCTATATATTGAGCTTTAGTTACCTTCACTTTATTTCCATTAAAAATTAGAGAAAAAAATTGAAAACATCAATTATTTAACTATAACTTTATTCAACTGTTTAGGACTAACAGAGTTTTCGTCTACATATATTTCCAATTTTAACTCATCTGTGTGTACATGTATCAACAAAATATATAATCATGTGGCATAGTCTCATTATTCCACTTGTTGACATGTGGTGAACAAATATCTTTCAATAATTATAATCATGATAAATCATATTTCTAAAATTTGAGAGATATTAGAAACATGATGATGCCATTATTTATTTTTATTTGTCATTTTCTTCTCCACAGATCATGGCACAATGTCAAAAAGGAGTTGGGTGCTGGGAAGATTGCTCAGTGGTTAAAGACATTTGTTTGCATAGCCTGATGTCCCAGCTTCAGTTCCCCAGTACCAATGTAAAGCCAGATGCACAAAGTAGTGCATGCATTTGGAGTCTGGTCTATGCATTTTCTCTCCTCTCTCTCTCTCTCTCTCTCTCTCTCTCTCTCATCCCTTTTGTACTCCCTCTTCAAACATATGGTGGTCCTTCCTACTTTAAATCGTTTAGCTGTTTTGTTTTTTTTTAATGCTGTCAAACCACCAAAGTTTGCTACCAAGATCTGATCATATAAATCTATTGTGCTAGCTTTCCCTTAGAAGTCATAAACAAATGTCTATTCATCCCTAAACAGAGCATTGACAATTGATGACAACCCAAAGCAATGATTAGATCAAAGCCCAGCTTGGTGACCCAATGAGTTGATTGGGGTTAGGGTAACTTACCCGAGCACTGATGGCTCAAAGGCAGCTGCATCACCAACAAGTCCACCTCAGCTTAAGTGACGGACAACTCGTGAGGCTGCAGCTCTGAGGCACACTGCACAACTTGCAGACAGCTCTGCTACTTGGACAGTCTGCCATCCAAGCACTTCTCCCTCTTTATACCATCTTGTGGAGGGGACCTTGTAAATCATATAAGCTTCGGGAACTTCCTGTGACTTGTCCATCCTTGTTATTTCCTGAGCCTTAATAAATGTCCACTGGAGAAAGTTAATTTTAAAGTTGATGTAAAATTACAGCTCCAACTGTTCTCAGAATGTAATTATGACCACTGCGTGCCAAGCTCTCATCCCCGCTAAGGTCCTTTGTCATCAGCCATATTGTATGATGCATGGTTTCATTGTGTGCTAGTAAACTTTGGGGACAGGGAGGAGGGGAATGGTGAGACCAACACATGGTGTATCCATACAAAATTTCCACTTAATAAAAAAAAAATTGGACCATATCAGCCTGAAAATCTCCAGTAAGTTGCCTTGATGGGAAAAAAATTGAAAGGAGGATATGATTAAATTGAATGAGGCAGGGAGTGAAGAGGTGTAAGTTGAAAGGTACAAGTGTGCCACAGAGAAGAGAGAAAGGCAAAGGTTTATTGAGATAAAGACCTTCAGAGCAGGGTCTGTGGAACAGGAACCAAAGCCCATGACTTCCTCACAGACTGGGATAGTTACAGGGCCCGTAGGAGGAAGGAAGTGGGGTGGAAAGGTTTGCACCTAGCCAATTCCATTAGAGGAGGAAATGGGTGTGGCTGCTTCTGACCTCTCAGGAGAAAGGAGTTGGGGGATGGCTGTTACTGACCCTATTAGGAGGAAGGAAATGAGACAGAACTTTTCAATTTAGAGAGAGAAAAGTTATTTTAGCTCTGGCAATTCTCCATTGGAAGATGGAGGCTCCTAAAGTTGACAGTAGGAAGTTAGAAACACTTAAACCAGAAGCCAGTGTATACTTAGTGTGATTTTAAAAAACTTTTACTCTGCCATCTAAATTCCAGATAGTTCATCCAGTGTACAATAAAACCGCCAACCTCTTCTAAGCCATTATCTAGTCATTGTTTTTTTTTTTGTTTGTTTGTTTGTTTTTTTTTTTTTTTTTTGGTTTTTAGAGGTATGGTCTCACTCTGGCCCAGGCTGACCTGGAATTAACTAAGTCTCAGGGTTATCTGGCGATCCACCTCTGCCTCCCGAGTTTTAAAGGCGTGCGCCACCATGTTGAGTCATTGTTTTGGCTCCATGTTGAGCTGGAACCCCATGCAAACATCTCTGTATTATATAGATATTGTAAATTTATTGTTAGATTGGGTTCAGATTCCTAATCCTAAGGTTTTATCTCTTTGGTCAATAAGAAAATAACAAAGAGTATAATGTGAATAAATTGCATAATGATTTTCAAGAATAAATATTATAAATTATATGTATTTTTATATATAATTATATATGTAATTGATGTGAGGTATAGATGTATAATTAAATATAAATCAAGTTACATAATTTTCTATGCAATTAGTAGTAATCTTAGTCATAAACATTCTAGAAAAAAATATTTATTTTGACATGCAAGAAATAAATGGGCAATTATTACAATTATTCTAAAACCCAACCCACTAGAGCTATCCAAACACTTTAATGTTACAACCAAAGATATCAACTTGAGTCTCAGGACAACTTCACAACTCTCGCCATTTTTATTTCTCTGTATGTGACAATAAATTGTCACTGGCAGGTAACAAGCAGAACCAGTTAGGCAACTTGATTTTAAATAAGATGGATAATCAATGGGAAAATCTGTCCTCAGTGTCCTGTCTCCCCTCATGCCTCTTCTCTCATGGCAAAGTTCTCCTGTCCCTATCTCAGCCACACTTCCATTTTTCTTCAAGAGAAGTGAGATATAAGATTGGAGACATAGATGCCGTTTGTATCCAACCAAATCCCTGGTTCTTCAAGGAACTTGCCTGATCTGCAGTGTTCGAGTGGCTCTTTCTAGCCCACACCCCTGGAAGGATGAATCACCACGTGCAGCCTACTTCCCCCAGTTAGAGAGTGCCCTGTGAAGGGCTGTGATAATAGCACATACGTAAAAGGGCATGGGCATGGTGCTCATGCCTAGAATCTAGAATCCCAGCATTGTTCAGGCTAAAGTAGGAGTTTGAAACCAGCCTAGGGTTACAGAATGAGTTCCAGGTCAGCCTGAGTTAGAGTATGATACTGCTTCAAACAAAAAGTAACCAAATAAATGTATTTTAGGTTATGGAGTAGAAATGCTATTAGAACAATAAAATAAAAGCTTAGGCTAGGGAGATTGTTCAGTGCTTGCAAAGTCAGCCAGCCCAGGGTTCACTTCTTCATGGCCAACTTAAAGCCAGATGCAAACTGACACATGTATCTGTGACTCCCAATGTGCGTAACAATGGGAGGCAGAGCTAGGAAAATAAGAAAGTCAAAAGCTGAAGGTCACAGACCAGCTGCTCTGATGTTTCTTTTGCATCTGGCAGTTCATTTGCAGCAGGAAGAGATCCTGTCTCAAAGAAGGTGGAGCACAGAAGCCTCAAAGCTAACTTTTGAACTACACCACCCACACACACACACACACACACACACACACACACACGCCACAGCCTTAATATGTGTGCCTATGCCCAAGCAAATTAGTAAATAAATGTGTCTTATAAATAAAAGCTTTCCTTTTTCTTTAGAAAGGATGTTTGCTGCCTCAAACTCTTGAATGCTGAGATTGCACATGTGTATGACCATATCTGGCTAACAAAACTTTGTAATGTTTCATTAGAATAGTAAAATATTTTACTTGAACACTCAGTTTGAGTGTAAAAACCTGACTTCCTAATTTCACTCCTGGATCTCACTTGCGTGTTTCTCGTTTTCTATATTGATCAACTTCTATGGGCTCAGACTTGTTTTTGTCTTAAATGAATTTAGACATGTATCTAATTGGAGAAATGGATGAAGTAGTAGAGTCGTGAAGATTTGCACACCAGTTAGGATATCATTGTCATAATCTGTATCTGCCCTAGGACAGTAAATTGCTCATTGACTTCCTTGCTGCTCCTTTTTTTCTATATGTAATTAAGATGTGAATATACTTAACGATTCGTTTTACTTATAAGATGCTTCTTCTTAACATCTTGGCAAGTCTTCTGGTTTGATATTCTTTTGATATAATGTATTGAACTTCCTATTGATAGATATTAATTTATAAGTAAAACAATTATGCTTGCTAAGACCCACATTAAATCTCTTACTTTCTCCTTTTCAACATTTCAAAACCAAAATAAATAAATAAATAAATAATAAAAAACCTTGGCTTTACAAATATCAGATACAATTCCTCAAACATATCAACACCATTGCATATCTAAACCATTCCAGAGGCAAACTGGAGCCTGTAGCTCAGAGACTGTATGGAAGCTTGGAAACCTTCTGATTAAATGCTAAGATGAGATTTTTTTTTTAATGCCTTGCTTTGATAGTCCACATACAGATGACCACCCTGCACGAGCATGCACACTCACACAGGCGCAGACAGAACACTGCCATGGATCACACATGGCATGAATAGATGACATTCTTGAAATTAAGATATAAATGCAACTTAAAACAAGTTAAGCATCTTCACAGCCAGAAGTGGAATGAAACTTCAAGAGGATAAGCAGGGCGGCCTCTAAAGCCATCGAGCTCAGTTCTATGTCTGAAAGCAACAGAAGCTGCCAGAGGCCTTTTGCCATGAGATCATTGGATTAAAATTGCAGTGAGAGACAGGGCGGTGGTTGATAGTTGGGACTTCTTCTTAAGAAGCTAAAGCAGCCAGATTAGGCCTTTAGCTTAAATCTCTCTCTCTCTCATATATATATATATATATATATATATATATATATATATATATATATATATATATATCAGAGAAAGAAGGCAGCCTCATATCATAGCAGGATCCAGACCACCTACAGCATCCAGGTCAGCCCACTGGGCTCTCATCACAAGACAGGCTGACTATGAAGTTGTCATTGCATCAGTTCTGTAACCAATAAGGAGGCAGAGATTGGCTCATAGAAAATAGGGGAGTAAGAACATACTTTGGCATAAGATAGTTCTGCATACTTCCAAAACCCAAAGCATATGATCAAACTTAATGCTGAGGTAGCTAACAAAATCAGCAATGGAGAAATTGATTACTCCTACAATAAAATTAAGTACAAAAATAAGCTGTAAGAGTGACAGAGGACACCTAATATCTTCCTCTGGCTTCTGAACCCATGCTACATGCCTCTACAGACACACACTCCCCCACACACCCCAAAAAAAAAAGGAAAGAAAGAATACTGGCTCAGCTAAGCACTAAAAATACAAATAACAATAAAGCAATAAAAACAAAAAAGCAATAAAAAAACAAATAAAAGGTAGACTCACCCAAAATTGTAATTGAGTTATTATCTTATTAACTCTATGAGGTTATCAGAAATGTTTTTGTTCATGCTGGAGAAGTTGAAGTCATTTTCTTTCCTAGTGGACTTCAGGTCAGGTTGACCTTAACATTTCTGGTTTCTTATGGTTTAATCTTGATTGTCAACTTGACAGAATATAGAACAACCTCAGAGGTAAATCTCTGGGCATGTCTATGTGGGAATATCCCATTTGGTTCACTGAAGTGGGAAGTGCCACCATAATAGTAGACATCATTATTTTATAGTCTGGGTCTTGGATGGAATTAAAAATAGAAAGTGATCTGAACATCAGTGTTCATAACTCTCTCTGCTTCCTGACTGTAGACACAATGTGACCATTTGCTGTGCCCTCCTTTAGCCATGACTTCCCCTGTACACTCAGATTGTGAGCCAGATTAAACTCTTCTTTCCCTAAGTTACCTTTGCCAGGTGTTTTGTCAAAGGAGAAAAGTAACTATTGCAGAAAATTGGTACCAGAAGTGGGGACATTATTGTAATAAACTTAACCATGTGTTTTTTAGACCTTTGGAACTTGTCTGGGGGAAGAATTTGGAAGACTTGGTAAATTTTGGCTAGCAAAGTCCTAGAATATTACAGTTTATTGAGGCAGTCTGGTGGGAGTTTGAAAGACCCAAATTCCAAGAGAAATGCAAAGAGCAGAGCCCAAGCTCAAATATTTCAAAGTGAAGCAACAAATCTATGGGGAATGGAGCTATAAGTAGTTCATGCATTCTGACAGTGACATGAAAATTTGAATGAGGCTAAAGTCGAAAGTAATGGAGTCATTTGGTGGAGGAAATTCCAAGGCAGTATAGCATTCAGGCATGATTACACACATACACATATATAGCTTTATGAAGGAGAGCCATATAAAGAAAAAGAGACCAAAAAATGTATCTTGTTGAATCAAAATATATGCAGTACACCCTCAGACCTTTAGGTCCAATGGAAGTCTTATTTAAATTTCATACTAATATCATAATGAAAATGCCGAAACAAAAGAACAAAAATCATAGTATACCTGTAAATCAATAGATGTAAGTTAAAATCAGAGCTGGAGGTGATGACACACATTTTTTAATCCCAGCCCTCAGGAGACTGAGTCGTCAGTTGAAGGTCAGCTTGAGCTACATAGTGAAATACTACTTAAGATATAATTCGAGAACTGAGAAAAGTTATTTCCTCAGATTTCTTTTGCCTAAATTGACAGACAAGCAAATGAAACATCAAACAGTTAACACATTTTAAATATTTACTGGTGGTTACCATCGTAGTTCAATCCCTTGGTGTATAGATTTGGGGCTTGTAACATTTTTGGAAACCACACGAAAGAACTTAAAACCTAATGATGAGAGAACTGTAACTGGGACATGAATTCTAAAGTGTTTCACTCAGCAAGAAAACATGCCATATGGCCACAAGTGTTTATCAAATGACCATGAGTATATGATGGCAGCCATCATAGCTTACTGGTTTCTCTTCTCACTGGCTAGTACTACACACAGTGAACACCATTAACCCACATTTCACCACCCATATGAAGTTTCTGAAAAATTATGATTTTGTTCTAGATTCTATCTTTTCTTTGAACCGAGGATGTGGGTTCTTATTACTTTGCTGTTCTGGTTATCTGTGATTTTTGTTTTCCTAGTTCATAGAAGTTTCCTCCAAAAAAACATCACTATCATGGTTGATAGCTGTTAAAGGGAACTCAGTTTCGTGACCGGAATATGGAGGGAATAGGGAAAAGTAATAACATACTATCTAGTGGGCACATTCCCTAACTCACCACTGCTGGTGCCACAGAAAATGACTGCTGTGGTAAAGACAGAGCAAGCATTCATTAAGGATGAAGATTTTTGTGCTCGTTGAAGAAACTGATGGCATTGAAATATATTTAATCCATGAAGTTGAGAACAAAGATATACCTGTGTCGGAGAGATGAAAAGAAACCAGAACTTTGAATATAAGTACAAAACTCTCCATTCAATACTCTTTGTTGAAGGGCAGCCAATGGCTTACATTGTAAAGTGTTTGCCATGAAAATATGAGGACCTGAGTTTGGATCCCAGAACATATGTAAAAGCACAGGCTGAAATTAAGCCATGATGTTTTTATAGTAGCCACAAACTTTATATGCACAAAACATACTATAGTCTAAAACCTGAGCTGAGGTATTTCCGGCAGCATTCGCTGGCATTGCATTGTGTGGCACATGCAGAATGAAAAGTGCCCATGTTGTGCTGATAAAGACTGGGAGATAAGAACTGGTGAAGAAGTTAAGGATTACAGGGCCTCTGAAAGTGAAAGTTATTTTAGCTAAATGTGGTCAATATCCATGAGCCCATAATATTCAGCATTTACATTTCCTTTCCTGTTTACCATTCAATCATTCTACCTCATTATAGCCATGAACAAAAATCAAAAACTTTATCAGCCATCTTTCTTAACTTTTTTTTTCCTATTAAGGCCATCTGCAAACCATGTTTTATTAAACGTCTCACTGGGGCTGGAGAGATGGCTTTACCGGCTAAGGCACATGCCTGAGAAGCCTAAGAACCCCAGTTCGATTCTCCAGGTCCCACATAAGCCAGATGCACAAGGGGGCACACATGTCTGGAGTTTGTTTGTAGTGGCTAGCAGCCCTGGTGTGCCCATTCTTACTCTAACTCTCTCTCTTTCCCTCTCTCTGTCTCTAATAAATAAATAAATAAAAATAAAATCTTTTTAAAAACAAAGAGAAGAAAAAGAAAAAGAAAACTAGGAGAGATTAAAGGTTTTAAAAAAAAGTCTCACTGATTTAATCAAGTATTTAAGATTTAGCTATCTTATCTCATAAATTGACAGAGAACCACATCATTGATTTATTTAATCTAGCCTTTAAGATATAACCAACCACTCTATCACTATAAATTTATAGATAGCCATCAACAAAACTTCCCTTATCAAAAAAATTTTTCTTATTATTAGAACTATTTTATAAACTATTTTTTATTAACTACCATGTTGTCTTGATTTAGCATTTAGCAGCCAAAATTTGATTTTTGGATTATAGGAAAAGTCTATAAAAAGAAATACTTATGTTGCTTTTTAAAAGAAGAAAAATAATATCTGCTGATAGTAATGATGTAGATTAACATACCTTACTAAGTTCATATATCCAAAGATCTCATATAATTGACTATAAGAGAAGCATTCCGAGGGAAGAAAGAGTGACAGGTATACTCATATTAATTGTGAAATGTGTCAACATTAGAGTGGCTGTGTGCACAGTTCACACAGATTATGTAAATAATTAACTTTGTATATCTAAACCAATCCTTACTAAATGGATCAAGTGCTTCAAACTCTATATGATTTGATTAATTTGTTAAAATGAAATTTGTTTAATAAAGATATTCCAGGCTGGAGAGATTATTTAGCTGTTAAGATGCTTGCCTGCAAAGCCAAAGGATCCAGGTTTGAGTCCCCAGGACCCACATAAGCCAGATGAACAAGGAGGTGCATGTGTCTGGAATTTGCTTGCAGAGGCTAAAGGACCTGGTGTGTCTATTCTCTCTCTCTCTCTCTCAATTTTTTTTTAATTTTAAAAGATATTGCTAATATTACAATTGCAGAGAAACCAAAAATGTAAAATCTGATGGGTTGCCCATTAATAGTGCAATTTTTTCAGTTTTAATTATGAAAAATGTAGACATAAATTTGAGCAAAGTTGTATTTCAAGAGCATTTATATAACCTTCTATTAATGACAAGCTACTTTTAGATACACACAATTAATTCTACATATGTATCCATAATATATATATACACATACATACATGCACATATGAATAATTAAGGTATATATGTATGCAACTGTGTGTGCAATGATTTTAATCTAAAATGTCTCTATAAGCTCAGTCACAGCTTATGTCCTTATTGCAGGCTGGGGAAACTTCAAGAAGTGGATCCTGATTGGTGGAGGAGCATTGCTAAGCAGAGGAGGACTTTGATGGTTTCACCTGTCCTTCCTTGGTTCTCACACATGCAGTGTGCTCTGCTTCTTGTCTGCTGCTTTGGAAACAGGCACCCTTGCACATTCCCCCTGCCATGTACTCAGCCATGTCTTCCCCACTACAAAGTACTGTGACACTCTGAAACCTTTTCTTCCCTAAATTATTTCTGTCAAGGAATGTGGTCACAATAACAAACGTTGCTAACACAATATATTTGTCTTTAGAAACCATTAAAAGTATCACATAAATTTGTTGGATACATGTTGGAAGGATGGAGTATTGGTTCCATGGAATCAAAGCAACATTGGATGAATCCCATTATCCTTAATACGTTCTTTTGTATTTTATTTATTTAATTATTTGTGTGAGAGAAAGAGAGAGCAAAAGAGAAGGAGAGAAAAAGAAGAAATGGGTGTACCAGAGCCTCCAGTCACTACAAACAAACTCCAGATGCACATGCCACCTTGGGCATCTGGCTTATGTGAGTACTTGGTAATTGAACCTGGGTCCTTAGGCTTCACAAGTGCCTTTACCACTAAGCCATCTCTCCAGCCAGAATGTATGTTCTTTTAAATGAGATTGAGATGGTATTTTCTAGCTCTTCTTCTGAGATACATTTTCATTAGTAAAAGTTATCCAAAATTAAATTTCCATGGGTGATAGGGAACAGAGAAATTTACCTCAGCCTGTTTTGAAACACACCATCATTTGAGCAAAATTAAGTAATCATGTTATCAGACCTAAAGGGTCTTGATCTTGCTGCCAGTGTAAACAGAGGATGATTGAAGAGCTCTGCAGATAAATGGCTATTGAGGATGTCCCTCAAGGACCCACCCAGCACAGGTAGCAGAGTCCTGCAGGGCTGAGTTGGAGGGAGAGTCAGCACAAATATTCAGCTAATGCTTACTTTGCCATTCTAAAGATGTTTGATCTACACATACATACTCTATGCAGAAAATTCTAGCAATAAGGGCTGGAGAGATGGCTTGGCAGTTAAGGTGCCTGCCTGCCAAGCCCAAAAATGCCCGTTCAATTCTCCAGGACCCACGTTTAGCCAGACACAACAGTGGTGAAAGTGTACAATGTAGAGCTTGCCCACAAGGGGACGCACACATCTGGAGTTCATGCACAGCTGAGAGGAGGCCCATTCTCTGCCTCTTCCTCTCTGTCTCTATCTCTCTCTCTCAAATAAAAAAATAATTCTAACAATGCTAGTTCCTAATTATGAGATAAAAGAACACTTTATTTATGGGACCTCTTGTCTTCTATCCTCATCTGTAAAACCACTGGCCAAAAATACCATGAACCAAATAAAGCCAACTAAAAGTAATGGGTCAAATGAGGAGAAAACAATTGTTTTCATTTATTCTAAATTCAAACTATATTTTCAAACCTTATCCAATGTGTGATATATACCAAATATACTGCTCACCAGAATGACAAAACTCACCATCTCTTGTCTAGAGGAGGTGTGTGGAGTAGCACTCTCTCTTTGCCAAACCATCTCAGTGGTCCATAAAGTAACCCAAACATCTCTGTCACATCTTCCAAGGTTCAGGGTCCATTGCGGAAGAGGTGACAGAAAGAATGTAAGAGCCAAAGGAAGGGTAGGACTGTTTATAATTCACTCTTCCAGGCACAAAATGGCCTGGGTAATCATGACCTCACAGTGCCTGACACTACCTACACAAGACCTTCATAATAGGAGGAAAAGATGATGACATCAAAATAAAAGAGACTGAGATGGGGAGGGGATATGACGGAGAGTGGAGTTGTGAAGGGGAAAGTGGGGGATAGGAGGGAATTACCATGGTTTGTTGTCTATACTTATGGAAGTTGTCAATGAAAAAAAAGGGAAGGAAGGAAGGAAGGGAGGGAAGTAAAAGAAATTATGGCTTGGGAAATTAGTTTGTCCAGGTGACTTACATATTGTAGAGGAAAGATATGAATCCAAGTCGGTCTGGTAAGGAAGTCTGTTCTCTTAATGTCAAAGAAAGAGAAAAGTTAGCACTGCTTGAGGTAGGCTAACTTCCTGTCCTCTGAGATGGGAGGACAGGAAGTGGAAATGGGAAAAGAAATAGATGTGCTTTGGGTGTTTGAGGAAAGATTGAAATGCACTTCACAAACCTAATGTTTCTAGTTAGGCAATGTTTTTACAAATTATGAGATTATGGTCAAAATATTTTTATGTCTAATTATAACAATTGCTAAGTGGTCAGGATTACAGTTCAAGTAAATCTTCATTTTTTTTTCTTAAAACCATTTGAGGTAATTTGCTATTCTAGACTGTCAAGATTGTGCCAAAATCAAAATAAACTGAAATTTTAATGAGTTTCCAAAGTACAAAATATTTTACAACAGCTAAAAGTGATAGATTTTACTGTTTGCAAGGAGGTCTAGTCCACATAAACAGCTGGGAGTGGCCTGGCATATCTGTAACCTGGGTCCTGTGGGAAAGAAACTTGGGAATCACTGGGAGTCACTAAGGGCAAGCTTCAGAATGAGTAAGAGACCTGGTGGCAAGGAAAAACAGGCAGGGGAGTAATGGAGGGGGACACCTAATGTTCTCCCCCCACTGCTGCAGACAAGTGAGCATGGCAGGACATACACCACACACCATGAAGCACATCACAGCACACATACTGTGCACATGCAAAACAAAAAAGATTAAACTATCACACAGTTTTATTCTTTCATTGAAAATACTCTTTATCTAATATAACCAGGCTTCCTGTATGTATGTTATAGAAAGCATTGAAAATTGGATAGCTGAATAGTTTTGATAACTTAATCAATTTTGATTATGTTAAATAAAGATAGGTGCGCCATTATGATAGCCTAATCAGTGAAGACACGAAAGTGGGCATAATCCAGAGAAATCAGGGTAGAATTGGCTACTGGAAGGTTCTGAAAGTTATTTGTTAAATTTTATTATGAGAACTGGCATAAATAAGTGAATTATACAAACTCACCATTCAGCAGTTTGTATTAAAAGCAAAGGTAATAAACACTCGAAGTCCATCATCTCCTACTTATTGGACTATCATCTGTACGCCAGCATTCCTGGAGATCACGGAACTGGATCTTGGATGTGCTATTGCTCTGCTGTGCTGTGCAATGTTTTCCCAACTCCTCACTGCAGCCCACCCTCCACTCACATACCATCACCATGTGCATTTTAAAATGCCCAACTTTGGGCTGGAGAGATGGCTTAGTGGTTAAGGTGCCTGCCTCCTAAGCCTAAGAAAGCTGGTTCCAATCTCCAGGTCCCATGTTTAGCCAGATGCAAAGTGATGCAAGGGCGCAATGCTGCACTTGACCACAAGGGGGAGCATGCATCTGGATTTCATTGGTGACTGCTGGCATGCCCATCTCTATCTGTCTTCCTCTCCCTCTCTCTCTGTCTCTCCGTGTGTCTCTCTCCAAAAATAAATAAATAAATAAAATGCCCAACTTTTCAGTCAATAGATTTCAGCAGATTTCAATTTGTCTACCCACAAAGCCAAGAACAAATGCTCTGAGACAGAGAGAGTTACCCAGGGTCACTGAGGACTCAATCGTTGTGTGATTTTCAGGAAAGAATAGCAACAGGCCCTGCAGATTATAAAGAGCCTGATTGTTTGGCTTTCTCATTCTTCATCTCACTTAGGGGCTCAAACGAGCAACATTTTCAGGATGTACAATTCTGCCACAGACAGAGACCTCCTAATTATTCTGAGACCAAGTGGAAGAAACACAGTAGGGAGCTGACAGCAATGTGCAGGAGAAATGTCACTGGCAGGGTAAAGCAGGGATATGTCCTAGGTTAGGGGACTAAGGAGGACATACCCAGGTAAGGGGACCAAGAACAGAAAATTTAAACTTGCACTGGATAAAATGTGGACACTCAAGAAACATCTCCAAATGTGCACATACCTCTCTGCGCAAGGCCCTATAACTCATGGCAAAGCCACAGATTTCAACAGAAGGGTTGAGTAGGAGGCACCCCGGCCCCATTCAAACCACAGTGCTCTTCCACCAGCATTGAAGGATGCATGGGCCTCCTTATCTTTGCTATAGTGAGAAATAAAATACCCTGTGGCTCGAATCCTCATTTTCATCTAACATTTCATGACCTAACCCATCCTCTGTCATCATAGACATTTTTCTTCCGGCTCCTGGGCTTCTCTCCAGAGCTTTCTAGTGTGTCATACAGGCCAGGGTTAAAATTAGCCTGAAATCTGGGTTATCTTTCTTATTGCCCCTTCCTTGTTCATCACAGAATGACTTAGAAAAATATAACTTCATTTACAGTAAACTGATTAAAATCTATTAAGATGAGGTGAAACTGGCTTAGACAAAAGGAATAAAATGACACAAAACATTATAAATTTATTCGACCTTCCGCCCTACCTTTCTTTCTCTACTTTCATCTTTTGGTTCTTTCTATCTGTAGGGGACTAAATCCAGAGCCTTAAAAATGCTAAGTGTCTGCTCTATGACTGAGCTATGCCTCAGGCCCCACTTCTAATGTCCACATGAATTTTTGTTGTTATTGTTGGTAAGGATTTCCTAACAAAAGTCAGTCTTAGGGTCTGGAGAGATGGCTCAGCAGTTAACGCACTGGCCTGAAAAGCCTAAATACATGGGTTCGATTCCCCAGTACCCACATAAAGCCAAATGCATAAAAGGGCACGTGCATCATGTCTAGTGGCTGGAAGGCCCTGGTGTGTCCATTCTCTCCCTCTCTCTCTCTTTCTCTCTCTCTCCCCCTGTCTATTTCTCCACCTCACAAATAAATAAATAATATGTTTTTAAATCACACTTTTGTTTCACTGATCTTTTGTATTTTTGTATCAATTTTATTTATATTCTGACCTTTATTATTTCCATCCTACAATAAATTTGGGGCTTGGTTTGTTCTTACTTTTCCAAATCCTTGGGGTACACTGTATGATCATTTGCTTGAGGCACGTTTGCTGTGTACATTTACTGCCACTTCGTTCTCAATTCTGCCTTTGCCGCATGCCCACATTTTAATGTCTTGTGTTGTCATTTTTCATTTCTTTCTACAAATTATTTTTAATTTACCTTTGCAGTTAATTTAGGAGCATGTCACTCAATTTTCAGGAGTTTGTAGATTTTCCATTCCTCTTAAGATCGATTCATGGCGTCACCCTAGTGTGGTCTCAGGAGGTGACAATGGTTTTGATACTGCTCGATTTGTGTTATAACATGTGATCTATGCTGGAGAAGTAGAATGTCCCAGTCCTGATGAGAAGAATGTGTGTTCTGCTGCTGTCAGAGTAGACATGCTGTTTAGTACATATCTGCTCTATAGTGTGGCTCAGCTCACACATTTCTTTATTGATTTCCTATCTGAATGACCTGTCCATGGGGGAAAGTGGGTTGTTGAGTTCCAAAGTATTATTTCATTAGATTTGTCTCTCCTCTCAGCTTTAATAAGGTCTTCTTGGGAATCTAGATGGTCCCTATGTTGGCAGTGAATGCATTTACAATTGGCAGTCTCTATTTGGATTGATCCCTTTGGTTATCAATGAATCATTAGTTGATTGCATATTGTTGGGATTAAGTAGTAAGTAGTTTTCTTCCATGCTAAGGTTTTGACTGCCGTGTGTTTGTTCTTCTGTGAAGATTTGTGTACTCATGTGTTCACAAGGGTTGTTTTTATCCTTTAGTCGCTAATGTTGAAATCACATACAAATTTTATGAAAGGATAGTCTGGAAATGGGTTTCTATTTGTTTGGGAAAGATTTTACTTCTTCAATTTTTTATAGATATTTTTATCTTATAATTCAAGTTGTGAATCTTTTTTTTTTTTAATTTTATTTGCTTGCAAGCACAGATAGAGAGATAGAAGAGAGACAGACAGAGAGAGGATGGGTGCGCCAGGGCTTCTAGCCACTGCAAACAAACTCCAGATGCATGTGCTCCTTGTGCATCTGGCTTACATGGGTCCTGGGAAATCAAACCTGGGTCCTTTGGCTTTGCAGGCAAATGCCTTAACTGCTAAGCCATTTCTCCAGCCCAACTTCTTCAATTTTTAAAATTTAATTTATTTATTTGACAGAGAGAGAGAGAGAGAGAGAATGGGCACACCAGAGCCTCCAGCCACTGCAAACACACTCCAGATGCATGTGCCACCTTGTGCATCTCACTTACATGGGTACTCAGGAATCAAACCTGGGTCTTTAGGCTTTGCAGGCAAGTGCCTTAACCACTGAGTGATATCACCAGGCCCTTCTCCTTCAATTTTGAAGGGAAATTTTTCTGGGTAAACCAGGGTAGCAATTTTCTTTTCCTTGCAGTATGCTGAATGTATCATTTCATTTTCTTCTGGCCTATGAGGTTTCTGCTAAGAAATCTGCTGTAAGTCTAGTGAGCATTCCCATATACACTACTTGTTTCTTTTCTCTTCCTGATTTTAGAATTCTCTGATATACTTTTGACATTTTGAAAATAATATGCCTTTGTGAAGGTCCCTTCTCTTTATCCCAAGGACAAGCAGAAGTGGTTACAAGGGCTTTTGTCAATAGCAACTATGGTCCCAAATCCAGGAGCTTTGGAGTGGACCTTCCTAGGTTTTCTAGAGTATGTTCAGGTAACACCTGGGCTTGTAGTCAAGGTTATTCACCTTCCTGGAATCGTGGGATGTGCAGAACACATTCCTGAGGACCAGGGATGGAGCATGGGTAGTCTGGGGATTTGTGCCTTTGATATTGTTAACCCTTGAACTGGCAATGTTCCAAATTCATAAGGCGGAAAGACCTGGTGGGCTGGAGGCTCAAGATATTAGCCATGCTCCTTAAGCTTTCAGTGGACAGGCATAAGGCAGAGGTGAAGCTGGTACTTTGAGTGTAGGCCTGGGTGAAAGGGAGGTAGTCAGGAGGTCAGAGTGACTGGATCCCTGAAAGTATTCTTTCCGCCTCCCTTTGCTAGAGATCAAAGTATGATCTGCCTTCTTATCTCTTCCCTGGATCTATTTCTCCACAAACAGCCTGGGTCTCTCCTGGGAGGGACGTCTTCTTTCCTAGGATTTAATCCTAACATGGTGGTTGGCCAAGTTCAGCCCCCAGAACTTGGCATTATGGCTAGCCTCTTTCTGAGAGAGCCCTTAGCCCAGCTGTCTCTCTGGCTCACCTGAGCTGGAAGGTAGGGCCCTCCACCATAAGGTTATAAATACATCACCAGGGGAGAACAACCTCTCTTGGCAGCCGGTTATCACTTGTGAACAGTCAGGTTCTGGTCAGTGTCCCCCTGGTCTCACCTGGACTGACGCCTATTTCCCACATGGGCTCTTTACCCTGTCCTGCCCCTCACATGACAGAAGCTCTTTGTACTTTCTTGTCTTGCCTCTCTAACTGCCTTTTTACATTTCTTCCAGACCCACCACATAGGTGCATTCCTTTTCCTTCGTTTGGTTCTGTACTTCCCTCAGTAAATATAATAATGGAATAATTATGCTTCTCAGTCTTATTTTACCCAATTCTTTGGTTAGAAGTAGACACAAATCTAGGGCTTGGATTTCAAGGATTTTCCTGAACCCTTAACATGCATGGATTGAGAAGGAAACTTCCCTGAGTTCCTGCTAGGCAAACACAGATGGGACTCGGGCTTGAGGCTATGCGAGGCAGCCACTGATGCTAAAGATTCATGATGCGGATGAAGTTGTCTTCACGGACACTCGCTGGCCCCGGGCTGCCTCAGAATTGACTGCCAGGCATTATTGGCATTTAATATTTGCTGCTATAGAAGCTAAGATTCAAGGGACCAGGGGCGGGGATCCTAAATGAGCTATTCCTTGAGAAAGCGAGATCACTGTAAGACCGCCCACTGCCCAAGGTACATCGTAATCCCATGAAGATGGTGGAATTACGCTTTCGGCACTGCCGTCTGGTCTGCTGCTGCCACGGCCCACTCCTTCCCGCTTAGAGAGCGAGCTGAGTGGAGAAGTGGCCCTTCCCTTTGTCATTTCCACCTGACTCCCCTCTGAGTCTTTTCTCTGTGTTGTTGTTTACGGGGACCATCATTTCCTCAAGTTCTTCCTCATTCCCTTCATGAAATACAGTTTCATTTGTCACCGTGCACCCACTCTGTGGCCAAGTGAAGAGCAGAACACTGTGAATCAGCCATCGTGGCCCTCACCCCTCGAGGGCCGTGGGAGGAAGTTACTGTTAGTGGATTTTACACACAGCACATATAAGACGCTGCACATCACGTTCAGCCCATGGCCGAGTCACAGCTCAGGATCATGTGGCCGCTCAGACCATCTGCTTACAATAACAATGTACTTGATTATTTTTCTCTCCTTCTCTTCTCTTTTGAATCTCACAGAATCACTTCATCAGTGCTATTGATTTACATCAGGTTTAAATTGTGTTTATTTCTTCAGAAAAAAAAAGTCTTAAAGTTATTGCAATATCAGTGTTTTCCATAATTTTGTGCTGAGATAGCTGACATGATTCACAGTAATTTCAAAATTTTCAAGTTCAGACAATCAAGATTTTTTTTCAAGATTTAATTGTACATTGGGGCTTTTATAGATTTTAATCTGCTATTTTCAATACTGTATTAGAAAAATGATTTATTAGGCTGAAGAGATGGCTTAGCAGCTAAGGCACTTCCTTTCAAAGCCAAAGGACCTAGGTTTTGTTCCCCAAGACACAAGTAAGCCAGATGCACAAGGTGGCACATGCATCTGGAGTTCATTTGCAGCTGCTAGAGGCCCTGGCATGCCCATTCTCTCTCTCTCTCTCTATCTCTCTCTCTCTTTCTCTTTCTCAAATAAATAAATAAAAATAAAACATTTTTGAAAAGGAAAAGGATTTGTCAAATTTTGAAGACTCAGAAGAGGTTTAACATATTTTAAAAGACAAAATTAATGAGATAAGCATATTATTAGAAATGCATTTATTAAAAATTAAAAGTAGGCTAGAAAGATGGCTCAGTTGGTCAAGTGCTTTATATGCACAAGCATGAGGACAGGAGCTTGGATCCCAGGTCCACAGAAAACCTGGCCATGGCAGCAGGTGCCTATAATCCCAGGCCTGGAGGTGATGGCTGAAGGGTCCCTGAGAACTCGCTAGCTAGCTAGTCTAGCCTAATTAGTGAGCTCCAGGAACTGGGAAAGACCCTTTCTTAAAAATATAAATGAATAAAGAGGAGAGTGACTGAGAAAGACACCCTATGTTGACCACTAATTCCCTCACACACACATACATACACACACATACACACACACACACACACACACACACACACACCAAAAAAAAAATAAGCAAATACAAATAAAACTCAATGCAATCCATCACCAACTCTAAACATGGTGACAGAAACATTGGTGTAAATCATGTGAATTACATTTACAAAATTATTATTGCTGCTGTTGTTATTTTACTTGGAGCACCAATAAAGGACAGGACTTCTATTTATTGTTTTGGGTGCTTAATTACTAAGAAGTCAAGTGGTTCTGTGAATGCATCTGTATTGCCACACTTGTAAACTTTGGTTAAAAGATAATTTGAAATTTGAGGGAGAAAATGAAATTTGTAATGAGCAAAACTTTCTGCACATGTCAGTGTCTGACTATAATATCCCAAGAGAATAAGAGCATACCATCTATAAACACTGAGAGCATTTTTGTCCTTAAAGCATAAACAGTCATCTCTATGGAATGCATTCCCCTGGGACATTAGCTCTATGCAGTTTTCACATGTTCATTAGCTAACAAATAAAAAATTCTTGACATCGTGAATTTAAAAATTTTTGCTCTTATTCAATAGATAGGCTAGACAGGAAAGCCTTTAAAAAAAGATATATTTTATTACTTATGAGAGAAAGAAGCAGATAGAGAGAATGGGTGCATCAGGCCTTTCAGCCACTACAAACAAACTCCAGATGAATGTGTCACCTTGTGCATCTGGCTTATGTGGGTACTGGGGAATCAAACCTGGGTCCTTAGGCTCCTCAAGCAAGCGCCTTAACTGCTAAGCCATCTCTCCAGCCCAGGAAAGCCTTTTGTGAGTCACTTTTTTTTTCTCTCTAAAAGATGTGGGAGATACTTTGAAACTTAGTAATCAAAATGTTCCAGAGCAATGTATGATCCATAGAGGAATTTTCTTACAATTTTATAAAGAAAATAATGGGCTGGAGAGATGGCTCAGAGGTTAAGGTGCTTGCTTGCAAAGCCTAACAACCTGACTTTGATTCCCATGTACTCATGTTAAGCCAGATACATAAAGTGGTGCATCTGTCCAGAGTTCATTTGCAATGGCTAAAGGCTCTGGTGTGCCCATTCTCATTTCTCTCTCTCTCTTTTTTTTTCTCTTCCTTCCTCTCTCCTTCCCCCCTCTCTCTATCTTCTCCCAGTAAAGAAATCAACTTTACTTAAGGCTTTTTTCCCCTAAATGGTAGTGAAAGAAAAGGAATTACTGTGATAAATTATGTGACAATAACACATTTTCAGATATTTTTCAGATGTTTTAAAAATGCACAGTAGGGCTGGAGAGATGGCTTAGAGGTTAAGGCACCTGCCTGTCAAGCTTAAGAACCCCAGTTCGATTCACCAGGTCCCACATTTAGCCAGATGCAAAGTGACACAAGGCTGCAATGCCACACTAGCCCACAAGGGGGCGCACGTGTCTGGAGTTCATTTACAGCTGCTAGAGGCTTCTGGCATGCCCATTCTCTATCTGTCTCTCCCTCCCTCTCTCTCTTTCTCTGTCTCTGACTGTCTCCAAAAAAAAATGCACAGTAAGCCAAGCGTGGTGGTACATGCTTTTAATCCCAGCACTCGGGAGGCAGAGTAGGAGGATTGACGTGAGTTCAAGGCCTGAGACTACATAGTGAACTCCAGCTCAGCCTGGCTTTGAATGAGACCCTACCTCAAAAAAAAGAAAAGAAAAGAAAAGAAAAGAAAAGAAAAGAAAAGCACTGTAGATACTCCATTTACATTGCAGGGTTAAAAACAAAGGGCCTCTGTCTGTGTCCTTGCTGTCATAGCTGTGCCTATATTACAAAAAGCAGGGACATGATTTTTCCTGACACTATAGAAGATCAAAGCAGACAGTTCATACACAAGAGCAAATATGAAATAATTAGATGTGTGTCTAACCACAGACAGGGCTTGCTTTGCTTGTTCTCCAGCTATAACAGAACACCTGAGACCAAGTAATTGGGTTATAAAAAGAAAATTATTTCTCACTGTTCTAGAAGCTGTTCCCTGTCTTTGGCTTCAGAACAATGAGGGACCCTGTCTCAAGGAGGTGAATGGTATTTCTGAGGGTGACACCCCAGGTTGTCCTCTGGCCTCCACAGGCACACACGTGTTCATGAACACACACATAGACATGCATAATAAACAACACGTAAAAGAAAAAAATGACAAAGTAGTCCGCATCAACATTTTAAACATTTGCTATAAGAAACTGCCTGTTAAGGGGGAGGGTACAGAGGCAAGCTCCAGACAGAGAAGATACCTGCAAAACATGTATTTGAAAAAAAAAGTAGTAACTAAAATATATAAAGAATTCTAAAAGTAGGGCTGGAAAGATGGCTCAGCAGTTAAACACTTGCCTGCAAAGCCTATGGACCTAAGTTCCACTCCCCAGAATCCACATAAGCCAGATGCACATGGTGGACGCATGCATCTGGAGTTCATTTGCACTCCATTCTCTCTCTGTCTGCAATAAATAAATAATAATACAATATTAAAAATATAAAGAAGAGAGAAATCAAGGAAAACACACTGTCAATCTCTGCCACAGGAATGTTCACACACATGCATGTACAACTACACACATCCACCCACACACATCCACATGAAATAATCAGTAAGCTTCTATAATACAATTCAAAATTACCCCTCTGAATTTTTGTGCTAAAGAAATAAAAAACATATGTCCACACAAAAACCTGTACATGAATGTTCATGACAATTTTACTCATAATGACAAACTGGTGATAATCTAATGTCCTTCAGTCAAGAGTGTGAAATGAATCGGGCACGTTCAAACCATGGAATACTAGTCAGTGATAAAAGAACAAACTACTGGGCTGGAGAGATGGCTTAGCGGCTAAGGCGCCTGCCTGCTAAGACTAAGAATGCTGGTTCCAATCTCCAGGTCCCACGTTTAGCCAGATGCAAAGTGAGGCAAGGGCGCAATGCTGCACTTGACCACAAGGCGGCGCACGTATCTGGATTTTGTTCACAGCAGCTGACACACTGCTGGCGCACCCATCTCTGTCTCCCTCTCCCTCTCTGTCTATCTCTCTCTGTCTCTCTCTCTCCAAAAATAAATAAATAAATAAAAATAATTTAAATTTTTTTTTAAAAAAGAACAAACTACTGAGATATGCAGCATCCTGAACGAGTCTCCAAAGATTACGGTGAGGGAGCTAGAAAATTACAAGTGCTTATTGACATTATGAATCCCCTTAGACCCCCCCCCTTCTTGTCTGACAAAATTACATAATTAGAGGATAGCTTAGTGGTGGCCAGAATTTAAAGATGGAGTAGACTGAAAGAAAGGGAGAGGAGTAAAAGGGATGGGCAGGCTGGGGCCTCCTGCTGCTGCAAATGAACTCCAGGTACATACACCACTTTGTGCCTCTGGCTTTACATGAGTACTGGGAAACTGAACCCAGGCCATCAGGCTTCATAAGCAAGCACCTTTAGCCAGTGAACCATGTCCTCAGCTCTAAAGTTCATTTCCTCATTTCCTATTTGCTGTCATACTACTGTTGTTTTTTGTTGTAGTTGTTTTGTTTTGTTTTGTTTTTCAATATAGGGTCTCACTCTAGCCCAGGCTGACCTGGAATTCACTATGTAGTCTCAGGATGTCCTCAAACTCATGGCAGTCTTCCTACCTCTGCCTCCCAAGTGCTGGGATTAAAGGCGTGTGCCATCACGCCTGGCTCATACTCTTTCTTTTTTCTAAGCAATCATAGGCACAGATGTCATATAAATCAATTCCAAAATTTAACCTACTCTATAAAGGTTAAAACCTTTAATCTCCTTAACTTAGGCCTGTTCTTTCCCTAACTATAATCTTATTACTAATGAAAATAGTTATATTAAACAGAGCTTGCTACATGGCAGGCAGTATGGTGCTCCACATGTAACAATTCACACTACTTTTATAGCAATCACTGAAGTGTAGGATGTTATATGACCCCACTGGTAGATAAGCAAACTGTCCACAGTCAGGTTGGATTTAAACCACAGCAGTATGGGCCCATAGTCTTTGGTCATTACCACTACACTATATCACTCTAATTTACAACTCGTTCCTGGCTTGAGCAGAATTATTTTTGATCATTTGTCTCCTCATGATTTGAACAGTATAAACACCAGTTCAAGTACCAGGAAAATATACAGTCTCTGATGCAAAATGAAAATATAAACTGTGGTCTAACCAAGTGTGAATACCATGAAGAAACATGGATGGATATATTTAACTGTGCAACAACAGATCCTTTAGAGCCAGCAATCACTGAGAGCCAGCATTCCCTTCCATCTTTGAGTTTTCCCATTGTTTGGGAAAAAGATGTAGAAAGAATTGACAGCAGTGGGAGGGGGAATTCCAAGCTTGAGTTCTAAGCCAAGAACCTATTTAAGGAGGTAGACAGGCTCACAGATGCCAGAGAGCAAAGCAAACTCACACCAAACAAGGAGCAGTGACTCCTCCACCAGGATGCTGCTTAACCTGCGAGCACATTTCAACAGTAAGCCAGGACCACAGGAATGTGATGCTTCAAAAAACAGATGATTAAATCTTAAACAAAAAGCCATAGGTCCTACATTCAGTACTTGTCTCGAAAATCCTTCTCTCTTTTTAAAGAAAATGCAAATTTTCTTTTATTTAAATTTAAACTAAAATGTTTATGTAAATTTAAACTACTTTTAACATATTTGGGAGGATTTTTTTTTTTTTTTGAAAAATGGTGAAAATCCTCCAGAAAAGCTCCTGAGGACCTCATGGCTCATTTGCTGCTCCCTCTGGGCTTCACTGTCTGTAGCAAGACTCTCATAAAGAAAGGCTTAGGGCTGGGGAGATGGCTTAGCAGTTAAGGGGTGTGGTAGTTTGAATAGATGGCCCCCAATATGTTCAGTGTTTTATGAGACTGTAGTTTGCATCTGCAAACATCTCTGTGTTTAGTCCTGTGAAAGCAGGCCAGCTCCTTCTGCCATTACAGAACTTCCCCTGGATCTGTAAGCTTCAATAAATATCTCTTCCTCCATAACTTTGCTTGGTCTGGAAGTCCATGTCAGCAAATCTGAAATTGTCTGCTACAAGGAGCTTGCTTGCAAAGCCAATGGACCCAGGTTCAACTCCCCAGGACCCACGTAAGCCAGATGCACAAGGCGGTACATATGTCTGGAGTTCATTTGCAATGGCTGGAGGCCCTGGCATGCCCATTTTCTCTTTCCCTCTCTTTCTCTCTATCTCTCCCTTTACCTCTTCTCTCTCTCTCTCTCTCTCAAATAAGTATTTTTTATAAAAAAATAAAGGCTTAGTACTTGTTTAATTAATGAATTAGCTCACTAATGAACCAATGTTGTCAGACCTGGAACCTCAAAATACTTATTTGAGAGAGAAAGAGGGACAGAGACAGAGAGAAAGGAAGGAAGAGAATGAGCATACAAGGGCCTCCAGCTGCTGAAAAAGAACTCCAGACATGTGTACCACCTTGTGTATGTGGCTTGTGTGGGTCCTGAGGAACCAAACCTGGGCCCTTTGGCTTTGTAGGAGAGCACCTTAACCGCTAAGCCATTT
Source organism: Orientallactaga sibirica (assembly GCA_036365145.1). Classification (NCBI taxonomy): domain Eukaryota; kingdom Metazoa; phylum Chordata; class Mammalia; order Rodentia; family Dipodidae; genus Orientallactaga; species Orientallactaga sibirica. Next base: position 5,982,283 of record JAEOAD010000048.1, read on the forward strand.
TTCCAGTCCCAATAGTTATATTTTCTTTCTTTTGCATAAATTGGGTTGGGAAATGTCTCAGCAGCTAAAGGTGTTTGCTTGTAAAGCCTGTTGGCTGGGGTTCAACTCTCTAGTACCCACCAAAAGCTGGTTACAATCTGAAGCTAAATCTACCCAGTGTGTCTAAAAGCATTGGGACTGTGTGGGTAAACCTGGTGTTTTAAGTTTAGTTAGTGATCCGTCTGTTCCCAATTAATCAAAATGTTTTCAGATATGCCAGACTTCATTTTCCTTTCCAACATTTTTTCCCTCCAAGTGCAATGGAAGGAGAATAGGAACAACATAGCTTTTTTTTTTTTTTTTTTTTTTTTTTTTTTTTTTTTTATAGGCAGTCACTGAGGGACAAAGGCCTAGGGAGATGCCACTTGGCCTGGCTTGACAGGAAGAACTCACATCTCATCCAGTCTCATCCAAGATGGCTGTAGGCAACAGTTCTAGGCAACAGCTTCCTGATTCTTCAAGTTTGGCATGCCTGGGTGAGCTGGCCCCACCACAGTCAGCCTCTTGAGTCCATCAACCAATCACGTCTCTCCCTTACACACCTGAGTCTAACGACAAGGCTCATTCTAGTTGAATGTTTAAGCCATAAATGAGACTGGCACATGTGTGTAAAGCCCTCTCTCCATTCTCCTGGTTTTTGCTTGGGGGGCATTTTCTTGATTGTTTTCCTCATGTACTTTGTTCGGGGTGCTTTTTTGCCTAGTTATATGTGTAAATTACTCTCTTGGTCGGTTCTTCATTCTCCTGACCCCTGAATCTCCTGCTTTGGTAAGCTCTCCCTCTTGCCAACCAAGAAGGGTAAGAATCTTGTTTTGGCTTGGGGCTTCCTCCTAGTCTTCCCTCTAGATCCTAACTCTCCCTAAAATAGACTTTACATAAAAATAAATAAAATAAAATAATTTCTGCTTCTGCGGAGTCTGTGTTTTCAATTCTTTGTTTTATAGGATAAGGACCCAGACGCTGGATTCTATTGGCCTGGGAGCTCCCGCATCTTTATGGAATTAAATCCCTCCCTGAACCCAAAATCCTGCATCACAATCCCTGTTATCTTTTTGTACCTCAGCACCCTCAGGCCTATTTGAACTCTCTCTCTCACACACATTATCTCAGTCTCTATCTGTATCTCTCCCTTTCTTTCCCTCTCCTTCTTTCCCTCACCAACTATTAATTAAACTAGCCCCAGATTCTAATCATTGCCAGTTTGTTTAAATGTCTGGTTTCTCCTGCCAGGACAAAAATTCCACTCTACCAAATGCTTCATTCCATTCCCATTTGCTCTAAGAGAGAGGGAAACCTTCAAGAGCCGATGTGTATCAAGGATCCTCCCATCCACCTGTGTAAATGGGACATGGATAGATTCAGAGCCTTCACTGAAAATACAGAATCACTGAAAATAAGGAATTGGCACACACATACATCACAGTCTTCTCTCTACCTTACAGGTATTGATTGAAAACAGGTATGGTGACACATGGCTTGAATCCCAGCAATTGGGAGGCTGAGGTAGGAGGATCACCATGAGTTTGAAGCCAGCCTTGGTTACAGAGTGAGTTCCAGGTCAGCTTCCACTAGCGAGAGATTCTGCCACAAAGAAATCAACAAAAACCATTTATAAGATGAGCATCATATACTAGACCTTATCCATGGGTTTGGAATAGTAAGTTGGAGGACCTCATTATCTTCTTGGGGGTTCCACAGAGCCCTGTCAATCATGTCCCATAAAGACAAAGGTAGACATCACACATGAGGACCCCACACATCTGCCCTATGTTGCTTTCGAAACCAACAGCGAATTGACTTGAGCAGACCAACTGGTGCAGTGCCTAGTACAGAGCCATCCTCCAAGAATGGTGGTTCTCCCTTCCTCCTGTCTTCCTCCACTTAAATCTAGCACTCCCTCTCTTCTACAAAATGTCTTCTTGGAATGTTTTAATTATACAAGACACAAGTTGATTGTCAGAACTTTGGTTCTTGTTTCTTTTCTCAACTTTTCCTGATAGGTTTAACTAAATCACTGAACTACTGTTAAAGCAGTCTAGGGTTTGCGGCACCCCTCACCCAAAGTAAACTTAAAGTGGCTATCAACTAGAGCCCCTGTGGGGGAAATCTGGCTTTTACCCCTTCTTCCCCAAAGGAGCCTTTCAGCCTCCACCCTGCTGGAGGACAGAGATATAGAAAATTATTCTCTTTCCTAGAAGATTACACCTTCCCCTTCCCAGAAACCAGATTGATCTGGTCTTTGCTTATCTCTCTTTTCCGGAAAAGCTGGCAAAGTGCTTAGACACCTGACAAGGGTGGGGGTGGGGGTGCTAGCCTGACCAGCTCAGCCCCATGCAGTGAATTCCCATAAAAGACCTTGATCAGAGTTGGCAGGTGGGTTTTCCCAACTCAGGACCGCCCCCTCCCTTAAAGCTTTCTTTTAGCTTTCTTTCCTTAATGGTTATTTCCCATTCCGGGGCTCTCCTCCTGCCTTAGAGAACCAACTCTTCCTTTTTCCTTCTAGTAAAGTCTAGAATAAACTCTTCCTAAACTTCACGTTCTTTGGTCTCTGGATTTGGATTTCGTTCATTGAATTCATAAGATAAGCACCTCAAGCCACTGACTCAGTGGGAGTTTTATGTGACCACGACTGTCGGGCACCCTAACTCTTGTGTTAAAGCCCACCAAAGAGCCAAGAATGGCTCCATTGCTTTTAGAGGCACGCAAACTTCCTATATCACTATCAGATGGTTACATATTTCCTGGATAATAATATTAGATTGACATAACTACTGAATCAATTCAAGTCAGAAAGAAAGGTTTATCTTTTATCATTCATTGTATTTCACTGGCAGTTCTCATGACTGCCCTAGCATCTTCCTTGTCAAGAGTCCTCTACTTTTCTTCAAGTTCTCCTAATCTTTGCTTAGGTCTCAGTCCTGATGATTTCAACTCTGGCAGCTGCTTCTTCCTCTTCCATGGGAAAATCAAAGGAACCTGAGGGGTGACTCCACTCCCCACTGTACGGTTAAAGTCCTCTTCTATGATCTGCCTATGAAACAAACCCAAGGTTTATTAATGTTTTTAAAGATTTGTAGATACTTACTCACTGATAATTGTACAGAAAATGTTCACTGATTTATTCACTGGTTGACAAATAATTTGTAAAAATGCTCAAATAAGTCTTTATGTGTCCATTTTTCATGAAAGAGGCATTAGAACAAAAATTATAACGGTCTCTAGGAGGATATTTTAACAGAGTGGGAGCCAGACAATGCTGGGTTCCTGTATGAATTCAACCTTCTGCAATAAGATACTATGAGACATTGTTGGGAAATTCAGCTGACGCCTCTGCCTTTTGATCTTGATGTCTGTATACAAGATGTCTAAATCATCAAACTCCAACACATAATTCCCAAAGGAAAACGACTACTATGTAACGTCTATAGACAATCTTGGAAAAGCATAATACAAAACTAAAATCCCATGGGAAACACACTGGAGCACAGGAACAGTGGTCTACTTCAAAGTCTCTCTCTGTTTCTTGTAATTGGCCAGCTCTGAGGCAGACTACATATTAACACTTCATGCACCCAGGGTTTAGGTCAATTTCCGCTGAAAGCAATCACTCTCAAACAAGATTCCTTACCAATTCGTTATTTTCTTCCTTCTTTTTCAAGAGAATAATTGTAGTGAAAACCATAGAACATTAGAAGTTATCTTCAGCAGATTCTAGGCTAACATTTTTTAGCCCTTACACTTAAGTTTCAGATAAATGTTTCCCAAATAATAAGCAAAGTCTAAATATAATTTCCCAATGTTATGCTGTTAAAAGTAATTTCACATGAGTAAATTTCTTAAAATTCTTAGGAGCTAGTTCCAGGATAATGCTAATTATCTTATAGCCTACTTTTTGAATTAGCTTTTATAATCATCCCCCTCCTGTAGCGTTTATTGTGACGGAAGAAACTATAACATGATAGAAAAATAAAACAAAATTCTTTCCAGAGAAAGTTTTGTGTTTAGGAGGAAAGATTTTTACAACAAAATAATAAGCCATTTGTGATGAAAAGAATTGCCTTCCTAAGAAAAGGCTATGAAGAACTTGCTGCACATGTGAAATTACGGGAGGCTAGGGAGATGGCTCCGTGTGTAAGGCACTTGTCATGCAAGTGGGATTACCTGGGTTCACACTCCCACAAACGAAAAAGAAAAATGTTGGAAGCAGTGGTGAGCTTCTGTAAGCCCACTGTGCCTGTAGCAAGATGGGAGTCAGAGAAAAGAAAATTTCCCAGAAGCTCAAGGGCCAGCTACCCTGGCAAATGGAATACTGAACAATGAAAGATCCTGCCTCAAACAAGTTGGAAGTGTGGGATCTTCTGGCAACTCAGCTCATCAACTTTAGGAGCAATATTTATCATTTACTAACAATGTTTAATAATAATTTGGATCCCACATGTGTTTAATTAATAAAAGTCCTCAATGGACTTCAAATCATATGGTATTGTGACATTTGTTAAAATACCAACCTTAAATATGAAAAAAAATTTCAATTTTATGCCATGCTTTCAGTTATGAATTTTACAGAGTAAACTTAAATTTGTGAATATTACACGGCCATGTATAAAGTTACTTCTCAATATAGACCAAGAACATGTTTAAGATAAATGTTTAGATAATTGTGTCTCTTTTTATAACTCAAAATGACCAAGTATACAAACATGATTTCTCATCTTAAAAGGGCATGTATGTTGATAAGCCATGATATTAACATTCAAGAGGTCAGTATTTTACATTCAGCAAGCACAGAGATGATAGTTGTCCATTGAAACCTTCACATTTACAAATTGTAAATTGACCTTCTAAATATACATACAGGGAATTAAATATAACTCCAAAATTGAAAGAAAATATTCCACAACTTGAATATACCAGTTACACATTTGCTTTCTAATTATAGTTACTAATAGAATAAAATTGTATTGAGGAAAATAACATGATAAAATTTGGTCATGAGGTAATTATTTTTCCTCAGAAATATATATTAGAATAATGTTGCTTCATGTTTGTTACCAACCAGTGTATTAGGAACACTTATTTCTCTTTTCAAAATCTTTAACCTTAGGATTTAATTATTCCCATCTTACAGAAAAAAGTCATTGATGGGGCTGGAGAGATGGCTTAGCTATTAAGCGCTTGCCTGTGAAGCCTAAGGATCCTGGTTCGAGGCTCGATTCTCCAGGACCCACGTTAGCCAGAAGCACAAGGGGGCACATGCATCTGGAGTTCATTTGCAGTGGCTGGAGGCCCTGGCATGCCCGTTCTCTCTCTCTCTCTCCCTCTCTACCTGTCTATTTTTGTATCTCTCTCTCTCTCTCAAATAAATAAATAATAATAAAAAACCTTTAAAAATTTTTTTTTAAAAAGTCATTGACGTTTAGAGACGTGGAGTAACCTGACAACATCACAAGTGCTAAGTGGTGCTGAGATCCTAAATCTCCCTCCAAAACTTCCAACCTCAATGGGCAAGCGGCTCTGGTTCAGATATGTTCTACGAAGACTTAGAATAATCACTGTACATTCACAGCAAAGCAGGGGTACACACACATCACCATGTTGGAGCTTAAACTGAGGAAAGACATGGAACCCTGAAATAGGGAGCTGGATGGATTTCATAAATATTCCAAAGGCTAACAGAAAAGCATTAGAAACACAATTAAAAAAAAAAAAAAAAACCTTAACCAAAGGAAGGGTACGACTCCTTACAATGCAACCGTCCAGACAGAAATTGGCCTCGATATCCATGACCCCGCAGTGCCTAGCAATACCTTTGCAAGACCCTCACAATAGGAGGAAAAGATGATGACATCAAATTAAAAGAGAGATTAAAGGAGAGAGGGAGGGAATATGACGGAGAATGGAGTTCTGAAGGGGAATGGGGGGAGGGAAGGGAATATCATGGTTTTTTTGTCTGTAAGTATAGAAGTTGTCAATAAAAAAAACTAAAACTAAAAAAAAAAAAGTCCTTGCAAGGGTGGTGGTACACACTTGTGATTCCAGCCCTCCCCCTCTGAAGGCTGAGGCAGGAAGAGCTCATGCTTGAGGCAAGTCTGGATCACATCGTGAGACCATGTCTAAAAGAATTTTAAAAAAATAATAAAAGCTTCCCTTTTATTGACAGTTAAGGAAGGAAACAGTCTTCAGAACTCAGCGTATTCACCCACATCTTCAACAACCCCGAGTGACTGGCTTTCCTTTCGTTACTTGTTCAGTACGTCTTTGATTTTTCAGGTTTCCCCTTTCGTTTGCACAGGGTCTTGCCACATGAAGGCTGGGCCTTGACGTCATGATCCTCCTGCTTCTCCTTCCTCAGTGCTGAGCTTATAAGTAAGTATATAAGCACCATCATGCCTGTCAAGGTTTATTTTCATTAACAACAAAACATTCCTGAGCCCTGGGGGGATAGTTCTTGCAATAAAGTGCTTGTTTTGCTAGTATGAGGACCTGAATTTAAGCCCTAGAACCTTTGTAACAAGGTGTCTGTCATAGTGACATACCCCTGTCATCCCAGTGCTGGCGAAGTGGAGACAGATGGATGCCTGGAGCTCACTGGCCAACCAGTTGAGCCTAACTGATGAATTGCCATCTCAAAATGAAGTAAACGGCAATACTGGAGGTTGGTCTCTGGCCTCCACATGCACATGCACGTGTGTGCATGTGCGCCTACATGCATGTACACACACACACACACACACACAAATGTGCACACACATTTTATTAAAAAGTCAACTTAGATGTTTTTCCCAAAAGCATGTCTCAAGACCAATGTATAATTAGTTCTACAAAAAATAATACAATTGAAAATAATATTAACCTCTAATGAAGGGGGATGCTTACATGAAGAGGAGCTTTGGAAGCCAGTGGGCTGGGATACTTCTGTTTCTGTCATCAGATTGCCCTTTCGTGATGCACACACATGCTCACACCCCTCAGAATGGCTTTGGCATCATTATTTGTACCTTTTTTTTTCTTTTAAAATTCAGTAAGGCTTTAACTAAAACATGGAGTGATAACTCAAGCCAAGCGAATATTTTGGAATGAAAAATTTTGAGACAAGCAAGTTAGCACATCTATGCCTAAATCATCTGGATCCTTTCTTTCAGCTTTGTATCCTGTGAAGAAGACCTGGGAGAACAGAAAGATGACATGCAAACACCCTGGTCTCTAGGGTGCTGACCTCGCCTTCCTTTACTTCCTGGGGAAATGCGGGCTTGGAAGTGACTCCCTTTTCAGCATCGATTGACTATTATGATGTCCCAGTGAGTCCCCTCTTACACTTAAGATGGGAAAAAAAGCAAAACAAACACTGTTCAAAAGCCCTTAAGAAGTGAAACAGAGAAGTGATTGTGCTTTGTTTTATGAGTGTGTCAGCCAGACAGTGAATGAAAATCTCATTTTTTTTGTTTTGTTTTTTTTTGTTTTGTTTTTCGATGTAGGTCTCGCTCAAGCTGACTGGGAATTCACTATGTGGTTTCAGGGTGGCATCAAACTCATGGCAATCTTCCTACTTCTGCCTCCGAAGTGCTGGGATTAAAGGCGTGCGCCACCACACCTGGCGAAAATCTCATTCTTTATGCTAATAGTCACCATAGCTTCACAAGGTGTACAGACAAAGGGAAGAGATATCAAATATTCCTCGATCAATAAAGTTGGAGGTGAGTTTGTGCAGGTGTATATGTGTGTGTGTGTGTGTGTGTGTGTGTGAAATTTTTTTTAATTTAATTTTATTTTTTGAGAGAGACACAGAGAGAGAGATAGAGAGAGAGAGAGAGAGAGAGAGAGGAAGAGGCAGAGAATGGGCATGCCAACAGCCTCTCAGCCACTGTGAACGAACTCCAGACACATGCCCCCCCTTGTGGGCAAGCATGGCATTGCACGCTTGCATCACTTTTGCGTCTGGCTAAACGTGGGACCTGGAGATTTGAACGAGCATTCTTAGGCTTCGCAGTCAGGCGCCTTAACTGCTAAGCCATCTCTCCAGGCCACATGTGTGTTTTAATCACCAGATTTCTAATATTGCAAGGTTCATGACTTCACTTTGATGCTGACAAGTTTCTTCTTGTCTCTGTTTTCTCTGAGGATATCACTGATTAACCATCTGGTTTTTGATCTTGGCTGTGTTTCATCACTGGGAAAAGATCTGTCCTATTACTGTGATCTGATTCTATGCTGTGGGGCTGCAAGGGATAGCATGATATGTCCAAAATCAAGCTTAAAATAAGAGGTATAAATAAAGTGGCTTTTAGGCCAAACACACCTAGAATGATTCTTAAATTTAATTTAGTCTGTCCTGTAAATGATGCCCTAGCATCTCAAACATATATATACACATATCAAATAGATATATACTATATATACATATATACATATATACATATATACATATATACATATATACATATATACATATATATATATATATATATATATATATATATATATATATATATATATATATATATATATATAACTCAGCCAGGCATGGTGGCCACACCTATAATTCTAGCATGTGGAAGGCTGATGTAGAGGACTAAAGTGAGTTTGAGGCCAGCTGGGGTTGGGGTTATAGAGTAAGTTGCAGTCTGGGATGAGTGAGGTCCTGTCTAAAAAAAAAAAATCCTGTTCATGTTCTTATGTTATGTATTGTGTATTTACAGAATGCTAACAATTCAAAAGTTTAACAGTGTGAGGACAAAACATAAGCAACAAGAGTGACTATTTAAAGAAAGCAAATTTGAAATTAAGTACTTGCTTATAAATGAACTGCCTAAGTAAGCAGCACCCAATAGCTTTCAATAATTAGAAGGCACTGCTTGGCATGGACCATATTAGGGCAGTCTAGAATTCTGATCAGTAACCAGCAACCATTCCAGACTCCTCCCTACTGCAAGAAGCTTTGTAATTTCATTTTTTTTTTCAATTAAACTGCTAGCTTGCTTTCTTCTGCTGTCCATGTTTGTCATTCTTCATGTTCATGAAATAATGAAGTCCATCCCATAAAATCAGTAACAATTCCATTTTAATAGATTTTGAGAAGCTAAGAGTGCCTGCATTTACATGGTATAGATCAAGCATTTCTCTTAATACGTAGTTAAATCCAAACTATATTTATGCCAAATTGACCTAATTTGTTTTTATTTTGAATCTTTTCTATAATTCATTTTGTTATAAGTCTTGTGACAAGAGTTTTGCTTGTTTTACCCTCATTTTCTGGAATGAACATTTGAAAGTGCCAGTCCCAAACCACTCTGCCAGCAGGTTCAAAATTAACATTGCAATATCTATATTTTTCTTAGTCCTGACTGAGATAAAGTCCTGGCATAACTCTATTTTCTTCAGTCCCAAATTCTATAGTTAACTCTTCAATTACTGCATGTTATTAGCAAGCTTCTTTTTCAGCGTAATAAAAGAAAGAGTCAAGAGCAACAGCTCCTATGTACTAATGTAATACCCAAATAAAATCCAAAACACATTCATCTACACACACACACAAACAAAGTTTTAAGTTAGGCATGCCCAAAATGGTAATGTTCCCTCAATAAGTTCCAAAATGCAAGAATGGAATAGCTGGAGGTTTCCTATTTAGCTGTTTCCAAGAGCTCTAGGTACAGATTGTTCTGCCCCATAATGTTTTAGACACAGTGTGACACACAAAATAATTATGTTCACACATAGTGCAGTCTTAGACACGATCATAAGTTTCAAAAGACTAGTCGACTAGAATTCTCCCAAAATGACACACAAAACAGTTGCATTCACTGAGTGAACCGCACTCACGGATAAAGCGTCATAAACTTACAAACAACAAAGTCAACTAGAATTCTCCCTAGGGAACGCCAAAGTAGCACAGACTTAATTTATGGTCACACAAATTATAATAGCTACATCAACAGCCTTCTTATTCTGAGGTACTTATGCCTTTTCTCTGCTAGCTAACATAATTCAAGCTTCTTTGTCATACTGCAAATGCCCAGATGGCTCCTCAGAACTCCAAATACCCTCAAACTAGCTTGAAAGACACGTTCTGTCACACAGATGATGCAGTTAGCCAAATGATTCAACAGAGCCCCCATGTCTCGGGACAGACTCTGAAGACAAAGCCAGACACACAAGCTGGAACATTTTGGAGGACCCAGTGTGCTGTTGTGAGGTGAGTAAAGTGAGTTGCTTAACGGCTCTTACTCTTCTGTTCCAAACCACACTCCCAAGGTTTTCATTCTTCTCTGCCCAAAAAGCCATTCTAAGCTCCTAAGACAATCTTCTGCTTAGGAGACATTTTTTTTTTTTTGAGATTCTTTATAGCCAAACCATAGTTCTCTATGACAAAAACACAAGGTCTCTTTTACCTTATTTCCAAAGCTTCCTCTCTTTGGGATAAGAACATTGATGGCCATTGGCTGTGTGTGGAATATAAATGACATTAGGTTTAATTCTCTTCTCTCCTTGGGCACCAGACCCCTTCCTTTCCCTCACCACCACCATTCCTGCAGAACCAAAAAGACCTCAACTAAAATTTAGGAAAGGTTAGGGGGCCAAAGTACCTAAAACCTGTTCCACACGGGTGCTATCAGGTTCCATGCGCGGTCTGCAGAAAAATAATGGCTGTCTTGGACCACGTGCTCCACGACCATGGGTATGCTCCTAACTTCCTGAAGTGCCTGCTTTCTAACTGGGTAAAAGAGCCACCCAAGGCTACTGAGATTTTATTTTAGCCATAGTTAACTATTTTTTTCCACCAGTTTTATTTCTAAAGGACTTGATTAACTACCCACTAAGACGAAGAGAGGTTCAGACCGTCTGGTCTCAACCCAGGGGACATGGGAAAATGAGAAGGTACAATGTAGGACCCATGAGAACATGATCCTGTCCCATCACCACGGCAGAGCCTGGGGCTTTTGCGTGCTGCTAGGTTTCCTCATTCTCTGTCTGGGCTGCAGGCTCCACTGCACACCCCCACCCACCACCACTTACTGGGGCACACTGGCTCCTCCCACATTGCAGCCACTCTCCAGACTGCTGAGTCTGCCCAGACACAAAGAAAAACATCACTTTAAATTCAAACTGTTGGCACCTGCTTAGAACCCTTCCAATGATCAAGTTCGACTCTGTCAAGACGTAAGTTTTCTGAGAGGAGGTCCTACCTTCGGAAGAACAGATTTTTAGGTTAATGATTGTATGCTGATGTAGAATAACTCAACAGAGAAGCGTCGCCGTGGGCCAAACTCTTTTTCGTTTCCTTGATGTTATTGAGATCCAGTATCCGGCTTCTCTGGGAGTAAGCGGCATTCATGGTCTGGGGCCTGGGGCTGATTTCAGGGCTTCACTGTGCAGCTTGAGGCTGGGGAGTCAATAAAAGATGACTCTTCCTTCCTCTTTCCTCCCGCTCCGAGGGCTCCCGATTTTCTTGTTTATATGTGTATGGAATTTGTCTTGATTTATGTATCAGTGACTTTCTCTCTGACATCTGCACTCTGGAGGCAGAGGTAGGAGGATCGTGGTGAGTCCAAAGCCACCCTGAGACTGCAGAGTGAATTCCAGGTCAGCTTGGCCTAAAGCGAGACCCTACCTCAGAAAAAAAAAAATCTCCAGAACTGTTAACATGTTCTACCTGTAATTAAAACTCTTAGGATCTAAGAATTCCTGTGTTTCAGATATGGCTTCCTATATTTTTATTAAAAAAAAACAAAGTTTTTTTTTATTTTAAAATCATTACTATATATTAAAGAGTGTTTTCTAAATTTTGTAAAAATAAAACAAAAAAACCTATCAAATAAAAAGTTTTGAGCTTGATCCCTGTCAATCAAGACAACTTGTGGGTCCTGACCCTCACCAGTCAGAAAGTTTAGCCCCAGTTGACTAAATGTTTTTTATTTTATTTTTATTTATGAGAGAAAGAGAAAGAAAATGGGTGTGCCAGGACCTTCAGCCAGTGCAAACGAACTCCTGACGCAAGCACCACCTTGTGCATCTGGCTTATGTGGATTCTGAGGAATCGAACCTGGGTCCTTAGGCTTTGCAGTCAAGTGCCTGAAATGCTAAGCCATCTCTCTGGCCCAACTAAAGGTTCTTGATACTTACTGCAGCAGTAAGTATTGCAGCAGTCGCCTAGCTAAAATCCTAGGCTCTTACAGTCCTAACAAGTCATCTCAGCCCCCTATCCTCCAAACACCAATGAAAGAGACACAGAACAATGAAGAGCAGAGAAAGGAAATTATTCAAGGTGGCAACATTTGGGAGAGGAATAAATAAACAGGCCCAGTAACCCCCAAATCTATCTTCAAGGACCTGAGCTGATGTTTAGGTTTAAATAGAGAGCATGACATGAAGGTGTGGTCCTACCTAACCCTAACCCTAACCCTACCCATCTCTGGTCTATGTCTTTTTCAGCTCCCATTTATTCTAAAGGGTATTTGGACAAGTTTTCAGACCTGTGTGAAATCTCTTCTTGAGAGACAAGTTCCTCCTCTAGCTAACAGGAGGGTTTCAGCCTTTTCTTTCCTCTCAACATGGAACTCCTGGGGAAATTCCAATTCCTTGGGGCCCGTTGTTTCAATATGCTGATAGTCAAAGGGAGGGGAACAAGTTGTCTCTGTCTAGGAATATCTGATTCCTGCCAGGATGGTTATAGACGTAGCTTTTTTCCCCATGGGCTGGTGGAGACAAGACCCTGGTTTCTGATGTGACCCCATCCCATATATTATTGTTACATTGTTCTGAAATTATGCATTAGTAAACTAGTAGGCAGATTGTGAGGAAAAAACCCATACTGCATAGGTTCATGGGAATTCTTTCAAACCAGGAGGCAGAGCTTCAGGGGAAAGGTAATATTAGGCCATTTTTATTGAATGTCACATTTCAAGGTAGAAATATTAAGAACATGGTAAGGTGGAGTTTTTGTGGTTTTCTATTTTTAATTATATTCTTAATCTTTTGTGTGTTTGTTTATTTGTATTTATTTATTTGAGAGAGACAGATGAGAGAGAAAGAAACAGAGAGAGAAAGAGAGAGAATGGGTACACGAGGGCCTCCAGCCACTGCAAATGAATTCCAGATGCATGTGCCAACTTGTGCATCTGGCTTATGTGGTATGTGGGTACTGGGGAATCGAGCCTCCAACCTGGGTCCTTAGGCTTCACAGGCAAGCACTTAACCACTAAGGCCATCTCTCCAGCCCCATATTTTTTTTTTTTTTTTTTTTTGGTTTTTGTGGTTGGATCTCACTCTACGTCAGGCTGACCTGGAATTCACTACATAGTCTCAGAGTGGCCTCAAACTCAGAGTAATCCTCCTACTTCTGCCTCCCAAGTGCTGGGATTAAAGGCATGTGCCACCAAGCCCAGCTATTCCAGCCCCATATTCTTAATTTTTAAAGTATGCATACAAAGCAATTTTCATTCTGGCAATTTCATACACATTTCTTTGTCTTTTGCTTTAGCGTGTACCCTTCTCCCACTGCCCTCCCTTCTGCTTCTCCCCTCCTCCGTGCCCTAGTCTCCTTATCCCCAATAGTCCTTCCTTCTGATTTCATGTCACATTACCCTCTTACCCCCTGTCTTAAGGCATTGTGGTTTTGCCAACCATAACAGAAGAGAATAGATGCTTGCTGACCTGGTTTGGCTCCTGCTCAGGTGTCAAGACAGCTACCCTAGACAACAGAGGCCAGAGGAGGTGTTGAGGCATGGGGCATGTAAACATTGTGCTTATTGTGCTGTACCCTAGTAGACTCTCAAAGCAGAGATTCTGGATCCTTCTACATTTTGGTTTGTACACAACAGTGACTACACTGATTTTAGAGGACTCAGAAGAAAAGAGGCAGAGCAAATCCTCAAGACGCCACTTCTTTCATTAGAAAAAAAAGCCCTCGAGGGCTAGAGAGATGGCTTAGCGGTTAAGGCGTTTACCTGCAAAGCCAAAGGATCCTGGTTCAATTCTCCAGGACCCACGTAAACCAGATGCACAAGAGGAACATATAGCTAGAGTTTGTTTGCAGTGGCTGGAGGCCCTGGTGCACCCATTCTCTCTCTCTCTCTCTCTCTCTCTCTCTCTCTTTCTCTACCTCTTTCTCTCTCTCAAATAAATAAAAAAATAAATAAAATATATATTAAAAGCTGTAAAATAAAAAGTCCTCATAAACAACGGTGGAGGTGATTATTTAATGTCTACATTTAACATGGAAAAATTTCTTCCTAAAACCTTTTAGATAGTAATTGATATCTTTCCATTTTGTTATGTGTATGGGGTATGCAAATCTATGTGGATAGATGCACATACCTTGTGCCTATGAGTGTAGAGGCCAGCGGAAAACGTTCGTGTATCTTCCTTTATTCCTGGTCTTCTGAGTGGCTGGTACTATCCTCCCACCCTGTGTCAGACTGCCTATTGTATAGCACTCTCCCCAAATTGAAACATTTCAACCTGGACAGAGGCTCAACACTTATTGTTAAGATTCAGGAAGTTCTAAAAATCATTAAGGCTCAGGAATTAAGGCTGAGGACCTTATAAGTCTCAGGTAGTTTCTGAAACAAGATATTAAATGCCCCTCCCTAAGGTTACACAAGGAGTAATAATTCCTTGGGAGAAGAGACTTAGCTACCAGTGGAACTGGCTGCAAATCCTGTAGTGGGCTCCAGATTGTAGCTGCTGTGAATAGCAGGGCAGGACGTGTGGGGGGATTTCCCATGTTCTGTGAGTAACACCAAACTCATTGGCTCATCAAGGGAGACTTTGGTGTCTTCATTTCTTTGTTATGTTGTCAGTGTTCTACCTGGGGGAGAATTGATGTGTGTTCACATTTCCCCAGGAGAAGTTGACTACAACTCCGACGAGCCCCAGCAGGTCTCCTGTTTCCATCCTGTCCCACCCAGGACTTGGGTTTCAGGCATGCCTTCTTAAGGTAGGTGCTGGGATTGAACTCATGTCCTCATGCTTGCAAAGCAAACACTTGTACATGCTGAGCCATCTCCCTAACACCCAGAATCTTTCTGATAGAAAACTTCTTTTTGTCGCTGAACAAAAGTCCTGGACAAGAAAGAGGCTGTACTTTGCCAAGAGCAGATCCCCCTTGCTATCTCAATCTCAAACTCCAACCACATAAGGTTCCAGATTCCAACTGATCTTACTTTTAAATTATATTATACTACCATGGCTAACAGACTTAGTTGAATTTCACAGTTGATTTTTGTGGTTTAAAGGTTTGTAAAAGTTCCCTGATGAATGTCTTTAAAACTGCCTTTACTGCTGGTTGGCTTCACTATTTTCCTGAGGGAAACGATGCCCTTGTGTCTTAAAGATGCTGGTCAAAATCTTGGAATTGTTCTTACTTGTTTTTCTCTAACTCAGTGCTTCCGGAAATAGTTTATAATCCACACTAAAACCTCAAATACCTCTATTCTTTAAAATTAGTGTCACCGTAATCCAAAAAATACTTGTCCATGATCATAAAATTTTGACTAAAAGATATTTAATAATAAGACTCCAACAGTGAATTCTCATGCTTTATAGAATTTTAAAAGCAAAAGTCCTATGGCATATATATGTACGCTGTATTACAGAGGAATAGAACTGTGGTGAATACCTTCTGTCATTTAAAGAAAAAGAAAAAATCTTAATCAGGGGATGTTGCAGATCTCATCTAAATGTTATTTACTTAACAGACGACTTAAAGTATGTCTAACTAGAGATAAACATGGCTCACATCCTAGCCCTTTCGTCTGTAAGACTTAAAAACTTTTGAGGGAAAACTTGTGCTGGTTTTCTTCAAGTGTCACAGAGGACTCAAGTACTTCCTATAATTCAATGCCTTAAGCAATCTGCAAAGCCAACAGTTTGTATATGTTTTTTTTTTCAAAATTTGTATCCAACAATTATTAAATAATTCGGTGGATTTCCCTCTTGTGGCAGATGCACATGTGTCCCCACATGCATGCAGGGTGTACACGTGGGTATACAGGGAATGAAAGCCATCTTTGTGTATTCATGAAGTTTCTTTTTAGTGGCTCCAAGTCTAAGGAAATCTCACCTGCGGTCAAATATTTGTACAAGCCCCTATAAGAACCAAAGGCTCTTGTTTGCTCAGGTGCTTTCCCTGGCAAGAAGAAAAAAATATTCTTTCTAAGTGTTCATAGATATAAAGGATGGCAAGAGGAGCTTAAAACAGCCGCAAGTTTTGATGACAGCATGATGACATGTGGCCCTCCACGAAAATTGTTGCAGAGTACAACTGTCAACGTGTGGCCACATTCAGGATGGATTATCATGGCTATGCTCAGGATGAATTGTTATTCAAAATACAGATTCCTATGGTTAGAATAAATGAATATAAAAAAAACACCATGAAATTTATGAGATGGACTATAAATTGACCACATTTTTACAGGGAGAAAGACACAAGAGTTCATAAATACAGAAGAGAAGCAATTAAGACTAATGATGGAACAGCTGTGCACAAAATTGTTCACTAAGTAAACTATATAAACTATATCGATTTAAATACACCTGTATGAACAATTTAATAAGGAGTGAATAAAGATGTAGCTATAAGAATGTTAATTTAAGATGTTTTTATAACAATGAAAAGCCTCTATATGCTACATCTGGAGAACTAGTTAAATGATGCTATATCTATACAATGCAACTATTTCTTAGAATACAAAAATACTTATTGAAGAAGATTTGATTTAGGTATTTTCAGCTTTTATAAAACTGGATACACAGTAAACATATACAAATAAGATACATAAAACCACCTGAAAGATACACCAAGATATTTTCAGTGGATACCAATGATGGTGAAATTCGGAAGATTCTATCTTATTTCTGGATTATTTATTATTTCTGATCTTTTAGAAGCAGATTGATTTAGTGATAAAATTCTTTTTACAATATAGACTAATAGCTGAAACCGGTTCAGCATTATTTTGGTCAACGTGTTCAAAATAAACCCAAACTTCAGGAGGTATATCAATTCTCAGAACCTCAAACGCTGTTTTCTCTTCAATCCCAAAATGCTAATTAAATAGGTTAAGAACCTTGTGAAAGTACACATAAGATGGAATGTATACGATAGGGTAATAAACTCATAAGATTCCTAACAAAGTTACTATAGAAGTCTTATCAAAGTCTATCAGGTTGATGTTCTTACCTACCTTAAATCCTTGAGCAAGACACTTGTTTCTCTCCATATTACTATCAAAGTTTTCAGGGGTGCTTTGTTTAATTGTTACTATTTTTTTTTTACATCCAATTCTGTATATGGCTTTTCAATATGTTTATAGCTTCTCGTCTGTCTTCTAATATTCCCCAGTTGACCTCATCATTATTGGTTACTACCGAGATAGCCCTGAGTTCAGGATTAAGTCATGAAAAGCCTTGCTTTTTCCTATTTGGGAGTATTATTTAAATTTTACCATACTTGAGCAGTTCTCTAATTAGAGCATTTTCCTCACTTGACCCTTAACCCCAAAGGTCATCTTACATAATGAAGTCTGCAAAGTGGAGCATTTGTCCACGGAAGCCCATTCTTGGCTCTCAACAATACCCTCCCATTGTGCAGAAGTTTCCCTTACAGAAAACGACTGCTTAGCTGTAGCTAAACACACCCGTATGCCCTTCCCCAAACACTGCTTTTAATAAATACACCGAATGGAACACAGAAAAAGTCTGTATGGCAAGAACACTACTGTGCACTTTTTTAAAAAGTAATTGACAAGAGTGTGGTTTTACTGAAAATTATAGTGGTAGAAGAGACAGATACAGAAAGAGAGAGACAGTATACTCATACATAGGTGGCCAGGTTTCCATAGACACATTCATTTACTTCCTTAATCCATTCCTTCCTTTCAAAGTAATAGAGATTTGATCTGGATCACATAGTCCCTTAGAATAGTCTATGTCTATTTTCCTTGAAGATGGATGTGGCATGTGGCCATATTTGGTTAATGGGATGCCTGGAATTCAGAGTGGAGAAGCAAATGTTCCCATTGCCCCTTTCTTCATTCCATTTCCCGGAAGATGGATGTGGAAACAAGCCATGGAAAACCAACTCTGGAGAAATGGTGTCACCACATGATAGAACTGTGGAGTCTGCGACAACTAGGGGAACTGCTCTCTTCCAAAAGAGATGAAGCTTTTGTTTAGGACTCTTATTTTGAATCTGTGTCTTAAGGAGCTGTAGCCATAGCCTCTTTCCTTCCATGACTATCCAAGTTTTCCATGCTGGCCCTCAGACATGAGGTCACAGCCTTCACCCGTGGTTCTGATAACCTCACATCATCATTGCTGTCTGGAACTACTGACTTACACTTTTGGCTGAACCATCTGGACTTTAAGGTTGAAACCTGCCATCCACTGGATTCTATTATTGCTGTTCTCAAGAAACAGGAATGAGGAGTAGATGGAAACGGGCCTGAAGAATGTGGGACCAGGGTCAGCTCAGGGACATAAGGACAGAATGAGAACGAGACATTCTGCTACGGTTTGCTGGGGATAACTACCTTGTCTTGAATCTCAGGCTGGCTCAGACATTGTTCCCCTGCTGTGTTACCCTGCTTATTCACAAAGAAATACCTGAAGCCAAATCTCCTAACTAAGAATTTGTCCAATGTTCATTTCTCATTTTTGTATATATATATATTTTTTCTTATCCATTCTTTATTTACATTTAATTAAACCTCTTTCACCCTTAAAACCAATCCTATGATTTAAAAGTAAACCTGGCCAGTTTTGTATCTCTTACTTTTGTATTTTGGAGAATAAAACAGAAGATGGTTATCAATCCATTTATATTAATTTATTGAGCTAGCATCTATCCCTATCTTTGGCTTATGAATGGAGTCATAGTTCACTACCAATAGTGTGTTATTTATCAGCTGACCCCTTGGTTATTTAGATTCATGACTCATCACTAAACACAGAGAACCTTGCATAGTATTAGTGACTTAGTGTTGTGGATGAGGTCAGCAGGGGAGGTCAGATGTCATTGGCCCAGGTTCTTGTTCTCATCAATAAAGGAATGTATGGACTGGCACATAAGACCAGCAGGCAAGAGATTTGCACAAAAGAGGAAGCATTTGAGAAAGCAAAGGCATAGATCCTGGGGAACAGCCAGGGCCACCCTGCAAGTAAGGGCTGTGGTGGTGGATAATTGGGATGTTGTTTTGGATGGGCTCAGAGATGTTAATGATAGGAAAGGGTTTGTAAGGATGTTGGTCTAGTTCTTCCTTTTAAAATAATTAAGTTATATAACAGTTTATATAGCCCTATTTTGGACATAATGTACTATTGATTTGAAACTGTAGGACATGCACAATAGGACAAACTTTCCTTTATGCTTTATCTGAAAGTCAAGCAGCACCCATAGCACAGACCAGGCATGTGCTGTGGGTTTAAAGGTGCCCTACATGCTTAGGAACTCTTTAGTTGCAGTGAAAGGTCCAGGAGAGCACCTGTGAGGACCAACTCTGATTCACTTCTGATTGGACAAGAGATAGGCAGTTTGTCTTAGTGTATGTAAAAACAAAAACAAAAATGGGGGGGGAGGATAATTGGAAAACTCCATCATCTGTACTTCCTGACTTCCTACCCAGCACTCCTCTCTCACTAGGACAAATCACTCTTGCAGGGACTCGCTGGCATTATGTGTGCGTAAATTATGTGACATCTGTGAGCCTCAGCTTCTCATTCACTTACAGTCGCACAAAACAACTTCCACAACGGAGTAGTTCAAATATTTTAGTTACTCTGGTTTAAAAAGAGAGCTCCTTCCCTGTCTTTTTCATCCTTCTGCCCTGAGTGTTCCCGCAGAGGAAACCTGTCCACATGATGCCGATTCTCCTCAGAAAAGCTTTCTGTGGTCCTGGGGCTGAGGCTTCTCGGTGATTAACGTCAGATGCAGCGGAGATCTGAGTCTTTCCTGAGTACTGCTGCTCTCCTCAGATGACTGCCAGTGGCCTGCACTATCTTACAGCGCCCAAACCCAAATTCCAAACGTGCTGACGTGGCTCCCCTTCCAGAGGAAGACGGCCTGTATCATCTAAGTATATCATGAACAGAGACCCACGGCCTCTCAACGGAAACCCAACCCAGAGGCACGATTTTTGCACATGGCAGGATGTTTTGTTCAGACATTCATCTTAACTTTTGCCTCTTGGTTTGTTTGGGGGTTTTTCATTGGCTTTGTTTAGGGATACAAATCTTGCTAAGTAACCCAGGCTTCATTTTACCTTACTGTGTGTAGCTAGGTTGGCCTTGAACTCTCTATTCTCCTGCCTCAGCTTCCTGAGTACAGGGATTACAGGTATCTAACACCATACCCAATTACCCAGCTAATTTTTCCTCTTTATTTCCAGAGTTAAGGCCTCATGTCATCCAGGCCCAGTCTGGTCTACACTTCTTTTGTAGAAAAGGATGACCTTGAACTCCTGATCCTCCTGCATGTACTTCCAAGTGCTGGGATCATAGGAGTGCTCCGTTGAGCCTGGGACAGCTTTTTGTCTTCATTACTTCATTTGAAGTGAGTCACTTTAGTGTGACTGATAGAATCAGATGCTACTGGGAGCTCACTCTGCCCTCCCATAACTTCCCCAGACCTTGTGGTAAAAAGACACAAGGTATAAAATAGTACAGTAAAGAAAAATAGGCATAGAAAAAAATTTTTATTACAGATTAATGAGGGGCACCTTCAAGAAGTGAGAGAGGACAAAAGCCAAAGGGACTATAACAGAGGAAGTCACCCCTAAGAGTGAAAGTGGACTGGGCAGTCACCAGGTTCTCAGCCTCTCCAGCCTGTGAATAGTTATTGTTGGGCTTCTCAGTTTGTATCTTGTAAATCTGTATCTTGATCCAATAAATCCCTTTTGTTGTGCTGGTTCTGTTCCTCTAGAGAACCCTGACTAATATACCATCCTACCCTTTCCTTAGATAAACACAATATGAAATGAAAACAGGAAAGTGGAAGCACCATATAATGTAATATAGTATGGGCAATAAACATAAATGTTGTTTCCTAATGACTTTCCATCTTTCCTGAGTTTATTATAAAATGGGGATTAAACTACAGAATCATTTAAGGACCATGTGAGTTAGTATTTCCTGATGTTAATAGCACAGTTTTGGCATACTGGTCAATAAGATGAATTTTGTAATTTATAGTAGATTGTAACTCTCAAAATAGTGTAGCCATTGAATGCACCACTTGTATGAATGTAAGTCATTTTTGAAATAACTTCATGGTGTTTTTTTTTTTTCAAGAAAAAAAGCACTGCGGGCTGGAGAGATGGCTTAGTGGTTAAGGAGCCTTCCTGCTAAGCCTGAGAATGCCTGTTCGATTCTCCAGGTCCCACGGTTAGCCAGACTCAAAGTGATGCAAGGGTGCAATGCTGCACTTGACCACAAGGGGGTACATGTGTTGAGTTTGTTCACAGTGGCTGAGAGGCAGCCAGCATGCCTATTCTCTATCTGTCTCTCTCTCTCTAACTCTCTCCCCCCAAAAAAAGAAAAGAAAAGAAAAGAAAAGAAAAGAAAAGAAAAGAAAAGAAAAGAAAAGAAAAGAAAGCACTGCATGTTTTAAAAGAATACTTTCCCTTGGAGAGTACTAATCTGAGTAACAGAGTAACAGAAGAACAGTAGTCACCAAATTGTTTCCTTGAAATGAATGAGTAATGTAATCTCTGCTATCCTCTATTAGAAACCACTTTCCCTCTAAGCTTCTCATATACATGAATATACAAGGGAATCAAACCAAATATAATACATTGTCCTTAGAAATGGTAAGACATAGCTTATCTGATATAACTTAATTCTGCAGAAGGAATTATGCCCCTCTATTTAAGGAAATTGTTCTTATACTTATATTAAGTTAACCATGTTCACTGCTACATCCATTGAACAGCTTACCTTATTCTTGACTACTTCTAAGCATATCAAGAAAAGACAGGCCTATAGATTCATACTTTGTCAAATTTGACTCATGGAGAAATGACCAAAGGTGTGGGGTAGTGGAGTTTATCAGAACAGAAATGTTAATAAAGGATAGACACTGGACAGAAACATAATGAACACATTCTTAGGTTGTTAGGCACAGGGAAAGAATCATTGAGAGAGAGAAGAGAAAGAAGGAGAGAGAGACAGAGAAGTATATGCCTAAAAAGGTCTGGACTCCTTTTATAGCAATCAAAAGAAGTTGTCTAGCCTGTCTTTAGAGATATTGGAGTGGGCTTGTATTTGAATAGAGTTCCAGAAGGCAGCTCCCTATCTGTAGTTTCTGAGACTGCCATTTGGAGTAAGGCACCAGGGCCATTATGAGAAAGACTCGAGTGTTTGGATAAGACATCACAAATCGCTGAGTCAGGCTGGAAGCCATTAGGCTCTATCTGCTACAGAGGAGAAGTTTGCTTTTTATTTTTGCCCTCTTTGTCTCTACAACTGTCTTCAGTTATTCTAAATCTGCATACAGGCTGTTTTTCTGGTAAAGTAAAACAGATTTTTAACAATGTTAATAAACTTCTTTGGCCACGAGCTGCCTAAATTTCTGAGCCTGAAGAACAAAATGCTTTTGGAAAAAATATTTTAAACCAACTTGGCCTAGCCCATCTCAGTTTCCCACTCTTCCCCAACCACACTGGAAAGCAGTTTTCTGATGTTCCCTTATAAAATGTCATATGATCTTGAGCTACAGCAATTCTTTTTTTAAAAGCATTTTGATTTTTTTGTTTATTTATTTATTTATCTATTCATTCATTCATTTATTTATTTATTTGAGAGCAACAGAAAGAAAAAGAGGCAGCTAGAGAGAGAGAAAATGGGCACGCCAGGGCCTCCCACCACTGCAAATGAACTCCAGATGCATGCACCACCTCATGCATCTGGATTACATGGTTCCTGGGGAATTGAGCCACGAACTGGGGTCCTTAGGCTTTACAGGCAAGCGCTTAAGTGCTAAGCCATCTCTCCAGGCCCAGAGCTACTGCTATTCTTTACAGCCAGGTCTGGCCTAAAACTTCTTCCCCATTTCCATTCTTCTTTCTCAATGGTGATGATCTCATGTTGCTTTAGAGAGAAAAACAAGGCCACCCGCTGAAAATATTGTGAGACTCTCATTTAGTACCCCATTTGTTCCTCCATCTATCTTCTCAAAGAGTATTACAGTCATTTATTAGCTGTCTGTTGAATGTGTAAAAGACAACAAAAAAGTATTTCTCAGTAAAATAAGGGAGTCATGTCTATATTCAAGGAGCTATAGTCTCCCAGAAGAACTTCCTCACATACCAAAGTACCTGATAGAGAATACAGAGAGCCCTGAGTATCATTCAGAGAGGACCGTCATTGATAAAACTGAGTACAGAAAGAACACAGCCAGACTGTGTACAATCTGATATCTAACTGCAGTTAGGGGTTAAGCAAAAAAAGAATTGAGAAGATGAAGGTTTCCCAGAAGAACTGAGAACTTGAACAAAGAAACAGAGGTTTAAAAAAAAACTTACAAAATGTGCAAAGATACTGTAATGAGTACAATGTTTTTTGGCTTTTCTGGTTCAGAGGAATTCTGAAGGAAGAACATGAGAGAACCTAATGAGAAAGACAGATTTGGTCTTTTATGCTGGCCTAGATTGTGTAGTTTATTAACATGAAAATGGTGAGCCACTAATGAGTTTCTACTAGTCAAGGGTGTTTAGTAACATGAATCTGGCAAATATATCTAGAATGAATTGGAAGGGAAAAAATTAAGTCATATATTGGATATTTGCTTTCATGACCTAAATGACAGGCACAGGAAGCTGGAAAGAGACTGTCAGAATGAGATAAAGCAGACAACACAGATGAGAGAGAGGGTGTGCGAGAGAAAGAGAGGTACTTCCATGCTAAACTTGTTATTCTTCTTTTATTTGAGAGAGAGAAAGAGGCAGAGAGAGAAAGATAGAGAGCACATGGGTTTGCCAGGGTCTCCAGCCATTGTAAACAAACTCCAGATGCATGTGCCCCTTTGTGCTCATGAGTGGCATCTGGCTTACGTGGAACCTGGAGATTTGAACATGCATTCTCAGATTTCACAGGCAAGTGCCTTACTGCTAAGTCATCTCTCCAGCCTTTGAGTTATTCTTTCAATTTATTTCATAGGGTAATATTGATACTGACTTCTGCCATATTCTGATATCTAAAATGAAGGGAAAAATTGTTAGTTTTTAGAAAAACACTACAGAGAAGGGTGATACAGAAACAGCTCAGTATAGTGGCACACCTCTCTAATCCCAGCACTCAGGAGACTGAGTCAGGAGGTTAGAAAGTTCAAGGCCAATCCTAAAATCCAGTTTCTAGTTTCACACATAATAAGGTCTCTATAAAAGGTTACTCTGCTTACAATGTGAACAATGAACTCAAAATATTTGACATGCATATATGACTGATAGAGATGAGAAACGAGGTAGATTATTATTATTATTATTTGTTGTTGTTGTTGTTTTGTTTTGTTTGGTTTGGTTTGGTTTTGTGGGTGGCTAGTTAAGGACACAGGCACGGAAGAATAGATACATCAGCCTCACTTGACAAGACAAGAGGCAACTCCACTCCAAAGATAAAGCTGACTCCTCAAGATGGCTCAGTAGCAGCCTCCTGATCTCTCCACATCCTGGCTCTTCCTCCTGGAGATTCGTGGTGAGCTCTTTCTTTCTGCGTTCTTCTCGCTGAACCAACAACCAGTGGAAGTCATCTATATACATTTAAGCTTAACCAATAATGTTCATCCCAACGTGATGTCTAATTTACATATGGGCCAGGAAAGACTTGTCCTCAGTACATAAAAGCGCCCCCCTCTCAGTTCATACCTCAGTGGATACCTATTTTTTCCAGAATCCCTCTCCATTACAGAGAATGTTTAGGTTGATACCAATGGCTTTGGAGCCCTTGGGGCTCCAAAATGGCAGATATTTTATAAGTGCAGAACAACATGGGGTCAGGCTGGTTCCCATTTCCTTAGAAGACGTGAGGTCTGGCTGTGAGCCAAGTGGGGGATCAAATCCGGAGTCCTAAAACGGCATGGGAGCATAGCCTGCATCCCCTGAAGACCAATCCAAGGACAAGGAGGGAGAGAAGTGGGAGAGACATTAAAAAATAAAACCGCATCCCCTTTCACAGTCAACGGCAACCAGGTTGGGCACTCCTCCCTATTGCTGAGCGAGCTTTTGTAGCAATAAACACTTGCTCCCGTCTTGCTATGTCTGTCTCCTCATCTCACAGGTATCACTTTTATTTTTGCTTCAAGTAAGATGGCTTGTTTTCCCTTCTGCCTGTGTTTGTCAGTCATTCTTAATGAAAAAACTGGTAACGTGCCTTTCAGAGAAACTAATAATGCAGGATTGATCATATCTTTGAATCCAGGCTCAACAAGTATACATACCAAATGATAAAATACGTAAACCTTAGATAAAATTGAATAAAGTATAGTAATAAAACTACCAAATTACTAATTTAAAACAATACAAAATTAAGCTGCAGCGGTTTGAATTCCCAGCTGATGGCAATTTGGGAAGTGAAACCTTGCTGCAGGACGTTTGTCACTGAAGGCTGGTTTGGGGTGGGGGCGTTTGCCCAGTTCTCCTTGCCAATAGTGGCTCAGTTCTTGCTGCTATCTGCCAGCTGCTATGGCATGATGTGATGTCCAGACTGTGCCACCCCTGCCATGATGAAACTTCCCTTAAGACTATAAGCCAGAATAAACCCTTTCCTCCCGTCATCTGCTATTTGTCGAGCATTTTGTTCTCACAAGAAGGTAGCTACAACATAAGAATTCTATTCTTTGCAAACACTGCACTTTAGACGTGGGTTGGGAAGTTCGGCTATGACAGAAGTACAATGGGGAGAACAAACAGAACATGAAAATGTCAGAGTTCCTACTCTAGAATTACATTCCATCCCATAAAATGAACATAGAACATTTTTGTCAAATGTCAGCCTTGTATATAAGTTTAAATTATTATGACGTAGGGAATTGTAGACATTGAACACTAAAGCTTCCTTTTAAGTATTGCATTCTATTTCTTAAGATTTTTAACATTGCCTCCTTCTTTATCCATTTATTGTCAGGTTCAGGGTTCGATATAGAGGGTAACTGGAGACACACTGATTCTTGGGCCGAATACTTTTATTTAACAGCTGGAGAAACAGATAGGATATGATGCAATAGAGAGAGGGGGTAGTTCTGGAAGCTTGGGTAAGGACAGAGGGCATTTGAAAGGACATTGGAGACAGGAGGTGGGGAATTACACTTCAAGGCAGGGGCCTGACAGGATGTGACTACGGTAGTACTTGGAGGAGGTGGTGTGCCCTCTTCTGGGCTCGGGTCTTCCTAATTACCATACAGGAAGTGTTTTCCAAGTCCCAGGCCTAATCTAATCATGGTCAGGTGAGAGGACGGAGATACGGAGAGGAGGAGACAGCTCTGGAACTCTTAGAGTTATTATAATTGAACTTTAACTTCTTGTATAAAATGAAACTACATGATTGTATTTTTAACAGAAAAAAAAATAACAAGGTTTGACTAGGAGCTAATTCTCTGAGGTGTGACCATCAAGTTCCTTTCCTGACTACATTCTCTGCAGGTGTCCTATGTAGCAGCCTCAGGTCCAGCCTCTCCTATGGCTTCTTTGTCTCCCCATGGCCCCCAGACCCTCGCTTCCTGCCCTTCCCGTGTGCACTGTTCACAGGGCGTCAGATCTGGGCCTGGAGAGTTGGCAGCTCTTAGTCAAGGGCCTCAGCCCCAGCTCAGAGTATGTAAGCTGCTAATTTACTACATCAAAGAACGGAAAAAGCCACAGGCCATGCCCCTCATGTTCCGCATCCAAAGTAAGTATAGAAGAATGCAGGGAGATGACTCAGAGAGTGCAAACTGCAATCATCTCATTATGAACTAACAAAATTGATTGAGTGGAGAATTTCCTTTCAGGGATAAACAAGGATTTGTTTAAGTGCAAACACCCCTGACAAAAACAATGTGACTTCTACTTCAGAAAAAAGAAAGGGCATTAAAAATGTTGGATTCTAGAAGTACTAATCTAACAGGAAGTGGAAATTGGTGTCCTTCTTAATCACTGAAATTCTGTGCAAATAAGCATAGATGTGATGAGTTTCTATTTATGACTCGGGACATCATCGACGATGACATATTTGGGCAAAGACAACTGTGTCTGGTTGAGATAGAGCCACAGTAGGTGCTAGCAGCACATCAATTGAACTTGACATGTCCTGATTGTGAAGCTCTTTTCTTTTCCCTCACTTAATTTCCATCTAAGTAACTATGAAAAAAAAAAAAAGGAAACCGTGTAAACAGTTTATTCTAGATCACTTGTAGGGAATTTGTCTTAATGATGGTTGTGCTCATTTCATTTGCCTCATGAAATACAATAGTGATGTTGGAGGAAGAACTGTGTGGTCAGGCCAGCTTCAGCCATGATGCCTGTAGGTGTAATTATATTTTCTTGTTTGAAATCCATGCTATTACGAGTTCATTGCATGCACTGCTGCGAGCAATCATTGTTCAATGTCTCCAATAGGGTTTTAATGAGACACATACTTCTGTTACCAGAAGGTTTTCTTTCCAATTGAAGTCAGCATCTTCTGTTTCTGATCTGCAATGTGAGAAAATGAAACGTCGCGGAAGGTCCTAGATGACGTCATCACGTCAGGGGCTGATAATAGATTTTTCCTAGACTGAGGCTATGAACTGAAGCCCTGCCCAAAACAGAACAAAACAAAACAAAACAAAACACCCCACAAAGCCTCATCTCTGTGAATGATTAGGCTGGTTGACCATGATCGCGAAGAGCTGGAATGCTTCCTGTCTGGAGCCAAATTATCCCGTGCTATCTTTAGCCCTCTTAGTAGCCATTCATTGCCCATTTCTACGTTTGACCCAACATCCTTGTGACTATTAGGTAACTTCACTTATTAAAATGCACTAACAGACCACTAACCCCACCAACCCAAAGGCTAAGAATGTCCTCAGACAACGGGAGCAGAGATGTCACAGCTGTGTGAGACCCTCCTTCTGATGTCCCCACAAGCGGATTTGAAAAGTGCCTTGATGCCTATGACTTCTTTGTTCTGTAAGTACAAAAGCTTTAAGAAACAGTTGCCCATTTGGGGTAACCTGTATCCGTGTTCCCAGGCCAAGGTCACTCATATTTGAGTCTAGAATAAACTATCTCTGAGTCCCTTTGAGGTAACTTTAAAAAAATCATTCTGAGTAATAAAAGGTTAATATACGATATTATCATATTAAAAGCAAATTACCCCTTATAAATGTGTGTGCGTGTATATGTGCCATGCTGCTCGCGTGGATGTCAGAAGACAACTTGTCAGTCCTTTCCATCCACCTTCCTTCACATAGGGCCCCTCCTACTACCACCAAAAATATCCCTAAAACTTGTTAAAACTAATAAATTTATTAAAGAGACAAAGGTATCAAAACCATTATGCTTTGGTCACTGTAACTCTGTAGTAAGGTAATATGATACCTCTTGTTTAATTCTTTTTTCTCAAGATGGCTTTGGATATTTTGGATGTATGTTTTTTATATGAACTATAGAATTATTCTAACTTTATAAACATTCTTGCTGGTAGTTTGGTAAGGATCATATTAAATGTAGATTGCTTTTGGTAATATAGACATTATAACCAATTTGATTCCTCCGGTTTATAAACATGTGAATACATTCACATGGATAGCCTCCTTCTTGTGCTCCCCCCTCCAAAGGGACGCTCCCCTTTGGGGAACGTGGGTCGTGCATTGTGGGGGTAGCCATCAGTTATGTGGAAAGGGCAATGTCTCTATGCATAATGACCCAACTTGTGGCTCTTTCCGCCCCCTCTTCCGCAAATTGCCTTGAGGCAAGTAGGGTTCATTTTAGGTCTGGAAGCGAGCATTCAAATGGGCTCCTCCCCATCCTTGGATGATGATATTATTATTTTTACCTCTTCTTCAGTGTTCTCTGAGCCTTAGTGGGTGTCATACAGATGTCTCATGCATAGCACTCAACTCTCACTTTTTCTCAACACTTTGATGAGTTTTAAGTGTCACTAGTAATTCACTATCATATGTCAAAAGAAACTTCTCTGGACAAAAGTAAGATCAGGCCTAACCTATGGGCATAAACATAAATATTTGGAGGGCAATTTAATGAGTGCAACATACCCATCTAGCTAAACAAAGGCTGTAGCTTTCCCCTGAGCACCTATAACCTTCTAACCCATGGACTTTTGACTAGGATTTCTTTTTCTTTTTAATTTATTTTGTTTTTATCTGATATATACATAGAGAGAGAGAATGAGAGAGAGAATAGGCACACCAGCAGCCTCTCAGCCGCTGTGAATAACTCCAGAAGCATGCTTCCCCATTTGGGCAAGTGTGACATTGCACCCTTGAGTCACTTTTTGCGTCTGGCTAAACATGGGACCTGGAGATTGGAACCGGCATTCTTAGGCTTGACAGGCAGGCGCCTTAACTGCTAAGCCATCTCTCCTGCCCTGACGAGGTCTTCTTGACTAGGTTTTCACTATCAGACATGAATTTTCTCCTGTGTAAGGACCTCAAATTCAATTAGAGAGCAATTGGTTACTTCTGTAGCAGTCATACCACTCTTTCTCATCTTGCCTGCCTGGCTATTTGTGTAGGTCACAGGATCCACTGCCAGTGAGATTGCTGAAGCCTTTTCTTTTCTAGAAGCTGACATTAGTACCTCCAAGCATTATGACAGCTAGCTATCAGGGAGGGCAAGTGACATTTTTTTTTTTTTTTGTTCTTTGAGGTAGGGTCTCACTCTGGTCCAGGCTGACCTGGAATTCACTCTGTAGTCTCAGGGTGGCCTCGAACTCATGGCAATCCTCCTACCTCTGCCACCCCAGTGCTGGGATTAAAGACGTGCGCCACCACACCCGGCTACAAGTGACATTTTTGATCACAGAATAACATGCCATATTTATTTCCAACAGAGACCCCCTTCATTTTTAGGAGAATCTTGGGTCCAAAGAAAGTCAGAACTAAAAGTGGCATTGCTGAATTCTCTCATACAAAAAGTCAAATAAATAAATTGCCATGATTTGAAAATCTCTTTCCTCAAAAAATGGAATGTGGTAAGGGTCCACATTATCCTTAACAATCAAAATTCCAGTGTTTGAGAAATCTTCAGTTCTGCCAAGTGAAAGTTTCCCCCTCTTGCAACCAGAATCCCTGGGTATAACACAACAAACAACCTCAGGAGGACACTGTCAAGTGGGTAGACTAAGGCTGACCATCCTGAAACTTAAGGATCTGTAAAGCGGTAGCCAGTTCCTTGGGTTTCCTTTCTGACTCTCATGTTCCCAGTGCATCATAGAAATCAAAGAAAAGGTTCATAATAGCTTTTAGCTTAGATCTTGTCATGCTCACACACACACACACACACACACACACACACACACACACAACAAGGCAAGGATAAAGTACCATTACTCCAATGACACATCAGAAAAAAAAATTGAGAAACTATATCTGCTCTTCTGTTAAGATCAAATGGCCAAGATGGAGAATGCCATTCCACTGCACAGCCAACCATGTGACGCAGGCTAGACAACCCCTTCAAGTTGGGAGCTAATCTCTGGAAAAAGTGTGTAGTGCTTCCACTTCCAAGTAATGAGTAATATTGGTTTGGTTTTCATCAGAGAGACTGGCAAAGAGAGAAGCTTCTGTTTGGAGCCTTAGTATTTATGGAATTTCTTGTCAGTTTTGCTAAAATTTCCATGGCATGCTCTTACTCTTACTGCTATTCAAGCTGGGGCTGGTGTGTTCTTTTCTATTTATGGAAATTATTATATTTCTTCTCATGATATGTCACAACATCACTGTTGTCATTTTAGAAATGTATCATACTGTTTTAAATCGTATCTATTCACTTCAACCTTTCTCACAGATATTTCAGTCAGTCTGAAGGTGATCTTGAAGTAAAAGGCAGAGGAGTGCCCTGTCTCCAAGAAATCGCCCCACCTTGTAGCCCTGCAATACACACTGAAAAAGAGTAGCCCAAGGGAAGAATAGGTAGGTACTTGAAGAGTAAGATATCATGAAAGAGGCCTGGAGAGATGGCTTAGCGATTAAGCGCTTGCTTGTGAAGCCTAAGGACCCTGGTTTGAGGCTCGATTCCCCAGGACCTACGTAAGCCAGATGCACAAGGTGGCACATGCATCTGGCGTTTGTTTGCAGTGGCTGGAGGCCCTGGTGCTCTCTCTCTCGCTCTCTCTCCCTCTCTGCCTCTTTCTCTCTTTCTTTCTGTCTGTTTCTAATAAATAAAAAAATTAAAGATATCATGAAAGCCAAGATGAGGGATTTCTAGGAACAACTAATCTAATATGTAAATGTGTTAAGTACTGCAACGTGTGGTCATAGGTATATGTATATTAAACATAAGCATAAACTAGATCAAGAAAGGATATGAGATCATAAAATTTTGTTTTCAGAGCTGGGCGTGGTGGTGCACGCCTTTAATCCCAGCACTCAGGAGGCAGAGGTAGGAGGATCGCCATGAGTTCGAGGCCACCCTGAGACTACATAGTTAATTCCAGGTCAGCCTGGGCCGGAGTGAGGCCCTACCTCGAAAAATAAAAATAAATAAATAAATAAATAAATAAAATTTTGTTTTCAAGTTGAAAAATATCTAATGTCTAAGAAGATGTAAGGAACTTACAACTAAAATGCTTACTTAGCACTTATTACACAGAAGACATTGCTATGGAAGATTACTTTTTAAAGATATACAGAATTTTACAATGTAGGAGACCCTGCTCCTGCCTTTTAGGTTGTCATGTTATCAGTGGTCACAAATAGTATGAGAATAATTTTTGTGTGAATTACAGTATGCTCTATGAATTAAGCTTTGTGTTATCACTATATTATGAATTCTCAAAATCATTACTTTCAACTGATTAATGTCTGACTTTTCTCAATCTCAGCATGAAAGTGGATATTTGCTATGACATTTGACTTTTACATACATTTTGCTCTTTGTGGTTCTTGGAGCAGCAATTAATTATATATTCCCTCTCCTTCCTTTAGACCCCCCCACACACAGCTTCAATCTGAGAATAAAGAGTTTGAAAATGTCATCTGTTTTTATCATTTCTTATTTATAGCAAGTACTATGAATAAGATATTTCCTTATCCTATCAGCATATTTAGCTTACTATATTTTGAAACAGGAGTTATCTTTGGATGTGGTCCAAACAGACCCCATTTAAAATGTCATAGAGCACCATGGTTTCCTCTTCAATGCTCCCTGACTGTATCTCATTTCATTTCAAGAGTTCTATGTGTACTGGAGAGATGGCTCAGCAGTTATGGCACTTGTCTGCAAAGCCTAAAGACCCAGATTTGATTTCTCAATACTCACATAAAGCCAGATGCACGAACTAGGTGGCACATGCATCTGGAGTTTATTTGCAGTGGCTAGAGTCTCTGGCATGCCTATTCTCTCTCTGTGTGTCATAAATAAATAAAATTTTCAAAAGGCTTCTATCTGGTGTTCTATTGTGAAATGATACCACACAGACTCTTCTTTCATAAGTGTTAGTGACTAAAGATAACACAGTACACAGAGTAGGAAAAATACAAACATTTGCCTTATGTTTCAAGACCTCGTACAAATCAGCCCCTGGCAATTCTTTCAAAACATCTAAATCATAAGCGAAATGCACGAATGGAAACAAAGAGAGGGTCTTTGCTGGGAGAACTCTTCAAAAGAGATGTGAGAAACTCAAAGGTAAATTGAACGCCACTCTCGAAAACGATGTTGGAAAGCAAGATCTACACATGAACTGTAAAGAAGTGGCTTAGGTCGATGATGCGAGTGTGGAACTTTATAGAGACAGAATAAACCAAGGACTGCACATAGAAAATACCAGGGAATATGCATCAGGGCATCTGGTTGATTGATGATGGTGGCAAGAACTTGAGAGAGAAATGGACAGCCCGTGTCTGTGATGGTGTAGGCCAGGCATGGTAGCGTAAAAGAAAAAGACTGAGTTAATTTTCAGAAAGTACAACGTAAGACTGTAGCATAGTTTTCTGAGATCTGTGACCTTTCTCCATGAAATGAGCTCAAAAATGTACACATTAGACAATTGACAGTAAAGTGTTGAAATTTTTGTTCATTTTTTGAAAACTTCAGCAAAATTGACAAAGCTTTGGGTTAAATGAGAAAGAAAAGAGAAGATCCAAATAAAATCAGAAATGAGAGAAGAAACACTAAGATTGATATCATAGAAATAAAAAGAATCATCAGAGTTCTATGAAATATTATACACTAAAAAGTAAAGGCCAAGAAATAGATAAATTCCTAAAACAAATAACCTTCTAAGACTAAGACATGGAGCGAAAATCTGAACCAACTTAAAATTAGTAAGGATCAAATCATAACACAATTTTCCCATAATAGAATATCTCAAGCCTTGGAGCTGGGTAGATGGCTCAGCAGTTAAAGGCACTTGCTTGCAAAGCCTGCTGGCCTGGGTTTAGTGCTCTAGCACCCTTGTAAAGCCAGACATAATATGTGGCACAAGCACCTGGCATTTATTTGTGGTGGCAGGAGACCCTAGCAGGTACATACAAACACAGACAAATAAATTAGTGTGCAAATACATTAGAATTTATCTTAAAGAAGCAAAGCTCTGGTCCTAATGGCTTCGCCGGAGAATTATGCCAAGATAAAGGAAAATTAACACCATTCCTTCTAAAATCCTGCAAGCAATTAAAGTAGGAACTAGTTCAAATTGATTCTATGAAACCAGTACAACCTTGATATCAAAATCAATGATACATAAGAAAGGAAAACTGAAGACCTATATCCTTAATGAATATCAGTATAACTATCCTAGCATATGTTCATACAGAAAAGTCATTTGACAAAATCCTACAGTTTTCATGGTTAAAAACAATAAAGTAAAAAGGCATTCAGTGAAGCAGGAGTACAAGGAAATTGCTTCAACATAATTAAAACTATGTATGTAAGCATTCAGCTAACATGTTCAATGACAAAGGTTTAAACCTTTCCCTCAAAGATTAGAAGCAAAGTAAGAATGTTCCTTATCAATACTTGTTTTACCTCAGTACTAGAAGTCCTAGCCAAAGCAATGATATAAGAAAAAGAAATAAAAGATACCAAAATAGGAAAACAAGAAGTAAAATTATCTCTTTTCAGAGGATATGATTTTACACGAAAAACCCCTATTTCTATCTCATAAACATTTACATAGATAATACACACACAAGGTTAGAACTAATAAATAAACACAGCAAAGCTGTAGGATAATAAGTCAGTTTGGAGAGATGGCTCAACAGTTAAGGTGTTTGCCTACAAAGCCTAACAACCTGGGCTTGACGCCCAGATGCACAAAGTGGTACATGCATCTGGAGTTCATTTGCAGTGGTTGGAGGCCCTGGTGTGCCCATTACCCCCTCTCTCTCTCTCTCTCTCTCTCTCTCTCTCTCTCCACACACACACACACACACAGACATATATATATATCCATCTCTCTCTCTGCATGCAAATAAATAAATAAACATTTGAAAAGTCATCGGTTTTGTTTCTATATACAAACTATTAATAATCTGGAAGATAAGTAAATAAGCCCATTTCTAAGAGTAGCAAAAATAACAAAATGTTTACTAATAAACTTAATCAGGGAAGACTTGTACATGGAAAGTATTAAAACAATGCTGAAAGAAATTGAAGATATGGGGCTGGGGAAATGGTTCAAGGGATTTGCTTGCAAGGCCTGTAGGCACGGGTTTGAATCTCAAGTGCTCTCATTAAAAAGTGCATGTATCTGGTGTTCATTTGTAGTGGCAAGAAAGCCCAGCATGTGCACACACACACACACACACACACACACACACACACACACACACACACAAAAACAAATAAATGATACAAATAAATTAACGTTTGGATTGGAAGAGCTAATTTTATTAGAAATGTCTATATTGTTACCATGTTACCAGTCAGCTGGCTTGGGTTTCTTTTCCTTCTTTTATTTATTTATTTTTGTTTGTTTGTTTGTTTTTGGAGGTAGGATCTCACGCTAGTCCAGGCTGACCTGGAATTCACTATGTAGTCTCAGGGTGGCCTCGAACTCATGGTGATCCTCCTACCTCTACCTCCTGAGTACTGGGATTAAAGGTGTGTGCCACCACACCAGGCTTTATTTATTTATTAGAGACAGAGAAAGGGAGAGTGAGAATGGGCATGCCAGGGCCTCTAGCCACTGCAAACAAAGTCCAGGCATGTGTGCCCCCTTGTGCATCTGGCTTATGTGGGACCTGGAGAATAGAACCGGGGTCCTTAGGCTTCTCAGGCATGTGCCTTAACTGCTAAGCCATCTCTCCAGCCCTTGGGTTCCTTTTCTCTATCAGAAAGAAATTTTCATTGGGCAGATTTGCATCTTACGGTGTTTGATATCAGTGAATGGTGGCAGCAGGCAGGAAGGAGCATCAACACTGAACACCCTCTAGTGTTATGGCTCTTATCTAGGCTTAAAGTGTGGATACCCTGGGCCCATATTACTGTTCCTGTTACAGACCTGGGAAGTCAGGATTCCTCAGCTTTGGAAGCAGTTAATGTTACATAGCTCCTGGTTCTGGGATGTCTGACTCTCTTGACTCTAAAGACTATTCCGGTGACGAGAGCTTACAGTTTTGAGAAGGAGTCAGGTAGCTCTTGCAGGTAGTGAGGGTGACTGGGCTCTGGAAGTAAGAAGCAGGAATCTTTGGGCCTATCCTTGCAGTCTGCACTTGCTAGAGATCAAAGGATGACCTGGATTCTTATCTCTTACCTGGATCTGCTTTTCCATAAGCAACCTGGGTCCCTCCTGGGAGGGAGGTCTCTGCTAGAATTAAAATCTAATCTTAACATGGTGGTTGGACAGGCTTAGACCCCAGAACTTGGCTGGTCTCTTCCTGAGATAGGCTTTTGCCATAACCAATCAGCTGTCTCTCTGGCTCACCTGAACGGAGGGTAGCTCCCACCACCATAAGGACATGAATACAAGGTCTCTGAGCTGCCAGGTCACTTGGGAACTTCCAACTGCTGGTGAGTTTCAGGGGAGAGCCCCCAGCCCTTACTTCCACGTGGGCTCCTTCTCCACAGGGCAGGAGCTCTTTGAACTCTCTTTTCTGTCCTTCGCATGGGTTTTCCAGGTCCTTGGTTCTGTACTTCCCTAACTGTATTTCCATAAATAAACATAATCATCTAATAATTATCCTTCTCAGTCTTATTTTATTCAATTCATTGCTTAAAAGTAGACATGAACCTAGGGATTGGGGTTCAAGGACTTTCCTGAACCCCCAGCTCCCCATTACAGTTTCTTATCTCTGGATCTTACAGCATTCTATTCCTTTTTAGGCTAACTTCTCCATCCTCTTCACATCCGCCATCCCTCTTTTCATGAACTGTCCATTCTCTCTTGTCCATGCCCTGTTCCACTCTCTCTTGTCATGCCCTGTCCACTCTCTCTTGTCCATGCACTGTCCATTCTCTCTTGTCATGCCCTGTCCACTCTCTCTTGTCATGCCCTGTCCACTCACTCTTGTCCATGCCCTATCCAATCTCTCTAACTAAACAGCCCCTCTTCAGCTCCCTCGCTTCTTTTACATCAAGCTCCCAACTGCTCAGCTCACTGCCACTTGTCACATCCCCGCCTCTTTGGTTGCTGTCATTCTGTTTCTGCTGCTTCTTTCTGCATGTGACCAGCTCAGCCCACTCTACTGAAGTAGATTTAAAAAAAATAGTGAAACTGTGTGTGTGTGTGTGTGTGTGTGTGTGTGTGTACATAAGGCTGCAAATCCAGGGGGGGCATCCCAGGAGGGTATCTTCCATCCAATTCACAAATGAGTAGCACA
The DNA here is from genome assembly GCA_036365145.1 of Orientallactaga sibirica. Lineage (NCBI taxonomy): Eukaryota > Metazoa > Chordata > Mammalia > Rodentia > Dipodidae > Orientallactaga > Orientallactaga sibirica. The sequence continues at coordinate 6,019,271 of JAEOAD010000048.1, forward strand.
GCTTCTATAGCTAGAGAAGGGTTGTTTGTACCAGTGACAGCATAGTACATGCAGATAGAAGTTTGCGTTTGTACCACTCAATGCTTTGGTTCTTTAGAACCAATTACAGAAGTCTCCTTTCTCCTCTACCCCACATGGAAATGGCTTCTGGATCAACTAGAATTCATAAGGCTTGTGATAGCACACATTCTAGTAGAAGCTGCTTGGCCCAGGCTGTGTCTTCAGGAATTAGAGCAGTCAGCTCCCGTCGGGTACGTCCGGGGGAGTCCACACTGTGTTTGAGATGACTGGTGTGGGTAGAAGGTCGCCTAGCTCTCTGGCTGACTCACAGTGCTCTTGCTCAAGGCAACTAAGCAGCAAGAAGACTTGAAGACCTGACAATTAGAGAGTCAAATCGCCCCATCCCTCAATGTCTTGGCTTACTTATCATAGGAAAATGGATATCAGACGTGCTTACAATAAAAACGTAAAGAGGGCCAGAAGTGGTGGCTCACGCCTTTAATCCCAGCACTTGGGAGGCAGAGGCCGTGAGTTTAAGGCCATCTTAAGACTACATAGTAAATTCCAGGGGTCAGCCTGAGCTAGAGTGAAACCCCCACTTCAAAAAAAAGTAAAGAATTTATCATTAACATTAATAGTGGATTTAACAGATTTGAACAGTGCCCTAACCATGCCCCAGAGAGAGAGAAACTCACTCATGTCTCTGTATCAGTAGTACCCAAACCAATTATATATTCAATGTAACATTTATCACAATCCCAGTGCTATTCTTTGCAGAAATAGGAAATGGTTTGGCATTTTAAATTATGTTTGTTATACTTTGGTTTAAAAAGGTTATATAGTAGAACTTTATTCTTAGAACTTAAATGCCAAAGATTCAGTATTGAAGTGTCATGATGTCTGAAACTCGCTTTTCGATGGTTCAACAGACAATATGAATGTACTGAGAGAGAAAGAAACATGTGACAAAATCATTAGTACCACCAGCATAGGTATACGAAAGCTTCACAGGTATACATATCTTATAAATTCTCAAAATGAAAAATTGGGGGAAATAATGCAGCATAGGCTTACACAAAGCACGCGAGCACACTTCCCAAATATAAAATCAATTCATCTTTTCATTCACTTAGTTTCCACTCTGCCATAGAGCGATCGTGTCCCTTTCAGCCTCCTTCTTTCCTTTTACCTCTTTTTCTCCTTCCAGTAAGTTCTCACTAACACATACACACTCACATACACACACAAAAACAAAACACTTGACTTGCAAAATTTACTCAGGTTATTCACTATCCTATACAGAGCAGAAGCCAGCCCTTTCCCCTTCAAGTACATTATATCAGGGCTCTGCATATTTCTTTGTAAAGAGTTAGGTTGGCAATGAGGAACATGCTGGGTTCATACTATCAACAAAGACCACAACACAAACTCATGACCAGATGACCTTTCTATTTTCTCACTCCATCGATTAGTCTGAATCTTTGGCCACACCAATGGAGATCCCACGAGACCTGCTTGAGGAACTGCTGGAGCCTAGAGAGTGTGACCTCCAAACACCACCAGGCCCTGACTAACTAGTTAGACTTGAATGTTCTCTCAGTTTGTTCTCATAGCAAAGCAAGCAAACAAAGAGAAAAAATGATTAAAAAGAACACAGTGGACCAAGAAAACCCCAAAAGCACAATATTAAACTCAAATAGTACAGACCTTGTACAGGTCACCTCTGGGCTAGAGGATCTGAGGGGCGTGTGCTTAATTAAGCACATCCCTTCAGCCTTGCCAACCTTGAGTCACATCTACGTAGGTGAGGAAGGCAACCTCACTGTGGGGGAACCTGCGGCGAGGACGGGCAATACAGTCTAAGGACGTTTGCTCAGGAAAATACTAGATCTTGTGCTCAGAATCCCAAGTGCTAAAGTAGACCATGATTAGCACACATTTTATTTTCTAGGCTCTTCCTTCCCAAAGAACAGTCATTAGCCAGTGCTCATCCATAAAAGATGAAGAATGTTAGATGCATTGGTTTGACGTTCCACAGACTCTGAGACATCCCTGTGTATATAGAGGATCGTGTAGAGACTTAACGACTGTCTTCTTTTGTCTTTATTTTACTATATGTTGGGCTGGTTTTAGTAGAGCTACCTCACTTATCTAGGGAAAACACAGATGATGAACAGCAATTTTTCTTCAGTAAGCCCACATCTGCTAACTTTATGAGCCAAATCCTTCCTGTGAAGTACAAAGTCTCTAAAGCTCTGGGGCCCTCAGTACATTTCAAATATAGCTATTTCTCCCATATTATTTGTTTTGACACAATACAAAAGATATATTCAAAAAAGTAAGGCTGTGTTGACTTCAAAGCCGCCGTGGTTTTACATTTTCAGTGTCTATGTGGTCCTGTCTGCATACTTATTCTGTTCAAATGTCACATGTGAATCTGGGCATGGTGGTTCATGCCTATAACCCCAGCACTTGGGAAACCAAAGCCAAAGGATCTAGAGTTCAGGGCCAGCCTGGACTGTATAACGAGACCCTGCCTTGAGAATCAAAAAAAAAAAAAAAAAAAAATTGCATCTGTATAGCTAGAGAAACACTTAGAAGACATTTGCCACACTCTTGGTGTGAGCAGGTAGGACATAACAGATATTTCATATGCACATAAAAATCTTTAAATCAACAATTAGAAAATTTCCTTTTATGGAAAACAAAATGAAGTATTCCCAAGAGAAGCAGGAATCAGATCAGCAGATGTTGCTGATGACCAGGTCACAACTGACAGCATCACTAACATTGGTTGGTATCATTTTCATGAGAGGAAAACTTGAGCTTCAGGGCTCCTTCCAATGAAATCCAATAATGTGCTTATTGTATATCAGTTTTTAAAAAATAATATTATTTAGAGTACTGTAATTATTAGGCCAATGCATCTACTTTAAACGATTCTACTTTTCAATTGACTTAAGGAAATAAATTGAGGAGAGTTTTGCTTTAAGTAAAGGCCACTGCAAGACTTGAAGTTATGGATCTCTAGATTTTTTTTTTTAGAGGAGCAATTAGCAAAAGATGTTTGTACAAGTGAAAAAGTATTACAAGTTATCATAAAGGATGTGAAAATTGTCCCAATCAGAAAATAAGACAGTCACTTGGGGGCTGGGAAGATGACGCAGCCGGTAAGAGTGCCCAGTGCTGTATCATGAGGGCCTGACACCATCTGAGTCCCCCAGCACCCATGGAAACAGCATGACCACCCATGGATGCAACCCCAGTCCTGTGAGGAGTGGAGACAGGATAATTGCTGGGGCTCATTGACCAAAAAAGCACCAGCTGTGGCTTGAGGGAAAGAATCCTTCTCAAGGAAATACTTTGAGCTGTAGTTGAAGGACAACCAGAGCTCTCCTTAGCTCTCAGCATGCATGCACAGGACAGGCACATCCACACACACACACACACACACACACACACACACACACACATACGCGCATGCACACATGTACATCATGTACTTTACTACACACTCTACACACACATGCAAAGAAAATCACATAAATTTCATGACATCAGCAGGTTTGGGATGGGGCATTTATTAGTCAACTGACAAAATGTGAGTTACGCTTTATTATTACAGCAGAGCTGCATGTACTAAGAGTAAAATTCTCAAGAGATGTTATAATGAAGAGGTGTTTTGTCCTGTGGTCACATATGAGAGGAATTCTGAATTCTTGGCTGCAGGAATCCTGAGAGACAGTGTTTTATGGTGTGTGATGCAGCTCCAGGAAGATTTTAACCATAAAACTTTTTGTGGAGTCCCTCCAGGGACTTGTGCTCTGAAGTCATACTCTTTGCAAGTGTTTTTAAATTTTTTTTCCTGGAAAACAATAGGCTTCTAGAAGTAGGCAAAAGCTTGGAGGAGAATAAGATAATGTATTAGTCAACTAGGATTCCCACAACATAAGTACAATAAACTGAGGACCTTAAAAAGCACCATTACCCAATAATTCTAGAGGTTGAAACTCTAAGAAGGGAGGTGTCAGTAGGGCCAGGTTCCTCTGAAGGTGACAGGGAGGACTTGCTCCCTACAAGCTTCTAGAAGTTCTTTGGGCTTCTAGCCACACAGCTCTAACCATCCTATGGAGCTCTCCCTGTGAATTATCCACAGCATGCGCCCTTTCTTAAAGGGTACCAGTCATGATACATAAAGGCAACACCTTCTCCAAGAATACCCTCATCTTGTTCAGTTATGCCTGTAGCAATCCTATTTCTAAATAAGATCACATCCTAATAATATAATGGCTTGAATTTTAACAAATGAGACTGGGGGCTAATCACCCCTTAACAGATGAAACCAGATAAGGCCAACTATAGGAGAAAAATGGCAGCTTTCGGCCTCAGCATGGCAACACTGACATAAGACCAAAACTGGAAAGTGTGTCCTAGGCACTCTGTTTCTAACAACAGCTAGAGTACTTATGTTCGCAAATAAAATACCCATCATGTGAATTAGAATGGGCACAAGGCCATCTGCATGCAACATCACTGTCACTTGTTTGTGCTTCTGATGGTCTTCCTGGAAAGATATGAATGGGGACATCAAGAATGGTATAAGAGCAACCACCCAGAAACCTGGAAGCATGGCTTGGTCACTCATGCACAGTAGATTAAAGGTTGAACATCACTGGCTGGCAACTTATTGTAGAGTGTTCTAAGCACAGTTCTTAGAATTCTCCCAACATGTATTTCTCCTGAACCCCATATACTGCTCCTGAACCCCATTCCTGTCCTTGTGCGCTTCCTGCATGGATCTCCCATCTATTCTTCCTAACAACATCTGCTCTTTCACCAGCTTCAGCTAAGGTCACCTCTTCTAAAAGCCTCTTCCAAGCCTGCTCTAACCAGCTCTCCATTGGGTTCTCCATCATTTCTTACTCATGCACCTGTTCTCCCACTTACAATAGCCTTGGAAACGTTCTGTGTATGCCTGTACCACTGGAATGGAAGTACTATGAAGGCGAGGACTAATGTTTTATTCATTTTTTCTTTCTCCAACTCCTAATAAAAGTTGTACCCTAAGAGGGACAGCCTTCTCTCTGTCTGCAAGATCAACGTCTGTGGACTCAACCAATCACAGATAAAAATTTTTGAAAAAAAATTCTGTGTTTACTGAACATGGATAGACATTTTTTGTCATTATTCCCTAAACATACTATAGTAGTGGAACAGTAATTACAATTTACCTAATGATGATTTGATGTACACAGGAGTATGGGCACACATTATATGAAAATACTTTGTCATTTTATCTAAGTGACTTGCACATTCATGGATTTTAGTGTCCATCAGGATTTCTGTAACCCAACCCCTGTGGCTTCTAAAGGATGGCTATATTTATTGAGCAATATAGAGTTATTCTGGATGATAAAATAATTTCAAACTAATTCTGCTAACAGTCAAAATTCACTACTAAAAGCATGCCTTATCTAGTATCTTCAAGTTCATTACCCAAAAACAAACACAGCTGGGGATATGCCTGTTCGTTACATTCAGTTATGCCCCAAGTCAAGGGTTCTACTCCTGTCAGTTCTTCTCAGCCATGCACAAGCACTAACACTGTGTCTGCTCTATCCAAATTCCAGATGGAGGTGGAACAAGGCACTGTTTTGCCTTTGTGTTTCAGCTCTTCATACTGCAAGCAAGCAGTCCTTCCCGCAGTCTATGTAGTGACATATTTTCACAGTTTTGTGAGATGGTTGGTGCCTTTACAATACACAATGTCTCCCAACCATATTGCTGGGTGCTGTCTATTGTGCTAATGACAAGAAAGCTGGGATGTGTAGATAAGCTTATTCAGACATGAGTTATAGTGCTACTGGCCATGAGTTCAATGTTAAGAAACCTATGATACATATGATTAAATAAAGTGTCTGAACAGAAATACATATAAAACAAAGTTCTATGTTGGGTCATTGATGAAAATGTTGTAACCAGAATCTCCCAGGACCTTACACCTGGCAGTTACTCCTGAAACATGACTCACTGTTGTAATATTTCGTCCTCATAATACTCTACGTCATGAGTCTTCATGACTTGTGAGAATCTACTGTAATGTTCTAAAGCCGGGACTTTACATCTCATTCATCTCAATCAGTTCTACTCTTAATTCACGCTTCTGTTTATCATTTTCAAATTCTGTAATAGAAAAGCAACTACTGTCACACTTTCACACAAAACACATGCTATAATCACCGTTTGGTGGAAACAATACAGCATAGTCAATATGAAGTTAGATATCTTGATGTGTATTTTTATATTTCTATGTGAAATCAGAAGGTGAGACAAGCCAGCTGTATACACTGGATTTCTTTTTGTTGCTATGCATGTGCTACCATCTTTTGCAGACCTTTATGAGACGTCTCTTGAAGTATCTGATATGAATGTGCCATCTTTTTTTTCTAAGTGATACAATAATCAAGATTAATAACTCACTTGAGATTCAATTGTATTATTTTCTTCTCCCAAAATCTTATATTTCCCATTGTCTAAGTCCCAAACTCTATACATGGTATTCAAAGTTGCCCACAGCATTGGCCCCGACTTCTTACCAATTATGCCCACATCACTTGGTACCAGTGGCCCAGATTCACTGGGCTCACTCCCTCCCCCAAGCCATCTACTTTAATCCACTCTGCACAGCAGTTCCTTCTATTTTTATCTTCCTGCTAAATATTATTTACTTTTGTCTGAGAGAGAAAGAGTGAAGAAGAGAGAGAGAGAGCCAGGGCCTCCAGATACAGCAGTCAACCTCTAGATGTGTGCCATGAGCAACCTTGCACATGCATAACCTCTTGTGTCTGGTTCACTTGGGATCTTTGGAGTCAAGCATGGGTCCTTAGGCTTTGCAGGTGAGCACCTTAATCGCTAAGCCATCTTTCTAGCCCATTTTAAAAAATATTATTTACTTTTTAATGAGCAGTTAAAGAAGAATTCTTATTGGCAATCATTCCTTATTTCTCCTTTCTTCCAAAGCCATTGAACTACTAATTATGTTATGCCTAAGTCCATGACAATAGTAATATTTTAAGGATAAACCAAAATACATCTTTTTATATGTTGTTATGAAGGTCCCATTCTTCCTTCCTTCTTCATATGTGTGCTAAGTGCACTGAAGAACAGCTCTCCATGTGCATCATAAGTTACTACCGGAAGGATGGCCTGACCTGCGTGGTACATCTAACTGTGGTTTGGGTACCCATACAAAAGCCCCACTATGCCCAACTAAATCGCAATTTCTATACAATTGTCATTAACTACTAATGACATTGAGAGACAAATGCAGGTTGCCGAGCTAAACATCAAGTATTTATAAGCAGAAGGTGAGAAGGAAACAAGTTTGAGATAAACCCGAGTCTTTGAGCAACATTTGAATTTCCGTAGAGAGAGCACTAACAATGTGGAAATGCACAAAGGTCACAGGGGAGGCAAAGGTCACAGGAGAGGCAAAGGTCACAGGAGAGGCAGGGTGCAACATACTGCTGAGCTTTGATTTATAACTGTATGAACTGGGAAAGGAAGTTGAGAAACTTCTCCCAAGAGAGCCAAAGGACTTTTCCCCCTTGCTATTGTGTGCTGAAAATGTTTAGAAATCTTGACACAATTTTTTTTCACATTACTAATAGATAAATTTCTTGGACTTTCTGGGTGTACAGTCAGATGTGTGACACAGTTATCAACAACTGCAAAACATATTAGCCCTTGAGAATCTAGTTTTTATCTGAGGCTTGACTTAAACCCAAGTCAAGTAAGCGGGATAAGGGTCAATGTATTTATTTGTTTGTTTCTTTAGAACTCATAGTCACTAAGTGCTTACATGACTTGAATGTGCATGGTAAAAAGCTGAGGACTTCTTCTACCCTCTGTGATCAAAGCAAACAAGAAAGGACCAATTGTAAGCTTGCAGCTATATATACTGAACTTGGAAAAGAAAAGAGAGAGAAGAAGAGAGTTAGTTGATTGTGCAGGTGTTTGGTCAATAAAATAAAATCAGATGTTTAACAACAATGATGTGGACAAAACTTTTCACCTTTTATCAAACTTTTATATGTCTTCAAGTACTAACTGGATTTTGGTTTTGGTTTTGGGGTTTTGTTTTGTTTTGTGTTTTTCGAGGTAGGATCTCACTCTAGCCCTGGAACTCACTCTGTAGTCCCAGGTTGACCTCAAACTCACAGTAATCCTCCTACCTTTGCCTCATGAGTGCTGGGATTAGAAGTGTGCATCACCAGCCAGGCTTTCCCACACCTGCATATAGAAGGAGCACTCAGTGTGACACGAAGAGCAGTAACATAGAAAATATTCGCAGAGTGCTGTGACCATCACCATTCATCTAGAATTTCCCTTGATTCAGGCTTTTTCTTAAAATGAGGGACGTGCCTCCAGGATTCTGTGGGATCCATGAGCACACTAAGGCTGGTGGAAGAAAACACGCATGCAAGATGTGTCTCCCTCCCCTTACCAATCCATTCCATTGCCATCTCTAATTTTCTGAACTCTTTCTTGCCTCTCTCTGCATTTCTTTTCCCACAATCCCCACAGTTTCCACAACCCACAGTCCTTCCTCACTTCCCGCCCAAGCCACTGCTGGCAGAAGCCACCATTAGAGTGAGAGCAAACACAGACATTTCATTTTGATGGCCCACCAGGGAAGTGACCCCAGAGACTTTCATTTTGTTGTTAAAATTCTGCACTAGAGGGAATACTGCTTTAAGGAAGAACGGTGGGATACGGAATACTGAGGAACCCGGATTGTTTCTCCCTTTGTACGTGTGGGAATCCGTAAATTGTTACATCAAAGTCATACTATTTCTATGAGTTAAATTTAAAAGCATATTACTCAGAAACCTGGATTATATCTTCTCCTTGTAGTTAAATAAATTAAAATGAATTACATAAATTACATAATTAAAACTTAAAGTTGGAAAGTAGCATTTGTTTGTAGGAAAAAAAAGTTATTGTAACTTGAAAACATAATAAAGTCAGTTTTATGGACACACCAGTTTTATATACTATCATATACTTTTCTTGAAAACTATTTTTATACTGCATGTCAAATCCAAACACAATGGAAATAAGCAGTCATTTCCGTGGCTTTTTTTTTATATTCTGACTGCATGGTGAACAGAGCAAGAATGTCTGCTTTTAAGCCGGGTGTTGTGGCACACTCCTTTAATCACAGCACTCTAAAGGCAGAGGTAGGAGGATCACCATGAGTTCAAGACCAGCCTGGGACCACATAGCGAATTCCAGGTTAGCCTGAGCCAGAGTGAGACCCTACCTTGAAAAACCAAAAATAAAAATAAATAAAATAAAATTTGTTTATGTTAATGAATATTGAACCTTACTTTAGGCCCAGGACTGTTCTAGATAAGAATGATGTGGGAAAAAAAAAGAAAGAAGAAAGAAAGAAAGAAAGAAAGAAAGAAAGAAAGAAAGAAAGAAAGAAGAAAGCCCTTCTCATAGGGGATACAGTTGTATGAGAAGATCATTTATCTAATGGTTATCTAATAGTTATGGGATATGGGGGAAAGAGCTTATTACAGGCTGGACCATGGGAAAACAGTCAGCTATGGGAAGTGAACACTGGGGAGATGAGAGTATCTTCTGGCACAAAGTTTGTCTTTCCCACGGTCCCATTTGTTAGTTTGTGCTAAAGGTTCTATGTTCCTCAAAGTAGAATTGAACTATGACCCATAAGAAGTCATGCAAGATAGGCAAAGTTATTAGAAACTCACTCAGGACATGGAGAACATCCCATTTCTTTTTGCAGGGTGATAATCTTTCTTTATTAATGATGATCTTCCCAGAGAACCCCTGGGGGCTCTCTCTTGACTAGAGTCAGAGGTCACAGGCATGTGGGAGCGGAGGTGGTGTGGGCGGACAAGGAGTCCACCAGTCTCTAAAGCCCAGCGAAGCTTACTTTTGGAGAATACTCCGTCTGACTACCAATTACCACCTTTGCCAAAGTTCTGTGAAAACCGATGCTTTAAAAAAAATGTATTAGCTATGTACATAGTCAGTGTGTAAACAGCACATGTTGGTACCATCCTTGCCCTCATCACTGTCCCCCGCTCTCCAAAGGGACCCTCCTCATTGGGGATGCCAATTATCCCCATGGGGATTGTGAGTCACACATTGTGGGGGTAGCCATCAATTATGGGGAATAGGCAATGTCTCTGTGCAAAATGTCCCAAATTGTGGTTGTAACAATCTTTCTGCCCCCTCTTCTGCAAATTTCCCTGAGCCATGTTGGGATCATTTTAGGTCTACTTCAGTGATGAGGTCTTGTGATCCACTGTGTCTCTGGATCTCTGGTTTGGTAGGAATTGAATGTTCTTTGTGTCTATCTCCTTCACCCTTGTGCTGATACCAGGTTCACCAAGAAAGCAGCACTCTTGCTCATTTCCCCAATTACTATATGGTTTCATCTGAGGCCCTGGTGAGGTGCTATTGGCTGATTCTCTCCTTATGTTCTGCATCCATCTGAAAAAGAGAAGCATATTCTCCAATGGAGAATGAAGTCAGCACCAGATAAATGGGATAAGCATTATTAGTTTAGAGAGAATTTAATAAGTGTAGTCCCTCTTGTAGCCCAGGGTTGGTGGGAGCTTAATATTGGAGAGCAAACTCATTATTTGGATATGATTCTGACTTATTTCCCAGTTCCAACTATGGGTTCCATTCCACTGAGCAGATCTATTAGCCAATCCAAGAGCAGATGGTAATCCACCGTGGCTGTGTGCCACTACTGCACTTGGATGAGCATCATGTCAGGTTGTTTGCTGCTGAGTAGCTTAGACCATGAGTTGCTCAGACAGATGTTGGCCATTTCCCCCCAGTAGACAAGCTAACTGGCACTAGACGAGCTAATTTTCTGGGGACTGGCTCTCTTCCAGATTCCAGCCAGGTTTCTCCATGTTCCTTACCAACAGCACATGGTGTCTTCAGCAGTAGAGTCTTACCATTAGCCTTTGGTAGGTAATCAAGTGTTCTGACAGAAGTCTGTCTTCTTTTGGGAAAATTGTTGGTCTCTCTGATCAACAGCTCATTGTGGATATTAACCACATCCTGGTACTGGGAGTTGCAGGCCAGCAACAAGGGAAAAGAAGGAAGAAAAAGAGAAGAGAAGAAAAAGGAAGAGAAAGAGAAGAGAGAGAGAGAGAGAGAGAAACAGGAGAAAATTAAGGCTAGGGTGCTTTTAAGTTATAAAACAGTAATAATTGGGCTGGAGAGATGGCTCTGTGGATAAAGGGCTTGCCTGCATGTGTAAATGCCCCAAATTTGATTCCTAGTACTCACACCAGATGGAAAAGATGGCACATGCAATTGGAGTCTGGAGTCGTTTGCAGTGGCTGGAAGCCCTGGAGTGTACATTTTCTCTGTCTGTCTATCTCTTCTCTCTCTCTCTCTCTCTCTCTCTCTCTCTCTCTCTCTCTCTCTCTTTCTCTCTCTGCTTGCAAGTACATAAATAAATTTAAAAATATTTTTAAAAATAAAAAGTAGTAATTATCAAACTGGAAATGTCAGCAGATGCTTATAATCCTGGCACCTGGGAAGTGAGGCAGGAGAATCAGGAGTTCAAAGCCATCCTCAGCTACATAGTGAGTTTAAGGCCAAGTGGGATAAATGAGACCATTTAAAAAATTCAAATAAATGTGAAAATAGTAATCAGCATCATTGTTATTAGTCACAGCTCATTTCATAATCATGATCCACTTTTTCCTGAATAATCAACTGTCCCATATTCCCCAGCTACATACTTGGAGTGGGTCCATTCCAAGAGGAGACAAAGCATTTGCACATAAGCAAAGATAAGGGGATAGGTTTTACAATGAGCCTGTGATCCAGTTCCCCCCCCCCCCCGCCGGTGAGATGCAATAAGCTCATCCAATTAGAGGCAGCAAAGAGACTCCTGCTTTTCATGTTTGTCATACAAACAAGCCATTATAAGGCTGGAGCTGTCATCTCAGAACCATGAAGACAGATCCCCTTTGAACTAACAGCATTTGACTTTATAGATCTGGATTTCCATGGCAACCTAACATCTCTGTGGCATAATTTTCTAATCTCTAAAATGATTTTCTAGATAAATGAGCCCTAAAGTTGTCTGTCTACAGAGAATAATGTTTAGCCTCAGGCAGTGGAGTAGTACTGACTGAAACCACCCATCCTCCGTGGAATTTTTTTCAAGGTTTGTTTTAAATGTAACCCTATTTTAGTTTCCATAATATTTATTTTAACATAAAATCATCTGCAAGGAAAAATGAATGCTCTGGGAAGGCTTCACTGTTCTTAGTGAATTGTTTTCACCCTGGGGCATGGAGATGCATAGAATAAAGCTATTCATAAGACAAGCTTGGGCTGGAGAGATGGCATGGCGGTTAAGGTTCTTGCCTCCAAAGCCTAAGGATACAGGTTTGATTCCTCAGGACCCATATAGACCACATGCACAAGGTGGCACAGGCATCTGGAGTTTGTCTTCGGTGGCTAGAGACCCTGGTGCCCCCATTCTCTCTTTTTCTATCTGCCTCCTTCTCTCTCAAATAAATAAAAGTATTTTTAAAAAAGAAATGCTTGGTTTGATATATCTTATCACTTGCATTTATAAATGTTTGTCTTCAAAGAGTCTCACATACCAATTTACAAGTAAAGAAGTAATTTGTTGAGCTTTCAAATGATTCAAGTTAATAAAATATTGACAAATAAGTGTCCCTTGAAAATTCAGCTTCTTTCCCCTTTCCACTCCCTCCCTCCATTCCCACAGCCATAAACTACCACTTACTTTCCTTCCTTTGTTTTGGCATTAAAGTTATAATATTAATTTAAAGATTACCATGTCAGCCTGGGCTAGAGCAAGACCCTACTTGGAAAAACCAAACATAAAAAATAAAACTAAAAAACAAAAGAGCAAGGCGTGGTGGCACACGCTTTTAATGCCAGCACTCAGGAGATAGAGGTAAGAGGATCGCCATGAGTTTGAGGCCACTCTAAGAATACATAGTGAATTCCAGGTTAGCCTAAGTTAGAGCAAGACCTTACCTCAAAAAAACAATAAATAAATGAATGAATGAAGATTGTCATTCAGGGAAGATAAGCACTGCCACCTGTCCTCATCCAAGACTTAAATATATGGATGGTTCTGTAAGGCAAGTGCCTTAACCTTTTACAAGTTCACAGACTGTTTTACCTACTTTGCTCCAAGCAAAATTGGTTTAAGAGCAGGACACGGTGTGCAAGTTCCTGACTCCATGAGGATTTTATTGCCGAGTGTCTGTCTCTGACAGTGCAATGAGTCTTGCCAAGTTTTCAGGCCAAAGGCCACCCCAAATTCAGAGGGCATTAATGCTGCTGGCCTGAGGAATAACTGTAGAAACAGCCTGTTGCAGGGACATTGAAAACTAATCCTGGATTTTCCAGTGTCTTGTACATTTGCTAAAACATGCAACGTTCCCCAGGCAGAAGTCAGAGTGTTTACAGCTTCCAGCCTCACTATTTGTAAATGGAACCCCAAGCTCAGAATTTATAATTACTAATTAAGCGGCTATGTGTTTTTATCCAACATTGGGAGGAAAAAAAAAAAAAACCCTATGGGTTTTCTCATACTGACCATAAACACATGCTATGTTGTGTGTAATAAATTCCCTAACATTGCATTTCTTTTGAAGGGGATGATGAGGGATATAACTGAATATTTTGAGCTAAAAGACTCTTTTGTCTGTCAAATTGTCATATTAAGTTAAAAATTTAAAAAATCAACGTAAGTATGGTATCATATGTCCTCCTTGAATAAACATCATAGAATATTAAAGCTTACAGGCCATTAGATGTTACTTAATCCAAACCTGTTTTTACAAAAAATAAAAATGAAAACCAGAGACGCAAAAGGATTTAGAGTCACCTGGAGAGTGTCAAATAGGTAAGTGACTCAGTTCCCTGATTTGTAATGCAGCCTGTAGCAGACAGCTTCAGGTTCACTGAGATGAACTTTCAGACCAGGCACAGTTATGGAGGAAGGGATATTATTTATTGAAGCTTACATATCCAGGGGAAGTTCTATAATGGCAGAAGAAGAGGCCTATCTTCACAGGACCAGGCAAGAGAGCAAAGCCAAGCCGCCAGCTACACAGCACACAGAGCAAAACTACAGCCAAAAAGTCACACAGCACACTTCAGGAACTCCTGCTAGGCACACTTTGCATATCTTTACAATGGAATCTCAAACCCACCATCAACACCTTAAGACCAGCCCCCAGTGACATTGCCTCTAGGAAGGTGATTGCAGATGCAAACTATAAAGTAATAAAACATTGAATATATTGGGGGCCATATATTCAAACTATCACACAGCCTTACTTTACTGCCCCTCCCTCAAAAAAAGTAGAGACTATGTACTGATGTACCCTACTCATCAGTGCATGTAACATGCACATTTGTTTGAACAAGTGAGTGTTTTTCTCACTGTCTTCATCACTGTAGAACTAAGTATTTAGCCATTACATTCTGCTAGGGCTTTCTTCATTGGAATTTCCTTGACCCACCTGCTCTTGCCATGAACAAATACTTTTAGCTAAGCCAGGAAGTACTAGTGGGCCTGACTACTTGCTGGATCAAGAAATAAAGACAGAGCCGGGCATGGTGGTGCATGCCTTTAATCCCAGCACTTGGGAGGCAGAGGTAGGAGGATCCCTGTGAGTTCAAGGCCACCCTGAGACTACAAAATTAGTTCCAGGTCAGCCTGGGTCAGAGTGAGACCCTACCTCGAAAAAAAAAAAAACAAAAAAAGAAAGAAAAAGAAAAGAAAAGAAAAGGAAAGGAAAGGAAAGGAAAAGAAAAGAAAAGAAAAGAAAAGAAAAGAAAAGAAAAGAAAAGAAAAGAAAAGAAAAGAAAAGAAAAGAAAAAAAAAAAAAAGAAAGACAGTTATGATCCAGGAGAAACTGCTGTGTGCCGGAGTGTAACGAGCACATCCTCTCAGCTCTGTGCTGGATGCGTGGACATTTTCACAGCCTTGTAGACTCAGCAGGGCCTGCACTTACTGCTACTAGACAGTTACTGGCCTATATCTGTATCTTTTGTATGAAACCAGCCTATGGAGACCCACACCCCAACTATCTCTTATGCCAGGCTTTTATAATGAAGGTTACTGTCCATCTACCATAACCGCTCCAAAAACAAGCATCCAGAGACAGTGATAAGCTCGTGGTCTGCTGGCTTCCTCACATGGAATAATAATAAAACCTACACTTATAGTCTAGAGGTCAAAATCCAAGAAGTAAAAAGTACCAATATCAGAGATGGATTTGAAACAAGCAAGAGGAAACAAAAGTTAAGACTTAGGTAGGGATACTGCAGCCAAAGCCTTTCTCGGGACACTTGAGCACCCAGGACTTTGACTGTGGTCTGCCTTTCATGCCTTCCTGCTCATGGGAGAAGTCTGCCTTCAAATGACACAGGAGCAACTTCTTCCTGAACACACTGTTTAATGATGCACTTTAACATTCCTAGACACAAACTCACTGTGTAGTATTCCAATGACCAAATGCCCTACTCTGGTCTGTAGCAGAATGTTAAAATAGCTGCTTAGTCACCTTCCTGCTCATTCTTTTTCCATTTAATAATTTTTCCACCCTTTCTAAGACACAGCTTGAATATTCATAAAAACCTGCCATAGCCTCATATTACATTGATCTCTCCAGGACATTCAGTGCTCTCTAAATGTCTCCAGCTTAGCCTTTGGGCCTGACTCCATCATTTCACTCTATTCTCTGTGATCTGGCTGAATTAAAACATCTGCAGTCCCCAGAACACTTTCACAAGGGCTGACCCACTCTATTGCTAGACACACCATACACAGTGGTTTTACAATATTAGTTCTGGAGATAACCCTATCTGGCGGTGAATTCTTAGCTCCCAACAAGAATGTGGTGGGATACTCAAACTCTATGTTTTCTTTTTCCCATGAAAGGAATCAATAATACACATGGCAGTGAATCATTAAACAGGTTATAAAACAGTGCAATTTTGGAGCTGCAAATTTAGGGGTTCGTGATCACTAATTAGTAACTATTATTCATATCAAAACAGTGTTAGAATTTTCCATACAGGTGCTATTCATTATATCATTTGATACTTGAAAATCCATGACATGTATTGTAATTGTTGACATGTCAATTTTTTAACCTCAGAATCAAGAGAAATGACTTGCTCAAGGTTATATAATTGGACAAAAATTACATGTGCTATGAGCTTCTTCTATTCCCTTTTCTTTACACTGCCACAGGCATGATTCCATATTTATTTACTTACTTTTATGTGTATGCTGAGCACAAGTGTGTTTGTATGTGTGTAGGTATGTATGTGTGTGGAGGTCCATGTGCACATGTGTGTAGAAAGAGGGTGTCACCTCAGGAATGCTATCTACCTCTTTTTGAGAAAGAGTCTCTAGGTGGCCTGGAGCGAACCAATTAGGCAGTGTGACCCAGGGATCCATCTGCCTCTGACTCCCCAGAGCTGGGATTGAAGGGATGTTACCACCATGCTTGGCTTGGCATTTTAAGTAGGTACTGGGGATCAAACTCAGGTTCTTATGCTTGCAAAGCAAGCACTTTACCCACTTAGCTATCTCCACAGCTTTCGTGATTTCATATTTACTGAAAGGGTTATAACACCTTTATTTTATTCATATAGTTCTATGGTAGTTTGAATGCATACCCCCCAATAGACTCAGATGTTTTATTAAAACTTTGATTTCCAGGGCTGGAGAGATGGCTTAGCAGTTAAGGCACCTGCCTGTGAAGCCTAAGAACGCTTGTTCAAATCTTCAGGTCCCACGTATAGCCAGATGCAAAAATGATGCAAGCACACAATGTTGCACATGTGCACAAGGGGCACATGCATCTGGTTTGTTCACAGCAGCTGAGAGGTCCTGGTGCACCCATTCTCTGCCTCTTCCTCTCTCTCTCTCTCTCTCTCTCATTCTCTCTCTATGTCCCTCTCATATAATTTTTTTTAAAAAAAATCTTGGATTTCCAGCCCTCTGGCTGGAAGAGGTGTCACTGGGGGCAGATCCTGGGGTCTAGACCTAAGGTATGTTTGGGGGCAGATCTGATTTCCAGATCAAAGGCAGGGAAGTCTGAGATCTGCCTGGGTTCCTGCTGCCGGCTGCCAGATCCCTGCTGTTTGCTCTCCATTGCTGTCTGTGCTTGCTTGTACTGCTAACTGATGGTAGTTTCTGTCTGCTTGGATTTGTAAGGGGTGGGGGGAAACAGCCTCTTCTGCCACTATGGAACCTTCCTCTGGATCCGTAAGCTTCAAATAAATACCTTCCCCCTCTAATCTTGCCAGGTTTGGATGTTCATCCCAACAACGTGGAGCTGACTACAAGTACCTAGTAATTTAAAAGAGAAAATTGGGCTGGAGAGATGGCTTAGCAGTTAAAGTGCTTGCCTGGGAAGCCTAAGGACCCACGTTGGACTCTCCAGATCCCACATAAACCACATGCACAAAGGTGAGGCAAGCGCAAGTTTGCAAATGCCCACTAGGTGGTACAAGCATCTGGAGTTTGATTCAGAGGCTGAGGCCCTGGCACATCAGTTCTCCCCCCGCCTCTCTCTCATTCTCTCACTAAAAATGGATGACATTTCCAGCCTTTTGGCAGCCAGCTATGACCTTCAGAAATTGTTGTTCAATCCAATCCATTTCATCTAATCAACTGTTAGGAGAGATGAGGTTAATAACTTCGTGATGTACCTTAAAGTCAGCTGCAAGCTACTTGCCCCTCTCTTGCATTTACCTGGAACTTGTTTCTGATGGCTGGAGGTACAATGTAGATTAGGGGAATGAAAGTTGTTCTGTTTGTTTGTTTGTTTGTTTGTTTGTTTGTTTGTTTGTTTGTTTGTTTGTTTGTTTTTCAAGGTAGGGACTTTGCTCTAGCTCAGGCTTACCTGGAATTCACTAGGTAGTCTCAGAGTGACCTCGAACTCACAGCCATCCTCTTACCTCTTCCTCCTGAGTGCTGGGATTAAAGGCATGGTCCATCATGCCCAGCTTGAAAGTTGTTCTCTGAGGATGGCATTGTAAAAGTCTCAAACTAGCCCAAGTCCCGGGCAGTATTGTGCTACCACATAAGTCCTGAATACTCTAAATGCTTGCTTTCACATGTGAAAAACATCTGTTGGTGGTTATATACTACACTCAGCCAGATTATAAGAATTCTTATTTCCTATTCATGATGGGTAGAGGGGAAGGAAGAGAGAGGGAAGGAAAGAGGAAGGCATGGAGGAAGAAACAAAACAAGAAAAAGAAGGAGGAAAGAAGAAAGGTAGGAAGGTTTGGAGACAGGGAAGGAAGGAAGAAAGGAAATAGGAAAAAAATTGAAATATGTTTTGAAGGCTTATGGGTTAAATATTGAAGCATAAAATTATAGCATTTGAGGGTTGGCAGGAATATTAACAGTCATCTACCCATAGAGTCAACCCTCAAATTCACTCTCCAAAGTTAGCAAAATCAAGCCACAGGAAAGCTATCAACACATGGGATAAGTTGGATGTATGTAAAATAAAATGTGAAATCTTAAAATTTGCCAGTCACCACATCTGTGTAGCTAAGTTCCCAGTATTGGGCACTTACATCCGTCTGATATGTCCTGTGTTTCTATGAAATGACAATGATACAAGAGGGGCCAACTGCTGAGCTCATTATGGAGGCACAAAGAGAAATGTTCATCAAAATAAAATATAACCCACCATACTTTACTTCAAATCCTCAAGACTGAAGAACTATTTTCCTCCACTCACCCTAACTGTACAACTTCAATGACTTGCTTCATGACAAACAGGCCCAGATCACATGAGACATTATGGGTTTTAAACTATGTGTGTTTATGAGAACTGCATTTGCTTGATTATGCAGACAAATTGGAAATGAAGTCATTGTTGCTGTTCTGAGTGAAATTGTGGTTTATTTTGTGCTTATGCCAACTTTCAAAAGGAAACCAGAAAAATTAAAGATGCTGATGTTGATTCTGTCTTAGGTAGTGGAAAGTTCAATGCCATGTTCCTAAGAATGAACACACTGCATCTCCCCAGAGGTAGGGCAGAGTAATTCCTGGGCATGAAATAGGCATCCCAAGAAAACTAATGCACATCCATCCCTTAAAGAGCAGGCTTGAGTAAGAAGAAAATAAGCTGAGTGAGGGCCTCACCTAGACATAGCCTAACTCCACCAAAGCAAGTTCTCACACTTCCAACTTCCTGAAAATACCTTTAAAAACTGATCAAAGGTGGTGGTCCACTTATAAATAGGCTTTGAGGGCTAGAGAGATGGCTTAGCAGTTAAGGTGCTTGCCTGCAAAGCCTAAGGACTCATGTTTGACCTTCCAGATCCCACGTAAGCCAGATGCACAAGATGGTGCATGTGTCTGGAGTTTGATTGCAGTGGTTGGATGCCCTGGCATGCCACTTCTCTGACTCTTTCTTTCTCTCTCTCTCTCTCTCTCTGTCTCATAAAAAAATACATAAAATAGGGCTGAAAAGATGGCTTAGTGGTTGAGGCACCTGCCTGCTAAGCCTAAGAATGCCCATTTGATTCTCCAGGTCCCACATTTAGGCGGACGCAAAGTGACACAATGGAGCAATGACACACTTTCCCACAAGGGGGCGCACACATCTGGGGATTGTTCACAACAGCTGAGAGGCTGCTGGTGTGTCCATTCTCTTCTCTCTCTCTCTCTCTCTCTCTCTCTCTCTCTCTCTGACTCCAAAAAAAAAAAAAAAAAACCCATAAAATAAAAATATATAGGCTTTGAAACCTGTTGAAGATACAAGTCTCTTCATCTCACATAACTGTATTTGTAAGCATTTAATATACAAATTGCCAAAGGTAGATGGGGAAAAATACTCAACATCACACATAATCAGGGAGATGCAAAATTAAGTATCTGTTACAATTACTACTATCAAAATACATAGATAAATATCAAGAAAATATTACACACACACACAAAAATTTGATTTCCACCTTAAAA
Organism: Orientallactaga sibirica; assembly: GCA_036365145.1. Lineage (NCBI taxonomy): Eukaryota > Metazoa > Chordata > Mammalia > Rodentia > Dipodidae > Orientallactaga > Orientallactaga sibirica. The sequence continues at coordinate 6,039,339 of JAEOAD010000048.1, forward strand.
AGAAGAAAATCCTATCATTTGTAACATGGAGATCCTTGTGTTGTGTACAGTAACCCAGTCACAGGAACACAAACGCTGTCTGATCTCACTCATTTGTGGCATCTAAAATTGTCATCCCGACAAAAGGGGAAAGTAGACTACTGGGTGCAAGGAAGGGACAGGAAAAATCAGGGGTATGGATTAATGGGTATAAAGTTTTAGTTATGAAAAATAAATACATTGCAGAGATCTCATATGACTCAGCTGAATATAAATATTTATTACTATATATAATAACATATAAATATTTTATATAAAATAATACAATATTTATATTATAATATAAAAATTTATATAAAATTATACAATATTTTATATTAAATATAAAATTTATGTGAATTTATATAAAATAATATAATATATATTTCTTTAGAATTTATCTATTTTTTTTCATTTTAAAGACACACAGAGAGAATTAGCATGCCAAAGCCTCAGCCACTGCAATTAAACTCAGCTTCTCCCATCATGAGTAGAATTGAAACAGCCATATACTGTTGTTTATAAGCTGCTCACTTCGTTGGTGTGCAGTGATGCTGAGCCTGCACTTGACCATTCCATTCTCCACCCTATTCTCTCTGACTCTGGGCCAGATGGTACCTAGCCGTGATCAAGGGCCTTGCTTTCTCTGAGACATCATCAGGTTCAGAGGAGTCAAAATAAATGGGTCAGTCTACTCAAAGGAATTCACACACTAGGTTTCAGGTTCGAGGTTTTGCTCTTACTTTTAAACAGCTGTCTTGAAGTACATCTCACTTGTTTTCAGTAAGTTCCTAGAAGTGTGCGGCCATCAGAACAATCCAGTTTGGAAATGTTTCTATAAACCTGCAAAATTCCTTGGGCCCATTTCAATAAACTCCTGTTCTAACGACATTCACTCATCTGTTTTCTGTCTCTGGAAATGTGTCTTTTCTGGACAGTTTATATAAATGACATCTTGTAAATGTAGTTATTTGTGTTTAGTTTCTTTAACCTAGTAGCCATCTTTTTCTCTACTTTAAATCTTTCTAATGTGAGCATTTGTGTTCAGATTCATTTGACCAGGTGTTGTCATTCCCCAGGATTCTTAGGACTGGTTGCCGGATTCCATGGCACATTTATAAGTAACCCTTTCTGAAATGCTGACATGTTTTCCACAACGGCTGCCAAGTTGACCATTCCTTGTTGCTGACTGTTTTATTATAACATCTTAGTGAGTGTGAAGTGTTGCTTCACTGTGCTTTGAGTTGCTTTTCTCAGTGGTCTATGGTCATTAACTACTTTTCGATGAAATGTCTATTCCATATTTTATCCACTTTTATACTTGAGTTGATTGAATGTGATCAAATTGTATGAATTCTTCAGATACTTCAGATGTAAGTGCTTTATCAATCGTATAATTTTCAAGTGTTTTATATAGTTCATGTCTAGAATATTTTTAAGTACTAAGGTTTTTAATTTTTAAGATATCTAATTTATATTTTAATTTTATGGTTTGTGCCTTTATAGGCACTTCTAAGAAATCTCTTCTAGCTGGAGCTATAGATCAGACTTAGATAGCTTGCTCAAGGAACTGGGTTTGATCTCCAGCCCTGTAACAAGGAAAACAAAAGGATTCTCTGTCAATTACAAAATCATATTTTCTCTCATATATTTTTGTAAAGGTTTTTTTCCCTTACATTTAGCTCTGATACATTTCAAGTTATTTTTTTTTGTTTATGGTGTGAATTAAAGCCCTAAGTTTGCTTGTTTACATAAACACAACTCATCAAACTACTTGTTGAAACTTCTACCCTTTCACCCACTTAATTGTCTTAGAAAATTTGTTAGAACCTATTCTGGTTCGCTCTCTCATCTATTTTTCCTTCCCAAATCCCTTTTGAGCATCGAGTCCAGTGTCACATTAAGACCTTAGTGGAGTAGAGGAGTTTATTGCTCCCACAACCACATAAAGCCAAAGTCATTAAAATGAACAGGTAGGTAACAGAGGCAGATGACAGGTAGACAGACAAACAGATGAAAAGGAGAGGAATATTTCTTAGTTATGCTTTTTTGAATTTTGACTAGCAAACTAATTCTACTGAATACTGTTTATTATTATGATCTGGTATTTTCAACCTCAAGTTTTTGTGTTAAATGTTATTACACCTTGAGACTTGCTATTCATGTCAGAGTTATAAGTACTCTTTAACTATTAAGCAAGTAGGGCTCTGAATTCAACTGTTTCAATGTTCACAGCCATGTCCTTCTCAATTCTTTGTGATCATGTAGGTGATAAATTGTTTTACAATATCCATGTCTTCCTGTGAAATTCAGATATAAATAAAAACTCAATTGTATACTAAACGCTTGAAACATAGATTGCTTTCCGTGGACTCTTCTTTGGTGACCCAAGTGCAAATAATATGAAAAAGGTTTACAACTTTCCAATAACATCACTTTAATGCTAAAGTAATTTTTTAAATTTTTCCCTTGTAATGTCAAAGTACCAAGATGAACCCAGTGTTAATCAACATTATCTGTGAGTTTTATGGAAACAATGATTAAACCATGTGACATGAGTTATGGGAAATAGGTCATGCATTTATCTCTGTGTAATAAACAGTAAGCTCTTACATCTGTTTGAATCTTTATTTGGGTGTTACTTGTAAACAAATCATATGACATAATTCCAAAATAACAAAATGTATGAAGTGTCTGGTCATCATCTTCCTATGTTTTAAACTGATTTGTCTACTTATGATTAAGTTGTGAGTTCTTTATGTTTCAGAATAAAGTCCTTTATCACATTACTATTGAGCTGTTTTTTTTTTTCTTTCTTTATTTGAGAGAGAGGCAGAGAGAGAGAGAGAGAGAACTGGCATGCCAGGACCTCCAGCCACTGCAAACGAACTCTAGATACATGCGCCACCTTGTGCATCTGGCTTACATTGGTACTGGGGAATCAAGCCTCGAACTGGGGTCCTTTGGCTTGATAAGCAAGCACTCAACCACTAAGCCATCTCTCCATCCCTGAGCTAAATTTTTAACTGCATTTGTCTATTAGCTCCTTTTCCTACACAAATCACCTTATTCTTCATAACTTTATTCAATATATTCTACATAGATAAAATTCTATTACTAATATTTTATTTTTATATTTATTTGTTTATTTAAGAGACAGAAAGAGAGAGAATGAGCACACCAGAGCCTACCACTGCAAATGAACTCCAGATGCATGCACCAATATTTTAAAACCTCTAGCCAAGAACAAGAGAGTGTAATAGAATACATTTGACAAAGTGTTGGAGAAGAGCAATGGGGAAGCCAGTAAGAATAAATTATGTTGGGAGGCAGAGGTAGGAGGATCGCCGAGAGTTCGAGGCCACCCTGAGACTATATAATTAATTCCAGGTCAGCCTGGACCAGAGTGAGACCCTACCTTGCAAAACAAAAAAAAAAAAAAAAAAAAAAAAAGAATAAATTATGGGGCTGGAGAGATGGGCAGTGGTTAAAGGCACATGCTTGCAAAAAGACTGATGGCCTGGGTCTGATTCCCAAGTACCCACTTAAAGCCAGATACACAAAGTGCACATGCATCTGGAGTTTGCTTGCAGCCACAGGATGCTCCAGTGTGCAATTCTCTCTTATTCTCTCCCTTTCATTTCCTCTCTTCCTTTATCCTTTTCTTCCTGTCTCTTTCCTCTCTTCTTCTCTCTTTGCAAATAAATAAATAACAATAAATTATAATGATATATGTTTGAAAATGTTTCATTGTATACTCATTCTAGTAGACAGCTTCCAACAATACTGAGATAAACATCCAACTCAACACGGTTTATGGGAGGAATAGGATTTATTTCAAGCTTACAGAAGTTCCATCAATAGCAGAAGAAGTTGGCTCCCATTCATAATTCCAAGCAGAGAGAGAAACCATCAACTGCCAGCAAACACCAAAATTGTAGCAAGCGGGGATCCTACCAGAGCACAGACTTCTCTCCACACCTTTGGTCTGGAATTCAGATCCACCCCCAGTAACACCTTAGGGCTGGAATCCTGAGTCTACCCCCAGTAACACTTCCTCTGTCCAGGCAACTAAGGATTCAAGTTACAAGTTTACTTGAGTCAATGGGAGACACACATTCAAACTCCCACATTCTGCCCCTGTCCCCCGTTGACTGACAACCATACCACAATGCAAATTGCATTCGGTCTAACTTCAAAGGTCCCATGAGCTTTACCAACTTTAAGACTATCTCTTAATTGAGAGTCCGATAAGATCAAAACAAGTTATATACTTTCAACATACAGTGGCACAGAGTAAGCATTTTCCTTGCTATAAGGCATAGCTGGGCTGGAGAGATGGCTTAGTGGTTAAGATGCTTTTCAGCGAAGAGAAAGCACTCAGGTTCAATTCCCCAGTACCCACATAAGCCAGATGCACATAGTGGCACATGCATCTGAGTTAGTTTGCAGTGGCAAGAGGTCCTGGTGAGCCCATTTTCTCTCTCTCCATCTCTCTGCCTCTTTCTCTCTCAAATAAATAAATACAATACTTTTTTAAAAAAAAAGAATCTTAAAAAAGAGCCACTTGCCTATAAATCCAAGTCATAGCTAGCAGAAACTAGAGCAATACAAAATCAGTAACTCTCAGGTAAGCATCAACATTTGCAGTTTAAGTCTAACATCCATAACCAGTGATGACAATCTATGAATTTTAAATTCTACCCCTCAATTTGGGGTGTGTATACAGGGAAAACTTCTTCAAGTGATCAGTGCTGGTACATCCAGTACGTCTTTGGGTCTCCTTTGCAAACCACGATCCATCTTCAACTCCATACACCAGCCTTTCCAGCCTTTAAAAATAGGAATATCCTGTTTCTCATGCCTCATATTACAGATCCAATGGAAGTTCCATCAATGGTGGAAGAAGCTGGTTCCCATTCATAAATCCAAGCATTAAAAAAAAAAAAAAAAAACACCAGCAGCCAGAAAACTGCAAAAGAAAGAAAGAAATAAACAGCAATCCAGGACCCCACCAGAGCTCAGACTACTCTCCACACCTGCGGTCAGGAATTCAGATCCACCCCCAGTGACACCTCTTCCAGCTAGCTAACTGGAGATCCAAGTGACAAATTTTAATACCTGAGTCAATGAAGAACATACATTTGAACTACCATACTAACAAAAAAATAATTTAAATATTTGTGCTGGAAAGATGGCTTAGCAGATGAGGTGCTTGATTGCAAAGCCAAAGTACCCAGGTTCGATTCCCCAGTACCCACATAAAGCACAAGGTGCCACATGCATCTGTAATTTGTTTGCAGTGGCTAGAGGCTCTGGTGTGCCCATTCCCTCTCTCCCTCCCTCTATCTGCCTCTTTCTCTCACTCTATCCCTCTCAAATAAATAAAATATTTAAAAATCAATTAAAACATAGACAAAATAAATAAAATCTTAATTCATAAAGTTGCCTAAATTTTTTCTAATCATTATTTGTTTTAAAACTACATGTGGGCTGGAGAGATGTCTCAGTGGTTAAGGCAATTGTCTGAAAAGCCTAAGGACCTACTCTCCAGATCCCATGTAAGTCAGACACACAAAGGTGAGGAAAGTGCAAGGTCCCACATTCCCACTAGGTGGCACAAGCATCTGGATTTCAATAGCAGTGGCTGAGGCCCTGGTGTGCCAATTCATTCTCTCTCTCTTTCTCTAAAATAAAAAAGTACCTTAAAAATACCTACATTGTTTGGTTGGTTGGATATTTGATTTTTAGCCCATTATTTGTTGCATAGATATATAAGAAGCCTACAGAAAAACAAAAGTTAATAAATGTTCTATTTAACTATTTTTTTGTTTTTTGTTTTGTTTTGTTTTCTGTTGTTGTTGTTGTTTACTATTTATTTATTTGAGAGTTACAGACAGACAGAGAAAGAAAGAGACAGACACAGAGAGAACGGGTGCACCAGAGCCTCCAGCCACTGCAAATGAACTCCAGATGCATGTGCCACCTTGTGCATCTGGCCTACATGGGTCCTGGGGAATTGAGCCTTGAACCAGGGTCCTTAGGCTTCACAGACAAGTGCTTAACCACTAAGCCATCTCTCCAGGCCCTGTTGTATTAAACTATTATGGAATATGGATATAGAATAAATTACACAATATGAATTGAAAAATCAACAAGAATAGAAAATAAGGAATCATTTGGAACAAAGAAATAGAGTTAATATATTGATAAGAATCTGATTTTTACTCACAAATACAGGCAAAATTACACATAAGTCAATTCAGACTAATTTGATTCCATTTTGATTGTAAAGCAAGTCTAACAAGAAAGATTTCAAGGTCTATGGATATGGGTAAATGTTTAAATGTGCTTTCTTGAAAAGCCTTTTGAACTGGGTTTGATTCTCCAGCAACCATGGAAAGCCAGACATATAAAGTGGCATGTGAATCTGGAGTTCATTTGCAGTAGAAAGAGGTCCTGGTGCACCCATACTTTTTCTCTCCTCCCCCCCCTCTCAAATAAATAAATAAAAATATTTTAAAATAAAAATCAAAATGAGACTCCATAACATCTTTCCTAACAAAGCTTTAAGAAAAAGTATCACAAGGAGTATATTTCCAATATTAAAACAAAACTCCTCATTATGATAAAAATTAAAAGTGAGTGGTGCTGTGCTAAATGCCTCATGGTGACTATTTCATTTAATTCTCATGATCTATGGCCTAAGAAATTCACAGAACCCAGCAGAGTTGAACCAAGAAATCTGACTTCAGAATCTACCTTCATAATTAATTACTCTACTCTGCTTCTCTATCATACAATGGACAATATTTTACAGGCAATTTATAGCATAATTAAGCAAGAGGTCTTTCCTTCTGTATATACTCGAGTTAATAAGTATTTGTGTGTTTTAAGATTACCTATAAAACTAATGTTCATCCTTGAAGGGTGTAAAATAGATGAAGTCCAGTTCCTGATTCATCCTCTGTCTACAACTCAGGCCTAATCTTCATGAAGAGAGAGAACAATGCTCCATTGGTGTAAGAAAACAGGTCTGGAAACTTCTATAACAAAACCTCATCTTTACCATCTACACAATAAAGGCAAATCTTTAGTTTCCTGCCATCAACTTCCCTCTCAAATGATTTCACTCAGCTTCTGGAAACAGCTGACCTAAACATCTGATGAGTGTAGCCGTCACGGATTTCCCAGTTTTAATTCCTGTGCTAAACCAGATATCCTAAAAGCCACAAAATTGGCACATACCACACTTGACCTCATTTTATGCCTTCTACTTCCACATAAGCTGTCTCCAACTGTAAAAATATCATATGATCAAGTTCATTGCTCACTTGGCCTCTTATGAAAACATCTACATGATACAATTCTCCCTAAGTCAAAGCCACATTAAAACTGTCAATATACTTGACCCAGTGCTCATCTTCACAGTACGTGGATACTGAGAAAGGTATGACACTCCAACTGCTAGAGTAAAGGTCTTCACTAAACTTTGAGTTCAATTACTTTGTCTTTTCACCCACCACCATTTTATTTTATATTTAGCAGTTATATATTTGCTGGATAATGTTATCTGATTTTCATAGTACCCAGTTCACAAGTAGTCCCTCTCATCTCCATCGGCAGAGGGTCTGGGTTGTCCACTGACTCTTGGTGATCTTATTCTCAAACATCTGCTCAGCATCTTTGGATCTGGTTTGGCTGTACCCCTGCCTAGTCTTTCTCAAGACTTGATATTACTCATCTGTTGTAGCAAGCCCAGCTAAAACACTGTGGTAAGAGACAGATCCCCTGATGTACTTTCCAAACCCTTCTCTGGTCTTCTGACTCACCTCCTTACTCTGCATGTTACTGTCTCACTTCTTTCCATTTTTTACATCAAAAAAACCCTTGAGGACCTGTCTAAATACTTTGGCGGGAGCTTATCTCCTGTTCCTAAGTCCACTGTGCTCGCTTTCATCCCAGTGCCACCAGACCTCCATGCTCATTGCTCTAGTCTCCTAAGTCAGCTTCTTGTCCCATTATCAGTGGAAGAGTGTCCTAGAAATTAGTTTTCAGACCCTTGTCCATCTTCCTCTTTTAATGAATTCATGCATGTTTAAGACTTAACGTGCATATATATTTGATGGAGGCATTGGCATAAACCATTCTACCCATTTCAATTGAAGGCAATTCTGTACTTAAATTTGCTTAAGCCTAAAACTGTTAGTCATTTGTGTGTCTCCTCTCTCTCTCTCTCTCTCTCATTTCTCCCTCTATCATCTTACAACCAATGTCAGAAAACACTGAAGAAAACTTCAAGATTCATCTGGATTCACTACCTCTCTCTCACCCCTCTACCCTCCACCTGGATTTTGGCCACCATTATGTCTCAATTTAATCATCACAGTAGCTGCTGAATGGTCTCCCAGTTCTCTTCTTTTACTGCTACAGAATACTATCAGCAGTCACCAGATGGATTCTTTTAACATTCAAGAAAGATGATATTATTCTTCTCAAAATTCTCCAGGGGCTCAGACTAAAGGATAGCTAAATTACTTCTAGTGGAGTACCACCTTCACTCTGACACCATTGCTTCATTTAGTCTAATTTGGCCTCTTGACTATTTCTCTAGCATTTTCAGGCATGTGCCTACCTCAAAGCCTTTGCATAGACTTTGCCCTTAGGATTTAAGGGATTAACTCTTATTTCTTTTGAATTAGTGCTCTATCCTTCTTAGTAAAGAAGGTTATGTTGGCCATTCACTTTGAAATCATGATATGATATGCCTCCCCTCTTTGCCATTCCCCTTTTCTGGTCTGCTTTTGAAAATCCCATGTAACAACATCTTCTATATAACACTTTCTGCTAACTATATAATGTCCTTATTATGTGCCAGTATGAAATTCCCACCAACAGTGAATAAGTGTTGCCTTCTCCCAACACCCTTAACAGTATTTCTTGTAATTTTCTTAATGATTGATAGCCTTTCCGACTGGGATGAGCTAAAATCTCAAGGTATTTTTAATTGCATTTCCCTAATGACTAAGGACATTGAACAATTTTTAAAATATCCTTTGGCCATTTGTGTCTCTTCTTTTAAGAACTTTCTATTCATTTTATTAGCCCATTTATTGGTTGGCAGGGTTTTTGTGTGCTTTTGCAGTTCTTTATATATACTAGCTATCTAGCCCCTGTCTGAAGAACAGCTGGTAAAGGTATCTCCCAGTCTGTAGGCTTTCTGCTTGTGCTGCTGATAGTTTTCTTTGTTGGGCAGAAACTTTTGAATTTCATGTAGTCCCACCTGTTGATTCTTAGACCTATGACTTGTGCTACTGAAGACCTGTTCAGAAAATTCTGACCTGTACCTATAACTTGAGTGACTTCCCCATGCTTTCTTAGAGCAGATTCAGTGTTTCTGGTGCTAAATTAAAGGAAATACAAGTTAAAATCACTCTGAGATTTTCATCTCAGTCATAAATTTTGAGTTGATCTCTGTACAGAATGAAAGATATGGATCTAATTTCCTTCTTCTTCAGGAATATATCCTGTTTTCTTGGCACTATTTGTTGAATAGGCTATCTTTTTCTTTCTTTTTTTTTATATATGTTGGGTTGTTTATTATTTATTTAGAGTAGGTCTTGCTCTGTATCCCAGGATAGTCTCAAACACTCTTCCCGCCTCAGCCTCCGGAATAATTGGATTACAAGTGTGTGCCAAAACACAGTTTAACCATACAGCTGAAGATAACATTACAATACATCTGAAAACAGAAGTCGATAGTGGGTAAAATAATTTTTAATTATCTCTCTATATGCCTCTCTCTCAAATAAATAAACAAGAATAAAATAACTTTTTAAAAATTTTTTTAATTATTTTTTTTATTGACTTTTATACTTACATACAAAAAAAAAACCCACCTGATATTTCCCTCCCCTCCCCCCATTCCACTGGAATGTCTTTGCCAAAACTTAGGTGACTCTAACTGTGTGGGTTTAGTTGAGTCCTCTTTTCTATTGTATTGGTCTATATGACTGTTTTAGTGTCATCATTATGCCGTCTTTGTCACTATGGTGCTACAGTATAATTTTAGGTCAGAAATTATACCTCCAGTAGTGTACTTTCTTCTTAGATTTTGTTTGATTGTGTATGAATTTTTTTGGTTTTTTTCCATATAAACTGTTGAACTTTTCTAATTCTGAGGGTAATGCCATTGGAACTGTGAAGGGAATTTCATTGAAACTGTAGATTATTTTTGATAAGATAGCCATTTTAACAATGTTGATTCTGTTGATTGGGAAGCATGGAAGGTCTCTCCAGCATCTGAAATCTTCTTTTACATCTTTTCTGAGTACCTTCAAATTTTCTTTGTAGAAATCTTTCACATTCTTGGTGAGGTTTATTTCTAGGTACTTTATGTTGAGGGGAGCCATTGTGAATGGAATATCATTTCTTTCTCAGGAGGTTCATTGTTGGAATGTATGAAAACATATATTCTATGCTACTAATTTTTGTGACTGCAATTTTATTGAAAGTGTTTGTTAAATATATTTTTTTCTGGTAGAGTCTCTAGGATCTCTTGAGTATAGAAGCATGTCATCTGTGGACAGGGATAATTATAATTCCTTTATTATTTTTATCATATTTTATATTTTATTTTATTGAACTTAAAGCACTATATTGAGTAAGAGAGGCAAACTGTTGTCTCATTTAGATTTTAGAAGAAATGTTTTCAGCTTTCCTACATTCAGTATAATGTTAGCTATAGGCTTGTCTTACATAGCATTCATTATTTTGAGATATTTTCTACTTATTTTTAAATTTACCAGGACCTTAATCATAAAGGCATACTGAAGATTGAAAAAGTTTGAAAGTTTGAAAGCTCTACATTAAGCTGCATATAAGTAGCTGAATGTATCTATTTGGACGTGAGATCAGAAGTGGCAGTGTTATTTATAAAATCTTGGCAATTCCAGAACGTAACAATAATTAGAGGCATAGAGATGATAAAATCCTCCCAAAGGGGGCCAAGGAAGATACCCAGACACAAGCTAAAATGCTAACCTCACAGGAATAGGGCAGAGAATAGACAGACCAGAGGCTGAGAAGAAGATGAGAAAGGAAAGTGGACAGCATGGTTAACAAGTACACAGAAAGTAAAAATTTCATATTCTGGGCTGGAAAGATGGCTTAGCGGTTAAGGCATCTGCCTGCGAAGCCTAAGAACACCCGTTTGAATCTCCAGGTCCCATGTTTAGCCGATGCAAAAGTGACACAAGCATGCAATGTTGCACATGCCCACAAAGGGGCACGTGTCTGGAGTTCGTTCACAGCAGCTGAAAAGGTCCTGGTGGACCCATTCTCACTCTCTCTCTCTGCCTCTTCCTCTCTCTCTCTTTCTCTCTAATAAAAAAAAAAAAAACTTCATATTCTGTGGCATAGTAAGAGGATATTTGAATGCCCCCAACCAATAACAAGGCAATCATAAATGTTTGAAATAATAGATAAACTATCCTCATCTCATCATTGTACACTGCATTTATGACTGAGTAGCTCATTGTACTCAATAAATATGTACAGTCATTATGACATAATTTAAAATACTGAAACAAGAAGTTTTGGGGAAAAGAAGTAAATTCAGAATAAAGTATTTTTGCAGGGTTGTATTCCCTACTCAGAAGTATGTTTGCTCCACTTAAAAAAATCTACAGGGCTGGAGAAATGGCTTAGTGGTTAAGGTGCTTGCCTTCAAAGCCTTAAGGACCCTATTCGACTTTCCAGATCCCACATAAGCCAGATGGACAAAAGTGAGGCAAGTGCAAGGTTTCACATGCCCACTAGGTTGTGCTAAGCATCTGGAGTTCAGTTGCAGTGGCTAAGGCCTTGAAGTACCAGTTCTCTATCTCTATCTCTGTCTCTGTCTCTCTCTCACACTTTCTATGAAAATATTGCTTCTCTTTTTCAGATGGATGCAGAACCTGAGGAAAGAATCAGTCCATCGCACTTCAACAGGGCATCAGCTGAAGCCACAGAGGAACTGAGGAAATGAGCAAGCATGCTGCTTTCTCGGTGAACCTGCTATCAGCACAGGGGAGAAGGAGATAGACAAAGAGAACACACAACTCCCACCAAATCAGATGTCCAAAGACACAGAGACTCCCAAGACCTCATCACTGAAATAGACTTAAAATGAACCCAACATGGCTCAGGGAAATTCATGGAAGAGGGGGCAGAAATATTGTTAGAGCCATAAGTTGGGTCATTATACACAGAGATGTTGCCTCACCCCCATAACTGATGGCTACCCCCATGATGCAAGACCCATGGGGGGAGGGCAGGGAGAAGGCTAACTATGGTACCATCATGGCTGTATATACACTATATACATAACTAATAATAAATAAATAAATAAATAAATAAATAAATAAATAAATCTATAGTTAAATTTCTCAAACAGGAATTCAGGTGGTAGCTATATTTTTCTGAAGTAGCCTAGGAATGTTTAGTTTAGTAAATAGTGGGAAAATAAAAGATTTGAAGTTTGCCTTGCTTTAATATTTTATTTTGATATCAAAATCTCCAGAAATTACACTAAAGAAACTGAAAATTGTTTTACATATAAATACATTATCAGGCTGGAGAGGTGGCTCAGCAGTTAAGGCGCTTGCCTGCAAAGCCTACCAACCTGGGTCCAATTCCCCAGTACCCACGTAAAGCCAGATGCACAAAGTGGTGCATGCATCTGGTACTTGTGTGCAGTGGCTGGAGGCCCTAGCATGCCCACATGCCCATTCTCTCCCTCTCTCTCCACACCCCCTCCCTGTGTGTGTATCTTCTATCTCTCTGTCTGCTTGGAAATAAATAAATTTTTAAAAATACATATACTATTCAAAACCTCTTGTATCTTATTTCCTTTTCCAACAATCTCTATTTCTTGGTGCCATGTCTTCTTTTCTTGCTGCATTTTGCTTCTTTGGATGGAGGCGATATGAGGTACTCATTTAGTTTTACAATAAATATAATGTATTTAAAATGTATATAATATACTCAATACAGCATGCATATTATAGGGAACATTTTTATTAAGATAGAGATTTTAAGTTTATCATGATCCTTTTTACTAATTCACCAAGACCAGGAATGTTCATGCTTTTAACACTAAAGAGAGGATATCAGACTGGAGAGATAGTTTAGTAGTTAAGGTGCTTGCCTGTGAAGCCAAAGGAATCAGGTTCAATTCCCCAGTACCCACGGAAGCCAGATGGGGCAATGCATCTGGAGTTTGTTTACAGTGGCTGGCGGCCCTGGCACACCCATTCTCTTTCTGTCTGTCTCTCTTCTCTCTATCTCTATCTTTCTCTGCTTGCAAATAAATTAATTAATTAAAAAAGAGAGACGATGTCACCTCTACTTCTGATTACAATTTAAATGTCCATTGGAGACTTAGTCCCAAGAATAATAACCTGAGGGGTAGCTATCTACGAAATACTCCTATATAAGTAAGAAATAGATTTAGAATAGTAACGGATACTCATGTATTTCTCAAGGAAACCCAGAGCTCCTATATGAGTGGATCACTGGAAGCTTGGAGGGAATTCAAAGAACACAGTCTCAACCCCTGGTTCTGTTCCCAGATCTTTTAACAGCTTGCTACATACCTTCCAAACACTTGACCTGTCTGGACTTTAGATTTCCTGGATATATTAGTCAGGAGTATATTGAATGCAAATAACCTAAAGCTATGTAAAATACATTTATTGGAAGAGTAAATGGACATCTCCCAGAATCCAAAGAAATAAATTGAAGCTAGAGCTGAGGAACCAGAGCCAAGGGGAAAAGACCATTGGAAACTAAAGCATTTGATTTCCATTTTCCTATTTTTCTTTCTCTGAAGCCAAATATCTAATGAGCTCATATCTTATTTTGGGTATGCTATTTCTCGCTCCCCTCTCTTTGTTTCTCCTTTCAATTTCTGTTGTTTAAATATACAATTAGTTAGTGTAGAGAGACACACACAGAGAGAGAGAGAGAGTGAGTTATAGGTGGGCCCGATACTTGCATGACTTTGTGGCGGAGCAACATAGTTCCCAGGACCCTCCATAGTGTCCTTGAGGTCACACTTCAATTTCTCTGTCCACACCCTGCACTGATCTCCAGCCCTTAACTGTACCTGTGCAGCTCGTCTTCATCTTGCTATTGTATGTGTGTGTGTGTGAGAGAGAGAGAGAGAGAAATGGCTGAAAGTTTTTGGGTTCATTGACTGCTGTGAGAGCCACACAGAGACTGTGCATTGGACTCATAGTATTATACTTCCACCCAGGGCTCCCCAGCCTGAACTGGTGTTTGTTTGTTTTTGTTGTTGTTGTTGTTTGTTTTGTTCTTGTTGTTGTTGTTTTTGAGGTAGGGTCTCGCTCTAGTCCAGGCTAACCTGCAATTCACTATGTAGTCTCAGAGTGGCCTTGAACTCAGGGCGATCCTCCTACCTCTGCCTCCTAAGTGCTGGGATTAAAGGCATGCACCACCATGCCCAGCTTTGGTGTTTTGTTTTATTTTGTTTTGTTTTTTAGAGAGAGAGAAACAGAGAGAGAGGAAGAGGCAGAGAGATAGAGAATGGGCACACCAGTGGCCTCCCAGCCTCTGTAAATGAACTCCAGATATGTGCGCCCCCTTGTGGGCAAGTGCTGCATTGTGCCCTTGTGTCACTTTGCCTCCCGCTAAACATGGGACCTGGAGAGTCAACCGGGCGTTCTTAGGCTTGGCAGGCAGGGGGCTTAACCGCTAAGCCATCTCCCCAGCCCTGGTGTTTGTTTTTTGACTGCAGTGTATCCAGGTTTGGTCCTGTTCTACAGCTTTCCTATCTCCAGCTGTTTGAGCAGCACCACTGAACTCAGCTGGAGCCCTGCCTACTGGAGACAAATCTCTACTTGAACAGTCTTCTGTGGTCCTGTCTCACTGGCATTGGTGTGTTCAGCCCTCTGCCATCCCTTCATGCAGCTAACTGTTCCTACAACGTGGAGGGAACGCTTCCCCAGGTTTCCTCTAACATAAACCAAACTACATGGTGTGACTGGTCTCTCACTGGTTCATGCCCCATTCATCCTGCCTGCTTCCTCCAATAGATCTCAATTCATTTACAGTTATTGTCTCTTTCAGGAATAGAGATTATTGTGTATTAGTCTGAATGTTTTCTTTCATAGGATCACACCAATAAGGGCTTCTGATCTGCCATTGAACCCAGAAGTTTCTGTCCATCTCTCTCCTCCCCCTCCTTATTTCCATCTCCTCTTTCATCTTTCTCCTTCACTACCTTGGCTCTATAGGACCATTTATCAGGACATGCCTCAAAACACGGCCATTCTTACTGCATCCTTAGAAGTGTCACACCAACAACAGAATGACAGGATGTCTCCAAAGACCAGTTCACATTCCTGGGAGATGAAATCTAACGGCGTCACTGAACTTATTCTTCATCTTCCCCCCCCCCCCAGAACCATTTGAAATGAAAGAGGGGGAATAAATGGAATGACAAGGAATAATCTACATTCAGCAGGAATGTGGGGAAGTTTCTGAGAGTTCTTGCTCAGAAAAGAATAAAAGTGAATTGTTGGAAGTAAAGCTTTCTTCTGTAGGGTTCTTCTCCAAACCTCTTAAAGATACTGTGAGGATAAATGTAGGTTATACTGTTTTCTATGCTTAAGAGCTGCATTTAAGTATCAATATTATTTCTTCTGGAATTTAGCTGAATATTTTAGGTTAACTAACAGACTTTCTAATACTGTTGGTAATGGTAAAATGTTCAACTTTTTGCCAAAAAACATTTGGAAAAGCTACACCTCAGTTTTAGTCAATGATTTCTTGTTTTTCAGTGTAATGATTTTTAACCAAAAAAGCATATTAAATGCTTATAACATTTAAAGTGACATTTTGGTTGTGTATTTGGGTTAAGACTAAGCTATTTACTCAACATGGAAGAATCTTGCTAATGAGACATCATGGGAAGATATTATGACGAATATACCTTAAATATTTGCTCCTCTCTGAAAGCTGCACCACATTCCACATCCTACCATGTTCTTCCTGTGGTCCCCAAAGATCCCGGGCTCCACAGAGCCATAGCAAAATGGGACAATGAGGAGTATTGCCGATTTTGAACTTTAGGATATCGAACCCTTCTAGAGCATAATGCTAGTGTCCAAATTAAAGGACTAAAGCCGAACGTTTTGTGGTGTTCAGGAGTCTATTTTATATAGCAGCTCAGAGTGGTGTGCTTTAAGAGCGGAGTAGCAAGTTAGGGAGAATGGAACAGAGAGAGACTGCAGCTGCTGCCACTTTTGCTGTGCTGTGGATTGCTGGCGCCAGCAGGTGGGCAGGTGTAGTAGATTAGGGAAGAAAGATGGAGGGGAGCCAAGAAGTGGGAGAAGAGAGAGACTTTCTAGGAGGGAGATGCGTAGGGGAGAAGGCAGTTGAGAGACAGAGACAGAGGAAGAGATACAAGGACACAGAACAGAGACACAGAGCACATACCTTAATTCGGGAAAGAAGGCCAGAAAGCGATTGAGGGCGCCTGTGGTGGCTTTTACGTCCATGCCCTTGGGGAGGGGTGACTGCTCAGTGAGGTGAGGGCTTTGGGGAGATATGGAGATGTAGTCTTGGGTCCAGAAGTGTTCTCAATTTCCATACCAGGGAGCCGTCCCAGATCTCAGTGTGGCCAGGTGGTAGGGAGAGAAGAGGATGGGTAGAGAGTTCTGAAGACGCTACCAAACCCCATCTCTGGAGTGTTGCCATAAACTGCTCACCTCCGCAGGGGGATTCAAGCAGGGTGGGACTCACTTTCTGCCTTGCTTTTCTGTTGTTGCCAGGCCTGGCAGTCCCAGTCTTTTGGCTTGCCCCTCCAGAAAGTGGAGGGTTCAATATCCCTTTTCTGTCATGCGTCTGTATTTTAATATCTGCTTTTCTCTCCTTCCCTGGCCAGATCCAGCTCAGAACACAACACTTGATTGGTTGGGGGGGGTTTGTGGGGGTAAAAATAATCCCCCATGTTTCTTTCTATGTTATGTACATATTTCTTTTATTTTTCTCTCTACTGGTGGCATTTATTTATTTATTTATTTACTTATTTATTTATTTTGGAGAGAGAGGGAGAGGAAGACAGATAAGAGATGGGCTTGCCAGCAACTGCTGCGATAGAAATCCAGATGTGTGCGCCCCCTTGTGGTCAAGTGAGGCATTGCGCCCTTGCATCACTTTGCATCTGGCTAAACGTGGGACCTGGAGATTGGAACCAGTGTTCTTAGGCTTAGGAGGCAGGCGCCTTAACCGCTAAGCCATCTCTCCAGCCCGACTGGGGGCCTTTTTAAGGCAGGGTCCCACTCTACTTCTAGGTAGACCTGGAACTCATTTTGGCTGGCCTCCAACTCACTACCGTTCTGGTACTTCAGCCTCTGTAGAGCTGGGTTATGGGCATGCTCCATCATACCTAGTCAGGCTCGGTTGATGGCTTTTGGTGTTGACTTTCTTCCTCCTCACTGTTGCTCTCACCAAAGCTGTTTCTGCTCCACCATCTTCCTTCCCGAGGTAACTTGTCTTGCACCCATGCAATACATGGGAGGGAGATGAGGGCGTGTGTTCTTTGTCTCTGCAATCTGTTGTGAGTTACATGTTTGCTCTAAAGGTATTTTTTCTGTACTACAGTTTTATTTTAAGGGATATTTGAGTCCAGAGAACCCTGAGTGTGGTATGCTAAATGGCCTCCCAAGACCACCTCAAGTTCAACCCAAGTGCATCATTCCCGTGAACCTATTACTAGATGTCATAGCAGGGGTTACAGGTCGGAATTCATTAAAGGTCATGGTACAAGTAAGCAAGCACCTTTATTAAAAAAAGAAGAAGACGGAGAAGGAGCAGAAGGAGAAGAACAACGGGGGAGATTTTTCCACGAAGGTCAGAATGAGACAAGGAGGGAAGGCCTTAGCTGAAGATGGAGCATGGGCCAAAGCCATTGCCAAGGAAGACGGGAAACTTGTTGAAGCTGGAATAGGTAAGGAAACACCTATTTCTTTAAAGTCTCTGGGAGGATTGGAGGCAGGCCTGGTGATATCTTGATCTTGGACTTCTGATTTCTTGCACTGTAGGAAAATAAGTTTGTTTTTTATGATTATTAACTTTGTAATATCTCCTTTCAGAAGCAACAGAACAGTAACACAATGGACCCCCACAAGAGAACATTTACTTAAGCTAATAGCACAGCATTGCACCTTTCAAAGAACAAGGTCTACTCAGCCCAACCCTAGAAATCACCAGTCACTCTCTAGTTGTTTCTCCTCTGTGGAGAGGACAATGAGCTTTGATTGCACTGTTTAATGTACATCCATTGTTTAATTCAAACTGTTGTTTATGTCATACACATTTGTGATATGATTATTTTCACTGTTTCCTTGTTTTGTTTAGTCTGGGGTTGAGAAGGGATGCATCATCACTTTCACATCGAAACAAATGGTTTTTATTTCATTCCATATTTTCCACTTAGCTGTAAAGATTTAGAAAGGCATCATACTCAATAAGTGAGAGTCGAATATCTCCATAAGTCTGTTTATTTACCGAACATTCGTTAGCAACCTTTATCTGTAATGATTCCTACTTAAAGGAATGGCTTCAAATAGATTGCAGATGGTGGCAAAAGCCATTTATATATCTGGGGATCGGTAAAGAAAGATGAGCAGCTCCCGTGGGGGGAGGGAAAGCACTCTCACCTCTCCCTAGTTTTCATTTAGCTACTATGGTAGTATAGTATATTTTTGAAATAAAAGAATCAAGTGTGTTTTACAACTTCACCTATAATCCTAAAACTAATTTATAACCTTTCTCAGAAGCATTTTTCCACCTTTGCTTTCATGTGTAAAGAAAGGACATCCCTTCCTTCTTGCTGAATTCTCAGAAGTTCACTTCTAAAATCTGCATTCACCTTCAGTTATTATTTTTTTTCTGTCTCTAAAAGCCAGTTCTGCTTGCTGGGAGATGAGCATGGCTTCACACTACTGCCTTCCTTTTTTATATAAGAAGCCTGAAAGACATGGCTCATACAAGACAAACTTGAAAGGTGAAAGGAATGTTTCTTAATTGTAAATATCTTATCATTTTTGTTGCCTTCATTTCTAAATTAACCCTCACATTGAAAAATGTTATGTAAACAAAAATTCAGAATTACAGGTTTCCCTGTTTAATTCCAACTATAAAGAGTCTATCTGACTTGCACTTCTCTTGGTCATATGCTCAGGGTCACAATACTAACCTTATATCCTACTTCCAACAAGATAATACCCTCTCTTACAGTCTTGACAGCAATTGCGATAATTGTGATGTTTTTACAGTTTATCGCTTATAGCTGTGACCCCAGGTGCAAAAGAAACAGACCAAAGAAAAGGATCTACATGCAGAGATGACAATGAGACAATGGGTGCTTCACTAAGAAAAGATTATTGAGCTAACATTTCTGGAAGTTCAGGAACATGGTGCCAGTATCCACTCAGCTCCAATGAAGCCCTCCCCCATGGTGGTAGTATCACATCCCACCCAGAGTAGTTCACATGGTGACACAGGAAGCAAGGGGTCAAGCTATCTCTTTGACAGCTCACCCTCATAGAAACGAGTAGAGATCCCACAAAAACAAGCATAACCCTTTCTGAAGGTAATTTTCCCAATGGCCTAATCATGCAATCCCACCTCTTGGAGCTTCTAACACTTCTCACATTACCACACTGGGGCCCAAGCCTGCAGCATATGAACCTGGGCTGTGCACACTCAAACCACAGCATCAACTTGTCCTTCATTGTACTAAGGTGATTAAAAACCTATTTTAAGGCATTTTGAAATATGCTATGCATTATTATTTTCTGTGATCAACGTACAGCACAATAAATCACGGAAACTTACACTTCCAGTATGCACATTCCGTGAGCAACATCTGTCTTCCCCCCCTCCTTCCCTCAGCCTCCCCATTCCGCATCTATGAGAATGGCTTGTTTAGATTACACATATGAGTGAGATTACACAGGATTTGTCTTTTTGCCTCTGGGTTATTTCACTTAATATAATTTCTTCCAGCTCAACCCACGCAAATGTGAATCAAAAAAAAAAAAATGCGAACAGAAAAATCCTCTTCACTTGTAAATCTATATGGCAGTCCTTTGTCTACAGTTACTGCTTATTTATCCATTTATCACTGATAGGTCCTTACGTACATACCACATTATGACTGTGAATAAGGTTGAAATAAGCAAGGGAGTACACGTGTCTCTTTGACATGCCAAATTCAATTCCTTTGCATACATATCATGAAGTGGGATTGCTGGATCACATGTGAATTCTATTTTATATTTTAAAGGAAACTCCATGTTTCTCTATTTTCTGTACCAATACTTGTTGTCACCCATCTCTTTAATAATAGCCATTCTAGTGTGGATAGCATAAAATCTCATGGCATTTTAACCTGCATTTCCTTGGTGATTAAAACTATAGAGAATTTTTCATATAAGTTAGCAATTAACATATCTTCCTTTGAGAGATGTTTATGCAGCTCTTTTAACATTTATTTTTTTTTATTTTTGGAGAGAGACACAGAGAGAGAAAGATAGAGAGAAAGGGAGAGGCAGACAGAGAATGGGTGCGCCAGCAGTCTCTCAGCTGCTGTGAACAAAATCCAGATGTGTGCGCCACCTTGTGGGCAAGTGCGGCATTGTGCCCTTGCGTCACTTTACATCTGGCTAAACGTGGGACCTGGAGATTGGAACCGGGTTCTTAGGTTTAGCAGGCAGGCACCTTAACTGCTAAGCCATCTCTCCAGCCCTTTACATTTATTTTTATAGGGCTAGAGAGATGGATTAGCCATTAAGGTGCTTGCCTACGAAGCCTAAACCCATGTTCGACTCTCCAGATCCTGCGCAAGCCAGATGCACTAAGGTAAGGCAAGCACAAGGTTGCACATGCCCTCTAGGTGGCACAAGCGTCTGGAGTTCGATTCCAGTGGCTGAGGACCCGGCACACCCATTTTCTCTCTCTCTAAAATAAAATTTAAAAAATATCTTTATAGATAACTTTATACATGTTAATAATGGATTTTGATCATTACCTTCTCCTCACCCCCTTCCACTGAACTCCTTTTTCTTCCCAACTAGTCCCTTTTCTACTTTGATGTGATTTTTTTTCTCTTATGTGTGTGTATGACCCACTAAGTTTAATTAGGGTTTTCTACATCAGCTCAGTGAGAGATTATTTGCCAAAACACAAGGATCCTACCAATGGTTACAACTGAAAATATCTTCCCATGCCCCCGGCCACTAGTAACTGCCAGCAACTACTCAGAGAGGGATGGAGGATTCGTGCCTTGTTCCATCATCCATCACTGAATGTTTAGGGGCCCAATATTGTGCAGTTCATGAGTGGATAACAACTGCAACGAGCGATCATGAATGCAATGACCATGGCATGCCCAGAGCACAGTGTTCCACAGCACTCCTCCCCATCCTCTGTATCTTCCATTCTTTCCATCACCTCTTATGCATTGTTCCCTGAACCTGGAAGGGGATCACATAGGTGTCTCATTGAATATTAAGCACAATATTCATTTTTTCTTGGCACCTTAATGAGTTTTCAGTCTCTTCAGTAGTCACTTCTCTGCAAAGAGAAGTCTCTCTAATGAAAAGTGAGAATGGTTTGATCTATATGCATAAGCATAACATTTAGATACAATTTGATGGCCATATACTATATCCATTTAGACAAATAACAGTAACAGCTTCTCTCTTAGGGTCTATGACCACTCCAGCTTTTGACTAGATTTTCAGTACCAAGCCTAAATTCCCTGCCTGGACAGGACTCAAATCTAATCAGAAAACAGCTCATTGCCCTCTTAACAGTTGTGCCACTGTTGTACTAATGAGCACATCCTGCCTGACGGGTCAATATGCAGCTCTCGGGGTCCACTTCTGACAAAGAATGTTAATGACTTTTCTCCCCTAGCAGACTCCATAGCACCTTCCAACACTATGACAGCTCATCATCAGGGAAGAAGCTTCCAGATCAGTTCCACTTTGAATTGTCAGTGTCCTGCAACCAATCCCCAGTAGGGACTTACCATCTAGTTCCGGTGAGTGACCATGAGCATTGGCAATAGCCTTTCTTGTTGGGAGGAGGGGCCTCATTGTTCTCCTTGAGCAACAACTCACTTGGAAGTATCTCACCCCTAGTACTGCGATTTGCCAACAATAACATATGATTTCTGGTAACAATATTATCTTCCCATGCAGGATACTTCTGATAAAACTTTTTAAATTATAGCTTTTTAATTAGCTAACAAACAAATACATTTACATATGGCTTTTAAATCTGGTTTTAATTTTAGTTAACCCTATTCCCAGCATTCCTCACTCTAGCCCTACTTGAACATTTCTACCCCCTAGTATTCCACCCTACATTTTCATATTGCATGTGTTCTACTGTGCACTCCTCTTAAGTCCTCTCCACCCCACTCACCTCATGATCCATTTCTAGCTTCCTGGACTTTACTGAGTCTCACTTTCTACTTACATGCATTATCTAAAAATTTGAAGCTATATGAGAAAGAACATGCAGTGTTTGTCTTTCTGTATCTGGGTTGCATCACTTAGCATGATCTTTTCAGATCCATACATTTCCCTGTGAATTTTTATTTTTCTTTATAGCTGAATAAAATATTGTGTGTATGTACCATACCTTGATTATCCATCCACCTATTGGTGGGCACCTAGGCTTACTCTATTACCTAAAAATTGTGAATAGAATAGCAATAAAAAAACAAGGATGAACAAGTGTCCCTAGTTCTACTCAAATCTTTTGCCCAAGTTTTAAGCAGTTTATATTTTTTCTTGCTATGAATTTATCATAGTTCTTTATCTATTCTTGGAATTAATCCCTCAGCAGATATATGATGTTGTAGTTTGAATATGGAAATGTGCCCCATAGCCTCATGTGTTTTGAATGCTTGGTCCCCAGCTGGTGGCAGTTTGGGAGGTGGAGCCCTGCTTTTGGAGGAAGTGTGTTGCTGGGGATGAGCTTTGCCAGAGTTCAATTCACTGTCTTGGTAGTTTTCTTCCAGCTGGTTTGGCAAGAAGTAATGCCAAGCCTATGCTCCATCATCCTTTCCCTGACTTGCTGAAACTTCCCCTCAAGACTATAAGTCAAAATAAACCATTTTCTCCTATCAGCTGCTTTTTGTTGGGTATTTATTTTCCCAGCAATTCAAAGGTAACTGCAACACATGGTATCCACATATTCTCTTCCAATCATTGTGCTGTCTGTTTATTCTATTAATTATTTGCACAAAAACATTAAAATATTTTTAATTCCCATAACAAGACCTTGAGACATATATCACTAAACTGGTTTTACAAATGGGAAAATTAAGGCACAGATATAGAAAATAACTATTCCAAAGGCATAACCAAGGAAGTGTTAGAACTGAGATTGAAACCCAGGCAATCAGTGCTCAAAGCTCTGCTCTTTACTACTTAACTTTAGTCTTCAAAACTAGCCCATGAAGTAACAGGTCAGTTGGGATGCTCTTGGAGCACTAGGTTAGACCCAAGGTGTGCTTGTTGGAATGATGATAGAGTTCATAGAACTGGAGAAAGAGCCACAGGGTCAAGAACAGGACCCCAGGACCACAAGGGACTCACTGTGCCAGTTTATTCATTCTTATCTTCTCTAGATTTATGTTGATTGTTCTATCGCCTCCCTATACCACTATTTCCTCTTCCATTTTACTTTTTTTCTTTCTTATTTATCTCATTCTTTCTTTCAGATTTCCTGCAGATTACAATGAATACAGACACACACTTTCTCTAGAATCTCACTTTCCAGCAAATGCCGACAGAGAAAGATGTAACATTGGGCCCTGCTTGGCTCTCCTACAGTGAAAGTGACAGAACTTCACAAGTGGACAGCCTGTGACACAATCCTGCTCTTCAGTTTGGCAGTATTATTCCCCTCCGCCCCACACTGTTCGAGCTACAGTGGATCAGTTTGATTCACAATGGGTGTGGGTTGAGAAGACAGTGCTAGTCTTGATTTAAATAGACAAAATGATTTGGTTTTGTCTGTAAATGAATGTTATGATTATTCTATTTTACTAGTGAGCTCTGGTAATGCTTGAAAAGTTATGTAATTTAGTTAAGATTAAGCAATGGCAGAGGGATTAAGGCAGGATTTAAGCTGAAAACAACATCCAAGTTTTTAATCATTAGTGAGTTTATATTCAGAATTCCTTGCTGTAGAACAGTTGTGCTTATATTCATAAAACATGGTAGGAAATTGCTGGTTTTCCACATCACCCAAAAGAAAGAAATAAAACTAACAATCCTGAAAATCTACCTGGAGCCATACACCTTGCTAAGGGCTATTTGTCTCTCCAAGAAATCCAAATGTGGTTTTTTCCTCTCTCCTTTGTTCTGTCTTTTATGTTTTAAAAACAGCTTACTTTACAGTCAAGAAATGAGCCTAAAGGCCTAAATTCATGAAACCAATTAAATTTGGAACAGTAATCCCAATTAATATTTATCAGAGATCTATACATATATGAGTTCATGATTCTAAGTTTCATTAGTGGGTAAAATATTCAAAAGAATGAAAAAAGAAAAACTGGTCAGGCACACCTTTCATCCAGCACTTGGGAGGCGGACGTAGGTACCTCACTGAGTTTGAGGCCAGCCTGTGACTACAGAATGAGCACCAGGTCAGCCTTGGCCACAGTGAGACCCTACTTCAATAAAAGAAAAAAAGAATTAAAAAACTGAATGAGGACTGGAGAGATGGCTTAGCTGATAAATGCTTGCCTATGAAGCCTAAGGACCTCGGTTCGAGGCTCGATTCTCTAGGACCCACGTAAGCCAGATGCACAAGGGGGTTGCACACATCTGGAGTTCATCTGCAGTGGCTGGAGGCCCTGGCGGGCCCATTCTCTATCTCTCTACCTGCCTATCTCTCTGTCTCTCTCAAATAAATAAATAAAAAACAATAATAAAAATAAACTGAATGAGCTGACAGGAAACATAAATTTTTAAAAAGTTGACCCAGGTTCTGGCACACTGAGTAAGCTACACCAGAAAGAAGAACAAGGCAGGAAGAAGCAGAGGAGAAAGAACCTGCACACAGGCTCGCTCCCATGTACTACAACACTCACTTCATAAAACCACATCTTAAAATGGACAAGTGTATAAGAGACCATTCTTTTAAATTTTTTATTTATTTGACAAAGACAGAGAGAGAAAGAGGCAGATAGGCAGAGAGAGATAGATAGGTAGAGAGAGAGAATGGGTGCGCCAGGGCCTCCAGCTACTGCAAACAAACTCCAGATACATACACCACCTTGTGTATCTGGCTTATATGGGTCCTGGGGAATTGAACCTGGGTCCTTTGACTTTGTAGGCAAGTGCCTTAACCGCTAAGCCATCTATACAACCCTGAAAGACCACTTTTAATAGTAACACATTTCCTTATATAAGAACCCTAAAGGCTTTATGAGGGTCTTCTGTGGACAACAAGTGCAGGAGGCTCTGACATCCATGCACACCCTTCCCTAATCAAGCAGTTTTCCTGGAAGTCAGATCTCCACATGCAGGTAGGAAAAGCAGAAGCATTCTGCTACAGCACGCACTGAAGTTTGTCTTCCTTGCTAAGGCAAGAAGGAAACATTTATGATGTCGTCATTATTTTGTAAAGTTTCATCTTCAGTTATATCATTTTTCTACTTTGGATTAGTGTTTCCTTCATCATCACATCTTATTGGATCTTACCAGAATGTGCATATATGTTCATTATAGACATTTCATGCTGTGGTGTTAATCTTCATTATAAACTTGATTGAACTTAAAACCACCTGGGAGATTCATGTCTGAGCATGTCCGTGAGGGCATTTGCAGACTGACATAACTAAGGAGGGAAGACTCTCCCTAAATGTGGGTAGCATCGTCCCATGAACTGAGGTCCTAGACTGAGTGAAAAGGAAAATATGAGCAGAGCACCAGCATTCATCTCTCTCTGCTTTATAACTACAGGCAAATGTTACCAGCTGCCTCATGCTCCTGGCACTATGCTTCCCTTCCATGGCTGACTGAACCCTGTAACCGTGAGACAAAATTAATCCTTCCTCTTTAATATTTTTTTACTTTTATTTATTTATTTGAGATAGGAGGAGGAGGAGAGAGAAAGAGGCAAATAGAGAATGGACATGTCAGGGCCTTCAGCCACTGCAAAAATCTCAAGACACATGCGCCCCCTTGTGCATCTGGCTTACATGGGTCCTAGGGAGCTGAACCTGGCTCCTTTGGCTTTGCAGGCAAATGCCTTAATGGCTAAGCCATCTCTCCAGCCCAATCCTTCCTCTTTTAAGTTGCTTTTGGCAAGTATTTTGTCACATCAACAAGAAAAGTACACTCGGTCGTTGATTTGAAGAGTGTAAAATGATCTTTATAGAGCTCCTAACATATCCACACTGAATTAGTGAACAGATTTCACGTGTCTTTAAAAATAAGATTCATGGATTTATTCATTTTCATGCCTCAGAACTCCTACAGTATTATGTTTCAACAGTAAAGCTCTTATTACTGGCCATATGTTTTAAAGAACAGGAGATGTGTGCTGCTGCTCCCCATAAATGTTCGGAACAGATACAGTAGTTCTTATTTTGAAGATTAACTGCACTGGTTGGCTTAATATGAAGTAATAATTGACATGGTTCACCAGAAGTATTGGTGTATGACCAAACCATCACCCAGATCATTATCCTCTCTAAAAACAGAATTTATTTAGTATTCTTGTTTTATTTTATTTTATTTTATTTTATTTTATTTTATTTTATTTTATTTTATTTTATTTTATTTTATTTTTGAGGTAAGGTCTCACTCTAGCCCAAGCAGACCCAGAACTTACTGTAGTCCCAGTCTGGCCTCAAATTCAGCAATCATCCTGCCTTTGCTTCCCAAATATTGGGATTAAAGGAGTGCACAACCCCACCCGGCTTAGTTTTCTTTTAAAAAAAATGTTTCCACCCCATGAAAGAAATATGAACTGTGAGGTTTGGCTTATGAGGTTGAGAAAGAACTTTGCCTAGACTGGACTAGAAGGAATCTGTGTGAGAGGCTTGCTGTTATGCCAGTGTCCTGAGAACTTGTGCAGGGTTGCTTTAAGTAGAAATGGACTGGTGTGAGCAGAGGGATATGGCACAGAAATGAAATCTGTACTGAAACTTCTGCCCATTCAGCTGCAATTATATCAGAGATTACAACCTTTGAGATCAGGCCAGATGACCTGCACTGGGACAACAAGAAGAATGTAGACTCTTTTGAAGGGTCCTGAATGCTCAAGGAGTGTCCTATTCTTCAAAGTCTGCTTTATTCCCCCTGTATTAACAAACTGGCACCTGACCGGGTATTACGGAGCATAAGAAATGCAGGAAAGAGAGGGTCATTGTATTTGCAGCATTATCTTGTGTTTTGGAAACAGCCATGGGCAGCGTGACACAGTTTGCTCGATGCCTGCATGGAGACATGATGGAGCCATGAGGGTGAACCATGGATTACAGTGGAGACCCAGTGGAGATGTTAGAAGCACAAGATGGCTGCTAAGGAAAGCTGTAGGCCCTGGATGAAATTTTCTAGGACTTTGAATAGCATAGCTGGAGGGGCAGAATTGGAACTCCAGAGACTAATTGCTTATTAGAATGATCAGACTTGGAGACTTGTCACTGGCTAGAGCTGTTGGACTTGGAGCTACAGAGTTTTATGTTTTCCCTGGTTGTTTTAAATCTTGTATTGGTTGAATATTTCTTTGCTATAGCCAATGCCATCTTTGCAGTGTTAAGGTTTATTCTGTGCTATTATGGGCTTGGGGGTTATTTTTTGGTATTAAGGCTCAGTTAAAAGACCTTGAGTTATGATGTTTGAACATTATTAGGACTGATAAAAACTATGCTGACTTTTAAGGTTAGACTGAATGCATTGCATTTTACGTCATGTATAGTTATCAGTTTATGGGGTCCAGGAGCAGAAAGTGGTGGTTTGATTCAGCAAACCCCCCCCCATAAATTTAGATGTTCTGAATTTGGGAGATTTGGGAATTAACTCCTCCTGGAGGCAGTGTATTGTTGGGGGTGGGCTTATGAGTATTATAGCCAGTTTCCTTTTGCCAGTGTTTGACATACTCTCCTGTTGCTGTTGCCACCTTATGTTGGCCAAGGGGGTGATGCCCACCCTTTGCTCATGCCATTGTTTTTTCCCCTGCCTTCATGGAGCTTCCCTTCAAGTCTGTAAGCCAAAATAAACCTTTTTTTCCACAAGCTGCTCTTGGTTGGGTAATTTCCACCAGCAATGCAAACCTGACTTCAAAAACAGCCTTCACTACCCTTGTTCAGATTCATCTACTCACTCAAAAGAAATAAATGTAATTACAGCATATTAAGGTGCTGAGCTTTCGAAGAAAATGGCTGTGGAACTTACTTTCCTCTGTATCAGACATTTCTGACAGTGCAGAATTCTTCCCACCTTCTTATAATCGTCTTTCTTAATGCACCACTAAAATACATAAGATTCAGGAAAAATCAATTATAATAAAACATAATGAAAATTAAAGTAGTTTGGTTATATCATTTAATAAAATGTAGACTTCTTCATTAGTATTAGTTATGTTTCACATACCCATACTTCACGTAATGATGAAACACATACACTATGGTCCTCTCATAAGATTATATTGCCCAGTGAACCATAGACATCTTAATTTGTGTAAGTACACTCCATGTACAGAGTATTGAAATATGTAAACAACTCACTTCTCAGAATGTGTGTCCACCATTAAACAATACTTAACTGTACATTAAATTAAAAAATCCACCAATAGGTCAAGTAAAGACTATGTTTTCAGTATAAGCAATATTGCAAGAGTGATGGTGTAGCAGATAGCTTCAAGTTCGCTGAGATGAACTTCCAGACCAGGCACAGTTATGGTGGAAGGAATATTATTTATTGAAGCTTACAGATCCAGGGGAAGTTCCATAATGGCAGAAGTGGCCTGCCTTCACAGGGCCAAGCAGAGAGAGTGAAAGCCAACCAGCCACACAGCACACAGAGCAAAACTACAGTCCAAAAGCCACAGCACACTTCAGGAACTCCTATTAGGCACACTTTGCATATCTTTACGATGGAATCTCAAACCCACCACCACACCATAAGACCAGCCCCCAGTGACATTGCCTCTGGCAAGGTGATTGCAGATGCAAACTATAAAGTAATAAGACACTGAATATATTGGGGGCCATATATTCAAGCTACCACAGATGGCAAAGGACATTACCAGTGACATGTATGGTAACAAGTCATAGATTTTTAATAACCTTAGTGACTCGATGGTTTGCATATGTAATCAAATGAAATAGTAAGTTTAGGTTAAAGATAAATGAAAATTTTGTTTATCTCCTTTCAAGTTCCTGGACCCCACATTGAATCAGAAACAGTTCACCAAAAATGAAATTCCAACAGAGAACACGTCAGCCAGGGCCCAGGAAACATTACAGAAATGTGGTGGATTAAATATGAGTGCTACTCTCACTGCGAGCCTGGGTACCTCCTTCAGGGAGATGGTGGTAGACACTGGGGAGACTCAGAAGTCATCAAAGTGGAAAATCAGAAGCTGCTGTGAACGCAACACTAAAGGAGACTTATAACATGCCCTTCAAGGCTCAGGGAACATTACAAAATAAGGGGAAGAAAGAATGAAAGAACCACTGGGTGGGATGGTATTTTCTGGGGCACTGTCCCCAGCCCTCCAACACAGAAACGGTTGGTGTATTCACGACCCCATGGTGTTTACTGATAACCCTGAGGATGGCCCTCAGTGGAATGGGGGCTAGGAAGAAAGGATATAAGAGTATAACCTGAAGGGAATCTGACCAATTGCAATATGTTCATATAGTAAAGTTATCAATTTTTTTTTAAAAAAAGGAAAAAGAATAAAGCAGAGGTCAAGAAATTCTAATGAGAATGAATTCTTCCTTAAAATAAGACTGATCTCACCAATTAATCTGAGAATTACTACAGTTTATTTTAGACTTCAGGAAGAAGTTTATATCTGAGCACTGCTGTCGCAGACCCTTGTGAATTACATTTGTGTCACCACTTAGAGTCAGAGACAGTGGCATTATTATTATTATTATTATTATTGGTTAATGCATACTTTATAGGTGTTTTACTGCTGTGATATCACTATTTAAGTAGTGTAATGAAGAAAGAATGATAAAATTAGTAAAGAACTCAAATTACTAAGCAATAATAATAATAATAATAATAATAATAATAACAATAATCAAACAACCTAATCAAAAACTGGGTCATAGAAGGCTGGAGAGATGGTTTAGCTGTTAAGGCACCTGCCTGCTAAGCCTAAGAATGTCCATTCGATTCTGGTACCTTGTTCTCTCTGCCTATAATGACAAATAAGACATCTCTGTCCCCCCACTGTACCTTTCCACCACCAGTAACCTTTCTTTTGCTGTTCTAGTCCACCAGTATCCTCATTTGCAAGATGGAGATTGTCTGCCTGCCTCACCGTGTTGGTAGGATTTTGAAGCTTGAGTAGGTAACTAAGAACTTGACACAAACATGTGATAACAACTAATGTAGTCTGAGAACAAATATAAAAGTGCCACATTTTCCTGTTAAAGTGACCCATTTAGGGGACATAGATATGTAAATATGTGCACACAAAACGAGGGGGTGAGGGCTTTCATCTAGGAAACAAGAGCAAAAACAAGCCAGTACTGCCTGGGTAAGACAGGACTTAGACAACAGAGAAAACAGAGCAGAGTTGTCTGTAAAGAAGCGAAGAGGTTCTACTTAAAGAGTCAGGAACTAGAAAGAGGGACGCTCCAGGCCGTTATTGGAAGCATTTGCCCAATAGCACTGAGGCCTGTCAATCACCACCGGATTAATGTATATACTTGATATGATTCCATTTCTCTAGCACTAAGAAAAATTAGAACTAACATGTAATTTGTCATGGACACGCAGATAAAATCCAGTTCTCTCTCTCTCTCTCTCTCTTTCTCTCTCTCTCTCTTGCAAGAGAAGTATTTCTTCTAGCATGACAAAAATTCTGAGAAATGAAACGATTAGAAACAATGGTAAGGCATCACGAGGTAAGCCTACACACGGTGCCTTGGAAAGAGAAAAACATTAGGATATCATTTGATGCAATATGACTATATGTAAATTCTTCATTTAATGTAAGAGTACTAAGAAGAAAAAAAGTCATTAAACAATTTTTATTGCTTAGATGTAAAAAGTTGAAAAATCACTTTGGTGAAACAAATAAAATATCTATAGCAACAGCTATTATGTGTCCTGACATAAAAAATTACAGGCTCTTGTGGAAAATTCTTTCTTCATTCAAACATATTTTATGGCAATAATCATAATCAGGCACATATGTGAACGTGAAGTACATCAACACATACTTTCCATATTGCCTAGTATCTCCATGGATTCACCAGGTCAAGTAACTACACAGTTCAGATAAGTTCAGTGCCATTTTCTAAGATGCACTAAGTTGTAAATCAGCAAATTTATCATTGTGTGATGGAATTGCTTCCCATAGTTGATGTAATCATTGAAATAACAGAATTTTCTAATTATTCTTCACATCTCTCATTATTCATGAATGTTAATTGTGTAATGTCTGTTTCTAGGTGGAGTAATCAGAGATATGAACTTCTTGCTCTTTTTCTCTCTCCCTGAAATTCAGACACCCTCAGGGCTGCCAAAATTCCATGTACAATTCCCAGTCACTCTGTGACTTGAGCTCTGTGGCATTTGACCTGGTGCTAGTCAAGGCTTCTTTCTGAAATATTGTTCCATTGGCTTCTGCAACAGCACTCTCTTCTGAGCTTCTTCCTCCCTTCCTCTCACATCCTTTCTTCACAACATCACTTATGGCTTCTTGGGTCTTGTTCTGCAATCCAAGTGTTTTCTTTTCTTTCTTCAGCTCTCTTAACACCTCACTCTACTGACTCTTCTGAGAAGACCTGTTCACTCTGTGATCTTCAGGGACCCCCTTCCTATGTGGGGCATATTACCCTGGCTGAACCTATCAGCCCTCTCACCTCACCTGCTCTTTCTCTGCCAAGATGAATGACACCAGTTTTTAGGTACCCAAGACAGAAATCTTAGAGTAACCGACTCCTCGCTTCTTTCATCCACTGAACCTTCAATCTCCAGTTCTTCACCAAACTCAATCCCCTGCTTCTCCCTTGAGCTTGTTTCACCATTACTTTTCTTGATTAGGACACCATATATTTCTCTATTCTTAGTCCCTTCAACTCACTTTCCACCCTACAGCCAGAGTGAACTTCCAAAAGTACAGAGGAGAACATATATCTCCCGTGCTTTATAAAAACAAGTCACTTTCTTGAGGCTGGAGAGATGGCTTAGTGGTTAATTCATTTGCCTGCAAAGCCAAAGGATCCTGGTTCAATTCTCCAGGTACCACATAAGCCAGAAGGGGCACATGCATCTGGAGTTCCTTTGCAGTAGCTCTGGCACACCCATCTCTCTCTCTCTCTCTCTCTCTCTCATTCTCTGTCTCTCAAATAAGTAAATAAAAATAAGATTTTTTTAAGTCACTCTCCAACATCTCAGCCCAGCATTCATTCACAAGCTAACTTTTGCTTCCTCTCCAAGCTTGACCTGCAGGTGGTTCAGAGGCCTTAGGAAATGGTCAGGGGAAAATACATGCTGAGTAGAATTAGTGCAACCTTCCTTGGGGCGTGGACAGGTTCATATGTGGGGACTTTCTTCACGGTAAGGAACTGCCCAGAAGCTCTGGCACAGTTATCCCTATAATGGACAGGGGAAAACAAGGGAACTCCCAGAAACAGGTAGCTCCTTGGACAGGCAGATAGTCAAGGCTCGGCTGGAGCATAAGTGATAGCCCTTCAGCTGCATGACGGGGACGCTTAATCCCAAAGTTTCAGGCAGCAGCAGAATGGAATCTCTGTGGCCCCAGGTTTATCTATGGCAGAGGTGCAGTGAGGGAGGCCTGTGGGAGAAAAACAAAACAGATTATCAAGCACCAAAAATGACCAAAAATTTGCTATATTTATATGCTTTTAAAAAATTATTATTATGGAAAAAGATTACTTAGGCTCTGGTAGACCATCAATCTAATAACTCAAAGTCTGAAGAAATTAACAGCCTATGGCAAATACCCAGAGGCCATCTTTGCCCCATTATGTTACACATCTCTGTGCTCACTGGCAGGGCCTTCTCTAAGTGGCTAATTCATCTTTGTACACATATCTCTTTCCCTAAAACCTCCTCTAGTACCTAATTTTGAGCAGAAGTGGAAAAAAGGTTGAATGACAGAGTTGGGAGTCAGCCTTGGTAGAAATAAATGCATTTCACACTCTACATCTAAAATGTGCAGCCTGGTTTCGTGTCCATGGGTTCCACATTGGAACATCCAACCAAGCACAGAACCAAAGTATTGGGGGAAAACATGTATGTGTGTACTGAATGTGTTGAAACATTTTTTTTCTCATCCTAATTCCCTAAACAGGGGCTGGGGAGATAGCTCAGAGGTTAAATGTGTTTGCTTGCAAACCCTGCTGGCTCAGGTTCAATTCCCCAGCCTCCCATGTAAAGCCAGAAGGGCATTCATTTGCAATGGCAAGAAACCCTGACATATCCATACACATATTAATAAGTAAATGTATTTATATATGTATATTTAAACTTAAAAAATAGTTCTCTAAACAACATAGCATAGCAACTATTTCCATAACATTTTTGTTATATTAGGTATTAAGCAGATTCTAGGGATGATTTCAAGTCAACAGGAGGATACAAACAGTTTATATGCAGATGTTATACCATTTAATGTAAGGGATTTGTTTGCACACACAGGGATTTTGATGTATCAACAGGGCTTTGGAAACCAATCTCCCAGATACTGAAGGATGGCTGGATAAGGTAAACTTTCCATAAACTAGCAACATGAAATGCATTCGGTACACTGTTAGTTTATTTTCGTATAAACCATTCCATCTCTCTACCCCATTCAAATCCAAGACTTCTACCCTTCAGAGTTTTATTTAGATATTGCTGTCTAAGTTCACTAACCATATTATCTGCTCCTATCTCTGTGTCTGTCACCTAAATATTTGATAAGCATGTCTTCATTTACATCACAGGAAAATACATCAAGCAGGGTGCAGCCAAAGTCTAAATCACCGCTCTAGACAGTGCTCTAGATTAGCAATAGGACAAAGGTCGATTAGGTGCCTCATACAGGAGCAGGACAAGTACTGACAGGTTATGGAATATGTTGTTTAATTCTCAACTTGGTCATGGTAGCTAGTCACTTACTATAAGCCTTTTTTTTTTTTTTAAATTCAAGGAGGAAATTGGGGCTCAGAGTAGCAAAGTAATTTGCCAAAAGACACACAATGAGAACCTGACAGGGTTGAAGATCAAGGCTAGATCTGCTAGATAACAAAATTCTTGCTCTATCAAAACCCATTAACCATCAAATATCTAAAAATTCATTTACCGCTACTTTTTAAAATCCTCTTAATCATCTTGTTACTTATAAATACAGATAGAATCTAATTCAGTCAAAGGAGTTCTAGTGAACTGGGAGGTAAACCCCAATGAGGGCAGTAGGGAAGGTCTTGGCTCCAAGCAGTTTATATGTTTATAAAAGACACTGGTCCAGGGCTGGAGAGATGGCTTAGCAGTTAAGGCGCCTGCCTAAGATTGCTGGTTCTAATCTCCAGGTCCCACGTTTGGCCAGATGCAAAGTGATGCAAGGGCACAATGCCACACTTGCCCACAAGGGGGCACACATGTCTGGAGTTTGTTCACAGTGGCTGAGAGGCTGCTGGTGCGCCCATTCTCTAGCTGTCTCCCTCTTCTTCTCTCTCTCTCTCCCTTAAAAAAAGCACTGGTCCAATAATATAGGTGACAGAAAATAATAGCTCACTTAAAGAGTCTGGCAGGATTTCAAGCTCTTAGTGAACATATAAGAACCTGCATAGCAGCTTGTCAATAATAGGAGAAAGAAGGAGTACTGCAGTGAAGCCAGGGAAGTGGCCAGAGCTCATCCCTGGAATTCTGAATTCTAGATCCAGGTTCCTCAAATGGATCACTTTGGAAGCTCTTCTGGGTCTTTGGACCTGAAGAGGCACTTGTGACTCCATTTGAGGCCACTGTGCTAGGAAAAGACTGTAAAAATAAAAGGGACTTTCAGCAATAGCACTCTGTCTGCTATTTCCTCTAAAACAAATAAATGAAATTTCATTGATTACAAACATAGACACACATATTAAATCTTTGCAAAGTGAAAGTTTCCAGTAGATCCATGTTTTTAGTCACTGGGAAGATAAATAATTTTCTGTTGTCAGAAATCAAACATACTTTTATTAGATTAAAACTGATTTCAGGGATGGAGAGATGGCTTAATGGTTAAGGTGTTTACCTGCAAAGCCAAAGGACCTAGGTTCGATATATTTTGAGGGCTGCTTACCTCAAGGTCAATGTGGAAGGTTAAAATAGTGGACAGGAACACTTTGGGGCATGCTTAGCTTACATCATAAAGATGGAAGACAGGATTTTCTGTAGCCAAGCTCAACTTTCAAAATAAAGTTTTAGCTGAATAAAAGTAAAGGGCATTTTGAAGTTGTATGAATATGTGAGTTTGCCTTGAATGGTTTCTGGCTTACTCGGAGATGAAGGCTATATTGTAGGCATTTCTCAGAGTAGATATGCTTCTGAATTTAACTGCAAAAATGTCCACCATATGGCACCAGTATGGCAAAGTAAAATGCAGAAGAATATCTGAAATTGAGCCATAGATCCACCAGGCACTAGCGTGTCCTCTACACACTGTCCTACCCTGAGTGTTTTCCACATTTCCTGACCTATTCCTAAAACTGGGCTTCCACCAGCCAAACCATACTCTTAAAAGACCAAAGTCAATGGTCTCACTGCCAAAGCCAAGGGCCCTTTCAGTTTTCTTTGCATGTTCTTGCTTTCATACTGCAATTAATCGTGTGTGTTTCTAGAATGGCTGTCTTCTCAGAAGAAAATTGAAGAGGACATTGCACTCCCATTCATCACTCTACATCCAGCCCCAAACAAAATGAAAATATTGCTAAATGAATAAAGGTACTTGGGGAGTACTCTGTAAGGGATTTTGAACATCACACTAAAAAAAATATCAACTCTATAGGCAATATAGACATAGTGAAGATATCTGTGCCGAATAGATTTGACAACATGCTATGGTCATTATTCTGTCATAATGTGCAAGAGGCGCCTTTGTGGGAAAAAGGCCAGATCCCGTTCCTCACCACCCAGCCCACAGGAGCAGAAACCTAACCTCTTTACCTCCTCACAATGCTCTTGTAAGATAACATGAATACCCAAGCAAGTAAATGAAAGCATCTTATATTTGTGTGTGTGTGTGTGTGTGTGTGTGTGTGTGTGTGTGTGTGTGTGTCTTTCTTATTTAAATGACTCCTGGCTGTCTTGACTGGAGTGACTGAATTAGGGACACACAGCCAGCAGCTGGATCAGATGGAGGTAGCGTCTGTCCTCTCTGACATCCAGGTTTATAAATGACTGAAAATGGTCTGTCCAGTTTTATTTCCAGTAATGGTATAACTCCTCACATGAAAAGTCATTAATGCTTCAATGGACTGAAATAGATGGCAACCTCTCCAAGCCACGGGGAAGGAAAACACAGTCTAGCTGGGGAGACTCTGGCCTTTTGGGAAACACCCGTGTTACAGAAGGAAAAGTGCAGGCTCAGGGTCAGTCTCGATCACACCAGCCCAGGTTTTCACACCTTATATAAACACCATTGACATTCCTTCATGACCCATCACCATAGCCCCAACTCTTTTAGAAAGTCATGATGACTTGACCCCATGGATTTACTAACGCTTACTTCCGTTCGTGAGTCATAAAAGACAATATGGAAAAATGCAGTTAACTTATGTTCCTGGCCTGACACAATGAACGGTTCCATTTTTCCTGAATTTTATTTCAATTAATATAGTCAGCCAAACTGACCTCAAACTCAGTATTCTATATTTGAATGCCAAAAATATATTCTATTTTCTAATATTTGAAAGTACCAGGCTTGTTTTTAACAACAAAACTCCCCTCCTAACCTTAGAATATGAACTTTCAATATCTGATTCCCACTCATTATTAAAACTACATCTAATATATACTCATTTGCACGATTTCATGAGTACAATACAGTAACTCAGTACATGTATACAGTGGGTAATAAATCACTAGTCACGTACTTCCATCTCCTCCAAGATGAATCACTTAGATGTGGCAGGAATCCACTATTCTGTTTATGGCCATTTTAAAAAATACCATAGACTACCTTATCATTTAGTTGCTGTACTGACTAAAAAAGACCAGGGCAAAATCCTCCTCTCAACTGCATTCTGGAGTCCTTCTCAGAAGGTCTTTCTTTGCCTAGGCATAGATCTTAAAGTATTTCCCTTATGTCTTCCTTGAGCTGTTTTAAGTCTTACATTAAGCTCTTTTGAGAGAGGGAGAAAGAGAAAGAGAGAAAATTGGCATGCCAGGGCCTCCAGCCACTGCAGTTGAACTCCAGATGTGTGCACCACCTTGTGTGCATGTGTGACCTTGAGCACTTGTGTCACCTTGTGCATCTGGCTTACACCTGGAGAGTCGAACATGTGTCCTTAGGCTTCGCAGGTGAGTGCCTGAAGCCATCTCTCCAGCCCTTCAGATCCATTTTGAATTGATTTTTTCACAGCACCACAGATAGGGATCTCGGTTCAGGACTCCACATGTTATGCTGGATATATTTTCTCCAAGGTATGTTTTTTGACACCTTATGGTTATGCTTCCATGGGTTTATTTCTGGGCCCTCCTAGTCTATTCTGCTGTTCTATTCCATTCCATCCCATTCCATTCCATTCCACTCCACTCCAGTGTATTCTATCCCATCCCATCCTACCCTACTCAATTCTATTCTGTTGATCCAAGGGTCTATTTTGGTGCCAGTGCAATGCTATTTTTTTATTATTATTCTGACTACTCAGAATCATTTAAAAGTAGGCATCACCTTCCACTTTCTAGTGTCTTCTTCAATGTCCTTCTTTGATATTATAAAGTTTTCATTCTTAGAAGTCTTTCACTTCCTTGACTAGAGTTAGTTTTGTTTGATTTGTTCTTAAGTATTTTACTTTACTTTTTGTGCCCATTGTGAATAATATTGTTTTCTTTATCTCTTTTTCCATTTATTCAATATTGTCATATCAAAAAGCTGCTGACTTCTGTATATTGATTGTATACTCTGCTACTGTGATGAAAGTAATTTTTTAATATCTAAGCACTTTCTAGTGGAACAGTTTTAGACACTTTGAAGTATAAAATCATATTATCTGAGAATAGGCATAATTTGATTTGCTCCTTTCCAGTTTGTATACCTTTTATTTCTTTCTCTTGCCTTATTGCTCTGGATAAGATTTCCAGGTCTACGTGGCATGAGTGTGAAAAGAGTGGGCATCCTTGCTTTGTCCTTGGTGTCAGAGGACACATTCACTCAGTTTTTCCCAGTTCAGTATAATGCTTAGCCCCTTTTAAATTTGGATTGCTTGGTTATATTGTGTTCCTCTTTTTCAACTCCCATATATATTCTGGATATTAATCCTTTTAAGGTAGTTTGCAAACATTTTCTCCATTTTGTAGGCCTCCAAATGCTGTTAACTATTGTCTTTGCCGTGTGGAGGCTTCCCTGTTTGTTATAATACCCTCCGTTACGTTTTCACTTTTGTTGCCTGTGCCTTTGCAGCCCTATCTAAAACAAAAATCCTTTGCCTAAATCAATGTCTTGAAGTGTCTCCCCCATGTTTTCTGATGTTAAGTTTATTGTTTCAGAGTTTACATTTAGGTATTGATCCATTTTAGTTGATTTTGCATCCAGGGAGAGGAAGTGATGTCTTTGTTTTTTTCTTTTTCTACATGAATAGATCCAATTTCACTAGCATAATATACTGAAGAGACTCTCTTCTCCACTGTATGTTCTTGATTCCTTTGTCAAGAGTAAGTTCATTAGATGCCTGAAGATTAATTTCTGAATTTTGCATCTTATTCCATTGGCCTACGTATTTGTTTTATACAAGAATCATGGTTTTGTTGGTTTTTTGTTGTTGTTGTTCTTACTGTTGCTTTATTGTCTGCTTTGAAGCCAGATATTATAACATCTCCAGCTTTTCTCCCCTTGACTATGGGAAAGCCACAAGCATAGATTTTATGTGACTTTTTTTTTTTTTATGTTTGACTAATGTCTGCAGTATCAGTGAGTGCTTCAATACTACAGCTCCGGTAGTTAATGAAGCTAGTTGTATGACTCTAGTAGAACTAAGCTCCCAAGGTGTGTGTGTGTGTGTGTGTGTGTGTGTGTGTGTGTGCACGTGTGTACACATTATCTTCAGGCTCCACAGAGGTAAGCCCAGTTGACTTTGAAGCACATGATAGCAATTGCCACAGCACTGGTGGCATACATAGTATGCGCAGAGGACTGTCTTCAGTTTCCTTTGGGTGAACGTAAAGGTCGGGGAATCAGTAGTCACTGTCAATAAGCGGCTCTCAGCATTAATGTGGATACGTCTGTGTCTGTGACAATAGCAACCACAGTTCAGAACTCAGGATTGGGAACTTTTCCAGGTCCCACTGGACAGGTGACACTATTTCTGGGTTCTATGACACTGATAGCTGTGGTGTTGAAGTTTTAGAAAAAAAAAAAAAAAACAGACTTTCCTTTAGCTCCATGGAGTTATCAAAGTTGATTATGGGGTAGATAGCACTACCAGCTGGCCATTGTGTAGCTATGAGATTAATGTCTTCTCTAGTTCCAAGGGACAAATGTAAGTAGCACCCAGACTTTTGCCATCACTACTATAGTCTGAAGTATGTGGACTTTGGTGAAGATGCTCCTAGGCCTTCTAGGATAGATGCAGGTAAGTTTAGGTTTATAGAACTGGTATCCATGCTCTTGGAGACTTAGGACATAGAACAGACTTTCCCTGGATTCCACAGGCTAAGCACAGGTGATGCTCAGACTTGGAGTTCTGGTATCTGTCATCCCATCGCTGCAAGGCATGGGCAGGAACACTCGTAGGTCATGTAGTTATCTCAATTGTGGTCAAGGCTTGTTGCATTGGTAGTTACTGTTCTGCAGCTCATGGACATGGATAGGCCTTTGCTCAGGTCCCCTGAATAAGCTTGATTGAAGATGTGTCCTTTAGTAGCTGCAGCTACAGTTCCAAGGCCATGTCCTGGTACAGGGATCTTCCCTAATCTCCCTGAGTAACTCAGGTGTTGGAAGGGGTCAGTGCCATGGATAGCCAGTTCCCAAAACTGTAAGGCTGGGCTTAGAGATTTCCAGCCACCAAAGGACAGGCCTAGTTGGAGCTGGGACTTAGCAAGAGTAGTTATATTCCCAAGGCTGTCAGCTGGGAGAAAACCTTCCTTCGGTCCTTCATGGCAAATATGAGCTGGACTCGGGCTTATAGCCACTAGTTCTGAAGCTGCAGGACACAGAGGGGCTGTCTTCTTCCAGTAAAGAGCACAATGTCCAAGATCTTCTGAAAAGATCAAGGGTCTTGTTTCTGTTACCAAGCCAAGATAATGCTGTCTTCCTTCCAGTAAAATATATGATGGCCCAAGTCTTCTGACAAAGTCAAGAGTCCTATTTCCATCCCTAAGTCAAGATGATGCCAAGCAGTGCCTATCATAGTAGTTTGAGGTCTAGGGCTTAGAGGAGGTCTTAGGTACTATCTTTTTGAAAACAGAGTAGTCCCTTTTGGACCAAGCAACTAACTCATCAAACTAAGTTTAAACCTTATAATATCTGTGGAATTCTCTCGTAGTTAGACATCTAGTCTCCTAATGTGATTGGAAGTTTTGGCATTTCCCTGCTTATGCCAACATTATTGGTTGGGGAGCTGGGAATGAAGTTGTGAATAATTGCTTGTTTCTTTTTTCTACATTGCCTTTAAAATACAATTCATTCTGCTGTTGACTTTCCTCTAAAAGCAGAGTTGCTGGCAAACAACCTCTACTCCACCATATTGGTTCCATCCCCTCATTAAGTTTCCTGAGTTCTATAGTGTCTGGCACAGTGCCTGACTTGGAAGTATATGTATGTTTATCTTTTAAACTACTGTGGATGAGTATGTGAATGAATAAATTAATAAATGATTACTTGGCTTGGTATGAGTAACTTAAAATAGTATGCAATACTACATTCTTTCCATGCCTTTTTAATTCACAGATGTGTTATCTTAAGGTCATGTTGTCTGACCTCTGGGTGACCTAATCCAGTGCCAGGCTTTAAATGCCATCTACCTACCTACGACTCTCACTCCAGCAGGCTCTCTTCCCTGAACTTGCAGACCTTCATATCTTTTTATCTGCTCAAAGACTTCTATTTAAATGTATGCATGTGGGGCTAGAGAGATGGCTTAGTGGTTGAGACACTTGCCTGCAAAGCTAGTGGAGCCAGGTTCAATTCCCCAGCACCCATGTAAGCTAGATCCACAAGGTGGCAAATGTGTCTGGAGATGGCTTGCAGTGGCTGGAGACCCTGGTGTGCCCATTCTCTATCTATCTATCTATCTTTCTTTCTTTCTATCTTTCTTTCTTTCTTTCTTTCTTTCTTTCTATCTATCTATCTGACTCTCTCTCTCTTAAATAAATAAATAAAACATTTAATAAATGTATGCATGTACATGTAAGTGTGTGTAAACTTACTGTATCCAAAATGCATTCCATTTGCAATCATTCCACCCTCAGCCTGCTTCTTTTTGGTCTTATCCATATCAGCATATAATAACTTCACATCTCAGAGCAAAATTCTAGATCCGTTGTTATTCTTGACCGTCTCATACATTCTACATACAATTCTAGTAACTTATTTCATTTTAATAACTGTAACTGTTTATGAACTTTACTATACAAGCAAATTACACGTTGTCCATATTCCTCTCGGGTTATCATCTTATGTCCCCTCTCCCCCCTCCATTTCACTGAGGACCCACCTCAGGCTACTACATTTTTGTGCCATCCTCCAACTCTCCTCACTTTAACCAGGGCAATTATCTTCTTCATTTGGACTACTATTGCCATAGTTGCCATATTTGGTTCAACTTCAAGCTTTCAATATCCCATTCTATAGGCATCTTCCACACTACAGGTATTTTTGCCCAAACAAAATCAGATCATGTTCTGTTCACATGTCTGTGCCTCATACCTTTCATTTTACTCTGAAGTTTTTACTTACCACAGCCTATAAAGTCCTACACGATCTGCTCACAAGCTACTGCTTAGATATCCCCTCTGCTCATTCCACTGCTGTCACACTGACCACGGTGCTGTTTTTCAGATCCACCAAAAATGGTCCTGCCTCATCACCATTGCAGGGGCATTCTCCTCTGGCTGGCACATTCTGCACCATCTTAAATGTGGCTCCTTTTCCTGCGTTCCTCTGGCACCCCATCAGGTCACTTTATGAAGCAGCACACATTCAAGTCAGTCTCAGTGTTT
The DNA here is from genome assembly GCA_036365145.1 of Orientallactaga sibirica. Lineage (NCBI taxonomy): Eukaryota > Metazoa > Chordata > Mammalia > Rodentia > Dipodidae > Orientallactaga > Orientallactaga sibirica. The sequence goes on from JAEOAD010000048.1 coordinate 6,082,013, forward strand.
AAATGCTGCTTGAACTCAATTCTTACCACCATCGCCACTGGAATATCACATTTGAACTGTTTGCATGTGCTTTCCTTGTTTCTTGTTGTTTCAAACTGTCACATCAACTCTACGACCACAGGTACTATTGTTTAGAACAATGCCTGCTAAGATTCTGTAAATTGAACAAAACCTATAGTACTTTCTTATTCATTGTGACTATCATAAAGTTACATTTGGCACATACATTTATTCAATAATTATTAAAAGAATGAATTTATTTTTTATTTATTTTATTTATCTATCTCTCTATTTATTTATTTAAAGAGAATGAGAGACAAAGAGAGAATGGGCATGCCAGGGCTTCTAGTCACTGCAAACAAACTCCAGATGCATGTGCCAACTTGTGCATCTGGCTTTATGTGGGTCCTGGGGATGCAAACACAGATCCTCCAGCTTTTCAGGCAAGCGCCTTAACAACTGATCCATCTCTCCAGCCTGAATTTATTTTTTTAATAAGTCCTTTAAGGTAGCAGTTAAAGCAACAAGACCAGATGAGGTTCCAGTTGATCTGGGGCTGGAGAGATAGCTTAGTGGTTAAGGCACTTGCCTGAAAAGCCTAAGGACTCAGGTTCAGTTCCCTAGGACCCAGGTAAGCCTGATATACAAGGTGGCACATGCATCTGGAGTTCCTTTGCAATCGCTGGAGACCCTGGTGCACCCATTCTTTTCTCTCTTTCTCTACCTGCCTCTCTCTCTCTCTCTCTCTTTCTCTTTCTCAAATAAATAAATAAAATGAAGGAGTGTCCAGCACTGAAACATCTCTGTCACACCCTCCAAGGCTCAGGGTCCATTCCGGAAGAGGTGGTAGGAAGAATGTAAGAGCCAAATGAAGGGTATGATTCCTTACAATGCGAATGTCCAGACAGAAATTGGCCTCGATATCCATGACCTCCTATGCCTAGCAATACCTTCACAAGAACTCCATAAGGAGGAAAAGATGATGACATAAAAACAGAAGAGAGACTAATGGAGAGAGGGGGGAATATGATGGAGAGTGGATTTGTAAAGAGGAAAGTGGGGGAGGGAAGGGAATCATCACGGTTTATTGTCTGTAAGTATAGAAGTTGTCAATAAAAAATTATACATTAAAAAAAGAGTTGATCTGGATTATCCATATAGACAGCTTCAAACACAGGTCTGTTTAAATATTAGCTATGAAAGACCAATTCCCTTCTTTGCCATTATATGTCAGACAGATACATGCTTTTGACAAAATGATGTCCTCTCTCTTCCATCTGGCCAGATTTGCAGTGGGTTAATGATTTCTCCAGGACAAGAGGAGCTGCCAGAGTCTGGTTTTGTAGCGTCCTCCTGACCATGGCTGAAAAGAGTGATTTCTTTTTCGTGGAAAATATCCCACTTTGAGAAGCAGTGGTGGAAAGCTTTAGTTTCTTTACAAGATGTACATTCCCATCTTTGAAGGTCTTTCTGCACTCTTATTGTGATCACCTCAAAACATTCCAAATTGGTTACCTTATGACATTTATTTCAAATAAGAATTGTATTTTCTAAATGGCAACTTTAAAACCTGCCAAATCCTATTTCCAGGGTGCACATGAATGTCTAGGATTCCACCCAATGTCTCCTTCTCTTTGCATTTCAGTTATGTACTGTGGACAACAGTTCTTAAATGATGCTTTCATTTTTACTATCATTTTAAGCATAGGAGGCCTTAGTAGAAATAGTAATCATAACCTGAGGTTATATTCCTCTTACCAAAGGGTTTAGATTACCCTGCTATTTGAAAATTAAATGCCAACAAACATAAATTTCTACCTGGGCATAGTAGTGCATGCCTATTATACCATCTACATGAGAGAGTGAGGCAGGAGGTTCATAAGCTAGAAACCAGCTGAGGTTTCATTTTGAGACCCTGTCTCAAACACAAACAAATGCATAATAATTTTCTTTAAAAAGATGTACATGGGTTGGAGAGATGGCTTAATGGTTTGCCGGCCTGCAAAGCCTAAAGACTCATGTTCCACTCTTCAGATCCCATTTAAGCCAGATCCACAAGGTGACACAAGCCTGAAAGGTTTCACATGCACACAAGGTGGCACATGTATCTAGAGTTCAATTACAGTGACTGGAGGTCTTGGCACACCAATTCTCTCTCTCCCTCTCTCTCATGCTCACATTAACAACAACAACAAAAAAAGGCTGGGTGTGATGATGCATGCCTTTAATCCCAGCATTTGGGAGGTAGGAGAATCCCTGTGAGTTTGAAGCCACCCTGAGACTACATAGTGAATTCCAGATCAGCCTGAGCTAGAGTGAAACCCTACCTTGAAAAACAAACAAACAAAAAAATATGTACATGACTTCATAAAGTTTATTTTTTTTTGTTACAGATAATAATCCACAGAGGTACAATTTTTCCTTGTAGACTGGAGGAAGATGCAGCATTTTTAGTCTTAATTTTCCTGCAGCACCCTATGCTACAAGTCCATGCATACTTGAAGGTTATTTAGTTTAATTATACCTTTCAGCAGTAAGTTACATGACTGGAACTGAATAGCTATTTTATAGCAAATCAATATCTTTAGAGACTTTCATCTATCTATCCACAACCACTAGAATGTGTCAGAACTATTTGCTTTATGTGTTTTGTTTGTAATTAACACATGGTTGTCAAAACTATTACAAAGAATGAAAAACCTTCTTCTTCAATCTTACTTTTAGATATACATTCCCCAGTATCTTTTGATGTGCTAGAAAGCCACAAACACAGCCCGGGAGAAGTCCCTGGTCTGACCCAAGGCCCCTGGATGAAATGGTGATACAGAAATGGACATACAACCTAACAGGTCAGTAACAGTCCTTCATGAGAAGTGATTTTTTTTTATATTAAAAGATAAACCCTACTGTAGTGTCAAACCAAAGGAGCCACCTGCCTAAAGAGCAAGAAGTGCATGAGAAATTGAAAAAAATGCACATGGGGCTGACTCACAGAGGAAAATGCAGTTTGATATGAGTTAGAGCTTGGAGGGAGGTAGGGAGAGGCAGAATGAAGGAGAAAAAATATTAGCCTACCCTGGGATAATTTGTGCCCCTACCCATACTTAACAGGGAGGAGAGTGAGGGTTAGAATGCATCATGTCTAACAGGGTCAAGTTACTGGACGTAATGGGACAAGGAGAGATACTAAAATGGAAGCACCATCTATTGTTTTGAGTCCAAGTGAAGGATAATTATATAAATAGACACATAAGAGAAATGAAGATAGCAGAAGAGATCTGAACACTGCTTTCAGACAGAGAGTAAGAAGCATCTGAACACATTGCCAACACTGGTACACTTGGAAACCATAAATCTATCATTTGCCTCCGTGGACAGCTCCTCTATAGAGATCAATGACATTGTTTTACAAATAATTACACCTGTAAATACATATTTCTTGATATCAAGGAACAAAAGTTCAGCCTAAGGTAATAAGTTGACAAAATATTATTTTTATTATTATAAGGAAAACTGACCATTTGGAGAAAGTGCTTTTGGAAGAATTGTACATTATCCTAGAATGCGCTTATATTTCAAGTTGTAACAGCAGTTGATATAAATAGGTACTGTCTACCAAAGCATAATCATTTTGCAGCTATTAACTACAGATGGAAGTCCAACTTCCTAAGAAATCCAGTTCTTGAAGAATTGGCAATTGCACATGCCAAACAGATGGTAAATACATATCCAAAACTCTGTTTTCCCTAAAGAGCCAATAACTAGTGCTTTAACTATTTTTCAAATCTTTTCCAGTTGATTTTAAATTTATTTCTTATTTTTTATTTTTTAAAAATATTCTATTTATTTGTAAGGAAAGAGAAAGAGAGAGAGAGAAAGGATGGGTGTGTTAGGGCCTCCAGCCACTACAAACAAACTCCAGATGCAGGTACCACTTTGTATATCTTTATGTATATCTATATATTTATGTGGGTACTGAGAAATCAAATCTGGATCATTAGGCATTGAGGCAAACACCTAATTGCTGTTAATCACTGATCCATTTCTGCAATCCTAAATTTATTTTTTTTTTTTTTTTTTTTTTTTTTGGTTTTTCAAGGTAGGGTTCTGCGCTAGCTCAGGCTCACCTGGAATTCACTATGTAGTCTTAGGGTGGCCTTGAAGTCACAGAGATCCTCCTACCTCTGCCTCCCAAGTGCTGGGATAAAAGGTGTGCACCACCATGCCAGCTTTAATTTATTTTTAATTAATGAAATTTATACCACATAATATGTTGCATTTATGTGTTTCGGTCAAATTTTTACAACAGGTAAACTATTTAAAGAAAATCCATTCCCCACTACTAATTTACTCAGCCAGCACTAAGTGGCAGGCTCTTTGTGGGAGGTGGCAGTCCATTTTGGTGGATATGACCATGACCTTTCAAGAGACTGATTAATTCTTGAGCAGGAGCTTAGTGGTTGCAGTAAGGATCTTCAAGGAAGGAAAGGAAAACAAAAGCATTTGGCAGAAGCAAAGCGTACTTGTTTGTTGTCGTTGTTTACTTCAGAGCTACTAAAGTAGCTAGAGGAATTTGGCAATTTGCACAAGACAGACTGGTTTTCTACGTTGAAATGCCTCTTCTCTTTACCTCAACCTCTTTAAGAAGTCATTTTAATTCCGTAATAGTATAATTTTTCATGTAAGCTTTCAAAAATAATTTCTTTGCATTCTTCACTTCCTGGAAAAGGCAGGAAGGTAAACTCACCAACTTCTGGATGATCAGAAGTCTCAACATTATAAATTGTTGGGAAGTTATAAATAAAAGCTTGCTCTGACCATTTATTGTAAAAATATGAGAAATGTTATGGTACACACACATACCATATTAATTTATAACATATACACCTTATGTAGTATATGTGTAATATTTTATTTTTTTCAAGGCATTTACTATTACCACTCTAAAAATTACATATAACATGCAGTTCCCACAAATTTAAAAATAATTTATCTGCAGTGATGATATATGAATTTCAATCATCATTATCAACAACTGGCCTCATTTGCTGAGTCAGTAACTACCAATCACTTCATGACTCTCCCACAGTACCTAATTCTCACAAAACTCTAAGATGCAAAAAGTGTTACCATGTACATTTTGTAGAAAAAAGACAACTGAAGCTTAGTGAGATCAAATAACTTTGACATACGTGATAAGAGACAGAACGGAAATTCAGTCTCAGGATGCCTGATTCCAAATTTCTCATACCACCGATATAGTGCCTCTTTCTTGTCATTTCTAGAAGTTGACTCATTATAAAACAAAACAAAACAAAAGCAAAGCAAAGATAAAAATGGAGCACTTAGCTGGGTCTGATGGTGCAGGCTTATAATCTCAGCTACTCAGGAGGATAAAGCAGGAGTATAACAAGTTCATGACTAGCAAGAGCAACTTAGACCTTGCCTCAGACTAAAAAAAGAAAAAGAGGTCTGGGTATAGAACTAGGTCGTAGAGCACAGCACTTGTGTAGTATACATGATGCCCTGGGCTCTAGCTGCAGCACTTCAAAGAAAAAATAAAAGATGGGACTCTTTGATTCTAATCACAAGAAGGAAAGGATTCTTTGACGTTTGGGGGAGAGCTGTGTATAAAGCTAAAGTTTTACATAATGCCAGTGTGATGGTTAATCTCCTGCTTGGACCAAGAATCAAATAAGAAGCACACTACTCAGGCAATTCTGTGAGGACATTTCCAGGAAAGATTAACTAAAAGGGGAAGAACTTCGCCCAGAGTAGGCAGCCTTCCAGTGGCAGCCTATATATAAAGAGGTTCCAGGAAAATGGTACCCTTTTTTCTCCGTCTGCATTTGCCCCTTGCTAGTGAGTGCATCTACCCTATTGCTACCTTTATTTGCTGATATAAGAACCCAGCTTCTTTAGCCTTCCAGTGTGGACAGAAGACCAAAAGCTCCTCAGGAACTGCCCAGGCCTTCCAGTGCCAGACTGGAACTGCTGAGGCATCCAGCCTTGTGGACTGAGCAGCTACCAGGTCTGCAGATTCTCCAGCCTGCAGCCAACCAGTACTGATTAGACGGTCCAACTTATATAGTAAAGGTCAATCTAACAATCTTTCTCTTTCTCTATCTCTCCATATATATGTATATGGAGAATATATATATATATATATATATATATATATATATATATATATATACACACACACACACACACACACACACACACACACACACACATATATATATATATATATATATATATATATATATGCACACATATATATATACAAATACATGACTAATATAACCAGATTGAACTGCTACAAGTATTTGAAGAGAATTATAAGGTTTGGCAAGCAAATATCTGAACAATAATGAGTTTTCTAAATAAACCTACATTTGCATTGCTCAAAGTAAATTTACAAAATCATTAACTTTAAAACCTATTTGTGGCTGGGCGTGGTGGTGCACACCTTAAATCCCAGCACTTGGTAGGAAGAGGAAGGAGGATCGCCATGAGTTCGATGCCATCCTGAGACTACATAGTGAATTCCAGGTCAGCCTGGGCTAGAGTGAGACCTTACCTTGGAAAAACCAAAAAAAAAAAAAAAAAAACATATTTGTGCCTTTTCGCTACAAGGTAGGAATGTGTGTCATATATGTTCAAGTTTTTAGTAGAACTTTGTTTAAAGTACTTGTATAAAAATGTTCTGAGGCTGGAGAGATGGCTTCGCAGTTAAGGAGCTTGCCTGCAAAGCTTATGTCCTCCTCTCTTTGCTCTCTCTCATACACGCTCTCTCTCATACACACACACACACACACACACACACACACATAAATTTTTTAAAAGTAATTTGAAGTTTCTGCTTTGGACTGCTTAAAGTATTCCAAGCTTCCACAAAGGAAAATAAGGTAGTCAGTTTCACAACAATGTTGGAGGAGAGTAGTTGATTCTAGGGGTCTTGATAAACTGCTTTTACTGATACCCAAAGCCACTAGCAGTACATTCAGGTGGGAAGTTCAATCCAGGGTGAGATGAACCTGAACTATGTAGCCAAAGAATGTTCGACTCAGACACCGAAGGTGGGGAGGAGTGATTGGAGCTCCATGTGTAATACTCACAGCATTCCATGCTTAGTTGTGAACTTTTTAATTAAATAACAATGACTGACAATTTGGTCATAAGTTTTCTAATTAATGAGAATCTCTTACTTAGAAACACAAGAGATTGACTTTATTTTTTAACAGATTATACTCTTTTTATTCCCTCTCCCCTGTGTCTGTTTCCCTGGGGCCCTCCTCTGTGGGGTACTGGGATTTACTAAGGGGTCATGAAGGCCTCAGTCAGTCCCAATAGGATAGTGGAGGGACTGTGCCTCAGTATTCCCATTCATTCTGTGGCTCTTAGAATATTTCCACCCCTTTTCTGCAATATTCCCTGAGCTATGGCAGGCCTGTTGATGGTCTGATTTAGTGTTGAGTTCTTTGTAGCCTCTCAATTTCTGCTTTAATATGTTTTATTTGAACACCGTGTGTCTGCCACCATCACTTTGGAGCTGGCTGTCAGGCTAGCAGTAAGAGCAGTGTTCATGTCGCCCCTCCCATTGCAAGTTCTCCTGGGCCCTGGCAGATGTGGAAGAGGTGGCAAGTCTCATAGTAGGCAGTCCCTTATCCTCTTGTCAGATGGATGGATCTTGATTCTCCTCTGTTTTCTCTGCCATCTGTAAAATAAAGGAGATTCTCCAACCAAGAGTGAGAGTAGTTTGTGTTAAAGGGGGTGTGCAAAGAGATATTTGGTATGCAAGTCCACTCTTCTCCAGAGAGTGGTGGGGACTTCTCTCTGAAGTCTATGAGTTTTCTGACTATAGGAAGCTGACTTGGTTTCCAGTACTAGTTATGAGTTCTTTGCCACTGAGGGGGCCTCTTGTCCAATCAGAGAACAGTTGGTCACCTGCAGGGGCTTTGTGCCACTGCTTCTTGTCTGCCTTGTTGATTTCACAGTCTGCAGGGTCCCCTGCATATTGCCATTGGTGACCATTTTCTTTCAGCAGCTCCCCGTAGTGCTTTCCAGCACTATGAGGACTAACCAGGCGAGAGCTCGTTTCTCTCTCAGTTCTACTTGATCCAACAATACCACTTCGGGGCATGGGCCCCACTTGCTCAGCCATTGCTCTATTCACAATAGCTAGGAACTGGAGTTAGCCCAGATGCTCATCAGGTGATGAATGGATAATGAATATGTGGTAGGTGTACACAGTAGAGTTCTAATCAGCAGTAAGGAAAACTAAAAAAATAAAATTTACAGGCAAATGGATGGGACTGGAAAAAGAAATCATTCTAAGCAAGGTCACACAGGCATGGGAAGACAAACCCCGCATGTGCTTTCTCATCTGGGGCTCCTAACTGGGATCAATTAGAGATGAGGGCAAACGGTAGTCAGCACCAGGAATATGGGCATAAAAGAGAATGGGACCAGTAAAGAGAAGAACTAGGGAGAGAGGAGAGTAGGAGTCAGCTGACAAGTTAGGGGAGGGCAGAATATTGGGGAAATACTGGGGAATGGCCCTTGGAGGGACAGGGAGTAAGCAGAGATGGGAGGAAATTAAACAAAAGTTAAGACAACAGGAATCCGTCCCATAGAAATCCTAATTCTGGCTAGCATTCTAGAAGATATAACCACCAGTCTTTAAAGGAATAGATAGGAAGGTCTGTCTAGACAGAAGATGGAAATTCCCAGGCCCAAAGTTGGGTTGTACCTGACAGTAAGCTATTGTCCAGGGAGACCCATGAGTTCCCCAAAACAATGTAGGCCATTGCCAAAATACTGGACTATCTGCCAGAGCTAAAATACAAGACCATATTTCTGAAGACACAACAGGCTGCGGTCACATTGACTCTTAATTAAGACTGCTCATCACTGGTTTGGTCTATAATCATCTCCAGATTATCTAGAATAGGTGTTTCTGAAATGTTAGCCATGATCATGTATGCCTCATTGGCAATAAACCACCCTGACAGGAGAGGCAGGCAGCAGCCTAGGTCCCCTTCTCACTGTCTCTAAAAGGAACTCAATTCTCAGCAGAATGAAGCTGGCTGAAAATTGCTTCCTATACCTCTTACCTCTTCTCTCTTTGTCTGGTGGAATTATTATTTATTTTTTTATTTTTTATTGACAACTTCTATACTTACAGACAATAAACCATGATATTTCCCTCCCCTCCCCCATTCCCCTTCAGAACTCCACTCTCCATCATATTCCCTCCCCCTCTCCATGAGTCTCTCTTTTAATTTGATGTTAAGGTATTGCTAGGCACTGCAAGGTCATGGATATCGAGGCCAATTTCTGTCTGGACAGTTGCATTGTAAGGAGTCGTACTCTTCCTTTGGCTCTTACATTCTTTCTACCTCCTCTTCCACAATGGACCCTGAGCCTTGGAGGGTGTGACAGAGGTGTTTCAGTGCTGGGCACTCTTCCATCCCTTCTTCTCAGCACTATGTTACCTTTTGGGTCATCCCAGTGGTCATCACCATCTGAAAAGAGAAGCTTCTCTAACCAGAAGTGAGAGTAGCATTAATATGTGAATATGAACATTAACTGTAGTGCTTTCAGGGCAGTTTGGCAGGAATAATATATACATGTAGCCAGACAAGAGCAGGCTTTATACCCCTAAGGCTCATGACCACACCTGCCATAGACTTTTGCTTAAGTTTTCAGTACCAGGTATGTATTCCTTCCTATAGAGAAGGCCTTCAGTCCAATTATGGAGCAGTTGGTTACCCCAAGAGTAGACATACCACTATTGCACCCATTCAGTCATTGGGCCTGTATGGCCAAACTTGAATATTCAGTGTCCACTCTTTTCACTGCGGATGACTTCTGTCTCCCATATGGCTGCATGCAGTGCAATTTTTTCCAGCTTTCAGTTGGCTGGTCTACAGGGAGAAGGTTTTCTGCTCAGCACCAGCTTGCTTTCTCAGTGACCTTGCCACTCAGGCAAGAGATGTCTTCAGCAATAGGGTCTTACCATCTGTTTCTCAAGGAAAATCAAGGGCCTTAGAAAATAGCCTTTAATGTTTTGAAGGCTACATGGGCCTCCTTGGCCAACAACTCACTGGAAGGTATCCCATTCCAGGCATTGAAAATTTTCTAGTAACAATCTATAGCTTCTGGGTGTGCCATTATTCAAAAAATTAGGTTTACATAAGTCTTATTCAGACTATCTTGAATTTTGATTGACCCTCCCCCTGCCTTCTTTTATGCATTCTCAGAATTATGATTTTGTGATGCCTCTCTTTTCCCAGATACACTTATCCAGATGCTTGGACATTCATCTCCATCATCCACCCTGGCTCCCCAACCACAATTCAACTCATCCAGTTTCCATCAACTGTTGCCTCTCCTTAGACATTCCAGTGAAAAGTTCTTCAGAATCAAACTCAGACTGTTTATAGTTCCTGTTAAGGAATTGTGTTCTTGATGATGAGAAAATAATTTCTATTGAATGAATTATTTTTTCCAAGGAGCTTTTAATGAACAACATTTAAAACCACATTTAGTCTGAAAATTCTCATCCTATCATTTTCTAGCCAAATGAGTCATGACAGGAAAAAGCTGTTTCTTCCACTAGCATGTGCAGACAACTCCTTCATAGTAATTATGACTTAGATTTCAGGTGGGAAGGCAATAAATTATAGTATTGGAGAAAAATTTCAAATATACAATTGTTGAACTACTCTGTGTTAACATGTCTCTGAAAATAGCGAGGTCTGAAGGAGATTTTTCAAAGCATTTGAAAATTTTAAATAACAGTAAATTAGAAACTCACTAGGATACAAAGATTGATCACAAATTACTCTATGGACAAAGTCACAAAAATGGAACAGCCAGCAAATATGCTCTAAAGTCATCTTATACTAGCATTCAAAACCTCCCCAAATCAGAGGGTGATATAATCACACATCCACTTAGAATAAAAATCAGAAACGACAAAAAAGTTTTAAAATAAAGGTCAAACAAGAAAGTTTACACTGGTTTAATTAAGCAATTGTAATAATTATGGCATATTTTACTGGCATTTATCTCAAAATAAACTTTCTTGGGGCTGTATTGAACTATTAAGAAAGATTTTTTATATTGAAATGACTTAATACCTTTGACAGAAAGGACTGTTTCTTAGGCACACAGGTAATCCCAGATTCAGTTTAGTGCCTACCTCCCAAAACTTGTAGTGACATACTCATTACTCATAGGGAGCGAAAATGCACATTGGTAGGCTTTGCTCCTCACCCCCTAAATAGACCATAGACACCTACAATTTTCACAAAACTGTCACTTACTTTTTAAGCACAACAGAGTTTCATAACTACTAGAAGAAGAGTTGCCAAGTAAATGCTTTATGCTTTTGGAATGTCCATATATAAAATCTAGAATAATCACCTTCAAGCTTACCATGGAAAAACGTGATTTAGGCATGAAGCTTGGTGTTGCTCCTCAGAAAGACAAAGGATACTGTCACCATGGTTCCCCTTATTGTTTTCATTGGTTAATACAATACATTCAAATCAAACCAGTCAAACCTACCAGACTCAGCCACTGGGCCCTCAGAATTCACCTTTGTATCATCAGAAAATTCTTCCAAGTCCTCAATACCTTTCCTTAGCTTGTCCACTTCACCTTAGCCTTGGTTTGTCTCTGCATATTCTAGTAACTTCCTTCCTGATGCTAGGTTAAGCAGTAGCTCATATTAAGTACTTCAGTGTACAGAGGAAACAGTGTTTTCCTCTGGATGTTTGTGTTCTTTCAAAATTCAGATGCTGAAGCTCTAATCTCCAGTGTGACGGGCCTGTAGGGGGTCATGAGGGATCAGTAACATAATAAGAAGCAACACAAGAGGTGATTTTTCTCTCCATCATGTCAGCTTATAGCAAGGCATCTGTAGCAGACAGCTTCAGGCTCACTGAGATGAACTTCCAGACCAGGCACAGTTATGGAGGAAGGGATATTATTTATTGAAGCTTACACATCCAGGGGAAATTCCATAATGGCAGAAAAAGCTGGCCTGCCTTCACAGATCCAAGCAAGAGAGAAAAGCCACCAGCTACACAGCACAGCACACTTCAGGAACTCCCACTAGGCACACTTTGCATATCTTTACAATGGAATCTCAAACCCACCACCACACCTTAAGATCCGACCAATGACATTGCCTCCAGCAAGGTGGCTGCAGATGCAAACTATAAACTAATAAAACACTGAATATATTGGGGGCCATATATTCAAACCACCACAGCATCCATATATAAACCAAGAAAAGAGTCCTATAGAAGACTGAATGGGTCAACACGTTGCTTAGGTCACCCAGGATATGTATTTCTGTTCCAGCAGCTTAAACCAAGACAGTTGATACCCTACTGATTCCTTGAAACTTCTAGACTTTGGGGGTTGGGGTAGGTAATCCAAGTGAGAGATGATTACAATGTAGACTAGAACTTACATAGCATTGGGATAGTAAAAATGTTAGCCATGTGTTGAGATATTAATATTCCCCTGTGATATGTTCTTTTTGATCTTTGGGCTGTCTCCTAAGCAAGCTCAGCCTTGCCCATGACTCTGTAAAAATAAAGTGGTGTGCAGAACTAAACTATGCCTGATGAGACAATCAATCAACCTGAAGCATTAGACAAATATGTGCTACTGAAGCGTTTTCCAATGGATCAGACCAACAAAAGCAAACTTAGAACTAACCAAGTGAAAGTATTCTTGCAGACTTCGGTATCTTTGTCCAACCCCTGAGGTTTCCTAGAAAATTATTCCCATTGAGTTCCCTCAGTGAAGCTCCCAAACTACTTCTGGTTTGGAACTTTCCAACATTGTGAATCTTTGAGAAATAAGCAAGCTGAACATGTTGGTATGTGTTTTTGTACATGATTATGTGTATGAATACTCCTGGGGGGGCACACACAAATGTCATAGGTCATGAGTGGAGGTTAAAGGACAACTTTTGGGAGGATCTCTCTTGTTATTCCTTGCTACACTTACCAGGCCATCCAGTTTGTGAACTTGCAGGCAATCTCCTGTCTCTCCCCCCAATACAGCACCTGGCTTTATGCGTTCTGATGATCCAAACTCAGGAACTCATGCTTATATGGAATGCCCTCTCCACTGAACCCTCTCCCCAGCAGCATCATCTGAAATTGTATTGTGCCTCAGTTTACTTTATAGTAATTTCAATTGCCACCTGCAAATTGCTGATCCACATTCCATTTGTATTTCCTACTCACAGCTCTCCTGGATAGTCAGACCTCTAATAGTAATTAGTTCTCTATATAGGCATATCTACTATTTACTCAAAAATACCTCAAAATCAGTAGATTAAAAAAAAAAACTAAAGTCAATTTTCTCCTTGGAAGTTTAGCACAGCTCTAACCTGAAAATTACCCTGGTCCTCTTCCAGTGTGGCCCATTTCAGAAGCAGCACCACTGCCCATGCGCTTACACCAGCCATGCACCGGGAAGCCATCCTGCATGCCACAGTCCTTCAGTCTGTCTGCTTTAACCCTTCAATACTGGTCATGTCAACTCTTCTGCATCTCTATCAACAGCCTCTTGGCACCATCATTAACCACCATCTCCGCTTGCAATGGCTTACCAGATAAACTCTCTGCAAATCACTTTGATTCCTCCTCTGGACTCTTCTCCACAGTGCAAAAAGAGTTATATTAACACATGTCGATGGCTAACCATTAATTTTATGATGTAAACCAAAGTTTTGAATGTGGTTACAACATGGTTTCATCCTATGAACATCACACACACACACACACACACACACACACACACACACACACACACTCCATGCCTTTGCTGGTAAGATTCCCATCATTGTGACAAAATACCCGAGACAGATAATGTAAAGGAGTAAACACTGATTTGATTGACAGTTTCAGAGGTTTCGTTCACAGTTGCTGGCTTGATGTATCTTGCCTACGTGACAAGACATCGTCAGGAAAGCAAGTCGCAAAGCACAGGTACTGACCTCATGGGAGCTAGAAAGCAAAAAGAGAGTGAGGAAAGGACCAGGGTCTCGGTGGTCTCTTCAAGGCATACCCTTCCAATACCTCTTTCTCCTGAAGTTCCCATACCACTCAAGAAGACCACCAGCTGAGGCTGTTGGAGGGACACTTAAGGTCCAAACCACAACATTGCTTTATACGCACATTTGATCCTTAGAAATCGCTCCGTAACACATGCACACCTTCGGGAAAATAGAAAATATGTTAAGAATAATCTGAGCTTCGATCACTAGAAATGACATGTATTCCTGACACAATGCAACCCTCCTGCCTAAATATTTACCCCAATATGAGCACATTCAAAAAGCTTTTCACTGACAATTTCATACATGTTCGTAATATATTTTGATCATAAGCCCCTCCAAGTTTTTCTTCTGCACCCCTCCCCCATTCACCTTTCCTGGAGCCCCTTGTTCTTTCCAGCCAGCCCCTCTTCTATTTTGAAATTTTTGTCTATTTACACTCCACCATCATCCATTACAAAATGTTAATGGGCCCAATATTATGCACCTTGTTTGGGTCATGACAGTTGCTGTGAGGTCATAAGTGCAATGGCCAATTCGTGTCTGGAAAACAGCTATTTCAAAGCACTCCTCCCCTTCTTCTGGCTCTTACATTCTTTCATCCTCCTGGTCCATAATGTTCCCTGAGCTTTGGAAGGTGTGAGAGAGATGTCTCCTTTAGTGCTGAGCACTCATCAGTCACTTATTATCAGCATGTTGATAGGTTTTGAACCTCCCCAGAAGTCATCACCATCAGCAAAAAGAGAAGTTTTTCTGACTAAAGATAGAGCAGCACTAATCTATGGGCCTAACCATTTAATGTTTAGAACACACTTGGTACAACACGAGCATTTAGTCAAACATCAGTCACAGCTTCCCCCCTAGGAATTATGACCTTAAGATTAACATTTTTTTAAGGCTTGGGGAAACACATTTCTACATCTCATTTACACTGACCACAAGATAAAAGACAATAGATTTTCAGACTCCACAATAATTTATAGATAATTTCTACCACTGCCATTAGCAGAAAGACTGCTTAAGTATTCAGGGAAAAGATGAACTTTGGGAACTCCTGGAAAAAGCCTAATGAAAGGAATAGCTTTAAATCCTTCTTCTCTGGTGACATAAGTGTAACAAATTTCAAAACATTTTACAATGCTTACTTGCTTGTTTCTCCAATATTTCTTCTTAACAGTTTAGCCTAGAGCTTCTTAAACCTTTTCTACCCACAATTCCTTTTCACTTGAGCTATTTATGCACAAAAAATAGGTATAAAACTCAAACATTTTCAGAAGGTAGCAAGACTTGAGGAGATAAACTACCCATCACACTTCAGCCACGCCACATCTGAAAATACAGAGGAATTTGAGAAATGAGCAAGAGTGCTGCTTCCATGGTAAACCTGACAATAAGCACCAGGGTGAAAGAAACAGACACTGAGGACACTCAACACCCAGCAAAGCAAAGATCCAGAGGCTCCTAAGAGCTCATCACTGAAGTAGACTGAGAACTCACCCACCACGGCTCCAGGAATTTTGCAGAAGAAGGGTTGAAAGGATTGTAAGAGCCACAGGTTGAGACATCATGCCCAGAGGTATTCCCTCCCCCTCAAAATAATAACTGTCTGCTGCTCCCACAAAGTATAACCCACAACCCCATAGGGAATACCTACAACCCCACTGAGGAGGGTCCCCATCAGAATGGGGGCAGGGACAAAAGAAAAGAAGGTACCAACACATGATGTATCCATAAGAAATATGTTGTTAATAATAAATCAAATACTGACTAATAATGAAGCATAAGGAAAGTTATATTGAAACAGTTCTTCAATATAAACACAACTTTACATCTTTATTAAAGGTGAAGGCAAATTTATATACTAATTAAATGGGTATGTTCATTTGTTTTTACATAAAGAATTAGATATTGGTTAAATATTTAATACTGCTGGACACAGAGCATCTTCAGTATTTTTCAGAATTGATGCATATTTTTATTTTATAATCATCAATACTGAGAATGCTGCTTCAAAAAAATAGGGAGTACAAGATGACAAAAGTATAGTTAGGACCATTTCCAACACTTGTGGAAAGTCTCTCCTAACCTCAAGCCAAAAACATTTTATGAAATTCCAGTCAGCAAACCTCAAACAGTCATTTTTTTATAAATTATTTTAATCTTTATTTATTTATTTATTTATTTATTTATTTATTTATTTATTTATTTGAGAAAGACAGAGAAACAGAAAAGGAGAGAGAGAGAGAGAGACTGGGTACACCAGGACCTCCAGCCACTTCAGATGAACTCCAGATGCATGTGACCCCCTTGTGCATCTGGCTTATGTGGGTCCTGGAGAATAAAACCTAGGTCCTTTGGCTTTGCAGGCAAGTGCCTCAACCACTAAGCCATCTCTCTAGTCCTCAAACAGTCATTGTAAAATAAATTTATTTATTTATTTAATTTTGCAGAGAGAAGAGAATATGGGTATGCCAAGGCCTCTTACACTGCCAGCAAACTCTAGACGCATGCACCTCTTTGTACACCTTACTTTATGTGGGTTCTGGAGAATTGAACCTGGGGCCTACAGGTGTGGAAAGTAGCCCTTTTAACTGTAGAACCATCTTTCCCGCCCCTCTAACAGCAATGATTAAACCAAAACACCCTAACAACAGAATCTAAAGATACACTAATTTGATACTTACATGCTGAGGAATAGTTGTAAGAAAATACTTAAAGTATTCTCTATAATTAAACAATTATGTTCAGTAAGAGTAGAAAACTTTGGATGTACACTCAAAACACTACAAATTCATAACATTAACTGAGCAGAGGGCTTTCAGATGGTAGTGATGATGTAGTGGCATGCAAAGTGCAAAGTGTGCATATTTAATGTTCAGAACCAAGGCTGCAGTGAAATCACATGACACATCATGAGCAAGTGCTGCCAGAAACACCATGGAATTATTATACATTTGATTTTGAATTAATTTTGCATGTTCAGAAAAATTTTACTATTACCACAATTTTTGCTACTACTACATTCAGTTATATGACCAACATATGGAGTCATGACTCACAAACAGTTTAAGAAGACTTGCAGGACTGGAGAGATGGCTTAATGGTTAAGGCACATGCCTGTGAAGCCTAAGTACCCCAGTTCGATTCTCCAGGTCCCATGTCACCCAGATGCACAAGGGGGCGCAGTTCATTTGCAGTGGCTGGAGGCCCTGGCACGCCCATTCTCACTTTCTTTCTCTCTCTCTCTCTCTCTGTCTCTAATAAATAAATAAAGGTAAAATTTAAAAAAAAAAAAGCCTTGAGGTACAACCTAGGAGAGAGGATACTTTGTCTCTCTGTCTCCTCTGGTGTTTTCATGTGATAAATGATACGCATTTTGACTAAATAAATGAACAAATTTAAAATAGGTCAGAATGGTAGAGGATCTTGGACAACTGACCTTCTCTGAAACACAGCTTGTTTGCCAAGAAGAGGATAAAGGCACCTACATTGTTGGTTGCTTATGACAACATAAAACCATAAAAATAACATCAGTTTTTAAAACATGGCAATTTATTTCATTATGAAAGATAATGATAATGATCACCCTTAGCATGATTTTCCAGACTCCACCATGCTTCTCGATACGATGCTCGCTCTTCCCAGTGTTTAGAAGTTTGCCTAGAAATGAAACCATAGCCAACAACTCACTGGAAAATGAAACCTAATACTTCTCTTTATTGGCTGCCTGACTTTTAGTGAAAACTAGAATTAGCCAGTATAGCTGCATTGTCCTTACAGAGGAGATATTTTGTTGAGTGAAAGTATTGTTGATATAAAAACTAACCCTAGGGGTTGGGGATTTAGCTCCGTGGACGAGCCTGCCTAGCAAGCACAAGCCCTGGATTCCGTCCTCAGCACTGAAAAAAAAAAAAAACCTAACCCTACACCACACTGCCTCCCTCAATGTGTCACTTGTAACTTAAAACTCTTGCATATTCTTCTGCTTATCTACAGGTGGCATTTGAGCAGCAGATCAAAACATATTTGCAATTACACCCTCCATGTCTTCTGCCCACACCCATCACTCATTCTCATGGTCACAGCCACAGCTTAACCTTACCAATATTTGAAGGTTATATAATCACAATGTCTTTTTGTGTTTGTTTGTTTTTTCATTTTTCGGTTTTTCAAGGTAGGATCTCACTCTAGCCCAGGCTGACCTGGAATTCGCTATGTAATCTCAGGGTGGCCTCGAACTCATGGCGATCCACCTACATCTGCCTCCCGAATGCTGGGATTAAAGGTGCGCCACCATGCCCGGAAATCACAATTTCTTATTATCACATTTTTATTCTTTTTGTTTATGTGAGTGTGCATGCATATGTGTTTGCCTCTTCATTTGTGTGGACACATGTATGTGTGCAGGGATGAGTGTATTGTGGGTGTGTATGAATACAGGTCAAAGGTTGATGTTGGTCTTTTTCCTCAATCACATTTTCTTATTTACTGAAACCAGGTCTCTCACTTGAACACAGAGCTTGATGATGGGGCTAGTCTAGCAGCCATCTAGTACGAGAATACTCTGTGTGTGGCCCCATGGCTCCCAAGAATGATGATAGGCAGACAGCCCATAGATGCTAAGGATCGAACTTAGGTCTTCATTCCTGTGTGGCAAATGCTTTACCAACTTCTTTTCCATGGTCTCCATTCTTCTCCTTGCTCATCACTCTCCAATATCTGTTTACCTCTCCTCATACTCAATGACAATCTTACTTTCTAACTCTGGAAAAAAAAATAGAGACAATTGTTTGTGGTGGCTAGAGGCCCTGGTGCCTATTCTCTCTATCTATCTGCCACTCTCTCTTTCTCTCTCATAAATAAATGAATAATTTTTTTAAAAAGATATTTCAGGGCTGGAGAGATGGCTTAGTGGTTAAGGTGCCTGCCTCCTAAGCCTAAGAACCCGGTTCCAATCTCCAGGTCCCACATTTAGCCAGATGCAAAGTGACACAAGGGCGCAATGCCGCACTTGTCCATAAGGGGGCACACACATCTGGATTTCGTTCACAGCAGCTGAGAGACTGCTGGAGTGCCCATTCTCTATCTGTCTCCCTCTACCTCTCTCTCTGTCTGTCTCTCTCTGTGTCTCTCTCTAAAAATAATTAAAAAAAAGATATTTCAGAGTTTAAATTATTTATTTGTATGTACAGAAAGACTCTTAAGGAAGAGGAGTGTGCATACCACCTGTATCTACACTTTGTTCTAGCACAAAGTAGGTCAAAAAAAGGTTTGATGTATGGATGAATGGTGTGACTACAATGGGCACATCCACTGAGTACTTATTACTGTTTAAATATTGTGATTACTGTCTGATGTCTTTATTGTATGAACAACTTTGATGCTTCCAGACATTTCCATAATATACTTATTACATTGCCATTAGTTTTAAAAGTCATAAGCCATTGTACTATGAAACCAAGAACTATGCACAATGAACTTATGCCAATTTTTTTAAAGCTTTAAACCAGAGAATAGTCATATCCATTATAAAGTCTTAAAAATATTCTCTCAGTAATTATTAGATAATGAAACAAAAATAAAGATTTATACACACATTTACAAATATTTACACCTACAACTTTTACATAATAATAACTTTACATGTCCAATAGATACAGACCATGCACACTACTTAAATTTACAAAGACTATTCACCATCATAAAAACGATTGCTTTTTCTGGGTTGGATTGTTTTGGTGTGGTTTCCTTGGGTTGGAGAGATTGTTGTTGTTTCTTTGATTTTGGATTGAACCTAAGCCCTCACACATGTTAAACATGTGCTATACAACGGTGCTACATCTGAAGTTCCAAATTTTATTCTTACTAAAATTTTAAAATTTGAAAATTTTCAGGGTGTGGTGGTATAATGCCTTTAATCCCAGCACTGGGGAGGCAGAGGTAGGAGGAGGATCACTGTGAGTTTGAGGTTACCCTGAGACTACATAGTGAGTTCCAGGTCAACCTCAGCTAGAGTGAGACCCTACCTCAGAAAAAACAAAAAAAAAAAAAAAAATTGAAATTTTGCTGAGCACATCCTCTAATCACAACAAATTTATCTAGAAATTATTAATCAAAATATATCCTAACCCTATCCAAGTTCAGATCTGAGTAAATGACTTTTCAATAACACATAAATGAAAAAAAGAAATCACAGGGGAAATTAAAAATATTTTGAATTGAATTACAATAAAAGAAAACATGTGTGCTCTTGTTTCCAAACTTATGAGTAAATGCTATATTGGCATGTAGAAAAAATTAATGCATTTAAACATTTATTTTATAAAGAAGAAGGGTTTTGAGTCATTTAGGTAACTCCCAAAAGAAATAAGAAAATAATAAGGAAATTCAGCACATATTAAGCAAAACAATTCTAAGAAATGATTCAATGGAAATCAAGCAGACAAACTGGAGAAAATTTTATAAACCAAGTGGTGGCCCTCTAAAATAAATATAGAACTTTTGAGAGATCAGCAAAGAAAAAAAGAGAGAGAGAGTACATAAGAACTATTATAAAAAGGGACAATATCTCCAGTTATCTCCAAATGACCTTCAAATCATTGCAAAAATTATCTATAACATGTATGACACATATAAACATATGTAAATGCACATAAAAATAATTGTTTTCATTCATAGAATTTCCTATAAATAGAAAAGATCTTTGTGAGTTGGGAAAAATGTGAAACAGTAAAGGTGTTATTATAGTCAGGAATCCAATTTATATAATTCATACCACATTTTTCAGTCTCTGAATAATCATATAACACTACATACCATGCAAATAGTTTTATCAGATTGAACACATTTGAGTAAAGAGATAAACAGTAAGTAAATTTATCCCCAAACCCATCTGACAACTCTCTTTTTATGGACTTAAGTAAGTTAAAAGGCTAAATAGTTACTTTCTACTTTAACCTAAACATAATTAGGTCTCTACTCCCTAATTCTCAAATGCTATGAAAATATTATATAAAATATTTTAACATTTACTCAATAAATGTTTCAGAACCATGTAACATAATATAGTCTCTATCCCCATGTTATATTTTTTTCATTTTTACTATATGTTTCAACATGTGACTAACTATGAAAATACCCCGTTTCTTTTAACACCATCTAAACCCTTTTTGGTTTAGATTAGCTGGAGTAAATATCTCTTCATGAGGTTTCAGACCTCATTAAAAACGGACACCTCAGAATTTGAACCATGAAGTATAGTTTTATTACCCATTGGGGGACTATTTCACAAATACTGTGAAATGTTCATTAAAACCAGCTTACTTGTATTTTTAAAGAATGTTGTGAATATCAGAAAAACAAAAATATTATTTAGTGAGAAAAAAACATTCTTTCCATATCACAAAAGATACTAAGATTTGTATAATCTCCAAGTATTGTATCACAATGAAGCCACTCTTATTAGAGACACATTTAGAGATGAACAAACCAAAACCAGGGCACTGTGTGAGGAAGGAAACACTGTGAGAGATACTCACTCTATTACTGAGTACTTACCGATGCTTGCCATGAATTTCAGGATGCATTTACAGACATAAAGGATGCAGTCCCTGTTCCAGGAAACAATCATGCAATTCTATGAGAAATATTACAATTAACTGCCCTTACCTCGGAGGTGAGCATGGCTCAGTCACTCCATGAAGACTTCCACCATGAGCTAACCATGTCTGAGCTGAGGTGTGAAGAGTAAGTAAAATTTGTTCAGATAAAGAAAATGGGGGCTGGTGATATGGCTTATCGGTTAAGTGCTTGCCTGTGAAGCGTAAGGACCCTGGTTCGAGGCTCAACTCCCCAGTACCCACGTAAGCCAGATGCACAAGGTGGCGCATGCATCTGGAGTTTGTCTGCAGTGGCTGGAGGCCCTGCTGTGCCTATTCTCTCTCTCTCTCTCCCTCTTTCTCTCTCTGTCACAAATAAATAAATAAAAATAAAAATACTTTTTTTTTAAAAAAGAAAATGAATGGAGGTCTTTTTTAGAAGAAGGATGTCAAAAACTGATGGCAAGAGGTTGCTAGTGGCATGGATGATTGGGAAACTGCAAAGAGCTTGACAAGTCTGAAGCAAAAGTTTAAGAAATATAAAGAAAAAAATGACTGAAGACTTCATCATGGACGTGATTAGGAGAGCCTAGAGTGCCATGACAAAGGGAGCAAGAGCTTGAAACTGAGAGACCAGTGAGGAAATATTAATAGGATGGTGACATAACTGTATTTCCATATGCACATTTATTCAGATGAGTAATACTAAATGTAGTTATAGCAGTTGTAAATTCAATATAGATATTTTGAGGGCACACTCGAAGTTCATGATAGAGGAAGGGAATAGGGAAATAAACTGGTTTCCTTCTCTTCATATTTCCTGCCATAAGATGAAAAGAAATCATGGCAGGAAGCTTCAACTTTCTTCTCCACCACTCTTCCAATCTACCTTCTCACTCCTGTCTTCAAGAGCAGTGACCAATACAATTGAGCTCACTCGGGAAAGGAATTAAAGTCTTCAACCTTTATTTCTGTTTGTCTTCAGAGAAAATCCTGCCCCAACATGAGGACACTGCCTTTCTTAGAGCTGGGTGGTGTACACATGAAGAACCTGTGCCAGGCTCGGCATGACAGGCCAAGCATGATGGCTGTCACCTGCAATTCCAGCAGCCAAGAGGTTGCAAGTTCTAGACTAGCCTGGATTACATAGTGAAATGCTTTCTCAAATGAGTGAGAAGAGGGAAAGAGAGAGGAGAAAAATATGAGAAGAAAAAAGGGAAAAGAAGAGGTAAAAGTTCCAGAAATGCCATTCTGTGGGAGGTTAGCAGGCCCATATCTTACTGCAAACACAGGCTCTTGGAGTTTCATCTGAGGACGTGTGACCAGGTCCAATTCCAGCACAGCTGCTGCACAGTAAAAGTTACAATGTGGTTCCCTTGGGTGAGTCCGAGATCCAGACCTGGGTCATGACCTGGAAAGTCTCATTTTGACAACAGAAGCACTTTTCATTTCCCAATCCATATTTGGCAACAGTCTAGCTCATATTTTTAATCTTTATGAGAATATCTGGGCTGATTCTGGTGGCATGCTCAATCAGAAGAGAAAAGAACCCCCAACAAGAGACAGAAGAGAAATCATAGGACAGGATCCATAAAGGTTGATCTAAAGAGCGAGGTGAGGGCGTCCACAGTGAGCCCTAGATGCAATTTTTTCTCAAGAGCTTTTCATACCAAACTTTTAGAAAGGTCCAATTCAATGAGAACAACATTAATCCAGTTTAGAAAAGAAATTTCTCAACCTTTGGTCTGAGTGAATACAGGCAGAAATACTTGGCAGGACATTCAAGAAAGAAGCATTGACAGATATATGTCCTTAGCCCACAGTACCAAGAGGGCAAACAATAACCCTCACAGGACTGTATGCTTTCTGTCCACCCTCACCCCCACCCCTGTTCATGCCCTGTTCATGGTTACTGATAGCCCTGTGGGTGGGCTGACACCTGGACTACCTCCAAATTAGGAACTTACCCAAAAATGACTCACATTTCCAAGGAAAGTAATGTTAAGTCATCAAATAGCATGCAAAATGTGTTTGTTGTTTAAAGAAACATTAAATAAACATCATTGACAATTCACATGAAACCTATTTGTGTAATGTATCCCATTTCTCCTTTTCTACCAGAAAGATTTGAAATCGCAGGACTGAAAATCCAATATTCCATCATCCTTTAACCAATACTTCTCTAGCTCCCTCTGGACCTAAGTTCTCATGTTGTAAAATTCAACAGTTTTCCCAAAAAATGTGTGCTTCAAATTGCAAATTTTTCTGATAGATCGCTGACTTCATTAATTTTTTGCATATAGTGATATTGAGAATTAGGACAATGCCATATGAATAAAGCAATATAGCACTTTTGAAGAGTATCAGATGACACCGTGTCATCACAATACATACAAGAAATAAGGCTGTCACTCTGAAAGAAAATAAAACTTAGATTTTCTCTGCCATCTATAAAGTAAAATAGATTCTCCAACCAAGAGTGAGGGCAGCTTGGATTAAAGGGGATATGCTTAGTTATTTTAAAAAAACTTTTCAGTGTATAAGCTCACTCTTCTTATTCAGAGATCTCTCCAGAGTCTCTGAGTTTCCTGTCCATGGGATTCTAACTTGGTTCCCAGTACCAGCTATGAGTTATTTTCTACTGAGTGGGCCTCGTGTCCAATCAGAGAACAGTTGGTAACCTGCAAAGGCTGTGTCACTATTGCAGAAGTGTGCACTTCTTGCCTGGCCAGCTGATTTCATAGTTTGCAGGGTCTCTGCTCACTCATGCTCAGAGAAGGCAGTCACATGAGTACTGCTTTCACTGCTAGCCTGACAACCAACTCCAGGGCAATGGTGACAGGTCAATAAAAACCCATCAAAGCAGATACCTGGAGGCTACAGAGAACTTGGCGCTAAATCAGACTGTTAACAAGCCTGCCAGGGCTCAGGGAATATTGCAAAAGAGGAGGCAGAAATTATAAGAGCTACAGAGTGGGTAGGAATATCCTGAGGCCTTCATGACTCTACAGTGAGTACCATAACCCCACCGAGGAAGGCTCCCAGGGGAATGGCAAAGGGATAATATATATATATAGCCTTTATTAAATAAAATTTTAAAGAAGAAAATAGCACATACAGAAATGAATAAAAACAAATAACAAGATATCCTTAATATATTTAACACTAGTAACACAACACAAAAGGTTTGATTGTCATGTTTGGCTGAAAGACCTTAATATATTCCATCCCACAGTTTTATAGCCTGGGATGTCATTAATTTTAGAATTCTTTCTGCTACTAACATAAAATACAGACAATTTCCACAGAGTCAATTTCCTCACTGTTTCTTATATGAATGAACAGTTTGCTCTTTGTCCTCCTTAGGAGAGCAGACATCAAGAGTGATAGCATTCTTCTTGGCTGTAATTACTTTTCTTCAAAACACAAAGCATCCCTGTCTTGACATAGAGTCCCCCAGTCAGTATTTGTGACGTGAATGATGATGGATGACCATATGTGATTCTCTTTAATCAATATATAGAAAAAAAAATAGTTTGGACATGGGAGGTAAAAGAATACATTCCTTTTTTTTTATTTTTTTATTTTTTTATTTTTTTAAATTTTTATTGACTTTTAATCTTACATACCAAAAAAACCCCACCTGATATTTCCCTCCCCTCCCCCATTCCACTTTAGAACTCCGGTCTCCATCATATCCCCTCCCTTTCTCCATTAGTCTCTCTCCTAATTTGATGACTTCATCTTTCTCTTCTATTTTGAGGGTCTTGCAAAGGTATTGCTAGGCACTGCAAGATCAAGGATATCGAGGCCAATTTCTGTCTGGGCAGCTGCAGAGTAAGAGGTCATATCCTTCCTTTGGCTCTTCCATTCTATCTGCCCCTCAGCAATGGTCCCTGAGCCACTGGAGGATGTGACAGAGGTGTTTCAGTGCTAGGCACTCCTCCATCCCTTCTTCTCAGCACTATGTTGCCTTTTGTGTCATCCCAGTGGTCATCACCATCTGAAAAGAGTCTCTAGCCAGAAGTGAGAATGCGTTAATATGTGGACATGAACATTTAGTGTAGTGTCCCCAGGGCAGCTTGGTGGGAATAATATATACATTTAGTCAGCCATGAGCAGGCTTATACCCCCAAGGCTCATGACCTCACCTACCATAGACTTTTACTTAGGTTTTTCAGTACCGGGTATGTATTCCCTCCCATAGAGAGGGCCTTCAGTCCAATTATGGAGCACTTGGTTACCCCAAGAGTAGACACGCCACTATTGCACCCGTTCAGTCATTGGGCCTGTCTGGCCAAGCTTGAATATTCAGCATCCACTGTTTTCACTGTTGATGGCCTCCCCTACCTCTGCAGTGCAGCTTTTTCCAGCTTTCAGTTGGCTGGTCTACAGGGAGAAGGTTTTCTGCTCAGCACCAGCTTGCTTTCTCAGTGTCTTTGCCTCTCAGGCATGAGATGTCTTCAGCAATAGGGTCTTACTATCTATTTCTCTAGGGAAACCAAGGGCTTTGGCAAAAGCCTTAATGTTTTGGAGGCTACCGGGACCTCCTTGGCCAACAACTCACTGGAAGGAGTTCCATCCCAGGTACTGAAAATTTTCTAGTAACAGTCTACATCTTCTAGACGTGCCCTTATTCAAAAAAGTAATTTTACATATGTCTTATTGAAAATATCTTGAGTTTAGATTGTCCCTCCCCCTGCCCTTTTTGTATGCATTCTCTTCCCATGGCCTCGCTTAGGCCATTCCCCTCCCTGTACTCAGTTCTTCTACTTATATATGTGCATTACCATACACTTAAGTCCTTCCCTTTCTTCCCTCCCTTATAGCCTTTTACCTGCTTACTGGTTTCTGGTACCTATTTTTGGTTCCAGTTCATACACAAGTCTATACATTGGTAGCTAGGATCCACATATGAGAGAGAACATGTGACGATTGGCTTTCTGAGCCTGGGTTACCTCACTAAGTATAATCCTTTCCAGATCCATCCATTTCCCTGCAAATTTCATAATTTCATTTTTCTTTACTGCTGAATAGAACTCCATTGTGTAAATGTACCACAACTTTATTATCCACTCATCTGTGAACGGACATCTAGGCTGCTTCCATTTCTAGCTATTGTGAATAGAGCAGCAATAAACATGGTTTTGCAAGTATCTCTAAGGAAGTGAGAAGAGTCCTCTGGATATATGCCTAGGAGTGCTATAGCTGGATCATATGATAAATCTATTTCTAGCTGTCTCAAGAACCTCCACACTGATTTCCACAGTGGCTGGACCAGCTTACATTCCCACCAACAGTGTAGAAATGTTCCTGTTTTTCCGCATCCACGCCAACACTTATTGTCATTTTTTTTCTTGATGGCAGCCATTCTGACAGGAGTGATATGGAATCTCAAAGTGGTTTTAATTTGCATTTCCCTGATGGCTAAGGATGTAGAACTTTTTTAGATGTTTATATGCCATCTGTATTTCATCTTACGTGTTTCTTATTTAGTTCCGTGTAGCCATTTTTTAACTGGGTTGTTTGAATTCTTGTTATTCTGTTTTTGAGTTCTTTGTATATTCTGGATATTAATCCTCTGTCAGATGAATAACTGGCAAAGATTTTCTCCCATTCTGTAGGTTGTCTTTTTTAATGAGAAAGGGTTCTAAGTTTAAGAAGAAAAGAGAATACACAACCAGAGGGTTATCATTTCAAAGCTATTGTTTTTTTGTTGTTGTTGTTTGTGTTTTTGTTTTTTTGAGGTAGGGTTTCACTCTAGGCCAGGCTAACCCAGAATTCACTATGTAGTCTTCTCAGGGTGGCCTCGAACTCACAGTGATCCTCCTCCTACCTCTGCCTCCCAAGTGCTGGGATTAATGGTGTGAGCCACTATGCTTAGCATAAGAGCTATTTTTTTTTAATTTTGTTACACTTATGCACACACATGCATACACACAAAGACTTAACTCCATATAGATAATTCCCTAAATAAAGCTAGTAGTGGGTAACAAGGAAAATCCTGTAAGTAAAAAATCCAAGAAAGACATTTTATGCAGGAACCACACGCATCTTAGAGTAAAATATAAGTTAGGAACCTGAAATTTACTCATCTCACTCCCTAATAACATGTTCACATGCAAAACTCATTTTCAGACTTTAAGACCAAAGATTCAAAATACAGTTTTTCTCTCAGAACACTATAGAAGTAATCACATGTGTCTCTCGTACCATTAGTTGTTAAATGAGCTCCTTGGAATATTATGCTGATTATTTAATAACAAAAATAACTTGTACATGTACCTTCATCAACAAAAACAGACCGGGGGCTAGAGAGATCGCTTAGTGGTTAAGGCCTGCAAAGCCCAGTGATCCGAGTTCAATTCCCCAGTGCCCACATAAAGCCAGAAGCACAAAGTGGTACATGCATCTAGAGTTCACTTACAGGGCCTAAGCTCTGACATGCCAATTCTCTCTGTTTATCTCTCTTCTCTCTCTCTCTCTCTCTCTCTTCTTGCAAATAAATAAACAAATAAATAGATAAATAAATTTTAAATGTTATATTAAAATTAAATAAATATTTTTAAAAGCACAGGCATGAATGAACAGTACTAAAGGAAATCAGAAAACCTGGACAACTATCTGCTCCGTAGCCCTGCTCCACGTCATTCACAAGTGAGAGCATCAAGGCGGTAAGTTCCATTGCAATCTTATGAATAAGCAAGTCAATGCTGGCCAGTTTACATACAATTTCCTGACTTGAGAAAACCCAAAATGTTGTTTGTTAGGTGTGTTTAAGGAATTAGGATGTCATATGTCTACCAAAATGGGGAAATACTTTAAAAGTTGTTGGTTTTGGTTTTATTTTAACAAATGGATGATTTGTTTGGAACTAGTAACTTTGCAAATGCAGGCCATCTCAGTCCTATGGCCACTGCCCTCTCTCCCTCAGCTCTTCATATCCTTTCTCACTCTCCTTTGTCAGCTATACATCTACAAACTTTGAATACTCTTGTTGGCCAAGCTCACCTATGTCCAGCCATGGACCTCACCAAAGCTGGGGTCCTGCTACCCTTCTCCCAGAATGTCTAGAGTTCCCAGAGAAGTCACTGCGTTACCTTATCGGTTTGTTTCAGAGCTGCAGTTTCTAACCTCAACTAGGCCTTCAAAACTGCTAGACAAGCTTTCTGTCTGTCCTTGGTCACTTCACTATGTTCCTTTGCATGACACCCCAACTTTGCCACTATCCTCAAACCTCAAATTCAATCCTAGGCTCTTTGAAAACAGCATTTCCAACTTCTTTCCAAGTTTATCAAATCTCTGTTAATAAGCAGAGCCAAATATGTATCCAAACAAACATGGATTTTTCTACTCTTGGCTTTTAATTCTTGGCTTTCAAACTCTCAGTTCTTTCACCTCCAGACTAGAAGGATGATTTTTCTCGTGACATTGTAATAAGTATTACATGAAACATAGATAAGATCCAAGCATATGGAGGCTGGGGTGATAGTTCAGTAACTAACCTGCCATGCAAGTGTGAAGACCTGAGTTAGGACTGCCAGCACCCACCTGAATGCTAGCTGGACATAGCAGCTAATCTGCAATCCCAGAGAGCACCAGGCTGAGACAGGATATCTCGCAAGCTGGCTGAGTACACTATGCAAATCGGTGAACTGCAAGTGCAATGCAAGACATTCTTAATAAATAAGATGGGTGTGGGGGGGCACCTGAGGAATATACCCCACATTAACCTCTGGACTCTACACACCATGCAACCAGTGCACACACATGCATGCACAGCTGCAAAGATAAGTATACCCACATATATATGAACATGCACACACACACACACACACACACACACACACACACACGCATGCACGCATGCACATATAGAACTTGCAAACGTAACTCCTACTGGTGAGTCTATGACAAACTGAGCCTCCTTATATGCTAAACATTTTTTAAGTGCCAGAAAAATGACAGAGAAAAAGACAAACATAGTCTCAACCCACACTGGGTTTATCACATAGCAAGGCCTGTGATCATCAGAATTAAACCTGATGCAGAAAGGATAAACATGGAATACCATGAGGACATTTCACGGAGCGTCAGAGCCTTGAGGGATGACTGATGAGCTGCCTCAGAAAGGATGTAACACGGGAGTCTTCAAAGTATGAAAGAAGGAGTTCAAAGGGCAAAAGATTTCTGGAGAACAGAGTCAAGACAGAGGGCAGAGAGAGAAATTGCTCCAGGAGAAGAGCCAGTGTGTGGCAGACCCTGAGAGAAGTTCTGCATTGGAAACCTTCCGCAGAAGTGAGAGTGTAATTCAAAGGCAAGGGGGCACATCGTGTGAGCACACATAAAACATGTTAATGTGCAACTTCATCCTAAAGCAATGGGGATTACTAGACAGTTTTAGCACAAAGAGATATTCTTTTCATTTGTTAGAAGTGTGTTTATCAAATCATACTTCTCTATGCCTATCTCTGTCCAAAACTAATCTTGTATTTATTGCTGTGCCCTTTGTGACTAAAAAAAAAAATGATTTTTAAATAGTTACAAAATTTTAATATGCAAATGAGTTTATGTAGTGCAGATGTCTTAGTTCGTTATAGCAAAATATCCATGGGCTGGGTGACTTATAAACAACAGAATTTTATGTTTCACAGTATCGAAGTCTGGGAGACTAAAATTAGGATACCAGCATAATCAGCCTCTGGTGAGAGGTACCTACCAGGTGGCAGATGGCCACCTTATACCTGTGTCCTTGCAGTGTGGAAAAAGAATGAAGTACTTAGGCTGTTGTATAAACACACTACCCCATTCATGAGGCTCCACCTGCATGACTTCTCAAAGACCCTGTCTCCAAATATCAACACATTGTACATCAATGTATGTATTTGAGGACACACAAATGCTTAGTCTATAACAGTAATTAGAGTCTAGGCAGCATGCTCAAAAGGAGATATAGATTATGTCCATTTAAAAATCTAGGCCGGGCTGGAGAAATGGCTTAGCGGCTAAGGCGCCTGCCTGCTAAGCCTAAGAATGCTGGTTCCAATGTCCAGCGGTTCCAATCTCCAGGTCCCACGTTTAGCCAGATGCAAAGTGACGCAAGGGCTCAATGCCGCACTTGCCCACAAGGGAGCGCACGCATCTGGATTTCGTTCACAGCAGCTGAGACACTGCTGTCTCCCTCTCTATCTCTCTGTGTCTCTCTCTCCAAATAAATAAAAAAATAATTAAAAAAAAAAAGTTTAAAAATCTAGGCCAAGACTCTTGGTTGCCCACCAGAACTGGATGGTAAGACCCTATTGCTGAATACTCCACATGCTTTGGGCTGCAGGTCATTGAGAAATCAAGCTGGATCTGAGTTGGAATCACTTCCCTGTTGACTAACCATCAGAATACTGGAAAGAGCTAGGCAGCCTGCAGCCTTTGGGGGCAGAGAAGTCATCAATGGTGTTGAGCAGCACTGAACCCTGCAAGCCTTAAGATTGGCCAGCCAGGCCAAATATGTTATGGGGCAGTTTATTCTCATATATTAATACTCCTTTCATTTTTTTTCCAAGGTAGGGTCTTGCTCTATTACATGCATACCTATAATCCCAGTGTTGTGTGGAGCAGAAAACAGAGAACTACTGAGGCGGATGAAAACAGCAAGCTCCAGAATCAGTAAGAGAATCCATCTCAAGGAAACAAAAGCAGATGAATGATGAAGGAAGAACCCCTGATGGTCTTCTCTGGCCTCTGCACATACATATATGCACACACTACACACATACATGTAAAAATAGAAAGATAAATGACATAGCAAATTATCTTATGAATATAGATGCACAAACCCCAGCAAAATATTAGCAAACAGAATGCAATAAAGTATAAAAGGAATTATATATCAGAGCCAAGTGGTTTTATTCCAAGTATGTAAGGGTGGATCAACATACGAAAAACAATTAAAATGTTATTCATTGCATCAACAGGCTAAGGAAGGGTGATCATATGATTTTGTCAATCAGTGGGAAGCATTTGACAAAACACTTGATTCATGATTTTAAAAACTCTTGGCACACAGGGGATGCAGTAAAATTTCTTCAGCCAAATCACTGATCCATGGGACTCATCATCCAGGAGAAAAATATGACTTAAAGCAGGGTATGGATGTGCATTTTTCCAAGGAAGTTCTATCCCCAGGACTCCATGAAGATATTGGCAGAGGGGGCAGGAAACCCTGGCTAGAGAATGAAACAAGACTGGTATTTCGATGGCAATGTTTGTAGGTAAAGCCAGCCAGGTAATAGCATAGTTTTAGGCAAAGAGAAATAAGTAAGAACTAAAAGACAAGAATTCAGTACATTTGAGAAATCAAAAATGAACATATTGCTTTATTTATTCAGCAAATAGATGTCATTGCCTACTGTGACTGGAAATAGAGACATGAACAAAATGGAGAAAACCTCTGGTCTCCTACTATCCACATTTTGGTAGATCAAAGTATGTTTAAGGAAGATAGAAAAACAATAACAACAAAGGCTAGAGATGGTTGAAGAACAAAGAATTGTGCAAAGTATTGGCCGAGGAGAGGTTGGATGTAAATAAGGTGTGATGACAGTGAAAATAACACCATGGGCTGGAGACTCTTTAGTCACCCAGGACAGAGTTGGTGTGGTCCAGCATGGAAGCTACGGAGGTGACAGAGTGACTGTATTTTGGGATACAGAGCTCTGGCAGGATTTGACTAAGAGTTCTGAATTAAAGTTAACATGGAGTTTTGTTGGGCTAGAATTCAAAGGGATGATAAAGCTGGTATAAAAGATACGGTTGGGGAAAAAAACAGGATGAATTTGTGAAAACACGTATGTCTTGCCGATGTCTAAATATTAGTACCACGTCTAATAACAACATGTTAAAGGACTGTAGGCAACCATCTTGCACTGAGCACATATACATGTTGGGACGATCACTCTGACAAAAGAAAAATCTTATTCAAAATAGCTTCAAACCCATAAATATTGAGATAAAAATACTTAAAATACTGGGCTGGGGCGATTGCTTAGTGGTTAAGGCTCTTGTCTGTGAAGTCTAAACACACATGTTGGACTCTCCAAGTCCCATGTAAGCCACAGACACAAGTTGACAGAAGCGTGTAAGGTCGCACAAGTGTGCACAAGGTAGCACACACATCTGGAATTTGATTGTAGTGGCTAAGGACAAAACAAACCAGTTCCCTCCCCCACCCCATCTCTCTTGTTCTCTCTCTCTCTCATAAAAAAAATTGAAAAAAAAATCCTTAAAATATTGTAAGAAAAGTTGAGCGTTCAACATTGTAAAGATTTCTGAGAAGGCCAGGGAGACTATTGAAAAGGAGGAAGGGACCAGCAATAGTTGTGCAAAGGGAATGAGGAAAAGTAATGGAGAGAGTGAAAATGAAAAAAAAAATAGTATAATGATATATGTTACAGTGAAATCCATTACCTTGTATGCTAAGTGAAAATACTATTTTTAAAAAGGGACTTCTTTTCTCTCCCAAGTTAATATATAAAGGCTATGTTATTCCAATCAAAATCAAAAAGAATTTTTTAATGTAACTTAGCAACATAGTTCTAAAGTTTTCATGGTGGAAAGTCCCAATAATAGATAAGATCATTTTGAAGAAAATAATGTGGTAGAAAGAAATAAATCTATTTGTCAGATGGAGAACTCAGAGAACACCAAGCATAAAAGGGAAAAGCTGCGCTGACTTTAGAAAAGTAGTGAGATAATGACTTACCTATTATATGGCAATGGGGCAGCAACCAATTTATATGAAAAAAGTAAAATAAAGTTAGATTTCTCACTCACAGTATGCATGGTAACCCAGAGGAAAAGGCCACAGAAGATACAAAGCTGCTATATCTTAGGATCGGCAGCCTCAAATGGTCACCTCACATGATGTGATTGTGGTTGCTGTTGTTGATGTCATTTTTCTGCATAGTAACAGCACCCAATAAAGGAACAAAAGCAGAGCTGGAGCGATGGGTCAGCAGTTAAGGCACTTGCCTGCAAAGCCTAAGGACCCAGGTTTGACTCTCCAGTACCCTCACAGGCCAGACGCACAAGGTGGTGCATGCATCTGGACACTGTTTGTAGTACCTAGCACACTTGCTCTCTCTCTCTTTTCTTTCTCTCTCCATCTTTGTATCTCCCTCAGATAAATAAGTAAAATACTAAAAAATAGAATAAAAGTAAAAAGCATGAAGTATTTGAAAGTAAGGAACATTTGAAAGTCTGGAAGTATAGGAAAAAGAGCTACTTAGGTAAATACAAATGAAATTCTTGATAATGTTAAAATACCTCTGACAGTAACACTTATCGTGCAGTTATGCATCGTTCCAACAGCCTTCTGGTATAGACTGGCAGAAGACTTGAATCATGTTGCTTATTGTAGACTAAGAAATGAAACAAAGGGCTCAGAGGAGTTACGGATAATGTCAAGAGAGTGGCCAACGTCATGGAGCATG
Source organism: Orientallactaga sibirica (assembly GCA_036365145.1). Lineage (NCBI taxonomy): Eukaryota > Metazoa > Chordata > Mammalia > Rodentia > Dipodidae > Orientallactaga > Orientallactaga sibirica. The sequence continues at coordinate 6,116,191 of JAEOAD010000048.1, forward strand.
AACTGCGAGCTGGTCAGGGAAGCAGGCAAGCACAGGGGTAGACAACAGAGAATAAATACAAATCAGCTCGGGAAATAAATGTCTCTACATCTTAAAACAGACAGAGAGACATGAAATGAGATTGAACAGTCAAGTTTCAATTGTATAGAGCCTATGTCATGACCAGGTCACAGACGTGGACCACGGAAATAGATGGCTGTAGTGGGATAGGGGACTGTAGGTACATGTCACTGGAGATGAGGATGACAAAGAACTGGGAATCCAGGATTTGAATCCCTCAAGACAATGGCTGATACAGTGGTTCTGTATAATGGGATAACATGCAGTGCTAAGACAGGAAAACACATGCCTGTCTTCCTCAGGAGCCAACACATCTCCTTGGTCAAAGGTACTTGTTAACGATTTTGGAAGCAACTTGAACTCACTTCACAAGCTAACCCAGCTATACTCACAGTCCTGAAAAGTTACCGCCATCAAGGTAATGGTAGAGAAAAATGTAATTTAAAAAAACTTCATGCTCAAAAGTCTAGGATGACTTACCATAGTTAGAAAATTATCCCACCTACCTCAGAGATCAGAAGACAATTTCGAAGCACAATGTATCATAATAAAATCCCAACAACTAGCAAAGCTTAGGCTCTGTTTGGTTCTCTACCTTGGGGAAATCTCTGGACTCAGTTTCCACAGCTACCTAGTGACGCTATTAGACTAAATGATCTCTAAAAGTGTTCCCGCCCAAAGAATGTGAATCTAGTATATGACTGAAATATGTTTTATTTAACAAAAGGTTATGGTGGATGTAAAAAATTAATCAAAAATAATTTAAATGAACATTAATAAGCTTCAATTACTTAAAAATGTATCTGTACAGAATAGTTCATATTTCAGGAGAGATAAATTAAAAGGACATTTATAATAGAGACCTAAAAATTCCATATTCCAGAATTTCTTTAGCCCACAATTTAAATCTATTTTGTAAAATAACTCTTTGACTCATTTGCATTTGTGCCCTGCATTAAACCTTGAGCTCCTTCAAGACAAACTTGCTCTTTTGCTCCCCAAAACTGTTCTCATGGTTCTCAGTGTACACTCAACACCTAATATATTTCATGTCCAAAATGAGTAAAGAGCAGCTCTGGAAGGTTCTCTGAGAGTTCAGAACAAGAAAGAGCACAGTTACATTTTACACACAGGAAAGCCTCAGATCTACAGCCCAGAACCTACAATTATCTTATCAGTTTCAACAGAAAAGCAGTTCATGGAATTCCTGATATTCTACATCAAAGAGTTGGGTGTGTTTCGTAAAATATTAAAGGAGATTTTGTACTTGAAATGAACCTATGCTTTTCTCATCTGTGGTTCAGATGGCAAGGACGGCAAATGTTTTTGAAGCATTGTTTTATTGTCTCCTGAACAGCTTTCCAATTTAAATATAAAGCATATAAAATACAGAAGAACCTACAAATTTTCAACTGTGCCCCAAAGACCTAGAATTCAGATTTTCTTACTATATTCTCTAATGTTTTCCAAAATAAATTGCCATTTTAGAAATGATTGTAAAAGAAGAAAAGAATCACTTATATTTTTTAAATGTAGCTAAAACTGTAGTAGTTCTTTCTTTATCCCAAGCTTAATGCTTCCTGAAAAGAAGATTCCAGACCCCTGTCCCCAGCAACAATGCTGCCCTCGTGTCTGGTGAAAATGGCAAATAGCTCCAGCAGCCTGAAAACAAGCATGCCACATTCTTCTGCTCACCCTAGCATGTTGGTCCACACAGCACACAGAATGTCTTCCAAGAAATTTCAAAATACCCCCCCACAGTAAAAATCAAACACATGGTGGGAGAACCAAGCTATTGGTAGAACAAAAATGACAAAATTCCCTACCTCAGGAGTTGGATATCTTTTATTATAAAAGGATTTACCATTAGGTAGCATTTAAAGCAATGGAAAATTCCTTTTTCCCTTTCCTCTACTTAAAGATCTGAAGCAATTTCAACACAGACATAATACACATTTGGCCATGGCCCTGTTTTTCATTCAATCAATATAACTTATAACCGCCAAAGAGATAGCAAAATAAGGAGAAGAAAGGGCCTTTAGAACATCAGGGACAAGAACATGAAGATCCAAGGCTAGAACACATGATTCCTACAACAGACTCTAATTTTCTTTCTATTCATTAGAGGCTTTTGTGTCAAATTTCATGGTAACATACATACAGTTGATGAAAATATCTTTTCTAGTCAAAAATATTTTTACAGAATTGAAATATAGGCCACTCTTTATAATGAGTGACTGATATATTTGCCTAATGAGCTTGTTTTTAGAAAGACAGAGTTTTATAATCAATCAATTTTCATTCCTATCACATACTATAATTCTGATGACACAGAGAGAGCATGTGAAATCAAAATCCTCTGACATTAAAGAGCACATGGAATACTCAACTCTGCATTCTAAAACTTCTCTAAATTCATTCACTAGGAGAATGGGAGAAATAATCTCCAACGACCCACATTCCCCAATGAGGAGGGTCCCTTCAGTCAGTGATTTAATATATTGGGGGAACAACAGAAATGTGTTTCTTTAGAGTTCTCCTTGCTAAGCTTGAGAAGCCACCACGTAAACATCATGCACCCCACACACCACTCCACTACCTCTGCCCCAGTGAGTGAGGAGCTCTGTGTATAAACAGATTTCTCCCCAAAGAAAAAGTATTCATAACACATTTAGCAACTCCAGTTCATTAGCATATTTCAGGCAATGCAGCCATGTGTCCAAAAGGTAGCACAAAAAAGATTTGGCAACTGCTGAGTACGGTCAAGAGAATTCACCCTCATTACATTATTAAGAGCTGATGTGTATCATTTCTCTCAGGACCCACTACTCAGGATAAGGGGCATGATATCTGGGACCCTAGATTTGACTTGAGTCAACGCCAGAAGGATAAGTATCATTTCACTTTTCACTTGCTCTCATAGGCCTGAGGCAGATGCTAAAACTAAACCTTCTCACTTTCAAAGTCATCACCAATGTTGATCTGATCATATACTGTCTCCCTCCAAGTCAAGAACATTGTTTTCAATACACATATTCAGAGCCCCATCATAACACGACTATTAAAAGTCCTCACAACTATTACGTTGTAAAAACTGCTAAGAAAAATTCTCCATGCTAGGCATGATAGTGAATGATCATATTCCCAATATACAGAAGAAATTTGAGGCCAAATGGAGCTACACACAGGGTTCAAGGCAGGACTGGGGACATGTCAAAAACATAAAATAATGAAGAAAGGAAGGTAGGGAGAAAAGAAGGGAAAGAGGGATATTGAAGTGAAGAGGAAGGGATAAATGGAATAAAAGAAGGGAAAGTGTCCCTGGTACTATCTTGATATGATTTCATCTACTGTCATAGATGTATATATTTCCTATAAATTGATGAAATCTCTAAATATAAATATGTACTTTAGACTTACTTCATTGGTTTAAATATAGCTTTTGTAAAAAAATAAAATAAAATAAATAAAAAAGACTGTCCATGTGCCCAGTACTATTGTGCAATCTGGAGATACAGCAATGAATAAAAGAGATGATGTTATATAGAAATTATATTCTAGTGGAAATAATAAGGAAGTGTCAATAAACAAAACAATAAGCAAAATATATCATGTACTGCATTGCAGAATGTGGAGAAAGCAGCAGAGGGATGGGAATGGTGCTTATTTGAGAATTTAAAAATACATGAAATTGAAGTCTAGTTAAATAAAGCCTTTCTACTAAAAACTTTGGAATTTTTATATCTGTTTTTGAGCCATTTGCAGAAATAGCAAGACAGTATCTCATACTTCAAATTAGCTTAAAAAAGATTAAGAAATCATCTGTCATTCTAAAGTCCTTTGACATTCTGCAGGCAACAAATTGAAAGTGTGTGAAGATAATTGCCAATCATTTAGTACATTTAGTGGTTCTCTTCTGGCTTCCTGAAAATTTAAGATGAAACTGGACATTCACAATTTATAACCTATCAGATTAACTCCTTTACATAGGAAAAAAAAAACTCCTTCATGAGAGTTGAGTTGTTCACTTATACCACATATAGAGAGAGAAAGGGTAAAGTAGGTTCTGCCTCTCCTAAATGTTTTTTCATGTAACTCTCTGCATATGCAGAATGAACTGTCAATTTTCCCTCGTGTGAGCTGAGAAGCAGATGATCCATTCTGAATGAGTCACTGTGATACCTCTGTATCTATAAATATAATCAACAGGTGTTTTTCCACTTAATACATGAAAGAACCATGAATTGTGTTAACATGCTTCTATGGAAAGTATAGCTGCATGGGAAAAAGAGTGATTTATATCAACCAAGTTATAGATTGTATTTTCATTAACTGCCAGGTGCAAAATATTGGCAAGACTGACAGCCTAAGGTATTGAAATGCAGGCAACTGTTCAACTTCTCTACTCTACCCGCCCCCTAGTTTTTTGACCTATCTACTTTATACAGATCTATAAAAAGTCATACACTGGAAAAAAGGTTCTTTACATATTAACTAGGTTAAAATTTTCTACCTACATCCTTCACCTTAAATTAATTTGTTCTGTTTTGGCAAAAAAAAAAAAAAAATCTGCAAACAATATAAGAGTAATAAGCCTTATGTCTCTGGCTTATGTGGGTCCTGGAGAATCAAACCTGGGTCCTTTGGCTTTGCAGGCAAGTGCATTTCTCCAGCTCTTTAATAATTTTTGAGTTTTCTTAGCACATTTTTTTGAGGTAGGGTCTCATTCTAGCCCATGCTGACTGGAATTCATTCTGTAGTCTCAGGCTGGCCTTTAACTTACAGCCATCCTCCTACCTCTGCCTCCCCAGCACTGGGACTAAAGGCGTGCACCACCACACCCTGTTATTTTATATATGAGTACAAGTTATATACACAGTATATTGTTGCAGTCAGCTTCGCGTCCGCCTCGACCAGCAAGGAATACGCCGGACTTTTTGAACAGTTTATTTAGGAATTGAACAATCTTTTGCTTAAGTCAGCTCCTTGTTTCTGGTACAAACATCCAACCAGACCTCACTTTTGACTGACTCACTGACTCACTGAGTCTGTTCATTTCACTGACTCACTCACATACTGCTCACCACTCACCACTGACTGCTCACCACTCACCACTCACTGACAGGGGACTCCCTCACCACTCATCAATGGTGGAAGCCCAAAGCTGGAAGCCTTGAACAGCCAACCCTTCTGAATAATAGGTCCCAAGCAAGAGACAGGACTTGTTTATCAAACAGCTGGCAAGGCGGAAGGCGGAAGCCAAAACTCATGCACAAACATCCAACCAGACAGAACTTTTTGGAGGAAAGAGTTTATTTTAGGCTCCAAACTGCTCTCCATAACTCCAAGCAGAGACAGCATCAAACAGCTGGCAAATACCAAAACTCATGAACAGCCGAAGCTCCAAACTGCTCTCCACACACTGTAGGGCTGGACGCCAAGATCCTACCCCAGTTACATACTTCTTCCCCAGTATGGCTCCACCCACTGGCCACTCAAGATTAAATCCTGAGTCTGTGGGGCCACACATTTAAACAGTATATCCTTCCTCATTGACTCATGACCATCTCACATTGTAAACTGCATTCAGTTCAACTTCAAAGGTTCCCATACGCTTTATGAACTGTAAGACTGTTCTAAAGTCCCAAGTCTCATCTGAGATTTAAGACTGTCTCTTAACTGTAAGTCCTGTAAAATCAAAACAAATTACATACTTCCACAAATGATGGCACAGAGTAAACATTTCCATTGCAATAATGCATAACAAGCAGAGACTGGGCCAATAAAAATCAATAACCATCAGATAAACATCAAAATATCTCTAGTTCAAGTCCAACACCCATAACCAGTGAAAATGGTTTCTGGATTTCCCATTTTACCCCTCCATCTGTGCTGAGAAACCTGAGGAAAACTTTCATCTCAAGCCAATAGCACTCCATGGTAGCTGTTTGCACAGTCCTGGTATATCCATAGTCCATCTTCACAACTCCATACAATGACCTTATATAGGGCCTCCAATACAGGGTTTATTTCAACCTTGTTTCCCATTTCAAATCTCAGCAGCAGCTTCTGGGACTTCATACAGTGGTCTTACTTGGCCTCTACACAGGGACTTCACTGTGCTTCACACTGTTGCTCATGCAGCTTCTGGAACTGTGTGTATTTCATGAACTGCTTCCTTGCATTTTTCATACTTTCAATGCCAGTACCAGATGGGTGTGATAGCCAGCTTCCTCTTGCCTGTGGCTGTTGTCCATCTGATGTTGGCTAAGAAGTGATGTCCACCCTCTGCTCATGTCATCATTTTCCCCTGCCATCATGGAGCTTCCCCTCAAGTCTGTAAGCAATTTTTTTTCCCAAACAAATAAAACCAGTACCAGGTATGCAGCAAGCCAAATTTGTAGATCTGGAAGGATAAACCTCAACTTTGAACAGTACTTCTTCAGAATTTTTGCCTTTAAGTCATCTTTCAAAAGAATTTGTATTCCTACTCATTGAGCCTTTCCTGGGTGGATTTCACCTTCAGGTATCTTTTATATTGTTTCAGGGCAAAACAGTTGGCCCACTCTTAATAGTGGTAGTCAACAATTACAGCTTCAGGAACCTAAAACCAGTTTCTGTGCTAGTAACTACAAACTTTCTTGAATTTTTCAGTGATAAACTGTACATCTTTCATATCTTTCTGTTATATACCTTCTTATGAAGCATACCAGTTCATTACTTTTAAATTTAAAATGCTTGCTCAAATTCTTAGGCTTGGGCAGAATGCAACTAGCCTGTCTGCCAGTACCCAAGTTATAACAACGTTCTTTGCTTCCCTTTTGAAAGTTCAAATGCCAAGCCTTCATAGTCACACAATTCTTCCTGCGTTTAGAATTTTCAATTGCTCACCAGACTAGTCCATAATACTTTACTTACTTCACCATTGTAAGCCTTCTCCAGACCAAAGTACCAAGTCCTTCCACCTTCCTCCAGCACATAAGTTCCAAAGGACCAAAATCTACATGGTCAGGATCATCTCTGCAATGACCCCCACACTTGTCTGGTATTAATTTTACTATTGCAATTACCTTCCCAGTGACGGCACAAGCACACAACCAAAAGAAGCTTGAGGGAGAAAAGGGGTTATTTTGGCTTACAGATTTGAGGAGAAGCTCCATGATGGCAAGGGAAAATGTGGCCTGAGCAAAGGCTGGAAATCATCTCCCAGCCAACACCAGATAAACATGAGAAGCAGAAGAGTGCACCAAATACTGGCAAAGGGAAGCTGGCTATAACACCCATAAGCCAGCTCCCCAAAACACACCTCCTCCAGGAGATGCCATTTCCCAACTTGCCATCAGCTGAGGACCTAGCTCTCAGAACACATGAGTTTATGGAGGACACCTAATACAAACCTCCACATATATTTTGTCAATGAACTCCACCTCAGGCAGCACATGCATTCATATAGTAATGTTCATTAAGACATAAAAATGAATCCTGAAATGCTGAATATCAGTTTTCCTAAATCCTGTCATGTAATAATCCTGTTTGAAAATTTGTAAACTATATTTCCCTGAATGAATTTGAGACCCTAAAGTACTACTGTACTTCAGAAACTTTGGTACTATGACAATTCTTTTTAAAATTTTTAGTTGTTCTTCTCAGTGTGAAATGCTATCCTCATCACTTTTTCATTGACTTTCATGAGGCTTTCAAAAACCTTTCATTACATTTTTAGTCTTTCGTCCTTCATGTTAACTTCATGTCAAAGTCAAATTGGAAGACTTCATTTAAGATTAGTCATGGTGTAGAATGAAACACTTCACAAAACTAAGGGAAATTGCTGTACTTTCCAGTTGAAGAGCCAGCATTATTGATTACTTAAGGCATATTTTAATGATTGCAGGAAATGTTTACACTGAAAGTTATGCTAGTGATTGCCAAGACACGCATATGTGCAATACACAAGCACATACAACCACACCCTCCTGGGATTGTCTAGAAAGAAAGATTTGGGCACAGCCAAATCGTTACTGCTAAGTAAGGAAGCAAAATAATTCACATGTCAAAGGAAATCAGTACATTTTAGCAAGTATAAGATCAATACTATTCAATTTAAAAGGTATCTAAAATACAGGCATTTTGTTTAGTTTTGTTAAAATGAAAATTTTAAATATTTAATACTAAAACCATCCCTTTATACTGTTTTAAAAATTTATTTAGAAAACTTACAATGATTACCTTGACTATTGTTTTTACTTCTTATGTTATTCATGACTTCTTATAACTTCTTGAATTGTTGCCCTTTACCTGTCTATGTCCATGTAGCAGACAGCTTCAAGTTCACTGAGATGAATGAACTTCCAGACCAGGCACAGTTATGGAGGAAGGGATTTATTGAAGCTTACAGATCCAGGGTAAGTTCCTTAATGGCAGAAGAAGCTGGCCTGCTTTCATGGGACCAAACACAGAGAGCCAAGGGACAAGCCAAAAGCCACACAGCACAGCACACCTCAGGAACTCCAGCTAGGCACACTTTGTATATCTTTAGATTGGGATCTCAAACCCATCATCACACCTTAAGATCCACCCAGTGACACTCCTTCTAGCCAGGTAGGTGCAGATGCAAACTACAAACTAATAAAACACTGAATATATTGGGGGCCATCTATTCAAACTACCATATTCTGCCCCTGGCCCCCAATAGATTCATAACCATCACACATTGTAAATTGTATTCAGTCTAATTTTAAAGGTCCCCATAGTCTTGACCAACTTAAAATAGTGAAACAAGTTAAATACTTTCAACATATAAAAGCACAAAGTAAACATTTTTAACTGGTATAAGTCATAGCAAGGAGAGACTAGAACAATGCAAACTCAACCACTGTCAAACAATCATCAAACCTCTGCAATTCAAGTTCAATATAACCAGAGACTGACAGTCTCCAGGTTTTCCAATTCCACCCCTCCAGCTGGTCAGAGTAGCCAGGGAACACTTCCATTCCAGGCCAACAGTATGCTACATGGTAGCCCTTGCACAGTCCTGGTATATCCAAAACATCTTCAGGTCTCCATGCAAACCACAGTCCATCTTCCTAAGGCTCTTCCAGCCTATCAGGGCATCATGCCTTGCCTCATGCCATAACTCAGCAGCAGCTCCTGGAACCATGTGCAATTCTTGACCCACTTCATGTATTTTCCCTGCTTCCAAAACTAATACCAGATGTGCAGAACACAGCCATATTCTTAATTCAGGGACAAAATAAATCATAACCTTGAAAAACAGGTTCCTTCTCCAGTGAACTCTTTCCAAAAGAGTTTGCATTTCTAACAGTCTTTTATCAGGCATCTTTTGCATTGTTTTAATGTAAAGCAGTTGGGCCATCTTCCTTAATATTGCTAATGTGTTGACAATAGCAGCTTCAGTAACCTAAAATCAGTCTCAGTGCCTCTAATTTTAACTTGCCTGAGGTTTTCCAACTTAAAATCTTAAATCTTCAGTCTAATATCTTTAGCCAAGAACATCAGTCCATTACAAATTTAACCTTGATCAAAACTCTCTGGGCCTGGGCTGCAGGACACAGCCATCCCTTATGCGAATAGCCCAGTTCCAACAAAGTCCTCTGCAGTCTTTCCTTCCCCTTAGAAAGCTCATAAGTCAAGCCTTGAAGTTCAATACTGTCTGCACTTAGCATTCTCAAATTCTCATCCGAATAGTCCATAAAACTTGGCTTACCACTCCAGAAGGCATCTTCAGTTGTAAGCACCAAATCCATGTCCATTCTTTCAAAACAAAGGTTCCAAAAGATCAAAATTCATATTATCAGGTTCATCTCACTCCACTCCTGGTACCAACTTCTGTAGCAGACAGCTTTAGGTTTGCTGAGATGAACTTCCAGATCAGGAACAGTTATGGAGGAATGGATTTATTGAAGCTTACAGATCCAGGGGAAGTTCCATAATGGCAGAAGAAGCTGGCCTGCTTTCACAGAACCAAAGACAGACAGCAAAGCCACAAGCCAAAACCCACACAGCACAGCATACCTCAGGAACTCCAGCTAGGCACACTTTGCATATCTTTAAATTGGAATCTCAAACCCATCACCACACCTTACAATCTGCCCAGTGACATATATTGGGGGCCATCTATTCAAGCTACCACAGTCCATCTTCTATTTCCTGGTTCCTACAGAAGGATAGGCCTTCTTGGTATTTTAAGTACCAGTGACAAAAGTGTATACCCACCCCTAAAGGAAGGAGGAATTGTTACCTACCAATATTTTTAATCTCTTCAATATCACAATATAGAGATCAAGACACTCGTCTTTTTCTTCATGTCTCTAATGTGTGTGTGTCTGTGTGTATGTGTGTATGTGTGTGTTCATGAATGTGGGTGTAGGCACACACATACACACACCATAGCCCACATGGAGAAGTCAGAGTACAACATCAGGAATTGGTCCCCACCTCCCAGCTTTTTGGGCAGGCTGTTCTGTTGTTCATCACTGTATTCACCAGGCTAGCTGGCCCACAAGCTTCCAGGGAATTCCCCTGTCCCCACCTCTTAGTTTACCATGGAGATGATCTAGGATGACAGGTGACCACTACAGCATCTGGCTTATGTGATCCCAGAACGCAGGTGCTAATGCTTTATGTACTGAACCATCTCGTCAGCCTCTCTCTCTACTTTAGATTAGTGTTGGCATGTTTTCAAACTGGAGTTAAGGCCATTTCCTTCCTTTATTCATCATATACAAATAAGTATTTGTTACTTATCTCACATGTATTCTATTGTATACTTATCCTTCTGTGCTTTCTTTCTTTCAGCATTTTTTAGACAGAATAGCTGGTCATGTATGTAAGACTTACACTTACGTTAGACTTACACTTATGTTATTTGTTACCTGTTCATTTGTTTCTTTTTGAGACAACATCTCACTATGTAGCCGAGCCTGGCCTCGCACTTGGGATCTTTCTGTCTCCACCTCCTGGGGGCTGGGATTACAAGCATGCACCACCATGTGTGGCCTTAACATACCCATTTTAAATATCAGAAATATCTTACATTTCATTCCCTGTAGTTATGTCAAACTGTAATTGAAATATTATTTTCATTTCATTTTGTCTACCTTTATGTTAAATTCAACACAAAGAATTATAATGAATATCCTTAAATTGTGTGGAGGTAGGTTATGTTATCTATGAATTTTATTTCTACATGGTAAAGAAGAAAGAAATTATAAAGAAAAATATTGATTAAAGTTAATTGAAGGGCTAGGGAGATGATTAAGTTGGTAAAGGGCAAGCATAAGAACCTAAGTTCAGTTCCCAGAACCCATAGACATTTCAGCCATGGTGGTCTGTGCCTGAAATTCCAGTGCTGGAAAGGCAGAGTCAGGTCGACCCATAGAGCTCGTTTTGTAGCCTCTTTAGCCTCATCAGTGAACTCTAGGCCAATGAATGACCTTGTTTCAAAAAGAGGTTGATGGTGTACCTGAGCATGACCCCCAATACTGTGCTTGGCATAAAAATATAGACTTTAGTACTAGAACTTTGTGAATATAATTTTAATATTTTAGTAGCTTTATTTGCTTACTTTAATAAAATCAATTTTTTTTGTGCTATCATTCAAAACTGCCAAAAGGCTAAATTCTTGGTAAATTGGAGGTAAAATGTTGACCTACTTGGACTGAGAATTTAAAATTCACAAGCATAATTTTCCAAAGTACAGTATCTAGTGAAATATTTTCTTTCTGGGCACTTAAGTCTGTGATTGATATGAGCAAAAATGTCTCCCCAAACATAAACTTATAAAAATATTTAGGACATACTTCTTCCACAGAATAATCATGAGAGCATAGATTTTTTTTCCTTTATTTTTTGTATAATTTTTATTGGGAACTTCAATATATAAACATATTATAAACTTGTCAATCCCTTTTCATTTCCTCTCCTTCATCCCTATTCCACTGAGGGTCCTCCCCAGTGGGGACATCCATAATCAATGTGGAGTCATGAATGCACCAGTAAGGAGCCTGAAATTTTGTGTGGCCATTCAAATAATAAATGTTCTAACTCTCTGTCTTATTCTAATATCAGACATAGTTGGGAACACCAAAGTATCTTTTAACTCCACCTAATTCAACTGACTCAAATGTGATGTGATTCACCACACCTATGGCAAATGAGAACATCAAAATCGCAAGACAAGTATTTTGTATCATCACAAACTTTGCCAGAATTATTCCTTTTAAATATACCTTCATAAGGGCCTCTTTACTGATACAAAGTTAGGGTACTTTGAGCTAATAGAAATGTTCAAATTTGATCCTACAAGCTGTGAAAGCTAATCTAAGTTGGAAAGCCTGTATAGGTTTCTTATGCTAAGTACATTTTCTTAACTTTCTCATTGAATTTCAATAGTCATGAGGAGAAATGGAAATGAGTAGTAATGAAAACAAGCAATGCCAGAACCAGAAAACATTCTTCCATGCTAAATCAACAATGGCACAAGCCAAAACTGATCTTCTGGGCTCTAAAATATGCAGTGTTTGGAGTTTTATAATACATCACATAGTCCACTGATTTCCCTTCATGACAACAGTTAATTTATAATCAACTGCCATTATTATTTAACCATATTAATATCCTATTGAGAACTAGGCATTATCCAGTCCACTTTGCCAAAAGGTGAAAAACCTTATGGCATCAAAGAGTTTTGCCTTCTTGTCGAGTATGCCACGAGTATTTTTCTCCAGTATCAGTGAAATTAATTGAGTACAAACACACATTGACATTATATACCAAGAAAACTAAGGTCAGCCAAGAATGTTGGTACATGTATACAATGCCAGCACCTCAGTATTTTGGGGGCTGAAACAGGAAAATCATGAACTTGAAGCCAGCCTGAGCTGCATCTCAAAGCACTACCAACACCATCATTCTCAACAACAAACCAGTAATATAAATCTAAATTAAAATATGTAAGAAGTCCATGCAGCTCTTTAGTTCTCATGGCACCAACATTACTTCCCAGTGGCAGCTCTGAACAATGAATGCATGGATGGAAATGAGAACTGTATAGATCACAATCATATTTCCAGCTTATTGAAGAGAGAAACCAAACTAAATTTTAGGCTGATATATCAAAAGACTATAGAACTAAAGATAAAATGCTTCCTTGTGTCAAAAACTTTATGGAATAGATTTAAAAGAAAAAACTCAGAAAAAAAAAAGAAAAAACTCAGACAGGAAATATTGTTAAAAGAGCTATTCCATTAAAAATATCCAAGATTCAGCTAATTGCAGTACCAGGAAAGGAAAACAGAAAATAAATCAGATATAGTAGAATTAAAGAAAATGTTTTCAGGTTGAAATGTTAACAAGGAATCAGAAAGTCATATGAATTCTTTAGAGTAGAAACTAGACAAAAATATTTTGAGGGAAAATAATATCGATCTTATAATTACAGTCAGCCTTTTGTGTTCAAAGTTTTCACATTAGTGTTTTTACCAGATGCAAATCAAAAATATTCTGGATAGTCTGTTTGTGCTAACCAAGCAGAATCATTTTACTTTTGTCATTCCTAAATCAATAGAGTAAAACTATTTACATAGTATTTGCATCATTTCTGGAACTGTGATCTGGAGATAAAGTATGCAGGAGGGTTTGTGTGGTTTATGTGCAAATACTAGATTCTTTTATGTGAGGAACTTGAAATTTTGCTACTGTGGAGGGGTTTTGCAACTTACCCTCACCGTATGGAGGATTGATTGCATACATTTAGCCAAAGTATAAGTCAAGTTGGAGAACAAACATAAAAGTATTTCCAGTGCTGGAGAGATGGTTTAGCAGTCAAAGTGATTGCTGACAACGCCTAAGAACACATATTCAAATCTCCAGGTCCCATGCAGGCAGACACACAGTGACACAAGTGCACAATGTTGCACATGTGCCACAAGGGGACACTCACATCTGGAGTTTGTTCACAGTGGCTGAAAGGTCCTGGTATGCCCATTCTCTCTCTTTCTGCCTCTTTCTTTCTTTCTTTCTTTCTTTCTTTCTTTCTTTCTTTCTTTCTTTCTTTCTCTGTCTCTTATTCAAAAATAAAATAAAAAATCATTTAAACATACAAGATCTGAAATTCATCCTATGTATATACCCACTCCCAGAGAGCTGCTACAGGAAATCTTTCCTCATGAAACAAGAGGAAGGAAAACTTGAGGTCTAAGAAACAGGAATCCAACACAGAGGATTAAAAAACAAATGTCCAAAATTGATGAAGAAAAGCTATTCCAAGATCAAAACCATGTAACAAGCCTGGAAAGCAGTTAGCCATTAGAACAATACATGGAAATCAGAAAGGGGAGAGAGGGAATGTGTGGTGTGCATAATAAAAGGAAAATACATCCTATTATAATAAATAATAAAAGGGAAATACGTCCTATTATAATAAAGTCTAGAGACCTGAGAGACAGACATATCTACTTGAAAGCTTGATGTGAAACAACAAGCTTTATAAATCATTGGAGAGATGCAGGATTGTGCAATGTGTGGACAATTGTTTGTTGGTATAGAAAAGATATGATCCCTATGCATTGCTAAACCAATAAGTTGACTCAGATAGAATATGGATTTAAAAATAAGTAGTGCTTTTTTTAATTTAGAAGAAAATATTTGACAATACATTCATGATATGGGGGTCAGGAAAGAGGTGTCTTCTAAAAAGACATAAAACGTGATTTTTGGTGGGAGAAAACTTACAAATTTGACTTTACCAAAATTTAAACTTCTTTATATCAAAAATATTTTAAAAGAATGAATATATTTCTGATATTGTGCCTCTATTGAAAGGAATTTTCAGCATACTGACATAGAAAAATAAGCAAAGAAAAGGCTAAGGAAAGTACTGATTATAGGAAAAACTAAATGCTGTATAAAAAAGAGTTATGTATGATATGTATGATATGTGGCTTAAATAAGTTTAAAATATTATTGACTTTAACATTAAATACTAATTTATTTCAAGTCATAATGTAAGGTAAGTACAACGGTAATATAGGGAAGGGGTATGTATAGCAAAAATCAAAACAAAGCCCTTATCTTCCAAAATAGCAATTTAAATTTTTGAAATGAGTACAGTTATATGTGGGAGTGGGGATAATGGACAATACATATGATAAAAATGCAATCAATATACTTGTATGAAAATATTTAAAAACAAATTTAACTGGAAAAATTTAAGTAATAACATATTTAGTCTTTATATATTTTTGCATGTATTACTTTAATCTTCCCAACAGCCCTATTTTGGTAGGACTATTATTATTCACTTTATATTTCCAATTTACAAATATGAATTAAAGGCAAAGGAAGATATCAAAATAATTGTTCTTAAGCCTAAGCATAACTAGTAGTAAAAGAATAGAAATCTGACTTAAGGTTCTGTTTTTGTTTCACTAGTTTTATTATTTTTTTAGTATGTACTTTGATAAAATAAAATAAAAATCATCTAAAAATTAAACTTGACATCTCTTTTGCTAACTTGTCCTTGCTTGTCACCTACAGTAACTAACGTAAGTTACCTAAGTAAAAGCCAGGTCTTGAATCCAGGTTTGATTTTTCCCATTGCTACTCTTATTTAACTCAACATTGAACTCACCTCTCATTCATAAAGGCCCTTATTTCTTTGTTAATTTACCTCAGGAATTCTTGCCATTGCCTGAGCTCAAACCTTGCTCTTCTGAAGTCTTGTCATCTTACATATTCTCACTCACTGTGTGATCTCATATGGCCCCATAGCGGGATGCTCTCTGAATGACTGATGGCTTCCATACTTTCACCACTAGCCTCAGTCTCATCAGTCAATTCTAGATCATCATATTTAGAGTGACCATTCAGCCCTAGAGTTCACTTTATGCCTGGTGCCTTAGCTTCTTACCATTTAGTAGCTACTTTCACTCTTAAAAGTGTGTAGGTGGGGCTGGAAAGATGACTCAGTGGGTAGGAGCACTGACTGTACTAGAGGAGCTGAGTTGAATCCTCAGTATCCAGGTGAAAATGCACAACTAGGGCTGCACACACCTATTACCCTAGCAGTGAGGGGAGCAGAGATAGGAGGATTACAGGGGATTCCTGGTCAGCTGGTCTAGGTGAACTACAGGTGAGTAACTCTGTCTAAGGAAAGAAGACAGAGGAGAATACCAATACCCTCCTCTAGCCACTGCATGCATGTGCACAGAGCACACACACATGCACACACACGCATATGCCACACATGCATATACATACCATACACACTGTAAACACACCCACATGCAAAATGGCTGAGTGAATGACAAGTTAGTTGGTTACCCTAATTCTCTCTCTCTCTCTTTTGCTCATTTCCCCATTTCCTCTGTGGTTTCAGCTGGGGCCAGGGTGGAGGGTACTGGGTCATTTATCTCCTCAGGTCCAGCTCCCATCTGAAAAAGGGAAGCAGATTCTCCAACAGAGAATGAAATCAGCAACAGTTAAATAGGATAACCATTATTAATTTACAGAGAATGAAAAGGGGGTAGACCCTCTTATAGCCCAAGGTTAGTGGGAGCTTGACAATGGACAGCAGAATCATTATTTGGATATGATTCTGACTTGTTCCCAATTCCAGATATGCTTTACTTTCCACTGAGCAGATCTGTTAGCCAATCCAAGAACAGTTGGTTACCCACCATGGCTGTGGGCCACTACTGCACTTGAGTGAGCATCACGTCAGGATTTTTTGCTTCCAAGTTGCTTAGACTTTGAGTTGCTTGGGCAGATGTTGGCCACTTTCTCTGGAAGCACACGTAGTGCCTTCCAGCACTAGATGCGCTAATTGTCTGGGAACTGGCTCTCCCGGATTCCAACCAGGTCTCTCCTCAGTCCATGCGGAAAGCATATGGTGTCTTCAGCAGTAGGGTCTTACCATTAACCTCTGGTTGGTAATCAAGTGCTCTGACAGAAGTCTGTCTTGTTTTGGAAGATCTAGTAGGACTCTCTGATCAACAGCTCATTGTGGATGTAGACCACATCCTGGTACAAGGGAAAAGAAAAAAGGACAGAAGAAAAGAAAAAAAAGAATGGGAGAAATTTGAGGTTATGTTTTGTCTCACCCTCTCCAGGGCCCTTCAAGTCAGGTGCTCCCCTAAGGTCCTCTTGAGAGTTCCACATTTTAGCCTGACTTCCAGGATATTCTATGATACCAGTTCAATTTGGGTTCAGTTTTGTGTTTCCCCCACCCTTTTTCTTCCCCCAAGCCTATTGTCCCCCATCCCTATTGTCCAAGCCTCAAGATGTCATTCAGTTATGTCAGCATCTCAGGCTGATCCAGGTTAAGAACTGCAGATGAGTGAGACTACGTGACAGTTTTCTTTCTGTGATTGTGTGAGTTCACTTAGAATGATCTGTTCCAAGTTCAACCCATATGCGACCTTTTTAAGGGAACTCCATTTCATATTCTATGGAAGATTAAGATGAATATTAAAATAACTTTGATTTACTTAAACATTTTAATTCATGTTGTTGATCAGAAATACATTTTGAAGTAATCTGAATATCAAACAATTTGATTGAGCAAATGGATTTTTATAATTATAAAAATATATTATTTAGAAACAAGAAAAATGAAACAAATATCCAATGTTTCAAACCCAAAGGAAAATTAAATTTCAAGAAAAATATACTTGTCACATTGCTCTGATACTGAACTGAACCAAACTGTCTCTACCATATCAAAACCTCACATTCTCTCCACTGTCCCCATTATATTCAAGTCCAACTCCTATTCATGGTACATGGCTTTTTTTTTCCTGAAGTGAGGTCTTAACAACTTTAGAAAGCTTTTATTATTGTAGAAAAATACAATCTCAATAAGCCAATGTAGCTTTCTCATTTTCTTACTGTTTAAATATAAAACACACACACATAACACATTAAAGGTGTGTTTATAGACCATCGATACATTTATATGTATGTTGAGCATATTTTTACTAAGAATCAAAAGGTTTTAAAAAAAACACTGAACCTTATTAAAGCTTTTGAGTGGAAAGTCCTCTATAAAGGCTATTTATACACTTGGCATGCACTAATGAAGTTCACTGTCCAGTCACCAAAGTTCACAATGCAATATGAAAACAAATACATCAACCTGGAAGCATTTGAGGTTTAGTTTTCAGTTTTCACAGTACTGATAGGAGTTAGGAGAAAGGCAGCTCCCACTTTGTGTGCAGTTAGGGTCACCAGTCCAAATGCATAAAAATACATACATGCCTGAAAACACCAGAAACGTTCCATAAGACGATCCTGTTGGAACACCCTATAGTCAAGGCATAGACTCAGGACTCCCAGTAGGAATTGACTGATTAGGAAACCATGGAGGCACCAACTTCCAGCCCCAGACAAGAAAAATATGAGAATACATATTATTTCACACAACAAAACTGACCCAATTCCTCCCATTCAGTGCAGTGTCTAAAAGAAGACAGTGGAAGAAAAATACCCAAAGACCTAATTGAGGATGCTCTCCAGACTGATGGGATCTCTTTCAAACCAGACTAACTTTCTTTGTTCTCCAAAATACAAAAACCCTAAATAAGGTCTCCATTTTGACAACCCAGGTTTGGTCTCCTCTCTATCGCAGAGAGCTGTAACATTTTTTCTTCAATAAAACAAAAAAACTCTGTTTTCCCTTCTTCTGTCTGCATTTGATATTCTTTGTGACTGGAAGACAACTCAACCAGAGGGAGAAAATCAGTCACAGTATGTCTTTAGACTTTAGACTTTAGACTTTAGAATCCTTTTATTTCTGTCCTTCATTTATATGCCCATTCATGTTCCATAGAAACCATTATTCACATATTTATGATTATAACTCCTATTTTTCAAAATAAGTAAGTTTAACCCACTAAGGGAGGGTGCTTCCTGCAGAGGACACAGGGACACAAGGCCTCTGCACCTCCCTTGATGGTCACACTGCAGAAACATTCCTTCTAGGTCTTTGAAAAAGATTTTCTTGGGTTGTAAAACTGACAAGATGCCTTTTTAAAGATTCACATCTCAAAGCTGCAAGGACAGAGTTTGCAATGACATGTCTTCTTAAGGAAAAGGACAGCCAGGAGTCTAGAGTCAGGTATGTGCAGGCCGTACAGTCGAGGGAATATTGATGCACCTTTCAGGACCCACGTTCATCTTGCAGTTCTTTCCTTCCAGCAAAAGAGCAGAACCACCCTTCAGAGGACACGAGTGAAGACCAAATAAGGCCCCTTCAAAGGCTCCAGCAAAACTCATGAGAACAGGAGTTTTCCACTAAAGAAACTAATTTCAATTTTTATTTTCAACATTATGAATAAGAAAGGTATGTCTGGCTACAGAAGAAACTCTAAAGATGAAGAAAATGGAGTTGTGAGAATGAAATTGAAAGGTTAAGGTCAATTTTTACCAAGAGAAGATAGTTTATATGCCAATGGCTATGGAGAACCCAGATTTGGGTAAATAAATATAAATAAATTTTATAAATATTTATATTTATAAAAATATATAAATACTTGTTTAATTTTGCACTGGAATAAGAAACATTAAATTAAATGTAGCATTCCCATTGGAACACTCAGTAATACTTAAGAAGCTATCCAAAAAAATAATAAAAAATCTACTGGCGAGAATTCTAACACTGACTCGCTAAAAAGGTTTGGATAGAGTCAGTGTGCATTGATTTCTGGCAATCATGTGTTGGTGTATTGGAAAGGAGATTAAGCTGTTGTGGGATTTAACTACAGAAAGCATGTTTTAACTGGTCAAACAGACGCTTTCAGTATTTCCCTTAGAGCTACAAAGACACCTGTGTGTGTGGAATAATGAGATCTACGCTACATTCCCAACCTGGTTGAATTCTCCTAATATGCCTAACAGAAAAGCTGGATAGATGCCTACTCTGTGGGTTTAGAACGTCGCTGGCATGACAGGCAGCCAGGGTTGTTCTAAGTCCTTCCAAATGCCAGCAGTCATATATCCAGTTGCTTCTCCACAGCTTGTCCTTCACTTCTGAAATCAGTGGGTCATGGTTGAAAGGGACACAAAGAACCCCAGAGGAGAACAATCACTTGGAACGCCATTCACAAGTGCTGGGGGAGTTCTCGTTCCTCAAGAAATAGCTGTGGCCTGATCCGTCTCCAGCATTGCTGGTCATCCCAAGGTGGTTGAGATGTGATGTTTCCCACAAGGATAGCATAGTCTTCCAAAATGACTGTCTCTAAATTCCAAGACTATGTATGTCAGAAAATCAAATTTCCTTGGAAATCAGACTCTAAAGTTGTAGTTTATAAAAACTTAAGCAATATGAAGTGGATTTTATCAGTCAGGGGACACTCACTGAAGTAGTCATACAGGTTCCTCAGCTAACCTAATTATCCCTTTCCTAGTGTGAAGCTACTTGAGAACTCTAACTCACCATCATATTGAATGACAGTTCAGGAGAAATTTAACAGAACAATATTGTCCTCATGCTATGTGATCTTTTAGCTATCTTTTTGTCACTCTAAATGTGTAAGAACCAAACCAACCAGGAGGTTGATGGCAGTGGGTCAGCCATCAACCTGCTATGACATATAATCACCTTGAACCCCTTTATCTGAAATAAACAATGGTTATGTCCCATCCGTGCCTTTACTATTATAGCATAACTTTTATTTCAGTAATTTTATGTAACTATTATCAAGCTTGAAGTCAATGAATTCTCTTAGACTAGTCACATCTCAGGAGGTGAATCTTCCAATATAATTGACTATTACAGAGTGACACATCGTTATTTCCTAGGGCTGCAGTCAATTGTCACCACTGCATAGTTTCCTTATTAGGAAAAAAGTCCCTTTCACTTCTCTAATACTTGCCTATTTTTCTTTCACATGATATTTAATACTCACCTAGAAATCTGTGATACATTGCATAAGGCTGAAGTCTTCTTTATATGTTTCCATCTCTCGCTGTGTATATGTCAGTCATAAGAAACATCTTGTCATAAAAGCTAAGTATAAGTTAATGGTAGTGTTTGCCTAACATATAGCATGTACCAGGTCCTGGAGTTGATCCTTAATATGCGAGAGAGGAAAAGGAGGAGGAAGAGGAAGAAGAGGAGAAAAAGGAATATAGCGGTGTAAGTCACCAAGTAGAATCCCCCCCACAGCTCACTAATATGAATTGGACTAAATGTTCACCAATAGAGCATCATTGGCAAGAAGAAATGGCATCCTCTAATTAATTTAAACCAAGACCCATCCACTGCTGGGGAACAATCTTCTTCAGTATACCCAGTAATTACCTACTCAGTACCAAACAATCATGAGTGTCTATCAAGTTAGAAAATCCACAGGCCACAGTGACTTCCACCAGTACCCTTCCAAGCATCAAGCACATCGCTCCAAATAAGCTATGACACCGTGAACCATGGGCCTCTGCTTTCATAGTTCAGTTCTTGGATGTTCTATTTCCATTTTCACCTGGGCTAATTCCCTTTTCCAAGAGATTTTCAAAGTTGGCTTATATAAAGTCCCTGGTAAAATCTAATTCTTCCAAGCTCCCTTCTACAGTATTTTGGCTATCCTGAAGCTTTTTTGGAGTGAGCACTCAATATTCCAACTGAAGGGTTAGCCAAATAAATGAGAACCCTCCAATGCAAAGAAAAATCTGAACTATTTTAGAACAGTATGCTTATGATGGCATAAAACACCAGCAAGAGTAGAATGAGAAACTAAAAAGAAAAATCTGTAAGCATTTTCTATTCTAGAAACACAGATGCAAGGCTGGGAGATGCTCAGCAATAAACAGCACTTGCTTCCAAAGCCTACCAGGCCAGGTTTGATTCCCCAGTACCCATGTAAAGCCAGGTAGACAGTGGTACATGTACCTGGCGTGTATTTGCAGTGGCAAAAGGCCCTAGCATGCCCATATTTTTTCCTCTCTGTCTCTTACTATCTTTCTGCTTGTAAATTAATTATTTTTAATATATACATTTTATTTATTTATTCATTTATTTATTTATTTATTTATTTATTTGAGGAAGAGGCAGAAAGAGAGAATGGGCACCCCAGGACCTGAAGCCACTGCAAACAAACTCCAGACACATGCTTCCCCTTGTGCGTCTGGTTTACATGGGTCCTGGGAAATGGAACCAAGGTCCTTAGGCTTTGCAGGCAAGCACCTTAACCACTAAGCCATTTCCCCAGTCCTGATTCATTATTTTTAATAAAAGAAACACAGATACAAAACACATGATAGTCACTACCAACATAAAGAGACTTAGAAGCTGCTTTCAAAGAATATGCGGCTTGAAGGAACAAGGGAAAGTGTGAACTGTCAGTTATAACACGTGAGAAAATCTGCCGTAAATGAAGTACAAATGACATATGTGAGTAGAGCAGGGAATGACTTAAGAAAGCAGGAAGTGACTGGTAAAAATCAAGTGACAGAAAAGCAGTAATTGTGATTCATGCTAAATCAAAGGGGAAACGGTGTGGCCAGCAGGGTGTCTCTCAAGTTCCACAAAGCCACCCAGGAGACCAGGAACTTGAAACTGGCATGTATGATGACTTTGACCTTTAGAAAGTATGGAGAGGGACTGGAGAGATGGCTGTGGTAGTTTGAATATATGTCCCCCAATATATTCAGTGTTATACTAGTTAAAGTTTGCATCTGCAATCACCTTGCTAGAGGCAATGTCACTGGGGACCAGTCTTAAGATGTTAATGGTGGGTTTGAGATTCCATTGTAAAGATATGCAAATGTGCCTAGCAGGAGTTTCTGAAGTGTGCTGTGTGACCTTTTGGCTGTAGTTTTGCTCTGTGTGCTGTGTAGCTGGCGGCTTGGCTTTTCTCTCTCTGCTTGGCCCTGTGGAGAACAGGCCAGCTTCTCCTGCCATTATGGAACTTCCCCTGGATCTGTAAGCTTCAATAAATAAATATCCCTTCCTCCATAACTGTGTCTGGTCTGGAAGTTCATCTCAGCGAACCTGAAGCTGTCTGCTACAATGGCTTAGCAGTTAAGGTACTTGCCTGCAATGCCAAAGGACCTTGGTTCGATTTCCCAGGATCCACATAAGCCAGATGCACAAGGGGATGCATGCATCTAAAGTTCATTTGCAGTGGCTAGAGGCCTTGGTGCACCCATTCTCCCTCTCCCTCTCCCTCTCTCAGATAGATAAAGAAAAACTTTAAAATATTTTTTAAATATGGAGGAACAAATGGTTTATAACATAAAAATCCATAGATTTATTAAGAAATATTAAAAAGTGCATGTACATTCAAAAATATTTGCTAGTGAGGGGTGGGGGGACGGGAAAAAAATATTTGCTAGAACTGGAGAAATTGCTCAGTGGTTAAGGCACTTGCCTGCAAAGCCAAAAGACCTGGGTTCAATTCCCCAGTGCCCATATAAAGCCAGACGCACAAAGAGACATATGCATCTGGAATTTTTTTTGCAGGGGCTAAAGGACCTGGTGTGTCCATTCTCTCTGTATATCTTCTCTCTATCTCTCTCTGTTTGCAAATAAATAAATAAATTTTAAAAAGAAAGAAAGCAGGGCTGGAGAGATGGCTTAGTGGTTAAGGCAGTTGCCTGCAAAGCCAAAGGACCCAGGTTTGATTCCCCAGGACCCACGTAAGCCAGATGCACAAGGTGGTACATGTATCTGGGTATTTGTTTGCAGTGGCTGGATGCCCAGGAATGCCCATTCTTTCTCTCTATCTCTCTCTCTATCTGCCTCTCTCTCTCTCTCTCTCAAATAAAGATTTTTTTTTAATTTTGAAAGAATGTTTTGAAAAATATATTTGCTACATGTACCCTCTGTGTTAGACTGTGGTAGGTAATGGAGCTGACACAGTGGGGAAGACAGGCATGGCCTTGACCTCGTGGAGATATAGTCTTGGGAAGAATCAAGGGTGACAGAAGCTCATGCAGTACCATGAGCACCCGATGAGGCAGTGGGTTCACAGTCTTCAGAAGTGAACTAAACATAGGTGTACGTACACATAAACGACTTAAGAAAAAAAAAAGGAATGTATTGGCCCATGCAACTGACAACATCAGGCATACAATGCTTCCAAGTACTGTTTGAAGGGAGGATGTAAACGATGTTACCCAAAACCAATATATTTCTCTTCATCTTTGGCACCCCTTCTTTGAGTTGCCTATACCAACTAACTAGCTCTCACCATAAGGACTGTGTTGCCTTACAACTTCACAATTCAAGCCAACAACAGAAAAAGTGGACAATTACTGTTCTAGTAGGTTCCCCAGAAGTTCTAAGAGTCACCATGGTTTGTCAACTTTTATCTTACATGTGCTCTGAGCCACGGATCAGAGCTTGAGAAATGTGGCATACTTACTGACAAGCTAGTATTTTTGCCAGCTTTTCCAGAGAAACAACTACTGTATTATGTCAGATTCAGCCAACATGCCCAAATTATTCTTGAAGACCTCAATTTAGGCCTAACTGTGTCAGTGCTGTGACTGGGAAATGTAAGAACATATGAACGCCTTCCTTCTTTCTTAGGTAACACAGATGCCACATGCTGAGGCTTGAATGTGGAATGCCCCTATGGTCTCACATGCTTAGACACTTGGTCCCCAGCTGGTGGTACTATTTTGGAAGGCTATGTCATCTTTAAGAGGTGGAGACTTGCTGGAGGAAGTGGGGCTCTAGGGACAAGCCTTGAGATTTGATAGTCTGGCCCCACTTCCTGTCTGTTCTCAGCTCCCTGACGATGGACTCAATGTGACCAGTGCCTCCTACTCCTGCCACCATGTTAGACTTCCTTCAAATTGTAAGCCAAAATGAACCCTTTTCTCTTAATTTGCTTATCAGGTATCTAGTCACAACAATGAGAAAAGTATAAGCAATGCATTTATAACAACCTGCTAATTATATTTACTCTTTCTTCCTCACCTTTCATCATCAGACCACAAGAATATGAGTGACCTATTCTATTGCCAAAATACTACAATCCAAAATTTGGGTGTGTTACCAAAGCAGATAACATTTAATATAAGTAATTATTTAACTATTTTGTTTCTTATGTTTTATTTTGTGGTATTAAAAAAGATCTCCTCATTGCCATGTACCCTACAATTGGACAAGCATAAAAGTCACCATGTCGGGCTGGAGAGATGGCTTAGAGGTTAAGGCGCCTGCCTCCTAAGCCTAAGAACACTGGTTCCAATCTCCAGTGGTTCCAATCTCCAGGTCCCACGTTTAGCCAGATGCAAAGTGACACAAGGGCACAATGCCGCACTTGACCACAAGGGGGCGCACGCATCTGAATTTCATTCGCAGCCGCTGAGAGGCTGCTGGCACGCCCATCTCTGTCTTCCTCTCGCTCTCTCTCTCTGCCTCTCTCTGTGTCTCTCTCCAAAAAAAAAAAGTCACCATGTCACCCCCAAGACATGATGCTTATTGTTCAATATCTGGCTGAGAGGAAGGGTGTGGTAGTATCAGAGAAGGCTAAAAGGGAAGATTCTTCAGGATGGGAGAAACCTGGCAATGCCCTGAGTCTTAAATCAGCATGCATACGAACAGCCTCAGAACCAGTATGTTTTTAATGTCAAAAATAATACCTGCAGGATAAATCTTGAAATTCCCAATGTGTCGAACTTTCTCTTTCATTTGACCAAATAGAAGGTGGTGATAAGAAGAAAGAGAAGAAATACACATCCAGAGAGACCAAGGAAAAGGTCCAGAGTCCTGTTTGCAGAGTTCTGCAAGCTAGAAATTCACAAAGTAGTATCACTTTAGTGGACATCAGCGCACCTGTGAAACTAATTTAGCATGCGGACTCCTGAGGCCTGCTCCCAGACATTCTGACTCTCCCCTCACTAGGTCCTTAATTCCTTTTTAATGAGAACCTTGGCCAGTTGTGATGGCACTGATCTACAGTAAATCAAAAACTTCTGAGTCCACTCAAACCAGGATTTTTAAGAGCTACCATGAATCATAAGAGTGGACATTCCAGTCCCAACTATATACTCATTCTTAAGAAAATCCTTCCAACTAATTCAACATCGTAAATATAAGCCTCCATATGATAGGGATACAAATGGAGACCAGTTCTTGAAACATACAGAAAGTAGAGTTTATGATGAAAAGAAAATATTCTGAGAACACTGGTGTGGTAGCCGCCTGTGCAGTTGGGAAGTGAGGGCAGTAAACCGGGCTGTGCGGGATGAGCAGCTGCAAGCTAGAACAACTACTTGGAGATCAGGAGAGGAAGATTCTGGACCAGACATCAGATCAAGCTTCCATTCTCTGTGGAACCGTTTTCGCAAATGTCACTAAGAAATTCTGTGCCCTGTCATGTTTTTTTTTTTTTTTTTTCCAGAATGATTTCAGAGCCTCAGAATTTCTGCAGAAGCAGGGACTAGCGGGGAACTTGTGGTCATCCACATCTCTCCATGGAGATCCAATTTCTGATTCATCGGGTTGCATCATGTAATGTGACCAGAGAAGAGAGTGGAGCATAATAAGCAGTCAGACTACTGTTCGTGCACATACCTGTTCATTTTCTAATCTGTTAGTCATCCCAGGAGTCTGTGGTGGCTTTATACTCTCCAGTAATTTTCAACCCAGTCAGTTCCCATCAAGTTGATTTCTGCTGGGCTTGCAGAACTTTTTCCATCCCGTACGTTTACCCAAAATCCAAAACTCTATGGGTGATAACTGTAAAGCAAAAGATTTAATTGCTAAAATTCATAATCTGGCTTTACAAACATATGAAAAAAGATAGTTTAAATGATAATTCAGATGCATAAAAATTATCTTTTATACTTCCATAATACATAATGCGTGTGGGTAGAAGGTAATGTAATATTTCATGGAAAAAATACAAATTTATCACAGTTGGAAAACTCTATCTCTTTTTTAAGCAATGTTAATTTTGGGAGATGAGGCAATATATTAACATCAATGTACATAGTGATCAAAATGCAAGTTCTGAGAGAAATTTTTGCCCCAACTCCAGTACTACTTACATTATTTAAATCTCTGAGTATCTGACTCACCAGGCCATAAAGTTGTACATGCACAGCAGCAGACCATCATCAAATGGAAGTAATATATACAGGATCAGGCTCAAGCAGGCCCTAAAGGCACAAGTATATTACATGAGGAAGTTGCCCAAATGCCTGTGGTTTCTACTCCTGAAAATAAGCACCTTCCTACAAGTAGGTAAGTAACCAGGTTCTTCATGACAATAGGATGTAAGCCAAACTTTCTTGAGGCAGCATCTGAAAGCTCTCCTCACAAAGCAGCTGATACACAAATTTCCAATCACCTAATAGCTACAATATGAACAGACTGGCTAGAGAGAAAATAGCCTTTGGGGGCCATGAGGTGGTCTTGAAAATAAAAATTTTCACACACACACACAAAACAAACAAACAAACAAACAAACAAACAAACAAACAAACAAACAAACAAAAAAACAGCCAAAGCCTTGGACTCTAAAATTTTTTTTTTTTTTGGTTTGTTTGTTTTTCGAGGCAGGGTCTCACTCTAGCCCAGGCTGACCTGGAATTCACTATGTATTCTCAGTGGGGCCTCAAACTCATGACAATCCCCCTACCTCTGCCTCCCGAGTGCTGGGCATAAAGGTGTGCACTACCACATCTAGCTACTTCCTCACTTTTTAAATCAATCTTATTTTGACTCACTGTTGAGGCTTCCTAACATTGTGTCATGTGACAAAATTATTACTGGAGTTTTTTTAAGGACAGGGTCTCATTGTGAAACACTGGTTGGCTT
The DNA here is from genome assembly GCA_036365145.1 of Orientallactaga sibirica. Classification (NCBI taxonomy): domain Eukaryota; kingdom Metazoa; phylum Chordata; class Mammalia; order Rodentia; family Dipodidae; genus Orientallactaga; species Orientallactaga sibirica. Next base: position 6,144,041 of record JAEOAD010000048.1, read on the forward strand.
CAAGCTTACTATGTAGCCCAGTAAGTATTACTAAAGTGATGGTCCTCCTGCCTCAGCCTTCCAAGTGTTAACATCACTGGCTTGCACTAGCCAACGAGAAAATAAGAATAAAACTAGACTCATTTGAGCTGAATTCAGGAACTTAAAATGACTCCTCAGGCAAAGTTAAAATTTATTCAGACAATTGCCTTAACAGAAATTGTGTAATGGGTAAGCACTATAACAGGACACATCTTGTTTCACCTTATGGAATACATTTCAAAGTGTATGGCTGTTGGGAAAATAAATGTTCCAAAAAGAGTGGAATGGCCATCTGTTAAGCAAGTATAAATGCTTACCTTACTGTGAGAAAATGAACTACATTTCTGAATTTAACTCAAATCCTAGAAATCTAGGACTCTATGTAATATCATTCTAACTTTACCATTAAACTAACACAGTCTATAGGGCTAAACTGTCTAAGTGATTATGTGTATAAAGGATGTACAAAGATACTGATGATCAATATTTGACATCAAGTATTGCTGCCGAGAGGCAATCAATACTGAGTATACACACTATGTGCCCAGCTTTCTTAGCCTGAAGAAATGAAAACAAATGGACATCCTGACGCTCCAAATTTCATAGTCAATAATCACCACAGAATTCACCTCACACAAGCTAAGTTTCTTACCACTGATAGCTCAGAAATGTCCCTACATTTCTTTTTGCAAACCACAGGAATTAAAACAGAGATTATGAATTCTGTAAGAAAACCAAAATACTGGATAGAGGACATTTTTTAAAGAACCAGGACATTCATGTCCAATATGTTTCAATGAGACGCCAGAACAGAGACTCCACATGGTCCTCTTGACAAAGAAACTGACTACCATGCATTTGCAAAGCCAAGAAGAGAACAAAAAGAAAGCACAAAAAAGACAAAAAGGACAGTGACATGTTTCCTCATTAACCTTTGCCTTGGTTTCTGAAAAAGGTGTCCTACATATTTCATATTAAAGCCATAAGTAAGTCACAAGGCCTTTTAGCAAGATGAAGGGGAAGAGCCTAAGTGTAACATGGCTAAGAGCTCAGAATAAACTTCAAAGAAGTGGTGTCCAATCTTTTGACTCCCCTGAATCACAGTGACAAAAATTCATCTTGGGTCACACTGAAGAAAGCACATGAGCAAAACTAGATCTGAAAATGAACATATCTAAGTAAATTGATTTGTTTCTATATTTTGATTATCAAAGTAAAGAGGCCAACATAAAACTGATGGAACGTTTGACACGGTACTCAAGAAAGCAATGAGCCAGGCATGGTGGCGCATGCCTTTAATCCCAGCACTCGGGAGGCAGAGGTAGGAGGATCGCCGAGAGTTCGAGGCCACCCTGAGACTACATAGTTAATTCCAGGTCAGCCTGGACCAGAGTGAGACCCTACCTTGTTGCAAAACCAAAAAAAAAAAAAAAAAAAAAAAGAAAGCAATGAATCAATACCTGGTTTGATGGATGTAGAGACAGTTCTGTGTGTTCTCAAGGACTTTTCAGATATTTTAGTTCTAATTTTACTTTCAGTGTTCTTTTTATTTTTCTTCTTTTTTTGAGGCAAGCCCAACAGACTGGCCTATTTTATGTGCATGCACAAGAGAGAGAGAGAGAGAGAGAGAGAGAGAGAGAGAGAGAGAGAGAATTGGCACATCAGGGTCTCCAGCCAGTATAATCGAACTCCAAATGTGTGCACCACCCTGTGTGTATGTGAGACCTTATTGCTTGTGTCACCTTGTGTGTCTGGCTTATATGGAACCTAGAGAGTTGAACATGGGTCCTTAGGCTTTGCAGGCAAAAACCTTAACCACTAAGCCAACTCTCCAGCCCTTCAAAGTTTTTCATTATTGAAAACAGTTGCTCACAAATGCAGCTTATGCCAAAAATGAGGACATGAATAATGTATGATTATGAAGTAAAGGGATATTTGTCCCTGGGAAGACAAGAGTTATATAACTATACTAAAGAGATATGATCAAATTTTCATTTAAGTTGAATGTTGTATTTCAGCACCATATATTCAGCTGGAAAATTGGCAGGTAACATATTTATATTGACTAAAAATGGACTCACAAATGTTCCAAAATGTTGATTATTTTCCTATTCCTTGGTCCTCAGGTGCCTTTTGTTGTTGTTGTTGTTTGTTTGGTTTTTTGTTGTTGTTGTTTTTTTTTTTTTTTTTTTTTTTAGTACAGGATCTCTAACTAGCCTGGAACTTGTCTGATCAGAGTAACTTGGCTGGCCAGTGAGCTCCGGAGTGATATGCCTGCCTCTGCCTCCCCAATGCTGGGTTACAAGCACACACCACCATGTCCAGATTTCTTTATGTAGGTTCTAAGGACTAAACTCCCAATTCTTATGCTTGCAAGGTAAGTACTTTACCAGCTTAATAAAATAACTTTTTTAAAATGCTAGCTTTGTTTAAGTAATTGTCTGAAAGGTTTTTAAAATTTTTAATTTATTGTTCTCTTACCTTCAATGTTCTATAAATACCTAAACTTGTCTCATGTAACACTTTGGAAAAATTACCAAAGTTCTATTAAATAGAAATGTGTATCTGATGGAAACTCCAAGTGAAGTTCTAAAAGCGCCTTTGGACTGTTTGCTGAATTGCCACTAATGTTCAGATGCAGAGCACAGCAAACAAGAGAATTACATATGCAATAGCCATGTGTAAAGGAACACACCTGTAATCCCAGCACTTAAGAGCTCTAGGCCAGCCTGGCTATATAGCACAACCCTGTGTAAAACAAAAACCAGGGGCTGGAGAAATGGTTTAGTGGTTAAGGCACTTGCCTGCAAAGCCAAAGGACCCAGATTCAATTCCCTAGGACCCAGGTAAAGCCTGATGCACATGGAGGCGCAGCCATATGGAGTTTGTTTGCAGCAGCTGTAGGCCCTGGCGTGCCCATTCTCTTTCTGACTATCTGCCTTTCTCAAATAAATAAATAAAAATGTTTAAAAAAAACCCAAAGCATAGTAATTCCTCCGTGTGATTTTCAGCGCAGAGGCAAACAGCTCCTTGTCTGGAAATACCTCCATCTGAGTAGTCCCTCCATCCTTTCTTCTGTCTTCTTAGGATCCATTTAACAAAAGCATAATCCCTGAAAATTGTCACTTTTCCCAATTCAATCATTTTCCAGCTTTGAGTTTCTGCAGAAATCAAATTCTTGGTTACTATTTAGTTGACTGATTTTGAGTTCTTCCTAATGAACAACCTATGCTTCTCCCACTCTGAAAAGCTCAAAAATTATCAGTATTACTCATTTATATAATCTGATCTTTGCTTATCTACAAAATAACCTTTGTACTTTTCTGGACTTTGAGGATACACAGTTAATATTTATTCTTCCCAACTACAAAAGCTTAATGTTTCTGTCTCTAAAGAAAGGCACTTTTATCCCATTTAATACTTTTGATGTTTTTCATATATATCTTGAGTGTGACAGAATTTTTCATTGGAAAATGAAGACAGAAAAGTCATAGTGTGAGAGAAAAGCATTATGAAACCAACTGATGCTTACTGTGAAACATCTTTTCTGACAATGATATATGCCTAGCATGAAAGAAAGAAAGATTTCAAATATGCATGTTGTGGTGCTTTCATTCAAGTGTCCCCAATAAACTTAGGTGTTCTGAATGCTAGGTTCCCAGCTGATGGAGATTTGGGAATTAATGCCTCCTGGAGGCAGTGTATTGTTGGGGGTGGGATTTATAGGTGTTATAGCCAGTGTCCCCTTGCCAGTGTTTGGCACACTCTCCTGTTGTCCACCTTATGTAGGTGATATCTACCTTCTGCTCATGCCATCGTTTTCCCCTGCCATCATGGAGCTTCCCCTCGAGTCTGTAAGCCAAAATAAATCTTTTTTTTCCAAAAAGCTGCTCTTGGTTGGGTGATTTCTGCCAGTAATGCGAACTTGACTGCAACACATGCCTTTCCTTTCTTTGTTATGCTGAGACTCACATATCCATCACTACTCCTCCTTCACCAGAAAAATCTGAAATGAAGAGTAAACAGTAGCAATATTTTATTAGCACCACATTCCATCACAATCACTATAACCTGGAGATACTGTCTTAACCTTTACCTGCCCCAGTTTTCACATTTGAAAATTGACATAATAATAATAATGATGACAAAAAATAATAACACCAGCCAGGCATGGTGGCACATGTCTTTAATCCCAGCACTCAGGAAGCAGAGGAAGGAGGATCGCTATGAGTTCAAGGCCACCCTGAGACTACATAGTGAATTCCGGGTCAGCCTGGACTAGAATGAGACCCTACCTTGAAAAACAAACAAACAAACAAAAAAGAGAATAATACCTGCATATTGGGCTACTAAATTAAATTAGATGATCTATGTCAGGAAAATACCACAGTAACTTTCATACATTAAGTACGCAATAAATGGTTCACTAACAATTTTTTTTCTTGTTTTTCTCTCTTCAGGCTATAGTGGCATGTGACTGACATAGAGCAGGCATTTGGATGAACTGCTCATAGAACTGATGCTTTGAATACCACTCCAAAAAATATGCTCCAACTATACACATCAAAATATTTTAATTAAACTGTACATGTCTAGTACAGCCACTGACACATTACCTATGTTCCGGTTAATAACCAACAACCCATGCTCATGCAAGCCACCCTACGTAGATCCAATTGGTCAAAAAAAGAACATGACAGTAGGAAGAAGATTTGCTGGGAAGATGGAAGTATTCAATGATTGTGAAAGGGAGTTAGGGCAAAGAAGGGATAAATAGGGTCAAAATGTATAACATGCTTGTGTGAAAATGTCAAAATAAATATTTAATAAAATATGTATATCAATATACATTCTTTAATTTCTTCAAGTTATGATATAGAACCTCAATATTGATTGCATCATAACTTAAAGGAGGAAATGTCACATGCCATTGGTGTGTTTAGCACTGCTTGGGATATCTTGAAAAATATAGTAAAAAAAATGCACACACACAGTTATTAGACCTTACTTTATGCTAGTGTCTCCAATATATTTCCAATTTCTAGCAAAAAAAATATTACCAATACAACACAAGATTGTGGGGTGTATTCTATCAAATCAATACCATATGTTTTTCAGAGAAAGAAAAAAGGATAAAAGATTCAAGTTGTGAAAAGCATTCTATGAAGTGTCTTGGAATTGACCTAAGCTTTAAAGAACTGTTGACAACATCATGGATAATGCATTAGATACAAAACTAGCTCAGTGGTACAGCATGGTAGAGTAGAGTTTGATGCCCAGCACTCACACACATACACACACACACACAAAACCTGACTCTGCATAGAGGCCATATACCCTACCTATCTTTCATAGTTTTATTTGTTGAAAAACGTGAGCATATTCATTTGTCAAGGAGTACAGAAGGTATTAGGAATAGTACAATAATTCTTACATATTTCTTTTGCTGAAATTTTTTTTCAAGAGTTCCCATTCCTGAACTGGTGAATTGCAAAACAACTGTTCCATATGGTTAGTATGAAGCATTTAGAAATGATGGAGAAAATACAGCACATACTTGTTTGAAGATAGAATGGCTTGGGTGTTCAAGATCCTGCAAAAAGAGAAGGGCACTTCAAGTGTTTTTCCCTCAAAGTCAGGACTGCACAAGAGGTAAGAAGCAAGAAAGAAAGGAAAGAAAGGAAAGAAAGGAAAGAAAGAAAGAAAGAAAGAAAGAAAGAAAGAAAGAAAGAAAGAAAGACCACTGATACATCCTAGAAATTTGAGTTGAGATTCCAACAGCCAAGACTGGAAACAGAAAAGCCCTCAAAGTAAAGAGTGCCTGATAAATCACCTAGACTCTCAGAAAAGACTTTGAAGAGTCCAGACCTGAGGATTAAGGATAAAGATCTGCATTTTGACTCACTCAATCAGGGGCAGGGTACTAGGGACCTGTTCCTACTCTAACAGCCAGGCAGATTAACTTGAAAGCCTTTCCTGAGAAAGACAGATTAGCAAAACTGCATGAATTCATACTATAAGGTAGTCTTCAGACATACCTGAACTGAATTTTAAAACCATTAATCATTCCAGGAGAAATACTTAAATGTTCACAAACCAAACAGAAAACAGAAAGTAGAAACAGTTCAGCCAGGCATGGTGGCCTATACCTTTAATCCCAGTGCTCATGAGATTGAGGTAGAACTGTTGTGAGTTCCAAGTCAGCCCAGGTTACAGTGACACCCTACCTCAAAAAAAAAAAAAAAAATAGAAACAGCTTCCAGGTTATACAAAGTTAGCAAACATGTGTCTGTGTATTATACATATGTGTGCATGTTTTGTACACATCTGGGCATATGTGTATGCAGTTATGCATACACAACTGTGTATGTGTACATGGAAGACAGAGGTCAACACTGGGGGTCTTCTTCAGTCACTCTCCACCATTTTATTTGAGGCAGGACCTCTGGCTGACCCTAGAGCTAACTGCTTCAGGTAGACTAGCTAGTCAGGGAGCCTCGGATTCCCTGTTTCTGCCTCCCAGCGCTGGTATTACAGGTGTACACTACCAGACCTGGCCTTTCACATGGGCGCGTGGTGTCTGCACTCTGGGCCTCGTGCTTGTGCGTCAAGTACTTTACCCACTGAGTCATTTTCCAAGAACAAGGTGTTTAATAATTTTTAAAAATCAGTGATAACTTTTTTTCTAAAATTTCATGGAAGAAACTATAATTGATCAAATATTCTCACCTGAAAGGGGCCACTGCTAAAGTCAATACATGTTTTGAAAAAGTTAAATAGAATCTTCAGATTAAATATAAGACAGTGTTAAAACTAAAACTGGCCGGGTGTGGTGGCACACACCTTTAATCCCAGCACTTGGAAGTCAGAGGTAGGAGGATTGCCATGAGTTCGAGGCTACCCTGAGACTACATAGTTAATTCCAGCCTAGGCCAGAGCGAAACCCTACCTCAAAAAAACAAACAAAAAAAAAAGCCTAAAACTGAATCAATTTAAAACATCCAGCAGGGCTGGTGTGATGTGATGGTTCAGTGGTTAAAACCTTCACAGCAAGCTGAGTTTGGATCCACGGAAGCCACACAAGGAAAGCTGCACCTGATACAGGCATCTGTAATCCTATCACCTACCCAGTAAGAAGAGAAAGAGACAGATAATCCTGCTGAAGCTTGCAGGCCAGCTAGTCAAGTAAATAGATTGGTGAACAGTGAGGCTCTGCCTTAAAATGAGGTAGAAGGCAAAGACTGACACCTAAAAATTGTCTTCTGACTTCAATGCTGCAGCAGGTGTGTGTGCACATTCACACACATGAGTATACAGATACACACATCACACCTACACACTAAACCATAAAAAAAAAACCTAAAAACATCCAGACTAAAGAACAGGAATATGAAGAAAAAAGGTTTCGCCGGGCGTGGTAGTGCACGCCTTCTTTGATCCCAGCACTTGGGAGGCAGAGGTAGGAGGATCACCATGAGTTCAAGAGTTCAAGGTCACCCTGAGACTACAGAGTGAATTCCAGGTCAGCCTGGACCAGAATGAGACCCTACCTCTAAAACCAAAAAAAAAAAAAAAAAAAAAGTGGAAGAAATGGAAAACAACAGATGAATAAGAAATATGCAAGACATAAATAAAATATCTACCCTGCAAGTTACTGAAGACCAAGAAGGGGAGATGATGTATAGCAAATTTCTCCAGATTGAAACACTCCCTCTGGAGAGCGGAGGGAGGCTCTGCAGACTCAGGAGGTCAAGTCTCAGAGAGCTGAACCCTGGAAGATCACAAGCCAACTCCCTGAGGTTAAACAACTGTCCAGGCGCACACGCTGACCAGTGCTGCAAAGCAAGGAGAGGAGGGACGCTCAGGAGACTCAGGTCAACACGCCAGAGGGAAAGGTTGCAAAACCCCTCCCTCTGGAAGGTCATATAAAGGGGAAACAAGGGCTTGGGGAAGAGACCCTCCGACCAGCAGAGCTGCCTCCAAGTCCTGCAGTGAGCTCCAAAGATGCAGCTTCTGTCACTTGTCACCTAGGCTGGGGGGAGCTTTTGGGGGATACAATTGCCTTTGAGTCACCCATACTCCTGTAAGCAACTCCTCACCTTGCTCTGTAAGGGTCGGAGTTTTGAAACAGATCAGCAGGCCTACAGTGGAACTAGATAGCTATTGCTGCATGCCACTGATACTCTAGAAAAGCACTGGAAAACTTGGCAAATGATTAACTGGCAATTCAGTGGTTAACGTGAAACACGTCCAGCCTCGCTGGTAGCTCTCGGATGTCTCCTCTTGCGCAGTCAAAGGGCAGGCAAGGAGGAAGACTAGCACGGTAATAGTCAAAGTGGCCAGACTTCAGAGGGAGTCGTCCCTATCAGGGCAAGATCAGAGCTCTAATTACTGGCTTTGTGTGAGAAAAAGAGACCAAGATACTTGGGATAAGGGTCTCTCAACCTCATACATCAGACCAACTTTTTTTTTTTTTTTTTGGGGTTGAGGTAGGGTCTCACTGTAGCTCAGGCTGACCTGGAATTAACTATGTAGTCTCAGGGTGGCCTTGAACTCACGGCGATCCTCCTACCTCTGCCTCCCTGAGTGCTGGGATTAAAGGCATGCGCCACCATGCCTGGCCAACTTTTTTCTTAAGTTCCATTATTAGAGGCATGTTTGAGAAGTCTCCTTCAAATTAATGACATATAATTGCATTTTATGACGCCTAACACAAGGAAGAAAGCACATGCTTAAGTTATGACATGTACCATCTTCCAAAATCTGGAAACACTACTTTGACACATATACCAGGAGTCATTAAGGACCATTATTTCCTTGCTCCTTGAATCACATGTTGCTCTGGAGAAGGCACTGCATTATTAAAGGTTTCAATGATGAGGGAAAATGCCATGACAAATGTGTACAGCAAGTGTTGCATTTACCTTCTTGTGTTGTAGTTACTGTCTCGTGTTGCTGGGACCAAACAGCTGACCAGAGGCAACTTATTGAAGAAAAGGGTTTGTTTCAAGCTTACAGCTTCAAGGAGAAACTTCACTATGGTTGAGGAAGCTGGCTCATCCCACATCCATAGCAGAGAGAGAACGGAAGCAAGCACCAGCAAGCAGAGGCTGGCCCTGAACACACACAATAGGGCTAGACTCAAGATCTAATCTGTCCAAGTGATACACCTCTTCCACCAAGGCTCCTCCTTCTGGAGACTAGGAAGCTTTATGAAAAATATTTGAGAGCCTCTCTCTGATCACTGGGGAACAGCTGTGGGTGAGATTTTCTCTTGGCTGGGCCTGCGTTGGCTCTGCACAGGCTCAGGCCCAGGCCCAGCTGGAAGACGCCCCTAGCCCTTACTCTCTGCATGGCTTCTTTATCCCCTCCAGCTCCCCACATATAACAATAAACAATAAAATAAACAATAAAAATAAATACTTGAGGCTCTGGGGGACATTTACATCCAAACCACCACAACAAATCCCAGTGTAAACATCAAAATGCAGGACCTTAATGTTCTGGTTCAAAATCATACTGTGTGCGATGGAATTACAGACATATCTAGGAGAGATGAGCCCTGGAGCATTATTGCTCTAGAGGCTAAATGCCTGACCATGAATACTAAGTAGCCATGTCTCTTGAAGTTCATATCATGAGCTGGGCTCTCTCTGTCATAGGGACAGGCAGACTCTGCCATAGCCCAACATAAGATAGAAGCATACGCCCTGGATGGTGTGAATTCCATGTCAGCCTGGGCCAGAGTGAGACCCTACCTCGAAAAACCAAACCAAACAAAACCAAACAAAACAAAAGAAGTGGTTTCAGGGGTGGGGGGGCTAGAGAGATGGCTTAGTGGTTAAAGCGTATGCCTGCGAAGCCTAAGGACCCCGGTTAGATTTTCCAGGTCCCCTGTAAGCCAGATGCACATGGTGGCGCATGCATCAGGAGTTGGTTTGAGGTGGCTTGAGGCCCTGGCGCGTTCATTCTCACTCTTTCTGTCTCCCTCTCTCTGTCTTTAATAAACAAATAAAAATAAAATCGAAAAAGAAGAAGAAAAAGAAGAGGAGGAAGAGGAGAAGGAGGAGGAGGAAGAAGAAGAAAAGGTTTCAGGTCAGAATATGGATGGAAATGGCCAGCCCAACTGGTCAGGCCTGGGGAGAGAAAAATTAAAAGATGAAAACAGAGATCTGGGCGGCAGCAGTGAACGCACATGTAGGAGTGGATGAGAGTGCAGAGATCTCTGGGTCATACGTTCATTCATGCATAAAAAAAGCATCAGCCATACAGAAGCATGACAAAAGCCAAGGAGGCACACTGGTCTGGTCAGCTGGCACCAGCTACTCCAGAGCCACATGGGCCCAAACATGAGTGGAATGACTGAGGTAAAAAACATGGATGTGACACAAGGGGACCAATAGCATGAGGCCTGGCTGACTGAGGCAGACTGTTGTCAAGGGATGGCTAGCAGAGGTTAAGGATGAGCCTTTTACATGACATTGTTCCTGAAGGAGACCAGCCAACCACACGAAGCAAAGAGACACACGCACCCATAGAATGGCCCCGAGCATTCAGAAAAACACATGCAGACACTGGATTCACGGCAAGGTGCTGCGGAAGGGCAATGGAGGAAAGGGCATGTCAGCATGTGGTTTTGAATCAGTGGGTCTTTCCACACTGGAAGAAATATTAACAAGTACCTCATCTCACATTAGAGAGTCACATCTAGGTGGACTATAGATATAAATACAAAGATTAAAAGGTGAAGTTTCAGGCTGGAGGGATGGCTCAGTAGTTAAGGCATTTGACTGTAAAGTCTGACAGCTTGAGTTCAATCCCCCAGCACCCAAGTAAACTAGATACACAGAGTGGAGCTTGTTGGCAGTGGTAGGGTGCCCTGGTGTAGCCATATTCTCTCTCTCTCTCTCTCTCTCTCTTTTTCTTCCCTCTTCTCTTTCTCCACTTGCAAATAAATAAATAAAATAGTAAAGTTTCTAGAAAAATATAAAGGAATATATTGATAAATTTGGGATAGGTAAAGATTGTTTAAAGAGAACAACATACACACACACACACCACCACCACCACCACTACCACCCCCTCCCCACGATAATCATCATCATGTATTCATGAAAAGATCCCTGCATCACACTAAAAAGACAGACTGGAAAAGCCAACAAAGAATTTGATTCTATGCACTGAGCATCCATAAGTCAGTAAGAAATATACAATCCTAATAGATTACAAAAGAACACCTGCAAAAAAAAAAAAAAAAAAAAAAACCCTGTAAGAATCCTTTTTAAAGGTGGTATAAATATAAATAAGTAAATTGCCATTAAACATACGAAAACTTGTACAACTCCATTAATCATTACAGAAATTTACCCCACAGCTACAAATGGCTAGAATTGAAAACTGTAATACCAAGAGATGGTAAGATCTCATGAATTTCTTATTATAGCATAAAATGATATAACCATTTTAGAAAACTTTTCAATAATACCTTCTTCAGTAGACGTACACACATGCTATGACCCAGCAGTCCTATATTTAACTTGAAAACCTACAAAATGTGCTTAAATGTTCACCAAAATCTATACATATGTAATAAAAGCATGAAATATAATAGCTCAAAATTGGGGGCTGAAGGGATGGCTTACAGTTAAGGCATTTGCCTGCAAAGCCAAAGGACCCAGGTTCGATTACCCAGGACCCATGTTAGCCAGATGCACAAGGGGGCACACACATCTGGAGTTCATTTGCAGTGGCTGGAGGCCCTGACGCACCCATTCTCTCTCTCTCTTCCTCTTTCTCTGTCAAATAAGTAAATTAAAATAATAATAATAAAATTAATAGCAGCTCAAATTGAGAATAACGCAAATATGCATTTACAGTTGAATAGACCAACAATTTGATGTATCAATATAATTTAACAACCATCTATTATGAGAGATATAGCTACTGCTGCTTAAACTAAGATATATCTTAGAAACTTAATTTTGAACAACACCAATATAAAACTACATGCTGTATAATTCTATTTACATAAACTTCAAAAATCTAGATAGAGATAATTTATGGAGAATAAAAACAGTAACCACAAGGGGTACAAGAGGGGACCTTGTGTACTGATAAATGTCTATTCCTTGGCATGAGTGGTGAGAATATGAGGGTGTTTGCTCTATGGAAATTTATTGAGCAATATTTAGATGATCTGCGTAATTACCTTCAGAATAATTATAAAATTACAAATACATTGTTTGCCCAGTAAATTACTAAATAAAAGAAAATATACTGTATTTCTCCTGAACATCCTTATTGACTTCACTTGCTATATATGAAAAAGCGGTAGATGGGCTGGTTAGAGCACTTGCCTGCGAAGCCTAAGGACCCATGTTCAACTCTCCAGGTCCCATGTAAGCAAGATGCACGAGGTGACACAAGAGCACAAGGTCGCACATGTGCACAAGGTAGCACATGCATCTGGAGTTCAATTGCAGTGCTGAGACCCTGGCATGTCAATTCTCTCTCTCTCTCTCTCTCTCACTGTCTCACTCTCTTGTGCTCTCGCTCTCTCTCTCTCTCTCATAAAATAAAATTAAAAATTACCAAAAGAAGTAGTAGATCTGAGCACAGGAGTATAGTATAAAAGCAGTATATCCTCCTCACACCTGTGGAAAGGCCCTGGTGCCTGTGCCAGGTTTTCCACACCCTTGCCCACATGCCCCACTCCCTTCATAGAACATTTATAGACTTTCTGAGGCTATAGAGCAAGCATAGAGTTGTTTCTAAGGTAACACCCTGTACCATACCTTGTTTTACTTTGGCTTCTGAACTAAAATAGCCATTTTAAGCCTGCCATATTTTTAAGTGAATGGCTTTTCATTTCTACATTTATGGGTTTCTCGTTTTCTAAGTGGATAAATCCAGCCAACACCACAAGCCCAAATATTTTTGCTAGTACAAGTACCACGCACTGCAGACACGTTCTTCACAGAGGAAACCCTGGCTTCGCCATCCTTCAGTCTGGCCAAATCAACATCCCGCCAGGTTTACAATGAAAGATCAGTTTTCTGACAACAGCATGAGGAATATTTCCCATCCAGGGATGAGTGATTTCTAACAGGAGTCTGCAGGTTTGGCAAGACATCGCACAGATCAGGCCAAGCCAAGCACTGAGTGGAAAACTGTATTCAAGCCTGTACCACAGCCCAGGCCCCGGGGGACTGGCCCGGACGTGCACAGTCTCTGCTTATACTGAATCACCAGGCCCATGGTCAGCACATACTGTACAGAGGACACACCTCAGCCAGGTGAGGGGAGTATATTATGGGACTGCCCCCATAGCATGCTCACCTTCTCAGAAGAAAGCACTGAGTTTCTCTAAGATTGCCTAATGCCAGAAATATTTTCACAGCTTTGAAGAAATACTTTTAATCGTAAGTGGTTTTGCAGTCCATATGTCTCAACAGCGTTCCTGTTAAGGTAGGGGAGAAGAAATCCTATCTTCACCTCTCAAAACGTAAAAACGAAATAAAATAAAAGAGAGAAAACATAATCCATGGAAATTTCCTATTAGGCCCCACCATCTCCCTCCCAACCTTCTTGCCACTTGGACTTCAATTGAGGGTTAGGAATGGTGTCTCTGTACATCTTGCACAGTGACAAGAATGCTATTTATAGAATACTTATTGACCAGATCTTTAAATCTAATTTTGTTCATTTCTTTTAAAACCTAAAAAATTGCCATGACAGCAACCCTGAAAACTGGCTCCAATTAGAAGCTTTTCAAGAACAAACCAAGCCATGGCATCTAAACCTAAACTTGTTGCAACTTTGACAGTGCTTCTTTGCTGGCATGAATAATTCAGTTGTTTTCACTTTAAAATATATATAAATGGTCTTTACCTATGATATCAAGATTCCCACAACAGGAGACTGTAAACATGTATGGATATATTCACATAGCAAGTAAAAGGCAGAACATTGTGCAAGAAAAGGTGAGAAATCACTTCCAGACTTCTCACAGCAGCTGAAGTTGCCAGCGGATCCTAAAAGTTGAAGGATTAATTTTGTAAATTATGTGAATTTCAAAGGAATATGTAGATATATAAAGAAGATTGATTATAGCATAGGGACTAGTATTGCTCTTTTGTATTCTGTTTTTTTTGGGGGGGTGTTGGGTTTTTTTTGTTTGTTATTGTTTTTTGTGTTTTGAGGTTGCATCTCTCTCTCTCTAGCCCACACGGACCTGGAATCCACTCTGCAGTCTCAGGGTGGCCTCAAACTCATGGCGATCCTGCTACCTCTGCCTCTCAAAGTTCTGGGATTACAGATGTGCACCACCACGCCTGGCTTAGCATTTCTTTATTAATAGTATCGACTAACAGCCAATATCCAAATATATGTAAATCCTGATCAAAACATCTTATAACAGCTGGGCGTGGTGGCACATGCCTTTAATCCCAGCATTCGGGAGGCAAAGGTAGGAGGATCGCCATGAGTTCGAGGCCACCCTGAGATTACATAGCGAATTCCAGGTCAGCCTGGGCTAGAGTGAGACCCTACCTTGAAAAACCGAAATATGAAAAAACCAAAAAAAAAAAAAAATCTTATAACTAGGCCAGAACACTTTTTTAAGCTAAATATACTAATGTTCACTTACATGAAATCATACATAATTGATGTCTCAGTATGTAAAAAGCAAAAAATGAACTAAAATTATTTCAAGCTTCTAACACTAACAAAGAGGACCTCTTCCTCCTCATCATTATGTTTCTTGTGACTCCACGTCACCTTACTTAGAGACTTCATGTCACGCCGTCATCTCAGTAAAAATTGAAAAGTTCTGACCCTCCTCACACATGACATCCTAGGTCAACTCATGGGCCAGAGTGAAACTCAGGTTTCCCTGTTCCTACTCCCCAGTGGCAAAAAAGCTTAAGAGGAAAAAAAAAGATCATTGTGCAAGCCAGCACCTTGACTTAAATTCTATTACCTTGCACAGGTTGTAACCAATTGTATTAGCTACTTTGTCACTGCTTCAACAAACGCCAAATAAACACAACTTAAGGAAAGAGAGGTTTATTTCAGTTTACAATTCAAGGGAATGTATTCCATGATGGTGGGAGAAGCATGGAGAATGAAGACGCTAGTCACACTGAATCCACAGTCAAAAAGCCCAGTGTGGGACTGGAGACATGGCTTAGCGATTAAGGCGCTCGCCTACAAAGCCTAAGGACCCATGTTCAACTCTCCAGATCCCATGTTAGCCAGACACGCAAAGGTGAGGCAAGCGCAAGGTTGCACACACCCACTGGGTGGCGCAAGCATCTGGAGTTCAAGCGTTGTGGCTGAGGCCCTGGCACACCAATTCTCTTTCTTTCTCCCTCGCTCTCTCTCTTTCTCTAAAATAAAATTTTTTTAAGCCCAGAAGAACAGATTAATGGGGGTAAAAAGGTCTAAATGAGGTCAGGGGAAGAGACTGAGTAAAAGAAAAATGAAGGGAGGGTTAATCAAAATCTAAGAGGATATAAATAAGTCATATGGAAACCTACTTTTTTGGAGAATGGAACACCCAGAAGCCATAAATTGTTACTAGAAAATTTTCAGTGCCAGGGATGACATACCTTCCAGTGAATTGTTGGCCAGGGAAGGTCTGATGCCTCCAAAATATTACAAGCCATTGCTGAGGCTCTTAGTTTCCCATCAGGAATAGATAGATAGTAAAACCCTATTGCTGAAGACTGCACATACTTGAGCTACAAGGTCACTGAGAAATCCTGCTGGAGCTGAGCTGAAAACCTCCTTTGTATAGACCAGCTGACAGAAAGCTGGAAAAAGCTACACTATACACAGTTCAATGGGAGAAAGAGAAATCATCAGTACAGATGATCAACAGTGGACACTGCAAGCCTGAAGTTTGTCCATCCAGGCCAAATGAGCCAAGGGGTGCAATAGTGGCATGTCTGTTATGGGGGAAACCAACTGTTCTCTAACTGGATTGGAGGCCCGCTTCATGGGAGGGAATACATCCCTGATACTGAAACCTTATAACAGGTGTAGTCATGAACTCTAGGGGTGTAATGTCTGGCTAAATGTATATACTATGCTCACCAAACTGCCCAGTGAGTGCTTCTCTTAATGTTCATACCTATATATTAATGCTACTCTCACTTTTGGTTAGAGAAGCTTCTCTTTTCAGATGTTGGTGACCTCTGGGATGATTCAAAAGACACCATGGTGCTAAGAAGTGACAGAGGAGTGTTTAGCACTGAAGCATCTCTAACACACCTTCCAAGGCTCAGGGTGCATTGTGGAGGAGGTGGCAGAAAGGATGTAAGAGCCAAAGGAAGAGGAGGACTCCTTACAACATGGTCCTCCAGACACAATTGCCTGGATATCCATGACCTCGCAGTGCCTGACCCAACCTACACAAGACCATCATAATAGAAGGAAAAGGTGATGATCTCAAAATAAAAGAGAGACTAATTGAGAGGGGGAAGGGGTATGATGGAGAGTGGAGTTTCAATGGGAGTTGTCAATTTAAAAAAATTTTTTTAAACCCAGAGGGATGAATGCTCTGTTCAGCACACTCTCATTTTTTATGGACCCCAGCCATGAAATGACTCAGCATACCTTTAGGTTGGTCTTTCAACCTCAAGCAACATAATCTAGAAAATCCTTCACAGATGTTCCTGATATTGGTTTCCATGGTGATTCTAAATCTAATCAAGTGGACAAGATTAACCATCATGGCCCTTTATGGCTTACAAAGTGCTATCTCATGTTATTTCACTTAATGACCAGAACTCTGAAAAGCCTGTCTTCTGTTCTGGCCCATGAGAAGCAGAAACTAAAGCCAGAAGCAGAGCCCAAGGCTCTGATCTCACTGTGAAGGTTTTTCTTATCATATCTGCTCTTAATATGTACAAGAAAGAGATGAATCTGTTGAGAAAGAGCCTCTTTCTGTTGACTGAGATGAGGAATGAAGAGGAGGAGAGGGGTCTAAAAGGACACTTGGCAATTGTAAGCCCTAGAGAAAACTCTGATGGAAGAAAATTTAAATTTGGAAGTGTCAATTCCAACCTCGAAGGAGATCACTAAAAACAATCCCTTTTAGCATTAATAGGAAGAACACTATACAGAAGCTCACATAGGCACTGAAAAAAATTCTGGGCTTGAAAGATGATTTCAGACATAGCAGACAGCTTTAATTGAGAGTTGCTCATATTTGGTCATTGATAGCTTTCAAGTAAGAAAAAAGTAATAGAATTTGAGTGCAATAGTAAAATGGCTGGAAGACATAATAATTTGAAATAAGCCGATGAGGAAAAAAACAGTGTTATTAAAGCACTGGGGTAATTGGTGGTCTGGAAGTTGATTGTAGCTGAAAAGGAAATCATTAACCACTTGAAACTGATAATCTCTTGGACCTAGGCCAAGTGTGTCAGTGAAGTTTCTGGAGAATTCTCTGCCCTACTTGACATTTGATCCCACAGTTCCACAGCTGGATCAGGAAGAAGCCTTCGTGGGATCCCCTCCTGAGCTCACTCTACCTCCCAGTGTGCTGACTCCATGTTTCATGAGCTCATCCGGACCATGAACTCATGCCGACACTAGTTTCCAAGTGTTGTTTGTTTGTTTTTAAAGTTTAAACAGTGATCACCATGAGCAATGGAGATTCTACCAGGAATTTTAAGAGCTGCCTGCAGCTCAGCTCAAACTGTAAAGACTATTTTTCTCAAAAGTTCTCTGACCAGCATGGAATGTGTGAGTTCTTCCTGATCCCTTTTCTAGTCTACACATATCTGCTTTCCCAAACTCACAAGGATGCATCTTGCTTCTTATTGACCCCGCTTTTTGCTTCCTGTTTTCCTCCCTCTCCATCTCAAAGAAAGAAATTTCTCCATCTCATTTATTGTTTTAAAAGTTTAATCAGCCAGACATGGTGGCACACACCTTTAATCCCAGCACTCAGAGGCTGAGGTAGGAGGATCACTGTGAGTTTGAGGCCAGCCTGATACTACATAGTGAATTCCAGGTCAGCCTGGGCTAGAGCAAAACCCTACCTTGAAAAATCCCCCCAAAAAGTTTCATCATGTTTTATGGTTGTTGTTGAAGTATTCCTAAAGTTTCATTATTCAATCCATGAGTTTGACCAAGTATTTTCTCCCCGTAGCTCAGAACCATAATAAAGAGAAATGAATGTGAGATAGGGTCATAAATGACTCAACGGTCTGTGCTGGCCATTCATTTCAAAAGAAATGAGTATTTAAGGGCTGGAGAGATGGCTTACCCGTTAAGGCACATGCCTGTGAAGCCTAAAGACACCGGTTTGAGTCTCCAGGTCCCACGTTAGCCAGATACACATGGTGGCACATGCATCTGGAGTTCATTTGCAGTGGCTAAAGGCCCTGGCGCACCCATTCTGACTCTTTCTCTCCCTCTCCCTCTCCCTCTCTCTGTCTCTAATACATAATAATAAAATCTTTTCTAAAAAATTAAAAATGTGTATTTAAAATTAATTCAAGACTGCCAGGTATGGTGGCGCATACCTTTAATGCCAGCACTTGGGAGGCGGAGATAGAAGGATCGCCATGAGTTCGAGGCCACCCTGAGACTACATAGTGAATTACAGGTCAGCTTGGGCTAGAGTGAAACCCTATCTCAAAAAAAAAAAAAAATCTAATTCAGGGCTGGAGAGATGGTTCAGCAGTTAAGATCCTTGCCTGCAAAGCCTAAGGATCAGAGTTTGATTCCCTAGTACCCACAGAACACCAGATTCACAAGGTAACACATGCATCTGAAGTTTCTTTGCAGTGGCTAGAGATCCTGGAGTGCCCATTCTCTCTCTATCTGCCTCTTTCTCTCTCTCTCATGTAAATAAATTAATTAAAAGTTTTTTTGAAAAAATGTTCAGATAATATATTTGTCCTATGCATTTCATGTCCATAGTTGACCTAAGTCATATGGATTTGAAGGATCAGTAAGCTAAATTCTGCATGCAGAGTCTTGAGGAGTAATAAAAACATGGCATCTGGAGTTAGCTGAGTTTCAAATTTTGACTCTCCACTATTTCAGGGAAGCCTCAGTCTCTTCGTATGAAAAATTAAATGAGAATTATTTTCACCTCAAAAGATTATCAATAGCATTGTAATAATATGTGATAGTAAAAACTGATAACATTTCCTTTTTTCTTTTGGGTTCTTTCTTTCTTTCTTTCTTTCTTTTTTCTTTTTTTTTTTTTTTTGGTTGGCTCCCACTAGAACTATCTGAACTCACTCCAGGAGGCAGCAGTCATGCAGTCATTCTTCCTGTGCACTTGGGACTTTTACTACATTGTTGCCAGTGACTAATGTGCTATTGTGAAAGAACTCGGGTGTACCTATAATTGACAACTTGTGTGCATATCTCTTTTTAATGGCACCTATGTGACTTTCGGTAAACTATGATCTTCTTATAGGCATGCACTCCATTCTAAAACTTTGAATTAGCCACATTCTTAATATAATACCTTGCCCCTAAAGAGGTCGGATTACAAGCAGCATATATAACAAAGTCAATCATGTGTTGTGTCCATATATTTCTAACTCAGGATGCACATTTATTTGCCAATCCTCTCAAATATAATTTACCAGTTACTGTTTAATTTTTTTTTCTTTCTTTACACCTCCAACATCTATTTCCGTGGGATGTTCAATGTCCTGTTAAATCTCTTGCTTTTTCCACACAAAAATCTTTTAAAATGTAGGAGGAGAAGACTAAATAAATCTTAGGTTGATGAGGCCTCATAGATGCCCAGTGAAGAACATATTTCTACATTTCTCAGAAATTTTAATTACAAATGTATTTCCAATGTAAAAAATATATATGTAACCAATGGGAAAAAATTTCTTTTAGTTGACATTTTAAAATCTCTTGGGAAATGGATATGTATTTGAGAATGACATTTTTCTCTGGTATCTTTCCCTTTATTGAAAATTACATTTTTTTATGTAGCCAAGGGTCAGGATAGGGTTAATGTGTACATTTCATTTATTTTTCATGGCAAAGAGCAACTCAAGGATTAGAAACTACTTCCCAGACATTTAGGTCATGCTATCTCTCCATTGCTCTTCTCCCGTCTCATTCTTACCCTGTGTGTACATGTCCTCCAACCGGAAAACAAGCTGTTTCCAGACTCACAGGAGACCAATTTCATGAATTTGAGGAAGTCAGCCAAAGTGAAAAGGAGGTAATCGCAAATCTCTGATTTTTTTTTTTGTTGTTGTTGTTGTTGTTGGATGACAAAGTCTGAACCTTGGGCTGGCTCCAAACACCTGCAGCCAACTAGGAGAACAAGAGTGTGTTTTGTGGCTCTGTAACTACCTGCCTCTTAGTGAATAAATATTGTAATTTCCATAGGATAGTCTTCATGAAAATTTCATGTCTCATGGATAAGCAATGGTATATGTAAAAAAAAAAAAAAAATCAAAGTTCTGGCATGCCATGCCTCTTTGTAGCCATGAAAGATTTTATGTATATATGTATATATCCACATATACACATGAATATATATATACATATATATCCATTAACACGCATATATATCCAGTTGAAGATATACAGTCATTTACCATCATCTTCTGTGGTAGAAGTAGTAAATAACAGTGTTTACAGGAAAACTGGTAAGAAATAACAAAAGATACATAATTTACTATTTAATCCAGGATAAACTGGGGCTCTTGTGTTTTATCAGTAAGCCAACATCCATCAATTCACCCTCCAGACATGCATTTGTGATGGGTGATATGTACAGCAGCTTGTGTGTTGTGAGCAGATGAGAAGGGATTTGGATCGTATGTGACAAAGGTGCATGGACGGCAGGGTTATTGTGATGTCTACTACCAACATGACTCTTGTTCTGTTTAAGTCCCTATAATTAGTGGAGTGAGCTTCAAAACAAATGTGGAGCCAAGAAGAAGTTCTCTGAGAGCTGTGAAGTTGAGGCAGAACTGAGGAGGAGGAGGCCTCCTGTCTACCTCATTGCTGTGACAAAACACGTGACCTGACCAACTGACCTTCCTAACTCCCAAACCTTAGGGGCAAGTGGGTATATGCTTACTTCTACTCCCCTCCTGGATTTTTAAAGGTCTAGAGGAAACAACACAGGTAGCACTTAAGTCCAGTTAGTAACTCCACATTACAAGGAACACTTGGAAAAAGACCACCTGATCTGAGGCTCTGAGTTCTTCAGGCAGCAGAGCTACAGAGGCAAATCTAGGAACATGAAGGTGTGACAGACATTAGACATAGATTCAAATTGCCATTTATGAGTGTCTTCCTTGATTGTGCAGTAAATCAATGCTTTTACAAATAATTTGGTTTAATGTCATTAAATCCATATAACCATAAAACAAGGTTTCCCCAGCCCAGTGGTAGGGCTGTTGCCTAGAAGGCATAATTCCCTGGGTTCATCCCCAGCACCACATGACAAATAAATAAACAAGTAATAAAATGAAAATAATTTTTAAAAATGACATCACAAGTAGATTAAGACTCAGAAGGTAAAGAAACTTGTTCAAGTTCATAGGAAAAATGGGATAAAATATTGTGAACCAAGTATGAACCAGACTTATTTAATTCTACAGTATCAGCATGTAAATACAAAATGAGCTATAACTTTAAAAACTGGACTGAGGACAAAACTAAAAAAGGATGTTCCTTTTAAATACCATTTGTTAAAAACAATATGTTTGGTATTATAACTGTCCTAAAATGGTTAAGGTTTTTTTTTTTTTTTAAATCAAGTCATATACTCAAGGAAGAATTTAAAAGACCACCATGGAATAGCTATATGCCTAATATGTCAGTAAGTGGGCCTCATTCCTCTTTAAGTCACTGTGTATACATCCTGCCTTAAACCCAAACACTGGAAATTTCCCAAGATTAGAGAAAAATTTCCCTTGACAGTGCACAGATTCAGGAGAAGCCAGTGGTAATCACCGCCTGCAGGCATCTCACTTGAGATAGTTAAAGCCATGATGCAGATAATCTATGGACCAAGAACAACGTAAAATCTGAAAGGCAGGGAAGCAGGTTCCTGTTCAGTGAGGCACTACTGGGAGATGAAGGATAGAGGGTCCACAGCACCCATCAGGAACTTGGGGGCTGAGGCAGCTTTAGCTCCGATTATCCCCGGGGCTCTCTGGAGGTTCTGGCACATTTGCTCTCAGACTCACTTTCCACCACACCACTTCCCAAGTGATTGGAAACAAATGCCAGTGCCAAGCAAGTCCAAGTATGCCTGTGCCTCCCTCCAGCCCTTGGCACTTCCTGCTGCTTGCATTGGCAATTGCATGAAGTGGCTTGCTAGAGAGTTTTTTAATTCGAGTTCAGCTAATGCAAGAATTTCAATTTTTGATTGATTCATTTTCAAAAATATTTATAACTTCCTATTTGGACAGAGCATGTAATTCTTTAAGTTAAGAGAGACAGATTTTACAAAGAACTAGCCTGAAACAGAAATGGAATAAGCAATGATCTGAATAGTCTTTAAAAGGTACCCTAAGTCCTAACTGTCATGTTTTGTCTCTGTTGTCTTGGCACTTCCATGATTTTTATCCACTTTAACCTGATACATTCATTGTTGGAGTCTTTCACCTAAGCTGGAAACAAGGAATCTAGAGATGGTTTAACTGTTAAGGCACTTGCCTGTGAAGCCTATGGACCCAGGTTCAATTGTGCAGGACCCACGTAAGCCATATGCCCAAGGTGGTGCATGTGTCTGGAGTTCATTTGCAATGGCTAAAGGCCCTGGCATGAATATTTTCTCTCCCTTTCCCTGTCTCCCTTGCTGTCTCAAATGAAAATAAATAAAGGCATGTGCCACCACACCCAGCTTATAAAAATAAAACAAATAAATTAGAAACAAATATCTGTAGAAGCTGTTAATACACAAGTTATCCAGAAAGAAATAAATGGAGATGGGGGTATATATGTGTAAGAAGTTTTATCTTTCATTGAGGAATCAAAACAGATTCCATTATAAGACTAGGCCATTTTTTATCTTCAGGAGAGACTAAGGGGGAAATGTGGGTGATGGACAGAAGTAGAAAAAAAAATTACCTCATGCCTATAGCTCTGTGAGTGTGCCAAGGACCAGGGTCCTCACATGTCGTTGCATATATGACACAGTTCCTGCTTCTAAGACTGAGGGTACAATAAATTTTGTTTGTCTGAGTTTGTCAGTGTTGCCTCTTGCAGACACACTTCAATGACCATCACATAAATGAATACACAGTGGAAGAGCTGGGCTAGGAATGTAGCTCAGTGGAAGAGACTGCCTACCATGTAGGAGGCCCAAGGTTCAGTCCTAAGTACCACAAAACAAACAGCCTCAACCTTACAACAGGAAGAATGTGGGCATTCTCAGGAAACAACTGACAGGTCCTAATCTTTCACCCTAGGCTGAACTTCACAAGTAAAACAAGTAAAGTTGTAAACTATCAAAACACTGAAAGTATGTCCCGATTTGCAATTTTTTTCTCAAAAAAAAAAAAAGGTAAGAGATATGCTGATTCTAGCATTAAGGACATCACTGTCCAACCACTAGCTGATCAATATTAATAAATCACAGACTTGTGTAGCCACACATAGCAACGAACAGAAACTTTATTAGTTCAGGAAGGTCATTAAACAACAAAACCAGCAGCAACAAATTTATATATATTATATATATATATATATATATATATATATATATATATATATTTATATTTATATTTATATTTATATTTATATTTATATTATAATTATAAGTCATAAGAACAAGCTTTAGAGAGAAGTGATACATTCCAGTGTTGTTTCACAATAGTACTTGAAATGTCCTATTAGCAACCAAGAAAAAAAAAATGAGACATGTAAGATAGGAAAGTGGAACCCAAACACAGGGAGAAAATGGAACTAGAAACCATACCTTTGGATGCCCAGATTTCAGGCCTACACTGTTGAAAGAACTAAACAAAAGAATGAAAATATATCATCAATAGATAATATAAAGAATAACAAATAAATCATTGTAAAATGAATAAAATAGAAATTTGGAGTTGAAAAGTACAAAAAATGGGATTTGTAAATAGCAGATGGGGCTGGCAGAAGAATCAATGAACTTAAAAATGAATCAATTAAGATAATTCACTGTGAGGAACAGGAAGGAGAAAAGAAATAATGAAAAAGAATCTCAAGGACTTGTGGGTCAATAACACATATGTCAATGCACACATAATGGGAGTCCCAAAAGGTAAGAAAAGAGGAAGTATTTTTAAATATATCTTTTTTCAATATTTTATTTATCTATTTACTTCCAATGAGAGAGAGAAAAAGAAAGAATGGGTGCCAGGTGCATGTGCCACTTGTGCATGTAGCTTTTTATGTGTACTGGGGAATTGAACCCACATCATTAGGCTGGTGCCTTAACTGCTGAGCCATCTCCCCAGCCCAAAAAGAGTAAGTATAAAGACCATTTGAACAAACAATGACTAAAATTATCCCAGATTCAGTGGTATGAACTTGTACTTCCAAACAGTTCAGTGAACTACAGGTAAGGTAGACCCATAGAGACATATAAACACCACACATTCAAGCCATCAAAAGGTACAACTTTTAAAGCAAGAAAACAGGTTCATTGTATACAGGCCATCATCAGTAAGACTTACAGCTGGCTGCTCATTGCAAAATGGGAGCCAGGCAGCAATGGGACCACATGCACAAAGTGCTCAAGGAAAAAGCACTGACAAAAAGTGCAATGCGGGCTAGGGGGATGGTTTAGCAGTTAAGGCGTTTGCCTGCAAAGCCAAAGGACCCAGGTTCAATTCTCCAGGACCCACGTAAGCCAGCTGCACAAGGTGACACATGCATCTAGAGTTAATTTGCAGTGGCTGGAGGCCCTGGCACATCCATTCTCTCTGTCTGTCTCTCAAATAAATAAATAAAAGCAATTTTTAATTTTTTTAAAAGAAAGGGTTTTAAAAAAGTGCAATGCTCAGAAAGTAGTCCTCCCAAACAAGTGAAATTAAATCCCGCAAATATGCAAAAGAACAAATATTAGAGAATTCACAACCTAAAAGAAGCAATACATGAAATCCTGCGAGGGAAAGAATGCAGAACAGAAGCTCAAAGTCACACAAAGAAATAAAACACACCAGTAAAATTGACTAGCCAATAAAACATGTAATACTGTATACATTTAGTTCTTATTACAGCGTTTCTCTCATTGTAACTAATTTAAAAGAAAACTGTATAAAGTGTGCAATATAAAAATGTGTTGAGAGAATTGTAACTGATAGAGATCTAATTTTATGGCAACAATAGAACAAACAAATGGTAGGGCATAGAGTTCCATGGGGGGGGGGAGATTTGTATATTATTGAAATCAAGCTGGTATCATTCCAAACTGGACATAAAATAAATTAAAAATATAGTTTATTAAGAAATTTAATAATGAAAATTAGAGAAACCAAGGACAGGTTGCACACAAACATTTCTAAGCAGATGCCTCCAGTATTGGGAGGAACCACCCAGACCATGCACCTAAACAGACAGCACCCCGGAGAGATACCAGGAAGAGGCACATCAGCCCTGTTAGGAATCCCACATCCTTTTCCACCAATGATCCTATTGCCCATCCTTAACAGGAAAGGATTAACACTTAGGGGGATAGTTCACTCCTGAAGAGTCAGACTCCAACTGCACAACGCATGGGGTCCAGATCAATAAGAATGGGTACTGAAGGAACCACAGATGTGCACGGGTAGTGAAGCATCTGCATGCTTTATTCAGTGGTGCAGCGATCAGGTGTCGGAATTGGTTAAGTGACCATATTAGTTACCTTCTTGTTGCTGGGACATATCTGAAAAAAATCAGTTTAAAGGAGGAAGGATTTATTCCAGCTCACAGTTCCAGGTTACAATCAATCATGGCAAAAGAACCATGGGAAATGTTAACTGCAGTCAGGATCTCACAGAAAGTTCTAGATAGGACATGATGCACAGGATGACCTGTCTCCAATTAGCTCAACAGACTTGTCTCTGGGCAATGTTTTCAGCCAAGGCCTTAAGGCAGGACAGGGTTTGGGGCTGTTTTTCCTTCTCACTACAGCAACAATCCAAGTTTACAAGTGCTGGTGGTTTGAATCAGGTGTCCCCCATAAACTTATGTGTTCTGAATACTAGGTCCCCAGCTGGTGGCAATTTGGGGATTGGAGCCTCCTGGAGACAAGATATTACTGGGGGTGGGCTAATGAGTGTTATAGCCAGCTTCTCCTTGCCAGTGTTTGGTACTCTGTCCTGCTGCTGTTGGCCACCTGACGTTGGCCAGGACATGATGCCTACCCTCTGCTCATGCCATCATTTTCCTCTGCCACAATGGAGCTTCCCCTTGAGTCTATAAGACAAAATAAACCCTTTTCTCCCACAAGATGCTCTTGGTTTTTCTGTTTATGTTTTTGCCAGCAATGCGAAGCTGACTGCAACACAAGTCTAATCAAGGATGGTGTCCCCTAGTCCTGCTAGTTCATGTCTATAATACTAATTCTTGAGGAGAATCTCCTCCCTTGACAAACATAAAAGAAAGTGTCTGAGTTTCCATGGACCATTCTATGTTGGTTCCAGGGATAGTGAATCAGCCATCTGTTCACTGTGGGACAAAAGGCGATTAAGTCTCCACATGGAGATGATCAGGGTGGACTACTGGCTATGTCCCCACTGTCAGTGTTGGGATCTTTCTGGTAACCATTCATATGAGAAACAAGAAGCTGGTGAGGAGCAGAACTATTTTTTATTTAAATGTTTTGTCACCACGTGATGGGCATCACTGCAGGGTTTGCCAGTGGTCCAACCAAAACAGAAATTACAGGAGTCAGTGAAAATATAACTTGAGTTATTTACCAGGGTGATCTGCATAACTATCAACCCTGCATGTCCTTCGTGCCAAGAGTTCAAACACTTTGGACAGCTCCCATAATTTTCAGGTTTTTTCATTTCCACCACCACATTTGTAGTTTCTAGATTCAGTCCCTTTTGCTTTCCAACTTTGTTGGAAGCTTTGAGAAAGATGCTTAGATGTTCAACCTAAACAATCACACCCTAAAGGACAGCCAAGTGAAACAAACTAGAGAATTTTCTGATAAAAGAAAACTTCAAAGAAATTTCAACCAGCTGTTTTCCTTCAACCATTGATTTATTTCCTCTGCACTATGAACAAGGAAACAGGCTGTGGCAGAAAGATCAGTTTAGACATATATCAGAACTCCATGAGAGTAAGTCTCTTTAAGTCAACTGAAAGAGAGAGAGCCAGAAGGAAGGAAGAAAAAGAAACTTAGAAAGCACTTTAAGAGGTAGTCATTATAAATACATTAGCTCGTAATTTGACTCAATAATCCTGACCAGAGATCAGAACTGGATTAACAGTTGAGGCAGAAAGAGGCTGAACTGTCACCTCCATGGTTGATAAAAACGTTCTGTGCAGAGCTCCAGGATTGGTCATCTTTGCCTCTCGATCATGGGTCCAGCAGAACAAGTGGCCAGTCCCTGTGTCCTTACCTGTAAACACTCACGGCACAACATAAAGATGTAGACATAGCAGATCTGAAGGATCCTAGTTACTCTTCCCACTCTTCCCATCCATCAGCCACCAGCCTAGTGCCATGGGCAGGGTGAGGCACGTGCTAACAAAGCCAAAGCCCCAGGTTGAGGACATTGCTCAATGGTTAGAGCACGTACAGCTAAGACAAGGCCATCCTGTCCCGGGATGTAACAGCTAAGAGAAGGCCATCCCATCCTAACTGGGCCCTGACTCCCGTTTATTGGGGCAAATAAAATAGCTAAGCTAACACTTTCTTGCCCGCTAGAGCACCTTTCATTCGCCAACTCCCTAACTCCCAGGGAGGGCCACATTTACATTGGT
Source organism: Orientallactaga sibirica (assembly GCA_036365145.1). NCBI lineage: Eukaryota > Metazoa > Chordata > Mammalia > Rodentia > Dipodidae > Orientallactaga > Orientallactaga sibirica. The sequence goes on from JAEOAD010000048.1 coordinate 6,171,989, forward strand.
AACACTTTTAAGACTTCCCGTGACCCCAAACACAGCCCAGATGTGTAAATAAGATAACTCTGGGATATCTGAGTGAAACAACTGTGGTTCTGATGTTGCCCAGACCTACATCTGACACTGATGTCATTCTTTTTATGGCCTTCTGCCTTTTAAAACACTGAACCCCTAAACTTCTTCAATGAGAACAGCATTTTCTGGCCTGAGCCCCTCAGTCACCAGCTGAATCCAAAGGACTCTCAACTGGCTACAAAAGCGTGGTGGTGGGCTGTAATTCTCTTGTGAGGATGTTAACAAGCACTTACTGTGTAGAATGTCTAAGGGTCTGGGTTGAACTCCCGCCCCCACAAAAACTCATTGCACTTAGAAAGGTCTACCTGAGCAGAGTGTATGGATAGTTGTTCTCCTAACTTGACCAGAACTCACTACCACTTGATCAGAACGAGCATCTGCAGCCAAGATGACTCAGAAGACTTTAAGTTCCTCACTCATGTGCTTAAATCAAGATTTGAGGCCCATCATCGGGCCCAGCACTTCTTCCACTCCCAGCATTGTTCTATCTTTTTCTCTGTATTGATAGAATAGAACGTGCGCTAATTACTGTCACTTTCAGAGACATAAGGGCTCTCTGCAGTCTGGCTCAGGTCAAGGCGACATGGCCAAAGGCACCAAAGAAAGTCAACATCATCATGGGATGGGAGCCACCCAGAAAAAATGGTGAAGAAAAATCAAGTACACTTGCTTCATCTGAGGCAAAACCAAGTTGAAGCAACAAGGCTGTGGGCATCTGGCATAACGGTTTCCTGTGTGAAAACAGTGGCTGGTGGGGCCGGGACCTGCAACCCAACCTCTGCAGTCACAGTCAAGTCTGCCATCAAGACTGAAGGAATTGAAGGACCAGTAGAAGCCCTATCATTAGCCTGCAATAAATGGATTAATTTATGGAATAAAAAAAGATAGACATAAGGAATTTCAAGGTTCCTTCTAACCATCAATCAACCAATTATAACAAGACATACATAGGTTTTGAAGAATATAAAACTTCAATCATAATAACCATGCACTTGTTTCTGGCTAAGGAGGAGGACCACCCCTCAATGGAATTTAAACCCTTACTCTAGGAAGTAAGAACCAGAAAATTCTAAAGAAGAGGCAGTTTGCTTTACTGTTTCTTTGCAATTGGTTTTGGAAGCCATTTCAAGTGGGGGTGGGGAGAGAAATCACAGACCTTCCAGATCAGATAGCAAGGAAAATGTTATAAGAGAAAAGAATCAAGTTTCTTGTTATGGGAAATTTTAAACTCGGGGAAAAGCCAAAGCAGGAACACTTGGGAAGGACTGGAAAGAAGGTAATGGGGGAAGGAAAGTACTTGAGAGGGTCCCTGAGCTAAGTGTAGTCAAGAATTCTGCTGTTTTGAAAGATCCTGGGAAGTGGCAAAAAAAAAAAAAAAAAAGGCTCTGGAATCTGGAGTCACGGCCACTGTTCAAATCTGACAGCCTGGGGTTAGGGATGTGGATTAGGTGCAGACCGTTCGCTACCCTTCATGAGACCCTGGCTTCCATCCCCTCCCCACAAAATAAATTACTATGGAAGTGAGAGTCTGCTATAGTTTGGATGACTGTGCCCAGAGATCAAAAGCTTGGTTCCCAGCGTGGAGGAATTGGAACATGCTACGGATGTTAACGAGGGAGAGTCTAATGAGAAGTCCTTATAACACTGCGGGTGCGCCCTCCAAGGGAAGTGTAGGACAGCCTCACAGTCTCCCCGCTTCCTAGCTTATGGTGTCGGTGGTTTATTCTGCCACACACTTCTCCCACCCTTGCCAGAAGGTCAGAGCACAGGGCCACATGGTCTTGGGCTGGAACACTGGAACCATCAGGTGTGTCTCACATATGTCACTACAGGCAGATCTTTAGCAGCCCATCGAAGTCACTGCTTAAGTACCTTCTGTCTCGAAAGGCAAAATGGTCCCGTGGACACCCTGTGAAATAGAGGATGGAGGTAGGGAGCATGGACCCTGGGACTCTAAGGTCAAGGAGGAAACAGAGCTCAGAGTACCACCCAGTGCATCTAAAAGTAAATGGGCTGGGGTGGTTTATCCCAGGCATACACTTACTAGCTGTATGACCAAAAGCAGTTTTCCCAATCTCTTTACATTCATCTATAAACCTGTACAATATAGATACTGTATCAGGATGTAATGAGTTCACACACAGCTGTCACACAGAAAACATCCAGTAATTTAGAATATAGATTAAAGTTGAGTCATCATTAATTTTTCAAAATTGTCAGCAATAATCTATGACTTGAAAAATTCAATAATATTTATGAAAACCAAAAAATTTTTTTAAAAAGCTTCTTCCCTACTGAGTAAGAGACCCATTGTCTCCTTTCAACTTGCTTTTATAATTCTTTCTGAAATATTTTTTCCACACTATTATTTGGAAACAACGTACAGGCTTTGGAGCCAGGCAAACACCCCACACCATCTAACAGTCTGTCTGCTGCTAATCATTGTCATAGGAAGAGTCCTACATTGCTTAAGAGCCACTGGCCACTTACTAACTAAGCTCACCTTTATATACCCAGCTTGGGAAGAAGCCTACAGAGAGCAAAGGATAGGGCTCCCCACCCTGACCTCCAGGCTTGAGCCCTGGTCCCTGTCTGTTTCCTATATTTTTGTTTGTTTTTTTTTTTTTTTTTTTTTTTTTTTTTTTTTTTTTTTGTGTTTTTCAAGGTAGGGTCTCACTCTAGCCCAGGCTGACCTAGTAGTAGTCTCAGGGTTGCCTCTAACTCACGCGATCCTCCTACCTCTGCCTCTCAAGTGCTGGAATGAAAGGCGTGTGCCGCCACGCCCAGCTTTGTTGCCTGCAGTTTCAGTCTTTTTTCCCTCTTAGCAGGACTAATATGGCCTTAGGATGATGGCCCTCGACTTCCATCTGCGATCCCGTTGATCTGAGCCTCTGGGAACAGACCCTGGATGACCTTAGGTTCTAACTGATTGCCTAATCACCACAGTTGAATTTGACATGCAAGAAAACATGCTGCTTCCTTTTCCTGCACATCTACTTCTTTCTCTCTTCTTTCTCTCTCTCTCTCTCAGTCTAAGAACAGAATTCCAAAGCTCTCAATTAGATTAGCCCATCGTCTAGCAAGGGCCAAAGGTTATCTTTTGGTTCTTGAAAACCCTACAACTGGAAACCTTAAGGAGTTTGTAATTCATGTCTGATAGAATTTAGCAAGGGGCAGTGTTAGAGGGAGTGGGGAGACGAGGCTCTCAGGGGATGAAGCACAGTCCACGTGTGCTCAGAGACTCGTCAAAAAGGTTATGTGTGCTACAACACTGGGCAGCTTCCCCAAAGGAGACTGTGTTACTGCAGATCACCAAGAGTGACTGTCAGTCATTTGAAAACAAACACTTTACACAAATCACCATGCATGCATGCTTCTGCCTTAGAATTTGTGCTTCTACACGCGTGAGGGTGTTGCACTCACACAAGTCATCCCTGTACTTCACATGGCCTTCACATTGACCTGAATTAATCTCCTTTTTCCTTGCGATGATCACATGTACTAGTAGTGAAGGTTCTCTGGAGAAATCGAATTGATAAAAGATATGAAGATGTATGGAGAGAAAAGGGTTGGTTATGAGGGTTTAGATAGCATAATTATAAAGTCAGAGAAGTCCTATAGCCTACTATCTGCGAGCTGGAGTGGCATAAATCAAATCCACACTCAGAGATCTGAGCCCCTGAGGAGTCAATGTGTATAAATCTCAGTCCATGTCCAAAGCCCCAAGCATTGAAGTGGGTGGGAGACGATGATGTAAGTCCAAAGGCCTAAGAACGAGGAACACTGACATGAAGAGAAAGAACAGTGGGTGAAAATGAAGAAGCTCGGGCAGAGGGTAAAGATGTGTCCTTCTTTCACGCTTTGGCTTTGCCCAGGCCCTCAAAGAAGGCCTTTCCCCCTTAGGTGAGGTCAGAAGCTTCAAATGTCAGTCTCTTCCTAAAGGTACATTCACAGACACCAACAAATAATGTTTGCCAGATATCCAGGCATCCCCTAACCCGATCAAGTTAACACATAAAACTAACCATCATGCCAAAGCATTTCTCTTACCTGGAGGCCGTGAGTTCCTCAAGCTCTGAATGATCTCTGACTCAGAATTGCCTGACTGTAGCTCTAGGCACACTTGGAGCCGTGGGGGCATCTTATGTATTGTTGGATGTTTAGCAATATCCCTTCCTGGTCACCACCTACTTTTTGCCAAGAAACACTCTCAACACCCTCTCCCCCCACCATACCTGACCACCAAAAATTTCTCCAGGCATTGTGACATGTACCCAGTGAGTGGAGGAACAGAGGCCAAGAAAAAAAAAAAAAAACATGATCAGTGGGTAAAGACCACTACAATCGAGCAAATTCTGTGTGCATATCCCACAGGAAGTTCATTTTCTCTGACCACGATTACTTTGACTTTCTCAGACACCTCTTTAATAGTTTCTTAATGGGGTCTTATTTTAATTGTCCTGTTTCCTTGACCATATTCCTAGTGCATTGGTATTGACACCTGCAATATCTTGAAAAACTCAATCTCCAATCTATATTTTTAAACATCCAAATGAGCCAAAACAGCTGCTTCTGGGCAGAGCAATATTATCTTAGCAAGTAAATATTCACGAAAACGCCCATCGGAATCTTCATCATCCTCCAGCTATTTGGCCTTTCTGGTTGGTTTCTTTCTACAATGATTAGATTTGGAGCAGAGGGGAACAAAACTCATAAATTAATTAGCACTAGAAAGAGAAGCGAAGAAGGCAAGCTGCAAGAGAGATAGCTCTTTAGGGTAGGCAAAGTTGTCCAGGACAAAGGAAGGGGTGAACAGAAGTGCCTTGCCTAAAATGCTTATAAACTTGAATATAAAATGTCAAATCTAAAACCAAGGCAGGAAAACACAAAGGAATAACTTTGGAACCTTGAGATGAGAAGCATTTACTAAATAACAGCAATAAAATACATAAATCATGAGGGTTGGACTTCCTTAAGATTTTGAATAAATAAATTAATTAGTTCATCAAAGAAAACTTAGGAACCCAATTGGGAAAAGATATTTATGACATCTAAGACAAACAGGAGATCAGTACCTAAGCTGTACAGGAGTATTTCAATGCAATAGTCAAGAAAGATGATAGAGTGAAAGGAGGGTGCGCTCCTTCACCACGTCCCCCTTATCCTGCTGGCAGTTGTGGAAGAAGTCAATTCCTTGTGACTTTCAAGTGCTTAATGAGGTCCGCTGGCACTTTCTGGCTCAGTCGTGCTCAATTCAGCCATCATTGATGTTAATAACTCTTCTGAAAGCACCTAGGACTCATACTTGTCCTCAGACAGGGAAGTCTACTCTGTCTACACCTGACCTTCACTTTGCTCATGCTAAGATGACCCTCCCTCTCTTGCAAGTTCATCACCCAGACTCTGCTCAAAGACTCATCTCTGTCTCCAGGGAACTCAAGGAAGATGGGGGAAAAAAAACCTCAGAGATTCTCTTTGCTCTGTTACATGCTGGCTAATCAGTTTGGTTCTCGCACCTTCTCGAATACTAGCTGGAAATTATGGAGAAATGCAGGGGAGATAAGAGGACTGGAATTGGTGGGGAGTAAGGAAAGGTTTTTCTGCTCTTAATACTACTTCCACTCAGTGGATACTTATTTCTCTTTCAAGGCCAAAGCTTGGAGAAGATGAGGAGTCATACCTGGTCACTTGTGCCTACCTTTTCCACCCCACCATTTCATCGTGGCGCAAAGCAGGTTGCCTCTTGTTTTATTTCTGCTGCGGCATATTCCCCTACTGTGTGGCAGCTTTGTGATTTGCCTGACATAGGCACAAGCATGTCTCTTGTATGCAAGTGGCATTCTGAGAGCCTGTGTTCTCCAGGCTCTTTGCTAATTATCCAAAGGGACAGAAGATAGAATTTTGAAAAGCTGGCCTCAAGAGAGGTAGGTTTGCAGAGCTTAGTTGCTCTCTGCAGTATCCTATCTGGAATGTTATGGGCTGCCTTTCCGGGTACCTACAGCCAAGAAGGACAAAAGAAAAGAGAAAGCCTTGTAAGTTTTTATAAGGTCTTATGGATGATAATCCTATGATGGCTTATTCATAATTCGTGAGTAAAACAGCATCATTCCTTTTGAGCTGGAGAGATGGCTCAGTGTATGAGGTCCTGAGAGGGCCTGAGACCACCTGAGTTTGAATCTCTAGATTCCACATAAACCATTAGGTGTGGCCACACCCATCTGTAACCCCAGTACCATGAAGAGGAGCAGAGACCAGTGAAGCAGCTGGGTTTGCAGAAAAACAACAAACTCCAGCATCACGATGAGTCTCCAACTGAAATAAGAACGGGCAGAAGAGCAGTGGAGCATGTCACCCACATTGAGTTACAGCCACGACAAGCAAGTGTGCGGGGCCCTGCCAGGGCCCATAAATGTGCATATAACACACACCACACACACACAAACACACACAATCATTATTCTTTGTATGACTTTCTAAGGAATGCCAATATTCAATAATGTAAACTTACTAAACTGCCTTGATGATAGGGTTACTTTTAGATAAATAGCAGGAGTGGATGGCATGAATTCAATATTTTTTATACATAATAATTTAAGCAGAGCAAACACAATAAGTAGGTATCCTTTTGTGATTCCAAAGGCCTCCTCCTCTGATGCCCTTGGAAATGTGCCTAGATATACTTTTCCTCTTGTTAAGTGAATCTTTACCATTTGTGAGTTCTAAAGTTACTTGTACCTCAAAAACCCCTACGTTTTGCTTTATTGTTTACTTTAGTTCTAATGTCACAAAAGTAAATACCTTATTTATTACATACATGAAGCACAACAAATAGGAAAAATGAAGGACTTTATAATGTGCTTATATAGCTCATAATCTATGTCCAAGAACAATTTATTTTAGGAATAATTCATATGTTTTAGAAAGCAACAGGAAGACAAGACACTAACATTGCCATTAAAAAAAAGTTCAGGCTGGAGAGATGGCTCAGTGGTTTAGGCATTTGCCTACAAAGCCTATGGAATGGAGTTCAATTCCTCAGTACCCACATAAAGCCAGATACACAAAATGGTGCATGCATCTGGAGTTCATTTGCAATGCCATGCCCATTTTCTGTCTATCTGCCTCTTTCTCTTACTCACTCTCTCTCAAATAAATAAATAAGTTTTTTTTTTAATTTCATGCCTAAAAGAAAATGCTCCCTGAGTATAAATGTTCACTTTTCAATCTTCAGCACAATAAATTCTGTCTTGTAATTGTACAATTCTTTTTTACATAATCTTTCCTACTTTCCCCACAGAGAAGAAATGTAGTAGCAAATTCCACAGCCATTGTGATGAATCACGCATGCTTTGAACTATGTGTGCTTCGGGTTCGTAGCAAGAACGTCTGGATCCCAGGCTTCTCAATCCAGGTGGTCAGAGGCCAGCCAAATCTCACTGTGGTCAAAAGTATCACATACTCAAGCCGGGGCAGTGGTGGCACACACCTTTAATCCCAGCACTCGGGAGACAGAGGTAGGAGGATCGTTGAGAGTTCAAGTCCACCCTGAGACTGGTCAGCCTGGGCTAGAGCAAGACCTTACCTCAAAAAAAAAAAAGAAAGAAAGAAAGAAAGAAAGAAAGAAAGAAAGAAAGGAAGGAAGGAAGGAAGGAAAGGAAGGAAGGAAGGAAGGAAGGAAGGAAGGAAGGAAGGAAGGAAGGAAGGAAGGAAGGAAGGAAGAAAGAAAGAAAGGAAGAAGGAGGGAGGGGGGGAGGGAAAAAAAAAAAAGGGGGAAGGAGGAGGGAGGGATCCACATAGGGAGGGGAGGGGGGGAGGAGGAAAGAAAGAAAGGAAAACTATCCACATACTCAATCTGCCCAAGATTGAACTTCATTCTTTTCGTTGCTTGACAATTCCATTTATGTATACAATGTATTGATCATATCTACGCCTCCTGTTATCCTCTCTTGTCCACCCCCACTTTCACTAAAACCCATCCTCTTCCCAAATAGACCCCTTCTACGTTCATCTCTTTATTTTGGAGTGCGGGTGACCCAGCGTGTTTAATTTTGGTTGTTTACTTGTGCATGGCTGGAGTTATTTACAGAAGCAAGGGCACCTTCACCAGTGGCTACATCACCAAAACAATAAAAAATGTTTCCACCTCCCCCAGCAGCCATTAAAGTGCTCTTTGAGAGGGGTGGGGCTTCATGAGGCCCTCCCCTCTTCTAGGTGTTAATGTTAATTGGTCCCGTCTTGGGCAGGTCACCACAGCTGCTGTAAATTCACGAATACATCAGACATGTCCTGGCAGGAAGACAGTGTTGCGCAACACTCCTCCCTTCCTCTCTTCCTTCCATGCTTTCTGCTGCCTTTTCTGTAGACCAAAGGCCTCACAGAAACAACTTAAGGAAGGAAAGATTTACTTTGCCTTACAGCATTAAGTGGTTCACTCCTTGGTCACTGGGTTCATGTTTCCAGGCCCATTGTGAGGCAGAGCATCATGGTGGTGAGACTGCGTGGCAGAGGAAGCAGACAATGAGACATGAACCATGTATAACCTTCAAAGTCATACCCCCCAGTGACCTACTAGACTCACTTCCTCAAGTCTTCACAACTTCCAGAACTAATGTCACCAGCTTGGAATTAAGATCAACACATAAGCCTGTGGGAAGAGTCAAAAGTACCCTGTCCCGAGCACAGTAGTCAAAGTTCAAGACTTTAACCCCGCAACATTTTGTTTTCTAGCACAGAAATCCAACTACAGCCATCTTAATGAGCTGACTAAGGATCCCATAGCAAAGTACTACAAACAACAGACAAAGCAACAGACATTTACCATCTCATGCTTCTGGGCGCCTACAACTGGGGCTAGGGGAATGGCTTAGCCATTAAGGCGTCTGCCTGCAAAGCCAAAAGACCCTGGTTCGACTCCCCATGACCCACGTAAGCCAGATGCACAAGGGGCACATGCATCTGGAGTTCGTTTGCAGTGGCTGGAGGCCCTGGAATGCCCATTCTCTCTTTCTCTCTATCTGCTCTCTCTCTCTCTCTCTCTCTCTCAAATAAATAAATAAATAAAATATATATTTAAAAAAGAAAGAAAGAAGTCAGAGCATCAACAGGGACACGCTCATGTTGACTCATCCTTCCTTGCCTCTTCCAGCTTCTTGTGGCGCCGACTGTTGCATGGCTCACGGCCACAGAACTGCAATCTCTGACACTGTCTTCCTGTGGTATTGTCCTTGTCAGTGTCTCTCCCATCACTGTCCCTCTATGCCTACCTGTCAGTACCCAAATACTTCATTTGTATTAACTTAAGTCATATTGGCTCGGCACCCACTCTAAAGATGACTTTTATAAGAGCCCACTTACAAATACGGTTACAGTCTTCATTGTGGAAATGAGGACATTGTGCAAGTGAGGGCAGTAAAATAGATACAGTTCATGTAATCAAGGTCAAGCTCTGTAACGCCAGGTCCTTGTTGATGATGTTTTCTTAACCTGAATGACCCTCTAACCTAAGCAGACCTCCTCAATTGTGTCCTCTCTTCCAGGCCACCAGTGCACCTGAGTCTTCTCTTCTCACTCCTGAGTCGATCATGCGTCTACGGCCATGGGGCTCACAGTCTCATAAACCACACTGTACCCTCCCACATTGTTGACCTTCTCTACAGTTCTCCAACAACAGCGGAACACAATGACCAGAATAGAACACAAACTCATGGATCCTGGCAGATAGCCTGAAATGCTGGAATGGAAATAAGTGTGGTCTGGAGTGAGATCTGTGTGTGGGCATACGCATGTACAAAAGATAATTAAAGACTATAGCCAGGCTACCTTATTCATGGTGTTGCATTCATGAATCCAATCAACTATAGATAGAAAAATATTTTTTTAAATGTAGCTAGCCTAGAGAGTTGGCTCAGTGGTTAAGGTACATCCTGCAAAACCTAAGGACCCTAGTTCAATTCCCCAGTACCCACATAAAGCCACGTGCATAAAGAGGCACATGTGTCTGGAGTTCATTTGCACTAGCTATACGTCCTAGCATGCCCATTCTCTCTCTGCCCCTTTCTCTCCCTCATTCTCTCTTTCAAATACATAAATGAATAAAATATTTTTTAAATGTAGTGTACTGAATATATACAGACTAAATAATATAACCATTTGCACAGCATTTGCATTGTAATACATAAATGACCTAAAAATGATTTAGAATACAATAGAGGATATACACGGGTTATAAGCAAAGTCTACACTATTTTATAAAAGAAATTTGAGCATCTGTGAATTTGGCATCTACAGGGGTTCTGGAACAAATTTCCTGTGAATCTCAAGGGGCACCTATGCCATGAATATTGATGATGGTAGTAGAAGTTAAGTAAAGTTAAAATATAGAACAAAAGCTGTCTGATCTTACAAAAGCAACAGAAATGATAGCTGTGATGAACTGCTCACCACTCACTTCAATACGAGTCCATGATGTTTGTCCATGAGTGTGCAGGGTTGTTTTGTTGAAACATTTTATTTGTGGTTTTCAAGAGAAGAATTTCTACTTGTGGCTAAAATTTTATATCATTACCACGTGTAAGACGGTCATTAGCCTAACGATATGAAAACACTTGAGGGAATCACTGCTTCTAAGGGACAGGTGCAGAGGTAAACCCCTAATCTCTCTATTTCTTTTCCCTCTCTTGTTCTTGTCCTCTCACCATCCTTTGTACTTCTCACCTTTCTTCTTGGCTCTAGCTCAGCCCAGTCTGGGTTATTTGGCATCAAAGCACTGTAGAGAAGTCGGAGTTAAGGAGGAGAGAACTTCTCCAAACAGCCAGGCACCTTGGACAGACAAGCAAGTGCTCACACGTGTCCCTGACAGAAGTCCTATGCAGAGAGGCAGGATCTCCAAGGAGCTCAGCAGTGCCCTGACAATTATAACTGTGGGTGAGAGATTAACTAGGACACAGCAGCACAAGCCAGTGAAAAGGTTTCCGTCAAGACTCTTTTCCTTTGCTTTCAAGTATGTTTCTCCCTTTGAGAACCATGTGTTGGTATTTGGAGGAGAAAGCATATGTAAATGTAGTCTGTGTTAACATAAGCCAAGGAAAAATAGAAAACACACCAGACAAAGAAGCTGGCTGCTCCTTAGAAGGCTTGGTTTGTTTGCATTTTTGAATTCCACTTATACTCATAATGCTAAGATAATAAAGAAATTTACAATAGAAGAAAAATAAAAACGTTGGCATTTTTAAGGACGTTAAATGCTGCATTACATTCCAACATTTTATTTCATTATATTTTCCATGACTTGAGATTTAGTGTGAGCCTTTAAAAATCTGATGAATATGAAAAAAAAGTGATTTGTGAAGACAGAACTAAAATTATCCAACTATTCACGTGAAATGAAGGTCAGCATTGTTTCCATATGCCACTTTTCTTTCTGATACCGCCAATGTATCATTTAAACACTTGGGGACTCTGTAAATGCTGTAAATGCTGATGGAAATGTTTATAAAATTCCCTTCTTTGCTCAAAACTTTTTGACTCATTTTCCCTTTGTCCGTAGCATTTTACAAATAGAAACAAATGTACCTAATATTAAAATAACAAAACAGGGGCTGGAGAAATGGCTTAGCAGTTAAGGCGTTTGCCTGTGAAGCCAAAGGATTCCGATTCAATTCTCCAGGACCCATGTAAGCCAGATGAACAAGGGGCACATTTATCTGGAGTTCACTTGCAGTGGCTAGAGGCCCTGGTGTGCCCCTTCACTCTCTGTCTGCATTTCTTCTATCTTTCTCTCTCTCTCTGCTTGCAAATAAATAAATAAAAATTTTAAAAAGAAATAACAAGACACATATACAATAATTTTGAATATTTGTGTCAGTAGAATTCATTGGTATGACTACATTAAGATATTTCCATATGATCTTTATATATAGTTACTTTTGTTCGTGTGTGTGTGTGTGTGTGTGTGTGTGTGTACAGTATGGGTGTGGTATGGTATGTGTGCTGTGTCTGATATGTGGTTTATGCATGTGTATATGCAGATATGTGCAACCCATGCATGGGAACAGAAGCCAAAGCATAACAGGTGTCCTTTTCTTATAGCTTGTCCACGTATTACCTGAGATGAAGGTCTGCTGTCCATAAGCTATCCCCAGAAATTCTCCTACATCCCTGCAGACTGGGGTTAAAGATGTGCATGGGTGGCCTCAAACTCATGGTAATCCTCCTACCTCTGCCTCCCAAGTGCTGGGATTAAAGGCATGCTCCACCACACCCGGCCAGTTTCTTTCTCTTTTTCTCTTTTTGGTTTTCCAATGTAGGGCTTCACTCTCTAGTCCAGATGGACCTGGACCCCAGTTTGTTTTGTGGGTTCTGGGGAGTCAAACTTAGGGGGTCTCTGGCCCAAAAGGCCCTGATGCTTAAGTAGCAAGTACTCTTAACCACTGAGCTGTCTCCCCAGCACCTATAATTAGGATTTTTAATATATTTATTATATACTGTTTTTATTTTACCTTTTTATGAGAGCAAGAGAGAGAAAGAATTGGCATGCCAGGGCGTCTAGCCACTGCAATTGAACTCCAGGCACATGCACCACCTGTGCACATGTGTGACCTTGTGCATCTGGCTTAAGTGGGTTCTGGAGAGTCACACCTGTGTCCTTAGGCTTCACAGGCAAGTACCTTAACCACTAAGCCATCTCTCCAGCCCTAAGTACTCTTTTCATAGCATTGGTTATTGTGATTCAGTAGATTACAGGAAATTTCACAAAACAACTACACTGGTGCCTACAGAGACTTGCCACAACCAGCACTCTGTATTGCTGACACTGCAGAAGCCCACAGCCAGTGTTCTTCTCCAAATGTCTTTCTTACCAAGTACCTTCTATTTACCATTTTATTGCCCAGGGTCCTTGGCCAAGAGCATTCGTACTGTACAAGATGCCCACCTATGGGTCAGGGGGGTGGCTCAATTCATAGAGTGCTTGGGTATGTGTCAATTACTTTCTTGTTGCTGGGACAAAATATCCAACCAGAAGCAATTTATGGGGGTGAGGGGAAGGTTTTCTCTCATCTTACATTTTCAAGAAGTTTCTTCATGACTGGAAAGGCATGATGGAAGGTTGGATCAAGGTCACAGAATCGGAAAGCAGAGAGAACACCTCAAGTCCCACCCCCAGTAACTCACTTCCACCACCTGCTAAAGGGACCACAGCCCTTCCCAAACAGTGCCACCAGCTGAGCTTTAACCATTCAAACACAGAAGTCTACAGGGACGGTTTATATTCAAACCACCACATAGGCATGAGGACCTGAGTTTGGATGCAAAACACCTATGTAAAATCCAGGCACTGGGGAGACAGAGACAGGTGGATTTCCAGGGCATGCTGGTTTGCTGGGTTTTATTTTATATATTGAGTGTCTTGAACTTGATTTCTGATAACCTCCTCATGTAAAATGGATCTACTCTTGGCATTGCTAAGGTCCTACTCCTAACGCTGAAATATAAAGGCTACCAATTGTCATGAGAAGAAATCAAGATCATATACACTACCTCAAGAGACTGACCCAATGGGAGCCTACCAGCATTCCCAGGGCAACGCAAACTTGACCTTCTCATTGGCTCAGTACGTGGACTTTTCCATGGGCAGTTTTGCTCATTTAGTTTTAGTTTAATCTATAAACTAACCTAAATGTGCAAAAGTTAAAATACAACTGCCCAGCATGCTGCTCACATAGTTTTTCATGTTCATTTTTAAGGTATTGAAACTCTCCTCCATACCTGAAATTGGGCACTTACTGCAGAATCCACGGAGGGATCAGAAAGCGATCAAACATACACTACTGTATTATTATCTTTGCATAGCTAAGAAGAAACTACCTGAAATAGACACCTTCACCTTCAAGGGGAGAGGACTGATTTTGGTGCATGATTTCAGAGGTTTTAGTAATGGTTATTTGGCCCCATGCCTTGCATAGAATACATTGGCAGTGGAACCACATGACAGATAAGCTTTGTAACCCCATTGCAGAAAGAAATTACAGAGATGAACTACAGGAAGGGGCCAGAGTAAGATGTAACTTCAAGGACCCACACCCAGTGACCTACTTCTCTAGCTAAGCCCCACTTCCTGAAGTTTACCCAACTTCCTGTCACCACCACCAGACTACCTAGCATTTAACACATGAGCCTATTTTACCTTCAAACTATAATACTGAGGCAAGAGAGGAGAAGGAGGGAAAATTCCTTGGCTTTGGCCTCCTGCTTCTATATCACCCAGATACCACCATTGGGTTTCCTCCATGCTGAAAACTACACAACTAAACAGTAGTTATAATTTTTCTTCTCCACCAAAACAAGATCTGACCCAAACATTCTCTTCACTAAATCTTTTCCCACACTGGAAGAGAAGGAAGACAGGAAATTTGCTAAGAGATAGGTGACAATAATTACGGTACATTAAACACACAAAAATTTAGAGACAATGAAAATACAGCTTGGGTTTTCAATATCATTAAAAGAAAAATTTCTTCTGTCGCTGTATGATGACTCAGCAAAAACTCAACAAGATTTTACTTCCATGTTGTATATAAAATAATTTTGCAGTTACTTACTTGAATATATCATATAAATGAGATCTTTTCTGTCCAAGGTAAGACATTGTGACGTTCATTGGAAAGTCAGGTCAGATACCGTGTTGGCTGCCTCATGCTTGTGTTGGCAGTGTGATTTGGGGTAAGGACTGAAGACGTGGCTGCCTTTCCTCGCTCTCACTGTTTACCCCCTCTAGTATTTAGCAGTAATTTCCAGTCATCCAGTGAAAGGAAAGATAAACAAGAAACCAAATGGAAAAGTTTTTAATTAGTGACAACATAGGACTGGGATTAACTCCAGACTCCTTGGGTCTCTCCTGTATATATATAAAAAAGGTATCTTTCTCTCTCCCATAGAAACATGTTGATCTTCCTGCATATCCATCTGACCACAGCTCCCTTAGAGGGCTATACTTCTCTTCCATGGTCAACTTTACGCACCTCAGAGCCTGAGTGGCCTTCTGGTGTACATGGTCTGACCTGTTTGCCCTGAATTTGGTAGCAGTGAAGTCAAATCCACTTTCCCTCACTCTGCTTGTTAGCTACTAAAGAAAGTAAGTACAGTTAGAGGCAAACACTTATCTTAATGCTCCTTCAAAGTATCTTTTTTAAAGAAGAAAATGAAATTTGTATTTTAATAATTAAAACATGTGTCATTTTTTTTTTTTACTGAGAACTTTAATATATGAACATACAGTAATTTGTGTTCCCGTCCCTTTATAACTTTTTTTCCTTCTCCTCCAACCCTCATCCCTTGAGGACTCTTCTCTTTCAAGGTAGTCCTTTTTCTGAGTTTTTTTTGTGTTTTTTTTTTTTTCTGTCTCATTCCTTTTGCCTTCTCTTGTCTTCTATGTCACAATGTTAATGGGCTTAGAACTGTGCTGGTCTTGTGGGGATACCACTAAACATTGTGGGCTTATGAATGTACCACTCAGATCATATCAGAATGCATACCCAGAGTGCTTACATTCTTCCCACCCCTTTTCTGCAATGTCCCCTGAACCTTGGAGGACATGGTAGAAATCTCCTTTATTATTGAACTCCCAACAGCCTCTGGGATTTTCTACTCTGATGAATTTTGAGTCTCCTCAGTGTCTCCACCATCTCCATAGAGAAGGCTCACTGGGTAGCTGTGAGAGCAAGCCTCATATTGTTCTGTGATTACGTCTGCAATGTTCCCTGACCCTGGTGGGTATGTCAGAGAGGACTTGCCCAGTGATAAACCCTGGGCTTTCTAGTCATCTTGATGAATCTTGAATCTTCCCCATATTTGCTGCCATCTGGAAAAAGAAGGTTCTCTAACCAAAAGATCAGCAACCCGGGGCTTGAACGTACATACTCAGAAGGCTATCTGTAAGGAGTTTATCATTTGTTGGGAGAGTTAACAGGTAAATAGATTGTGATTTCAGTGTAATAAATCTTTAGCAAAAGGGAATAATCACAGAGAATTCTGAAAGCTTGTAGGAGGATACTGAACCTGACCTTTGAGAATCAGAACCACTTTGTGAAAGATGTAAAAAGATGGCTTCCCAGTTAAGGCACTTCCCTGTGAAGTCTAAGGACCCAGGTTCAATTCCCCCAGAACCCATGTGAGCCAGATACACATGGTGGCAAACATGCATCTAGAGTTTGTTCATAGTGACTGGAGACTCTGGTACACCCATTCTCTCTCTCTAATAAATAAATAAAAGTAAAAAAAAAATTAAAAATTGTAATATTTAGCTTTACTAAGATGTCTCTTTATCAGAGCTAAGCAAGAAGTACTAGTCAGTAAATAATTCTTTTCCTATTTTATTTTGATGCTATAGTTCAAACCCAGGCTCTTTGCACCTGCTAAAAAAAATGCACTTTACACTGAGCTATATACCTGCAGATCCTAAATAATTAATTTATTATTATTGACAACTTTAATATATAAGCATATGTTAGCTGGTTTTCCCACCCCGTTATTATCTTTCTTTTGACCCCCTCCCCCACTCTCCATCCTCTGAAGACCTTCCTCTTTCAAGGTAGTCCTGCCTCCGTTTTCTTGTCTCGTTCCTTGTGTCCTCCTCCATCCTTCATGGCAAAATGTTGGTGGGCTCAGAGACGTGTTTTGCTGAAACTTCATGATGCAACTTGAGCATGCCCAAACATATTTCTGCATACCACTCAAAAACCCTGGAACATTTTCTCCATGATCATAAGCTAAACTTCTCCAAAAATATGTGCTCACCACCTTTCCTTCTTGAACCTCAAGCAACTGGAATATACTACTCTGCTGAGCATGTTCAGGAACGTGCCTGCCCCTGAAGTGCTCTCTGATGTGAGTATGTGTACACTCTGGATAAACAGCCATTCTTCCTTTGTTCAAGGAGGACATTGATCTGCGAGTAGTTCCCATGAGCTCTGTACCTGCTACAGGTAGCAAGGTTTTCTCCATTCTTTAATTCTTGGCTGTGTTTGTTTGAGCTTTTTACTCACCAAAATGTGAACCCACAAGTTGTACATTATCATATTTTCAGAGTGCACAGACTTAATAATCGTAGAACAAATCCCTAAATAACCAAGTGTAAAGACATTTAGAATACTATGGCTCACATGCACTTTGTTATCTAGCTCACTTGAAACTTAAACACTATCACACGCTCATTCGCTCTTTTAATTGTTGATTTCACAAGCATTATTGACAACTAATTGTGTGTCAGGCTATCTACAAGGATTAAGTGTGTCTTCTTCATTCTGTTGAAAGAAGGGCTGGAGAGTGAAGGTACCATAAGGATGGGTTCGGGCATGGGCAGCAGGAATTAAATAGAACCGCTAAGTGCTATGGGAGCATGAACCACATGCTCTAGAAGCTCTGAGAAGAAACAATTCATTCATTCTCCAGGATGGATAGCATGGCCTGCAATAATTTCTGCACAGCTGTATTATTTTTAATTCTGTGCCTCCTTAGTATAAAGAAAAGATTGTCTCACATATAGAAACCTACATTGGAGCTTATTTGTAAAACAAATTGAAGTCTATTTTTTTTTTTTTTTTTGCACAGACAGAAATTCCTTGAAATTTTTAAAAAGTCAATCTTTCAGTTAAATTCCAACTGAGTAGATAGCCTTTAAAAAGATAAGATCTTACAGCATTTGATCTGATAGAATTGGCATGAAGTCTCCTGGACTCTCTTCCCACACAGCAGTATTTTGTGTTATAGCCCTGGGCATTATTGCTTAGGTTTAGAGAAAAGTCACTTTCTGCTGGGCTGATGAGCAGTCATAGTTAGCAAAACTGAGCTCTTTCGAGAGCTTTTTGTTACATGGCCTGCATTCTGATTCTTTCTACCTAAGCTTGAATTTATCTTAATTGAGTGCAGGAAAAACAGAACTTGGAATATTCAGCATGAATCTCTAGTGACTGCAGCATGAAGGTCAGTCTGAACTTTTCCCCAACCACATTTTCCCCTTCCCTCCCCACCAACTACTTTGACTCTTCAAAAGAATAGAGGAATGTTCTGTGCTTGCTTTTGTTGTTTATCATTTGCCTGGTTAATTGACTTCTGCTCCTTTGTTGAGGCCACAGCTTGGTGAAAGGAAATTTACCAAATATGCCTAACTCACATTCTCAGCAGCCTTCCTCAAAAGGTCCACCCTTCAGGCTGGGAGCGCATCTCAGAGATAGAATGTGTGCTTAACATGAAAGAGGCCCTAGGCTTGATCCCCAGCATCAAAGTAAAATACGCGCACGCGCGCGTGCGCGCACACACACGCACACACACACACGCACACACACACATACACACCCCTCTTCTGTCTATTGTTTTATCTTATTTCTGTTTACTCCTAAATTAATGTCTGCCTTTTTTCATCTCAACAAAGGACTCCCAATATGGAAAACTCATATTTCCTCGCACACTGCACAGTTACCTGAAAAGCAACATCAAAGTTTCTCACTGTAATCACATTTCCACATCTTCTCCCGTGGCTGCCCACATTTTCTGTTTCTCCTGCTTCTAGTGAACAGTGAGTCGGGTTGCTCAGGACAGTATTGACCCACAGCCTTCTTTCCCCTTTTGTCCTCACACAGATCTGATCTGCCAGTGCTTCCCTGTGAGAAACAGTGGCTGTTCTAAGTTGACCAAGGAATGCCTCTCTAGCTCTTGAGAAAAGTCTATCTTTTGAATTAAATTCAGACTAGCTTTTTAAATATCATATTCTGGTTTTATCTTAATGGTATTTTATTTATATTCTTGGGTTATATTTTTTTTTTTTTTTTTTAGGGGGGATATTTGCCAATCTGCTTTTACTACTTGAAAAATGAAATCATTTCGAGCCGGGTGTGGTGGCGCACACCTTTAATCCCAGCACTCAGGAGGCAGAGGTAGGAGGATCGCCATGAGTTCAAGGCCACCCTGAGACTACATAGTGAATTCCAGGTCAGCCTGGACCAGAGTGAGACCCTCCCGTGGTAAACAAAAAAGAAGAAGAAGAAGGAGGAGGAGGAGGAGAAGTCATTTCTTCTGATCACAACAGAACATGAACTATGATTCCCTGGTCCTTGGTAAAGACACTCCTGGGTTGCAAAACTACTCTGTTAGTTGCTTTAGAAGAGTGGTGACCAAAATACTTGAGAGAACAACTTAAGGGAAGGAGTTATTTACTCTGGCTCACACTCTTAGAGGTTTCATCCATTACAGAAATGGTGTGACTGAAGATAGCACTTCATATCTTAGTAGCCATGAAGCAGAGAAAAGAGGAAAGCAGAGGGGCTATGGAAAGCTACACATCTCAGGATACACTCCCCACCAACTACCTACTTCCTCAAATTAGGCCCCATCTACACCCTATGCCTCCATATTATGAATCCATCAGAGGATTAACACATTAATTAGGTCAAAGCCTTTGTGACCTAAGAGGGTCTGGAAATGCAATGGAGAAACAGCCAGGGTGATGTTTTGAAAGGACCTGGGCGTTTCTCAATGCAATCAAGTTGACGATTAGGATTAATCCCACCTGGAGGGAGCACTTTTAAATGGAAACTTCCATGCTTCTCCAAGAAGCTGAGAAAGAATTTCCATTATTTATTTTCTAAGGTATGTGCTCGGCTGTAGCAGACAGCTTCAGGTTCGCTGAGATGAACTTCCAGACCAGGCACAGTTATGGAGGAAGGGATATTATTTATTGAAGCTTACAGATCCAGGGGAAGTTCCATAATGGCAAGAGAAGTGGCCTGCTCTCCACAGGGTCAAGCAGAGAGAGAGAAACCAACCAGCCACCACAGCACACAGAGCAAAACTACAGCCAAAAGGCCACACAGCACACTTCAGGAACTCCTGCTAGGCACATTTGCATATCTTTACAATGGAATCTCAAACCCACCATTAACACCTTAAGACCGGCCCCCAGTGACATTGCCTCTAGCAAGGTGATTTCAGATGCAAACTATAAGTAGTAAAACACTGAATATATTGGGGGACATATATTCAAACTACCACATCGGCAAAAAGGGGGATCAGGACTCAAGTCTCAGGAGGCACGTCTGAAGTCCAGTCATGCTGGGGACAGGAACCTCAGGCTGCCTTCATCGTCTTTCTTGGCAGCCACTGCTCCAGACTGGAAATGAGGGGCTTGGTACCTGGTTACTGTGTATGATCTCAGGCATAACTGAATGATCCCTAAGTCAGGCACAAATGAATGATCCCTAAGTCCATGTATGATCTCAGGCACAAATGAATGATCCCTAAGTCCATGAAAATGAAATAATCAAAACTAGTTTCAGTTGTTAGTAAAGCCATAGGGTATCACAGATGGTGATAGAAGATTTAAGAGTTCCGGAGGATACCCCCAGACTTAATGGTACCCAAATTTTGGGCCCTTGTCCATGTTTAATGAAGAATTAGAAGAACTGATTTTGAGAAGGCTAAATTATTAATTATTGAATCTATTTGGAGGTATCATGAATTATGAGGTTTATTTAGTGGAAATTAGCATCTAGGCAAAGGCTGGAGCAGTTTACCCATGCATGCAAAAGACAGGACCTAGAAGCCCATGCCCGCAGGTTGATACAAATTGGAACACTATACAGTTCATTCCTGATGCAAAACATTGCATCCACAGAGAAGACCCATAATCCCAGATACCTGGGAGGCTAAGGCAGGATGGTCATAAGTTCAAGGCCTGCTTTGGCTACAGAGTGAGTTCAACGTCAGCCTGGTCAACTAAGGAGATAGAGTCACAACATCATGAATAAAAAGAACACAAGAAGAGGGCTGGGATACAAGTCAGTTCAGTAGAAGATTGTCTTTATGAGCTATGTAAGATGAAAAATTCTTTCTAGGTTGAGAAATTTAGCAACAGTTGCATGATGGGAATAAAACACATCTTGCCTCACAAGGAAATCCAAAAGTGAAAACCCTCTCTGGAAAGGAAAGCACAGCTCTGCCTGGAGACAGGGCGGTCTTCCCAGCTAACCTTCCAGTCTGGAGTATTCTCAACCAACTCATCCAGCTTTGGAACATCATGGCTGTAATTTAGCAATAATGTTTCATTTTGAACATTGACAGTCCAAGTTCATTTTTAACTGAAATGTTTACCGTAATTCAGTGCCACAAACCTAATCATTCAATTTGTGAATTTCTGCTCTTAGTAATGAGGTAATTAAATGTGTACTCAAACTCTGACCATCATGAAAGACACTCAACTCAAACCAAAGCAGTGCAACAACGCTCACATTCTGCCTGAATTTTACTCGTGGCAGGACTCATGGTTTTGGACCAAGTAACTGCCAATGAATCTTACAGAAAGAGTATCACTGTGTAAGGCAAGTTCCTCAGCTATCTTTAAAAGCAGCTAGTAAGAGTATACACCAAAATACTTCAGAAAAGGGGCTGGAGAGATGGCTTAGTGGTTAAGGCACTTGCCTGAAAAGCCTAAAGATCCAGGTTCATCTCCCCAGAACCCTCGTAAGCCAGATGCACAAGGTCATGCATGCACACGAAGTGGTGTATGTGTCTGGAGATTGACTGCAGTGGCTAGAGGCTTTGGTGTGCCAATTCTCTCTTGCACACTCTTTCTCTCTCTCATTAAAAAAAAATAAGGGATGGAGCGATGGCTTAGTGATTAAGGCTCTTGCCGGTGAAACCTAAGGACCCAGGTTCAATTCCCGGTAACCACATAAACCAGATGCACATGCATCTGTAGTTTGTTTTACAGTGGCAAGATGTCCTGGCATGTCCATTCTCTAAATAAATAAATAAATAAATAAATAAATAAATAAATAAATAAAAATAAAATATTTTAAAAATAAACTTCAGAAAAGAAAAAAGTATTGGGCTGTTCAAAGGTGCCATTTCTCCCATCTTGTGCTTTCGCCCATGGAGTATTATTGATTCAAAGCACTGAATTCGTGACTCAACATTCATGACTGATAAGGCCTGAGGTTATTTTCAGCCCCGCTTTCTTCCAAATGCCCTCCAGTGCCTCAGCCAAATGCAACACACCAGCAGGGGGACCCACCCTCCATGACCCAGCTCCTTCCCCTGTGCGTATGTAACCTCTCTGCTCCTCAAAGTGGGGCCCCAGACAAACAGCCAAGGGGGAACTTGTTATGGAACATTTTTGAATTGCTTTTTTCATAATGTTACCAACACAAATTATGAGAGCAACATTGCAAATTTGCATTAGCAACTTTGAAGCATAAAAGTAAACATTATTAGAAACACATCACAATATTTGGGGATGTGTTTTTTTGATAGTTGTTTATTTGGTTTTTTTTTTTTCTTAATCTTGGTCTCTTAATGAATAAATTTATGTACCCATGGTAAAATATTACCTATTTCCCAGGATCAATTCTATCAGTATTTTTCATTTTTAATAGATTTGTGTGCTAAGAAACTTTACTCACATTAACAACTCATGTGGGAGGATTTTTTTGTTTGTTAATGGAAAGAATTTTGTTTGTTTGTGTAACAAATGTCATGCAGTTGACTGTACTTCTTCCGCAAGAACACATAATGCTCTAAAATCACAAATCATTTTTCATGATCACTCATGAAAGCTGAAAATTCAACATTTGGAAAAATAAAGCATTGGAAACTGATCACAAAGGACCTGTCACATCAGAGTTATTCTCTGTCACATCAGAGAAATGTACACAAAATAGTTCTTTCAGATATCATCACATTAATCTAAATTATGCCTATTATTCCTTCATTCAGAAGCACTTTAATCTGTATAGACAGAGTTAAGGACTCAAGACATGATTAATTCTAATGCACTTTTATAATGAGAGAAATATTACCATTCATCAAAATGCCAATGTGAAGGTGGCATTCTAAAGACTAATAAATCAATACTGCAGCTTTTACTGCAGAGTTTTTCAACTCGAAATTGTGAATATAATTGGCCTACAATTTTCTTTCATTATGTTGAGAAAATGTGAGCAGCTTTGTCCTCTTAGTTTTTTTCTTTCATGGCCTAATAGAGGATGGTGCTGATTGTAAGTTTCTTACAACTAGCCTGAAGACCATCTAGTCCAGTACTTTCAGAACCGGGATGGTCTTTAGTACCACTTTAATTTATTTCATGTTTATTTCTGGTTTTCTATTTCTTTCCCATTAGAAATCTATTTAAGCACTCTACAATTTTTTTCCAGACATATAACCATGTTATTTGGTTTTCAATTTAGTACATGATATTCATTCAGAATTTTTAAAATCATTACATATAATTAAATTTTGCTCTTCACACGGATATTGATCTTCTCCTTCTTTTTAAAAATTTTATTTATTTACAAGCAGAGAGAAGACAGACACAGAGAAAACTGGCAAGCCAGGGCCTCTAGCTGCTACAAATGAACTCCAGACACATGTACCACCTTGTGCATCTGTCTTTGAGTGGGTGTTGGGGAATTGAACCCTGGTCCTTAGGATTAGGTTAAGGCAAACAAGTGCCTTAACCACTGAGCCATCTCTCCAGCCCCATTTCCTTCCTTCTTGTATGAGGCAGGTTCTCTCATTCACTGCTGTGTTACATGAGTTCTGATGAGCAAGCCTCAGGTGTTCACACTCTAGTGGCAAATATTTTATCCAATGAGCTGTCTCCTTAGACCTTTTAAAGATTCTTAATTCTTATATTTTTTTACTCATAGAACAAATTTCAATGTGTATTTTTTTCCTATTTCCCTAGGGCAGGATTTCCATTCATTTGGCTTAATCTTGGAGAAGAGGGATTTTTTTCCATACTCATAAAATTGAAAAAAAATGAGGATAGATATAAACTCAAGCCAATGGCAAAATGTCTTACACAATCCCTTGCAGAATCATTATGTGCAGCTGTCAGAGTGCCATCAACAAACACCTAAGCACCCAGAAGGAATTTGGCCAGCTGCTCAAAGCACCATCTATGGGTAGAACCTGAAGCTCATTAGAGAGACTCAAGCACAATGGAATAAGTAGACTCATGGTCTACATAGAGAAAACCAAATATGTGTCATTTATAGAAACTTTGAGGAACAGAGAGTTACATGATACTCTGATTAATTTGCCACAGGTTCAATCTGTCAAAAATTTTAAGATCTCCTAAAGAGTCTCTGGGGTTGGAAAGACAGCTCAGTGGTTAAAGGTGCTTGCTTGCAAAGCCTGACAGTCCAGGTTCAATTCCCCAGTACCCATGTAAAGCCAGATGCACAAAGTGCTGCATGCATCTGTAGTTAGTTTCCACTGGCAAGAGGCCCTAGTATACCTTCTCTCTCTCTCTCTCTCTCTCTCTCTCTCTCTCTCTCTCTCTTTCTCTCTACCCTTGCAAATAAACAAAGACGTGAATATTTAATAATAAAAAACAAAAAAGAATATAGTCTCAGAAACCAGGTAGTTTTGGAGTTATATAATTTGGAACAGCACCGTAATTCAGGTATGTTAAATCTTAAAGGCATGTATTTTTTTGAAGGTTGATTTTAAATTAAGGTTAAAGGTGCTCTAAAAGGCTGCACTTCCATTTTAGCCCTGTGGATAGTAAAGTCATTCTAGTTATATGGAAAACTAATAATAAAACATGGTGTTTATAAAGAAAAGAAAAGCTTTTGCCTGTTGCCCAATGCCTTCTACAATTGTAACAGTAACTTAAAATGTACAGAAAATCTCAGAAGTGATGCGAATAGCCTGAACTTCTGAACTAGGTCTCTAAAGATGCAGTCTCTTTAGATGTTGTTTTTGTACCCTGAGTGATCAAGTTTTGTTTTTTTATTTTCCTAAAGGCCATTTACAAAAATATTTTAAAGCTACATGAATTTAAAACTACATATTGAAATTTCTGTGCTATTTACTTTCTTCTCTCTCAGTAGGAAATTGAAAATAAGAGATGTTTTAAACTATTTCAATACTGTTATTTTGAGAATGAATAAACAGAACGTGTTTTAGACATCATTAAAAGAACCTAGAAAAGAGAGAGAAATTACTCAACCATTTAGGTAGGAAATGCAGAGCATTTAAGCTGATACAGGCAAATGTGGCAATGTAAATTTAGCAGCTATCTACATGAACGTGAGGAAATTTTAAGGACAATGTAATAAGCTTTAAAACAAGTAAGGAACAGCTGAAAAATGAAAACTGAGGTCTCTCCCCAAATAGGAACAGATTTTAAATAAAGTGATCCAATGTGGCATTAATGGAAAAAGGAGGTATCCCATAGTGTATTGCACAAAGCACAGCACCACGAGATGGGATAGTGTGCTGAAAAGGGTTTCATGGTTTAGGAAATAACAAGACAGAGGATGCTTCAAGTCCTATAATAGGGTGAGTTATGAATTTCTGACAGGAAATAAGTAATTCCGCAAACTCCTTTGCTCTTCTAACTATGTAGATAAGACATTTCGCAGAGCAGTTTCTGCTCTCAAACTGCAACAGGCAATATCGGTTCCCAGTTTAAGACAGCAGGGGGAAGGATGTCAGATGGAGGGCAAGAATTGAGTTTTACAAGGAAGAAGTGCCCAGAATCGCTTTTATTGTAATGGGGAATGTCAATGTCCTCCCCAAAGATATGTGGACCAAGAACTTATGAGTCTAACCTATCGGAAAAGAAGTCTCTGTGGATATGATTAAGGATCCCAAGATGAGATCATTCTAGATTAGGAAGAACTGCAAACCCACTGACAAGTGTCCTTACAACAAAAGAGAAGGAAGAGCACATAAAGAGACAGCAATCTGAAGACAAGACAAGGATTGGAGCGGTCTGTCTGTAAGACAAGGAACACTGCGGGTTGCTGGCAGCCACCAGAAATGGGGACAGGCAGAGAAAGACACTCATCAGCCCTGGAGAAACATCTCATTCCAATGTTCAAAAATGAACTTCCCCTCTTTTTAATTTGCGCTTCTTTAGTAATGACATTAATGTTTAAAAATAGTTATCATAGCTGGGCATGGTGGCACACTCCTTTAATCCCAGCACTCAGGAGGCAAAGGAAGGATGATTGCCATGAGTTTGAGGCCACCATGAGACTACATAGTGAATTCCAGGTCAGCCTGGGCTAGAGTGAGACCCTACCTCAGAAAAAAAAATATCATGTCAGGAATGGTGGTGCATATCTTTAATCCCAGCACTTGGGAGACTGAGGATTGTTGTGATTTTGAGGAGGCCACACAGAGACTACAGAGTGAATTCCTGGTCAGCCTGGGCTAGAATGAGGTCCTACCTTAAAAAAAAAAAGTAAGAAGAGCTGGAGGGATGGCTTAGTGGTTAAGGTGTTTCCCTGCAAAGCCAAAGGACCCAGGTTTGATTCCCTAGGACCCATGTTAGCCAGATGCACAAGGGGGCGCACACATCTGGAGTTCGTTTGCAGCAGCTGGAGGCCCTGATGCACCCATTCTCTATCTCTCTCTCTCTATCTCTCTCTCTCCCTCCCTCCCTCCCTCCCTCTTTCTCTGTCAAATAAATAAATATAAAATATTTTTAAAAATAAGTAAAAATAAAAACAGCTCTAATGAGCTTGCTTGTTTTCTGTTGTAAGTTGTCATTTCATGTCCAAAATACAGGTCTTTGTAGAATATAAAAGTCGTGATACGAAGCTGTTTTACACACTATGATGACTTTTACTGCCTTATTCTCTCTCAAGGTTTCTGCTGGCTTAAAGACAAAATCCTAACCATATCCTTTACACCTCCTTGTATCACTTCCTTTCCAACAATGGAAAACAATGTGGTGCTCACGCCAACTTTTTCCAATAAAGCAATGTATAATATTTCTATATGTGATGGGAACTGTTCATGGAATGGTAGTCCAGGATTACAATGTACAGGAATCCCTAAAGAGTATCATCCCAGCTCAGGTTTCTTTTAGTAGAATGTGCATCATAATGTGATCCAAATCAGATAAATCCATACCTGACTTCCACCATTTCCCATCATCTTCCATTTCCTCTCCCAAATTCTGAAGCCTCAGTGGTGGGCAGAGGTCTCAAAAGCCACAGGGTTCTGCATTCTCTGGCTTCTTTTTTAATATTTATTTTTATTTATTTATTTGAGACACAGAGAGAGAGGGAATGGGCATGCCAGTGCCTCTACCACTGCAAACAAACTCCAGACACATGCGCTCTCTTGTGCATCTGGCTTATGGGGCACTGGGGAATCCAACCTGGGTCCTTTGGCTTTGCAGACAAGAGCCTTAACTATCAAGCCATCCCTCCACCCCCTCTGGCTTCTTATTGGTTTCAGCCAATGAAAAGACCAGCCAGGTGACTGGAAAGTGAGAAGAAAGTCAGAGTGTTCATTCCCCTGGCTTTTCTGTACAAAGTCATTGTCATGTCTGCATAACTACCTCTGGCTTCCTCTGATTCCTTCCACACTAGAAGTGATAAAAGTCCTCCACCATCTCTACCCTGGGCAATGTTCTCTCCTTAGAGTTCCCTTACATTTACTTGGTCTGCATCTTTGAAAATAGTCTCTTTCTGAATAAAACTAATTTTTCCTAGTTTGCCTATGATCTGTCTCCTTCAAGTTGCTCCCTTTCCTAATGAAGAGGTGAACCCACAGCAGCGTCTTCAGTTTCACATTCAGTGGCCCCTAAAGAAACTGATGCTTCACCATATGAATTTCCTATGACCTTAGACAATAGGAAGTTTCTTAAAGATAGGAAATGTAGACTTCAGGGTAAGCCTTAGATACATCAGAAGAGGCAAGAAGATTTCCAGTTTTTTAAAGAGTATCATAATAAAGCTATTCCTAAAATGAAAAATGGAGGCCATCGTGACAACCAGAAATACAGTTTTTATGTCTTATTAAAGGTAACTATTATTTATTTATGGTTGCCAATAATTATCCATAACTTTGCCTATATACATAATATTAGGTAAGTATGATTTTGAAATTTTTAACTTGCGTCTGGTCCTCACTTTCACCACTTAAATTGTTTAATATTACTGTGTAATTTGTCCCATGTCTAGACATCTCAATTCCCAGTAGAAAATGACATATTGGAAATTGGGTGTATTCCAATAATATATCAGAAAATATTATTTGATAACATTCATTAAATGTTTCACAGATGGATATGCCACAATTTCAAATATTCTCAACACCCATACATCTTTATGTAGGGTAGAATGGCCCTTCCTACAGGCTAGAATGCAGGTTAGTTAAAGCCATGCCACATGGAGACAGGTGCGGCCTTGTCCTCTGGAAGTGCACTCTATCAGTAATCCCACACTGTCATTTTAGAGGTCCTTGTCAGAATTCAACCTCATTTATAGTTTACTGAGAAAGCAAAACTAAGAGAAACAGTGAGAAAACTATCACTGAAGAATATTCACCCTAAAAGTTCCACTTTTTTTGAGGTAGGACCTCATTCTATGGCCCAGGTTGGCCTTCCAGTCCTCCTGCCTTAACCTGCAAAATGCTGGGATGGGCACTATAATGCCTGGCTTAAAGTTATTTCTATACATTCAGTTTTTTCAGTATTTGCTGCACAGGGCATTGCTGTAGGCAGAGACTGAAAATTGGTGAAAAACCAAATAATTTTTGAGAGAGCTTTCCTACCTTCTCATCTACTTTTCCAACCAGACATTAGAAGTAATTTATACTGGTACTAGAATAGACAGACTCATGTTTTAATTTAAAATCACAAACGGCAAGAGAGCACATGCATCTGGAATTCATTTGCAGTGTCTGGAGTCCTTGGCATGCCCATTTTCTCTCTCTCTCTCTCTCTCTTTTTCTTTCTCTCTCTCTCTCTCTCCCTCACTCTTTCTCTGTCAAATAAATAAATAAATATTTTTAAAAATCACAAATGGCTCAGAACCAATTTTGACCAAGTGGTCAGTAGAAATTCACAAAAAAAAGAGGAAAAAAAATAGAACAAATGGCCTTCAAGTAAGTATATGGGACAAACTTTTTAAATACAAATAAAGACTAAATCCCAAAATCAAACTAGAAAACTCAAAAAATAATGCAATAGTCTTGAACATAAGGAATTTCTGTTAATTTGATGAAAAATGACCTAGAAAAAAAAAGAAAATTACTGAAAGATTTGGCTAGAGAAATATCTCTGACAAAATAAAACTTACAAGCTCGGGCACAAATTAGGTCTTACATTTGTGCCCGGTCTGTAACGATTCATCCATATGGGACCTACAAATGAATTAAAGACATGCTAATACACTAAAATTTTCATTGAAAGGGTTTGCGTAATTGCAACTAAAAAAGAGAGAGAGAAGTGAACTATACCTTATACATTACAGCTGCTGCAAATGCCATGTTGGAGAAAGGTTGACATGTCCAATGATAAAATGTCCAATGGTAAATTGAAGTAACCCTTTTAAGGCAGAAACAAAAAGATTAGTGTTATATATGGAAACTGCCTAACTGCTCAGTGATACAGGAATAGTGAAGGAAATTAAGGACCTGCCTCAGAGGTTATCTAACCGCTTTATGAGATGACTGAAGTAGTCCATGTAAAAGTCTGGGAACCAACTGTGACTGACTAAAGGAAGCCATTCAATACTTGTGGAATGTGACTTTACTATGTATCAAAAACAAATTTTGTATAGATGAAAATGCCAGAAAAGAAAAAAAATAGTGAAACAATAGTCACTTTTTTGGCCAGGACCAATGAGTGGTTTGTATCTAACTCTTTATAATTCCTAAAGTGCTCTAAGCTCTTAAAATTTGAATTAAGAAACACTTTTCAAATAAATACATCAAATAAACATTCAGCAGCCTCTTCCTCTAAACTCTTCTGGGAACAATCATTCCACGCAGATGTGATGCATTCACTGTGAACTGTCAAAACGTACAATTATACAAATTAATTGTCGCCATCAACATTAATTACTTAAATAACTCACAAATACTTTTCAGATCTCTTCCTCTTGAAATTTGTCATTAGACACTGAGATTTAAAGATATTCGAGGGAAAACGCACATGTGCTTTTCAATTTTATCCTCTTTAAATGATCTGAACATAGACTATCCATTTAGGTACTAGGACATCTGATGCCTGCACTCACTCCTAGCATCATCAAGTCATGATTTAAATAGGAAATCCTGCTGCTAATGTTCAAACTACACACTCTTGTCAAAGGGACTGAAAGTCTTCAGGCTGTGGCTGTGGCTGAAGCTTTTATGGGCCTTGCAAAGCCTTCTTGTTGTGCTATCCTATGTGGTCATTGCTCCTTGGTTTGGCATATATCAGGCACTCAAGTATTTGCTGAGTGAATAAATCAATAAGCATTTGTTTATTCCCATTATCTTCATGCATATTAAAAAGTGCATCCAATTTTTAAGCTATACTTAGAGGTATTTTCTCAGTAGTATGAAATATGAAATTCATCTCAATGCAAAGTTTATTACATGCACACTTACAGTCCCAGCACTTGGGGGATTGCGGGTAGGATCACTATGCATTTGAGACCAACTTAGTTTCCATAATGAGTTCCAGACCATCCAGAGCTTCAAAGAAAGACCATGTCACAAAAACACAAAGCAAGCCTGGCGCCATGGCGCACACCTTTAATCCCAGCAATAGGGAGGCAGAGGTAGGAGGATCACTGTGAATTTGAGGCCAGCCTGATACTACATAGTGGATTCCAGGTCAGCCTGGGCTAGAGTGAAACCCTACTTTGAAAAACCAATAATAATAATAAATACAAATTCAAAAATGACACTAAAAGGTATGAAACTTGGGGAAAAATGGAATTAACATAAGTATTAAACCAGGTGTGGTGGTGCATGCTTTTAACCCCAGGTCTCAGGAGGCAGAGGTAAGAGGATCACTGTGAGTTCGAGGCCAGCCTGAGACTACATAGTGAATTCCAGGTCAGCCTGGACTAGAATGAGACCCTATCTCAAAAAAAAAAAAAAAAAAAAAAAAAAAAAAAAAAAGTATTATCTACTCAAGTAGAATCATTGATAATAATTAAGAAAAATTTAATTGTTTTACTAATTATGTTTCTCAAAAATGAGTTTCCACTATCTTGAGAATTGGGTCATAAAAATAGAAAACTATGTCACTATGACCCATCTGTTTAGGTCATGAATACAAGGTTCCTTGGCACTTTGTGTTGGTGGCAATGACTTTTACAGCTTTAAAGAAAAGTAACATATATTTTCCAATTTATTCCCCTATAGTAATTTTTAAAATAAACCTGTGGAATTGTGCAGCCAATACCATAATCTAAAACTAGAATATTTTCATTATTCATAAAAATAATATCTGGGCCTGATTTGTACTGAATTTCTTCTCCCTTACCAGGACCAAGAAACCACTGCTCTGCTCTCTGGTCTTTAAATCTCTTTCCTACTGTCAGTCCATACAAGTGGAACAACACAGGGTTCTGTATCAGTCTTCTACTCAGTCCAATGTTGGGGTTATCGTGTTGTAGGACATAGTATCTCACTCCTTTCAGAGGATAAGTAACCCCGTGAACATTTTGTTTATCTGGTCACTTGTTGGTGGAAATTTGGATTGTTTCCACTGTTTCCCCATCTTATTAATATTTCTACTAGGGGCTGGAGAGATGGCTTAGCAGTTAAGGCATTTGCCTGCAAAGCCAAAGGATCCCCATTCGACTCTCCAGGATCCACATAAGCCAGAAGCACAAGGTGGCACATGCATCTGGAGTTCGTTTGCCATGACTGGAGGCCCTGGCACACCCATTCTCAATCTCTCTCTCTCTCTGCCTCTTTCTCTCTCAAATAAATAAATAAATAAACTATATTTTTAAAATATTGCTACCAGGAACACTTGCATACAAGTATTCAGATGCATATGTTTCCGTTTATTTTGAGTAGAGGAATGAAGTGGACATGCTAAATGATGGAATTAATTATGACCATCTATTTAAGAAACTATGAGACTTTCCAAACTAGTTCCCCATGGGTTCTATGTCTTCCACATCCTAACCAATACCCTCCCATCACAGCCATTCTGATGGGTGCCTGTGGTACCTCTGCGGCTTCAGTTCGCCATGCTCTGTTAACTAACGTTATGTTCAACAATGCATATATATTCCTTGGCTAAATGTCGGTGCAAGTCTTTTGACCATTTTCTTTTGGATTGTCTTCTTTTTCTTGACTTCTAAGAATCCTTCATAGGTTCTGCATTTGAGTCCTTTATCACATGGACTATGTGAAAAATTTTCTCCCACTCTGTGTAGTTCAACCCCACTCCCTCCCACCCCCCCGCCGCCCACAGTTTCCCCTCTCAATACTGGGAATTTAAACTAGAGTTTCACACATGCTAGGCAAATACTATAATTATAAGCTATATCCCCAGACCTGATTTTGCCTTTTATTTTGAGACAGAATCTAAGTTGCCCGGGCTGGACTGAAACCTATAATCCTCCTGCCTCATGCTGACTAGGTGCCTCATGCCTGCAGGACAACCCTGGCTTTCACATCTTTTTTAAAAAATTATTTTATTTATTTTTGGAGAGAGACAGACAGGGAGGGAGAGGGAGACAGATAGAGATGGGCGCGCCAGCAGTCTCTCAGCTGCTGTGAACGAAATCCAGATGTGTGCGCCCCCTTGTGGGCACGTGTGGCATTGCGCCCTTGTGTCACTTTGCATCTGGTTAAATGTGGGACCTGGAGATTGGAACCGGGTTCTTAAGCTCAGCAGGCAGGCACCTTAACTGCTAAGCCATCTCTCCAGCCCTTTCACATCTTTTTAATGCCATATTCTGAAGTACAAACATGTAAAATCTGACGAAGCCTTATTTATCATCTTTTATTTTTGTAGCTCAAGCATTTAGTCTCGTATCTTAAAAATGCTTTGCACTGGGTATGGTGGTGGCACATGCCTTTAATCCCAGCACTCAGGTGGCTGATGTAGGAGGATCACTGTGAGTTCAGGGCCATCTGAGACTACATAGTGAATTCCAGTGACCCTACCTTGAAAAACCAAATAATAATAAATAAATAAATAAATAAATAAATAAATAAATAAATAAAAAAGTTTTGCTATCACAAGGACACAAAGAATGTTTATATGTTGCTACATTTTGGTTCATTAGTACTTTGCTAAGAATTTTTTGAGTATGTGTTAGTAGTTTCTTTCCCTGAGCTACCTTTGTGTGACTTTGGTATCAGAAAAATACTGTAGAATGGTTGAGAAGTGTTCCTTCTTTCTCCGTTTCCTCAGATACTTTTATTTTGGCATTACTCTATATTTAAGCATTGGATAACACTCACTAAGTGAAGCCATCTGTGTGTGAACCTTCCTTTGTGGGAAGATTTTTAGTGACTGATTCAATATCTGAGCTGCTTAGAAATCTGTGTTTCATCTACACTGTTTAACTTTTTGGCATAGCATCATTTATAATATTCTCTCATAATTATTTCACATTTCTGTAGAGTCAGTAATGATATCTGATCTTTCATCTTCTCTCAGTAGTTTGTGTCTTTTTATTTTCTTTGCGATTCTTTGCGATAAGGAAGTTTTAAATTTCGTTTGCCTTGTCAAGGCAGCAGACGTTGGCTTCAGTGATTATTGTTCTGTTTTCCGTTTCACTAATTTCTACAAGAATCATACCCTTGCTTCTTTTTCCCTCGGGTTTGTTTTGTTTTTCTTTTTGAATTTTCTTTATGTAGAGGACTAGGTTACTGATGAGAGACCTCTATTTTATGATAAAGCTGTAATTTCCCCTCTAAAAGTTGCTCTTGCCGGAGCTTATAAAATCTGATGTGTTATATTTCACTGTTAAATAGTTTTGAGTTTCTATTGTTTTGCTTTCACCTATGGCTTGGTAAAAGTCTGTTAATTTGGAAATATGTGATTTTCCCTAATTTTGCTAGAGGTTGTGTGGAGGTGAGATTGATGACCACAGTGGTCACAGAACATATTTAGAATTTTGTGTGTGTTTAATAGTCCTGTGATTTGGCATATTTGGGGAATTTTACATATACATTTTAAAAGAATATTATTATGCAGGAAGCAAGTGTGTATGTCAGTTAAATCACATGGTTATACAACATTGTTCTAAGTCTCCAACTCTGCTTATTGTCTCCGTGGTCGCCCATCCCAGAAAGTCAAAAAAAAAAAAATAAGATGCTAGATCTGCAATAACTTTTATTTTCTTAAATTATCCATTTCACTGTTTTAATGATCTCATCTTATACTTCCTTTAGGACTGTGCATTATATACAACCTACTTTTATACCTTCTTGCTTATACCACCCCTTTCATCGTTATAGAATGCCCTTCTTTTCCTGTAGTAAATTTTCTCATTGCAAAGCCATTCTCTGTGGTACATATTACATGCAGCCTCTAATTTTACACAACCTTTTACTTCAGACATATTCTTTGAAGGTCAGGTGTAAACTGGGTGGGTTTTTTTCTTTTTTTTTTAAATTATTTGCGAAACACAGAGAGAGAGAGGAAGAGGCAGAGAATGGGCGTGCCAGGGCCTTTTCAAATGACAATATCTATTTGTTGACTGGTGTGTTTGGTGCACTCACACTGAGCACAATTATCAGTATGTGTGTTTATGTGTGTAAACTTTTACATTTATTTTCTATATGTCATATGTCTTTTCTAATTCAATATTTTTCATTTAAAGAATAATTTTGTAGCTATACACATATTATACATAATATGTATATTTAGTTATATTTATACATACTATTTATTTATTTCATGTTTATGCATAAAGTGTATATACTAGCTCAATTCTGGCAAAATGTTGAAACTTAGTTCTTTTTATTGTCTTTTGTGGCAATGTATTATTGGTATTATCCCTCCCTATGTTATAAACTCAAGTATGTTGTGGCATTATTATTGTTTCCTGTAGACTTGCCTCTAGAAAAGTTGTAAAAGGTTGGCTGGAGAGATGGCTCAGTTGTTAAGATGCTTGCTTGCAAAGCCTGACAATCTGGGTTTGAGTCCCCCCTAATGTCCACGTAAAGTCAGGAGCACAAAGTGGTACATGCAACTGGAGTTTGCAGTGGCAAGAAACCCTGGCACACCCATTCTTCTCTTCTCTTCTCTTCTCTTCTCTTCTCTTCTCTTCTCTTCTCTTCTCTTCTCTTCTCCGCTCCGCTCCGCTCTGCTCTTCCCTTCTCTTTTTCTGTCTCTCTCTACAAATAAGTAAGGAAATTTTTTTTAAGCTGAAAAAGAGGGATATGAATGCTATATTCCCACATGTCCACTAGTTCTGTCATTCTGATTTTTCTGGTGGATTTGGATTATTGTCTGATTACCTCTTTGCAAATGAAAAGATTTCTTTTAGTTAAGATATTCTGGGGACAAAAGTTAACTCACAACAAAATGAAACTGTCAGTCATGGTTTCCATAAGTCTGACATGAAGAAAAGTGAAGTTAGATATTTAATGGATGTGGGACCCTGCCTGGTACACACGATTCTTGACCAATGGTTAAGAGGCATTGTTCATGGATAACTAGACTGACTTACTTCCCTGTTCCTGCTCTTCTCTCTCTCTCTCCGTGATCCCAGCAGTAGTTTCCATCCTGCATCCACTTTTTGGTTTGGAAGGGTTTTGTTTTCCCCCAAATTGTTCCCACTAATTAGGTTATTTTTCAAGTAACAGTGCTATACAAAGTATGAGTTCAGTGCTGCTGCGAATGTCATTTATCCACTGAACTTCTGCCAGCCCTAGACCACTAGTACATGCCAGGCTTTTTAAGAATATTTATTTATTTATTTATTTATCTATTTATTTAAGAGTGAGTGAGAGAGAGACAGAAAGAAGCAGAAAGAGAGAGAGAAAGAGAGAGAACAGGCATGCTAAGGCTTATAGGCACTGCAGACTAATTCCAGATGCACATACCACCTAGTGCATCTGGCTTTCTATAGGTACTGGGGAATCAAACCTGGGTCCTTAGGCTTTGCAAGCAAATGCATTAAGCGCTGAGCCATCTCTCCAGCCCCATGTTGGGTTTTTTGACTTTGTCTTCCTGAATCCTTTTGCACAGATGCATAGTCCAAGAACTACAGAAGTTGGGGTTCAACCGTAAAACCCCTGAGCACTGGTAACTGACTCCATGCTCTGCTCCTGCAGAGGGAGGTACTCAGGTAACTATACTCTGATTGAGGCTGAGCCTGTCCTCCATTCCTTGATCCATAAAGCTCATTCCTTCATGATGATTCCCTGCCTGTTTCATATTCAGTACATGTATTTTTGCTCATATTTTTCAGTGGTACTCCATCATTTGCCATAATAAAACATAGATAATTCAAATGTAAATCCTAATTATTTGGAAGTATTTGTCTACAGGAGTATCTCCTCCAGAACTGATGCAAACTGCATGGAGTAAACATCTTCTGTGAGCTCTTATGGAGCTCATAACACAGTGCACATGCCCCTATAGTGATGATTTGATTTTCTGTGTGGTGACCACATGTGCCGGGTATTATAGTCCAACTGCTTTGTGTGTACGATCTCATTTAAACTTAGGAAGGGCTGGAGAGATGGCTCAGTGGTTAATGAGGTAGGGTCTCGCTGTAGCCCAGGCTTGGGAATCAAACCCTGGTCATTAAGCTTTACAGGCAAGTGCCTTAACCACTGAGCCATATCTTCAGCCCCAAGAGTGTTCACATTTTAAAGGTGATTTCACCCCACCTGATAGAACTGATACTTCAAATTTTATATGGTTATCTGTGAGTAGTTCTTAGCCAAACTCAGGAAAAAAAAATGTCACTTCAGTTGTTATTTCGTACATTTCATATGATCATTAAAATGAACAGATATAAATGAAATTAACTGAAGAAAATATAAACCCACTTATATTGTTTCCATCAAATGTTAAGTAGCCTATGTGCACTCAAGAAAGCTTCAAAGATATAGCACAGTAGTCAGAGTAGCCGTGGATATGTGCTGCAGAATAATGAAACCCTAAATCATCGAAAAGCAGAGGTGGAAGAATGAACACTGACCATCATATGTGGAAATCCAGCAGTTAAAAATAGGAGTTTGCTAAACAATGCAAGAGACATGGCAAGAGGCTCAATAGCGCTTTCCTCGTGAAGAACATGTGGCTTTCCCATACATCACTTGATCAAAACCAGATGGGGAGGAGCTGGCTGCCAGAAGGAAAGGAAAGATCTACAGCATGTTGTAATGATGAGCTTCAGGCAAACAAAGGACCTCAAAACACAAAAGCAGTTTCTCCCTGAGTGGCGCAAACTGGGGATAAAATGCTTTCTTCTCAGAAATATTTCTTGCCCCTAGAATGGGTGTTTATTTTTCAACCCAGAACCTGTTCCCCTTTCTGGAAATCCTGTCACCAGACCTTGGGAAGGACCATGGGACTCACACACTGAGCCAGACCCCCTAGCCAGCTCACTTCAGAAATGAGTATGTCATCCAAACTTGTTCAGTTTGAACCCTGGGGTTTGTACTGAAACTGAACTCTGCAGCTTAGCACAGATGGCTGTGGGTCTAAAGCTGCTGATCACCCTACTGACACCACATGAAGATAAAATGAAACCACGGAGCAGGAGGGAGAGCAGGCTGAAGAGATCC
Organism: Orientallactaga sibirica; assembly: GCA_036365145.1. Lineage (NCBI taxonomy): Eukaryota > Metazoa > Chordata > Mammalia > Rodentia > Dipodidae > Orientallactaga > Orientallactaga sibirica. Next base: position 6,209,570 of record JAEOAD010000048.1, read on the forward strand.
ACAGGGGTCCTGAAGATAACAATTCAGCTCCTTGATCAAACTGTTCCAGAAGCAGATGCTCCTTTGCAATTCTGAGTCATGTGGCTCAAGAAACTCCCCACTTCTGGCACTACTGTTTGGGTTTCATTTTCTTTCCTGATAATTAGAAAAGTTCATAATAATCAGAATCCAGTCTTAAGGATACTATTGAATAAACTCTAACCAGAGATACTACAGTGCAAAACAAGCTTTCCTAATAAGAACTCTGTAAAGTGCTCCTATTAGTCTCATTTTGCAAATGAGATTAAATGGGGTCCTTGATATTATACAACTGGCAGCAGTACTCAGAGCTTCTGAACTAAAATTCCAAACTTCCTCCACTTGTGCTTTTCAACCCCAAGTAAAGGACCATGAAGTTCTCAGTGACACACTGGATGGGACAAAAGCCATGATAAATGCCATCCACCTTCCTTGAGCTTTAGTTGTGATCAAACACACAAGGGAAAGGGTATAACATACACACTGTCAATGATTAATAATTCTGTATAATACTGTTGACTCTATGATTTAAATGTTTGAGTCCCTCCAAAATTCGTATGTTGAAACCTAACCCTCTATGTGCTGGGCAGTAAGAAGGAACGTTTGTGTATCTTTGAATTAAGTTGATTATTTTATTTTACTATTATACAGAATGGTACTGAGGTGCCTAGGAATAACTGTATGACTAAACAAGCCTATGCCACTTTTGAATAAAGGATAGAAGCCTATAAAAGTACACAGGGTTCCAAATGAGCCAAAATTTCTATTATCGCTTACATTCTATTGAAATAGATGGTCCAGAAAATTCAGGTCACTGGTAATTGTCCTGAGACATGTTCAAAATGGTTCAGCAGTACATTTCAAGCAGCTCTACTTAGTGCTATTACACAACTATTCATGATTGTCTCTTATAATCTTTTGCATTTCTGCAGAAACAGAAACAGTCCCCTTTATTTCTGATTCTATCTGTTCGAATCACCTCTGTGAAAATAAATACTCTTGGCCATAGATTTTTGTTCTCGTTCTCTATTTTTGTCAGGAATGTAATCTTGAGGGATGGCAGGTTGAATAAACGATGGAGGATGTTGGAAGATAAACCAGTGAATATGCTACCTTAGTAGGCAAAAGGAACAGCACAGGTGCAATTGAATTAAACATCTTGAGATTAGGAGATTTTCTTGGGTTACCTGAGGGGCTGATGTCGTCATGAGGTTTTCTATAAGAGTCAGTATGAGGGAATGTGACAACAGAAGTAGCGGTCAAGTAATGTGAGCCCACACTGCAAGGCATTCCGCAGCCTCTAGAAGCCGACAGGGGCTGGGAAACATTCTCCCCTAGAGAGCCAGAAACACAGCTCTGCCAACTTGTTCTAGCCTTCTGGACCCCAGTTCCATAAAATGATAAGTTCGAGTTGCCTTAAGGCACCTGATTTGTAGTGAGTTATTATATAAAATAATTGTTGTAGGAAACTACTGCAGAAAGCCTGTGTTTTCTTAGTGTGATGCTTTATAAAGACATAAACGATCAACAGTGACATGCTGGGAGAAGCAAGGTTCTGCACTGTGTGGCATTCCTGGGAGCCAGACCCCCAGTAGACCTGATCTCCACCATGCAATTCAGTTTTTACCAGACCATAATTTCCCAGTCAGTATTCAAAACTCCATTTCATGTTGATGACAGAAACTTTCAATCATCAGAAAGTACAACTAACTGTTGGACCTACATTTTGTTGTTGTTGTTGTTTTGCTTTTCAAGGTAGGGTCTCACTCTAGCCCAGGGTGACCTGGAATTCACTCTGTAGTCTCAGGGTGGCCTTGAACTCATGACGATCCTCCTACCTCTGCCTCCCGAGTGCTGGGATTAAAGGCATGTGCCACCACACCCAGCTGGACCTACATTTATAATCATTTATAATCGCTTCAAAAAAAAGTCACCTAGAGCCAGGATAGTGGTGCACGCCTTTAATCCCAGCACTCGGGAGGCAGAGGTAGGAGGATCGCCATGAGTTACCTGAAAAACCAGTGAAAAAGTCAGCCCTCAAAAAAACCACAAAAAGCTAGGAGCTAGAGAGCTGGCTCAGTGGATAAGTGCACTTCCTGTCAAGCATGAGTGCCAGAGGGAGCCTGGGCCACCCGAAGTTCAAATCTCTAGATCCCATTTAAACAGATGGATATGGCCACGTGCACTTATAACCCCAGTCTCCCAACTGGGAGCAGAGACCAAGAAATTGCCTGGGCTCCAAGAAAACAGCAGGCCATCGTATCAGTCAGAGACTCTGGCTCAAAATGAGACCAAGAAATTGGCACACGCCTTTAATCCCAGCTCCAGGAGGAAACAAGAGCAGGCCACCCTGAGACTACATAGTGAATTCCAGGTCAGCCTGGGCCAGAGTGAGACCGTACCTCGAAAAACCAAAAAAAATGAGAACAAGCTGAAGAGCAATGGAGGACACCCCATGTCCCACTCTGGCCATCAGAGGTGAGCAACCCCACTCCACACGAATGCGCAGGGCACTGCAAGGCCACAGACATCTGCATATGCCACACAGCCACAGAACCCATCCACATGAGCGAAAAGAGAAAACCATCTAGAACCCTGAAATATGTCCAGTAAAATATGAGCAACACTCTATATGTGAGACTGTAGGAGGAATTAAAAGAAATTCAACAGAGTAGTAAATGCTACTTATAGTTTACAATAATAATATCTATAACTATGTCTTTTATCCTAAACTGATGTAAAGTAACTTAGCAAAAGATCAAGGAAAAACAAGACAATTTTAGCACGGAGGGTAAAAAACTGTAGGAGGAGTTAGCTGGGAACCAAACATGCAAACATCTCATTGGAAAGGACATAAGCCCAGGCGCAGCTCCACACATGCATGGACTCACGATGGATGGGATTGTGACATTGAAGAGACTGCCTTCCTAATGAAAGGTGTTATAACAAACAATCATGCACCATGACTTTCCTTGTGCCAGATGCATAAATCAAAGTAAAATATTTATGTATTGAATGAAAGAAATTAATTCTTTAGTAAATAATCTAGAATAATATCTTCAAGACCTTTAACTAGAAAAAAAAGGTTTATTCCTAAAAACAATTAATTATATTTTAAAAGTTGAGAGATCAGGCTGCATTGTAGCCTGGGGACGGATCTGATTCCTAGCGCAAAGGTATTCAGTGTCCTTGAGCTCTGCCTGGGTGCCCTGCTGTTGGGCTGTTGCTTTTGTGCTTGCTTGTGGTGTTGGCTGGATGGTTGCACCTCTCTGCTTGTATCTATGAAAGGGGGCCAGCTTCTTCCACCATCAATGGAACTTCCCCTAGACCTGCAAGCTTCAAAGAAATCCCTTCCTCCCATAAACTGTGTCTGCTTTGAAAGTTCGTCCCAGCAGCGTGAAGCTGACCATGACACATAGGTTTCAGGTGTATTCTTGCAGCCCACACGACATAAATAATGTCATCCCTATATCCCTAATTATACCCAGATAACTGGATCAAACACTACCCTAAATATCCTAATGTCTTTTTAATTATTTTATTTATTTGTTTGTTTGTTTGTTTGTTTGCTTGTTTGTTTGATTTATTTGAGAGCGCAAGAGAGGGAAAGAGGCAGATATGGGAAGAGAGAGAGAGAATGGGCACACCAGGGCCTCCAGCCACTGCAAACGAATTCCAGATACATGCGCCCACCTTGTGCAGATGGCTTACGTGTGTCTTGGGGAATCGAACTTGGGTCCTTTGGTTTTGCAGGCAACCACATTAACCGCTAAACCATCTCTCCAGCCCCCAATTCTTTTTTAAATATCTTGTTTATTTGTAATCAGAGAGAGATAAAAAAAAGAAAGAGGATGGACATGCCATGGCCTCCAGCCACTGCAAATGAACTCCAGGTCCATGAGCCACTTTATGTTTCTGGCTTATATTGGCCTGGGGAACCCAACCCAGGACTTAGGCTATGCAGGCAAGTGCCTTCACTGCTAAGCCATCTCTCCAGCCCCCTAATGTCTTTTTTAACCCACAGTAAAGTAGCAGAGTTACTAGAAATCTGCTTCCACAGAATGGCTCCCAGAACTATATCACAAAACTGCCCTCCTAACAGGGCTGCTACTACTTCTGTGGGCAGTCAATCCATTCCAAAAAAAAAATTTTTTTTTTACTGACTTCTTCCTTCCAAATTCTCTCAGGCCTCTGAATTATAGGCTATTATCTCCCCACATTTATGGAGCCAAGAGAGCTTTACTTGAAATGCCACACACTGAAGTAAAATTTTTAGCAAAAGAACTAAATTTTGAATCTCGGGAAATTGACTTGCAGTTTCTGTTCAGATGTGTAAGATGCTTGAAAATTGTCAGTGTGCTCTAACAGTAAGTAAATAAAAAGCTGAACAAACTGAAAAACAAGACAGAACAAAGGGCTATCCCCATCCCTCCACTGGGAAAATAAAGGAACACAGAGAATCACAACTTGCCAAAGCAGCAGGGCACAATGCCAGCCAGGGCAAGAAAATGAAAAGCATAACTGACAAATTGCTGAGGCTTGGTGCAGACAGGTCTGAGAGTGGAGAGCTGCAGGAATCTCAATGATAGGGAGGCCCCCACACTCCGTGAGCTTTACCTCCAGGAGCTCCAGCTGGTTCTCACAGTGAGCATGAGAAAGGTTCATTCGTGCTTCCAGCACCGGGAGGGGAAAGAAGTCATTCTGAGATACACCAGAGTATCCTGTTCTTGGGAGGGTCTGCCCTCGAGTCAAAGTATTAAGTTAAGAGACCTGCCAGAATCTAAACTGACCCGGACTGACCAGGGGAAGAGAAATACCAACTTCAGCCCAGGGTAGCAGATCCTGTCCCACCCAAGGTGGACAAGAAGACTGAGCAGCTCTTGCAAGCGTCAGGCCTGAGGTCACTGAGAAGCTGAGACCTCCTCACAGGGCCATAGAATGCTTCTCCCCCCCCACCCTACCCCTCACCACCATCTTTCTCAGTGCCTGTTCACACATCACTACTTTACACCAAGTACACCATGTCCTCTGTCAAGGAAAACAAAATTCACAGGATATAATAAAAGCTAAAATAGAAATTTTGAAAAGACAAGAACTCAAAAGCACCATCAACCAAACAGATGCAATAACCTCTGTAAGACGACTTCATCTAACAGCATGCACACATTGTTCTCAAGCTCACATTGAACATCCACCGAAGTACACCATGTCCTGGGTCATAAAAAAAATGTTAAAAATGAAAGAATACAAAGCATGCACTGTCTACTCTCAGACCACAGTGGAATGAAGCTAAAAATCAATAACAGAAAGATAGTTTGTTAAGCTCCAAAAGGGTACTGTACACTAAATTATATATTTCTAAACAGTACATGACTCAAAAAGAGCAGCTTACCTAAATTTGTGGGGGGAAATCTGCAGTAAAAGCAGAGGCTGGAGGGAAATGAATATCATTGGATGTACAAAAGAAATAAAAGATTAAATCGAAGTTTTAGGCTGGAGAGATAGCTTAGTGGTCAAAGGCACTTGCTTGCAAAGTCTGATGGCCCAAGTTCAACTCCTCAGTATGCACATAAATCCAGACACAGAAAGTGGCACATGCATTTGGAATTTGTTTGCAGCAGCACGAGACCCTGGTGCACAAATATTCATATTCATCCTCCCTCTTTCTCTTTCTCTCTTTCTTTCTCTCACATACACACAAACAAAATATTTTTCCAAGTAAATAAAAATAAAAAGCAAAGTTCCTACTAACAGGGAAAAGAAAATTTAAGTATAAAATGTAGAAATTAAAAGAAATAACAAAAGTTAGGGTAGAAATCGGTAGAAACTAACATGGATATTGATGGAAGCTTTATGCATAATTGACAAAACTTAGAAATAACCAAAATGTCCTTCAGTAGTTGAATGGATAAATAAACAAACTGTGGTTTCCAGACCATAAAATATTATTCTGTACTAGAGAAATAACCTACCAAGCCATGAAAAAGCATGAGGACATTGAATGCATATTACTAACTGGAAAAATAAAGAAAATGCTACATGGTACATGATTCCGACTCTAAGATATTCTGAAAAGGACAAAACTATAGAGACCATATATAAGTTAGTAGTTTCCAGGGGTTATGAGGGAAGGAGGATAAATAGTGGAATCTCAAGATTTCTAAGCAGTAACTCCGCTCGACATGACACACACTGTTATAGATCTGTCCAAATTTATAGAATGAGCTTGGCTGTAAACTATGGACTTTGGGTGGCAATGACACATTGGTATAGAATCACTAGTCACAACTGGTGTACCACTCTGGTGAGGGAGGCTGTTGATGGAGGAGGCTTGTGCACATATATAAGGTGGCAGGAGACATGAGAAATCCCTTTACTTTCACCTTTTCTATTTACCTGACACTATTCTGAAAATATTCTTTTAATGGATATTTTTAAAATAAAATCTATTAATCAATAAAACGATGTAAGTGTGATGAGCTTTTAAAAAGCAATAGCTAGATACTAGCTATAACATTTGCTTGGTAGTCAAATATTCTACATAGAAATAGGCAGGGGCTGGAGAGATGGCTTAATGGTTAAGCGCTTGCCTGCGAAGCCTAAGCTCAACTCCCAGTACCCACGTAAGCCAAATGGACAAGGTGGCGCCTGCCTCCTAAGCCTAAGAACGCCGGTTCCAATCTCCAGGTCCCACGTCTAGCCAGATGCAAAGTGACGCAAGGGCGCAATGCCACACTTGCCCACATGGGGGCGCTCACATCTGGATTTCGTTCACAGCAGCTGAGAGACTCCTGGCGTGCCAATTCTCCCTGTCTCCCTCTCCCTCTCTGTCTGTCTCTCTCTGTGTTTCTCTCCAAAAAAAAAAAAAAAAAGTAATTGGTCAAAAATATAGGTTTTTTTCTTCTCTACAGAATAAGGAATTAGCACACAATAACAATACTAATTAACCAAAAAAGTGCTAGTTCTCCTAAAATTAAGAATCTTAGGAAAATTAAAAACATTTCCCTCATTTTTTCCATTCTCATATCACCCCTGAAATACATGTATAATGATTAGAGTTAATAACACACACACACAAAAAAATCCTGACTATAGAATTCAAGATTAAATTCATCCTGTTTCTGAATGTTCCTGCTGTAAAATCCAAAGCCTTGCTATAACACATTCATGTAGGTTTTGGTTTATTGTAAATAAATATCAGTTGGATCTTCTGCCATGTGAATTTTTTAATCACATGGCTTAGATCCAAACATTTTTACCCTTTCAGAGTGAGCATGATTTCTAAATGCTGTGTACCCTGATAAAAACATATGAATGATCAGACATCAGTGCCATGAGTAACCAAGTTATACTGAAGGGAAAAAAAGAAAATAATTTGGTAGAAAAGGCTTCCCCAGTCTTCTCTGATTTAAAACAATAGATCTGCTTGGTCTGAAAGTCCATGCTGAGAAATTCACAATTTGAAAATTCCTTCCACCAATAGAATATTAGGAGAGGGCTGGAGAGGTCTTGGGGGTTAAGGTACTTGCCTGCAAAGCTAAAGGGCCCCAGTTCAGTTCCCCAAGTCCCACTTAAGCCAGATGCACAAGGCGAGTCCATGCATTTGCAGTTTGTTTGCAGCAGCTAGATGTCCTGGCAAGCCCATTCTCTCTTTCTCTCTCTCTCTCTCTCTCTCTCTCTCTCTCTCTCTCTCTCTCTCTTCTCTCTCTCTCTCAAATAAATAAAGCATTTAGAATATTAGGAGATACAGAAGATAAATTTCTTAAGCTCAGCATTCATTTGCCACTGTCTTCTAACTTTTGACTCCTCTATCGTTGAGAAATGTAAATAATATATAGACATATTATATATAGCTATATATTAATATGTGGGTTGGAGCACTTTCATGTGCAATTACACTTTTAATACTGAGTGGTTAATTTCTATATGAAACCAATAAGGAAGAGGTGACTAATTCTTGTTTAATATACTTCACCACAACTCAACTCCTTCATCTATGCAAAGCCCACCCTCTGGATGGAGGTCCAAAGCATCAGAGCTCATACTGTAGATACTTAGTAAAATGCACCTTCAATACTTGCTAGCTAAACACCTAATTATTTCAAGATCAGTCACTTCTCTTGACTTGATATGCTATCCTTTTATACTGGTTTCCCTGTTTCCTTCCCATTTTCTCCTACATAGACTTTCCATACAGAGAACTGAATCAGTCATTTGTCTACTTGGCTTAGGCTTAGGCTCCATGCCTGGGCCCTAAGTACAGCCTGCTGGACCATGAGCATGTCTTCAGGAGTTCCTGTTCCCCCACCACATCCAGTTCCTGTGTCTCTGTCCTCCAACTCAAATCTCATTGCTAGTTTTCTGTCTCCTTGGAGAAAATACAAGGTACAAGGAGGTGAGAGTTGTCTGCGACGAGTCAAAAATAGCATTGATTTAATAATAATGAAAAATGGATACTGAAGCTAAGCAGTGGGCTTCAGCTCTAACAGTGACATTGTGACAGAAAACAGAACACGCATGGAGAGCAAAGGCTACATGGAATGGAGGACACACATTCGCTCGCTCACAAGAGGCTACTGCTTTGCCAGAGGAAAACTGCAGTGTTCCTTCCCAGAAAAGGCTCAGAGGTTTTTAGCCTATAGCATTATGTATCCTAAATCTTTGTAAAGAGATGATTCAAAACTGAAGACTTCTGGGCTAGAGGGATGGTTTAGTGGTTAAGGTACTTGCCTGCAAAGACAAAGAACCCATGTTTGATTCACCAGAACCCATGTAAGCCAGATGCACAAAGTGGCACATGCATCCATATTTTTTTTGCAGTGACTGTAGGCCTGGTGCACCCATTCTCTTTCTCTCTCTGTCTCTCAAAAAAAAAAAAAAAAAAACTGAAGACTTCATACTACAGTTTAAGTAATTACAGAATGAAGGACATAAAGGAGACCTGAACCCTGGTTCTAATCCATGCTCAGTCTTTTTAAAAATATTTTTTATTTATTTGCAAGCAGAGAGATAGAGTGAAGAGACATACAGAGAAAGCGAGAGAAACACAGAGGGGAAGGGAGGGAGAGAATGAGCGCACCAGGGTCTCCAGCTGCTGCAAACGAACTCCAGACACATGTTCTACTTTGTGCATCTGGCTTTACATGGGTACTGGAGAAGTGAGGCCAGGTTATTAAGTTTCCATTCAAGCACCGTAACCACTGAGCCATCTGTGCAGCCCCAGGCTCACTCTTATATTTGCTTAGTTACAGCATGAAATCTTTATGCTTCTCATTGAAAAGAAAACCAGAAATGGCATTAGTTTCTACCTTGTGTCCTTGTCAATATTAAATTACTAAATGCATAGATATGGCTATAAATAACTTACAGCATATAGAAAGTATTCAATAATTTGAGTCATAATTAATATTTTTCTCATGACAGCACTGGAATGGGTATTCAAAATTCAGAAGATACTAGATTCAAGTTGAGAGAAACCTGTACAGAATTACATATTCATAGATATCAACTTTCTACTTGGGGCTTACCAGAAGCAAGTGTTCCGCCAGGGATGGTGTGCAGTCAGGGATGGTGACACCTATCTGTAATCCCAGTACTCAGGACACTGAGGCAGTAGTCTCCACGTCAGAGGCCAACCTAGTCTACTTAGGAAATCCCAGGCCAGGATATGCCACTCACTGAGACCCTGTCTTAAAATAAAACAAAGGTAAAAAGAAGCAAATTTTCACATAAAAAAATTCCAAATAATACTGTATAGATTATATGCTTTTGCTTATACACACACTTGCAAGACTTGTAAAACTGAGGGATCCATTTTTAATTCAAGAGAAACTTTCATGGATTTATTTTTAATTTTTTCATTGTTTGTTTTGGTGCAGAAAGTGAATTTCTCAGAAAGAATTTCTTGGCCAAGTAAATATGCCTCCATGACACATGAGTGATAAATGAATTTCATACGGTGGAAGATTTTCTTTCCAAAAGCAAGTTATCGACTGCTTAAATCAATCCCCACAGGGAAGAAGAAGCACGGAGCACAGAGTCAAGTTCACTGAAGCCTCTTGCTTCAGTCATTTAATTGCTCTGCACTGGGGCCTGGCCTGGTTGCAGGAAAGTTTGATGAGTGGAATTTGCTGCAAAGCTGAGAAGAGTAAACTCCTTTCAGACTCATGCTATACAGCGTGATTTTCTGGCGGGAAATGAGCAGGAGAGCTTTGCAGTAACATATACGGAATGCAAAGAAAGGTTATACAAAAAAGATTCTCCAAAGGGAACAAAAAAGAGTGAGCTGAGGCCCTCCATCCAGTAAATTTTGCTTTATTTTAAACCCACATGTTACCTATTATTTATTGGTCATTCTTCAGGGTCTAGTAAGAGAGGCAAAAAAAAAAAGTGAATGCATTAAATATTGAGATTTGAGGAAACATTCTCAGCCCATACTGTATAACCCCCAAACACAAGCTGCCTGTCATACATTTGGATTTTAGGCCAACTTTTAGTTTCCCCTGCATCCACTTGGGAAAACACAAAAATTTTTTTAAGACTGAAGATATAGACTGACATAAATCCTTTAGTCTTAGAACTGAAATGTAAGTGGGAAGACCTAAGAGGAGCTTAGTTTTTAATTACTAAAAGTGAACATGAAATCTTGACTTCTGTTTGTGTACATTTACTATATGAGTCCTTATCATGACAAAATGCCTCTCTGGCTTTCTAAATATCTCCTTCTTCCTCAAAGTTAAATGGCAGATAACTACTCCTTAAACATGGCTCAAGTATCTCAAGGAAACGAAAGAGTACTTTTTAAAGAAATATTTATTTGAGAGAGAGAGAGGAAAGGAGAAAGAGAGAAAGAGGTAGGTAGAGAATGGGCATGCCAGGGCCTCCAGCCACTGCAAACGAACTCCAGATGCATGCACGACCTTGTGTATCTGGCTTATGTGGGTACTGGGGGAATTGAACCTGAGTCATTAGGCTTCACAGGCAGGTGCCTTAACCACTAAGCTATCTCTCCAGCCCCCAAAGGGGACTTTTGAGGGAAAGAATTCCACCATAAAGTCTGAGGAAGTACCCAGGAGGATTGGATTTGAAACTATTACCATACAGCCATAGATTGCACTTCGTGTATACAGAACTGGCATAGTATGGAAGTCCAGGGTTGGAACGGGGTCTTAGGCAATCTAACCAATGTAGCCCATCGAAGAGACATCATTATTCTCCTGCCATAGCCTTAATTTTCACCCAGTGCAAGTCAAAGCACAGAGAGCCTCAGAGAATAACAGGCATTGTGCCTTTTCCCCTAGTCCCTATTTTGTCCCAAACTCTGGACAAACCAGAATATGGACTTTGAGGAAGAGCTGCTGCACTAGGAAACCAGTGCGGCTGGAGCTGGCATGTGTCCAAACAGTGGTATGGTCGTCTTTGAACTTGATGCTGAGATTGAACATTCAATGCACTCTTGACTGGACTTGTAGTATATTCTTTACAAAAAAGAAATTTCTCAGAGCTGAAAGTTACTCAGAGAGCTCCCAGATCTGTGCCCAAGGGAATGAAGGGAGTGGCAAAGCATTTTTGAAGTTAGCTGGTGGTGGCAGGAATAAAAGAGTTATTTCCTACTGCTGAGTAGAGGCCATTCGCTAACCAAGTTACATCCAGAATAAACTTTCATCCCCTGGTGTAAACTGTTTCTATATTCTCTGGAACCAAAAAGAGGCTAACAAATCAGCTTCAATATTTTCATTTAGTCCATCTATTGCATAGATAAATTCTTGGACAGGTCACATACTGTTAGAACTTTCTCTTCTCTGCCATCAAAAAATTTCAGACCATGACTGAAGGGATGGTTTAACAGTTAAGGTGTTTGCCTGCAAAGCGAAAGGGCCCAGGTTCAATTCCCCAAGACCCATGTAAGCCAGATGCACAAGGTGGGCATATGTTTGGAATTCATTTGCAGTGGCTGGAGACCCTGCTGTGCCTAATATCTCTCTCTCTCTCTCTCTCTCTCTCTTCTTTCTCTCTCTCAAATAAATAAATAAAAATAATTTTTAAAAATTTTCAGGGTCTGGAGAGATAGCTTAGCGGTTAAGGCACCTGCCTGCTAAACCTAAGAACCTGGTTCCAATCTCCAAGTCCCATGTTTAGCCAGATGCAAAGTGACGCAAGGGCGCAATGCCGCACTTGACCACAAAGGGACGCACGCATCTGGATTTCGTTCACAGCAGCTGAGAGACTGCTGTGAGCCATCTCTATCTGTCCTCCTCTCCCTCTCTTTCTGTCTCTCTCTGTGTCTCTCCAAAAGTAAGAAATAAAATATTTTTTAAAATTTTAAAAATTTTCAGACTGTATCTAAAACACTAAAAGGTTATGTGTTGGCCTTTTGAGCATCTATATTACAAAGTGAGGCAGACAATAAATTCCAAATTTAATTTTTAAATGACAGAAAGCAATAAAATTCAAACTACCAGTATTCTTAGTATATGCATTCCTTATTTTTTATTTCTGCTTATTTATTTTGTTTGTTTTTTTAAGAGAGATTGAGTGAGAGAATTGGCATGCCAAGGCCTCCAGCCACTGTAACTCAACTCCAGATGCATGTACCACCTTGTGGGCATGTGCAACCTTGCTATCTTGTGCCACCCTGTGCATCTGGATTAGATGGGATCTGAAAAGTCAAACATAGATCTTAGGCTTTACAGGCAAGCACCTTAATCACTAAGCTATCCTCCAGCCTTCCTTATATTTTAAAAGGCTCATTGAAGGTAGGTTTTGGAATATTTTCTGTAATCATTTAATTTACAATAAAAATATGCTTTTCTGCTCACTATGATTATCCTGAAGAAAATGCAACTTGAACAAACATAGATTTGTTTGTAAAATTTACATATAATAATAATATTCATATATTTTAATAATCTTAAACTGAGTTTTTATTCCTGTCTTCCACAAAAAAGAAACCAAAAGGAAGAACAATTTCCTATGTCAACATTAGACTGTGTTGCCATGTATTGTCAAGGTTTGAAATCTAGAATCTATACACATAAGTTTTCTGTATTTTATTTATTTTTTTTTAATTTGAAAGAGACAGAGATAGACAGAAAATGGGCATGCCACTGTGAATGAACTCCAGACGTATGCGCCCCCTTGTGTGCATGTACAACATTGCGTGCTTGTGTCACTTTTGCATCTGGCTAAATGTGGGACCTGGAGAATCAAACAGGCATTCTTAGGCTTCACAGGCAGGTGCCTTAACCGCTAAGCCATCTCTCTAGTCCCCAGTTTTCTGTATTTTAAATTATTTCATCTTAGAGGCTTTCAAGCTTACCAACTGAATGTACTTTAATGGCTTTCTTTGGATTTCTTCCCTTCATTTTTTTTCTTTTGGTTTTTTTGTTGTTTTTAGTTATTGTTGTATTTTTTATTGTTGTTGTTGTTTTGAGGTAAGGTATTGCCCTAGCCCAGACTGACCTGGAATTCACTATGTAGTCTCAGGCTGGTCTGGAAATCATGGTGATCCACCTACCACTGCCTCCCAGTGCTGGAATTAAAGTTATATGCCACCACGCCCAGCTTTCTTTTCTTTGTTTTTAACATTTTACTTTTCCCTCCAACTTCTTTCCAACATGGCCTCAAGGTACCAGATTAATTTACCAATCGGAAAAGGCAAGAAGCATCTGTCATCATGATTTGTCCCCTTTGGTTAGCACATTGACCTCCTTTCTGACTGCATGTGCTAAGGTCCAGTTACCTGGTGACCGCATGTTCTGAACTAATACCCACAGAGATGTGACTGCTCCTACTTGGTTTGTGTAACATTAGGCTCACATATGCCATTGATAATTATGGGACTTTCCTTTGCCTCCAGTCTGATAATGTCTACACACACTGAGGCCTCTTTACCTCAACCTCATTTCCTCACTAACCAATGATGATCACAGTTTTCCCTTCCTCAGCCTCCACTTATGTCCTTTACATTCTTTCTTGTAGGTAACAATGGGGATTTTTGTCTGAATACAGTGATGGTGATGGTTATGAAAAGGTTTTGTATGTGGCCTGAAGAAACTCTGAGAAAGATATAGAACTAGACTTGAGTCTAAGCCTCCAAGAAAATAATACAAAACGAGGCCACCAAAGGTCCACTCCTGAGTAGAATTAAGTAGGTGTCAGGAGGCCAATGTTCCTACTATAGCAGCGAGGGGGGAAAAAGATGAATTAAAAGAATCATATTGATCGTATTAGAGGGCTATCAAAGTAAAGATGATACGGAGTCCCAAGTCCTAGTCTTTTCTAGGTGAACTGGAGATCTTCAGATGTTTGCATCCTGAGGAAATCTCCAACATCCTTAGGTCTCCACTGCAACAAGTGATATGATGTTATGGAGCCAGGGACCACACTTGGAGGACCATTGCTCAAGGTTTTTATTAGACTAAGTTACCTTGAATCTTTTTTTTTAAAAATTTATTTATTTATTTGTTTGCAAGCAGAGAGAGATAGAAGAGAGACAGACAGAGAGAATGGGCATGCCAGGACTTCCAGCTCCTGCAAACTGATTCCAGATATATGCACCACATCATGCATTTGGCTTTACATGGGTACTGGAGAAACAAACTCAGGTCATTAGGATTTGCAGGCAAGAACCTTATCTGATGAATCGTCTCTCCAGCCCTAGCTTGAATCTTTTAACTTACAGCCAAAATTTACTACATGCAAGATTTTTTTTAAAGAATAAAATTTATTTTAAAAAAATCTTATTTATTCATTTGTGAGACAGAGAGGCAGATAGAAAGAGAATGTGCATGCCAGGGCCTCTAACCACTGCAAAAAAACTCCAGAGCATGTGCCACCTTGTGCATCTGGCTTTATGGGGGTACTGGGGAATGGAACCTGGGTCCTTTGGCTTGGCCAGCAAGCACCTTAATCACTAAGCCATCTCTCCAGCCCATGAATAAAGTTTATTTTAAACAGGGAAAGATAACAAGCTCCTCACAGAGAAGGGAGTTGAAGAACTGGAAAACCCCACAAGTTCTGTTATTGAAAAGGGAAAGTCTGCACGTCCAGAGTGTGTGATTGGTTGGCTTGAGTGAAAGTGAGAGGTACCTATTGGTTTATGGTACATCCAGTACAGTGCAGGCCTCAGGAAGCTATCAAGCCTGCCCACCAAGGCAGGACAGCAGTGAGAAAATTCCTCCAAGCCAAGAAGGAGACATCATCTTGTCTTACCAAGGGCTTTTTTCCTAATCTACCTAACCTAAAAAACTGCCTCCTGCAGTGTTTCAATCTCCCCTCTAGGAGTAGACCTAATCAGTAATGGGGATCAAGTCAAGCCAAAGCCCCTGGGACAGGAGTTCTTTTCCTGCTGGTCCCTCAGCATGAGCAGCGGGTAGTCAGATAAGAGTTCATTCTGGCCACCCTCATTGCAGTGTTGGCTGGTTTTCTCTTTTAGGTGTTCAGGTGACAGTATTACACCCTTGCTCAAGCTGGTGTGCTAAGTATGTTTTCAGACCTGGTTTTCTGATATGATTTTAATTATGCCCATGCACTCACATGGTCCAAATTTATTTTGATAAGTTTGTAAGGCAGTACCCTTTTACTTTTAGGAATAAGTCATTTGTTTATGTTGCCATGAAGCTAGAGCCACCCTCACTCTGCATTAACATTCAAAACAGAGTCAAAGGTATTTGTAAAATGAAGTCTCTTTTGACAAGGCACGGTTTGAGAAAACACTGGTATATATAAGGTAGAGTAACTTAGTATATGGGTAACCTGGTCTGAACACCAAATTTTAGAAGTACCTGAAATTCTCTAATATGTTCTAATATTGAGAATATGAGGGATGATATTATTGTTATAATTTTTAGTAGCTTTACTTAACTTTGGAGTTTCCTCTCCTTTAACTTACATGTATATGTTTGCCTGATTTTTCTGCTGAGTCATTGTTTTCTTTGTCTTCTTGGTTTGTAGAAATAATCCAGACAGCAATTATATTTTTTTGCTTGTATAACAAATGCCTTTTCCTAATCAAAACAAATGAATTGTGCCACAGACCTAGATGGATAAGGACACTTTACCTTCAATTCCAAGCAATGAATGCTATAATTTTCATCACTGCTACTTCTCTTTCTGGTCCACAATTTTATTACACTTGCTAATGCTGTCAGCCTTCAGGTCCATTCTACGTCTGACATTTGACATTACTAGCAAATACACTGTCACTGTGATGGGAAAGAGTTCTCCATCACTTCTGTTGTGACTCTGTCTCCTCAAGGTCTTCCACTGGTAGTGTGACAGCAGCAGTAAAGAATAGTGAGAACCTAGCACTTCAGCTCTTATAACAGAAATGCTGAAAGAGGAGCCCGGCTGGCTCAGTGGCTAAACACTCTTGTTTGCAAAGCATGCCAGTGTCTTCAAAAAGGACCCAAGCTCAGTTCTCCAGTACCCACATAAAGCCAGATGCACAAGGTGACATGTGCACCTGGAGTTCTTCTGTAATTGCTAGAGGCCCTGGTGTGCCCATTCTCTCTCACTCTTTACCTCTCTCTCTCTTTCTCTCTCTCAAATGAATAAATAAAATGAGCCAAAAATAGAATATAATACATATAATATAAAAAAGAAAAGATAGACAACTGCCTATCACAAGACAAGCCACCTCTATCACATCTGCTAGGGCCCAGGAAACAATACAAAAGAAGAAGCAATTGAAATATGAGTACTGCTCCCAGTGCTAGCCTGACAACCAACTTCAGACAGATGGTGATAGACAATAAAGACACTCAAAATTCATCAATGCAGGGCTGGAGAGATGGCTTAGTGGTTGAGACATTTGCCTGCAAAGCCAAAGGACCCAGGTTTGATTCTCCAAGACCCACGTAAGCCAGATGCACAAGAAAAACATACGTCTGGAGTTCATTTGCAGTGGCTGGAGGCCCTGGCATGCCCATTTCCTCTCTCGCTCTCTATCTGTCTCTCTTCTCTCTCTCTCTCTCTCTTTCTCTCTCTCCTTATAAATAAATAAATAAATAAATAAATAAATAAATGCATTTAAAAAACTCATCACTGCAGAAATGTAGAGGTTGCAGAGAGCTTAACACTTATAGACTTATAACACACCTTCCAAGGCTCAGGGAACATTGAGGAAGTGTGGGTAGACAGATTTTAAGAGACACAGGGTTCCCCCACCCACAGAAACTGATTCATGACCCTACAGTGAATATCAATAACCCCACTAAGGAGGGTTCTCAGTGGAATAGGGGCAAGGCAGAGACATGAGGATATAACCCATTGTGAATATGAACAACATGCTATATGTGCATACAGTGAAGTACATAATTAATAAAATTTAATTTTTTATTTATTTCAGAGAGAGAGAAAGAGGCAGAGAGAAAGAGAGCGAGAGAGAAAAAAGAGAGAGAATGGGTGCACCAGGGCCTTCAGCCACTGAAAACAAACTCCAGATGCATGAACCACCTTATGCATCTGGCTTGCATGGGTCCTGAGGAATTGGGCAGAGGTCCTTTGGCTTTGCAGGCAAGCATCTTAACTGCTAAGCCATGCTTCCAGCCCTAATAAAAAAAGATTTTAAAGAGTAATTATATTGCCAGGAGTAGTTAGCACTGATGCATCCCTATAATACCAGCACTCCAAAGTCAGAGACTAGAGAACCTAGTGTTCAAGGCCAGGTTAGGCTACAAAATGAGTATCTCTCTCTCCTCTCCTCTCCCCCTCCTGCACCCCCTTTCATTTTCAAAAAGAAAAGAGTAATTACAAAAATTTAAATACGTTTTCATGTGCCTAGCCCCATGCCATACTTCCAACTGACTAAAATTTGAATCTCTGAGATTAAAACAACAGCAACTCAAGGATTTAAGAATTTATGGCAGTCAGTAGTTATTTACAAATGCAAACTTAAGTCTGAAAACAATATAACTGATCGCCCTATATTCCAAAACTATATCTCAATGTCTTTGTTTAAGCACAAAAAAATCAAGTTTATATAGCATACTTTTTTCTGTAATAACACTATGATTCATTTTGTCTGGAAATGGGAAAAGATTTAAAAAACAAAAATAACAAAGTATACAAACAAAACTTATCACATTCAACATTTCTATTGTGAAATTTTTATATCACACTAACAACAAAATAGGAAACAGTGGCTAAAAGTCATGAACCACTCGCTTGTTCTATAATGTGGGTGGTGGTGGAGGAGATCATTTCCCATGTTCTTTAAATCACTAGAAACAGAAAAGTACTTATAAAATCAATTTACATTAAGTTTTATGTAATTAAAATCTAAGAGGTGGGCTGGGAAGATTTCCCAGTGGTTAAAGGTTTACTTGGAAAGTCTGCCAACTTAGGTTCAATTCCCCAACATCCAAATGAAGACAGACACACAAAGTGGTGCATCATGCTTCTGTAGTTCATCTACAGCTGCAAAGGACCCATTTTTCTCTCTCCCTTCTCTTTCTCTCTCTCTCATC
This sequence comes from Orientallactaga sibirica, assembly GCA_036365145.1. Lineage (NCBI taxonomy): Eukaryota > Metazoa > Chordata > Mammalia > Rodentia > Dipodidae > Orientallactaga > Orientallactaga sibirica. The sequence goes on from JAEOAD010000048.1 coordinate 6,228,058, forward strand.
TTTCTCTCTATTATAAATATTTTTTAAAACAGGAAGTGTTTTATATACACAGTGTCATTTTTCCTTACATAGATAATATTCTAACATTAATTGTACTATAGCACAAATCCTAGTCTCATAAACTCATTGTTTAGTAAATATATAACAAGTAAATATGATATTACACTAATGGGATGGGAAATGGCTTAGTTGGTAAAGTGTTTGCCATGCAAGAACACGGACCTGAGATCAAATCCTAACTACACACATAAAAATGCTGAGCATGGCAACACGTGCTACCTAGCATGGGGGAGGCAGAGACAGGAATGGAGGCTTGCAGGTTAGGTAGTCTTGTCAAATCTGTGAGCTCTGGGGTCAGGGAATAATATCCTGGTATTCAAAAGTAAGATGACAGGTGACTGAGGAAGGTACCAAACATCAGTCTCTGGTCTCCACATGCAGGTACTCACACGAGCACCCACGTCCACTCAAACATGCATAATTGAGAGAATACATGCAACAGTTGTCTGAGAGTCCAGTTATTTTTCCTAGCATGATTATTTCCAATTCCATCATTTTTTTTTCTGTGAACAGCATGCATTTGTTGCTCTGAATGGTTGAATAATAATTAACCATGTGTATATGCCACATCTTCCTTATCAATTCGTCCATTGGAGGGCACCTAGACTAACTCTGTCTTGGCTGTTGTAAGTAGTGCCACAAGAAAATGGGCATACAGGGGAAAAGTAACAAATCTGAAAACATCTATAAAAAGCAAAGGGTATAATTATCAATTGAAATTTTTACCACAAAGACACTAGTAGATAACTTTAATAGCAAATTCTACAAAGCACTTAAAAATTCATAACAATTCTTCATAATCTCTTCCCCAAAACAGAAGGAGGCAAGAAGACAAAGTCCCCATGAAACCAGTATTACCTTGATACCACAACTAGGCAGAGATATGAAAAGGATTGAAATTATAAATTAAAATGTATAAATATAAATAAATATCTCAGATCCAAAATCCTTAGATTACCTTTGTGTTCCTTGTGGCTGACCTCGTGTTCCCTCCTTTGTAGAGTAGTGGTGCTGTAGTCATCTTCACGATGTTTGGATGAACCTCCAAAACAGGCATAGTTCGTGGGAGGAATGGGATTTACTTCAGCTTACAGATCCAGAGGAAGTACCATAACGGGGGAAGAGGCTGGCCCCCTTTCACAGATCCAAAAAGACAGACACCACCAGCAGCCAGCACCATAAGCAAGCACAAAACCAGCAGCAGAACATCAGGAACCCTCAGCAAGCAGCAGGGACCTGGCAGAACTCAGACTGTTCTGCCTTCCTTCAGCCTGGAATTCAGATCCATCCCCAGTAATACCTTAGAGCTGGACCCCAGGATCCACCCTCAATGATACCTCTTCCAGCCAAGAGGCTGGAAATCCAAGTTTTAATAAAACACCCAAGTCTACTGGGAGACACACATTCAAACTACCAAAAGTGGTATCTCTAAGGTCACTGTTATCTCTTCTTGTGAAATATTTATTTTATTTTTGAATAATCTGTTTAAATTACATACAAAAAATCCTGTTTAAAATAGCAAATAAAACCCTGCTCCATGTAATAGAGATTCTACACAAGAAAAAAAAATGGCATTTACTTCAAGAATTCTAAGCAATCTTAATATTCAATGATATAAAATATATCACATCCTATTGATAATTTAAAGGTCATAACCAATTTAATGAGCACAATGTATCATTTAGAAAAGTGTACCCAAAAATCCATGTGTTAAAGACTTGTATTTCCACTTTACTTTGAAGATGTAGGTGAAAGATTATCCTTACTTTTCTTCATATGGTGTTCAGTTTTCGATAGACCCATTCCATTATGTAGGAAAAGCCAGCTTATTAAGGAGCTCACAGTGCAATCCTTGAGCATTTTGCTTATAAAAATCAAACCAATGCTCATTTGGGCAAGAAAATTCAGTAGTGTTCTCTTTGTTACAAATATGATTACTTAGATTTTAAAATGTCAGATGAGGGCTGAAAAGATGGCTTAGTGGTTAAGGCACTTGCCTGTGAAGCCTAAGGACCCAGGTTTGATTCCCCAAAACCCACATAAGCTAGATGCACATGGTGGCACATGCATCTGAAGTTCCTTTGCAGTGGCTAGAGGCCCTGGCACACCCATATTCATATCTTCTCTCTCTCTCTCTCTCTCTCTCTCTCTCTCTCTCTCTCCCCCTCCCTCTCTCTCTCTCTCTCTCTCTCTCTCCCTCCCTCCCTCCCTCCCTCCCTCCCTCTCTCTCTCTCTCTCTCTCTAAGTTAATAAAAATAAAATATTTAAAATAAATAAATAAAATGTCAGGTGACTTGCCTAGGTTTATAAATGTGAGAGTAAGATTTCAAACTGTGCTTCTACAAGGTTTTCACTCCATCCCAAATTTTCCAAAGTAACTTCAAAATGTTATACTTATTTCATTACTAAATTAAATTTTGGCTTATGGGAGTTTTATTTTTTCATATCTGTTTTGTTATAGTTTTTGTTGTTGTTTTGTTTTTTTTTGTTTGTTTGTTTGTTTGTTTTTGTTTTTGGTTAGTCTGGATTCTTTGGGTTGGTTGGTCAGTTGGTTTGTTGGTTGGCTTTTAGATACATTCTTACTCTGTAACCCAAGCCAATCTCAAGCTTGAGATCCTCCTGCCTCATCCTTCTGAGTACTGAAATTACAGGCTGTTCCACCATGTCCCGCTGATTTATGAGCATATTAATGGTTTATCACTAAAAATATTAGGCTGAAGCCGGGCGTGGTGGCGCACGCCTTTAATCCCAGCACTCGGGAGGCAGAGGTAGGAGGATCGCCAAGAGTTCGAGGCCACCCTGAGACTACATAGTTAATTCCAGGTCAGCCTGGACTAGAGTAAAACCCTACCTCGAAAAACCAAAATACATACATACATATATATATAAACTAGGCTGATAACTACAAACATTGTAATGACCTTATTTACCAAAATGGTCCCTCAATACCTAGAATAGCTTAATGGATAAAGAGTTACATTCTCCAAAAGTTAGGCCTTATAAATAACATTATCTGTGGGAGAGAGAGCATGGGCGTGCCAGGGCCTCTTGCTATGGCAAACAAACTCCAGACACATGGGCCCACCACTTTGTGCATCTGTCTTTACAGGGTCCTGGGGAACTGAACTCAGGCTGGCAGACTGTGCAAGCAAGCACATTTAACCACTGAACCATCTCCTCAGCCCATAAGTAACTTTAAATTAAAATCCTGGCATCTTCAGTATGTAGGCCATGATGAAGAGGCACAGGAAAAACCGAGTAAGTCAAGATGTTGAGCTTCGTATGGAGAACATTCTGACAGTGCTAGATCTCTCACTATGTCGATTCCCTTGATCTTGTTACAGTCTACTGTGCCTCCTGAAGAGATGGGACTACAGGCAGTACCTAAGACAGCATCACCAGATCTGCATAAAGACACTGAAAAATGCATCATACAGGTGACATTCTAGCTGTTTATAAAAGCGGATTGCCAAGTGACCAACAAAGCCAGCCAGTAGGAGCAGATCTTAAGAGTTAATTTTTCATCAAATGCAAAGACAAAGCAAAGCTACATGGTGGATTTTTTTTATTGTGGTAATTGTGACAATTCATTTTCATTGTCAACTTAATTGGATTGAGAAGTGCCTGGCAGATGAGAGATGCATACCTCTGAGTGTGCCTGTGAGAGTATTTCCAGAAAGGATTGACTAAGCAGGAAAAGACCCATCCCAAATGTAGGTGGCATCATTCCATACACTGAGAACTGAGACAGGATAAAAAGGGAAAGTTGAAAGTGATCTAGAACATGAATTCTCTCTACTTCCTAGTTGCCCTGATGTGAGCTGAGCTGTTCCACTGAGCTGTTCCACTCCCTCCCCAGCCTGAACCAAAACTCATGAAACCTAAGCCAGAATAAATCTGTTCTCCCTTCAAGTTGTTTATACCACTTTTCTGGTATAAAATATCTGATTAAAGCAGCTGGATGGGAGGAACAGATGCATTGTGGTTTACAGTCTTAGAGGGAAGCTTCATGACAGCTGGGAATGAGCAGAGGCTAGACAGAACCTCTGCCAGAGTGGGTGGAAAAAACAAGCCAGAAAGTTCTTGTAAGGGGGAGATGGATAACACCCCTAAGCCCACTCCCAACCACACACCTCTTCCAGCAAGCCTCCACCTCCCCAATTACAACCATCTGGGGACCAAGCATTCAAAACACAAGAGTTTATGGGGCACATCTGACTCAAACCATCACAGTCAGAAATTCATGCAACAACAAAATTAACACATGTTCATTTATTTTTAATTGAATATAGAGAAATTATAAGTACATGCTTACAGGGCACAAAGTGATTCTATAATATGTGGTTTAGCATTATTGACTCAAACTAATTGACATATATCTGCCACATTAAATACTTACAATTTACTCCACCTGTCTATCTGAAACAATTATACCCTCTGGGTATCATCTCCCCACTTCTGCCATTCCTTAGTCTCTGGTAACTGTTATTTCGTACTCTGCTTCTATGAGCTCAATTGTCTTAGATTCCACATGTGTGTGAGATCATGTAGTATTCTTCTGTTCCTGGCTTATTTTACTTAGCATAATATGCTCTAATTCATCCATGTTGCCTTAAGTACCTCTCTTTTAATACAGATAGATTCTGTGCATAAATGTTACCTTTGAAAAAAATCAATGCACTGGTTGATGGGCCTCAGAGCAAACAGTTCTATATGGTTCTGTATGGCTTCAGCATTGGTAACTTTAAGGGAAGTAGAAATTAAGATAAAAACAGGCTCAGTTTGGGCTTTTCTGTGTGCCTTCTGAACTCTCTCTCTGGGAATTTGTTTTTCTTTTGGGTTGTTACTTGTTTTGTTTATTTAAGACAGGGTCTTATGTAGCTCATACTATGACCAAGGATGACCTTAAACTTATGTTTCTGCTGCCTCCACCACCAGAGTGCTGGGATTACAGGTGTGTTCCACCACACCCAGTTTCATGGAGTGCTAAAGATCAAACCCAGGACTTCATGCATGCTAGACAAGCGTTCCACACAGTGAGCTACATCCCCAGCCCTTTCTCTAGGAACTCTTGGGTATATTCAGATGAGTGTTAGCAATACATCACACAACTCTGGATTACCTCATCTTTAATAAATATATGTTTTTAATAAAAAAAAAAAGGTTTCAAGTTAAAATGGAGTTCTAGGGCTGGAGAGATGGCTTAACTGTGAAGGCACTTGACTGCAAAACCTAAGGACCCATGTTCAATTCCCCAGTACCCACGTAAGGCAGATGCACAAGGTGGTACATGTGTCTGGAGTTCATTTGCAATGGCTAGAGGCCCTCGTGCACCCATCCTCTCTCTCTACCTCTTTCACTCTCTCATAAATAAATTTTTAAAAATTAAATATATCTTTTAAAAAATGGAGTGCTAAGTTTAATGGGGAATACACATATTGGAGGTTTAATTGTAACAGCCTGTAACATTGAAGTGTTATGCATACTCTGTCCTAGTATTTCAGCACTGCATTTTAAATTATTATTTTCTGTATATTTCTTTCCAGTGGGAGCTTCTTGAAGGGAGCAGAAAGATAATATATTTTCCTTTCATCCTCCAGAGCCAAGTACATGATTAATTAATGTTTGTGGAAAACTTGAGTAAAGGAATGTCTGAATATTGGCCGTGGATAAGAAACAAACCTGGAATCTGGACTCAGGCCCATCACTTGGGAGCTAAACAACTTCAGTTAAGACATTTTACCAAAATTATAATAATGGGCTTGGAATTGTTCAATCTTGTGTTGCTCAAAAATTCTAATTCTGACTGGAATTATGAAATGCCTTTAAATTTCCTGGCCCATCAATCATTAGCTCACAGATTTTACATTGGGTACCTCCCTGGTGCCCTTTAGCTCATTGCTTAGCAACTTCAGAAAAGAAGCCTTGCTTATCTTGTGTTTTTTGGGGATCAGAACTACAAGTACAGCTATGGTCCACTATCTCATGGTCTTACAAGATTGTAGTCAGAGAGTGTTAGAGCCACAAGTCGGGTCACTACATACAGAGACTTTGCCTATCCCCCATAAGTGTTGACTACCCCCATAATGCACGACCCACATTCCCCAAGGATGAGGGTCCCTTCGGAGGGGGGAGGGCAAGGAGAAGGCTGTCAGAGTCACCAACATGAATGTAAAATTAGAATAATATAAATAAATAAATACATTTTTAAAAATTAAAAATAAAAAAAAGATTGTAGTCAAGATTGGCTAGGGCAAATGATGGGCAGAGTTATTCTGGGATAGACCAGAAGAGCTAGTCCTAAGCCCAACCACTGCATGTTGTCAAGTCTCAAAGAAATCCACTTTCAACCTTACTCATTGCCCCCTGTCAATGCCCAAAGCCAAACTTCATCTTCATCTCCAAACCTCATAGCACAGTGCAGTCACCCTATTTCTCTTCTTCATTTGTTCCGTCAGATATTAGTGTTTTTCTTTGGGTAAGAAAATTGGCCAAACCAATGATATCCATGTCTTTTACTAATCATATAGTCCTTAGGGATTATGGTATAAGACAGGTCTCCTAAAGTGATTTTTTTTTAATATTGATGGGTACCCTTACAGATCAAGAATTTAGTTCTGAGACAGCATCAGCCACAACCCAGGATATCCATTATGACATTATATAATAAGGCAAAGGCAAGGATATCTCAGCACAAAGGGGTCTGCCATGTTGAAGTGGCTCTACCAGACTCAAGCACCTCTGACTTTGCTGAGTTCTCTACACACATCCTCTCATCTTCCCTCACTTCCCCTCCCCTCACTCCACCCAAGGATTTGATCTTTCTATACCCCTTCATGATGGCAGAGGAGACTGGTGTGGAAGAATGTACACAAATTCAGGGTGCTGGTTTGAATGTAAATGTCCCCAGAGCGTCAAGTGTTTGTGATTCAGTTACGTTCTCAGTCCCCAGCGGCGGAGACTTTGGGAGGGAGAGGCTTGATGTAAGGAGGAGTGTTATTTGGGCAAACCTTTGAGTTGATTAGTCCAGCCTTACTATGTGTTGCGAGCTGGCTCCCTTCCTGCTTTGTGGGGAAGCACAATGCCCAGCTGCCTGCTCTGTCATGATGAAACTTCCTCCATACACAGAAAGACTGAAATAAACCCTTTCCTCCCATAAGCTGCTCTTGGTTGGGTGTTTTGTCCTGACAATGAGAACATAACTGCTAAACTTAGTAAATAAGAAGAAAATATATCCAATATGAAGAACTGTGAAATGTTTTAGGGTTGATTTTTCTCTTCTGTGTTTTATTGGCTAGAAATACCTGTGACTTGTGCATTGACATTTAATTTTATAATATTGTCTTCTTTTTTTTTTTTTTTTTTTTTTTTTTTTTTTGGTTTTCCGAAGTAGGGTTTCACTGTAGCTCAGGCTGACCTGGAATTCACTATGTAGTCTCAGGGTGGCCTCAAACTCATGGCAATCCTCCTACCTCTGCCTCCCGAGTGCTGGAATTAAAGGTGTGTGCCACCACACCCAGCTTAATATTGTCATTTTTTATAGTGGGAAGTACAACAATCATCAGAAAGGAGACACTAAATGGCTACAAAGATAGCTCAGCAGTTAAAGCACTTGCCTGAAAAGCCAAAGGACCCAGGTTCGATTCCCCTGCACCCATGTAAATCAGATGCACAAGGTAGCACCTGTGTCTGAAGTTTGTCTGCAGTGGCTAGAGGCCCTGGTGTGCCCATTCTCTCTCTCTATCGGCCTCTTTCTCTCTCTATCTCTCTCAAATAAAAAAAATAAATGTTATTCAAAAAAATAAAGGACACATTATAAACACCCTTTCCACTTTACAGTGGCAGACTCTATCTAATATATTTTATAGAGATTATAAAATTGTTATTTTAAGATAGTAGCAACATATCATACTATATTATTGAATTTTATTTTGTATTGATACAAGTCAGTTGAAATGTTGGCTTAATGACCTATGAACACCATCTTGTGTGTTACTCACTTAAAGAAGCAGCAGAGCCTCTGCTCCCAACCTTGAATTATCCCGAGAGTTTCCTCCCACAGCCTCTCAGCCTTTTGTGAGCTGCGAGAGACTGCACGTGGGAGGTATAAAGGTCAGAAGTACGTAGTATTTAAAACCACCTAAAACATGTGCCAAGGAGCCCTTCCCCAAGCTTGGCAGTAAGCATGACAATTTCTCTTTAACATGGCTTTCTGCTGCCAGGGGTGAAAGGAAGGGGCAAGAGCACAGATGTAATGAAACCAGAAGCAAATGCACAGTGATGGTACAGATGAAATAAAAATTTTAAACATCCTCTTTGCAAAGATGCCACCAACAAAGCCTTTTACCTGAGAATTCCATGACAGAAATAAAGAAAAAGAAAGAAAGTAAACAAGAAAGAAAGAGTGAGGGGAGAAAGAAAGAAGGGATGGAGGGAAGGAGGGAGAAAAGGAGGGAGGACAAGGGAGGGGAAGAAGAAATTAGTATTCATTGTTGAACCAAGTCATGAACAACAATACACTTCCAAAAAGGTTCCAATTCCCAAATTGCCATCAGCCTGGGGGATCAAGCACTCAGAACACATAAATTCATGGGGGACACCTCAATCAAACCACCACACACATGATTCTTTTCTTTAAAAAATTCTTTTATAAAAACCCTTCTCACTAATTTTCCATGTATGTTAAAAATCAGAAGTGATGTACTTAATTTGGATTGATAGGGCTTGTTATTTTCATCTTATTAGTGGTTTCTGAAAGAAGGTCAATCCTTTGAAGAAGTGATATCAGTGACTGCATTTAATTCAATGAGTCCAAAACTCAGTAAAAGGGTGCAGGCAAGCCCAAATGGTAAGCTGAAAGGCTTAAAAGATTAAATTTCCAGATCCTAAGCAACACAGTTACCTTTTACTGAAAAGGGGCTAATTCTTTTCCATCTCTTTTCAACATCCGTTTCCATTTCAAAAAAAAAAAAAAAAAAAAAGGCTGGAGAGATGGCTTAGCAGTTAAGGCGTTTGCTTGCAAAGCCAAAGGATCCCGGTTCGATTCTCCAGGACCTACGTAAGCCAGATACACATGGGGACGCATGCATCTGGAATTCGTTTGCAGTGACTAGAAGCCCTGGCGTGCCCATTCTCTCTCTCTCTCTCTCTCTCCCCCCCCCCCCGCCTCTTTTCCTCTCTCAAATAAATAAAATATATTTTTTAAAAAATGGTACTTTCAGTCAAGAAGGCAGGTCATAACCATGCTAGAACTTCAGGAGAGAAAGCAAGCAAGCTCTCTAGTCCTAGGGAGTACATAGCTGAGCCCTTACTGGGTGGACACAAGGATTCACATCCAGGGAATCTGCCGATTCCTATAAGCTCTGTGCTCTGGGGCACGGCTAGGATGCAAAAGCAGGCAACCGATCTGTCTGACACACTGGGGTATGCTGGTGCCTGCCTAACCCTTACATGGCCAGGCTGAGTAACCAGGGTGGGGGTGGGGTAGACAAGTGATTGATCTTCCTCCACACCCTGTGCCCTCATACAGGGGAACAACTCATGGAGCAAGTGGCACTTGCTGGGGCTGTACAAACAAGACCTCCACAAGCTGTACAGCTAGGGCCTAGTGGGGGAGCTGGAACACTCTGACACACAGCCCATTGTCCACAAGCATGGTGGGCTGGCCTCCTGAGCTCCACAAGTGTGGCAACAGCTAGGGGCTCATAGCTTGAAAGTCTTCCTGACCTACACACAGGTGGTGGGAGCTAGCTGGGCCCACACCTACACCCTTTTGAACAGGCCATCAGCCTAGAGCGATTGTTCTGTGCACAGGCACAACAAGGCCAACCTCCAGAAATGGCACAGTCAGGGCACAGGGGCTGAGGCTGCCAGGCTGTCCTGTTGGAGGACACAAACAGGCATGCTGTCTGAATCCCACATGCTCACAGATAAGCCACAAGAGTCTGCATAAGAGAGGCTGTGACACACACATACACACACACACACACACACACACACACACACACACAAAGTGGTCCTCAGCAAAACACCAGTACCATCTGCACACTCAGCGAGGTCAGGGTGGGTTGCAAACAGAGTTCCAGATTATCCACACATCCCTGTGAGTCCGAGAGCCCCACATACATCCTGATTAAGGCCATGCCCAGTAGCAGATTCTTCATCTCCCCAGTCTGCCACCAGCAGCTTCAGCTAATCCCACCACCAAAGGCCAGGAAGAGAGCAGCTTGAGGAGAACAGGATCCTGCTTGGCCATGGACTTGACCAGGCCTCCCAGGGTCTCACCCAGAAATGCTAAGACACATACACACACACACACACACACGCACACACACGCACACACACACACACGCACACACACAACAAAGTCCCTCTGCATACCCAAGAGCACCCAACCAAAGCCTGCAGACAGAATGCCAACCCACTCCAATCTGGACCAAACCAGAACAGAGCACTCATTGAAGAACCTATAAAAGGCCACTCACTGCTATATGCTTAACAGAACAAGGCATCTGGGATGGAGAGATGGCTTAGTGGTTAAGGCATTTGCCTGGAAAGCCAAAGGACCCAGGTTTGATTCCCCAGGACCCATGTTAGCCAGATGCACAAGGGGGCACATGCATTTGGAATTCATTTGCAGTGGCTGGAGGCCCTGGTCTCCCTCTCTCTCTCTCTCTCTCTCTGTCTCTCTCTCTCTCCCTGCTGATTTTTATATCTCTCTCTCTCAAATAAATAAAAATATTAAAAATAAAAGTAAAAAAATAAAGATATCTACCTTGAGATGGGTAAACCCTAGTACAAATAAATAAATAAATAACACAAGATAACAAGCCAAGAGATCTCCACCAATAATGCCCAGACCTACAATGCAAGTCTCCAATGAAAACATACAGGACACACCAGACATAGAATCCCAAAAGGAAAGCATAAGCTTATTAAACAAACAGAGAGACCATGATCAAACGGACAGCAAAATTGGAAGTAAATCATTAAAAAAAAACAATATCATAAATGAAATGAAACAGAACCAGCTCTCATCTGGTCTTAACATACTTGAAGAAAATCAGCGAGATCATAATAGACAGATAAATGAATCGAAGGAAAGTCAACAAATAGATGACCTCAACACTTGATTAGGCTTAATGAGGACATGATTAAATGTAAGAAGGAATTCCAAGAAACATCAAGAAAATTAAACCTAGCCCTGAACAGGATATATTACAGAAAATGCAACAGAAAACAAAAACAAATAGATCTTTGAAAAACCTCTCTAGAAACTGACTACAATGCATTCGATCTATTTGTGATAGATTACTATGTGAATTTGGTCTTATAAGACAGAAGGAGTTTAATTTAGACATCTACCTCTGCCCAGTTAACTCAATATGTAGAGGCTTAAAGCAACAATTGACCATTTCTTAAAGTTCTTTATGTGAGGACTTTGGTGAGGCATAGCTGAGTAGCTCTTCCATCTGTGGTATGAACTAGGTGAGGTCATTCATGAACTCAGCCAATTTCCTGGGTGCTCAGAATGTCATACTAGGTGCAGACAGGTTTCACTAGAGTGTCTGGTGCCTCTGACCTCTCCACGTGATAACATACGGGCTTTTTCCCAGTGTAGTGGGCTATGAACTTCTTACATCATGGCTAGCTTTGAGATGAAACAGGAGCTGCCAGACCTTGAAGATGCTAAGTCCATAACCCCAAACTCAATTGTTCAATGAAAAGCACAAGACAATGAAAAATACAAGACAAAGGTAGAAGAATCAGATTTGGCCTCTTGTAGGACTGAATAGAGTACTCATGCCTACAAGGAAAGAGTTGATGGCAGGCACCTATGGAGACTGCCAATCATGGAGTTAAGGAACTGAGTAACACTGCCGTGCCAAGACTCCATCCAATGTCCGATATTTCTGTGGAGTTTTTCAAGAGTCTTCAAGTTTACTACATGTCTAGCACTGTTCAAAAATAGAAAACGTAATAGTGAACAAAAGTATATTCATTTTCCGTAACAGAAAAGATAGCCGTATTTTGCAATAAAAGATATTTTGTGGGATGGGGTGATGGCTCAGCAGTTAGGTGCATGTCCTGTGCAAGCATGAGGGCCTGAGAGAGCCAGAGACTGCCTGAGTTCAAATCGCCACATCCTGTGTAAAATAGCTCGGTGTGGCCATGTTCACCTGCAACCCCAACCCCTCAGTTAAAAACAGTAAAAAGAGAAACACTGGCTCAAAAACAGGACTACATGAAAAAAAAAAAAAAAAAGATGGGGAGAGACACTCAGCATTCCACGGGGTTACCACAGGTGAGAGACCCCTGCCACAGGTGAGCAAGAGGGTGGCCACAAGGGTGCATGTACATGAGCCCAATACACACACACACACAAAATGAGAAGAGATACTTTAAAAATGTCAGAAAACAGGCAGGCATGGTGGCACACACCTTTAATCCCAGCACTCGGGAGGCAGAGGTAGGAGGATCGCCATGAGTTCAAGGCCACCCTGAGATTACATAGTGAATTCCAGGTCAGCCTGGACCAGAGTGAGACCCTACTTCGAAAAACCAAAAAAAAAAAAAGTCAGCAATAAAGCCGGGTGTGGTGGTACACACCTTTAATCACAGCACTCGGGATGCAGACATAGAATAATCGCCACGAGTTCAAGGCCACCCTGAGACTACATATATATATATATATATATATATATATATATATATATATATATATATCAACAACCATTGTTAACTTTGAACTGACAATAATACATCAGTCAGCAGGGCTTGGAAGCACATGCCTTTGATCCCAGCACTCAGGAGGCAGAGGTAGGAGGATTGCCATGAGTTCAAGGCCACCCTGAGACTACATAGTGAATTTATATATATATCAACAATCATTGTTAACTTTGAACTAACAATAATACATCAGTCAGCAGGGCTTGGAGGCGCACACCTTTGATCCCAGCACTCGGGAGGCAGAGGTAGGAGGATTGCCATGAGTTCAAGGCCACCCTGAGACTACATAGTGAATTCCAGATCAGACTAGGCTAGACGAGACACTACCTCAAAAAATAAAAACAAGCAAAAAAATATATCAGTCATTTAACTGAACTTTTTAGCACAGTCAAGAGTAAATGCACTAAGGACTCCTACAAGAAATTTCTGTTTCTCCCACCACCACCCCAAAAAACACTTTCTTCCACTTTCTTTCCCCAAGTCCTCTCACAACAGGTCCTTCTTTCTGACATCACACTACACATTTCCTTTTGACCACGGCCTGTCCTCTTTGCCTCTTGTTTTCCTCTCCTGGTCTTCCATCTTGAATCATAGCCTATCCTTACTCTTACATCATAACAAAGCCTAGTTATGTTTATGCTAACAAAAAATAGGGCCGGGGGCCAGGAGAGATGATTTAGCACTTAAGGCACTTTCCTGTAAAACCTAAGGACCCATGTTCGATTCCCCAGTACCTACATAAGCCAGATGCACAAGGTGATGCTTGTGTCTGGAGTTCATTTGCAGGGGCTAGAGGCCCTGGCGCACCCATTCTCAATATGCCTCTTTCTCAAATAAATAAATCAAATATAAAAAGTAGGTCACATCCATTTCTTCATCCTCTGGGAAGGACACTGGTGTTGAGGACATTTACCACCATGGCATCCAGTGCTTTGGTGAAACCTCAGATGCGAGGTCTTCTGGCCATGCATCTGTGGTTTCATATCACTGGAGCATCCACCGTTGCTCTGGGAGTTGCATTTCCTATAAGTTTGGTGTGGCTGAACAAAGAAAGAAGGCACATGCAGATTCCTACAGAAATTATGATTCCATGGAAGATTTTGAGGAAATGAAGAGAGCTGGTATCTTCCAGAATGAAAATTGATTTTGGAATATGAAGAGTTTCTTTGCACTGCATTCCATAGAAGTTTCATCGCTGACCTATGTTCCTAAACTGTGAATATGTTGGTTAAGGAATAGTTTTTCTCAATAAATAACAATTACTATGGAAAAAAAAATAGAGTCAGGCATAGTGGTGCATGCCTTTAATCCCAGCACTTGGAAGGCAGAGGTAGGAAATTTGCCATGAGTTTGAGGCCACCCTGCCATGAAAAAAAAAAAAAAAAAAAAAAACAGGAAATTAAGCCAGTGGTGGTGCATGCACTTGGGAGGCAGAGGTAGGATAGCCATGAGTTCAAGACCACCCTGAGACTACCTAGTGAATTCCAAGACCCAAGCTCAAGCTCAAAATAAATAAATAAATAAATAAATAAATAAATAAATAAATAAATAAATTTCTTTAAAAAGCAAAAAAAAAAAAACAACTCCAAGTTTTCTAGAACTATAAATGAGGATGAAAGCAGAACCCAGCCTGCTTCCAATGGGTGGGGTATAAGCAATCACTTCTCCTGGGTCTTCTTATATGTGTTGTGTCTTCCATCAGTTGACATGGAAACAGCAGTGGAGGAGTTGGATGGAGGGGCACTGTGTGAGACAGGCCACATTATAGTACCTATGAAACACACAAGTAAAGGTGCCCTGTGCATGGTTGAAATCTGTGTTCCAGAAGTGGTTTAGACCACAGATACCAACTGGAGAGTCACATAATATAAACACTTTATTTTTATTTGATTTTACTTTTATGTTATTTTTATGTTTTTTTTTTCAGGTAGAGTCTCACTCTAGCCCAGGCTGACCTGGAATTCACTGTTCTCAGGGTGTCCTTGAACTCACTGGCGATCCTCCTACCTCTGCCTTCTCAGGGCTGGGATTAAAGGCATGCGCCATCTCACCCAGTTCACATAATGTAAATATTAAAGCCAAAGACTGAATGGAATCACACTGACGAAAATTGTGCAGATGGAGACAAAGAACCCAATGCAAGAGCCCGCTGCCTTCTAGGGGTCACCGTCTGGGACAAAAATAACAGTCAAAGGATGAAACAATACACATAATGACAAGTGGCCAAGCTGGGTGGGCTTGGAGAGGGGAAAACGACCTACCTGCATGCTTCTAAAAAAAAAAAAAATGTGACCCAAAATGCTCACCTATGCTCAGTCAGAAAGCGATGACAACCAGAATAGGATTAATGTAGAAATAGTCATAGCAAAAAGCTGGTAAGAAGGGGAAAGAATTAAAGATGAAAAGATATGGGAAGCACATAACATATTACAATCTACTATGTGTTTCTTCACCACAGTGTTCTAGGAAAGCCTTAATGTGATGAGCTAGAAGTCAGCTTGTTTGTGTTTAATATTGTTGATGTTACAAAGAAATTGCTGTATGGCTTCAGGTTCATGTCATCAGTAAAAGGATCATTATTAGTGTCTTCATTATAGGAACAAAGAGTGAAGAGTTGGAAGTAATTTCTCTTCAGCCTGTTATTTCAAGCACATGGCTTGGAGTAGAGGAGAGAGACTCTGGCCACTTAAAAACTAAGTGATGACAGGACTATAAAAAGGGGCGATGTCTGAGATGTCTCAGAGTGATCTTCAGAAACTTGATGAGGAATTTCCTGTACAGTCTGGAATGGAAAGAGTAGGATGCTGTACTGGTCATTAAAGGGAAGTATTCCTTTTCTTATTAAAAATACATCTGCTTTGCCACAGATACTGTATCACAGTCCTGTTGTATATTATGTAATATATATTCTCCTAATAAGTATGTTGCACATTTTACATGTAAACAAATAGCTACGAAAGCTTTCATTGTAGGCATCCTATGCAAGAGGGAACTTATAGCTGGGTATAAGGTCCTGGGTTTTATCAACATGTAACAGTGATAGGCTGTGTTGTCAGCCCAGCACTCTTGCTCACAATATAAAATCCTTCTCTCACCCCCATGAACAGGGACACACACTAATCTCCAGTGAGTCATGAAACCCATTCAACCGACCATTGTTCCTTGGAGCAGGGGTGGGCACCCAACTCAAGCTAGAACAATTGGTTGAAATTGGAGCTGAGTAAAATTAGCCTTCTTTGCTGAACTAGACCAGCATCTCACATTTACCATACTTCCTTGAGCAAAGCACAGGAATAATTCTCCTGCAGTGACAAAGAGAAAAGGATGTCACCGAGGCTCTGGTTCCAGAAAGCAAGCATCCTCCTGCCTTTTCCAAAACACCACCAGGCCCTACCTGCCCTGGAGCTCTATGTTACATCTCTGTAGCTTCCTGACACATTCATTTCTTCCATTTTAGCTGTGTCTAAGTAGAATTGAAGGGGGGAAAGTCACAGGGAGGAAAAGAGTATGCCAGAAGATGTGGGAGAATAAGGAGAGAAAGACAAATAAATAAATAAAAAGGTGATATGTCAAGATAAAGGTCAAAGGGCACATCAAATTGATTGTAGGGCTGGAGAGATTGGTCCCTGGGGAAAAACACATTGAAGTTGCAAGTATTCATGATCCTTATCTCTTACAGGGAGATGGGGGCAGACAGGAGAATTCTAGAAGCTCACAGGCCAGCTAAACTGGTGAACTCTGTACTGAACAAAAGACCCCTCTTCAAACGGACACAAGGCAAAGAACAACCTTCAAAGTTGCCCTCTGACTTCTATGACATACCCACAGTGGCACACATTCATATATACACACATATTTATATATCTACATATACACGTGTATACATCATACACACACATACCAAGATAATAGAAAAATAAAACAAAAAGATTTTTTTAATTGTTTTTTAAAAGTTGATTCTCAACTGTTAGTCATGTATTATGACATCTCTTCTCTGTGGACTGGATCAACTTACCACAAACAAATGACCAGACTGGGATCTATGATTTCTCTCTCCTCTACATCTTTGATACTCCTCTTTCTAAGAAAATTTTGTCTTTTCACTTGGAAAAAAAAAGGAGGGGTTGAGAGATAGCTTAGCATTTAAGACACTTGCCTGCAAAGCCAAAGGACCCTGGTTCAATTCCCCAGTACCCACATAAAGCCAGATGCCCAAGGTGGCATATGTGTCTGGAGATCACTTGCAGTGGCTAGAGGACCTGGAGTACCCATTCATTCTCTCTCTCTCTCTCTCTCTGCATATATATGTAGTATATGCCTCTTTCTCTCTCAAATAAATATATAAAATATTTAACAATTTAAAAATATAAACCTTGTTTTCTAAAAACGGGGGGAAATGACTTTTTTAACCTCTTTTCAGCCAAACAGCTAGAATAAACAGATTAGACTGCAACTCTGATCAGTCATGGATGCTTCTTCAAACCGTCCTGGCTCCCCAGTCCCTCATTACCTTGTGACATGGTCCCTACTCAATCCAGCTAAACGTTTCTCTAGTTTATTCCCTCCTCTCTATTTTCTGCTGGAAAACCTGGCTCGGACTCTCGTTTTCCCTAGCCAAGAACAGTGTGATATCCTCCTACCCCATTTCCCTGCCCCCATTCATCCTCTTTCCAGTCTGTGATAATTTGAATGTATGACCCTGTGGTAGTTTGAATGTTGTCCCCTAGTAGATTCAGGAGTTTATTAAAGCTTATAACAGATCTCCAGCTGCCTGGCTGGAGGAGGTGTCACTGTGGACTGACCCTAGGGGCCAGCCCTATGTGGAACTCCAGTCTAAAAATATGCAAAGTGCTTGAGCTTTGCCTGGAGTTCCTAGAGGTGCTTGCTTATGGTGTTGGTGGTGGCTTCTCTCTCTACATGAGCCTGTGAAAGGAGGCCTGGCTTCTTCTGCCATTGTGGAATTACCCCTGAATCTGTAAGTTTCAATAAATCCTTTCCTCCTATACACTGTACCTGGTTTGGAAGTTCATTCTAGCAACTTGAATCTATCTGCCTCAGGCCCCAGACACTCAATCATTTTTTTAAATTTTTAAATATTTTACTTATTTATTTATTTGAGAGAGAGAAAGAAGCAGATAGATATACAGAGAAGAATGGACATGCCAGGATCTCTAGCTATTGCAAACAAACTCCAGAAGCATGTGCCACCTTATGCATCTGGCTTATGTGAGTACTGGGGAATCAAACCTGGGTCCATAGGCTTTGTAGGCAAGCACCTTAACTGCTCAGCCATCTCTCTAGCCCTCAGTCTTTTTTTGATTAAGCTTCCTACTTGAGCCCCTAGCAGGCAGATTCTTGCTACAAGGGGGCATATTACTGGGGGTGGATCCTGAAGTCCAGACCTGAAGTGTGTTTAGGGGTGGTCTTCAGTCCAGCCCTAGTAGGTTTCAGAGCAGTTTGAGCTCTGGCCATTGGATGCAGCTATGATGGTGAACTGTGGTTTGCAATGTAGACCCAAAGATGTTTTGCGTAAACCAGGACTGCAGACAGGGACCTTTCAAGTTGGTCTGAATGCAGTTTGCATTGTGAGATGATCATGAGTTTATGGAAACCAGGGGTGGAATGTGAATGGATGCCACCACCCCCCTCCCGATAGCTTGAGATATTTTGAGTCAGCTTGCAACTTGAGTCTCAGCAGCCTGCCAGAAGAGGTGTCACTGGGGGTGGATCTTGTAGTCCAGCCCTAAGGTGTGTTCCGATCAGTTGCAGCTCTGGCTGTTCATGTTTGCTTGTTGTTTGGTGGTGTCTCTCTACTACACATCTATGGAAGTAAGCCAGCTTCTTTTGCAATTCCCTGGATTCTGTAAGCCTGAAATAAACCTCTTCCTCTCATAAACTGCTTCTGGTTGGATGTCTGTCCAGCAATTCAAAGGTAACTGCAACAAAACCCTTGAGAGCTAGAGATAATACATTGCAATGTTTGTATCACTAATGTGTAGAAATTCTTCTTAAATCACTAGATAAATGATTACAGAATAAATCATCAAAAAAACCAACCCAAGGGTTTAAAACTGGTACTTTTATTTCCTAGGCATGGAAATGTTTGGGGATTTTATTTTTAAAATAACAAGCCAAAAAAATCACTTAATCTGTCAGTTATTTAATGCTAGAATCATTTTATTCTTCTTACATTATTTCATAAGCAAATTGTGTCAGTGTCTTCCTAGACTCTAATTTTTTTAATTTAAAACATGAAGATAAGTTACAGAGTCCACCAATCAGTATTCCTAGCAAAACATTTGTACTCAAATTGAACCTATAATACCTCAACAAAATAACAGTTCTGATATTTTCAAGATATCTGAACTTGATTTCAAACTATACGGTTTACATAACAAATTATTAACTAAATGTGTCATGCTTTTCAAATACAAAATAAATAAACTTAAAATGTAAATTTCAAGCTAGGGAGATGGTTCATCAGTTAAAGGTGCTTGCTTGCAAAGCCTGATGACCAGGTTAGATTCCATAGCAATCACATAAATCCAGATGCACAAAGTGGTGCATCTAGAGTTTGTCTGCAGTGGCTAGATACCCTGGGACACTCTCTCTTAAGTAAATAAATAAGTAAATAAATAAAATTTTTAAAAACATAAATTTCAAGAACAAATCTTTTTCTCTATTTAAAAGATTTTTATTTACTTTTTATTTATTTATTTATTTATTTATTTATTTATTTATTGGGTGGGGGGAGAGAGAGAGTGAGAAAGGGCACATCAGGGCCTCTAGCCACTGCAAACAAACTCCACGTGCATGCACCACTATGTGCATCTGGCTTACGTGGGACCTAGAGAATAGAGCCTGGGTCCTTAAATTTCACAGGCAAGTGCCTTAACTGCTAAGCCATTTCTCCAGCCCAAAGCACACATCTTTTTATATATATGCCTATTAGAAAACAAACTCAATAAAATTATTCCTCAATATATAAATATTACATTAAGATGAAAACTTTGTTGCTATTATATAATGACATAAACATGAAAATTGTCATGCTATAAAACAAGCTCACTAGCATAGTCTAGAGAAAATTGAAAACCTCGTGGAAACTTGGCTCCAAATTATTATTTTTTTCAAAGGTATAAAGACCAAGGGGAGCAATCTAAGACAATAGATTTCATACCTAAATGATTTTCCACCTTGAGCATTTGTCACCTGCTCCAGTTTTGCAATTTGTTGAGTTCTTCCAATTGCTTCACAGGCCCAAGTTGTCTGGAATAATATTCTGATAGTTAACAGCTTGTATAAAGTTAGTATACAGCTTTCATGTTTCTGCCAAATGTCATTACTTCATCTCTCAAAATGAGCTATGGAAATAGCTAGAACCATCTTACACAGACTTCTGATGATCTCAAATAAAGAAACGAGAAAAGCAGAGACATGGTAGCCAACAAAACTCCCCCATACTTTGTGAATCAGATTACATCACTATGACTAACTGTGCCAGCATTTGCTTACAGTGAGATGTGAAGCTACACTGCAGATGAGTAAATGACTGGATGTTTACAACACCCAGATTTTGTAGCATTGTTATCTAATTGATTTATTTATTTGATCCCATAAAAAAGTCATCTAGTCATATGGACACAATTATAATATAAGCCACAGACATGGAAATCTTTAAAGAATCTCAATGGTGTCCAACTTAGAGACAGTGAAAAAGTCCAGACAATTGCTTGATGCTATCCTGCCTTGTCCCTCTTTCCTCACCTCAAAAGGCTGCATTCAGGTGTGTATAAAGGTGTGGGTTGGTGTTTTTTTTTTTTTCTTTTGCATTCTCATATATACAGCCAAGGCTTGTTATTTGCAGATTCAATCCTTGTAAACTCGTGTCTTTCTAAACTTTATTTTTACCCAAAATTAACATTCCCAAAACTTTCATAATAATCTGTGGACCTGTACAGAGCAAGGGGAAAAACTGAGTTTCCCAAACAACTAAGTCCCAATTCAAATAAAGGATGCTGTTGTAGCTGGGATGAAGATCCAAACCAGGCATAGTTCAGAGGAGGAAAGGATTTATCTGAAGCTTACAGATCCAGGGAGGAAGTTACTTCAGTGGCAGAAGAAGCTATTTCCATATATCCAAGTGGACAGAACCATCACCAGCCAGCAAACAAGCACAAAAGCAGCAGCAAACAGCAGGGGCCTGGCCAGAGATCAGACTGCTCCTCATACCTTTGGGCTGGATGTAAGATCCCTTCCTAAACACACCTCAGGGCTGGACCCCAGAATCTGTCTCTAGTGACCCCTCCTCCAGCCAGGCTGCTGGAGACCCAAGCTACAAGCGTTAATAAAACACCTGAGTATATGGGAGACATACAGTCAAACTGTCACAGATGCCTTCCTTCTCACGCAGAGATGGCCGAAGAACAGAGACTGCCGGAGCAAAGCACAGTACTCAGAAAGCTCCATCTCTGGGGTTGAGGTGTGGGATGTAAATTCAACTCTGGTTCCTGGAACTCTGGTTATGGTTGGCTCATGCAAGTGACTTCACATGACTCATTCTTACTTTTCTCTTGAGTTAGGTACACAGAAGAGAATCTACCAGGGTGAGTTGATTGTTAAGATTGAACAATAGCTTTAAAAGCCGGGCATGATGGCACACACCTTTAGTCCTAGCACTTGGGAGGCAGAGGCAGGAGGATTGCTGTGAACTGGAGGCCACCCTGAGACCTGAGACAACATAGTGAATTCCAGGTCAGCCTGAGCTACAGTGAAACCCTACCTCGAAAAACAAAACAAAGCAAAACAAAACCAAAAAAAAAGTTTTAAAAAATTCTTTTTAAAAAAGGTAGCTTTAGCCGAGCGTGGTGGCGCACGCCTTTAATCCCAGCACTCAGGAAGCATAGGTAGGAAGATCGCTGTGAGTTTGAGGCCACCCTGAGACTACATAGTGAATTCCAGGTCAGCCTGAGCTAGAGTGAAACCCTACCTCGAAAAACAAAACAAAGCAAAACAAACAAACAAACAAAAAGTTTTAAAAATTCTTTTAAAAAAAAAAAAAGGTAGCTTTTAAAAAACCACTTGTGTATCTCTTCTCTAGGAGCTAGTCTTGAGTTTGCACTAATTTAGTGTTTGGGTGACTGTAGCAGACAGCTTTAGGTCACTGAGATGAACTTTCAGACCAGGCACAGTTATGGAAGGGATTATTGAAGCTTAAGAATCCAGGCGGAGTTCCATAATGGCAGAAGTTGGCCCACTCTTAAAGGACCAAGCAGAGGAAGGAAGTTAAAAAAGTCACAGCACACTTCAGGAACTCTAGGTGGAACTAGGCTCTGTGTATATCTTTAGATTGGGCTTTTAAATCCACCACCACACCTTAGGGCTGGACCCTAAGGTCCGCCCAGTGACACCTCCTCCACTCAGGTGGCTGCAGATCTAAATTGCAAACTCTAACAAAACACTGACTATATTGGGGGCCATCTATTCAAACTACCACATTCTGATACCACTTCTGATACCACAATCTGTATTAGTCAGGGTTCTCTAGAGCAACAGAATGGGTGATAGAATGGATTGTATTAAAAGGGAATTTACTGGATTAGTTTACAGCAGTCCAACAACAGCAGTTTGCAGGCCTGAGAGTCAAGGAACCTGGTAGCTGCTCAGTCCACCAAGCTGGATGCCTCAACAGTCCCAATCCGGCACTGAAGGCCTAGAGGTGTCCTGGAGAGACGCAGCTCTTCAGTCCACGCTGGTCTTTGGTACACGTTGGAAATCAGCAAGCAGCACCAGCAGCCAGGTGGGAAAAGGGGATACTTTCCTTCCCAGAGCTTCCTTAGGTAAAGACCCCCTCTGAGAGGGGCTGCCCACTCTGGGGGAAAGGCTCACCCTGGAGGAAGGATTCCTCCTTTAGTTAATCCTCTCTGGAAGCAGCCTTAGAGACCCACTCATGAGGAACGTCTGTAGATTCCTAAACAGATCAAGTTGACACAAACTTAACCATCACAGTGACTTTGTAAGGTGTAACTACCATTAACATAAAAAAAATGTACTGAGGCTGGAGAGATGGCTTACTGGTTGAGCACTTGCCTGTGAAGCCTAAGGACACCGGTTCGAGGCTCAATTCCCCAGGACCCACATAAGCCAGATGCACAAGGTGGCGCATGCATCTGGAGTTTGTTTGCAGTGGCTAGAGGCCCTGGTGTACCCATTCTCCCTCTCTCTCTCTCTTCCTGTTGGTTGCTATCAAATAAATAAATAAAAATAAATAAAAATTGTTTAAAAATGTACTGTTTCTATTTATGCTTGATTGTATGACTGTATACACTTACAATCCCAGCACTCAGGAAGCAGAGGATGGAGGATTAAGAGTCTAAGGCCAGCCTGAGCTACATAGCAAAACCCTGTCTCAAGAAAAAAAAATAATAATAATATTTTTTAAAAATCAGAAAGGCTAGGCATAGTGGTACACACATATAATCCCAATATTGGGTAGGCTGAGAAAAGAGGATCAAGAATTCATGGTCAACCTGGGTCATATAGCAATGTTGACGAGAAAACTAAAAAATAAAATAAAACAAAAAGGCTGAAAAGATGGTTTAGCAATTAAGGTGCTTGCCTGTGAAGCCTAAAGACCCAGGTTTGATTCCCCAGAACCCACGTAAGCCAAATGCACATGGTAGCACATGTGTGTCTAAAGTTCATCTGCAGTGGCTAGAGGCCCTGGCATGCCCATTCTCTCTCTCTCTCTCTCTCTCTCTCTCTCTCTCTCTCTCAAATAAATAAATAAAAATTTAAAACAATAATCTAGAGGGGCATTGGTAACAACAATCCGAGATGTCACAATGACTTACATTTGCCCTCTGAGGGCTGAGAAAGATCATTCTGACCCCAGGTTGATGTGCATGTAGTCTGACATACACTTCAATAGCACCACAGTCCTTGGCAGTTCAAATGCAGAAATCCCTGAGTTATCTCACTGTTGGAACCAGTCAAACCCCATTTCCATTTACCACAAGAGGCCATTTATGAAATCCTTTAAACTGTGCTAGAGAATTAGCTTGTATAAACTGCTCAGGGACCTCTACATTCCTCTTGGTAACATTACTATCTAACATTTTTTTTCATCAGTACAGGCCTTTTGAAAAAGTACAAACAATTATCACAAAGCAGTCTATAGCAAATTCAGGCCCCCTGAAAAATATTCTAGCTGGCTAAACTGCTGTGCTTGAATTGATAGAAGTAAAAAGTATAGGAACTGTTGAATTAATTCTAAAGCATGTATCTTGAAAGAAAATACAGAGAGAGAGAGACAGAGAGAGAGAGGTGGATGGATGAATGACAGAACAGAAAAGTAGAACTTTTACTTTTACTTTTAAAAGAGAGATAGAAGCTTGGTGTGGTGGCACACGCCTTTAATCCCAGCACTCGGGAGGCAGAGGTAGGAGGATCAATCACCATGAGTTCAAGGCCACCCTGAGACTGCATAGTAAATTCCGGGTCAGGCTGGACAAGAGTGAAACCCTACCTTGAAAAAGAGAGAAAGAGAGGAGGGTGGCATTGGAGAAATTAAATTTATTGTGCTTATCATTATTTAGTGTGAGAGTGTGTGTTTATGAGTATATGGGTCCACATGTGTGTACATGTAACCAGAGGATGTTCTCAGGATGTTAGTTCCTCTTCCACCTTGTCTGAACAGGGTCTCTTTTATTACTGTTTGCCACTGAGAGTGCCAGACTAGCAGGTCTAGGAACTTTGGGCTTCCCCTGATTCTGCCTCTCACTGCCATAGATGCAC
The DNA here is from genome assembly GCA_036365145.1 of Orientallactaga sibirica. Classification (NCBI taxonomy): domain Eukaryota; kingdom Metazoa; phylum Chordata; class Mammalia; order Rodentia; family Dipodidae; genus Orientallactaga; species Orientallactaga sibirica. The sequence goes on from JAEOAD010000048.1 coordinate 6,252,643, forward strand.
TGGAATTACAGATCTGTTTGCCACTTTGCATTCAGCTTTGTGGGTGCTGACAATCACAACTACACTCTTCAGGCTTCTGGAACAAACACATTTAATCACTGTGCTGTCTCCCCAGCACCAACACTTTTAGGTTAGAAAGAAATTATGTATTGCTGATTATATATGGATTGCTGATACTAAGTATGATGGCATAATCCTTTAATGTCAGCACTCAGAATGTTGAGGCAGGATGATCACTACTCCAAGGGCAACCTGACTACATAATGAGACCCTCCACAAAACAAATAAAAATTTATAAAAAGCTCTCTATTTGCTGGGTATGAGGGTACACACCTTCAATCCCAGCACTTAGGAGACTGAGGTAGGAGGACTGCCATGAGTTCTAGGCTAGACTGGGCTACAGAGCGAGTTCCAGATAGTCTGAGCTGAAGTAAAACTCTGCACCCAAAAAAGGAACTCTATAATTAATAATAAGATTATAAAATGAAATAACTATAACTAAATGAACAAAATATTGAAAAATAACCCTTCTTATACTTTAAGGTCTTTTTTTTTTTGGTAACTCTTCCACCATCCTTTATGGGATGTTGACAGGACCAATATTGTGCAGATCTCATGCAGGTAATGTCAGTCATTGTGAGATCCTAAATACAATAGCCACTTCATGTCCGGAAGACATCACTGTACAGCCCTCCTACCCTTCTTCTGGCTCTTGCATCCTTCCTGCCCCTTATTTAGCCATGATCCCTGAGTCTTTGGAGGGTGTAATATAGATGTCCCATTTAGTGCTGCTGAGCACTCAAAAGTCACTTATTCTCATGTGCTTGGTTTTTGTACACTTGTCAGCATAGTAGACCTGTTTACACCAGATGTAGCCGTGCTCTGCCCTAGTGCTCTACGGTAGCATTCTACTGAGTGATAAGCATTTTTCAGCTTCATCATAATCTCACAGGACTGCTGTTTATACTTGGTCTGCCCTTGACTGAAACATCCATCGTTTTTGCTGAATACAAAGGACACCCCCAAAAGACGCCGAAAATATTGACTCTTCATGTAAGGGCTCAATTACCAGAGGCAGATGTGTACAGAAACATGTGCAATAAAGATAACCACAGAGCTACAATCCCATGTGTATACATCAGAATGAATGGGGTAATTACTACAAAAGCAATCATTCATCCTTCATCAACGGATACTAATTTGGCAGCCTGGATGGACACCTAATGATTCAATGTTTGGTTTTTTCTAGGGGATTTTGATAGATCCAGTGGTATAAGATTATATGGCAGCATGGAGAACTACCAAAACCAGTCTAGGAAAACCAGTACAAAACAGAGCAGGTTAATAAAAGGTGATTAGGAGTTACTGATAAGAGTGAGGTGGAAGGATCGATTTTCAAAGGAGCAGTAACTGTACAGTGAAGGGACAGTTAAGTAAAACAGGAAGTGGCTACAGTGGAGTGGTCAGAGGCAGATGAAGGCAAGTTTACTTTAGTCAATCAAGGTGCTACTTTGAGAAGCTGGTCTGACGAGAGACTTTCTAGAAGCCACAGGTCAACTCAGCTTTTCTTAACACTAATGATTTCCCTGGTTTCTAATCCATGTACTCAGTTCAACAAGAAGCCATGAGGTTGGCACCCAAGAGAAACAGCTTTGGGCTCTAGCTCAGCTGAAAAAAGAGATATTGTAATATTCAACCTGACCCTCCCTTCTGCTCCTTTTCTCCCAGGTCTCTAGCTTTTGCTCAATCTCCTGGTTGGCTAGTTGGTTGGTTTAGTTGGCTGGTTGTTGATTGGTTGATGTTTTGTTGGCTGTTGGTGGTGGTGGGTTGGTTGGTTTGTTTGTTTGTTTGTTTGTTTGTTTGTTTGTTTGTTTGTTTGTTTGTTTAGACAGGGTCTCATGTAGTCCAGACTGGCCTCGAACTCTTAAATAGCTGAGAAGGATTTTGAATTCCTAATCCTCCTTGTCTCCACCTCCCAATGCTTGGATTTCTGCTTGGCTCAGTCCCGTGGTCCTCCCTTCTGTTTTAGTAATGTAAGTGGTTATGGTCGCTTCTTTGGAACAAAATTTGTCCCCAACCTTTGTCCTCTCTTACTTCCAAGAGCAGGTGTTCCAAGGTCACCCCAACAACTCTGCATCACCCATCCTCCAGGAAGGCTTGATCTTCTAGATCCCTGGAAGTAGAAAAGCTTTTAAATTTGAAGATGAAAGTGTTTGGAAACACACAAAGATTTTCTTTGGTCTCTGCAATCTATCTAGTCAATTATTGAGCATTTAAGTACTTAAAAGGGCATTCTACACATACCTCACCGGGAAAGCATCACTTTTTTTTTTAATTTTTTTTAAATTTTAATTGACAACTTCTTTAATTGTAGACAATATTCCATGTTATTTACCTCCCTCCACCCCCACTTTCCCCTTTGAAACCTCACCCTTCATCATATCCCCTCCCCCTCTCAATCAGTCTCTCTTTTCATTTTGATGTCATGATCTTTTCCTCCTATTATGATGGTCTTATGTAGGTAGTGTCAGGCACTGTGAGGTCATGGATATCCAGGCCATTTTGTATCTGGAGGAGCACGTTGTAAGGAGTCCTACTCTTCCTTTGGCTCCTACATTCTTTTTTTTTTTAATATATATATTTTTTTATTTATATTATTTTGATTTTACATTCATAGTAAAGGATCCATTGTCCTCCTCCCTGTCCTCCCACTTTCAAAGGGACCCTTGTCAATGGGGAATGTGGGTCAAGCATTGTGAAAAAATATGGAACGCTTCACGAATTTGCGTGTCATCCTTGCGCAGGGGCCATGCTAATCTTCTCTGTATCGTTCCAATTTTAGTATATGTGCTGCCGAAGCGAGCACGGAAAGCATCACTTTTGGCTGAGTTCAATCATAATTCATTTCAAACATACACTGAATTTTATGAGCCTTTGAAGTTTCTAGAAAAGGTATATTATGGAGGTTTTTGTTTGCTCTTAGTTTGTTTTGGTCTTTTTGTGATTTTTTCCCCCGGTGCTGAGGACCAAACCCAGGGTCTTGCGTTTGCCAGGCAAGCGCTCATCCACGGAGCCAAACCCCACCATAGAAAACGTATATTAATGCCAATGAAACCTATGGCAAAAATGCATAGCAGGTGCTCTGTTCGTTCTTCTGAGTCAATACAGTGTGAATTTACAGAAGTTGGAGGATCTACAAAAGGTTTTTTTCATTCTGCTTTATTTTTTTCTGAGGAGTTTGGTGCTTGAAAAGATGTCAGGACTTCTCAGAGAGGGCTCCAGAAATAAACGCTAATCTTATACTGGTAGACTACAGAAAACTCCATCTATTGGCCAATGGCTAATGATGCCTAAAGAAGTTTTATGAGGTGTGGGGAGCTATGTGTGCTTAAACTTGACCTGATAGATCTTTCTGGAAAGCATCGGGCTGATTGCCCCTTCAGTTACCTAAGAACCTGCATTAGATATCAGAACCCTACTTACAGCTGCTGAGTACGCTGTCAGCCCCTTTCTATCTTTACATCTTGATTTTTCTAACGCCTCTTCTAACTTCCATCTCTACCCAAGGTTTATTGCTCCCATGTCTCCTCATAAACTTTCCAAGTCCTTTATTTGTACCCTTTCTTTTCTTTCATATTTGTTTTCTAACCTAAAATGCTCACTGGAGGAATAGCAGAGCAGCAAACATTCTGATCTCAAGGGGCAGCTGTCATCAGAACCTCGGAAGAAAAGATCTTGATTCTCAAATATGGCGCAGCTCTAGGGTAGGGAGTTTAGCTCAGTGGATAAGTGCTTGCCTAGCAAGTGCAAGGCCCTGGGTTTGGTCCTCAGCACCGAGGGAAAAAGAATCACAAGAAGACAAAAACAAACTAACAACAAACAAAAAAACCTACAATATACCTTTTCTAGAAACTTTCAAAGGCTCATAAAATTCAGTATATGTTTGAAATGAATTATGATTGAACTTACTTGTAAAACCTGATGACCTGGGTTTGATTCCCTAATGCCCATGTAAAGCCAAACGCACAACGTGGTACATGCATCTTGGAGCTCGTTGGCAGTGGCAGGAGGACCTGGCATGCCCATATTCACTCTCTGTGTTTCTCTCTTTTCTCCATCTCTCAAATAAATAAATGTTAAAGAGTAAACATCAGATATGAGAGCAGGAGTTGTACCCATCACCACTCTGGCAAAATGTTTTTCTACTGATCAGCTTTCAAGAAAACATTTTCTGGACTGGAGAGATGGCTAAGTGGTTAAAGGAGCCTGCTTGCAAAACCTGAAGACCTGAGTTAATGTCCCCCAGTACCCATGTAAAGCCAAATGCACCAATGGCACATGCATCTGGAGTTTGTTTGCAGTGGCAAGAGGCCCTGATGTGCCCATTCCTTCTCTTTCTCTCTCCTTGCAAATGAATGAATATTTTTTAAAAAAAAAGAAAGAAAGAAAGAAAGAAGGAAGGAAGGAAGGAAGGAAGGAAGGAAGGAAGAGAGAGAAAGAAAGAAAGAAAGAAAGAAAGAAAGAAAGAAAGAAAGAAAGAAAGAAAGAAGGAAGGAAGGAAGGAAGGAAGGAAGGAAGGAAGGAAAGAAAGAAAGAAAGAAAGAAAGAAAGAAAGAAAGAAAGAAAGAAAGAAAGAGGCATTTACTGACACCTTTGAGGTACTTGGAAGAAAAACCAAGAAACATCAACTGAAGTGTGATCCATGAGACAGAGGATAAATGCTTGCCAGGGTATTGAAAGGGAAGAATAATTATCAGCAAATTTAGATGATCACAAAGTAGGTAGCTATTGGTAGCATTCTGGATTTAATTTTAGAAAGGCCATAGTCATCCTAAGATCAGAAAATAATACAAACTTTCATAGAATCGCTGACAACAGGGGGCTTAGTCAGACTACATCAAGCTTAAGAGGGAATAACTGCATCCAGATTTATTTTTCTGCAACTATAGTCTGCTATTACACAACTTTTCCAGGGGCAAAAACAATTTGTATGTGGGAAGGAGAGGAAAATAGTCCTAAGATATTTAGTTCAGCCTTCTTCACTGTCCTATTGTGTATAATCTTGCCACTGACAACTCTGTTTGTCAGGGAGATTTTGTTGCTACAACTTTTCGTTTATAACACTTGGTTTTCATCTGGTCTATATGTGGTTTGGGATCTACTTTCCTGGAGTCTCAACTAGCTAGGTAATAGAAAATGATGGGCACACTTGCAAAGCTTTAGCAAGTAGGAAAGAGCTCAAACCCCAGGACCTAACGTTTCATGAAGCCAGGCTCTCATGCCAGATTTCTGCTACTGTATTTCCTGTTTATTTGAAATCCACACAAGTGGGAAAGTCTCCATTCACATGGTCAGAGTACTTCAGCTTTCAATAGTAACTAAAAATGGAAACTATAATACAATTTGAGATCATCTTATATTTGGGGAAAAGCTATTATTTCTCTTTCTTGAGTTGAATTTTTGCATTTTTTTAAATAATTGGAAAATATATTAGGCTTACTTAAATCATTTTCCTGACATATAATGTGACTAACTCATGAAGCAATTTCAACAATGCAAAAACATCAGTGTTCTGAATATGATAAGTAAATTATAAGTGAAACAAAACAAGTATAGCTGACAAGTAGGAACGCAGGTCACCCCCACAAGTAAGGTAGATTGTAATGTTATTATGAAAGTGACAGAGAGTCTTTATTAGAGAGACTTTATATTAGAGATGTTCTGTTTAGTAGGGGAAGGGAAGCATGATGGTAGCAAAGAAAACAACATAAGTGAAACTATACCAAAGACACCATAGAAAGGCTGGAGAAATGGTCTTGCAGTTAAGGCACTTGCCTGTGAAGCCTAAGGACCCAGGTTCAATTCCCCAGTACCCACATAAGCCAGGTGCACATGGCAGCACATGCATCTGGATTTTGTTTGCAGTGGCTACAGGCCATGGTGCACCCATTCTCATTTGCACTCTCTCTCTCTCTCTCTCTCTCTCATAATAACAAATAAATAAAATAATGAAATATTTTTAAAAGGCACAGAGCACATGTATGAGGGTGATGAACAGGGCAGGTGAATTATTATGCCAGTTTCGGATTTCAAAATTCTGAAAAGTAAAAACAGTTGTAGACTTCAGAGTTGAAAGCCAAGTTACTAAGTCTGAATTTTATTTGGTCATTGTATTAGTCAGGGTTCTCTAGAGGAAAAGAAGCAATACAGTGAATTGTATTAAAAGAGACAGAAAGCCGGGCGTGGTGACACACACCTTTAATCCCAGCACTCAGGAGGGTGAGGGAGGAGGATTACTGTGAGTTTGAGGCCATCCTGAGGCTACAGAATAAGCTCCAGTTCAGCCTGGGCTAGAATGAGACTCTATCTCAAAAAAAAAAAAAAAAAAAAACTAATAGAACAGAGATGATTCAGTTATAAGAAACATGAAACACACCTCCCCCTGTGATAGAGGAAGAGGAGATTATAGGGAAGGAGTGGCATCAGAGATTTCTGAGGCTGGGGGTTAACTTGCGAGGAACAGGGCTCATCTGCTCGGCTCTGGGTTTGGGAAATATGATAAGGCTGTAAGTGGAAATCAAAGGAACTCTACAACAGCTATTCTGAGGAATGCAAAACGAATAACACACTCAAGAACAAAGAAAAAGACTGACAAATAACATTAAGTGCCCAAGTAAACTCAGACAGAGACTGCAGTCTTGGTCTCTATAACTCCAAGTAGGTTTCACCATCATGGTTCAGCAACTTTTCGTCAATGTATACTTTCCTTTTCAATTTTTTTCCAGTCTATTTTTTTTTTTTTGGTTTTTCTATATTTATATACTGATGTGCATGGGCATGTGTGTGTGCATGCCAGGGTCTCTTGCCAGCTCAAGTGAATATTCATCTGGCTTTACTTGGGTGGCTGCAGAATTGAACTCAGGCAGGCAGACTCTGCAAGCAAAAATGCCTTTAACCATTAATCTTGCCAGCCTTTCCAGTCTACTTTTAAATGAACCCAGACATAAGTTACGAACTCACATTATTTAATGAAAATGTGCATGTCCTACAGTCCAATAAAGGCATAAAGGACAGCTTCCTACAGACAACAGGTGTGCCCTACCCAGAGGGATGGCTTAGTAAGTAAGACATTAACAAATGATCAATATGTTATGATATCATTTAATAAAATATTGATGATTCCCATTCCTCAAAATCATCCTACCAAATCCAGTTACTAAATCGCAACAAAATATATTATACAGCAAAGTGAATAGCAGGATCTAGATGTCACTGTTCAGATTATAAGGTCAGAAGAGACCAGCTGCCACTCTTTCCCCTGCACTTGATACATGAACTTTTTCCTAGATGCCAAGACCCAGCCTGAGGTCAAAATTCGACATGTCCAGACACAGGTCAGCTATTACGCACTTAGGATGGTCGTCTACTTCTAAAGAATCAGCTGAGAAAATCCCTATCACTGAGTTCAGTTTCTCTGGGAAAGGGCCAATTTGGCTTAATTTGTTCTAATTGTAGGAGATAAAATTATCTCCAACTAAATGCATCTCATCCTTTAGCATGAAATTTATAATCACCCAGAGGTGAAGTATCCTGAGGCAATTCTGAAGGCAATTTCATGCATATTCAGATTTGCAATGTAGTACATGATTACAGTCACTGTAGTTTTTTTTTGTTTGTTTGTTTTTGTTTTTTTGAGGTAGGGTCTCACTCTGGTCCAGGCTGGCCTTGAACTCACAGCAATCCTCCTACCTCTGCCTCCCGAGTACTGGGATTAAAGGCGTGCACCACCATGCCCGACTTCACTGTAGTTTTTCAAGGAAAATTTAGGTAACCATTCATCTTTATTTGCTGAATTTACTGAATCTATTCTTGGACTTGTCACTGCACCCATCTTCATAGTCAACAGTTTCTCAGGCGAGTCGGGATGATGGTTGCTGTATAAGATAACCTATGCTTTCCGCTGTGAAGGCAACATTGGTTTTCATCAAAATCCAAAAGTTGAGCTGGGCATGGTGGTACACACCTTTAATCCCAGCACTCGAGAGGAAGAGGTAGAAGGATTGCCTTGAGTTTGAGATCACCCTGAGAATACAGAATGAATTCCAGGTCAGCCCTGGCTAGAGGGAGACCCTACCTCAAAAAAAAAAAAAAAAAAAAAAAAAAAAAACCCAAAAGTTATGCAATGTATTGGTTCCATGATCAGGAAAAGGTGATAAACTATTAATTACCTACAAAGCTCCGTATATATCTATTCAAGTTCTTTTTTCCATTTGAGAGAGACAGAGAGGACGAGGCAGAGAAAGAATGGGTGCACCAGGGCCTTTCAGCCACTGTAAACGAACTCCAGATGCGTGCGACCTCCCTGTGCACATGTGTGACATTGCGTGCTTGTGTCACTTTTTGCATCTGGCTATATGTGGGACCTGGAGATTCGCAGGCAGGCTCCTTAACCACTAAGCCATCTCTCCAGCCCTTTTTTTGGTTTTTTGAGGTAGGGTCTCACCCTAGCTCAGTCTGACCTGGAATTCACTCTGTATTCTGAGGGTGGCCTCAAACTCATAGTGATCCTCCTACCTCTGCCTCCCAAGTGCTGGGATTAAAGGTATGCGCCACCACACCCAGCTTCTATTCAAGTTTTTAAATAAGTAATTCAACAACAGTATCTTCTGCTCTTTAACCTGCTTTCTCTACTCACTATGCTGTACTGAAAGCAAGCCCTGCCTCTCTACATAATTGGCTCCTTTATAATTTAAGTCTTCATTTAATAATTCACCTTCCCAACACAAATTGGCAGCTTTATCATTGAAAAAATTTTTCATTATTTAATGGTTCCATATGTGTGCAAATAATTATTAGGAAATCATAAAAAGAACTACCATACTCCATGAAGTTTTAACATTTTTGCTATATTTGTTTTTTATAGTGTTAGGCACAAACCACAGCTTTGCAAATGTTAATCAAGAACTATACCACTAAGCCATACCACTAGCCCTGATAAAATTTCTTTTGTTTTTATTTTTCTTTCTATGTCTGATCCAAATTTTAAATAATAAAATAAAGACCAAAAAGTTACAGCCCAACACAATCTTATTTTTGCCTCCCTGGAAAGTGACTTTTAACAGTAAGGAAGGGAGGGAGAGAGGGGAAGAAGAAATTTGGGCTAGAGCTGCAGCTTAGCTGATAATGTGCCAGCCTAGTTTGCTCAAAGGCCTGGATTTGATTTCCAGTACCTCATAAATCAGGTGTGATGGTTCATATCTATAATCCTAGCATTTAGAAGGTGGAAACAGGAGAATTAAGTTTTAAGATCATGGGCTGGGGAGACAGCCTTTTTGCATCTGGCTATATGTGGGACCTGGAGATTCGCAGGCAGGCTCCTTAACCACTAAGCCATCTCTCCAGCCCTTTTTGGTTTTTGAGGTAGGGTCTCACCCTAGCTCAGTCTGACCTGAATTCACTCTGTATTCTGAGGGTGGCCTCAAACTCATAGTGATCCTCCTACCTCTGCCTCCCAAGTGCTGGGATTAAAGGTATGCGCCACCACACCCAGCTTCTATTCAAGTTTTTAAATAAGTAATTCAACAACAGTATCTTCTGCTCTTTAACCTGCTTTCTCTACTCACTATGCTGTACTGAAAGCAAGCCCTGCCTCTCTACATAATTGGCTCCTTTATAATTTAAGTCTTCATTTAATAATTCACCTTCCCAACACAAATTGGCAGCTTTATCATTGAAAAAATTTTTCATTATTTAATGGTTCCATATGTGTGCAAATAATTATTAGGAAATCATAAAAAGAACTACCATACTCCATGAAGTTTTAACAGTTTTGCTATATTTGATTTTTTATAGTGTTAGGCACAAACCACAGCTTTGCAAATGTTAATCAAGAACTATACCACTAAGCCATACCACTAGCCCTGATAAAATTTCTTTTGTTTTTATTTTTCTTTCTATGTCTGATCCAAATTTTAAATAATAAAATAAAGACCCAAAAAAGTTACAGCCCAACACAATCTTATTTTTGCCTCCCTGGAAAGTGACTTTTAACAGTAAGGAAGGGAGGGAGAGAGGGGAAGAAGAAATTTGGGCTAGAGCTGCAGCTTAGCTGATAATGTGCTAGCCTAGTTTGCTCAAAGGCCTGGATTTGATTTCCAGTACCTCATAAATCAGGTGTGATGGTTCATATCTATAATCCTAGCATTTAGAAGGTGGAAACAGGAGAATTAAGTTTTAAGATCATGGGCTGGGGAGACAGCTTAGCGGTTAAGTTGCTTGTCTGAGAAGCCAAAGGACCCAGGTTTAATTCCCCAGTAACCACATAAGTCAGATGCACAAGGTGGTGCATGTGTCTGGAGTTCATTTGCAGTAGCTAGAGGCCCTGGCGTGCCCATTTTCTCTCTCTCTTAAATAAATAAATGAATAAAAAATATTTTTAAAAGATTCAAGATAGCCAGGCGTGGTGACACACGCCTTTAATCCCAGCACTCTGGAGGCAGAGGTAGGAGGATCACGGTGAGTTCAAGGCCACCCTGAGACTACATAGTGAATTCCAGGTCAGTCTGAGCTAGAGCGAGACCCTATCTGGAAAAACCAAAAAAAAAAAAAAAAAAAAAAAGATTCAAGATCATCTTTAACTAGTATACTGGAGGCCAGCTTGGGGTACATAAAACACTAAGTCACTATGTCACATAAAACACTATGTCAGATGTTCAATTTATAAAAAGGCCTGGTCCAAGTTGTCACATAGATTTCCCTAAGTTTTTCCCCTCAGGATCCCTCCCAGGTAGGAGCGTGAAACTCCTCTTAGCTTGGGAGATTTTCTCCTTCGATTTCTCTTCTCTCTTAAAATAAATCTTTCATAATTAAAACAAACAAGGAAACAACCTTTTGGGGGGGCTGGAGAGATGTCTAAGTGGTTAAGGTGTTTGCCTTCAAAGCCAAAGGACCTCAGTTCAATTCCACAGGATCCACGTAAGCCAGATGCACAAGGAAGTGCACAGTCTGGAGTTCATCTGCAGTGACTGGAGGCGCTGGCGTGCCAATTCTCCCTCTCTCTGTCTCTATCTCTGCATCTCTCTCTCTTAAATAAATAAATAAATAAATAAATAATAAAACAACCTTTTTGTCCCATCCCCTATCCTAAATTAGGAGAAAATAGGAAAAAACAGCTTTTCTAGAAAGTGTCCAGGGAGTACCAAGGGGTTCCCCAGAAGTGAAAGTAAGTCTGGTAAGGGGTTAGCTGGATTATCCAAAGTCACTGAAGTCCAAGTGGGCTTTGGAAAGCGAATTCTAGAAGCCAACAGCCCAGTCCCTCTATAACCCAATATATACTGGCAATCCCAGTCCCTCTTACAGTCCAAGAGGCTCACTCTGGGCTGGAATCTCTCCTCCTAGGCCCCTAAACCCCTTACTTGAGTCTGGCTTACACCCCACCCCCATCCTATCAAATTTAGACAAAACATTTAGACACAAAGCTCTAGTAACAAAACTTTTATTGGGAATAAAATATAAATAGAAAATTGCAACCCATAACATATGTACACTGGCCCAAAGAACAAGAAAATGCTAGCAATTTTATTATAACATGGAAATTTGCACAAGTTTATTTGGTTTGCGTCTTAGTCATTTAGGATTTGCTTTTGAAAAAGTATGTTGTCAAATATTAAATTAGCCAAGCACGGCATGCACACCTATAATCCCACTCCGAGGCTGAGGCAGCAGAATCAAATGCATAGCAAAGTCAAAGGCCAGCCTCAGCTAGATAGCAGAGACCCTGTCTCAAAAATAATACAAAATAAGCCTGGCATGGTGGTGCACACCTTTAATTCTGCAGAAGGATCGCTGAGTTAGAGGCCAACCCTGAGACATAGTGACTTCAATGTTTACATTGGTCTCCCATGACTGCCTTAGATTTAGGTACTAAATGTTTGTATTTTATATTTTAATAAAAAGCTTTCAAAATTTCACCAAGACTTATAAGTACTAAAATGTAGTGCTTACTAAAAGTCTTCATGCAATTTAAAAAGCTGGTATTAAAAGCAATTATTTATTTTCTTAAATATCCTGAAACATACCAGCTTGCATTATCCTACGAATTTTCAGGGCATGAAAGATAATGCAAATATAATACCAAAGAATGTATTTCTATACAACTTGAATAATTTGAATTGATAAAACTGACCGAAATCCATTCAACTTTCAGGAATTAAAAATAGGCAAAAAAAAAAAAAAAAAAGTATTTAGCTTGTTCTTTCTTAGTAAAAATAATAGATCATGCCAATCAAGTTTTTCAACCAAATTCTTAAAAGCAATCAAAAAATTTTGCATTTTTGACCGTTAAATGCAATTTACTTGGAAGATGACAAAAGAAAGTTTACAGAAACAAAAACGTCAAAGTACTCCTACTCCAAGAATAAATCTGAAAATTAAGAAATGATCGTTAATACTTGAAAATATGCCTTCCATGCTATTTTTCAGTAAATTTCATTGTCATTTTCAAGGCTCACAGGAACTGGCACAACTGGGGATGGTAGCAGTTACTCAACTAAAGTCGGTCCTAAGGCAGTTTGAGCATTAGTTGCTAAGTAAAACCAGTCTTTTCCTAGATCAGCTCTGAGATACAGTTCCGGAGCAGGAAGAAATAATGTATCTTTCTATCCCAATTTAGTGGGGTGTGGCAGAAATGAGTCCGTGTTGTATATAATAAACTTTTTCCCACCCCCAACAGGGAAAGCAGCACTGGGTGAGACTTGCTCCCCCGGGGGTGCAACGATGGAAGGTTTGAACAAAAACAATGAAAATAATACATAATAACAAAAGGATAGCAACAACCAACCCTTTCCCGCCCACTCCGCCATGCCACCTTCCATAAAAGAGAACAAGACCTCATCCAGTACCTTGCTTCCAGATGCTGGTGAAAGGCTGGGAGTTCAAACAGCAACAGCCCCCTGCAAAGGCAGAAGTCTAGGAGGGTGGGGCTCGGTTTCCTTGTGTCACAGTGTTGTCCTTTTTCTCGTCTCCACCATTGGACTTGGACGTGGGCCTGTTTTTATTAGCTTTGTCTCAGAGCTCCAAAAGAGCAAAAGAGGTCAGCTGCAGGAGACCACAGAACGTTAGCCTGAAGGTTCTCGGTGAAGGGCAGGCGATGGGCTGCAGCCACCACGGCAGCTCTTAGTGTCTTCTAGAATCTTCCACATCACCAGCCGCATGCAGGCACCTGCATCTTCGCTGGAGTTGTGCCCAGCCTTGTTGTCTTGGATCATCTGCCCCAGGAACTGGGACATGAGGCTGCGCAAGGAGCGCTTGTAGGGAAGACCCCATCGGTGCGGAAAGAGCACGGACGTGTCCACCACGGAGCCGTGGATGAGCTTCAAGGCCAGCAGGTCGCTCTCCAGGCTGTGTCCTATGAGGATGGTGTCGGTGCTGAACATGCTCAGCAGGACCTCCTGGACGTCCTGCAACCTGGTTTTGGTGAGGGCCAGGTCGGCCTCGGTCACCCCAGAAAACTTGGTGTTGTAGTCGACAATGTCGTTGTCAGGCTTGACGAAGGTGTCATAGAGCACTTGCATGTCTGTGTCCACCACGGTCACGCGGGTCAGCTCCAGGCCTACGGTAGTGTAAGACATCTCACAGTCCAGGGCATAGATGCCCGGGTGCGCATTCTCTCGCAGCTCTTTGGGGGAGGTGGTCACGAAGCCTTTGAGGTCATCTTTCCGGCCGTCCTGCACGTGCTGTCTGGCCACTTGACAGCCGATGACACCGACGGGCCCCGAGCAGCACGTGTACTGCATCTTCCGGCCGCCCCCCACGGCGTGCGAGAAGAGCTTCCCCCAGTGGTAGACGCACTGCTCTGGGCTCAAGCAGTGCCCGGAGGACGACACGGTGTACTGGGTACCACAACGGCAGCAGGTTCTGCTGGACGACGAGGAGCAGCTTGAGGACCTGTCGCCCTTGAAGAGAACAGCATCCCCCTGCTGCTTGGGATGCTGGAAAGGATAGCCATGCTCCTTGCGCTGGTCCTCGGTGAGCATGTAGGCCTGCAGGCGGCTGTACAGGGTGGCCTTGTTCAGACCAGGCACAACACTGGGGGTCAAGCCCTTCAGCTTACCCAGGGTTTCCATGACCACCTTCACGTAGATGGACTTGTTGGCACTGCGGTCGTAGGCCAGCTCCTCCTCCTTCTGCGCCTTCTCCATGGCCTCCCCGTGAGACGAGGAGAATTTGAGACACTGTTCCACGAACAGGCCCAAGTAGTGTTGACGGATGCCGGCAGGGACCTTGACCTTGATCTCTCCGCTGGGTGTGGGTTTCTTGTAACTGCATGAAGACAAGGTGGGCACCATCTGCTCTGGGGTGGACGTGGTCTTCTGTGCCATCCCTGAGGTACCCTGGCTGAGATGCTGGCCTCCTTCTCTTCTTCCTTTTCCTCCTCCTCCTCCCGGCTTGGGGCCTTTGGGGGACTCTCCCCAGCTGGTTGTGAGGGTTCTCTTGGCTCCCGTGCCAGGCTTTGGCCCATTGATCCTCCTCTTTTCCCCGGCGGCTGAGGTTGGGGTGTGGGCTGGAGAAGGCATCTGGAAGTCGGTGCGTGGCCTAGCTGGCTGCCCCAGGCCCGTGGGCCTCCTCTGGGCCTGCTGGGAGGATCGTCCGGACGAATTCCTCATGGCCCAGGACCACGCAGCCAGCGAGGAGCTGGGGCTCTGCCGTGGACATGGAGACTTCACGGCCTGCATGAAGACAAACGGCTCTGGGGACAGGAGACACGTCGTCGTTGCCGGGGGTGGTCCCAGGCCGTCCTGCTGGTAGCATAGCAGCAGGAGATCCGGGATGGGATAGAGCACGGCCTTCCGAACTCCTTGGTAGGCCTGTGGGAACCAGTTCATGGCCTTGGCTTCGAAATCCCAGCAGCCCGGACCTTGGATTTGCGGAGAGGAGTGGAGCTTGCTCATAAGCTTGCTCTCTGCTCCAGGCGCCAATTGGATGTCTCTCTTGGCCCCTCCTAGGCTCTTATATAGTCGAGGGTGGGCGGAAATCCTTATAATGGGATCAGAATTTATCCAATCAAAATTGACCTAATTTCCTCAGCCCTCTAGCTTCCGGGGATACTTGGATACTTACACTCCTCCCACCCGGAAAGGTCATGATCATTGTATCAACTGGAATGCCTGGTTTTAAAATGTTTTGTAGGGGGAGTTTGGAGGGTTTTGTTTTTTTGATTGTGGAGGGTGCTTGTCTTTCTCTTTCCTTGTTTCTTTTCCTTTTGTTGTCTTGGGTTGTGTTGTTGTTTCATTTTTTGTTGTTGTTGTTTTTTGTTTGTTTTTCGAGCTAGGGCTCACTGTAGCTCAGGCTGTCCTGGAATTCACTATGTCGTCTCAGGCTGGCCTCGAACTCATGGCGATCCTCCTACCTCGGCCTCCCAAGTGCTGGGATTAAAGGCGTGTGCCACCACGCCTGGCCTTGTTGTTTCGTTTTAGAGATAGTCTCCTTTATACAGACAGAACAGTAGTTATCATCCCATATCAACATCTGGCATTGACAGGATAAAGGGTGTTCCTCACCGCGCGCAGCCGCCTTTAGAATTCCTGGCTTCTAACCTTGTAGACAGATTCTCTGACCTGAGCTTTTACCCCCGGGTGATGCTACAGCCTCAACGGAGGTTACTGTCTCTGGATGCGGAGGAAGGTGCTGAGAATTGGGGACTTGGTGCAGCCGGACGAAGATCACGCAAACGAGGCCAGCTAGAGGACTGTGCTTCATTAGGGCTACTCTAGGCTCACTCTTCCCAGCTCTATGCTCTTTCAACACTGGGAGGACCCAGGATTGTTGGATATCCGGGATCTCCTTTTGCAGATGAGCGCCTGGAAATACAGGGGCCTAAACCCCTCCCAGATTCCACCAACCCTGCTCCTGCTTCTTCCCAACCTCTACCTAACTTCAAAAACTGGGCCCATACTCCATTACATGCATCTGGGACATAGGTATTTTTGACATCATATAATATTATTTATGTGGAATGTTTTCTGTGTTTGTTTGTTTAATTTATTTACTTACTTGTTTACTAGCAAAGAGACAGAGAAGAGAAACAGAAAAATGGGTGTGCCAGGGCCTCTAGCCATTGCAAACTTGGTGCATCTGGCATTAAGCCAGTACTGGGGAATCAAACTTGGGTCATTAGCCTTTGCAGGCAAGCACCTTAACAACAAAGCCATCTGTCAGCTCTGTATGTTTGTTTTAACACTGTATTTTAACCATATGTAGCCCAGGCTGACTTCAAATTCACCATCCTTGGGCTGGGGAAATGGCTTAGCAGTTAAGGCATTTGTCTGCGAAGCCTAAAGGACCCTGGTTCGATTCCCCAGGGCCCACATAATCCAGATGCACAAGAGAGCACACGCATATGGAGTTCGTTTGTAGTGGCTGGAGGCCCTGGTGCACCTATTGTCTCTTTCTCTCTGTCTCTTCCTCTCTCTTTCTCTCAACCTCTCTCTCAGATAAATAAATAAAATATATTTTTTTAAATTCACCATCCTCCTGCCTCTGCCTTCTGGCTGCCAGGAGTACAGGCATATGCCAGGATCCCCAACTCCACTACTTGTATTTTTAAAAAATGAAATGCTGAAACATCTCTATCACATCTTCCAAGGCTCAGGATCCACTGTGTAAGAGGTGGTGGAAAGAATCTAAGAGACAAAGGAAGGATAGGACTGCTTACAATGCAATCTTCCAGACACAAAATGACTTGGATATCCATGACCTTGCAGTGCCTGATACTACCTACACAAGACCCTCATAATAGGAGGAAAAGATGATGATATCAAAATAAAATACAGACTAGTTGAGAGGGGGCATGTGCTGGAGAGTGGATTTGTGAAAAAGAAAGTGGGGGAGGGGAGGGAATTATCATGGTTTATTGTCTATAATTATGGAAGTTGTCAATTAAAAATTTAAAAATAGGGCACTTGCTTACAAAGCCAAAGGACCCAGATTTGATTCTCCAGGACTCACATAAGCCAGATGCACAAGGTGGCACATGTGTCTAGAGTTCATTTGCAGTGGCTGGATGTCTGATGTGCCCATTCTCTCTCTCTCTCTCTCTCTCTCTCTCTCTCATCTCAAATAATTTTTTTTTTTTTTTTGGTTTTTCAAGGTGGGGTCTCACTTTGGCCCAGGATGACCTGGAATTAACTATGTAGTCTCAGGGTGGCCTTGAACTCACGGCAATCCTCCTACCTCTGCCTCCGTGTTCTGGGATTAAAGGTGTGTGCCACCATGCCTGGCTCAAATAATTTTTTTTTAAGTTTAAAAATAAATACATAAAAAGGAAATGCACAATGAGTAAATACACGCCTATGAGAATAATCTTGTGTGCTGCACTACCCCTCAATCTTCTATCTCCCAAAACCAGGACTAGCTTAAAAAGACGTAAATCAAGTGAGAAGTTTGGAGCTGTGAGAGTAGAAATGGCTATGCTCAAAAGCACATAGAGCTGGGCGTGGTGGTGCACACCTTTAATCCCAGCACTAAGGAGGCAGAGGTAGGAGGATCACTGTGAGTATGAGGCCACCCTGAGACTACATAGTGAATTCCAGGTCAGCTTAGACTAGAGTGAGACTCTACCTCAAAAAAAACAAAAACCCAAGAAGGCCTGGGGAGATGGCTTAGTGGTTAAGCGCTTGCCTGTGAAGCCTAAGGACTCTGGTTCGAAGCTTGATTCCCCAGGACCCACATAAGCCAGACATACAAGGGGACGCATGGGTTTGGAATTTGTTTAGAGTGGCTAGAGGCCCTGGCACACCCATTCTGTTTCTCTCTGCCTCTTTCTCTCTCTTGTCTGTCGCTCTCAAATAAATAATAAATAAACAACAACAACAAAAAAATCACACAGAATCAGAACCTGAGCCCCATCAAAATGCTTCCCAAAGCATCCATGGACAGTTAAAAGCAAGATTCCTATGTTCATGCATGAAATCATCAATGGCTCACTTAAAGGCACTTCTTTGCAAAGCTGGATCCCCCAGTATTTAGATAAAGTCATATACACAAAGTGATACATGCATCAAGAGTTTGTTTGCAGTGACAAGAGGCCCTGGTGTGCCTATTCTCATCTTCTCTCTCTCTCCTCTCTGTCTCTCTGCCCCCTTGTAAATAAATAAATGAAATGAAATGAAATTTAAAAAAATACTCAGAATGAATCAGGATTTTTTGAGTTCTGCCCTGGTTTGGAGTGAAGATTCACATGAGTTACCCCCAAAAAGGAAGAAAAAAACAGTACTTTTCACACTTGAAAAGGAGCCATGAAAATATTGATACCATTACACTTGTGTTTATGACACTGGTGGTCTTAATTTTTTTTTTACCCTACAAGTTAACTTCAAACTTACCTTTAAATGTCCTTAATTAGAAATAATCTACTAATAGCTCTTATACAATTAACATGTAAGTCATTCAACTCACAGAGTACAGGATACTGGAATTATTCATACATCTTAACATGTTACCTCAAATAAGAAAAATAGAAATCATATTTTCATTAATTTCCAAGTTACAAATCAATTTGAAGCTGCAAATAATACTGTCAACAGAAGCACATTTCCAGTGTAGTCAGTCTACCAAAGGAAACCCTTGAACTTGGCCTCAAAACTCTGAATCTTTTACATAGTGAATTCCAGGTCAGCCTGTTCTAGAGCAAGACCCTACCTCAAAATAAAATAAAACAAAACAAAACAAAAACCTGAAAAACCAAAAAAAAAAAAAAACTCTGAATCTTTGTGCATTGTAAATAGTACTCTGTAAATCGGATTACTTACTTGGACACTGAGTGTCTGTTTCTATCTTTTTCAAGTACTTTTTAGCTAGGTGTGGTGGCTCAGTGTGGTGGCACCAGGCATGAGCCAGGAATGGTGCTGCACGCCTTTAATTCCAGCACTCAGGAGGCAGTAGTAAAAGGATAGCCATGAGTTTGAGGCCACCCTGAGACACATAATATTAAAAAAAAAAAAAAAAAAAAAAAAAGCCCTATATATCCCATAGGATTGTTGAAATAATGGTTTTTGTTTTTCCTGAGGTAGGGTCTTCACTCTAGCCCAGACTGACCTGGAATTCACTATGTAATCTCAGGGCGGCCTTGAACTCACCTACCTCTGCCTCCTGAGTGCTGGGATTAAAGGTGTGTGCCACCACACCCAGCTCCTGAAATGATGGTTTTTATTCAGCAAATTCTTATGGAATGTGAATCATAGGTTGAGCATGATGATACTTACTGAAAAGAGAGTCAACCATTGTTCCCTAACCTTGATTAATCAGATAACTAAAACTCAACAAAAACAAGGTTCATGTTTTGTTGATTTGGTTTTACCTATACTGTGGACTAGAGCCTTGAGATATACATATATATATATATATATAATCTTTGGCAAACAACACAGAGGGAGAGGGAGACAAGTAGAGAATGGGCCCACCAGCAGCCTCTCAGCCACTGTGAATGAACTCTAGACACGTGTGCCCCCTTGTGGGCAAGTGCAGCATTGCACCATTGCATCACTTTTGCAACTGGCTAAACGTGGGAGCTGGAGATTAGAACTGGTGTTCTTGGCTTAGCAGGCAGGCGCCTTAACCGCTAAGCCATCTTTCCAGCCCTTCCTATTTTTTTACTTTTGTTTTTTGGTTTATTTGGGGGGGAGGTTGTTTTGTTTGTTTTTTTTTTCGAGGCCAACTTGGAATTCACTATGTAGTCTCATTGTGGCCTCAAACTCATAGGGATCCTCCTACCTCTGCCTCTTGAAACAAGTTCTCACTATGTTGCTTTGATTGGTCTTGATTTTTTTTTCAGATAGTCTCATATAACCCAGGCTGGCCTCAAACTCACTAGGTAGCCTAGGCCTCAAATTCACTGTGTAGTTCATGGTGATCTGGAACTGATCCTCCTGTCTCCACCTCCCAAGTGTTGAAGTCACATCACATCTGGCTTTTTTTGTTTTGGTTTTGTTTTTGAGCTAGGGTCTCACTGGCATGAGGGTGGCTTTGAACTCACAGCAATCCTCCTACCTCTGCTTTGCAAGTTTAGGCTGGGCTTAAAGGTGTGCATCACCATACTGGGTGACATCTGCCTTTTTTGAGTTAAATTTTACACATAAGGTAGGGGTTCAGACTTTTTTTTTAGCATGTGGACTTCCAGTTTTCCCAACATGGAAATCACCTGGAATTCATTTCAGATGAGCAGTTCTCAAAGACATTTTCAGTTACTTAAGCCTTAAAAATGTCTGGCTTCCATTCTTTGCTGGAGTTTTTATTTTTAGTTCTAGTGAATCCTTGAGTAATGTAGGAGCTAGCTCTTTTATGTCTATTGCCCGAGAATTACTTTTAGAGGAGATGTGTGGTTTAATTTTTAGGGAAGGAAAGCCCTACTAATGAATTAAGTTAAAATATTTTCACAAAGTGATCCAATTAAAGTTTATATATAATACTCATAATCTATACCATGCCATTCTTACATCCTTAATAGCAGACAAATGCCTTAGCTGAAAGTGAATGAAAACATATGGGCATTAGCATGCTATCATGCCATCAAAACAACATGTTCGTTACAAATACAGTGTGTGCTATACTGTCACAATGAGCAAGGTTTTCTGTCCTGTCAAAATGGTCCTTAGGGAACTAAGCTGAAGATTAGACAGGAAAGGGTATTTTACTTTTCTTCTTGTTGTTGTTTTCTTTTCTTTTCTTTTTTTTTTTTTTTTTTTTTTTTTTTTTTTTTTTTTTTTTTTGGTTTTTCGAGGTAGGGTCTCACTCTAGCTCAGGCTGACCTGGAATTCACTATGTAGTCTCAGGGTGGCCTCGAACTCACAGTGATCCTCCTACCTCTGCCTCCGGAGTGCTGGGATTAAAGGCGTGCGCCACCATGCCCGGCTTTGTTGTTTTCTTTTTAAGATAGGCTCACTCTAGCCCAGGCTGACCTGGAATTCCCTCTGTAGTCTCAGGCATCCTCCTACCTGGGCCTCCCAAGGGCTGGGATTAAAGGCGTGCACCACCACACCCAGTGGGAAGGGCCCGTTTTCTAGAGAACACTGTATACTGAGGGTTTTCTCTTTGGATAGTTGCATCTATCTTGAGATAATTATTTTATTGCTTGCTCTCATTTCCTTTAGATGTGGATTTAAATATATGATTGATATGTAGAAAAAATTATTATGCCTCCATTGTGTAGATGGGATGGCAAGTGGATACTGTGAAATTAGAAGCAACAAAATAGGTATACACACATGGATCTTTAAAACACTATTCAGTAGGGTGGCCCTAGCAAACTAATACAGCTAGCATGACTCAAAGACACCAGCCTCATGGAAGCAGGATCCCAGGGAAAGAATCCCTCCAACAGGCTGACCCTATCATGATCCAGTATTTCTTCCACAGAGGATAACATACAGTGTATCCCAGAGCTCAATGTATGGCCAAACCTCAGGACTCGCAGCAACTGTACATTTCATTATGCTTTCTTTGGGAAAGGGTGGGAAGACACAAAACTGAACTGGTACCCTAGAATCCTATCCTGGAAGTCAGACTAAAAGGTGAAACCCTCAAGAGGACCTTAGGGGGAGCACCTTGAATCAAAGGGCCCTGGAGAGGGGGAGATGAAACCTAACCTTAAATTTCTCCTGTTTCTCTTTCTTCTCTGTCTTTTTTCTTTTCCCTTGGTGCTGGCCTGTAATTCCCTTTCCACATCCACAATGAGCTGTTGATCAGAGAGACCTACTAGATCTACCAAAACAAACAAGACAGACTTCTGTCAGAGCACTGATTACCCACCAGAGGTTAATGGTAAAACCCTACTGCTGAAGATACCAAATGCTGTTGACAAGGACCACAGAGAGTCCTGGTTGGAATCTGGAGGAGAGCCAATCCCCAGACAATTAGACCATCTAGTGCTGGAAGGAACTACATGAGCTTCCAGGGGAAAGGGGCCAACATCTATCCAAGCAGCTCAAAGTCTACACGACTCAGAATGCTCACACAAGTGCAGTAGTGGCCCACAGCCATGGTGGGTAACCAACTGCTCTTGGATTGGCTAACAGATCCGCTCAGTGGAAAGGAAACCATATTTGGAACTGGGAAACAAGTCAGAATCATATCCAGATAATGATTCTGTTTTCCATTGTCAAGCTCCTACTAACCTTAGACTATTAGAGAGTCTACACCCTTTTAATTCTCTCTAAATTAATTATGGTTATCCCCTTTAACCAGTGCTGACTTCACTCTCCACTGGAGAATCTGCTTCTCTTTTGAGATGGGAGCTAGACCTGAGCTGATAAACGACCCAGTGTACTCCACCTCCACCCCCGCCCCAGCTGAAACCACAGAAGAAATTGGGGAAATGAGCTAGAGATCTGCTTTCTCAGTGAGTTTGATATCAGCACAAGGGTGAAGGAGATAGAAGACGAGGACACTCGACACCTACCAAACCAGAGATCCAGTGTTTCCTGAGTGCCCATCACTGAAGTAGACTTAACATGCTCCCAGCATGGCTCAGGGAATTTTGCCGAAGAGGGGGCAGAAAGATTGTTAGAGCCACAAGTTGGGACACTTTGCATAGACATATTCCCTCTTCCCCCCGCCCCCACCATAATGCATGACCCACAATTCCCATTGGGTTGACCTGCATCCCCAACGAGGAAGGCCTCTTCAACAAAGGGGCAGGGGAGCCGGGCATGGTGGCACATGCCTTTAATCCCAGCAATTGGGAGGCAGAGGTAGGAGGATCACCATGAGTTCGAGGCCACCCTGAGACTACACAGTTAATTCCAGGTCAGCCTGGGCCAGTGAGACCTTACCTCGGAAAAAAAAAAGGGGGGGGGACATGAAGGAGGGAAAGGATGGTACCAACATGTGTTGTTTACATACAAAAAAAAATGTCCATATCTAATATAAATAAGAAAAAATAAATTAAATTGAAAAAAATAAAATTGAAAAGAAAAGAGAAAATTGCCAGGCATGGTGGCATATGCTTTTAATCCCAGCATTAAGGGGGCAAAGGTAGGAGGAGGACTGTGAGTTCAAGGCCACCCTTAGACAATACAGTGAATCCAGGTCAGCCTGGGCTAGAGTGAGACCCTACCTTGTAAAACCAAAAAATAAATAAATAACCAGTAAAAGGAAAGAGAAAATCTTTTCCAATTAATACATGATAAAGTATTAAAAATAATTTTGCAGAAGGACTTTAAGAGCCACAGGGTGGGAAGGAGTATCCTAAGGCACTGTCCCCCACACAGAGACGGACTGGTGCATTTATGCCCCCACAGTGCATACCAATACCCCACTGAGGAGGGCCCTTAGTGGAAGGGAGCAAGGGAGAAGAAATGGAAAAGGAGGACATGATAGGAATGTGACGTATATAATATGTTCATACGATAAAGTTCACAATAATAATTGTGATAATTGTAATAATAATAAGAAGAGTAATAATAATAAAATAATAATAAAAATGAAAACCAAAACCAGTATTGTGTGTGTGCAGGAGCACATGTACGTATAGGTGCGTGTGACATGTACACATGCATATAGAGGCCAGAGGATAACTCAGGTATTGTTCTTTAAGAACACCATCCATGTTTTGTTTTTGTTTTGGTTTTTTGGTTTTTTTTAGATTGGACTCTCATTAGCCGGAATTTAAGGTAGGCTGGCTGGTCACTGGGCCTCAAGGATCCATCTATATCTCTTCCCCCATTCTGGAATGACAAGCGCACACCTCCATGCCTGGCTTTTTTTTTTTTTTTTTTTTTTTTTTTTTGAGGTAGTGTCTCATTCTATCCCAGGCTGGCCTGGAATTCACTATGTAGTCTCAGGGTGGCCTTGAACTCATGGCGATCCTCCTACCTTTGCCTCCCGAGTGCTGGGATTAAAGGCATGCAGCACCACGCCCAGCTCACGCCTGGCATTTTTATGTAGGTTCTGAGATCAAACTCAGGTCCTCATGCTTGCTAGGTAAGCACTTTACCAACTGAGCTATCTCCCCCGCCTTAAAAATCATTGTGATGACATGTCATTTTGTAATTCATGGCATAAATTAGTTCAATGAATTGAATGTAATCATCATCACAAAAACTCTTAAATTTTGGGCTGGGGAGATGGTTAAGGTGGTTAAGATGGTTAGTGGTTAAGGCATTTGCCTGCAAAGCCAAAGGATCCTGGTTCGATTCTCCAGGACCCATGTAAGCCAGATGCACAAAGGGGCGCATGCATCTGGAGTTCGTTTGCAGTGGCTGAAGGCCCTGGTTTCTCTCTCTCTCTCTCTCTCTCTCTCTCTCTCACTGTCTCTTTCTCTCTCTCTCAAGTAAATAAATAAATAAAATATTTTTTAAAAAAAGAAAGAAAAACAATAAACAAAGACATTTATTCTCAAATAGTTCTGGAAACCAGATTCTAAAGCCAAAATGTCAGATGACTGATAATCCCTGTGGAGTCTCTGGCAAGAGTCCTTGCTGGCCTTTCCCCCCTTCTGGTAGTGGTTAGCAATCTTTGGCTTCCAGAGCTTGTGGCTTCACCTCTCCATTCTCTCTGCCTTTGTCTTCATGTGGCTTTCTCCTCTGAAGTCTATGTGATGCAGGCGCTATAATTAGACATGCCCTCTGTACCATAGTCCAGAATTATCTCCTTTTATCAGGACACTTAATCTGTAAAGACCACTGAATCTTTCCTTCCTTCTTTCATTACATCCCTTCTTCTGCTCTCTCTTTCCTTTCTTTTTTTGTTTCTGTTTCTTCCTTCCCTCCCTCTTTTTAGATAGGCTCTCCTGAAGCCCAGGCTGCCTCAAAACCACTTTGTAGCTGAAGATGACCTTGAACTCCTGATCCTCCTGTTTCCACTTCCCAAGTTCAGGGATTGCAGGTTTGCGTCATCATAAGCACCTGCAAGCACAATTTATTTTTAATTTTTTTAAGAGACAAATTGACAGGTTCTTGGGAATAGGACATGTACATTCCCTTTAGGGGGACCATTCTGCCCACTATAATGTTTAACAAGTGCCTTATAACAGTAAGTAGAATTTGTCAGGTATTTTGTAACAGCAATGGAAAAGTAATTATTACAGAAAAGGTGGTAGACTTGAAAGCCAAATATGGTGGTTTGATTTAGGTGCCCCCCATGAACATATGTGTTCTGAATACTTAATCCTCAATGGATGACAATTTAGGAACTGGAGACTTGCTGGAGGAAGTATGTTGTGGAGAGTGAGTGGGCATATGGGTGTTATAGCCAGCTTCCTTTTACCAGTGTTTGGCACACTGGTCTCCTGCAGTTATCCATCTGATGTTGGCCAGGAGGCAATGTCTAGCCTCTGTTTATGCCACGTTTTCCCTGCCATCATGGAGCTTCCCCTCCAGTCTGTAAGCCAAAATAAATCCTTTCCTCCCACAAGCTGCTCGTGGTTGGGTGCTTTGTGCCATCAACGTGAAGCTCATTGCAACACCAGCACAAGTTCCTTTTAATTCTTCGCTAATTTACTTTACTCATAAAAGTATATAGAATGCTTAAAGGTCACATAAGACAGTACTTATGGTCAAGGAAGTTAAGTGATTGCTTTTTGTCTCTACTAATATTAAAGACTGAAAAGATAGGCACAGCTGGGGGTGGTGGCACATGCCTTTGATTCCAGCACTTGGAAAGCTGAGGTAGGAGGATCACTGTGTGTTCAAGGCCAGTCTGAGAATACATAGTGAATTATAGGCCAGCCTGAGCTGGAGCGAGACCCTACCTGGAAAGAAAAAAAAAAAAAGAAGATAGGCACTAACATGTAAACGGTGATGATAGGAAGAAAATGAGAATAGGAAGGAAATTTTTATGTTCATTTTTTACACATTTACATTGAAATTTACATGATGTAACTAGTGGCTTGATTACTGGCCTCTTGCCAGTGTTTGGCACACTCTCCTGTTGCTTTGGTCCATCTGAGGTTGGCCAGGAGGTGATGTCCACCCTCTGCTCATGCCATCACTTTCCCCTGCCATCATGGAGCTTCCCCTTGAGTCTGTAAGCCAAAATAAACCTTCCCCCCCCCACCCCCACAGGTTGCTCTTGGGTGTTTTCTGCCAGCCATGCGAACCTGATTGCAACAGTGTAAAAATAATAAATAAGTTTATTTTCTACTTATGGAAGCTGTCAATAAAAAGTTTAATTAAGAATAGTAATAAATTAAGGATAATCAGACATGATAGCACAGACATCTAATCACAGCCCTTGGGAAGCGAAAGCAGGAGGATCAAGAGTTCAAGGTCATCCTGCTCTACTTAGAGAGTTCCGGGGATATGTAATTGATTTTGATTGGCAATTTACCTTTAAGGGATTATATATCTTAAATTAGCCTCAGGATATGCCTCTGAGGGATTATTTTGGTTAGGTTAATTGAGGAGGGAAGACCCACCTTAACTATGGGCAGCACCATTTCATGGGCTGGGATCCTAGATGAGCAGAGAACTGGCTGAACACCACCAGTCCTTACTCTCTGCTCCCTCACTGGGAGGTGAATAAGACCAGCTGCTTCAAGCTCCTCACCCGGAGCTATAAACTGAAATAAACCTTTCCTCCATTAAACTGATTTTTTTTGTCTTGTTTTTGTTTTTCGAGGTAGGCTCTCACTCTAGCCCAGGCTAACCTGGAATTTACTATGTAGTCTTAGGCTAGCCCCGAATGCACAATGATTCTCCTACCTCTCTTGCCTACCAAGCACTGGAATTGAAAGCGTGCACCACCACGCCCAGCTCAACTGATTTTTGCCAGGTATTTTGTACCAGCAACAAGAAAGTAACTAATGCACAGTCCAACCTGGGCTACCTAAGACCTTGTCTCATAAAAACAAAATCCATAGAGGGATGGGGGGAGAGACAAAGAGTGGAGAAGATTGTTTCAGGGTGACAAAGAGAAAGTTCAGTATGCTTGGAGACTTTCAGAAATCACCCTCAAGATGCAAGTGCCCCATCAAGAAGGTTCAACATGCTTTCCCAAGCCAGAGACAACTTCAAAGAAATAAAATTCCTGACAGAAATACTGGACTTCATTCAATCAAGACAAATTTTACCAACTTCCCACTTGTCCCAAGGCTACACTTAAAACTATAAGCACATTCACAAAGTCCATTGTTCTAGACTTTGAACATTTGGACCTGAATTCCAAACCTTTGCACATGTTACAAAAAGACCTTACCTCAGACACACACATGAGGCTTTGATATATATGAGGCCAAGAACCCTTACATCAAATCATCAATATGTATGCAGAAGGTAATTTTAAGAAAACAACATTCTGGCCAAAGCCATGAATTTTAAGAACTTAGAATTTAGGAATAAAGCAAATGTACAGTTCGTTTTTTTTTTTTTTTCTTCCCACAGCATTTCTCTGCTCTGTCAAAATATTTAAAACATTATCTCAGCACAAATTTGAAATTATCTGATGGGAAAAAAAAGTATTCAATAATGACTTAAGATACCCTTGGGAACACAGAGTGACCTTTTAATGCATCAAAGCTTCAAACAGACAAGTTTGCTGGTGGTGTGGGTCTTTTTCCTTCAACAATATTCTATATGATTGCAAGTGTTTTCCCAGCTCAGGTCCTGAGCAAACAGGCTCGAACTTGATTTTTTAGTTACTCTTCCAAAAAGAATTAATTAAATGTTTTGACAGGAGAAAAGTCCAGGCTACATCTTAAGTTTTTTTCCCATATTTTATGAATACAAATGGTGGATTCTACCATCAGACAAATTGTATCATGTCTCCTGCAAGAAAACGTAAAGCTGACTTTCCCCACGTCTCATGGACATCAATGGTTCTCTCCTAATAATGAATGTTTATCTCGCTGCTGGTCAGTGCCAGAAAGTTTTGCAGCCAACCAGTAAACCAGGGCCAGCGTATTTCCCTAGAGGTGTGACTGCATTCGTCACTCAGTAAGTGTTGGATTCATTTTGTTCCAAAGTTTTCTAAGGAACTCATTAGATAATCTCTGAATCTAGAGATGTTAGTCACAGGGCCTAAAGGAATTCACCTTCTATGAACCAAAAGAGAGAGAAAAAAAATCAGTAGCAGCAAACGGGCTACAGAAATCTGAACCAAAAGGCTTCCCAATGCTTAAAAACAAACAAGGAGGCATAATATATTCTTTAAAGTCTGCTTTAGAGTAATTTTTTTTTTTTTTTTTTTAATTTTTTAAAAATGTCACTACATAGTGTTTTATGCCTTAGATGGTCTCTGCCTAATTTAAGATCTGCAAGAGTATTTTTTTAAAAACCAAGTGTTTTTTTTGTTAATAAATTTTATAAAAAATGTTTTTTGTTAATAAATTTAAAAAATATTTTATATTTTTATATTGTATTTTTATTTCTTTATTTGAGAGAGGAAACAGACAGAGAGAGAATGGGCATGCCAGTGCCTCCAGCCACTGCAATCAAACTCTAGACACATGAACTACCTTGTGCATCTTCCTTATGTGGGTCTTAGGGAACTGAACTTGGGTCCTTTGGCTTTGCAGGCAAACACCTTAACCACCAAGCAAGCCATCTCTCCAGTGTAAATTTTGGTTTTTTTTTTTTTTGTTTGTTTGTTTGTTTGTTTGTCTTTTTGAGCAGCAGAGCTTCATTTTTGTTTGTGTGTTTTGTTTATCTTTATGCAGTGTTCAGGATCAAACCCAAGGCTCTATACATATGAAGCAAGTATTAGCATATATTTTTGCATTTTCAAATAACATTCAAGTTGCTCACTACTAGAGAATAGTACAATTCAGAAAATTTGTGACTCCTTTGTGCTTTCTTTTCATCAATGTGCCATGGAAGACATTGCGTTGGGGCTGGGGAGATGGCTTAGTAGTTAAAGGTGCTTGCTTGCAAAGCCTACTGGCCAGGGTTCAATCCCTCAATGCCCACATAAAGCCAGATGCACAAGATGGCACATGGGTCTGAAGTTCATTTGCAATGGTAAGAGGTCCTGGAGTGCCCATTCTCTTTCTCTCTCTGTTTCCCTCAAATAAATAAAAATGTTGTTTGAAAAAGACATAGATTTTGTTTTCACTGAGGCTGGGTCCCATTATAATTTGTTTAATTTCTTTCTGGCAGTGGCAAATAACAATTATAATCTAAATCCTTTGATTGCCAGTTTTCACTGAAATATAAAATCATACAAAATAAAATGCACCACGATTAATCTCCCGGCTGACTTTAGTTGTCATAAGAAACCAGAACAGCTGTGGGAACTCCTGCATAACCCCCTC
The DNA here is from genome assembly GCA_036365145.1 of Orientallactaga sibirica. Classification (NCBI taxonomy): domain Eukaryota; kingdom Metazoa; phylum Chordata; class Mammalia; order Rodentia; family Dipodidae; genus Orientallactaga; species Orientallactaga sibirica. The sequence continues at coordinate 6,281,882 of JAEOAD010000048.1, forward strand.
TTTGGTGAAAGGAGAGGTGATAGATGACAACAAACAAGCTGGGGACTGGAGTCACAGGAGTCCTGCTTACCTTACTACTCAAAACATGAATGCCCTGTTGCTCAGGACAGGATCCGTATCCACCTACTCCACACAATTCTTCATTAAGACTTTTCTGGAACAGTTTGCCCTCACCCAGAGATCACACACCACAGTAAACAAAAGCCTTTTGGTGAAAGGTGAAGCTCTGAAATTATATTCTCTGACCTTCACTCACATGCAAATACTTATACTCACACACATAAACACACATAAACATACACCTTACACACAAAAATAACTAGCTAACTAAATAAATAAATAAATAGTGCTTTGTAAAAATTCAGGAGTTTAAGCCGGGCGTGGTGGTGCACGCCTTTAATCCCAGAACTCGGGAGGCAGAGGTAGGAGGATCACGGAGAGTTCGAGGCCACCCTGAGACTACATAGTGAATTCCAGGTCAGCCTGAGCCAGAGTGAGACCCTACCCAAAAAAAAAAAAAAAAAAAAAAAAAAAATTAAGGAGTTTTGGGCTGGAGAAATGGCTTACAGATTAAGGTACTTGCATGCAAAGGCAAAGGACCCAGGTTCAAATCCCCAGTACCCATATAAAGTCAGATACACAAGATGGTGCATGTGTCTAGAGTTCATTTGCAGTGGCTAGAGGCCCTGGTGCTCCCAGTCTCTCTCTCTCTCTCTCTCTCTCTGTCTCTTCCCTCTCCCCCCTCAAATAAAGAATGTTTTTATTTAAAAAATTCAGGAGTTTGATAACTCAGGGAAATTATGTACTCAGACAATAAAATATCTTGTTACTTATGCTGTGGAATAATGTATTCATATACTTTGATAATACGCAAATTGCTAGGACCCATAAGTTTTTCCACTGAAAAAACTAAAGGGTTACTATAGCCTAACTGTTGCCCTTTCTCATGTTTCTTCAAGCATTTTGCTTATAGTGAATTTTCTCCAGAGACTTGTCTGAGCCAAAGATCTCAGTTCCGTTAGGAAGGTTAGCCCTGATATCAGCTGGTTTCCATGAAGGCATGGGAATAAAAAACACCATGACCTAGAATATCATATTAAACACCCACATATATTGTTTAAATCAGGCCCCACAAGATTAAAAGGTAGCATTTTACACAAAATATGCTGTTTAGTGCATATATTTTCTCAAATGTATATATTACAGGATAACAGGGGACTTCATAGAGAAATGAATGTCTAAAAACTGAACAAAACTTTTATTTCTGGTATTCACAGATATTTAAATGAAAATAGTGGCACTTAGCCAGGAATGGTGGGGCACACCTTTAATCCCAGCACTTGGGAGGCAGAGGTAGAAGTATCGCCATGAGTTCAAGGCCACCCTGAGACTACAGATTGAATTCCAGTTTAGCCTGGGCCAGAGTGAGACCCTTTCTTGAAAAACCAAAAAGAAAAAAGTGTATAGCACAATGCAGGTCTGGCCCTAACCAGGCTGCCTCCTAGAAGAAACCAGGAAGTGGCTTTTGTGGACATGGCATCCTGCACAGGCCTGGCGTGACAACAGCTACAGTCTGCTGCGAGATGATTTGCCTGGAGACAGGCTGTCATTGGTCACAAGAAGGGAACCACCCACAACAATTGGCCAGCCAAACCCTTACACTTCCTTGAATAAATGAGTTTGCAGCAGCTTGCCCTCTGCCTGCTTCCACCCAATTCCCAGAGTCTGTGTCATGACTCCGCACCTCTCACCCCCTACCCGGCAAAGACCCTGCAGCCCCTCCTGGGCTGGCCCTAGTAGGGACCCCAACATCTGGTGCCTGAAGAGGGACCCCTCCTTGATCATAGGTGAGTAGGCCCCTTTCTGTTCTGTGTGCTGACAGCTGCCCGAGGGTAAGTGGGCAGCCCCCTCCTCCCCCTTTTCCTTTTGTTTGTCCTTTTCCCCTGCAGGAAGGCACACATCGCAGCATGGTCCCGAAGCCCATGTAGGCCCCTCCACTCTCGGTTCATCCCAGCGAAATCACATAAGGGTCTGACCAACCCAATTTTGGAACCAAGGTGAGGCCGTTGGCTGAGCTTGCCCGGAGACACCGTGTGGGCATACGGCCATGGAGTAATGACCCACAGAAGTCCCCCACTAAGCACAATACACTTGGGTCCTAAACATTCTGTCTATATGTCTCAGCTGGCCCAGAAATAGGTGTTATGGCTATAATTTTTGATCTGGGTTATCTCCTTGATTCAGGGGTGTCACAGCCTAGCCCCCAAAAAAAACACCACCATGCCATAATGGGCAACCTCCCTCCCCATCAGAAGACGCCACAATTGCAGGCTCTTAAGGCCCTTTTCCTGCAACGTGGCTTAAAAGTGAAGCAAAAGGACCTCCATGGCTTTTGGGATGAAACTCTTGTTTTAGCCCCATGGATTAGCCCAATCCTCCTTGCCATAATTGCCAGCCTTAAAGGGTCCTCCATGGAGGAAGTCATTTCCGCCCATAACGAAAGCTGTAAGGAGGAACTGAAACTGGCTCTTAAAACCTCGTCCCTCCCAGCCCCCTCCTACGGTGATGAGGAGAGGAAGACCAACCCTTCAATGATAAAAGACCGCCACCCAAACCACCGCCTGCAGCAGCTGCACTCACACCTACCTTCAATGATAAAAAAACAACCACCCCTCCCCCTCTTTACCCTTGGAAAGACCTCCGCCCACTCCATCCTGGACACACCCAGGCTGCTGCCAGTTTGCTGACACACCCCATTGCCCCACCCTTTGCCACCTTCCCCATTAACATAGGGCCAGATGCAACATCCAGGCCCTGTACCCCACCCCCCTCTCTGATCTGGCAAGTTTATTCCTGTTTCTCCTTACCACCTTTAGAACAAGCTAGACATTTACACCAAAGGTTCCATCTATCCCCCACTAACCTACGAACCCTATATCCCGAGCTCTCACTTAGCCAATGCAAACATTTAACCCCTACCTGTAAGGCATGTTCCCCCCAGCCCACTTGGGCCCCCGACAGCCTCAAGAGTCAATCCTAGAGGCATTACCCCAAATTCTACCTGGCAGATGGATGTTACCTACATACCTTCCTTTGGTAACCTCAAATATGTCCATGTCATCATGGAAACTTACTCTAAGCTTACTTTTGCTTTTGCTCTCTTGGGGGAGAAGGTGTCCCATGTCATTAAGGCAACAAAAACTGCCATGCTGGTCATGGGTGTATCCTGGTCAATTAAAACTGATAACAGCCCTGCATACACATCTGCCCAATTCACACCCTTCATGGAATCTTGGGGAATCAAACACTCCCTTGGGATCCCTTACAACCCACAAGGACAAGCCATAGTGGAGAAAACTAACCAGACCCTAAAGGAACTAATTATAAAACAAAACTCCACTATGTCACCCAAGGATCCCCGTGTGGTCCTGGTGGAAGCTCTCTTCATCCTCAATTTTCTCACCTTTGATGAGGCAGGACTCTCCCCAGCCTGTAAACATTGGAGATTGCAACCAACCACAATGCCCTTACCCTTAGTCCACTGGAAAGATCCTCTTAATAATATCTGGAAGGGACCCCACCCTCTTTTAACACAGGGCGAGGGTATGCTTGTGTCTTTCCAGACACTTCACAGATCCCAATCTGGATCCCTGCCAGAAACATCCGTCCAGCCACTGACTCGGGGATTAACCTTGATGAGGAGGATGATGCCAAACCCCTCAGGCCAGATACAGGACTGTAAACTTATTCCCCCTTTTCTCCTTTTATCTCCTTTTCTCCCTACTACCACTTCCCAGAAGCCATTTTGGACAACTCTTCTTAGGCCATACTTGTTTGGTGCGGTGGGCCTAGATTCCCACACTTTTCCTAGGCTTCATTTTAGCCACTCTATTTCACTGTATTCCTCCCCCTTCAAGCACGTACTTCTCCTTAGCCACACCTTTGCCTTTTTGCTTATTAATGCTACCCTCCAACCAGCCATAAATTCCTTTACAACTCCTTTGATTGCATTGATCTGCTACCATTAAGGACACTCAATGTTACTAATTATGGTGCTAAGGGTGAGCTCACAACAGTCACCCAACAACCTGTTTATGTTAAACCCCCCTATTATTTTGTCTTGGTCCCAACACTCTATGCCTCTGCCTTTTTATTCTTTTCTGGGGGCTTTCTCAACTGCTCTCTTCTTAATTGTAGACTGAGCCCTCACATGACTATTCATGCTGACCTCTGTGGTATTGTTAGACAGGTGCCAATTGGCTTTGTAGCTGTTTCTCCTGATGATAACTTTACATTTCTTTCTTCAACCCTTTCTCCCTTTTATCCTGGCAGGAATCCTAGTTATTCTTGCCATCATGCTAATCCTTTTCAGATGTCTCAGAACTTTTGCTAAGCACATCACCGCCATCCAAACAAACCAGGTTCTACTACAGGGAGCCACTTATCAATCGGAAGGGACAACCCCTCATGAACCACCATATGATATCTTATCCACCATTTCTCATTTGTAAACCTGTCCTACCCCCGTCTTTTTCAGGTTCTATAGTTGATTCTCGCTCACTGGGACCATTTGCATGCCACAGAGCCACCACCACTTGGCCCTCCATGCCTCCTAGGTGACAACCAAACCTCTCATGTTTTCTCACCAGGATGGCAGGTAGTCAATGACGGGTAAGACCCCATGAGATGGGGCAACCTAAGACAGGCACAGTCGCATGTGATGATCCCTTGGGGCCTGGGGTCAACAATGGCTTGGCAAAAAACCATGCCTCCCAGGGTCGCCAATAATCAAAACAAAAAGGAGAATATGTATGGCACAATGGAGGTCGGGCCCTAGCCAGACTGCCTGCTAGAAGAAACCAGGAAGTGGCTTCTGTGGACATGGCATTCTGCACAGGCCTGGCATGACAACAGCTACAGTCCCATGCTCACGAGCAACCTGCTGTGAGATGATTTTCCTAGAGACAGGCTGCCACTGGTCACAAGAAGGGAACCACCCACAACGATTGGCCAGCCAAACCCTTAAAACCTCCTACACTTCCTTGAATAATGAGTTTGCAGCAGCTCACCCTCTGCCTGCTTCCACCCAACTCCCCGTGTCTGTGTCGTGACTCTGCTCTTCTCACTCCCTACTTGGCAGAGACCCTGTGGTCCCTCCTAGGCTGGCCCTAGGAGGGCCCCCAATAAAAAAGAAAATAGTGGGGCTTTAGGCAATGAATTTTTAAAAAAGATATATTTTTATTTTTTATTTATTTATCAGAGAGATACAGTGAGTGAGAATGGGCACACCAGGGCCTCATATGAACTCCATATGAACTGCACGCGAACTCCAGATACATGCACCACCATGTGCATCTGGCTTACATGGGACCTGGAGAATCAAACCTGGGTCCTTAGGCTTCACAGGCATGTGCCTTAACTCCTAAGCCATCTCTCCAGCCCAAGAAGATAAATGTTTTTAAAGGCACTTGCAAAGCCTGCTGGTCCCGGTTAGGTTCCCAAGCCACCCCCATAAGGCCAGATGTATAATGCAGTACATGCATCTGGAATTTATTCTCTCTCACTTTTCTCTCTCTCTCTCTCTCTCTCTCATTACAAATAAATACTTTTTTTTTTTCTTTTTTTGAGGTAAGGTTCACTCTAGCCCAGGTTGACCTGGAATTTACTATGTAGTCTCAGGGTGGCATCAAACTCACAGTGATCCTCCTACCTCTGCCCCCAAGTGCTGGGATTAAAAGCATACGCAACCATGCCTGGCAATAAACAGACATTTTTTAAAAGTTAATTGGAGGCTAGGAAGATGGGTCAGTGGTTAAAGGCACTTGCTTGCAAAGCCTGTCAATCTGGGTTCCATTCCCCACTACCCACATAAAGCCAGATGCACAAAGAGGTGCATGAACCTGGAATTCATTTGCAGTGGCAAGAGAGCACCCATTCTCTCTTCATCTCTCCCTCTTTCTCCCCTCTCTTTGTTGTAAATAAATAAATGAATTTAAAAATGGATTGCCACAAGGTGGGTTTTCAGCTTGTATAGGACTTATGTGCCAGATCATTTATAAACGTTTATGACTTAAACTCAGAGCTCGGTCTGCATCAGCATTTGATTTGCATTAACCAAATGCCTCTTTCCCCATACTCTATACTGCAAGCTATGCTCCATGAACCCTACTGTTACAAACAAAGTTTTATTGGGACATAGACATGTCTGTTTATTGTCATATTACCCGAGGCTGCCTTCAAGCACAGTTAAGAAATCCCCACATAGATGATGTGGTCCCCAAGACTTATATATTCCCCCCTCTGCCACTTCAACAAAAATTTCCCCTAACCCTGCTCTATACCCATCTGCCCATTTTATCTGTCCCAATTTACTCTCATTCCTTCTGAAGTACCTATTTCCAATACCTTATTCATAAGCCTGAAAGATATCCAAATGATCACTTTCAGGTTTTGGTTTGGAAAAAAACTTTGAATATATTTCAGTTCCCCAAAGAAGTGATTGGCTGTTAACTTTCTTACAATAAGTTGTATTTCTGGCCTCTGTTTATTTCACATTTATTCAAAGTGCATTCCCCCCAGTGAGGCCACATATGATCATACATATTTTCTGATGCACAAAAGACCCTGCAAAGAGGTTAAACTGCGATGGAAGCCAGCCTCTGTATCATTTGAGAAGTCCAAAAGCTTGATATAAGGCCATATTCCACCCAGAGACCAGAACATCTTTATTTTAAATTACTTAAAATATACAAGTTCTAGGCCATCTCTCATGGGTTTCTAAATCTCTGCTACATTTGCATTTTTCTCTACTCTCAAAATTCTAGCAAACTGACGCTGCTTACATCATGGTTTTATTTATTTTCTGGACCTGATCTAGCCATACCACTGCAATATCTCGGTGCCCCATCTTCAGAAAATGCTTGTTTTAAAGATTGAGAAAACCAAAGAATCTGAATGAATGAATGATTGAATGATGAAGTTCCAAAAGGACATGACATACAGAGTTGACTTTATTGTTTCCTAAATCTAAAAGAAAAAGAAGAAATAGTTATCATCACATTATTTGATTAAAAAAAAAAAAAACTGACCTATACATACTGTGAAAAGACCATGATTTTTTTCTTTTTTTAAATTTTGTATTACTTATTGATTTTTTTTTTTAATAAAAAGGTTGTACTCTTAGATCCCTCCCTTACTCCTGCCCCAATTCTGCTGAGGGTCTTCTTCAGTGGGGTTATTGGTATTCCTTGTGAGGACCAAGAGGGCAGTCAGTCTGCAGGGGTGAGCGGGGGAAGCTTAGGGGGAATACAGTGTCTCAGGCTAATTCCCACCCACCCTGAGGCTCTTACAATCTTTCCACCCCCTCTCCCACAACATTCCCAGAGCCTTGGTGGGCAAGATAGAGATCTGACTTATTGTTGCTTTCCCTGTAGCCTCTGGATCTCTGTTTTGCTAAGGTCTGTTACCATATTCCTGGAACTCTGTGTGTGTGTGTGTGTGTGTGTGTGTGTGTGTGTGTGTGTGTGTGTGTGTCGCATTTCAGATTAGTCGTGAAAGCAGTATTTGTGTCACCACTTCCCTGTAGTGACATATGGGCCTGGGCAGATAAGATGAAGGTGACCCATCTCCTAGTATATAGTCATCTCTCTCTTTTTTTTTTTTTTTTGGCAAGCCCAACAGAATGGCCTTTAAAAAAAATAAATAAATGCTTTATTTAGTTATGAAAAAGAGACAGAGAGAGAGAGACAGAGAGAGAGAATGGGTAAGTTAGGACCTCTTGGCCTTTTTTTATGAGGAAGAGCGAGTGCACTATAATGAGTACCACCTTGGCACATGTGCAGCCTTGCATGTTTGCCTCACCTTTTTGTGTGTCTGGCTTATGTGGGAGGATTGGGTCCTTAGGCATTGCAGGCAAGGGCCTCCAAGCCAGCTCTCTATTCTTGATGTATTGATGTATCCTGTATTCTGTATTCTCTACTCCAGAACAGATCCTCCAAAGGCCCTAGTTATTTGTATTGATGTGTTTGTCCACTCTTCTTAGTCAAAGAGCAGGGAATGGTTCTCTCTGGAGCCTATTGGTTTTGCTAGAGAATCTGCCTTGGTTGAGCCAGTGAGTTCTCCCCACTGAGCTGGTTTCATGCCCAATCCATGAGGGATCTGAAGCCACTACTGCACAAGTGTATGCTTCTTTGAACAGGTTGATTTTGTAACTGGGATCTCCTGCTTATTCAATCTGGCCACCATTATTCTCAGCAGGCAGCACTTTGCAGCACTATGAGGCCTAGCTGGAAGGGAAATTCTCCAGTATAAGACCTGAGCATGTGTTTTTTTTTTGGGGTGGGGGGTGGTGTTCAAGTGTTTTCTCTTGCTCAGGCTGACCTATTCATTGAGGGTGTCTTACTGATCCTCCCACCTCTGCCTCTTAAGTGCTGGATTCTGCCACCATGTCGGCATGATTTTTTTTTTATTTAACAGAGAAAGAGGGGGAGAGCAAGAGAGAGAATGGGCATGCCAGGACTTCAAGCCACTGCAAATAAACTCCAGAGGCATGCACCCCCTTATGCACAATGTTCCCTGAGCCTTGGAGAGCAAGAAAGGAATCTGAATTAGTTCTGCTTTCTCTGTAGTCTCTGGATCTCTGTGTTGTTGGTTTTTCTTTAATTTTATTTCTTTATTTTCAAGTAGAGAGAGTAGAATGGGTGTGCGGGGCATTTCCAGAAGCATATGCTACTTTGTACAAACAGCTATATGTGGGTACTAGAAAATCAAACCCGGGTTGTTAGGCTTTGCAGGCAAGCGCATTAATCCCTGAGCCATCTCTCCAGCCCTGGATCTAAGTTTTGATGAGGCTTAAGTGACCTGTGATTTTTATCTTTTCATAGATTACGACTGTAATGCACTTATTTATAAACTGTCACTTCTTGTTGTCACCTTTCACTGCTATACCCTTGGTACCTGGCATGGCATTTAACATATAGACCATCCATGGCATAGAGCAGAGGAGAGGAAGGAAGAAATGTAATGTTAGCTAAAAATTACATTCACTCCATGTCAGTAATGTTCCAGGCAAAGCTACGGAGAAAGTGACCTGTCATTTACTGTATGGGTAAACGGAGGAGGAAGAAGAGAAGGAGTAAAAGGAAGAAGAAGACAAAGATGAGGGAGAAGAAGGAGGAAGAGGAGGAGAACAAAGATTTGACAGTCTTCAGAGAAGGCTAGATAAGTATTCTGACTGGCAGAAAATTAATGGATTGGTAATTGCTTTCAGAGATAGGCTAATGGGAGAAGAAATTTTGGTTTGGGGGGATTATGATAGAATTTGGAATTTCCACCTGCCAACTGTAAATAAGGTTGGCTAACACTGTGGGCTGATGGGAGCCCACACCATGTCCATTTTTCACATATCAGAGCATGGGCTGCCTCTGTTCCCAAATGAACTACACAGACAACTGTGTCAACAGATAACAGTCCAAACTCTCCTGACTCTGGAAAAACCAAGGGGCCTGAATCATACAGCTGGAAACAGAACAAACAGATATGAACCGTTCTTCCCCTCTGTTTACACAAGTAGCTCCTGGCCACATGTAAAAGCAAGCCGTAAATACGTTATGTCACCTACTTAGAATGTGATGAAAGTGGCCCACCAAGGGAATCAGCTGAATTCCTGTCCTTACGCTCCAATTTATTCACTCTACTTTGTTGTTGAGACCAGGCTATACCCTTTGTGACTAAGTGACTCCATATTGGGTGGTGTTTTTGTCAGGGTGTGCCTTGCCCTGAGATGCTCCATTTTGAGGACACAAGATGACTCTGTACCTTGGTGGGCACATAAACAACACCATTTGGGCACCACCCACAAGGCACAGGCTGAAAAATAACTTGTTCCTGAATGTAGGAAGGGTACCACTCTATAAATTTTTCAAAGAAAATTGGGACTTCATGAATACATCGTTGTATTAAAACTGTGACAGAAAACCAGACCTGATAACGAATCACACCCACCAGAAGAGGAAAGGAGGCAGCTCCCTCACCTGAGCCATTTAACTCTGAGGACATCTAACTCTGTGATGGACCACAGGGTGTTCATCGAGGGTCTGACAGGCAAAGAAATACTGATTGTCCCAGGAGCTCTGAGCCCTGTCATCTCAAAGTCCTACTATAAATGCAGTCCACTCAAACTTCTGTTTGCCTTCCACCTGTCAGCCTGTTGACCTGTCCCTGGCCTGCTGTTTGCTTCTACAGCCTCCACAGACCCACACCTTGGTTCTGCCTCTGAAACCTGTGGGTCCAGTGGCCTGCTCCAGCCCATCTCCATCCTGGGTTCATTTCTTATTTCCATGGGCTCTTTCTGCCGCCCTGTCAGGCGCTGTTTCTTAGTCCTCTTTGAAACTTTTTTTTCTTTTATTAAAATTTTATTTTATTTAGTTATTTGAGAGAGAAGCACATACATAGAGAGAGTGTATGTGCCAGGACCTCCAGCCACTGCTAACAAATACCTGATGCATGCACCTCCTTGTGCATCTGGCTTAAGTGGGTACTGGGGATTCAAACCTGGGTCCTTAGGCTTCACAGACAAGTGCCTTAACTGCTAAGCCATTTCTCCAGCCCTTCTTTGAAACTCCTTCAACTCTGCAGATCCCCTTGAACCATCCTATCACTTACCTGCATAAATAAATGTACTGGGTGGAGAATAATGAGTGATCTGAGTTATTGTAAGTAGTTAAACAAACCTGCGTTGGCCTCATCCTGGATATCAAGTTTGGAAACTGACATACCCTATCAATTTATTATTAGATAAATTCTGACATTGTAGAAGGACACACACCTATTTATCCATGCTTCTGACATAGCACACTCATGACATTTTTCAATATCCCACCCCAGCATCAGTCAGAGAACTTTCCCCAAGGATTCATGTGTATGTGAATGACAGGGAAAGAGTGGCTGATGTTGATGCCTTTTCTTATAGTTAACTCACAAGCAAGAGAGCCTGGCACCTACAGCCCACTCAGCTAAGTCCAGCCCGGTCAAAGAAGTCATGTGAAGAGGAAATACATGATCTCCTGAGGGGGACAGTTCTTTAGAACTGGATACATGACTGGGCATTTCCCAGAAAACATACACTGCTTATTGTATGGAATAATGCCAAAGTGTTGACAGCAAGAATTTTCTACAAATGAGAAAATAAAAAGGTTTTGTATGAGGGGCTGATGCACTAAAAATGGAAATGAGTCAACCTCCTGGTTTTTAATTATAGGAAAGGCTATTGAGGGGAACAGAAAATTGTACCTCCTAAAGTTATACAGACCGAGGAAAAATCAGACACATGGAGTCCAGGGACTGCACTCGAGACGTGGAAATATACTGAAGGGCAAAGTGTTTCCCAGTTCTCTGTAGGAATGAAAGCATCAAACACACACATACACACTGAAGTAAGCAAAAGAAAGGGATGCTGGGGTAAGTTTGGAATTTGATGAGAATTCTTGGGCATCACCCAAGGTAGGGACCCCTTCTAGCCCAGGCAGACCTGCAATTCACTATGTAGCCTCAGGCTGGCCTCGAACTCACAGTGATTCTCCTCCTACCTTGCCTCTCAAATTCTGGGATTAAAGGCATACACTACCACATCTGGTTCAAGTGAACGTTTTGTAAAGAATCAGAGGGCTGTGAAGATGAGTCAGCAGTTAAGGCATTTGCCTGCAAAGCTGGATGACCCAGGTGCAATTCCCCATGTAAATCTGGATGCACAAAATGGCACATGCATTTGGAGTTTGTTAACAGTGGCTAGAGGCCCTGGCATGCTCTCTCTACCTCTCTCCTTGCAAATAAATACATATTTATTTTCAAAATGAGGTACTTCTCTGGGCATGGTGATACATAACTTTAATCCTAGCTCTTGAGGGGCCAAGGTAGGAGGATCTCTGTGAACTCGAGGTCAGCCTGCGGCTACATAGTGAATTCCAGGTCAGCCTGGGGCTAGAGTGAGACCCTATTTTGAAAAGCCAAAAAAAAAAAAATCTACTTTCATAGTTGCAACAAATTTAATTTCAAAAGGAAATAGTCACTTCAGGAAAGAATACTGCAGTCAGAACAGCACACATCATCAGTAGCAGGACAAGTTAAATCTATGTCACATGTGGGACATATGAGAACACTACAACAGTTCCCTGATACCCATGAGGCTAAGCCTCCGGGGACATCAGATGAACCCAGCTGCAGAACATCCAGCAGGAAAGGAGTCAACAGGATCAGTCATGAACGTCAAAGAAAGACAGAAGTCATCAAGGATGAAGCCAGCTGAAAAGACCTGAAAACTTGATAGAGCACAGGATCTAACAGCATTCTTTGTTACAAAACACTGGATTCGGGAAAACTTGCAAAACTGGTAGACTCGGCACTGCAAATGAGTCAAAGGTAATCCAGTATGAGAACTATTTACATGAAGGAAATGCATATTAAGTATTTTGAGGGTATTAGGGCATCATGTTGAACACTTGTAAGTGCTCAAGACAAGAAGGTATTTGTAGCTGGGCATAGTGGCACACGCCTTTAATCCCAGCACTTGGGAGGCAGAGGTAGGAGGATCATCATGAGTTCAAGGCCACCCTGAGACTACATAGTGAATTCCAGGTCAGCCTGAGCTACAGTGAGACCCTACCTCGAGAAAAAAAAAAAAAAAAAAAAAAAAAGAAGATATTTGTAGTATGTTTGCTATTGCTCTCTGTTTGCATTACATAAAAATAGTTATGAGATGGGGATGGAGAGATGGCTTAGTGGTTAAGGAGCTTGCTGCAAAACCTAAGGACCCAAGTTCGATTCTCCAGTACCCATGTAAACCAGATGTACAAGGTGGTGCTTGTGTCTCACAAATATATATATTTGTGAGAGCTGGAGAGATGGCTCAGGAATTATATTTGCTTCCTGCACCAGCATGATGGCCTGAGAGGGCCTAAGGCCACTCTGGTTCAAATCTCTAGAACCCACATTAAATAGCTGTATGTGCCCAGGAATCACTGGAGCTCTCGAAAAAAAAAGGCTAGGTCCTTGATCAGTAAGACACTGAGCTCAAACAAGAATGGGTAGAAGAATGATGGAGCTGGGTACACAGCTTTGAACTATGGCCACTACAGGTGAGCTCACCTACCACAGGCAAGCACATAGGGCGCCCCAAGAACAACACACATGCGTATACCACAGACACATGTGTGTGTGGGCAAAAAAATAGTTTTAAGTGAATTTTAAGCAAAAAAATATATATATATGTGCTGGGGTCAGAGTTCAGTGGCAGAGTGCTTGTCTAGCTAGAGTGAGACCCAAGGTTCAATCCCCAGTACTACAAAAATTTTTTTAAAAAGGAAAAGAAAAACTTGTGATAAAAATATAAATGATATTTAAAAATCAATCTTTCAGGGCTTGAGAGATTGTTCCATGGATAGAGCACCTGCCAGTGAAGCCGGAGTATGTCCATGTTCTAATCCCCAACCCCCATGCAAAAGCTGGGAGCTGTAGCAGGGCTTGTCAACTCAGCATACTGGTGGTGAGACAGCAGGTGGAGATAATACATGTTCACATGTTCATGTCCAAAAGTCCTGGCACTTCCATTCATCCTGCAGATGTAGCTCAAAATTACTTCACCAGGAATTTTTTTTTCTTGATGCCATAAGCTCCAATGCTCATGTTAAACAATCTCAGGTCAACTCGTGTGGCTTTTTCAGTTTCCAATGGTGTATGTGTGAAGGCATGTCGACTAATTATTTCTGCCCCTGAAAGTCAAGTGCTAGGCTTGCCAGCTCACCGTCATATCCCCGTATCTAACATGCAACAGGTACTATGGTGGGGACTATCCCCAAAGGTTCCTGTAGTATAAGTTTGGTCATCAGGGTGCCCCTTCGGCAAGGTGGAAATCTTTAAGAAAGGACAGGTGGACGGCCCTCAGGCCAATAGGGAGCATAGCCTTGGGAAGGACTGCAGCCTAGGATCATGCTGGATGGCTGACTGGCAGTGTTTTCTGTCTTTCCCATGCTCACCTGCAGTTGTGACTTGTACAATGAGATCCCTGTGAGAGTCTTGCCAACTACAAATAAATTTCAGATGCATGCACCATTTTGTGCGTCTGGCTTTATGTGGGTTCTAACTCAGATTTGCAAGCAAGCATCTTCTAACTGCTGAGTCATCTCCCCAGCCCCATTTAAAAAAATTCTTTATTAGTACATGTGCTTGGTTTGGGTTAACCTCCCCCGCCCCTGCCATCTCCTTGCTCTCTCTGCACTGCTTTCATACTACATTATAGATTTATACACATTAACTTATTCAAGATTCACAAAAATACAGATGACATAGATAATAGTATTAACCCCATTTTCTTTTTTCTCATAACCTTTATTCTTGTGAACAAACTACCCATTCATAAGAAATAAAGAAATTTGATATTTAATGCAAGACAAGCCATGGACTAGAAAGCAAGCATTGGTGTTTTGTTTTACTTTTATTATTGGTGATTGGTATTATTTCTTTATATGCATATGTTATAGTCTTGTATCCCCTCATCCCTGGTTCCCATTTTCTGAGGGCTCTTTTCATTAGGGTCCTTGATGTTCACTGTGGGGCAATTAGGGTTTCTTTTAGTTTCTGTGGGGAGTAGGCTGTACCTCAGGATATGTATTTTTATTTTAATTAATTAAATTATTTATTTTGGTTTTCAAGGTAGAGTTTCACTCTAGCCCTGGCTGGCCTGGAATTCACTATGTAGTCTTAGGGTCACCTCAAACTCATGGTGATCCTCCTACCTCTGCCTCCCAAGTGCTGGGATTAAATGTGTGTGCCACCATGCCCAGCTTACCTCAGGATATTTCTACCCACCCTGTGGCTCTTACAATCTTCCCATCCCATCTTCTGCAACAATCTCTGAGCCTTGGGTGTGCTAGCAGTTTATTTTTAGTGTTGAGTTCTCTGTAGCTTCTGCATTCCTGTTACCATGTGTTTCAGTTTCCCTCCATGTTTGTCACTATTTCCCTGGAGGCAGTTGTCAGGCTAGCAGTGGGAGCAGCACTCATCGCTGCTTCCTCTGTGGTTTCTCCCAAACTCCCCTAAATGTGGTAGAGGTGGCACAACTCATGGTCAGAAGTTGGCTATCTTTTCTTGTTGTATTGTTGAATCTTGGATCTCTCCAGTATTCTCTGCCATCTGTAATATAAAACAGATTTTCTAACCAAGGGTGAGAGAAGCTTCCATTAAGGAGGTATGCCTATATTTTAGAGATTTTTAATGAGGATACTTACTCAGCTTGTCCAGAGAGCAATGGGGGCTTCTCTCTGGGGCTTGTGAGTTTCCTGCCTGTGGGGTGCTGACTTGATTCCAAGCACCAGCTATGAGCTATCTTCTACTGAGCAGACCTCATATCCAATCGGAGGACAGTTGGTTACCCACATGGGATGTGAGCCACTATTGCACAAGTGTGTGCTTCTTTTCCATCTGGTGGGTCGCATAGTTTTCAGGGTCTTCTGCTTATTCGTGCTGTTGATGATCATTGTCACTCAGTTGCTCCCATAACACTTTCCACCACCATGGGGGTTTATCAGGAAAGGACTGGCTTTCCCCTCAGTTCCCACGTGGTGTCTTGGTGTCCTGGGATGGCTGCCTGTGGTGTCTGCAATAATAGGGTCTTACCTTTTAGCTCTGTTGTAAGGTTCCAGTGCTTCTGCAGGGTTCTTCTCACATTTGACTCCTACCTCAAGTTTTCTTTCACTGTATCAATCATGTGAAATCACTTTGGGCTTCGATGCAAGTACTGTTTAACTAAAAATTATATTAAATTTATAATTTGTTTTGCCGTTGCCAACATTTTAAATCAGTAAAAATGCAGCTGTAGTTCCATGTTCCAGGTCTAAATAATTCCACCCAAGAATTTTGATGGGATCACTGAGACTTATAGAATTCCTTTATTATTTCATTTGATTTCACACAAGTCTGCCTTTTTATTCAGTCAGAAATGCCTATTTTATTCAGTTGTGCAGGGAAACTCTGGTCCAGGCTGACCTGGAATTAACTATAGTCTCTGGCCTCAACTCTCAGCGATCCTCCTACCTCTGCCTCCCATTTAATAGCCGCCCGGACATTTAATCTAGGACAAAAGCCAGAGAACCTGAGTGAAGTTTTTCATGGCAATAAGAACATTACAAAAGCAGATGAGGGAAGCTTTGCACAAAATATTTCTGAAATAAATTGGCAAGTAGAATATTCTAGAAGCCATCAAACCAGAAAAAAGGAAAGACTAGGTAATTGAAAGCAAAGATTGTGTGTTGGGGGAAAAAACCTAAAAAGCAAGACAAATGCCTCTTAAGAGTAACATTAGTCCAGATGGTCAGGGCACTGAACTGAGAACAAGAAACAGAAACTTCTGCCTCTAGCTCCAGATTGTGTCCTTCGCTGATACAATCTAAGTTCATCTTACAGAAACAAAATTGAATCGAGTTTTCCTGGAATCTAACCAGACCAAATTATCCTTCCCACTAGTGAAGTCTAAGTCTTTCAACAACCTGTTTTGCTGTAAAATAAAAATGTTCATTCCAGAAGTAGAAATGGTGATTTCATACTCAGCTTGGTGGAATTCCCTTTGAGGAATCTCAGAAGGATGGAAAGGAATAGCTATGTTAAGAGGGTTATAGAATTATATGTTCTCCTATTTCTGTTTCATACTGGATTTTGTATAAATTTTCATTTAAAATGAATGATACAAATTTAGTGTGTGGGGATTTTGAAAGCATGCAGTAGGTAATATAAACCTATGATCTTAGCTACAGTTCTGAGTTTGGTATTAAGGTCTCCTCTCTGAATCTGTTCTCTGTTGCTATAACAAAATATCTGAGTCTGAGTAATCTGAAAAATAGAGGTTTATTTGGCTCCCAGTTCTGGAGGTTGGGAAGGCCAAGTGCACGGCACCAATATCTGCCGAGCGAGGGGGTGTATAGAATGGAAGAGCCAAAGGAAGGGCACGACTCCTTACAATGCAACTGCCCAGACAGAAATTGGCCTCGATATCCATGACCTTGCAGTGCCTAGCAATACCTTTGCAAGACATCAAATTAAAAGAGAGACTAATGGAGAGAGGGAGGGGATATGATGGAGATTGGAGTTCTAAAGAAGTTGTCAATAAAAAAAAATCTGCCGAGCATCTGATGAAGGCCTTCTTGCTGCATCACAACATGACAGAAGGGCACATGGTGAGACCAAACAAGCATGGACGCTCAGGTTTCTCTTTTTAGTGTGCATGTGTATGTGGGAGGGGGTATGAGTGGTATGTGTATGACATGTGCCTGTTTGTGAGTACAGATGCGCACACCCTGTGTACACGCAGTCAGAGGCCAGAGGAGAGCACTGGGTATCTTCCCTTTCACTCTGCTGCCTTATTTCCTTCAGCCATGCCTTCTCTCTGAACTTAGAGCTCGTTGCTTATTAGCTAGACGGGCTGATCGGTGATTCTCCTGTCTCCACCTCCCCGCAGTGATGGAGTTACAGGTATGAGAGCTAAGGATCAAAACTGGGTCCTCATGCTTATGCAGCAAGCTTTCTCAGCCTCCCAGCCACTTCAACAACCCTGCTCCTTCTCCTTACAAAGGCATTAATACAAGGGGGGGGGAAGGTCAATCAAAATTCAAGAAATTCTAAATGAGACCTATGAAAGCCTACTTTTTTGGATAATGGTACATCCAGAAGCCATAGATTGCTACTAGAAAATTTTCAGTGCAAGGGATGGGATAACTTCCAGTGGGTTGTTGGCCAGGAGGTCCCTGTTCCCTCCAAAACATTACAGGATATTGCCAAGGCCCTTGGTTTCCCTTGAGAAATAGTTGGTAAAATCCTATTACTGAAGACTTCACATGCCTGAAAGGCAAGATCACTGAGAAATCAAGCTGGTGCTGAGCTGAAAACCTTCTCCCTGTAGATTAGCCAACTGAACACTGGAAAAAGCTGCACTACATGCAGCCGTATGGGGGACAGAAGTCATCAGCAGTGAAAACAGTTTGGCCAGACAGGCCAAATGACCAAATAGGTGCAATGGTGGCATGTCTGCTCTGGGGGAAACAAACTGCTCTCTAATTGGATTGAAGGCCCTCTCTATGGGAGGGAATACATGCCTAGTACTGAAAACCTAATCAAAAGCCTATGGCTGGGGAAGTTATGAGCCTTATAGGTATAAAGCCTGCTCTTTCTGGCTACGTGCATATATTATTCTCACCAAGCTGCCCTGAGACACTACACTTAATGTTCATATTCATATATTAATGCTACTCTCACTTTTGGGTAGAGAAACTTTTCTTTTCAGATGGCAGTGACCACTGGGATGACCCAAAAGGCAACACAGTGCTAAGAAGAAGAGACAGAGGAGTGTCTAGTGCAGAAACATCTCTATCACACCCTCCAAGGCTCAGGGTCCATTGTGGAAGAGGTGGCGGAAAGAACATAAGAGCCAAAGGAAGGGTACCATTCCTTACCAATGCACCTGTCTAGCCAGAAATTGGCTTCAATATACATGACTTTGCAGTTCTTAGCAATACTTTCACAAGACCCTCGTAATAGGAGAAAAAGACAATGACATCAAAATAAAAGAGAGATTAATGGAGAAAGGGAGGGATATGGTGGAGAGTGGAGTTATGAAGGGGAAAGTGGGGGAGGGTAGGGAAACATCATGGTTTATTTTCTGTAAGTGTAGAAATTGTCAATAAAATTTTAAAAAAAGACATTGATACCATCTTGATGGGTCCTACTTAACCCAATTCACTTCCCACTGGTCTCACCTCCAAATATCATTACCACATAAATTTGGGAATTTAGTTTCTAATACACGTTCACATTAGAAAGACACATTCAAACCATAGGCCCTCCTTTATAAAAACAAAAACAAGTAAATCTCACTTTTCTGAGGACTCCTTAATTTATAAGTAACAGAACTAATTAAATTTTTAACCCTGGCATCTTAGCTCTTAACTGATGTTCTACACTGCTTTTTCCAAGCCCTCCAAAATGAAAACAGTTCCATTTGAAGGCATCTAAAAGTTGTAGAAATGTGGTACGAGTCTGTAGATTGTGTTAAAATGAAGTAAACTCATCTAGGTTGGCTGCTTGAATTCTAGATGCTCATAACTCCTATCTCATATAGAACAGAAAGAGCAGATTGGCGGGCCCTCCTCTGACCACTGGGATTGCATATTTTAGGCCTCGGGAGTCAGACAGAGATAGCTCTCACTGACATAATTCTGAGTTTTCTTGAAAAGCAAGAGACAATGGATATTTTAATAAGCCAAGTATTACAACCTGGAAAATAAATTAGGAGAATAATCAAATAGTTTCTAGGGTCCAGGCAAGCTACAGTCCAGAAGAGAAGCAAGTCAGACATTAGTCACCTAAACGACCCTAGATTAACTTAATGTGAACAATTTCTCAAATAAAGTGAAAATAGTTTGGATGTGCCTAGCTTCAAACCTCTTGAGGAAACCAGACAAAAAAGCCAGGACAAGTTTCCCAGAAATAAATCAAAAGTTTACCAATGACATTAACAGCTGAAATGAGAATCAAATAGTTTCCATTGTAAGCCAGGGCCATTATAAGTATATTTGACAGAGAATTTAAGGACTACCACAAAAGCACCTGGCTTAAATATCACATCCTATTCAAGGCACCTAAAGCTACAGACAAAACAGGTAAATGCTTGTTGTAACACAAAATATTTCTGTAGATGGTCTGAAAAGACAAAAAAAAAAAAAAAAAAGATCATACTACTATTTCACAATCCCCCATCCTTCTGTTATGTACTGTTTGTCAAACGTAGGAATTGCCAACTAGGTTCAGGATACTGGTCCTCAAATACCCCCATGAGTCATGGGAAATTATGACATGACTGTTGGAAATACAGGAAAGAAAATTCTGATGTTTCTGACAAAGAATATGCTAGAAACAGAATACACACCCAGATGATTAGGATAGTGAAACTATTTTGCACGGTATGATGATAAGGGTATAATTCATTCGACTTTTTCAAAGCTAACAGAAAATATAACATCAAGACTAAATCCTACTCTGGGCATATATCTCAATGTTAATAGTGTTTGCCGAGCCAGGCGTGGTGGCGCACACCTTTAATCCCAGCATTTGGGATGCAGAGATAAGAGGATCGCCATGAGTTCAAGGCCACCCTGAGACTACATAGTGAATTCCAGGTCAGCCTGAGCTAGAGTGAAACCCTGCCTCAAAAAAAAAAAAAAAAAAAAAGTGTTTGACTGGCAGTACAAGGTCCTAAGTTGGTACCCAACATCATTAAAAAACAAAAAACAAGAAGGAATCCTAACTTGCATATAGACTTTGGATAACATGTGTCTACATGAGTTAATCAATTGTAACAAAAAGACCACTCTGGTGGGAGAGGCCATTTTATGCGGACAGGGAGTTTAAGGGAGCTCTACTTTCGGCTCAGTTTTGATATGTCTTTAAGTTAAGCTGTTAAAGAGAAAGCTTAGCCCATACATCACTTGATAGACACTGATAGACACGTGGAGGTCCAGAGACAGCATCCTGAAGCAAGTGAAGAGAAGGAAGACCTCTCACCCTGTGGGATGCAGTCACTCGCTCTGCTCTGTCAAAATAGTCAGAGTTTGTAACATCCTCCTGCCTCTCCTGCCCTCTGCAGAGCTCTCTGTTTTCAGAAACATACTATAATTGCATCTTTTTGGTTTTTCCAGATAGGGTCTCACTCAGGCTCAGGCTGACCTGGAATTCACTCCATAGTCTCAGGGTGGCCTTGAACTCACAGTGATCCTCCTACCTCTGCCTCCCGAGTACTGGGATTAAAGATGTGCACCACACCTGGCAATTGTGTCTACTTTTAAATATTTATTTGCAAGGAGATACATCCACATAGAGAAAGAGAGAGAATGAATGGGTGTGCTAGGGCCTCTTGCCACTGCAAACAAACTCCAGATGCATGCACCACTTTGTGCTTCTGGCTTTATGTGGATACTGGGAAATTGAACCTGGTTCAACTCAGGCCAGCAGGTTTTGCAATCAAGTGCCTTCAACACCTGAGCCATCTTCCCAGCCCCCAAATGTATCTGTTTGAGAAAGAAGTATTTACCAAGCAGAGTTGATACAGTCCATTATTGAAAGTTTGCAGGGCCTTCAGCCACTGCAAACGAACTCCAGACATGTGTGTTGTGAATATGGGTTTTGTGGATCCTGGGGAATTGAACCTGGGGTCCTTTGGCTTTGTAGGCAAGTGCCTTAACCACTAAGCAATCTCTCCAGCCCCTTAAAATACTATTATTTATTTATTTATTTATTTATTTATTTATTTATTATTTGCAAGCAGAGGTAGATAGAAGAGATACAGATAGAAAATGGGTGCTCCAGGGCCTCCAGCGACTGCAAACAAACTCCAGATGCATGTACCCCTTTGTGCATTTGGCTTTATGTGGTTACTGGGGAATCGAACCCAGGTTGTCAGGCTCTGTAGGAAAGTGCCTTAACTGCTGAGCCTTCTCTCCAGCCCCATAATTGAAAGTTTTTATTTAATCTAGGCATGGTGGCTCCTGCCTAACATACCAGCACTAGGGAGATTGAGCTGAAAGGATTGCCATGACTCCAAAGCCAGCCTGAGCTACATAGCAAGACCCTAAAGACTACGTCATTTTTTAATTATGATAACTATATTTCAGGTATTAAAAAAAAAAAAAAAACAGAGATCCAGAGACACAGAGACTCCCATGACCTCATCACTGAACTAGACCTAAAATGAACCCAACATCGCTCAGGGAAATTCACGGAAGAGGGGGCAGAAAGATTGTTAGAGCCATAAGTTGGGTCATTATGCACAGACACATTGCCTCACCCCCATAACTGATGGCTATCCCCACAATGCAAGACCCACAATCCCCAAGGGGGGAGGGCAATGAGGGACTCCACTTGAAAAGAGGTTGAAAGTTTGCACAAACTGAAAGTTGTCCTCTGCCTTCTACATACACACCATGGCACATGCACACCTGCACTCATACAAGCAAACATGCATGCATGCATATACATACATACATACATACATACATACATACATACATACATACATACGCACACCAAATTTAAAAAGAAGATCTTGATGAAAAACTTAAAACTATAAAGTTTCTGGAAGAATACAAAGGATAAAAATGTGACTTGGGATAGGCAAATGTTTCTTAGAATACAGAAAGAATGGACTATACAAGAAAAAAATTATAACTCAAAATTATTAACTTATGCTCCTCATTAGACAACATTAACAATAACAATGCCAAACACAGAGTAGGACAAAGCATAACTTTTGGGCTTATGTCCAGAACATACAGAAAGACTCCTTAATAAGCTGGAGAGGTGGTGCAACCGTTAAGAAGCTTACCTGCAAAGCCTGATGACTGAGTTTGATTCCCCAGTACCTAAGTAAAGCCAAATGCACAAAGTGGCACTTGCATCTGCACCTGTGACTAGAGGCCCTGACATATCCATTCTCTCTCTCCTTCCCTTCCTCTTTCTCTCTCTCCTCTCTCTCTTTCTGTACAAATAAATAAATAAACAACGTATTTTAAAATACCAACTAGGACCTGTAGCTCAGTGGTAGAGAGCTTGCTTATGGTAGGTTCCATCGCAATACTAAAGAAAAAGAAAGTAATTTGATTTTTTTGTTTGTTTTTTATTTATTTATTTGAGAGCGACAGACAGAGAGAGAAAGAAGCAGAGAGAGAGAGAGAGAGAGAGAGAGAGGGAGGGAGGGAGAGAATGGGCACAACAGGGCCTCCAGTTACTGCAAACAAACTCCAGATGCATGCGCCACCTTATGCATCTGGCTTACGTGGGTCCTGGGGAATTGAGCCTCGAACAGGGTCCTTAGGCTTCACAGGCAAGTGCTTAACCACTAAGCCATCTCTACAGGCCCTTATGACTTATTTTTTAATTATTTTTTGTTTATTTTTTATTTATTTATTTGAGAGCAACAGAGAGAAAAAGAAGCAGATAGATAGAAAGAGAATGGAAAAAGAAAGTAATTTTAAATGTGCAAAATACCTTTACAAAAGAAGAAGACTAATGAACACACAGAACAAATTGTGAAAGTCATCAGTCATTGGGAAAGTTAAAGTAAAATCACAAGGAGATAGCCCTCATTAAGACTAGACGAGCTACAATTCAACAGGTTGATCACATCAAGTACTGTGAGGACGCGGAGCCAGTGGAACTCCTGGGTTTTGTGTAGGAATTCAGGATGGTAAGATCACTGGAAGGCTCTTCAAATGTGAACAATACACTTAACGTACAACTCATTCTTTGGATACTTATTCAAGGGAAATGATACAAGGGTTCATAGATAAAGGTCTACGCGTAAATGTAACAGAAAGTTCATAATAGGGTAAACTCATAAACCACATAAATATGCATCAATAGGGGATACATAAATAAAATTAGGTATATCTATATAGGAATGCTTTTCAAAAACATAAGGAACTCCTATTAAATGTAATGACATAAATGACTTTTGGGTTTTTTTGTTTGTTTGTTTTGTTTTTGGAGGTAGACTCTCACTCTAGCCCAGGCTGAACTGGAATCTACTCCGTAATCTTAGGCGGGCTTCAAACTCATGATGATCCTCCTACCTCTGTTTCCCAAGTGCTGGGATTAAAGGCATATGCCACCATGCCTGGCTAACATAAATTATTTTTATTTTTATTATTTTTCTGGTGGGGGGGAGTTTCGAGGTAGGGTCTCACTCTAGCTCAGGCTGACCTGGAATTTGCCATGTAGTCTCAGGGTGGCCTCGAACTCACGGTGATCCTCCTACCTCTGCCTCCCAAGTGCTGGGATTAAAGGCGTGTGCAACCACACCCAGCTATAAGTGATTTTTAAAGCCATGAGGTTGAATCAAAGTGGACAGAGAAAAAAGAATACACACAACTTTAGAAAATGAAAACTAGTCTGCAGTGACAGAAAGTAAATCTGTGATGCTCCTGGTCCCCAGTGGAGGGTGGGAAGAACTTCAAAGGGACACAAGAAACCACTGGAGAGTTACAAAAATGTTATGCACCTTGACTCTGCAATGCTGTTGATGGTGTGCACGCATATCAAAACCCACGAAATCTATATCTTGAACAAGGCTCTATTCTTTATGTAAGTAATGCCTCAGTAAATGTGATTTTAAATTGGATTAATAATAGTGTTCATCTTGTTACCTTTCAGTTGTGATAGCTATAGATCTGCAATACTGTCAGAGCCAAGACAGTACATATCACATAGATGTCCACTGACTGTCTCATGACTTTGAAGTCCACAGAATCAGAAACATAGAAGGAAATGTTTAGAAATACCTGTAGCAGATGTTGAGTGTATGTGGATTAAATCTCTGTACATCTCCTTTTGTGGAATATTTAATAAATAATGATTTCATTATGCTATAAAGTCTAATAATGCCACTGGTGGCATGTGATAGCCTGGCTGACTGTTGGCTACTATAAATTTCCATTTCTATAGCTGTCTCGCTTTGCATGTTCACATCAAGTTCCTCCAAGTGTTAAATTATTCTCCTAGAAATCAGGGTGCAGTGGAGGCTCTGTGGATTTTGCTTTTCTCTCCCTCAGAAAGCATGCTCCTAACCCACTCGCAGTCTGGAATTTTCTTTCACAGCTAGGGATGTGCCTCTTCTAAAAACAAGACTGTTCCTGCTCCAGATGAAATAGCTATGCACAACCTATCCACAGCCTAAGATCAATTTCTTCCCCCCCCCACCCCTGCACTTGTAGAGTCCATGTTTTAAATCCCTTTCCTTCCCTCTTTGCTTTCTTCCTTTACTGTCATTCTTTAAGATAGGTCCGTGCTGCTGGGCACGATGACGCAGGCCTTTAATCCCAGTACTCGGGAGGCAGAGGTAGGAGGATCGCCCTGAGTTCCAAGGCCAGCCTGAGACTACATAGTGAATTCCAGGTCAGCCTGGGCTACAGTGAGACCCTACCTCAAAGAGAGAGGGGGGGAGGGAGGGAGGGAGGGAGGGAGGGAGGGAGGGAGGGGGGGAGAGAGAGAGACAGGTCCTTGCTATGTAGCACAAGATGGCCAGGAACTCAAGGCAATCACCCTGTCTGAACCTCCCAAGTGCAGACATTAGAGATGTGAGATTACATGTCTGACTTGAAGTAATTTAAATAGAAAACTTCAGATAATAAGATACAATTTTGGCACCTCCCTTCCTTCATTCCTTTCTTCCTCCCTTTCCTTTCCCCTTCTTTCCTTCCTTGCACTGTTTCAAAGGCATGAATGACCCTCAATTAAAGTCACTAGTGACTAGAGTAGGTTTTGAAGTCTGGATTTAGATATCAATTCACCTATTTACTACCTATGTGATTGGGAAAATTTAGTGATCTTCCTTGGCCTCTTTTTTTTTTCCTATAAAACAGAGATAAACATAGTGCCTAACTCTGGAAATTGTGGAAATTAAGTGGGATGGGGAGATGGTACAAGTGAAGGGATTGTGATAAAAGTACATTATATACATATATACATTTAAGGATAATTAAAAAAAAACAGAACTTTAAGTGGGAAAGATTCTTCCTCAGCCATTCACTGTGCTGAGAGAGACTGCCCAGCTGCTGTTAATTCATGAGAAACCATGACAGTGACTGGCTAACCTGCAGGTTACTTGAGAGAAATGACTAGTCTTTCTCTTGCCATCCATATTATTTTGTTGAGTATCACTCTAGAATCAGACGAACCCAGTCTTAAATCCTGGTGCTGTCTCTAACCAGCAGTGCTGTTTTATTAACACCTTGTATGCCATAGTTGCTCTGTGGAGAATGGGAACAATACTTGCCTCAGAATATGGCGCACGCCTTTTATCCCAGCACTCAAGAGGCAGAGGTAGGGGGACACTGTGAGTTCAAGGCCAGCCTGAGACTACATAGTGAATTCCAGGTCAGCCTGAGCTAGAATGAGACCCTACCTCAAAAAATAAAAAATTGCTGGAAGATATTAAATGGAATGGCACAAGTCCTTACTCCAAAAAATAAACAAATATTATTCTGTGTATTCGACAAAAGATTCTCCCTGATATGAGTTTTTAAGTCTCAAGTCTTTCTCTCAAATAAATAAATAGAATATTTTTTAAAGGAGCTAAAAATGAATGTATACCCAATAAATATTTGTTGGATTAGATGAATCAATGAAATAATAAATATGAACAAAAATAAATAAATAAGTTAATCTTTTGCTTCCATACACAGGAGATTGATTCCAGGACCCTTTACAGACACCAAAATCCTTGGATACTTGGATCTTCTATAAAATGGCCTCGTATTTACACATAACCTACACACATCCTCCTGTATACTTTAGATCACCTACAATACTTTGTTACCTAAAACAATGTAAACCCCGTGTAAAAAGATGTTATACTGTGTTGTTCAGGGTAAGTCAGCCATGATTTTCACTTCCTATCAAGTCTTTAGCATCTTCTCTGCTAAGGTTCCCTAGCTCATTGATTGCCTCAACCTGAACTCGAATTTCAACCAACCCAGTCCACTGGTCCTCATTCATTTAACCACAATATGTTCATTTCTACCGATGGCACCATTGAGTGCCAGGTTTTTCCACACTGTTCTTCAAGCCGAATGAACCTCTGTCCTGGGCAGAGTAGCTGCTGGTTTTCATATCCAGCTTGGGAATTCTGAGTGGGACAGGAAGCAAGAATGCCTTAGAATCCAACTGCACTTACTTAAAGTGGCATCTTTCTCTCATTAATAATTGCTTTTCAACATTTTGCATGGTTTTTATCATTTTTAAGCATGCTGAAATGTTTGCAGATTTTTTTGACAATTTTGTAGTTTTGTTACATATTTTATAAGAAAAATGTAATCAGAACACACAATGTTTTACCACAAAAGTGGAAGACATGCTCTAAATTGTCTACCTGGTAGTCAAATGTGCAGTGTGGCACATGCATCCAGAGTTCGTTTGCACCGTAATAGGTCCTGTTGTACCTACTATTTCTTTCTCTCCTTCTCTCTCTCTCTCTTTTTTTCTCCCTGTTTCTCTCTCCCCCATCTTTCTCTCTCTCTCTAAATAAGTAAAATTGCCAGATGTGGTGGGGCACACCTTTAATCCCAGCACTTGGGAGGCAGAGGTAGGAGGATCAACATGAGTTCAAGGCTACCCTGAGATTATATAGTGAATTCCAGGTCAGCCTGAGCTAAAGTGAGACCCTACCTTGAAAAATAAATAAGTAAATAAATCAATAAGTAAAATTATTTAAAAATAAAAATCTGTACATATATACATATACATGTAAGTACATACATATATCTGTATTAAAATGTTCATCTAATCAAAATAAAATGTTGGCCCTTTCCTGTGTAGGGCTTACATGGGGAGTTGCATTCCCTAAAATTTATTCTTATTCTTCTGGAAACAAGAATTATGAAGGCTGATACTGGGCTAGGCAACATCCAGGAAGCTGAGGTAGAAGGATCACTACAAACCCAAGGCCAGTGTGGTCAATATAGCAATTTGTAGGGAAGCCAGGGTTCAAAACACTGATACTAAACAGTAATTCATGATTCAGAAATACTCTCATTTCATTTCTTTTCTAACAAGTAATTATTATCATATTTAAAGCAGGATTTTACTTTTTTATTTTTTATTTTATTTCTTTATTTATTAGGAGATAGAGGTAGAGATAAAGATGAGAGAGGTTGGAAAAAGGGAAAATATGGATGTGCCAGGGCTTCTAGCCACTGCAAACGAACTCCAGATGCATGCACCTCCTTGTGCATCCTGCTTTATGTGGATACTAGGGAATTGAGCCCAGGTCATTAGGCTTTACTAGCAAGTGCCTAAACTGCTGAGCCATCTCTCCAGGCCCAGGATTTTATTTTTTTAAGAATGAGTTGAGACTCCAAAGACCCAAACTTTACAGAACCCAGAACTATCAGACATATCTTTGTTCTGAGCAGGAGACATTGCCCAGCAGTTACATAAGCTTCCTGCTCAAGCCAGAGGGTATGAGGGAGCCTGGGACTACACATCTCCAGACCCCATGTAAAATCAGCTGGGCCTGGGCATGTGTGCCTGTAATGCCAGTCCTGTGGGGAGCAGAGAGTTGCTGGGCTCATGAATTGCATGCTCTGGAATCGGTAACAGACAACATGGCAAGAAAAAACAGATGGGTGAGGGATGGAGGGGAACACCTGATGACCTCCAGCTGTTGCAGGTGAACACTCAGGGCATGCATACGCATGCACACACAACACATGCACTGTTTTATGCTTGAGGCGAGGCCTGGCAAAGTTCAGTTTGCAGTTACTCCAGAGACAAAGAGTGGTGTGTGGACTGCCTGTCATAAAATGCTACTATTTTGCCGGGCGTGGTGGTGCACACCTTTAATCCCAGCACTTGGGAGGCTGGTAGGAGGTAGGAGGATCGCCGAGAGTTCGAGGCCACCCTGAGACTACATAGTGAATCCCAGGTCAGCCTGAGCCAGAGTGAGACCCTACTTCGAAAAACCAAAAAAGCTACTATTTTGAAGTTAGGCCCAGTGTTAGCCACTTGGGATCCTTCTCAGAAATTGAACTTTTTTCTTAAAGTTTACAAAATGATCCTGTAGAATAATTAAGGCAGCTTAAATAAATGGATCAGCTATATTCAACCTCCTTCATTGTGAACGTCAGACCTATGCCCTACAGACTTTTATTTGTATTATGTTAGATGACCATGTCAGAACTTGAGCCCAGTTGCCTGCAGTGTGATATTTATGATGCAGTTGCTCTGATTTTTGAATAAATTGACATGAATGTATTGCAATGACCTGTCAGGAAATTGTATGGTCTCAATGAAGGAAGTGACAGCCTACGGAGAGAAGCAAGAAAGCAGACACAATTCCTTACTGCTGCGGAAGGGCACAGAAGAAACTGTCAAAATTTCAATTTCTTCACAGGAACCAAGGAAAAAATATATTTTATGACTGCAATTACACCCTACATTCTCAATATAGTAAAATTGGTATCTAAAAGTGTTTTTTCTTTTCAATTAAACATATGCAAGTCTCAAAATGGGTGAACAGATGCCAAGCCATGGGAGAAAATGTTCTTTTATGAGGGGAAGAAAAATAAAGAACATTGCAATGAGGCCCCCTACTGGCTATTTTAATGCTACATCAAATCACCCAATTCCCCAGTGGTCTCCAAGGCCCATTGTCAACAAAGCTTCAAGGAGGAAAAAAATGATTTAAATCATTCTACAAAGTTTAGTCATTTCCAAAATGTTTTCAAATTAAAGTGGTTAATTATGTGTAATGCTATTCTGAACATAGTGTTTGAGCCACACAAACTTCAGTAAATCCCTTGGTGACAGCATTAGTGGTTTAATGACAAATGTTCAATATTTATTTCATACCTCATTTAAATATTTCAAAAAAATAGGTTCTGGTCATGTCTAATTGTTTCTACAATGACAACAGTCCACCCAATCCAATGGCAATTTTTTAACTTTGAGGGAAAATCAGGAATCTCAAAAGCCCTTCCCAATAAAATTTCTTCAAATCATAAGAGATCCCAAGAAACAAAAAAAAAAAAAAAAAAAAAAAAAAAAAAAACTAAAAACTTATATTAATCTAAAACTAACACAATTTTGACATCATTTTTAAATTTCCAGGTCCAAAAAATAGGCACTGAGAAGCAAATAAGGCCTCATTTGTGGTGTTCCTTGTGAGTGATGGGAGTAGGCAGGAGTTAGAAAGCATTTAGATAAAGTATAAAGTAAGGTTGTGGGCTGTAGAGATGCTTAGTGGTTAAGGTGCTTGCCTTCAAAGCCTAAGGACCCAGGTTCCACTCCCTAGAACCCACATAAGCCAGATGCACATGGTGCACATGTGTCTAGAGTTTGTTTGCAGTGGCACACCCATTTTCTCTCTGTGTCTCTCTCTTTCATATAGAAATACAAATTTTTAAAAAATATTTTTTAAAAGTAAAGTTGCAATATGGTTGCGTTGCTATGAAAACATTTCTGATACATTGCTTCAAGACAGCTTAAGAAAAGAGACCTGAATCATCAGTACTCACAGAAATTATTGAGATTTCTTTGCCCATATCAAATATGCTATTTCTGTTTTTTCACATTGTTGAATTTATATTATTTTTCTTGAAGAGGGCTAAAGAAAAAAATGTCCACTCAGGTTCACAAAGCCTGCATCTTACCCCTGTACAGCACAGCACTACCTAGAACAGTCTTGTCTGACAATGCGATTTTACTTTTATTGAGGTCATCTTGTGTTAATAGAAAAAATGATTGTGGAAGCAATTTAGAAATAAACACTGAGGGCTGGAGGGACGGCTTAGTGGTTAAGGTTCTAATCTACAAAGTTGAAGGACTCAGACTCTATTCCCCAGGATACACGTAAGCCAAATGTACAAGATGGCACATGCTTCTGGAGTTCATTTTTAGTGGCCAAAGGACCTAGTGTGCCCATTCTCTCTCTCTCTGTCTCTTTTTCTCTCGAATATATATATATATATATATATATATATATATATATATATATATATATATATATATAATTTTTTAAAGAAAGAAAGGGTTGGAGAGATGGCTTAGCAGTTAAGTCACTTGCGTGCAAAATCAAAGGACCTTGGTTCGATTCCCCAGGACCCATGTAAGCCAGATGCACAAGGTGGCACATACATATGGAGTTCATTTGCAGTGGCTGAAAGCCCTGGTGTGCCTATTCTCTCTGTCTCTCTCTCTTCCTGTCCCTCATTCTCTCTCTCAAATAAATAAATAAATAAATAAATAAGAATAATTTTTTTAAAAAAAAGATGAGCTGGAGAGATGGCTTAGCGGTTAAGGTGCATGTCTGCAAAGCCTAAGGACCCCGTTTCGATTCTCCAGGTCCCATGCAAGCCAGATGCACATGGTGGCGCACGCATCTGAAATTTGTTTGCAGTGGCTAGAGGCCCTCACATGCCCATTCTCACTTTTTCTCTCTCCCTCTCTCTGTCTCAAATAAATAAATAAGTACTTTAAAAAGAAAGAAAGAAAGAAAGAAAGAAAGAAAGAAAGAAAGAAAGAAAGAAAGAAAGAAAGAGAGAGAGAGAAAGAAAGAGAGAGAAAGAGAAAGAAAGAAAGAAAGAAAGAAAGAAAGAAAGAAAGAAAGAAAGAAAGAGAAAGAGAGAAAGGAAGGCAGGCTACTAAGTGGGGCATGGTGGCTCATACCTGTAATCACAGTCCTTGGAAGGCTGAGACAGGAAGAGCACTATGAGCCTGAGGCCAGCCTGTGCTGCTGTGATGGTTAAGTTTGTGTCAGCTTGATCTGTTTAGTAATCCACAGACATTCCTCATAAGAGTCTCTGAGGTTGCTTCTAGGAAGGATTAACTAAAGGAGGAATCCTTCCCCCAGGGTGAGCCCTTCCTCCAGAGTGGGCAGCCCCTCAGAGGGGGGACTTTATCTAAGGAAGCTCTGGGAAGAAAAGGATCCTCTCCTCCCCCGTGGCTGCTGGTATTGCTTGCTGCTTTCCAGTGTGGACTGAAGACCAGCGTGGACTGAAGAGCAGCATCTCTCCAGGAAGCCTCCAGGCCTTCAGTGCCAGGTTGGGACTGCTGAGGCATCCAGCTTCATGGACTAAGCAGCCACCAGGTTCCTTGACTCTCAGACCTGCAATTGGCTATTGTTGGACTGCCGTAAACTAATCCCAATAAATTCCCTTTTAATACTATTCATTCTATCAGTTCTGGTCCTCTAGAGAACACTAGCTAAAGTACCCCTAAGCCCGCCCCCAACAACACACCTCCTCCAGCGGGACTCTACCTCCCAAATTGCCATCAGCTGAGGATCATGCATTCAGAACACGTGAGTCTATGGGGGACACCTAATTCAAACCACCACTCCCCATTTACCCTCTCTTCCTCTTCCCTTCCCATGAAAACCCTTCATCTTCCCATTAGATCCCCATCTTACTTCTGTGCCTTATTAACTTCTTTGACATTATCACTTGCATAATAATGAGTAAGCAGTTGGTTATTTACTGGAGAATGGGTAATCTTCCAGTGGCTACATCACTAAAAGAGGACTTCCTCTGTCCCAAAGATCATCAGTTTCCACTCTTTACTCTGAGAGATGTGGAGTCTCATGGACCTTTCCCTCATCTACGATGAGATGTTGAGATGCTCACTCATGCACAGGACACCCCATCTTCTGTGGTCCATGAGTGCAGTGGATCTGTTGTCTTCAGAAGAGAGCATTCCACAGCCCACTTGTCATTCTTCTGCTCTTACATTCTGTCCCCTGTTGTGTGAGTTTCCCTGTGACTCAGAAGGAATGGTTTAGATGTCCTGTTTAAGGCTGATGACTTACTAGTTGCTTATTGTTAGTAACTGTGTCTCCTGTGGACCTCTGAAATCACTTCTACCCTTTGCATAAAGAAACGTCTGTGTTCAAGGCTGTGAATGGTACAATCTATGGGGGAAAAACATAGATATTTAGTAGGTGGTTTGACATGCTGTCAAGTTAACATAACCAAAGTATTGGGGTCCCCTCTAGATCCTAATTCTCTAGTCACAGACTTTTGGCCAGATTTACAGTGTCATGCATGATTTTCCTGCTCTAGAGAAGGCATCAATTCCAATCAGAGGGCAATTGGTTACACCTATAACTCTCCTGCCACTGTTGTACCAGTGGACACATCTTGCCTTGCAGGTCACTGGTGAAGTACACAAGTTCTATAACTGGGTGGGGTTGTTAAAAACTAAGGGCATGTGGTTAAGCAAAATGGCAACCTATTGCTTGGTAAGCCAACTTTTTAAGTGTTTAAGCAAAGGTCCTCTACATGGGTAGATAAAGCTGCTTCCAGAAGCCATAGGCTATTAATCAAAAATCCCAGTGCCAGGGATGAGAAATTTTTAATAAAATACAACTGAGCTATTTCAGTTCCAGGGTTGGGAGGGAAAATTATTTTTTCCATCTTATTTGTACTTTACTAAGAATGTATATTTTAAACTTCTTGTTGACAGTTTTCATACTGTCAGGGTATATTTTGGTCATAATCCTCTTTTGTGACTTTCTTTTATCCCGCCTCTGCTACTTCCCTTCCACCGAATCCCTTCCTTTCAAGTAATCTCTCTTCTATTTGGACATCATTTTTTGCCTATCTCCATCATCTGTGATGACATGTTAATGGGCCCAATATTGTGTAAGTTTTTGTTCAAGATAACCTGGAGGGTGCATCTCGGTGGCTACCACCTTGACCTCCAACAGCATCGGGGAGGCTTGCCCAGACACGAAGCACTAACGCATCCAGTGGTTCAATCAGTCGCTGGTTTGTCAAGAAGTTCCTGAAAGGCGACAGATCCAGGGACCCGTGCACCAACCTCTTCAAATGCCACCAACAATGTGTTTAGAAAGCAATAAAAAAGAAAGAGATTCCTACTGAAGGACTGGAGTTCATGGGCCATGGCACAAAGATAAGCCTGGAAACTCTTCTTGACCTTGCCCGGTCACCTTGAAGATGCATTCCTCATATTGGGAGTGGAAAGGACTTTGGGTTTTGTTGACTAAGGCTGTGAATATCACCGTGGGATGTGATGAGCTTAGAATTTTCTTTCTGCCTTTGGGATGCTTCCCTCTCACTTCTGAAAGATGACGAGCCATCAGGCTTGCTTTGGAATGATTTCTCACTTGCTCTGGTAGCTTGCAGAAATGTGCTAAAAAAATGAATGATTTCTAGGGATTATGGTTGCAATACATGGTCTGTAATCAGCTTTAAACACACCTTTTATGTAAATAATGATAAACTGACCATGAGGCTCAGGTTGCCTGACATCTTGATTTTTGCTGCAAAGGACCTGTATGGGGGCCCTTATCCATGAGAGCAGTTGGTTAAGACCTCTTTGTCCTCTCAGTAAGTTAATACTCTAAAAAGGGCCCCAGGCACTATGGTTCCAATCAGTTGGAAGCACAGTTTTATTTTTATATAGTAATTTAACTGTTATGATTGTTGGTGGCCTGGGTTAGCAGAAGAGGAAGATGAAGCCTTTAACAGTTCCTGCCTTATCAAGAGGCATCTGATTAACATGTGAAAACTTCATATGAACATCACTTCCAGAGTTCTCAGCATGGCTCACAGTCACCATAGTTCGTGTTGCCAGTGAAGAACAACCTTCATTATATAAACACCTGCTGTTGCCAGCTTTCAACTCAAGTTGATCTGC
This sequence comes from Orientallactaga sibirica, assembly GCA_036365145.1. NCBI lineage: Eukaryota > Metazoa > Chordata > Mammalia > Rodentia > Dipodidae > Orientallactaga > Orientallactaga sibirica. The sequence goes on from JAEOAD010000048.1 coordinate 6,316,124, forward strand.
ATATCATTCAAAAGGGAAAATGGGGACTGGAGGGATGGCTTAGCAGTTAAGGCACTTGACTGCAAAGCCTATGGGCCCATGTTCAACTCTCCAGATCCCACATAAGCCAGATGTACAAAGGTGAGGCAAGCACAAGGTTGCTAGGTGGTACAAGCATCTGGAATTTGTTTGCAGTAGCTGAAGTCTCTCTCACTTGCTCGCTCACTCAGTCTCTCTCTAAAGAAATAAAATTTAAATTTAAAAAGAAAAGGAAAAATGGGGGCTGGAGACATGGCTCTGTGGTTAAGGTGTTTGCCTGCAAAGCCTAAGGACCCAGGTTCAATTTCCCAGGACCCATGTAAGCCAGATGCACAAGGTGATGCATGAGTGGTCCTGGCATACCCATTCTCTCTTTCTTTCTCACTATCTGCATTTTCCTCTCTCTCTTTCTGTCTCATAAATAAATAAATAAATAAAAGATTAATTTAAAAAGGAAAATTGCTGCCTCTGGTAAGATGGGGAAAGATCTTTGCTTGTTTTTGTTTGTCTACTCTGCCCTATAATGTCTGTAATCATGAAAATTAAATAAATTGTAACATTAGCTTTTAAAAGAATGGACGATCTGTAACTTTTGTGAATACTGATTTGTTTCACACAAAGGGCATTTGCGTTTCAAAGTTGATGTTAAAGCCACTGATTGGAGGATTATAAAAGAAGGCTTGTGTGAGTTAAGCACAGACATTTTTGAGTAAGTCGTTAGGAGGAAAATTGTTCCCAAGGCAAGTGTCAACAAAGACGGGTGAGGAAACGAAGAAAAGGCCATTCTTGGTATAATACAGGAAGTGATGGCTGTGGGTCAGACTTGACTTTCAACTTGACCTCCTCCACTTATCAGTAATGTGACCTTGGGTGATTCCTTTAACCTCTGCATGCCTTGGTTTCCACTTCTGTACTGAGAAGCGCAGTCATAAGAATATATTGCAACACGGTCTGTCCATGAGATATTTTCCCTCATTTTCATCCAAGTCTTTGGTCCTATGTAATGTGTTTTGGCCAATGGAATGTGACATTTGTCACTTCTCTCTGCTTCAAGGGGAAAAATGCCCCTAACGAAGCTCTTGGAGCCTGGATAGAGTCAAGGGGACACAGGGATCAGAGATGAAGCTGACCTAGAGCCTAAATACAACATAAATGACAAATGTTGCTATCATAAACCACAGAGATTTGGGTTCTTGTTCCTTTTATAAAGTGAAGTCATATACTGCACTAGCCACGTTTGATTTTGTATTACATAGGCTGAATAAAATAGTTCAGGCTCGGTGTGGTGGCACATACCTGTAATTCCAGGACTTGGGAGGCTGAAGCAGGAGTATCACAAGTTCAATGTCAGCCTGAGCTACAAGCGGAAATTTGGTTTCACTATGCAAGGCCCTGGGTTCAGTCTGAAATACTGATAACAAAAAATACCAGTAATAATAATGTTAAAGTATTTTGTATGATTCGATGCCCACCCATACATCCAAGTAGCTCTATCTCAGCTGAGTGCATTAACATGTGCCTGTAATCCCAGCCACTTGAGAGACTGGGGCAAGGAGATTTCAAGCTCAAGGTCTGGAGTGTGCAGTGTTGACCCACAGAGCTATCGAGTCCCCTGGCTCAGAGGACCATCAGAGCTGCTTCAGGCAGGCATTTTTTTTTAATTGGCTTGCTAGGATTTTATTGATATTAAAGATGTTATGATAAAATGAATCAAATATACTTTTAAAAAGTCACTATAGTACACTCAGACATTTGACAACCTTCAAGTAACTTTAGAACTTCATTTACTCCTCTTAGAAATGCCCAAAGATTTGGGCGAACTCTTCTTATCAAAAAAAAAAAAAAAAAAAAACAGTCTCCATTAATAACAACATTCAAGTTATTTTATACCTTCAGAGCAAATGATTCTTGATTAAGTGAATATTCATTGTGAAGATAAAGTTCCAGAGAAAAAGGAGCTGATTCAGGAGGATAATGGAATCCCAGCGCACCGAAAGTATAGGGTGGCTGATGTCCTCCTGTGCAGTGTTACAGTCAGTGAAATGGCATAAGCCACATATCAGTTAGCTGTGACGCCACTTCTCAAGAAGCAGAGCTGACTCCAGCCATCATTTGGTTCAGTTCCATGAAGCTCTCCAAGGACCAGCAATCAGATGAGTAATCGAGCTCTTCTTAGAGGATCCATGTTTACTCACTTTTGCCTACCGCCACCAATGAAGCAATCTTCATGAGGAGGGGAGAACCAAGCTCAAGTCCTATGTGAGCTACATAGTGAGTTTTCGCCTAGGCAACATAATGAGACCTTGTCTCAAACTGAACATTTAAAAAGGGGCTGGTGATGAGCTCAGTGTCAGCATGCTTGCTTCCTATGCTCAAGACCATGGTTTCAAAGCTTAGCACAGAAAGAAAGAAAGAAAGAAAGAAAGAAAGAAAGAAAGAAAGAAAGAAAGAAAGAAAGAAAGAAAGAAAGAAAGAAAAAGAAAGAGAAGGAGGGAGGGAGGGAGGGAGAGAGGGAGGGAGGGAGGAAGAAGAAAGAAAGAGAGAAAGAGAGAAAGAGAGAGAAAGAAAGAAAGAAAGAAAGAAAGAAAGGAAAGAAAGAAAGGAAGGAAGGAAGGAAGGAAGGAAGGAAGAAAGAAAGGAGAAAGGAAGAAAGAAAGAGAAAGAGAGAGAGAAAGAAAAGAAAGAAAGAAAGAAAGAAAGAAAGAAAGAAAGAAAGAAAGAAAGGCTAGCTCTTTCTCTCCCCAGAGGTGGTTATAGATCAAAGAATTTGGGGACAGAACTACCGATGTGAGGGAGTAAGGAACAACAATAGAAGTGTTTACTTTTTTTTTTTCCTTTTTTTATTTATATTATTCTGATTTTACATTCATAGTATTGGTTCCATTGTCCTCCTCCCTGTCCTCCCACTTTCAAAGGAGAGATCACAACAGACATGAGTGAAATAGGAAGAGTCAGAAGTGTTTACTTTTAAAGCTGGCTTCTTCCACCTCTCTGCCATCCTCCTCCAACTTCAAGGATGCCCCCCATCATCAGTTGCTTAGTTCCTACGCCATCTCTTTACTATATCTCATAAAACAATCCCAGATCTTTGTTCTTTCTGATATGAATGCTCATGAGAATACTGTGGAAGGAAAATACTCTGAATTACACTTTTCATGCTACTATTCAGCCCTGTTCTTCTGGCATCATATTCAGAACTGTTTGAACCTGGCTTCCTCCGTATTTTTTTTATTAATTTTTGTTTACTTACATGAGAGAGAGGAAAGAATGGGTGCACCAGGGCCTCTAGACACACTCCAGACGCATGCACCACCATGTGCATCTGGCTTACATGGGTTCTGGGGAATCGATCCTGGGTCCTTAGGCTTCACAGGCGAACACCTTAACTGCTAAGCCATCTCTCCAGCCCTTCTCCTGATTTTGATTAAATTTCATTTGAATCTTTTGTGTAGCCAAAGTTTTACTAGGATTTCCATGTAGAACCTACTTATAGTCAAAAGATTCCATGAAATAGGGCTGGAGAGATGGCGCTTGCCTGCAAAGCCTAAGAACCTGGGTTCAATTCCCCAGTACCCAGATAAAGCCAGATGCACAAGGTGGCACATGTGTCTGTAGTTCATTTGCCATGGCTAGAGGACCTGATGTGCCTACTCTCTCTCTCTTTCTCTCTAAAATAAATAAATAAATAAATATTAAAATAAATATTTTATTTAAAAAAAAAACTTCATGAAATACATTTTAAAAGGTAAAACTAAGCCTGGTGGTACATGACTATGTTTTCAACACTCTGGAAGATCCTGAATTTAAGAACAGCCTAAGCTATATAGTGAGACCCTGTCTCAGAAAAAAGGAGAAAGGGCTCAGGCTATAGTCAGTGTTAAAGCACTTATCTAACATACAGGAGGCTCTATGTCCAATCCTTAGAACTAAAGAAAACAAAATAAAACTAGCTCTGGCCTTGGCCCTGACCTTGAAGGACTCCAATTTTACATGACAAAATTGAAAATAGTCCTCGTCTTAGAGATGATTTGGAGTTACAAAATTTTAGGCAGATTTCCATCACAGCTTACTCATAATCTCTGTGAATTTACATAATGTGCTGAATTTGAGACTTACTTTCCTTACCCAAGAAATGAAGGTAGCCAAGTGTGGTGGCACAAGCCTTTAATCCCAGCATTCAGGCAGAGGTAGGAGAATCGCTGTGAGTTCAAGGCCAGCCTAAGACTACATAATGAATTCCAGGTCAGCTTGGGCTAAAACAAGTCCCTATCTCAAAAAAATAAATAAATGAATGGAAATGAAGGTAAATAAGAGCAACCTTACAAGACTGCTGTAAGCATCAAGGTAATGAAGGACCTAACAGAGAACCTGGACACCAGCTACTGAAAACTTCTCATTCTTAGCCTCATTGCCATTAACCTTCTTAAAAAAAAAGTATTTATTTATTTATTTATTTGAAAGAACAGGTACAGAGAGAGGGTGAATGGGTGTGCCAGGGCCACTGCAAATGAACTTCAGATGCATGTGCCACATTGTGATTATGGCTTTAGGTAGATCATGGGTAACAGAACCTGGGTCCTTTGGCTTTACCAGCAAGTGCCTTAACCAGTAAGCCATCTCTCTAGCCCTGCCATGAACCTTATTATACTCTTAATTCCTTAAACCAATGTTCATCATGTGCAAGCATTTTTCCAGCTTGAAAACCTCCTACCAAGTGATAGAAGGTGCCATATAATCTACCACATAAAGACAAGAGATAATAAAATATTTTATATTTTACAATTTTTAAAAATGCATACATATGAATATTTAGAAAAAGTTTCTTAACATACCTATAACTTCTCATTGCACACACAACACACACAAACTCACACATACACAAGTATACAGCTGGAAGACGTAAGAACAAATATGTAGAAATAAAATCAGTTTCCAAATATGTCACATCATCAACTCTGTATTTCTCTGGCCTCCAGCTTTGAAATCCTTGGAACTACAAGAAGAAAGAGAGTCCTCCACCCATCGAGAGGTCATGTTGAGTGATTCCAGGGAACAGTAGAGACCTACACTGAATCCAAGTCTGAAATGCCACGTCTTTGACGCCTGGCTCCAGCTCCCAACATGTGACATCATTTAGAAACTTCGTTTATGCACCAGGGAATCATAGGACTTCAAATGTCCCGCAACAGGGAAGATATTAATGGAAAGAATCCAGGCATGCCATAAATTGTGCAGAAATTAAAAGAGGAAACATTCTAAAATAGCCATATTTTTAAGCCTATTGGAGAAAAGAAGAAGCATGCCTATTATATTAGTGTGTAAGGTAGAAATATTCCAGGTCCTTCACACTCTTCCCATTCTTCACCAACCTTCACACATCAGTGACTGACAGGGGCCATTATGAGACCATGAGAATGAGTGACCACATAAGGTGCTGTGTCCCATCAGAGATGATCAGAGAAGTCGAGACATACATTTTCACCCAACCTAGCAGTACTGTTGCTACCACCCACAACACTTGGCACACATCTAGACTAGCTTTTACACACACACATACCCCCAAAAAGCAACAGCAACAACAGAAACTTCCATGGACTTCATGATACATTTTTTAATTATTATTGGTGGGATTTCTTTTTGCAGTATGTATCCCAGGCTGTCCTCAAATTCATACTCCTCCTGCCTCAGCCTTCTGGGTGCTAGGAATAAAGTATTTGCAACCACATATGAACCCAGTCCATTGCTTTGAATCTTTTCATTGACCTGACTGTTGACTCAAAAATACTAGATAACTGTGTGTGGTGACTCATGCTTGTAATCCAAGCACTGTGAAGGCTGAGGTAATAGGATGACCATGAGGTCAAAGCTAGCCTGGGCTACAGAATGAATTTCAGGTCAGCCTGAGCAGGAGTGAGACCTCGCTTCAAAGATACAAAAGGAAAAAGTAGATGAAATTAATTTTTTTTTGTTTTTTTCAAGATAGAGTCTAGCTCTAGCCCAGGCTGACCTGGAATTCACTGTGTAGTCTCAGAGTGGCCTCAAACTCACAGCGATCCTTCTACCTCTGCCTCCCCAGTGCTGGGATTAAAGGCGTGCGCCACCATGCCCAGCTGAAATTAATTTTTACCTAAACATCTCATATTTACCTTTAAATATCACGTGGTCAACCTCAATCACCTGTGATACAGATAATAAAAATAAAACGACATAACTCTTTTCTTTTTAACTTTTTATTGATTTGAGAGGAAAAAAAGAGAGAGAGCAAGGTCTATCATCACTGCAGACTCCAGATTCATGGGCCACTGTATGTATCAGGCTTTACATGGGTACTAGAGCATTGAACCCAGGTAGGCAGGCTTTGTAAGCAAGCACTTTTAATTGCTAAGCCACCTGCCTAGCCCCACTATATATGTATTTGGCTTTTTGAGGTAGGGTCTCATTCTAGCCCAGGCTGACCTGGAATTAACTAGGTAGCCTCAGGGTGGTCTCTAACTTATGGCAGTCCACATACTTCTGCTTCCCAAGTGCTAGGATTAAAGGCGTGCACCACCACGCCTGGCTGTCCACAACTTTTTGTTTTATCAAAACATACATAATGATTTTAATCTGCTCATAATAACATTTAGACATGTGAGGAAGACGCCACAGCCAAATTTCAGCACAGTTCATTCATACCTTCATTTATTCATGTACTGAGCACCTATTATATGCAGGCATTGTGCTAGTTGCATGGGAAGTGTTAGTGAACGCAGTAGATGAAAATCCCCACCGTTATAGAAAATGCAGTCTAGAAGAGAGACGTAATGGAAGAAAGAAACATGGAAGATAAATTCCTTTAGGAGTTGATAACAGTTTGTGGGAAAGTAGCATGGTAGAGGGGATGGGATTTGTGCTCAGTCACAAACATAAACAGGATATTCATGGAATCTCTTAGAAGAGCAGAAACATAGTTGAAGGGACATTTAAGCAAGGACATGAGCCTCATATACACCCCGGAGACACTTGAGAATTGCAAGAGAACCAGGAAGGCTGAAAGATGGAAAAGAAGCAAAAGAGGTCACAGCACTTTAAGTGAGCAGAGGGGGGAAACTTGGACTTCATTGTGAATGAGATATCTGTTTCAGACTTTTCATTGGCAGAAGGACACACAGGGCCCAGTGGAATGAATCACTGACTTCTCTTTGGAAAAAAGGGTTAAAGGGTGGGAAACAAAAAGCACATTGAGCAATGGAGAGATTGCTTAGTGGTTAAGGTGCTTGCCTGTAAAGCCAAAGGACCCAGATTTGATTCCACAGTACCTACATAAGCCAGATGCACATGGTGGCACAAGTGTCTGAAGTTTATTTGCAGTGGTTAGAGGCCCTGGAGCACCCATTCTCTGTCTCTCTCTCTCTCTCTCTCATCTGCCTCTCTCTCTCATAAATAAATAAATAAAATATATTTATAAAAAAAGAAAAGCATATTGGCCAGACAGCAGTGATGCAGGCAGCCACGTTCTTGTGATTAGGAGCATGCTGGGAAAGGAAGAGAAGTTGTGAGATGCTGACATGGGGGATTTACTTGACAGGCAGTTTAAGGGGATTTTTAAAAATTAATTTAGTTCATTTAGCTAATGTAAAAAATGCTGGGTTTCTTTATGACATGTGTCATGGAGTGGAGATCAGCGGACAACCTCAGACATTAGTCCTCACCTTCGAGGGTTGCTCCTTAGTCACCACCGTGTTTGCCAGGCTCCCTGGCCTGCAAGCTTCTGGGGATTCTCCTGTCTTCACCTCCCATCTCACCACAGACCTGCTGGAACTGCAGATGCACCCACAGCATCTGGCTTTTCCCATGGGTTTTGAGAACCCAGAGCCAGGTACTCATGCTTACATGCAAGTGTTTGATCCACTGAGCCATTTTCCCACCCCTCCTCATGATGTTTCCATAACATATATCGTGTACTTTGCTTAAATTCAGCTCCTGTATTTCTCTTTTTGGGCCCTTCCCCCACCCCATTATTCCCTGTTTGGCTTTTATGATTTACATGTATAGTGTTACACTTGGATTCTGTATATGAAAAAACAGATACCATATTTTGTCTTTCTACCCCCATTACCCTCTCCTGCTCCCCTCTCCTCCTTTCAGATTCCTTCTTTTCTCCCCTATCCTCCCTCCACGTAGCCCCTGTGATGGTTCATCTGAGTTGTCAACTTGACAGGATTGAGATCACCATGGAAACAAATCTCTGGTCACATTTGTGCGGGATTTTCTATGTTAGGTTATTTGAGGAGTGAACCGCCATCTCTCTCTCTCTCTCTCTCTCTCTCCCTCCCTCTCTCTCTCTCTTATCTCTCGTCTTATGTGGATGGCATCATTCCACGGACCGAGATTCTAGACTTCATCAAAAGGAGAGAGCTGGCTGAGCACCGGCATTCAACTCCTCCCTCCCTCTCTCTCTCTCTCTCTCTCTCTCTCTCTCTCTCTCTCTCTCTCTCTCTCTCTCTCTCTCCTCCTCTCTCTCTCTCTCGGGTGCACTGTGACCTCTTTGCTTCATGGCCCCTCTGCTCTCCTCCTCTCTCTTCTGGACTACACTGTGACCAGCTTTGCTTCATATTTTCTTGTCAACTGTTAGACAACTGTTAGACTCTAAACTCTTCCAACCTCAAACGACTGTTGCCAGGTATTTGTCACAGCAACAAGAAAAGTACCTACAGGGCTGGAGAGATGGCTTAGCGGTTAAGGCATTTGCCTACAAAGCCAAAGGACCCTGGTTCAACTCTCCAGGACCCACGTAAGCCAGATGCACAAGGGGGCGCAGGCATCTGGAGTTCATTTGCAGTGGCTGGAGGCCCTGGTGTGCCCATTCTCTTTCTCTCTACCTGCCTATTTCTGAATCTCCTCTCTCTCTCTCTCAAAATAAATAAATAAAATAAAAATAAAATATTAAAAAAAAAAGTACCTACAGTCCTCCTTCTACTTTTGTGTTAATAAGATTTTTTTTTTTGTTGTTCAGGCAGAAAGATGTGAACACATGCCTTTATAATGTTTGAACTAATTATTTTTATTTTGTTTATTTATTTAAGAGAGAGAGAGAGAGGGATACAGAAATAGGCAGAGAGAGAGAGAGAGAGAGAGAGAGAGAGAAAATGGGCACGCCAGGGCCTCCAGCCACTGCAAACGAACTCTAGATGTGTGCGCCCCCTTGTGCATCTGGCTTACGTGGGTCCTGGGGAGTCAAACCTGGGTCCTTTGGCTTTTCAGGCAAATACCTTAACTGCTAAGCCATCTCTCCAGCCCCTGAACTGACTAGTTAAATGAGGATATTACCATAAACTAAGGTGGGGGAAGATTTTTGGCAAGTCTGCTTTGGGAGGGTATTGCAGACAGCTTCAGGTTCGCTGAGATGAACTTCCAGACCAGGCACAGTTATGGAGGAAGGGATATTATTTATTGAAGCTTACAGATCCAGGGGACGTTCCATAAAATTCAACAGGGCCAAGCAGAGAGAGAAAAAGCCAACCAGCCACCACAGCACACAGAGCAAAACTACAGCCACAAGGTCACACAGCACACTTCAGGAACTCCTGCTAGGCACATTTGCATATCTTTACAATGGACTCTCAAACCATCACCACACCTTAAGACTGGCCTCCCAGTGACCTTAAATGATTGCAGATGCAAACTATAAAACAATAAAACACTGAATATATAAGATGGCCCCCAATTTATTTAGCTCCTGGCCCCAATAGATTTATAACTATCACACATTGTGTCCAATTTCAAAGGTTTTGTCTTGTTTTAGTCCTGTAAAATCAAACAAGTTAAATACTTTCAACATGTTTTTGTAGCAAGGAGAGACTAGAATAATGCAAACTCAACCACCATCAGGTCATCAAACTTCTGCAGTTCAAGTTCAATATAACCATAGACTGACAGTCTCCAGGTTTTCCAATTCCGCCCCTCCAACTGGGCAGAGTCTCCAGGGAAAACTTTCATCCCATGCCAACATTGCACTCCATAGTATTTTGCACAGTCCTGGCATATCCAAAACATCTTCAGGTCTCCATGCAAACCACGGTCCATCTTCCAAAGGCTCTTGCAGCCTATTCCTGAGGGTCTTCATGCCCTGCCTCATGCCGCATCTCAGCAGCGGCTCCTGGAACCGTGTGCAACTCATGACCACTCCATGCATTTTTCATGCTTCCAAAACTAATACCAGGTGTGCAGGAGCCATATTCTTAATCCAGGGATGAAATAAATCACAGCCTTGAAAAGCAGGTTCCTTCTCCAGTCAGCTCTTTCCAAGAATTTGCATTTCTAACAGTCTTTCCTCAGGCATCCTCCATTGTTTTAATGTAAATCAAGTCTGGCCACCTTCCTACCACCTTCCTTAAGATTGCTAATGTGTTTGACAATAGCAGTTAAACCAGCCTCAATGCTTCTACTTTTAACTTGCTTCAGGTTTTCCAACTTAAAATCTTAAAATCTCAGTCCGATATCTTCAGCCAAGCATATCAGTCCATTACAAATTTACCTTGATCAAACTTTCTGGACCTGGATAGTGGAACGTAGCCATCCCTTATGCCAGTAGCCCAGTTCCAACAAAGTCCTCTGTACTCTTTCCTTCCCTTAGAAAGCTCTAAGCCAAGCCTTAAAGTTCAATACTATCTGCACTTAGCATTCTCAAACTCTCATCAGAATAGTCCATAAAACTTGGCTTACCACTCCAGAAGGCATCTTCAATTGCAAGCACCAAGTCCATGCCCATTCCTCCAAAACAAAAGGTTCCAAAAGACGAATATCCACACGGTCAGGTTCATCTCACCCCAACCACTTTACTGTTGCAGACAGCTTCAGGTTCGCTGAGATGAACTTCCAGACCAGGCACAGTTATGGAGGAAGGATATTATTTATTGAAGCTTACAGATCCAGGGAAGTTCCATAAAGGCAGGAAAAGCAGCCTGCTTTCAACAGGGCCAAGCAGAGAGAGAAAAAGCCAACCAGCCACCACAGCACACAGGCAAAACTACAGCCACAAGGTCACACAGCACACTTCAGGAACTCCTGCTAGGCACATTTGCATATCTTTACAATGGACTCTCAAACCATCACCACACCTTAAGACTGGGCCCCAGTGACCTTGCCTCTAGCAAGGTGATTGCAGATGCAAACTATAAAACAATAAAACACTGAATATATTCTACCACAGAGGGTGAGTTTTCAACTGTTCCAGGATGTAGAGGGGTGAGGGGTGAAGGAGGACAGCGGTGGACACTTAGATTTCTCCATCGTCATCTTACCTCTCCCAGGCCCTGGGGCCATCTCCTTTGCCCTTCAAATCACCCAGGTGTTTTTCCTTTCCTCACTTTTGGGGATTGAGTTACTACTAATACTGTCATTGCTGATTCTACCCATCATTCAAGATTCCCTCCATGCTAGGCATGTAGTCTGCCATACTGTGAATGCCAAAGCATGCCAACGAGTAAACAATTTTTAAAATGCATTCTTCATTTCCAACCAGACCAAGCTCCATGCAGAGCAAAGGAAGGACACGGTGACTAAATTAGGTGACAATTCTAACTCCCACAGTTCCAGGATGTCTGTGAGTCAAGATTTGTTCTTGGGGCTGGAGAGATGCTTAGTGGTTAAGGCATTTGCATGCAAAGCCAGAGGACCTTGGTTCGACTCCCCAGGACCCACATAAGCCAGATGCACAAGTGGGCACATGTGTTTGGAGTTCATTTGCAGTGGCTGGAGGCCCTGATGTGCCCATTCTCTCTCTCCCTCTCTCTACCCCTTTCTCTCTCTCTCTCTCTCTCAAATAAATAAATAAAGTTTTTTCAAAAAAGATTTGTTCTCTGGGTGTGGTGGCATGCCTTTAATCCCAGCACTTGGGAGGCAGAGGTAGGAGGATTGCCGTGAGTTCTCAGGCCACCCTGAGACTACATAGTGAATTCCAGGTCAGCCTGAGCTAGAGTGAGACCCTACCTGGAAAAAAAAAAAAAAAAAAAAAAAAAGAAAGAAAAAAAGAAAAGATTTGTTCTTGGGTCACACATGCACAACCTGCCTGGAAAAGGGTATGTGTTCCAAATGCAAGTGGTCAAAAAATGAATAGATTGATGGAATTCTTCAGGACCAACGTTCTCAGCAGAGAAATTACGTGAGATCTGAAAATCCCATTGAAAGAAGTTCTTGAAGTAAGCTCATTGGGAATGCAGCTGTGGCCGAAGCTTGGCCAACAAGGAAACCAGCAGTGAGTGTGAGGTATCTGCAGGATGGATGATTGTTCCCGTGTTTATTATTAAAGGATGTCTTTTGGCTGCCGTATGTTGTGGTTGACCACTCATCAGGAGCTTAGAACGTTCAAGGTCATGTGGAGAGCCACAACGGATGTCATTCTGCACATTACAAAAGGAGCTTATTAATGAGATGAATACAGTGAGCAACTAAAGCAGCTAAGGGCTGGGGCATTGCTCAGTGATCTAGTACTTTCCTGGCATGCTGTGGCCCTGGGTCGTTCAGCTTTACGGGGATGGGGTGGAGGAAGTAAGCTAAGCGTGGCCTTGCTGGCTTGTCTGCAGATATGAAAAGTTTCTACCTTTAGTAGGGGATGAAGGAAGAATACCTTTGTTCTAAATTAGATGGCAATACCAGCCTGTGTGAATAAAATTAATCCTCACGTCCAGAGGCACACAGTGTGCAAGCTGTGGACAGCAGCGTGCTTTCTTGGCATGAGGAGTAAAAATAAGTACGTGGAGGCGGAATTCTTGAGCACCATCCCTCCACCTCCAGCCAGAAACTTCACACCTTTTAACCCTCTGACAAAAGGGAAGAAGCCACTTCCTTTCAGGCTCCACTTAGATCTCCTCAAACTTACATGGCTGCTTTATTTGGGGAAAACTCCCATCTGAACAAGATTGCCTAGTCTTTCCATTTTGCCGTTCCACCACTTAAGACAGAACTAATTACAGAACAATGCAGGCAGTTTTTATAATTAGGCTCATGTCTGGAAAAGGCAAATGTTGGAGTCAAAATGGCTTGCTGCAGATTCCCAGATGATTATTATCTTCAGACAACCTCGGCACTTGTGGTTAATGAGTCAATGTTTTGATTTGAGTGAAAATCGCAATCACTGTTCAAACAGTCCTCTAGCCAGGAGACAGGGACTACAGAGCTCTGTTTCTGTGGTCCTTGCTCCATTCCAGGCTAACTCTGCTTCTTGGGAGCAGTAGTGACTTAAGCCTTAGCTCAGATTTATTTCTATAAAATTAGGTCAGCAAGCCAGGCATGGTGGCACACGCCTTTAATCCCACCACTCGGGAGGCAGAGGTAGGAGGATCACCATGAGTTCAAAGCCACCCTGAGACTACATAGTGAATTCCAGGTCAACCTGAGCTAGAGTGAGACCCTACCTCAAAAATACAAAACAAAACAAAACAAAAAATTAGGTCAGCAATAGCTAGCTGTTATGTGGCTCAAATGATAAATAACGTTTGGCATTGTGGTTGGCAAATCTTAAATGCTGAACAAAAACATTCATGGTGCCTGCAGCAAAATTACGTATGATAATTCACAACACTCTTAGTCTAAATTTGAAAGATAAAAAGCCAAGTCAATAAACTGTTAATTAAAATATGTTCTACTGATAGTCAGAATCAGTCAATGCTATCTAGTAGACAGTCTTATAAAGCTCTAGGAGACAGCTGGGCATGGTGACACATGCCTTTAATCCCAGCACTCAGCAGGCAGAGGTAGGAGGATTGCCATAAGTTCAAGGCCATCCTGAGACTACATAGTGAATTCCAGGTCAACCTGAGCTACATTGAGAATCTACCTCAAAAAAAAAAAAAAAAAATCAAACAAACAAAAAAAAAAGACCTAGAAGTCTCCCAGTTCTGAGTCACAACATGGTAGATTCCAGGAGACAGCACTTTTCTCCTAGGTCAGTAACTGTCAGCAGCTGCAAACTGGGTCTAGTGTGTGCACATCAGGATGCGAAACAGACTCGGGAGGATGGACATACTGATGAGGGCTAAGGAGGCCCAACAGTCAGGCCTGAAGATATGTGGGCCTGAAATCTAAGTGCCCACAAGTCTTCTTGTCCCTAAAGACACCTTACCTCAACTGAGGGAGGACTTGAGGAGGCCTCTGAGGAGACTATCCGGAGACACCCACTTTAGACAATGTCTAGAAGTTTTATGTATTATCATGAGTAAAGTATTATCTGTTACAGAGTCATAAAGTCATTTTTAAAAGTAGAAAAGGGCTGAAGAGATGGCTTAGCAGTTAAGGTGCTTTCCTGTGAAACCTAAGGACTCTCCTGAACCGATGTAAGCCAGTGGCACATTGTGGCACATGCGTCTGGAGTTTGTTTGCAGTGGCTAGTGGCCTTGCTGTGCCCATTCTCTCCCCCACTCTCTCTAATAAATAAATAAAAGTAAAATAAAAATAATAAAACTAGAATAGCTTGATAGTATGATGTCCCTGACTATCCATTTATATTATTATTCTGCCCCAAACAGAAAGGTAATCACTGTATTATTTTCAAAATAACTATATGTGTGGTAGTATGCATGGATATAAGATTCCCACAACATGCATTTACATATGCACGTTATGGACTGAATTGTATTCTCCTCGGATTCATACACTGAATCCCAAAACACCTGACTTGGTGACAACCTCTCAATCTATAGCTCAGACTGGCCTCCAACTGAGTCTTCCTCAAAATCATGATCCTCCTGCCTCAGCTTCCCATATTATATGCTCTTTCAGGTATGTACCAAGACAGACAGGGCTTTTAGGGCAATAGTCAAGGTTAAATGAGGTCATAAGAGGGTGGCACTGAAACAATGTCACGGGTATCCTTGCAACAAAAAGAAGGGATACCAGGGATGCACATGCTCAGTACAAAGGCCATGCGAGGACAGAGCAAGTAGGTAGCCATTTACCAGCCACAGAGGGAGGCAGAAGCCAAGCCTACAAATCCTTTCCTCTGGGGCTTCCAGGATCCAGAACCATGAAAGGGAATGTCAGTTGTTAATGACTCAGCCTGTGGTATTTCATGATGGCCGTTCTAGCAAGCTATTCTACACAACTTCATAAAGAAAAAGTCTGAGAAAGAAAGCTGGGTATGGTATGGTGACACATGCCTGAAATCCCAGCCCTTGGGAGACAGAGGCAGTAGCATCAGGAGTTCAAGATCATCTTCAGCTACACAGGAGTTTGAGGCCAACCTGGGCTACATGAGTCACTGTCAAGAAAGAAAGAAAGAAAGAAAGAAAGAAAGAAAGAAAGAAAGAAAGAAAGAAAGAAAGAAAGAAAGAAAGAAAGAAAGAAAGAGAGAGAGAGAAAGACGGAAAGAAAGGAAAGAAGAAATAGAGAGAGAGAGAGAGGGAGGGAGGGAGGGAAAAGAAAAGAGAGAGAGAGAAAGAAAGAAAGAAAGAAAGAAAGAAAGAAAGAAAGAGAAAGAGAGAGAAAGAAGAAAAGAAAGAAAGAAAGAAAGAAAGAAAGAAAGAAAGAAAGAAAGAAAGAAAAGAAAGGAGGGAGGGGGAGGGAGGGAGGAGGGAGGGAGGAAAGAGGGCCAGTGTCACATGCCTGTAATCTCAGCACTCGGGAGGCAGAGGTAGGAGTATCCCTTGAGTTCGAGGCCACCCTGAAACTGCATAATCAATTCCAGGTCAGCCTGGGATAGAACAAGACCCTACTTTGAAAAAACTAAAAAACTAAAAAGAAGAAGGGAAGCAAGAGACAGAATGAGATAGAGGACAGGAAGGGAGGGAGGGAAGGAGGGAGGAAGGGGAAAGAGGAGAAAGAATTAGCTTGTTTCCTATTGCAAATATGGAGCTTGTGTTATAATTTATACTAATATTTGCTTCTAGGGCTGGGTAGATGGCTTAGTAGATAAAACACTTGCCACACAGGCATGAGTGCCTGAGTTCAGGACCCCAGCACCCCGTACAAAGCTGAATGTGGCAGGTGTCTCCAAGCCTATAGATGAGAATCCCCTGACCGCTTGAGTCCAGCTAGCCTAGCAAAATAGCAGCAGACATTGTGAGACCCCATCTGCAAAGGATGTGGAAACGAGGAGTGACGCTTGAAAGTCGACCTTTGACCACCACATGCACTGTGATATATGCACATCTGTATACACACACACACACACACACACACACACACACACGGAGAGAGAGAGAACACATACCAAAAGCAAAAGAACTAAATAATCTTTACTTCTCTTCCCCTAGAGAATCTGAGACCAAAACTACTCTCTAGACACAAGGAAAAGTGGTTCACCTCCATCTTGTCCAATGACAAGATGCATAAGGTGACCTGGAAGTTGTCATAGAAACTGGAACAGCTTTGTGAAAGGGGATACTAACAATGACTGTGTAAGGAAAGAGGTATAAATTGGGACTGGTCCACTTTATTTTCAGTTAATATTCTCTGAGTATACCAAGCCCGAAAAGAGACAAAAATTGAAAAGCCAAGCCAGGTGTAGTGGTGAACACTTATAACTGCATCTCTTCAGGAGGCTTGAGGCAAGAGGAGTTTGACGTCATCTTGAGCAATTTAGCAAGAATCTTATCAAAGAAAGGAAGAAGAGGAGGAAGTAAAAAAGGGAAGTAAGAAGGGTAGGAAGGAGGGAGGACCATATTATCTGCATCAAAAGAATTCACCATCTATGAGGTTAAAAAAAAATGAACAAAATTTTGCATGACTTGATCACACTGCGATGACTTCTATAGACATACATGTTCTAGAAGCAGAAAGCTCAGGTAAGATACCAAATGAAGGCAAGGAGGGGAAGTGGCTGGGAGATGGTTTCACAGAGGTGGGCAGCTGAGCAGAGAACACTAAGCATGAGGTGGTGTGGCTTTTAAAATCTGGAGATTCTGGGGGCAGGAGGGATGACTTAGTGGTTAAGACATTTGCCTGCAAAGCCAAAGGAAACAGGTTCGATTTCCCAGGACCCACGTTAGCCAGATGCAAAAAGGGGTGCATGCATCTGGAGATCATTTGCAATGGCTGGAGGCCCTCTCTCTCCCCCTCCCTCTTCCTCTGTCAAATAAATAAAATATTAAAATCTGGATATTCTTTTTTTAATTTGGGAGAGACAGAGAATGAGAGACAGAGAGAATGGGCACGCCAAGGCTTCTCAGCCACTGTGAACAAACCCCAGACATGTGCACCCCCTTGTGTGCATGTGCGACATTGTGCACTTGCGTCACTTTGGTGGGTGGCTAAATGTAGGACCCGGAGATTCAAACGGGCATTCTTAGGCTTCACAGGCGGGTGCCTTCACCACTAAGCCGTCTCTCCAGTCCCAAACCTGGATATTCTAAGAGAGACACCCAAGAGCAAGGAGGTGTGGGAGACAACCCATTGCACATTCAGTCTCTAAGTGTAGTCAGTATTGATGAGTGTAACAGGCATGGGGCTCCAAGATTTAGAAAGACTCTATGGCCTTATAAGGCCAAAGCTAATGCAGCCTTGTGATAAACACAAGTTCATAGCTGCCTATGTTAGAACTAGACAGAGTTATTCATTCTCCCCTCATCCCCCAGGCTACCAAATGTCATGTCCCCACTTGGTTTTGAATTCACAATCCTTCCGCCCCCCTCACGTTGTGGTGCATGCCTGGCTAGAGAGCAATTTTCTTGTTGTTCCTGTTGCTTTTATCTCACAATGTCTGTGGGTCGGGAATGTGCGAGGTTTTCTCTGGCTTTGTGTCTCTCACCAAGCTGCAGTTCACGTGTCAGTCTGGTTACAGTCATAGCGCGTGCATCTGTATCATTGCCAGCAGTATTTGGTTTTCCACAATCTGTTGGCCAGAGGCCACGTAGGCTTCCGTGTTGAACATTTCTCAACATGGCATCTGGCTTCAGCGGACAGAGTAAAAGCATATGAGTGCTGGCAGGATGTAGTCACCGTCCTTTGCAACCTAACCTCAGAAGTGACATCCCATCATAGTTGCAGTGTTCCTTCTTTAGGATCACGTCACCAGGGATGACCCGCAGTTAAGGTTGTGGCATGACCCCAGAGCTGGAAAGCAGGAGGCAATGGTCAGAGAGAGCCACGTCAGCAGCTGTCTTGACCCACCCAGAAGGATGGTTGGGCTACCATGTTTGGCTGCCTTCTCCCATGTCTTAGAAAAACAAAAAATCACACAGAAAGGCACAACTTCTATCTTTGCTGGCAGCTCTTGAATCAGCTTGGTCATGTTTGCTGGAAGTGAGTAGACGTTAACTCACAAACAGCCAATTTTCAGTGCAACATAAAGATATATGAAGATTAATCTTGCCCCTTTGTCTTCCATATGCAGTTTCTCTGTTCTGTTACCACGGGGTAAGTCAACCACAGGAACACACCAACTGCCGGCCTTCACACCTGTCCTGAACTCTGCCTCCTGCCTCCCTGCTGCTTCCTACCTGCCCTTGCCTCACTGTGGACTACTTCATTTACATTCTTCCAGCAGCTTCACTGGCTCTCTAGACATGGAAGGCATGTGTTTTGCAACGGTCGGCTGGGATCATGTCCAGAAAGGAAAGGGCTTCCTTGACAAAGCAGCAAATGTCAGATGTGCCTCGTGCTGCAGGTTCCTGCAGTGACCATAAAACAGATTTCTCTTTGCTCAGCTGGGCCCTAAAAGAGAAACCTTCTGCCCAAGGGCCCTTGTTGCTGAAGACCTCTAGAGGTTCTGGCCATGTAGGCCCCATCTAGCCACAGTGAGGTCTTAGAGTTCAGTATCTGGAGACACACCTGTATCTCACTCCCAGCCCACCAGGATGCCACAGCACATGGGGAAAAACCAACTACCATGGCACCTGAACATACTGACCACGGGTCATTGGGTATGGAGTTCTGTCAGCTGGGGAATGGATGATTGACGATGGATGTTATTAGTCTTTTATTAAGAGTTATTTATTTATTTATTTTTATTTGGAGAGATAGAGAAAGAGAGAGAGAGAGAATGGACACACTGGGGTCTTCAGCCGCTGCAAACGAACTCCAGATCCATGTGCCACCTTGTGCATGTAGCTTACGTGGGTCCTGGGGAATAGAACCTGGATCCTTCGGCTTTGCAGGCAAATGCCTTAACCTCTAAGCCATCTCTGCGGGCCATTATTAGTCTTGATGGTACAAAGCCTCATGTTTAACTAGACTTGGAAAGAATTAGTAGGTTCATACATAGGCATAAGCCAAACATGGTGGCACACGTCTGTAATCCCAGCACTCAGGAGGATGGGGCAGGGGGATTGCAAGTTCTAAATCAGCCTTGGGATACATAGCAAAATCCTATCTCAAAAAACAAAAAGAAAGAAAGAAAACAAAACAAAACCACTGGGCTGAGATGATTGCTCAGTGAGTGAAATGCTTGCTGTGCAATCACTAGGACCTGAATTCAGATCCCCGGACCAGGTAAAAGTAATGCATGGCAGGGCACACCTGTCAACCCAGTGCAGGGAAGTCACAGACAGGAGGGTCCCTGGGGCTTGCTGGCTAGCTAGTCTAGCCAAATTGGTGAGCCCTGCATTCAGTGGCAGACCCTGTCTCCAATAATAAGGTGGAGAGCCACTGAGGGAAACACTTGACATCAGTTAGTGGCCTCCACATGCATGTGCATGTTGCATGTGCACACGCACACACACTTACACATGCAAACAAACATGTATACGCACACTTCACACACCACGCACAAACACACACACACAAACAGAAAGAAAAACAAGCAGCTGGCCATGGTGGCTCAAGTCAGTAACCCCAGCACTCTGAAGACTTGAGGTAGGATTGCCACAAATTTGGGGCCAGCCTGACCTACATAGTGAGTTTTAGGCCAGCGTAGGATACAGTGTGAGACTGTATCTCAAAGAAGGAGGGAGGGGGAGGGAGGGGAGGGAGGGAGGGAAAGAAAGGAAGGAAGAAAGAACGGAAGGAAGAAAGAACGGAAGGAAGAAAGAAAAAGTCCTACTGCAGGTTACCTAGATGTGCTTGCTTCTCAGAGTTTGGCCCAAGTATTTTAGTTGGAGAACAAAACTACTGACTAAAATCATTCTGAGCTGCTGATCCACCCAGACAGTCATTGTCCAGGGAAAGTATGAGACTAGATCCAGGTTTTCTTCAGCTTTGGCTCTGCCCTTGATGGTTCTGAATGTTTCCCAAATCCTTTTTTTGTTTTGTTTTGTTCTTCGAGGTAGGGTCTCACTCTAGCTCAGGCTGAGTTGGAATTCACTAAGTATTCTCAGAGTGCCCTCATGGCAATCCTCCTACCTCTGCCTCCCAAGTGCTGGGATTAAAGGAGTGCACCACCACGCCCAGCCCAAATCCTCCTTTATTGATGAGTATTGGAAGTTCTCTCCTTCCCCATCTCCTAGTCACTAATATTATTTTGTTAGTTTTGCTTTGAGTGTTTCTACACTACCAGTGAACTCTAAGCCCACATGGTTAACTTCAGCCTCACGTTTTTCCTTTCAAAAGCTCTATTTCCTCCATCCCATGTGATTCCAGCGAGAACTTTCAGTCATCAGACCCCAGCAGCCCCACCATAAACAGACACAAGACTCAGACCTGCCAGTCCAATCTTCCCATTCCTCAGGCCTGGGCCTCAATGACAGTGTTGGTGCAGGCACATGTTCAAGGAAGACGAATCAGAGCTGTTTTTATTTTTTTTTTAATTAAGTGAAAACTTTGTATGGACACATCATGTGTTGGTATCATTATTTCCTTCCTCCCTGTCCCCATTCCACTAAGGGCCCTCTTTAGTGGGATTGCTGGTATTCACTATGGGGTTGCATGCTTTTATTTTTGTGTTTGTTTGAGAGACTGATAAGGATATAGAAACCACAAAATATTTTAGAGCAACACTATGGGGAAGATTTTCTCTTGATGTATGCGGGACCACTGTTCACATCATTTGAAAGAACTTGGCAAAAAAAAAAAAATGAAACCAACAAAGAAAAGAAAGAGAGTCACGAGATGGAAAAAGAGAAACAAATACTTGACATCACTTTAAGGCCTGAAGAGAGCCATGTCTGCAGCAGCAACCCTAGAATTGCTCCACGAAGCAGTAAGTCACTCATGTAAGCCAATAAATTCTCTTTAGCCTAAACTGTTTTGAATTAAATTTCTGTCACTTGTGGTGAAAAGAATTCTGGTCAATTTACCTCCATTCCCATATATCAATTCTTTAGTATCTTTACAGGAAATAGTTTACCACCATTATATACTTTCCATGACAGAGTCTCCTTCTCTCTCCCTGCCCCCTCCCTTCTGCCCTCCTCCCCCCCCCCAACTTTCCCTCCAATAGCTAAATAACTGTAACAAGATTCCCACAGAGTAAACATTTCATGGGCTTTTGAAATTTGTTGTTGCTTTGCTTTGGGGGTTAGGGATTAAACCTAAGGCCTGGCATGTGCAAGGCAAATGCTTTTCTTTTTAGTTCTATCCCCTGCTTCTTTTTTTTTTCTTCTTCTTTTTCTCCTCCTTCAACTTCTTTTTTTGTTTTATTGCTTTTTTGAGGTAGGATCTCAGTCTAGCCCAGGCTGACCTGAAATTCACTACATAGTCTCAGTGATCCTCCTACCTCTACCTCCCGAGTGCTGGGATTAATGGCATATGCCACCACACCCTGCTTTAATGTTATTTTAAATGTTAGGCTGAGCTGGGTATAGTGATACAGGCCAATAATCCCAGCTATGGGAGGCTGAAGAAGGAAGAACTTGAGATCAGGGCTTATCTGGGCAACCTGAGCCATTCAAGGCCAACCTGGGAAACTTGGTGAGACTCTTCCTCATAATAATTAAAAAAAAAAAAAAAAGAAAGAAAGAAAGAGTACTGGGGATGTAGCTCAATAGTAGAATATACCTAGCACAGACATGGCTCTGGCTAGGTTCAATCCCAAGTATTATTTCTTTAGAACAATTACATGCTGCCATCAAGCCTTCAAGTAACTGATGGAGGTGCGGCTTCACAGGTGTGAGGAGTCACTTGACCTGGTTCTACCTTGTGCCTATAAATATCACCTATCTTTTATTTACTGTTTTAGAGAGACAGACAGAGGAGAGAATTGGTGCACCAAGGCCTCAGCCACTGAAATCAAACTCCAGACGCTTGTGCCACCTACTGGGCATGTGTGACCTTATGCTTGCCTCACCTTTGTGCATCTGACTGACGTGGGATCTGGAGAGTCAAACAAGGGTCCTTAGGATTCGCAGGCAAGCTCCTTAACCACTAAGCCATTTCTCCAGCCCATCATCACCTATCTTTTATTTAAAAGAAAAAAAAAAAAAAAACATCGTCTCTTATAGCTCAGGCTACCCTTGAATTTGCTATGTGGCTAAGGATAACCTTGATCCTTCTGCCTCCATCTCCCAAGTCCTGGGATTACAAGTGTGTACCACCAGGCCCACCAACATCATTCATTTGGTTCTTTTATGGTTAGTCCATGAAAAACTAGTGCATTGTGGGTAGCCTAAAATCTATAGGATGGTAGAGCATTACCATTCTCCACCAATAATTTATTCTATCCCAATTTCCCTGTTTCTAGCAAGGCTTCTGGTTTGTTTTTTGTTGTTGTTGTTGTTGTTGTTGTTTTTCTCTTTCACCAAATACATTTGATCTGCTAACGTGATCTGATGCTTGTTGTGCTAATGTGATCTGATGTTCACTGGCCTCATGGGCCTATTTGTAGTGTCATATTCTGTTCCAGATCTGTTCAGTTGCTCTTCATGGTGTTTATTGCTAATGTGTTAAAATGTATCCAGAGGATTGTCAACCTGCTCCCTTCATGCTCCAATCTGAATGTTGGCTTCCACTTCTCTAGCTCGATGTCCCCAACTTCATATTCAATGTACTAAAAGATTGGAATTTAGCTCTATATGGTGTGGCATGCCTATAATCCCAGAAATCACAAAGATAACGTGTTCCAGGCTATCCTGAGACCATGTCACATGAGAGAAATTAACTAAGAAAATAAAACTTGGAAAAAATGTTTGTAGCATATTTCCAAAGAGG
Source organism: Orientallactaga sibirica (assembly GCA_036365145.1). NCBI lineage: Eukaryota > Metazoa > Chordata > Mammalia > Rodentia > Dipodidae > Orientallactaga > Orientallactaga sibirica. Next base: position 6,339,137 of record JAEOAD010000048.1, read on the forward strand.
AATTTTATGGTAAAAGTGGAAAAGAGAAATCTAATGTGTCATGTGGTATTTTTACTTAATAAAAATGCTTTCTAGGTTTCATTGTTCTAACTTATTAACTGAGTAACACATGAAATGCTTCCATATGACAGTGACCTCATTTTTGTGAACACCTAAATGCATGCCAAGAGAGATTGTTCAGCTAAATTTGTAAATGTTGGATGATAAATGTAATTGTATTGTATTGTAGCCAAGAAAAGTAGAAGCTGGCAAAAAAAAAAAAGGTCAGATATGAATGCAGTTAATTTCTAAATCTCCTTCAAACATTTGAAAAATAGAAAACTAGCAGTGTGCTGATGAGTTAGTCAACTAAAAGATTATTTCCATATCTACAAGCTTATTCTGAACAGGTAATTAGTGTTGAGCAGGGATCCTTGAAAACTTTTGCTAGATTCTTGCCAAAAGCAATAGCTAAAATATATAAACTCTCCATGATATTTGATCCAGTCAAGTCCTAAGAGTTATAATTCTTAGCAGAATATTTAGATCATGATTTTAGTCTTTTGGGGACATTTATATTAACTCAAAATCTCTCATGGAAATGAACTGAACTACAACAGTTAAATTCCAGATTTATGGTCAGTTGAAAAGGTATATATGATGTGTAGCTTAGTCATCAGACAAATAATTTGATTTCATAATCTATGTAGTTCAGGTAATCAAGTCTCACTCTACTGATTGAAGTCTGACCTGAAATGGCATGAAAGCATGTAGTCTTTTTTTTTTTGTCTTTAGTTATTGTGTATATTAACAGCATGTGCTACCCTAGGACTATAGCGACTTAGACAACTTCTAAACACAAAACTATCTAGCCCCAAGAACTCTAACGGATGGGAGACTGTACCATTGTTTTCTATTAGTGGAAATGTTGTTCCTACTTCCCCATTGCGTATAGATTTTATAAACTAACCTTCCCATTCACGTCTTCAAAAGAAAATCCCAAAGTGGTCAGATTAGTCCTTTGAGATCTTCACCCACTAGCCAAGTAATCAAGGGTGAAGCATGTTATTGTAAAATCTTCCAACTTTGTAAATAAATTTCCAAGGAAAGAGTCGTCATTCAAGTCTTTATTCTACTGGGCCCCTACAAAGAAAGGAAACTTTTACTGTATCTGGAAACACACATAATGTTTACACAGAGAAAAAGACAATGACATCCAGAGTAAGAGAAACTGCAAAAACACAAGAAGTGGAATGAGCAGGACAAGTTCCTAGAGCTACATGCTGACAATTTATCCAGCCTTGAGGAACTAAGGTGTGGATTTAATACTGATTGTGTGCTTCTTGCCTGTATTGAACTGGAAACAGTGAGAAGTAAAACAGAGTTCTTGCCCTCGGAAGACTAGAATCTAATAAAGAGAGACAGACACGGAAACAAAGCATTGTCCTCAAATGTTATAGAGGCTAGGATAGTATGCCAGGAAAGAAATAATAAAAAAAAAAAAAAAAAATGATAAATCTGTGTGGATGTGGATGAGAAAGCAGTGATTAAGTAGGGTCACAGAAAGTAAGTTAAGATGACCACATGTGTAAAGAAAACCAGAGGCTACCTTAAACACACCTATGGTATCAATTTACAGGCTTATATGATACTTGATACTCTTTTTTTACATGATGCTTTTGATAGCCCATTCCAGCATTCAATTGCTTTTACCTCATAAAGTCCTTTTTACTTACTATAGTTACTCATTTTTATATAGTTCATTGTGGTAGAATGTATGACTTGTAGGTAATTTTTTCATGTTCATACTAACATTTTCTGTTGGAAAGCTGTGATAGTTTGAATATATGTCCCCCAATATATTCAGTGTTTTATTAGTTATAGTTTGCATCTGCAATCACCTTGCTAGAGGCAATGTCACTGGGGGCTGGTCTTAAGGTGTTAATGGTGTGGGTTTGAGATTCCATTGTAAAGATATGCAAATGTGCCTAGCAGGGGTTCCTGAAGTGTGCTGTGTGACCTTTTGGCTGTAGTTCTGCTCCGTGTGCTGTGGTGGCTGGTTGGCTTTGCTCTCTTGCTTGGTCCTGTGAAGAAAGGCCAGCTTCTTTTGCTGTTATGGAAATTCCTCTGGATCTGTAAGCTTCAATAAATAATATCCCTTCCTCCATAACTGTGCCTGGTCTGGAAGTTCATCTCAGCAAACCTGAAGCTGTCTGCTACAAAAGTTAAAGGGGAAATTTTGTTGTTTAATCCCCAATACAATTTAACTCTGAAAGTCTAATATAAAGAACACTTGACTCAGCCTCAGTGTTGACAATCCATATGTGTTTGGCTTCCTAGGGTTGCTATGTTAACATGGAGAAGATTACTGCTTTGGGAAACAAGATTAACTGAATTCCAGGTGCTTAAAATATTCTGCAGTCCAAATACAAACACACCACAGTGTTTATACATCACTCATTCCAAGTACTCCTGACAGACTACTATTTACTTCCCTCTTTAGTTTACTTTTCATAATCCCCTCTTTTTAACATACTTGGGAACCATATTAAATGAAAGCAAAGATTTTCTTTCTGAGTAGATGAAAATTCCCTCTTGCCACTAGCAAAATACAGGTATGCTCAAATCCCATCGGTTTTAAGATAATCTTGATACCACAAGGTTAGTTGTCCCCATCCTTCTTAACCAACTTGGTACTTTTTTTTAACTTTTGTATATAAACAAACAAAAAAAAAGACTTAGGGGCTGGAGAGACGGCTTAGTGGTTAAGACATTGCCTACAAGGACCCAGGTTTGATGCTGCAAGACCCACGTAAGCCAGATGCACAAGGTGGTGCATACATCTGGATTTCTTTTGCAGTGGCTAGAATCCCTGACATGCCCATTTTATCCCTCTCTTTCTCTCTCTCCCTCCTTCTCTCTCTCTCTGTCAAGTAAATAAAAATAAAAATATTTTTTTAAACTTAGTACTTAAGTTTTTAAATGATTAATTTTTAAATTCTATTTATTTATTTGCAAGCAGAGAGAGAGATAGAAGAGAGACAGACAGAGAGAAAATGAGCACACCAGGGCCTCTAGCCACTGCAAACCAACTCCAGATGCATGTGCGTCCTGGGGAATCAAACCTGGGTCCTTTGGCTTTTCACACAAATGCCTTAACCACTAAGCCATCTTTCCAGCCCCAAATAGCTTTTTTTTAAATGAATCACCCATGAACAGCCCTTGAGTCTTGATCTGACTGAAAGCAGTCATGTTCTTAATCGTCATGTGCTCACGGAATGAACCTTTGCTTACTTTCCAAGACAAGGGTCTCCTCCATAGTTCACATTACCCTGCATACATAAATGCATTCTACAAACATGGAATCATGTCACTGAGCCCTCCAATCAGTGACACAATTCTTCACCTTTAGGTCTGCAATATCATTTCTAGTTCATATAAGCACTCTATAAATGGTTATTCAATCAATTACACAAATAAAATTTGATGGGTTTGTGTTGTGATATTTAACACTATCTTAGCACGCAACCAGGAGATGCATGACTATAATCCCAACACTAGTCAGCAAGAGGATCCTCAGTTTCAGGCCAGCCTGGGCTATGTAGTAAGACCTTGACTCAAAAATTCAAAAAGGGGCTGGAGAAGTGGCTTAGCAGGTAAGGTGCTTGCCTGCAAAGCCTAAGGACCCATGTTTGACTCTCCAGATCCCATGTAAGCCAAGACGCACAAAAGTGAGGCAAGCGCAAGGTTGCACATGCCCACTAGGTGGCACAAGTGACTGGAGTTCGATTGCAGTGGCTGAGGCCCTGGCATGCCAGTTCTCTATCTCTTCTCTATCTCTCTCTCACTCTCTCTAAAAAAATTCAAAAAGGATCAACCAACAAAAATAACCAATATGTTGTAAATTTCATATATTCATTAATAAAAACCCACTGTAGAATCTTGAGCTTTTGTGAAAATTTCTTAAAAGAGAAAATAATCAATTAAATTTTATTTGGGAAGGAGCTAGGAAACTGGCAGACTGGGAGGAATCTTTGATATTTCACTACTTTAAATATTCCAGGAGCTATTTTTATTTTCAAGCAAAATCAACAAATTTCAAACTATTGGATCTCTTTTGGTGCCCTGGAGCACCAATTCTCTCTTTCTCTCTCTCTGCTCTCTCTAAAATAAATTAATTAATTTAATTAAATTTTTAAAAGATACAAGAAAGCTGGTGATAACAGTTCACTGGCAGAGTGCTTGCCTGGCACAGGCCAGACCTTATCAATCTTCAGTATTGGAAAACCAAAGACCCAAATCACCTCAGGGCAGCTTTATGCCCTGCCTAGTCTTTCCTATCTCTAGAAACCAACTCTACAAATATTACTTTCTCACATACATTTACATCTCCTGTACTATATGTATCCATATAGCTCAGGCTCTTTTTTTTTTTTTTTTCAAAGGGTTTGGAATTCTGGGTGGGTGACTTTGATCCTGGGCCTCTGTATTCTAGGGTACTTCTGCCTTAGACTTAGCTGTACCTGCTCCCCAGGCCCAGACAATCTTACACTGGGATCTGGTAGGAACTCATATTTGTGGGAACGGGTTGGGGAATGGCATGTGAATTTAGGCTAGGAGGAGAGAAGCACTCAGCCCTGAGGAGTCCTGCCAGAGCCAAGGACAGCCATCAGCAGCATGATTCCTGAGGGCTGAACTGTTACAAAGCCCTTTCCCTGCATTATGTGATTTTCTCCTTCCAATCACTTCGTGAGGAAATTATGACTCCTGCAAACCATGATGATGATAGTTCTTCCCTTGTTACAAACAACAGAAAGCAGAGCCAGTGACGTAAAGAAAGGCCATACACACAGACAGTACTGAAGACCAAGTTCAAGGCCAGGCCTTCTGAATAGAGGCTCTGTGTTTTCCCAGTACCCCGTCCATAGATTGCTGCCCTTAAAGAATTAGGCATCTAGGCTCATGTAACATCCTTATTTAACCCCTACTGTAAAAACGTTAAAGGAAATATTGTTGACCTTGGGTTTTTGTTTTGAAGGGCCGGGGCATTTCTTTGTATGCTTTTGTTTGGTTCTTGTCTTTTGTTTATGTTGTTTGATTTGTTGAGACAGGGTTTTATGTAGAACAGACAGGCCTCTTCAAAGTCATTAAGGATCTGAGGATGACCTTGAACTGCCTCTACCTCCTAAGTGTTGGGATTCCAGGGGTACACCCTTAAACTTGGCCTTGTTTTTTTGATGGGTTTTTGTACGCTTTTATTGTTCTTTACCTTTGTAGTCATCATTGTATCATTGTGTAAAAAATAGACTGAAATAAAATGAAATTAAGTTGTATGAAAATGGCTCTAGAATGTCTGAACAATTATTACAAAGTATTGCAGTCAGGTTTGCATTGCTGGCAGGAGTCACTTGACCAAGAGCAGCTTTTGGGAAAAGGGGGTTTATTTTGGGTTACAGAGTCAAGGGGAAGCTCTACGATGGCAGGGGAAAACGATGGCATGAGCAGAGGGTGGACATCATCCCTGGCCAACATAAGATGGCAGTAGCAACAGAAGAGTGTACCAAACACTGGAAAAGGGAAACTGGCTGTAACACCCATAAGCTGGCCCCCAACAATACACTGACTCCAAGAGCAATTCCCAAATCTCCATCAGCTGAGAACTTAGCATTCAGAACACCTAAGTTTATGGGGGATACCTGAATCAAACCACCACACAAAGCAATTATAACATTTTTGTTAGCAATATATTTGTTTTTTAATTTTTAAAAATTTTGTTTTTATAGCCAGGCATGGTGGCGCATGCCTTTAATCCCAGCACTTGGGAGGCAGAGGCAGGAGGATCGCTGTGAGTTCAAGGCCACCCTGAGACTACATAGTTAATTCCAGGTCAGCCTGGGCCAGAGTGAGACCCTATCTTAAAAAACCAAAAAAAAAAAAAAAAATTATTTTTATTTATTTTTTGAGAAAGAAAGAGAGAGAGAGAGAGGGAGAATGGGCACACCAGGACTTCTAGCCACTGCAAACGAACTCCAAACATATGTGCCACTTTGTTCTTCTGGCTTATGTGAGTACTGGGGAATCGAACCTGGGTCCTTTGGCTTTGCAGGCAAGTGCCTTAACCACTAAGCAATCTCTCCAGCCCATATTTGCTTTTTTTTTTTTTTTTTTTTTGAGGTAGGGCTTCACTCTAGTCCAGGCTGACCTGGAATTCACAATGTAGTCTTAGGGTGGCCTTGAACTTATGGCGATCTCCCTACCTCTACCTCCCAAGTGCTAGGATTAAAGGCATGCGCCACCATGCCAGGCTCCCTATATTTGCTTTTTAAACTACATTAAAGAGCTTTCATATCTAGGGTTAGCCAGGAAAGAGCAATGGTACCATCCTGAGAACCCATGTTGCAGTTGTCTTCTTGTTGCTGGGACAAAGCACCCAACCAAAAGCATCAGATGGGAGCAAAGTATTGATTATGGCTTACAGTCTCAAGAAGAAGCTCCATGATGGCAGGGGAAAATGGCATGAGCAAAGGCTGGATATCACCTCTGCCACAGCAGGTAGAAAGCAGCCGCAGGAGAGTGAGTGGAACTCTAGCAAGATGGAGCTGGCTATATAACACCACTAAGTCTTCCCCCAATAACACACCTCCTCCAGCAAGGCTCCGCCTCCCAAACGGGCATCAGCTGGAGATCAAGCATTCAAAACACATGAGTTTATGGGGAATGTATAGTTCAAATCATCACAGCCACGTCCCTGAAAATTTTGACAATTTTGAGAATTCTGAGATTTACTAGGTCCATAGTCAAGCAGAAGTTTCTTTCATTGGAAATAATTTATTCTTGAAACTTTACAGCATCTTACCTTTTAGTCATTGCAAAAAAAAAAAAAAAAAAAAAAAACCTTTCTATTCTTTTCATATCACCTGGACACCATGCAGAATTTCAAGTAAAACTTGAATTCTTGTCATTTCAAGTTTTTCACATTGATAATAACAAATCCTATCAATTAAGGAGAGCCAAACCAGAGATGGGTAGTTAGCAACCTAATAGAATGGCAACATTTTTATAGCATTCTAAATGATCCAATGAAACAAAATTTACATATTTTTTTGAGACTCGCTATGAATCCCATAGTGATCTGGAACTCCTGACACAGTCAGGCTGGTCTCTAAGTGTCCATCCTCCTTCACCAGTTTCCCAGTACCTGAACCACAGGCACATGCCATCATGCCTGACTTTTCACCATAGTGTTTTATTTGTTTGTCTCATGATGTAGCTCAGACTGGACTTGAACTTAGTACCCCCATGCATCAGCCTCCCAAATGCTAGGATTATAGATATGAGCTTCCACACGCAACCCGAAGTAGTGTCTACTATTGCAGCAAAATTGGTTCTTTCTGTTGCACTCTGTCTCTCTCTCTATTTATGAGACAGAGTTTCACACTGTGAACAGGCTTGCTTGGAACACATGACAATCCTCCTGCCTCAGTCTTCCGAGTGCTAGAATTATAAATGCAAGCCACCACATGTCATTCTCCTTTATATGAAAATCTTAATTTATTGTCTTTGCATTTTCTACTATTAGAAGGTAGCATTGCTATTCTCTGCTAGCTCTTAGTCCACTTTTCTAAGTCAAGTACATCCCAACTCAAGTCGTAATAATGAAAGCTTGGATAATCTTCTCCAGACGCTCTTTTCTGTGTATCATGTGTACGCATACAGTGAGAATGTTCCAAGCCCGTCTATTCAGAGTTAGTAACATCTTCCTTGATGAGCATCTGACCAGGGGATGTCACTGGGCTGCACTGATATTAAATAATGTATAAAATCAGTGATCTCAAAGATCACCGCTACCAGCAAGCCCCCAAACAAGCAAAGACAGTAGAGTGCCACATGCCTAGCCTAACTAGATCCAGCGACTGGTTGTTAAATGACAAGGGAAAGAAAAATTCTACCTTTCCCGTTTTACCACTGTAACCAGGCTATTTTATACAGTTAAAGCAACGAGTAATCTTAAACGTTTTAAGTATAGGAGTATTTAAATCCAGGAAACGAGACCAGGATTGGTAGTGCACACCTGTAAACCCGGCATCCTGGAAGTGAGGCAGGAGGGTCTGGAGTTTGAGGGAGAGAGGGAGATAAATTAATTTTATTCTAGCAATGATACAAAATTAACCTATATTTCCAGCTACTTGGGAAGCTAAAGCAAGAAAATCCCACAGTCAAGGCATGGCTAGACAACTTGATGAGACCATGACTCAAAATTAAAAAAAAAAAAAAAAAGCTGGGATGGAGGTGCTATGGATACAATTCTGTGGTACAATGTATGTCTAGCAATCTACAATGCTATGGAAGGAAAGGAGAGAGTGAGACGGAGGGAAAGAGAAGAGAGGGAGGAAAGGAAAGAAGGGAAACTATATTGGAGAAAAATATTATTTCTCCAGAAATTCTTCATTTAAAATGTTTTTGACCAGGAGCGGTGGCTCATGCCTTTAATCCCAGCATTTGGGAGGATCACTGTGAGTTTGAGGCCAGCCAGAGATTACATAGTGAATTCTAGGTCAGTCTGTGTTAGAGCAAGACCCTACCTCAAAAAATAAAAAATAATAATATTTTTGCTTGGTGATGCAGAACTATAATCCTAGTGATTTAGCATGCCAAGCCAGGTTGTCTAACTTCAAAATCTACCCTAATGACAGAGTGAGTTCAAAGCCAACCAGATCAACTTCATAAGACCCTCTCTCAAAATTAAAAATGTTAAAAAGGATAAAGATTCAGATCAGGGGCAAATTATTATTATTATTATTCTTTTATAAGATAAAAATGAAATCCCTATCTGCCATGGCCAGTGCAGAATTTATTTTTAAGTGAACTCCTGACATCTAGTGGTTAAACTGAAGTAATCCACTAAGTGAATCTAGTAGATCTAATGTCATAGAAAGAGTGAAAGTCATGGGCATTATCATCTTCCTAATGTAAAGCAATAGACAAAATTCAGTTTCACCTATGAAATATTTGTTCAACAAAATAAAACCTTGGATTTAAAAATATCAACTTTTGGGAGAAGGCTCAGTGGACAAAGTGCTCACAGCTCAAACTGCAGTACCAGAGACCTGTCCCCAGAACCCATGTAATATGCCTGGAGCCTGGCAGCCTTCTGTTATCCCTGATGGTGAGACAGGGCAATCTTCTGGACGCTCATGGGAAAGAGTGAGACTCCAGAGCAAGAAACTCTGCCTCAAAGGAGGTGGGAACAGGCAAGTATTAACCTGAAAGTTGCCCTCTGACCTACACATGTGTGGTGGCACCCATGCTCATACACACACACACACACACACACACATGCACACACACTCATCCACACATTCATACACACTAACCCACCCCCACAAAATAATAAAGATAAATAAAATAAAACTGCCAACTTTGAGGCCAGGTACGAAGGTGAAAGTCCATACTCCCAGCAATTGGGAGGGAGAGACAGAAGCAAAAGATGGTCAAGGTCAGCCTTGGTTACATGGCGAGTTCTGAGACAGCCTATGCTATAGAAGAAACAATGACAAAAATAAAGTTTTTAACAAGATGGACACATAGTAAACACCAGAATCGAAAGGACTTACTATGAAAAACTCAGTCAGGAATCGTAGGTGGATGTCATTTTGAGGACACAAACTTCATTTTGAGGACACCAGCGCTCAAGAAAAATACTTACGTGAGAGAACACAACAAAATCTGGGTCTTGGAAGTCGGAAGGCATCTTGCAAAGTGGAGACAGGAGAGGAGGCTTTGCCCATCAAGCTTTCATGTTGCAACCTCTGTGACCAGCGCACCTGGCTAACAATAACAATGACACCAAAGAGGGTCAAGCAGGAGTGCAGGGTCACCCTAGGCCTGAGCAACTTCCAGAGTCTCAAAACAACAACAAAGCCCAGCTCTGCTATATACAGGCATGCTTCCTGTACACAAAATGGGGATAATAATACGTCCTATGTTGTAGAGCTATGAAGGTTAAATTAATTAGTGTAAAGGGCTTAATGCAGGCCTATCCAGCCTGTGACCCAAAGGCCATATATGTCCCAGGATAGGTATGAGTGTGGCCCAACACATTTGTAAGTGACAACTTCATGCTACCATGTCATAGGTGAAACTGAACTCTTGGCTTAAAACAATCTGAACATGCAGTACACAATTCTGAAGCACATTCCCTGTGTACTATTTGTCAACTTGTATGACTCCAGAGAGACAGAATACAACCTTCCCATATAAATTACATAAGATAGTTTATTGTTTACAGATTGGCAGCATGGATAGCAGAAGCCTAGGATTCATTGAAAACCAAAACTCTAAGGCTCAAGACAGCTGTCCAGCTGGGCATGGTTATTCATGCATGTAAATCCAGCACTCAGGAGGCAGAGACAGGGGACTGCCAGTTCCAGGACAACATGGGCTACATAAAGAGAACTTATCTCAAAATAAATAAGCGAGGGGGCTGGAGAGCTGGCTTAGTGGTTAAGGGGCTTGCCTGCAAAAGCCTAACAATCCTGGTTCAATTCTCCCACATAAGCCAGATGCACAAGGGGGCACATGCATCTGGAGTTCATTTGCAGTGGCTAGAAGCCCTGGCATGCCCATTCTCCTCTCCCTCCCCCCCATCTCTAATAAATAAATAAAAATAATTTTAAAAAGTGAGGCTGGAGAGATGGTTTAGCAGTTAAGGCACTTGCCTGTGAAGCCTAAGGACCCACATTCAACTCTCCAGATCCCACGTTAGCCAGATGCACAAAGGCAAGGCAAACACTAGGTGGAACATGCCCACTAGGTGGTGCAGGCTTCTGGAGTTCGATTGCAGTGGCTCAGGCCCTGGTGAACCAATTCTCCCCGCCCCCACTGTCTCTCTCACTAAAAATAAATGAATGAATGAATGAATAAATAAATAAATAAATAAATAAATAAATAAATAAATAAGAAATAATGACAGCTTTCCCAGGTGGATGGCATCTTATTGTGTGTGTGCCCTACAGATGGGGCAACCCAGAAAGCAGCTTACCCTGGGTTTTAAACCCCAGATCTTCATGACTATCTGGGTTGACATACTGTAGAACATCCTATGTGGGAGGGGAAGATTGGCCTAGGGTCTAGGGACATTGCAGACAATTTCCTCGGTTACTCAGTTACTCTTGAGAACTGCAAGAAAGGAGGTAGAAGTGGGTGGTGCGATGCCACCCAGAGAACTGCCCCATACTAGTAGGAGGACATGGAGGCTAGTAGTATGGTTAACTGCTAGATTTTTAGAAGCAAACTTCTCTATTTGTGTGTTAGGATATGTGTTGTACCTTCAAAGTTGTTTCTTGTTTCAGATAAGGCTCTCCAGAGAAACAATAAGTCAGCCAAAATTGCCAAGTCATTCTAACTCCATCTTTTAGATGACACAGACCAGGGCTTCTTAAACATATACTTTTCACCAGAGAAACTTTTATACATCCCCAGGTGTACAAGTCAAACATTTACTGAAAACAAATCACAATTTATTTTAAAGCATTTTTTCTTTTTAAACAAGAAGTTGATTTAAGCAATAAAGATGCTGGGTTTGGAGGGAAAGTATCTAGGGTTCGTTTTTTTAGAGTAATTTATTACTACTTAAATACAAATGGCTCTACATGTAACAGCTATGTACATGTATAAAATTGTCCTTGGTTTTACAATATAAATGAAAATTAAAATTTTCTAATAAGCCAGGCATGGTAGCACACATCTTTAATCCCAGCACTTGGAAGGCTGAGGCATGAGGATTGCCATGAGTTTAAGGCCATCCTGAGACCACATAGTGAATTCCAGGTTAGCTGGGGCTACAGCAAGACCCTAACTTAAACTCCATCCCCAAAAAAGTCGCTAACCAAACAAAATATGTAAAGTTTTTTACAGTGTTGTTGTGGTTGTTATTGTTAAAACGAGAGTGAAATTACTGACTGGTATGTAAAGAAGACAGCTGGGGCTGGAGAGATGGCTTAGAGGTTAAGGTGCTTGCCTGCAAAGCCAAAGGACTCAGTTTCAATTCTCCAGTATCTGGATGCACAAGGTGGCGTATGTGTGTGGAGTTCATTTGAAGTGGCTGGAGGCCCTGGCATGCCCATCCTCGCTGTCTCTCTCTCCTGCCTCTTTCTCTCTTTTTCAAATAAATAAACTATTTTTTTAAAAGAAGAAAGCTGAATGAACATGCCACTAATGGAGACATGGGACATTTTCACAGAACTAGTACTTTTCCTCACACTATCTCCATTTGATGTCATCCCAAACCTAACATTGGCCATTTAGGGTTTTTATTTTTAAGCATAATGACTTGTGTACACACACATCAGTTACCTTATAAAGGAATGAGGAAGAGGAGAATGAAAAAAATAGAGAAAACTATACATTGTTGTCAGAATGTGGTGGAATGAAACAGTGGCTTTTTAATTGAGAATGTATTCTTGGTCTATAACAAGATAAGTCGCAGGTTCTTTTTAGCAGACACTTCCTGCCTGTTCCTGGAAGTTTTCCATTGTATGTTCCTCCTCTGTTCCCAACTATGCCAGTGAATCTTTCTCATTGATTGTTTGCCTGTCAAAATGGAATACTGATCAGCCTCATTAGCAAGCCCTGTCATTCACAATAGGCTTTCCTTGGTTTAAGAAGGGGTGTGTGCCTCTTAATCAACTGCACAGAACAGCCCTGGCCAGCCACCTTTGAAATCAATATGATCTTCTCAGTCCTGATTCCTTTCTTGGGTTTTCCATTGGCCATGGTAAGCTCTAAAACTCCCTAGCTTCCACTACACAAAACAAGTACCAGGTCTGGCTGGGGAGATGGCTCTGGTTAAAGGTGTTTGCTTGCAAAGACTGCCAGCCTGGGTTCAATTCCTCTGTACTCAGGTAAAGCCAGATGCAGTAAGTGGCACATGTCTGGAGTATATTCGCAGTGGCAGGAGGCCCTGGCGTGCCCATGCACACACACACACACACACACACACTTTCTCTCTCTCTCTGAATGGGCGCACCAGGGCTTCTAGCCACTGCAAACGAATTCCATAAGCATGCACCACCTTGTGCATCTGGCTTATGTGGGTCCTGGCAAATAGAACCTGGGTCCCTAGGCTTCGCAGGCAGGCACCTTCACCGCTAAGCCATCTCTCCAGCCCAGATGTGCTTATTTTCAAGCAAGTGCCTTTAACTGCTGAGCCACCTCCCCAGCCCTGCTTGCTTGTTTTTAAATAAAGAATTGAATATTGGCTGAATATTTGGTACTGCAGAATTCAGAATCTTTTCAGTGTTGGTATTTTGACTTTATAATTGTCAATGCTGAGCACACTGTTTCACATAAATACATAGGATAAAATGGTAGAAGTATGTTTAGGGCCATTTCAGAAACTGGTACTGATGTGCTGGGGCTGAGGTTTTCGAAAACTTTGTACAATAAAAACACTAATTCATTAAATGCAATAGTTTCAAATCTGAGCTGAGGTGTATAAAACAGCTATCATTGTTGGTATGATGGCATGTGAAGTGCAGAGTGTGTGTGCTCTGTGTTCAGAGCCAAGGGTTCAGTGAAGCCTCATGATGTAACATGAGTGTGTGCTGCCAGAAACATCTTAGATTCATTATGTGCTTGATTTCTCATTATTTTTTATTGTAGTATGTTCAGAAACCATTTACTGTTACCAAATTTTTTACTACTCCCACATTCAATGATGCAGCCACATTGGGGTTGCAATCGAGTTTAAGAAGCTGCCACCCAGAATGAACTTTATCCTGACCCATCTGACATTTACAGGCCCAAGTTGTCATTGACTTTTGTAAAATACTGCCTCTAATCCCTTGTGACACAAGGTAAACCTATATGACATTATGCTAAGTGGAAGAAGACACAAAAAGTTACATATTCCAATTCACATAAAATATCCTCTATAGGCAAAATCAGGTTTTGGACGGAGGAAACTGGAAGAGGGAGGTACGAGGTTCAAATTTTATCTTACAGCGATGAAAATGTGGGTCGCACAACATTGTATATCCTTCAAATGCCACTGAAATGCATGTTTTAAAATGGTTCATTTAATGTCCTGTGAATTTCACGGAAATTAAAAAAAAAAAATCAACTACCAAAGTTGCTTCAAGATGTGTAAGTACAACCAGATATTACAATATATTCTGACAATGCAGTTTCTGAGTTTAGAAATCATCTCTGAGGTAACTCAAAAAATTAAATTTGTTGGCCTTGGGCATTACCACGAAAAGCAGTTAAGTACTGAGCTAGGAAACGAAGGTAATGGTGTCACATAAGGAAGAAAGCTATTAAAAACTTCCTCCCTTTAGAAATTTAAATTTTTCTTATTTATTTGCAAGCAGACAAGAGAGTGAGCGTGCAAGGCCTCCAGATGCTGTGAAAGAACTCCAGATGCATGCGCCCCTTTGTGACAGACATGGACTTTACAGACCAGCGCCTTCACCCCGGAGCCATCTCTCCAGCCCCGTTTAGAAACTTAAGAGTCTCCTAGGCGTCCAAAGTCATTGGATCCAATAACCAGAGAATATGACCCAATCAGCCTCTCGCCCAGACCTGAATCTCCGCACGTCCCCGGGAAGCCAAGTCTGGATCCCAGTCAGACCATTCCTGCCGCAACACCGCCCGCCCAACTACCACCCCTTCCGGCCGCCCTTCGCGGCCTCCAATCAGAAGCGCGGACAAAAACGGAACAGGCCATTTCCCACATGGATGGGCGCGGCTGCCGACCAATCTCGACGCAGCGCGCCCAGAGGCCGGTCCTGGTGGGCGTGGCTGTAGGCGTGGGGCGTGGCGTGCGGTCGTGGGGGCGGAGCTGCGGGCTGAGGGGCGGGGCTGCGTGCGTGGGTGCGGAGCGTGCGGGATGGGGCGGTGGCTTTGCGTGCGCGAGCCCGTGGGGGTCAGAGGTGACGAGCCACTTCCGGGACGGTCTTCCTGCCCTGCGGGGGTCGGCGCTATCGCGGTAGACCAGGCCGGGCCTTGCGCGGTGCTGCTCGGGGTCCACTGGTACTGGTGTAACCTGGAAAGTCGCGATCCCTCGGCGCCCATATCGAGGACAGGTCGGTCGTGCGGCTGTGCGGTTGGTGGGCATGGGGGATGGATGAGCGTGCTGCCCGCAAAGCGAAGTAGTGTCAAAAGCTGCTTTGGGAAAACTCGGGTCGACCAGCGATGTTAGCGGCATCGACAACGACATTTAGGAAATGTGACATCAAATTTTTGCGTTAACCTGTACTCACCTTAGCTTTGGGTTCTATTCCACCACCACCCCCCACACACACACACAAAAAAAAGCACAAAATTGCATGGTAAATCTTGTTTTCTGTCACTAAACATTGTGCTTTAACTCTGTTGTGTACACATGTAACAAAGACTACAAGGAGTTAGATGAAGAATTACACTAAAAATAACGACTATCATCAGACACAAAGCAGCATACATGATCTCTACGCGAGACAGAAATCACATTGAGCATCAGCTCTGCCATCACCTAATCCCACTCCAACCCTCAGGCTCCAGAAGATGGGGCGCGGCAGCCCCTTCAAACTCAGTAGGTTACTTGGTTTTGCAACCAGGATGAGAAACTCCTGTATTAGAAGAGAGACTTTTCAGCAATTTGTCTAGTTTTCATAAGGTAAAGAAAGATTGGATCTACCTGGAAAATGTAGCCTGGGACATTTTTGGGAATTTTAGAGAATTTTTATCAGCAGACATGAAACTAGACTTGTGACAAGAACATGATATGGCAGGTTGTAGACCCTCAAGAAAACCAGGAGCTGCAATTTTGATGATAGAGAAGAAATTCAAAAACCATTTATTTTCTCTCCCAGAGTTAAGTATTTTTGAACAAAGGGTAGGTAATTATTTAAATTTGCAAACTTTGTGGCTTTCCCAGTGAAAACTTTGCAGCAATGAGTAAGTGGTTGGAGAACATGAATTTTATTGTTGCAGATTATTAAGAAGGCTGTTAGAAATATATGTGCCTTAAGTAATTTTTTAGCCAGTTACTGAATAATGTTCCATTATTATGTTAACATAGCTCTTTTATTGTTTTTACTTAGGCATTATCTCAGACATGGTTTTCGCACCACTTCAACAACACACATAAGTTTTCTTTCCGGATCTTCATTTTATGCACAATGGTAAGCTGCAGCTCAGTATGTTCTAGTTTGTGTTTAACAATGGTTTCTTTTTCATCTCTGTATTATAGACACAAATACTTTTTTTAAAGAAGTACATATATTGGACTGGGGAGATGGCTCAGTAGTTAAAGGCACTTACTTGCAAAGCCTTCTGGCCAAGATTCAGTTCACCAGTACCTATGTAAAGTACATACAAAATGTGGCATATGCATCTGGAGTTCTTTTGTAGGGGAAAGTGGCCCTGGCACACCCATTTTTATCCATGCTCGCTCTTTCTTTCCAATAACTAATAAAATATTTTTTAAGAACCTTTTTCTCTTTCTATCCCTCCCTCTCTCTGTTTCTAATAAATAAACAAATAAATATTTTAAAAGGGGGCATATTGGAGAGATGGCTTAGCGGTTAAGGTGCTAGCCTGTAAAGCCTAAGGACCCAGATTCAATTCTCTGGGTTCCACATAAATTAGATGCACGGTGGCGCGTGTGTCTGGAGTTTACAATGGCTAGAGACCCTAGCCTGCCCATTCTTACTCTGTTTCTTTCTCTCTTTTCCCTCCCCTCGGTCTCTAATAAATAAATAAATCTTTAAAAACAAGTGTGGGCTGAAGAGATGGCTTACCAGTTAAGGCACTTTATTTATTTGTAAGCAGAGAGAGAGAAGAGAGACAGAGAGAGTGAGAATTGGCGCACTAGGGCCTGTAGGCACTGCAAATGAACTCGAGGTACATGTGCCACCTTGTGCATCTGGCTTACATGGATACTGGCAAATCAAACCTAGGTCCTTAGGCTTCAGAGGCAGGTGCCTTAACAGCTAAGCCATCTTTCCAGCCCAAGTGACAACTTTTGAGCATTTTTTATGTCATCATGATCAAGTGTCCAAAACTTCCATATTTTTTCTTTGTTACATACCTTAATAATACAATGGGAAGGAAGAGAAAAAAAAAACATTGCACTTGTTTCAGAAAATGAACTTTAAATATTTATTATTTTTGTAAAAATAACTAATATTATCAAATATGCTATTTGCTTTTTACAGCAGCAAGCTTTAGAACAAGCTTTGGATCGTGCAGAGGTGAGGCATGACTAAGTTACATGTCGAAATAATGTTGGTAGTTGACAGAAACTCAGTTTTGAGGTTTTTGTAGTAAAGAATACAGTATTTTAGGCTAGGTATGCTAGTTGGCTGTAAATATATAAAACTGGGTGATGTTTAGATTATCTGCTACTTGGAATCCTCATTAATATGCTATAGAATAAAAATTGTTTGAACAAGGCCATAGAATTTCTAAAATTGTAGTTTCAAATTCACTACCAAAAAGAGAATCAGTGCAACAGATGTGCAATTTTTAATACATTTAATCATAAAACATTGGAAATATTTTTGTCCTGTAAAATTATAGTTTATAGCACTGAAATACTGAGTTGAATCTTCGTGTAATTCAAATTTCACTTGTTTACACATATTTATTAACAGGTTAGTTTTCCCCTTTAAGATACAGCTTTACCTGTGTGAGAGACTAAAGGGACTAAGTCGCCTTCTTCACCTTGCCTGTGTTCTAAATATGTACCTAAGACAGTGGTTCATGCAGACGACAAGCTACATTCATCAGTGTTTCTTTTTCAGTATATAATTGAAAGTGCTCGTCAGAGACCACCTAAAAGGAAGTACATATCTAGTGGAAGGTATGAAAACTTCATTGATAACGAGAAAAATGCTGATCACCATTATTGTATTCCTACAAGGCACTAAAGACATTACAAGTATGCTTCCCTACCTGTGGACCTTCTATAACCTAGAACTCTGAAGTACTCCAAAATCTGAGTCTTTGAGTCCTGGCAAAATCTCATAAATAGAACATTTCCCATCTGATTTCATAGTTACAGACTAATCAGAATGCAGACACAATAAAAATATTGTAGAAAATTACCTTAGCATGTTTGTATAACTGTATAAAACAAGTGCTTTTTGTGTATAAGCTATGGTTCTGTCCCCAGTTTACCTACTAGATATATGCAGGTACTCCAAAATCTGAAGAAACCAAAACATTTTGGTCCCAAGTATTTCAGATGAGGATACTTATTCAACCTGTATTAGGAAGTCCTAAGTTGGTATTAAGTACCATTCCCAACCCAGCCTCTATGTTTAGAAATTCAGTGGTGGCTTGGCCTGTAATCCTATCACTTGGTAGGCTAAGGCAGGAACATTGTAGATTTGAGGCTAGTGTGGGCTACAAAGAGAGAGCTTGTCTTGAGAACAAAGTATGACTGCAAAATCTGGAAGAATGTTTGCTGTTATTGATGCATAATGACTGTAATTGGCCTTAGAAATATAGATTATGTAAAGGTATGTATGTACAGTTTGAACACTTGCAAATTTTACCTATGCTGTCAGCTTTGGGAAAAAAAAGTATTGATAGGCTGGGTGTGGTGGCTCACACCTTTAATCCCAGCACTGGGGAGGCAGAGGTAGGAGGATCTCGTGAGTTCAAGGCCACCCTGAGACTACATAGTGAATTCCAGGTCAGCCTGAGCTAAAGACCCTACCTCGAAAAAAAAACAAACAAAAAAAAGTATTGATGTTAAGCTGAGCATGGTGGTGCATGCCTTTAATCCCAGCACTAGGAAGGTAGGAGGATTGCTGTACATTCAAGGCTACCCTGAGTCTACATAGTAAATTCCAGGTCAGCCTGGGCTAGAGTGAGACTCTACCTCAAAAAAAGGGGGTTGATGTTTACTGTGCTGAGTTGGCATTGTGTAGAAATCAACAGCCATATTGGTCTAGAAACAATTTTCTTGTCATGTATTAAGATAATGTATTATATGAAATGTATAAAGTCTTAACTACAGGAAAAAAACCAGTTCATGATTATATATTAACCTCATATATTAATTTTTATAGAAAGTCTATATTTCAAAAGCTTTATGACTTATATGTTGAAGAATGTGAAAAAGAACCTGAAGTTAAGGTAAATATACATTTTTTATGGTATTGGAGATTTTGAGTTATTAACCAGACTCTAGTTATTAGTTCTTTGGCTGACCCCATGCCCTGTCAAATCTGGCCCCAAGTCAGGATCATGAGATGAGGTAGCAGTGGAAGAACAGTGTTCTCTGAGGATGGAAAGTCATTAGCAAAGCCACAGTCTACATCGTCTGTTGAGTTTTTTCCACTGAGAAGTGATATGTAAACTTAAGCTAGGTTAGTCAAAGGTATTTTAGTGAAATACAGGAAATTAAAGTGTATTATAAACTCAATCAAAAATAAACTGTGTCCAGTATAATTGGTTTTTATTCAGCATGAAAGTATTAGCAGTTGAAATGTAATAGCAATTGACTTTTTAAAAAAAAAAAAAAAATGGAATTTATTGAGAGTTAATATGGATTTAATAAATGCATGGGTATTAAGTGAGACACATGTGCATACACATAGCATGCCTCCCCTCTGAAACTAATTTAATGTTCTCTGAACTCTCAAACTAGCTTTGTAAGCCTCTATTTTCTTCCATTTATAAATCAATAACATTTTAACATTCAAGCAAAAAACAGATTTCAGTAACATCTAGCCTTTATACTAGGAAAAATTATTTATAAAGTATGTTTTCCATAAGTTTAGCTTAAATATACTTGACAGAATAGATATCCTGTCTAAAGTATACATTTTAAAACATTTTTATTTATTTGAGAGAGAAAGAGAATGAGCACACCAGGGTTTCTTTCCTCTGCAAACAAACTCCTAATGGATGTGCTACTTTGTGCATCTGGCTTCTTTATTTTTTTTAATTTTTATTTATTTACTAAGGACAGAGAGGGGGAGAGAAAGAATGGGCATGCCAGGGCCTCTAGCCATTGCAAATGAACTCCAGGCGCATGTGCCACCATGTGTATCTGGCTTACATGGGGCCTAGAGAATTGAACCGAGGTCTTTGGCCTCGCAGGCATGCGCTTTAACCACTAAGCCATCTCTCCAGCCCTGCATCTGGCTTTATACAGGGAATTGAACTTGGGCGAGCAGTCTTTGCAAGCAAGCACCTTAAGCTGCCAAGCCATCTTCCCAGCCCCTTAAGTACACATTTTTAACTTACTAATTTGTATACTTTCTTGAAACCATTACAAAAATCTATGTTGTCCATACCTATCATCTTAGATTCTAAATTGAGCTTAGTAATGCACTGCCCACCAGCCAAATATCATATGTTTTTGAGAAAAAATAGTTTTTGTTGGAACTTACCACACCCATTATTTATATGTGTGTTTTTGTTTGATTTTTTTTTAAATGAGAAAGAATTGGCATGCCAGGTCCTCAGCCACTGCAATCAAATTTCAGACACGTGTGCCACCTTGTGTGCATGTGCAGCCTTGCGCACTTGTGTCACCTTGTACGCCTGGCTTACATGGGACCTGGAGAATTGAACAGGGGTCCTTGGGCTTCCCGGACAAGTACCTTAACTGCTAAGCCATCTTCTCTAGCCCTTTTGTTTGTGTTTTGAGACAAGATTATGATCTGTAGCTCATGCTGGCCTGGAATTTTTATTTTCCTTCCTCAGCATTCCAAGTCCTGGGATTACAAGTATGAGCCATCAAGCCCACATGGTTTATGCATTTTCCGTAATTGCTTTTGAGATACAAAAGCAGAATCAAGTAGTTACTGTGACCCATAAACGTAACATGGTATGCTACATTAAAACAGCTAATACGTTTTGGTTATTGGTGATTTTGGATTTTTAAGACAGAGTCTTACTGTTATAGCCCAGACTGGCTTAGAACTTATCCTCCTTCTTGCCTTGAGTACTTGGATCGTAGCCAGCCAGATACCAGTACTTTCAACCCATGGATTTTTTTTCTCTTGTTTTACAATGAAGTGTGTAAAAAGCTTTTTAATTTTATTTTCAAATTGTCTAGTGCTTTTGTTCTGTGATGATGATAGATCAAGAATTTTTTAAATTATTTTATTTTATTTATGTGCAAGCAGAGAGAGAGAGAGAGACAGGTAGAAGAGAGACAGACAGAGAATGGGCACGCCAGGGCCTCTAGCCACTGTAAACAAATACCAGATGCATGCGCCCCCTTGTGCATCTGGCTTATGTGGGTACTGGGGAATTGAACCTAGGTCTTTTGGCTCCGTAGGCAAGCACCTTAACCACTAAGTCATCTCTCCAGCCCTAGACAAAGAATTTATAATTTCTGTTTTATATTAGTAACTTGTATTAGTAAGTTTAATATAGTAGGTACACAAAAATTTGGTATTTTGAGATCCTATAAAAATAAATATATTGACACAAACATCTTTTCTAAGAAAGATAGAATAAGTTGTATGTTTAAGTGGGTTTTATTTGGAATCATGCATTTCTGGCTGTGGAGATGGCTCAGTAGTTAAAGACACTTGCTTGGAAAACCTGACTGCCTGGGCTTGATTCCTCAGTACCTATGCACAGCCAGATATACAACATGGCCCTAGCATGCCCATTCTCATTCTCTTTCTCTGCTTACAAATAAGTAATAACAATAATAAAGAATGAACAATTTTAAAATTGTGCATTTATAATGTTGTGGGTTTGACTGTATATGTATTATATATATTTATTAAGTTTTTAAGGGTGATTCCTAAGGAATTAATGCATGGAATTTGCAGAAAATTGTCTGAATTACTTTGAGACAGAGTCTCACAGTAACCCAAGGTGGCTTTGAATGTGTGGTGATCCTTGTACCTAAGTGCTGGGATTGCAGGTATGAACTACCATACCTGGCTTTTTTTTTTTTTTCCTCCTTAAAAAACAAGACAAGGTCTGACTAGGTAATCCAGGCTGGATTCTGCTTCAGTCTGCTGACTACTGAGGTTACAGCTGTGTACAGTCACATATAGCCAGTTAGTGATGTGAATTAATTTGCATAAAACATTGTGAATCAGTATTAGGTTTACATTGCTATCCTGCATACTGTGAAAATTCCCCACATGTACAGGATTGGGATTTGAAAGAATACCATAAGATGGATTCAGATCTGATTTTGCTAAATTATGCATTATTTTTCAAGGCTATACTGTACTGTTTTCATGAACTTTGCCTCTTTTTAAAGCAGAAATTAAAAAGAAATGTGAACTTGTTGGAGAAACTTGTTATGCAAGAATCTTTGTCATGTTTAGTGGTCAATCTATACCCAGGAAATGAGGGATATTCTCTGATGCTCAGGGGAAAAAATGGATCTGGTAAGACCTTTGAAAGTACACCTTCAATTTCTTAACTTGCTCAGAGGCTTGTCCTTTAAGTCCTTGAAGATTAAGTAATAAAAGCCAAAATTTTATCCAACCGTTTTCTCTTTAGGTTTTATCCTAGGAGTTTGAAACTATTCTACTAAGTATGTTACGATTTTAAAGTGAATTTAAAAAATAGGGGCGCGTGCATCTGGGGTTGGTTTGCAGTGGTTGGAGGCCCTGATATGCCTGATATTCTCTTTCTCTTTCTCTGCCTCTTTCTCTGTCAAATAAATAAGTAAAAATAAAAACATTTAAAAAAACACACTTCTAGAGCCAGACATTGTGCTTCACACCTTTAGTCCTAACACTCAAGAGGCTGACATGAGAAGATCATGGTGAGTTTCAAGTTAGCCTGGGCCTACAAAGTGGGGACACTGTCTCAAAAAAAGGGGGGACTTGCCAGGCATGGTGGTACACGCCTTTAATCCCAGCACTTGGGAGGCAGAGGTAGGAGGATCACCATGAGAGTGAGGCCACCCTGAGACTACATAGTTAATTCCAGGTCAGTCTGGACCAGAGTGAAACCCTACCTCGAAAAACCAAAAAAAAAAAACAGAAACAGGAGGGACTGGAGAGATGGCTCAGTAGTTAAGGCACTTGCCTTCAAAGGCTAAGGACCCTGATTTTATTTCCCAGCCAAATGCACAAGGTTGTACATGTGTCTGGAGTTCCTTTGCAGTGTCTAGAGGCCCTGTTCTCTCTCTCTCCCTCTGTTCTTGCTTCTTTTTAGCACTCAAATGAATGGATACAATATTTTTTTTAATTCTAAAAAGAAAAATATTTCTACGAATATTAATTTAAAATGTAAATATTCTCAATTTCAGGGGCCTCTGAAAATTTGATGTGATGATAGTATTGTGGAAGGAACTTAGCTAGTTAGGATTTTAATTTACCAAGTTGGAGATGTATGTAGCTCAGTCAGTAGAGTGCTTCCCCAGCACGCATGATGGTCCATTCCTGGAATCTCAGCACTAAAATGGTAGAGGCAAGAGGAGCAGCAGTGCAAGGTGGTTGGCTACATAGTAGGTTGGAGGCCACTGGGGTACATGAGACATGTACCTACCACCGAGCTGTATCCCAGCTGAATTGTTTTTTTTTTTAATGTTGGTAATTAATTATAAAATGAAACACTGAAATAGTTTTGTCTAAAAAGTGACCACTTTTTTAGATGAGGTCCAATTTACAATTCAGATTTCCAAATTAATTTTTCTGCAGTGAACTTTTGATGTTGAAATTTTATCATATACTCATTATTGCTGGCTGTGATTAGAGTAATACTCTTAATTGTGATTGTGATTAGAGTAATACTGTGTTTGCAAGAGAGAATTAATTTTTGTTTTGTTTTGTTTTGTTTTGTTTTTCGAGGTAGGGTCTCACTCTATCCCAGGCTGACCTGGAACTCACTGTGTAGTCTCAGGGTGGCCTCGAACTCACAGCGGTCCTCCTTCCTCTGCCTCCTGAGTGCTGGGATTAAAGGCATGTACTACCACGCCCACTGAATATTTTTTTAAAGTCATGTAAATTATGTCCCTAACTTTTGGTGAGTTTACTCAAATATTACAAACTGTTTTAAAATTTCAAGATTCTGAGACCATTCGACTACCTTATGAAGAAGGGGAATTGCTTGAATACTTAGATGCAGAAGAATTGCCTCCTATTTTGGTTGATCTCCTTGAAAAATCTCAGGTAAAAGTCTCTTTTAAAAATGTCCTGCTCAGCACAATGGCATTTGGTGTGTGTATATGCTTTGAATTTTTAATATCTGCATACACTTTTTATTTTATTTGCTTATTTTTTGGTTTGGTTGGGTGTTGTTATTTTATTTTATTTTATTTTATTTTTTATTTAAGAGAGAGAAAGAGGCAGAGAGAGAGAGAATGGGTGCACCAGGGCCTCCAGCCACTGCAAACAAATTCCATTTGCACGTGGCCCCTTGTGCATCTGGCTTACGTGGGTCCTAGAGAATTGAACTGGGATCCTTTGGCTTTACAGGCAAATGCCTTAACCGCTAAGCCATCTCTCCAGCCCGTTATTTTATTTTTTTGAGGCTGAGTCTCACTGTCTTAATAACTGACCTGGTGCATACTAGATAACACTTGGCATATTGTGTACATCATAGTTGCTCGGTATGGCTAATGAATGTGAATGTTACATTTGAAAAGATTTCATTTGAGTGCCTTGTATAGTGGTATAAATATCTATTGAAGAGTAGGTGAATGGCTCAAAGTATTTTATCAGAATGTAAAGGATGTGAACAAACTCATTTATTTAGGCTTTTGAAAAATGAGATTTACCTGTGTTTTGTTTTTTTTAATTTTTATTTATTTATTAGCAATAGACAGAGAGGGAGAGAATGGGTACACCAGGGGCTCCATCCACTGCAAACGAACTCCAGATGCATGTGCCACCTTGTGTATCTGGCTTACGTGGGTACTGGGTAATTGAACCAGGGTCTTTAGGCTTCACAGGCAAGTGCTTAACCGCTAGTCCGGAATTTTTTTTATTCAAAACAGGTTAATATTTTTCATTGTGGATGTGTCATAGCAGAAATACGTGACTATAGACAGTCCAGCAATATGAAATCTCCTGGCTACCAAAGTAGGCATATTCTTTTACGTCCAACCATGCAGGTATGAAATGCTTAATGTGGAAGTACTATTTTTTTATTTTAATTGGATGTTTATTTATTAAATGTCTTCATATGTGTGTGTGAATATGCATAAGTGCTTTAAAAAATTTTTTTTGTATCTTACAGACTTTAATCTGTGATGTTCACTCAATAACAAGTGATAACCATAAATGGACCCAGGTTAGTTCTTAGTAGGCAAACAGGGTGAAATATTAAGCAAAAGTTATTTTTTTCCTTATATATTAAGTTGGATACTTATGTGAAAAAAACGTATGCTTACTTTACGAGTTTTGGAGTTACTTGTATGCTTGCAGTAATCTCAAGGACCCCAGTTGCTTGCCACCATGACAGGTTAGGCTGATGTGATACATCTGTTGTGAGACCTAGTTTGTTATCTCCTCTCAAGCAAAAGGCAAAGGTGACCTTCATCCTGGATGCTGAAGCAGGCCTAGCTTATCTTCTTTCTTTCTTTTTTTTTTGTTTGCATATATTTGGGATGTGTGCACATGTGTGTGCAGTTGCATGTGCATATGGAAACCAAGGGAGAACATCTAGTATCCCCTGTATTTATTTCACCAATACAGAATCTTGCTGATTCTGGAACTTGCCAGTTTTAAGAGGACCCACAGTGATTCTTTGATGTCTGCTTCTTACAGGACTGGGGTTACAGTAGTGGGTGGCCACACCCAGCTGCTTCTTAGAAGACTGGGGTTACAGAAGTGGATGGCCACACCCAGCTGCTTTACATGGGTGTTAGGGAATCTAACTCAGCTGGTTTCAGGCCCTCATGCTTGGACAGAAAGAACTCAAGCACTGAGCCATCTCTAGTCATATTTTTTTGTTTTTGATACAGAGTCTTTAGCTCAGGTTAGCTTGGAAATTTATACTACTGCCTTAGTCTCCTAAGTGCTGAGATTATAGGCATGTACCAGCATAAATGGCATAACAGAACTTGTCTTTCCCTGGATAATGGTGTATTAACCCCACTAGTTGTATCTCAGTATGATTCCCAATCACAAAAGTGTCTGCTGCTATAGAGAAGTAATTGCCAAATCCAATAAGATATCAGTAAAGAAAATTACCAGGTGTGGTGGCACATGTCTTTAAACCCAGCACTCGGGAGGCAGAGGAGGCAGGGTCACTGTGAGTTTGAGGCCACCCTGAGACTATATAGTGATTTCCAGGTCAGCCTGAACTAGAGTGAAACCCTACCTCGAAAAACCAAAAAAATTAAAAAAGAAAAAAAAAAAAGAAAATTATTCTCCTCTGATAAGTGATTAAAGATTCATTTTATCCACAATTAGTGTTGTGTTTAGTTTGGGCTATGAATTTATTAATAATAAGGTTAAGGCTTAATATTGAAAGACAAACTTACACTGGTCATCATTGAATGGTATTGGGGCATTAATGTCTTAAGCTGAAACTTGGCAAAGGAAAGCCTAGATTAATTCTGCTGTTCCTGTATAATCTGCATTTTGGGTGGCCAAATAAAAACTGAAGGAAAAACACTAGGAAATTCTAGCTAATAAGTGCAAAAAGTGATGGAATTAAAAAGTATACTGTTAGTTTGGAGGTCTTGATAGAGCAACAGGTTTAGGCAGCAGTCATTCTTTGATGTAGACTCAGAGGAGAGGCTCACACAAACTTTACAGCTCAGAGATACAATGAACTCTGCTGATCTGAAAATGAGACAGTTGATTATTATGTGCCTGTTACTGTTTTTCAAGGCAGAGTATAATGTCATACCAATAAAGAATGAAAAGTAGTTGTGATCAGGCTTCTCCATTGAACTAGTAGTTCATAGGGAATTTAGGGACTATTAAACAACAACAACAAAAAAAAACTGACTTGATAAGAAGCAACTAGCTAAATCACTTAAATGAGTAAAATTTAACAAGTTGGGTGCATGAACAAAGAAAAAATATTCAGGGAGTGATTAATAGAATTACAAAGATGCTTAAGAAAAGCTAAATAAAATGTAGTAATCTTTGTGTTAGATGTAGTTCAAACTGAAAATATATTCTGTGGATAATAGAATAAATGTAAATCTGCTAGATAGTAGAGGTGTGCTTATCAGCAATACGTGCTGCAGTTCTCCAAGTAAAGGAGTATAACATCTCAGATGTGAATTATTCCAACAAAACAAGCACAGAGAAATTGTGGGCATGGCATTGAATGAAACTGGCTGTTTGTACATAGTTCACAGGTGTAGCTTTCATGACAAAGCGCTGAATATGATACTATTGAAGCTATTTATTACTTATTTATTTGCAAAAAAAAATTTTTTTTTTGAGGTAGGGTCTCACTCTAGCCCAGGCTTACCTGGGGTTGATTCTGTATTTTCAGGGTGGCCTCGAACTCATGGTGGTCCTCCTACCTCTGCCTCCCAAGTGCTGGGATTAAAGGCATGCGCCACCACGCCACGCTTATTTGCAAAAAAAAATTTTCAGCATTATTGACTCACTTGACTATTAGGATATTTTAAGCAGTGAGCAAAAAGAATAGGATTTAGTCAAACAACTATGTAGAATCAGTAAAAAGCTGATTGGTGTTCAGAATTTACATAATGTTAGATTTTTGTTATAGTAGAGCAGAATGCAGTCAGTGTTTTTCAATTAACTTAAAGACCCTACAAGTTTTGGGAGAACAGGATTTTATCTACTTGGTTGATTGCTCTGTCCCCAAATCTGAGAACCTAGCGTGATACCTAGCAGGTCTTAAGTAAATATTTGTACATAATTGACATATATGTGCTCTTTCAGTTTGACAGTTTCATACAATGTACACATTATTGAATTTCCTTTAGAAATTTTTTTGATACTGTCATTTCTAAAGCTTACACACTAATGTTCAACCTTGAGTTACTACATTTTACTTTAGTGCTTAGCAGAGTTCCAGGGAATATTTCTAGATTAATGATATGGATGTTAATTTTTTTTGAGAACCTTAAGTCTGGTATTGACATATGCTCTTACATGACCAGGAAGACAAACTTCTGCTTGAGAGCCAGCTGATTCTAGCTACAGCGGAGCCATTGTGTCTTGATCCTTCTGTAGCAGTAGCCTGCACTGCAAACAGACTGCTCTATAACAGGCAGAAGATGAATACACGCCCCATGAAACGGTAATTGTTAACACTTGTGTGATAGTGGCTTGAAATTTTGCTGACCACAATATCTTTTTCCCTCCAAAGTATAAGTACTTTAATTTTGTTAAATTTGAAAATGAGAGTTTTAATGGACTTGGAGTGTTTTTGTACTGTGATTTTTTTTTTTTAAGTAGTCTGTGTTGCTCTAATGTATTTTCTACATTCTCTTAAAGAACTGCCTACAAGTTTATCATCTGCTCAACAAAGCAATAGTGAAACTGAGAAAAGACAATAAATGAGCAAAGAGAATTTCTACATTGTTTATTGATACTGGGTAACCAGTTTAATTTTTTTTGTAATTTTTAAATATTTATTTATTTATTTATTTGAGAGAGCGAATGAGTGAATGTGGGTACACTACCACTACAAACTCTAGGTACATGTGCCACTCTGTGCATTTGGCTTTATGTGGATACTGGGAAATTGAACACAAGCCTTCAGGCCTTATGAGCAACTGCCTTTAACTGCTGAGCCATCTCTCCAGCCCCAGTTTAATTTTCTTATTTATATTTTTATTTGGTTTTTCGATTTTTTGGAGACAGGATCTTGCTCTAGCCCAGGCTGACCTGGAATTTACTATGTAGTCCCAGGGTGGACTCCAACTCACAGTGATCCTCCTACCTCTGCCTCCCAAGTGCCGGGATTGCCTGACCCCAGTATAATTTTTTTTTCTTTTTTTAAAACGTTTTTTATTAATTTATATTTATTTGCAAATAGATAGAGAGATAGAAGAGAGGCAGACAGAGAGAATGGGCACGCCAGGGCCTCTAGCCACTTCAAACGAACTTCAAATGCATTTGCCCTCATGCATTTGGCTTATGTGGGTCCCAGTTTAATTTTTGGTAACTAGAAACATTCATGTCCTCAGCCCCTAAATGTCTTTTTCATATCATGGTCATTTTTCCTCTAAAAGTTTTATCTATCTCTTCTACTTAATAAAAGAATGCATATTAATTTAGACAATAGTTAAAGTTGGCTTATCACTAACTGCTTTTTTGATGATAATTTATTACCTACCTTACAACTTGTTCACATTTGAAAGATTCCAGAAAGTATCCATTTTCTAAATCGTATAGTTTACTATATAAGTATACTCAGAGGAAAGATACAGTTTTCAAAATAGTGAAGTAAGTCCATATACAACCCAGTATCAATCATAAAAAGTCTCTGGCTACATTTCCCCAGGCCTCTTTGCCCATACCTTACTCCCAAGCCCTCATACATAACAAACTTGTAATTGGCCTTCCTGCTTCCCTCCTTGTTCCCTCCTGGTCTGTTTACCATGTGTGCAAATGAAATGATGCCATTTCTTCACTTCCTCCATTGCACCGCATTTTGCATTAATTTCAAGCACATAATTATTATTCTTCAAGGTTCCTTGCCTTTTGTGATATAATCTACAGTGCAGACTCTAGGTCTTATCCATCTACTTTTTGTTTTGTTTTGAACCAAATTTTTATGGTTTTAGTACCATTTAAATCCCCCTCCCCCGAGGTAGGGTCTTGTTTGTTTTGTTTTGATTTTTCAAGGTAGGATCTCACTTAGTCCAGGCTGACCTGGA
This sequence comes from Orientallactaga sibirica, assembly GCA_036365145.1. Classification (NCBI taxonomy): domain Eukaryota; kingdom Metazoa; phylum Chordata; class Mammalia; order Rodentia; family Dipodidae; genus Orientallactaga; species Orientallactaga sibirica. The sequence goes on from JAEOAD010000048.1 coordinate 6,368,868, forward strand.
ATTCACTCTGTATTCTCAGGGTGGCCTGGAGCTCACAGCAATCCTCCTACCTCTGCCTCTTGCATGCTGGGATTAAAGGCATGCACCACCATGCCCAGCTCTTTCTCATTGTTTTTAAACATTCATTCCCTGAAGGATTGTGTGTTGGTGTGGCTGTCTATCTTTCAACACATTGTTGCTGTGTAAAACAAGGCTGGCCTTGAACTGGTGATCATCCTGCCTCAGCTTCCCAAGTGATAGATTTATAGGTGAATACCATCATATTTACTTTATCTGACCTTTTGTAATATCCAAACTATTTCTGTTTCTTTGTGGAAGCATGACCTTTTTTTTAAGGATATATAATGTATTTCCAAATTGTATAACTCATTTTTTTCTTAAACTAATTTTTCAGGTTAGCATCCAAAATAATAGGTTTCATGACAATGTCATTCCACTTTGTTCTAATTCTTCTCCTCTAAAATTTTTCTTCAGTGTTTCCTGTAGAGCCTCTTCAAGCTTTTGGAGATAATATTCTCCAGAGTGTGGCAGCTCTCAATGACTGATCCCCTTGAAGTTTTTAATCTCTGATACTTGCCCATCAATTGATCAGTTATTTTTTCAGATTTTCACACTCAGCCCTGGTTCCCAGGGAGGTTTATGCTCCACTTAAGCTATGTGATGCTATGGTTTGAGTTTAAACCTTTTTACTATTTTAGGTGCTTCAAGAGGTATTCCAGGTCTTCTTTGAATCGGCAACAGGATCTGTCTCATTGTCCCCCTCCCCCCCAGTTGAAATTACTTGATTTCTTACAAAAAAGAAAAGAAAGGAAAGCAGGTCAGCATTATGACCTCAAAATTTCTAAAGCAGGAAATGTAAGTATATGTTTTTTAAATGGAGCTCATTAAGCTAAAAAGTTTGCTTGCTTTTACATTTTTGGTATAATTATAAACTGCTTGTAATTTTTCAGTGTGTAGATATGTGGAAACGGAGTCCCTGTAATTTGGCCGTACCTTCTGAAGTGGATGTAAGTCAGTTCATGAAATACTTTTTTGTATAACAGTTCCTAAATGTTATTATTAGATAGCTAGTACCACGAGACAAAAAAGTAAAGATAATTTTAAATTAACTGCTTATGTTAAAAAGCTGTGTGGTCTTCAGATTCTGTAGTAAAAGGTGGTTGTTGTTTTATTTTATTGAGGTAGGGTTTTGCTATGTAGCCCAACTAGACTGATCCCAAATTTGGAGCAGTTCTCCTATCTCACTTCTTCAGCTTCCTGAGTGCTGGGATCACTGGTCTGTACCAGTGCATCCTTCTTTTCTGAGACAGGATCTCATGCTTTAGCTGACATTGGCCTGGAACTCACTTTGTAGCACAGACTAGCCTCACACTGAGGGCATTCCTCCTGCCTCAGCCTCCAAATCTAGAGATGACTGGGGTGGCCATTGTGCTCAGCTTTAGGTACATAAAAATAAAACATTGGAATGTATTTCTGCATTTACAGTAGGACTAATGAAAATGATTTCAAAATGTGGAAGAAATATAGTATGTTTTACATAAGGTATATGAAATACCTCTGTCTTTTTCCATAGTGTTTCTTTATAATTTCCTTGTAATTCTTATTTCATCAAGCTAGTTAAATTGAATGATTAAAACACCAGAGCCATTGCAAAATTAGGAACACGGGGCAATTTACTGATCTTAGTTGTAAATGCATAATTTGTGAAATATACATTTGTCATCTCTTTTTTTATTATTCACTCAATTCTTTGTAATTGTCACCATTTTTGGCCATTCTTCCTTAGCAAGCACATGTACTATGGTTACAATGTTGTTGGTTTTTCTTCTTTTTTAATATACAGAGCCAGAACCATCATTAAACTGTGTCTACAGCTCCAGGAAGAAAGCCACATTAGGGCTGGTGAGATGGCTCAGCGGTTAAGGCACTTGCCTGCAAAGCCAAAGGACCTTGGTTCGATTCCCCAGGACCCACATAAGCCAGATGCACAAGGTGGCACAGGAATAGACTCCAGGAATCTAGAGTTCATTTACAGTGGCTGGAGGCTAGTAATCTCTCTCTCTCTCTCTCCCCCTTTGTCTTTCTCTCAAATAAATAAAAACAAAATGTTAAAAATAAAATAAAAAAGAAAGCCACATCATATTTTTTAGCATACATGGCCCTCAGGGAATAGTTGTTTAGGGTCAATTGTATAAAATTTAGCTTTAGACAACATTTCCCACACCTGAACGTAGGAATAAATCGCCTGGAGATCTAATTTTTTTTTCTTGTTTGGTGCTAAAGTCTAAACCTAGAGCTTTGTGTGTTTAAGTGTACATTTTTTTTTTTTATTATTTTATTTACTTATTTATGTATTTATTTGAGAGAGAGAGAGCGGTTATGCCAGGACCTCTAGTCACCCACTGCAAACAAACTCCAGATGCCTGTGCCATCATGTGCATCTGGCTTATGTGGATGTGGGTATTGGGGAATGGAACCTGGGTTCGTAGGCCTTAACCACTAAGCCATCTCTCCAGCCCAGTGTACATTTTGCCAGTGAACTATACTCCCAGCCCTAAATTACTCCACACTGGTTACCAAGAAGGGGAAAATGTTTGGTTCACACGGGTTCTTAGGAGATAAGAAAAACGTGTGAGTATGATGACTAGAAAGTAGAAGCCATTGAAACATCTGCGTTCTTTCATCTCAGTTTTGTTGACTCCTGTGCCATGAGAAACCCTACTGAGGGCTGGAGAGATGGCTTAGCGGTTAAGGCGCCTGCCTGCTAACCTAAGAACCTGGTTCCACTCTCCAGGTCCCACGTTTAGCCAGATGCAAAGTGACGCAAGCATGCAATGCCGCACATGCCCACAAGGGGGCATACGCATCTGGATTTTGTTCACAGCAGCTGAGAGACTGCTGGAACACCCATCTCTATCTGTCTCCCTGTCCCTCTCTGTCTGTCTCTCTGTGTCTCTCTCCAAAAATAAATAAAATAATAAAAAGAAAATTTCAATTAAAAAAACCTACTGAAATTTCTGATCCTTTATTACATTCAAGTTTTCCTAAAGGACATAAAGTAAAAAACACTGACCACAAAAGCAACTGAATTTATTCTGTTTGTGTAATAACTAAAAAAAATTCCAACTGTTTTTTTTTTTTAAGCAGGGTCTACTGTAATCGAGACTGGCCTGCAACTCCTCCTGTCTCCACCTCCCAAGTGCTGGGATTATAGACTTGCATCACCACACCCAGTTTTATGTGCTGCTGGGAATCAAATTTGAGCTTTGTATATGTTAGGCAGGCTCTCTACCCACTGATTCATCTATCCAGCCTTGAAATTCTAATTTTATTAATTGAACATTCCAGAATTTTAATTATGCAGATTTTAGAGTTTTAAACTTCTTACATACAAGGAATTCTTATGTTAACATCTGAGTTTTTTTTTGAAACATTTTATTTGTGTATTAATTTATTTATGAGAGAGAAAGAGACAAAGAGAGGTGGGTGAGAAAGGGTCTCCAGTCACCTCAAACGAACTCCTGATGTATGTGCCACTTTGTGCATCTGGCTTAACATGGGTCCTGGGAAGTACCTGCCTTAACCGCTAAGCCATCTCTCCAGCCCTTATGCTGTATTTTTGAGTTACGTAGATTCTTTGGTCAAAATATTGATTCCATTTTATCTGGTGCCTGAATTGCTTATTTAGGTGGAAAAATATGCCAAAGTAGAAAAATCTATCAAATCTGATGACTCACAACCAACAGTCTGGCCAGCCCATGTAAGTATCATTGCCAGTCTTCTTTACCAAGGATGTTTGTGTAAGTTTTAGCTTTTTTGGGACAGCTTCTCAGGTAGCCAGGCTGGCCAGGATTATCCACAGATTACCTTGAAATATTGATTCTTCTGCCTTCCAAGGGCTGAGATTGTAGCAGTGTGCCACTATACCTAGCTCATGATACTATTTATAACCTAGCATCTGAATTTATTAAGCATACCATTGATTTTAATGTGCAACTTTTTTAAATGGATCTTGACATTCCCATGAATTGCAAGAAGAAATAATTGTTTTAAGTTTAGTCTCCACTTTAAACAGCAGTTTCAATGCAGAACTACATTCTTAGAAACTGGGCACAGCTGCAGTCTTAGCTCTTTGTAGCAGGGCTAAGAGGATCATCTGTTGAAGACAAGCCTGGGCTACACTGGGAAACTAATGACATGCTGTCATTAAAGCCAGAGAGGTTAAGGCAGGCAAGTCACAAGATTATTTACTTAGTTAGTTAGTTAGTTAGTTATTTGTTGAGCCACAAATTTAGAGATCAGCCTGGGTTACCATAGTGAGACCTTCCTTATCTTGAAAAAAAAAAAGAAAGAAAACTGCATTTTTACTTTTATTTTGTTACATACTAGTTCTTGTTTTCTGTTTCCATTTACTACATTCTTTTAAAGATGTCTATTTTTTTTGAGACAAGGTTTCTTTCTCTAAGCTTTGAGCTTACTATACAGACCAAGCTGGCCTCTTACTTGGGGCCATCCTCTTACTTATTTCTCCTGGGATTACCAGTTTGTGTCACCATACATGGCTTAAAGATGTCTCTTAATAAAAATATTTTAATTTTCTCATTGTAATAATGTCTTAAGGGGAGAAATTGGCATACTATATTAGATGAATCCTAGGTCTGAAATGAGACAATGCTTTTTTAAATTTTTTTTTAATTTTTAATTATTTTTGGAGGGAGACAGACAGACAGAGAGGGAGAGGGAGACAGACAGAGATGGGCGTGCCAGCAGTCTCTCAGCTGCTGTGAATGAAATCCAGATGTGTGCCCCCTTGTGGTCAAGTGCGGCATTGCGCCCTTGCATCACTTTGCATCTGGCTAAACGTGGGACCTGGAGATTGGAACCAGGTTCTTAGGCTTAGCAGGCAGGTACCTTAACCACTAAGCCATCTCTCCAGCCTGACAATGCTTTTTTGCAGCTTCATATATATGACTAATGCCCAAAACGGGTCTGCTTTCAGGTTGTCTTAAAATTATTAAGCATTTGCAATTTATATGTTAAATGCTATGAAATTCTTCCATATTTCTTTCACACTAAAAAAAAGATTCTTAGGGGGTAGGGAGATGGCTCAGCACTTAAGGCACTTGCCTGCAAACTCTAAAACCTGACTTTAATTCCCAAGTACCCATGTAATGCCAGACGCATAAGGTGACCCATACATCTGGGGTTTGTTTGCACTCCCATTCTGTCTCTTTCTATTAGCATATTTTTCTTTCTCTCTCAAATAAATAAATAGTATGAAAAAACAATTCTTGGAGTCCTGCCAAACATGGAGGTCAGGGCAGTATGAGGGCTTAGGTTACGGGCTAGAGGGTGTCAAACAACTCATGTTCAGTCCCTTATCTTTAATGTGAAGGTAGTAGTATTGTTAACTGTGTTCTTTTATCTGCTCTTAAACATGTCTGTAGTGCCAGGTGTAATTATGCCAGACATTAAGTTAGCAAGTATGCAATTTTTCCTGACTTTTAGTAATTGTAATTGCTTGCCTACTTGAGAAGATATTATTTGGAATATTCTTGTATTTTTCAGGATGTGAAAGATGATTATGTGTTTGAATGTGAAGCTGGTAATCAATATCAGAAAACAAGGCTGACTATCTTGCAGTCGGTTGGTGATCCACTTTACTATGGTAAAATACAGCCCTGTAAAGCAGATGAAGAAAGTGACAACCAGATGTCTCCATCCCAGTGAGTTCTGTCGAATATTTTAGCAACTACTAGTGAACTATTAATACAAATTTCCTTTAGGGACTAATTTGTTAGTAAAATAGATCAGTTAATTTGGGCAGTGGATATGAGTAAGGTAAAATGTAGTTATGGTGTTGTCTAAGTTGTTTATAATAATAGTGATTTCTGTTTTTAAAAGCTCATGGTATAATTGTTTTTATGCTAGCTTTGAAAGGCATTCTTGGTACATTTATGTGTTAGCAATTTATGTACTTGAGCTTCCCAAATGCATGTATTACTTGTTTTTAGTGCAGAACACAAGCATTTAGTTTTGTTTTTATGGTCAGTTTTATTATTAGGTTTTTTTTTATAATATTAATACTTTTTTGAAGAAATAAAACTCAGAAAAAGACAAAAGTCAGGTCTATGTCAAATTGTTGTTACAGCTTTTACTGAATTATTGAAATTAGTGCAGAAAGGTGGGTTTTAAAGAGTAATTTCACTAAAACCTGGGTAAAAGGCCACAAGAAGAGATAGTGGCAGAGATTCCTTAGCAGACAGCTATCAGATCATTTTAATTTTAATTGATATTTCAAAAATCACCCCAAAAGACACATGGATCATTTTAAATATGTTAACTTTTCCATAGCACAGGGGTACAATGTGTTCCCTTGTGAAAAATGAGATTCAGAGGACTATTCTGGCAGAAACAGAATTAAAGGTTTTGCCATTATGTTAGGAGTTGCTGCAAAAGTGCTGCATGGTTTGTTGTCTGCCCTCATTCTTCTGTATTCCTAGGTTAATAACTGATATTTACGTTTAATCTGTGTTAACCAAGTTTTTTTTTTTTTTTTTTTTTTTTTACATTTTATCTTTCAGCTCTTCTACGGATGATCATTCTAACTGGTAATTTTAAAAAAAAACTTAATATTTTAATCTAAGTCATAATGTCAGACTTTTTAAAGAGACTTAGTAAAGGTATTTTATTTGAATTGACAATGTAAACTATCTTTCTTGTCTAAAATAATTCTAAGGTCTTATCCTATAGTTGACAACTATGACTTCCAGAATCAAAAGATGAGTGGAAAATTAGAGGCTTGTGTATAGCAGTAGTTTAGTTATTTGCTAAAGGGAGAAACTGTGAGTACTCAGTATATTTTTAGTCTAGATTGTGTTCTGAAAAATCTTCTGAGAAAGTAAATCTCCCCTAAATTAATCACCTAAACTATCTGATAGTGCATGTGAAACTTGAGCATTGTTTCTTAAGCTTAATTACATTTTGTTATGTTTAATGGTATATTGGTGAGTTCAAAATGAATATATTGTTGTTATGAAATTCTGTGATACTTCTTTCACTCTGAATATAATATATTCAGTTAGAGTATAATATAAATTATATACCTTTGACTAAATGAAGAAGACTTCAGTAGTATGCTCAAAGCTTAAGACACACTAATAGCTCTTCTCTCCAACATTTTAGGTTTGTAATCGGGTCAAAGACAGATGCTGAACGGTAAAAAAATGTTTGAATGTTTCTTTTTGGTCAGAATGGATATGAAAACCTTTGTACACTTAAAACGTTTTGTGTCAAGTGTCATTAACATTGATTTTGTTATTGCATTAACTTAAAGGGACATAACATTATTTGATATGTTAGGTCTTAAATGTTAAATCAGCAAGATGTTTTTTGTTTGCTTGTTTTTGTTTTAGTTTTGGTTTTCATTTTTTGAGGTAGCTTTAACCCAGGCTGCCCTGGAATTCACTATGTAGTATCTAAGGGTGGCCTCAAACTCAGAACAGTCCTCCTATCTCTACTTCCAGAGTGCTGGGATTAAAGGCTTGTGCCCTCATGCGCAGCTTTTCTGTTTCTGTTTTTTATTAAATATTTTATTTATTTATGTATTTATTTGCAAATAAGAGAGAGACAGAGAATAAACTCCAAATACATGGGCCATTTTGTGCATTTAGCTTTTATGTGGGTACTGGGGAATTGAGCCCTGGTGATTAGGCTTTGAAGGTAAACATCTTAACCACTGAGCCATTTCTCCAGCCCTTTAAGGTCTTTCTTAACACTAAAATCCTACTTAGTCTTAAAAAAAAAAAAAAAAAGGTGAAAATATATGACACCTGAAAATGTTAATCATTTTCATGGAATGAAAATTGTGGGGACATACATAATTGTGTTTTAATTGGGTCTTCTTGATATGTTATTACCTAGGATGGATTTTCATAGAAATAAGAAAATAAAGGCTAATGTTTAGTATAGTTTTGTTATAAATAAGAACATGTAACCATCTGTGGAAGATCATTTCAAGGTGGAACTCTTAATTCAAATCTTAAAAAAGGCAAATGAGAAATTTCATTGGCTGGTTGAGTGTAAATATCCCCACAGTTTCAGTATTAGAAATTAGTTATTATAAGTGTCTTTTAAATACACTTAACATAATTAGCAAAAGGTTTTAAGCATTATTTTATTATTGACAAGATTAAAAGAAATCTTCTTTCCCTACCGCACCACTTTTTCTGAGGCAGAATTTCCTTTTGTCGCTCAGTCTGGCCTTGAACTCAATGCCTTCATTTTTGCCTCCCTAGTGCCTAATGGATTGTAGTCACTATGCCTGACAAGAATGTATATTCTAAACCCTGCATTTAGCTCCCCAGCACTTTGTAGGAGGAAGGCAGCACTTTTAACACAAAAATAAAGATAAAACACCTTACCTGTAATTTTTGTGTTAAATTTAATGAACATTTTTTTCTGATAGTTGTTTTACTTATTTTCTATATAATAAATTTGTCTTTAAGGTCTAGACACTACTTACTACCTTGGTTTTTCCTTAAATTTCAGGGTAGTTAATCAATACCAGGAATTGGTCCAGAATGAAGCCAAATGTCCAGTGAAGATGTCACACAGTTCTAGTGGCTCTGCCAGTCTCAGTCAGCCTTCTCCAGGAAAAGAAACAGAAGTATGTCATAGCAGTGGCTAAGAGCACTTTGCAGAGATAAGTTGCCTTCATCTAGGAGTGGCATTATAAATTTAACAAGTACCTTTAATGTCACTCTTCAGCAGCCCGAGACTGTGTCAGTGCAGTCGTCAGTTTTGGGAAAAGGAATAAAACATCGACCACCACCCATCAAACTTCCTTCAAGCTCAGGAAGTAGTTCCACAGGTATTAAGTCAATCCTTAGTTTTCTGTAATCCAGAATAGGAAATGTCATGCAGTCATCTCTAAATTTGTTTTGTTTCTGTGACAGTTCACAGAAGTTTGTTTTTATGAGTCTAGTAAATCATTGCTATACTCTTCCAGGTAACTATTTTACAGCACAGCAAGCCAGCAGCTTTCTTCAATCTCCAACTCCTCCTCCTAAGCCAAGTCTTTCTCGGAAGTCATCTGTGGATCTCAGTCAAGTTAGCATGCTTTCTCCGGCTGCCCTGTCACCCGCCAGCTCATCACAAAGTGAGTCAAAATATAAATCCTTTGTTAAATTTTCATAAACTTTTGCATTAGTGGTTAAGACAGCTTTTTTCCAGCCTGGGAATAATGAAATCTAAGTGTATTTGTGTACCCAAAAGTTGTGAGCAGCATCAGGCAGAGCTCTTGATTGTGTGTTAGGTGTTTATTGTAATTGTTTTGTGTCTGTGTATGCACTCTGTGTATACCTTTCTTTTACACTTGTAACCTACGTACCTCCTTAAGAAGTAATCTGGAAAAAAAATTGCAAAATACTTTTATTTCAGTGTACCCTATGATGATTTTACATTTTACGTAAACCTTGTAGCCAATAAGAAAATAATGTCCTAAGAGGAATTGGTGAGGTCTGGTCTTTATATGTGTAAGAAACCAAGTAGTTCCCAGGTGGAGATAGAATAAACTGAAAACCAGTATGTGAGAAGCACCAATCTGCAAGTTATCATTGCTAAAAAGTGATGATCTAAAGATACTAAAATAAAATTTTAATTACTAAATACTTTTAAATATCAAGTAGTTCTAAAAATACTAGATTTGGTTTGGGAGAATTTCTTCAAATTAATACCTAAAATTAGGTGCTAATTTGGGGAAAAACAGATTTTTTAATTTTTTATAGATAACTAATATATGCTGGAAGTTTCAGTACACTGCACAGTGATAGGGTGGTCTTTGCATTAGATATAAACATCATCTTGATAGCTCAAAAGGTGTAATTTTTCTGCCTTCTTGTTTTGCACAAAGAAAATAACCTAACTTTTCTGGAAGTCTTCTTCACACTTGTGATGTTGTGGGTATGGATTATGGGAATCTACTGTGCCAGTTGTTACTTTAAGTAAGGGTTGAGTGACAGCTTCTGGACATTCACATTTCTTTCCTTTCTTTCTGCAGGACATGAAAGCTAAAAAAGAAAACACCTCCAGAGCTTTTGGTTTTACTTTTCTGGTTTTTTGGTTTTTGTTTTTTGGTTTTTTGGTTTTTTTGTTTTGTTTTGTTTTTAATGATAAACTGTGCATACTTCATTCACAACAATATTATATACATTCTACATGAAGCCGAAGTACACAGTTACTGTTAAAGATGCAGTATTATCTATCAAATGACTGCTTTATTCTTTGCAAATTTGTCAGGATAAATTGGGAGTTAAACCTGTATATCTAGGTGCCAAGTGTGCTTGTTAATAATAATGTAACTTAGGAAATATGTCCACAGTTTATCTCAGACTCTTACACTAAGTAAGCAGTAATTTTTAAAAGAAGTCTTGAGTTAGTGAAACTGTAAGCAACAAAAATTAAATTCTTTTTCAACTTTTTAGGCCAAAGGCATCATGTAAGAAACTAACTTTTTTAAGTGGTATTGTGGTAGAGTACAAATGCATATCTTCACTGTTACTGTAATAGTGTCTCTGCTGGGGTTTTTTTAGGTGATATACTGCATCCTTAATTGTAATTGAGTGTAACAACACTCCTGTCTAGAGATTAACACTTGCAGTTAACTGCTTAAAAAAATGGATCAGATTTGTCAGTGCTAAGTAAGATTCCGTTAACCTTATTTTTAAAGGACAGGCCATTTATAACAAACCAGCCATTTTTATTTTTCTCAATGAGCAGGATCTGGAACTCCTAAGCCATCTACTCCTACACCAACCCCTTCATCGACCCCACACCCTCCTGATGCTCAGAGCTCAACTCCTAGTATCCCTTCAGCTACCCCAGCTCCCCAAGATTCAGGCTTCACCCCTCAGCCCACTTTGTTAACTCAGTTTGCTCAGCAGCAAAGGTCTCTGAGCCAGGCAATGCCTGTAACAACCATTCCTCTTTCCACCATGGTAACATCTATAACTACAGGAACCACGGCCACCCAGGTCATGGCAAATTCTACTGGACTTAACTTCATCAATGTAGTGAGCTCTGTTTGGTAAGTTCATCTTAATACCCTGATTTTACTTTTTAGGTGAATAGTTTTATTTGTGAGATAAAGAACAAATGCTTATTGTGCTGAAAGGTAATAGTTTAGATATACCGAGTAGCTGCCTCACATATCTTTGAATTTCAGTAATACACCCATGCCCTGCACTCAGATGCTTTATGTTGAAGGTCACCTAGATGTGCTTGTTTATCCCCTATTACCAATCTTCTAGTCCCTTGGTTAGTGCTTTTCTTTTCCAAATTATACTTTAAAATATCTGAGTATGAGCTCACTACTTCTAGCCTGTCATGCTTGGGCATTAAGAAGAACCTCAGCCTGGAAACTGATTTTACGACCAAAATATCAAAGTTTGTTTTGTAGTTTACATTTTTTTCCCCATAATTTATTTTTATTTATATTATTCTGATTTTACATTCATAGTGTTGGCTCCCTTATCCTCCTCCCTGTCCTCCCTCTTCCAAAGGGGCCCTCATCAATGGGGAATGTGGGTCATCAATTGTGGGGGTAGTCAAGAGTTCTGGGGGGGTAGGCCAAGTCTGTGCAAAATGCCCCAACTTGTGGCTCTACCATTCTTTCCGCCTGTAGTTTATTTTCTAATTTTCTGAGTAATTCTGTGACTGATTGTTCCTTCTGCAATGCAAGTTTGATGCTCTGTCTTATTCTCTTATAGTGGAGCCCAGGCTTTGATGAGTGGCTCCAGTCCTGTGCTGGGTTGTAACCCTGGTGCCGTAAGTCCTGCAGGAACAGCCCTGAGCGGACTTCTACCCTCAGGGAATCTGTTAACAAGTGTCTTGCCGAGTGCCATGCAGACAGCTTCTCCAGCAGGTCAGAATACTGGAAATAACCTCTAAAATACTTCAAGTGCACGCTAAAGTAAAATTGTTATTTAAACTTTAACAGTTTTTACTTTTGTGTTCTATTTATTTTTTTACTTTTTGGCTTTTGAAACAAGTTCTCATGTAGCCCAGGCTGGCCATTAAACTCAGTATGTAGCCAGGGTGACATGAAACTGGTCCTCTGCCTCCCCAGTGCTGGGATTAAAGGTATGTGCCACCATGCCCGGCTTGATGTATTTATTTTCTTAATGAACAAAATACAAACATACTTTGAGACCAGGGTCAGCAAACTGTAACCCATTGTAGTTTATGCTAAGAGTGGTTTATTCAGGGTGTGTGTGTGTGTGTGTATGTGTGTGTGTGTGTATGCACTTGTTCATGTGTGAGCATGGGCATATGCATGTCACCGTCATGTGTAGAGGTCAGAGTACCAGTCCTTGCCTTCTGCTTCCTTTGAGTCAAAGTCTCTTGTTATTGTTCACTGCTACATTCGCCCTGCTAACAGATCTGTAGGATTCCAGGAGCCTGCCACTGCTTCTAGCTTTTATGTGGGGCCTAGGGGTCCAAACTCAGGTACTCAGGCTTGGGCAACAAGTGCTTTAGCCACTGAATCATGCCCCCAGCCTGGTTTCATATCTTCTAAGGACATATTTTTTTAAAAAGAGAGAAGAAAAAAATAGTCATAATAGGCTGTATATGGCCCGTCAAACCTCCATTTGTGTGTCTGTGTATGAGCACACATTTGTGCAGGTTTGTGTTCATGTGTGTATGGTCAGAGATACATGTTGGGCATCTTAGTCACTGTCCATCTTTTTTTGAGGCAAAGTCTTGCATTAAGCCTGGTACTGGAGCTCAGCAGTTCACCTGCACTAGTTAGCCAACCTGCCTTAAGGATCCCCTGTTCTGTCTCATCATCGCTGGGTTAATAGGCTTGTGATGCCACACCTGGCATTTTAAAACACGAGTGCTAATGATCCAAACTCAAGACTTCATGCTTGTGTGGCAAGCACTTCACTAACTGAGCCATCCTTCCCAGTTCCATTAGAGATTTTTAACAAAAATGTTGCCTCATCCCTGGCTTTAAGATAGATGTCATATTTTATATCTCCAGATTTTTAGGAATAAGTTCAGAATTAATAGAGTATTGTTTCCTGATACTGGTTTTGGTCCTTACAAAATTCAGCATTCTTTAACATTCTAAAAAAAGAAAAGCCAGGTGTGGTGGCACACACCATTAATTCTAGCACTCAGGAGGCAGATATAGGAGGATTGCTGTGCATTTGAGGCCAGCCTGGCACTAAAAGAGTGAATTCCAGGTTAGCCTGGGCAAGAATGAAACCCTACCTCAAAAAAAATTTTAAGAGCCGGGCTTGGTGGCGCACGCCTTTAATCCCAGCACTCGGGAGGCAGAGGTAGGAGGATTGCCATGAGTTCGAGGCCACCCTGAGACTACATAGCTAATTCCAGGTCAGCCTGGACCAGAGTGAGACCCTACCTCAAAAAACCAAAAAAAAAAAAAAAATTTTTTTTTTTAAGAATAAAAAGAAGCAGCAGCATATTAGTTCTTAGAGATGGTTAGGTTGCTGTTTATCCTATGCAGCTGAAAAACGCCAGCACTTGAAAGGTATTAGCACAACAGTGGTTATCATGTCTTATCACTGTGTCCACTATCTCAATCCAACAGTCAGAATAAGTCTTGGTTTCTGAAATACATATAGTTTATATCTAGCAGTCTGTATCTTTGAATAAAATTCAGTATTGATAAATATACTTAAAATGCTTTTGTTTTTGAGATGGTTTAAGCATGGAAAATAAGCACATCTGTAGAGAAAATGTATAAAATACATTTTTATATACTAAAGGATAAATTATTTTCATGGATAATACTTTTGATCTGTTATAACCATAAGTTTTATTTAACAGGTGTACCATTTGGTTTAAAAAATACTTCAAGTCTCAGGCCTTTAAATCTACTCCAGGTAAACCTGAAAACACTCCCTTTGATTCTTTGATTAAAATTTTTATATTCTGATTTTTTTCCACAATTATATTTGTACATGTAAACATTTGAAATGTTGAAGTCTTGTCTAAACAGACTCTTGTGTAAGGATGTACTTCTCCTTTTGTGTGATCAAATGGATAAGAAGAAAGAACTTGTTACAGACTACACTTGGATTGCTGACCAGCCTGCAGAGAAGATTCTTCTACAGTAGTGATAGTAGATCTCTCAGATGTTTCTTGTGTCTATATATGTATGCTGGTTGCTTACAAAAGAATTTGTGCTTCTGTGAAATATTTTGGGGTGGATGTGTGTCATATTCCCAAGCATAGTATGATTTCTTCATATGTATAGTATACCACCTACCATCATGATAGAACGGTATCGTTACATTATGGACAGACTGCAGATCACATTGGCTTAGTTAGAACTATTTCCTGCATATTGTGTTGCTATTTCTCTTGGGAACTTTCCTTCATGGGATTTCTGATTTTTTTTTAAATATTTTATTATTTATTTATTTGAGAGAGAGAGAGATACAGAAATAGGCAGGTAGAGAAAGAGAGAATGGGTGCGCCAGAGCCTCCAGCCACTGCAAACGAACTCCTTGTGCATCTGGCTTAGGTGGGTCCTGGAGAATCGAGCCTCAAAACAGGGTCCTTAGGTTTCATAGGCAAGCGTTTAACCGCTAAGCCATCTCTCCAGCCTGGATTTCTGATTTTTAAGTGGAATGAGTGACTCTTTTCTGATATTGATTACAAAGGAACAAGGACAAAACCACCTTACAAGGTCATTTTATTTTCCTTTATTTACTACCTGCTGAGAGATGAAGGAATAATAAACCTGTGCTATATTCCATTTACGTACCACTGATTAATGCCAGATGTAGGTATCTTGACCAAAGGATTGCCTCTTTAATTAAAATTAATTTTCATTCAAATGAGCAAATAGTAGATCTTCACACTAAATACACTTTTCAGCTCCAGAATTTCTTATTTTATTATAGTAAAATGTGTTAGGGCAAAGCTAGAACAAATTTTATGGTGTGGGTTGTCTTAATGGACATTTCTGATTTATAACATTTTGATACTTTAATATTTAATATTTATTATTGAGAAAGCAAACATGAACTCCAATACATGTGCCATTTTATGTATCTGGCTTTACATGGGTAGTAGGGAATCAAACCCCTGGCCATCAGGCTTTGTAAGCATGCACCTTTAAACTCTGAGCCATTTCTCCATTTGGATTTTTGGAACAGGGCCTGTTTATGTAGCTCATGCTGCTGCCCTTAAACTCTAGATGGTCTTGCCTCAGCCTCCCAAGTTCTTAGATTATACAGATATTATAGAACTATGCCACTGTGCCTAGTTTGTTGTTTTCTCATGCATTTGGTATTCTTTTATGTTGATGTATAAGGAGGATTAAATAAAATACTATGTAAACTTGGATAGCTCACTAGCAGCTTGAAGTAGAAAAATTTATGTTTTGGAATACTTACTTAAAATTATTTCTAGGGCTAGAGAGATGGCTTAGTTAAGGCACTTGCCTGCAATGGTTCAGGACCCAGGTTCAGTTCCCTAGTATCCATGTAAGCCAGATGCACAAGGTGACGTATGTACCTGGAATTTATTTGCAGTGGCTGAAGGCCCTGGTATGCCCATCTTCTCTATTTCTATCTACTTATTCCTCCCTCTCTCTCTCTCTCTCTCTCTCTCTCTCCTTCTCTCTCAAATAAATAAAACATTTTTTAAAGTTATTTCTAAATATATCGATAATGGCAGACAACTTGTTTGTTTGGCTTTTGTGTAAGTGGTACTTGTTTGGGTACTGGGCCTTGAACCCACACTGTTATTGGGCTACATTCCCAGCCCTTTTTTGTTCTAGTTTTTTGGAGCCTAGAAGAGTTCCAGATAAATTATCCATTCATATTTGCAAGAATAAACAAATTTAAACATTCACATGAAAGTAATGTAAAGGTGGCTAATTGAGTCTTGTTTAAATTCTGAATAGCTTCCTGGTGGTTCACTCATTTTTAATACTCTGCAGCAGCCACAGCAGCAGCAGCAACTCTCTCAGTATGCTCCACAGCAGTCTCAGCAGCCAACACCTAGTCAACAGCCAGGGGATCAGGTATGGCTTTTTTGAGCTTCCCTATGTTTTTATTACAGAATTTAGGACATATTTTTTAGTTTGTTGGAATGAATATCTCCGGTGATGGTTCTCTTTATTAAAAGCAGTAGCTATCACTTACTGTAATAATTGTTCTCAGTAGATGATGTTTCCATCTTGCACAGAGGAAGCACATTTGGATAAATAACTCACTTAGCCATACCATGAAAGAAGAGCCAGATATTTCTCTTGTATATTCTAACTAGTCCTCATTCTGCACTTGTAGAATTTTGTTGCTGTTGGTGTAGAGCTGTCTCTGTTGTCACAAAGTGTTAGGCAATGGGAACACACAACAGCAAATCCATACACAGCCAAACAGAGTAAGTTCAGTAAACTAAAGAGGAGAAGATGCGAGTTTTTCTGAATCTTGACTATACTTTAGAATTCTGAGTCCCATCTTCCTTCCAAGTTTTTCTTAGCTCACAGTTAAAACATGTTCTCCATCATTCATCTTCCCCAAGTCTCCTCAGTCAAGTTTTGAGATGAAGCTTCATCTTCTAGCGGGTTTCTTAGAGGGTGCATATTCAAAACTATTTTCTTCATTCAGTCTTTTATAGTATTCTTTCTATGCAACCCAAGCTACTGTTGATATTCTTTCTCATACAGGAAAAAACAAAAATGAAGCAAAAAAACTGTTTTGATTTACCAGCACTAAATTTTTCCCTTTTTATATGTCATTTACTATTGTTTTAATTCAGGGTTCTGAACAAGGTTCAACTAGTCAAGAACAGGCCTTAACTGCTCAGCAAGTTGCTGTTATTAACCTTACTGGAGTAGGAGGTTTTGTGCAGCCCCAGGCAGCTGGTAGGTATCTAACTTCATAACTGACCTCTCACCACTGTTCCTTTGTAAGCCATGGTCAGGAAAGAGTAAAGTTGTGTTTTATCTGTGAACTGTTAGGTTGACACACACTTGGCTAAGGCTTTTTTCATTCATTTAAAAAGATGCTTATAAGAGGTTTGACTTACATTCAAAACTATGCTTTCTTCATGATAGTCTGAGAAACTTTTATGTAATTATCCAACTTTAGAGAGTTGCTAAGGCCACTTCCAGTGTTTGTTTTCTAGACTGCACAATTCCTCATTCTCATAGTCTAGTTTCTTGATGAAAGTCTTCATGATCAGCAGCAAAACTTCTGTCAGCCTTACTTACATTCATAAAGATAAAACCAAACTGAGTGTCTGCTTCCAGCAGTACACAGTAAGTCAAACCAGATTGCAAAAATTCTAACTTCACATTTAAAATCTGTAAGCCATGTAATAGAACTTTATTTAAAAATCAGTGAAATTGAATTTGAGGATTAAATGACCATACATACCAACATTTTGACTTATTACTGAAGGCTTAATTTTATAATGAATTTCCAAATGGAAGTTTATATGTACCTCAAACCACTTGTGACTTTTCTAAGAGCATTAGTGTTATTTGTGGAAAGAACCCTAGATAAATCTTGAGTTCTTTTCTTTAGATTAAGAAATCAAGGTTATATCCTTAGTTATATAAACAGGGATACGGTGCCTTGGCATATCTATAACTCTCTTCCCTTTGGTCAGAAAGTTCTACTAGTGATACCCTCAACTAACAGGAGACTGCTAAATGTATGTCTGATTTGGTACTTGAGATCAATCATACTGCTAACTTTTCTATTTTTTTCATTTTCTTTGTTGTCCTTTTCTAACCCTGATAGTCTTCAAACTTTTTTGACTGGCCTGCTTTCCCCTTCTCCTCTCTGTAGTGTTGTCTCAGCTTGGCTCTGCCGAGAACAGACCTGAGCAAAGCCTTCCTCAGCAGAGATTCCAGCTCTCCTCTACCTTTCAACAGCAGCAGCAGCAGATACAAGTAATCCAGCAACTTCACTCTGATTAATTTTTAAGACGGCTCCAAAAGTACCTTCCAGTACCTTGCATTAGGTTTATTTTTACTGTCGTTTGAGACTAAAGTCATCAGTAAATTTAGCATATCTTAAAGTCTGACAGTCAACTTGGAGCACAGATTATAATTACACATATAATTCATGCTTGTAAAAAGTCCTTCTTAAAGCGCTAGTGGCACATTAGCATCTTTCTAGTGTGCATTATACTATGAAATAGTTTTAGGTGCCAACTGTGAACTTTCTAGTACTGTATTTGCAGAAGCATTCCTTTTAGTTAAAGTCTTCCCTGCTTGTTTAGAAAAGGAAAGTCAGCATAGTATAGTTGACTTTTGGTATTTTGCTGTGATCTAGCATTCTACAACAAAATGGTAACTGAAGTTGCTGAGTTACTACCGTGTGGACTGGCAGGGCTAAGTAACGTAACTGAAGATGACTAAGAATCCTTTTGAAAGCCCTCAGCAGGCTTCTGTGCCACAGTTGCTGTGTGACTGTGCCTTGTCTCCATGTGATACAGTCCCCCTTGTTATCTTGGTGCTTTCTCCTTTTCCGTTTTATTTCCATTACGCCCAAGAAAAGCACCTTTCCACCTGCCTGTGTGTAACAAACATAACCTAACTTTTTTTTTTCTCTCTCTCCTGCAGCAGTTGCGATTCTTGCAGCATCAAATGGCTATGGCCGCGGCAGCAGCACAGACAGCTCAGCTACATCGGCACCGGCACCGGCCCCGGCATACAGGCAGCCAGTCAAAAAATAAAATGAAGAGAGGCACTCCAACCACGCCAAAATTCTAAGTTCTTTTTCTTCTTTTTAAACACACAAGAGCTAAGCGCATTGGATCATAACAGTTACACTCTATTTCATTTTTGTTTTTTAAGCTGTCAGTATTTTACACTGCTAGATGTACAAAGTTTATACAGAAGTACAGCCCTACAATTTTTAATACAAATGGGAAATAGTATAATGAGCTATGAAGTGTAGGGTTGGTTTGTCTGTCACTGTTCTCTAAAACTGCTTTCACTGTACATAGTATCTATAAAGATGACCCAAGAAATACCAAAAACAGCTTTCAAAAGAATGTAGTTTGGTATATTTATTTTGTATAAAAGTTTGTGCACAGTGTAACAAATACAATTCTTATAAATTGGTTTTGAAAGTGTTGTAGCTGTTATTTGGGTTTCATACTCTTAATTACTTCCTCCATTAGTTTTTTAACTTCTTTGTGTCTTGTAACTGCTCGACTCATGCAGTCCTGAAGTTTAGCTCCATTCAGTCCACTTCCACCTGAAAAATATGCCAATACTTTTCATATCTATTACTTTCTAAGATTTCAAGATTATGTCAAATTGTTTTTAAAAATATGTATTCTTAAATTGGTGCAAGTTACTTTTAGCAAGATTTCAAAAATATTGTGATTCTATAAAAATACAAGTAATTTGAAATAACAAAGAAGCTAGTAAACTTACACTAGCTAAATAATAAAACATCCCTGTTCCCAAAGCTGCTAGGTTTTATCTGTATATGCTTAGGGTTAAAGAGCAGGAACATGCCTGGTTTGTGAAGACTACAGAGCCTGCCCTCCTCATCCATTACTACTGTTAGTGTTCCTGTGGCCAGATGTTCCTCCTCCGCAGTTGGGTCAACTAGGAGCAAAGTGCTAGAAGAAGAAAAAAAAAAAACAAATGAACACAGATTATCAATTTATGGAACATATTTTACTTTAATAAAAGAATACTAAAGGTATTACTTATTTTAATTTAGTAATATAAAATCACTAATAGAGAACTACTAGGAAGTCAGAAAAGGAGCAACCTAAATCAGAATGCCTGAAAGAATAAAAACAAAATGAAGGAAAAAGTTTACTCTTAAAATTTCTTAGCAGATACTAAAGATAGCATCAACTGATAATCTGGTGAGAGACCTGGTCATTACACAGTAACAAGGCTTGGGCTATCTGAGTTTATTCTCTATCACCACCTCAAAATAATAAAGTGACAGTAAGGCGAGAATAAAATTTGTCATATAAAATCAGGATGTTTGTGAAAGTAGAAGAGATTTATATAACTAGGGATAACCCTCAGCATTTCTTGTATTTAGCTATAAGAATGAGCTGTTTACCTTATTAACTTAATAAAGAACATTATTTTTTTAATATATTTATCTGAGAGAAAGAGAAAAAGAGGCAGATAGAAAATGGGTGCACCAGGACCTCTAGCCACTGCAAATGAAGTTCGGATACATGTGCCACCTCATGCATCTGGCTTTACATGGGTACTGGGGAATTGAAGCTGGGTTCATAGGCTTTGCAGGTAACGCCTTAACCATTAAGCCATTTTCAGTTCGAATAAATAATTTTTAAAGACATTCTGTTAACTTACTCATCAAACACAGCAAAAGACGTTGCAACTGGGTGTGTCCCAATATTCAAATAACTTTTCTTCTTTAAATTAACTTCTGCTAAAGCAGTTTCTTCATTTATAGTAACTTCCGGCAACTGTACTAGAAAAAGACAAATATATAAAGTAAATATATGTAATAACATGGTTTCCATGCTTTTGTTGGCCCCCTTCTCTTTATTTTTTTATTTTTGGTCTTTTATATTTTCTTCTGTTTTTAGTGTTGAGGGCTACACCCAGAACTTTGTATTTCGCAAAATCCCAAATCCTGTCCATACTTTTCAAACTGGTTTTTTCCCTATATTTACTTGTCCAGAGCAATAGTTTATTTAGAGATAGGGTTCCACTATGTAGCCCAGGCTGGCTTTAGTTCTGGCATTGGAGGCATGTGCTGCCTCACATGGCATCAGAACATTTTAATAAAAACGTATCCCAGAATAATTATGGTAAATACATTAGTGATAAACTTATGTTTGAAAATGTCTTATATTCCTGCCTTTCTCTTCATTTGAAAACAAAAGTTAAATCAGCTTTCTGCATGCTAGCTACTATTTCAAGCATTTTTACCATATTCATTCAATGAATATTTGCACCACTATTCCCATTTCATTAGATAAAGAAACCAAGTGATAGAGGCTGGATTCAAATTTAAGTCCTTGACTTTAATTATGATTACACTGTTATACTGCTCTAACTTTATTTTCAATTAGTTAGGGGTATTTTGTTTTGTGAGATAGAATTCCACTGTATAGTCAGTCTACCCTCCAACCTGCCACCTAATACTTGTAAGTGCTGGGATTATAGTTAGTGTACATGCCTGGCTTAAATTAGTTATATTATCAATTCAGCAGTACAAAACAATAGGAAAAAAATGCATAAGTCACTGAAATCCTATACTAAGAAACTTTATTGATAAAGATGACATTTACAGTAAAAAGTGTAAGCCCTACTACTGCAACACAAAGAACTTGAGCACTAGATCTACTACACAAACTACCTGAACTGTAGTCAGGATGTACTCCCCTATCGCAATGGTATTTTGGGAAGGAGAGCACCCCTACTAACTGACATAAGTTGATACAGTTAAGACAATACTTAAAAGTATCCAATTATAGAAAAAAATGTCAGTTTTTTTTAGAAATGCCATGAAGCTGAGCATGGTAGCACATGCATGTAATCTAGCACTTGAGAGGGTGAGGCAGAAGTATCCAGCCAGCTGGGCTGTTTAAGTCCCCGTATGAAATGCAAACATAAGAACCAAAATTAGCCAGGCGTGGTGGTGCATGCCTTTAATCCCAGCACTTGGGAGGCAGAGGTAGAAGACTCGCTGTGAGTTCAAAGCTACCCTGGACTACACAGTGAATTCCAGGTCAGTCTGGGCTAGAGCGAAACCCCACCTCAAAAAAAAGAAAGATTAAAAATCAGGTTTGTTTTAAGCCAGGTGTAGTGGCACATGCCTTTAATTCCAACACTTGGGAGGCAAAGGTAGGAGGATTGCCATGAGTTTGAGGCCTTCTTGATACTCCATAGTGAATTCCAGGTCAGCCTGGGCTAGAGTGAAACCCTACCTTGAAAAAAAAAAAAAATTAGTTTTTTTTTAATAAAAGAATCAAAATTAGAATAATGATGTTCTAAAAGCCTTCTAAAGCTACCTGAGTAATGTATGTTGTTTCAGATCCTGACATACTGATAAAAGGTCTTTGTTAAAGTTGCTTACCGTTTTTTAAAGCCGCTAACAAAGCAAATGTACAGGCATCCAAAATGTTCCCATCATAGTCGAGGCAAATGAGATCACAGTACAGAACCCAAGCAAGCTAAGAGAGAGTTTACACACACACACACGAAAAAAAAAAAAAAATTTAAAACATTCTGACTGGTAAACATTGCTGCTTGCAGATTTACAAGTTACAGAACCCTTGGTAAGGCAAGCAAGATAAACTTGAAAGCCTAACATCTTTCATTTTCTTTTTTAACTTTTATCAAGTAGGAAATTAAAAGATTTGGAAAGTTGGGTTTTGGCTACCAACCTGACAAATGAATGTCCATTTCCCTGAACAGTTACAGATGCAGAAGGAATGTCTATTATTGCTAGTTTACTAAGTGAAGGAAATGCTTTTAGAAAGCCCTGGATGAACCACTGCCCTTATACATAAAGTATAGATTTTTTTATGGTTTTTATTTTTTCTTTTTATTTGGTTTTTCAAGATAGGATCTCGCTCTAGCTCAGATTAACCTAGAATTCACTGTGTAGTCTTAGACTGGCCTTGAATGCACAGCAGTTCTACCTCTGTCTCCTGAGTGCTATTAACAGCATGTGCCACCACACCTGGCTTCGGGTTTTGTTTTTTTTTTTTATTTATTTATTTATTTATTTATTTATTTATTTATTTATTTATTATTTTCAAGCAAAGATAGAAGAGAAACAGAGAGAATGGGCACACCAGGGCCTCCAGCCTCAGCAAATGAACCCCAGACACATGTACCACTTTGTGTGTCTGGTTATACGTGGGTACTTAGGAATCAAACCCAGGCCATTAGGCCTTGCAGGCAACCACCTTAACCACTGAGCCATCTCCATAACTTTTTTTTAAAATTTTTATTTATTTGAGGCAGAGAGAGAATGGACAAAGCAGGGCCTCCAGCTGCTGCAAACAAACTCCAGATACATCTGACTTATGTGGATCCTGGGGAATCAAACCATGGTCCTTTGGCTTTGCAGGCAAGTGTCTTAACTGTTAAGCCATTCTTCCAGCCCTATTTAACTTTTTTTAAAGCAGGTTTCACTAGTCCAGGCTTACCTCGAACTCCTATATCCCAGGCTGGCCTCAAACTCACTGTACTCCTCCTATCTCAGCTGCCAAGTGCTTGGACTAAAGGCATGCTTTATATATGCTTTACGGCCCAGCTTTACAATATAGATTTTATAATGCTAACTTTTGTACATATATATTCTCCCATAGGAAATGCCTCTGTAGGTTTATTAAGTCTAATTCTAAGGTTTCAAGTAGATATTTGAAATCCACTGTGCAGCTTCACCTTAAGCATTAGCATCATCACTGCTGTAAACAATTAGAAAATGACTGCATTGCTTGGGTTAAAAAATACCTCCCCAGACAGGCAATAATTATTGTTGTTAGCTGGGCATGGTGACATCTGTAACAGTAGCACTTGGTAGGCTGAGGTAGGGGGATCAAGAGTTCAAGATCAGTTTCGAATATGTAGTGAGACCTTGACTCATAAAACCAAAAAGGTTTGGTGTTTATAGTTAATAGTTTATTTAGATAATTATTAAATAAAATCAGTATTTTATAGAATTCATTACAAAGAAACTTCCTCCATGTTTAAGGTGATTAATTTTCCTGTCATACATAAAACCTCCAGAGTTAATAAATGCTCATGGCTTATATATCCCTCTTACCTTTCCTGGAGAGATGCATAAGTCCTCTTTCTGAATTACCTGTGAGCTGGAATGTTAAAGAGCCCAGTAAATGGAATGTCAAAAACTGTTTGAAAATGAATGACAAGATTTTATTATAACTGTCTTACTTTTCAATGACATCTGCAATGAACTGGCTAGTCACCTGGGCCTCTTCTCCGGGAGGTCCAGCCCGAAATCTTGATGAACACAGGGGTGGTAGATCTACATTAGGAACTGAAAGAAACGCCACAGCTGTAAATTCACTTTCGCCTTGCTGGTTAAGGTATCGTCAACCCACACCAAAGACAAGACTTTTCCATGCAGAAAGCACTTTAAAATTACATTCTTGGCTAGGCATGGAGGCTCATGCTCATAATCCTAGAACTCCAGAGGATCACTGTGAATTTGTGCCAGGTCACCCTGGGCTAGAGTGAAAGAAGTCTGCTCAAAAAATAAATTTTAAACGAGGAATAAATTACATTCTTGGTCTTTACAAGTTTGCAAAGCTTAGATAGAAGAAATTGTGCTTTTGTAATGTATTTACAGAACATCTTTCTTTTAAATGTATGTCTTAATCTCCTGAATCCTTCCCATTTTCCTGGTTTCTCGCAAAATACCTCAGTTTAACATGATAGCCTCTGTTTGCTGACATTCAACTTTTTGTTGCATTCATTCACTTATTATGTTTGGTGTTTTCTTACGTGGTGTCTCTAACCTGGAACTCATTCTGTAGCCCCAAGCTAGCCTGGAACACGCAGTGATCTGTGAACATCACCAAGTACCAGGATGAAAGATGCATGTGCACCATCACGTGTGACCTTTTTAGCCTTTTAAAAAAGTTCTTTCCTACTTATGGCTTGAATCATGTGTCCCCAATGAAATCATGTCTTGGTCCTCAAGCTGATGGCAATTCGATGGGGGAGCCTTGCTGGAAGAAATGTGTTGTTAGGGACAAGCTTTGGGATGTTATAGCCAGCTTCCCCTTGCCAGAGCTTGGCTCACTCTCCTGCTCTTTTCTACCTGCTGTGGCAAGGAGGTGAGTCAAGCCTCTGCTTATGCCATGCTTTCCCCACCATGAAGCTTCCACTGTAGATTAAGCAAAAATAAACTTTACTTTCATCAGCTGCATTTGTTCAGGTGATGCATCCCAAAAGTAATTACAATAAACAGTTATTAGTTTTAAATGTTATATGTTTTGTTATATTACAAAATTATTTAGCTTACCAATATATCCTTTATCAGGGGCATCTGCTGGTGGAGTTGCAAATTCCTGTAGAAGTAAACACATGTTTCTTATTGACAGAGGCTACTTAAAAATTGTACGGATGAGCCAGGTGTAGTGACACACACTTTTAATCCCAGCACTGAGAAGGCAGAAGTAGGATTATCCCTATGACTTTGAGGCCAGCCTGGGACTACAGAGTTAATTCCAGGTCAGCCTGGGCTAGAGTATGACTCTACCTTGAGCTCAAAAAAAAAAAAAAAAAAAAAAAAAAAAAGCTGGGCGTGGTGGCACATGCCTTTAATCCCAGCACTCAAAAGGCAGAGGTAGGAGGATCGCATTGAGTTTAAGGCCACCCTGAGACTACATAGTGAATTCCAGGTCAGCTTGGGCTAGAGTGAGACCCTACCTCAAAAAAACAACAACAAAAAAAGATTATAAAGACATTTTAGCAATTAGTTATGGGAGGCTCTACCAAAGATCATCTTAGCTAACTAGTTACCTGGTGATTAGCATCTATTATGCTGGGAGGCTCTAAGGACATGGCACTGATCTTATAGAAGCTCAGCGAGATTTAAGAAAAGGCAGTAAAGGGCTGGAGAGATGGCTTTGTGGTTAAGGCACTTGCCTGCAAAGCCTAAAGACCAGGTTCGATTCCCCAGGACCCACATAAGCCAGATGCACAAGGAAGCGCATTGTGTCTGGAGTTCATTTTCAGTGGCTAGAGGTCCTGGTACAACTGTTCTCTGTTCTCTCTGTCTCTCTCTCTCTCTCTCTCTGTCAAATAGATAAAAAAAAAATTTTTAAAGGCAGTAAAGCTTAGTGGACTGTGGTACCCATCAGCATTAGCCACAGATCTTTTAGAAACATCCATTGGGTTTCTGTCCCACCATCAGTGAGTGTACTCATTCAGTAGCCAAGAATCTGAATTTAATTCAAGTCAACACTGAACCAGAGACGGAACTAGTAGTGGTCAAAAGCAAGATTCAACAATCACTAACCCAGTTCAACTGTCAGGCCCATACTTACTGACAGAGAGATTTGGGGCAAAAAAAAATGTGATCCTTCCCTTTTCATTTTACTCATCAAATGGGCAGATTAGTAGTGCCTGCTCCTGGGACGATTAGTGAGGCTCAAATGAGTCAGTGCCATCATGTTCCTCGAATGAAACCTGGCAAGGAGGAAGTGCTCAACTGTGCTATTATATTACTTCATCTTTACCAAGAATCTGAATTGGGGCTAAGTAATTCTTAGTTCTCTTTATAAGCCTTGTTGCTGGACTTCACTTGTTGAACAGAGGTTAGAAAATGGACCTATCTGTAGTACTTAGCAGCCTAGGGTGCCTGCAAGATAACAGATTCTCAGTAAATGGCAGTTACTATTCCTTCAATACAGTCTCAGTGTTTGCAGATTTAACAGATTAAAATACTTATGGCCAGGTGTGGTGGCAGGCACCCTTAATTCCAGCACTGGGGAGGCAGAGATAGGAAGATCACTGTGAGTTCAATACCTGCATAGTACTACAGAGTGAGTTCCAGGTCATCCTGGGCTACAATGAGTACAATGTTAAAAAACAAAACAACTCTCACTTGTCACCATAAAAATTTTTTTTTTTTTTATTTATTAGAGAGAAGAAGAGAGAATGGGTATACCAGGGCCTCTAGCCACTGCAAATGAACTCCAGATGCATGTGGCACCTTGTACCTCTGGCTTATGTGGGACCTGGAGAATCTAACCTGGGTCTTTAGGCTTCACAGGCAAGCGCCTTAACTATTAAGCCATCTCTCCAGAGCAAAAAATCTTAATTTCTCAAATGATAAAACCAAATCCTTGAAAAATTTAGAATAATGAGGGCAGTTTTCAATTATTTGGTGTATTCATAAGTAGTTATTGAGCTTGGTTTGTGTAATACACATGGGTGAAAGCTCTTGGTAAGACACTTGATTGCCTAATCACCGATACTGAAGTTACAGGTTTATATACAATCAAGGAAACATGAAGCTAATTCCACAGGACAGACCTACCGCTTTCACTCCACAAATGACTGTGGTGTTTCCCAGCTTCACTAAAGCAGAGCCATCTGCAGTAGTAATAGAACCTAAAAAGGTAAGCACAGTATTAACACAAAACTTCAAAATAGTAATGAAAAACCAGTAAGGGCCAGGTGTGGTGGGGCACGCCTTTAATCCCAGCACTCTCAGAAGACAGAGGTAGGAGAATTGTCATGAGTCTGAGGCCACCCTGAGACATCATAGTGAATTCCAAATCAGCCTGGGCTAGAGTGTGCTACCTCAAAAAACAAAACAAAAAAAAGATGAAAACAGCTACAAACTCATTTGATGTTTCAGTTTGCTAAGTATGGTTATCTTATCTCATTTGTCCAAGACAAGTTCAAGTGAATGATTTGGAAATGGCATTACTCTAATGCCTTAAGAATGATTTCCTTGCCGAGCATGGTGGCACACGCCTTTAATCCTAGCACTCGGAAGGCAGAGGTAGGAGGATTGCCATGAGTTTGAGACCACCCTGAGACCACATACTTAATTCCAGGTCAGCCTGGACCAGAGTGAGACCCTACCTCGATAAAGAAAAAGAATGATTTCCTTAAGTTTGAGAATTTGGCTGAAAATCTGGGTTAAGTGGTGCACAGTATAACACATGGAAATGACATGATGAAAATAACCTCACCTATGTTGACAGTTGTGGTTCTGAATTCACCAAGTTCTCTTCCATCTGGGCGGCAGTTTTCTTTCTAAAAATTTGTTTATAAGGACATAGATTACATGTGTGTTCTACATACACTGGAGGAAACAGTAACCTCATTAAATTTATGAATTATGTCTTTAAAAGAAATATTTTTATCAGAAAACATGTGTGCATAATCATGTTCACTCACCAGAAATCTCCTGTAATACTCCAGAGGTTCCACGGTTCTAAAACATTCAAAATACATTGATACTAAGTTAATGCATCTTAAAAAGTGTGATAAAGCAACGTAAATCTCCATAATCTTTTAACTTTCCTGATGTCTATGTTATCACCTGTATTTACAGAAAGTAGATAAACGTGCAGTTGCAGTCATTCTATTGCTGTCTTTAAGTCTGCATTAAGCAATTAAGAGGTCTGGAGTCCAAAGCCCTGTCTTCAAAGAGGGTAAAAGCAGGCAGTTAAGCAATCCTATCATTCTTGCTCTGAAGCCGGGATTCTTAGCAATTTTAAAAATAGTCACATCTCTGTTTTCACTATACTGAAATTTAGCACATTCTTCCACTCTGAATGCAGGCAATAAACCGTGTTGGCAGATCACAAATGTTTACGTTTGCATACTTGTAAGAGGTATGTTTAGGCTGCAATTCTGAGCTTACTCGCCACCAGATCGTGTTTCAAAGTTAAATTTAAAGCAAGTGTATGTGTGTACACACACGTACATGCATACATATACATATGCCATGTGAGACTCCTATCAAACTTGGGGTTTATGCACATTACTTCCGCCATCATTCCTTTGGATACGCGTTTCAAAACTTTAGCCCGACATAGGCTGCATAGCATTCCAAAAAAGGTTTTCGGTGAAACCCTCGGGAGGAGGGGCAATTCTGAGCAATTACAGGCGTGGTTCCCTTTAAACGGTTAACACCAGCACCCGGGCTGCGGGGTGGCCACACGCGGCGCGCCGGGGACCCCAGCACCGCCCGGCCACGCGTGGGGAGGAGCCCCCTCCCCCGGGCCCGCCGCCGCCTGCGGGACGCGGGGAGCAGGGCGGGGACGGCCGCATCCGGGGCCCGAGCCCAGCGCCCGGCCTCCCGCCGCACACACTCACTTGAACCCCGCCGCCATCTTGCCGCGCCTGCGCCGCCAGCACCGCCCCGCCCGCCGGGAGGCGTCGCCTTACCGCTGCTGACGAATCGCCGCTCGTAGGGGGGCGTCCCTCCACCATGAGGCTGGAATGTCGCTAGCGTGAGAGAAGGGCAGGTGACGGCGACATCGTCCCGGACAGCACCATCCCAGCTCGGGGTCACCGGGCGGGCGGAAGCGGCTGAGTCTTAGACGGCGGCCACCTCCCTCCTTCCCTCCCGGGCGAGACGCCTGACGGCACCGTCGTAAACGACGTAATTAATGCTGAACAGCGCGCCCCAGAGCGCCAACTGCGCGATTAGCGGGTTGCGGGGAAGCGGGCCGACGTTCAGAGCAATTGTGCCGGCTGCGCAACGCTGGGGAATACATCACTCTAAAACCAAACACACCGAAAACCTTGAGATGAATAAACTGTGTGGCATGTGGGTTATGCCTCAGTAAGGCTATTAACATTATTAGTTTATTTGAAAATTAGATCAAACGGATGTCTTGGGCTCTACTTTTTCTGGACTGGTAACCTGGTTTTGGCGCCCCGCGCGCCTACCTCCGTGTGGGAAAACTGCGCGTTCCTCTACTCGCCGCGAGGGGGCGCTGCGGGAACGTCGTGGCGGCACCTCGCCAGGCGGAGAAGAGGCGGGGGCGGGGCCGCGCTCTCCCTCTCGCTCTGGGGGCGGGACCGCGCGCGCTCTCTCGCGGCGGGGCGGGGCGGGGCCGCGCTCTCCCTCGCGCTGGGGGCGGGGCCGCGCTCTTCCTCTCGCGCTGGGGGCAGGACCGCGCACGCTCTCTAGCGCTGGGGGCGGGGCCGCGCTCTTCCTCTCGCGCTGGGGGCGGGGCCGCGCTCTTCCTCTCGCGCTGGGGGCGGGACCGCGCGCGCTCTCTCGCGGCGGGGCGGGGCGGGGCCGCGCTCTTCCTCTCGCGCTGGGGGGGACCGCGCGCGCGCTCTCGCGGCGGGGCGGGGCCGCGCGGCGCGCTTCCGCGTGTGTGGAGCTGCGGGATAGGCGGGCGGGCGGCCCGGCATGGAGGATGGCTTCGCTCCTGTTGCAGCTGGCGGTGCTGGGCGCAGCGCTGGCGGCCGCAGCTCTCATCCTGGTGAGGACCGCTTAGGACCCCGCGCGACCTGCCTTCACGTTCTCGGCCTCCTGCTCGCCGGCGTCCCTCCGCGCTGCCCCCTCTGGGGCGGGTCCCTTGCCTCCTGCTTCCCCAAAATTCCTGCCGGAAGGCTTCCTCTAGCATTTTCAGCCCCTTTCCGTCGGGTCTTTGTCTTCCTTTGGAAACCGTGTCTCTCGGTGGGTCCAGAGAGCTTCGGGACGATCCCACCCGGTGTCCCTCGGCCCGCCGGCCTCGACCTCCCCAAGTGTGCCTCCGGGCCTCAGGGCTCTGCCCCTCTGGCTCCGCGCGGGGAGGTCTTGGGGCCCCAGAATCTGCCATGTGTGACAGTTTGGAATAGATCTGTGTCAGGGCTCCTGGGTTGAGCAAGGGCCAGGCCCAGATCTCATCCTGTCACCTCTGTCGGGGTCGTCGTGTCCCACAAACATCCTAGTATTTTCTTTGGCATTCCCCTGGAAATATAGAGCACTGTAAACACTTGCTAATAGGTAGACAATGGAAAATTGGCCAAATGAGCTCTTTAACACGTATTTTAAATATTCTGATTTATTTGAGAGAGAGTATGAGTGCACCACCGCAAATGAACTCCAGATGCATGTGCCACTTTGTGCATCTGGCTTTATGTGGGCACTGGGGAATCGAACCCAGACGATCAGGCTTTCCAGGCAAGTACTTTTAACCGCTGAGCCATCTCTCCAGCCCTAACATGTATTTTAGAGTGAGCCTGCCTGCCGTTCAGTTAGTAAACAGGGGCTTTCAGCTTCTAGTCATTCAGACTAGATGTCAGCTGCCAGGACAGCCGCTCTGCCTGCAGTCTTCCAAGAGAAATTGTTCATATAAAGCTCAGGAACAGTTTGGGTAGAGAAAAGAACCTTGCTCCTGACTTTTTTGTTGCTGTATGTCTGGGTGAGCCAGGAGCCCTCTTCAGCTAGTATGTCTTCTTTTAAGGGTTTGGGACAAATCTGACTTTTGTTGGGCAAGAGTTTGGCATAATTCTAGGTAGAGGGTGCCTTGTTTTGAATCCGTTGCAGATTTAAACGTGTATATACATTAAGAGGTTGTGCCAGCAGCGCTGAATTTCACTATCTTGATGTAGTGAGAGGTGCTGTTTATTGAATTGGGAGTGTGGAACCCAATGTTTCGTGTTTTGATTTTTTTTTTATTGTTTTTATCTTTGAAACAATATTGTGACTGAATTTTCCCATTAGCTTCATTTCTTAGGTGAGGACACACTTGTGAGCAATGTCATGCAACTAGTGGAGCTTGGCTAGCATATTTGTTCATTTATTTGAGAGACAGAATGGGTGCGCTGGGGCATCCTACCACTGCAGATGAACGAACTCTAGACACACGAGCCACTTTGTGCATCTGGCTTTCCATGGGAACTGGGAAATTGAACCCAGTCTAGGAAGCTTTGCAAGCAAGTGCAGTTAGTCACTGAGCCATCTTTTCAGCCCTTAGATAGCATTTTAAAAATCGCATCTTGCTTCCTGACTGCCTGCTGTTCATACTTTCTCCCCAACTCTACCCCCTCTTTTGAATTATTTAAAAACAAACACAAGACATCATTTATGCTGTGGTATTCGTGCCCACATATGTGGGTATGTGTGTATGTGTGCCCATGTATGTGTGTATGTGTCTAGGTATACCACAGCCTTTTCTTGCCCCTGGAAATGAGCACCAGACACCTTTGGCACTTTTTGCATCCAGCTTGCATGGGTGGCTTGGGAATTGAACCTGGGCTGGCAGACTTTGCAAGCAAGCTCCTTTAACTGCTGAGACATCTTCCCAGACCCTGTATTTATTTCTGTAAGGACCTTCTTTAATATTTATTTATTTGCGTGCAGACAGATAATGGGTGTGCCAGGGCCTAGCCACTGCAAATGAACTCCAGATGCATGTGCCACCTTGTGCATCTGGCTTTACTTGGGTACTGGGGAATCAAACTCAGGTCATTAGGCTTTGTAGGCAAGTGCCTTAACCACAGAGAAATCTCTCCAGCCCTCTCTTTTAATGATTTTTTTGTGTAGTTGTGTAGTTGTATGTATGGTGTGCCATGTGCGTGAGCAGATGCACGTGGACATGGGTGCATGAGGACACCAGAGGTTGACGCTAGGTGTCTTCCTTAGTCATTTTTCACTTTATTTATTTACTTAAAAATTACTGATTTATTTTAGAGAGAGATACAGAGATAGAAAGAACATGAGCACGTCAGGGCCTCCAGCTACTGCAAATGAACTGCAGATGCACCCATGCCACCTTGTGCATCTGGCTTATCTGGGTACTGGGGAATCTAACCTGGGTCCTTAGTCTTCACACCTTAACCTCCAAGCCATCTCTCCAGCCATTATTTACTTTTTTGTATATTTTTGAGGCCAGGTATCACACTGAACCCAAGACTCACCAATTTGGCTAGCCAGCAAGCCCCAAGAATTTTCCTGTCTGCTTCCTTAGTATTGGGATTATAAACACATCCCACCATGCCCAGCTTTTACACAGGTCCTCATGCCTGGATGGCAAGCACATTACCCACTGAGTCATCTCCCCAGCACCCTCATTTTCATTTTTGAGAGAGAGAAAGAGACAGATAGAGAAAAAGAAAATGGGCATAGCAGAGCCTCTAGCCACTGCAAATGAACTCCAAACCCATCACTTTGTGCATCTGGCTTGTTACATGGGTACTGGAAAATCGACCTTGGGTCCTTAGGCTTTGCAGGCAAACGCCTTAACCGCTGAGCCATCTTTCTAGCCCGTTTTCATTTTTAATATTAAACATTTAAATGTTTATGTGTTTCAAGCCATTGCAATGTTCTTTTTAAAAATATTTTATTTAATTGCAAGGAGAGAGAGAGAATGGGTACACCAGGGCTTTTTGCCACTGCAAACACCAGATCAGATGCATGCACCACTTTGTGCATCTGGTTTTACATGAGTACTGAGGAATCAAACCCAGGCCTGCAGGCTTTGCAAGCACATGCCTTTAACTGCTGAGCCAGCTTCCAGCTAGGGAATGGACCTCGCTGTGCATGTGGAAGAGTAGACTAGACTTCCTGTAATGATTGTTCCTGAACAGATCTCAGATGACAAAGGTCTGTGGATTAAGTGTGAGCACCTCACAATGGGAAGTCAATCGTCAGTTCATAACAAAGGGGTAAGTAGGGGACTGACTTTTGTCTAACTTTAGAGTCACCTCCAGACCATCATTCATGAATCAAAAACTCAAAACAGTCTACTAAAAGAAAAAAGTCATACATGTGATACATTTTATAACACAGCAGATATTTAAAAGGATAGCATCATATGTTTTTTTGCATGTCTCCTTTTAGATTTCTGTTGTCGCATTTGTAACTGCCACAAAAATGCCATCATGTCATCAACATGAAGAAGAGAAGTTCTTCCTAAACGCTCAAGGCCAGAAGGAAAATTTACCCAGCATCTGGGACTCGCCTACCAAACAGCTTTCTGTTGTTGTGCCTTCCTACAATGAAGAAAAACGGTGTAAGCTCTATTTGATTTTTTTTTTTATAAAGGGTAATTTGGGTGAAAACGAAATATACAGTGTTTTGCTTCTCCGGGTTTGAACATGTAGGTTGTGGTGAGCGCATAGTTCACAGCTGTAGCTGAGATCAAGTGTTTGTTGTAATCAATAGGAGCACCCTGAGATAGTGGCATGGAAGCATTATAGAGAAGTGAGATGTGAGCAAGACATTCGTGCTGAGGGTGATCCCAGTTGACATCCCAGAGGGGTTCGTTAGGTGACTGGGATGTTTTCTCTATGTAAATGGAGTAGGTTGGGGCTTAGTAACTCATTTTCAAAAGCAGTCTTTAAAATGTGTTTTTCTTTAAGTGCCTGTGATGATGGATGAAGCCCTGGGCTACCTAGAGAAGAGACAGGTACCATACTTTCTCTTTTAATAAGATATCTCCAGATAAAACTAAACCAGGTTGCCTGCTGTGGAGCCCAGGCTCAATGCACTGTGAGCTGAAGTACAGCACAGCCCTGATTTCTGGGCCACTAGGGGTTGGTCCTACTGCTAGCCATCAGTAGCATGCAGACCCAGCATACAGCATGCCACGTCCAAAGGCAGGTGGGCAACCTGGGACAAAC
The DNA here is from genome assembly GCA_036365145.1 of Orientallactaga sibirica. NCBI lineage: Eukaryota > Metazoa > Chordata > Mammalia > Rodentia > Dipodidae > Orientallactaga > Orientallactaga sibirica. Next base: position 6,402,949 of record JAEOAD010000048.1, read on the forward strand.
CAGAAAGCTGGCATTCTTCTTTATATACCCTCCTATACACTTTTTAACCTCTCTTGCCTGGTGATGTGTTGAGAATTAAGTGTAAATGCATGTGCATACCTGCAGAACTTTACTTCTGTGAAAATCATTCAAAAAGAGCTCTTTTTTTTTGTAGTTTCCATGGTTGGAGTCTTTATAATTACTCCATAAAACTTTATGCTGAATTTACATTGATTGATATACAACTACAATCTCAAATAAAAGTTGTAAAATAATTATACAAAATTAACCTCAATCCCATTCCCTTTCCCAGAAGCAATTACTATTATCAGTTCAAGAAAGATTGACAAGGGATGGAACCACAGGCCTTGCACATGCTAGGCAGATGCTCTAAGCTACTTCTCCAGCCCTGGAAAATGTGTATTTTCATATACACATGTACTTAGGTTGTTCTTTTGTGTTTCTCTGTTATTCTCTAGTGTTTCCCCCTCATGAACTTTCTTCTGCTTTTTCCTACACAAAGAAAGAAAATAAACTACCTCTCTTCAGAGTCTTCAGGGAGAGGTTAAAAGCTTTATGGCTGACTTTTATTTTTTTATTTCTTAGAAAATTCTTTGTTTATATTTGCTTTGTTTGGGGTTTTACGTATAAAGAGAAGATAGAAGAGTCATTTAAACAGGGTCTGTCACTGACAAAGAAATGAGTAAAATGGAAGTGGATTGAGCACTTTGTGAGTGGTGATACTAGAGATTGACTCAGGGCCTCACACTTGCCAGGCGTGTGCTCTGTCATAGGACTATATGCCCAGACCCTCATGTGAGGCTTCTGCCTCTTCTGTTATGTCAGCCATGTGGACTAGAAGTAGACTGGTAAAGTTAAGGCACGTAAGGTCTTAAGGCTGAGGAGTGGTGCAGCCAGGTTGAATCTGAACTCTGACTTGAAACCTCACAGCCTTCCTTCCCATACTCCTGTAACCTCTTTCCAAGGAGCCATAGCATCATAAATACCTGGTGCTTCCACTGATGGGGTGCCGGTCACACTGGAATTCAGTCAAACGTGTCCTCTGCTCCTACCCAGTGTGTCTCCTTTTTGTCCTTACCCTTTATTCATGCGCTTTGTGCACTAATATTTATGCATAGCAACACTAGAATAATTGTTGAAATTACAGCTTTATTAATTTTGAAAGCAATTTTGCCAAGTTATGGTCTATTGTTTTTGCTTCTTGCAGAAGCGTGACCCTGCATTCACTTATGAGGTGATAGTAGTTGATGACGGGAGTGAAGACCAGACTTCAGAGGTAAATACATGCACTTTTAGAATGGCCAGTTGGTAGAAATGTGGAATAATTAGTGCATGTGAAATCTACTGCTCACTAGAGGAACCTAGAATGTAAGCTGTCCTTACATTCTCCTGTATCACTATGTGGAAAGCTGAAAAATGCAGTTGTTACTGTGGAAAACTGGAAGACCTGCTGGTAGTCTCCCTACTCCAAAGGGGGACTGCACATATCACCAGATGGGTCTTCCCTACCAAGTATACGTATGTCCTTTCTGTCTTTAGCCCCACCTACTTTATGTTTCTAGATCAGTTGTGCATATGGGAAGCTGTTCTCGTTTATCTGTCCTTTGTCAGGCCCCATCGAGATTTAGCCAAGGGAGCAACAGCCCCTCCATGCCTGCATTCCCAGACTGATTACTGATCAGCTCAGCTGCACTCACCTTTATCATAGTAATTTTATTTTATTTTATTTTTGGATTTTTGAGGTAGGGTTTCACTCTAACCCAGGCTGTCCTGAAATTCACTATGTAGTCTCAGAGTGGCCTCGAACTTGCAGTGATCCTCCTACCTCTGCCTCCCAAGTGCTGGGATTAAAGGTGTGCACCACCACACCCGGCACCATCACAGTATTTTTATTATACTCACTAACATCCCTGACACTGAATATTTTTATTGTTAGGAATGTCCATGGGTTTAGGGATCATCCTGACTCTCAGCACTGAGGAAGCTTAGGCAAGTGGATGGAGTGTTTGAGACCAGCTGGAGCTATAGAACAAGTCCCTCACCAAAATTAAAATGCCTAGCATGGTGACACACGCCTGTAATCCCAGCACTTGTAGGTAAAGTCAGGAGGATCAGAAGTTTAAGGTCAGTCTGGGCTGTTATTTAATAAGGTCCTCTTTAAAAAAATTTTTTTTTTCCTTTGGTATCATGTTTGTTTGGGGGGGGAGGGTTGTATGTGTGTTCTGCATGCATGCCAAGGCCAGAGGAAGATATCAGGTGTCCACCTTATTTCCATGAGACAGTCTCTCACTGAACCTAGAGCTTCCCAGTTTTCAGTTAGACTGGCTGACTAAGGATCTCCGGTGATCTCATCTTTATCCCCCTCAGTGTTGAGGTTTACAGGCATGTGTGGCCATTCTGGCCTTTTCATGTGTACTGAGGATCGAACTCGGGTCCTCAGGCTTGTATAGCAAGCACACTTGCATACTAAGCCATCTCCCCAGTCCCAGCATTCATATTTTTACAACAAAAGATTAATTTATAATACTTTTAATGATCTTGTTAAATAGCAATGTAATAGATCTTAGGGAAAATATATAGGGAAATACCCAGCTAGTGGTGAGAACTGAAAGGGAAAAGTTAGAGAAATGCCAGATGAAAATAGCTCTGTAACTGCCTGACGAAATGACTGTCCAAAGGAGGGTAAGTCAGTGTGGTGGAACGCCAGTAATCCCAGGCTTTCATGGAGAGTGACAAGTAGAGAGAGGTGAGGAAAGTCACAGGCATGGGCAGGTGCGGAGCACAGACAGTGGATCTACATCACTGTCTTACGACTTGGGTTTTTGGAGGGATATATATGTATATATTTTTGCTGAAGATTTAACCCTGGGCTTTGTAAATGCTAGTCAAGTGCTATACCTCTGAGCAACATCTCCAGCCCATGACTTATATGTTTAAATATTTGTAGTTTTTTAAGAAAATAGTGAAGTATAAGAAGATTTTTAGGATAGTGGAGACTTGACTGGGTTTGAAGCCAATGGAAAAGAAGAGCTGGGACATTCCAAAGAGAAGGAAAAGTTAACAGTGAAAATGTCTGTGGAGAGAGAGGAATTTGACTGAAAGATTTGGGGAAAAGGTCCAGAATGCTGCAACTTCTCTGGGGAGAAAGATAGGCTGCTGGCCAAACAAGTTAGCAAACCATGACGGTTTTGAGGGCCTGGCCACATGTCTGTTCCCACACTGTGTGTGGCTTTTGTTTCCTGGTGGCTCAGTAGCTTAGGTAGAGAAGTTAAGAGAAGAAGGATTGCGCCTGCTCTGCCTGCAAAGGAACTGAATCTAATTTTAGTGACTCACAAGTCAGTGTTGTGTCTTGTTCGAAGGACTTCCACAGCCCCTCTGGGGCACTAAAATGTATGGTGGGTGAAATCTAGTCATTAAGAAATGATAAGCCAGAATAACCATATTTGAGCCAAAACGAAAGACCCAATTTATATAACTCATGTTATACATATAACATATTTTCACCTTTCTCTCTTATTAATTATGCATATTATAATTCACTCATTGTAATTTTTACATATTTATGGCATTTCAATACATCTCTACAAGCTGGTCTAATCAGATCAGCATAATTGTCATATCTGTGACCTTAAAATTCCAAGTTAATTTTCTTCTGACTTTTTCCTAATTTGACAGGTAGCATTTCAATACTGCCAGAAATATGGAAGTGACAAAGTGCGAGTGCTGACGCTGGTGAAGAACCGTGGGAAAGGCGGGGCCATAAGGATGGTAATGCACAGGGAGTTTAATGACCTTTACAGTCCATAATAACCATTTGTACACGTACAGTGTTGTGTGGCATTTCCAGGTAGTGATAGGATAATTGTAACAACTTCATGCATGTATTGGAATCTGAACACCATGCTGCATTTGTCATATACATAATGGATGATTCAGAAAGGCCTATTTATATTTGTCTTAAAGTTTAAGATGTTGTCATCTGCTTCTGTATAAGTTACTTTTCTTGTAACAAAATTCCCTGTGTTTACCTTTTCCTGTATGACCTGTGCAATGGTACCGCTGAGCCTGGTAGTATGAGCTTAGGTGAATGCTACAGGGGATGTGCAGTCTGACAGGAAAAACAGGGAAAGGAGGATATTGTATTTAAGAGAAATGAAGTGTCAAGAGAACCCAAGTCAGAAAAGGTTACTTTCAGCTGAGGTATATCCGGTAGAAATAAAGTTATGCTTAAGAAAGGATTTTTAAAAAGCCAGCCAGACATGGTCGCTCACGCCTTTAATCCCAGCACTTGGGAGGCAGAGGTAGGAGAATAGCCTTGAGTTCAAGGCCACCCTGAGCCTATATAGTGAATTCCACATCAGCTTGGCCTAAAGCAAGACCTCACTTCAAAAAACCAAAAAAAAAAAAAAAACAAGCTAGGTGAAAAAACAAGAAATAATAGTCCCTCAAATGACTTCAAGGTTTATTTATTTACCCACCCCCGCCCTAGGAAAAGACATCCAGAGACAGGCAGCATGGGGTGTGTTCAGAAGTCCCACGTGTCTTTAGCAGCCTTAGCCCTTATACTCCCTTTTCCTTATGAACACAAAGTAGCTCCTAGAGACCAGCATTACTCCACATTCCAAACGGGAGAGCAAAAGATGCCTGCCCGCTAGTGTGCTCCTTATGATGAACTTTTCCAGAAGCACTACCTCATAACTGTTACTGAGCTCTTACGGGCCAGAAAAATGTCAGGGCCATCCCAGTTTCTGAGGAAGATTGTGTATTCTTTCTTGCTTTTTTTTTTTTTCTGCCTTCTCTTTCCTCTTCTCCTGTCCTCCCTTCTCAATTCTGCTCTTTTCTTTTTTTTTTTTTTTCCCACCATGAAATAAAGTTTTTATTTTACTAACTTATTCCTGTCATTTAAAAAGATCATTAACACTGGGCATAGTGGCGCACACCTTTAATCCCAACACTTAGGAGGCTAAGGTTGGAGAATATCCATGAGTTCAAGGCCAGCCTGGAACTAGACTGAATTCCAAGTTGGCCTGGGCTAGAGTGAAACCCTACCTCAAAAGAACAACAACAAAAAGAAATCATTAGCATATGTTCTCCAAAATAATGTATTTCATTGACATTCTCATACATTTATAATATTCACTGATCAGACCTCCTTCTACCAAACACACACACAAACACACACACTGTTCCCAGGAGCCTTTAGACTTTGCCATTGACAGAATAAAACAGACATTGACAGAGTAAAACAGACAGCCTCAGGTTTGCTGAGACTAACTTCCAGACCAGGCACAGTTATGGAGGAAGGGATATTATTTATTGAAGCTTACAGATCCAGGGGAAGTTCCATAATGGCAGAAGAAGCTGACCTGTCTTTTTCAGGACCAGGCAAGAGAGAGAGAAAAAGCCACAAGCCAAAGCCACACAGCACAGCACACCTCAGGAACTCCAACTAGGCACACTTTGCATATCTTTAGATTGAAATCCTAAACCTACCACCACACCTTAGGGGCTGGACCCTAAGATCCGCCCAGTGACTCTGCCTCCAGCCAGGTGGCTGCAGATGCAAACTATAAACTAATAAAACACTGAATGTATTGGGGGCCATCTATTCAAACTACCACACCATCCATTAGCCTTCAGTGAATGCAGTAGTGTAGTCTGTTTTTATTTATTTGCTTATGATAGTGTCATTGAGAAGGAGAAGATTCAAGTGGGAGAGATCACAAATCAGGTAGAGGTGGGTCTGATGGTGGGGAGCATAGAGGGTATACTGACTAGTGGATAGTAAGGGATCACATTTCTGTTTACATTTAGATGTAGCTAGATGTAGCTACAAAATGCTATCAAAGCAGTATTTTACTGTGCCCAACAAATACATAGTTAAGTAAAATAAATAAATTCATATAGATAGATAATAGATATTGAGTTCACAGGCAGTTTATTTCTGTGTGAAATACAGCTGTAATTTACACAAAAGGCCAATTCAGAATTTATTGGCATATTTTGCTAAGTGTCACATGCCTCAATTGATATAAAGTCATCTTTGGACACTTGCTGAATTTTAATCACACCTCATTGCTCTAATTAGCAGTTAATTTTAAATAGTTTTTAGGGGCTAGAGAGATGGCTTAGTGGTTAAGGTTTTTTGTCTGCAAAGCCTAATAACCTGGGTTCGATTCCCTAGTACCCACATAAAGCCAAATGCACAAAGGGGTGCATGCATCTGGAGTACGTTCGCAGTGACTGGAGACCCTGGGGCACCCATTTTCTCTCTCACTGTCTCTGTTCTCTCTGTCTCTTTCTCTCCTTGTAAATAAATAAAATATTTTTTAAAAAGTTTTTAGGTACCATAATAAAGAATGGTAAGATCTTATATTTCACAGCACAAATATATGTAGCCTCAAACTCAAAATTATAGTGATTCTGACTACCTCTCATTCATCCAAATCTACTTTTTTTTTTAGTAGTTTGCAAAGCATAAATAGAGTGACCTCAAATGATTTTATAGTAATGAAATGGAATATATATAGAGAGAGACAGAGAGAGCGCACCAGTGAACTGTTGCCTCTTTCTGCCACATTATACCTAAAATTTCATTCTTAGGTGTTTTAAAAAAACAGAATAAATTAAAATTCTGTCAAATTTAAGTATAATTCTAAGCTTCTTTCTTTTACTTACAATGTTTTGAATATAGGGTGTATTCAGTTCTCGAGGAGAGAAGATCCTCATGGCTGATGCTGATGGAGCCACAAAGTTTCCAGATATTGAGAAGTTAGAAAAGGGACTTAATGACCTACAGCCTTGGCCTGTGAGTATAAAAATATGTTGTAGCCGGGTGTGGTGGTACATACCATTAATTCTAGCACTCAAGAGGCCAAATGTGGTAGTTTGAATGGATGGCCCCCCAGTATATTCAGAATTTTATTTCAGGTTGTAATTTAGATCTGCAGCCATCTGGTTGGATGAGGTGTCACTGTGGGTGGATCCTAGGGTCCAGCCCTAAAGTGTGGTGGTGGATCTGGAATTCCAGTCTAAAGATATGCAGAGTGCTTGAGCTCTGCCTGGAACTCCAAAGAGTGCTTGCTTGCTGGTGATGGCTTATGGTTTCTCTCTTTCTTGGTTGGTCCTGTGAAAGAGGGCCAACTTCTGCTGCCATTATATAACTTCCCCTTGATCTGCAAGCTTCATTAAATCCCTTCTTCCATAACTGTGCCTGGTTTGGAGGTTCATCTCAGCAACCTGAAGCTGTCTACTACACAGGGGTAGGAGAGTTGCTGTGAGTTCAAGGCCAGCTAGGGACTACAGAGTGATTTCCAGGTCAGCCTGGACTAGACTGAGACTCTACCTCAAAAAGCAAAACAAAACGACAAATATATACACACACATATATATGGCATAAATGACATCATTCGTCAAACATAAAATCAAAGTTAGAGAATTTATTTCAGGCTGGGGAGATTGCTTAGTGGTTAAGGTGCTTGCCTGCGAAGCCTAAAGGACCCATGTTTGGTTCTCTAGAGACACATACAAGTGAGGCAAACACAAATTCGCACATGCCCACTAGGTGGTGCAAGCATCTGGAGTTGGATTGCAGTGGCTAAGGTCCTGGCGTGCCAGTTCTCTCTGTCTCTCTCTCTCTAAAATAAATTTTTTTTAATTAAAAAAATTTTTTTCTCAAGTTTAAGTTTTTTGAGGACAGTATGAAATTCCTATATAAACATTACAGTTCCATGAGAAAAAGTAAATCATTTTGATATAGCCATTCACTGTTTTTTTCAAGGTAGGGTCTCACTCTAGCTCAGGCTGACCTAGAATTCAGTATATAGTCTCAGGGTGTCCTAGAACTCACAACAATCCTCCTACCTCTGCCTCCCAAGTGCTGGGATTAAAGGTGTGCGCCACCATGCCTGGCTCACTCATTGGTTTTCTAGAGTGACGTGATGATTACTCAGGTAGTATTCTAGATACCTTGTGATGTCTTCTGTTCAGGAATGAAAGTGGCTGTTTATCCTTAGTAAGCCTAGCTCGTGGCTTTCAGTAGCTACAGAGAGGCTGTCATTAGGGTGATTTCTGTTGCCTTCTGTTTTCACATAAGCCATATAGTTATTAAGTGTACCTTATATGTATTCCTTCACACCTTAAAAGAACAGTGACTGAAATCCTGGAAAGAATTATAGTCCTGGACTAGAGAGATAGCTTAGCGGTTAAGGTGCTTGCCTGGGAAGCTTAAGAACCCAGGGTTGATTCCCCAGTGTCCATGTAAAGCCAGATGCACAAAGTGGCCATGCATCTACAGTATGTTCACAGTGGCTAGATTCCCTGGTGCACTCATTCTCTCTCTCTGCTTGTAAATAAATTAAACATTTTTTAAAAAGAGGGCTGGAGAGATGGCTTAGCGATTAAGGTGTTTGCAAAGCCAAAGGATTCTGGTTTGATTCTCCAGGACCCACATAAGGCAGATACACAAGGGGGTGCATGCATCTGGAGTTCTCTCTCTTTCTCTCTCTCTCAAATAAATAAATAAAATATGTTTTTTAAAAAAACCTCAGGTAATGAAATGTGAATAGACAAACCCTTGCACAATAATGGAAAGGCCAAAGAAAATTACAGGAACAAACAAGCAAATAAACAAACAAACAAACAAAAAAAAACCCTAAACCATATCAGAACTTACTATAGGATAAAGATGACATTTTATTTAAATATTTTATTATTTATTTGAGAGAGAGAAAGAAAGGGCACACCAGGACCTCTAGCCACCATAAACAAATATCAGACACATGTGCCACCATGTGTATCCAGCTTATGTGGGTACTGGGGAACCTGGGTCCTTAGGCAAGTGCTAAACCACCTCTCCAGCCCCCTAAAGTCTATTTCTTGATTTTTCTTTATCACTGATGTTATAAATGTTGCCTTCTATGATATCTTCTGATGATCGTTTATGCATTTAAAGGCTAACTATTATAATGTCCTCACTTAGTGTCTACTTCTCCTTTTGAATTGTGTTGTTTTTTAAGTTAAGGCCTCACTATATGGCCTTGAACTCACCATCCTCCTGCTGCAGCCTTTCAAGTGCTGAGATTTCAGACATACACCACCGTGCCTGCCTTTAATTTTTTTTTTGTAGTAATTTTTCACCTACTGGTCTTATATTCCTACTCTATATACCATTTTTAAATGACTTTATTTCTAGGCTTATTCTGAACTCCTCAGTAAACCTTTAAAAGATTTTAACATTACTGTAAAAAATGTCTCTAAAGGTAACAACATTAGCATTGAACAAGAATATCTTCATAAGTAGCACTAAGTATTAAAAACTTTCATTGTTTTATCCCTTAGAACCAAATGGCTATCGCATGTGGATCTCGAGCTCATTTAGAGAAAGAATCAATTGCACAGGTGAGAGACTTCTAGTTGGCATGAAAACATGAATATTTTAATATAATATTTGATAAGAAATAGGCTCCTATATTTACTCTCTTAAAAATGAGGTTCTTAAAAAACGAGGTTTCAGGCTGGACAGATGGCTCAGCGGTTAAGGTACTTGCTGCCAAGCCTAACAACCCAAGTTCAATTCTTAGTACCCACATAAAGCCAGAGGCACAAGGTGACACATGTGTCTGGAGTTCGTTTGCAGCAGTGTGCCCATTCTCTCTCCTTGAAAATAAATAAAAATATTTTTAAAATAAACTAAATAATCTAAAAATATAAATAAATTTTTATTTATTTTTATTGGCAACTTCTTTAATTGTAGACAATATTCCATGGTACTTCCCTCCCTCCCCCCACTTTCCCCTTTGAAATTTTACTTTCCATCATATCTCTTCCCCCTCTCAATCAGTCTCTTCAGTTTGATGTCATGATCTTTTCCTCCTATTAGGATGGTCTTGTGTAGGTAGTGTCAGGCACTGTGAGGTCATGGATATCCAGGCCATTTTGTTTCTGGAGGAGCACATTGTAAGGAGTCCTACTCTTCCTTTGGCTCTTACGTTCTTTCCAGCCTTTCTTCTGCAATGGACCCTAAGCCTTGGAAGGTGTGTTTGAGATGTTTCAGTGCTGAGCACTCCTCTGTCCCTTCTTCTCAGCACCATGGTGCCTTTTGCGTCATCTCAAGGTCGCCACCATCTGAAAAGAGAAGTTTCTCTAACCAAAAGTGAGAGTAGCATTAATATATGGGTGTGGACATTAAGACAAGTGTTTAATGGGCAGTTTGGTGAGCATAGTATATACATTTAGCATGACACCAGCAGACGTTACACCCTAGGGTTCATGACTACCCCTGTCGTAGGTTTTCAGTATCAGGAATGTATTCCTTCCCATGGAGTGGACCTTCAATCCAATTAGAGAGCGGTTGGTTTCCCTCATAACAGACATGCCACTATTGCACCCATTGGCTCATTTGGCCTGGCTGGCCAAAACTAAAGCTTGCAGTGTTCACTGTTGAGTACCTTCACTGGTGTTTTCTCTCTCCCACTGAACTGCATGCAGCATAGCTTTTTTCAGCTTTCTGTCAGCTGGTCCACATGGAAGAGGCTTTCAGCTCAGCTCCAGCAGGATTTTTCAGTGACCTTGCTGCCCAAGGATGTGGAATCTTCAGCAATAGGGTCTTACCATCTATTCCTGGTAGGAAACCAAGGGCCTCTGCAATGGCCTATAATGTTTTGGGGTATCTGTGAGCTCCCCAGCCAACAACTTAAATAAAATTTTTAAATGAGGGTATTGTTTCAACTTTAAACTTTTATGAGCTCTATGAATAGTTAGTACATTTCAGAATTGGCTTTTAAAAAATATTTTTTTATTTATTTAATTTTTTAAGATTTTATTTTTATTTATTTATTTATTAGAGACAGAGAGAGAGGGGAGGAGAGAGTGAGAAAGGGCATGCCAGGGCTTCTAGCCACTGCAGACAAACTCCAATGCATGTGCCACCATGAGCATCTTACATGGGACCTGGAGAATCAAACCCGGGTCCTTAGGCTTTGCAGGCATGAACCTTTACTGCTAAGCCATCTCTCTAGCCCTTATTTATTTATTTGAGAAAGAGAGAAAGAGAGAACGGACGCATCAGAGCCTCCAGCCACTGCAGACGAACTCCAGATGCATGTGCCCTTTGTACATGTTGGCTTTGCAGGCAAACGCCTAGACCACTAAGCCATTTCCCCAGCCCAGGACTGGCTTTTTTTTTTTTTTTTTTTTTTCGAGGTAGGGTCTTACTCTAGCCCAGGCTGACCTGGAACTCACTATGTACACTCAGGGTGGCCTTGAACTCATGGCAATCCTCCTACCTCTGCTTCCCAAGTGCTGAGATTAAAGGCAGGCGCCACCACGCCCGGCTTCAGAATTGGCTTTTCTAAGTCTATACAGGGCATAGATTTCACTTTGCCTTAGGAAATTAGCAGTTCTTGTGATTACTTTGTTAGCACTCAAAGAATACCCATTAAATTATGCAAGTTAAACTTTGAATTGATGCATTTTGAACCTGTCAACCTGCCCCTATAGGCCTCATATTGTTATACTTAAGTGGTGTGTGGATTGGCCAGCCCTAATGCAGAATCCAAAGCTTTAAATACCAACATGATGTCATAGATGGAAAATATCACAGCATAAAACTATTTCATGCACAGAATTATTAAAGTACTACATAAAATTATCTTAGTCTCTTTAAGGTGGATATGGAAACACAAATGATTATATATTTAGACTGAGGTCTCTTTCCCCAAAATATCTTCTTACATATATGTGAAATATTCCAAAATATGAAAAAGTTGAAAATCTGAAGCATTTCTGGGCCCAAGCTTTTAGCATAAAGGATATTCAGACTATATCAGTTTTGTTCAAAGTTTAAATATTTTGCTTTATTTTGTTTCTCTGAGACTAAGCTGTAAATTTTGACTCATGGCTGCCCTTTTTAGAAAGACTTCAAGCTGTTTGTTTTATAGATTATGCTGGGAAAGGCACAATAACTTGAAAGATAAAATCTCTCTCTGAGAAAGTATCATGAACAGTGTTGCAAGTCTTCATTCTGCTTTTTCACTTTAGAATTTAGGTCTTGAGTATCCTGTCTAGTGAGTGGTCATTGTGTCCCCATTGGTGTCTCTTCTAGAGTGATCAGGAAGATTGGAGACCTGTACATGGCTGCAGTTACCTGGGGAATGTTTTTAATGCAGGCCAGGCCAGTCACATTGAATCAAACCCTGGGATGGAACCAACAGTCTGTCTTATCCATGGTTCCCAGTTTAGCAGAGGAGGGTTTTTAATGTAGGCCAGGCCAGTTGCTGAATCAGTCTCTATGATGGAACCAAGAGTCTCTTGTCCATGGTTCCCCCATCATCCTCATCCACACTCGACATTAAAAACAGTTGAAAAGCCGGGCGTGGTGGCGCACGCCTTTAATCCTAGCACTCGGGAGGCAGAGGTAGGAGGATCGCCAAGAGTTCGAGGCCACCCTGAGACTACATAGTGGATTCCAGGTCAGCCTGAGCCAGAGTGAGACCCTACCTCGAAAAACAAAACAAAACAAAACAAAAAAAAAAAAACAGTTGAAATAAAAGATTGTATTTTCTCGCTCAAAGATTCTGAAGATAAAAAGGGTCTAACACTGACAGCAAAGTCACAGGTTCACTTAAGGTGTGTGCTTAGAGAAAATCTAGACTCACCTTTTTAGAAATAAGTTATTTTAACATCTAGCAATAGTATGCCATTTACCACATAAATTTTCACTAGTGTTTGAAAAAAAAATGGCTAATCTGCTAACTACAGAAAATATCAATCCTAGAAATATGACATATATAATGAGTTCCTACAATGTGAGACCCTGTCTCAAAAAGCAAATTTCCATTAGTTAAAAACACTGAATTTTTCATAGAAATATTAACTAAATGATACTAAGATATAAATCTTTTATCTCCTACTTCTTATAGGCAGAAATTAAGGAATCATCCCCAATATCTACTGTTTGTAATTTATCTAGCTTCCATCCATCCACTCCTCCATCTCTAAGCCTAGTGACTGATTTGGGGTCTGGCGGATTCAGCCCAATTATGTAGAAAATACTATTGCCTGACCCACCACTAGAGGGCAGAGTTCTGCTCCCGTGCTGTTTATAACTGCTGCCCAGTCTTGTCCAGGTTATTGTCACAGAACTATACCTGTCTAGGAGACCAGACAAGCATCTTCCCCAAGTCCAGGAAATGGCAGCCTGGCCTTCCATTTCTCTTAATGTACTGTACATAATGTAATGTAAGTTCTTTCATGGCGATCAGTCTGCAGGCAGTGAAAAAGCCATAAAAGAATTAAGAGACCAAGCAGCAGCTTATGGCAGTGTTCAGGCATATCTTTTTTGAGTATTTTAGGCACATCCTCAGTTGACCTCACTGTCTGTTTGGCTGCTGTCCTGGAAGGAAGGCCTTGTGCAGCACCAGCAGAGTGGTTTAGCTCATGTGCGCATGATTCTGTGTGTTTTCTAAAACAGTCATATTTCTATTATCCAGGTATTCTCAAATTTATTATTTTGAAAGGATTCAGAAATAGAATTCCTTGCCAGTTATTTGATACCTTTGGTTTTTAGGAAAGTGAGATTACCCTTCAACCTTATATTTCTCCTGGATCCTGTATGTGATAAGCCTTGAAGAGCTAGTTTGCACAGTGAGAGGGTGACTGTCTGTCCTTCATGGTTTAGAATGTCCATTTCAGATGCTTACCTGGTGCTGCTTTGTTGTTTTCAGCTTCACTCACCTTACTGAAGTAAGTCTAGCCTACAGGATATTTTAGGCATTTTTAGCATGATTAAAATGTTTGGAAAATTAAAGCAAGATCCTCTTGTGATTTATCTAAATTGTTTTGCTTTTACATATATAGATAGAAATCAAATGAATCAAGGTCATCCTGTGAACTCCACGCATTTTTGCTTTTTAATAAATAGTGTCTATTCTAAAACAAAATATAGTAAGTCTATTAACAGGCAAGTAAAAGCAGGCATTAGGTAAATACCATTTAAACCACATTTAACAGGTTTTTTTTTTTAATTTTTAAAGTGTTTTTATTTATTTATTTGAGAGAAAAAGAGGCAGACAGAGAGTGTGCGGATGCTTCAGGGCCTTCTGCCGATGCAAACAAACGCCAGACACATGCACGACTTTGTGCATCTGACTTTACATTGTTTTTTTAGCCTTTAATTTTTTTTTCCTATCTGCCAGTTTTTGTTTGTTCCTTTCCTAACCATAAATGTTCTTTTGGAGATTTAATCAGTCCACTAGTATTTACTGGAAATATTTTATATGGAAGGCACTGAGCAAGCTATATATTTTCAATATATTTTCCATAGACCCTTAGCTGGTTGCTTATTCACATAAATAATGCATCATTCCATGGGTTCAATACCTTAAGTATCAAGCTGTTAAAAAGATGCTGTCTTTTTTAAAAATATTAAATATGAGAGGCTTAAATGAAGTTATCTGTTTTTTTTTTTATATTTTCTTTATCTATTTGAGGAAAAGAGATAGAGGCAGATAAAGAATGGATGTGCCAGGGCCTTCAGCCGCTGCAGACAAACTCCAGACACATGCACCATCTTGTGCATCTGGCTTACATGGGTACTGGGGAATTGAGGCCTGGGTCCTTTAGCTTTGTAGGCAAGCACCTTACCCTCTAAGCCATCTCTCAAGCCCCAATAATCTATTTTTTTAAGTATTTTATTTATTTATTTATTTAAGAAAGACAGACAGTGAGAGAATGGGCATACCAGGGCCTCCAGCCACTGCAAACAAACTCCAGATGCATGTGCCACCTGTGCATCTGGCTTACGTGGGTCCTGGAAAATCAAACCTGGGTCCTTAGGCCTTGCATGCAAGCACCTTAACAGCTGAACTATCTCTCCAGCCCGATAATAATCTATTCTTTTTTGTACTTTTATTAACAATTTCCATACATATATATAATATACCATGATCATAATCCCTTCCTACCACCTTCTCTTGACCCTCCTCCTTTCCATTTAGTCCCCATTTCTGTTTGATGTCATCATTTTTCCCCTCCTATTTTTCAGGTTTTATGTGGGTAGCATCCACCACTGTGAAGTCGTGAATATCACGGCCACTTTGTGTCTGTAAGACACTATTGCAAAGCACTCCTCCCCTTCCTTTGGCTCTTACATTCTTTCTGTTACCTCTTCTGCAATGGTTCCTGAGCCTTCAAGGGTGTGATGGAGAAAACTCACTTAGTGCTGCATGTACCATTGTCTCTTCTTCTTATCACTTTGATAAGTTTTGAGGCATCGCAGTGGTCATTGCCATATAAAAAGAGAAGCTTCCCTAACTAAAAGTGAGTAGAATCAATATATGGGCATAAACATAATCAAGAGGGCAGCTTGGTGAGCATACTATATATACTTTTTGGGGGGGGGAGAGAGAGACAGGGAGAGGGAGAGGGAGACAGATAGAGGTGGGCATGCCAGCAGCCTCTGAGCTGCTGCAAACAAAATCCAGATGTGTGTGCCCCCTTGTGGTCAAGTGTGGCATTGCGCCCTTGCGTCACTTTGCATCTGGCTAAACGTGGGACCTGGAGATTGGAACCGGCATTCTTAAGCTTAGGAGGCAAGCGCCTTAACTGCTAAGCCATCTCTCCAGCCCTACTATATCCTTTTAGCCAAAAGACAGTAGTAATTTTCCTCCTAAGGCTTATGACTACCCCAGCCATAGGTTTTTAATGACATTTTCAGTACCAGGAATGAATTCCTTCCCATGGAGGGGCCCTCAGGTCCAATCAGAGAGCATTTGGTTTCCCTCATAAGAGACATGCCACCATTACCCAGGCTAGTCAGCTGTCAAGCTTGCAGGATCCCCTGCTGGTTGAGACCATTGATGACTTTTCTCCTCCAACAGGCTGCAAAGCTCTTTCCAGCATTATCACAGTTAGTCAACAGGAAATTGTGACATGCAGCCCAAGCATGTGGTATCTTCAGTGATAGGGTCTTCCCATCTAGTTCTGGTGGAAAACCAAGAATTTAACACTAGCCTGTAATATTTTGCGGGAATCATGGGCTTCCCAAATGAACAACTTACTGAAAAGTATCCATCCCCTGGCACTGAAATTTTTTATAACAATCTGTGGTTATTGGGCACACCATTATCTACTCCACAGGGTTGGTACTTTTACCCAATCTCTTCTTTTCTAACATGTATATATTTCTTATCTAGTGGTTTCCTTATGGCTTATTCACAACATCTTTATTTTTATAAACCCTCCTCTTGCCCCCTTTTCTCCTCCAGCTCCTTGATAATTGCCTATTCTCACAGGGTTTTTTGTCTTTGTTTTTTGAGGTGCTGATGAGTACCTAGTACCCTATGCATGCTAGGCAAGCACTCTACCAGCCCTTGTTTTTTGTTGTTGTTGTTATTGTTGTTTTTATTGTTTAAATGTTATATTTTTTTTTTTTTTTTTGTTTGAGGGAGCAAGAGAAAAAAAGGCAGACAGAAAGAGAGGAAGAGAATGGGCACACCAGGGCCTCCAGCCACTGCAAACAAACTCCAGACACATGTGCCGCCTTGTGCATCTGGCTCACATGGGTCCTGGGGAATTGAACCAAGGTCCTTTGGCTTTGCAGGCAAATGCCTTAACTGTTAAGCCATCTCTCCAGCCCTTTTGTTGTTTTTATAGAGAGAGAATGGCATACCAGGGCCTCAGCCACTGCAGTAGAACTTGACACTTGTGCCACCTAGTGGGCATGTGCAACCTTGCATGTGTCTGGATTACATGGGATCTGGAGAGAGATCAAACATGGGTCCGTAGGCTTCACCAGCAAGCACCTTAACAGCTAAGCCATCTCTCCAGCCCAACCCTTGGTTTTTTGAGACAGACTCTCACTTTGTAACTTAGGCTGGCCCTGAACTCACAGTCCTCTAGCCAGCTCTATTCTTAACTTTATAACTTGCAGTATTTTATAAATAATGGGATATTATTTCCACTTTGCCGGTAGTAATCACTAGTAACAGGAGTAAAGCCTAAGTTTCATATCCAGAGCATTCGTGACCACAGTCTTTACATGCATTTACTTAGATATCTGGCATTCCTCATTAGATTAATTTTTAAATATATTTACTCATTTATTTAAAGAGCAAGAGACAGAGTGGGTATGGGTGGGCCAGAGCTTCCTGTCACTGCAAGCGAATACCAGATAAATGTACCTCTTTGTGCATCTGGCTTTACTTGCGTACTGGGGAATCAAACCCAGTCTGTCTGGCTTTACCAGCAAGTGACTTCAATCATTAAACTATCTGTCCAGCCAAATAGTAGTTTTTGTTGTTACTCTTTCAAACCCCTTTTAGTGTATAACCCTTGTGATACTTTTTCATCAAACTGTAGGTCCATATCTTAGGGCTTTGTTTCACCTGTACACTCAGAAAACTCCGCTTCTTTGAAACAAATATTATTTTGGACAAGTAAGCATAATATAAGAGAATGAGATGTTCTTGCTCATAGCAGAGTCCCAGCCTTCTTTCTTCTGGAAGAATAAAGCCCTGGTACCCTTAGGTCCTAGACCTGTATTGTTTGGCTCATCCCCTGGGGAGTTTCTGACTTCTCCTGTGCTCATCTGCTCTCAGCAGTAGGTGGCACTGCTTTGTTAATGCCCTGATGCCCATGATGTACCAGTCATGAGATATGAACTGCCCTTGACTGCAGCCTGATGTGTAAGATCTACCAATCATGAAATACAAAATGCCCTTGTCTACAGCCATGTTTTCAACGTCTCCCAAAATGGAAAAGTCATTTCTGTTTTCTTTGTTTCCAGCGCTCTTACTTCCGTACTCTTCTCATGTATGGGTTCCACTTTCTGGTGTGGTTCCTTTGTGTCAAAGGAATCAGGGACACACAGTGTGGGTTCAAATTACTAACTCGAGAAGCAGCTTCCCGGACGTTTTCATCTCTGCACATTGAACGATGGTAGGTTTCTGACTGTAATGAAAGTGCTACAACTTATTACCAGCAGCTATCCCAGGTAACAAGATGCGGTCCTGTGTTTTCATAGTGAAGTATTTGAGCAGTTGACAGCTGTATCTGCATTTAAATACTTTTACTGGCTTCAATCTTACTTTGAAAATCTCAAACCCAACATGGAGTTTAGCTTCTGTACTCACATTAAGCATAGACAGTATCAACTGAGGAACTTCAAAGCATCCTATTTCCTTAACTCTGATTTTCCCTTTGAAGACAAACAACACAGAACTGACAAGCAGAATGGTACCAGGAGTTGTTGCCAGGAGTTGTGGCTCACGCCTTTAATCACAGCACTCGGGAGGCAGAGGTAGGAGAGTTTCTGTGAGTTTGAGGCCAGCCTGGGAGCTCAGAGTGAATTCTAGGTCAACCTGGGCAAGAGTGAGACCCTGCCTCAAAAAAACAACAAAGGTACCATTTACTGTGCTTACCTTTTTTCCAGGAGATAAGTCTCTCTCCTCAGGCCACTCCTTTGCTCTGCACCTTCTTCACCTTCTCTAGCCTTTTCCCCCAATCAAATCATTCCTAAAACCCTCTCCACTGGCCATTGCACATATCCTACAGCTCCAGCCCCATCTCACTCCTTCCATGGCCAGGCTTTTCTTGAACATGTGCTCTGTATTCACCATCTTCTTTCTTTCTCCATTCTCTCCTTAGCCCACTTTAATGAGGATTTTCTCCCCTGTCATCCTTACCACCATGTCATTAATTCCAATGGTCATGTGAAGTACTTGTCATACATTCTCTTGATAAGTAGCTTTCTTATTGCTGTGAACAAATACCAGGGCAGAAGCAGCTTGAAAGGAGAAGATCTGAAGGGAAATGCTGAAAGGGTTCATCCTCAGAGTTGGGCTTCATCCCTCATGGATAAAAAAATCTAGTGGTATTGCCCACCAGATGCTGGTTTTGAAAGTATGAAAAGTGCAGGAAATACAGAGTTGTGGAGTGAACCATGGTTCTCAAGGTGCCTGTTGAGGTGAGGCAGTGTTGGGTAGGGTTGAAGTCCCTGCACACAGGTCATGGAAGGAGGGAACTGCGAAGATGAACTGTGGGTTGCAGTGGAGACTTTAGGATGTTGCATATGTCCAGACTGGCACATCTGCCAAGGAAAGCTGCTGGTTCTAGTTGAATTCTGCCTGGAAAACAAGTGGCACAGCTAGAGGGGTGGTGCTGCACAAGCCTTTTGGATCCCTGAGGCTTTCATCCTAAGTCCCAGGTGCTGAACATGGAGCTACAGGACTGGATGTTTGCCCTGTGGTGTCCAGCCTTGCGTTAGTCCATTCTGTCCTTGATGCATCTCCCCATTGCTCCTCTTGGAGTGGGAATGTTCACTCTGTGCCATTATGTGTTGGAAGATGTAACTTGTGTTTATTTG
This sequence comes from Orientallactaga sibirica, assembly GCA_036365145.1. NCBI lineage: Eukaryota > Metazoa > Chordata > Mammalia > Rodentia > Dipodidae > Orientallactaga > Orientallactaga sibirica. The sequence goes on from JAEOAD010000048.1 coordinate 6,422,312, forward strand.
TTTTTGTTTGGGTTTTTCTTTTTTTTTTTGTTGTTTTGTTTTGTTTTTAACTCTTTTTTTAATATATATTTTTTTATTTATATTATTCTGATTTTACATTCATAGTATTTGTTTGGGTTTTTCAAGGTGGGGTCTCACTGTAGCCCAGGCTGACCTGGAATTCACTCTGTAGTCTCAGGGGGGCCTTGAATTCACAGCGATCCGCCCTGCTGTTGTGAAGATGTGATGCCCAGCTGTCCACTCCTACTCTGCTTCTTCACTGTGCTGAAACTGCACCTCAAAATTGTAAGCCAGAAATGAACCCTTTCCTTCCATAAACTGCTTCTGGTCAGGTGTTTTGTCCCAGAAACAAGAAAATAATTGCTGAGGGCTGGAGAGATGGCTCAGCAGTTAAGGTGCTTGCCTGCCAAGCCTAAGGATCCAAGTTTGATTCCCTGGTCCTCACATAAAGACAGATGCACACAGTGGCATAGACATCTGGAGTTTGTTTGTAGTTGCTGAAGACCTTGGCACACTCATTTTCTCCCCCCCCCAGTCTCTCTCTCTTTCTCTCTCTCTCACAAACACACACACACTCTCTAATAAATAAATAAATTATTTTTAAAAAGAAAAAGGAAATAATGGCTACATTCTTCCTCCCACCCCTGGGATTTTATGCATATGCCTCAGTGCCCTACTCTTGTGTGGGTGTTGGGAATCCAAACTTAGGTGCTCATATTTACATGGCAAGCAAGCACTCTACTCACTGAGCCATCTCCCTAGCCTTGTCAGTGTTTTGTTTGTTGTTGTTGCCTGTTAGGTTTGGTTTGGTTTTTTGAGGTAAGGTCTAACTCTAGCCCAGGCTGAACTGGAACTCAATATGTAGTCTCAGAGTGACCTCAAACTCACAGTGATCCTCCTACCTCTAACTCCTGGATGCTGGAATTAAAGGTATGTGCCACCAAGCCTAGCCAGTGTTTTTATTTAAGCATTTCTCCTGCAAAGAACTAAAGAAAATAGGGCTGGAAAGATGGCTTAGTGGTTAAGGCGCTTGCCTGCAAAGCCAAAGGACCCAGGTTCAATTCCCCAGGACCCACGTAAGCCAGATGCACAAGGGGGTGCATGCATCTGGAGTTCATTTGCAGTGGCTGGAGCCCTGGTGCACCCATATTCTCTCTCTCCCCCTCTTTCTCTGACAAATTAATAAATAAATAAAAATATTTTTTAAAAAAAAGAACTAAAGAAAATAGATTTTTGTGTTATACAGTATAAGTTATTATAACCAAATTGTACATTTGCTTTTTTTCTACTTGCAAGTGTTACCTTTGGCTGATTGTTTATTGTTATAAAATTCATTCACATTTTTCTCATAGCCTCCAAGGAACACAAATCAAGTTGAGTTCATAGGTTTTCAAAACCTATCCAAGCACATACAGCAGAAGATGAGTGGGTTTGATTCTTGGTGCTCTGAACCCAATCTAGTGCCTTAAGCAAGTGCTCTACCACTGACTGCATTCCTTGTATTTGTATTTCTTGAGACAAGATCTCTCCATGATTCCCCAGGCTGGCTTGAAATTCTATAACCTCTCGGCTCCACTTCTCTACTGTTAGGATTTCAGGTATACATAACCATGCACAGATTTCTGCCAGGTATGGTGGTGCACATCTTTAATCCCAGTACTCAGGAGGCAGAGGTAGAAGAATTCCCATGAATTTGAGGCAAGCCTAGTGCCACAAGGTGAGTTCCAGGTCAGCCTGAGCTACAGTGAGACGCTGACTTGAAAGAAGAAAAAAAAAGTTGAAATTATTGACATCTATTTGGATTCAGTAGTACAGAGTTGAGTATGTTAGATATTTTATATATACACATATATATGTGCATATATTTAAAGGGAGATATTAAATAAATGACCAGATTAGGTGGCTCAGGCCTATGATCCCAGCTATTTGAAATGCTGAAGTAAGAAGATCAAAAGTTCAAGCCTAGCCTGGTCAATCTAGTGAGATACTGTCTCAAAACAAAAACATGTTTGCAGAGGGGGTGAGATGTAGCTTGGTAATAGAATGCTTATGTAGAGATCCTGAGTTCAATCCTCAGTATGGTGAGTGAATGAACATGTTAAATATAGAGAAAGATTGCAATTTTATTTTATGTGAATTCAGTCTTCAAATTCAGTTACAATTGCTACATTTCCATTCTCATTGATGAATGTTAATACATTCTTTGAAAGGCACTTTTTCCCAATTAACTCTCATTTTTAATTTTGGTCAGTGTTTTTTGTTTGTTTGTTTGTTTGTTTGTTTGTTTGTTTGTTTTACTATTATTATCTATTTTCAGTTTTTTGGAGGTGGCAGGGGTTGGTTTTTTGAAGTTTGGTCTCATCCGAGCCCAGGCTGACCAGGAATTCACTCTGTAGTCCAGGCTAGCCTCAAACATATGGCAGTCCTCCTACCTCAGCCTCCTAAGTGCTGGGATTAAAGGTGTGAGCCATCACACCTAGCTTTGCTGGTCAGTGTTACAATGTTATAATGTATAGTTGGTTCCACAAGAGACATCTTGTAGGCGCCTATCTTTTTCATTCTGTGGCCACTACCTAGCATCACCCTGAGGCTCCCATGTGTTTGTTATTTTAATAGAGAATATTCTATTAACTTCCTAAAGTATAAGAAAGAAGCTTTCTGAGACTTTACATATGAACAAAAAAAGTTTTTAGGACTGGAGAGATGGCTTAGCAGTTAAGGTATAGCCAGATGCAAAGGTGACACAAGCATGCAATGTCACACATGTCCACAAAGGGGCACACACGTCTGGATTTTGTTCACAGTAGCTGAAAGGCCCTGGCATGCCCATTCTCTCTCTGTCTCTCTCAGATTAAAAAAAAAGTCTTTAACCCACCCTCACTTCTCTACTAAGTGGGAATCATTTTCTGTCAGGATTCTTTAGCACTCATTGTGTCTGTGGTAGAGTCCAACTCTGTAGAGAACCTGAATCTTTTATTTTTTATTTCAAGATAGGGTTTTTACTCTAGTCCGGCCTCACCTGGAATTCACTATGTAGTCTCAGGGTGGTTTCGAACTCACAGCGATCCTCCTACCTTTGCCTCCCAAGTGCTGGGATTAAAGGAGTGTGCCACCACACCTGGCCAAGAACCTGAATCTTTAGCACTCATCTTACCAGTGGTAGAGTCTACCTCTGAGGAAGCCAAATCTTTTTTATTGCTATGATTATTTTATTTATTGAGAGAAAGAGACAGAGTAAAGAAGCAGTTAGATAGAGAGAATGGGCACACTAGGGGCTTCATCCACTGCAAATGAATTCCATACATGTGTACCACCTTGTGCATTTGGTGAATGGAGGTCTTGTGGAATTGAACCTACATTCTTTGGCTTTACTGCCAAATGCCTTAACTACTAAGTCATCTCTCCAGCCCAAAACCTGAATCTTTAGCACTCATATATCACCTGTGGAAGAGTCCGCCTCTGAGGAACCTGAATCTTGATCACTAGTATCACCTGTGGTAGAGTCCACCTCTGAGGAACCTGGATCTTGATCACTCGTATCACCTGTGGTAGAGTCCGCCTCTGAGGAACCTGAATCTTGAGCACTCGTATCACCTGTGGTAGAGTCCGCCTCTGAGGAACCTGGATCTTGAGCACTCGTATCACCTGTGGTAGAGTCCGCCTCTGAGGAACCTGGATCTTGATCACTCGTATCACCTGTGGTAGAGTCTGCCTCTGAGGAACCTGGATCTTGATCACTCGTATCACCTGTGGTAGAGTCCGCCTCTGAGGAACCTGGATCTTGATCACTCGTATCACCTGTGGTAGTGTCCGCCTCTGAGGAACCTGGATCTTGATCACTCGTATCACCTGTGGTAGAGTCCGCCTCTGAGGAACCTGGATCTTGAGCACTCGTATCACCTGTGGTAGAATCCGCCTCTGAGGAACTGAATCTTGATCACTTGTATCACCTGTGGTAGAGTCCGCCTCTGAGGAACCTGGATCTTGATCACTCGTATCACCTGTGGTAGAGTCCGCCTCTGAGGAACTGAATCTTGATCACTCGTATCACCTGTGGTAGAGTCCGCCTCTGAGGAACCTGGATCTTGATCACTCGTATCACCTGTGGTAGAGTCCGCCTCTGAGGAACCTGGATCTTGATCACTCGTATCACCTGTGGTAGAGTCCGCCTCTGAGGAACCTGGATCTTGATCACTCGTATCACCTGTGGTAGAGTCCGCCTCTGAGGAACCTGGATCTTGATCACTCGTATCACCTGTGGTAGAGTCCGCCTCTGAGGAACCTGGATCTTGATCACTCGTATCACCTGTGGTAGAGTCCGCCTCTGAGGAACCTGGATCTTGATCACTTCGTATCACCTGTGGTAGAGTCCGCCTCTGAGGAACCTGGATCTTGATCACTCGTATCACCTGTGGTAGAGTCCGCCTCTGAGGAACCTGGATCTTGATCACTCGTATCACCTGTGGTAGAGTCCGCCTCTGAGGAACCTGGATCTTGATCACTCGTATCACCTGTGGTAGAGTCCGCCTCTGAGGATCCTGGATCTTGATCACTCGTATCACCTGTGGTAGAGTCCGCCTCTGAGGAACCTGGATCTTGATCACTCGTATCACCTGTGGTAGAGTCCGCCTCTGAGGAACCTGGATCTTGATCACTCGTATCACCTGTGGTAGAGTCCGCCTCTGAGGAACCTGGATCTGGATCCTCTGCATATTCTTTATATTCCTTGGGGTTTTTTTTTCTTAACATTTTTAGTTACCATGATTCTTGCCTTATTGTGGCTCTTTTTATGCATTTTTGTTGAGTAATTACTTGATAGGCGCTCTGAATCTGGAAGTTAATGACCTCATATTCATCCCCTCCTGCTGACATCATTTGAGTCCTCTGACCCCAAAGCTTTTCTGGGGTTCTGGTACCTATTAACCTACCTCTAGGCTTCTTCACTGCTGTTGTACATTTTCGCTAGGACCACTTATTTGCGCAGTTACTTTACAGCATCCTACTTTTTAAAAAATGTCTTCCTTTCTGGGTTCTTGTGTTTCTTCCATTCTTGTTGCTTTAATTGTAGTGAGATTTAAGAGGGAACAGCAGGGTGTATGTTTATCTGCTGTGTTTAACATGCCTCAACATGCACTTTGTTCCTCCAGATATCTGAATCAGGCTCAGTAACCTTAGGAAACACAGTAGGGTGGCTTTTAAAAATATATGATCTCGGGCCAGAGAGATGGGTTAGTGGTTAAGGCTCCTGCCTGCTAAGCCTAAGAACACCCGTTCAATTCTCCAGGTCTCTCAAATAAATAAATTTGAGCCAGAGAGATGGCTTAGTGGTTAAAGTGCCTGCCTGCTAAGGCACATTCAATTCTCCAGGTCCCACATTTAGCCAGACGCAAAGTGACACAAGGGCACAATGCCGCACTTGCCCACAAGGGGGCGCGTGCGTCTGAAGTTCATTCACAGCGGCTGAGAGGCTGCTGGCATGTTGATTCTCTGTCTCCCTCTCCCTCTATCTCTTTTTGTGTCTCTCTCCAAAATAAATAAATAAGATCTCAACTCATCAATGCTTATTTCCACTGTTTTTTCATTCATCACTTTTGTTGCTGCTGTTTGTCTTTTGATAGGTTGTTATGTGCAGATATCCTTGGAAAATAACTAATAATTTTGTTCAGATTATTGACTACCATTAGCATTCAGTCCCCAAGGTAATGTTTTGTTTTTCTATTAGCAAGTGAAAAGTTAAACCTCATGGTTTTTATGTGTGTGTGTGTGTGTTTGTTTATTTATTTATTTATTTATTTATTTATTTATTTATTTGACACAGAGAAAGAAGGAGAAAGAGGTTGAGAGAGAATGCGCATGTCAGGGCCTTCAGCCACTGAACTCCAGAAACTTGAACCACTTTGTGCATCTGGCTTATGTGGGTCCTGGGGAATCTAACCTGGGTCCTTTGGCTTTGTAGGCAAGTGCCATAACCGCTAAGCCATCCCTCTAGCCCAAGCCTCAGGTTTAACTGAAATTATTTCCTTCTTTCATAGGTATCACAATTCTAGATAACGGCTTAAGAAGACATACATAGTCCTCATAGTAATGCAGTCCCCTTTTGTAATTCTTTTTTATTTGCTTTGGTTTGAGACAGATCTTCAGTCATGCTGGCCTTAAACTCACAGCATTCCTTTTACCTTAGTCTCTCAAATGATGAGATTATTAAGGGAGATAGCTCTGCATGGGCTTAAAATTCTCCAAGTCAGGGCTGGAGTGATGGCTTAGCAGTTAAGGTGCTTGCCTGTGAACCCTGAGGACCCAGATTTGATTTCCTAGTGCCCTCATAAGCCAGATGAACAAGGTGGCATATGCATCTAGAGTTTATTTGCAGTGGCTAGAGTGTTTGCCTATTCTCTCTGTCTACCTCACTCCCCCGAAATAAATAAAATTTAATTTAATTTAATTTAAAATTCCCCCAAGCCAGTTGTTCACAAAGAATCCTCCAAGCCATCAAGCTTAGTGGCTTTCAAGTTCTTGTGCACTATCAGCAAAGAATTGAAAACACAGATAGGATAAATTATGAAAGATTTATTAAGGAAGAGTTGAGGTAAGAGGAAAAAAATAGAAAAATTCTCAAAGCAAGAGGAGTTCCCTCCTCCCCAGCTAGGCTGGGAAGGGAGAGAGGAAAACCAGGGGGTGAAATTCACATGGAGGCCAGGATCAGGTCCTTGTATAAGTAAGCATCCAATCGGGATGAGTCTCATTGCCAAGTTCAAATGTAGATGATGGACCTCGATTAGTTAGTGGCTCTAAGGTGAGTGAAGACTCAAGAAGGACCCACCCACAGAGAGTGCAGGACCACGAAAAGTTGAGGAAAAAATCAGGAAGTTGCTGCTGATGACCATATTAACTTGGACTGGTGTTTCCTTCTAGTCTGGCCAGGGCAGATTGATATCTATGTTTTCCTGATGACCATATTAACTTGGACTGGTGTTTCCTTCTACTCTGGCCAGGGCAGATTGATATCTGTGTTTTCCTGATGACCATATTAACTTGGACTGGTGTTTCCTTCTACTCTGGCCAGTGCAGATTGATATCTATGTTTTCTTGGGTCTGTATCCATGACTGGCTACCTACTAAAAAAAAAAAAAAAAAAAAAAAAAAAAAAAAAAAAGCTATTTTGTCCCTGTTCTCTAACAAGACTATAGGTGTCCACCACCCACAGCTGGTTTTATCAGCTTAACTAAAAACATTTAAAAATAGTTTCATGCTGAATTACCAGAATACTTGGAATCTAAACAGTTGCATTATTAATGCATATAGTGTGGCCAAAATAAAACTTCCAAATTCAAGTTGTCTGGAACCATAAAAATCAATTGTAAGAGTAAGTGAGCATTGTGGAGGTTTGTGTGTTTTCAATATTTGATCCCCCGACTGGTAGCAATTTGGGCAAGTGTGGGGCCTTTGGGAGGTGGAGCCTTACTGGAGGACGTGTGTTGCTGGGGTAGAACTTTGGGTAATAGAGCCCAGCTCCAAACTTCATACTTAGATGACTTCCAGATGCTGTGACAAGATGTGACACCCTGCTGTCTATATTGCCATGTTTTCCCCTCCATGGTGAAACTTCCCCTCTGAACTGTAAGCCAAAATAAACCCTTTCCTCACATGAGCTATTTCTGCTTGGGTCTTTTGTCCCAGCACTAAGAAGAAAACTTCCACAGGCATCTCCTTATATAAAACCACCCAGAAAACTGGAGCTGTGCTCCTAGCAGCCTAGAAAGTGTGTGTGATGGAAGGTTGTGACCCAAGGAAGGAAGCAAAGCAGGGAGGACTATAAAGATGGCCTGCACGGAAGAAACAATTGGTTCTGAGAAATTTTATAAGCAGAATACAGAAAAACCTCTAGGTCAGAATTCTTATGTTCAGGGAAAGCAGCTTCGACCAAAAGCTGGATGATGTCTGACTGGAGAGGAGCGTTACGAAGTTCCTATCCTGACAGAAGGAAGGACACATGTGAGATCCCAGTTGTGACATCCTGACAGAAGGAAGGACACATGAGATCCAAGCTGTGACAGTGTGTGTTGGAAGAGGTGTCAGGACCGTATATTTACGTGTCATCATACCCAGGAGCATGCCAACCTACTCTTCAGCAGCTTTTCACTTGCCGTAGCTGCCAGGGACAGCTCAGGGAGAAGCAGAGGCATGGACTTAGAAAAGAGAACGTGATCAAGCCATGCAGTCGAGAAGAACACGCCCCAAGAGCCTCCCAGCCCTGCTTTGCTGGCTTTCTCTGTTCTCTGTTGACCCTACCTAGTGAACACGAGGATGGAAAACATTCATCTTGGAAAGTTCTGTGATTAAATTCTCCCTTAGGTTTCTGAGTCTCCTATAAATGTTAGGTAATGACGTGAGTATTATATGGTCCTTGAAGCTTCTGCTCCACTCAGTGTTCAGTTATTTGACCTTGTGAGAATCTGATCTTCAGTTGTATAATATAAGCTTTTCAGGTCCACTGTAAGCTTCTTAAAACCTGATAAGGTAGAGATTTGATTATGCTGTATTTGTCCTTTTAAAAATAGATGTTTTCTATTCCAGGGCGTTTGATGTAGAACTGCTGTACATAGCACAGTTCTTTAAAATCCCGATAGCAGAAGTTGCTGTCAACTGGACTGAAATTGAAGGTGAGTATATTGTTAATTTATGATCAGCCAGTGAGGAGACATCAGACAGTGCAGGTGTCTGAAAGTCTGTTAGCTTGAACATTCTCCTTTCACCTTCATCAGGGCCTTCCCAGCTCATCAGAGAGCCAGTTCTACCAACTCCCTGTGTCTGGCTCACTCTTCTGTTTTTCTAGCCACTTGTGGTCCTCAGTAAACTCTCCTGCTAGGTCAAGGAACTTCAGTCAAACCTTTTCCAGTAGACAAGGTCATGGCGATCTGATGTTAATAACTGAGTCGCTACAAACCACTGTGCTTCTAAGCAGATTAAGAAACTGTAACTGTTTGCTCTGAATGCCCATTGTCCACAGTCCATTCAGAGCCAATTCTTTTGTGTTTGAGACATGGTGTCACAGTGTTGCCTACACTTGTCTTGACCTTGTGGGCTCAAGCAATTCTCCCATCTGAGCCTCCTCAAGATAGAGCCATTTATTGTACAGAAACTTGTTGTATGTGTTTCTGTTTATTCACTGCATGTCTTGAGATGGAGATGGCTCAGCGAGTAAGGCATATATTCATCATACATATATGTATAGTATTTTTGGACAGTGTTATCTGTATCTGTACATGTGTCCAAAAATGTAAAGATCTCTGTAATCTGATACTGTGAAATCTATCACAAATCTTGAGTTTTCATTTCAGAAAAAATTAGCCAGCCTTGATAATAAAAGATACATCAGGTTTTCTCCTTCCCTTACCTTGGAATGAACCTAAGCAATCTCACCAAGTGGAGGAGTTAACAAATCAGCTGGAAACCGCTTCAGAGTCCATCTGCTGGGTGTGCACATGGTGCTCGCTCTCTCTCTCTCTCTCTCTCTCTCTTTTTCTTTCTGTGTCTCTCAGAGGCCTACTGTTGCTCAAGTGTTAAGACAGATAAAGTTCAAGAACCAGTCTCAACATGACAAAAATTGCATTGAGAGTTTACAGAAACTTAACTAATCCTCACCCCATTCTCTTGGGAAGCAGGTATATAGACACTATAAGGCAGGCAGAGTGGGGGAAAAGTAAGTCTATTTCAAGTTGATGCTTTTGGCTCATTTACATTACAAAGAACTAACTATAGGTATCACTTCCTCCTTTGTAGAATGATCATTTGTTTCCTGGTTGATAATACAGAATAAGAGTAAAGTCTAAGCCAGCACTGGGAGGCAGAGGTAGGATTGCTGTGAGTTTGAGGCCACTCTGAGATTACATAGTGAATTCCAGGTCAGCCTGGGCCAGAATGAGACCCACCTTGAAAAATCAAAAATAAAACAAAAAAAAAAATAAAAAGAGTAAAGTCTGCAAAATACATTAGTGGTAATGTTTTCAGGGGAAAATAACAGCAATTGTCTACATTCAGAACAGCAAGAAAATATAATTAGAATAGTAATGAAATCTTGAGCCTTTCTCCTGATGCATGTTTATGGACCTTGCAGGTACAGTACAGGTAACATTTGTGCCACTGTGGTACATGAATCACGCATCCACTTAGGCTGGTGCTCCTATGCAGCCTGAGACAGAGACAGATGTGGACACAGTTGTGAAGTCTGGTCATGGATACTGTTTTTCACCAGACTTGTGGAGGTGCAGTGCCTGTAATTCCAGCACTCAGGAGGCTGAGACAAGAGAATCACAAGTTTCAAGCCAGCTTGGACTATATATGAGTTCAAAGATAACCCAGCTATGAGACCCTATCTATAAAATAAAATAAAATAAAATAAAATAAAATAAAATAAAATAAAATAAAATAAAATAAACTTAAAAATGGAGAGAATGACCAGGTGTGGTAGCACACATCTTTAATCCCAGCACCCAGGAGGCAGAGGTAGGAGGATCTTTGAGTTCAAGGCCAGCCTGAGATTACATAGTGAATTCCAAGTCAGCTTGGGCTAGAGTGAGACTCTACCTTGAAAAAACAAGAAAAAAAAAAGATATATTTGTCTTCTGTATGCTGTATTTCTAGTTGTTCTGTATGAAATTATTATTCTTTATTATTATAACTCAGCACTCAGTTCCTAGACCCTTCAGGCATGCATAAAGTTGTCTTCCCCAGGGCCTCTGAAAATTTCACACTGAGTTTCTCTTAAGTTGCATTATACTCCCAAGTGGTTTGGTTTTATTTGGAGGGAGGTAATCACTTCAGCTTTGAAATTAAAATAAACAAGTTTTGAAGATTTAAACAGGGCTGGAGAGATGGCTTAGTAGTTTAGGCATTTGTCAGCAAAACCAAAGGACCCAGGTTCTATTCCTCAGGACCCACATAAGCCAGATGCACATGTATCTGGAGTTTGTTTGTAGCAGCTGAAGGCCCTGGTGCACCCATTCTGTCTCTTTCTCTCTCCCTCTCTCTCTCTCTGTCAAATAAACAAAATAAATTTAAAAATATATTTAAACATAATTAAGATGCTAGGTGGTTATAAAGATTACAAGGACTGCTAACTTCTGTTTTCTCCCTGTTTGTTTGTGTGTTTGTTTTGTTTTGTTTTTCACTATACTGGGGATGAAAGCCAGGGGCTGGCACTTGTAGAAGAGTACCTGCCCTGCCTCACCTGACATCGTGGATACAACTTCAAGCTAATGCAGTTTCTCTGAAGTTAATTTCATTTATTCATGTTTAATTACAGGTTCTAAGTTAGTTCCATTTTGGAGCTGGTTACAGATGGGCAAGGACCTACTTTTTATACGACTTCGCTATTTGACTGGTGCCTGGAGGCTGGAACGAACTAGGAAAATGGACTAGTTTGTAGAGTTGGACTGCATCCTGACATATCAGCATCATGTTGTTTCATAAAATTAAGATTTCAAATAAAACCAGGATAAAAAACTGTCATCATCTGCCTATGGATAATTTTTAAAGAATTGGCTATCATAAGTAACAAGTTTATTTTTATTTGCTTTAACAGCTTTATTTAGGCTTTTGTCAGTAGATTCAGAGAACAATAATTTTGAGAACAAAGACAAAATCAATAATTCTTAAGTGTCTGCACAGTATTAATGAACATAAAGATAAGTCATAATCATTTAATGGTCTTCAGGCATTTAAAGATGAAGATAGAGGATGGAGAGATGGCTTAGCGGTTAAGCACTTCCCTGCAAAGCCAAAAGACCCAGGTTTGATTCCCCAGGACCCACGTAAGTCAGATGCACAAGGGGGCGCATGCATCTGGAGTTCATTTGCAGTGGCTGGAGGCCCTGGCATGTTCATTCTCATTTGTGTTCTCTTTTTTATCTCTGTCTCTTTTATTTCAAATGAATAAAAATAAAATATTTAAAAAGAGAAAAAACTAGTAGTTAGAATTTTTTTTTTTGAGGGAGAGAGAGAGAGGAAGAGACAGCGAATGGGCGCACCAGGACCTTTCAGCCTCTGAACTCCAGACACATGTACCCCCTTGTGTGCATGTGCAACATTGCGTGCTTGTGTCACTTTTGCATCTGGATATACATTATTAGGCTTTGCAGGCAGGTACCTTAACCACTAAACCATCTCTCTAGCCCTAGTTCAATTTTTTTTTTTTTTCTGGTTTTTCAAGGTAGGGTCTCACCCTAGCTCAGCCTGACCTGGAATTCACTAAGTAGTCTCAGGCTGGCCTGAAACTCATGGTAGTCCTGCTGACTCTGCCTCCCGAGTGCTGGGCTAAATGCTGACATCTAAATCAGGTTTCATGCCAGGCTTTTTTTTTTAATTGTTTATTTGTTTGTTCATTTATCTGAGAGTGGCAGAGAAAAAGGCAGAGGGAGAGAATGGGCTCACCAGGGAGGGCTTCCAGCCACTGCAGACGAACTCCAGATGCATGTGCCACTTTGTGCATCTGGCTTACATGGGTCCTGGGGAATCGAGCCTTGAACCAGGGTCCTTAGGCTTCACAGGCAAGCACTTAACCACTAAGCCATCTCTCCAGCCCCCCCCCTAGTTAAAATGTTTAAAGATAAAGATAGTAAGTTTAAATATACATATATGTTTTTAAAGTTCTTATGAATCTGGGACATTTTTGAAACTTGTACACAATGTTTATTCTGACATGCCAATAGCCTCAGAATGTAACTATCAGCAGTCTGCACTGAGGACGTGATTTCTTAAAAGTTTATTCAGTATTGCCACCTTGATTATATAGAAGAGTATCTTCAAAATGTGAATGTCATTTAAATACTGGAAGAAAAGAAAAAAATAGTCTCTTGTTTCTCATGTAGTGTTTAGGCTGTCCCCCATGGAGCTAATTTTAAAAATGAAATCTAAAAAGAAATAGACATGTCTGTATATTTAAAATTCAAAACATAGTTTAGGAGAACTCAGAAAATTATGTAGAAGGCAATAATATGGGCTCAGTCATGAAGATCTCCATTTCCTTATTTACCTCTTTCCATATTTTTCTAGTGTATTGAAGCATCCAACCTTCTACAAGCCTTCACTCTTTGCGTTCTCTCTGAATCCTCTTTTTTATTTGTTTTGGTATTCGTTGCTGACAATCAATTGGGTGTGCTAGTCAGGCATTCTACTCCTAAACTATATGCTCAGCCCTTGAAAATTCTTTGTTAAGAGCATAATTAAGGGACTGGGGGGGTGATGGCTCAGCAGATAAAGATGCTTGCTAACAAATCTTGCCAGCCCAAGTTCAATTTCCAAGCCACCCACTTAAAGCTGGACAGACATTCATTTACAGTGGCAAGAGACCCTGGTGGATGCATGGAAGTACATATGCATGCAATCAATTAAAAAAAAAAAACATTCTGGGTGTGATGGCTCACGCCTTTTATCCTAGTACTCAGGAGACTGAAGTCAGTGGACCACCAAGAGTTTCAGGCCAGCCAGGCTACAGAGAGAGTTCCAGATCAGCATGGGTTAGAATGAGACTGTGCTTCAAAAGAAAAATAAAATTAAGGCAGTCAGATACTTGCAGACAATAAACATAGTATAACCAAACAGGAGGAGAGAAAAGTGAAAACAATTACAAGTGCTTAAATATTAATAAATATATTTACTTAATCCCAGAAGCCTTTGCTGCTGAGATATTTTAAGTAATTATAGACTATTTCTGACATAGAGAAACTAGGACTAATAATAATAGTCACTGATATAGTTTGGATTTGAAATGTCTTCTGAAGGCCCACATATTAGAGAGTTGGTCCCAGCATCTGGCACTACTGAAGGTGATGAAACCTTTAGGAGGTGGGGCTTAGTGGAAGGAAGTTGAGCATTAGGGATGTACCATTGAAGGCAATACTGCACCAGAGTAGAATTCCATAATATCTTCCCCATCCCTCACCTTCCCTAAATGCAGGTTTGCCTCAGCTAAGAGAATAGATTGAGGGAAAATTTAATTTGATTTACAGAACTTTCTAGCATTATATAACAATAGTGGAAATAACCACATCCTTTCAGTATGTGCGAGGAAGTGTGAGAAGCTTTTGATCTACATTATTTAGGTAAATCTGATCAAAGTAACTTATACAGGTATAAGTCCACATTTCATAAAGAAATAGCCAAAAAAAAAAAAAAAAAAAAACCACTAAAGATTATGGAATAAGAAGCTGGGGAGATGGCTCAGAGGATGAAGTGCCTGCGCCGTGCAAGTACACCTGAATTTGGATCCCAGAACCAACATAATGCTGGATGTTGTGGCGAGCATCTGTAATCCCAGTATGCCTCTGGCACGATGGGCGGTGGAGACAGGAGAACCCTGTGCCCAGCCTGGAGAGTGCAGCAGGGAAGGAGAGGACTGCCTCAAACAAGGTGTGAGGTGAGGCTGGGTCCTGAAGGGGTCCTGACCGCCACACACACATGATGTGCACACACAAGATTATACAACTAGTCCACAGTCGTACTAACAGAAGAAATAGTGTATGAGTGGGCCTGGGGAACACCTGAGGTTGAGAGTGCAATTTTATTAAAACCAGACAACTTGACCATTTTCTACCTTCTGACTTGTGCTTAAAAGTAATTTTTTTTTTTTTTGCTAAAAGTATTTTTTTATTTTTATTGATTTGTAAGCAGAAGGTAGGGAATTGGTGTGCCAGGGCTTCCCATCACTGGAAAGAAACTCCAGACACATACACCACTCTGTGCATCTGGCTTTACCTGGATACCGGGAAGCCAGGCCAGGCCGTCAAGCTTTGCAAGCGAGTGCCTTTTAACTGCTGAGCCATCTCTCCAGCCCCCACCCTTGAAAATATTGCTATGACGTTTATTTGGCTTGAGCTACATGCATGTGGACAATATTTCTTGGCATCTATAATTTCCTGTCTCCGTATAATTTTGTACTTCTACCATTCCTAGTTGGTTCTCCAGTACCGTGTTCCGTTTCCTTGAATCCGTAAGGGCAGAACCCTTGCCTTTTGTTTGTGTGTCGGTCTCCATGGCATCCTCAGTGGCAATTGCTCAATAAAGGTTTCGGAAATGGTTAGATGATGCTACTATTTCGATTCATTTATAAGAAAAAAGAGTTTTGTGAATAAGATTTCTATTTCATTGATAGCTAGGTCCCCTGAAGGAGCAGCCAAGCAAATGGATTTGTTTTTGTTGACTCTCAAATGCACCAACTCCACAAGTTGAGAATTTTATTTTGCTAATCCAATTAGAAAGGATACATTTAGCCAGGTGTGGTGGCACATGTCTTTAATCCCAGCACTCTGGAGGCAGAGGTAGGAGGATCGCCCTGAGGTCAAGGCCACCCTGAGACTACATAGTTAATTCCAGGTCAGACTGGACTAGTGTGAGAAAAAAAAAAAAAGGATACATTTATAATGTGCTGATTTTGAAATAAAACTCCAGGTAGTATATTGATCGTTCACAGATCCCAATACTTTCCTCGATCTGATCTTATATAAACTCCTAGTAGGCTGAGAAGGGACAAAGGGACAGCGGTGGACTTTATCTGAGAAGGATGCCCTCAAAAGTCCTCCTGGGGAAACAGGATTTTATCTCTCACAACCACATAGTAAAAAGATTCAGGTGTGTGGCAGGCGGTGGCTGCTCCTGTGGATAGTGATGATCAGAGCAGATGCAGTCAGACCCGGGCCCCGAGCATCAGTCACCATAAAACATGTGGCAGCTATCCAGAGATGGGTATTTAAGTCCTCCAAAGAAAGATTGTAGGAAAAGTGAAAGTCCACGGAACAATGTAGTAGCCCTCTCCCCTTACCTGCAGGAGTACGTGTTGGCATCCCCAGTGAATACCGGAAATCATCAAAACAGTACAGGAGATTGCATTGATTTTTTTTCCCTGTACATACATGGCTGTGCTGAAATTCAGTTTATACACTAGACACAGTACAAGAAGAACAATAACAAAGCAGAATAATTATAATAAAATTATGTGAATGTGCCCCCACTGCCTTCTCTTTCTCTTCCTATCTCTTTCAAAATAGCTTTTTTAAAATTTATTTTCAAATTAGCTTTTTAAAAAAATATTTATTTATTTGCAAGCAGAGAGAATGGGTGCTCCAGGGCCTCCAGCCACTGCAAACGAACTCCAGATGCATGCACCATTTTGTGCATCTGGCTTTACATGGGTACTGGGAAATCCAACTTAGGTGTTCAGGTTTTGCAGGAAAGCGCCTTAACCACTGAGCTATCTCTCCAGCCCCCAAAACAGCTTTTTGTGATGCTATGACCCATGGTTTGAGCTGAGGTCGGTCACAGAAAGTGACACCATGGGGATGGAAGGCCTGCTGTCTACCGTCAAGCACAGTCATTCATTCTACCACCCAGTGAGTGCGTGCTGAGTACCTGGCAGCACTACACTGCATGTATTACAAGATCAAGCAACCAGATCTGTGCTGAGGAAGGGTGTACTTTTGCAGTAAGGAAAACCTCCCCTCTCTGGAGACTTCCTGCACAATGCAAAATTTCAGTACAAGTAGAGTCACTTCCGCAAAGATAGTCTATTACCCATCAGCTCCTTTTGGTCTTTCTCAGTGTTCTCAAACAGAATAGAAATCCTGTTTCCTTTCTGTTTTCCATCACATTTCTTAAGACCTATAAAAATATTTTCTCAGATAGGAGGAGGGGCAATCAAAACTGAAGATGTTACAAATAAGTCATATGGGAACCTACTTTGTTATATTTATATATAATTAAAAAAAGAAAAAGAGTTTGCAGAATTACCCTAAATTGTGGATGATACTGAACCCAGAAGCCATAGATTGTTACAGAAAATCCCTAATGCCAGTGGCGGGATACCTCCCAGTAGTTTTGGTCAGGGAGGTCCCTGACCTACCCCCAAAAAAAAACATTACAAGCTATTGCCAATACTCTTGGTTGTCCATCAGAACTAGATGGTAAGACCCTATTGTTGAAGACACATTCTTGGACTACAGAACACTATGTATGCACATGTGTGCGCATGCAAGTGGAGGTCAGAGGTCAACACACTGGGGGGTCTTCCTCATATCACTTTGCATCCTTTTTTTAAATTTGAGACAGGATTCCTTTCTGAACCTAGAGCTTACTGATCCGATAAGGCTAGCTAGCAAGTAGGCCCCAAAGATCTTGCTGTCTTGTCTCCATAGTGCTGGGAAAGGACACATGTCACTATGTCCAGCTTTGACATGCATGGGTGCTGGGGATCCTAACTCGGGTCCTCATGCTTGTGTGGCAAACCTCTTACCCACTGAGCTATCTTCCCAGTCCTCAAAGCAGAATTTTTAAAAAAAAATTATTTAGTTAGTTAGTTCGTTTGTTAGTTAGTTATTAGAGACAAAAGAGGGGAGAGAGAGAAAGTGAGAATGGGCTCGCCAGGGCCTGTAGCCACTGCAAATGAACTCCAGACACATGTGCCACCATGTGCATCTGGCTTACGTGGGACCTGAAGAATCAAACTTGGGTCCTTAGGGTTCGCAGGCATGAGCCTTAACCACTAAGCCATCTCTCCAGCCCAAGAATTTTTTTTAAGTAAGAATTTTTGTTGTTGGTTTTAATTTTTGAGACAAGGTCTCACTATGTAACCCAGGTAGGCCTCAAATTCACAATCTCCTGCTTCAGCCTTGTGAGTGCTGGGTTCTAGGAACATGCTACCACATGCAATCTCAAGGAACACTTTTAAAGAGATATTTGTACACACATCCATGTCACAACCACAATTGGACATAGGGTAGAGGCAACCCAAATGTCCATTGACCAGTGAATAGTGGAAACAAACAGACAAAAAAAAAAAAGTGAGCTGGGCATGGTGGTGCACACCTTTAATCCCAGCATTGGGGAAGCAGAGGTAGGAGGATCGCTGTGAGTTCAAGGGCAGCCTGAGACTACATAGCAAATTCCAGGTCAGGATGGGCTACAGCAAGACTCTACCTCAAAAAACCAAAAAAAGAAGAAAAAAATGTGGTACACACACAACAGAATATGACACAGCCTTAAAAGTATAGTAATTCTGCCATAGGCAATAACATTAATGAGCCTTGAACACATTATGCTAAGCAAAATACTTCAACCATAAAGGACAAGCACAGGTCACTCTCCTGCTCATATGGAGGACCCAGAATTATAGAAATAGAAGTAAAAGATGGTGCCTAAGGACCAGGGAGAGGTGGGGACAGAGTTTCAGTCTGCAGAATGGAAAAATTCTAGAGATCTCCTGCTGTGTATATAGACTGCTGAGCTGTACTTTTGACATGCTTAAGATGGTTAAGGATGAATTTGAGAGCTGGAGAAGGTGGCTTAGCAGTTAAGGCACTTGCCTGCAAAGTGTAAGGACCCAGGTTCAATTCCCCAGTACCTATATCAGCCAGACGTACACAGTGGCACATGTGTCTGGAATTTGTTTGCAGTAGCTAGAGGCCCTGGTGTGCCTGTTTCTCTCTCTCTCTTTCTTGCAATAAATAAATAAAATATTATTTTTAAAATGAATAAATTTGATTAATTCCAATAATAATTTTAAATAATAAATATGTCCTTCAAAAAATTGAAAAGAACAAAGAGAAGTCATATTCGTGCTTGAAAGTCACTGCTGACCTCTAAGAATCAAGCAACAGGAGTGGAAGGTAGAAGCCATACAGGGCCAGGCATATGGAGGGAAATGCAGATTCTGCCATCCCGTGTGACATGCTCCAGGGAGGACACAGCTTACACGGCTCTGGGGGAGCGCTTGCTGCATCACCGTAATGAGGAAGCTCTGGCTTGACTGAAGAAGTGACCTTAGATGTTTCCCTCAGAGAAAAGGAGAAATGCAGTGGAGTGAAACTCAGAGACGCTAAAACACAGAGGTTGCACACTGCTAGTCAAGTTTAGGTACACTGTTTCCTTTGGCCTATACTTTAAAAAATCTGGGGGCTGGAGAGGTGGCTTAGTGGTTAAAGGGCTTGCCTGTGAAGCCTAAGGACCCAGGTTAAATTCCCCAGTACCCGTGTAAACCAGATGCACAAGGTGGCACATGTGTCTGGAGTTTGTTCGTTGGCAGTGGCTGGAGGCCCTGGCACACCCATTTTTTTTCTCTCTCTCTCTCCCTCTCTTTCCAATAAATAAATAAAATATTTTTAAAAAAATCTGAAGCCTAAGGACCCGGTTCGAGGCTCGATTCTCCAGGACCCATGTAAGCCAGATGCTCAGGGGTGCATGCATCTGGAGTTCGTTTGCAGTGGCTGGAGGGAGGCACCCTCTCTCTCTCTCTCTCTCTACCTGCCTATTTCTGTATCTCTCGCTCTCAAATAAATAAATAAAAAATAAAATGAAATAAAAAAATTTAAAAAAAAATCAGGAGTAGAGTTGGGTGTAATGGTGCACACCTTTAATCCCAGCACTTTGGAGGCAGGTAGGAGGATCTCTGTGAGTTCAAGGCCAGCCTGAGACTACATAGTGAATTCCAGATCAGCTTGGGCTAGAATGAGACCCTACCTTAAAAAAAACAAAACAAAAATCTGGATTAGGAAGATTTTTAACTTTAAGAATTTCCATAGAATTCTGGATGTCTGTTATCTCTTTAATACGTATCACCATTCTCACCGGGCAACAGCAGGCTGGAGCTATGAAACAGCAGCTTCTTATAGAAGAGACATGTGTACTCAGCTCCCACACTTACATACTGGCAATCCGGACCTGGTTCTGGCTGGCCATTTACCTCTGGGATGATTCTCTGCATTTTATTTTATTTTATTTTATTTTATTTTATTTTATTTTATTTTATTTTATTTTATTTTATTTTATTTTATTTTATTTTTTAAGTACTGAGGATGGGACTGGAACATGCTAGGTAAGGCCTCTTCCATGGCGGGACACCTCAACCCTCCTCACTCCTTTTTGAAGACTTTACCTTTTCCTCCTGCTCCTTTTATGAATGTGATCTCATCCCTTCCCTCTGTGCTTCTCCCACATTCTGGCATCTTCTGCTGTCACCCCCATGGATACAACTCAAAGCTCCCTTTTTCCTGGAATCACCTTCCTCATATTTGTAACTACACAGAAAACACGTCATTCACTCAACAAATCTGCTGAGCTTCTACTTCGTGCCAGGCATTATTCAGACTTTGCAGACATGGTTTCGACTGGCATTCTGACAGAAGACACAGTCCAGACAAAGAGCTGGCTCGTATGATCTCATGTAGAGATGCTGTTATGGAGGGAGAGGAAAACAGCCAATACATTTGGGGGACAACTCTGGAGAGAAGAGGGTGATTTTAATCTTATTATTTTTCTCCAAAGCAGTTGCTTGCTTTACAGTGTACATGTCTTCCAAAACCAGCATTTTCTCTCATTCTTGATTTTTCTAGCTTCCCCCTCACTTTCTATTGATTTTCCTCATCAAAGTGTCCAGAAAATGCAGTGCCCTGGGTTTTCCAGACTCCTGCAGACTTGGTTGTGGCTAAGGCTCATTACCTCAACTCATGCACAGCTTCCTCTTGGTCACCTCATCTCATATTTCAACCAGCTCCCGGATGTCCGCTTTATCACCCACGTGGAGCTTTCTTCCAGGA
The DNA here is from genome assembly GCA_036365145.1 of Orientallactaga sibirica. Lineage (NCBI taxonomy): Eukaryota > Metazoa > Chordata > Mammalia > Rodentia > Dipodidae > Orientallactaga > Orientallactaga sibirica. The sequence goes on from JAEOAD010000048.1 coordinate 6,442,891, forward strand.
ATGTCTTAGCCCTGTCACATTCTGCTCAAATGCTTTACAGTTTCCCGTGAGTTCCAGATCCTTGGGTGTGCAGATTTGGACTCAGGTAGAATAGAGCGTGAATTCTGAGTCAGCCACTTGGGGATCTGTGCCCCTGATTCCTCAGGTGTAATAATCCCATGACATACCATGCTGGTGGAACCAGAAGATGGGTGTGCAGCACCGGCCTTGATTCTGGGCCACGGAAAAGTTACAGTAGATGTATATCTGCTCTCTGCCGCTAACACAGTCAAGATGATAAGTTGTTTCCTTGCCCCCAACCCCTTAGCATTTAGTAATGGTGAACCATTGTGTAATATTATTCTTATTGATAGAAGTAGTTTGATAGTTCTCTTAGAAAATCTGAAGTTCCTGTTCTCCAAACCTCATGGAGTTCTGCACATAGTAGGCATTCTGAACTTGCATTATTCTGAACTGCATTAGAGTGGCTGGCCTGGGGCAAGAAGGGCTGAAATGTAGCCGAGACTCATTTTGAGGCTAGCAACCACAGAGCTGCACCCACTCAGGCGGGTGGAGACAGGAACCCATGATGTAGGCATTCAGTCTCATTTCTCAAGGTGTGGCTGGAATTTCAGCCCTGTAACATTCTTTCTGACAGCATCTCCCCGTGCCCACTCCCTTGTACGGTAACACTGCATTTGTGTGACAATCATAGATCTGTGAATCTCTCCCAATAAGACTGAGTTTAATAAGGCCAATGATTTGTGTCCATGGGGCCCAAGTAGCAGGTGCTCAAGGAAATTAGGCGTTCTGGTTAAGGAAGCAATGATGGCTTCCAAGGAAAGTTCCAGGGAAAGCAGAAGTGCAGTTAGGGCAAAGTTTCAGAAAAAAATGCCAGAAGGGGGCTGTTAGTGATTTACTATCATGAGCTTAAACACTTGGCCCCAGCTGCTGGTGCTGTTTCGAGAGGCCCTGTCGCCTTTTGGATATGGGCCCTGACTGGCAGAAGTACCTTAGGGATGGAATTTGAGGGTGATGGACCACTCCTTTTCCTGCCAGAGTTCTCTGCTTCCTGACGACCATCAGCCGTCTTATGCTCTGGCTGCCACAGTCACATTTCTTCCACCATGCATTATGAACTTTGCCCTCTCAAACCATAAGTCTCAAGAAATTCTTCCCCAGGGGGCTGGAAAAATGGCTTAGCAGTTAAAGTGTTTGCTTGCAAAGCTAAAGGATCCCGGTTTGATTCTCCAGGACCCACATAAGCCAGATGCACAAGGGGGCGCATGCATCTGGAATTCATTTGCAGTTGCACATCCATTATCTGCCTCCCCACCCACTCTCTCTCTCTCTCTTAAATAAATAAATAAATAAATAAAGTATTAAAAATTATTCTTCAGGCATTTGATAACAGCAATATAAAAGTACTAGAAGTGGGTCAGCTGTGAGTCCTAGCTCTGACTAAGTGGAACCACTGCAAAGTCAGTCAAATATAAGCTGCAAGATGTGTACACGCAGAATCTTTGCACGTATGGGTGACAACAGACTTCCAGTCTTGTGTGCAGAGTCTATTAATCAGCTTCCACTACTGTGTTTTGCTTGGCCCCTTCTCTTTGAGCCTGAGGAGCAACATATTTCATGGTGGAAGCACACGGCACAGGTGGAGGGTTCACATCATGGCTCCCAGGAAAGAGAGAGACAGGAAAGGGCTGGGAAACTAATATCTTCTTGTAGGCCAGGCCTCAATGACCTAGCTTCCTCTAAGTAGGCCATGCCTCTTAAAAGTTCCACCAACCTAGGGCTGGAGAGATGGCTTAGTGGTTAAGCACTTTCCTGTGAAGCCTAAGGACCCTGGTTTGAGGCTCAATGCCCCAGTAACCACCTAAGCCAGATGCACAAGGTGGTACATGCATCTGGAGTTTGTTTGCAGTGGCTGGAGGCCCTGGTGTACCCATTTTCTCTCTCTGTGTGTGTTGCTTTCAAATAAATGAATAAAAATAAAATATTAAAGAAAAAGTTCCACCAACTGTTGGGCATTGTTAAACACAGCCTGGGACTGTGAGGAAGCTGGCCTGGGCCATTGGACATGGCCAGGGACCTTGGGCTGTGAGGGTTGCAGCTGGCCTTATTGTCAGGAACCCACGGGAAACCACTCTGGTGAAGGAGACTGGCCCTCCCTGCCCTTGGGCAAGGTTGTAGTGTGCCCTATCTTCACCCAGAGTGGGCAGAACTGGCAGGAGCCTCCCCTCTGTCCCAAAAGCACCTGACCATTCCATAGTCAGGCTTTGCCAGCCCCCTACAGTTCCTGACCTTGTGGCTAGCTGCCCAAGAGACCCTTATAAACAGTCTCCCTGCAGCTCTAGCCATCCAATATGTGGCTGAGGTTATGTGGCTTTTCCCATCACTTCTGTGATCTCCCTTGCAGCTCCTCCCTCCCAAATTCTGCCTTTCAACCAATTAGATAGCAACCTATAAACCTATGTATCCAATCACCATATAGTCTGTATATGCCTTCTCAACCTTTCTCAAGAGTTTATAAGCCCACTTCCCTTTTGAATAAATGAGAGCACACTATCCATCAGACGGCCTCCAGGGTGGTTCATTGCCCATCGCACTCACCTGCTCCAGGACCCTGCTTCCCCCCAACTCCTCCTGTGCCGGGGACTTTGGTGGCCATGACCCCTGGGGACGGTGAGGACCCACAACCAACCTCCTGATAGTTTCACAGTTTGGAGGTCAAGCCTGACACATGGACTCTGGGGTTGGGGGGCACTTCAGAGTCCAACTATAGAAGTGTGCATGTGGCAAGTGAAACAGTAATAATGGGATGCCCATCCATTGCTATTTGATGGCTAAAAAGCACGCATAGTCCACCAAATTTTTTTTAAATTATTTATTTATTTATTTATTTATTTATTTATTTATTTATTTATTTAGACAGAGAGAGTGAGAATGGGCACACCAGGGCCTCCAGCCACTGCAAACGAACTCCAGATGTGTGCACCACCATGTATATCTGGCTTACGTGGGACCTGGAGAATTGAACTGGGGTCTTAAGGCTTGACAGGCATGCACCTTACTGGCTAAGCCATCTCTCCACCAAATTCTTAATCTTTTGGAAAGGGTGGTCTAATGCTGTCGTTTTCAGGTCTTGAATCAAAATAATATTGGAAGTTCCACCAAATCACAAATGCTGCCAAGGTTGACCTCTCATGCTGCTCCCATAAGCATGCATTGGTAGAAGTTCTACTAAGCAGTAAAAAGCGTGGTCAATCAAGAAATCACAGAGGAAAGACAAAGCAGATACGAGGATTCTCATAACGGGGGCAGTTAGAAAAGATCAGAGTCAACACAACTTTCTTCCCCCAGGCTGGTGTTTTCCTCTTCCTCCTTCTTGAAAATCCACTAGATCTCGTTGTTCTCCAGTGAAATTAATTATCTTTCTTTACTAGCTTTGAGGAGCCGGTGATGATGTGGACTGTGCCAGTGAGTTGGTTCAGGAGTTGTTAGGGAGGAAATCTCATCCCAGTGCAAACAGTTCCTGGTATGTACGTGAGATTATACAGAGAAGAAGAGGACACGCACCCGTGGTGACTGTAAATCAGAAGTCCTGCCAAGAGCTAAGAGAATTCCGTGAATTTACAGCCACCCTGCCAGCAACACGAGCCAGCACTGCGGACGTTGCTTTCTGTCTCTGCCTTGCATCCAGTGCCTTGTGCTCCCACAAAAGAACAAGAATGATGGATTGGGCCATTTCTTAATATCATCTCTGGAAAACAAAACACAGAACCCTGAGTCACAAGGTATCAATTCAGAACACCCAATTCTCTTTCTTCCAATCAAGTACACACAAAGCACAATCCTTATGCACTCTAGCTTTTAGCAATCTCCACCATCGGAGTTTTTTTTTTTTTTTTTGTCCCCCACCCAGGTCACTCTCAACACTTTGCCTGGAGCCTAGGTGTATGGGCCAGGTGTAAAAAGATTATTCGAATTTGAAGTTAAAGGGTGGTAGTTAAGCTTCTGCTACAGTGTGTTTATTTAGACAAGGTCATGTTCAGCTATCACAGGATAATAATACAGAAATAGGATGCTCCAGAAAGTTGTGCTTTTTAGAACCAGGAAAAGCAGTTCATCTGAAGAGATTTTTTTGTTTACATTTCAGAGAGAGAGTGGGGCCTTTCTCTGAAGATCGTGCACACGAGAATAACCTGGGGCTTTTGTGTAGGTAACCTCTGCAACAACCGTCTCTTTGGTGAAGAGCTCTAAGGGTTGATGCGCAGTCAAAGACACACGGGTGCGGTGCCGTTTCCGAGTGAGTTCTGGGAGTCCACAGTGACCGCAAAGAGGCAGGCTATTCAGGGGACAGCCAGGCCGCTAGGCAAGAAGGTTGTATACATTAACATGTGCTCATAAGGTTGTATCTTTATTAGATTAGATAATATTACATATTATATGCTTGGTAAGGAAATTACAAGCCACATAATGATAGGACTAGTTTGAACCACTACTTGACACTTCCTTCTGTGCCAGGGCAAAGCAGTCACAGTTGATATTGTTATGGATGGACTAATCCCATTTAACCCTGGGAAGAAAATGAATGAATTTAAAAAGGAGCTTTGTAAGCACCAGAGTCCCACTGGCTGGTGATCTTGGGTGCTCTTTCTGGGTAAAGCCGTCCCTCTCTTTTCAGCCCCAAAGCTCCAGGTAGAGTCCACAAGTGTCTGGGATGGCAAGTGAGCAGAGAAGCTGGGTGGCCTGACGCAAGGCATTGATGGAGGGACAGGGTCTCACTTGGGGCGGCCGAGAGGAGGGGGCCAAGCGCGGCCCCTCCCCGCAAGGGTCACTCCGGGGGCTTTGGGCGCACGTGGCTGCGCGTGGGGGCCCCTCCCGGGCGCGCTGGAGGAGAGGGGAGGAGAGGGGCGGGGCGGGCCGCGCTCCGGGCTCCCTGGCGGCTTTCCAGGTCGGCGCACTAATACGGGCGATGAGGCTTCGCGGCTCCAGTCTGGCTGACGCCGGCTGGGGCCGCCGCCGCCGCCCGCCGCCGCTGCAGCCGCTGTCTCGGTCCCCGCCGCCGCCGCCGCCGCCGGGCTCTGCAGGGGCCTTGGGCGCGCGTGGCCAGGCGCTGAGTGCGCGGCGCTCGAAGCGGGCGGGCGGCCGGGGACCCTCCGCGGGGGGCGGGGAGGAGGTGGCGTGCGTGACACCGCGGGCACAGGTAAGCGATGCTGTGTCCCTGGCCGGCCGGGCACCGGCCGCGCGCGTGCGTGCGTGTGTGTGTGCATGCGCGCGTGCAGAGCCAAGTTTTGCTCCCTGCGGGGAAGTCTTACAGGTTCTTGGGTTTGGGGGGGCTTTGCTGGGGTACTTGGGGGCGTGGGGCCGGAGGCTGCTCCCGGGACAGGGTCGCACCCGGGACCTGTCAGAGGACGCGTGTTCCTTTGGGAGGGGTTGTGGCCCCGGGGCGTGGGCAGGGATGCGCGCTGGCCGCTGGACACTCGCGCGCGCGCTCACGGGGGACCGCGCACCGAGGGACAGGCGCCTTGGAGTTCAGACTCACAGCTGGGTAACTGTTTGCTCAGTGTGTGTGCGTGCGTGCGTGCGTGCGTGCGTGTGTGTGTGTGTGTGTGTGTGTGTGTGTGTGTAAGGTAGTCATTGCGAGTGACTCTTCTTGGGGGACATTCAAACATTCTCCAGGGCTTTCTCTCTCTTTTCTCTCTCTCTCTCTCTGTTGGTCTCGCTGGCTTATTTCATACTCTGTATTTTTTTCCACCCTGCTTACCTTTGGAGGCATGCTAAGTAAGGAGAAAAATAAAGTTAGGAATGCTGGGATTGTGTCGGGTGCCGGGGTGTTTGTCGTGCCCCTTCTTCGCCCATGCGGTGCCAGCTCTGCGCCGAGGGAGGGGGCGAGGTGGGGGACAGATGCGCGAGACTGACTGACGCCGGCTTTGTGATGGGAAGGAGGAGCGCGGGAGGGGGGGGACCTTTTTATGGATGGCTCATCGTTGACACGTCTTACTGTTCCTGCCTCCTCCTCCCGCTATTGACCGCTGTCGACCACCGTGGAAATTGGAAATGATAGTTTGGAGATCCTCATGTTGACTTGTTTCTGGGCTGGAATTGGTACTTTTTGAGAAATCACCTACAAATGATGTAGGTCTCTTTTTGGAACCAAAATTGTAGGTTAATTTAGTTGCATATACACACCCACAGGAGTCTGAATTGCTTTTAGTGGACCCAGTTGACAAGCACCATGCCTTGCCTGACCGTCTGGCAAAGTCAAAAGACATTTAATAATGGTACCTCCTAGGCGGGAATTTAGGGGAATATTTGTGGCATCTGTCCAGGTGGTGAAATGTGAATACATCAGACAGGTCTTGGTTTGGGATGACCGTCATCGTGAAGCAATGGATGTCTTCAGATATTTATATTGAATAGCGAGAGATCTATATTTTAAAGGAAGTATGTAAACCTCAAACACATTCTCCACTGCACACTGACAAGGATCTAGTGCACACGTTTCTCTGTGCTTGCAGGAAACAGTGAGCATGATTTTGGATCACCTTCAAGCTGCTGCTTCTCCAAGGACATTGCAGATAAGAAACTGATGAAGTAGTTTATAAAGACGGACCGTTTTAAATACAATAAGATATGGCAGAAGTTTCAAGTAATGTAACTTTTCCTGGCCATCCTGCCTTCCTCTGTGGCAGGACAACTTTTGATTAGACAGCCCTCAGCCTCCATCTACTCTGACACAGCCAGCCTGCATTTTCATGCTTGACCAGCTCTCTGTCAGGGTTGCTTTGTGCCAGAGCACTGGGGGGTTCCAAACGTGCTTAAGGGAATGCCAACATACGCTTGATTTGGGCTAGCTCACTTACCAGTATGACGTTTGCTAACAACCAAAGACAAGTTTTAGGTTAACCCACAAAGTACTTTTACAAAGTCCTTTAACATGAGCTGTTTGACGTTTTCCTTCAAAATCTTTTTCTCTTGCTTACATGACCTAGTAAATGAGCAATCAGACTCACTCCAAGGCCCGAGATAAGCTACTGCATCTCATCCTTGGATAGGAGATGAGAAAGAAGAGTTTTCCTTTGGTTTTAATAAGGCGTTCTTAAGGACACCTCCCAGTACTAAACATGTAGTAAATTTGTTTATTCTTCGTAATCATGTGCTCAAGTTGGAAGAGAAAAAAAATCTACTTTATTTCCTAAAAATGAAAATATTCAATATCAATGTTGCAATCATTAGTTGACTTTGATGAATGAGAGTCTAATACACTTTGTCATGTTTGTCACTGGGGAGATGCTGTTTAGTGACTGGTCGCTATGCCTAACATTCTCACTACCCTGAGTAAAAGCAGTTTCATCGTGTTCTGCTTTAGTTTGATAGCAGTAATTCTTAACCACAGGATAGACTCTGGTTTAAGGGAAGGTCAAGGTTATGATCAATTAAGAGCTTTCAGTTTTTATTTTGCAAAACATATGCATAACACTTTAAGGTTTTAATGAAATTTAGTGCGAACTTTCCACTTACTGCTTTGACTACGTAGAGAGGAATTCGGAAACGGGCTAGTATCCTGAACAAACCAGTAGATACAGTCGTATGCTTTACAGCATGACTCTCCTCAAATGGTTGTCATTCTAGGCTGTTGGTTTGATATTTCCTTGGTTACTGTTGCTAATGTGTTGAAAAATTGTTCTCAAGAAAGAGAAAAGCAAACAGCACATTCATGCGTCCACACGGCAGGGGTGTTCTGTGATAACCTGATGACTGTCTGGGCTAAAGGTAGGGTCATAGTGAAAAGTTCACATTCCCGTCAGCGCATCCTGTAACTAACGTGATGAGGATTTTAAGGGATTTGCTAGCACTAGATGTCATCAAGGCAGTGAAAGCTGCATGAAAGTTCCTCCTGTCGGTAGAGGCCTTTGTTGTGACACTTCCCACACGAAAACCATGCAGTCCCCTTGTCTTCCTCACACAGTGGTCTCCTTTGCCAAGTTTTTATATATTCCCTTATTTTCTGCTACAAGTAAAAAGAGTGAGTTATAGTTCTGCATGCACACCCTGGCTTTCCTCTCCTCTGCACGTTTACTCACATTAAGGTCCGGGATGTTCTTCTCGGTCCTTGCCCCCCATCAGATCCTCTTGCTCACCGGGTGCAAGCTGCACCTTCATGGAGTTTTCTAGGATGGCCTCAATGGCAGGTGTGTCCTCCCGTGAGCTCCTGTGGCTCTTTGCACTTTCTCTCTTGTCACATATTTATTGTCTTGCATTAAGTTACTCATACTAATTTATTTCTTCCCCTCTGAGGATCCTCACCAGATCCGTGCAGGAAGGGACTGTGTTTCCTGTACCTTTTTATTATTATTATTCCTTTAATCTTGACCACAGTGTTCTGTAGGGCACTCAGTCAATAAATATTAATTGAATGAAAATTCTTTTTAGTGAACCTGCAATCTCTTCTGAGATAAAATCTATGAAAGCATTAAGACCAGAGAAGGCCTTAAAAGTTCATCTATCAAAGCACTGATGTTAAACTTGTGGTGGGGACTTGTGGGGAGGCTGTGAGAATGGGCCTGACCCCCAACCCCAACCCAGTTGGGCTTCCTCCTGAACGTTGTGGCTGACCGTTACAGCTAGGAAAGCTTCTATGGTATTCTGATTGAATTAGCAATTCCCCATATCAGATTCACTAAATACACAATGGGAGCCATTTAGGGGAAAAAAATTTTTTTTAACATGACACAGCTCCTACAATAAAACTCTAATGTGATTCTACAACAAAAAAAAAAAAAATTGCCAACTGCTTGTTTCCCCCTTCACACTGTGTTTAGTGTGTATAGTTCACTCAATACGCAGAAAAGAGAAAGCAGACTGTCCTTGCAACAAGCTTTCACCTTGTTCAAGTTGGATGTCCAAGGAGGTTGTCACCTGTCTTGTTCAAGGGTTTGAATCCCTCTGCTGTGACTTGTTTGTGGGCATTACCAGTGAGCTCTAAATCCCACCTTAAAATGCCCCGTGTTGTGTTCACTGAGCATCAACAGAGTTAATACTAGTATCCAGGAATGTCACAGGTGGACTTGTATATAATATCACGCCTGGATAATGTTTGATTATACAGTTTCAGTTGGGAAGCTCTGATCAACTTAAAACCAACTCTCCAAGAATCAAAGAGACTGTGTTGCAAAATTCAAATTTGATTAGGTTCTAAATGAAATGCATAAATATTAATAAACCGATTGCAAATGTAACTGTATAGGGCTGTGACACTTTAGAAATCATAAACACTGAAAAAGATTATGGCTCTCTGTCCTCATTCTAAAGCCTGTATTTATTAAAGAAAAAAATGCAACCCATAAATAAACCTAAAGGACACCTACATAATTCTGATTTTTTTATATTTATTTTTATTTTGGAGAGAGACACAGAGAAACACAGAGAGACAGGGAGAGGAAGACAGATAGAGATGGGCGCGCCAGCAGCCTCTCAGCAGCTGCTAACGAAATCCAGGTGCATGCACCCCCTTGTGGTCAAGTGTGGCATTGCGCCCTTGCATCACTTTGCATCTGGCTAAACGTGGGACCTGGAGATTGGAACTGACGTTCTTAGGCTTAGCGGGCAGGTGCCTTAAACCTCTAAGCCATCTCTCCAGCCCTAATTCTGATTTTTTTTTCTAGTGATTGTTTCAGTTTTCTTGTTAAAAACTACTAAATATCAAAGTCTCTCTCTTATTCTGATAGCTGATGTTACTAGTGGGATAATCTATTTTTGTGTGCCTGTGTACATGTGTGGTGTGTGTGCATAGTCACATGTGTGTAGTAGGCACATGTATGTGTGCATATACATGTGGAGACTAGGAGTTGAGGTTGGATGTCTTCCTTTTTTGCTGTACACCTTATTTATTGAGGCAGTGTCTCTCACTTGAGCTCAGGACTCACTGATTTAACTTATGTTCGGGATCCCGTGTCTCTGCCTCTCAAGGGCTGATGGGCTGCCATGCCTGTCCAGCATGTATGTGGATGCTGGGATCTGAACTCAGGTCCTCACATTTGCACAGCAAGTAAAACATCTCCCTGGGCCAGGATTCTCATTTTGTGAACAGCCCCTTGGAGAAATATAATCTTTATTTTTAAAATTATTTGTTGATTGATTTGTTTGATTTGATGTAACAATGTTTTTTTTTTCAGCTTTTCTTTTTAAAAATTTTACTTTTTTCAGAGAGAGAAAGAGATAGAAAGAGGGAGGTGGGGGATGAATGGGCACCCCAGGGCCTCCTGCCACTGCAAATGAACTCCAGACAGATGTGCCACTTGTACATCCGGTTTTATGTGGATACTGGGGAGGTGAGGACTTGCAAGCTAACACATTTAACTGCTAAACAATGTCTCCAGCTCCTGGAGATCTTTCTTAAAGCACCTTTAATGGGTGGTCAGTGTCCACCTGCAAAAGTTTTTTAAACTTTTGTAGCTAAGCTTAGCTGACTTGGTAGTATTATCTTTCAGAAAATAATGATTTCCCAGGAAAGAACTTGAAGATTCTGTCCATTTTCTGCTTTGTGGTAGAATATTTGATGTCTTCCATCACTCATCCTTCATTATAAATTCATGAGTTCATCTTGCTCAGAGTCATATAGGAGAGATCGGCTCCCTGGAGGAGCAGGCAAGAAGAGTGAGTGGGTCATTCTGAAGTTGGAACCTGAGCACTGAGAAGATTTGAGGCTCTGAGGCATGGGGAGGAGGGCTGTATAGAGCAGGTTGGCAGACGTCCATGGTAGACATCTCTTCTTTGGCTTGGTGTTAGCGGGGTTAAAGGCCAACTGCAATTGCACGTTAGGAGAGTCTTAGGAGCATGGCCAGGGAATATATCAGCAATCATTGTTTCTATGGGAAAATGAATTGTCATCTGCAAATAATTCACAGAAACAGACTACAACATGCTCGTAAATTGAGACCACTAGTGTCTAGTGGTAGGCTATTATAGCTAATTATTTTTATATTACAGCTAATGATATGAGTGCCTGTCAGAAGCTAAGAACAGTGGCGTTGAATGTAGAAGGTGAGAAAATGTGCCATGCGCCTTCCTTTCTCTTGATGCACGTTTGTCATTCTTTCTTTCAAGAACAGGAATTGGATCAGAAGTTTGCCACATACAAAGCTTTGTGTACATGAATGCTTCCCTTACAGCCTATTGACGAAAGGTGTGTTTGCACAAAGCAGTCATTAGGGGCTGCCTATGTTTGCAAACAATGACTCTTGGTACCTAGATATTATTTCAAAGAAGCGGCACCTTCCTTGCTTTCTGTTGTGATTATATCTAAACCAAGATATTCTCCGTACACTTCTCTTTTGCTTTCTTCGAAAGCAAAAATGTGGGGATGTTGAAGAAGTAGCAGTTGCCTTAGAATGTAAGTGCACGGGGTCATTCATTTACTCTTTATTTACTCTGCGACTATTATAACTAAATTACTTAGGAAGTCCCCAAACTAGGGGGGCCACAAAATAAAGTTACAAAATAGAAATGACATCCTAGACTCCGGATTTCCATAGTCTGGCCCTAGATAGTGAAGGATATTAGGAAAACAGACATGAAAGGATTTCCCAGATAGTAAAATAACCCCTCCCCACTTCAGTTATAACTAAGTAGATCTCTTCCTGTTGTTCTGAGTTAGAATTTCTTTCTTCCTGTGCATGAATTTTGAGTTTCTGTTGGTCAGAACAGTGAGGATTGTCTCATTTGATTTACAAATATAAGTAGAGGTAAGCTAGATCTCTGATTTTCTGTGACCCTCTTCTGCCTCAGCAATGACGTTGAACCCCTCCAAGAAGCCTCCTGACCCCCATCCTCTGGCTGGGGGTCGCCACACCTGTGGAGCAGACTCTTGTAAGAACAGGTCTAAAGGTGCACCTCCTGCTAGGTGCAGATGACGCGTTGTCACCTGTCTGCCTCCTCCTGGGGATGGTACATTGTAGTGGAAAGGGACTGTGGTTCATCCTGAACCAACCACACTCATTCCCCAGCGTGGATCTGGCTCGTTCTTAGAACTTTGTGTTAGTTACTTCCTTCACCCCCCCTTTCTCTTCCTTGATGGGGTTTTGGAGGTTAAGGTGGAAGGCAAGGGGTAAAGGAATTTGAATTTTCATCTTTGGACAAAGAAAGAGCTACTTAGTTTTAACCTGTGGCCAAAAATTAATTTTTCAAGGTGATGAATAGGGAAATTTATTTTTTAAAAAATGGAGGGCTGGAGAAATGGCACTTGCCTACAAAGTCTAAGGACTCATGTTTGATTCTCCAGGTCCCATGTAAGACACATGCATAAGGTGACACAAGTGTCCCAGGTCGCACATGCACACAAGATGATGCACATGCCTGGAGTTCAATTACAGTGGCAAGATGCCCTAGGCCAATTCTCTCTCTCTCTCTCTCTCTCTCTCTCTCTCTCTCTCATTAAAAGAAAGGAGGGGCTGGAGAGATGGCTTAGCAGTTAAAGCGCTTGTCTGTGAAGCCAAAGGACCTCAGTTCGATTCCCCAGGACCCATGTAAGCCAGATGCACAAGGGGGCACATACATCTGGAGTTCATTTGCAGTGGCTGGAAGCCCTGGTGTGCCCATTCTCTCTCTCTCTCCTCTCCCTCTTTCCTTCTCTCAAATAAATTTAATAAAAAATATTTAAAAAAAAAAAAAAGAAAGGATATCTGGGGCTGGAGAGATGGCTCAGAGGTTAAGACGCTTGTCCTCAAAGCCTGATGGCCCTGGTTCAATTTCCTCAGAACTGATGTACAGCGAGAACACAAAGTGGTGCATGCTTCTGGAATTCATTCGCAGTGGTTGGAGGCCCTGGAGTGCCCATTTTCTCATCTGTTTCTATTCTCTCTCTCTCTCTCTTTCTCTCTGCTTGCAAATGAATAATTTTTTTAGATTTTATTTTTATTTATTTATTTATTAGAGAGAGAGAGAGAGAGAGAATGGGCCCACCAGAGCTTCTAGCCACTGCAAACAAACTCCAGATGCATGTGCCACCATGTGCATTTGTCTTACATGGGACCTGGAGAATCGAACCTGGGTCCTTAGGGTTCTCAGGCATGCACCTTAGCCACTAAGCCATCTCTCCAGCCCTAAATAAAAATAATTTTTAAAATAAAAAGTGATATCTGGAGGACAAGGAAGATAGTCGGAAGTGGTATGCACACTTCTAATGGACATATTCCCACTTGGCATATTAGGTACCGTGGTAATTGGCATACTTCTATGTTGGTCTTTGGCAGTTAAAAACTTGACCTTTCTCGGATAGCAACCTAAAACATGGCTTATTAGTGATTTGTTTGCTTGTTTGTTTGGGACAAGATGTCACTATGTAGCTCAGGCTGGCCTTGAACTCACCATCCTCCTGCTTCACCTTCTCCAGTGCTGGGATTATAGGCAGATGGTGCTATGCCTGACTTATGAGTTATTTGTGCCATTATTAGAGTGTAAACTCTGCCTCTCAAGCAACCTCTGGCCAGGAAACTCAGCCACCCTCCACATACACATCTATAGGACTTTAAAAATTGCCCATACATCATTTAAAAAGATAAAACTGTGGACTAGAGAGATGGCTTAGTGGTTAAGGCACTTGGCTGCAAAGCCTAAGGAACCATGTTTGACTCTCCATGTCCCACTCAAGCCAGACACACAAGGTTGCGCATGTGCACAAGGTTCCACAAGCATCTGGAGTTTAATTGCCATGGCTGGAGGTCCTGGTGTGCCAATTCTCTCTCTCTCTTATTAAAAAAAATATAAATGTTACTTATAGCCATTTAACCCATTGCAGGTATTCATCGGCAGATTTGTATTCTACACAATACCACTTTAAGCAGATAGACTATTAAATACCCAGGAAGTAGTTGAATGCATATATAAGTCTTCCTTTCAAAGAAATTTATTGCATGACATTAACAAAGCAATGGGCTTTAGGGCAGAGGGAGACTCAGTACTTGGGGCTTAATAAAGCAATAGCTGACGTTATTAATGAAACTGAACTTTGTTGATGGCCCCTGTCATGTGGCATGCTACTGGCTTTGGGAAGACGCTCCTCATCTCTTGGGAAGCATGTAACGATATAAGGACTCAAGCACAATGAGCGTTGTTATGAAGTCATGAGTGGGTACACTTGGCTGTGAAGTTTCCAGGAAGTTGGTTTTCAGCTCTGACCTAAAGAAAGAGCAAAGCCTCTGGAACGATGGAGGGCGTGATGGACAAAGAGAGTGAGAAGAGATGAGGCTGGGAGGCCAGACAGGGAAGAGCTGTGATTGAAACGGACACTGCAGACATCAGTGTGCGCCCTACCCATTGTGTTTGTGGTTATTTGTTAGATGAAAATACATAAAATATAAGTTCATACAAGTTTGGGGAAATAATCTTTAAGCACAAATGTAGCAGTTTTCATCACACAGAAATAACAATGGTGCCATTTAGCTGCAAGGTCACACCACAGGATGTCATAACAGAGTATGGCTGCAGGGTGAAATCTAGCCTGGAATTTGAGTGAATTCCCAGAGGACTCCAAGTGGGAGGATGCTTTCTGGGGGTGGCTGGCAAGGGAGCCAGGGAGGCAAGGGAGGCAGTTTCCTGGGGTAGACAGGTTTTTGGGGGATGTCTGTGATGGGACATGCCTATGAAATAGGCATCAGGGCCCATCAGGGGATTTGATGACCCACTGGACATGGGGTTGAGGAAAGAAAGAAATGCAGCATGCCTGCGGGTGGTGGGAGCCAAGCACAGCTCTGTGCTTTCTAGCTGGGCAAATGGTTAGAGTGGCTGAGTCGCCTGCTTTCACACCTTGCATCATGGCACCTGCCAGAGCATTGCCCTCCCTGTCTGCTGTTCAGGAGACTTGGAAGTCATATGAATGTGTTCCTTTACACTGAGTCTAAACTAATTGCAATAGCTATACGGATCTTTATTTTGTTAATCTCTTCTGCTTCTTAGGTTTTCTTTCTTTTTCTGTTTATTTTAATTTTTTACTCGAACAATGAAGCATGCAGGAAGAATAAAGAGCAACGCATCAACATGTGAAAAGTGAAAAAAAAATAGTAGTTTGTAGTTTCAAACTGCTTTTGTCCTCCTCTTAGTACTTCTGCTAAGGTACTCTGGTTATTTTGAAGGAGAGGAAAGTACATCAAAGTGAACGAACACTTGCGCAAGATTCCCAGTCTGTGATGGAGCTAGCATGCAGACCGGTCCTCTTTTTCCAAATCCTGTGTGGGATCCATTACATCATGTTAACGCTTACTTATGGACCCTTCCACACTGGGAAAATAATCCACCACACTATAGCATTTCCAAACACACACCAGAATGAATATGGATCGGAATGCTAGAAATCTGAGCCTTGATGCCCACAAGGCAATGTTGGTGTATAGTTCTCCCTTAGGGTGTTCCGTTATACTCCTACTACTCAGAGTGCTGCACAGAAAGGCCAACAGCATTCTTCTTCTTTTTCTACTTTTGTTTCTTATTGAAAACTTTAATATGTGAACATATTACAAATTGGTCATATTCCCATCCGGTTATACTTAGGCTCCTGCCCCCTGCCCCTGTTCCATTGAGAACCCTCCTCAATATTGGGTTACCACTATGGGATCATGAATGCACTACTTAGAAGTAGGGAGGGCAGTGCCTCAGAATACACCTGCCCACCCTGTGGCAGTTAAGGCATTTGCCTGTGAAGCGTAAGGACTCAGATTCAATTCCCCTGTCCCCGTGTAAGCCAGGTGCATAAGGTGGTACATGTGTCTGGAGTTGGTTTGCAGTGGCTAGAGGCCCTGGCGTGCCCATTCTCTCTATCCCAAATAAATCAATAAATTAAATAATTTTAAAAAGAGGATTGGCCGGGCGTGGTGGCTCACGCCTTTAATCCCAGAACTTGGGAGGCAGAGGTAGGAGGATCACCGAGAGTTCGAGGCCACCCTGAGACTACATAGTGAATTCCAGGTCAGCCTGAGCCAGAGTGAGACCCTACCTCAAAAAAACAAAAAAACAAAACAAAACAAAAAAACAAAAAACAAAAAGAGGGTTGAAGAGGTGGCTTAGTGGATAAAGTATTTGCCACACAAGCATGGGGACTTGAGTTCAGATCCTCAGCACCCACCCACGTAAAAAGTGGGTGTGGCACATGCCCATAGTCCTGGTGTGCATGCAGTACCCACATGAACAGGTACACACATACAAAACACACACATGCAAAAAAAGACTTCAATTATTCTCATAAGTGTAGTCTAAGGTAAACTTGGTTAACCTCATGATCTTTTCAGGTGGTAGGTTCTATCATATTTCCATTTCAGGAGGAATCACAAAGTCAAGTACTTTCCGTTTTGTTTTGTTTTGTTTTTTAGAAGCAGGGTCTTCTCTAGTCCATGCTGACCTGGAACTTACTCTGTAGCCAATTCGGGTCTCAAACTCACAGTAACCTCCTACCTTAGCCGCCCAAGTGCTGGGATTAAAGATGTGCACCATTATGCCTGGCTAAATAAACTCAGTTTTATGAAAGACTGAATTTCACATTCTGTGAATTTACAGTTGATCCGAAGTCAAGGAGATTATGAGGTATTAGCAAACACAACTTTAAATATTAGAGGCATTAGTACCTGAAAAGAAAAGAAATTATATATATATATATTTCTGCTTTCTGTCAGAATATTCGTAGTTGTTGAATCTAGGAGAATTTGCTGCATTTGTTCTGACAGGAGAATTGTTTTAGTTTGCAGTATAAGACTAACAGATTCAGAGAAAATGAAGCTGAGTAATATTGATTAGGGGCATATAAAATTTCTGTTGGTTGATTCAGAGGTTGAAAATAGATCTCATTTTAAAACTAATCCCTCTAGAGATTGTGCCATACTTTCTCAATTTTCTCAGTATTGAAGCAAATGTTATATTAAAAATAGTCCTTCCCTCTAACTCTCAAACCACCACCATCAGAGAAAATTGATATGTTTACATGAATCTGCATTTAGTGGAAGAAAGGATCTGAAGGCAGGCAGAGCGCCAGGAAGGTCATAGAAATATGGTCCCCCGTGTGGGCTATTGGAAGGAGATTACATAATTGTGTGAAGATTTCCCAGCATCATACGTTATCACTGATTTGGATTTCCACACCCAAATGGCACATTATTTAAAATTTCTCTTAGAAGCTGGACCTAGTGGTGCACGCCTTTAATCCTCACACTTGGGAGGTAGAGGTAGGAGGTTGCTGTGAGTTTGAGGCCACCCTGAGACTACATAGTAAATTCTAGGTCAGCCTGGGCTAGAGGGAGATCCTAAATTTTTTTTTTCTCTTAGTTTTCCAGGGAGGCAGGGAGGGTGGGCGGGCAAGTGAGCAACACTAGTGAAGAGTGAAGGACATTATGCAACACTTGGAAGGGGACTTTTCTTTACTGTGATAAACTATTGGTCAGATTTACCATTTTATTCAGTTTTCCCATGTGTAATTCCATGACATTGACCATATTCATGTTGTATAGCCATCACTACTGTCCACTTTCAGAAAATTTTCATCTCCTTTTTATTTTTTTATTTTTATTTTTTGGTTTTTGTGAGGTAGGGTCTCACACTGGTCCAGGCTGACCTGGAATTGACTATGTAGTCTCAGGGTGGCCTCGAACTCTCGGCGATCCTCCTACCTCTGCCTCCCGAGTGCTGGGATTAAAGGCGTGCGCCACCACGCCCGGCTCTCATCTCCCTTTTAGAACTAACCCTTTAAAGACTGGTTCCCATTTCCTCTCCCCCCGCCCAGCCCCTGGTACCTCCATTCAATTTGATGTCTCTATGAATCTCTAACAGGTGGGATCAACATGATTTGTCCTTTTGTGTCTGTCTTATATCATGAGCAGTATGTTTTTAAGGGTCATCCACATTGTGGAATGTAACCTGCCAGGTTTTGTTTCAATAATTTCCACCATAAGTATATAGCACAGATTGCTTATCCATTCATTTGTTGGACATTCAGGTAGTTTCCACCTGCCGGCTATTGGGAAAAATGCTGCCATGGACACTGAGTTCCTGCCTTCAGCTGTCTTGAGTTATTTGGGTCATTCAGTTGTTGATGTTGTCTGTGTGTGTGTGTGTGTGTGTGTGTGTGTGTGTGTGTGTGTGTGCGTGCATGCGCGGGCACAGGCATGCACACACGCACATGTGCCATGATGGGCATGTGAAGGTCGGAGGACAACGTCGGTGTTGGTCCTCGCCTTCCACCTTGTTTGAAGCAGGATCTCTCCTTGCTCACTGCTCTGAATGCCGGCATTCCTGGCCTCTGAGCTTCCAGGTGATTCTCCTGTCTCTGCCTCCCTTCTTGCTCTGGGTGCACTGGAATTGCAGATGTCTGCCACAACCTCCTGCTTTTACGCAAAGCACCAGTGACCTTCTCATTGCTGGGACAAAATACCCAACCAGAAGCAGCTTATGGAAGGAAAGTTTATTTAAGCTTACTGATCAAGGGAAGGTTTCATCATGGCAAGGAAAGCGTGGCGAGAGCAGGAAGGTGGCTCACATCGTCACATATCAGCAGGGAGGCAGGAGAGCGTGTGAGCTGAGGTAGCTCTGGGAAGCAAAAATAAAAAATCCCAAAGCTTACCCCCAATGACACCTCCTCCAGCAAGGCTTCGCCTCCCAAAGCCTCCAGCAGGTGGGAATAAGTGAGAGGCTTAAGCATAGGTACATGAGGCCGTAGGAGGCATTTCACATTCACACCGACATATGTGGGTTCTGGGACACTGAATTTCTGTACTTGTGCTTATGTGGAAAATGCTGTATTCACTGAGCCATCTCTCCAGGCCTGTTTAATTTTTGAAGAGCTACCGGTGGCTAAACCATTTTGCACTCTCACCAACGGTGCTGAGAGGTTCTAAGTTTTCCATGTGCTTGCCACACTTGTTATTTTTTGGTTTGTTGAAATGGCCCTTCTAATTAGTAGGAAGTCATACCTCATTTTGGTTTTGATTTATATCTCCCTAGTGACAGTGTTGGCGAACATCTTCCCACATGATTGTTAAGGATCACTTAAGCCAAGAGTTCAAGATGAGTCTAGGCAACAGAGTGAATTGATAGTTCAAGAAGAGAGAGAGAAAGAGAGAGAGAGAGAGAGCTATTGAAATACTTATTCCACTTTTTTTGGAGATAGAATCTTGTGTAGCTCATCCTTGTCTCACTCATGGCAGTCCTCCTGCCTCCACCCCTTGAGTGCCAGGATTACAAGCATGAGATATCACACCCAGTGCTTTTGCCCCTTTACAATGGTTTTGTTGTTGTTATTGTTATTATTTAAATAATTTCCTGATATCATTTCTTTATCAGATATATAAATTGTATGGAATATGAGTTTTTAAAAAATATTTTATTTATTTGCAAGGAGAGAGGGGGAGGAAAGAGAAGAGAAGAGAAGAGAAGAGAAGAGAAGAGAAGAGAAGAGAAGAGAAGAGAAAGCATGGGCACGCCAGGGCCTTCAGCTGCTCTAAACAAACTCCAGTTGCATGTGCCTCTTTGTGCATCTGGCTTTACATGGGAATTGGGGGATCAAACCCAGGATGGTAGGCTTTGCAGGCAAGTGTCTTAACCACTGAGTCATCTTCCCAGCCCAGAAATATTTTTTTTTAGGCAAGTCCACTAGACTGGTCTTTTTAATGAGAGAGCAAAAGAGAGAGAGAGAGAGACAGAGAGAGAGTTGGCATACCAGGGCCTCCAGCTACTGTAATTGAACTTGAGGCATGTATGCCACCTTGTGCACATGTGCGACCTTGTGCATGCATCATCTTGTGTGTTTGGCTTATGTGGAATCTGATGAGTCGAACATGGGTCCTTAGACATTGCAGACAAGTGCCTTAATTGATAAACCATCTCTCCAGCACTGAAATATGGATTTTAATGACACATTTCTAAACAAATTTTATATATTCCCCTATTTATGTATGTATATGTATTTATGTTATATGTACTTGCACACTTAAGAGCATTACTCCTGTAGAATTTCATAGCATATGGTGATATTAATGAAAAAAATTAGTATTTAGGAATTTTCAAATAAAATACACTAAAAAAGAAAATACTGTTTGGGATGGAGAAATGGCTTAGCAGTTAAAGCACTTGCCTGCAAAAAAAAACCCAAAGGACCCAGGTTCAATTCCTCAGGACCCGTGTAAGCCAGATGCACAAGGTGGCCCATGTGTCTGGAGTTCATTTGCAAAGGCTGGAGGCCCTGGCACACCCATTTCCCCCCTCTCCCTCCCCCTGTCTCTCTCTACCTCATTTCTCTCTCATAGATAAATAAAAATAAATTTTTAAAAAAATAAGAATATTCATTGTTTTTAAAATCACCCAATCTTTGGTCATACTTTTTTAAAAACAAATTATGGTTAGATCAGCAAGTATCTATCCAGCATAAAGAAACAGTCCAGTGTGTGATACAACATTCAGTGACTCAGCATTTATTCTTTAAATAGCCTTTGTCATTGTGGTGATGTGGTCACTGAAGAAAAGTTAACTACATGCCAGGTGTGGTGGCACACACCTTTAATCCCAGCACTTGCGAGGCAGAGGTAGGAGGATTGTCATGAATTCAAGGTCACCCTGAGACTACATAGTGGATTCTAGGTCAGCCTGGGCTACAGCAGGACCCTACACAAAAAACAAAACCAAAAAAAGAAAGAAAGAAAGATAGAAAAGTTAACCACCATCTCCCACAGTCTTTGCTGTTATTCCTGGTATCCACATTTAAAGCTCTCATATGAGCTAAAAGTGTTGTCGATCAGGTATATTAGTAATAATAAATCTAGAAGCCTACAAGCTTTGTTCTAATTCTGTTTTTGAAATGTTGGTTGATGTTACTGATAATCCAGCTGTGGACTCTAAACTGAAGATATTCAAGATCAATACAACGCTTAGAATAGGATAATGAAGACTTTTATGAAGAACATATAAGAATAGGGAAAGGTTAGGAATGGGACAGAACAACCAGGAGCTGATGTCATGGGATAAACGTCCGCATGAGGTTTTCCCAGCCTTGATGTTGTTGGCATTTGAGGTCAGACCGTCCTTGTCTGGGAGGCTGCTCTCTGTGTTGTAGGGTGTTCCGCAGTGCCCCCGCCTTCACCCACTAGAACCCAATGATACCCTCCTATTCAGACATTGCCATCTGAACCCTGGTGGGGGGACAAAGTCAACCTTGTGTTCCCTCACTAAGAACTGAGATGAAGGGTGGTAAGAGTGTGGGCTGAATTTTCACGCCAGAAGGGTGATAATGGAATTGACAAAAAAAAAAAAAAAATCCTAAGAAAAGGAACTAACCAGAAGTTAATATTTATGAAGCATCTCTATGGCCTGGGCACCAAAAGTGGGACCCATAGTCATTTCACATAAATGATAATATGTACTGATTGAATATCCATTTTACGTGAGGAATTAGAACTATAGAGATAAGACAGTGTCCTTAAATGGTATTATCTTTCAACAGAGAGAGATATGAACAAGTAAATTATAGTCCAAAGTGGAACAGGGATTGTGTACAAGGTACATTTGATAACGTCACATTCACCTGTGCTATGTGAGCTTGGCTGGAAGGCTGAGTGGTGTTGTCCCTGAGAAGGAGTTGTATACATGAGGTAAGAGTCACCCATGGTCTTTTAGTTGCTAAGTTGAAAACCAACTCTCCCTACACTGTCGCCTCTGTCTTGGGAATCAAAGGTCAAGGGTATAATTAAAGCAGTCATGATGGCATAGAACAATTACACGTCTCTCTGAGGTTTGAGTAGAGCGATTAGCGCCTGGCACATCCCATAGCTGTGCAATAGAGACGGTTTGTGTACTGTGCGTGCTGTTTTAAATCATCACCAGGGCCAGAGGAGCAGGACATACATAGCTGACTTCCACCATAATCAGATTCCTTGCCAAGTTATATTGACAGCAGGTTGCTGGTTTTGAAAAGGTTATACAGCAAGAGGCACATTCGCATCCTCTGGTTAGCATTTCCTTGATTAATCAGAAGTAGTCATGCTAAAGTGGAACCCAGAAACAGATGGGACCATATGGCTTCATTATTGCTTAATCTCATAGCCACAATATTTGCTGTTATGAAGGCAAATACAATTATTCACTGGCAGTTTATATAATAAATGCTCACAATAATGGTGTGCTTCATACTTTCATAAAGGTTTGCATTTCAAATAATTTATACTGAAAATGGTATGCAGCAAATAGAATTTCTAAGTGAATTTGTTAAATGACACCCCCAATACCCTGTAGCTCTGCTTTTTCCTTCACTGGTGTCTGTCCTTCAGCAACAGCAGTGTTCAGACTTGCTGATATCACTGCCCAATTATTTAATTTGACTAAAGTTGATTTTAAAAAGTGTTTGCTGGAGCCGGGAGTGGTGGCGCACGCCTTTAATCCCATCACTTGGGAGGCAGAGGTAAGAGGATCACCATGAGTTCGAGGCCACCCTGAGACTACATAGTGAATTCCAGTTCAGCCTGAGCTAGAGTGAAATCCTACCTCGAAAAACAAACAAACAACAACAAAAAAAAGTGTTTACTGGATTTTTTTTTCAGAATTTTTGAAAAAGGTCATTTTGGAACTTTTGCACTACTGATATGACTGTAAAAGTATATCAACTTATCAAGAAGATTATTTATGCACACCAAAAGCTATGGCAAATCTGAAAGATTAGATGCAAAAGCTAGTTTCTCAGCTCAGAGAAATCAATTCACAGTTGCTCGTCCTGTTTCACTTTACTTGATCTTTTCTGTTGCAAAAAAAAAAAAAAAAAAGTGAAATAAATGTTCAGTGTAATAGCTGCTCAGTGATTTTTTTAATTAATTAATTAATTAATTTGAGACAGAGAGAGGAGAGAGAGTGAGAGAGTGAGAGAGTGAGAATGGGCATGCCAGGGCCTCTAGCCATTGCAAACGAACTCCAGACGCATGAGCCACTATGTGCATTTGGCTTACATGGGACCTGGAGAATCGAACTGGGTTCCTTAGGCTTCGCAGGCATGTGCTTTAACCGCTAAGCCATTTCTCCAGGCCACAGTGATTTTTAGCTTTAGCACAATGGAGTCATTGTGGACCAGTTGCATGCAAGAACAGCTACTGGTTTTCTTCTGCCATGTGGATTAGAAGGTGTTCACCGGACCCAGGGCCTAGACTCCTCCCCCTTCCTGCCACGTGAACTCTTCTCCCATAGGAATTGCATCTTCATGGTGCTTTGCTCCATGCTTCCTATACTTCTGCCCTCATCCTCAACTCAGCTGCGGGTGAATTTGATCTTCTCAGGGTCCATCCATTTACTGAACAAATGTTTTAACACCTAGTGCATGCCAGGCACCATTCTAGGTGCTAGGGTATAGCGATGAACAAAATAGTCAAAAACCCACATCCTCGGGCTAGAGAGAGGGCTCTGTGGGTAAGGGGCTTGACACAAGTATGAAGAGCGGAGTTCGGATCCCCCAACAGCCGTGTAAAATTCTGGACATGGTAGCATGCTCTTGTAATCTAAGCTCTGAAGAGGCAAAGACAGGGAAAGCCTGGGGTTCACTGACTAGGAACCAGTGAGCTCTGAGTTCAACGAGAAACCTTATCTCCACAAATAAATTGAACAGCAATTGAGGAAGACATGTGATATCAACTCCACCATATACACAAGTGTACCTAAACATATGTGTGCTTACACACATACGCATAGCATACACATATATACATACCAAAAAATTTCCACATCCTAAACAAAGCTTACATTGTCATAGGGAAAGGAAGTAAACAATAAAACAGTAAATTATAAGACAACCTTGAAAAAGTTTTTCAAAACTTACTGTAGCCAGGCGTGGTGGTGCATGCCTTTAATCCCAGTACTCCAGAGGCAGAGGTTGGAGGATCGCCATGAGTTCGAGGCTACCCTGAGACTACAGAGTGAATTCCAGGTCAGCCTGGACCAGAGTGAAACTACCTTGAAAAACAAACAAACAAACAAACAAACAAACAAACAAATTGTGTGGTGTTGACATTAAGATAGAACTAGAGGCCAAACAGGAATATAATTGAAAGCCCAGAGGTAAGTACAAACATTTATGACTAATTGATTTTTTTTTTTGGCCAGATATACCCAGGCCCTGATGCGCCCATTGTTTCTCTATATCTGCCTCTCTCTCTCTCTCAAATAAATAAAGAATTTTTTTTAACTGTACATGATCAGCCACAGGTAGCTGGAGTGGAATGAGAGAATGAAGGAGAGAGTTATCATCTCCCTTTTATTTGTGAATTTGAAGTGAAGTCATTTCAAGTCTATGTTATAAGTGTGCATTTTTTCTCGATAGAGGCAGCATAATATAAATAGGAAACTGCAGTTTTTCTCTCTGTGTGACAGTCCAAACTCTTTGGTCCTTTGCTAAGAGGGTTCAAAATAACCCGAATCAGTTTCCAGCCAGCCCGGAAAGTGCTATTTCCTTCAAGTGGATTAATATCTAAATATAAAATCCATGTTCCAAAGCCTTCTTGGGTCTTCAGCCTAAACAACTGCTCTGGGAAGCATTCCTTAAGTTAGCTTTCCAAAAAGCAGTACATTTTCTGCCTGGCATTTAAAACTTAATGTATGTCTGTCGTTAGTGGAGCAAGTTCTCTCAGATATTTTAAGCTATTTTTCAAAAAGTTTTATTTATTTATTTGCAAGGAGAGAGAGAATGAGAATGGGATCATCAGGGCCTCTAGCCACTGCCATGAACTCCAGATACATGTGCCACTTTGTGCATCCGGCTTTATATAGGTACTGGGGAATTGAACCCAGGTTGTTAGGCTTTGCAGGAAAGTGCCTTAACCGCTGAGCCATCTCTCTAGCCCCTCTCAGAAGATTTAAGTTCACACTAACACGCCTTTTTAATGGCATTTTATTTCATTTTTATTGAAGGGGATTCAAATCTAAGAGACCTTGTTATCATTACAGCATTTTAATGTATGCTAAACCAGTGGTTCTCAAGGAGGGCAACAGGAGATATTTCATGACTTGTAAAGAGACTTTATGGTTTCACAAGTTTGGTGGAGTAGGTGCTAGTGAGTAGAGGTCAGTGGGGCCGTTAAACATCCTTAGTGTAAAGAGCAGTCCCACACACGCCGCAGATACCAGCAGTGCTGAGATTGCCCTTTGATGGACATGGAAATGAATGATAGCTCCCCTTTTAGTAAGGGATAGAGTTCCCATCAGTGTATTTTTTTGAAGCAAAGAAGACATTGTGCATATCCGTGTAGAAAGTGGACACTTTATTAGAAAAGGGATGACCTGGGGACAAAGGAAGGTGTAGATGGGGGGCTGCTGGAGTGATAGGAAACTCTAGGGGACCCAAGACACACGGACACCACCTGGGGCCAACTGCAGAAGATAAAAGTGGGTGGTGGGCAGGTGGACAGTTTGAAGGCCCTCACTACCAGGCCATTCATGGAAAACTGATAGCCATCTTTATTATGAAAATGCAAGCCACAAGGCTGGAGAGATGGCTTAGTGGTTAAGCGCTTGCCTGTGAAGCCTAAGGACCCTGTTCGAGGCTCAATTCTCCAGTACCCATGTAAGCCAGATGCACAGGGGGGTACATGCATCTAGAGTTTTTTTTGCAGTGGCTGGAGGCCCTGGTGTGCCCATTCTCTCTCTCTCTGTTTGTCTGTTGCTCTCAAATAAATTTAAAAAAAAAATGAAAGACAGTGTGGCATTAATGAAGCCCTGGTCAAGGCCAGCCAGAGTGCCATTGTGATGGTAAGATGGATTCTCTGCCATTCTTTTTAATGGGTGAGCTCTGGATTCTTCGTGGGACTTCATTTGGGGACTGACACCTGAAGGTTGCCTCTGGAAGAGGGAAGAAGAGGAGGTCTGGAAACAGAAGTCAGGAAAGGGTCACAGACCACAACTACTAGTTTAACTTTTTTTTAAATGACATTTTCATACGAATATGTAATGTACTTTGATGATGCTGCCATCCCCTTCTTTAACCATTCTCCCTTCCAGCAGTCATATATACGTACATTCATGTCACATATATGTACATCATCCCCTACTTTCATGTCATATATACATACATGATCCCCTAGAGAATAGAAAACATGCAGTGTTTGTCTGAGTCTAACAATTCGCTTAATATTAACTCCAGTTGTATTCAGTATCTTGCAAGTGACATAACAAAGTCACTCTTCTTTATGCCTGAATAAAATTCCGCTGTGCTTACGTACCATGGTTTCTTTACCTAATCCTCTCTTGACAAAGACGCTTAGGTTGGTCTCATAACAGCTTTTTGTGAATAGGTCTGAAATAAATATTGGTGTGCAAGTATATCTAGCACATAGTGACTTAAGACTCCTTTGGGTAAATATCCAGGAATAACTCTGAGGAGTAGTATAGTGAGGTTGTGTTTTGAGGAGCATCCAAACTGATCTCCATGGTGATGGATTCCTTGACCTTCCTGCCAGCAGTGTGGAAGTGTTCCCATTCTTCTGCATACTCTCCAGCAGGTGTTGCTTTCTTACTGACTACCATTCTGACAGGAGCAAGGTGAAATCTCAGTGCAACTTTATTCATTTTTGCGTATGTAGGTGTGTGGCATGTGTACATGTGTGTGCAAGATCATATTCGTATGGACACACATGCGTGTGCTGGTAAATGTGTGAGTGTGCATGTGGAGGCCAGAGGTCAAAGATGGGCATCTTCCTCATCTGCCATCCACTTACTTCTTTGAACTAGAGCTCACAGATTTAGCTAGACTAGCAAGCCAGCAAGTCCTAGGCATTCGTTTGACTCCTCCCCCGCCCCATGTACTAAGTTTAGAGACACAAAGTACCCATCCATACCTGGCTTTTACAAGGGAGATGAGGGTCTGAACTTAAGTCCTCACATTTTCACAAGTGCTTTTCCAACTGAGCCATCTCCCTCAATGTAATTCAAAAAAAATTTTTTTTTGGTTCTTTTCAAGGTAGGGTCTCACTCTAGCTGAGGCTGACCTGGAATTCACTATGTAGTCTCAGTGGGGCTTTGAACTCACAGCAATCCTCCTAGCTCTGCTCCCAAGCACTGGGATTAAAGGCATGCACCACCACTCCCAGCAAAAAAAAATTTTTTAATGTTTTTATTTTTATTTATTTATTTATTAGAGACAGAGAGAAAGAGTGAGAGAGAGAATGGGCATGCCAGGACCTCTGTCCACTGCAAATGAACTCCAGACACAAGCATCACCTTATGCATCTGGCTTATGTGGGACCTGAAGAATCAAACCTGGGTCCTTAGGCTTTGCAGGCAAGTGCCTTAACCACTAAGCCATCTCTCCAGCCCCTCAATGTAATTTTAAGATGCATTTCCTTGTTGGCTAGTACTGTTAACAGGTGATTTTCTTTTTCTTTTTCTTTCTTTTTTCTTTTTTTTTTTTTTTGGTTTTTCAAGGTAGGGTCTCACTCTGGTCCAGGCTGACCTGGAATTCACTCTGTAGTCTCAGGGTGGCCTCGAACTCACAGTGATCCTCCTATCTCTGCCTCCCGAGTGCTGGGATTAAAGGCATGCGCCACCACGCCAGGCTAACAGGTGATTTTAAAAAAATATTTTATTTATTTACAAGGTGTGGAGGGAAAGAGTGGGAGAGAATGGGTACACTAGGGCTTCCTGCCACTGCAAACAAACTCCAGACACGTGTGGCACTTTATGCATCTGGCTTTATGTGGGTACTGGGGAATTGAACCCAGTCCATCAGGCTCTACAAGCAAGCAACTTTAACTGCGGTTGAGCCATCTCTGCAGCCGTCGTTACTTGATATTTGAATTCTTTATAAACTCTCGATACTAACCCTCTGTCATTAACAAAGGCTTTTCTTCCTTTCTAGAGGCAATCTCTTCACTTTGCTGATGGTTTGAGCTGCTGGACAGAAGCCTTTCATTTCATGAGGACCCACTTGTCCATTCGTGGCATTATTTCCTGAGCTCTAGAGTCCTTTTCAGAAGCCCTTCCCTATGCCTATATCTTAATGTGTTTTTCTTATTGTTTCCTCTCACAGTTTCAGAGTTTCAGGCTTTACATTAGGTCTTTGATCCACTTGGAGCTGAGTTTTATGCAGATACAATTTCTCTAGAGCTGCTCCCTAGTTGGTGCATGTGTTAGTTTTGTGGGTTGTGGAAAATTAAGGAATACTTGCTATTAATCTTCTTATCCGTGTAAGGCCATTCTAGCTACAGTTCATATATAAATTTTTCATTTTTCTCTAAGGCTTCCATCTGAGAAGTTGTTAATTTAATAATAGGGACCATGTAATTCATATATATGGTATTCTTAAGTATTCATATATTGAATTTTGTGCTTGCATAGTATTCACTTTAAAATATAAGTTAATTATATACAGATGTATCTTCATGATGTTCAGTTTTTAGACATTACAAAAATTATTTCAGGGCTGGAGAGATGGCTTAGCGGCTAAGGCGCCTGCCTGCTAAGCCTAAGAATGCTGGTTCCAATGTCCAGCGGTTCCAATCTCCAGGTCCCACGTTTAGCCAGATGCAAAGTGAGGCAAGGGTGCAATGCCGCACTTGCCAACAAGGAGACGCACGCATCTGGATTTCGTTCACAGCAGCTGAGAGATTGCTGGCGCACCCATTTCTGTCTCCCTCTCCCTCTCTGCCTCTCTCTCTCTGTCTCTCTCTCCAAAAATAAATAAAAAATAAAAAAATTAAAAAATTATTTCATATTCTTTGTAGTCTCGTAGGCTTTGCTCTTTTTTAAAGTTCACATTATGGTTCTAAGATCAAATGCTGGGATTACACTTGCGCCATCACTCCCAGATTCCTTGCTATAATTTTTAAGGTCGAGAGTGTCTGGGCTGACTCTAAGGCTGGAACTGTCCTTTTTCCTTGCTAGGCTACATTTCTGTGTGCTGGCTCTTGCTATTCTTTGTTACTCCCTAGCATATAAAAACCCAGGGTCCATCTACTGTCCGTGACTGCATCTGCGTAGGAAGGAGTTTTTCTCCCTGCGTGATGACCGACTTCCTTATTTATTGACATTCTCATGTTATTGATGATCCTTCATGACTTGCTTTGAGAGGCACTTGCCCTGCTTTTCTCTAGGTGGTTCTAGTAGGTGCTCACTGCCCCTCCAGTTTACTCTTTTGGACCAGTGGTACAGTTAAGCCTCATCATTCAATAATGCCCATATTGTTTTCAACATATCTTCCTTGTCAGCAAAAATATCCACAGCGTGGTTTGCACCCTGTCCTCTCTGTGTATTCATCTGACTTGAGAAGGCACAGAGCTCACATATTCCAGGGCGGATTTGGTGTTTTGTTTTCCATTTACTGTCTGGGGTTCTTTCCCAGCAGAGAGAATCCAGACTGAGTTCAGGAAGTGCTTGCTTGCGCGTTGGAGCGTAGCAGCAGAAAGGGATGAATCTACAGTGCAGGACATCGGGACACTTGCCGGTGTCACCTCTTTGGTTACATCCCTGGTTTTCCGGGGAGATCCACTTAGTCGTGCTCAAGTTCACACCCTGGAGTTGACCCAGCTCAGAACTCAGGAACCAGCAACCAGGAAAGCTGCCTTGTGGGTGCCAGGTACAGACTGTGGCTTTTACCTGTCTGGGACAATGAGGGAAAACACTGCTTCTGAGCTGGCCCAGCATTTGAGATCCTGAGTCAGATTTTCATTGTGGTGACACAGTAACTACAGAACAACTGAAAAGGAGGAAAGATGTAGTTAGCGTATGCTGTCAGAGACTTTGGTCTGTCACAGCATGGAGGGTTGGTGGAGAATAACAGCACACAGTATAGTGCCCAGGAAGCAGAAGGCCACAATGCCTGACCTACAGGGCTGTTTGCTTTGTCCTGTTTTATTCATCTGGACCCCAGCCATGGGGTCAGGAGATTACCTACCTTAGGTGATCCTCTCTGGAAACACTGTCCTAGAGATACCCAGAGGTATGCTTTTCTGATCTCCTAAGAAACTCTCAATCTAATCAAGTTGACAAGCAAGATTAATCAGGCTGGGCGGATAGCTCAGTGGTTACATGTACATGCCACTTGAGCTTGAGTGCCTGCGACCGATGGAATGTGATTGCCTCAGAACCCATATTCAAAGCTTGCTGGGCCAGGCATGGTGGCACACAACTTTAATCCCAGCACTCAGGAGGCAGAGGTAGGAGGATCACCATGAGTTTGAGGCCACCCTGAGACTCATAGTGAATTCCAGGTCGGCCTGAGCTAGAGGGAGACCCTGCCTCGAAAAAACCAAAAAAATAAATAATTAATTAATTAATTAAATCAAATAAAAGCTTGGTGGGCTGGACGTGGTGGCTCAGGCCTTTTATCCCAGCATTTGGGAAGCAGAAGTAGGAGAATTGCTGTGAGTTCAAGGTCACAACAACAAAAAAAACCTTGATGGAGGGCTGGAAAGATGGCTTAGTGGTTACGGCGCTAGCCTGTGAAGCCTGAGAACTCATGTTCTACTCTCCAGGATCCACATAAGCCAGATGCACAGTGATGCAAGTGTGCAAGGTTGCACATGCACATAAGGGGGCACATGTAATCTAGAGTTCGATTGCAGTGAGTGGAGGCCCTGGCACGCCAATTCATTCTCTTTCTGTCTTTCCTGCATAAAAAAAAGGCCAGTCTGTTGGGCTTGCCTCAAAAAAAAAATAAATAAATAAAAAAAAAAAAAGCTTGGTGGGGCCATTCTCTTCTGTAACTCCACTGTGGGAGGGGTGACCAGAGTCCAGATAATCACTAGGGCTTGTAGATGGAAAACAGCAGCTCCAGGTTGAGAGAAAGAGAGACCGTGTCTCAAGGAGATACAGAGTTGAGTAACAGAGAAGGGAAGTCAGATGTTCTTCTCTGGCCTCTGCATGTATGTGCACAGTGCACACATACACATCTACATACACACATGCATGCACCACATTCCCCCCACACACATAAAAAAAAGGAGTCTGAAGACTAAGCATCATGAACTCTCTATGATGCCACCAATATTAAAAAAAAAAAACAAAACAACATATCCTCTTTCCCTCAGTAAACCACTTAGTAACAGATCTACCCAATATCTTTAGAAAAAATTTAAGACTCTCAGTATTTGAGGCAAGTTGATAGGTTGATGGTCCTGTGTCCTGATTTGGAGGCGGTGAAGATGTGACTGTGGGGAACCACTGTGCAGTTGCGGCACCCAATGCATGGTGGGTCCCCTGTGACTGAAATCAAAGAATGAATGAAAGTGTTGAGAAGTACCTCAGAAGGCTCGCTGGAAAATATGTTTAGGAGACATTTAGAAATAATTTACACTTTAAGGAAAGACATTAAACTATTTTTTGGTAGTACAATACCAGGAAACTAGCTATTCATTCTCTTTGGGAGTTGTCTTTCTCAGAGAACTGAAGTGAGAAAGAGAAGATTTTAAATTTATAAATAAGCTCTATAAACATGACTTATGTCTTGAAGTAAAAGAGATCCTTAATGAAAAACAGGGATGTTCCTTTCAAAAATGGTATATCCTCTGCAGAGGGCATATTGCTGTTGTTGAGGGAGGGTGGGGAGGAAGGAAGGAGGGAGAGAGCTAGATATGAATGCATGACCATGTTATAAGGAGCTCATGTGCATGTTATAAGGGAGGTCATTTTTCCTAAATGCTTATCAGGATGAATAAATGAAGACCAGCTGTCTTGAGGTGACTTTACAATGAGGAGAAAAAGTCAAAAAGGCCTAGTTACTTCTAAGACCAATTTAAAATATTTATTTAAAAGAGAGAACTGTCTATTTTCCACATTTGAGCTAAGCTGCTCTACATGGATATCACCTGATATTTAGAATAATACAGCTTATTTATTTTCTGAAGGACATTCTGGGACTTTTTTTTTTTTTTTTTTTGGTTTTTCGAGGTAGGGTCTCACTCTGGCCCAGGCTGACCTGGAATTAACTATGTAGTCTCAGGGTGGTCTTGAACTCATGGCGATCCTCCTACCTCTGCCTCCCAAGTGCTGGGATTAAAGGCGTGCGCCACCATGCCCGGCTTTCTGGGACTATTTTTAAAAAAAAGAATATAAAAAAAAAAATGATGTGCCCTGGGAGCACAGGTCATTGATGCTATCTCAGGAGTCCTGGAGATGCCACTGTGGCACTTCTGCCACCATCTTCACATGTGTTTGACTACTTGTCTCCACCACTGACTTCCCATGACGTGATGAGCACACACACCCTGTCGCAGACCAGCCAGTGACCTTCTGTCCATGTGACAGTTATCAAATCAGTCATTCTTTTTCCAAATTCTTGAAGATGAAATGACTTACACAATAAAGGCAGCATATGTTCAAGTGGTTTTGAAAACAAACAAACAAAAAAAAGTGGTCCATTGACTATGATAGTAAAATAATATTGCATCACTTACACAAAAGCTGGAATGGTTATAAAATTCTAAATGTTTTAAGGGTGTTTGGTGTTTTGATGGGCAAACAGTTTATAAGATAAAGTGTCCTCAAAACTAATTTGATTTGATTTGCAGTTTGCTGACAATGGTTCTTCGGTGCCCAACAAAAGCATTCAGATGATAACATGAGCTCAACATATTTTTAAGGCTAAAATTAAATTTTGGAAATAAAGTGAGATCTCTTAATTTTGCAAAAGGGCTTCAACTGGTATAAACCAAAGAACCATACCTTTAGCAGTTAAATGTTTATGGTTTAGCATCAATCTAAGAACTGAGACATAGAGCTTGGCAAATATTTATTGAATGGAAGGATTATTTATTACTCAAAAATTTGTATGTGAATCAGATTTTTGGAAATAGAATCTTACTCTTGCATGCTTTATGACTAAGCTTGTAAGATAAATAATCTTTCACAAGTTTATATTTGTGGTAAGCCTGGATTTTTCTGGTTAGAATCACTTGAGTCAGGACACCTTGTGTTGCTAAAGATCTGCTGTATTCTTCTTGAGGTTGCTAAGGTACAGAAAGTTTTTCTTTTCTTAAAGGGCAACAATTATTCACAAGTTTATAAACAACTCAGTAAAAATAGATTTCTAATTTCTAATTCATAAATCCTTCATGCTAAAACACTTGGCCTCGATTCTTATTCTCCTTGAGAATGTGGAATGTTTTATAAACACAGTAAGAGTTACAAATATGCCAGTGGAGAAAGAAAGAATTGTATTATCAGGAATGTGATGGTATAAATTCATGTACACATGGAATTTCAACCAAAACACTAATACAAATAAAGAAGCAATTTGAATGAGGCCTACATGAAGAACCCTACTTGGGTTCTGCTATGTGTTAAGGGCCAGTTTTGCTTCTTTTACATTGTTTCTCTGTTCAATGATGGCATTTTCATTAACATTTTAAATAAATAAGGACTTGTAGAGGGGCTGGAGAAAGAGCTTAACAGTTAAGGCACTTGCCTGTGGAGCCCAAGGACCCAGGTTTGATTCCCTAGAACCTATGTAAGCCAGATGCACAAGGTGGCACATGCATCTAGTTTGTTTGCAATGGTCAGAGGCCCTGGCAGCCCATTCTTTCTTTCTCTGTCTCTCTCTGCCTCTTCTTTCTCTCTCTCTCTCAAATAAATAAATAAATAAATGAAATATTTAAAAAAACTGATAGATAAGCTGTTCCTGTTTGGAAGAATGTCACAACTCACTTTCTCTTTTCCTGTGTCTAGTGTCTTCTTTCCTTCATCCTCCCTCCTTTTCTTCCTCTCTATATCTTTTGAAACATGAATCAGTCTTTTTTTAATTGATTATTTCCCCTCAATCTGTAGGATGCCTTGTAAAAGCTCCATCTTTAAGAAAAAAACAAAGCCCACCACACTGATCCTGCCTGCTCTCTTCTGCTGCTACTGTGCTGTCTCCTGTCTTTCATCTGTAGCGCTGCAATGTCTCTTAGTCACTCTGTCTTGCTTCTTTCTCATTCCATCCATCTCCACATCCGTGTCCATGGTAGTTAGCTGTTCTCCTCAGTTCCTTGTTCTCCTTTTACTTTCTCCTTATTCCACTCGAGATTATTTAGCATTTGTGGCATGGGGGGAGGGAAGGTGTCACAGGCTCTTTTGAATTTGAAAAAAAAAATCCATAGACTATCTCTGAAAAACATCTGCATTTGTATAGCCACCCCAAAATGAGCAGATAACCCAGAAGTCCACAAATGGTCTGAAATCCCTCCACGCTGTGACAAGGACATCCAAAGTTAGTACTGTTCCTTCATCAATTGTGAGGAACTTGGATCAGAAAAAGCATCCTGTCCAGAGAAGTCAGAAAACCATTCTTGGGTTTATCCAGCAGGTGAATACTAAGTAGATATATTACAGCCTCCTTGCGGTCAATCATTTGGATGGCAGTGAGGACAAACAGAACTTGATCAGGTGTGTGTGTGTGTGTGTGTGTGTGTGTGTGTTAGGTCCAGTTCTTTTCTTTTCTTTTTTTTAATTTGAGAGAGAGAGAGAGAGAGAGAGAGAGAATAGGTGTGCCAATGGCCTCTCAGCCACTATGAACGAACTCCAGACATGTGTGCCCCTTTGTATGCATGTGCGACATTGCGCACTTGTGTCACTTTTGCGTCTGGCTAAACATGGGACCTGGAGATTCAAATGGGTGTTCTTAGGCTTCCCAGGCAGGCGCCTTAACTGCTAAGCCATCTTTCCAGCCCTATTTTCAAGTATATAGTAATAAGACATTTATACTAATGGTGGCATTAACATCCAGGAGTTTCTTAGATGTTTTATTTATTTATTTATTTACAACTTCTTTAATTGTAGACAATATTCCATGGTACTTCCATCCCTCCCCCCACTTTCCCTTTTGAAACTTCACTCTCTATCATATCCCCTCTCCCTCTCAATCAGTCTCTCTTTTCAGTTTGATCTTTGATGTTCTTTTGGACCTAGTTTTATACTTTAAAAGCACTTCTTATTGCTGTATTAATTACTATTGTACAAAATGTGCTATTAAAGTGGTCAAGGAGACAATTTGTTCTTTGAAGGGGATTAAATGTTATTTTAGCAAATGTGCTCAAATTCTAAACTGGGGCAGTAAGGTGTCTTTCTTTCTTTCTTTCTTTCTTTCTTTCTTTCTTCTTTCTTTCTTTCTTTCTTTCTTTTTCTCAGAAGGAATACTGATGTATAATCAACACTGGCCACAGGGTAGAGGGTCAAAATGGCTATTTGACTTTTGATCAACTAAGCAGTGATGTCCTGTTATGGTGATTATGGAATCACTGGGTTCTTGCAAAACAGAGATGTCACCTGACTCCCTGGACTAACAACAGCATACAGTCTTGTAGGTTACAGGGGCTTTTCTTGGTCACACGGACCACAAAGCGGTGCCCAGGAAGGACTGCTCAAAGACTGCATGTAACCAAGGGCAGAAGGAGGCTCCAGAGCACAGAAAGATGCATTCACCTTTGTGTCTTAAGATTTTAGTAAGTGGGCCTGCTTACTTATAAAGTAAAAATGGGAAGCTGTTTTGCTCACCCAGTTGGGGTTTATTGTAAAACTTGGATCCCCACAAAAAAAGTGTTGTTTTTGTGTTGGATGTGTGAGAAATGGGACATGTGAGAAGCAGGCCAAAAGTGAACCAGAGACAGCACAGCCCTGGCATTTTCTTCCCTGTGATGTGTTCGGCAGAAAGCACTGACAGGGTCTCAGGTTGTATGTGAATCTAGTCGGTGCACAGAAAAATTGTTTCTATAATATCATACCAAATGCTCTTATCCCTCTGCAGTAATAAACATAATTCGAGAAAGAAACAGTTGAAAGCAAAATGGAAGTTGTGTTGTGTGAATATATGACGTTTGTTATTCAAGGGCCCATTTGATGCTCCAGAAAAATGAGTTGTTGATTTGCCCAGCGCTCTACCACAGGGTGCCTGCATGCGCTCATCTCCTGGTACCCTTGGCTCAGCATCAGCAACAGTTTAGTGAGTCTTGTCACCACTAGCCAGCAACCACAGAGTCGTGGAGCCATCACTCAATCACCCTTGCCAGCCCTTGCCTGTGGGGCTAAGCCCCTTCTGATCCACAAATGAAGAAATAAGGAAACCATATGACTTGTCCATATTCCCACAGTTGATCTGTGACAGGGCTCCACAGTCCTCATATAAAGTGAGATTCGATGGGCTAAAGAGATGGCTTAGCAGTGAAGCGTTTGCCTGTGAGGCCTAAGGACCCCTGTTCAAGGCCCGATTCCCCAGTACCCACATAAGCCAGATGCACAAGGTAGCACATGCAACTGGAGTTTGTTTGCAGTGGCTGGAGGCCCTGGTGTGCCCATTCTCGCTCTGCCTCTTTCTGTCTGTTGCTCTCAAATAAATAAATTAAAAAAATAATAAACTTGCTTTCACCTAGTGCTAATGATGGCCTGGTGGATAACATCTTAAAAAAAGAAAGATTTGAAGTACACACACACACACATCTTAGGAAATTATCCTAATCTGCTGTATCAGTGTACTTTTTTTTTTTTTTTTTTTTTTTTTGGAGTCAGGGTCTCACTCTAGCCAAAGGTGACCTGAAACTCATCCTGTAGCCCAGACTGGCCTTGAAATCATGATAATCCTGCTACCTCAGCCTCCACAGTGCTGACACTATAGACATGAACCACCATACCCAGCTGAGTCAGTGTATTTTCTTTCGTTATTTATTTATGAGAGAAAAAGGGAGAGAGAGAGAGAGAGAGAGAGAGAAAGGGCATGCCAGGGCCTCCAGCCCCTGCAAATGAACTCCAGACATCTGTACATCTGTCTTGCATGGGACCTAGGGAATCAAATCTGGGTCCTTTGGCTTTGCAGGCAAGCACCTTAACTTCTAAGCCATTGCTCCAGCCCAAGTCAGTGTATTTTTTAATCCACTTTATATCTTTTTTTTATTTTTTTTTTATTTTTGAGGTAGGGTCTCACTCTAGCTCAGGCTGACCTGGAATTCACTCTGTAGTCTCAGGGTTGCCTTGAACTCATGGTGATCCTCCTACCTCTGCCTCCCGAGTGCTGGGATTAAAGGCATGTGCCACCATGCCCAACCACTTTATATTTTTCTAAGAGCAGCTTAGCTATCCTCTCAAGAATCCTTCTAGAACTCTGGGTTGACCTCAGAACTCTTCATATACCCCTCCTACTGCTCCATAGCTCAAGTGATTGTGTGAAGGAATGATCTGGTTATGCTTTAGTGTAAAAATGTCTCCTGTACATTTGAGGTACCGTATTTGTGTTTTCATTCCTATGTCCTAAGGTCAAGGTTACTGCACTCCAGCTATTGTAACAGCAGTTTCCTTCATGACCCGTGAGAATGCTCTGTTTGAGTTCGAATGGAGAGCTGGGGCAGCTGTGCCATCAGGAGGCCATGTGGCAGAGAGCCCACAATCTACTCTCCCACACTGGCAAGCTGTTGGGAGCCAGGTTGGCACTACTGAACAAGCATAGGGAGGAGGGACCTGCACTGTTGATACTTCTGTGATGGCCAGCTGGAGATAAACAAGGGTCCCCTTGTTCTTCTAGTGACTGAAACACCAGGGGAATGAGAATGGAATAACTTTTTCAGACCCTAAACTGCTCAGCCTGGACTAATAGAAGCTATTAGAATAGACAAGAACTTCAGTGTTCAGAAGAGTCTGAGCTTGAGTCATTTTTAACACTTTTTGTGATAATCCTGCATCAAACAGAAAAGAAATATTTCGTATATCTGTGTATCTACCAGTCAGCCCGATTTACATGTAAACTTTTGGATATTTTCTGTTTTTCTTCTTACTCTTATTTGCAGGCCATCGTTACAAGTTTGATAATTATCACTCAGATTCTAAATTTAAGTCTTCATTGACTCCCATAGTGCAAGGACTTCTTTGTGGGATAGGAACTGTCCTACAGCAAGAAAATCTTAGTTCGGGAGTCACTGTGAGACTACGTGGAGGAGTATTTGAAATATAGCAATGAGATCAGAGTACAAGGGCCAAGGCTTTTCAGATGCTGGATTTTGGATTAGCTGGGATTTTCTCAAGGGACAAGGAAGGATGGTGGCCCCCGAGTATCACTCAATGAAAACCTCAGATGGTTTGGGGTAATAGGTTTAGAAACAATGCTTTTCAACCTTTTTGATTGAAGGATATTACTCCAAGACACACATCTTTGAATGAAAGTTTTAACCATCTTATTATAAACACAATCAGATTTCCTCTTTCTTTGAGCCTCTAGTGGTTGGTTTTGTTTTGCTGATTTTACAAAAGCTATTTTGTTCCAATAAGTTGGTTTCCCATGACATTAGTGGATTAGGAGCCTACAGCTGAGAAACAAAAGGCCAACCCAATTCCAGTTTAGGGAACTGTTATTTTGTTCCGTGGAGCAAGAATTGTTTAAAAGGTATGTTTAGTTGGACTCTGCTGAACATCTTTATAAAAGGCTTTTCTCTGCCATTGACCTAAGAGTAAAGATTTATGCCATAAATTACTCATAACAAATCCACAGAAAACTAAGCAGGAGGCACAACTCCTTGGCGGCTCATGTTTCTCATGTCATGCTCTGTCTCTGGAAGCACCTTACCACTCTGGCCAGTGCTGTGAGGCAGCCTGTCTAGATTGAATAAACTCAGCTTGAACATAGCGACTTAACTATATTTTAAGTTCACAATTGTTAAGCCACAAACTCAACCTTTCTAAATAAAACTAAGCATAAGTCAAACTGCTGCCAAGTGAAAAGGCCTGGCTTGGGGACCCTTAACTCTCTTTCTCATCACACTTGTCTCCTGAATAGGCCTCAGTAAGGACCGTGTGTGGCATCAAGTGATGGTGGGCATTGCACTCTGATTATTCAAGGCCAGCAATTTTGTGGCACCTGACTGCCGCCACGTTCTCAGGAGGTGCTAATAATGACCACCAGCGCTGGGGCTCAAACGCTGCTCTTGTCCAAGAGAACTTTAAAGTCCGGGAGAGCAGCTCAGAGGTGGGATTGTAGCCTAGCATGTGCCAGCCCCAGGTGAAAATTATGTTTAACGCACATTACATAAGCAGCTGTAGGGTATTTCTGAGTTACACTGATTCCAAGAGACTGGAATGAGTCAGCTTACTCCACAGTGTTGACCAAGAGCCACTTCACAAGTCAACAAGGCAGCTGGTTTCTGAAAGCTGGGCGGAGTATGTTTTGTTTGAACCAGCCATTTCAAAGAAGAGGAGATGCAGTCCTACCTCAGGAAATTCTAAAGCATCTGTGGAGTTACAGGGAAGGAATGTGTACACTGAGTGAGAGGCTGAAGGGGAGGACCGCTGAAGGCTGGGGAGATGGCTTAGCAGATAAAGCACAACTCTGAGTAGCTGAGTTCAAATCCCCAGACTCCACATGAAAGCTGGATGCTTTGGCAGGCATCTGTGATCTCACAGTGTACCTACTGTGAGAAGGAAGGTGGAGACAGGAGAATGTCCTGAAAACCCCAGAACTGAGCAACACAGAGACCCTGCCTCCAGTGAGGTGTAGGGTGAGGGCGGACCTGAAAGTAGTCCTCGAGCTCTATGTATGTCATAGCATGTACATGCCTGCACTCACACATATGACTGTGCATGCCCACACATGCTACGAAGCATTTGCATGCAACACATACCCAATAAGTAAATTAAGTTGAAAAATAATTTCTAACAAAGGAGTACAGCTGATTTGGGGGCAGAATAGCATATGTGATAAAAGAATTTTTTTGTGTTCACATTTATCTTTGGTGTTCACTGTATGTGATTAGTAGAAAATTAGATTTCAAAAAGTTGGGAGATAATTCAGTTACCAAAGGATCTGGGCTCAGACCCCCCAGAACCCACATAAATATCAGGTGGGCATGGTGGCCTGCTTGTAATGTTAGCACTGGGAAGCACTGGGAGAGGGGATCCCCAAGGTAAGCTAGCTAGCTAGCTGGTTTAGCTGAATTTGTAAGCTCTGGGTTCATGTGTCAATAAATAAAGTGGAGGGTGATTGAAGAAGACACCAGATTCCAACCTCACCCCCCACCCCATAAACATACACACTGTTGTGCACCCACACACTTACCAACACACACAGGTTGATTCATTAAAAGTAAATGCATCATGTATGAACACAAATGTAGTTTTGTATTAAAAACATGTAAAGGCTGGAGAGATGGCTTAGCGCTTAAGGTGCTTGCCTATGAAGCCTAAGGACCCATGTTCAATCTCTGTCCAGATACCACATACGCCAGATGCACAAAGGTGAGGCAAGCGTAAGGTCACACATGCCCGCTAGGTGGCGTAAACATCTAGAGATCAATTGCAGTGGCTGAGGCCCTGGCCAGCCAATTCTCTCTCTCCCTCCCTCTCTCTGTCTCTAAAAAAAACCCAAAAACCAAAAAAAAAAAAAATATATAATGTGGTGAGAAGAGTGTCATTTGTTTCCACCTTTTGCATATCTCTTTAATGACTGGATGTCCACGATTCTCATCTTCACTTCTGTATGTGACCTGTCATGGTCTGTTGTTTTGCTGATGTGTGTGAATAAAATTTAGTTCACACAGCTATAGAATTTATGGAATTGGAAAAGGGAGGACCTCACAGACCTGGAAGCCGGGGACATACTTTGAGAACTGACCTTCTATGACAGTTTAACAGAATATATGTTGAGTGGCTCTCTCTAAATTATGGGAGGACTGCAAATCCTAATATTATATGTCCGTGTGTATTTCTATATGTATATATGCATATATTTACTGCAGCAAGAAGTTAGGAGGAATCCTCCTAAATCCATCAGAATAACACTCTATATTTCCAAATCAGACAAAGCTTATGTGTCTATTGAAATGATAGTGCCAATTACATACTCAAGCTAAAAATAAAGGAAGAAGCGCTTGCTGAGGGAGATGTTCAGAGGCCTTGGGAACCCAGGCGGAGTTGACAGTTGGCAAACTAAGGGGCATGACTTGATGAAAGTTGTGTTTGAGGTGTGAAGAGCTTGGGCAGAGAAGGGAAAGGAAGAAGGCACTCCGAGGTCATTGTGGTGGTAAGGAGGCTGGCTGGACCTTGGTTATTGGAGGTAAATAGAAAGAGAGAAACTCTAGACAGAATCAGAGATTGAGAAGGCAATGGCCAAGTTCTGGACTGGGAAAGAAAGAAAAGGGTAGGGTCCAAAAATGACTCAGGTTTTTGGAGTTAAAACATTGGGAGTGTGAGTCCTTGTTTGAAAAATTATCCTTGCTGCTCACAAAGTCTTGTCTTTTGTCTTTCAGAGTTAGCCGGCCCATCCAAGGGGTCTTGGCGGGGCTTCCCAACTTGAATCAGTCCCCATTTATTCCAGAACAAAAGGCAGGCATGTCCCTATGACATCCAGGGAGAGTCACCTGCTGCTGACCTGCCTGGGGCCCTGCAGGCAGTGAAACCCCCACGCCTGGTTTCTGTGTGCTCCTGGAAGCTGTGGTCCCCCTCCTATGCACCCCAGCACCCCCATCAGCTCCCTCTTCTCCTTCACCAGCCCCGCAGTGAAGAGGCTGCTGGGCTGGAAGCAGGGAGATGAGGAAGAGAAGTGGGCAGAGAAGGCCGTGGACTCTCTGGTGAAGAAGCTGAAGAAGAAGAAAGGAGCCATGGACGAGTTGGAGAGAGCGCTCAGCTGCCCTGGGCAACCCAGCAAATGTGTCACCATCCCCAGGTCCCTGGATGGGCGCCTACAGGTGTCTCACCGCAAGGGTTTGCCCCATGTCATTTACTGCCGAGTGTGGCGCTGGCCAGACCTGCAGTCCCACCATGAGCTGAAGCCACTGGAGTGCTGTGAGTTCCCCTTTGGCTCCAAGCAGAAGGAGGTGTGCATCAACCCTTACCACTACCGCCGAGTGGAGACACCAGGTGGGTGCCTGCTGTCACATACAGGCTTTTGCTGCCCTGTCTTAGCAGAGAACCAGAGGATACTCACAAGAAGAACCTTTGCAAGAAGGGAAAGAGGGATGTGGGGAGAGAGAGAAGGGGCGAGTTTGAGGTTATGGATTGAATCCAAAATTGGGTAGTCATAAACATTGTCTTTAGACATTATCATTTCAATGTCCACATAAGCTTTGTATGATTTTGAAAGATGCCATTTATTCACATGGTTTTAGGATGCTTCCTAATCTGTTCCTAGTTCTTAAGAGATTTGAAAGGTCTTAAGATGGCTTGATAATGATTAGCTGTAAAATAACAAACACGCTCTCCCTCCACCCCAGGTGCACTGAGAAATGAACCTTATGATGTTAAGCGGAAGAATGGGTTTTGGGTTCCATTTGCTAATCTCAGGTAGACAGAAGGCGGCCCAGTTTTGAGTCTGGAAACAGGCAGTGAAAGCTGATGGAAGTCAGTTCAGGACTAAAATAATAGGGTGGGGAAGATGGGCCATTGTTCTTAAATAAGGGTTTGATTTGTTTTGTTTGAGGGGATGGAAAACAGAGCTCTACACACTAGATAAGTGCTTTGCCACTGAGCTACAGCCCAGCCCCTACCCTACTTTTTATTTATTTATTTGAGAAGGAGGCAAACAGAGAGGAGAGAGAGAGATAATGGGCACTCCAGGGCCATCAGCCACTGCAAATGAACTCCAGATGCATGCACCACCTTGTGCATCTGGCTTAAGTGGGTCCTGGAGAACTGAACCTGGGTCCTTTGGATTTGCAGGCAAGTACCTTAACTGCTAAGCCATGTATCAAGACCTTCCTTCCTTCCTTCCTTCCTTCCTTCCTTCCTTCCTTCCCTCCCTCCTCCCTCCCTCCTTCCCTCCCTCTTTCTCTCTTTCTTTCTTCTTTGCTGTGCTGGGGATTAAACCCAGGGCCTTTTACATGCTAGACAAGGGTTCTCCCTCTAAACTACAGTCTTAGTCCTTAAATACTTACATTTTCAAAGTTGTAAATATAGAAAAGTACTGCTTCAAAACTCTTCACACACCAGTATGCCTGAATTTAGTGTCCATTTAGCCCCACCCCCTTCTGTGAGAAGTCTGTTTGGTTTTGTTTCTTCACACTGGTGTCACAGTTTTACTGAAATTCTCTTTGGATAGAGAACATATCAGATACTAAATTTGTAAGAACAGATACCACACTTGCTGCTCTTAGCCAAAAAGCTGAGAAGCGATGACAATCTCTTTGGATTGGGTGTTCATGTGGCTTTCCAGGCAGGGACAGTTTTTATAGGAGCCATCTCTCTCTTATTGGCCATGTGCTTAGTTCCAGGACACATTAGCTCAGGGAACCCATCCATGTCCTGTTAGGAAACAGTGTTGTTGTTGGGTGCAGCCCAGGCCTTCAGGTCATCTTGCTCTAGTGCTGGATAAGTATTCATGCCCCACATCAGTAGTTGACAGACCTCCTTTCAGGTTCCCAAACATGCCTCTTATCCATTGATGGGGACTCTGTTTGAGAGAGCAATCAGAAAGCCCCGTGCCCCTGGTAAATCTGATGTGTTTCCTCTAAAACATAGACTTCTTTACCATCTTGCCTTCTTTTCCACTTCTCTTTGAACTCTCTTTGCATGTCTTCTGAAAAGAAAGTGGAGTGGTGGCACCTACATGTAGTTCTTAAGAGCGTGAATGCATTAGTGTGAGTCAGGATCAAGCACACTTTATTTATTTATTTGTTTGTTTATTTATGTATGTGTGAGCATGCCAGGGCCTCTTGGTGCTGCTAATGAAAACCAGACACTTG
Organism: Orientallactaga sibirica; assembly: GCA_036365145.1. NCBI lineage: Eukaryota > Metazoa > Chordata > Mammalia > Rodentia > Dipodidae > Orientallactaga > Orientallactaga sibirica. The sequence continues at coordinate 6,486,492 of JAEOAD010000048.1, forward strand.
CATCACTTTTTGCTCCTGGCTTAGGTGGGTTGCTTCCAAATTGAACCTGGGCCAGCAAACTTTGCAAGCAAGCACCTTCAACTGCTGAGCCATCTTCCCAGCCCCTTCATCATCATCACCACCATCATCTTATTATTATTATAAGTTTTATTTATTTGCATGTGTTGTGGGGGGCACACCAGGATCTTTTGCCTCTGCAGATGCTTTTGCCACTTGTTTGCATCTGGCTTATGTGGGCTGCTTGAGAACTGAACCCAGGCTGGTGGGCTTTGAAAGCAAGCACCTTCAACCATTGAGCAATCTTTCCAGCCCTGGTCCTTCATATTATTATTATTATTGGAGAGAGACACAGAGAGAGAGGGAGAGGAAGACAGATAGAGATGGGTGCGCTAGCAGCCTCTCAGCTGCTGCGAACGAAATCTAGATGTGTGCGCCCCCTTGTGGTCAAGTGCGGCATTGCGCCCTTGGGTTTAGCATGCATCTAAACGTGGGACCTGATTGGAATTGGAATTGGAAGCGTTCTTAGGCTTAGGAGGCAGGCGCCTTAACTGCTAAGCCATCTCTCCAGCCTCATATTATTATTATTTTTTTTATTTTATTTTTTAAAGAATGGAAGTAGAACCAAGGCTCAGTCTGATGGCATAATCTTATAATCCTAGCTACTCAAGAGGCTGAGGTGAAAGCATTTCAAGTTATAAGCCTGCCTGGGCTACATTTGTCAGTTGAAGGCCTGGCTGGGTAACTTAGTGATGTTTCTGTCTCAAAGTAAAGGGTAAAAAGAAGCCTGGGGTTTAGCTCACAGGTAGAGTGCTTGCCTAACATGTGTGAGGACCCTTGATTCCATCTCTTGTACTACAAAAATAAATAAATAAATAAATAAATAAATAAATAAATAAATAAATTTTAAAAAAAGGAACCCCAGAAGAGGCCCACTAAAATGAACGGACTTAATTTTTCATCTTTACCTTTCCACTTTCACTGTGGCTTAGCACTTGTGTTTTACTTACTAACTTTTGGCTTCTTGCTTTTAGATCATGCTTTTGAGGGCAATAGAATACCGTTCTTTTGGCATCAGCAATGAGTTTGAACTTGAGGCTAACCCTCTAAATAATTAAACATGATCTCTGAAGAAAAACATTCTGGACCTCACTTAGCAATAGAAAGCAACTGTGTCTTTAAAAAGAAGAAGACTTTAAAAAAAATTTAAAAAAAGACTTGGGGGCTGGAGAGATGGCTGAGCAGTTAAGGCATTTGCCTACAAAGCCAAAGGATCCCAGTTTAATGTAAGCCAGATGCACAAGGAGACACATGCATCTGGAGTTCGTTTGCATTGGCTGGAGACACTGGCGCACCCATTCTCTCTCTCAAATAAATAAAAAAATAAAGAAAATATACTTTAAAAAGAAAAGAAAAAGACTTGATCGGTAGAATTAAAGAAAGATACAAACACACTGATCCCCATGAAGTTAAGGATTGGGTCATTACAAGTGACTAAGAAGTCTTGGTGACACGAAAGAAGATCTACTTCTGAACTTTGTCATTAATTATGATCTTCTGCTTAAGATGCAGGTGGCGAGGGAGAAGGTGGTTGATTCAGCAAAATTCACATAATCTTCTTGGAGTGGAGATGGGACGTTCATAGACAGTTTTACCATGAGTGTAGGTAGTGTGGAGCAGTTCTGTCATCAACAAATGGCCCAGTGAAACAAATCAGCTACCCTTCTATCTGTCCTGATGGGCAAAGCTCAGCTCTCCCCTCTCTCTCTCTCTCTCCTTTCCCAGTGTTGCCTCCAGTGCTGGTGCCAAGACACAGTGAATACAACCCCCAGCTCAGCCTCCTGGCGAAGTTCCGCAGCGCCTCCCTGCACAGCGAGCCGCTCATGCCGCACAATGCCACCTACCCGGACTCTTTCCAGCAGCCTCTGTGTCCCGCACTGCCCTCCTCACCCAGCCACGTGTTCCCGCAGTCCCCGCACTCGGCCGGCTACCCCCACTCCCCAGGAAGTCCTTCGGAGCCAGAAAGTCCATGTCAGCACTCAGGTCAGTGGGCGCGTGGTCTATGGGAAGGTGGGAGCCGTGGTGAACAATCGTAGCGGAAGTCATTGCAGCTCATGTTCCTGTCGTGCTTTACAATGTGAAGATCCTTGTGTCCTCTGGACTGTTGGATCCACACACACACTCACAAGCCTGATCAGTACTGGACCTATTTTGAAACAGGTCCGCAGATGAATGTTTTTACTCCTCTTTCTGGTTATGATCCTCTATCTCACAAACCAAATGGATTTCAATTCCATCCCTAGACATTTCTTTTTTGGGGGCGGGGGCTGTTTCAAGGTAGGGTCTCACTCTGGTCCAGACTGACCTGGAATTCACTATGTAGTCTCAGGGTGGCCTTGAACTCACGGCAATCCTTCTACCTCTGCCTCCCGAGTACTGGGATTAAAGGCATGTGCCACCATGCCCGGCAGCTCCATCCCTAGACATTTGTAAAGCTTTGTAAACTTTTTAGTTAGCAGTTTTCATACATGTGCATAATAAATCTTAATAAATCATAATCTCCTCTCATTACTGTCTTTGGTACCCTCCCCTGCCCCACATCTCCCTTTCACTGAACCCTTTCTTCTAACTAATCCCTCTTCTATTCTGAGGTAATTTCTTTTGTGGCCCTCTATCCACGATGACATATTGATGAGCCCAATATTGTGCAGGTCATGACAAGTGCTGTGAGGTCATGAATGCGACTGGCCACTTCATGTACAGAAGACGGCAGTCCAAAGCACTCCTCCCCACCCACACCACTTCTATGATGTTCCCCGAGTCTTCGAGGGCATGATGGAGTAATTCCAACGTTTTTTTGTTTGTTTGTCTGTTTGCTTAGATTTTATTTTATTTTTTGAAACAGAGTCTTGTCCCTGAACTTTCCATTCTTTCTGAATGCTGGGGTTACAGGTATGTGCCACCTTGCTGAGTGCAAAGAAGTAAGATTAAATTGTTCTAATCCAAGAAGGGAGACTTGGCCTGAGAGCCAGAGTAAGGAGAAGAGTTAGGCCTTTGTTTAGCTGGCTTTTCCCATAATCAAAGGGAGTTCTTGGCCATGGCAAATGCATGCATAACTATAGTGGGCCAGAAAGGGTATACTCCATTTAAGACAGCACACTCTGTGTGTGTGCTCTGAAGCCCAGAAGGCAGGTGGAAGAGAGCTCTTTGGTACCTATTCATTGAATTGAAAAGCATATGGTAGAGGAGGGGAGAACCTCACATTTGCCACTTGCTGTATGTGCTGCAACATCTGTGAAGTTGATTGAAGTTGAGACATGAAGAACAAGTTTATATAAACAACTTAAATGTGAGATAAATAATATCTGGAGCTAACAAGCTCCCAGAGGCCTGCATAAATACAGATGGTGCCAGCTATTACATTCTGCCTCATTTATTCATAAATGCACTTATTTAATAGATATTTGTAAACTGTAACTATATGCAAACCCTGCCCTAGGTTTCTGAAAAAGTAATTATCCCTGACCTCAAAGAACTTATAAAATGAGGGTCCATAAGAAGCATCTTCCTTTCAAATTACTTAGTTTTTCTTTCTTCCTCCATAACAAGATATGGATAAACCCATTTTGACATTGATCCCATTAGGTTATGTAATCCCTCCTCTTCTCTACAAGCAGCACAGTGCCGGAAGTGTCTTGCTTGTTCATTATTTGCTCATTGCATAGAGACATTACTCTGCAGGTGTTTGGAGCATGGTGTCAGAGTTCATAGATTACAGATAGATCGTTTTCTAGACTCAATGAGTAACGACTGCTAGGTGTCCAACAGTGGGCCTGTGCTAGCAGCAGGATGCCTGAGCCTATGGTAGTTGGCCTTCCAGAGGTGGTAGTGCTAGAGAATGATCATGGAAATAGCAGTGCAGGATTTGGGGGTCAAGGAGGGGTCCTCCAAGTTTATGAACCCCAATTTTGGGTCCTGCCCTACCCTTAACAAAGAATTGAAAATGAAGGATTCAAGAAGGATAGATTATGAATTGTTAAGTTTATTTAGAGAGAAATCACAAATTGTGGGGTTTTATTTAAGGGAAATCAGGATCTAGGAAGAAGGCTAGAACAGAACCATAAACACGTGAGAAGTAGGAATCATGCCCTCAGGTGGAAAACACTGCCAAGTTCATAAGGTTCATTTAAGAGAAATTGAGGGTTTTTAAAAATATATTTTTTTAAATTTTATTTATTTATTTGCAAGCAGAGAGCAAAAGAGAGTGTGTGTATTATCTCAAGTGATTTAGTTGCTGGAGCACACAAGACAGATTTATGCCACTAGGGTAGAGGCCTTGGAGGACCCTTAGTTCCAGCTGGGGGGGAGGATCCACTTGGTCTCATAGCAGTGAGTCAGTTGGTGAATTAGGTTCTCTATCAGCATCAGATGGAAATTAGCATCCTTATCCTGTCGAGACCTCTCAAGATGCTTGTGGACAGCAACTGCTTCCTTAGTTAAATGGAAGGGTAGAGGTCCTCAAGAAGACCAGGAGCGAGTCCTTTGGACTTCAGGATTGGCAAGATTTTATTGCCTGTCACAAAACACACTTGTGCAATGTCATGGGAGTCCCTCAGGATCACACCAATTTGTGAGGGAGTCAGGCCTTTCTTGGCTGCTTTGTAAATCTGCTCCTTCATGCCCACTGACATCCACGTCAGCCATGTGGGGACACTGTGGCAGCCAACTGAGGCAGGCCCTTCCCAGGAGCATGCATGTGACCCGTGATGGCAGCTGTCTGGCAGCAAAGTGCCCATTAATTTTTTTTTTTTATGGTTAGTTTGCTAGAGAATTATACCTTTTGGCATAGGGATTCCATTTAGCTCAATTATCGCAAGATACTATCATAATCATGAAGATGAGGTGATCTGCCAACTTCCTTCTAGCACTGTTTACTTTAGGGGTCATGATGTCTTATGTCAGTCTGTTCACGTTACCTTTCCCCGGGCTCTTCATCACTAACACACATATTTACAAATGTCCTAACCATGGGAAATTACCAAAGACCTTGCCACGACCAAATGAGCTAACCCCAAGTAGATTCCATTAAAGACAGCTTTAAAAGATTACAAAGGAACGAATCCGCTCTTACAGACAACTTTTTGTTTAAGAAACATTCATCTCGGGCTGGAGGGATTGCTCAGTGGTTAAGGTGTTTGCCTGCAAAGCCAAAGGACCCAGGTTCGATTCCCCAGGACCCAAGTCAGCCAGATGCACAAGGGGTGTACATGTCTGGAGTTTGTTTGCAGTGGCTGGAGGGCCTGGTGTGCCCATCTCTCTCTCTCTCTCTCTCTCTCTCTCTCTCTCTGTCTCTCTCCCTCTTTCTCTGTCAAATAAATAAAAATAAAATGTAAAAAAAATTCATCTCTGTCTCCTGCTGGAAACATAGTTTGTGACACCCAGAGGCAACTGTAGTGATGTCTATTTTGTTTTCTTTCAGACTTCCGGCCGGTTTGCTATGAGGAGCCCCAGTACTGGTGCTCAGTTGCCTACTATGAACTGAACAACCGTGTTGGGGAGACATTCCAGGCCTCCTCCCGGAGCGTGCTCATAGATGGCTTCACTGACCCTTCCAATAACAGGAACAGGTTCTGTCTTGGACTTCTTTCGAATGTAAACAGAAATTCAACTATAGAAAACACCAGGAGGCACATAGGAAAGGGTAAGGACAAACACAGCATGGCCCGGTGCAGCCTTCTGAACTGAAATGCAGAAATGAGAAACCAGCCACACACTGGCCTTGGAGCGTGTGGAAAGACCCCAAGGCTGGTGAGCCATTGGACAGCCATGATGTCACCGTTAGAAAGTGACATGGGTTTGCAGGGTCCTGGTTTCTGTCCCCGGTCAGTAGGCCATCTTCAAGGCTGGCAAGGGGTAAGTGTCATGATGGCTGGACCCAGTAAAGATCCAGGTGCTAATGCACGCTTGTAATGCCAGCACTCAACATGGAGAGGCAGGAGGATCAGCATTCAAAGCCAGCCTTGACTACATAGTGATTTCAAGGCCAGCTAGCCTAGTTTACAAGCAAAATAAAAAAAGGTGCAATAAATATGAAGGCCAGGTAAGGTTATTCAGTGGACGTGTCAGCTATTATTTTTTAAATATTTTATTTATTTGCAGAGACAGAGAGAGGAGGGGGAGGGGAATGGGCATACCAGGGCCTTCTGCCACTGCAAACAGACTCTAGATGCATGCACCACTTTGTGCATCTGGTTTTACATGGGTATCAAGGATTTGAATCAAGGCTTCCAGGCTTCTCTGAGCCTTCTCTCCAGCCCAAGGCATTGTTTGTGATGGCCTGCAGAAGTGAAGATGACTTGTGAAGAAGGGGAGGTCTGCGTGGATGATTATTAACCATAGGGATAGAAGCTATGTGGTTAAAAATAATGTCTGACTTATGGTTGGATGACCTGGCAGGTGATGGGGCAATCTCCTGTGTCTGGGTGCCCAGGTGGCCTCTGTGATTGGGCACATGGCTCAGTGGTCCCTCCCGAGGATGCTTTTGAAGACCTGTCAGCAGTGCAAGCAGTGGTAGCATTGCTGAGTGAAAGGCCAGGGGGAGGATCTGTCAGTACTTTGAATCTTGGCGTTGTTGGGTCTTTGCCTGACATGACTCAGGAGACCCAGGTGGAAAGAGCCTTTAGAGTTTGGTCTTTTCTCTTCCCACCAGCAGTAGGCTTCAGTCTTTGAGACTTCCTTGGGAGATGCATTATTTCACTGGTTATGATTTCTAATATCCTTCCTAACACAGTGCCTCACCATCTCCCACCGCAGAACCAGTAAGTAGAAGCAGCAGCTTTTGTATGATAAGCAAGTGCTCCACCATGGAGGCATAGCCCTTACTGAACTGAATTCTTTTTTTTCCCAACATTTTTATTTACTTGAGAGAGAGGAAGGGAGGGAGGGACATAAATAGAGAGAGGGAATGGGCACTCCAGGGCCTCCAGCCCCTGCAAATGAACTCCAAACGCATGTGCCACCTTGTGCATCCACTTGTGTGGGTCATGGGGAATCCAACTGGTGTCCTTTGGCTTTGCAGGCAAGTGCCTTAACCACTAAGCAGTCTCTCCAGCCCTTAACTGAATTCTTAAACAAATTTCTCAGGTATGGTTTTACTTGCATTATATTTTATAACAATCTTCAGTAAAGACAAAAGTTATCCCCTGGCCTTTTGGAGCTGTTTGTTGGGGCTTTTTCAGATTTGTTTATATGACAGCCTTTCGCTGGTGTTAGTGTATTCCAAGATAAAATTAAAATGCCAGGTGTGGTGGTGCATGCCTACAATCCCAGCACTTGGGAGGCAGAGGTAGGAGGATCACTGTGAGTTCAAGCCAGCCTGAGTTACCATCTGGAAATCTTTCTGCAAGTGAAGCTTGTTCAAGGTGCTAATGAGAAAGACCAAAGAAGTAGAGATGTTTTGTATTGCTGATAGAGTTAGCCCAGAGGATTAACAGACCAGTGAACAAAAATCAGGACACCCACCTCAGCACTTTCCTGGATGGACAGTCCACTCTCAACTCATACCAAAAGCAGTGCCAGAAGCTAGGCAGACGAGAAGTGCAAACTTGAATGTTGTAAAGCCAGGGTCTTTGGTCTCCTGTGAGTTCTAGGGAATGTCTCTCAGGTGTGGCTTCTGAGCACCGTGGCTTCCTGGGGCACCAGCCTAACATTATAGCAAAAATGTCATCCCACTGAGCAATGCTGTGCCACTGAGCCCTTTGGCGGTACTTTCTTTGGGATTATTTATCCTTATTGCTCAGAGGGTTAACAGCTTCAGAATTCCAACACTACCTTTGCACTACCCTACTTTATTTAACGCTTCTCCACTGCCATGAAAATGTGAATGGCGTATTTCATTCAAAAAGAATGGCTGTGATGTCACTTTCCAGCATTTCTTTTTTTTTTTTTTCAGTGCATCCATTATTTATAAGAACTTGCACTCTTTAAAAAATTTTTTTTATTTATTTTCAAGAGAGAGAGAGAGAGAGAAGAGAGGCAGACAAAGAGAGAATGGGCATGCCAGGGCCTATAGCCACTGGAAATGAACTCCAGATACATGAGCCCCCTTGTGCATCTGGCTTATGTGGGTCCTGGAGAATCGAACCAGGATCCTTTGGCTTCACAGGCAAACACTTTAAACACTCAGCCATCTCTCCAGCCCTTCCAGCATTTCTTAAAGAACTGGCATGAGGACTTCCAGGTAAGATGGTGGCATAGGAGCCATGCCAAACCACCCCAGGGAGGGATTTAAGCAAAATACACTCTTCTGAAAAGTGCAGGAGTATAGGTTTTTCTTACACACAGCAGAGAAGCAGGAGAGACCAAGATCCACCAGAAAGGAGGAAAACAGCTAGAATCCCACTGAGGAGCTTGCGGCCCCGATCTGTGTGATCTGTGCACTTGGCACCACATGCCAGGCGCGCTGAGCAGCAGCAGTAGTAGAGACCAAACAAGGGGACTTTCCAACCTCATCAGCCTCCTTGCAGAGTCAAGAAATCTAAAGGAAAGTCAGCTGAGATCACTAAGGAGCTACTGAACGAGATACAGGGGGATGGTGTGAGCAACTCCAGGCTTCCTGAACTCTCCCATCCCCCAACCATCAGAACCACGAACCTCCAGCATTCAGCCCCCAGAGGTAGCACATCCAGCACAGCTGAACAGAGCTCCAGCTCCACAGCACAACACGGAGGGATCGAGATGGACACTCAGCATTGGTGAGATTGGAAGCCACATCAAAAGAAGCTTCTCTTTTCAGATGGCAGTGACCACTAGGATGACCCAAAAGGCAACATAGTGCTGAGAAGAAGGGACGGAGGAGTGTCCAGCACTGAAACATCTCTATCACACCCTCCAAGGCTCAGGGTCCATTGCGGAAGAGGTGGCAGAAAGAATTTAAGAGCCAAAGGAAGAGTACGACTCCTTACAATGCAACTCTCCAGACAGAAATTGGCCTCGATATCCATGACCTCACAGTACCTTCACAAGACCCTCATAATAGGAGAAAAAGATGATGACATCAAATTACAAGAGAGACTAATGGAGAGAGGGAGGGGATATGATGCAGTGTGGAGTTCTGAAGGGGAATGGGGGGAGGGAAGGGAAATATCAGGGTTTATTGTCTGTAATTATAGAAGTTGTCAATTAAAAAAAAAAAAAACACCAAAGAACTGGCATGAAGTATGAAACAGGAAGACCTACGTGGGCTCACTTTCCGAAGGGATGTCTCATAGCAGAGTTCACAGTCTCAGTCTTTAGTGAGGTGAAATCCTGACAGAGCGGCACAGTCATGACACTGTCTGCTACTATCCATTTATGGGACGGGACAGTGAACTCTATGGAGCTCTTGTCTGAATAGTTGTTAAGCACCTGCTGCTTCCCAGGCCAACCTGTCCAAATCTACTCCCTGCTCGACCACATAGCCTGAGCTCCAGAGTGAGGCGGCATCAGCATCAGCTGAAATCAGTACAGACTGCCCACCTCACCGGGCAGCTGCTGAGCCAACTATCTGTTTGATGTGCCCTCCAAGTGGTTCTCATGCAGGCTGAATCTTGACAATGGGTCTACGCCACGGTGACCTCAAATCTAATGCGTGGTTCAAAGCACGATGCCTGCATGACTCCTCTGAGGTTGCTGATGTCTTAGGCAGAAGCCAGTGTACACTGGAGGAGGGTTAGATTCCATTCTACATGGTGTTCAGAGAGGGCTTGTGTGTTTGTCATGTGTGTCCTCTTCTCTTTAGGGACATTAGGATACTACCACTCTTCTCTGTTTGCATCACTTTGCACGTACAGAGTCAGATAACAAAGATCTTGTCTATTCTCCGTAATAACTTATGTTCCCAGAGGATTATATACTTGAAGGTCATTCAGTTTAAATACTCACTAAGTCCTTAGTAGCTCCATTCTGTCATCACCTGCTTCCCCTCTTAGGAGCCCCCACCTTCTCAGAAGCAGTGCACCACCCCCACTCCCTGCCATGTGCACAAGTAGGGTCAGGGGGGAACCAAGGAATTGTGTCCCAGCCAATCAGTGCCAGACTTTCACTTCTCATGACCACCACTTCCTGGAGAGGTGCAGCCAGTGACAGTGTGACCTGAAAATCCACAGCTCTGTTTTCCCTGTGTGACTCCTTCAGAGTAAGGCAGCTGGACTCCATAACACTGATTCATCATCTTCTATTACCTGCCTGCCCACCTGTCCAGCCTCTTGTCTCCTTTTGATTCAGGCAAAAATATATGCAGGGAAAGAAGACAAGAAAAGCAGAGAAGCATGGTGGGCAGTAGTCTCACGGAAACTAATTTACCTGTCCTAAGTGGTTTTTAGAACCTGACAAACTGAGCAGAGGTATGAGTAATGCTTTCTACATCCATGGTTATGCAAACTGGGCTCTGAGAAGCACTGGCAGTGTATGCAATCTATTCATTTAAAGTTTTGTATTTTCAGTTTAAGCAAACCTAAAGTATATTTGATGAGTTGATTCTGGGTCATTTCTATAAACACCTATAACTACATGTTCAGTTGTGCTAAGACCATGGTGGTATCCATCACTAGACCAGTTTTTTTTTTTTTCCTCCATTAAAAGTTGGAGAAGGGCTGGAGAAATGGCTTAGTGGTTAAGGCGCTTGCCTACAAAGCCAAAGGACTCAGGTTCAGTTCCCCAGGACCCATGTAAGTCAGATGCACAAGGTGGCACATGTGTCTGGAGTTCATTTGCAGTGGCTGGAGGCCCTGGTATGCCCGTTCTCTCTCTCTCAAATAAACTTTAAAAAAAAGAAGTTTAAAAAAAAGGAGAAAATTTATTCTGGTACTTTATATTCAGTAGATTAGAACTTCATTTTATAGGACCTCCAGCCCCTTGCTATAAATCTAGTTGAATCTCAAACTAAATTTTGAAAAGAATCAACTAAAATTAAACTTGAATGAAAAATTAGCCCGAGCAGCAACATTCTCAAGATGTTCGTTCCTGAACATGAACCCTGTTGCCCTCCCCGACCTCTTGCTGGTCCCACTTCCTTTCCCCAAATAGTCCCTCCTGCTTGCATGTCACATAGACTCAATTGCTTGTTCTTCTTCCCAGTGTTCCTTTAGATTTCCTCCTCTCTAATAGCCTTCTTTCTATTTTAATGCTACACCCCCACACACACACCGAGATCCCAAGCATGAGAGAAAACATGTGATGTTTGTCAGTCTTGCTATTTTGCTTACTGATTACCAGTTCCATTCGTTTTTGTGAAGAGATCATATTTTTGCACCTATCCATGCCTGAGTAAAATTCCATTGTGTGTATATACACCACATTTTCTTTATTCGGGTGCCATTTTGAATCTTAATCCCAAGAATGTTAGGTGAGCTGATATAAACTATCTTTAGCTTATGAGTTTTCAGTGACACTATCTGAAAGAGTGTTAGCAATGTCACTCTTCACAAGAGCCATATGATTTGATTTATAGTCATGAGTGTTTAACATCATAAATGGACTAGGTGGCTTTGAAACATTTATTTAGAAAAATAGATTTACAACCTGGTAAAATAAGCTTTAAGCTTTACTTGGTTCCTCTGCAGTGGGTTTAGAGTACACACTTCAGTAACATTTTTATAATATTACCTGAGTCATTCAAATCTAATTTTTTGTTTTTATATGGACACAAAGTACTCTATTTAATGTGTTTCTAATATTAGTACACCTAATTGTGGAATGAATGAGACTGAAACTGATGAGAATAATAATATATATAATCTTACTGATTCTTAAAACTGACCATTCCCATGGGTTGCAGTTTGTTTGTTTGTTTATTTATTTATTTTTGGTTTTTCGAGGTAGGGTCTCACTCTGGCCCAGGCTGACCTGGAATTCACTATGTAGTCTCAGGGTGTCCTTGAACTCATGGCGATCATCCTACCTCTGCCTCCTGAGTGCTGGGATTAAAGGCATGTGCCACCACGCCAGGCTTAGGTTGCAGTTTTTGATGAAGTTATGGGAGAAAAAAAAAAGCAAAGATTATAATGAGAACATGTGGGCATCTGGGGCCTCCATCTGAATGACCTGTGACCAATGATCTGTGCATGAACCTGATGGAAGAGCCCCATGTTAAGGTGCTAAGTCACTGAGAAGGGAATGGAGTTTGCAGGAAGACATGTTTTTGTGTCCACAGGCGTGCATTTGTACTACGTCGGGGGAGAGGTGTATGCTGAGTGTGTGAGTGACAGTAGCATCTTTGTGCAGAGCCGGAACTGCAACTACCAGCATGGCTTCCACCCGGCCACTGTATGCAAGATCCCCAGCGGGTGCAGCCTTAAGGTCTTCAACAACCAACTCTTCGCACAGCTGCTCGCCCAGTCAGTTCACCATGGCTTTGAAGTTGTTTATGAGCTAACTAAGATGTGTACTATCCGCATGAGCTTTGTTAAGGTAAGGAGTGCCTGCTTTTGGATTATAGTTGTCAAAATGAAGTGCTAGAGAGATTGCTTGGTCATTAAAGGTGCTTGCTTGCAAAGCCTGATGGCCTGGATTCGATTCCTCAATATCCACACAAAGTCAGATGCACAAAGTGGTGCATGTGTCTGGAGTTCGTTTGCAGGGGCAGAGGCTCTGGCATTCCCATACTAACTCTCTGTGTTTGGTCTGCCTCTCTCTCTTGCAAATAAATAAATAAATAAAAATATAAAAGAAAGACAATAAAAGCAAAAATCAAAAGCACTCTGGTGGGTGTGACAGTACAGAAATTCAGGAGGATAATAAAACCCTTTTTTGAAATTAGTAGTTTTTAGGAATACATAAATATATCTAAACTGTCTTAAATATATAAAACAATTCTATGAAAATTCTTCAGTATTGGAGGAAAACCAAATGAAAGCAGTTATCTGATTTTTTTTCCATGCAGAAGATTCAGTGACTTTAGTGTCTTTATATGATAAAATACTATTTTTTTTCCATCTCTTGATTGCCAAACACTATGGTAACCCAGTCAACATTGCTGGATTTATCTGAATTAAATAAGATATACTCAGTCTGAGAAGGAATTCAGACAAATGGAGGAAATAAATTTATAGATGAATAACAAAAGAAAACTGGCTCTAGTGTAAGACAGTATAAGTTAATGCTGCCATAGACAAATTAGGTTAGAACCATTGGGATGGGCACGATGCGCTCTGAGAAAGCCACGCATGCTCAGGTTGCAAGTGTTTGTTATCCCAGCACACTAATGACCAATTACAGATGACCAAACAAGGATGGTTACTACCGGAGATGAAGGACCAGATCATCTTTTTTTTTTTTTTGGTCAAATTCCTTAAAGATTTATTTTTATTTATTTATTTATTAGAGACAGAGAGAGGGAGAGATAGAGAGTGAGTGAGAATGGGCACTTCAGGGTCTCTAGCCATTGCAAATGAACTCCAGACACGTGTGCCTCCATGTGCATCTGCCTTATGTGGTGGGACCTGGAGAATTGAACCTGGATCCTTAGGCTTGGTAGGCATATACCTTAACCACTAAGCCAGATCTCCAGCCCCATTTTTAAAAATATTGTATTTATTTACAAGGAAAGAGAGAGAATGGGCATGCCAAGGCCTCTAGCCACTGCAAACAAACTCCAAATGCATGCACCACTTTGTGCATCAGCTTTATGTGGGTACTGGGGAATCAAACTGGGTTTTAGGCCTTGCAGGCAAGTGCCTTAACCACTGAGCATTCTCTCCAGCCTGAGCCAGATCATCTGTATGGTGTGTCTGTCAGCTCTGATTTTTATCAACCCTAACATACTTTCATTCATTAGTCAAGACATATCTATTCAGAATCTGCCACATGGCAGTCCAGGAGTCATGGCAGGCCAGGCATTGTTGCAGGCATGGGGTGATGCATCCTTGAAGGTCACTCACAGGCCTCTGACTCATGGGACCAGTCAGTTACCAAGAGGCAAGCCATAAACACCAGCCATGATAAAGTAAGGGAATTAGAGGGCCGAGGCAGGGTGAGGCTGCAAGTTGGGAGAGGTTCATGGAAGTAGCATGTGCTGCAGAGAACTGAAGGTATGGATTTGGTGCCTTGATCTATTGAGGAAGGAAGCAGGACTGGTGACTGTGGCCTTTGGAGGGTGGATAAGGCTTTGAGGGATTTGAACAGAGAAGTTTCATGGTCTGACATTTTCTGTTTTGGAACAAATTCCCCTCTCACTGTGCAAGCCAGGCTGGCTTTGACCTCTCTATCTTCCTGTTTGTGTCTCACGTGCTGAGTTACAGGTGTGCGCCTTCATACCAGCCTGGTAACTTAAGACTGTTAAAGATCACCGTGGCTTGCCGAGTGGTGGGATGAGGGATGCAGTTGAGGAGTTACTGCAGACCTCAGGTGGGAGATGAGGCTTGCTTTCCTCAGGGGAGCCCCCGCAAGGCTGTGCGAAGTAGAGGAGTCCCAGTTATGAGGACAGATTTGACATGGCGTGAGGGAAAGTGAGTTTAGGAAGTTGACAACAGTTACTTTCAGCAGGATGAAGAAGCTGCAGGTGGGCCAGCCTTGCAGATAAGGTTGAGAGTTAGTTCTGTTTCAGTTAGAGCAGCTTTGCCGTGTCTCTCATGGGTTCAAACACAGATGCTGAATTGCCAGTTAGACTTAAGAGTCTGGGGAGCTACAGATGGAAACTTGGGGATGGTCCTTATGTGGATGGGATCACCCCCAATGTGAATTTAGACACACAGGGTGGGGGCTAGGACTGAGCCCTGGCACCCTCCACATTAGAAGACAAGGGAAGAGGGACAGCGGCATAAGGAAGCTGAGAAAGACCAATCAGTGTGGCTGCAGTGGGAACGAAGGTCTAAGAATGCCTGGGTGGGTGGAGCCGCTTATCTGGAAAGACAGGTAATTATGGCTGAGTAAGTGGGTTCCAGTATGGCGGAAATTCTTTACTTCTGATAACTTCATTTTTCCCCCCACACAAAAATAACACACATGATCATTAGTTGCAAGGATGGGCGAGAGAGGGAGTGAGAGGTTTTGGGGAAGAGGAACATGAGTAGAACAGTCAGCCAGAAAGGGGAGGGGCCTGGCCTGAGGAGCAAGGCGCAGATGGCGGCACAGGTCCACTGGAGGTCCAGGTCGTGAAATGTGAAGTGGGATCAGGGAGTGTGGTTGTGTCTAAACCACGTTTTACACAACTCCATGGAGATTCACTTCTCCCAATAATAAAGATTATCTGGGGTTATCTACAGTTAAGGCATTTGCCTGCATTTTTTCCCCACCTTTAAAGCCAGAGAGACAGAGGGGCAGTGGCTAGAGGCCCTGGTATGCCCATTCTCTCCCTCTCTCAAATAAATAATAAAATATATAAATATTTAAAAAAATTATCTGAGATGAACTGCCTTTCCTTTTTTTTTTTTTTTTTCAGTTTGCCAGGGCCTCAGCCACTAAAATCAAACTCCAGATGCTTGTGCCACCTAGTGGGCATGTGCAACTTTGTGCTTGCCTCACCTTTGTGCGTCTGGCTAATGTGGCATCTGGAG
Source organism: Orientallactaga sibirica (assembly GCA_036365145.1). Lineage (NCBI taxonomy): Eukaryota > Metazoa > Chordata > Mammalia > Rodentia > Dipodidae > Orientallactaga > Orientallactaga sibirica. The sequence continues at coordinate 6,502,019 of JAEOAD010000048.1, forward strand.
AATTGAACATGGGTCCTTAGGCTTTGCAGGCAATCACCTTAACCGCTAAGCCATCTCTCCAGCCCCTGCCTTTACTTCTTGAATGACTTTCCATCAATGCATACCATCTTAGAGATAAACATGCAAGTCTATCATCCGTCTTCCTACCTACCTCTCCTATCAATGCAAGTAAATGACAAATAGTTGAACGAGTCAGTTAGAGAAGAGAAACGAGCTCTGTCAACCCTGAAAATCCAGAGCCACCTCTGGGCTTATGCTGGCAGTGTTCACATCCAGTCTCTGGGCCTATGCTGAGTGGTGGTTTTGTGCGACCGTCTTTCACATGAAGTGGGCAGGTAAACACGAGGTTGAGCTCCTTCTCCTGCCAAGGGAGATGACTTGCCAGCCTCTCCGTGTGTTGGGGCTGGAGCCCCACATCTTCTCTGGGGTGGGGGTGAGGGTACATGTACTGACTGACGGGGCCTCCTCTGAGGTATGGGCTCCATGTAGGCAGGCATCCTCTGTTTATAGGAAGGTGGAATCCATACTTGCTCCCAGGTGTCAGCAGAGGCTTTGCATTCCCTGTGTTGTCCCCGAGGCTGAGATAAAGTGACCCGCTTCACTCTGGGCTCCTTTCTCACTCTGCAGGGTTGGGGAGCCGAGTATCATCGCCAGGATGTCACGAGCACCCCCTGCTGGGTTGAAATTCATCTTCACGGACCGCTGCAGTGGTTGGACAAGGTTCTGACTCAGATGGGCTCCCCACACAATCCCATTTCCTCAGTGTCTTAACAGTTGTGCCATAAGCTACATTTCCGTAAAATAGATGCTATTGCAGATAGTGGCTTATATCTTTGCAGAATTGCAGCCAGCAGAAGTTTCTGAATGCATATGTAAATACATATAATGTATACTGTTCATATTTTTATCACCATGTATTTTGTGCTACCTAGATACCCTGGGGCCAGTACAGTGAGATTGGAAAATCACGCTTTTCTGGGCTAGTGCTATGTGGGAGGAGACAGTATGGAAGGGTTTTGGTGGGGTCAGACAGCTCCTGTCAGCACACCGCTGTGCGACGTATTATGTGACCCAAGAGAAAGTCTCCAGCTGCTTATATAGCAAAAAGTCAGGTATGTAGTCCTGGAGCAAGTCACATTTTCAGACAAAACAATCAAATACCTAGAGTGTAAATGTTATTGGAAAGAGAGAAAATCAAGCTTGTTCACTGAGTTAGGAGATGAACCACAGAAACTTCTTGTGTATAGCTGAACTACTGTGCTGTTACCGACGGTATGTTTTAAAGAATTTAAACTGTGATTGGAAAAGGAAGAAACTGTGAAGCTTAGAGTCATGTTGCCTCAATTTAATAAGGGAAGACAAATATGACAATAGCATGAAATGATCTATATTCCCAGGGACTCCAGCCTTCCACACTGGAAGCCAGGCTAGGGTCTTCCTGGTTACTCCTATCAGACGATCCTGTGGCTGCCGAGAGCACCTGTGTGCACAGTACCGTGTGCAGAACCTGTGCAGACACGAAGCTGTGTCATACAAGGCTGGACAGAGCCTCGCATGTTTACACCTTTCACATTCCCACAGCAAAGCCTCGAGGCAGGGTACTGCTTTGCCAGATTTCCTTCCTGCTGACAGATATTAGCTAATTACAGGTGACTGCACCAGGTGACTGGACCAGTGTATTCAACATGTTGGGTCCAACAACCCAGCGCCTGTATTGATAAAGACTTATACTTGGAAATTATATCCAGCAGCTTCTTCTAAAGCTTTAAAGACAGCACTTGGGAGGCAAAGGAAGGGATCACTGTGAGTTCATAGGCCACCCTGAGACTACAGGGGGAATTCCAGTCAGCCTGAGCTACAAGTGAGACACCCCAAAATAATAATAAAATAAAAAATAAATAAAAAAAGGAGTTATTTCATTCTCTGTGGATGGGAAAAGTGATAGTGAATAACCGGACACCTGTAAAAGGCATGTGCAATTAAAAACTAATTTCTAGGATTGCTTGGAAAAACATGCACTTCTAGGCACTTGCTACTCAAAATTGCATTGCTTGGAAAAACATTTTATGCCCTTGTAAAAGACAGATCTTCAGTAATCCAAGAGTTTTCTTAATTTGTCCATTCTGTCTAGCCTTCCTGCACATCTCTCATTGGATTATATGCCATAGAAATGATCATGTGGAAAAGACATGCGTGAGTTACTACTGTCACTTGTAATGACTAGTAGTATCTCATAGAAACAGACACACACACACACACACACACACACACACAGTATAGAAAACACTTAATACACTTTACATTAACACTTGGGGCTCACTTAGTGTGTAGAACAAGCCATAGTTTGTAGGTTCTTCAGCTGCATCTATGTATGCCAGATGCAATGTCAAGTTCCCATGGAATCAAATGTAATCTAGAGACAGCCCCAGACTTCATGGAGCCAAGCCTGTAATGCTCACCTTTCAGAACTTTAAAAACAAAACATGCAAACTTTCCTTGGTTTGAAAATATGTAATTGGCCTATCTCTATCTTGAAATCTTATTTCTCCTCAGCACAGTCACGTGAATCTCTAAGTAAATGCTACTTTTCATCCATGTCTCAGAGTTGGTTTTTTTTTTCCTACCCACGCATCCCTATTGTCTGATAATTCTCCAGTTCCCTTTTCCTTAGAAGTCATTAAGATGGCAGATTTCATCTGAGTACCAGTTAACGGGAGAGCTTAAAGGACATAGCATTTGACTCTCCACAAGCTGTCAAAATCATCCTCTGGTCATCTGTTTTTTTTTTTTTTTAAAAAAAACTTTATTTGAGAGAGAGAAAGAGGAGGAGAGAGAGAGAGAGGGCGAGAATCGGCATGCCAGGGCCTCCAGCCAGCAAATCAGACACCCCAGTGCTCTTGACTACGTGGGTCCATTGAACTGGGGTCCTTTGTCAAAATAACCACTAAACTATCTGGTCATCTGCACTTTCATAGAACTATTCAGAAGTAATGACATGAAAATACCATAAACTAATGATGCCTTTAATGCAAAATAAAAGTTCAAAACCCTGAGACTACAGAATAAATTCCAGGTCAGCCTGGGCTACAGCTTTAGGAAAACAAAAGAAAGAAAAAAACATAAAATTTCTCCAGTTTGAAATCTAACAAAATTCAGTGTGACTTCTGAAAAATAAATCATTAAGCTGGCACATATCATATGACTTTATTACTCATGTCTCACCAGAAATTTTCATTTGGATACCTGTGAAATTCAGAAGAGGAGTTGACCCTTTAGTCATTTTAATCATCCCCCCACCCTGCCAGCTTTGGCTGCTAATAGTTCTCAAAGATTGTAATGCAGTATTTGATTTCAGACTTCTAAATGTGGCCACTTAGCTTTAGAAAAGCTGAATAGCATCGTTTTACATGTTAAAGATGAAAGAGGATGAAAGACCAGGACTGCAAACATGTTTCACACATGTTTTCCTAGACCAGGATCATGAGACAGAGAACGGTTGTCCAGAAGCCTGTGAACATTCATCATGTGTGCAACAAAAATGAGGCACGGATTCAGTCAGCTGATACTCCGAGAGCGTCAGGGCTTCACGCCCCAAAGCTCATCATTCTTAACACATACCTTTTACTTTTTAAAAATTCAGTATAAAGCGGGAAATGTGGGCCAACTACCTACTTCCTAGCACTTAGGATCCTGATTTTCATTGTCTTCTAAGGATCTCTGTATCCTCATAACAGCCCCAGAACAACAGCAACAACACATCTTATAAATAGCACTTGCTAGAACTCAACCTCCTGCTTAGGACTTAATGTATCCCAAATACTTATGTATATATCTAATAAATTTAAAAAATCATGCATTCCAAATTGTCTGACCTGCTATGATTCAACTGCCAAACTGTACAAGGTTAGGTGACCATGGTATATGTTAAATATAAGTTCAATGAATGTAAAGCACGCAAAAAAAAAAAAAAAGCAAAACCCTCTCTATTTGAGTGCAGTAATACTTTTGATTATAACAACCTTGCCTTCTTATTCCTTTGCTGCACACATATATTGTCATCCAATTGTTTATAATAAACAATATTGCACTGATAAGTCTTCTGGCTTGTTTTTTCTATACACTGTATAGAGTGACTCACAGCGTACTGTCCGTGGCTCCTTAAGACACTGAAACTGTTCTAATTTGAAAATAGGATTAACAAACAATTACCATGCAGGGGGTGCATTTGCACACGTTGGACTGGCATTCAGTATGGAAGATACTTTGAAGAAATTTCAGAGACATACAGCGGCTCCTTAGCTTTTGATCAGCTCCTATCCCACTACACCATTTGCAAGGTGAAACCATTGGGAGTGAAACATGCATTTAATGCAGCTCTCCTGCCAATCATGCTGCCTTAGCATTGTGGGACCAGGGAGAGTGTGCTAGCTTACCCTCAGATGTGGTGGCTCATGGCTGCTGCCTAAGAGCAGCATTCAAAATTCAAAGTACAGGTTGTACAGAAAGCATATTGCTTTAGCAGCATCTTAAAGTTGAAAAATCAAAATTTGAAAAATCCTGCATTGAACCGTCATTGTATGTGTACATGGAAGTTTTGCTCTGGGCAGTAAGAAATGTTAGGTGACTGATATGCACAAGAATGATCAGTTTTATTGCAAACATCTATAAACATATAAGTCACCAGCTGAAGCAATGCTGGATGAATGTTAATAAGAAACTGTGAGATGAAGTCTGAAAGTTCATAATTCTCTTCATTTAAGCTTCCTTCTAGTATTCAAAAAGTGAGGGAAAATATGTAATTCTAGAAAAGTTCACCTTCTTATTAATCTAGTTAAGGCTTTCAATTTTTTCCCATTTCTTTTTTTGTTTTCACTGGGGATGGCATCTAGAGACTCTTGCATCAGGCAAATGCTCTACTATGCAGATTCCAGGCCAATTAACCTTCAACAGTACCCTTGATTCAAAAAAATAGGGCTGGAGGGATGACTTAGAGGTTAGGCGTTTGCCTGCAAAGCCAAAGGACCCAGGTTCAATTCCCCAGGACCCACATTAGCCAGATGCACAAGGGGGCACACACATCTGGAATTCGTTTGCAGTGGCTGGAGGCCCTGATGTGCCCATTCTTTCTCTCCCACCCCCCACTCTTTCTCTGTCAAATAAATAAATAAAAATAAAAAACATTTAAAAAATAATGGAGGCCTTTATTTAAAGGAATTATTTTGTAAAGCTACAAAATACAAGTGGTTTAAAGAGAAGCTCTTCAATTTCAAATATAAGTATAAACCTCTTTCTTAAGCTTCATTTCTGGAAGACTGTGGATGTAGCTTCATGGTAGAGCACTTGCTAATATATGCAAGGCCTGTAAGGCCCTGGGCTCAATCTACAGCACCCCAAAAAGCAAACAAACAAACAAAGCAAGCCAACAAAACAAACACTGGTAAAATAGTCTTTGGAGAAAGAATAACAGGTAAGGTCTTAGTTTTCTTTGCATCTGCCCTGGTTCCTGACCATGGATTTGGTTTCGGAATTTCCACCACTAACTTGCACACATATTCAAATATATCAAAGACATAAAATGCTGTCTGAAAACATCAGCCAATTTTTCAGAAGGGGAAATTTCATTATCCTAGATCTTCTACTTACTCAGTTATGAGATGGTCCTGGCACATCAGTGAACCCCGTAGGCACAAGGGCAGCAGATTCTGACTTTGAGGAAGTTAGCAACTTTGTGCCAATGTGCACGTAAGTCAGTGTGGTGGTTTAAATTAGGTGTCCCCCACAAACTCAGGTGTTGGTTCCCAGCTGGTGGCAATTTGAGAAGTGGAGCCTTGCTGGAGGAGGCCTGTTGGGAGCCAGTGTAGAGGTGTGACAGCCAGCTCCCCGTGCCTCCTTTCTTGCTGCCTCTGCACTGCCATCTTTTCCCTGCCACTATGGAGCGTCCTCACTCAGGACTATAAGCTAAAATAAGCAACTCTCCTCCCATCAGCTGCTTTGGGTTGAGTATTTTGTCCCAGCAACAAGAAGCTTACTATCACCTGTTAGAAAGAGGCTGCTGTGAGGCGGTGTGCGGAGGGGTGGGGGGTACCAAGGAATGACAGGCTCGAGGCAGGGGTGAAGTGCTTGGGGGACTTCTGGGATGTTCTTCTGGTCAGCTCGCATAGGAAGTCAGCTCATTCATAAGCCAGGTTATGTGCCTCTGCTCCCATGATAACTGGTGCCCATCTGCATTTAGTTCCCAGGTCCTGTACCACAGTGATTCTTTGTCCATCCTCTACCAGCTAGGAGTTCTTCAAGGACAAAAGGTTGTCTCCAGTCATTTTCACCAGTTTTTCAGCTTCATAATTTCTAGACAAAATTATTTTAAAATAAGATGTAAAACATGAAATTTGTTAAGAAAGGCACTTGGGGTCCCATTGTGAAGGCAGAAATATTTGCTTCCATTTCTCTTTTTTGTTTAATAGTTTTTTTTTTTTTTTTGAGAAAAAGGGGCACACAGAGAGAGAATGGGCAGGCCAGGGCCTCCAGCCACTGCAGATGAACTCCAGATGCAAGCACCGCCCCCCATGCATCTGGCTTACGTGGGTTCTGGGGAATCCTTTGGCTTTGTAGGCAAGTGCCTTAACTCTAAGCCATCTTTCCAGCCTCCCATTTCTCTTTTTAAAAATCCATAGCTTAAAAAAATATCCATAGCTTTTCATCTTTAAATTAAAAATAAACCTACAGGCTAGAGCAATTGCTTAGTGGTTAAGGCATTTGCCTGCAAAGCCTAAGAACACAAGTTTGAATCTCCAGGTCACACATAGCCAGATACAGTGATGCAAGCATGCAATGTCCCACATGTGCCACAAGGGGGCGAACACAGCTAGAGTTTGTTTCACAGTGGCTGAAAGGCCCTGGTGCATCCATTCTCTCCCTCTCTCTCTCTGTCTCTTTCTCTCTCTCTCAAAAAAAAAAAATGGCTGGAGAAATCACTTAGCGGTTAAGGCATTTGCTTGCAAAGCCTAAGGACCCTGGTTCAATTCCCTAGGACCCAAGTAAACCAGATGTAAAAAGGGGTGCATGTGTCTGGAGTTTGTTTGCAGTAGCTGGATGCCCTAGTGCGCCTATTCTCTGTTTCTCTCTGCTTCTTCCTCTGTCTGTCTGTCTGTCTGTCTCTCTCTCTCTCTCAAATAAATAAATAAATAAAATATTAAAAATAAATTAAAAATTTAAAAATACCCTTCAATTGCATGTCAAGTGACAGGCATAGCTGGTGGGCTTCAGATAAACATGTTTATGATCAGGTTGTGAATACTCAGCTACATGTCAGGAGTAAGGCAGCTTTGTCAGTTGGACAGTTAAAGCAGAGCTTATCCTAAGCATGTATATTTAAAATGAAAATGTTAATAAAGATGAGAAGCAGGAATATGGTGTACCACTACATTAACAAGACCTGGATTTTCAAAGTTTACTTCGCATGGTCACTGATGGCATCAGAATTTGCATTCACCTGATCAATATTTTAGGCATGGCCTCAGAATTACTCTAATATATAATGGAGTTCTGGTATTAAGTGGAGGTTATAGAATGTAAATTATACTTTGTTTTCTCTACCGAAAATATTCACATCTGAATGTGTAATTTGGAGATAACTTTTATAAGTGACAAGCCAACTGTCATAATTTAGGAAGAAAACCTGAAAACTATCAAAATAACACAATGATGTTTAAGCACAATTTCAAGACTGCAAGTATGGCTTAATCTATTCTTCTTACACATTCTGCCTTCAAGCTAAATTATATTGTCTTATAATTTATTTGTTCACAAATCTGGTTTTCTTGATAAAATTATTTCAAAAATAGTTATGTGCAAAGTGAAATTTGTGTCAATATATTTAAAGGTATTTCTGGTCCCTAAGTTATGATGGTTCAACTTATGTTTCTGGACATTTTTATTAAATGTTTTTATTAAAAAGCTTGTCTCCAGGGGCTGGAGAGATGGTTCAGCAGTTAAAGCATTTGCCTACAAAACCTACCAACCTGGCTGGATTTGATTCCCCAGTACCTACATGTCTCCAGGGGCCAGATGCACAAAGTGGCACATGCCTACAAAATACCGACCTGGCTGGAGTTCATATAAAGCCAGATGCACAAAGTGGCACATGAATACGGAGTTCATTTGCCCCCGCTGGAGGCCCTGGAGCACTCATTCTTCCTGTCCATCTGTCTCTCTGCTTGCAGATAAATAAATAAATAAAATAATTAAAAAAAAAAAAAAAAGCTTAGTGGGGCATGGTGGCACATGCCTTTAATCCCAGCACTTGGGAGGCAGAGGTAGGAGGATCGCCGTGAGTTTGAGGCCAGGGCTGGAGAAATGGTTTAGTGGTCATGGCACTTTCCTGCAAAGCCAAAGGACCATGGTTCAATTCCCTAGAGCCCATGTAAGCCAGATGTACAAGGTAGCACATGCATCTGGAGTTTGTTTGCAGCAGCTGGAGGCCCTGGCATGCCTATTCTCTCTCTCTCTCTCTCTTTCTGCCTCTCTCTCAAATAAATAAATATATAAATAATTTTTTTAAAAAAGCTTGTCTGATTACTTTTTTGTTTAAAGTCTATTTTGGGACTGGAGAGATGGCGTAGCAGTTAAGGGACTTGCCTGAGAAGCCTAAGGACACAGGTTCAATTCCCAAATACCCAAGTAAGCCAGACACACAAGGTGGCACATGTTTCTGGAGTTCGTTTGTGGTGGCTGGAGGCCTTGGTGTGCCCATTCTTTCTGTTTATATCTGCCTCTTCCTCTCTCTTCCTGCCTCTCTCTCTCTGTTTCCCTTCTAAAATCTGACAAGGAAAATTATCTCCAAAGGGACTTATCACATTGATTTGACAGGTTTTTTTTTAAATGAAACTTTAATCAGCTTTTTCATATTTTTATCATTGAAGAGTACATATTCCCATAAGTTTTAAATTCAGCCACCCAGGACTTGAAAGATAAATATATAATTTTCACAAAGGTCTTATAATCCTTAGACATTGGTTCTGTAATAATGCAGAATTAAACAGTACTGTCAGTATTGAAGCCATTAGTGAGTCAGGCAAGAGTCACGGTAGGTGGTCTACTTCAAGAAATTGAATCTGGAGGCTGCACCAGTCCCAGAATACTGGTGAAGACTAAGCTGCATGTCTAATTAATCCTGAGATGTTCCATGATCATACTGTCATACTAATTACTATTCCTTAGACCACAGGAAAGGAGACCAATGTTGGAGAGACCTTAGTCTGGTCTTTTAAAAATTATTATTCTCATACAGAACAGAGGTTCAACTTCAGTTTAATTCTTCATCTCAAAGACAATCACACTGCCTTCAATTTTTAAAAAATATTTCTTTATTTATTCATTCATCATTTGAGAGAGGGAGAAAGATACAAAGAGAAAGAGAGAAAGAGAGAGACAATGAGTGCACCAGGGCCTCTAGCCACTGCAAATGAATTCCAGACACATATGCCACCTTGTACATTTGGTTTACATGGGTTCTGGGGAATCAAACTTGGATCTTTAGGAAAAGACAGGAAACTGCCTTAATTGCTGACCCACCTCTCCAGCCCTGCCTTCAATTTTTTTTTTTTTTTTGGAGAGAGAGACAGAGAGAGAGGGAGAGGAAGACAGATAGAGATGGGTGCGCCAGCAGCCTCTCAACTGCTGCAAACAAAATCCAGATGCGTGTGCCCCCTTGTGGTCAAGTGTGACATTGCGCCCTTGCGTCATTTTGTATCTGGCTAAATGTGGGACCTGGAGATTGGAACCAGTGTTCTTAGGCTTAGGAGGCAGGAACCTTAACCACTAAGCCATCTCTCCAGCCCCCTGCCTTCAAATTTTTAATGGTAAACTGTTGGCTATAGTTTTCTAAGTGAAAATCAATTAAGATTTTCAACAGTCACGTGTAATCATAGTAGCAAACCCCTATCTCTTGGTTTTTAGAAATAAGCAATTGCTGTTGTCGGTCCACAAAGAGATACTGATGTCCTGTCCTTCCTAACCCTGGGCACCGTAGAGAACGGTGCAGTGTGTTCATTAGTGGTTCTGATGCTTGACTTAGCAAATATAACACAAACGAGACCATATATATAACTACTTCCCAGGAGCCAAAAGGTGTAGTCCATGTAAAAAAAAAAAAAAAAAAAAAAAAAAAAAAAAGGAGGGCTGGAGTGATGACTTAGTGGTTAAGGTGCTTGCCTGCCAAGCCTAAAGACCCAGGTTCTGTTCCCCAGTACCCACGTAAGCCAGATGCACAAGGTGGCACATGTGTCTGGATTTCTTTTGCAGTGGCTGGAGGCCCTGGTGTGCCCATTCTCTATACCTGTCTCTTTCTTTCTCTCAAATAAATAAACAAAATATTTTTAAAAGATAAAAGGAGCTTTGTATTTCCTTGATTGCATTGTGCTAGCTGTACTAAAATCTATCAAAGAAGAAAAATCTGTTTAATTTAACATAGAAAATTGCCGGTCCACACAAAGAGCTTATGGCATTACCTAATTTGCCCAGGGGTTTGAGTTGAGGTTCATTTTCAACTTAACACCATGTGTTTGATCTGAGGCTTTCCAATTAGGGGCTCTTCCTTCCACCTTGAACATAGTGGCTATCTGATCTGTAGCCACTTCATAGACTGGCAGGATCGTTTGCTTGCTGAACCCACCATCTCTTTGTGATACATGTTAGAACAGTCTAGCCTAAACCCACTTGCTTACTTCAGCAAGTCTGCATAATGGAGCTCATGTCAATGTCACCTTATTCAGTTGCCTACATTCAAAGATCAATCATGCTGGGTGTGATGATGCATGCCTTTTGTCCCAGCACTAGGGAGGACAAGCTAGGTGGGTCGCCATGAGTTTGAGGCTAGCCTGAGACTACATAGAGAATTCCAGGTCAGCCTGGGCTAGAGTGAGACCCTCCTTCAAAACAAACAAACAACAAAAAAAATCAAGGTCTTAAAACTAAATACAAAAAGGCAAATTATAAAACCTTTCAAAGAATATAAAGAAGGAAATGCCCATGAAAATGTTTTCTTATATATGGAACTAAAATTGTAAACCACAATAGAAAAGCTGGACTTCTTTAAGAAATGAAAAAAAAAAGATTAAAGGTCAATTGTCTTTAATCCCAGCACTGGGGAGGCAGAGGTAAGAGGATCGCCATGAGTTCAAGGCCACCCTGAGAACACAGAGTGAATTCCAGGTCAGCCTGGGCTAGAGTGAGACCCTACCTTGAAAAAAGAAAAAACACGATCTATTGTGCTATAGCAGGTAGACCACTTGCCTAGCATAAGCACGGCCCTAAGTTCCATCCCTAGAATCACAAAGCAAGATCAATCACACTGGTGCTGCTCTGCAACTGTCTGTATTAGTTGTCACACAATTATATACTGAAACAAGAAATCAGTTTACTGAAACCACAAACTAGCTAGGCATGGTGGTACCTGTCTGTAAATCTTAGCACTGGGGATTCTGGGGCAAGAGGATTGCAAGTTCCAAGCCAGCCTAAACTACATAGTAAGATACTGTCACACACACACACACACACACACACACACACACACACACACACACACAAATAAAGTCAAGCAAGGTTTCAAGGGTTCCCACATAGACTAGATTACTCATTAATTTGTGCTCAAAGATAATGAGAAATAGTATTTTAAAATATTATATATGCTAATTAAAAGCAATCCTAAATATAAGCTAAACCTCCATTTTTAAAATGAAAATCATTGCCAGGTGTGGTGGCACATGCCAGAACTGAGGAGGCAGAGGTAGGAGGATTGTCATGAGTTTGAGGCCAGCCTGAGACTCCAGGTCAGCCTGGGTTAAAGTGCAACCCTACCTCAAAAAAAAAAAAAAAAAGGAAAATCCTGCTGTGATGGTTAAATTTGTGTCAACTTGATCTGTTTAGGAATCCACAGACATTCCTCATAAGTGTGTCTCTGAGGTTGCTTCCAGGAAGGATTAACTAAGGAGGAATCCTTCCCCCAGGATAAACCCTTCCTCCAGGAGGGCGGCCCCTCGAGGGGGGACTTTATCTATGGAAGTGCTGGGAGGGAAAGGAACCTCTCCTCCCTCTGGCTGCTGGTGCTGCTTGCTGCTTTCCAGCGTGGACTGAAGACCAGTGTGGACTGAAGACCAGTGTGGACTGAAGACCAGCGTGGACTGGAGAGCAGCGTGGACTGAAGAGCAGCATGGACTGAAGAGCAGCATGGACTGAAGACCAGCGTGGACTGGAGAGCAGCGTGGACTGAAGAGCAGCGTGGACTGAACTAGTAGGTGATGCTGGCTGTGGACGGGGACCTAGGCCTAGGCTGTTCACAAGAACATGGACACGTGACCTCTTCACAGGGCCTGGACTTCCTGACAACATGGCCATTGGTTCAGAAAGAATGACAAGTTACAGACTTGGGAGCAAAATACATCCAGCTATTGTTTTAAGTCACTAAGTTTGAGGTGATTTAGGTGCAGCAAAAGACAATCAAAAGTAGCCTGACTGTGGGTAGAAGGACACCTACGTCATGGCGCTGGAGAAATAGCCCTGTTGGGAAAGTGTTTGCCATGCAGATTTGAGGGCCAGAGTTTGAATCCACAACACCCATTAATTCTGGGTGGGCATGGTAGCCTGCTTATAATCTCAGCACTTGATTTTTTTGTTTGTTTTTTGGTTTTTCGAGGTAGGCTCTCACTTTAGCTCAGGCTGACCTGGAATTCACTATATAGTCTCAGGGTGGCCTCAAACTCACTGCGATCCTCCTACCTCTGCCTTCCGAGTGCTGGGATTAAAGGCGTGCGCCACCATGCCCAGCCCAGCAGTTGAGAGTTAGAGATAGGGGATGCCCAGGGACAAACTGGCTGGCTAGACCAGCTGAAGTGGTGAACTGGAATTGAGTGAGAGGCCTTGTCTCAACAAAATAAGGTAGAAAATGATAGATGCTACCACCCAACCTTGACCCATGACCTCTACACACAACTCACTCACACATGCACCCATAATCATATAAACATGCATGCACACATATGCAAAATAGAAAATACATGTGTCTAACTCTGAAAGGAATAATGATGAGAACACAGGTAAATTATTAAGAAGGTTTAATTTCTGTTAAAATTATACAGATAAAAAGATGTCTTAACTTTTGAAAGGTGTCCTTTATCAGGAACAGTCACATGTTTCCTGTTTTGTTCTGCTACACTTGATGTTAGAGAAGAATAAGTTAGCAAAAAGCAACTTTAGAAACAGACAAAATAAAAAGAAAGTTAAGGGCACTGTGTCACAAGCCAGAAGACCACAGTTATTTCTTTGATGTATGGTGCTGCATGATGTTTCTCAATAAACTTTGTATGTGTAGAACTATGGGCCCCAGTACAAAATACAGTATCCAACATAGTAGATGTTTAATAAAGACTTTCTGGGACTGGGCTGGAGACATGGCCTAAGGACCCAGGTTCAATTCTCCAGGTCCCACATAAGCCAGATTCACAAGGTGGCACATGTATCTGGAGTTCATTTGCAGTGGCTAGAGTTCCTGGCATGTCCATACTCTCTCTCTCTTTCTCTCTTCCTCCTCTCTCTGTCTCAAATAAAGGTAAATTTAAGAAAAAAGAATTTCTGGGACTGAATAAATGGCTTAGCAGTTAAGGCACTTGCCTGCGAAGCCGAAGGACCCACATTCGATTACCCAGTACCCACATAAGCCAGATACACAAGGTGGCACATTGGTCTGGAGTTTGCTAGAGGCCCAGGTGTGCCCATTCTCTCTCTATCTTCCTCTTTTTCACTCTCAAGTAAATAAATTAATTAATTAAAAAATGTTTTCTGTGGGATGGAGAGATGGCTTACTGGTTAAGGCACTCGCCTGCGAAGCCAAAGGACCCAGGTTTGACTCCCCAGGACCCATGTAAGCCAGATGCACAAGGGGGCACACACATCTGGAGTTCGTTTGCAGTTGCTGGAGGCCCTGGTGTGCCCATTCTCTCTCTCTCTCTCTCTACCTGCCTATTTCTGTATCTCTCTCTCTCTCTCAAATAAATAAATAAAAATATTTAAAAATATTTTCTGAATTAATACATGAATACAAATCATACTAAACCAAATGGAATAGGATTTCCTTTTTTGTTTTTGGTTGTTGGAGATAGGTCTTACGCTAGTCCAGGCTGACCTGGAATTCACTATGTAGTCTCAGGGTGGCCTCGAACTCATGGTGATCCTCCTACCTCTGCCTCCTCTATGCTGGGATTAAAGGTGTGCACCACCATGCCTGGCTAGGATTCCCATTTTTGAATGACAATTTTGATGTATTTTATTTATATTTATGAAAATACCAGTATTTTTCTAAATAGGCTTTTATAGTTTGAAATACATCCCCCTGAAAATTATTTCTGTTGAAACCCTTAACCCCAGTGTGACAGTATGTGGCAATAGAACCTTAAAGAGATAATTAGGATTAAATGAGGTCAAAAGATGGGTCTAAACCAAGTATGTTGGCACACACCTTTAATCTCCAGAGGCAGAGGATTGCCATGGGTTGGAGGGCAGCCTGGGACTCAAAGTGAGTTCCACATCAGCCTGGGCTAGTTTTCAAAACACTAAAATAAATAAATAAATAAATAAAATAAATAAAAACAAAGGTGGGGCCAGGCGTGGTGGTGCACGCCTTTAATCCCTGCATTTAGGAGGCCGAGGTAGAAGGATCGCTGTGAGTTAGAGGCAACCCTGAGACTACATGGCGAATTCCAGATCAGGGCCTGAGCTAGAGTGAGATCCTGCCCTGCAAACCAAAAACAAACAAACAAACAAAAAAAAACAAAGGTGGGGCTAATTACACATGGCCTTGGAAGTGAGCACGAGACAGCAGAGATATGTGTGCACAGGGAAGCGGTCCTGTGAGGACACAGTAAGAAGACAGCCATCTGCCAGCCTAGGAGAGAGCTCTTGGGAGACACCAGACTTGCCAATGCCTTGATCTTGAGTTAACAGCCTCCAGAGCTGAGAAGCAAATGTTTGTGGTGGAAGTCCCTCAGTCTGTGGCATTTTGTTGTGGCAGCTATAGCAGTCTGCACACGCTCCCTCCTGAAAGCCTGGAGCTCTCAGCAAGCACTGCCCCCGTGCTTCATCCAGATTTCTGCTTAGATGGCACCTGGCCGAGGCGCTTCATCCCCTCCCCACTTTCGATATTTTCATACTCCCATCACTCCCATCAATGGATGACCCCCAATAGATTCAGGAGTTTTATCCAAGCTTGTAACTTGGTGTCACAGTGGATGGAGTCTAGGGTCCAGCCCTAAGGCATGGGGAGGGATTTGGAATTCCAGTCTAAAGGTATGCAAAGTGCTTGAGCCTGGGGGTCCTGAAGCATGCTTGCTTTTCTCCCTGCATGGATCTGTGAAAGGGGGCCAATTTCTCCTGCCATTATGACACTTCCCCTGAATCTGTAACCTTCAATAAATGTCATTCCTTCTATAACTTGTGCCTCGTTTGGAAGTTCATCCCAGCAAAGTGCGGCTGACTGTGACAACTGCTCTCATTATATGATACATTTCTTTGTCTCTTCATTTTTCTGTTTCCCCAGTGGAAAGTAAAGTCCTTGGGGGCACAAAATGTTACCCTAGTTCCTGTAACAATATCTGACACACAGTAGTAATTCACTAATATTAGGTATATTTTTAAATTACCAACTGTACATTCATGGAAAAGAATGTGATTTTTAAAAAAGCATCCTTGGCCGGGCTTGGTGGTGCACACCTTTAATCCCAGTACTCTGGGGGCGGGGGCAGAGGTAGGAGGATCACCATGAGTTCCAGGCCACCCTGAGACTACATAGTGAATTCCAGGTCAGCCTAACTTGGAATGACACCCTACCTAAAAAAAAAACAAAAAAGAAAGAAAAAAAGAAAGAAAGAAAGAAAGAAAGAAAGAAAGAAAGAAAGAAAGAAAGAAAGCAAGCATCCTTGTAAAATCAAAAGTGAGATCTTGCCTATATATAAAAAAAAAAAAAAAACCCAGGGTTTTATTTATTTTTTTATTTTACAAGTGTTCTAAACAGCGTAGGACATTTAGGTCTCCCACAGGCAAGGGAAGAAGAGGTGAAGAGCAGAGAAAGGATTCTAGAGAGTTCTTAGAGAGTTTCATCATTGCTAACCTTCTGGGCTACCCCAGGAGTGCTGAGCTGTTAAACCATTATGGTTCAAAGTGTCCGTGTCTAACATCAACGAGACAGAGAACAGATACAGGCTAAAGATGGTTGCTTTATCCTAGGGGCAGCACCCAGGTCCTGTGGAGGTGACTGAGGTGGTGACCTTGCAGGCTGTTACGGCTGATGTCATTGGAATGGTCATGGTCCTGGGAACCAGAAAAGTCCAGAGGGATCAGCATGGGCAACTGAGTTAAGAGCAAAGGTCACTTTAATAATGGTACTGCTTTAAATCTAGAGTTGAACAAAGAACAGTGGTTAAGATGGACTCAGTGTCGAGATCAGACTGAACCCTGCCCTCAGTTACTCCATGTTGTATAAAACTGTGGTTTTTCTCAGCATGCATTGCCCCGAGAGACTCCATTTTACAAGCAGATTTTGACTCCATGTTGAGGATGGAGGGTGACTGCACCTGGGTGGACATGTGAATGGCACCACATGTTCACCACCATCTACAAGGCACTGATAATTTACTCCTAAACATAGGAAATATGCCAATCTGTAAATTTATCAAAGTTAGAACTAGAGGACTTGGATGGATTAAAATCACAGCAAGAGGGCTGGAGAGATGGCGTAGTGGTTAAAATGCTTGCCTGCAAAGCCTAAGGACCCAGATTTGGCTCCCCAGAACCCACGTAAGGCAGATGCACAAGGTCACACATGCACACGAGGTGGCACATGCATCTGGAGGTCGATTGCAGTGGCTAGTGGCCCTGGTGTGCCAATTCTCTCTTTCTCTCAGGAAAAAAAAAAAATAATAACAGGAAAACCAGACTTGAAAACTTATTATACAAACAAAACCAAGGAAATGGGTAAACTCGCTCACCTGGACCCCACAAAAGGACACAACCCTGCAATGGTGACAGCCCCATCAACCTGTCATCTGACCATCCATGTCTATCAAGGGACCTACTGGCAAGTCCCAGGGGCTTCAGTTTAGCTTTGCCCCCATTATTGACATGGCCTGCTCAAATAACTGCTTTCCTGTCTATCCTTTGGTCCATCCATCTGGCTTAGCCAGGCATTTATCTCTACAGCCTCCATCCTCCTGTACCTGGCTTCTGCAGCTCCTCTCAGACCTGTGACCCAGCAGCAGCCTGACTGTAGCAGCAGCAGCCTCTAGCCTATGTCCAGCCTAGATGAGTTTTCACAACCCCTCACCCAGACTGTCTTCAGAATCTTATCAGCTTTGCTTCTGCCTTTCAGTTAGGCCTCTTTGAAATTCTGTGAACATGAGAGATGACTCAGCAGTTAAAAGCACTTGGCTTGCATGGCCTGACAGCCCAGGTTTGATTCCCCAGGACCCACATAAGGCCAGATGCATAAGGTGGCACATACTCTGGAGTTTGTTTTCAGTTGGCAGGAGGCACACTCATACTCTCTTTATGTGTGTTTCTGTCTCTCTCTCTCTCTCAAATAGATAAATTAATTAACTAATTAAAAAAAGAAATTCTTGCTGGGCGTGGTGACGTGTACCTTTAATCCTAGCACTTGCGAGGCAGAGGCAGGAGGATCACTGTGTGTTCAAGGCCAGCCTGAGACTCCATAGTGAATTCCAGGTCAGCCTGAGCTAGAGTGAGACCCTACCTAAATAATAATAATAATAATAATAATAATAATAAGAAGAAGAAGAAGAAGAAGAAGAAGAAGAAAGAGAGAGAAAGAAAGAAAGAAAGAAAGAAAGAAAAAAAGAAAGAAAGAAAGAAAGAAAGAAAGAAAGAAAGAAAGAAAGAGAGATTTCTTGAATTCTACTGAGCTGTGTGAAGACAGTGCTTTATTTCTCTAGGTGAGGTTCTGGAACATTTCTCCTTCATTATTCTCTGTTCTTTGAAAACAATAGATGCTTGAATCTGAATTTTGAAACTGTCTTTATTGGTCAATACTATTGACTTACCAGCAAGGCTAATTTCTGCTATGTGTTTTGTTCTTTTATTTTTTTGTCAACCAAAGAATCAAAGGCCTGTTTCTTGTAAAACACAGATAACTTAATTATACTTCATTATTTGTTTATAGGGGGGTAAAAGTATCCACAGCAAACAAAGAGAAAAAAATGAAGATGTTATTTAATCATCTCAGATGTTACTCAAGAGTATTCCCTTATCTCCAAACCCTATTATTCTACATCTTAACTGTTTATTTGGATTTGTTTTAATTAACTAGGTAAATAAAGTTTCCATTTATTTTCCAATGAATTCCTATAGTAACAGGCAATTAAACTCCTCTCTCTGTAACTCCCTAGCTTGCACTGCAAATCAGGGTGAAGTCATTGCTTCTCAAAGAAGCTACACAGAGTAGATGATTTTACATTATGCACTTATCATAAATTATGGCATGAGAATAAGAAGAGTACACTAGTCATAAGACATATGCATTTATATAGATAATAGCAGGACTAGATTGACTGTGATCTGTCTTAATGTGATGTGTCTTTTCTCTACAAACATTCCACCCTGCTTTGACCAACATGATAGTCACTAGCTACATATGCTAAACTGCTGTAAACATATACATATAATATATACCTAACAACTATGTAACTTCAATAAAATATCCAGTTCTTTAGTTACCCTATCTGTATTTCATATGCTGAATAGTTCCATAAGGCCAATCATTACAGTAGTCAACAATATAGAGGACATTTTCATTTGGAAGTTTGAGTTTGTTTTGTTTTTAAACGTGGTCTCATACTGTAGCCCAGACTGGCCTTGACCTTAATAAGATCTTTCTTGGTTGGAGAGATGGCTTAGCAGTTGTGGTCTCATACTGTAGCCCAGACTGGCCTTGACCTTAAGCTCTTTCTGGGTTGGAGAGATGGCTTAGCAGTTAAGGCACTTGCCTGTGAAACCTAAGGACACATGTTCGACTCTCCAGTTCTGATATAAGCCAGATGCACAAGGTGACGCAAGCACGCAGAGTCACACATGTGCGCAATGTGGCTGGCATGTCTGGAGTTTGGTTGCAGTGGCTGGAGGCCATAAAAAAAAATCTTTCTGTCTTAGTCTAGTGAGTTCTGGGATTACAGGCATATGCCAACACACCCACATCCACCCAGCCTTTGCAGAAAGTTCTATTGTATAATACCGTTACTCTGGTCTTGAAACTTGCCATGATAATTTACTTTTTAAATTATGGTCTTTTATTATGCAATTAATATTTTATCATAGCATATGTAAAAATTAAAGATAAACCAAGAAAATTCCTTAACCATCAGCAAGTATGATGCCTAGAAGACTACTTAGTATTTTGTATTTATTTTTGTTCCTTCTTATATAAAATTTGAAGCAAAATGCAACATGCTACACTAACCATGTCGTAATATATCTCATCAAATATGTTATGAATATTTATGTCATTTTCCTCTACATTATTTTACATGGATGAATACTCGGATTATTGCTATGTGATTGTCAATACAGACTACCACCATATTTCATTTAATTATTTCCTGGAATATTTTTATGTGTTTCTGTTGTGTGTCTTTCCTGAGGAGGCATGAACAAATGCATTTCACCCCCAGATGGGGCACCATGACTGACCAAAGAATCGATTCCACCCAAGTCCAGATTGCTGAACTGATGAGTGTATTGGGGTCACTTATAGGAGCATGGGGACCTCAAAGGTAACTGCCATTGCCCAAAGGACCTTCAAGCTCCCTGCACACCCTGCAGGCCGCTCCACCACCAAGGCCCCTCTTGCTTGGTGATTTTCTTACTGCCTTTATAACCTTGGGGAGGATCACTGTGACTCTCTTAATCTTAGAAAGGATACGTTCTAAGCATCCTGAGCCTTGCAGGTTTCTCTCCCTCCCTGAGTCTCATAAGCCTCCCATCTCCCTCCCAGGCACAATTTCATCCCAGAAATGAGCTGTGGAAAGTCTCTCGCAGGAAAATGTCTGTAGGTGAATCTTTGAAGCTACTTTTGTAGTATAAATCTTGGAATTAGAATTAATAGGTGTTGATTTACTTCCAAAATATCGCTTTTATGGTACTTGGGGATTGGATCTAGGGCCCTTCAGGTGGTAGGCAAGTGCCTGCTAATGAGCTATAAGTGGTAGGAAAAAATCTAATCAAGAAACATCACCATAATGACTTAAAAAAAAAAAAATATATATATATATATTTTAAATTTTTGAGACAGAGTATTACTAACATATCCTGGTTGTCATTGAACTTGATGTGTTTTCCAAGCAGGCCTTAAATATATAATTCTTCTCAATCTCTTGAGTAGCTGGGAACCAAATTTGATGGCAGTCTGAACTCAAGTGTTGTTTTATATAGGACAGGATTTGATGATGTGACATCCAGGTACCCCCCCCCCAGCTATCTGTGTTCAGGAATTTTTCAATGAATGACAAAATTTGAATTTACTCAGAAAAAGCGGGGGGCGGGGGGGGGCGTTAAAAACTACATAGGCATGGGAAAGCACCGAAATAATCTGATTCCTGTGGTGCACATGCGTTCAACAGCTGCTCAGAGCTGACCACCAGGTGGCAGTAGCACACAGTGCACGTTCTTTGGGCGGCGCTGTGATCCATTTACATGCTGGGATGGGAAGTGTTCTCAGCCATGAGCCCAGATGGAGATAATGGAATGGGACCCCTCCCCGCAACCCTAAGAGGAAAGGAGTACGGCTAAAGAGAACCAGAGAGGGACGCTCAGTGGCTAGTTGATGCAGGACTAGGGAGTGTCTGGTCAGAGAACTACCAAAGGTAACAATGTTTAGAAAGCTTTGTATAGCTCCAGAGTTCATCTTATCCAAGGCTAAATGGATATGGATTGTTATTCTTGGGGTAGGACAAACAGGCACAGTTAAAATGATATAAAAGTATGCTTATGAGCTGGGCATGGAAACATATGCCTGTAATTCCAACACTGGGGAGGCAAGATTGAGGCTACATAGAAAGTTCCAGTCCAGTCTCAACTACATAGTGAGTCACTAAAAAGGAAATAAAAAAGTAAAGAAATAAGTTGATAAACAAATAAGATATTTAGGAGTTTATGTACAATTGGACGTGCATGGGTTGGAACCTTGAGGTAACAGTCGTATCCTTTATTGAAGCGATCAATGGCATAGGGCCAGCACACAAGGCCATCTGGACTGCTTTTGTAACAAGTATAACTTACAGCTTATTGTTCAACATTTAATCAATGAATATTAATTGACTATATAGGGCCTAGGCACTGTGCCAGAAAATAAGCTTACAACATTTGGAAAGGTGCAATCTTTGATGTGGAGACTTCTTCAATGGGACATGAGAGAAAGTCCCTGAGACGACAGGAAGCTACTGATAGCTTCCTGCTCTTGTCTGCCCCTCCCAGAATAACAAGGTAACTACTGATAACTATTTTGCAATGGCAATTGCCAGACAAACACATGTGAAAATTGACTTTTTCCTCCAACTCCACAGTTAACCACCGAAAGCAGGTCCAATGCATTGTAGTCATTCACACATATCCAAGGGGTTGTTGAGGGAAGTGTTGGCTCTACATAGTTATTAGATGACTTCTGTCCTTAGCATGAAGCATAAAACTTGTCTTCATTCCCCTTTGGAGTAGAATCTAGCTAGTGCTGTGGCATTTTTATTTCTGTCAGTTCTGCTGTTCTCCATTAACCTGACCTAGAAATTGAAAAGCTATGTTTGTCATCTTCTCTCTCCAACCCAACGTGTGGTGAGTCACATAGTCCCATGGTCAATGACCTTTGTGTCACTGTACCTTTATGTGCCGTGGACTGGTTCTGGTCTTCATTTCCTCTCACAGTTGTTTTACCAAATACTTCCTGTTCTCAAATCTCTGGCTACTCATTGCTGTTATTGAAATGATGTTCCCGGGTCATCATTTCTCGGTTCCAGAGTGCCACAGTAATCTTCTTCCTGTGACACTCAGATTCCATGAGACTTTAGCACAGGGTGCTCGATTGTTCACGCTGCACCTTCTGTTCTGCCTCACATGTTACACTGTAACATGCTTGGAATGTTCTTCTCCTGTGCTTTCTTTCCAGAACAGGTTCATTACAGGCTGCTTATCAAGTCCAGGCAAGGGTTTCAAGGCTAGCACTGACACCCCCATCCTCTCTCTCGCTATGCCTCTCTCGCAAATAATTAAAAAAAAAAAATCCAAGGCTATGTATTTAACAGAGACAGAGAAGGAAAGAGAGACAGGGGGGCAGATGGAGAAAGAAAGATTGCACGTGCCAGGGCCTCCAGCCACTGCAAATGAATTCCAGACATTTGCTCCTCCTTGTGCATCTGGCTTATGGGGGTACTGAGGAATTGAACTTGTGTCCTTAGGTTTTGCAGGCCAGTACCTTAACCATGAAGCCATCTCTCCAGTCCTGAACTTCTTTTTAAAAAAATATTTTGGGGGCTGTGAGAGATGACTTAGCAGTGAAAGGTGCTTGTTTGCAAAGCCTGAAGGCTGGGCTTACCCAAGTTTGATTCTCCAGTGCCAATGTAAAGCCAGATGCATTTCTAGTAGCAAGAAGCCATGGGGCTCACTTACTCTCTTTTTTATCTTCCTCTCTTTCTCTCTCTCTCTCTCTCTTTCTCCTCTGTAATAAATAACTACAAGTATTTTTTAAAATAACATTTATTTAAGAGAGAGAAATAAAGAGAATAGCCAGGGCCTCTGGCTGCTGCAAATGAATTTCAGACACATGTGCCACATGGTGCATCTAGATTTACATGGGTACTACAGAACTGAACCCAGGCCAACAGGCTTTGCAAGAAAGTGCCTTTAACCATTGAGTCATTCCCCATTCCCAAGCAAACTCCCCACTACTTTTTTCAAGGCAGGGTCTTACTCTAGCTCAGGCTGACCTGGAACTCACTCTGTAGTCCCAGGTTGGCCAAGGACTCTCAGAGATCCTCTTACCTCAGCCTGCTGAATGCTGGGATTAAAGACGTGAGCCACCACATCTGGCTTCTTTGAACTTTAAGAGTTTTTCTTAGTCTTGTGTCTAATCATTTGTGTCCTTATTTCACTTATTCTGTATCTAAGATATAATTCACTGGCATTTTCCAGAATGACAAGATCTTACTTTTACCTTTAAAAAAAAATCAAGGGCTGGAGAGATGGCTTAGTAGTTAAACGCTTGCCTATGAAGTCTAAGAACCTCAGTTTGAGGCTCGATTCTCCACGACCCACGTAAGCCAGATGCACAAAGGGTGCACACATCTGGAGTTCGTTTGCAGTGGCTGGAGGCCCTGGCATGCCCATTCTCTCTCTCTCTCTCTCTCTCTCTCTCTCTCTCTACCTGCCTATTTCTGTATCTCTCTCTCAAATAAATAAATAAATAAATAATAAAACATATTTTTTTAAAAATCGAGGACTCCTCTTGGTCACTTAGAGACGATTCCTTTTTGTCCTCCTGAGTGGTTCAGTTCTTCTTTAAATGGATCATATTCTTGGTGTTTAAAGCAGCAGAGGCCCAGAACAGCTGGTTTAGTGGACGGAATTCCTCCCTAGGGACCCACTCCCAACCCGATCTCCAAATGGCCTTCAGGAAGCTGGAAGCTACAGGCTCCAAAGACCCCTTCCTCTTCCCCCGAAGGACTTACGGGGATGCCTGGAGCTCAGAACCACCACTCTTTGACCCATGCTCCAGGCCAGTGTCTCTGGGCCTCCTCATTGGTGGTCATAGTGTTGCAGCTTGCACTGGTTGTCAGGAAGTCCTGACAACCTTTAAAAATATTTTATTTGAGAGAGACAGAGAGAGAGAGAGAAAGAGGTAGAGAGAGAGAGAGAGAGAATGGGCACACCAAGGCCTCTAGCCACTGCAAACGAACTCCAGAAGCATGTGCCATCTTGTGCATCTGGTTTACATGGGTCCTGGGGAATTAAACCTGGGTCCTCAGGCTTCACAGGCAAGTGCCTTAACCACTAAGCCATCTCTCCAGCCCCCTGGCATCTTTTTAATGTGGATACTAGGGATTAGACTCAGGTCCTCATGCTTAAAAGGCAAACACTTGACTGAGTTATTTCCCCAGTTAATTTTAGTATTAAATTTTAATATTTATTTATTTATTTGAGAGTGAGAAAAAGGGAGAGAGAGAATAGGAGTGCCAGGGCCTCCAGCCAAAGCAAAGCATCTGGCTTTATGTGGGTACTGGGGAATCAAACTTGGGTCCTTAGGCTTTGCAGGTAAGCACCTTAACTGCTAACCATCTCCCCAGCCCCAGTATTAAGAATTTGAGTTTAAAATTTTCTAGGTTTTTGAGCTGTTGAGATGGCTAATCAGTTAAGGCGCTTGTCTGCAAAGCCTAAGAACTCATGTTCAAATATCCAGGTCCCACATAGCCAGACACACAGAACAATGGTAGAATAATTAATGAACACAGAAATATTAATATGAGCAGGACTATCAATGGAAAGCCATGTAACCCCAATGCATGTTAGCTCTCCTTAGTGATGCCCTCACCACATATAAATTTGTCAAATGAATCTTAGGTCTATGAAAGATTGTATAAACCTATGTTGTTATTTTCCATTTAAAAATATTTCAGCTAAAGTCTCACAATTCAAAACTTTTTTAGTTCCTCCCAATTTATACTAAAATTTTATACTAATAAAATGTTTTCATCATTCCAGAGAAATTGTTTTGCCCTTGGAACAGAAACTTTGGAAGGCTTCAACTCCATAGTCACAGAAATAGGATTTTAATAGTGCATCTGTAGTTAAACACATTAGGGATTGACTCACAGCAGCGAGAGTCACTAGAGCTTTCCTCCTTTCACTAAGTTCTGGGAAGGTTGCCTTCTTCATGAGACAGTTGCTTATGGAACTGTACTAGGGCAGTACAAGCAGTCTTGAGGAGTATTTTTTAAATTATTTTAAAAATATTTTATTTATTTATTTATTTATTTATTTATTTATTTATTTATTTATTTATGAAAGAGAGAGAGAGAATGGCATGCCAGGGCTTCTAGTCACTGCAAAGAAACTACATTTGATTATTTTTCTCTCTTAAAAAATTTTTTTTGGTTATTTTTAAAAATTTATTTAGTTGAGAGTGTGCGCCAGGGCCTCTAGCCACTACAAACAAACTCCAGATGCATGCGCCACCTTGTGCATCTGATTTATGTGGGTCCTGGGGAATCGAGCCTTGAACTGGGGTCCTTGGGCTTCACAGGCAAGCGCTTAACTGCTAAGCCATCTCTCCAGGCCCTCTCTTTTTAAAAATCAGGCTCTCATTCTAGCCCAGGATGACCTTGAATTCATTCGGTAGTCCAGGCTGGCCTCAATCCAAGGCAATCCGTCTACTTTAGCCTCCTGCTGAATGCTGGGATTAAAGGTGTACACCTTATTTTGTTTTTTTAAGGGACTAATTTCCACCTTTATTTATTTATTTATTTAAAAATTTTTTTGTTTTCTGCTCTTCTTTACTTTTATTTTTTTATTTGCAAGCAGACAGAGAGATAGAAGAGGGGCAGAGAGAGAGAGAGAGAATGAGCATTCCAGGGCCTTTAGCCACTGAAAACGAACTCCAGATGCATGTGCCCCTTGTGCATCTGGCTTACATGGGTCCTGGAGAATCTCGAACCGGGATCCTCTGGCTTCGCAGGCAAACGCCTTAACCACTAAGCCATTTCTCCAGCCCCCCACCTTTATTTTTTGTCTTATTTTTTTCTTCTGTAGTTTTTTCTGAACTCATGAAGATCCTCCTAACTCTGCCTCCCCTCCCACCTTCACTGTCCCCCAGTGTTGGAATTAAAGGCATGTGCCATCATGCCCAACTCTGCCTCTTCTTTTAAAAATGATTTATTTGATTATTTATTCAACTAAGGCTGTCTGAGAGCCCTCTTTGTAGACTTATTGGAAGGAACACCACGTTCAAAGCGCCTCAGCTGGGAGTTACCCTCTCCTCCTCCCTGACTCCCACTCCCTTCTTAAGCTTCAGGCCTACACCAGAGGCTGAAAGGACAAGTTCTAGAAAACAGTACTATATTGGCACAGAAGGGTCAAATCTCTAGTACACAGTAACTTTTGCCCCTCCCAAGCAAAGACTCAGGATTTTCTGACAATCCCAGAGGGCTCCAGTAAAGACTTTTTTTTTTTTTTGGTTTTTCGAGGTAGGGTCTCATTCAAGCCCAGGCTGACCTGGAATTCACTATGTAGTCTCAGGGTGGCCTTGAACTCACGGCAGTCCTCCTACCTCTGCCTCCCGAGTACTGGGATTAAAGGCGTGCACCACCACACCTGGCTTTGGAAAGACTTTTTCAAGAGCAGAGAACAGCCTTGGAGGTCAGAGAAAATTTACCTACATCAGATGGAGTTACCATGCGCCTTTGATCCAATCTGGCATTTTGTTTATCTGTTAGCAAAGCTCCTGTAATTGCATTCATCCTAAAGGTCCCAAGAAGGCTAGGCACATCCCTTTAATCCCAGCAATCAGAAAGCAGAGGTAGGAGGATTGCTTTGAGTTTCAGGCCAGCCTGGGGTTACAGAGTGAATTCCAGACCAGCCTGTCCTAGAGCGAGACCCTACCTGGGGTGGTGGGGGACACCCAAAAAATCAGTCATGGGAATTACAGGATGCAACCAAAGTCTAAACATGCCAAAATGTGTAGAAATTTGTTTCATACTGAACAAGATGAGTTTCTGCACTATTGCATTCAGCCCTCATTCCCAAAATGAAATGCTTCTCAAAGTCATCGTAACATACAACTTCAGCAAATCATTTTTTAAGAAAATTGTATTTATTTGCCAGCAGAGAAAGGTTGAGAGAAGGGGGGGGGAGAAAGAGAAAATGAATATCCTAGGGCTTCCAGTCGCTGCAAACCAACTCCAGATGCACGTGCCACTTTGCACATCTGGCTTTGCATGGGTTCTGGGGAATCCAATCCAAGTGGTTAGGCTTCACAGGCAAGCACCTTACCTGCTGAGCCTACTCTCCAGCCTAGCAAATGACTCTTAATCCAATTTTGTTAGAATAGTTACATTTTGTCATTAAGATGATTCACATCCACTGTCATATTTGCTAGTGATAACATTTAATAAAACACACATAGGCAGACTGACAATTAGCCATTGCTTAACGTTTGAATGGCCCTTGGATCTGCTTGGGGGAGGTCAAGATGCAGGATTGTGGGGTTCAGGAGAGGTCTTCCAAACTTATGAACCCCAATTTTGGATCTTCACTCTGTTTTTAAAAAAGGATTGATAAAAACAGACTCAAGAAAATTATGAATAATTGAGTTTATTTAGGGGAGAAATCACAAATTGTGGGGTTTATGTAAGAGCAGTTAGGATGGAGGAAAAGCCTGGAGCGGAGTCACAAGCGTGTGGCAAGAACATGCACTCATGTGGAAGGCACAGTATAGTTCGAGAGGTTCATTGAAGAGAAAGGAATTCTTGCCGGGCGTGGTGCGAACGCCTTTAATCCCAGCACTGGGGAGGCAGAGCTAGGAGGATCACTTTGAATTTGAAGCCATCCTGAGACTAAATAATGAATTCCAGGTCAGCCTGGACTGGAGTGAACCCCTACCTCAAAAAACAACAACAAAAAAAAAAAAAAAAAAACAAGAAAGAAAGGAGTGGAGGCACAAGCACATGGAAGATGGAATCTAGGAGCTTAGGTAGGGAGATTTAGAAGAAACACACACTCGTGTGGAAGGCACAGCATTTACGCTGAGCCTTCCCATGGAAGAAAGTTGAGAGTAAGTGGTAATAGTTTGAGAATAGGAGAGAGAGTGAGAGCGAGAGCGAATGATCCAAGTGTGGTGGCGCAGACCTTTAATCTCAGCACTTGGGAAGCAGGGGTAGGACGATCGCTATGAGTTCGGGGCCACCCTGAGACTACTAGTGAATTCCAGGTCAGCCTGGGCTAGAGCCAGACTCTACCTCAAAAATCCAAGACAAATAGAGACTAGGAGAGAGTGCCAGACAGTGAGAAATGAGTAGTAAAGAGAGTAGTAAAGAGAGTACCCATGGTTCTCCGGGGTTTAGAGAAATTCCGGAGGTAACGGGCCCAGAGTTTAGAGGCAACGCTCATCTGGTAGATCTAGAGTGGAAAGGAAATGCACACGTGGTAGACTCAGGCAGAGATCAGAGGAGAATTATACGTGGAATTAAAGGGAGAAGTTACCCTAAATAATAAAGCAGAGGCTAGCAGAAATTGACCCAGGCCAAGAAACCGCGCTCTCCTCTTCCCCACTACGCAGCCATGCTGAGTGTGGATGGGGAGGGACGCCAGACTTACGTGTATGCAGGCAGAGGTCACAGGACAGAGAGCAGAGAGCAGGGACAAGCCTTTAGTCTATTGAAAGTGAATTCTTGGGCTGGAGGGATGGCTTAGTGGTGAAGGAGTTTGCCTGAGAAGCCTAAGAACTCCTGTTTGACTCTCCAGGTTCCACATAAGCCAGACACAGTGATACAAGCACACAAGGTCACAAAAGGGCACATGGGGTCGCACACATCTAGAGTTTTCACAGGCATCTGGGGTTTGATTGTTGTGGCCAGAGGTCCTAGCATGCTAATTCTCTCTCACGCTAGCATTTTTTTTTTTTTTTTTTTAAAGAAGAATGTTGATTCTCGTCAGATTCAGATACGTAAGGGGAAGACCTGATTGGTTTGTAGATTTAAAGGGCAGACCCCTAAGGCCAGCTCCTCTAGGTAGTGTGCTAGACTGCGGGCAGCAGGGGGCACTGCAGCCGTCCTAGATGAAACCGGACCAGACATTCCTGCCAGGGCGGAGCCCTAATTGAAACCGCTTAAAACAAGCCAGCTTTCTCCTGAGTCTTCTTCGTAGAATACGGATTTTTTTTAAACCAAAACAGTAACAGATTATACATGTGAATGCACGGAGGTATGTACACACACACACACACACACACACACACACACACACACACACTGCACTTTGTTTGCAACGGAAGGTGCAATTTAATTCACCCAGCTTGATAATTGTCAGCCATCACTGCAAGTGCCAGGGTTCGTTCTCCTGCTTTGCAGACCCTCTTATTATTGGTCGACCACTCCCATCCTCCGTCCGGGGGCTTTATGCTCCCCACGTGGCCAGGTCACCTGCGCAGTGACCCCCCAACTCGGAACCTCTCCACTTGTGCCTCTCAACGTCCCAAGTCCCCTGCATCGCGCTGCGTTCCTTCCTCTTCCCGCGTGGGGGACAGTCTGGCCATCCCCATGGGCTTCGCACGGCGGCGGGAACCCGTCCAGCGGGATGCCATCCCCGGGGACCTCGGAGCCAGCACCGTGTGACCCCTGCAGCGAAGCCCCCGCTCCCTGCCGCCGCGCCCGGCCACACTCCTAGCAGAGCGTCCTCCCCAATGTCGCTACCGAGGACTCGGCGGGCCCGGGGACGAGCCTGGGGCCTCGCCATCGCCCGGCGCCCGGCCCGGCGCCCCGGAGGACAGACGTGTGCGAGGCAGGCAGGCGAGCGTCCGGGGAGCGAGCCGCCCTCGGGCCGGCGTGGAGGGCGCAGGGCCGGGGTGGGGGAGGACGGCCGCCGCCGCCCGAGCCGGGGTTCTCGGGAGCGGGCCGCGCACGGACGTTGGCGGGCGGCAGGAGTTGGCGGCTGTTGGGGGCACGGGCTCCGAGGGAGGGAGACGGGCCTCGCAGGGCGGGCCGGCGGCCGGGCTCCTTCCCGGGCGGGGAAGCGGCCGGCAGGGGGCGCGGGGGGCGCCGAGCCTGCGGGTCCCGGCTCGTCCCGGCGACTGGGCGGCGGCGCCGCGGGAGGAACAGGCGTGGGGACCGCCCCGCTGCGGCCCCGGGAGCCTATCAGGTGAGGCGTCGCCATGGCGATGAGGCCGCGCAGTTGCCATGGAAGCGGTCCCCCATCCCCGCGGCTTGGCCCGGGGAGGTCGCTGATTGGTGGATTCAACAGACGCGGGAGGGTTGAAAGGGATGAGTGGCAACCGCTAGGAGCCAGGCGCCTGGGCTGGAATCTCTGCGAACAAGCAGGGCAGCTCCCTCCGCGCCCCGCCCGCCCCGCCAGCCCCTCACCCCGCCACGATTGCACCTGCTCAGAGGTCCACACATAAAGAACTTTAGCACCCCCTCCCCCAGAAGACCCAGGCCCGCTGTGGGTTCCGAGCAGGTTTGGCGCCCCTGTCCGGTGAGAAGCACCCTTTGCTTGTCACTCGGGGAACGGACTCGAGGATCACAATCAGGGGGTCCTGGGTCTTTAGCGTGGGTCAGTGGAGATGAGTTTCATAAGTGGGAAGACCGGAGATCCGTGGGTTTAACTTCCAACTAAAGTGGATTTACTTAGAATCCCAATGTGGAGGTTTGGCAGTTTTTTTTTTTTCCCCTTTCTTTTTTCCAGCCTTCAGCCAGGTCCTGGATGAGTGT
The DNA here is from genome assembly GCA_036365145.1 of Orientallactaga sibirica. Classification (NCBI taxonomy): domain Eukaryota; kingdom Metazoa; phylum Chordata; class Mammalia; order Rodentia; family Dipodidae; genus Orientallactaga; species Orientallactaga sibirica. The sequence continues at coordinate 6,532,528 of JAEOAD010000048.1, forward strand.
CCTGAACGCCTTCAGCCACATTGGTTCAGAGCAGCTCTGATGATTTCCCCTTCCAAACTCAGTAATTGCTGGGGAGATCCCATCAGAGGTTCCTGGTGTTGAGGGTTCATTTACTTTCCCTTGTCTCCTTTCCCTCTTACCCCCGTTCCGTAGTAGCAGCAGCTCGTGGGGCTCAAGCAATGCGTCGCAACAGTTCCAAGAGTGCACTCGTCCTGCCTGCAGTGGCTAGAGGTCGGGATGACTCTTGTCCAATGCTCACCAGAGCCCAGCTGGGCCAGGATCCCTCGCAAAGGACAGCACTCGGGGTGCTAACCGAGAATGAGCAGTACAGGAGAGCCTGTGGCCAGGTAATGATTGACAAGCACTGGGAAAGGGGCTGTGGAAAACGGCTGTCAGGGCGTGGTCATACTGGGCTGGCGTGAGACCGTCCCTGAAAAAAAAAGATAGGAAATTATCTATCTATCTATCTATCATCTATCTATCTATCTATCTATCTATCTATCTATCTATCTAATCTATCTATATATAGAGAAAGAAAAGAAGGAAAGAAAGAAAGAAAATGGCTCCCCCCTCATGGTGGTTGTAGGGTAGTGGGGGTGCTTTTCTGTTACAACTGGCTTTATGTATTATCACTCTACATTGTGGGATATAGACAAGTTGATTTAAGATCACCCTCCCCATTTCAGATAGAAATAGTGATTTTCTTTATTATTTCCCCAAAGTCAAGGAAATAAGAACTGTTTGAATGAAGTATATGCAAGTGTGATTTAAGGGCTGGTGGTCTGAAAGGAAATGAGATTGCTCAAAATAGACTGTGGGGCTGGAGTTCCTCTGGGTCAGAATGGTGGACAGTGTGATCCAGCCCAGGCCACAAGCAATCCTGCAGAACTTGTGCTGTGTTCACTGGGAACAGGATCTAGGATGTCTTTCAAAGGTTGCTTTGAGAGCTGACATCTCGCAGACAGGTTATGGACACTGGAATTACTTGTATGCTCTTAACAGATTATAGAAACTTCTGGTTCAAAATTGAAAACACAACCAGATGTTTAAGTGCAAAACAGAGATTTAACATATGTGTTTATTTTTAATATTTTAGTTTTTATTTATTTATGTATTAGAGAAAGAGAGAGAGAGAGAGAGAGAGAATATGTTTGACAGGACCTCCAGATGCTGCAAATGAACTCTAGACATATGTGCTGTCTTGTGCATATGGCTTGTGTGGGTCCTGCAGAATTGAACCTGGGTCCTTAAGCTTTTCAGGCAAATACCTTAATCGCTAAGCCATCTCTCCAGCCCTAGCTTCTTTCTTTCTTTCTTTCTTTCTTTCCTCTCTCTTTCTTTCTCTTTCTCTCTTTCATTTATGTATTTATTTGAGAGAGAGAGAAAGAGGCATTGAGAGAGAGAGAATGGGTGTACCAGGGCCTCTGCCACTGCAAAGGAACTCCAGATGCATGCACCCCCTTGTGCATCTGGCTTATGTGGGACCTGGAGAATAGAACCTGGGTCCTTTGGCTTTGCAGGCAAATTCCTTAAAAGCTAAGCCACCTCTCCAGCCCTACCCCCAGCTTCTTTAAAAAAATTTTTTTATTGACAACTTCTATACTTAGCCCCCAGCTTCTTTTTTTTTTTTTTTAGATTTATTTTTATTCATTTGTTTATTAGAAACAGAGAGGGGAGAGAGAAAGATAGACAGTGAGTGAGAATGGGCACGCCAGGGCCTCTAGCCACTGCAAACGACCTCCAGATGCATGTGCCACCATTTGCATCTGGCTTACATGGGAACTGGAGAATCAAACCGAGAGGCTTCGCAGGCATACACTGTAACCACTAAGCCATCTCTCCAACCCCACACCCCCAGCTTCTTTTTTTTTTTTTTTTTTTTTTTTTTTTTTTTTTTGGTTTTTCGAGGTAGGGTTTCACTCTGGTCCAGGCTGATCTGGAATTAACTATGTAGTCTCAGGGTTGCCTCGAACTCTCGGCGATCCTCCTACCTCTGCCTCCCAAGTGCTGGGATTAAAGGCGTGCGCCACCACGCCTGGCTTCAGCTTCTTTTTTAAAAGAAAATTTTTACTTATTTATTTGCAAGAGGAGGGGAGGGCAAAGGATATGGATGGGTGTGCCCAGTTGCAGAGATTTATCTTTCTAACACTGGTTTTTGAGAAAGAAGAAAAACCTTTTCTAAGACTGTTATCAGGTAAGTCCTCATAAGGATTCCTTCAGGCTGTACTGCAGAGGGGTGCACCCTATGGCCACCAGTGTCTAGTGAAGTCGTAGACAAGTCCTCTTCCTGTTTTCTAGGTGAGACAGATGCTTTGACCTCTCATTTACTGCCATTTTGAGTCATCTGCTTTTTGGTGGTGAAACTGCAATTTCAGGGTTTCTCGCCAATGCATATATGCCAACACATTGATAATTTTGGAATATCCCCAGATTCTTGCCTTATGAATTCAAAGAATTAAAATCCACAGGTCTGAACCAGGCATGGCGGTGCACACCTTTAATCCCAGCACTCAAGAGGTAGGAGGATCACTGTGAGTTCAAGACCACCCTGGGACTACATGGTGGATTCAGCCTGGGCCAGAGTGAGACCCTACCTTGAAAAACCAAAATAACTAACTATCAGCTTAAGAGAAGGAAAGAGGAGCTAGTATGAAGAGCTCTACCCATGAGAAAGGAGGGTGGGCAAAGCCCACCTAGAGACCCAAGTTGGGATCATTTGTAGGTTCTGAATGGGGCCTAAGTTAATCATTCTTTTTTTTTTTTTTTTTTTTTTTTTTTGTTTTTTCGAGGTAGGGTTTCATACTGGTAGGTTGACCTGGAATTAACTATGAAGTCTGAGGGTGGCCTTGAACTCATGGCGATCCTCCTACCTCTGCCTCCCAAGTGCTGGGATTAAAGGCATGCGCCATCATGCCCAGCCTAAGTTAATCATTCTTTTTTTTAAAAATTTTTTTGTTTATTTTTATTTATTTATTTGAGAGTGACAGGCAGAGAGAGAGAGAGAGAGGAGAGAGAGGGAGAGGCGCGTCAGAGCCTCCAGCAACTGCAAACGAACTCCAGATGCATGCACCACCTCGTGCATCTGGCTTACGTGGGAACTGGGGAATGGAGCCTCGAACTGGTGTCCTTAGGCTTCATAGGCAAGCGCTTAACCGCTAAGCCATCTCTCCAGCCCCTAAGTTAATCATTCTTGATGCCAAGTTTTGGGGCTGAACTTAACCATGCACAGTGGTTTAATCCTTCCAGAATCTTAGTTCCAGGAAAGGGGAATTCCTTCCTAAGGAGGATGTTTATGGATAAAAACAGCTCTAGGGAATAAACTCTAGAGATAAGGAGAAACCAGATCCTTCTCTGACCTCTAGCAAAATGGAAACTGCAAGGGCAGGCTCAAGGATATTCCCTGCTTTGACAACATTTTTTTTTTTTTTTTTTTGAGGCAAGCCCAACAGACTCGCCTTTTTTTTTTTTTTTTTTTTTTTTTTTCAATGTGAGAGCAGCCAGGTGTGGTGGCGCATGCCTTTAATCCCAGCACTTGGGAGGCAGAGTTCAAGGCCACCCTGAGACTACATAGTGAATTCCAGGTCAGACTGGGCTAGAGTGAAACCCTACATTGAAAAACCAAAAAAAAAAAAAGAAAAAAGTGAGAGCATGAGAGTGTGAGAGTGAGCAAGAGAGAGAGAGAATATTGGCATGCCAGGGCCTCCAGCCCCTGTGATCAAACTCCAGGCACATGCGCCACCTTTTGCGCATGTGCAACCTTGTGCGTATGTGCAACCTTGTGCGTTTGTGTCACTTTGTGCATCTGCCTTACGTGGGACCTGGATTGTTGAACATGGGTCCTTACGCTTCACAGGCAAGCGCCTTAATCCCTAAGTCATCTCTCCAAGTCCCCCCTCTTAAAAAAAGAAATATTTATTTATTTGCAAGCAGAGAGAGAGAGATAGAAGAGAGACTGGCAGAATGGACATGCCAGAGCCTCCAGCCACCATAAACAAACTCCAGATGCGCGCACACACACCACCTGGTACATCTCGCTTTACCTGGGCACTGGGGAATCCAACTCAGGTTGTTAGGCTTTGCAGGCAAGCACCTTAACCACTAACCACTAGACCATCTCTCCAGCCCATCTGGCTTTTACTTTTGAGAGCGCAGTCAACTGCCTCAATCCACCCTTTGAAGAAGCAACCCTAAGTGCCCTTAGGGAATCGGACAATGGCCGGTCTTGGCTTCTCCTTATCTCTGCTCTTCATTGTCTAAGTCCTGATGGTAATAAACAGAAATCGCAGCCTCGACCAACTGGTCTAAATCTTTGCCTGGTTCAGCTATCAATGTTTGTAATTTCCTGTGAATATAAGGTACCAGTTGGGTTAAAAATATTCATCCTTAATGAGAACTTCCTTCTTAAGTCTCTGTAGGAAGGTAATGGGGGCGCGCTCCTGTTCTCCCTGTGTGATAGCAGAGGGATGAGTAGAGTTGAGGGGCTTTACTGTGGCGCTTTGAATCCCCTCCATATGCAGTAAGTGAAATGTCAGCACTTCCAAGCCCCTTGTGCATCCTCTTGACTCCAGTTGGGGTTATTTACCGAGACTGATGCAGCCCCAGTGGGAACACTGGAGCCAGGAACTTGGGAATGGATTGGATACTGTTCATTTTACACTGCCACATCCTGGCTTAGCTCCCTTTGCTTTTCAATGGAGGTCAAAGTCAGATCTATTATTAACATGATAGCTGTCCAATCCAAGTCCTACTGCCTGGTGAGCTGGTGGAAAACCTGAGAGAACTGGTCTGGGTCCCCGGCGAGCCTGTCTAGCTCCTGTCAGGTCTGCGTTAGCTCACTCCGGGAGAAAGGGTGGTAGACATAAATCCCCAAAATCTCTTGTAGGGGATCTAAAATTGAAGGGGCACTGGGAGGGTCCCTTATCAAGCTTGTAGTCTCTGATGGTCAGATTCCTTGGGATATGGAGGGCAGGGTCCAAAGGGAGCTTATGGGATAGTCAGTCTTATTATGACACCTTAGGGGGCTTGGGGGTGTCAGAAGGAGAAGCCTTCAGGTCAATAAAAAAAGGCTGGAAAATTAGGAGTGGTTGAGCCACAAATAGTAACTGGAGTGATCAGGACCAGCTGGTATTTGGTGACCAATTCACTACAGTCACAGAGGTAAAAGAATAACTGCCTATAAGGTACCTTCATCTAGTTCTCTTTCCTTCTGCAAAAAACAAGGTCAAGTTGGAGACTTGTGCTGGATTTAAAACTGCTCTGTGGTGGGTATCTCTCTTTGCTTTCTAGAGGGTACTTTGTCCAGCCTTTCTGGCAGTAAAAATTTAAAAGCCTTTTTTTTCCTGAGGCTCCTTGGCTCTAATGGAGCCTGATTTTAAGGATGCAGTCTAGTAATGACTTTGGAGAGATCTTGGAGGCAGATTGTCTCATCCAAAATGCAATGGAGGAGGAGAAGGTAGAAGAAACTTGAGTGAAGAAGATGTGATCCTGTCCTTCTTCCTTTATTGGGGGCAGGCATCCCCCCAGGCCAGGATCTGGGGAGGACATTTTTCCCTAGACCATCACACTGCACACAGAACTTTGAAGTTTTCTTGCATTTACTTTTGGGGGCCCAGTCACCCTAAACTGCCTCAGTGGGATTGAATCCATGGGTGAAAGTAGTCAAAATGATGTTTAGGGCTTTTTTTTTTTTTTTTTTTTTAAATGTGGTTTCTTATGGTAGGGTTTCACTCTAGCCCAGGCTGACCTGTAGTTCACTGTAGTTTCATGGTGGTCTCAAACTCATGGTGATCCTCCTACCACTACCTCCTGTGTGCTGGGATTAAAGGGGTGTGCCACCTCAACCGGCTGTTTAAGGCTTTTTATAAAAGTAGTTTTAATATGGGCTAGAGAGATGACTCAGTGGTTAAGGTGCTTGCCTGCAAAGCCTAAGGACCCTGGTTTGATTCCCCAGTACCCATGTAAAGCCTGTGATACACAAGGTGGCACATGCTTCTGGAGTTTGTTTGCTGTGATTGGAGGTCTTGGCATGCCCATTCTCTCTCTCTATCTATCTGCCTATCTATATCTCTCAAATAAATTAATAATTCAAATATTTTTTAAAAATAGCTTAAATGGCTGGAGAGGCACATGCTTGCCTGTGAAGTTTGACCCTGGTTCAAGGCTCAATTCTCCAGGTGAGCCAGATGGTCAAGGGGTCACACATATCCAGTTCATTTGCAGTGGCTGGATCTATCTCTCTACCTGCCTATTTCTGTATCTTTCTCTCTCTCTCAAATAAATTAATAATTAAAATATTTTTTAAAAAATAGCTTTAATAAAGGTGACTTGATCAACTATGTTTTCTTCTTTAAATGTGGTCTAAGGCCAGCACATAGGAATTGGCAACTATGTCTGGGCTTAGTGGAGCCGTTTGCCATTCAGTCACTTCTCATGTGGCCTGGTGCTTAACACCACCTCTGCACTACTCTGCTCCACTCTTCTACCACCTTCTAAACACCTGTTTTCTCTCTCCTTCCCCACTTTCTCTTCACTTCTCCATATTTCTGCTGTATCTTTTTTTTTTTTTTTTTTTTTGGTTTTTCGAGATAGGGTCTCATTCTAGTCCAGGCTGACCTGGAATTCACTCTGTAGTCTCAGGGTGGCCTTGAACTCACAGCAATCCTCCTACCTCTGCCTTCTGAGTGCTGGGATTAAAGGCGTGCACCACCATGCCTGGCTTCTGCTGTATCTTTATTCTCAGTGGATAATTGTATCCTACTTTCCTAAAAATGTAATGTAGAAATTAGTAGAATGCATCTTGCTCCCTGTTCCTCCCTCCTTTCTTTCCTCACACCCTCCTCTTCCTCACTTTTCCCTGTCTCTGGGAGTTCACTATATAACCAAGCTGGACCTAAGCTCAGTATGAAACTAGCTCTGTCTGACTCACACTGATGATCCTCCTGCCTCAGCCTCTTCATGGGTGAGATTACAGATTTGCACTGACACTCTAGGCTAGCAACCAGATTTTTTTTTTCTTTTAAATTTATTTTCAAGCAGAGACAGAAAGCATGAAAGAGAGAGAATGCATGCATCTGGCTTTACATGGATACTGGGAAATCCAACCTGGGGACTCTGGGTCCCCAGGCTGTGCAGGCAAGTGTCTTAACCTCTAAGCCATCTCTCCAGCCCATGACCAGAATTTTTAATGCTCCCCTGTGCTATGTGCCAGGTCATCCCCATCTTGTTCTGTGCAGTATGATTGCTGTGTCTCAGCCTTATGCAAGGTGGACCCTCCAGATGTGTGGTATGTCTCATGTCCTCTTAGGATTCGAGGCTATCTCTCCAACAACTCTTTCTTTTCTCTTAAGATTTTCCTTGTCTACTGGGTCAAACACATAAGCATGTAAATATCTTGCGATTTTTTCCATCTTCAAAACCTTTCATCTACACAGCTGTTTGTAGCTACTGTCCTATTTAAAGCAACAGTTCTCCAATGTGAAGAATTGGGGGGGGGTCTGTCTAGATCACTAGCACGGGTGACAATTTGGGATGACACACGGAATACACTCTTGTCATGTTAGTGCCCAAAAGAGTGTCCTTCATGCCTGGCCAGAGTATCACACAGGGATTTTGTGAATGAATGCTATTTCTGGTTCTTGTCTTGTTCTCTCTGAACTCATTTTTATTCTTGAGTCAGGGTCTCACTCTAGCCCAAGCTGACATGGAAATCACTCTGTAGTCCAGGCTGGCCTTGAACTCTTGATCCTTCTGCCTCTACCTTCAGGTGCTGGGGTTATTGGGGCACACCAACACACTTGACCTCTGAGAGCTAGTCTTTTGTTGGAATCTTGCATCCATTCAGTCTGGTAGTAATTTCTCAAGCTTGCTAGCATTAACTACAAACTTTCTGTGAGAATTCATAAATTTATCTCTTTCCTGGCCCTCTGAATTGTACAGCAGGTTCACACATCCAGAAGCCTTTTTGACATCTCCATTTGGGTCTCATAAGGTATCTATCTATACCTTACACTTATACAAAATGGAACACTAACCCTTCTTCGTCCTCAATTTTCTCTTCTCTAAATCTTCATCTCATTAAGTGGAAAGTCAGTACTTCCTGTTATCAGCCCTGAAACCTTGACTCCCCTTTTTCTTTCATCTCCTATCCAATCTACCTTTAAAAGTGTTTAAGCTGGGTGTGATGGCGCACGCCTTTAATCCCAGCACTTGGGAGGCAGAGATAGGAGGATCACCGGGGGTCAAGGCGACCCTAAGACTACATAGTGAATTCCAGGTCAGCCTGGAGACCCTGCTTCAAAAAAGAAATTCTGTCAGCATTGAGCATGGTGGTGCACACCTTTAATTTCAGCATTGGGGAGGCAGAGTTAGAAGAATCACCATGAGTTAGAGGCCAGCCTGGGACTACAAAGTGAGTTCCAGGTCAACCTGGGCTAGAGTAAGACGCTTCCTCAGAAAACAACAGCAACAATAACAAAGAAATTCTGTCAATAAAACTTTTGCAAATCCGGGCTGGAGAGATGGCTTAGTGGTTAAGGCGCCTGCCTGCTAAGCTTAAGAACCCGGTTCCAATCTCCAGGTCCCATGTTTAGCCAGATGCAAAGTGATGCAAGGGCGCCATGCCGCACTTGCCCACAAGGGGGCACACGCATCTGGATTTCGTTCACAGCAGCTGAGAGACTGCTGGCTTGCCCATCTCTATCTGTCTCCCTCTCCCTCCCTCTCTGTCTGTCTGTCTGTCTGTGTGTCTTTCTCCAAAAATAAAATAAAATAAAAATAAAATAAAATAAAATAAAATAAAATAAAATAAAATAAAATAAAATAAAATAAAATAAAATAAACTTTTGCAAATCCCAAGTCAGACATAATAGATATTTAAACTATGATAGTATTTTACTACACAGTTTTTTTTGTTTTGTTTTTCAGTGTAAAGTCTCACTCTAGCCCAGGCTAACCTGAAATTCACTATGTAGTCTCAGGCTGGCCTCAAACTCACAGTGATCCTGACCTCTGCCTCCTAAGTTCAGGATGAAAGGTGTGAGCCATCATGCCCAAGTCTACTAAACCCTTTTTTTTTTTTTTTTGGTTTTTCGAGGTAGGGTCTCACTCTAGCCCAGGCTGACCTGGAATCCACTATGTAGTCTCAGGCTGGCCTCGAACTCACAGTGATCCTCCTACCTTTGCCTCCTGAGCACTGGGATTAAAGGCATGTGCCACCTCAGCTGGCTAACATTTGTTCATGAGTATATTCTAGGCACCTAGAACAGTATCTGGCACATGGGAGATGCTCAGCAAATACTTGTTGAAGGGATAAACATTTCAACCTATATATGTATATCTATGTAGCAGAAGTTAAACTTTGGGTTGCACCTGGAGTCATGGCTGTTGGGTTCTAGTAACTTGTGATTATGCTCCTTTATGATCTCTGACAATTTTTCTCTAAAGCATAACCTTTCTTCTTCCTGGACATGCTATATATTTAGCTTGACAAGTAGAGAGGAAATTTATGGGGCCATGTTTGAATTTGGAATTGATCTTCAATAGTAAATACAAAAATTAATTATAATTAAAATGTTCATATTGTTGATGGAACTAGCATTTGCATAAACATAACCCCAGTGCATAAAATCTGCCCACTTGCCCTGGCTCACCTGACTTTCCTGTCATCCATGACTCACTTTACGATGCTTGCTTATGGTCATGATACCACAGCTCTTCCCATTGCTCACGGTATACGAACAAAGAAGTGATTTGAGAAATTTCCCTGAAAGTAATTTAAAAATATTTGACAGCTTACAAGAACATTTAGTAGTATGAGCTTCCAAAGTTATCAGCTTAAAATAACTAGACACAACATGAAATTTAAAAAAATTGTTTATTTATTTTGAGAGAGAAAGAGAAAGGCTGATAGAGAGAAAGAGAGAGAATCGGCATGCCAGGGCCTCTAGCCAGTGCACGTGAACTCCAGACACATGCGTCCCCTTGTGCATCTGGCTTATGTGGGTCCTGGGGAGTTGAACCTGGGTCCTCAGACTTCATAGGCAAATGCCTTACCACTAACCCATCTCTCCGGCCAACAACATGAAAATTTTAAGGGAGTTTGCAACTAAAAATTAACTATTTAAGAAGAAAGCATATAGGAATTCAGTAACTAAACATCAAGAACTATGCTGCATTCTTTTTTTTTTTTTCTTTTTTTTTGAGGCAGGGTCTCATTCTAGCTCAGGATGACCTGGAATTCACTGTGTGTTTTCAGGATGGCCTCGAATGTATGACGATCCTCCTACCTCTGCCTCCTGAGTGCTGGGGTTAAAGGTATGCACCACAATGCCCAGCTCTTATGCTGCTGCATTCTTTTTTTTTTTTTTTTTGAGGTAGGGTCTCACTCTGGCCCAGGCTGACCTGGAATTAACTATGTAGTCTCAGGGTAGCCTTGAACTCACGGCGATCCTCCTACCTCTGCCTCCTGCATGCTGCTGGGATTAAAGGCGTGCGCCACCACGCCCAGCTGCTGCTGCATTCTTATAAAATCTTTTTTTTTTTTTTTTTGGTTTTTCGAAGTAGGGTCTCACTCTAGCCAACACTGACCTGGAATTCACTCTGTAGCCTCAGCATGGCCTTGAACACATGGCGCTCCTCCTACCCCTGTCTCCCGAGTGCTGGGATTACAGGCGTGCGCTGGGCTTTAAAATTTTCATTTATATAATCATGAAGGCCATTTTGCTATTTTTTCCCATACTTTGTACTTATTTCATTTTGTAGAACTACAGCTTTTCTTTTTTTATAGTTTTGCATTCCCTTTAATACACATGGAAAGAATATGACAAATTTACGTAGAATTCTTTCTATTTATTAAATGGAAAGGTAAAATTAAGACAAAAGTTATACTTCCAGAACTTTATTCTCTGGAATTAGATATCTAGAATTTGATCTTACCATCCTGGGCAATATGAGCTCACATTATCTAGGTGACCTTGGGAGTGACGAGATATGTAATTTTGTTTTTTTTAAAGAGAGTGGTGGATAGATAGAGAATGAGCGCACCAGGGCCTCCAGACACTGCAAAGGAACTCCAGATGCATGCGCCGCCTTGTGCATCTAGCTTACGTTGGTCCTGGGGAATCGAGTCTTGAACCGGAGTCCTTAGGCTTCCCAGGCAAGCACTTAACCACTAAGCCATCTCTCCAGGCCCATAACTTTGTTTTTATAGGAGATCACAACAATCAGGTGTTTCTCTGGATCAGAGAATGTCTTCCCTCCAACTGGAAAGAAGCTGCTTGCTGACTGCGTGGTCCATGAGCCAGGCAAACATGGGCTTGATATCTACATGGAGGAGCCTGAACAGGGGGACAAAGACAGTTGCCCAGCGAGAGAGGTGCTAGCATTTGAGGATGTGTATGAAGTAGACACCAGCACACTGAAATCAGGCCTCCACTTCCTGCTGGACTTCAACACAGGTATTCTGGCTCACCTGTGGTTTCTGATGCCCTGTGGTCCCGGGCCCCTGTATTGTTTTGTTTCGGTGGAGAGTAAATGGCAAGAGGAAAACATGAGGTAACTGATTGTTTTCACAAGTGCCTGTGGAGGGTGAGTGGATGTGAGGAGATTTAGCTTTCATGTCGTATCTCACAATGTTGACCCTCCGCAGTTTCCCCCATGCTGGTAGATTCATCTGTCCATTCCCAGTCTGAAGAAGCATCCGATTTTGGCACAGATGTGATAAATGTGACTGAGTACGCTGAAGAAATTCATCAGTACCTTCGAGAAGCTGAAGTGAGTTTTCCCAACTTCTACTTCCATCTCCAGGACCCCAAGCTCTGTGGAAAATAATGCAGGTTGAACATGTCTAATCTGACAGTCCCATATCTGACCTGCTACAAAATTTGAAACTCTCTGAGCACCGACACCGTACCACACATGGAAAATCCCACATGTGAAACTTTGTTTCATGAGAAAGACTATTAAAAATATTGTTTAAGCTGGATGTGGTGGCGCATGCCTCTAATCCCAGTACTTGGGAGGCAGGGATAGGAGGATTGCTGGGAGGTCGAGGCCAGCCTGGAACTACAGAGCGAGTTCTAGATCAGCCTGGGCTAGAGTGAGACTCTATGTCAAAAAAAAATATTGTTTAAAATTTCCCTTGGGCTGTTTGTATAAGGTATAAATGAAACAAATAAATTTGTGTCTAGGCTTGGGTCATATCCCCATGATATCTCATTATGTATATGCAAATGTCTCCACATCAAAAAGAGAAACACTGATCTCAAACACTTGGGATAAGGGACACTCAGCTTGTAGTTGTCATGGTGAGTAGCAATTACATGAATGGCTTTTCTAATCTGAAGTATTTCCATATTCAGTCTTTCACTCTCAGGATTGACACCTGTTGCTATTTTCCTCCTTCCTTATGCTGTTTTTAAGTATAGAACCAGACTTTCATGCTTTTCTCCTTATCGTAATTACACTACATATCCGGCTTTGAATTACTATCCTCCTAACTTTTGTTGTGAGATTAAAAAACAAAATTATCCAGGTATGGTGGGGCAAACCTTTAATCCCGGCACTCGAGAGGCACAGATAGGAGGATTGCCATGGGTTTGAGGCCACCCTGAGACTACATAGTGAATTCCAGGTCAGCCCGAGCTAGAGTGAGACCCCACCTCAAAAAACCAAAAATGAATAAATAAAATAAAAATGGGAACAATAGTGAGGAATGTTCTTTCTGCCCATGTAACTATTTGAAGATGGAAACTCTTTCCTCAACCAGACACGACACAGGCCCAAGGCTCACTACATGAGAAAGCAGCCAGACATCACAGAGGGCATGCGCACCATCCTGGTGGACTGGCTGGTGGAGGTCGGTGAAGAATATAAACTTCGCACAGAGACTCTGTACCTGGCCGTCAACTTCCTGGACAGATTTCTTTCCTGCATGTCAGTTCTGAGAGGGAAGCTGCAGCTCGTTGGGACAGCAGCTATTCTTCTGGCTTCGTAAGTGCTCTTTCCCTTGGATCGTGTGAAATTCCTCCTGTCAAAACACTTGTCTTTTTTCCTCTCCAGCTAGTGAAGAAATGCAGTGCTTGTAATTAAATGATTCATACATCTTTTGATAAAAGATCACCATCTTTGCAGTATTCACCAAAAAACTGAATCTTGCCCACATGTTCACTCTTCAATTCAGATGTTTAAAAATTACAGCAAAAAATATTATGTGTAAAGCAGCCATCAGCTCAAATTTAGGATGGAATATAACTATTTTCTATTTTACCCTCTGGTCTTTTGGCTAAATACTACTACAAGTAAAATTTTATTTAAGGAGATTTTGATTACACAAAAGCCATCTTCATGATTTAGCAAATAATGTCCAATAGCACAGTTTATTCATTTGTTTACACTTAATAAGCATTTTAACTGGTTCATATTACTTTATTTATTTACTTACTTATTTGTTTGTTTGTTTATTTGAGACAGAGAGAGGGGAAAGAGAGAGAGAGCAAGAATCAGGTCCTCTAGCCACTGCAAATGAACTCCAGACACATGAGTCACCTTGTGCATCTGGCTTACATGGGCCCTGGAGAATCGAATCTGGGTCCTTAGGCTTCCCAGGCATTTACCTTAACGGCTAAGCCATGTCTCCAGCCCTGGTTCCCATTACTATTAATCACGGATTCATAACAATATCTAACTGTGTGAGAAAAGAGCTGAGATGTGGTCGAACTGGCTTTATGTAACCTGTTGCTGAATAGTGGTTTCTTTCTGTTCTTGTCTCAAATGTTCCAATATTTATGCATAGAAACCTGCTAATATTTCCCTGAAGAAAGTGAAAACAAAACAAAAGCAGAAGGAAAGAAGCTATGGTAGTGAAATGTTATCATAGCTATTTCTCAGCCGGCCACTAGCATCATTTGCTAATTCAATAGAGAAAGTGAAACATGATAATAAAAAAATAAAATAAAATGCCTGTGGTATTTTTTCCTATTATTGTGTTCATGAGAACATTCTTTTCCACAAAAGGGCTTGAGGTCTACGGTATTCACAGGAGCCCACCTGTAGTCTCTGTCCTTCATGGTCTTTCATGTGTCAGAGGCCAAGACCTACATTTCTCGGTTGGAAATGGAAATGCACCACCTGTTAGTATAACATATCCTTGTAATAATGGTTTTATTGTATTAGAAAGAAGCTTCGACTATTTTCATAGCCCTGTTTTGTTCTGTGATATTTAGGCGGAAATGAGAGTATAAAATGAAGATGTCTCCAGGCTTATGTTGAAGGAAAGGGGAAGTAGCGCCATGGGCCCCAAACATTTCTCCTAGGAATTATTTTCTTTATTTTTCTCAGAAAATATGAAGAAATATATCCACCTGAAGTGGACGAGTTTGTTTACATAACTGACGATACATACACAAAGCGGCAACTGTTAAGGATGGAACACCTGCTCCTCAAAGTCTTAGCTTTTGATCTGACAGTGCCGACCACCAACCAGTTTCTTCTTCAGTACCTGAGGCGGCAAGGAGTGTGCATCAGAACCGAGAACCTGGCCAAGGTGTGCCACGTGCTGCCTGGACGATGGGGGCCAAGGAGTGCGAGAAGCTGCCTTTCCTAAGTCACCCTTCAGTTGGTTTTGCCTTCCAAGATTTCATCTTGGACCCTAAACATCGATTTTAATTAATTATAATTATTTATATTATAATTAATTATGATTTATTTATGATAAGAGAGAAAGGGAGAGAATGGGCATGCCAGGACCCCTACCCACTGAAAGCAAACACTAGATGCATGCACCACCTTGTACATCTGGCTTATGTGGGTACTGGGGAATTGAACCTGAGTCCTTAGGCTTTGCAGGCAAGCCCTTTAACCACTAAGCCATTTCTTCAGCCTCCCACCTCCAAAACATTTTTTTAACACTTGAACACACCTGAATTTAAGACCATGACATCTAGTTAGAAGACATTACTATTGATTATCTTTGGTAGTCACAGCTCACCTAAGCCACCCAACTGTTAAAGAAATTTACCCTTGAATGTTGGTCCCCTATTGGTTCATACCTATGCAAACTATGTATTTAATCTGGAAATAGAGTGAATGTAGTTAAATTTGGTTTTAATCTCATTCTTATTAAGTGAGGAAGCATTAATCAGTTGCTTGGAATTATAGAAGTTTAGTTGACACTAGTTCAACCATCTTGATTGCCAATCACTATGATATTTGAAATATATGTGTGATATGTATATGTATATGTCAATATATATATATATTGCAAAGAGTCGTAATTATTTCTACAGTATACTTCTGACATGTTCCCATTGGCATTGCTATAAATTAGGAGCCAAATTCATTTGCCTAATAAATTAGAGGTTTTAATATGGTCACATTTTAGGCTTTTAACTGAAGGCTCTGTTCGCATTCCCAGTGCCAGAGGAACACTATTTTATCTCCCTGCCATAAGCCTGAACTACCAGCATAAAGTGTACTAACTTATCACATACACTGTGTGGGTATGTGCAAATCCAGGACACTGAGGTTTCATTATAACACAGGTGTTACTCTCGTTGAAGGTAGGCACATCAATTATTAACCCAATAAAGACGTTAACTGGTAATTTCTGTGCTCATAACTGGATACTAGTCAAACAAAGAGAAGACACTGTTTATTCTTTTGGAGTTTCTATATATACTAGTGCAAGTTGCCTTTGGTTACATTTCTTTCTTACACTGAGATCTATTTTCTTCCTGTGCGTAGTATGTAGCAGAACTGAGTCTACTTGAAGCTGACCCTTTCCTGAAATATCTTCCTTCACTGATAGCTGCGGCGGCTTATTGCCTGGCAAACTACATTGTGAACAGGCACTTCTGGGTAAGGCCTTCTCTTCCCTCTAGATGAAATCAATTCAAGGCTCATGTAAAATCTGTTCAATAACATCCAAGGCTTTGAATGGGCATTCCTCCTATGACTGGTCATCTAGAGAGATGACCACAACCTGCATTGAGTCTTCAGACCCGCCTCCATGGCTGCGACTCAATGACTTCACTGTATGGGGAGCAGAGATGGCCGAAGTCAGGGAGACAGCAGGGCATGCCTGGACCTCTTCGTGCTCACTGCTAGGCACGGATGGCCCTTACAGTTCAGTCATTGGCCACTTAAAGCAAACTGACCCTAGATAAGAGTGGTGGTGCATGCCTGTAATCCCAGCCATTGGTGGATGAGGCTGGAGGATCATGAATTCAAGGTTAGCTTGGGTAGAGAGGGAGACCCTGACCCTACAACCACCAATATATTGTTGATCTTCACTTTTTGTTTAAAAATTTCCTAGACTGCTAGAAGGTTGTACGAAGCTCTCAGAGAGTAGACCTTTTCCTATTGTCTCTTGCCTGAGAAGGTGGCAAGATCAGAAACAAGCCCTTTGTATTTTGTTGTTCTAAAATAAGAGGGGTGTTGACCCTTATTTTCTAGAATATTAAATGAGAATACTGATTCCTGCGCCACATTTCATGTTCAAGAAACTCATTGAGATCCTGTGAAAGTCTCACTCATGAGGGAACAGGGAAAGGGACCAGCCCCCTAACAGAGAATCGGAAATAGACAACGTGAGCGACTTAGTAATTTATAACTCAGGCTGTCTTGTTAATAGTTCATATCTAACGTGTCCAAAGGATGTGGCTACAGATTCTTTTGAGTGAATATGGATATATAATATGGAATTAATTCCCTTAATGTCGCCATCAGTTATATTCAGAGTTCTACTCTCTATTGAAGTCATGTAAAGCATTTTTTTCCCTTTTATCTCATTTAGCCAGAAACGCTTGCTGCATTTACAGGCTATTCATTAAGTGAAATTGTGCCTTGCCTGAGTGAGCTGCATAGAGCCTGCCTCACTATCCCCCATCGGCCTCAGCAGGCCATCAGGGAGAAGTATAAAGCTCCCAAGTAAGTGCCTGATGTTTTCTCCTCCTGGCTCTCCATTTAAAGCTTCTTGCATTATTGTAGAGTCAGAATGAGAAAGAGAATAAACTTTTCAGATATTCATTTTCATTTATTTATTTGAGAGAGGGAAAGAGGCAGGAGTGAGAGACAGAGAGAGAGAGAATGGGTGTGCCAGGGCTTCCAGCCACTGCAAACGAACTCCAGATTCATGCACCGCCTTGTGCAGCTGGCTTACATGAGTCCTGGGGAATTGAACTGGGATCCTTTGGCTTTGTAGGCAAGCACCTTAACTGCTAAGCCATCTCTCCAGACCGAGAATAAATTTTATTTGATGCTAGGTTGGAAATGTATGATTGCACATTAAATCAAGGGAAGGAATTTGGGCTGGGTGTGGTGGTGCATGCCTTTAATCCCAGCACTCTTCAAGCTGAGGAAAGATGATCACCTTGAGTTTGAGGCCAGCCTGGGCTACAGAGTGAGATTCAGGTTAGCCTGGGCTAACTGGCTCAAACCTAGCTAACCTAGCTCAAACACATTAAAAAGAAAAGAAGAAGACAAAAATGAAAAAGATCTTGGAAAGGTCTAGCTTGTCAGCTTTTCATACTACAGTTAACCAGCTTCCAGTCTGTTCAGACTATTTGAGGGCATTCTGTAGACTACAGAATGCTTAGCTAGGGATTTAAAAAACTGACAGCCTTGGCCTTGGGCTGACCTTGCTGTGGCTCTCATTCCAGGTACCTGCATGTGTCCCTCATGGAGCCACCTGCAGTTCTTCCTCTGCAGTAGGTGGCAGAAGTGAAGCACTTCCAGGCCTCAACTTTCAGACCAGAAGACTTGTTTGTATATTGTGTAGGTTTCTGAACGCTGGGTCAACTAATGACATGGATCAGCTAATGACATTTCAAAACTACGTAAATGCATTTAGGTTCTCTTGGATTTTAGTAGCTTATAGTGTAGATTAGCATTTTAAAACAATAAACAACTTGCCTTTTGCCCATGTGTTAGGCCCATTTACTAGTGAACAGAGCTGACATACTTGTCCAAAATTTCAGTTGAGTGTACTGTGTCATTGCTATTTAAGCATTATTCTGAGTTGCTTTTATAAATGTTATATACTCCTTGGCTTAATTTTGCTTTGAGGCATCCAAAGACTTTCAAGTTTGTTACATTAAAAAAAATTATCTTTACTTATTTATTTGAGAGAAAAATAGGTAGAGATAGAGATAGGCATAGAGAGAGAAAGAATGGACATGCCCAGCCTTCAGCCCCTGCAAATGAACTCCAGACACCTGCACCATCTTGTGCATCTGGCTTACGTGGGTTCTGGGGAATCAAACCTGGGACCTTTGGCTTTATAGGTAAGTGCCTTAACTGCTATGCCATCTTTTCAGCCCAAATGGCTTCTTCTGTTCTAAGATAGATTGGTGACAGGAAACAAAGGAAGGCTAGGTCAGGCAGAATGATAAAGGGACCATTCTGAGTGAGCACTGTATGTCTCAGCTGCCTTCCATAACCCAAGTCAGTTAGACAGGGCTAAGGCTTAACTATGTCCAAGCATATCTTGAGGGTGACACATATCATTCAAACTCAGAGATGCCATGCTCCTTTGTGAAGGATTGCATTCATGTCCACATTCAGCTTGGATGGGGGTTAATGTATTTCAATCTTAGCAAATACTTTGGGAGGGGGTAATTTTGTACCATAGGATGGATAGAATGGGACTTGAGGATATTCCAACTCTTTCCATATTTCCCTTTGGACAAATCCATCCTAATCTTCACTGTGGTTTGTGGTGTCAGCTATTCATCACAGTGGCCAGTTGCCTGGGGAAAACTCTTAAGGGACTAGCAGATGGCTCAGGGGATAAAGCGCTGGCTATACCAGCATGAGGACTAGAGTTGGAATACTCAGCACCCATGTAAATGCAAGGTGGGCATGGCAGTCTGCCTGTCATACCAGCACTTGGGAGTCCAAGAAACAGGACACCCAGGACAAGCTGGCTAGCTAGAGTAGCTGAATTTGCCAGTCCTAGGTTCAGTGAGAGATCCAGATCAGTAAGATAGAGAGTGACTGAGAAAGAGGTAGATGCCCAGTGTCAACCTCTGGCCTCCACAGGTGTAAACGTGCACATGCATACACATGCAGCACACATACGCAAAACACACACATGCACATACAACCTAGGAGAGAAAAGATTTGTTTTAGGGTTCATGGTTTCTGAGGTTTCAGTCCATACGGTGGGGAGAGTGTGGTGGAACCGAGCAGTTCACATGATTGTAGCCAGGAAGCAGAAAGAGGGAGAGAAGGTTCGAGGCAGTTGGCTGTCTCATGTACCCCACTTATCCTATCTGGTCCTCAGCCTACTTATTAGTTGATGGTGCCCACATATTCCTCTGTGAACATCTTCTCGGGCATTCCCAGGGATGTGTTTTGTTGATCTCCTATGTACTTCTTAATCCAGTCAAGTTGACAATTAAGACAAACCATTAAATTATGCTGCCTGTGATCCTACAGCTTACTTGATTATACATTCATAGAGGGCACTGTGAAACAGCACTTATGTAAGATTCCACATGGAGAAAATTGAAAGCAAGACAAAACAATTGTTTTGGCCTTCTTTTAAAGTTTGGAAGGAGCCAGGCTTGGTGGCACACACCTTTAATCCCAGCACTTGGGATGCAGAGGTGGGAGGATTGCCGTGAGTTTGAGGTCATCCCGAGACTACATAGTGAATTCCAGGTCAGCCTGAACTAGAGTGAAACCCTACCCCTAGAAAACCCAAAAACCAAGCCCTCCCAAAAAAAGATTAGAAGGAAAATGAGAATAAATTTGGTCTTTAGAATGGGTGATTCTTATTGAAGATTGAATATGAACTTTAGGTTTGTGCTGTTGCTAAGTTAAAAATAAGTAGCTGTAGACCACTAGATGTTGGAAACACACAGCCATTTTGCCCATGTTCTGAGGAAACACCTCTGCCTGTGGGCCTGCCCTGGGGCACAGCCCACATGGTCCACAGGAATGCTTTCTATATTCCCATATAGAAAAGATTAGATGAGGTAGGTTTTGAAAAAAAAATATACTCCAAATTTCACACAAATTTTAAGTGCTAATATAATTATAAATACAAAAAATATAAATGTAATTTACATATTTTATGAAGATACTTTTAATGACTTAACGCACTTTTGGAAGGTTTATCATTGCCCCATTACCCCACACAAGGATACATTCTCAAGGTATCAGCATTTCTGATTTCAATGGAGAAAACAATATCTTCTTAAGTATTGTAATCTTTCTTTTTTTGGGGGGGAGGGGAATGTTTGAGGTAGGGTCTCACTCTAGCCCAGGCTGACCTGGAATTCACTATGTAGTCTTAGGGTGGCCTAGAACTCACAGTGATCCTCCTATCTCTGCCTCCTGAGTGCTGGGATCAAAGGTGTGTGCCACCACACCTGGCTTTGTAATCTTTCTTATATAGGACTCACAATACTTGTGTCAATATTGAAATTAACTGTGTTTCTGTTATAATAATCTGCAACTATTAGTCTCACATCCTAGTTTATGCCTGGTTATATTTTCTCCACTTCAAGTGCATGGTGAACTTTCCAGCTATCTTTAAAAAAATACTTTATTTATTTATTTGACAAAGAGAAAAGGAGAGAGAGAGAGAGAGAGAGAATGGGTGCACCAGGGCTTCTAACCACTGCAAACGAACTTCAGATGCATGCGCCACTTTGTGTAGTTATTTGGCTTTACATGAGTACTGGGGAATTGAACCCAGGTTCTTAGGCTCTGCAGGCAAGCACCTTAACCCTTGCTGAACCATCTCTCCAGCCCTTCAACTATCTATTTGCACTTGGCAAGGTGACAGGCAAATTGCCTCTTCCCTAGGTGACAGGGAGGGGACAATGGAAGGAGGGGCTGGTTTTGGTGGTTAAAGTGCTGGGTTTGTCCCTTTCAAGACTTAAAAGATTTGAGCAACTCTGCCAAGGATGGTTCCTTTCAACTCTACTTGTTTTCACTGCTGGTCACCTATTCCATGTGGCATGTGTCCTGAACAACCCCCACACAATAACACTGGGTCCCCTGTGACCCCAGACACAGTGACATTTTCTTCTACAACAATGGTCTTGTTTTAGCATGCTTTGCTTCAGATAGAAGGGATTTTGTAGAAATAGGTCAGCCACTGTGAATTATTCTGCAAAGGCAGTTTTGGGTTCTAAAATTGGATCCAAAATGTAGCCTTGACAAAGCCACACACACACACAAGACCTAGAGGCATGGACATGAACTTGTGTTCTCAGCTGTCAGTGGTTTGTACACACACATTCCCGCCCTGCACACACACCCACTGATGGCAAAGAACTGGTCCTCCCCTGTAACTTCCTTTTCTTATTACTTTGTTGTTCACTTAAAAATAGAAATATAGCTATCACCTGTGTGCCTCCTGCCTCGCTTAAGCAGGAGCAGCAGCTTTCTGAATGACTCCTTTTATTCCATGCTTTTTCTTTCCTGAATTTGGTGTTGATCAAATCCGTGTATAGTGTTATTGTGTAATCATATGAATACACTTCATACTTACACTACTAGAGCCTTATAGAATTCACAAATACATGATTTATCTGGCCTCATGAATTTCCCCCATTGCAACCCTACTACACATTACTTGTAGTCCAAGAAAATGATCTGGCCAAGGCTGCACATGTCCTTCATGAAAATGAAGTTTTCAAAGGTAACTTGGCGTTGGCTGGGGCAGGCTTTGATCCAGGCCCAGGCTGCTCCCTCCTTCTCAGCTGGAGCCCCTTCTCTATGCCTGGTTTCCTGCCAAGCATGTCAGCGGTTTGCCAAGGCCCAACTATTGGCATCAACTCACCTGCTGTGTACAGACTTAAAAATGGAGGTGAGAGCCTTCCCTTGTTGCAATAAACACAGAAGAGTAGGTTGGTTAGTATGTGGTCTTGGTTTACCCTTCACGTACATAAATACTCTCCAATGACAGTCATATTTGCCTTTCACCCTAAAATCCTACAACCTCTTTCCATGTTACATTGGTTGGTGTATCTCTGCATCATCAAACGTTTTCCTTAGGAATGAGGACGTATCACCCATCATTGACATCATGTTTATGCCTGTGCTCACACTATCATCTTCAAAGACAGGCTGACCCTTCCCCGCCCCATCCAAAAGCTCCATGTCCAGCAGGGAATCTGCTGTTGGGCACATGTGTGATGTCTTATCCTTCCCCTGCTCCAAGCGGAGTTCCTCGTAATTGCATGGGCACTTGCAAAGCTGTGCATGCAGAACCTAAGTCTACGGCAGCTGAGCTTGAGCCTGACCCTTTGTCAAGCGCAGGCTTAGCTAGTGGAGACAGCAGTCAGAGTAGAAACCTGAATTCTGCAACTACAAGCAACAAGACTGCCTTCAAGCACACCTTCTCTTTATGTGAGCAACTCATGCCAGTTAGACTCAAGAACAAATGGAAGTACTTGCCCTGGGTGCCTTGCGTGGATGCCCAGCCTCAAAGTAAACCTGAGATCCGAGGCCAAGCAAACATCTGAGTGAGGTGCTGAGGGGAGAAGATCGGGGTGATCTGAGTTAACGGGACTAAGCTTAACCCTACTGGAAAGGATTTTATGTCCTTGGCCTGTTATATGTGATGAAAAAAGAGAACAAGATTCATATGCCAACTTGCTACACTGAGTATCTCAGTTGTTAGAATACTCATTTCAAACTTATGCCTTCTTCCATGTGTGGGTGGCCCATTCTGCCTTTTGTCATTCAGGAATTATCCCTAACAAAGACCCCCACACAGGAGACCAGGGTCTTCATTCCAACATGGGCATTAATTGTGTGAGGCTGGTTGTATTTGGGTAAGCTCTTACACTAGCTTCCATATTAGTTAGAGGGGCTCACCATATTAGTTAGAGGGGCATCTCTCGTGACACTCTCTGGCTTGTGTTGTTACGATGGGAGCTTTTGTTCCCACATGAGCATTTTCCCCTAAGGCATTCCCCATGCAACGCTAATCTGTGACAGGTGAGGCTCTTGAAGAGACAAGTTCAGCATTGATAATGAATATATCTTTGACACTTGGGCATTAATTTTTTTGTTTTTTAAATTGTTTTTAAATTTAAATTTTATTTTATTTGTTTGAGAAAGAGATAGAAAGAGGCAGAGAGAGAGAGAGAGAGAGCGAGCGAGAGTGCGAATGGGTGCATCAGGGCTTCTAACTACTGCAAATGAACTCCAGACTCATGCGCCACCATGTGCATTCTTTATGTGGGTTCTTGTGAATTGAACCTGGGTCCTTAGCCTTTTCAGGCAAGCACCTTAACTGCTAAGCCATCTCTCCAGCTTTTTTTTTTTTTTCAAGGTAAGGTTTCGCTCTAGCCCAGACTGACCTGCAATAATTCACTATGTAATCTTGGGCTGGCCTCAAACTCACAGTGATCCTTCTATCTTCAGCCTCCTAAGTGCTGGGATTAAAGGCGTGCACTACCATGCCTGGTAGAGAGAGAGCATGGACTCACTAGGGTCTCTAGCTGTGCAAACACACTTATGATGCATGCACCACTTTGTGTACTTGGCTTTACATGGGTACTAGGGAGCTGACCTCAGGCTGTAAGCTTTGCAAGCAAGTGCCTTTAATCTGCTGAGCTATCTTCCCAGCCCTACCATGAATATTTAAGTGTCCAGAACTTTGTTCGCATCATAAGTGTTGAATTTGATCAGTATTTGTCAGTAGTTTCAGTTATACTATCTTTGTTACCTCCAGAATATCTACATTAAAACTTTTGAAATAAGTTACTTTATAAAATTAACCTCCTCTGCTGAGCACAACATTCCTGAAGGAATAGATTAACGCATTAGCTATATATGTTTCATAATCTGCATTATAATACAAAACTATTGAATGTCAGTCATTTAAAATTCTGTGCCCCATCTAATATATGCATCACCCAGGAAAGTCAACCAATTTTGTGGAAAACTAAAAATTAAAAAAATATTTGTATTTATTTATTTGAGAGAGACAGAAGGGCAGAGGGAGAGAGAGAGAGGGAGAGAGAATGGGCACGTTGCAAATGAACTCCAGATGCATGCATCATCTTGTGCATTTGGCTTATATGGGGCTTAGGGAATAAAACCTGGGTCCTTTGGCTTTGCAAGCGAGTACCTTGACTGCTAAGCCATCTCTCCAGCCCTGGAAAACTTTTTTTTTTTTTTTTTTTTAAATTTGAGAGAGAGAGATAGACAGATAGAGAATGGCTGCTCCTGCAAACTCCAGATGCGTGCCCCCACTTGTGCGCAAGTGCAATATTGTGCTCTTGTGTCACTTTTGCGTCTGGCTAAACGTGGAACCTGGAGAATGGAACAGGCGTTCTTAGGCTTCGCAGGTAGGCGCCTTAACCGCTAAGCCATCTCTCCAGCCCTGGAAAACTTTTTAATGGTTAAAAAAGTAGATTGATTGCAACAAGAACTTATTTTATTATATGCCTTCTAGTCTAGGGCACTTGGGCAGGAAGTCAGAAGGTTGGGCGTGAGCTGCCTTCTTTCTGGAGAATGACACTACCTCAAGATAATTAAAGACAACAGAAAGGGCTCACAGGAATGTAAGCCTTTAAAATAATGGAAGAGCATTTCATTGCGGCCTCATGTCCCTTCCTCCTTCCCTCCTCAGGCAGAAAAAGCAAGAGCTGGGGAAGAGAGAAGATTGGCCTGTCTGTTTGGGACAGACAATTTGATGTGGCAGTTGTGACATTTAGGGCAAGAACAGCACTGGGGAAGGTGCTTAAACTTGACATGATGCGTCAAACTAGTATTTCTCCTAGAAAGAAAGCATAACAGAGCACGTCCCCTGCCCAAATCCATCTCTGTCTTCATATAACTGCCGTCACGGCCCTGGCTGAGTCTCTTGTCATCTCTCATCTGGGTGAGTTTCTGCAGCCATTTCTTCTGGCCCTTCAGGTTCCTCTTCCCTCCCAGCTCCAGAGCTTCTGAAATGAAATTGCTGATAACACTTTTCTGCATTTGAATTCTCCCATGTCTTATCACTGTGGTTATAAATACGGGGCACACAGGTCCTTCATGTGCTGCTCAACCCCACCAAACTTCCTTCTAGAATCTGTTGTCCTTTGAGAAAAAAACCCGCGCCATTTCTCTACCCTACCTGGCTATCTCTGAGGTGGCTCTTCATGACTAATCTTCGGTTTCAGCTCTCTGTCAGCCTCAGATCAATGTCTCAGGAAAATGGGTTGCCAACTTACCTGTCTCCCTTCCTAAATCACAGGGAGGCCCATTTCATTCTGTGCTCCCAGTATCTGGCTGCATGCTGGTGATTCAATCACACTTTCTTGAGCAAATGAATGGATAATGCTTTTTATAGACAACTGCTAGCCCTTGGTTGAATCAGTTCTAAAGGGCATATCTGACAGAGAATTAATCCCGACAATATGCAAAGAACTCAAAAAACTGAACATAATGAAAACACACAACACAATCAAAAACTGGGTGATGTAACTGAGCAGAGAGTTCTCAAACGAAAACGTGAAATGACCGGTAAATATTTTACAAATTGTTCAATATCCTTATCCATCAGGAAAATGAAAATGAAAATGATTTTGAGATTCCATATTTTGAGATTCCTGTAGAATGGCTATCATCAAAAAAAAAAAAAAAAACCAAAAAACAAAAAACAAATGGAAACAAATGCTGGCAAGGTTGTGAGGAAGGAAAATTCTTATTCACTATGGTGGAAATGCAAGTTGATATAGCCTCTATGGAAATCAGTGTGGGGGTTTCTCATAAAGCTAAAAATATACCTACTTTATGAGCCAGATATACCACTCCTGGGCATATACCCCAAGGACTGCACACTTTGCAGAAACTTGCTCAGCCATGTTTATTGCTGCTTTATTCATCATAGCAAGGAAACAAAGTCATACTGGATGATTCAACTGATGAAAGGATAATGAAAACGTGGGACATGCACACAATGGAGTTTTGTTCAGCTGTAAAGAAAAATGAAATAAAAACCAAACAATAATAATTAATAAAGCTGGGCATATGGGCGCATGCCTTTAATCCCAGCACTCAGGAGGCAGAGGTCGGGGGATCGCTGTAAGTTCAAAGCCAGCCTGGGATGACAAAGTGAATTCCAGGTCAGGTTGGGCTACAGTAAGACCCTACCTCGAAAAAAATTCGAAATTATGAAATTTACAGGAAAATGAATAGAATTTGAAAAGTTCATACTGAGTCAGGTAACAGGCTCAGAAACACAAACCTCACGTGTTCTTTCTCACAGAGCTCCTAGTTTCAATATTGCTAGGTTAGTGGCTATAAGGTTGAGTGTCTGTACATGCCAAGAAGCTAGAAAGGGGTTATAGGGTATGTTTTTGTTGTGGAGCGGGATGGATAGTAGAGCACATGGGACATGAAAGTAAAGGGTAATAGTGTGAGGGAAAGGTTTAAGCCGGGATAGGGGTTTGAAGGAGATAAGGGGGCTGTGGGAGGAGGAATCAAAAGTAAAGATGTATGAATAAGCCATATAGAAACCTACTACTTGGTAAGACAAGTGAAATCTAATGTTTAACTATATTTGAATGAAGGGCCCCTGTGTAGGTGGATGAAGCTGCTCCCAGAAGCCACAGGTTATTATTTGTGAATTCTAACTCCAGAAGGGGGCTGGAAAGGGGGCTTAGTGGTTAAGGTGCTTGCCTGTAAATTCTAGCACCAGACATGATGTACCCCCCCCCAAGTGAGTTGTTATTCAGGGAGGCTACAGAGACCCCCTACAACAAATACAGGCTATTGGCATCCATCTTGGTTGACTACCAAAGCTGGATAGTAGTAAGTACCTATTGCTGAAGAAACTGTACATTTCAGTGTCAGGACATAGAGAAAGTAAACGGAACTGGACACTCCCTCCCTGACAGCTAACTTTCTTCATACCAGAAAATGCTATGGAAGCCACTGTGGGAGAAAAGCTATCAACAGTCCTACCCAGTTGTGGACCCTGTGTACCCCACAACTGACCTTCCAGGTAGATATTGGTGCAATATTAGCATGAATGTTATGGGAATAACCAACTGCTTTCTGATTGGATTTGAAGCCTGCTTCACAGGAGAAAATTTGTGCCTGGCACTGTAAACCTGGCCAAAAACCTATGGCTGGGGACATAGAGGCTCTAGTGGGGAGGGGATACCTACTACTGTGATTATAATAAATGGATAGCATGTCAAAGTTGCCTTCCAAATATCTATGTTCGGTGGTTGGAGAGATGCTTAGTGGTTAAGGCTCTTGCCTGCAAAGCCTAAGGACCCAAATTTGATTCCCCAGAACCCACATAAGCCAGATGCATGTGATGGCACATGCATCTGAAGTTTGTTTGCAGTGCCTAGAATCCCTGGTGTGCCCATTCCCTCTCTCCTTCTCTCATAATAAATAAATAAATAAATAAATAAATAAACAAATAAATAAATAAATAAATAATCTATTTGCTCCCATATTCCCCTAGATTAGTACTGCCCGAAGTCTCAATCATAGAAGTTTTTCCTACAATAAGCAGTAGTCAACACAGCCTCACACAGGATGTGTAAACCAGCACCTGCAGGTCTCAGGGAACCTTGTGGAAGGGGGGACAGAAAAGTGAGAGCAGGAGCATAGGTAGGAGGGCTGTGATACAACCTGGCCTTTATTCTTGTGAATTTATAGCTGGAATTTCCAATACAAAATTGAGCCTGCCAATACTTTACCAATGAAAGGTTAGAATACATGAGACCTCAGACCTCCTAAAATAGCTAATGGCAGCTCGATGTGGCTAAGAGAGGGGGTGTCAGATCCATCAGCGATGTAGCCACTGGTAAGCTGCCCTTTCCACAGTAAACCACTTTCTACCCATGATCATGCAAGAAACCCTAGTGTACCTCAATGCGTTAAAAGACAGGCATGGAAGTAAGATGGATATTAATGGGTGTGGTAGTTTGATTAAAGTGTCCTCCATAAACTTAGGTGTTCTGAATGCTGGGTTCCAAGCTGATGGCAATTTGGGAATTAAAGCCTCCTGGAGGCAGTGTATTGTGGGGGTTGGCCATATGGTCACCAGTGTTTGGCACAGTTTTGTGTGGCTGTTGTCCATCAGATGTTGGCCAGGAGGTGATGTACACCCTCTGTTCATGCCATCATTTCCCCCTGCCATCATGGAGCTTCCCTTAGAGTCTATAAGCCAGAAAAAAAAAACCTCCCCCCCCCCACAAGCTGCTCTTGGTCAGGGGTTTCTGCCAGCAGTGCGAACCTGACTACAGCATTGCCTCTAACCCTTTTCCTTACATTATGGTGCCAAAACCCAGGACAAGTGCTCCGAGTGAGGGCCCTGTTACAACCGGAGAACGACAACGGGCAGCAGAGCTCTTTCTGAGCTAACACCTGCAGGTGAGGTGGCCTCACTCTCCACCTCCGAAAAAAATAGAGTGAAAAACGATTCTTACAGAAATATATTGTAAGTTTTTGTTTTATTTTTCAAGGTAGGTTCTCACTCTACATAGTCTCAGGCTGGCCTCAAACTCACCAGTGATCCTTCTACCTCTGCCTCCTGAGTGCTCAGATTAAAGGTGTGTGCCACCATGCCTGGCTTCTTTCTTTTTTATCTGAAGCATAATAAGTATACCTGCCTCGTGGCTTCTCTGTGAAGTCCAAGGCAGTGCAAAAGCAGCAGAACAAATGTGTGCACCAGTCTGAAGTCCAGGAACCACCCCAAGGTCTCAGCACTTTAAAAAAAATACTTAAGCCTGGCTTGGTGGCGCATGCCTTTAATCCCAGCACTCGGGAGGCAGAGGTAGGAGTATCGCCAGAGAGTTCGAGTCCACCCTGATACTACCTAGTTAATTCCAGGTCAGCCTGGACCAGAGTGAGACCCTACCTCGCAAAACAAAACAAAACAAAACAAAACAAAACAAACTTAAATATTTTATTTATTTATCTGAAGGGGGGGGAGAGGAAGAGGCAGATAGTGGGATAATAGGCACACCAGGGTCTCCAACCACTAAAAATGAACTCCAGACACAGGCACAACCTGTGCATCTGGCTTACATGGGTCCTGGGTAGTCAAACCTGGGTCCTTAGACTTCACAGGCAAACACCTTAACCTCTAAACCACCTCACCAGCTCCTCAACACTTATTTAAAACAATACATTTATTTATTTATTTATTTATTTGCAAGCTGAGATAGAAGAGAGACAGAGAGAAGGGGCGTGCCTCCCTGTGCATCTGGCTCTAGGTGGGCTCTAGGTGGGCACTGGGGAATCAAACTGTGTCACCCGGCCTTGCAAGCAAACGCCTTTAGCCGCTGAGCATCCCTCCAGTCCTGCAAGGTTTTTGATTGGACCCGCCTTCCCAGGTGGTAGTCAAGTTGGCTGTCATTGGTTCAAGTGCAGACGCAGCCAATAGGATGCGTGGTTGTGGCCAAGTGGGCATCCTGGAGACAGCGTCTGGACAGTACTAGTGGGCAGTACTAGTGAGAGTTGGGGCTGGAGGGTTGGAGATGGGGCCTGGAGGAAGTGGGGTTCCCTTCCAGAAGCCCTGATTTTCCGTGTCCCAAAGACCCCTTACCGGGTCATCTCAAGGATACAGGAATCAAGGCCTCGCCCGCAGGGCGCTCCTCGTGGCCGGTGAGTTCATTCTGGCCCAGCACGAACCTGCTCCGGAGCTGGGGGTCCCCGTGGGAAGTCCCTGTCCCATCCTCCCTCCACCCTGTGCCGTGCACCCTCTCAGCAAGTCCCGTGGAGCCTCCCACAGAGTTGTGCACACGCTATGCACACCCGGCCCAGCAGGACCTTCCTGGACGGCTCCTTCCTGAGTCCTCTGCTTCCCCGCCACCCTGGTCCTCCCTGAGGGCCCGAAGTCCCCTGTCCTCAGAGCCAAGCAACAAAGAGGACGTGTTGTTGTTGTTTGTTTTTTCGAGGTAAGCTCTCACTCTCCCAGTCTTACCAGACACCCACTCTAGTCCCAGGCTGGCCTCGAACTCACAGGGATCCACCCACCTCCAGAGAGCTGGGATTGAAGGCGCACCCAGGTGCTTGGTCACATCGCAGCAGACCAGGATGGGGAAAGGGTGAAAGAGCCTGGAGAAAGGGGAATACTGGTTCTCAGCTAAAAGGGACCCTTTCTTTTTGTTGTTTTGGGTTTTGGAGGTAGGGTCTCATTCTAGACCAGGCTGACCTGGAACTCACTCTGCATAGTCCCAGGCTGGCCTCAAACTCAGAGCAGGCCTCCTGTCTTTGCCTCCTGAGTGCTGGGATTAAAGGCATGAGCCACCACCTGGCTAAAGGGGACCTTCTGAAAACACAGACGTGATGGGACCACAGCCCTCAGTAAAAGCCGGTGTTCCTCTCCTCCTGTCTGAGTCACTTCCCTCCACCCTTCTTTCTCCTGTTCTGTCACCGTGCGCGGCTGTATACTGTCCTCCAAGCCCACTCCCTGACCCCAGACTGTCTTTCCTACATTAATATCTAATTGTCTCAGTACCATCTGTCTTTTCTCCAATGGATTTTTTTTTTTTTTTTTTTGGTTTTCAAGGTAGGGTCTCACTCTAGCCCAGGCTGACCTGGAATTCTCTATGTAGTCTCAGGGTGGCCTTGAACTCTTGGTGATCCTCCTACCTCTGCCTCCCGAGGCTGGGATTAAAGGCATGCACCACCACACCCAGCTATTCTTTGCATTTTTGTTGAAAATCAGATGGCTGTAGCTGCCTAGATTTACATCAGGGTCCTCTATTCTGTTCCATTGATCTACATGTCTGTCTTTGTGCCAGTACCATGCTGTTTTTATTACTAGGGCTCTGTAGTATAGCTTAAAATCAGGTATACCACCAGCCTCATTTTTATTGCTGCAAATTGTTTTTGCTTCTTGCTGTTGAGATCGGTTGTTCTCTTTCTTATATTCCTCATGTTGCCCTGGTCAACCCCGAATCTAACGGGGGAACATTCAAGTGACTACAGTCATATATTAGGACATAAACCAAATCTCCACAAATTCAGGAAAATGGGCAAGACTCCCTGTATTATAACTGACCAAATGCAATGAAGCAAGAAGTCAGTAACAGAAAATACACAAGCAAGTGGAGATTAAACCGCACACCATGGACTCATGAAAGGGTCATTAATGAAATCAAGAAATTTCCTAGAAATGAATGAACATAAAAACATGGCACAACAAAACTTAATGGGATGCCATGAATGGTTAGAGGACCCCAAGAAGTGACCTCATTTCCTTGAATACAGTGAACAGAACTTGGAACCCTGGTGACCAGGCAACCACAGTCCAGAGGCAAACTAAACGGACCCACTTGCCTGAGGACACTGGACAGATGAGGATGTTCTCTTGCTGTTTCCCGCGTACTGTAGGCTCAGTCCTCAGTAATGCCTTGTATAGGGGCCCTCGCTACTTCTGGAGACGCTGGGTGCGCCGTTGTGCCCAGTGTGTCAGAAGGACACCTTACCGCAGGGACTCACAGGTGATACTTGGTAGCCTATAGTATTCCCACACGGTTCCCGTGTGTGTGTGTGTGTGTGTGTGTGTGTGTGTGTGTGTGGTGTGTACACGGAGGAAAATTCTTCCAGCACACCTTCTACTTCAGTGTATATGAGCACGAGTAGTTTAGCAGTCTGTTAATGCTCCCACGTTTGAACCAGCCTGCCTTCCCTGTCCCTCTTTATGCGGAAAAGGTGCCTGCCCACCAGGATGATGACAGCAGTTGGAACTACGTGGAGTTCATGGTGGACTACCTCCCAACTGCAGTGCAGAAGAGGAATTATGATTTTATTTCCACCTTGATGGTCTTCCACAACCATTTTGCCACCACCTGGGAGGTGCTGGGCCAGATAATGGAAAGGTGAGCCCCTACCCAAGCCAACGGGAGCTCTCCCTTTTTCTTCAGTCTTGGCAGGTGCTTGGCTGCCTCTGAAGCTGTTTGTTCACCTAGGTCGTGGTCAGGACTAAATGAGTTTGCAGCCTGGCAGGGTGGGCTTTGAGTCTACAAGGACTTGGGGACTCCAGTGGGTCACATTCCTTTACCCTGCCCTACAGAAGCACTCTGTCCAGCACCAAGCTTTGTTAGCCCTGGGACAAAGCCCCTCTTTCATTTGTAAAGAAGGATCCATGTGAAATCTAGTCTACCTACCATAGTCAACCCCACCAAGAAGCTCTGTGCCTCTGGCGATATCTGGGAAAGTGCCACTTGGGTTTGTTCATTGAACAAATACACACAAAGCACCTGTGACTACAGAAGGTTTTCTAGGCAATTAGCAGGTAATTCACAGAACAGCCGACACACAAAATTCTCAGCCTGTCTATTGGGTTGCTAGTCCCATTTCCAAACCAAGCCAGCCCCTCCAGAAGTCTTAGCTGTTGGGGTACACAGGAGCTAAGGACTGACAATCCTCCTGACTTCCTCTAGGTACCCCTATTTTCAGCTGGATTGTAAGAAGGACCAGAAAAACAAGAAGTGAGTGGGCTTTGGGCGCAGAGGGAGGTCAGCTCCCCTCTGCAGTGTGTGATATCTGGGGAGCTATTGTTGGAGGGCTGAGCAATGGCCATCACCGTCTTCTAGGATTTCCACTAGAGGACTGACACCCGGGCTTCCCCTGCGGGTGGAGGAAAACACGTGTGGGTGGAGTCCTCGGCACCTGGGAGCATAGGGACAATGGCAGATAAAAGCAGAACCCGGTTAACAGAGGTGTCCTGATCCCCTGTAGACATGGGTCCCATGCCTCTGCTCACCAGGGCCGACTGCACACAGGCTGGGACTCTGTGTGCAGGACCCTGGGCAGTGTTGGACAAGGAGAGGCCAGGCTTCTGACTCTGCTCCCCACAACCT
The DNA here is from genome assembly GCA_036365145.1 of Orientallactaga sibirica. NCBI lineage: Eukaryota > Metazoa > Chordata > Mammalia > Rodentia > Dipodidae > Orientallactaga > Orientallactaga sibirica. Next base: position 6,565,317 of record JAEOAD010000048.1, read on the forward strand.
CCCCCCAGGGCCATAACCACGTTTTTAAATATATGGATGGACAGGATGCCTCAAGATTTTTGTGGGTCTTTGGATTGTCTGCCTGTGCTGAACCACCTGAAGGCCTACGTGAGCCTCAACATGCCTTCCTCCCACCTGGCTGACTGTATCCAGCAGTTCCTGTCATCGCTGGATGTGGATGAATGCAAGAGTGACAATAGCAAGGAGGCAGAGGCCTGTGGTAGGTGCCTGAGGAAGAGAGAGTTGATTTTAGTGTTGGTGCCACCAGGGAGGCTCCAGATACTAGTGTTCACCCTGGAACCAGAGGTGGACCCAGTGCTGGTGAGGGGACAGAGTCTTGGCATTCTCTAGAAGAAAAGGGGTCTTTTGTGTCTTTGGAAAGGGTTTAGGAAAAGACACTCATCCTAAAACTCCTGTCCCACCTCCAGCAATAGCGAATCTCTTTCTCTCCTTAGATCTGGGCTCCTCCAGCACAGGAAGTTGCAAGCTCCAGGCACAGAATGACACCTCGGGGACACCTGAAGCTCTGCAGGTAGGGCCAGCTTCTCTAGCTGTGTCCACGGGAGAGCTGCCACCAAAAGAAGAGCCCTTGCCTCCTGTGAACACGGAGCCACCTGTGACAGCAGCAGCCGAACCAGCAGCTGTCACCACGGAGCCATCTGAGGCAGCCACTGTGATCCAAGAAGGGTCATGCACCTCAGGGACAGACGCGTCAGCACCTCTTCCCACTGCTGTGGGTCTAGAGCAGCCTCTGCCCATGGTAGACAGCTGAGCCACCTCCTGCTATTACTGCAGACTCTACATCTGGTTGTCAGGAAGCTCAAGTTGATGTAATATCAATTGGATGTGACCCTGCTTGCAATCTTACTGACATGAATATTTAGAGACCTCAGATCGCTGAGAATCACTGCTTTGGCATTTCAGCCAAGCTTCCCCTCCCCAGGGAAAACTAATTGCTTTTACTTTTTGTTTTTGTTTAGTTGTTGTTTAGAATTAAATAATTAAAACATAGTAAGTTAACTGTTATAAAGAATTAAAAAAAAAAAAAGAATTAAGACCTTGGACATTGGCTAGTAATTTCCAGGACCAGAACTGGGTTTCCCTTAAGAGTGAGCTATTGATTAGGTGATATGAGGTGTCCCAAAATAATACAGACTATTGCCAAAACAGTTACCTGCAAAAGCTAAAAGGTAAGTCTCTGTTGCTGAAGAGACCACAGTTTGCAGACACAGGACATGAAGTTATCATGCTGGCACTGATGACAAAGGGAGCCCCCACCAGTTGTCACCAAAACATTTTTCTTGGGTAAAGATAATGACTGGCAATCTCTCACTAGTTTTTGGCTAAAATAGAGGTTATATACATGAAATTCTCCCTAAATTAATAATGCTATCTCATTTGAACTATGCTGACTTCACTCTCCATTGTAGAATCTTCTTTTTCAGAAGGAACCAAGACCGGAGGAGATAAACTGCCCCTTGCACTTCAGCCAAGCCACAGCTGAATCCACAGAGGAATGGGGAGATGAGCAAGAGTGCTGCTTCCATGCTGTTCCTGATAATCAGCACCAGGGTGAAGGAGACAGACCCTCAGGATACTCAACACCTCCCAAAGCAGAGATCTAGAGGCTTCTAAGAGCTCATCACTTAAATTCACCCACCATGGCTCAGGCAATTTTGCAGAAGAGGGGGCAGGAAAATTGTAAGAGCCACAGGTTAAGACATCATGCCAGAGGCATTCCCTCCCCCCCAAATCCACTGACTACCACTCCCACAATGCATAAATTACAACCCCATAGGGAAAACTTGCAACCCCACTGAGGAGGGTCCCCAGTGTAATGGGGGCATATGAAACATCTTGTTAAAAATAATAATAGTGCACATTGAAAAAGATGATTAGATGCCCTAGGCACAAGTGCCCACAACTGGCACAGTGCATGTCAGAGCACACGAAGGTGAGCCACAGACCACACCCAGTCCTAGAGGTCACTTTTCTAGTGCATATGATGGCTGAAGAGTTGGGGCTGCAGAGGCCCAGCCATAGGAAACCCCACCCAGACTTGCTGGAGATGGGCTTCCCATGAACTTGCAGACAGAGGGAGTCAGGCCTGCCCAGCAGAGGAAGCAGAGTGAACACTGGCCAAAGTGGGTGGAGACAGCGCTTGGCAGTGGGTGAGAGGAGCAGAAAATTAAAGAGGTTAAAGGATTCATATACAGGAGGAAACACAAGCTATCCTGGTTCCAGGCTCTGCTACAGCTCATTCCTGAGCTGTCTGGCAGCTGTGCCCATGTGTAGGGAGAGAAGGGTATAAACACTGTCTCATATTCACTTATGGGAGCATGAGGGGAGGGTGACCCAGCACAACCACCTCAGTGGAAAGTCTTCCCCAGGATGGATGCTGCATAGATGGAGGCCCCTCCTGGGGCGTGGGCCTTAAATCAATGAGAAGTATTTGGTTGCACCTGTAAGTCATGCCATTGGTGCAGCAGTGAGCACCTCCTCCCAGATGTATTGATCGGGTAGCACGTGGGGTGCTCCTAAAGGACTATCGGTGACCATTCTACCTCAGCAGCCTGCATCGTGTCTTCCAGCACCACAAAAGAGAGAGCTTCCACCTCACCCACAGCTTGCCTTCTCCATGCCCTGAAAGCAACGCATGTGATGTCATCCTCAATAGGGTATTAGCACCTAGTTTTGGTAGGCAGCCAGTATCAGTGGCAACAGTCTGTCTGGGGGATTTTGGGGGCCTCCCTGGCCAAGAACCAGAGGCAGGCCATTCCTGGCACTGGTATTTTCCTTGAATGAACTCATGGCTTCCAGGCAGGTCCTTCTATCCATGCGAAACGCTCCAGCCATGGTCCCCAAGCTTGCAGGAGCGGGCTGGTGCAGGATGTTCTGATTCCCCTTGCTGGGTGCTATCTGTTCCTTACCCAACTGTAAAGTTGCCAAGAGGTCACTGCTGTGCCCAGCCCTCGGGCCCTGTGTGAACTGATCTCCCATCCTTGCTCCTTCAGGTGTGCTCGTGTGTCTTTCCAATGCTCTTCTAAACCTGTAAGGCAGCCAGAGATCAGCAGCTAATGCTTCAATACATGTCATACATGTATTGAAACCTTTTACCAAGGATGGGCAGGATCTCAGAAGACTCAATACAGTCTATTCGAAGCGATGTCAATTGGTCTTAAGATTCAGCAGTGAAGCTGGGCATGGTAGTGCACGCCTTTAATCCCAGCACTTGGGAGGCAGAGGTAGGAGGATTGCCATGAGCTCGAGGCCACCCTGAAACTACATGGTGAATTCCAGGTCAGCCTGAGCTAGAGTGAAACCCTACCTCGAAAACCTCGAAAGATTCAGCAGTGAAGAGGATGTGGGCAAGATCTCAGGGACGGCGAGATGGCTTAGTGGTTAAAGTCACTTGCTTATGAAGTCTGCCAGCATGGGTTCAATTCCCCAGTACCCATGTAAATCTAGACACATAAAGTGGCACTTGTGTGTGGAGTTAGATGTCCTGGTGCATGCATATTCCCCACAACATATGTCTCAAATTTAAAAAGTTTTTTTTCCCAGGCCAATCAGGGACTACATAGTGAATTCCAGGTGAGCCTGGATTAGAGTGAGCCCCTACCTTCAGAAACAAAACAAAACAAAACAAAAAACAAAAAGTCTTTATATATAATTTGTTTATTTGCAAGTAGAGAGAGAAAGAAGAGGGACAGGTGGAGAAAATGGGCACACTGAGGTCTCCAGCCACCCCAAAAGTACTCCAGATGTATGTGCCACTTTGTGCTTCTGCTTTATGTGGGTACTGGGTACTGGGGAATGGGACTTGGGTTGTTAGGCTTTGCAGGCGTGTGCCTTAACCTCTAAGCCATCTCTCCAGCTCCTGATATCTTCTGTTTTCTTTTCTTGTTTTTTTTTCTCTTCTCTTTTTTTTTTTTTTTTTTTAAGTATGGTTTTTTTGAGGTAGGGCCTCACTGTAGCCCAGATTGACATGGAACTCACTCTGTAATCCCAGGTGCAATATTTTTTTTTTTTAGGTAGGGTCTCACTCTAGCCCAGGCTGGTCTTGAACTCACAGCCATCCTCCTACCTCTGCCTCCCTAGTGCTGGGATTAAAGGTGTGTGTCAACAAAGGCCTGGCATGGTGGCAAAAGCCTTTAATCCCAGCATTGAGAGACAAGAACGAAAGGATCACTGTGAGTTTGAGTCCAGCCTGGGATTACAGAGTGAGTTCCAGATCAGCCTGGGATAAAGTGAGACCCCCCCCCCCATGAAAAATAATACTAGCAGAGCCCTGTAAGCCTTGTAAAATTTCCGTCACTCATGGCAGTTGTTTCCTAAACAGCAAGGTGGGGCACAGCCGCGTGGACAGCAGGCTCTGCCTTCCTGAGCCTGCGCAATCCGCAGTGATTCTCCAGGAACCATCCCACCTCCTCACCCCACTGTGCTGCTAGGGGCCAACATGCACATTCCCAGGTCCAACAGTCTTGGTGGAGCTGACACAAGCTACGAGGTCCAAAGAAGAGCAGGACTGACCCCTCCTTTGTCTTCTGTGTCTGCCACTGGAGCTAGCTCCTTGGATTCTGTCGAACACTGCGCCAGAGCTGTGGCTGGGGCCACTGCCTCCCTAGAGCCACACCTGGCTGCTGAGGGGACCTCAAGATAGACAATTCCCACCCCCAGTATCATAGGTTTATCTTTTATCTTTTGAGTTAAAGTCTCGCTCTAGCCCAGGCTGACCTGACATGATTATGTAGGCTCAAGATGCCTTCAAGTGACATTGATCCTCTGACCTTTGCCTCCCAAGTGCTGGGATCAAAGGCAGGCACCACCACGCCTGACTTAATATTTCATTTACTTTTGAGAGAGAGAGAAAATGGGCACATCAGGGCCTACAGCTATCCTAAATGAACTCCAGACACATGCTCCACCTTGTGCATCTGGCTTTACACAGGGTACTGGGGAATCGAATCTGGGTCCTTTGGCTTTGCTGACCAGTGCCTAATGTGCTAAGCCATGTCTCAACTGCGGTTTCTAATTTAAATAGGAAATACTCACAGTTTAGTCCGAGGGGATAACTAGCCACCTGGAGTCGTTTTGGCCTGAGCCGTGTCACTGTCCATGCCTTCCATGAACTGCTGCTGCGCTTTTAAAACCGTTCAGTCTCCAGCGGGACTCAGCACAACAGACATCTTGTCCCATTGCATTTGAGTGACTCAGGCCCTTTGGTCAGTTTTTTCTTTTTCTTGACCACTCTGATTTTCTTTAGCACTTTATGAACCCACCTATGTGTCTGGGTAAATCATCCTGATCTGCCAGAGCCCTTCCTGCCATGTGACGTTCACGTTCTGCCACGGGGCCCAGCCATGCCACTAAAGCCTATGAGAGTATTGAGGTCTCTACTGAATCAATCTCCTCCTTTCTGAAATGTCTTTAATAGTTTATAAATTTACACGTCCACTTTGGTGTCTTTTTTTCTGAGCCTGGGTGGGATTATTTACAAGATCATGGGCAATTTACCAGTTGCTATACTACTGAAAAAAAATTGTCTTGGGGCTGGAGAGATGGCTTAGCCGTTAAGGCGTTTGCCTGCGAAGCCTAAGGATCCCAGTTCAATTCTCCAGGACCCACATAAACCAGATGCACAAGGGGCACATGCATCTGGAGTTCTTTGCAGTGGCTGGGAGGGCCCTGGTGTGCCTTTTCTCTCTCTCTCTGCCTCTCTCTCTCAAATAAATGAAAATATATATTTTACAAAAAGTCTCCTCCAGCTCTAGTGAACGTTTCCTGCCAATGACTCCTCAGGAGGTGGGGGTCTCATGAGGCCCCTTCACCATCTGTGCTGGATTTTTTTACAGGTCCAATCTTTTTTTTTTTTTTTTTTTTTTTTTGGTTTTTCGAGGTAGGGTTTCACTCTGGTCCAGGCTGACCTGGAATTAACTATGTAGTCTCAGGGTGGCCTTGAACTCACGGCGATCCTCCTACCTCTGCCTCCCGAGTGCTGGGATTAAAGGTGTGCACCACCACGCCCGGCTTTTAGGTCCAATCTTATTTGTGTGCTGTGCAAGTATCCAAAGGTTCTATGAGTGCAATGGCTCTGTCATGTCCAGAAGATAGCATTCCACCATTCTCCTCCCCATCCTGTCTCTACATTCCTCTTCTGCGGTGTCTCCTAGGTCTCAGCAACCTCGAAGGTGTGAGGGACCCAGGGAGCCCTGGGCTTTATGTAGAGCTTGAGGTCTATGGGTGTGCCTCTCCCTGCCTGCACCGCTCCCTCCAATCAGCTCCTGGCAAACACCCCCCGCTTGACATGTGGAGAAGGCCTGCTACACAGACCCATGGTAGGGATCAGAGCCTAAGAAATTGGGAGTCTCCAGTGGGTCAAGGCAAGTGTGGACAAGTGAGAGGGTCAGTGCACTTTCAGTAATGGCGAGCCCCAGGTAGACCAAGCTGCATCTGATGACAGCCACCTGTGAGCCTCTGCAGCCTTGCTTCTGAAGGAGGTAGCAAGATCAAAACCTCACTTTGTTGGGCTGGAGCGATGGCTCAGCAGATAAGGTGCTTGCAAATAATGGAAGGGGAAAGGGGATAAGAAAGTGTAGTTAGTGGGGAATAAATCAATGTACATTATGTAAAAAATGAAAAGAAATACAAATTATAATGATAAAAAACATAACGAAAAATAAGGATATGTAACTAACATATTGTTCAAAGTTCACTCCCTTCACATAATTTCCAACATATTGTACAGAGTTCATTCTCTTTATATAATTTGTGCATAAGATGTGAGAAAACCTTCAATAGAGGCTTGAAATAAAAGGAGGTATTTTTTCTGATGTGAATTGGGAATAGAATGGCGTTTTAATAGATTCAAAGTTTTGTTGGTTTTGTTTGTTTGTTTCTGAGGGTAGTGTCTCACTCTAGCTCAGGCTGACCTGTAACTCACTCTATAGCCCCAGGGTGGCTTCAAACTCATGGGAATCTCCCTACCTTTGCCTCTTGAGTGCTGGGATTAAAGGCATGTACCAGGTTTTTTTTTTACATATATATATATTTTTGATCTAATTTGTTTTGTTTTGTTTTGAGAGGTAGGGTCTCACTCTAGCCCAGGCTGGCCTAGAATTCAATACATAGTCTTAGGGTGGCCTCAAATCATGGTGATCTTCGTGATCTTCCTACCTCTGCCTCCTGAGTGCTGGGATTAAAGGCATGCACTACCACGCTCGGCTTCACCTAATTTTTAATTTTTTAATTTTAATTATTTTTTATGAGAGCAAGACAGAGAAAGGGCAGTGGGAGAGAATTGGCATGCCAGAGCCTCTAGCCACTGCAATCAAACTCTAGATGCATGCACCACCTTGTGCACATGAGTGACCTTGTGTGCATGTGTCACCTTGTACGTCTGGCTTACATGGGTTTTGGGGAGTTGAACCTGGGTCCTTAGGCGTTGCAGGTAAGTGCTTTAATCAGTAAGCAATCTCTCTAGCATCTTCATCTATTTTAAAAGGAAGATTTTTTTTTGCCTTCAAAAATCAGTCTTACTGAGTTTCCATTTGACAAGGGGCAGTGTTTTCATCTTACATATATTCTGAATAACATAAATCATACTTTTGAAACTTATAAGCAAAATTGCTTTTGACAGAGTGATTTATTCTTCAAACTCTGAAAACAAATTATTTCATGCTGACATAAAAGATAACAGATTTGGAGCTAGAGAAATGGCTTAGCGGTTAAGGCGTTTGCCTGTGAAGCCAAAGGACCAAGGTTCAATTCCCCAGGACCCATGTAAGCCAGATGCACAAGGGGCACATGCATCTTGAGTTCGTTTGCAGTGGCTAGAGGCTCTGGTGTGCCCATTCTCTTACTGTCTCTCTCTCTTCTCTCTCTCCCCCCATTGCAAATAAATAAATTTTAAAAAAAGAAAAAAAAAGAACAGATTTGACTTTGACAGAATTATAGCAGAGGCATTAGCATGGGGCCACTTGGAAACAAAGGACCAACCCAAAGCTATCTGTGCTCTGGAACAGTTAACAACTGCCAAACCAACCACACTCAGCCTAGGAGCAAGCGTGTGATGCTCTCGGAGCTATGGAGAGAAAGCAATAGAGAAGCAGACTTTGCAGTGGGAGGGAAGACTTTCTTGGGCATAGCATGGAAGTTACTTCTTTGGGGCCTACACTAAGATTAAGAAAGGCCTTCCCACCACAAGATAGAGCTGAGCTTTGGGTTTTTGAAAGGAGCTTTGCGGATTTCCTATTTCTGTGTGGATTGTGCATTGTTTGCATGCTTATCTCAGGCCTTTTAGCCACGATTTGCTGAAATAATAAATGAGGCCCAAATCCCAGTGGCTGAAAACAAATTGTCCAGCTTGTGTGTGTACAGTTTTTAGAACCATGATTAAAAGGCCCAGGCTGCTTTCAGTAGCAGTTGGCTGCTGTTCAACTCCACCAACTTGGAAACCTATGTTTTCAGATATGTTAATAATGGCAAAAAAGCCCCCTGGAAATAAACCACTGCACTTCAGCCCACAGTTCTGTTTATCCTGGGTGGGAGGAAAGTGCCTTAACCACTAAGCTAGCTCTCTAGCCCCAATCTGAGTCTCTTACTATTCAAACCTCCTTCTCCCTTTTCTTCTTCCCAAGAATTACACCTTCTCATATCACAGTCTCAGAGGTTCTCCCTAAACTCTCCAGCTCTCTTTTTGTCTTTTTTTAAAAAATTGTTTATTTTTATTTATTTATTTGAGAGCGACAGAGAGAGAGAGAGAGAGAGAGAGAGAGAGAGAGAGAAAGGGAGAGAGGGAGAGAATGGGCACACCAGGGCCTCCAGCCACTGTAAATGAACTCCAGTTGTATGTGTCACCTTGTGCATCTGGCTTATGTGGGTACTGGGGAATCAAGCCTGGAACCAGAGTCCTTAAGCTTCACAGGCAAGCGTTTAACTGCTAAGCCATCTCCCAGCCCCTCTCTTTTTGTCTTAATCTCACAGGCAATTCTCTTACTAAATCTCCATATACCAACATCCATCTTAGGGCTTATTTCTAGGCGGTCCTAAACTGACATCACATAAACAACTTACAGGGAGGAATTCTTGTTTTAGCTCACGGTTTCGGAGGTGTCAGCACATGATCATTGGTTCTATTAGTTCTGGGCCTGTTGTGAGCAGGAGTCTGGGGTAGTGTCTACTCACCTCATGGTGGTCAAGAAGGAGAGAGACGACAAAGAGAGGTTTAACAGGTTTAGTCATGACCTTTGAAGTCATGACCTACTTCCCCCAGATAGGCCTCACCTCCTAACGTGTCTACCACCTCCACAAATAATGCTACAAGCTGAGTACCAAGCACTGACATATTTCATATTCAAATGACAACATTCTACCTCTGGTTCCTAAATACTCATGACCATCTCATTATGCATTCTGTCTTCAAGAGGCTTCAAAATATTAACAGTTTTACATTATTCCAAAGTCCAGTCCCAAAGTATCTTCTGAGATGAAAGGCAAATTCATAGTTGTGAACCCTTGTAAAATAAAACCATCACAGGCTGGAGAAATGGCTTAGCAGTTAAAGGTGTTTACTTGCAAAACCCCAATATCTGCTGCGATTGGTGTGGTCCCCCAATATCCACATAAAGTCAGATGCTCAGAGTGGCACATGTATCTGGAGTTCATTTGCAGTGATTGGAGGCCCTGGCACACCCATACTAATTCTCTTTCTATCTAACCTCTATCTCTCTCAAATAAATAAAAATTAAAAAATAAAAACATGACATGCCTCGATCTTACAATGACACAGAATAAATATTCCCGTTACAAAAGGGAAGAATAGGACAAAGAAAGAAGGAATAGGCCAAGCAAAATCAAAACCCAGGAGGAAAAACATTAAGTTCCGTACATCCATTTCTAATATCTGAGCTGCACTGGGCTTGGGCAGCCCTGCCCATATGGACTTGTGTTTTCACATAAACTTTCTCCTGGGATGGCTCTACTCATTGCTTATGATTTTATTCATCAGTTTCCCATTGTTTCCAACTTCCTGGAATATCCAATACATCTTCAGCTTCATTATCACAGATTCATGCATCACTGTCTGCAGACACCTTGGCCTTTTCATGTATTGCCTGGTTTCTCAGCCATCTTTTGTTCTTTAGTATTTATTGATGTATTTATTTGCAAGCAGAGAGAACTAGAAGGGAGACAGGGAGAATGGGTGTGCCCATTTTTATTGGATATTGGTGCATTTTCTAATGCACATATCTAATTTGATAATCCATGAAATCTGTGAAGTTAAATAGGACAAACATTATCAACTCCACTTTACAGATAAGAAAATTAATTTATGTAACAACTTCACTCATTTCTGAAAGCTAAGCAGATGACTCAATGTCTCTGTGATATTGTTTCTTCATCTGTAAATGGGAATGCAAATAATTTGATATCAGAGAGAGAAGGAAGGAAAGAAGAAAGGAAGAAAGGAAGGAAGAAGGAAGGAATGAAGGAAGGAAGGAAGGTGGTAACTGGCAGCTACTGCCATTGCTCCCTGAGATCACAAAGCTAAAGCAGACTTAAGACTTGAACTATAATGTCTGGCTTGAAGTCTAGTGGACTTTTTATTATGCACCAGTGTGAAGGATTTTAGACATATTTCACACATCATCTTCGTGAAGCATTTTTTTGTTCCTGTGCTATTCCTAACCCAGTCCTTTACCTCTCTGTCTCACAGACTTCTGCACACTACCAGTCCGCACCACATTAGTCTCTAAGGTCCTATAGGGCTGGGACCATGATTCATTTGTCCTTATTTTCCCAGAACTAGATTGTGCCAACATACGGACAGTTCAATAAGCGTTGTTAGCCTGACCTCCAGTCTGGCTTGCTCTCATGAATTCTGATAGGAAGCAATGTCCTGTTCAACTCTTGCAACTGAGACCACACCACACGCCAGTCTCTGTGCTTTCTTATTCTGTTTGACTGCTTTTGGTCTTTTATCTCTTCTCCTAGACATCTATTTATTATCTACAATTGCCATTCTCCAATTTGCATTCAGAGTCTGGGTAAAATCACAGGTTGCCTCCAGCTGTGTAGATGCCTACTGCCTGATATGATGCTCCTGTGTGCTGCTGAGATTGGGATGGATGTACAATCAGATTTCATGGGAATGTGGCACAGGGCCAAGGTTTTATTTCTGTTCAAACAGGAGGGAAGAATTAAAATGGGGTTGACAGAACAAGATGAAAAGTCAGGTGCTTGAAAGGAAATGCAATGCCTAAACGGACATTGGGATGATTGCACAAGAGCTTTCTATTTGGGCATTAGCTGCTTATTTTAGGAAAAGTGAATTATACTTGAGGAGAAAAATAATTGCAGATCATGCAAATATGATTGCATATATGACCAAATAAGGAGATATACATACATATAAGGGTATAAATATTCCATTCACAACAATCTTGACTAAGAATTTTGTTGCTTTGAGCAAGATATTGGAAAATGTTTATATATGTTTTATTAAACATTTTGGCAGTCATCCATGAGAAGATAAAGATATCAATTGCTTAATCTGAGATTTTCAAAAGGATAGGCTGTAACACTTAAAGCTATTTTAATATATAAAATGAGCATGGCATGGTGGCACATACCTTTGATCCCAGCCCCCTGGAGGGTGAGGTAAGAGGATCACTGTGAATTTGTAGCTAGCCTGGGGCTATAGAGTTCCAGGTCAACCTGGGCCAGCATGAGAACCTGCCTTAAAAAAATAAAAACAAATATATGAAATGATAAGTAAGGGCTTTTGAAATAATACAGGCTGTTTTTAAGTGCTTCTGCTACACAGACAACAGCCTTGTTTAACTTGCACTGTTGCATCCCATTTTTCCTTCATTTGAGAAATCATAAACAGATTCGATGTCACGTCTGCTTGACAAGAGCTTGGTTAGCGGCTGAAAGGTGGGATGAGCCTGCTAGTCTACGACAGCATCCGAGCTACTGTGAGAGACTCAGAACAGGCACAAATCAGCTGGTAACACAGAACCATGGTGATGCTGAGTGATCATTTTCTGACACCTAATGTTTCAAAAAAATGTCATGCTATTAATTTTGATTACAGCTGCAATTGAAACCAGCTCTCTAATTTTAAAATGATTACATAAAAGCATTGATGTGATGCCTAAAACACATTTGCTCAGGAAGCACATTTGGGTGAAATGAGCAGATTTTTTAATGAGAACACATTCCTCTCACTTTAGAGAATACTGTCACCAGAAAATGCATTCTTCTGGTGTGAATTCACAGAATCCCTAGCTTTGAGTCCTTCTCTTTATATTCCTATGTTATCTTCTGATTTTTGATGTAGAATCAGTAGTGTTATAAAGAAAAGTAAATGTTTTGTTTTTTTTTTTTTTTTTTTTTTTTTTTGTAGTTTTTAGAGGTTGGGTCTCGCTCTAGCCCAGGCTGACCTGGAATTCACTGTGTAGTCTCAGGGTGCCCTTGAACTCACAGTGATCCTCCTACCTCTGCCTCCTGAGTGCTGGGATTAAAGGCGTACGCCACCATGCCTGGCTTTGTGTGTGTGTGTGTGTGTATGACCAACAACCTCAACCTTAGTAAATATAGAAGGAAGTGATGCTTAAAACATCAAACTTGGGCAGTTAAGGTGCTTGCCTACAAAGTGTAACAACCCTGGTTCAATCCTCTAGTATCCATGTAAAGCCAGATGCATATCTGGAGTTCTTTGGCACTGTCTACAAGCCTTGGAACACCCCTTTCTCTCTGCTTACAAGTAAATAAATAAAATATTTTATAAACCCACAAGCACTCAATATCTGCAGGGCGGGTTTCAATGTGGTCTTCCTTGTCCGTATCGTTAGAGAAACTCACAAGTGGGACAAGGAGTGCCTGCAGCCATTTCAGTTATCTTTTCTGCTGGTATTTGTTCAAAGGTCAGACTCAACATGAAGATTCTTGGTGTCTCAGTGTGTGTCATTTGTGTGAGGTAAGGGAAAGAAGAAAATATATTCTACCAGGCAGTTTCGGAAATAGCCACACTTTTTTTTTCTTTGCAAACCTGTGTGTTTATGAGTGTTTGTAATATGTGTGGCGAAGTTTCTGTGTGTGTGAGGGGGCGTATACACATGTATGTGCAGATGCACTCCAAACAGGTGTGGAGACCAGAAGAGAACATTGGTGTGTCCTTTCTCTATGGTCCGTCCATGCATTTCCTTGAGACAGAGTCTCTCGGAACGTGGAGCCGCTGTTTTTTTGAGCCTCAGCAGTTCTGTACTTCCTAGAGGACCTTGGTTGCAGGCTTTTGTGGTCATGGCCAGCTGTTTATGTAGGTGCTGGGGAATTGAACTTGGGGGCAGTCAGGCCCTCCCAAGCCCTGTTGCTTTTCCTTGCTGAGCCATCTCCTCAGCTCAATTTCTAAGCTTTGATGTCTTCTGGAAAACTGCCAGAAAGACTGTTTCAGGAGTCCTAGAAGGCAGGATTCCAGGCCAATTTGGAGAAATGAAACAAAAGAAAGAAAAGCTTTACAGATGAAAATGATCTAAGCCAAAACTGTTGAGAAATCAAGAACACAGCTCATCATTTCTATTTAAATCATGAATAATAGGTTGTTTTTAAGCCTAATTTTTAGAAAAGACTCTCTGAAGAGCTCTGATCCAATATTCATTTTATATTCAGAACACCAAAATGATACTGCTGCAAGAGAAAAGGTACCAACTCACTGAATCAACTGGAATCTTCCCATTCCCAGGAGAGGTAGAATGCAAAGACATAAGGAGGGGAACTTCGCATCTGATTAAATATTTGTCAGTGAGCGTTGTGGGGGAACATGTCTACTGATTCATGATACCTTGGGCTGTGTAAAGAGTAGTGTAGTTCTCAACTTATACATAATAAAATACATAACATTGTGTGCAAATTCAATATAGCTAATTGATTGTTACTGAATATGTACATTGATTTTGGCTGAACCCTTGAATCCAAAGCTAATCTGGGGCTGGGAAGACGGCTCAGCCTTTAAAGGCCCTTGTATACAAAGCCTGATGATCCAGGTTCAAGTCTCTACTACTTATTCCCTAAAGCCACATGCACAACAGTGGTACATATGTTTGGAGTTCATTTGCAATGGTAGGAGGCCCTGGTGCACCCCATTCATTCTCATTCTCTCTATTTCTCATTGAAAATAAATAATAAATTTAAAAAAAGAACTAATCTATGGTTCCAATGGAGAGAAAACAGTTTTCACTAGAATGTTACAAAATATTTTCATTTAAATCAATAAGTAAAACATCAAAGATATATACTGGGACTAATTTGCTGGTTATTGACTTTAGATACTGAAAGAATATTTTTTCAACTTAAAAAATATTTTATTTTTATTTATTTATTTATTTGACAGAGAAATAGGAAGAGAGAGAGAAAGAGAGAGAGAGAGAGAATGGGTGTGCCAGGGCCTCCAGCCACTGCAAACAAACTTCAGATGCATGCACCACCATGTGCATCTGGTCCTTAGGCTTCACAGGCAAGCACTTAACCATTAAGCCATCTCTCCAGCCCATAATAAAATAAAATATTTTTAAAAGAAAGATACAGGGAAATTATAAAAAAATAAAGTAATTATCATTGCTATAGGTATATGCCAGCATTATTTTAAGAACAAACATTGATATTATAATATAAAATACTACCCAAGGATTTCTAGGCACATTGTCATGACGAGAGTTGCCACTGATAGGATGTTCTGTGGGGTCAGAACACCCTGCTCCTGCTTCAAAGGGCTTCACATACAACGTGAAGATCTTCAGTATAGTGAATCCTAACTATTCAATGTAGGACATGAAATTTCAGATCACAGGGAAACGCAACAGTCAAACAATGGTAGTCTTGAATATCCTGGGTTGTTGACATGTGAATATTATTAGTTATAAATTTAATCCAGATATCTTGGGTCTGCGGCAGCGTTCGTAATCTCATTTCTTGATGCCTTCTTCACAGCTTTAAATCTCAAAATAAATACGATTATTACAAAGAAACATTGGCAGCTGAGATAATTAAACACAATTTGCCTTCTGCTGCCAAAAGACTGAGTTCATGTGTGCTCTTCAATGCAAAAGAATCCTTTACAGGTGAATTGTCTATGATGGAAGTATTGCTCATTTTACTTACATTAACTCTTTATGAGGGGTATTTCATGTCTAAATGCCTAGGTCTGCACTGTATCCATCAGTGTGCTACCTTTCTTAAGCTGTTTTGGAACCAGAAGGAAATGATACTAAAGTTTAATTGGCCCATACCTTTTCAGGCTCCTGGGGATCTTCTTATTGGATGGTTGGGAAGAAAATGGCTTTTTTTTTCTACTTAGACTAGAAATGTCTTTGTCAAGGCAAATCAAATAATTAACATATACTTACTGAAGGCATTCTGTTATCATCATTGTCATCATTCTATGTATGAAATATACACACTACCTGTGTCAGTTTGGAAAAAGAAAGCACTATAAGACATGGATGAAGTCATGGAGAATTTAAAACTTGGAGGCCAGCAATGGGAACTAGATATAGATCAAGAAAGATAAGACAAACTTTAGCTAACATGCGCTGTGGTGGTATTGAGGTTTGAATTTAAAATGTCCCTCATGTGTTGGAACACTTGGCCCCAAGCTGACGACGGTATTTAGGAACGTTGTGGACCTTTTGGAAGCAGAGTCTTGCTGAAGGAAATGGGTGACTGGGGATGGACCCTGAGGTTTTGTAGTTCACCCTGACTTCCCGTTCATTCTTTGCTTCCTAACTCTGGCTGCACTGGGATCAGGTCTGTTCCTAATACTAATGCTATGTTTTCCCTTCCATGATAAAATGTATCCCCTCAAAATTGTCAGCCAAGCTGGGCATTGTGGGATTAAAGAATCCCAGCACTCGGGAGGCAGAGGTAGCAGGATCACTGTGAGTTCAAGGCCACCCTGAGACTACATAGTGAATTCCAGGTCAGCTTGACCTAGAGTGAGATCCTACCTCAAAAACAAACAAACAAACAAACAAACAAACAAACAAACAAACAAAAAACAAAAACAACAAAAAACCCCGTCAGCCAAAGTTGCTTATGGTCAAGTATGTTGCCCCACAACAAGTGAAGTAATTAATACGAGAAAGAGAGAGAGAGAGAAATGACATGGCAGGGCCTCTAGCCACTGCAATCAAACTCCAGCCATGTGCATGTTGCCTTGTGTGCTTGGCTTACATGAGACCTGGAGAGTGAAACATGGGTCCTTGGGCTTTGCAGGCAAGCACCTTAAAAGCTAAGCCACTTCTCCAGCCCTTATTCTACACTCTATGAGACAGTTCAAAAGAGGCATAAGAACTAATGTAGGAGTCTCAGTTTACTTAGGGAGGAGGTAGGCTAAACACAAAACATGAAGATGACAATAGGCCAGCATAAAGAGCTAGTTATACAGTTCAGAACGAAGGCCAGCGAAGCATGGAAGGAAAGAAAAAGAGAAGCAATGGGATGTTAGTGGTCAGAGATGGCTCCCTAAAGTTACAGAGGTGCTTTACGAAACTTTGAAAGACAGGGAGAGTTTGGATAAGTTGTATGAAGAAGGGAGGGTTTAAGGGTTCTAGGTGAAAATTTTTGCTGTTTTGGAAAACTTTGGAAAGTTGTCCTACAAAATAATTACTTGGGCTGGAGAGATGGCTCAGCACTTGAAGTGCAGCCTGCGAAACTGAACCATCAGAGTTTGATCCCCCACTCACTACCCACTTAAAGCCAGATGCACCAAGTGGCACATGCATCCGGAGTTCGTTTGCAGTGGCTAGAGGCCCTCGCAGGCCCATTCTCTCTTTGCCTGCAAATAAATAAAAATATTTTACAAATATATACTCAACGTTACTGCTTATATGGAGAGCTTGGATGTTTAGTTATTTATTTGAGAGAGAGAGAGAGGCAGAGAGAATGAGCGCACCAGGGCCTCTAGCCATTGCAAAGGAACTTCAGATGCTTGTGCCACCTTGTACATCTGAATTTACATGGGTGCTGGGGAATCAAACTGTGGTCCTTAGCTTTGCAGACAAGTGCCTTAACTGCTGAGCCATGTCTCTAGTCCTGGATTAAAAAAAAATTAATTTGTTTATTTGCAAGTGAGAGAGACAGAGAAAGACAGGGGGAGAGAGAGAGAGAGGGAAAGAGAGAATATGAATGAGAATGAGCATGCCAGAGCCTAGTGCCACTGCAAACAAGCTCCAGATCCATATGACACTTTGTGCATCTGGCTTTACCTGGGGTACCGGGGAATCGAACCCAAGCCTTCAAGCTTTGTGGACAAGCACCTTTAACCACTGAACCATCTCCCCAGCCTTGATATTGGATCTTTGAATCGAAAATAAACAGAGCATTGTGTCTATAACTGTAAGTTCAACTTGTGGGTATACTCCTTGTGTTTGGGAGTAAACTGTTTTTCAGCAAATATTGGCTAAGAACCTATTTTACAGTAATAAACTCACGAGTCACTTAACAACAGGACATGTTCTGAGAAGTACGTTGTTAGATGATTTCATCATTATGTAAGCATCATAGAGTGTTCTTACACAAACTAAAATGGCTATAGTGTTGGTAGGTGATATAAGGGGAGCAGCATGGCTGTGGTCTGCTGACTGGCGACATCATTATGGCTGTCTTGATGGCTCATTACTGCATTGTGCTCAGTGCTAGTTTAAACAAAGAGGACCAAACAAAAGCAAGGTTAAGGAAAAGTTAACGAACAGAATTGCAGTATATGGGGATCTACATTGTAACCTTGAGATTAGAGGAACAAAGAGGAGAGCCTGAAACCAAAAAAAAAAAAAAAAAAAAAAAAGAAAAAAAAAGTCAGGAAAGGGCTCTTAAAGGAAACCACAGTTTAGTTAAAATTTGGATGGTGAATAAGGCTGATCCAGGTCAGGGGCATGGGGGTGGAGGCAGTATATTCAAGAGCATGAATACTTTGGGCAGAAAGTCTTCTGGCTGGGGTTAAGGTCCCAAATTCAACTGGAGTTGAGAGGCAAAGGATGGTGACTTTAGGTAGATGCCAAATTATTTTGAAGATCTGGTGAAAATTTAAAATTTATCCCGAGGACAATTGTGCTAGTGAATAATTCCATGTTGCCATGAGTGAATTCGTTTAAAATGTCATGTAGGCTGCAGTGTGGATTGGATAGAGTGTGGGGTCAAAGCTGACATTACTCATTGGTGGATTTTTTTTTTTTTTTTTTTGTAATCACACAGAATGAGAAGGGAAATGGCAGAGTGAAAGAGGCAGAGAGAGAAAAAGGGAAAAAAGAGAACAATTGGCTACTTCTTTCTTATTTGATTTTAGATATTTTTGTTTATTTGTTTGAGAGAGACACAGATAGAAGCAGATAAAGAGAGAGAGAATGGGTGCGCCAGGGCCTCTAGCCACTGGAAATGTACTCCAGAAGCATGCACCACCATGTGGATCCGGCTTTAAGGGGACTCTGGGAAATCAAACCAGGAGGTCCTTTGGCTGTGCTGGCAAGAGCCTTAAATGCTAAGCCATCTCTCCAACCCTGAGCTACTTCTTAAACCCACATCGCGAACTTTGTCCTCGGAGGCATGACATTATGCTTTCAAATATTCATGGGAAGGTGTTTTCCCTTTTTCCTGGGTCTACTGGTAAAATGGTTACTCAAACTTCTGTTTACTCAAACCCTACCCTAGAACTAAAAAGGAAGTCATTTTCTTTTTTTTTTAATTTTATTTATTTATTTGCAAGCAGAGCTAGAGAGAGAGAGAGAGATAGAGGAGAGACAGACAGACAGAGAATGGGCATGCCAGGGCTTCCAGCCACTGCAAACAAACTCCAGATGCATGTGCCCCTTGTGCATCTGGTTTACGTGGGTCCTGGAGAATCAAACCTGGGTCCCTTGGCTTCGCAGGCCAATGCCTTAACCACTAAGCCATTTCTCCAGCCCCAGGAAGTCATTTTTTCTTCTTCTTCTTTTTTTTTTTTTTTGGTTTTTCAAGGTAGGGTTTCACTCTGGTCCAGGCTGACCTGGAATTAACTATATAGTCTCAGGGTGGCCTCGAACTCTCGGCGATCCTCCTACCTCTGCCTCCCAAGTGCTGGGATTAAAGGCGTGCGCCACCACGCTCGGCTAGGAAGTCATTTTCTAACACACAAAGCAATTGTATAACTCAGCACCAGCAATTGTGGAGGAAAAAAAATACCAGAAAATAATAGTAATTTGATCTAAAATCTGCAGAAAGCTCTGTTAAAGACTTGGGTGCACTGAATGCGCATGCGATATAACCATCGTCAGTGGACAGCTAGGCCTTGTTTAAGAAAGATCCTGAGGTGAGGGGAAGACAAGAGATACACATTTTGAAGCATTAGATTCATGTTTTGTACAGCAACTAGATTTTTTTTTTCTGAGGTAAGCTCTCAGTCTAGCCCAGGCTGACCTGGATCTCAACTCTGTATGTAGCTCTAGGCTGACCTTGAACTCAAAGCAATTCCCTGCCTCCGCCTTCTAAGTGCTGGGATTAAAGGCATGCACCGCCACGCCCGGCTAGACTGTTGTTTTCTTGAGAACACAAAATTTCTTTTTTTTTTTTTTTTGTTTGTTTTTTTTTTTTTTTTTTTTTTTTGCAAGGTAGGGTCTCACTCTGGTCCAGGCTGACCTGGAATTAACTATGTAGTCTCAGGGTGGCCTCGAACTCTCGGCGATCCTCCTACCTCTGCCTCCCGAGTGCTGGGATTAAAGGCATGCGCCACCACGCCCGGTCAAAATTTCTTTTTCCTTCTCTTTTTCACCTTAGGCAATAGCAGAGCAAAAACGAAAGAACCTCACAAAGTGCACATTAATTAATCTTAAACTACATTATAGCCTTCACAATGAGATGATGAGCTGGGACATCTGTTCGTTCTTTTTATCCCGAGATTTGGAAATAGTACGCATCCCAGCACTGTCCCAGGTAATAGAACCTGTGTGTGATTGCAATTGTTCAATATGCATAATTAATTAAGTACTGATTCCACTCATGATGCGGCCAGATAGAAATGCCAGCTGGGGAAAGCTGTCTTACAAGATGGCGAGATTAACAGTGCAAATGCTGCAATGCCATCCAAAGGAGGAGGGAGACCAGCGTGCGGTTTTGCTAAACATAGGAAGGATGAACCGAGGCAGGAAAACAGAAGCGCGTGTTCTGTTCACCAAAGTTGGCCATTCATTCCCTTTCGAAGAGAAGCGCTCACTTCCAAAGCATTCTCTTTAAGAGAAAAGAGGCTTCGCTTGAGAAAGAAAAATAGAGAGTTTTCTATTGCTTTTTCAAGTGATCCTTTTCTTTCACATGATTGTACAGCTTCAACTGATTAAGCAACGAATTAGTGTGATAAGTCAACTTTAACAAGAAGATCCAACAGGAAAGACAAATTCTGTGCAGCGGTTGCTTTCTCATTGCTGGCACACAACACCCAGCCTGAAGCAGCATATATGGAAATAAAGCATTTATAGTTGCAGAGGGGCTATCCATCACGACAGGAGCAGTCAGCCAGCATCACATCGTCACACCAGCAAGCATACAGGCGAGAGAGAGGGATGACTGATGCAAGTTGGGCTGGACTAGAACACCCCAAGGTCCACCCCAGGGACACACTTCCTCCAATAAGGCTCTACAGCCTAATGGTTCTATAACCTTCCCAAACAGCACCACGTGGAGAGTCAGCATTCAAACACGTGAGGCTATTGAGTACATTTTACATTCTGACCACCACATACTGCATGCTATTACTGAAATGCAGAAGCTAAAAATTCTGATATCACAGAAGCAGACAATAGAGTAGTGGTCAGTGGACGTTAGGAAATGGATGGAGGAAAGACGATAAAGAAAGCTTGGATAATGAGTACCATAATACATAGAAGGAGGACGTTCTCAGGTTCTACATTATAGCAGGGTAACCATAGTAACCGTGGTTATTATATGTTTTGTAAATAACGACAGGTGAGCGTGCTGTTTTCCGTGGTGGCACCATTGATAGGTAGTAGAACTTTTGTAAGATGAGACCTGGTGGCAGTCCTGAGGTTACCGGAGACTATCCTTAAAGGGGATGGTGGTACCCCAAACCTTTCCTCTATTTTTCTACTTCCTGGCCCTATGATTTTGCTTCACAAATTCATGTCATAATTTGAACTTCCAAAATAGTGAGCCAAAATTAACTTCAGGGATTTCATTACGGTGACAGAAAACTCACTAACACAGAAGAGTTCATATGTTCCCCAAACAAAGGATAAGTGTTTAAGAAGATTGCAAATGCTAATGGCTTTAAGTTGATTATTATAAATGCTGCCATGCATCAAATTATAAGTATACCCCCCAAATATGTGTAATTATCACATGCTAATTAAAATAAGAAGCCCAACCATAAAAATGTTGTACTTACTAACTATATATGCATATATGCATATACCCACACACATATATATGGTTTTATACACACACATATACATATACATACATACATACATACATACATACATACATACACACAGGCTATTTCCAGCTACATTTTGATAATGATATTCTTGGTTTGATCTCTTATTTTTAGATTCATATCATGATTTGCAGAATTTTTAAAATGTGTTTTTGTGTGTGCAATGTGGTATGTGTGGTGGTGATGAGGGGTGTGTATGATGTATGTGGTGTGGGCACATGTACGTGCCTATGTGGTACCACCCCATGTGCTGTCTGGCCTGTGGCAGGATGCCATCTCCTACAAAGGTCAGAGGGGCATGTTGGGTTTCGAGCTCCATCACTCCTCCACCCATTCTTACTTGAGCAGGACTCCCCTTAGTGATGTCAAGCTGTTTTTTCATGAGCCCCAGTGATTCTCTGGGCTCTGCTCCCCTGTAGGTCTGAAGTTACAGATCTGCATGGCCATGCCCAGTTGTTTATGTGGATCCTGGAGGTCAAACAAGCAGTCTCTCAGGCCTCCTTGGGGCCTCACCCTTGCACAAGAACTACTAAATGACTGAGTCATTCATCTCTCAGCCCATGTAGAACTATTTCTAATAGTTCTTAAAAGCATACATTCCATGAAACCCAAAAGATGCCTGAAACCCAATATGGATAGTGACAAAACTGCACAAATATTGTGTATTTCCAATGTGTGCACACCTATGATAAAGTTTGTTTGTTATAAATTAGGTAGAGTAAATTAACAACAGTTAATAATAAAATAGAACAATTTTAATGACATGCTATAATTAAAGTTATGTAAGGGGCTGGAGAAATGGCTTAGCAGTTAAGGCACTTGCTTGCGAAGCCTAAGAACCCAAGTTTGACTCTTCAGATCCCACATAAGCCAGACACACAAGGTGATACATGTGCAAGGTCACACATGAGTACAAGGTGGTGCAAGTGTCTGGAATTGGATTGCAGCAGCTGGAGGCCCTGGCATGCCAACTCTCTCTCTCCGTGTCTTATAAAAAAGAAAAAAAAAGCTATGTGAATGCTGTTCTGTAAAATAGCTGGCATTAGTATAAGACCAGCACTTGGGAGGCTGAAGTAGGAAAATTATGAATCCAAGATTAGCCTGGGGGCTGGAGAGATGACTCAGTTAATGTGCTTGCTTGCAAAGCCTAAGGACCCTAGTTCAATTCCCCAGTACCCATATAAAGCCAGATGCACAAGGTGGTGCATGCATCTGGCATTTGTTGTAGAGGTTGGAGACCCTGGGTGCACCCATTCCCTCTCTCTCTCTCTCTCTGCCTCTTTCTCTTACTCACTCTGTCAAATAATTAAATAAACAAAAGACTAGCTTGGACTGCATGGCAAGACCTTGCCTCAAAAAAACAGGCAGAATGCATGAAAACATTAATATTTGCAACTGAAACCATGGAAACGGAAACTTTGGATAAACAGGTTATTATGTAAAAAAGCATGATTTTGATCTGGCTGCTGGCTAGACATGAGGAAGCATTTTATTGGACATTGTGCCCATTGCAAAATAATTTATTCCTGGCTTGGCATGCATAACAAATTTCCTTTTTGTTAGTATAAAATTTAATCCATCTTAGACTCTTTTGTAATATTCAGTGTTGTGTAGCAGATTCCTCTGAGTTGAGAGAACAGAGACTCCTGGATTCAAGAAGTCAAATCTGGAAAGTCTGAACCTTACATAACTCACCCCCAGACCCCCCCAGGTCATGTTAGCTGGAAACTGAAACATCCCTTGGGGCGGGCAGGCAGGAAGGAAGTTCCAGAGACCAGAGACTCAGGAGGTCAACAAGTCTGGGAAAGGGTTCTAAGTCAGGATCCTAAAGCTATATAAAGGGGAAACACCCACGTGGGGAGCTGCCTGGAAGAGGTACAGCGTGCTCTGGAGCTGCAGCTTCTGTCTGTAGTGCTCACCTCTGCTGAGGTGGGCTTTCTGGTGATGCAGCTGCCTGTGCATTGAAGCAGCAATGGGAGGTCATCGTCTTGTGGTGGGGCTGTGTTTGAGTCATCTATTGCTTCACTATGCAGCCCCTCGCCCTGTTCTGCAACTAACCCCCAAAAACTCGGTGGGTCAAACTGGTTTTGAGGTAACTGTCCTTTGGTCTGTTTGTTGTTTGTCCCCTACCTGGGGAGAAATGTGTGTTCCCATGGAAAAGACACCAACTTTCTAATGGTTTTTTGTTGTTGTTGTTGTTTGTTTTGTTTTGCTTTTCAAGGTAGAATCTCACTCTAGCCCAGGTTGGCTAACCTGGAATTCACTATGTAGTCTCAGGCTGGCCTTGAACTCTCTGCAGTCCCCCTATCTCTGCCTCCCCAGTGCTGGGATTAAAGGTGTGAGCCACCACACCCACCTCTTTCTAATGTTTTTTTTTTTTTTAAATACTCTAAGACAATATGGGTTTAGATTGACATAGTGTTGGACCAGAACTGGGACTGGGACCAACCGAGCTGATGTGGAAATGAAAGAAGATGAAAGGAAGAGCAATGGGAAATTGGGGAAGTTAAAAATGGAAATGGGGTTTTCTCCTTTGCTGACTTGTTTTTCAGGCAGGCCTGGTGTCCACAGTCCCTGAGGTCAAGCCTGTCTGCTTAGGTCAGCATGTCCTGTTACTTTTGGTGAGTTACTCACCCTTCACATAGCACTTTGGATAAATTTATAGTCTCCAGTTGAGAGACAATGGTGGGTGAACAGAAGATGGAGAAACGCAGGTTTATCTGAGATGTGTTCTGAAGGAGCACCCACAGAACACAAGACGCAGACGAGAAGGAGGCGTCAGGAGGCACCCACTGTCTGAGCAGCTGGATCGAGATCATGCCACTTTGAGAGATGCAAAGACTTGTGGATTAAAGAGAGGTTAAAAGAGGGTGCAATTAAAATTTCTGTCTTGAATGGCCTGTCTTGTTTTCTTTCTCCATCACTTCCTTCTTCCCTTCCTTTCTCCCTCCTTCCCTTTCTTTCTTCCAAGCTAGGAAAGAAGGCAGTTGGGCAAGGGACGGAGCCCACATAGGGGGGCATTTCAGAGAGGATAACATGCTCTGGGAAGCACCAGGTGTGGAGGGCACGAGGTTGGCTGCATATGAGCAATTAAGCAGATAAGTACTTCTGTCACTGCTGGAGAAGGGAGGTACAAATACAGAAAAGGGGAAGCCAGACTGTCGAGTTAATTAGACGTGTCCGTATGGGCCATGGGTAGGCATGTGTTCTTGTGTGTGGACATATATCCATGTAAATCATTATGTTGATACATATAAGTGTGCATGCATATGTATAATTGTATTTCCCTATGTGTAGATACACTTCCCAGATGTGCTCTTCTTCCCTGCTGAAACCATGTAAGACCAAAGACACGATTACCTGGGTAAAGCCAGGGAAGTAGCACACTGTTCAATGCAGGGCCTAGAATTAGAGAGAACAACAATATGATGGAAAGAAAGAACCTACTAGCCGTCACGCCCCAGTACCAAGGAATGCATCTGACACTCTGATCCTGGTCTCTGACAAAATTCCTGCTACAAGCAAAGGAGGGGAGGAAGGATTTGTTTCGGCTCACAAGTTTAGCCCGTCATACCTGGGAAGATATGGTTAAGAGTTCCTGGTAGCAAGAATGTGTGGTGGAGGCTCAGCAAATCAGGAAGCAGGTAACATTCTTTAAGGTCTGCCCCCAGTGCTGCTTGCTTGATCACATGCCCCATAGGATCCGCAACCTCCTGAAACAGCGCCACCAGCTGGGCAACAGGTGTTCAAACACACGAGCCTTAAGGGGAGCATTTCACACTCAAACCATAGCAAACACTTTTTTTTTTTAAAACCAAAATAAGTAAAAGGGAATTTTCAAGAACTGGTCTACTCCAGAAATAGTGGGAAGAACACAAGGGGATCTCAGAACACCTGTCTCTATCAGAATGTAAGAAAGTATTCAAAAAAAGTGATGGGCCATGTCAAAAAATAAAAATAAAAACATAAAAAACAAAAAACATGGAAGCTGTCATGAATGGGTTTTGCCTAACCAACTTTGGGACAATTTGAGCACCAAAATAAGTAGGAATAATGAATGTATATGTGAATATACATTGATGTAAGTAGAACTATAACTAAGAGAAGAAAAATTCTTTTTTTAACATGTGTATGTGTGTGGCATGTGGGTGCATGCGTGTTTCTATGTGTATGGACACGTGTGTGTGTGTGTTGCTGCTCTATTCACAATAGCTAGGAAATAGAATCAGCCTAGATGTGCCTCAACTGATGAGTGGATAATGCAGATGTGGCACATTTACACAATGGAGTTCTACTCAGCAGTAAAGAAAAATGAAATTATGAAATTTACTGGAAAATGGATGGATCTAGAAAGGATTATACTTAGTGAGGTAACCCAGGCCCAGAAAGCCAAATGTCACATGTTCTCTCTCATATGTGGATCTTAGCTACAAATGATTGGACTTCTATGTGAGTAAAAGTAAAACTCAGTAGGAGAAGTCAGTGAACTAGAAAGGGGATATAAAGGGAATATAAAGGGAGGGAGGGAGCTTAATAGGATGGTATTGTATATATGTAAGTAGAAGAACAGATTAATGGGGGTGAAAAGGCCTAAGTGAGGTCAGGGGAAGAGATCGAGTAAAGGAAAGGTGGAGGGAGGGCTAATCAAAATCTAAGAGGATAAAAATAAGTCATATGGAAACCTACTTTTTTGGACAATGGAACACTCAGAAGCCATAGATTGTTACTAAAAAATTTTCAATGCCAGGAATGGGATACCTTTCAGTGAGTTGTTGGCCAGGGAGGGCACAGATAACCCCAAAACGTTATGGGCCATTGCTGAGGCCCTTGGTTTCCCACCAGGAATAGATAATAAGACCCTACTGCTGAAGACTCCACATACTTGGCCTGCAAAGTCACTGAGAAATCCTGCTGGAGCTGAGCTGAAAGCCTCCTCCATGTGGAGCAGCTGACAGAAAGTTGGAAAAAGCTACACTGCATGCAGTTCAATGGGAGAGAGAAAACACCAGTGAAGGTACTCAACAGTGAACAAGCTTTAAATTTGGGCAGCCGGGCCAAATGAGCCAACAGGTGCAATAGTGGCCTGTCTGTTATGGGGGAAACCAACTGCTCTCTAATTGGACTGGGGGCCTGCTTCATGGGAGGGAATACATCCCTGATACTGAAAACCTACGACAGGGGTAGTCATGAACCCTAGGGGTGTAACGTCTGCTGGTGTCATGCTAAATGTATATACTATGCTCACCAAATTGCCTGGTAAGCACTCCCCTTAATATTCACACCCATATATTAATGCTACTCTCACTTTTGGTTAGAGATGCTTCTCTTTTCAGATGGTGGCAACCTTGGATGACTCAGAAGGGACCATGGTGCTGAGAAGAAGGGACAGAGGAGTGTTCAGCACTGAAACACCTCAAACACACCTTCCAAGGTCAGGGTCCATTGCAGAAGAGGGGGTGAAAAGAATGTAAGAGCCAAAGGAAGAGTAGGACTCCTTACAACGTGCTCCTCCAGACACAAAATGGCCTGGATATCCATGACCTCACAGTGCCTGACACTACCTACACAAGACCATCGTAATAGCAAGAGAAGATCATGACATCAAAATAAAAGACTGATTGAGAGGGAGAGGGGATATGATGGAGAGTGAAGTTTCAAAGGGGAAAGTGAGGGAAGGGAGAGAATTACCATGGGATATTGTCTGCAATTAAAGAAATCAATAATAAAAATAAGAATAAAAAAGAAAGAAAATGGCAAAGGATTAGAAACAGCTGAAAATCTGCCAATAAGAAGCTAAATAAACTCTGTCTTACTCATAAAAAAAAAAAAAAAACAACTACAAGATTCAAGGCTTCTTCAATAGAAATCCTCACCTAGAACAGGACATTCATTAGGACAGGAACAGTCAGTGTTTCACTTTGCTTTAATTTTCTGTTTTCCAAAGTTTGAGAACTACATGACCATTGATACTCAAGACAGTTTTCGTGGTACGTGGATATTTTTTTCCTTTTTTGAGGTAGAGTCTTCCTCTAACCCTGGCTGACCTAGAATTCACTATGTAGTCTCAGGCAGGCCTTGAACTCACTGCAGTCCTCCTACCTCTGCTTCCCAAGTGCTGAGATTAACTGTGTGTGTCACCACTCCTGGCTGCTTGAGTGGTTTTGTTTGTTTTGTTTTTTGTTTTTGAATAATGGGGGTGATATTGAGTCTCTGGGTTGATCTCAGAGGTCATAGTAAGAAAGTCCACAGAAGACAAAGAGAGCCTCAGAAATGTGACCTCAAAGAAATGAATTCTTCACACACTTGTGTGTGACTACACTGCCTCAGAGAGATGCATTTTTCACACGCTTGTATGATTGTACTGGCTTCATGAGAGGTGCATTTTTCTTCTTGGTAGCAAATGGGGTGCTTACCAAAGATAGGTGGATATATTTGCTATGTCTTTAACCACTGAGCAATCTCTCCAGCCCCGTTGCCATGTCTTTACAATGAAAACATACAGTCATTTTACTGGGGAGGTTTATATACCCGTCTATGGCAAAGGCTTCCCAGGTATCCCCCAAAGAGTTATGATCGTGACAGATTGACACATGGGAATTCAATGCTGACCAGGGTAGGTGGCCAGGAACCTTATTCTTCAATAACAGCTTGGGGATTTAGCAAACTGGTATTTCTCTGGCCATCACAGTAAGTGTTTGTAGCATCTTCGGAAATAACAATGCCTCAAGTCTGTGGAGGAAGCTTACCTACTCTGAAACCAGCAGCAGAGTGAACACTTTTGAAATGTTCTCCCCTGCCTTCTGATTCAGGGTTTGGTGCAAACAGAAGCTTGCAGAAAGTTCTCCGAAGCCTCCCTGGAGCTGTCCTCATTTCTGTGTGCTGAACAATAATTCTGACTTGGGAAACAGTCTTCTCTTTCCCTTTCTCGCTCCTAAGATTTGGCAGGCAGAAGCAGGAATTGCCTCAGCTGTGAGTACTTCTGTGCTCTGGGCAGATGGGAGGGACTTCTGACCTCACAGTGCAATATTCTGAGGTGTGGGCTGAATACAGGCAGAGGAATATTCATGACTTGACTGCCGTAGGCCAGTTGGTTCTAAGAGTCAGATGTTTCCCCGTGACAAGCTCTGAAAATCAAAAGTTGCTCACTTGCAAATTAACTGATCACACTTGACTAATGTGTCTCCTGCCCTTTAGAGGAATGGCACTTTGTACCTCAAGGTCAGGGACACTGTGTAATTAGAGTCTCAAGTCTTGTGATTAGGGTACATGGATAACTGCCTGGCTAGGACCAGTCATCTGTGGGATCCAGGCATATAGTTCCCTCCCCAGACCTTGGCTTCATCGTCTTAAAGGTAGAAATTTCCACTTTAATGCCAGTTGGTAACTGCCCTTCCACTGTAACAAGTTGCATGCCAATCAATGTGTTTCTGAGGTGATCATCTGTCTGCTGTGGTGTGGCACAAGAGGAAACGAGGCCTCAAGGGAAGGAAGTGAGGCCAATATTTATTTCTCACTGATGCAGAGAATGTTTTTGTGTATCGAGTAATAATGGCCTAAGGTCAGTTTTTACAAAGTCATATACTATAGCAGGCATTTCCCTGTGGGCAGCGAGTGACTGTTAACAAGACAGAAGAGGAATGGGGTACAGAAATGGCCTCCGACAATGACACAGGTGAGTAATTGCATTTGACTACCCAAGGCATCCTTTGACATAGCAACCTTAAAGCTCCTGGGTTTTGCTTTCTCCCTCGCTGTTCCTGGACCTGCCCTTGCATCTGGGAAGACGTGGTCATTCATTGCATGTTTACTTTGGGTCAGTTAGAACCCTGAGGATAGCTATACAAGTTTTGTGTTCATTCTGCTTGAACAATTGACATTTTGTGTTAGTTGACTTCCTGTTCTCATGAGAAGTCAGTACAATGGCTGAGGGCCTGGGTGGGGGGGGGGCGAGGGGGTGAGGGGTGGGGAGAGGTGTCTATGATGGTATCCCTCCGTCCTTGGAGAAGTCTGGAGCCTAAAGAAGAAACACAAATATTGGTCTCAACAAACTTTTTTATCTCAGAGCTAAATGCCAAATATTACTGAATATTATTTTGCAATTTTAATTTTCTTCCTTCTTCAAAGAACAAATATTTGTACTTGTTTGTAGATCAGTTTGCTTATATTTCATTGAATTCCTATTTGGTGCCAGCCACTGCTCAAGCCATGTATACAAAAGTCACATGGGTCCTGGCCAGAGAACTCACTACTGGGTTTGGCAGACAGTCATGTGAGTTTTTCGTTGGTGGGCTGGACTAACTGGGACTTAGTTTGTTCGTGACAAAACCCCAATTTCACGTAACTCAAGACTATGGGAAGGAGATTTAGTATATAAAAAAGAGAAAGTGAAAAAGCAAACAAACTAGGCGTGGTTGTCCACACCTGTAATCCCCATACTGGGATGGGGTGGGGCCAGAGGTTAGAGGATTGCCTATTGCAGATACTAGAAGTCACAGAAAAAATTTGAATCTACTTTCTTGTGTAATATGATTGTGAAAAGTATTAAAATCTTCAATAATTTCTCCCCTCCTTTTTTTTTTCTTCCGAGGTAGGGTCTCACTCTATCCCATGATGACCTGAGCTGGAATTCACTATGTAGCCTCAGGGTGGCCTTGAACTCATGGCGATCCTCCTACCTCTGCCTCCGGAGTGCTGGGATTAAAGGTGTGCACCACCACACCTGGCTAATTTTGTTTAAAATGGCTTTCTAGTGTCTTCACGTTAAGGAGAGAGCTTTTCCCTCAGACCGCAAGGTAGTAGGAGCTGGTCCTCCTTTCCTGAGTGGGTGAACAAGTGTGCAGTGTTCTAAGATGCCCAGGAGACAGGAACATGTGCACCTTCTGTCACATGCATACTCCCAAGAAGTAAAACGCAGCAAAACCCAGCACCATCTCTTCATTAGATTTAGGCACAGCAACTATTTTCTTAATTGAATTCCTATCTAAGGACTCTCATCTCTGAAGCAATCTGAGAACATCAGCTCTGATTTATTATCCGTGTTAATTAAGACAAAATCAGGACGCTCAGGTTTCTGCCTCCTCACACCCTGTTCCCTCCACGCCCTGTCACTCCCCACAGCCAAAGCTGTTCATTGCTGATGAATGAGTGTGAGCATCTTTGAAAACGAGAAGCGTGTATTGGAGCTAGAGGCTTAGCACACCCTTCCTTTCTCCAGCGATTTGTGATTTAGTTCTGGGTTGGTGATTAGGCTGAAAGTGGAGCCACTGTAATAGGAAAGAGCAGTGCATTTTTTGAGTTCAGACAAAAATTTACCCTCTGAGAAGGAATAAAAGTCAAAAGCAAATAAGTTTATATGATAGCATTGTTATTAATGCCACTGATAACATCTCTGAATGCAGGTGATGTTTTAATGAGACTTCCCAGGGCTGGATGTCATGGGAACAGTACTGACAAGCAGAACATGTACAGGAGACTGGTAAGAGAACACGAACTACGTCAAAATAACTTTGCAGCCCACAAATTCAGCCTCGTTAAGTAGCCCATACAGCAAGAACGGAGCTATTCCTGTCTTTCCACATGTCAGTTTGTTGTTAAGTGCCACCTGGCACGAGAATGCTAAAACTTGGAATCTTCCTCCTGGGTAAACTGTGTCAATGTTTTCCTGCTGGTATATGTCACTGAACTTACCAATAGCATCAATGTTAGGCTCTGTCTTCTTGAACCTGTCAGTCATAGATGGTAATTCTCTCCCAAAGATCTCAGGATCCCCCGTTCTTCCTGTATCCATTTCTATAGTCCCCGAAACAATGGAGCTATACCTAGTAGTTCTTTCCTAGTTCTGCAACCATTCGGGCGGCGCTACTTTATTATTTACCGTTACAGTTGTTTATTTGTGGGTTTGAAGAAATGATCGAAGAAGCCACAAGTCCCAAAGCTGCTCACTAGAGCTCATGGTTGCATCATAGAATAGAAAAGTATCACGACCATCTAGAGGATCCTGTCTTCCACATGCGTGTGGAACGGCGCCAACATTTTCCTAGATACCAATTTCCCATAAATAAACTTCACGAATTATGATTTCTCCCTAAATAAACTCAATAATTCATCGTTTACATTTATCATCTGTTTTGTCAATTTTTTTTTGTTAAAAATAGGATAAGAACCTGACAATTGGGGTTCAAAAGTCGGGGAGAATCTTCCCAGACCCCAAAACCTTGCATCAGGAGAGAATCCTAGCTGGTACTGGGAGCTAAGTCAAAATCCCACCGATAGGAAAGGCATAGACTCCAGAGGGAATCTTCACTGCTCTTCAGCTACAAAGAGTGGATGCACACATCAAAAAGTCTCTCAAACAACCATGCTTATCCCCTCTAATCCAAGCTGCTCTCCTTTTTGGTTGGAGAATCTTTTTTTTTTTTTTTGTTTTGTTTTTTGTTGTTGTTTTGTTTTTTTGAGGTAGGGTCTCACTCTGGCCCAGGCTGACCTGGAATTCACTATGTATTCTCAGGGTGGCCTCGAACTCACAGCGATCCTCCTACCTCTGCCTCCTGAGTGCAGGGATTAAAGGTATGTGCCACCATTCCCAGCGGAGAATCTGTTTTATCTTACAGATGGCAGAGAATACTCAGAGATCCAGGACCCATTAATGCCACAAGAAAAGATATGCGACTGTCTACCAGAAGACAGGCCACCTCTACCCCATCCACCAGAGAACAGGCAGCATGAGAACAGCTCTCACTGTTAGTCTGAAAACCAGTGCCAGGGAGACGGCAACAGACACTGCGGTCACTCAGATCTCGTCAAAACAGAAATCCAGAAGCTACAGAGAATTCAACCCTGAATCAGATTTCTAACATGTCCACCAAGGCTCAGGGAACTTTGTAGAAGAAGGGGCAGAACGGGTGTCAGAGCCACAAAGTGGGTAGGATTAGCCTGAGGTATAGTCCTGTCCCCCAACAGAGACAGACTGAGGACTTCAGCACATCACAGTGAATACCAATAACCCCACTGAGGAGGGCCCTCAATGGAATGCAGTCAGGGGAGAGGGGAATAAGAGTGTAACTTTTTAAGGGCTGGAGAGATGGCTTTGTGGTTAAGCCATTTGCCTGCAAAGCCAAAGGACCCAGGTTCAGTTTCCCCAGGACCCACATAAAGCCAGATGCACAAGGTGGCACATGTGTCTGGAATTTGTTTTCAGTGACTAGAGGCCCTGGAACACCATTCTCTCTTAATCATAAATAATCATAAATAAATAAATAAATAAATAAATAAATAAATATTTTAAAGAACATAAACTTTAAAATCAAAATGAAATTAAATTTTTTTTTCCAAAAATAAGAGTAAAGGTGAGAATGTTACCCATGAAAAGAATGCATCTCGGGCTGGAGAGATGGCTTAGCAGTTAAGGTGCCTGCCTGCTAAGCCTAAGAATGCCCATTCTAATCTCCAAGTCCCACTTTTAGCCAGATGCAAAAGTGACACAAGGACACAATGCCGCACTTGCCCACAAGTGGGTGCACATGTCTGGAGTTCGTTCACAGCAGCTGATTGGCTGCTGCTGCACCCATTCTCTATCTGTCTTTCTGTCTCTGTCTCTCTCAAAAAAAGAAAAGAATCCATCTCTCCAGTTATTTAGGTCTTTAACTTCTACTAATAATACTTTGTAGTTTTCAATGCATTAAGTCATTTAAATCTTTTGTCCAAGTCATTACTAATATTTTGAACTTAATGCAAATAGCATTTGTATTTTAATTTTGAATTACTCATTGCTACACTACATAAACATAAATGATTTTATATGAAATTATATATCCAGCAATATATTTCTTGTAAATTAATTGCTTTGCTTCTTCCTTGTCAACCTAGATGTTTTGTCTTTTCTTCCTTCCTTTCTTTTCTCATTGCTATGACTAGAAATCTTGTTTATTGAATGTAAATGGTGAAAGTGGAATCTTTGCTTGTTCTACTTTTAGGCAGAAAGTTTTTAGTTTTTTCCCCCATTAGTATGATGCAGATTTTACAAGATACCCTTTATAGGGAAAAGGAAATCCCTTTCTATACTTCCTTTTAAATATTTTTTTAAGAGAGAGAGTGCATGAGTGAGAGGATAGAACTGGCACACCAGGGCCTCTAGCCACTGCAGTCAAACTTCAGACTCATGTGCCACCTTGTGCACATGTACAACCTTGTGTACATGCATCACCTTGTGCATCTGGCTTACATGTGTTCTGGGGAGCTGAACATGGGTCCTTAGATTTTGCAGGCAATTGCCTTAACTGCTAAGCCATCTCTCCAGCCCTCCTTTCTTTTATTATTATTTTCCTTTATTATTTCTTTTCTTGTTTATAAGTGGTAACTCTTTGTTTTGTTATTGTGGCTGTTGTTATCATATATTGCACCCATCTTTTACTTGTTATACATATTCTGGTGATACCTGACATTATGACTTTTGACCAATAGTAAAAGGCTTTATAGTCATATGCATTCTTTGCTACACTCCTTTGCAAAATTGCTATCATAATCATTATGCACTATTGGAAATCATGTATATATGAAATTATCATATGTCAATTTATTACATGTAAACAAATCCACAAGTTTATTTATTTATTTATGTTTAAGGTTTGAGAGAGAAAGGAAGAGTGAGAGAATTTACGGGCCAGGGCCAGCCCCTGCAATCTAATTCTAGTCCTATGAGCCTTCTTGTGCACATGTGTGACTTGCATGCTTATGTCACTGTGCATGTGTCTTTAGAACATGAGTCTTTAGACATCATAGGCAAGCACCTCAACTGCTAAGCCATTTCTCCAGCCCCACAAATTTTAGTATATTTTAATAAGAAGCCAATAACCTTCAAAGATATTTAAATAAATCTTTTATATTTATTTATTTATTTGAGAGAGAGGGAAAGAGAGAGAAGGAATGGGCACACCAGGGCCTTTAGCTGTTGCAAATGAACTCCAGACACATGTACTACATTGTGCATCTGGCTTACATGGGTCCTGGGGAATCGAACCTGAGTTCTTTGGCTTTGCAGACAAGCACCTTAACCACTAAACCATTTCTCCAGCCCAAAGATATTTAAATAGGTAAATAAATAAGAAAATCACACACACATGCACACATGCATGTGTACACACACACACATGCATGTGTACACACACACACACATTGTGATTTTTCATTTCCTATGATCCTTATTTCTTTGTGTCAAGTTTTTTTTTTTTTGGTTTTGCGAGGTAGGGTCTCACTCTGGTCCAGGCTGACTTGGAATTAACTATGTAGTCTCAGGGTGGCCTCGAACTCTCGGTGATCCTCCTACCTCTGCCTCCCGAGTGCTGGGATTAAAGGCATGCGCCACCACGCCCGGCTCGTGTCAAGTTTTTTTGTTTTTGTTTTGTTTTTGCTTTTGTTTTTGTTTTCTGAGGTAGAGTCTCTCTCTAGCCCAGGCTGACCTGGAATTCACTATCTAGTCTCAGGTTGGCCTTGAACTCACAGAGATCCTCCTATCTCTGCCTCCAAAGTGCTGGGATTAAAGGCGTGCGCCCCCACGTCCAGCTCAATTACCTTTTATCTCTCGTATCATTTTCCTTCTTCTTGACAGACTTGCTTTTACATTTCCCTCCTTTATATTTCTAATAGTGTGGGTGGCTTATGAATTCATTCGCCTTTTATAAGTCAGAAGAAGACTCGATTAGACCTTGCTTTTTGAAAAATATTCTTGCTGAGCACAGTCCTTTAAGACAGCCACTTTTCTGATTGCAGTCTGTGAAGGGCACTGCTTTGCTGTCTTCTCCCTTGACTTCTTTCACGGGAGAAACCCTTCCACCCTTACTGTGTTCACGTGAGTAGCCTCCTTATCTTGTTCCTACTATGTGGCATGTCTTTGTTCTGTCTTTTATAGATTTTTCTCTTCATCACTGGTTTTGGGCAATTTGATTTTGACTTGTCTTGTTCTAGATGTTTTTGTTTATTTATTTATTTTTTTTGTGGTTCATTGAGCTCGTGTGTGTGTGTGGGGGGAGTGCTTATAGTTTCTGTCAAATTTGGAAGATGTTGAGCCACTATTTAGTTTTCTAGATTGCTTTTCTACCTGTCTACCAGTAAATCTAACTACATGTGTACTAGGCCCTTAGAAGTGGTTCCACTGTTTCTCTTAGTCAGTTCTCCTTATTTCCTTCCACTTTATTTTTCAAATAAAATATTTTCCATCACTGTCTTTATAGTCACTATCATTTTTCTGGAATATTTAATAATTCTTTAATCTAACCTAGTATGTTTTCCCTCTCTTACAGTATAGTGAAGATGATGGAAGATATAGTGATAGATATTCTTTTTCTTTTTTTATTTTTTGGTTTTTCAAGGCAGGGTCTCACTCTAGCCCAGGCTGACCTGGAATTCACTATGTAATCTCAGGGTGGCTTTGAACTCATGGCGATCCTCCTACCTCTGCTTCCTGAGTGCTGGGATTAAAAGCATGCACCACAACGCCCGGCTTGATATTCTTTTTTTAAGTCTTCAATTTGGGTCTTTTGGAAACCTTTTTCCATTTCTTCAATTTTATTTTTTTGAACACATGATAAATAGTTATAATGAGTGTCATATCTAATAACAATTCTTACATCTTTATTTTTTTCAAAGATTTATTTATTTATTTATTTGAGACAGAGAGAGGAAGAGACAGAGACAGACAGAGAGAGAGAGAGTGAGAGAGAGTGAGAATGGGCCCTCCAGGGTCTGTAGCCACTGCAAAAAATTCCAGATGCATGCACAATCATGTGCATCTTGCTTATGTGGGATCTGGAGAATCAGACCTGGGTCTTTAGGCTTCACAGGCAAAAACCTTAATCACTAAGCCATCTCTCTAGCCCCTTACATCTTTCAATTTTGATTTTTTCTTCATTATGAATCTTACTTTATTGTTTGTTTTCATGTACAATAAGTTTATTGGATTTCAGGACTAATAATTTTACTTTTGGGGTGTCAAACATTTTGCATTCCTATGAATATTCATGAGTATTGATCTGAACTTCACTGTAGTTATTTAAAAGCAATTTTATTCACCTAGCTCTTGCTTTTCAAGTTTCTTACTCTATATGGAAGCAGTGTTCAACCTAGGGCAAGTAATTGAACTGAACTGAAATGAGAGCAACCAAGCCTTCTTTGTTGATTATCAGGTTGTCTGGCTTAGCTAGAGGAAGCAGACACTTCCCCGCCTTGTGAAAGTATCAAGCACTGTTCTCTTTAATCCTTTTAGACCTTCTCCCCTAGACCTTGGGTGCTACCCTCACTTGTACACTCTACTGAAAACCTGAAAGGACCCTGTGGGCCTCCAGGCTTCTCTCTCCGGTGTGCATTTCTATGGAATCTGGCTGTTTGGGTTTATCTGGGCATTTAGCTTTCACTGCTCTGTTGTCCACCAGGCTCCTCCTGGGTCCCTCCTTCGACCTTGTGAGCCCCTCTCGAGGCAGTGAGGCATGGCCGTTAACACCGCTCTCTTCTTTTGTGTTTGCCTAATACTTCATATTTTGGAAACTGTTAGAATTGATCCATCTTCAGGGATGAAGATATGGCTCAGTGGATAAAGGTGCTTTCTTTTGTCTTTAAATTTTATTTATTTATTTATTTATTTATTTATTTATTTATTTATTTGAGAGAGTGAGAAAAAGGGAGAAAGAGAGGATGAGTGCGCCAGGGCCTCCAGTCATGGCAAATGAACTCCAGACAC
Source organism: Orientallactaga sibirica (assembly GCA_036365145.1). Taxonomy (NCBI): domain Eukaryota; kingdom Metazoa; phylum Chordata; class Mammalia; order Rodentia; family Dipodidae; genus Orientallactaga; species Orientallactaga sibirica. The sequence goes on from JAEOAD010000048.1 coordinate 6,602,522, forward strand.
ATGCGCCACTTTGTGTATCTGGCTTACATGGGTCCTGGAGAATTGAACATAGGCCTTTTGGCTTTGCAAGCAAACCCCTTAGCCGCTAAGCCATCTCTCCAGTCCCAAAGGTGCTTTCTTGCAAAACCTAATGGCTCAGATTTGATTTCCCAGTACCCATGTAAGCCAGATGCAAAAAGAGGTTCATGCATCTGGAGTTTGTTTGCAGGAGGCCCTAGCACACTCATTCTCTTTCTCTCTCAAATAAATAAAAATATTATTTTTAAAATTATTTATTTAATTATTTATTTATTTGCAAGCAGAGAGAGAGAGAGAGACAGGGGAGAGAGAGAGAGAGAGAGAGAGAGAGAGAGAGAGAGAGAGAGAGAATGGGCATGCCAGTGACTCCAGCCACTGGAAATGAACTCCAGACACATGTGCCACTATATGCATCTGGGTCATGTGGGTCCTGGGGAATCAAACCAAGGTCCTTTGGCTTTGCAGGCAAATGCATTAACTGCTAAGCCATCTCTCCAGCCCCTAAAACACATTCTTTAAAAATAATTTATCCATTTTTTGTTTTTTTTTCAAGTAGAAAGTTAAGCTCATTGCCTTGCCTTGCTGTATTCTGTTGGCCAGAAAGCTGGAAGCGTTAGGTTGAAGCCAACTCTTTTTTCTCCAAGTAACTTAAATTAAAATGATCCCATGTTTCCAGTGGTGTTTATGTTCAGTGAACTGAGGTGGAACAGCCTGTGATTGGGGCTCATGAGATGCAGTGGGAGCTGGTAGAGTGGACAGTTCCTCGCTATTTACACCTTGGCCAGTGGCTTTTGAGACTAGAGTTTCCCGGACTCCGTGTCTCACAGTGACTACCTGCTGCTGAGGCAAAGCTCTATACTCAACCAGGACTTTCTGCTGTACTGACATCATTCATTTTCAAAAATCTCCCTGCTCTTCACCTCAGCATTCTGGTTTCTAAACTCTCTGTAGTCTGTGTGGTGCAGCTTTATAACCCTGAGCAGAATGCGCTCAGAAAGTGTTGCTAATTGGCTGAGAAGAAAAGACAATACTGCTTTGATTTTATGTTTATTAAATGGTTCATTCATTTTCTACAGGTGGAGTTATGAATTGAGACTTTTAATCAACCCCTGAAAACTCTCCCATTCATAAAAATGATTATCCCCAGACAATTTATAGCCAAACAAACAAAAAAGACAAAACAAAACCATTTTGTTTTGTTTTAAAAAAATCCATCTTTAGTCAATGATACACCTAGTGCTTGCATGCCTAATTCATTCTAATAAGTATTGTCAGAGGTTGTTTTTAGATTTGTAATGTCTTAGATTATTGTCTAATAGTAAAAAGATATTATGAACTTCAATGTGGTAACTTTATAGAGCCATAAGTTTAGTGGTAGGTTTTTATTATAATTGGATTTATTGGGAGGAAGATTTCTATGTTTTTTTCTATGTTTTGATACCTACATAAAAATACAGGTATAAGCTGGGAATGGTGGCACATGCCTTTAATCCCAGCACTTGAGAGGTAGGAGGATCGCTATGAGTTCAAGGCTACCCTGAGACTAATAGTGAGTTCCAGGTCAGCATGGGTTAGGGTGAGACCCTACCTCAAAAAAACAGAAACAAACAAACAAAAAGAAAAAGAAATAAAGAAAGAAAAAGAAAAATATAGGTATGCATTGCACTGATTTAGTCATCCAAATCATGCTGAAATCACATTTATTGATGATCGGTTAGTTATGGTCCAGGCACTAGAGCTGAAACAATGAACAAAAAACTAAAAAACAACAACAACAACAACAACAACAACAACAAAAAACCCTGTCACTTTGTAGAAATTCTATTCTAATTGAGGAACATAACAAATAATCATAATAAACTAGTAAAATAGATAGATGGTAATGTGAGCTGTGAAGTGAGCCATGCAGATACCTTCCTGGGGAAGAGCACTGAAGGCCAAAGCAACAGCAGGTGTGAATGCCTCCAGCAGGTACAGGGAACAGCAAGGGGCCATCGGGATCCTGCAGTGCAGAGTGGGCTTTCTAAATGTGTGCAGACAATGTACTTTCTTCTCTTACATGTGTGTGTGTGTGTGTGTGTGTGTGTGTGTGCACGAATTGTTTATTTTATATTATTTTATTCCAAAACAGTTTTTAAAATTTTCTGATTTGGCCTTTAATCATTTATTTCTTTTCCCAGGACATCTGCCAGACAAAAATAAACATCTTCCTTGCTTATTCTGGAATGCAAAACCATTTCTTTGGTTAAGTTCAAAGTATGATTTAAGTAAGTTTGAGGTGCAGATTCTTCTGTCATATGTATGCTACTCCATTCTCTACCCACCTTCCTATTGGCCTTCTGTCATGGTGTGTATTCCTACCCATGCGTGACACCATGCTGGCCTCTTGCCTCCTGGTCCCCTAATTCCCACTATCAGCATATTTCATGTATGCCTCGAAAATCAAAATGACAATCTACCTCACTTACTTATTTAACATGGCGTTTATTGTCTTCTGTACACCTACACCAAGTACTGAAGAGCACGTTTGTTCTATAGTTAGCATCAGCCCTAAACAGATGCAGTCTTCTCTTTTCTTTTTTTTTTTTGGCTTTAAAAAAATATTTTATTTTTATTTATTTATTTACTTGAGAGAGAGGAAGAGAGAGAGAGAGAGAGAATGGGGGCACAAATGAACTCCAGATGCATGTGCATCTGGCTTAAGTGGGTCCTGGAGAATTGAACCTGGGTCCTTTGGCTTTTCAGGCAAGCACTTTAACCACTAAGCCATCTCTCTAGCCCCTTTGTTGGTTTTTTGAGGTAGTGTCTTACTCTAACTCAGGTTGACCTGGAATTTATCATATAGTCTCAGGGTGGCCTCAAACTCATGGTGATCCCCTACCTCTGTCTCCCAAGAGCTGGGATTAAAGGTGTGTGCCACCATGCCTGGCTACATTCTTTTCTTGAATACCAATAATTGTCAGAAAATTATCTTTTATAAATGTTCCTAAGTTTTGCCTGCTAACATATCTTTTCTCTACAGGCAAGTTGCAAATTCCTCAAGAATAGAAGCTTTATCTTTTCTTTGCCATTTCCACACTAGTTAGTAGAAGCAAATAAAATATTTGTTAATAGATTGATTTAATTTCAAGGTGTATTCTAGACACCTTCACCACAAGCCTCTGATGAGTTTCTTATAAAATTATATTTCATTCCTCTCCCATCTTATTACACGACAACAGCAGCTCAGGCAGCACTGTGATGACTGGTCACTGACCAGAAGGGCCATCCAAGACTTTCATAGCAGTGGACAAAAGGATATCATCCCCTTTCTTCTTTCAGCTGATCAAATTTTGATCTTTATAAAGAATTGTAGGGTATAAAGTGATTTAGCAGTGATCAATGTGGGCCGAAGCTGAGGATGCTGAGTGCTGTTCTCGAGATGAATGCATCCATCATGTGGCCCTCTCTATGGGTGAAGAAGTCTCCAGATTCTCATGGTCAAGGGATGGACAGATAGCTTAGTGGCCAAGGCATTTGCTTGCAAAGCCTAAGGATCCACGTTCAACTCTCTAGATCCCAAGTAAGCCAGATGCACCGTGAGGCAAGCACAAGGTTGCACATGCCCACTAGGTGGCACAAGTGTCTGGAATTTGATTTCAGTGGCTAAGGCCCTGTTGTGCCAGTTCTCTCTCTCTCTAATAATAATAAAAAATAATGTGACAAGACACATCTCCATCTTTCAAAGTGCTGCAAGACAGCTGTTTGCAATTCCATGGCAGATATAAATTGTCCACAGATCCTTGTCTTACAAGACATTTGTATTTTCGCAGCTCAGTTCTGTCTACCCACATTGGGCTCCGTTCCATTCCTCCACTATGTCAAGCCCTACGCCTGTCCTTAATTAGCTCTTTTCACAGCCTGACTTGTTCTTCGCTCATCTCTGCAAAGACTCATTTCCTCTAAAAATCAAACCCGCCTCTTCCAGGTGACCCTCATGACAGCTGTTATTTAAAGATGCCCTCCACACCCTAAAACAACTCGTAAATTACTGTCATGTCACCTCTTCCTTTTTGTTTGGCATGTGTTTATTGTGATATGTGTGTAGTATGTGCACATGTGGTGTATGTGCACATGCAGTGCCCCATGCCCTTGCCTGAGGTAGGCACGCTCACCTGTGGTGGCTAGAGGAGCACACTGGCTCTATTCCACTCCACCCCTCTTCTGCCAGTTCTCATCAGTCTAACTGATTCTGAACCTTGCCATTTTCCCCACAAGCTGCACTGTCTGGTCTCTGCTCCCCCACAGGACTTACGTAACAGCTATGTGTGGCCATGCCCAGCTGATTATGTGGGACCCGGATGGAGATCAACTTGAGCAGTCTTTCGGGACTCCTAAGGCCCTCATACTTGCACAGGAAGTGAGCCTAACCCACTGACATGTCTCTTCAGCCCTCTCCATTTCATTTATCTGAATCTAGCCTTGCAGAGATCTAGGACTTGGTAAAACTATTGGAGAATGAATGAACAAATCATTTGTGTGAAAAGCAGCCTCCTGTGTTACCAGCACTACTTACCACATACCCAGACACAGATGATGCACACAGATCACATGTGCATCTCTTAATGCTGGTTCAATTATGATTTTTTTTTTTTTTTGGTATGGAAGTGTGTGGTGTGCACATGGGTGCGTGCATGCATAGATGCGGAGGCTAGAGGACAACCTTGGGTGACATTCTTCAGGAATAGCATCCGTCTGTTTGGAGACAGCATCTCTCATTGGCCTGGAGGTCACCAATGAGGCTAGACTAGCTGCCAGCAAACCTGAGGGGTCTCCCTGTCTCTGCCTCCCCAGCACTCTAATTACAGGCACATGCCACCATGCCCAGCATTTTATGTGGACACTGGGAATTGAACTCAAGTCCTTATGCTTGCAAGGTAAGTACTTAAACCATCTGATCTACCACCTCACATTTATAGATTTAAAAATTAATATCGTTCATATTTGAACAAATGGGAGTAAAAAAAAATAAAATGAAAAATGTTCTAGTTATGCAAGAACCTGTCTTGCTTCAATGTTGTTGCCCAAATGCCTGGGTTTGCCTCATGATCTTGTGGTTACCACCCAGTGTGTGGGTTAACCCTGGTCACCTTCCTTTAATCTTTTAAAAAAATATTTGATTTATTTATAAGCAGAGAGAGGGGAAAAGGATTCTCCAGGGTCTCCACCCACTGCAAACAGACTCCTGATACATGTACCATTTTGTGCATCTGGCTCTATGTGGGTACTGGGAAATTGAACCCAGGTTGTTAGGCTTTGAAGGCAACCGACTTAATCACTGAGCCATCTCTCCAGCCCCCTCCTTTAAATCTTTGACTCACAATGCAATCATCCTGGGAATCAAAGCCCTTCATCTGTGTTGTGCTTTGTATGTGCATCTTATTTTTATTTTATTTTATTTAGTTTTGGAGAGAGACACAGAGAGAGACAGACAGAGGGAGAAGGAGACAGAGAATGGCTGCGCCAGCAGTCTCTCAGCTGCTGTAAATGAAATCCAGATGCGTGCGCCCCCTTGTGGTCAAGTGTGGCATTGCACCCTTGAGTCACTGCATCTGGCTAAATGTGGGACCTGGAGATTGGAACTGGGTTCTTAGGCTTAGCAGGCAGGCGCCTTAACTGCTAAGCCATCTCTCCAGCCCAACATCTTTTTTTTTTTTTTAAGGTAAGCCCAAGAGACTGGCCTATTTTTTTTTTTGGGGGGGGGAGAATTGGCACACTAGGGCCTCCAGCCACTGCAATTGAACTCCAGATGCATGTGCTCCCTATTCACATGTGCACCTTTGCACACTTGAGTCACTGTGCATCTGGCTTACTTGGGACCTGGAGAGTTGAACTCAGTCCTTAGGCTTTGCAGGCAAGTGCCTTAACTGCTAAGCCATCCCTCTCTCCCTTGTTTTGTTTTTTTGAGGTAGGTTCTCACTCTTGCCCAGGCTGTCCTGGAATTTACTATGTAGTCTCAGGTTGGTCTTCAATTTACAGTGATTCTCCTACTTTGCCTTCCAAGTCTGGGATTACAGGCATATGCCATCACTCTCAGCTGTATGCACATTTTTTTTTGTTTGTATGCACACTTTTATACAGTAGAACTGCATCTATACAACAGCTGTACTGTATAAGAAAATTAGTGCATTAACTGAAGTTACGTGACTAAAAATAAAGAGGAAGAGAGAGCAGGGAAGCAGTTCTGGTGCTCAGTGCTCTTGAAGTACATGGCCGTCTTTTTGTGTGTTTGTGGTCAGGTCCTGCTCTGTCACCCAAGCTGACCTTGAGCTGATGATCCTCCCTCCGTAGCTTCCTCACCTGCTAGGATTCCAGGTGTACATCACCATACCTAGCCTCTGAACAAGCTTAGTGTCAGTGTCTTTCTGAATGAAAACAGAATCCAGTTGTAGAAAGGAAGTTCTCTTGACAGGGAAGAGCCGAGAGAGACAGATCACATCTAAGACCATGTCACAGTAGACAAAATCAGTGTCAGGCTCACTAGAAGAGAGTGAAAGACACATACATGTCTTCCTTGCACGGGCATTCATAGCCTGTTGTCCTGGTCTGGAGAGATCAATATGGGGATGTTCCTGAAAGGACCCTAAGCAGCCTGATGAGCCTGCCAGAAGTGGGAGTTTTGGCTTTTTGAATGCCTTCCTGAAATCCCTGGGGGGAAGGGGAAGGGGTCCTCTGCTATGTCAGGCCATATGATAGCTGTGCTCAGAAGTTGCCTAGGGGACTGGCCTAGGGGATGACTGGCCCCACCACTTTCACTGGCTGAATCTGCAAGTCAAGTAGTGACTTCCTTTTCTGGATCTCAGTTTCTTAGCTCAAGGAAACCTCATCACTACCTAGGCAGTCTGCCATCCACCATTGTGAGAATCAGGTGGTGGCAGCCACGTGAGACAAAGCCTTGGTGTCCGTTCAGATGCACACAGGAATAGGTTTTCTTCACACTGTTGATGCAGAGGTGGCGTTACACCTTGCTAGTTCTGCTAGTAACTCCAGCAAATCCCTTTGGTATATCTTAGCTCTTTTAAAAAATATTTTATTTAATATTTATTTGAGGGAGAGAAAGAGGCAGAAGGAGAGAGGGAGGGAGGGAGGGAGAGAGAGAGAGAGAGAGAGAGAGAGAGAGGGAGAATGGGCACGCCAGGGCCTCTAGCCACTGCAAAGGAACTCCAGATGCATGTGCCCCCTGTGTGTCTGGCTTACGTGGGTCCTGGAGAGTCTCCTTTGGCTTGCAGGCAAACACCTTAAACTTGAAGCCATCTCTCCAAACCTTAGCTCTGTTTTTTTAATTGCCAGTTCCTTTTAGCTCAGGTGCTCAGGATATAGAAGCTCCTGGAGAGTCTCCTTCATCAGCCTGGACGGGCCAGGTGAGGCTGACTCAAATGACACCTACAGGCCAAAAGACCTTACACCCTCTGCAGATGTTAATATGGCTTGCAGGTGCCATCTCTCCAAACCTTAGCTCTGTTTTTTTAATTGCCAGTTCCTTTTAGCTCAGGTGCTCAGGATATAGAAGCTGCTTAGGGATCCCTCCCTCATCTGCTGCTTCATCAGCCTGGACGGGCCAGGTGAGGCTGACTCATATGACATGTATTTGGGGCTACAGGCCAACTGTTGTCTAAGATCCTGCAGAAGGCGACCTTACACCCTCTGCAGATGTTAATATGGCTTGCAGGTGACCGGGCACTGGCATTTCTGTGCATGTCTCCTTTCTGCATACTGAGTCTCCCCATGTGATTTGTTTTGATAAAGGTCCTCCAGGAACTCAGTATAATTGCTGACATAAGAAAAAGGCAAAAGAGACAGGCCAATTTTTTCCCCACTCTTTTGCTATAAAGCAGATGCTTCCTGTGCTAAAGTCATGTGACAAGAGCATGTTGTGTTTGCATAGCATCATCATATGTGTGCCATCATCACACGCCAAGAGCAGGTTATATTTGCATAGGGTATATAAAAGACAAACTTTTGAAAAACATACAAGAAATTACAAATATATTCTAGTTCAAAATTCAAACAATTGAATAACAGAGAAAAGAGACAATAGTTTCCTCTGGGAAAAACGGGTCTTAGATTTCTGTCACTGTGATGAAATATCTGAGATAACCAGGCAATAAAGAAGAAGGATGCATTTGGAGTCACAGTTCACGTGAAGGTTCACTCCATGGTTTATTGGCTTCTTTGTTTGTGGATGGCTGTGAAGAGGCAGAACATCATGATAGGGAAATGTGGTAGAACAAGGCTGTTCCTCTCATGGTAGCCAGGGAGAGAGTGAGAGAGAGAGAGATAGGGAGGGAGGGAGAGAGAGAGAGAGAGAGAGAGGAGTGAGGAGAGAAAGAAGAGGGGGGGAGGGAGAGAGAGGGAGAGAGAGAGGGAGAGGAGTGAGGGGAGAGGGGAGAAAGAAGAAGGGAGGGAGGGAGGGAGAGAGAGAGAGAGAGAGAGAGGAGTGAGGGGAGAGGGGAGAAAGAAGAAGGGAGGGAGGGAGGGAGGGAGAGAGAGAGCCCAAGGGTCCCAATATATCCTACGAAGTCAGCTTCCAGGGACCTAAATTCCTCCTACTAAATCCCACCTCCTAGAGGTTCTACAAGCACTCAGTGGCACCTCAGGGAGACCACCAGATCTTCACCATGGGGACCCTTGGGGGCATATTTAAGACGCAGAGCATAACAAAGGGAGGAGTAGGATGATGTGGCAGGTTTGGTGAAGGGAAGTTCTTAATTTGCCTTATTGGAATTTTGGCATGTATACTTAACTTGTGTCACTTTAGATAAGCATTTGGATTTTAAATGACCCACAAAGGCCAATGTGTTAGAAGCTTAGGTGCCAGTCTATGATCTTATTGGGAACTGGTGGAACTTTTAAGAAGTGGGCCTTTATGGAAGGAAATTAGATTATTGGAGACATGGTCTTGAGGGAGATTTTGGAACTCTGTCCCTCATCTAGGTCCCTTTTCTTCCTAGTTAACATGAGGTGAGAATCCCATGTCTGCCATGGTGGATGTACCTAGCAATAGGGCCAAGCAACCCTGGACTGCAACTTCTGAATTTGTGAGCCAAGATGGACCTTTTCTCTTTAGAAGCTAATCACCTCTGCCAGAGATGAAAAACTAACAGAATTTGTGTGTGTAGCTATGCATAGACATATACATGCAAATAGGATATGTAAAGAAAAAAATTAGAGCTGGAGAGATGGCTTAGTGGTTAAAGTGCTTGCCTGCGAAGCCTAAGGACCCACGTTTGACTCTCCAGATCTCACGTAAGCCAGACGCACCAAGGTGAGGCAAGCGCAAGGTCACATATACCCAGTAGGTGACACAAGTGTCTGGAGTTTGAATACAGATGCTGAGGCCCTGGCGCACCAATTATGTAGGTCTCTCTCCAGCTGTCACTGTCTCTAAAAATGAAAAAAAAAAAAAAAAAAAAAAGAAAAATACATAAGTGGAATCATACTGAACATATTATTCAGGATTTTTTTTACCTTGCTATAAAAATATATTTCAAAGTCATTAGAAAACAGGCTTTCTACAATAAAAAAAAATACATACCTGTATGTTATTGCCAATAATGCCAGAATTCATTTAGTCACTTCCCTACATAAAAACATTTGTCAGGAAGTTTTTAATGCAAAAATATTACAGCAAACATGCTTGTCCCCACATCTTGCTGTACGTGTATTGCATTACAAGCCTGGAAGGGGAATTGCTGAGTTAGACTTTGGGGCAAATTACTTCTCTGTGACTTGGTTTCTTTTTCTGTAAGATTTAAATTTACTATTATAAACTTCGATATCATTTTCAACATTTAAACTCAAAATTAATTATTTAGTTTATAAATGCAAACTCAACTTCTCTACTCTCTCTTTTTTTTTTTTTAAAGAAATCATTTGAAATTTTTCTTACTGGTCTATAGAAGCAGAACAGTTTGGGACACTAAATCTGCAGTTCCCACAGCTGTGCTTCTGTAGTCTCTCTAGCCTCACCTCGCCTCACACCTCCTCAAAGTCTCCAGGACGCTGACTACTGATAATGTAGTTGGGATAAACATTGGTTCTTCTATCTATTTTAAGTAAAGAAAGTCCCAGAACACATTTTCAGATCATTTCATACTCTAAATTCCTCCTACCCGAACTACTGTGTGCAGGATCATCTTTATTCCTCTGTAGTCTGTTCTATATTAAGATGCTTAATGTGCAGAAAACATAAGTTAAGCAGCTATTTGAGTTCTTCTCATATGCTTTCAATTCATTCTGTTCTTAATCAGAAGGTGCCAAGTCCCTGAAGAATAATCAAGTTCTGTATTCATCGGTCTTCCCTTCTCCTCCGTGATGGTTACCATTCTCAAAAGACCAGAATAATTTAGGAGACACATTCTCCTTGCATGCGATTGACTTTAGACTATTTTAACAGAGGTAGTAAGGACCACCCTAGCTTTGGCACCATTTCACAGGCTGGGGTTCTGGACTGAATGAAAAGGAGCACTGGCCTTCATCATCTGCAGGGATGTTTTATAGCCCTGCCTTAATTCCTGTTTATTCACCTTTTCTGAGAGAGAGAGAGAGAGAGAGAGAGAGAGAGAGAGAGAGAGAGAATTGGCATGCTAGGGCTTCTAGCTCCTGCAATCAAACTCCAGATGCATGTTCCACCTTATGCACATGTGTAACCTTGTGCATCTGGCTTATGTGGGGTCTGGGAAGTCGAACCTGGGTCCTTAGTCTTTGCAGGCAAGCACCTTAACTGCTAATCCATCTCTCCAGCCCCTGCTTATTCTCCTTTTAGTCACTGAATGCATTGTGAGCACAAGGTGGCATGCATCTGGAGTTCGTTTGCAGTGGCTGGAGGCCCTGGCATACCCATTCTCTTTCTATCTATCTGCCTCTTTTTGTCTGTCATGCTCAAATACATAAATAAAACAAAAAAATTTAAAAAGAAACTACGAGCTGAAATAAATCATTTGTCCTTTAAGTTGCTTCTTGTCAAATATTTGGTCCAGGCAATCAGAAAGTAATGAACACATTCTTCTTTAATCTTCTTGAATTTCCTTGGCATGTTTTGGCTTTGCTCCTTGTCTTTCTTTTCATAAGCTACATGGAGGGAGCTTAGGGAGTCATAACTTGAGGGCTGGAACCACTGGTGTTTGAAGACGGAGGGACAAACTAAGAATTGTGGCTGGACTAGAGCAGAGGTTAAGAACCATACCCAATGGCATTATGTGGGGCTCACACAGCTCCCATCTTTGAAGCCAGAACAGTTAAGACATTGTGCTTTTTCTTGGATGGTACGAATTTGCTTGTTGCTACAATAAAATAAGTGACCTGGAGCAACTTAAGGAAGGAGAGGACTTATTCTGGCTCACAGTTTAGAGGGACAGGTTCCACTATGGCAGGAAGAGTAGGAGGCCACTGCTCACATTACATCCAGTGACTCAGCGGGGAATAAACAGGAATTCAGGCAGGGCTATATTCCTTCAGGAAGGCTCTACTTCCTAAGAGTGCTCCACACATGAGCTATGGGGAGCACTTTACATGCAAAGCACAACAGACGGGCTGATTACTAGCGTGTGTAGGACTCTCTGGGCAAGGTGAAGAAGGGTCAAGGGAAGAAAGGCAACTGGACGCGTGTTCAGGTTTGCATGGAGGACTGAAGCGGCTTGGTCACATTGTTCTGGTCACCTCACCCCAGGGATGCTCAGTTCCTGGGGATATTCCTGGTTGGAGTCAAGTGCGGTGGAAAGATTAGTTTCTAGGTCTGACATGTCATATTGTTTTGTAAACTTCAGTGTTAAATCTGTGGCACGTCTCTTGTCTATGTGAGCATGTAAGACATTCCAAACATTTTCTCTCCCTTGAAATATGTCAGGCTTGAAAAATCATTTCTCTGATTCTCAAATGATTCAAGTTTAATAGCTTTCTAAATTTTTTTTAAACTAAGTTGTCTTGAACTCATGATTCTTATTCATTCATTTATTTATTTATTATTTATTTATTTAACAGAGAAAGAGAGAGAGAGAATGGGTGCTCCAGGGCCTCCAGTCATTGCAAACGAAACCCAGATACATGCGCCCCCTTGTGCATCTGGCTAACGAGAGTCCTGGGGAATTGAACCTGGGTCTTTTGGCTTTGCGGGCACACACCTTAACTGCTAAGCCATCTCTCCAGCCCAATAATTCTTATTCTTATGCTCTCCAAGTGCTGGGATGGCAGGCGGGTTCCACCATGCCTGGCTGTCTTTCATTATCCTATGACCATGCTTGGAAGGAAAAAGTATGGTGAATAAGGACATTGCCTTGGCGTTATAGCTATAGGTGTGTGGTGTGAAACACTCAGAATACTGACCTGTTCCGCGCACACCCCTGAGGCTGGCTACAATGAGTCCCTAGTCTTTTCTCCACATACAGGTGCCCCTTAATTCCAGAGAAGGTGATGAAGCAGGAAGCGGATTTCTGAAGATAATAAAAGAGGTGATGTACAGCATTGCGGAGGAGTTCATGTTGTCAGCACCAGCCACTTGCCTTACATCTTCACAAGGTTGAAGTTTTTCTCTTCTTCCATCCCTTTTATTGCTTGAGTAGCTCAGTGTCATCGGAATAGATTAGAAGTCCTGAAGGGAAGGACTTCCTGAGACCTGCTTGCCTTGCCTTGATTGATCTTAACAAAACTTGAGTTGGATAACATGCTTCAGTAAAAATGGTGAGGGAGGGGAAATAAGGAGGGTCCCTGGTTATATCTTTCTCTCTCCTTTCTTTCCTTGGAACCCCTGCAAGCACGTCTGCACCATCCATTATGTGCTCGCAAAGAACATCATGAGCTGAGATTTGAGGACAGATTTCCACCTGAGCGCTGAGAACAGCTCCCACACTGTGGAATTGAGGACCTGGTCCAGTGAGTCAAGAGGGATAAAAGGACAGTCTATTTGAGGACACAGGCATGGTGTAGTGGGCAAAGAATGAGAACCCAGCTTTTACCCTGGAGATGGCATTTAACTCGGTGCCTCAGGCATGCTGCTTTATCTTATGTTAGAGAAAACTTGGGAATGTTACAGCTGCCCAGGTGCTGGGTGTTTCCAACATGTACACTTTGAATGTGCTTTAGGCTTTAATTCAAATCAGGGGTAAGCTGACCACAAAATGCTGATGGGAGTCTTTGGCTCTCTTTAAATCAATTTAGAACATGTGGAGCTTTGTTGCATTGCAGTTCTATGCCATCCTTAAACCCACACGCTATTCCTCCTTTGTGTTCTGATCGCATAAAGAACTCTCTGTGTGTATTATCCATGATTCTTCTCATTCCTTCTTCCCAGGAAAACCAAGCTTCAATTCCTGTCCTTCTGTTCCATCACCTTCTCCTCGTCTCATTTCAATATAGGTTTTCACACTAGACCTTACGCCTAGGAAATTCTCCCACTTTCTTTCCAATAATAACTCTTCTTACCTCTCATCTTCCTATCTTACTTCACTGTGCAAATTTCCTTCACTCACTTAAAACCATTGAAAACATTTACATGTCTAGACCTGGGTATGGTTTCCTCCACTTATGACAAAAGACTCCCTTTCTTTCAGCATTGAGCACAGTGCTCACAGCATAAGACTATGTGTCACAAACATTTCTAAGTAACTAAGTGATCTGTCTCTTCCAAAAGATAACTAGATTATAAACCCATGAAGTGTGACTAGTGAATGCCGATTCATTGGCATAGTCATGACACCATGCCAGAGTGTCGTAGGACACTATTTTGCAAAGAGCATGCTCTTGCCTCTGTTCTGGAGTGCTGTTGCCTTCCACCCAGGGTTCTCCTCAACTCCTCAGCCCTGACTCCTGACTACATCCCGTCAGTCTTTGGGGACATGGTTTAGGGTCGTTTTGTTGAGCCTCCAGAAGGCTGCCTACATCTGTCTGTTGGAAGTTTATCTTATCAGACTAGTTGTTTTCCCTCATCTCTTCTCCTATTTCCACTGGGTCTTTGGAGCCTAGAAAATGTTTTGGAACACGGAAGGTAAACTGAGCATGTTTCTGGGCTGGGTCAATGAAACCATTCTTGATGACTTTTGAGAAGTATGGGTGTGTGAGAATGGAAGTTGGAAACCTTTCAGAAGGTTCACTAAGGGACTAGAACTTGCTTTTTATGACGTTTGTGGCATCCTAAGAATTTTCATGAACTAAGTGAGGAACTCTGTGGTTCAGCCCCTGAGAGATGAGGATCAAGAAGCGCAGAGCACAGTCTTCAGGCTCTTGGTGTTTATCCTTCTGTTCCTACCAAATACTACAGTGAAAATCATGCTCTTTGCTTCATGAGATTGGGTGTCTAGAGCAGAAGTTCATGGTCAAGTGGCTTATAAACATATGATGCTCACAGTTCTTGGACTGGGAAGCCTGGGGTCAACATGACACTAGATCATCTGGTGAAGTCTTCTTCATGGTCCATGAGTGGCTGTCTTCTCAGCATGTCTCACACTAGGATGAAGGACCCTTTAGCAGCTCTTTTATGATGGCACCAATCTCTTGTCCTGCTTACCTAATCATCTCTCCAAATTCCCAGCTTCACGGGCCATCTCACTGGGGATTAGCTTTCAGCATGTGTGAGTGCTTCTCTGTGCCTTTGTTCTTTGTGCCTGAAAGAACTTAAGACACAGACTTATGCTTGTGGGTGAATATACTCGTTAAAGAAGCACCGGATCTCTCCTTGACCAGTCTCTGTATGGTCACGTATGTGTGCAGGTGCACGAATGCATGTGAATAAATGTGCAGGGGTTGTTCCTCAGGACCCACCATCCACCTTTCTTCATTTATCTACTTCTTTGAGACAGGGTCTCTCCTTGTCTTGAAGCATGCTAAGTAGGTTAGATTGGCTGTCAACACAACACCATGGATCTTCTTTCCATCACCTTGAGAGAGCTGGAATTACAAACAGACACCACTTACACGCAGCATTTTTATGTGGGCACTGAGGATTGATCTCAGGTCCTGATATTTGCATAATAATTACATTATCAATTGAACTATCTCCCTAACCCTAGCCAGTATTTTCTTTATTTTCTTTTATTTATTTATTTTGGTTTTTCGAGGTAGGGTCTCATTTTGACCCAGGCTGACCTGGAATTAACTATGTAGTCTCAGGGTGGCCTTAAACTCATGGTGATCCTCCCACCTCTGCCTTTCAAGTGCTGGGATTAAAGGTGTGCCACCAAGCCTGGCATAGGCAGTGCTTTCTGATGGCTTCTTTGGGGGAAAGGAAGGATGATGTTTGTTCTTGGTGATTTATATTCCAGAGTACATTTTCTGGTGAGCTATTTTAATGATTACTCTTTGCAGTGACTATTTTGTAATTACAGATTACAGGTCTTCTTACGTGAAAGGTTCAGTGTCAGGGTATCCTGGCTCATATATATACCAATGGGGTGACTCTGTCAGTCCTTCTCATGTGATTTCCTCTCATTATGAGTCAAAGTACTGTATATCCCAAGTAGTTCTCAGGGTCAAGGTTAGGTCAAGTGTCAACTGCCTTTTAGAAATTCCTCCTTCCTCCGTGAGGAAAGAGTTTGCATTTGGCTACAATCGGACGTTCAACATTTTCATATTCTGAAGGTAACTTCCTTTGAGTTGATACATCATGAAATTTTATCTTACCTCTTCACTGGTTAGCTACCTATGGTTAAAAGCTTTCCACGCATGCACTTAGGTATCCAGAGAAACTTGCTTTGAAGCACCATTTGTTTTTCTGACATGGATTCAAAAATAAAAAATAAATAGATTCAGAGCTGGTGACAATTGGATTTAAAAATATTGTTATTTTTATTCCAATTCCTTCAGGTTTTTTTTTTTTTTTTGAGGTAGGTCTCACTCTAGCTCAGGCTGACCTGGAATTCACTATGTAGTCTCAGGGTGGCCTCGAACTCACGACAATCCTCCTACCTCTGCCTCCCAAGTGCTGGGATTAAAGGCGTGTGCCACCACGCCAGGCCAATTCCTTCAGTTTTATTTATTAATTTGATAAATTACAAACTTTAACATAATATAACTTGTTCCTACTCCCTCCCCTTTCCACTGAATTCCTTCTTCCATCCAATTAGTCTCTCTTTCATTTTGATGACTTTTTTTTTCCTGCCTCCACCAACCAAGTCGAAATGTTGATGAGCTCAGTGTTGGGGAGGTCTTGTGGAGGCAGTGACAGTCATTGTGGTCAGGAAATGACAAAATCAGAAGGTATTGCCCCAAAGTATTTCTCCCTATCCTCTGGCTCTTACAGTCTTTCTGCCCTCCTCCAAAATATTCCCTGAGCTGTGGAGGGTGTGAAGAGGGTGTTTTACTTTAGCACTGAGCACTCAACCATGACTTATTCTCATCAATTTGATGAGTTTTGAGTCTTCCCCATAGTTTCCATCATCTGCAAAATGAAGCCTCTCTGCTGAGATCAGGACTAATCTATAGATATACACATAACATAAAAATCAGAGCATCTGGGGCTGAGAGATGGATGGCGGTTAAGGCACTTGCCTTCGAAGCCTAATGACCCAGGTTCAATTCTCCAGGTCCCATGTAAGCCAGATGCACATGGTGGCACATGTGTCTGGAGTTGGTTTGCAATGGCTAGAGGCCCTGGTGCACTCATTCTCTCTCTTTCTCTCTCTCCCTCTCTCTCTGTCTCTAATAAATAAATTAAAATTAAAATTAAAAAAATCAGAGCACCCTTTGATGGGTACAACATACCCTTTTAGTCACTTGACAGTGGTGGCTTCCTCCCTGGCATCCATGACCTTCTCAGCCATAGGGTTTGCACTAGGTATGTAGTGCTGAGGATGAAACCTTGGATACAGCCCAGTGAGTTGTTGATCACAGAGGTCCCTAAGGCACCCTCCAAAATGCGAGCTATTGCCAAGGCTCTTGTTTGCTCACAAGAACTAGATGGTAAGATACTACTGCTAAAGACACCGGAAGCAACAGCCACAGGACACCTGAAAATCAAACTGTGATCATGCTGAAAGCCTCTTCCCTCCTGGGGGACTGTCATAGTATTGGAAAACGTTACACAGCCTTCTGGGGAAGAAACATCACCAACAAGCTGACTTGCCCAAGCCTGCATGCTATATAACCAACCAGGCAGGTATGAGATGCCCACAGGTGAAACAGTGGCATCACTTACAGGACTAACCAACTATTCTCTGATTGGATTGAAAAAAAATTTTTTTGGACAGACATAGAGAGAGACAGAGAGAGGGAGACAGAGAGAGAATGGTTGTGCCAGCAGCCTCTCAGCTGCTGTGAATGAACTCCAGATGCATGCGCCCCCTTGTGGGCAAGTGTAGCATTGCACCCGTTGCATCACTTTTGCATCTGGCTAAACCTGGGACCTGGAGATTGGAACTGGCATTCTTAGGCTTAGCAGGCAGGTGCCTTAACCACTAAGCAATCTCTCCAGCCCTAAAAAAAAATTTTTTTAAGCATTCCAAACCTAAGAGACAAATCTGATTTATATGCAAAATTCTGGCATGTCATAGCCATGTTTCTGGTTCCTAGTCCCTGTAAAAAAAATTATACTAAAAAATACCAAATTTAAAAAAAGTCATGGAAATGGTTAATCGCCTTTCAGCTTGCATTCTCACCCCTGGTGTGAGGCCCTGGGCTGCATTCCTAGAATGATGGCTATTGGTGTGGTCTTCACTAACTCAGTTTATCTCCACAACCTTCAGAGTCTGAGAATGCCGTGAGAAACCCTGGCATGCAGCAGAATGTTGTGCTTCTCCTTTGCTGACAGGCAGGGAATTTGTATGTGTGACATGGACTTGACCTTCAGAACAGAAATTCGGCAAGGGTAGTGGTGTGCCGCATGTGTGTAGAGGAGTGGTACAAATGCCATTCAAAACCTTCCAAAAGGCTGGGTGTGGTGGCGCATGCCTTTAAATCCCAGCACTCAGGAGGCAGAAGTAGGAGGATCACTGTGAGTTCGAGGCCACCCTGAGACTAAAAGTGAATTCTAGGTTAGCCTGGGCTAGAGTGAGACCCTACCTCGAAAAAACAAAAATAAATAAATAAATTAATTAATTAAATTAAATAAAGAAATAAAATAAAGACATAAAAAAGTTTCCAAAAGCTTGATGGCAAGAGCTCATCCAGATGCATGGTTTTGCATGTGTCTGGAGTTCATTCGCAATGGCTAGAGGCCTTGGCACGCCCATTCTCTCTCTCTCTCTCTCTCTCTCTCTCTCCCTCTTCTCTGTTTCTATCTCTGCTTGTAAATAAATAGAGTTAAAAATAAGTAAATAAAACTAGAAAGATTTAAGTTTAATTTGAATTCAGTCATTTATTCCTTATACAAATGAGTATGACCTTGTGCAAATGCTTCACCTCTCTGATTCTAAGCTTCCCCATTGAGAAAGTAGCTATAATACCCATTGGGAAGAAATGTTTTGAGATCAAATAGAATTTGATTTATACAGTATCTGGCACATGGCAGTCACCAAGCAAATGGAGATTATGATTCTGAAATGACTACTTCTCTAAGAGTCAGGTAACATGTCACAGTCTGGTCAGAGTCTTATAGCACCAACCTCATGTTCTCTCTGTGCTGGGCCCTGTGGACAGAGGTTCTCAGAAATTTTCACACTTTAGGCTGGAGGATGGCTCAGCATTTAAGGTGCTTGCCTACAAAGTCTAAGGACTTGGGTTAGATTCCCCATACCCATGTAAAGCCAGATGCACAAAGTGGCACATGCATCTGGGGTTTGCTTGCAGTGGCTAGAGGCCCTGGCATACCTATTCTCTCACATTCTCTTTCACTCCTCAATATATATGTATATATCATATATATGAACTTTTCTCATTTCATCTCTAAAACAATGCTCCCAAAAAGCACAATTTTTATCTCTGTTTTATAGGAGAAAGATACTTGAGAAGATTCACAATTTTCCTAATCACATAGTAAATACTGAAATTAATGTTCAAATCCAGGTATTCTGACTTCAAGTTAACTAGTCACATTGAGGATCAGTCATTCATGCCTTTGACACATTGCAAGGAAAGTGGGAGAATAGAAAGGGAGGGAGAAGGAAGAAAGGAAGGAAGGGAGGGAAAGAGGGAGGAAGAGAGAAGGAAGGAGTCATTTCTCAAGATATAAAGATTTGGGCTGGAGAGATGGCTTAGCAGTTAAGGTGTTTGTCTGTGAAGCCTAAGGACCCCGGTTCGATTCTCCAGGTCCCATGTAAGCCAGATGCACAAGGGGGCGCACGCGTCTGGAGTTCGTTTGCAGTGGCTAGAGGCCCTGGCGCGCCCATTCTCTCTCTCTCTTTCCCTCTCTCTGTCCCTAATAAATAAATAAATAAATAAATAAAAATAAAATCTTAAAAAGAGATATAAAGATTTCTACTATTTAAGTTACTTTAAGTCAGGGAAAGTATCACATATATAATGCCAGCACTCAGATGTTCACATAGGAAGATTTCTGAGTTCCAGGTCAGCTTGTACTATGTAGCAAGGCCTTATCTCAAAAGAAAGAATAAAAGGAAAGAAGGAAGTAAAGAAGAAAGAACTGTAATACATGGGATATACAAGTGCAAAATAAAGTGGTCTTAGGCTATAGACAAGCTGTGAGAAGCTATTTCATCTGGAGCAGGAACAGTCTTGTTTTTAGAAGACACGCATCCTTAGCTGTGAAAGAAAATGCCAGATGGCTAGAGGGTTAGGATCATGCTTTCTGAGGGAGAGCAAAGCAAAATCCACAGAGCCTCCACTGCACCCTGATTCCTAGAAAAATAACAAGGGCTTGGAGGGGTTTGATGGAAACATGGGAAATGAGACCTCTGTAGAAATCAAGGTCAAGAATACTTATTTATAATAGTCAATTCTCAGCCAGGCTATCCATGCCCCACATGGCATTACTAGATTTTATAGCATTATGAAATCATTATTTAATATTTTTTACAAAGTGAAATATATAGAGTATTAATCCACACATAAAGCTGAACATTGGGGTTGGGGGATGGCTTAGTGGTTAAGGAACTTACTTGTGAAGCCTAAGGACCTAGGTTTGATTCCCCAGTACCCACGTAAGCCAGATGCACATAGTTGCACATGTTTCTGGAGTTCATTTGCAGTAAGTAGAGGTCCTGGCATGCCCACTCTGTCTCTCTTCTTTCTCTCTGATTGCAAATAAGCAAATATTTTTATTTTGGAGAGAGACACAGAGAGAGACAGAGAGGGAGACAGATAGAGAATGGGCACGCCAGCAGCCTCTCAGCCACTGTGAATGAACTCCAGATGTGTGCACCCCCTTGTGGGCAAGTGTGGCATTGCGCCCTTGTGTCACTTTGCATCTGGCTAAACCTGGGACGTGGAGATTGGAACCAGCATTCTTAGGCTTAGCAGGCAGGCGCCTTAAATGCTAAGCCATCTCTCCAGCCCTAAATTTTTTTAAAAAAAATTAAAAAAACTGAACATTTTCCAGGCATGGTGGTGCACACCTTTAATTCCAGCACTCAGAAGGCAGAGGTAGGAGGATCACCATGAGTTTGAGGCCAGTCTGGGACTACAGAGTGAGTGACAAGTCAGCCTGGGCTAGAGTGAGACACTATCTTGAAAAAAACCAACTGACCAACCAAACAAACAAACCAAAAACTGAACATTTGCTGCAGAAATTACAAAATGCTGCCTTCTATGTTTCTGAATGATTCTGAGGACTTCAAGGTCACAGGCCAGTCAGTGCATGTTTATGAAGCGTGTTCTGTCTACTCGGCTTTAACAGTGTTGTGGCTCTATGGCTCTATCACATTAGGCTCTCACAACTGAAAATTTTAAAAAAGAACAGTATTATTACCTTAAAATAAAATTTACCAAGGCATTATTTACATCGAGTGCACTGCATTGTTTAAAGTGTGGATTGGGTGGATCTTGACAGCAGTGTCCCCATCAGCAACCCCTGGAGTCAAGGTGCATAGCCTTTCTGTCACTCCTCACAGATTTCTTGTGTTCCTTTGCAGCCTTTCCCTTCCCTCTACACCAGGAGCATGACAGAGCTACTTTCTGTCACTGGTTACTTTGCATTTTTTTTTTTTATTTGCAAGGAGAGAGACAGAGACAGAGACAGAGGGAGAGAGAATGGGCAAAAACGGGCTTCTTGCCACTACAAAGAGACTCCAGATGCATGTGCATCTGAATTTACATGCATACTGCGGGAATTGAACCTGGGCCACTAGGCTTTGCAAGCAAATGCCTAAACCGCTGAGCCATCTCTCCAGCCCTAGTTTGCATTTTCCAAAACTTTGTTGTATCCCTTTTTCCTCTGGCCTTTTGATTCAACCTAATAATTTTGAAACTCATTCACGTGATTACATATAACAATTTCACTTTGCTTTATTACTATTGTTGCTGCTGTTGTTGTTAGAGAGAGAGAGAGAGAAAATTGGCACACCAGGGCCTCCAGCCAGTGTAATTGAACTCCAGACGCATGCATCATCTTGTGCGCATGTGCAACCTTGCACATTTGCATCATGTTGCAAGTCTGGCTTATGTGGGACCCGGATAGTCGAACATGAGTCCTTAGTCTTCACAGGCAAGTGCCTTAACTGCTCAGCCATCTCTCCAGCCCTCTCTTTGCTTTGGAGGAGCATTGCCTTGTAGATATACCACAATTTGTTCATGTATTCACCTATTGATGCATATTTAGATAGTTTACAGTTTTGGTTTTGTCCCCCCTTTTTTTTTTTTTTTTGCTATTAATCTAAGTGTATTCTTCACATTTGAAGGGACTTCAGATGGTTTTACCATCCTACGTTCCCACACAGTGTGTGAGGCCCAGCTGTTCCACACCCTTCCATTACTTGATAGCCTTAGTCTGCATAGTTGCCGCTAGTCTAGCAGTGACGAGGCGAGGGCTGGCTCCTTGCAGTTTCACTTTAATGTTCTCAATCACGAATAACCTTGAGAAGTTTTCTGTGTATTTTCAATTACTTTGCACATTTGAAACCAAATTGCCTGTTTTATTCAGTCCTGGGATGGAACCCAACCTAGGCAAGCACTCTATCTATTGCTACCACAGGTACTAGTTGAGTTATTAATGAGTTCTTCTTAGGAGGCATGGATATGAGCTCCAAAGGCATGCTTTGTCACTCTGTGGCTGCCACTGTCATTCTTAATGGTATGTATGGAGAGAGTATAAGTTATAATTTTTGATATCTAATTTGTTAAATTTTTCTTTTATTTTTAAGAACATTATTTATTTATTATTTGAGACAGAGTGAGAAGGAAGATAGCGAGAGAGAGAATGGGCACTCCAGGGTGTCCAGCCACTGCAGGCAAACTCTAAATGCGTGTGCCACCTTGTGCATCTGGCTTATGTGGGTCCTGGGGAATTGAACCTGGGTCCTTTGGCTTTGCAGGCATGCACCTTAACTGCTAAGCCATCTCTCCAAGCCAACCTTTTCTTTTATACTCCATTCTTTTTATATTCTAAGAAAACGTGCTTATGCCAAGATCACACATAATTTTCTCCTTTGCTTTCTTTTATAAGTTTAATAGTTTTAACTTTTATATCAAGATCTTATATTTTAATTTATTTTTTACATATGATGTAAGGTATGTTATCTATTTATGTATAACAAATTATTCCCAAATTTAGTATGAAAAACAAACAATAAATGATTATCATTTTTAAGAGTCAGGGCCTGGAAGAGTCTTGGCTCAGTCTCATGGGGTTGTCCAACGATGTGTTCGTGACAGGTTAATGAAGGCTGGAGGGTGCACTTGCAGGGAGCTCACTCATATGATACATACATTTATAAAAATATGATAGTTGAAAGATTTTCAAGTGCATAGTAGAATGTGTGTACATCAGATGCACGTCACCATGGATACAGCTGACAGTGAGGGTCCACAGCTCTGAGACGTGACAGAGCTCTCCAAATGTATGAGGAATTGGCAGACAGAAACACAAGAGAAAACTGAAGAAATTTTTAAAAAGTGTCTGTTGTAGTCTGTTCCACACGCTGGGATGAATTTCCAAACACAGTTCTATGGGAGGAAGGGATTTATTTCAAGCTTAGAGATCCAGGCGAGTTCCATCCATGGTGAAAGAAGCTGGCTCTTTTTCACAGATCCAAGCTGAGAGAAACAACTAAACAGCCAGCCAACACCAAAAGCAGCAAGCGCGAACCCTCCAGAGCTCAGACATGCTCTCGACACACCTTTGGTCTGGGATCAAATCTATCCCCAAACATACCTTTGGGCTGGATGCCAGGATTTGCCCCAGTGACACTTCCTCCAAACCAGGCCGTTGGACACCCAAGTTACAAGCTTAATAAAACACCTGAGTCTATGAGGGACATGCATTCACATTCAAATCACCACATTGTCCATACTTGAGTGACAGAAGGAAATAAATAGCATACATCAAAGGGAAGATCTATTTGAAGAAACAGCGAGTAAGTGTTAATATGTTTCTAAAATCTTTAGCCTAGAGTGTTTCCTTATCTTTCCTGAGCCCATAAGCCATTCATAATTAGTACCTATGACTTGAAAAAAGAGGATTCTGTTTTTTGTAAGTAATCCTACATAATATTCTAATTATCAAGAGGATATGGTAGAATAAATAATTTTGATATTAGGACAAAATATTTTTTTAAATATTTTATTTTTATTTATTTATTTATATGAGAGAGAGGCAGAGAGAAAGACAGAGAGAGAAAGAGAGAGAGAGAGAGGGAAAGGGAGAATGGGCATGCCAGGGCCTCTAGCCACTGCAAACAAACTCCAGATGCATGTGCCACCTTGTGCATCTGGCTTACATGGGTCCTGGGGAATTGAATCGAAGTCCTTTGGCTTTGCAGGCAAGCACCTTAACTGCTAAACCATGTCTCCAGCCCAGGACAAATTATTTTAACCACTTTTAAATAATATAATTATTAACATGTATTAATTCTTTGTTAATTACTACCTGGGGTTGGTCCTGGACAGGTGGTGGGAGCCCTTGGCTTCCTGAGGTCATAGGATTTCACTCAATGGTGCTTCCATAGAGCTCAACTGGTTTCCTAAATCCTCTCCTTCAGGGCCTTCTGGTCCTGCAAGGCTGATGTGTGTGTATGTGGAAAAGCAGTTCCTGGCAGCCAGCTTCTCCACTGTGGACACCAGCACTGCCCTCCGTGTGCAAGGAGAAGCACTTTTTGTGTCCAGCCCCTTTGTTTCTGACTAAGCAAGCTGATCAGCACTGATTATCAGCAGTTCTCTCCTGCTTCTCCACAGAGATCGCAGCTGGCACAGATCTTGTCTCTTGTTTAAAAAAAAAAAAAAAAGCTTATTGTGCATTATCTTGCCTCTTGTTTCCTGTGGATTTCACTGGTGAGGCCCCTAACCTGCCATCTTGCCCAGAATTGCTTCTGTATATGGAATGATCTACAAGGCTATCTGAGTATACTCACCCAGAATTGCTTCTATATGGAATGATCTACAAGGCTATCTGAATGTACTCATAGCTTTGCTGCTGGTTCCCTCATAATAAAGGATCTTAGAAGTAGTGAAGAGGAAATCAAAGTGTCTGTTATGACTAACTCAGTGTCCAAGGCTATGTCGTTGCAATTTGCTCGTTTAAGTTTCTAGTTAGAGACAGGGTCTTTGTGTGGCTGGCTTGAACTCACGGTCTCCTGCTTCAGCCTCCAGGGCTCTGGGCCTGCAGGTGAACACACTGCAGATGCTGCCAAGGTCTGCCTCCGTGTAGTCACTGAAGCACGTTGCTAAGGCCACACTGCACTTGAGGTGGGAGAAACTAACTTTTACCTTCTAAAGGCAGAAATATAATGGAATCTGTGGATGTACTAAGAACTATTAGAAAAGATAGCATTCAAAGCCCATTTCTTAAGGAATATACCATTGTTCTGTTATTGTTTGTTCAGGTTTTCCTTTCTTTGCACTTAACATTATTAATTCTATTTTTTTTCCAAATGAAGATCCTTAACTGTTATTTTTAATTTTGATGTTTTGAAGAAGAGGCTCATTTTGTCACTTCAACTGGCCTAGCACTCACTACGTAGTCCAGCTAGCCCAAACCTGTTCTGATCTTCCAAAGCCTCAGCCTTCGGAGTGCCAAGATTAAAGTCGGACTCACCTCAGACAGCTCCATTAATGATTATGTTTCAAAAGCAAACTGAATTTTTAAAAAACACATACTTATAGAAAAGCTATTAAAATTAATAAATGAAAATTCAAATGATGATATTAATTTCCAACAACATATTCTCTGTCTGTTTGCATTTTTAATTGCAATAGTTAATACAATCTTAGGACCTTAATTTTGGATGAAATCTTAGATATTGGGTAATTTATCTGGGATGTTTTATGAATACAGCAGAAGTGCTGGAAGATTAAGTGAACAGGTCAGGACACAATGCAGTAGAAAGCAGATCTAAGAATACTAGCTATGCTGTCTTCTGATATATCAAAGATTATAAAGTTCTTGATGTAAAAAAATTATGATGTTGGTCACTTAAAGTATCATATAACAGTCCACGAAGGGCTTATTCTCATTTTAAAAATTACATTTATTTGAAGCAGTCTTCCCCATTTCCTTCCTTCATTTCCTTATTCATTCTGTTTCCTTCATCCACATATCCATTCACTTACTCATTATTCAATTCACAAATATGCATTAATATCCTTTAAGGAAAAAAATGATCTGAATGCTTAGGCTACAATATTAAAAGAGCAGTCCCATTGTCATTAAAAAAGAGTCTCATTTGTATGAGCACCAAATTATTTCTCTTTATGAAATAAGTATTTGGGACTGAAGTCATCACACAGAATCCAAAACTTCTGAGGAAAAAATAGGATTTACTAGATGTACAGAGACTAAATACTTGCTGAGGCCACATGTGAATGAATCCTGAAAAATTAAGGCTTTCTGTTAACAGACCTTCTCCCAGCTTTTACCATCATCAATGCTTCTAAAGAAATCTGTGGAAGAAATACCATTCACAGAATGATTCCTTAACTGGGGTCATTATTCTATGTGTAGAGTACTTAAATGTGGTGGTGGTTTGAATGTACATGGCCCCACAGTCTCATAGTTTTGATTGAGTTTCCTATTTATTCTTCAGAAGGCAAGAGCCCTACTGGAGGCTGTGTGTCAATAGGAGTGGATCTTCAGTCCAGCCCTCCTCGGTGTGTAGAGAGCCAGCTGCTTTGACTATTGTCTCCCTGCTGTAGACGTATGACGGAGTGAGCCAGCTTCCTCAACCATGATGAAACTTCCCAGGATGCTACTTACACACCTAGGTTTCGGGGGAACCACAGGACACAGCAAGACAAAGAAGAGAGATGACACATGTGTTAGGTTCCCTTGTATGCCTCCAAAACCTAATTAGGATGAGTCTTATCATCAGACTCAGGTGTGTACAGGAGAGACCTGACTGGAACACGCAGACTCAGGTGTGTACAGGAGAGACCTGACTGGAACACGCAGACTCAGGTGTGTACAGGAGAGACCTGACTGGAAGAGGCAGACTCAGGTGTGTACAGGAGAGACCTGACTGGAAGAGGCAGACTCAGGTGTGTACAGGAGAGACCTGACTGGAAGAGGCAGACTCAGGTGTGCACAGGAGAGACCTGACTGGAACAGGCAGACTCAGGAAGGGTCAGCCCACCCAGGTGTGCCAGGCCTGGGAAGACCTGAAAAGGAAGCAGGAATCTGCTGTTGGGAAGTGTTGCTTGCAGCCATCTTGAATGAGACTAGATCAGACTCAGGTTCTCATCTTGCCAGGACAGGCAAGATGACATCCATGTTCTCTTGATCTCTGTTCCTGACTGACAGTTGATTAAAAAAAAAAATCTAGCAGGTGTGGTGGCACACACCTTTAATCCCAGTACTCGGGAGGCAGAGGTAGGAGGATCTCTGTGAGTTTGAGGCCACCCTGAGATTACAATAGTGAATTCCAGGTCTGCCTGGACTAGAGCCAGACTCTATCTCGAAAAACAAACAAACAAAGACCTTAGTATCCAACCTGAAACTCTGAAACTGCTAAAGGAACAAGTAGGGAAAACACTTCAACATATATGCATGGGCAAGAACTTTCTAAATAGAATTCTGGGCAGTCAGAAAATAAGGCCTCTAGTCAACCATTGAGACCTCATGAAATTAAAACCCTTTTGTACAGCAAAGGACACTGTTAATTGAGCAAAAAGGCAACCTACAGAATGGAAGAAAATTCTTCCCAGATGTTCATCTGACAGAGGATTAATATCTAGGATATAGAAAGAACTCAAAAACACTAAATAACGAGAACTTAAATAACCCAATTAGAGTAGAGAGTTCACAGAAGAAGAAACACCAAAAGCCAATAAATAATCTTTAAAATGTTCAACATCATTAACTTATTAGGGAAATGCAAATTAAAATTACCTTTTGATTCCATCTCACTGGTCAGAACGGCTATCATCAAGAAATCAAATGACAATAATGCTGGCAAGGGTGTGAACAAAGAGGAACCCTTTGTTGGTGAAAATGTAAACTTAAACCATTATGGAAATCAGTGTGGAGGTTTTATGACCCAGATAGACCACTCCATGGCATATAACCTAAGAACTCTACTCACTACCTTAGAGATATTTGCTCATCAATGTTTATTGCTGCTGTGTGCACAATAGCTAGGAAACGAATGGATAATGAAGATGTGATACACACAGGGGAGATTTATTCAACTGCAAATAAAAATAAAATTATGAAAATTTTAGGAAAATAGATGGGACAGGAAAAGATTGCAGTAAGTGTGATAACCCAGGTGCAGAAAGCTCAATGCTGCGTGTTCTCTCTTAGGTGGATCTTAGCTTCAATTTTTTTGGTTTGTATGTGAGTCTAGGGGTGGAATGGTATAAGTTTATCAGGGGAGGGAGTATGGAGGAGAAGAGGAAGTAGTAGTAGTGTTAATCAAAACTGAAGATGTTATGAACGAGCCATATTGGAACCTAACTTTTTTTTTTTTTTTTTTTTCGTTTTGTGAGGTAGGGTCTCACTCTAGCCCAGGCTGACCTGGAACTCACTCTGTAGTCTCAGGCTGGCCTCGAACTCCCGGCGATTCTCCTACCTCTGCCTCCTGAGTGCTGGGATTAAAGGCGTGCACTACCACGCCCGGCTTCAGATAGGATTTTTGAGGTCCACTAGATGGCAGAAAATTTATGCCTGTTGCTAAAAACCTAGTTAAAAGCCTCTGGCTGAAAGAACAAAAGGCCTGGGCAGGGGCAGTATCTCAAAGCACTCCTCCGCATCCTTTGGATCTTACATTCTTTCCAAATCCACCCCTCTTCTGCAATTTCTCTGAGCCCTGGATCTTATGACAGAGATGTCTCATTTAGTGATGAGCACTCCACAGTCACTTAGTCTCAGTACTTTGATGAGTTTTGTGTCTCCTAAGTAGTTACCACCAAATGCGAAAATCAACTTCTCTGACCAAAGGTGAGTGCATCACTAATCTATGGGCACAAACATAAATATTTAGAGGGCAGTTTGATGGGCACAGTATATGCATTTATGCCAAACAACAGCAGTAGCTTCACATTAGCCCATGTATTGCACACAGTAGGACCTTTATTTACTTTCTCTGTCCATACTCATGTCTTTATCTCCATTAATAGAATGTTCACAGATGATTCTCAGTTATTCTTTATAGAATTGGATTAAACAGTTACTACTACAGTTTGGGTAAACAAATTTTCTTTCAGAGCAGTTGAATTTGACCTGTTTTGGGACCAGGAACTTCTTTAAAATTTCAATAGAAATCATACATAGTCATTATGAAAAATATTCTAATTTCAGAACTTCACCAAAACTCATCCAGTCACTGTTAATCTTAGAGCCATGGAACAAACTCCTAACAGATAGATTACTGTTTTAAGGTGATGCACTTGGAAAGTGACATTTGTTTAGAACCATTATTTAGTTAGTTGAGTCCACTGGTTTTAACCAGATGCATGTTGAGAATTAGCCTTTCCAATTCATATCCCCAAATCTGGTTTTAGAACTAGCGAGGAAAGAGTTCAAGATCTGTCCTGACTTTCTGTAGAACTAGCTGGAAAGACATAATTCTCTAGGATTAGAGCTACAGGGTAACTGGCCTGTGCTCTAATGCTGACCTGAGGTCAGTCCAGGTCCAGCCTGCATCCCTCATGATTAGTGGTGATGGATGGATTGAAATGAACTCTCAAAAACTGAATGTCTGTTCAGACTTTTAAATAAGTTTACCAGTAGCCTGATCACCTCAGAAGCACAAATCCAAGTACTGAGCTTTCTGACGCAAAATGATTTCTGCATGACTTATGGTGGGAGAATTTAGAATGAGGGAGCAAGCAAGCTGACATCCAGCCCATGTATAGATAAGACCTTTATGTTTTTAGAGAATCTTAAATAAATGAGGCTACTATAATAAATCTGATTACTTTCATCTATATAATTTAAATGGCATTTGGATTACTCTTGCTGCAGGGATGCATCTGGGATGGTTTTCTTTAGAATACGATGTCTTTCTTCCAGGGACATGAGACAAATGTACAAGAGACCAAGATGTGTGTATAGAATAATGTGGAATTAAATTATAGCCAGCTAGCCATGGCCAGTTTCATCACCTACCTGACTAGAGAGCAGAAGCAGCAATTGCAGGGGACTGTGGCAGCCAGTGGAGTCTTGCTAGAACCTTCTATTACTGCCCTCAGTAATTTTAAAGTAATCTAAGCCACTATAATCCCCAGCATCTTTGGGCAATTTAAAGATGTAACTAATGTGCAATATTATATATACAACACCATCCTCTTAAGTCCTCCCCTCTCCTCCCTCCCTTATAGCCTCTTTCTAGCTTACTGGCCTCTGCTACTGAGTTTTATTCCAACTCACATACAAGTCTAAACATTTGAAGCTCTATATGTAAGTAGATGAATAGATTACTGGGGGTGGAAAAGCCTTTGTGAGGTCAGAGGAAGAGATTGAGTAAAGGAAGTGTGGGGGGAGGGTTAATGAAAATCTAAGAGGGTATGAATAAGCCATATGGAAACCTACTTTTTTTTGGACAATGGCGCACCCAGAAGTCATAGATTGGCATTAGAAAAATTTCAATGCTAGTGATGGGATACTTCCAGTGAGTTGTTGTCCAAGGAGGTCCCTGATGGCCCCAAAACATTGCAGCCATTGCTGAGACTTTTGGTTTCCCACCAGGAATATATAGTAAGACCCTTTTGCTGAAGACTCCACATGCTTGGGCTGCAAGAATACTGAGAAACTCTGCTGGAGCTGAGCTGAAAACCTTCTCCATGTAGACCAGCTGACAGAAAGCAGGAAAAAGCTGTGCTGCATACAATTCAATGGGAGAGACAGAAATCACCAGTGGAGATACTCAACAATAGACACTGCAAGGCTTAAATTTGTCCAGCCAGGCCAAATGAGCCAACGGGTGCAATAGTGGCAAGTCTGTTATGGGGGGAACAAACTGCTCTCTAATTGGACTGGAGGCCCACTCCATGGGAGGGAATACATGCCTGACACTGAAAACATATGACAGGGGTGGTCATGAACCCTAGGGGTGTAATGTCTGGTGTCTGGGCTAAATATAAATACTCTGCTCACCAAACTGCCTGGTAAGCATTTCTCTTACTGTCCACACCCATATATTAATGCTACTCTCACTTTTGGTTAGAGAAACTTCTCTTTTCAGATGGCAATGACCTTGGGATGACTCAGAAGGCACCATGGTGCTGAAAAGAAGGGACAGAGGAGTGCTCTGCACTGAAACATCTCAAACACACCTTCCAAGGCTCAGGGTCCATTGCTAAAGAGGTGGTGGAAAGAATGTAAGAGCCAAAGGAAGGGAAGGACTCCTTACAATGTGCTCCTCCAGACACAAAATGGCCTGCATATCCACAACCTTGCAGTGCCTGACACTACCTAGCAGCTTCTAGACTTTTTTATGAGAGTCAGACAAAGAAAGAGAGAGAGAGGAGAGAGAGAGAGAGAGAATTGACACACCAGGGCCTCTAGACACTGCAATAGAACTCCAGACATGCATGTCACCTTGTGTGTCTGGTTTATGTGGGATCTGGGGAGTCAAACATGGGCCCTTAGGCTTTGCTAAGCCATCTCTCCAGCCCATGTCTGGGCTTTTGATGTGTCAGAATAGTGTGGCTTCTTCAACATTCTGAAGATCTGTCCTAGGTATGAGCCTCTAAATGTCCTAAATGAGAGAATGGGTATGCCAGGGCCTCTAGTCAGTGCAAACGAACTCCAGATGCTTGCACCACCTTGTGCATCTGGCTTTATGTGGGTTCTGGAGGAACTGAACTTGGGTCCTTTGGCTTTGGAGACAAGTGCCTTAACTACTAAGCCATCTCTCCAGTTCTGTGTAGACTTTCTTGACCACTGTTTAATTTATAGCTCATGAAAAAGTGAATGTGTCACAAAAAGAATATCTGTGTGTCTGAAATAGAATCAGAGACTATAAGAAAAGAAAAACACCAAAATATTTTACATACTCAGACTTAACCCTGAAGTATACATCATACCATTTAGTATACTGGAGACAAACAGAAAAATACCCAAAAGGAAGAAAAGAACACATCAATGTGTTGATCAATAACTGACTTCACTGGGAATTTTCTTGCTCTTTATAAAATCTGTAAAAAGGTACACTGAGAACTGACTGGGAATGAAAATACACAGATATGTAATTATTGCCACATTATTATATAATAGAACATTATTATATAACAGAAAATTTATGCAAATACATGCCTGGATTTTCATTCTATCAGTTATATTTCAATCCTGTATATTATATTATATTTTGTTCTAACATAGTCTTTTTCACGTATTTAACTTCTTGTGATAAGAACATTTAAAATCTAATTTCAGGAATAGAATATATTGTTATTAACTGCCATCAACCTGTGATCTGACAGAGCTCTTGAAGTAAATCTTATCTAAATTAAAAATTATACCCTTGACCAACATTACCTCAACACTCTATCACACTGTACAACTACCATCCTATTCTCTGCATCTATAAATTTGACTTTTTAGATTCCCTATATAAGTGAGATAATATTGTATTTATCTTTTTTGTGACTTACTTGCTTCATTTAGCAGAATCTCCTCTGTGATCATCTGGGTTGTTGCTCTCTGTCTTGCTCTCTTTCAAAATAAATAAAATATATAATTTAAAAAATATATGATTTTGGATAAATGAAATGCTGCAAAATACAGCCATATTATCTTTGGCTATCTTTGGCCTCCTTAATAGCTATATCAATTACTTAACTCTGTCTCTAACCTAACATCTTTTTTTTTTTTTTTTTTTTTTTTTTTTTTGGCGGGGAGAAGGTTTCAAGGTAGGGTCTCTCTCTAACTCAGGCTGACTTGGAATTCACTCTGTATTCTCAGGGTGGCCTGGAACTTATGGTGATCCTCCTACCTCTGCCTCCCGAGTGCTGGGATTAAAGGCGTGAGCCACCACGCCTGGCTAACCTAACATCTTTATGGCTATCAAGTCAAACCTATGGGATGTTAACAGACCAGTGGTTTCCACCAACCCAAAAGCTAAGAATATCATCAGAAAGCATCTGACACCTGTAACAAAGTTTGCCCTACTTTGCTGTAACCACATATGTGATGTTGCCACAAATATATTCAGTAAATGCATTGATTTACGATTTTTTTCTTGTTCTTAGACTATAAAAAGTTCATGAAACAGCTTCCACTTTGGAACATGTGATTCAAAGCAATATGTGTTCCCCAGGCCATGGTCACTAATATATTTGGCTCAGAATAAATGAGCTCTTCTTTCCTTGAGGAAACCCAGGCCATGGTCACTAATATATTTGGCTCAGAATAAATGAGCTCTTCTTTCCTTGAGGAAAGAGCTGTTTTACATTGGCAGTATGTATACCTCATTTTCTTTCCTGTTCATTCATTTCTGGGGATTTGGGATGATTCCATAATTTAGCTATTGTAAATATAACTGTAACAAACATCGATATACCAGATATCACTATAGGAAGCCGATTTTGATCCTTTAGGTTATATGTCCAGGCTAAGTCATATGATACTTTCTGCTTGCTGGGACAAAATACCAAACTAGAAGCAATTTATGGAAGAAGAGGGTTTATTTGGGCTTACAGGTTTGAGGGGAGTTTCATCATGGTGGAGAAAGCACATTAGGGACGTCAGGGAGGAAGGGAGGGAGAGAGAGAGAGCGCTCACTGAGCAGAGGTATTTATCACTCTCTGCTTTGTCACTGTGGACTGAATACAACCAGCTACCTGAGGCTCCTGCTTTTATGCTTTCCCAACCACGATGGACTGTTACGTCAAACCAGATACCAAAATAAACCCTTCCTCCAAAAACGATTTTTGTCAGGTATTTTATCCCACAAGAAAGGTAACTAATACCATATGGCACTCAGTGTAGAGCTTTGATTTGGAATCCTGGATGGCTAATGATGTTGAACTTTTTCTCATATTTATTGACCATTTGTAATTTTTAAAGTATTTTATTTATTTATGAGCAGAGAAAGATAGGGAGAAGAGAGACAGACAGAGAGAATGGGCATGTCAGGGCCTCCAGCTGCTGCAAATGTACTGGGGAATTGAACCAGGGTTGTTAGGCTTTGCAGGAAAGCTCCTTAACCACTGAGCCATCTCCAACCTGACCATTTGTAATTTATCTGATCATTTCCATTGCTCATTTGTTGGTTGGATTTTTTTTTTGCTCGTGTTTATTTTTTACTATTTAGATATTAATTCCCTGTTGGAGGAATATTTGCAAAGATTTTTTTTTCATTCTTTAGGCTGTCTCTTTACTTGGTATACTATTTCTTTTGTGTAAATGATTTTATTAGGTATACTAAAATTTTAATTTTATTCTGAGCTATTGTCATCTTATATAGAAAGCTATAGCTTAGGTCTACATGGTGAAGTGTTTTTCCTATGTCTTCCTCTAGTAGTTTCAAAGTTTCAGGCTTTACATTAAGCTCTATGATCCATTTCTAGTTTGTTTTTGTATAGTACAAGACATGCGATCTACTTTAATTCTTCAATGAATACTCATTTTCCCTAGTACCATTTGTTAAAGAGGGTCTTTCCCCCAGTGTTTTTGTATATTTCCCCAGGATAAGAGAATCATTGCTGCTTAGGCTTATGTCTTTTTCTTTTATTTATTTGCAAGAAAAGATAGAGTGTGTGAGAATGGATGATTCAGGGCCTCCTGCCACTGCAAAGGAACTCCAGACACATGTATCACTTTGGGCACCTGGCTTTATGTGGATACTGGGAAATCAAACCCAGGCTGTCAGGCTTTTTAAACAAGCACCTTAACCATTGAGCAATCCCTCCAGCCCTAAGCTTATTTCTTTTTTTATTTGTATTTATATTTTTGAGAGAGAGACAGCATGGGCACAAATGTTTACTTGCAAGTACACGAATGACACATGGCTCCTTGTAGCACAGTGTGCCCTTTCCCTTGAATGCAATATGCCATCTTTTCAGTGACAATCAACACCTGAGAAGTTGGCCTTATTATCCCTCCATTTTAAAATTAATATTTCATACTTTAAAACACTCATGTGTCATTCATGTACTTGCAAGTAAACATGTCATTGGTCTTCCCATATTCTACTAGATGGTTCTGTAGCAAGAGCTGACCTTCACAGACATTATCAAGGTCAAAGCTACACATTTAAGGACAATATACTCTTTGAATTCATCAATGATTCAAAGAAAGTAGGTACTGGAGAAAAGATTTGGTAGATTGAAGGGATTTATTGTTAAAGTCCTGGAACCTTAGTGAAGGTCACGTATCCTAATTTCTCTTACTTTCCTGTCACTTTAGGGCTCTGACATTATTCACCTTGGGCTCAGCATGACTGGAATTACTGGTATTAAGTAGCTGACAGCTCAATCTGCATTTTGATTTTATTTGCGCATCAGATAAAAGCCATTCCTGGCTGCAAAATTTCAAAGCTTTATAAAGAGGAACTGGCTTAGGTACACTGAAAACATTACCATGAAACCTTTCTAATTAAGGTTCATAAGGAAAAAAATGTGAGACAACTGGAACCTATTTTCCCCTCCTCTGCAAACACTCATAATAATAGAATAATGACAGGTTTTATGATATGAAAACTAGAACATCTGAGGGGCCTGATGCATCTCTTTCAGTAGCTCAGAACTTAAAAATTAATACAAGATCTAAGTTTTAAAAGATTAATTTTACATTACCTGTACTAAATCAAATTAATAATTCATTATAAAAATGAAAGAAAATGATAGAAATCTCAAGACTCAAGAGTGTACAGGTACAACCCCCGGCCCCTTTGCAATCCTCCCTTCCTTACAGTTGCTCTTCCCTCTAGCCCCACCAGGAAGTACAGGAAAGAAAGCTGCCCTGTTAGAACAACCATGTGTGCCATTTCCTGTACAAACAGGAAATGGCTGGAAAATATACTAAATCTACTTAAAGATACAAAAAGAAATGACCATTTAAGAATCTAAGCAACAAAAATGAAAGCAAAATAAAAAAGAGGAACAATGAGATCCTGTTTTAATCACTATAAGATAGGGAAATATTTTTAGATATTCAGTGCTTTTAAGGAATGAGGATATTTTAATTGCTCTCTGAACTATAAATCTATGCCATATTCTGGATGAGAATGAAATAATATCACCAAGGTTTTTCTAACTGACCAACCTGGGCGAGCCACAGTGTTCCTTGGTAATTAGGATGTTCCTACCTGTCCAGCCTGCTGACTGATGTCCACCTCTTACAGATGACCTAGGAGGCCGTGTCCTGTCTGCTTGCACATTCTTACCCACACCTACTGAGTTGTATGTCCAGTGTGAGTCAGTTGTATTTCTTCCACAATCTTCTTGTAATAAAGCCACCAGGGCTTCATGATTCAATTAAATGTTATGAAATGTTATAAAACCTTGATTAAATATGAGAATGAATAAAAGCCCATGTTTCCATATAAAAATATTTAATTCTAAATACATGGGAAAGACTAAATAAAAGTCACTAAAAAGCACTATTGAATGATATTCCTCATACCAGATATATAGCATAACCCATTAACCATTCACCTCATACAGAACTGGGTTATTTCCAGCTTCTATTACAAAACATGTTCCTTTAAACAATCATGAAGAGTCTTTTATAGACATTTATGATTCTTTCTGTATTCCCAGTCTTGGCTAACTGATCATGTTGTAAATGATATATTAAGCTTTTGATTTATTACTCTGGGACTTTCTACCACCTTAAAGGGTGGGAGGGAGTCTTTCCATCTTTATTTTGCCTTATCTTTTAGTATCCCTTATAAATCAGTGTTTTCCCAATTTCCTTAGCTTCTTTCCATCATAATATAATTTACAAACTGAGAGTTATACCCCATCCATGACAAGCCGAGGAAGTAGCTCAGGGGTAGAATGCTGGTCTAACATGTCCAAAGCCTGCTCTACAAAATATTCTAGTATAGGACTATCATCGGAAGATAGCATCACCAACGAGTAATATTACCTGTGTATGGACTTCCCACTTCTGGTGATGACACATCAATCTTCCATAGGTATCATCTTCAAAAGACAGCCAATTACATAACACTAAAACAACTATAACAAAATGATTAACATTTTTCTTAACCTTAATACGGTTTAGAAGAAAAATATCTCACATCAATTTCTGCCTTCCATCACAAATCATCTATCAGAATGTCTTCATGGTTTGCAGCAGACGCATGCTACAAGAAATGCTATAGAAATTCTTTATGCTGAAAATATGACTCCAGAAATGAGAAAAGGTCCAAATCTTCAGAAATGAACAATATAAGAGATTGTGAAAATCTGAGCAAATATGAACATTTTCTTAAGTTTTCTAAAAACTACACAGAATTGCTTAAAGTAAAAATTATGGGATTTTTAAAATAAAGCTTTGAATGTATGCTAGTGGCATACATATAACAACTGACTCACAAAAGGTATCCAAAAGTAGAGAGGTTAAATCAGCTTATCTCTTTGCAAGATTTTCATGCTATGAAAAGCAGGACCACCTTAACTCCAGACAGACTGATAATCTAGGTAAGTGTATCATCCTCCATGAAGAAGCACTAGAAAAAAATGTAATCAAAGAGAGATATACTGAAAGATCAGGTAGAAAAAATGAAATATAAAAATATGCAAATTATGCTAAAGAAGCCACACAAGGAATAACAGAAGAACAACAGCAACAAAATCAGAATGGGGGAAGCAAAAGACAAATCCTAAAGCAGAAATAAATCCAACCATGTTCATGGTTATAGAAAACGTCAGTGATTTGAAATACAGCAGCTAAAAAGCTGAGCTTGTCAGCACCGACAGAAGAAGAAAAATATACGCTCCTCACAAGGGCAGCATTTTGGAAAGACTGAGCTGTATTGAAAACAGATGAATGAGGAAAGATACGCACACAGCAGAACACTGGAGAGGCGACACTGGCATGAGATAAGTTAAACTTCATGTAAACAGCATTAGTAGCAAGAATAAAGATGGATTTTTAGAGACAGAATAATGTTATGTTGCTCAAGCAGACTTTAAATGCCTGGGGCACAAATGGTCCTCTTGCCTCAGACTCCCGAGTACCAAAAACTATGGAACAGGACTATATAGCTGGCATTATGTAACAGGCACAGTAGCAGAGCTTCAGTACCTGAGGCAAAATGGACAAATGGAGAAAAAGGAATCACTTTCCATGGCCATTGTATTACACTGAGGACTCTGTTCTCAGCAATGAAGGTCATAGGTTAGCCTTTCGACAATCGCCCAGATTTTACAAGTATCAACATCCATGTTCTGATTGAAATTTATATGACATTATTTATAAAATTGCAAAACACATGACTCTTCAAATAAAATGAAGGGTATTCTTCTAAATTCTTTTTTTTTTTTTAATTTTATTTTTCAAGGTAGGATCTCACTCTAGTCCAGGCTGACCTGGAATTCACTATGTAGTCTCACGGTGGCCTTGAACTCATGGCAATCCACCTACCCCTGCCTACCAAGTGCTGGGATTAAAGGCATGCACCACCATACCTAGCTTTAAATTCTTTTTTTTTTTTTTTAATTTAATTTTTTGGTTTTTCAAGGTAGGGTTTCACTCTAGTCCAGACT
This sequence comes from Orientallactaga sibirica, assembly GCA_036365145.1. Classification (NCBI taxonomy): domain Eukaryota; kingdom Metazoa; phylum Chordata; class Mammalia; order Rodentia; family Dipodidae; genus Orientallactaga; species Orientallactaga sibirica. The sequence continues at coordinate 6,640,706 of JAEOAD010000048.1, forward strand.
GACCTGGAATTCACTATGTAGTCTCAGGATGGCCTCAAACTCATAGCAATCCTCCTACCTCTGTCTCTCGAGTGCTGGGATTAAAGGTGTGTGCCACCATGCCCAGCTTAAATTTTTCTTTAAATATTTTATTTTTATTTATTTATTTTAGAGAGAAAGAGGCAGGGGAGAGAGAGGGAGAAAAGAGAGAGAAAGAGAGAGAGGGGAAATGGGCATGCCAAGGCATCCACCCACTGCAAGCAAACTCCAGACGCATGCATCACCTTGTGCATCTGGCTTACGTGGATCCTAAGGACTAGAACCTGGGACCTTTGGCTTGGCAGGTAAATGTCTTAATTGCTAAGCCATCTCACCAGCCCCTTTTTATTTATTTTAGAAAGAGAAAGGGGCAGGTAGAGAAAGTGTGTGTGTGTGTGTGTGTGTGTGTGTGTGTGTGTGAGAGAGAGAGAGAGAGAGAGAGAGAGGAAATGGTGGGCATGCCAGTGCTTTCATCCAGTGCAAATGAACTCCAGATGCATATGCCACCTTATGCACCTGGCTTACATGGGTCCTGGGCAATTGAATCTGTGTCCTTTGGCAAGCACCTTAATTGTTAAGCCATCTCACCAGCCCAAGAAGTGTATTTTTTTTTTTTTTGGAAAGAGACAGAGAGAGAGGGAGAGGAAGACAGATAGAGATGGGCGTGCCAGCAGCCTCTCAGCTGCTGCAAATGAAATCCAGATGTGTGCGCCCCCTGGTGGTCAAGTGCGGCATTGCACCCTTGCGTCACTTTGCATCTGGCTAAATGTGGGACATGGAGATTGGAACCGCTGGAGATTGGAACCAGCGTTCTTAGGCTTAGGAGGCAGGCGCCTTAACCTCTAAGCCATCTCTCCAGCCCAAGAAGTGTATTTTTTAATATGGACCATATGTTGGGCTACTCATAATGTTTCAGTGAGTTTAGAAGAATTGAAACCATGTGAATTATATTGTCCCAAACAAATTAGAAATAAATCAGCAAAGATAATATTATCTCAAAGGGAAGTACAAACATTGTAAATGAGCCCTTCTATGATTTTCATAAATCAAAGAAGAAATACAAGTACAATCAGAAAACATTTTGAGCCCAGTGGCAAACATCCCCAAATCCCCAAAACACAACTAAACTAGTGCATGAGGAGAAACATAGTTTTATGTGCCTATATTTGAAAATAAGGATGAAAATATACAATTAGTGACCAAAGGTCTCTCTGCAGTAAGTTGGAGAGAAAAGAACAAATTAAACCAACAGGAAAAGGAAAGATGGAAATAATCAAGAGGGCATGGAGATATTTTTTTTCAGAAAGTAGAAAATGAGCAATTCAAAATTGGGCTAGGCTTGTAGCTCAGTTGGCAGAGGGCTTGCTGGCATGCATGGAGCCCACCAGAGCATCCACTAGGTGTGGTGATGCATGCCTGGAATCCCAGAATTAAGGAGGTGTTGGGGCAGGGGAGATCCAAATATCATCTCTTAGCTACACTGGGAGTTTGAGGCCAGCCTGGGATATATGAGACAGAGACAAGAGAGAATGACAGAGAACGAATGAGAACAAAGCCAAATACTAGTTATTTGAGATCATTTCCAACATAGCTTAACTGCACTGATTAAGAATCCCAACACTAACCATCAGTGACAAAAAAATGAAAGATGAATGATCACTACTGTTCCAGGTATTATAAGACAATAAATTAAAGGTCCTAAGCCACTTTAAAAATCCCATTCTGCATATGAGAACTCACAATCTGTGAGAAATCCAGTAACATTCAGAAGGAAAAACAGGGTTTACAATGCAGATCTTTTTTTAAAAAAATTATTTATGAGAGAGAGACAGAGTGAGGAGAGAAACACAGGCATGCCAGGGTCTCCTGCCACTACAAATGAATGCCAGATGCATATGCCCCTTTATACATCAGGGTTTACATAGGTACTGGAGAATGGAGCCTGGGCCTCCAGGGTTTGCAAGCAAACACCTTTAACTGTTGAGCCATCTCTCCAGCTCCACAGTGCAGCTCTTTTGCTAAACCACAAGTAAAGTGTTTGTTCTTCTATGTGCTTAAAATTTATAAAGATCAATTACAAGACATTTGGACCATAATATCAAGATTTTAGAGAATATTTTTCTTCCTTAAGTCAGAAAATCATAAAGCAAAGAAGAGGTGTGGTTCCTCTTCTTAAACAGATGCAGTCCATGGTCACTCAGACAGGGTTACCTTCTGCTCCATTTCTCTTTATGAAGCTCAAGCAGACGCCACAGAATTTTGAAAAGTATTTTGAAAACAAAACAAAAAAATAACATTTGTTGCAAAAAGAGGATGTAATGTTTCAAGTAAAAAATTTCTTACATACATAAATATGATGAGAAAATATTCTCACTTTTTTTCAAGGTAGGGTCTCACTCTAGCCCAGGCAGAACTGGAATTCACTATGTAGTCTCAGGGTGGCCTCAAACTCAAAGCGGTTCTCCCATCTCTGCCTCCCGAGTGCTGAAATTAAAGGAGTGCACCACCATGCCTGGCTACAGAGAGAATGGGTGTACCAGATCCTCCAGCCATTGCAAACAGACTCCAGATATGTGCACCACTTTGTACATCTGGCTTTTTGTGGGTACTGGGGAATCAAACTCGGGTCATTAGGCTTTGCAGGCAAGTGCCTTAGCTGCTGAACCATCTCTCTAGCCAGAGAAAATATTCTTAACAAAAATCAATCAGTGCTATTGCTATGCTTACTAACAAGTGAAGAATAATTTCAGGGTTGGGCAGATGAACGGCTCAGTGGATATAGCTTTAGAATGATGCCTTCTAGATAAGAAGTGGCTGCTTCATTCATGTCCTCACAGTGGCTGTTGTTACCTGCACAAGATCTGCGAAACATTGGGCCCACCAACATACCGAGAAAGTGATATATCAAGAACATGCCGGTGGCCCTCCAATCTGTCCCATGTTTAAGGGTCCTACACTTATGGATTAAACAAACTGCAGATTGAAAATAAATGGGATGAGCAAACCATCCATTGTTTCTGAACATGTGAGACATCATTCCTGTCATTTTTCTCTGATCAGTGCTGCCATGCAGCAGGCATTCCCATGCATGTATATGGTTTTGTGTATTAGGGAAAAATGCAAAGATGATGGAGAAATGGGGGAGGACATCCATAGCTCTATGCAGAGATGTGTATCTGTAAAATCTGATATCACAGAAGGTGCTGGAAGTGATCATGGCCACCAGAACCTGAAGGATAGTTATATATTCTTCTCAAGCACACAGAAAACATTTACAAAGATTGATCAGAACTTTGTCCCAAAGGAAGTTTGACAAACTGCAAATAGTGCTATTCATACCGTATTCTCTGAAAATAATATGATAAAATCAGAAATCTGCCTTAAAGGAAATGTTTAGAACTCCAATAATTCATTCATGGATTAAATATGAAATATTTAGAAGCAAATGACAAAATATATATTAATAATTCATATATTTTACATAAATTTATATGTAATATATAATGTGAGTTTGAGGCCAGCCTGAGACTACATCATGAATTAAAAAAAAACTCTTTGATTAAAAAAAAATGGTTTTACATTCACGTTAGTTGACTTAATGAGAAAATGTTATTGAATTTGCAAATAGAGCTTGCGGGAAAATGCTTAAGTATGACTTGAATGTATAAGAAGAAAAACCCCATTCCCAATTACATGAAACAAGAAGTTACATGAATGAATCTATTAAAGGATGTATAAGAACTTTCTGAAATATCTTTAAACAATCAGATTTAAATATAAGTTCCCCTTCTACATGGAAAATTTGTCACATCTTGGTAAATCTCATATAGTTCAACCTAATATAATGATGTAAATGTTCATAGATTTGAAGACTTCCTATTATAAGGATATCAACTTCCCCATAGTTTTATTTGTAAATTCTTTTAAATTTTTTTTATTTTTATTTATTTATTAGAGACAGAGAGATGGAGAGAGAGAGAGAGGGAGGGAGAGAGAGAGGGAGAGAATGGGCACATCAGGGCCTCTAGCCACTGCAAACGAACTCCAGATGTGTGCGCCACCATGTGCATCTGGCTTATGTGGGGCCTGGAGAATTGAACCAGGGTTCTTAGGCTTTGCAGGCATGTGCCTTAACCGCTAAGCCATCTCTCCAGCTCTGATTTGTAAATTCTAATCAACACTATTAAAGAAAACTGTATGGCACTTTATTTTGTATCTAATTCTAAAATCCATACAGAAGGGTAAATATCTTTAACAATAATTAAGCTGAGGTACGAGGATCATTGTGAGTTCAAAGCCACCCTGAGGCTACAGACTGAGTTCCAGATCAGCCTGGGATAGAGTGAAACTCTGCCTTGGAAAAAGTCCAAACCAAACAGTGAAAATTGGCACGAGCACCTGGTGTCAGGAGACCCTGGTGCAGGTACACACACACACACACACACACACACACACACACACACACACACATGCATATGCAAATAAAAATAAATTAAACTAGGGCAGGGGAGGTGGCTCAGCAGATATGAACATTTTCTTGTTTTTTTGAGAGACAGAGAGAGAGAGAGAGAGAGGAAGAGGTAGAGAGAGAGAATGGGCATGCCAGGGCTTCTCAGCCACTGTGAACAAACTCCAGATGTGTGCGCCCCTTGTGTGCATGTGTGGCATTGCTTCCTTGCGTCACTTTTGCTTCTGGCTAAACGTGGGAGTTGGAGATTTGAATGGGCATTCTTAGGCTTCGCAAGAAGGTGCCTTAACCGCTAAGCCATCTCTCCAGCCCTGAACACTTTCTTTTAGAAGCATGAGGACCTGAGTTTGATCCCTGGAACCTACATCAAAGGCTGGACATGCAGATGCACAAGGTGATACATGCATCTGGAGTTCATTTACAGAAGCTAGAGGTCTTGGCATGCCCTTTCTCTCTCTCTCTCTCTTTTTCCCTTTTTCTCCATTTCTCTTTTTCTCCCTCTTTCTCTCTCACACACTCAAATAAATAAATAAATAAATAAATAATATATTCTTTAAAGTTGGGCACACCTGTAACCTCAAAGCTGGGAAAGGTAGAGATAGGGGGGTTGTTGGGGCTCACTGGGCAGCCAGTCTAATCAAGAAAAAACACCTCCAGGCCCAGCAAGAGACTCTGCCTTGAGGAAATAAGGCCGAAGAGCAACTGAGGAAGACACCCAACATCCTTCTCTGGCCTCTGCATGCATGCATGTGCATGGAGCAGGTATATCTGCATGCACATGTGCATTTGCTGTGAGTACACATCACACACACACACACACACACACACACACACACACACACAAAATTATGCCAAATTAAGAAAAAGAGCAGTCTGGGGGAGGGAGCATTACCCTGCTTGACAGATATTACATAACTGTAGGAACTGTAGTGATTTCAACATAAGATAGGGATGCAGAAACACAGACCAGCATGAGACCAGTGTGTCAGTCAGTTTTCCACTATTGTAAATAAATGCTTTGGACAGAAAACGTAAAAGGAAGAATTCTTAGTTTCAGCTGAGTTTTTGAAGTTTTAGCATATAGTAGTTAGTCCTGTGGCCAGACAGAACTTCATGGTGGGGGTCACACGATGAAAGATGCTGCTCACTTCATGGTAGCAGAGAAGCCAAGAGTAGATGGAAAAGTTCAGAAGAGCCCAGTGTCCCACAATGTCCTTTAAGGGCATGTCCATGATGACTTCTGATCCCCTCCCCAGGCCCCGCCTCTTAAAGAGTCTATTGCCTTCCATCTATGCCAAACTGAGGATCAAGCAGTGAACAGAGAGGCCTTTCAAGGACATCCCAGATTCACACTGTAGCAATCAGAGAGGTCAGGAGCACATCCAATGACATATGAAAATTGTGAATTTGAGACAGATGGTATTGAAATTCAGAATGTGAAAGAAGAATCATTCTATTAATAATTCATTAGGACAACCAGGTTATTATATCAGATACCTTAATGTGCTGGTACCATAAATAGATGGCAATTACAGAATGATTTAAAAACTTACTTGTGAAAATGAAATGAAAATGAAAGCACAGATTTTTTTTCATACTGAAGATTGAAGATTGAACACTCAAGCATGCTAGGCAAGTGCTCTGCCACTGAGCTATGTATCTACAAGATAGTTATTAATGAGATTTCTTAAATGACATTAATCCATAAACAAAAATATGAAACTCTTTTTACTATATGAAAATTACAGACATCCATATGAGAAGACAGAATTTAAATGATGGGTAGTCAGTCCACGGGATGAAAGTACGTTTATTTCCACTACTGCTGCAAACCTAAGTAATATTTTAAGGAGAAAGAAAACAATGTAGAATGTCTACAAGGAGAAAGAAAAGGAGGACTTAGTAATGTATTTACATAGCACAGAAAAGCTCAGAAATTGGTGATACCAGATACAGGAAGCAGAGGGAACATTGAAGGCTGAAAACAAATAGCTAAGAGTGGAAATCTACTTAAGGAGCAAATAAGTTGTCATAATTTATTCCCCAGAAATAGCAGAGTTCTAGAAGATGCCTGCCTCACTTCTGGCAAAAGGTGAGGTGAACAGACTCTGGACTAAGGCCCCCAGGCAAGGTGGCACAGTGGAAGGAAAGGTATAAATCCCAGGGGAACAGTTGAAAGTCCACACTATGAAATACAAGTTGAGTTCTTCTTTGCTTACAGTAGCAAGAGAAATATCAAGGCAGAAACTGGAAAACACTTCCCTGACTTACTAAGAGAAAAGATCTAAAAATGTGGAAAGTGAAATATCCCTGAGGGAAATAGCTTCATCAAATTACCTGCAAATTTACTTATGCAAAAGTTTCAGGGCTGGAGAGATAGCTTAGCTGTTAAGGCACTTGCCTATGAAGACTAAGGACCCAGATTCAATTCCCCAGAACCCCAATAAGTCAGATGCACACGGTGGCACATATATCTGGAGTTTGTTTGCAGTGGCTAGAGGCCCTGGCATGCCTATTCTCTCTTCCCCTCTCCTTCCCCCTTTCAGTTTCTCTCTAATAAATAAAAATTAAAATTAATAAAAAAGTTTCAATCCCTCTGGAAAAGAGCGGAAAACAAATGACCAGCAGCCAAAAGAAATTTCCCACATGAACAACAGTCTCTTTTTCTCTTCTCCCTGATGAAATGATCAACAAATCCAGTAAAGGAAATTGAAGAAGTCAGAGACAAGATGGAGGAAGAAATTTAAGTACAAACAAAATCACCCAGTTAAATGAGATACTGCAACAGGGAAGCAGAATCCAAATGCTTTAAGTAAAGAAATATTTCAGGAAACAAAACAGAACACTTGGGGAAAAATGTGATGACAGAAATGAAAAATTTCAGTAGCAGGTTTGGAAACTAGGGATCTTTCAGAAAGAAAACTTAGGTAAAATGAGGAAAACAGATCTTTACAAAAATGAAAATTACAGAAGCTGAAGAGAATGCTTGTTTTATAAGCATGAGAATCTGAGTTTGATCTCCAGAACCCATGTGAAATTGATAGGCGTGGTAGCACACACTTGTAATCCCTGTGCTGGGAGGGGGAGCTAGGAGGGGTCGCTGGCCAACCAGTTTGGCCTCATTGGCAAGCACTGGGTCAATGAGAGACCCTGTTTCACACACACACACACACACACACACACACACACACATGGGTGCATGGTGTTCCTAATCAATAACACCTCAAGTTGTCCTTTTGTCTCCACACACACATACATGCATCTGCACATACGTGAACACACACACAACACAAATACACAAGAAATAAAATGAAAGAAAGTCTAATATCTGAATAACAGTAACTCTAAAATGGAAGGGGAGGGCTGGAGAAATGGCTTAGTGGTTAAGGTGCTTGATTACAAAACCAAAGGACCCAGGTTTAATCCCCCAGGTCCCACATAGGCCAAATGCACAAGGTGGCACATGTTCTGGAGTTTGTTTACAGTGGCTGAAGGCCCTGGTGCTCCCATTCTCTCTTTCTGTCTCTCTCTCTCTCAAATAAATAAAATTTAATAAAAAATGTAAGTGGGGAACATTATCATAGAAATAATCCAAGCACATTCTCCAAAGCCAGAAGCTACGTTCTCAGCCTGATAGAGCCCAGTGAGCACCAAACATGAAGATCCACAGTGACGCAGAAGCACCCAACTTGATAACAGCCCAAAGAAAGCCTTAAAAATCCCACAAAATTTTAAAAAAGTTAGATACAAAGGAAGTAACATTGGATGCTTAAAAATAAGCATTTAAAAATATTCTAAGGTAATTAAGTTTTAAAATAGAATCTATACTTGGCCAAATATTCAAACAAGAAAAGGGTAGACGTGGAGGCCGATTCAGATGCAACCTCCAGAGTGTTTCATCCACCTGACATTGCTCCCGGGTTGCATTCTGGGATGTGCTCCCCAGAGGAGAGAACACAAGAGAGTGAGAAGTGAAGGAGAGGTGAAAGCTGCTTAGGTGAAAATGTGCAGTGGACTCAGGGATAAATGCAGCCAGCATGAAAATACAGAAAACTAAAGGAGAGATGTTGATAACTTCCAGAAGGAGAAATTGATTAGAAATGTTGCACTTGAGCTGGAGAGATGGCTTAGCAGTTAAGAGCTTGCCTGTGAAGCCTAAGGACCCAGTTCAAGGTTCAATTCCCCAGGACCCACGTAAGCCACATGCACAAGGTGGCACATGCATCTGGAGTTCATTTGCAGTGGCTGGAGGCCCTGATGTGCCTGTTCTCATTCTCTCTGCCTCTTTCTCTCTGTGTCTGTTGCTAATAAATAAATAAAAATAAACAAAAAAAATTATTAAAAAAAAAGAAATGTTGTACTTGAAAAATTTTGAGAGGTATTATTTGAGAAGTGCTTCTGGCAGAAAAAAATGGGAGTGGGTTGGTTTTGTGAGTTATCAGTGCAAAAATGGCAGTGAGGCCATGGAACTGATGATGCAGGTTTAGTTAGGAAACACACCTGGAGAAGCAAGAGAGAATGAGCCCTGGATGTGCAGACTGGACAGGCTGGGCGGACACAGGAAGAGGTGGTCAGGAAATAAGGTGAGAACTGAGATGGAGGCAAGAGAGGCAGGCACAGAGGAGCAAAAATTATTCTTCGGTGAAAATTCAGATCAGTGTAGTATGGGGAAGCTCGAGAATCACAGGCTGGATCTGGCCATGCAGGTCACAGAACCAGGAGGAAGGTGGTGGGAGAAGCTGAGTGAGAGACGTGAACAGAGCAGCTGGTCTTCAAAGTAGAAAATGTTTTTGTTTGTATATGATTTGCCACCCCCCCCCCACAATGGTTCCAGCGCTAAGAGCTTAGTCCTCAGTACAGAGGGGTCATGGTACAAAGGTGGGGGACATTAACAGATAATTATTCAGTCCTTAGGAGGGATTATGCTTTTCTCTCAGGAGTGAATTAGGTCTCACGGGAGTGTCTTCGCACTGTCCACCACATCAGCCGTTGTTGTAAAGTGAACTTATTTCCTTGGCTCACTGTTATTCCTCTCCCTTCTTACAGTGTGATAGCTGCACATAGCTCAGGGTTCTTGATTCATTTCCACTGTGTAGTGCTACCCTTCCTGTTGGAAGCCATAAGGTCATTACCACATGCAGTCATCCAATCTCATCCACAGAACTGTGAGCTGCTTTTCTTCATAAAATGTCCAGCTGTGGGTATTTTATAATAGCAAGACAGAATGGACTAAGTCAGAAAAATAAGCACATTTTGTATGTTATTGGCAACAGTCCAATAGAGAGAGAAAAATCTGGTGATACAGGAAAGTTAGAAGGAATAATTGCTGGAGGGATAGACTTGATGAAGCAGGAATGGGTGGATCCCATCCTCAAGATGAGGAATGGCCTGGATAGGGTCACGGTACTTCATCCATTGTAACAGAAGGGTAGGCTTAATATGGGCTTATCATTATTTAAGAAGATATTGAAGTATAATATAACTCCAACTTTGACTCCAGTGCACAGTTAGGATAAAAAGAGTCATAAGTATTAATTGAACTCATGGGTGAGGAGTCAAATGGATTATTTCCACCTCTTCTGCAATGTTTCATCTTATATTTAAGAGCTAAAGCAAATATTATAATTTAATCATTATTATTAACATTAGGATCTTTAATTATCAAGCTCTCAGGGGGTATTGCAAATACTCATATAGATTTTTCTTCTCTAAGACTAATAAGTTGTGTCTCAAACATTTCCTGCTGCAACTATTTTAGATTAGTTTCAATATTCAGGAATCTTATTCACACTATACATAAACTGTATTGAGAGGCAATAAGAATATTTTAAGAAAAGCAGAAACAAATTGAATTTCAATGCCAATGGAAAAGGGGTACATGACAAAGAACATAGTTTTGGTATCAGTCCTAAAAAAAGGTGTAAAGAGAGCTGAACAACCATGGCTCTGAAAGAAAACTGATATTAACAAGTGTGTGTGTGTGTGTGTGTGTGTGTGTGTGTGTGTGTGCTTGAGCCCTGTCTAAACTGAGAGAACTAGGGTAAGATCAATCACCTCAGGGAAGAAAGCGAAGGGGTGTTGGCACAACTGTTCATGACATATTGGCATCTCACCTTCCTCCACAGAGGATCTGATGTTATTTACAAAGATCCAGTGAAGAAAGGTCATTTAAAAGTTAGAAAATAAAAGGAAATAAGATGAATCCAAGCATACAAAAAGTACCCAGATACTTATATTTGTCTTCTGATCTTCTTTCTTTGCCAGAATAGGTCTGAAGTTAGTTTCTGGGGCTAAGCATGTTCCATTACTCAGCAGAGGCTGCATGTAATTTTCTATAGTGCATCTTCCAAAAGATAAAAGGCAAATGGAGGGTTGATATAGCGCCCCAGACTTTTATATCCTAACTAACAAAATGTGTAAAATGTAGAACAAAAATTCCCCAAAAGCAACCTCAATAAGAAATGGGGGAAAGCCTAATTCAATAAATATTATCCTCAGCAGCAAAGCAATATTGGATGTTTGGAGCACTGTGTAGAAAGTTATCACTGCTGGGTTCCTATCTTGCCTTTTGTCCAAAAGGCATTTTGATAGGTTGAGAAAACCCCAAAATTACACATGAAAGAATCCCCAAATCTGGAGAGAGGCAGAAAGAGAGTGTCCTTGGCTTTGTTTCCCTGAAGCAGGAGTAGCTGAGTTTTTCCTCTGGAAAGAAGGTCAGGCAGCATAGCACAGAAGCCAGAGCCAGCAATCGCCTCCTGGGGTCACGTGTACTCCGGGTTAGTGGGAGCAAACAGTGGCGTAGGACTTCTCAAGTCTCCTTTTCTATTCTTTCCCTGTATTCTCGGGCCACAAAAAGCAGTTGGGATGCAGTAGTTTAAGTTCTTAACTAGGTGGGAGTATAAAATATTCTAGACTGCTTGAATGGGAAGAGACTGGAGCAAGAGAATGCTTATGTAGATTATTCTGCTAAGAATTAGAAGAAAGGAATAGTAAATGCAATGAGCGAAACCACCATGTCAATTGCTTCAGTTTACACTATGACTATTACTGCTGCTGCCGCTGCTGCTACAAAAGGTAAAGCAGGGGTCAAGCAGAGAACGCAGATCTCTGCTATCTGCAAGATAAAACAGATTCTCCAACCAAGCATGAGAGCAGCTTGGGCTGGAGGGATATGCAAAGTTCTTTGAGAGATATGAGAGATTTTTAGTGTGCTCCAGAGAGCAGTGGGGGCTTCTCTCTGAAGTCTGTGAGTTTCCTGACCATGGGATTCTGACTTGGGTTCCAGTACCCAGCAGGAGTTCTCTCCCACTGAGCATGCCTCGTGTCCAATCAGAAAACAGTTGGTTACTCTCAGAGACTGTGTGCCACTATTGCACAAATGTACACTTTCTTACTTGGCTGGTTGAATTTGTAGTCTACAGAGTCCACTGCTTATTCATCCTATTGATGACTGTTGTCCTCCAGTGGCTCCCACAGGGCTTTCCAGCACTCTGAGGGCTAGCCAGGAGGGAACTAGTTTCTCTTTGGGTTTTAGCACGGCATTCTGATGTCCTATGACCGCAGCCTGTGGCATCTTAGTAATTGCGTATTACCTTTCAGCTCTGGTAGGTAATCAAGAAATTTGGCAATGGACTACATTGTTTTGGAAACTTCATGAGTCTCCCTGGCCAACAGCTCACTGTGAGGGGGCAATCCAATTCTGGGTCTGGAATTTACCAGTCAGAGTCCATAGCTTTAAGGTTAAGAGAAGAAAAAAAAAAATCACCCTGTGAAGGGGAGATCAGTCAAACTGGCCTCAGACATTCTCACAGTAGAGAGAGTAGAGTGGTTTTATATTAGGACATGGAAAACCTGCTGGTAACCAAAGGGTATCCACGGCAAGTGAAGATGCCACTCAAACCTCAAGGAAACAAACCCTCTCAGAGAGAAGGCTCATGGCTTAGCACTCACAGGCTCTTCAGAAAATAAATAAATAAACAAATAAGAAACCCACACAATGACAGCCTCAAAATAAATGACTCAAGAATCAAAAAACCAAGGCACTGATAATGAGCACTGAATGTGATTATTGGATGACTGAATTATATTTTCTGAACATGATATAAGTAGTATCAATCCAAATAAAGTAAAATAAAACAGAAAAAAAAGTAGGAGAGAGTCAGGAGATGGAAGCAAGTAGAAAGCACTGGAGGAATAGATGGATCAAACTACTCAGGAAATCCTTTATAAGCAGTGTGTATCTCAACTCAACTTTTGGGAAACATTGGGTGGCCCCAACTGTGAGACTTACTCCCTGAAGTCACTGTAAGTACAGATCCATTAGCACTGGGAGTTAGCAAGGCTACAGATCCATAAGCTTTTAGTCATAAAGGTGGACAAATCTATAAGCTTTCACATTAGCATGGCTAATCATAGCTACCTGTTCTCAGAACCACTCAGCATCTGTTTGTGCTTTCATGGTCTTGAGAGAAAGAAGAGAATCAAACTAGAAACATGACGCTGTTGCACTCAGCATAACCGAGGGGTTGTAGAAAAGGACTTGGCCACTTCAAAACACCCCAAAGACACCTAAGGGTCCTGAACACACTACAGATGTGCTCATAACCATCTCATATTTGATAGTGAAACCATGGGTCACTGGGAAGGACTTACATACGGGAGATGGAGAATGTTAGTCCATTTTTCAAAAGATAAAGAGGTGGAATTTAGAATATGCACTAACAAGCCTGAGGTCTGGAAATATCCTTGAAGAGGCTGTCAGCTGGTGTGTGGACTTTCAGAAGAAAGGCACCCACTTTTATATGATATTTTATATAATCATCCAATTTATCCTCACAATCATTCTATTTTGTACACATTTTGCTTAACTCACTGCAAAAACTCTTAGAGACATCAGTACTTGTTCAATGTCACCCAGTTAATAGATGCTGGAAGTAAAATTTAAATCTAGGACGTGTCATCTCTTTTGAAAAAAAAAAGTGTTGAATGTCTGAAACAACCCAGTTTTACCAAGATGATGGTCAAATTAGCTTCATATCCTCTTGGTAATGCTATAGGCATATCTAGAGTTTTCCAGAGTCTATCACGTCCTGAGTTTGTAATACATTATATTATATGTATTCTTGTGTGTGATGTATTGAAAATAAATCAAAATTACAAAGAATGATTGTGGCTTAAAATTTTTAATTCCCCAAATATTATTGGCATGGTGGCCATCATCTGCTAAATCATTTTATGGTTGTTGTCTTTTTCTTTGACATGGTTTCTGCTGCACTGGAGACAATCAGGAATATTTTGTGGAAAGGCTTCTGCACTTGGAGGGCAATTGCTTGAGGCAAGCCAGTCTCTGTCCTGGGACACATGAATCAGAGATGTGATAACGATATGAAGGCTGCTTGTCAAGTTTAGTGATGACACAGAGCTGGGAGAAGGGGTGTTTGTGGTTGATGATAAAATTGGGATTCAAAATAATCTTGACAGGTTGGAATGATAGCAAAACCCAAATGTTCTAAGTACAGGATGAAAAATATTAAAAATTAAAAAAGAATGCTTGTCGATAACACAAGCAAACAACTTAATGTAGTCGTTCAAATAAAAATATCTCTTTGCAAAGCCAGGAGTGGTGGTGCACGCCTTTAATCCCAGCACTCGGGAGGCAGAGGTAGGAGGATCATCGTGAGTTCGAGGCCACCCTGAGACTACAAAGTGATTTCCAGGTCAGCCTGAGCTAGAGTGAGACCCTACCTTGAAAAAGCAAAAAAAAAAAAAAAAAAAAAAAAAAAGTCTATTTGCATGAATAGGGTAGTGGTATACACGTCACTAGAAATAATAGTTGTACTGATTTAATCACAGCGGAGATACTGCTTTCCAATCTGGAAATTTCAATTTCAGATGAGTACTAACAAGAGGTGGCCAAGAAGGGAGACCTGTCTTTCAAAAGCATCCAAAGAACCACGGGCTTGTGGCCTGTTGTAGTTAGAATAGAACACACACTAGCTGCCTTCCAGTGATTGGGAGACAGGTATGCTCGTAATGTCAGTTATGTCAAAGAGGTACCAAAAATGGCAAGATTTGCACAATATTCTTTCAGGATGCAGAACTAGGAAGAAGCAATGGGAGAAAGAAAAGGACAAAAGGAGGCAAGTTAATAAGGACCTGACAGATAGTCATTCTCTGAACACTTGGACTAGCTTTCAAAAGAAGCCATAAGTTTTCATATCAGTGAGATTTTCACATTAGGGGAATTGTAAGGAAAACTTGGGTATCAAGAAGATCTCCTTAGTTTTGATTTGTATTTCCCTGTTGGATAAGGATTTTGAGTTATTTTTCATATTCTTATTGGCTATTTTTGCCCATCTTTAGAGAGCTGTCTGTTCATTGTATTAGCTCATTTATTAACTGGGCTGTTTGGTTTCTTGGTATTTGGTTTTTCAAGTTTTTTTCTTTTTTGTGGTGGGGGGGATTGAGGTAGGGTCTTGTTCTAGCCTGGGATGACCTGGAATTCACTATGTAGTCTTGGGCTGGCCTTGAACTCAAGGCCATCCTCCTACCTCTGTCATCTGAGTGCTGGGATTAAAGGCATGTGCCACCACACCTTGGCTCAAGATCTTTATATATTTAAATACTAGTCCTCTGTCAGATGTATAGCTAGCAAAGATTTCCTCCCATTCTGTGGGCCATTTCTTTAGCCTACCCCAGTCAGAAGGGCTATCATTAAGAAAATAACTATCAACAGATGCTGGTAAGGATGAGGATGAGATAAAGAGAGCCTTTACACACTGCTGGTGGGAATGTGAATAGCCCAGCCATGATGGAAATTAGTAAGGAGATTCCTCAAACAACAAAAGTGAATTACCGTATGGCTCAGCTATACCACTGCTGTGTGTTTACATGAAGGATGCTACGTCACCATATCACAGAGATACCTACACATGTATGTATGTTCATTGTAGCATTATTCACAATCGCCAAGTGTTGAAATCAGCCTAGGTGTCTATCAATAGAGGAATGGGGGCTGGAGAGATGGCTTAGCAGTTAAGGCACTTTCTGGCAAAGCCAAAGGACCCAGGATCAATTCCTCAGTTCCTATGTAAAGCCAGATGCACAAGGTGGCACATGTGTCTGGAGTTCATTTGCAGTGGCTAGAGGTCCTGGTGCACCCATTCTCTCTCTCTCTCTCTTTCCCTTTCTCTCTCTCTATCTGCCTCTTCTCTTGCTTTGTCAAATAAATAAAAATTTTAAAATGGAGGGGTGTGGAAAGAAAATAGTAGTGTATATACTATTCTATTCAGCCACAAAATATGAAATCAGGCCCTTTGTAAGGACATGGATATGACTGGAGATCATCATATGGCATGAAGTCAATTAGACTAAGAAAGACAACTATCATATGTTTTTTCCCTTATTTGTGGATCCTAGATTTTATATTGATATATAAAATCATATATGTGTATAGGGCATGAAAATAGAAGACAGATTGTCTGGGGGAATGTATGGCTACAACAGTAGAGATTACGCAAGGGGAAGGAGAAGCTGGGGGTAAATGTAGTCAAAGTCTATGATGTATCTGTGTGAAATATCTTTATGAAATCCATCACCATATACAGTGGATATATGGCAATAAAATTGAAAGAAGGACTATGCTTTTGGTTCCTTCCAAGGACATTCTATTCTGGCCGCGGGAGGAACTTGACTCCAGATGCGAGTGTTCAGAGGTTCTCATTTCCTGCCTTCATGGTGCTCCAGGATTTCTTTACCAACCTAGAGCTTCTTACCTGCCACTCACATCATACAGGAATAGTCATATCTCTGTGGCAAGAATGGCCCTGCCACCCACAGTTCAAGGCTGCATTTCACAATGAATTTCTCCCTAAAGAAACTTTTCAAATTCAAATTCTTCTCAGGGATGAAGACTGCAAAAAGAATTGCCATGAGAAATATTTGGTAAACATAGAGGTTTTTTTTTTTTCTTTTGAAATCACTTTCACAGTGCCAGTTTTTCTTTAATGGTAAATACGTCTATCTAGGTTCCATCCTTTTTAATTTTAATTAATTAATTAATTTATTTATTTATTTTTTTATTTGAGAGAGAGATTGGGAGAGAAAGAGGCAGATAGATAGAGAGAGAGAATGGGCATGCCAGGGCCTACAGCCACTGCAAACAAACTCCAAATGCGCGTGCCACCTTGTGCATCTGGCTTATGTGGGTCCTGGGGAATAGAACCTGAGTCCTTTGCCTTTGTAGGCAAGCGCCTTAACCACTAAGCTATCTCTCCAATCTGGTTCCTTCCTTTTAATGTAGAGTCAATTTCTGTTTTCCTGATGTAATAACTTGTTAAGAACTCATCACTAGCAAATGATGTAGCATTTCCCAGCACTGTGATGACTAGCCAACAGGGACGAGGCTTGCAGCCCAGCTTCCGCTTGATTTCTTAGTGTCTTCCAACTGAAGTACATGACGGCTTCACCATATGATAATTCTGGTGGGCAGCCAACAGCCTAGACAATAGCCTTTATTGTTTGGGGGGGGCTTCTTGATCAACTACTCATTGGGAGATATTTCCCACTCCTCACATTGGAACTTTCCTGTAACAACCTATGGCTTCCGGGCATAACGTTACCCACTCCTGAAAAGTTCTTCTGCCCAAACACTCTTTTTTAAATTGTATTTTAAAATGATCTAACAAAGAACTAGGTTTCCATATGGCTTTCTCACAATGCCTCTAGTCTTACTTAACACTCCCCCACCCCTTTCTCCTCCATCCCTCTTCCCTAACCACACGTGCACCTTTCCATTCCGGCTTTCTGTCCAGCCTGTTTTTATTTTATTTTATTTATTTATTTGTAAGTAGAGAGAGAGAGAGAGGAGAGACAGAGAGAGAATGTAGCCTGTTTGACCTATTTGTCTCAGATAACTCTCCTTTGCCTGTTCTTATTTTTCTCCTTCCACATCATTTTTACCCACCATCCTCCACTGACAAAATGAACTACATCTATGATTCTACCCTGCCTGTGTTTTTCTAGTTAGCATTTTTTTGTGTTGTTGAGAACTTAGTAGGAGGCAGACCCTCATTTTCTTGGGTTCCAACTTAGAATTCTCAGAGTGGGACCTATCATCAATTTTGTGAAATAGGTTCTCTCCTTGGAAACAGAACATGAAAGTTAAGAAATACATCTAAATTGCAATCTGATGAGCTGCTTATAATGTAGCAGCAGTAGCAGCAGCAGCGAGCTATTGGTTTGCTGCATGGACTGTGGTATGGATCCTCTTGTGCCTGCATTTCTCTGGAGGGAGAGAACAGGTCCATAATCAATATTCATGAGCTCTTGCTGTAGTTGTCTTGATTGGCAGAAATCTGTTTCCTCACTATCTGCATTCCTTCCCTTGGCTCTTCCATCCTTTTAACGAGACTGAAGATTGAATTCTCCAAGATCTGTGATCTTTTTGTAGGTTCAAATTGCTATTCGCATTTGTCAGCATTTGCTTACAAAATGATCTTTTGCCTCCCCAGAGCAAAGCAAGTTATTTCTATGCAAGGTGCCTATTACCTTGAAGGAAGTATTTTAGACCCATGAAGGAAATCAAATAAAGGAAGGATGTTTGAGGAACATAAATGGAATAAAATGGTTTTAATGGAGAAAAAACGCCAGTAACCAGGTTGGTCATTGTGAAGAAATTTTGGAATCCAAATATTCCTTCAGAATACTCTTCAGGATTTTCTACCTGAATTTGAGATAAAACATTTGTTTCTTTAAAAGTACAAATAAGGGCTGGAGAGATGGCTTAGTGGTTAAGGTGCATGCCTGCAAAACCTAAGAACCCAGGTTTGATTCTCCAGGTCCCATGTAAGCTAGTTGTGTCTGAAGTTCGTTTTCAGTGGCTAGAGGCCCTGGCACACCCATTCTCTCTCTCTCTCTCTCTTTCTCTCTCTCCTTCTCTGCCTGACTCTAATAAATAAATAAAAACAAAATATTTTTTAAAAATAGAAATAAATTGTGCATCTTTCTTTGTGCTGCATGTTGGTTTTGATAAAAAGGAGGGTTCCTCCTCGCTGCCATTTACAAATGCAGTTTCACCTTGGCTGCTGTCCCCAGTCTGTACTCCTCTCAGCACAAGGCATGTGCATTTGGTGTAGTTCTTTCCTTCTGTTTGTTTTCCTTCTGTTTCTCTTTTAGAGAGGATCTTACTATGTAGGCTAGGCTTGCCTGAAACTTGCTATAGAGCTAAGTGTGGTGTTGAACTCACATGCCTCCTGCCTTAACCTCTGCGTGCTGGGATTATAGACATGTACACCAAGCTCAGCTCTTGTTCCAGCAGATGTTTGCCTATGGTAAATGCATAAAGTATAATAATGTGCAGTGTATGAGTTGATGACTTTTTTTTTACAATATATATATATATATATATATAACTCTACTCAGAGCAAAATGTAGACGTTTCCTGACAGGTAACTACTGACCTTCTGATGAGGTCATTCGTTTTGCCTGTTCCTGAACTAGCTGTAAACATGTAGAAGTCTTGCAGTCTGGTTCTGCCACTTCACACGGTATCTATGAGGTTGTTCATGTGGCTCTGTGCACCAGCAGCTTACCTGTGTGTTTTAACATATATTTTGTGTGCATATAATACAATTTACTTATTCACCCTTCTGTTGACCTGCTTTTTGATGGCTTCTGCTTTTTGATTATTAGGAAAACAGCTGCTTTCAACGGCCTTGCCCTTAGTGAATGTTGTCACTTATTTTCTTGCATGCATACCCAGTGGTTCAGTATCTGGTGGACAAGGAATTTGATATTTGGCTTCAGTGGAAATTTCCCAACTGTTTTTTGTTTGTTTTTTTTAAGCAATTTTGTCATTTTCCATCAGTTTGTCTACATCCTTGCCAATTTGTCAGGCACTAAAATTTTGGTCTCTTCAGTAGGTATGTAGTGATATCTCATTGTGTTTATAATTTCATTTTCCTGATTCATAATGATATTGAGCTTATTTTCATGTGATTATTGGACATTTGTGCATTCTCCTTTTAAAAACAATGTCTGTGGGCTGGAGAGATGGCTTAGTGGTTAGCACACTTGCCTGAGAAGCCTGAGGACCCATGTTCTACTGTCCAAATCCCATGTAAGCCAGATGCACTAATGTGAGGCAAGCATAAGGTCACACATGCCCTCTAGGTGGCTCAAGCAGCTGGAGTTCATTCACAGCGGCTAAGGCCCTGGTGTGCCAATTCTCTCTCTATCTAAAATAAAAAATAACAATGCTTATAACTTTAAAGAAAAATAGAAAAATATCACCTGCAATAAACTACAAATTATATACGATAAAATCCAATTATGTTAACTATACAATTTGATGAGTTTGATCAAATACATACTTCTGTAACTAACACAACAATGAAGATATGGAGCATTTCTGGGCTGGAGAAATGGCTTAGTGGATAAGACACTTGCCTGTTAAGCCTACATATTCAGCTTTGATTCCTTTGTATCCACCTAAGCCAGATGCACAAGGTGGCACATGCATCTGGAGTTCATTTGAAGTGGCTAGAGGCCTAGTATGAACATTATCAATCTCGCTCTTTTTCTCTCTCTCTTAAATAAATAATTTATATATACATATATATATTTATATATCATTCCTGCCACTGTAAAATGCTCCATTTTGTTTGTAATCCATGTCCATTTCCACAGCCAGGCAAACACCTGTTCTCTGTCAGTAAAAGATCAATGATCTTAGAGTTTTGTACAAACACAATTATGTAATAAGCATTATATCATGTCTGATCTTTTCACTTGTCAAAACGTTTTTTGAGGTCCATCTGTGCTGACGGGTATATGAGCAGTTCCTCACTTTCCATTGCCTGGCAGACGGTACTTCATTATATGGCAATAACTACACCATTTCTAATCAGCTTGTCTGTTGATGGCTGCATAGGTAATGTTTATGACTTCTTGATATTATCAACAAGAGCTGAATACAATTGTGAGGAGCATTTGTGTAGACATTGCTTTGAACACACAGATTTTTATGTATAGACATATGTGAATAAGAGCAAGAGTAGAAGTGTGGAAATTCTATCACATGAATGTTTAAATTTTTAAGGGCCTACAAATTGATTTCTGCATTGGTGATATCTTCCCATCCCAAGCAGCAGAGCGTGAGCATTCTAACTCCAGCAGTCTTGATGTGCTCAGCCATTTTACCTTGAGCCTTCCTCGTACATTAGAAAAGTTACATTAAACACATCTCAATTACTTGGTTCAAGGCTCAAGAAAAATCTGTGAATTCGCTTTCAAATTATTAATTTTATTTTGGTTTTACGTGTGTCACATGACAATGGATTCTTTTTGTGTCAACCACAGGTCCCCAGTGTTGCCCTTGGCCAACATTTACTGTGTTTGAGAAGCCCTGAGCTCTTGTCTTAGGGCTATGTGGCATAAAATTCTGTCTGCACTTTGTTCTAGCTTGCATCAGTACTTGTTGAGTTTAATGAAAGCTAATAATCACTTCTTGAAAGCCCATTGAAAATAACATAATTATATCCAGAATTTTGATGACACTTTTGAATAGTCACTGGATATACTTGCTGATTCTTTCATCAAAATATTTTCCAGAGGCTGGAGAGAAAGCTTAGCAGTTAAGGCATTTGCCTGCAAAGCCAAAGGACCTTGGTTTGATTCACCAGGACCCATTTAAGCCAAATGCACAAGATGGCGCATGTCTGGAGTTCGTTTGCAGTGGCTGGAGGCCCTGCAGAGACCATTCTCTCTTTCTCTGTCAAATAAATAATTAAAAATTTTTTCCAGAGCTAAGAGCATAAGAACAGCTCAAATATCAAGTCATCAAGTCCTGAGAGATATCTTCTCTCAGAGAAAGGCTAGGTGGAGCAGAAGGATAAGAAAAGTCAAAGTCAAACTTGTGTAATTAAAATAGAACAGTGCACTTTGGTCATATAGTAAGAGGTAGACAATCAAATTGTTTCTTCTCAGTCTTGTAATAAGAAAACACAAATAGCACACAGGTTGTTTAATGATCAGTAGAAGGTACAAAAAGTCTAGTGGACCTGAGGTGCCTGCGACTTTCAAGATGAGATAAAAGGAGTTGTAAATATTAATTTGGGGGATAAGGAGATGGTCTAGGGGCCAAAGCGCTTGCTGTGAAATCATAAGGAGCTGAGTTCAGATCTCAAGGACCAAGTAAATCAAATTGCCTGGTATGGTGATATCCATACATCTATTATCCTAGCTCTGCAGAGGCGAAGATAGGACGATCCTTGAGGCTTGCTGGCTAGTTTGTCTAGCCAAATCACTGAGATCTAGGTTTAGCAAGAGAACCTGTCTCAAAAAGTAAGGTGGAAAATGGCTTGAGAATGTCTTGATATCAACCTTTTCCACACACACACAAGATGAACATACACGCATGCATGCACACAACAAACACACATTCACAAAAAATATTGACTACTGGGAAAGTGAATTTTATGTGTCAACTGTATGGGGATATCTAGATATTAATTTAAACAGTTTACTGAGTGTTTCTGCAGGGGTGTATAGGGATGAGATGAGCATTCCGCCTGGTAGACTGGAAAAGTGGATTCTCTTACCCGACAGGGTGGACCTCATTGAATCAGCCCAAGGTCTGTATAGAATTCAGTGATGGCCTTCCTTTGAGTGAGGGTGACTTCTCCTTCCTGATAGCATTGAAACTAGGACATCAGCTTTTGCCTTCCTTCTGAACTTGAACTTCAAATATCAGGTCTTTCTGAGTCTGACTTCTGGATCTGGCCTGGCATCACCATGGCAGCTCTCCTGAGTCTCCAGTGGACAGACTTAGTTTTTAAAAATATATTTATGCATAATATGTGTGATATGGTGTTCATAGTGTGTGTGTGGTGTATGCACACATATATACTGATACAGCAGCCCATGGGCTTATCTGTGGCAACAGGAGAACACCAGTTGTCCCTTTCTGTCACTCATCTGCTTTTTTTTTCCCTTCGAGCAGAGTTTGTCTCTTTTCATTTCAGAGCTTGCTGTTCATGAACCTCAGAGATTCTCTTTCTTTCACCAGTAGTCACAGCGCTGTGGTTATAGACTTTTGTGGACATACCCATCTGTTTACGTGGGTTCCAAAGATTTGAACCTGACCTCGGGCAGTCTCTGTTCCCTCGGCCCTCATTGTTTCTTAGGAAGTGGACTTGGCCTCTGAGCAGTCTCTCCAGCCCAACAGATTCATGTTTTCACCTTAGTAAGTTACTTTCTTTGTAAAGACGTTTTCTCTCATGTGTTATGATTTTTCAGCGAGCCATGCTCTATACTCAGCATGGGCTCTCCTGACAGGATCTAGGGTTCTTCCATGTTCCTTCCTGTGTGAAACTAAACGGTGTTTATATTCCAGGAAAGCTAACAATTTGGTGCCTTCTAAAAACCTTTTCTTTTTTAAATATTTGATTAACACTTGTGTGGTGAGGCAGAAAGAAATTGCCATCCTAGTTATCAAAAAGACATAATAAATGCACAGAGCACAGTGGGAACTTGTTTGAAGTCATCTTTCATTTCAAAAGTTTTTGGATAATAATAATAAAGGGATAATATTTCCCGAGTGCTTGTCATATGATGAGTAATGCTTTGTTTCTACAGTTTATCTCATTTTATACTACCAACAATCTGTTGGTTAAAAAAAAAAAAACCTACCATTACTGTTCATTTACAACTAGTGAAGTGGAAACTTCAGCTGGGTGACACACTCAAAAACACACATCGTTTCTACCAAGCTGGTGGAAACAGGGTTTGCTGCTGCTGGAGGTCTGACTTAATGATCTATACACTTTGTCACTAGAAGTCCCAGCTTCTCTATAGCCTTAGGCACTCAAACTAAATGTGGAAGTCACATAGGTTAAAGATGGGTAAAATGTCATTTAAATATGTCACAACTGCTTTCTTGATCTTTATTTGATCAACTTCTTTTCCAGTTTCTTCCTCTAGCTTTTAATCAAAGACTGCACTGAAAGGTGAAGGATAAGCTTCACTGTGAACTTGACCAGAGACACAAGTCTGGGCATGCCTGGGAGGGACATTTTCAGAGAAGTTTAACTGAGGAGGGAAAACTTACCATCCACGTGGGTAGCACCACTTCACGGGATTGGATCCTGGGCTGAATAAAAAGGGGCAAGGGGAGAAAGCTTTGGGGCACCATCATTAATATCTCTATTATGCTTGGTGGTCCACGGAGATGAGTCCCCCCCGTCTCCTGAGCCATGAGCCGAGCTGCTGTGCTGTTCTCACTGTGACGGGTTGTACCCTCAAACTGTGAGCCAGAATGCGAGAGGATGAGGCCATCAAGGAGAATCATTATTATTTTTACCATAGCTTGAGTGTCCCTTACCCAAAATTATTGGCATCAGAAATGTTTCAGATTTCATGTTCTTTTTCTAATTTTGGAGTATGTATATATATGGTGTCTCATAGATATGATTCCATACTAAGATATCTCATTACATAAATTTGAATGCATATATACTTTACACACGTAGCCTGAAGGTAATTTTATACAACATTCTCTTTTTCTTTCTTTTTTTATAATTTATTTTTATTTATATTATACTAATTTTACATTCATAATGGTGACTCCATTATCCTCCTCCCTCTTCCATAGGGACCCTCATCAATGGTGAATGTCGGTCATGCATTATGGGGGTAGTCAAGAGTTATGGGGGATTTTCTTTCTTCTTAAATTCACAATGTGCACATGCTTTGACTATGACCCAAAAGCTTGAGGACCAGTGTGGGATTTTTTTTTTCTGAGTCATCATGTCAGCTCTGAGAAAATTTCAGATTTTGGAGCATTTCAAATTTTGGATTTTTAGAGATGCTCAGCTTATACAATTATTTCTATTATTATTTCATCTGTGAGGCACCCTCTAGCTCAAAGAGAATCAGAGAAGTTATCTATCACCCTAAACATGAGTTAATAGTTATGGCTTCAAAACACAGTAATGTTTTGATTACTTTTAAATGGGCACCCCACAAACTTGATATACTGGTCTGTCTTTAATCCAGCACTATGAAAATTTAATATTTGAGGAAAAAATTCATCTTTCCAGCCGTTGATGAAACCTCTCATTATTCAAATGTCAAACCGAAGAATAAGATTGAAATCCAAGGAACCTTGCTAATCTTGACTGTGGAGCACAGCTCTCACATCCCACATGTTAAAAAAAAATAACTTGATTAATGTGTCTAATAATCTGTTGTTCATTTTTTGTGACTGTGAGAAGAACTGTCTGTGCATCAGTGCTAAGGAGGAAAGGGACTATTGATAGTGATTTGAGATGAAAAATCATAACATAATTGTCTGTAAATTTCAAATCATCCTCATTTGTTTCAATCCATATCCCTTTGACATCACAGTTTGGTGCTGGTGAACGATGCATTGAAATAAAAAAAGTGGCAGCATTCACAATGCAGAAAGCAGAGCAGTATCTGCTTACGCACAGGGGCTATAGGATGTGTGTATGTCCTGGTATCAGAATCATTATCCATCTGTTTCAGAAATTCCATTCAAATTCACAAATATTCACTGAGGGCATACTATGATCAGAGAAGAGCTCTTTGCCAGATACCATAAGAATTACAACATGAGCAAACTCTAGTGCTGGCCCAACAGAAGTAGTCACAACACCTGACAGAACTAGAAGTCAGAGTGACTTCTGGAGAGTCATGGATCTAAAGGACTTGGGAGTGGGGATGTGCTACGTATAGAAGCTAGGACCTCATGTGTGCTAGGCAAGCACTGTACCTTAGAACCATAGACTTATAGGAATATCTGGGGGGCTTGGATTGGAGAAAAAGATTATTTAGAAAGTCAGAGCACTATAACAATGGGCAAGACATGAGGGTCAGAAGTGAGGATATTTGTGGTAGGGGACAGCAAAAGTTAAGGACTGCTGGTGGATGGTGTAGAACATAGAGTGGAGCAGAGACCACAGGAGAAAATTCTTAAGGTAACTTCAGGTACAAATTACAGAAGTTAGAGTCCAAATTTCATCTCGTGCTGGACCTGAATTCAATCTGAGAAAACACATTGAATCCTGAGTTGGTGTGAATTCAGTGTTCTAGTTTATACAATTGAATGTTTTGGACTTTAGAGAGTTACAATTAAACTTAAGAAGAATGTTAAATATGGCAAGTGATCTTTTCAAACATACTATTTATAGTAGTTTTGAGCTATGAATATTGGTGTTAATTATATGTGGTTTACCATTACCAGGAAATATCTATCTTTCTTTCTTTCTTTCTTTCTTTCTTTCTTTCTTTCTTTCTTTCTTTTTCTTCCTTATTTCTTTCCTTCTTTCTTTTCTTCTCTCCTTCCCATTTTTGAGATAATATCCCATTGTGCCCGCAGGATACTTTTTTCTCAGCCTCAGTTAGCTGGGACTGAAGGTGTGCACCACCATACCCAGCTTGCAGGGCTGCAGAATATTTCAACATATGGATATACCCTCATCTTAAAATTTGGTTTCCTAGTGTTTCATATTTAGATTGCTTCTTATTTCCATGAGTATAAATAAATCTGCAATAAAAATTCCAATGGATGACTTTTCTTCAATATGTATGATGCACCAGGCACCTGCCTCAGATATATATATATATTATATTGGTTTTTCGAGGTAGGGTTTCACTCTAGTCCAGGCTGACCTGGAATTAACTATGTAGTCTCAGGGTGGCCTCGAACTCATGGCAATCCTCCTACCTCTGCCTCCCAAGTGCTGGGATTAAAGGTGTGCACCACCACGCCCGGCTTGCCTCAGGTATTTTTGTAAACACTGGGTGGGACTCACATAACGTATGTGAGCTCATGGACTCTCGATTCTCTGCCTCCACTGGTCCCTTTCCAAGTGTCACAGGTCTACTTTAGGGCTGTTTTGCATTTTCCCACGTAATGAATCATCTAGAATCTACTTTCTGGCTTGAATCCTTTAGCTCAGCACAATCATTCTTGAGATGTATTAATGTGCTGCATCACTAACAGTTAATTCCTGGTCTGTCATATGGAAAACTACCATTTGTTTCCCATTCAGCTACTGAGGGTCACTTGGGTTATTTCCAGCTGGTGATCATAAACAGAGTTGCTACAAACATGTGCACAGCTCTCAGGGAGAGCATATGCTTTCTTGGAATTGAATTGTGAGTCATTGGGTGAGTGTGTCCTCTGCAGAACACTGCCTGGTTTACAAAGCAGCTTTGCCATTCTTCACTTGACCAAGGTGCAGGAGAGCTCCAGTTGTTCCACTTTCTTGCCATCACGGGCTGTGTTCGTCTTTTCACTTCAGCCATCCCCATAACTATGATGGTATCTTATAGTTTTTATCTGCTATTCCTAATACCTAGTGACGTTTAGCATCTTCTCATGTGTGGACCCACCATCTGTATATACTACTTGCTGAGTGTTCAAAACGTTTACCTGTTTTGAAAATGGATGGTTTCCTTACTAAGTTTTGAGAGTTTAAAAGACAAGTTATGGACTTTAAGGTATATGCTATACATATGTTATATCCCAGCCTATGACCTACGTTTCAGTCCCTTAACATAACTTTTGATGAGCAGGGACTTCAATTTTGGTAAACTGAAATCTGTTAAATTTGTAAATTTCACTTATGATGTCTTTGGGTTACACATCTATTGCAGGATCTAAGAAGGCATGGGTTATTCTTCTATTTTCATCTAGAAGTTTTAGAGTTTGTGGTATTATATTCATTATGCATTTATTATTATTTACCTATTTGCAAGTAGAGAGATAGAAGAGAGACAGAGAGAATGGGTGTGCCAGGGCCTCTAGCCACTGTAAATGAACTCGGGATATATGTGCCACTTTGTGCATCTGGCTTTC
This sequence comes from Orientallactaga sibirica, assembly GCA_036365145.1. NCBI lineage: Eukaryota > Metazoa > Chordata > Mammalia > Rodentia > Dipodidae > Orientallactaga > Orientallactaga sibirica. The sequence continues at coordinate 6,668,077 of JAEOAD010000048.1, forward strand.
TGTAGGCATTGGGGAATCAAACCCCAGTTATTATTAGGCTTAGCAAGCAAGCACCTTAACCACTTAGCAATCTCTGCAGTCCCATCATTATACATTTTTTTAGTTTGTTTTCAAGGTTTTCACTGCAGTCCAGGCTGACTTGGAACTCACTCTGTAATCCCAAATTGGCCTCAAACTCACAGAAATCCGCTGACCTCTGCCTTTAATCCTGAGTGCTGGGATTCAAGGCATGTGCCACCACACCCAGCTCATTATGTATTTTGAATGACGTTTTACTTGTGGTTCAGGTTACATATAAAGGTCTTCTTTTTCTCCACATGACTATCCAGTTATTTCAGGAGCATTAGTTGAAAACTACTTTTACAACCTCTTCAATAAACAGTGTTTGGAAAGATGGATAGCCACATGTAGGAGAATGAAATTAAAACTTGATTTTTTTTGCAGTATCCACACATTTACTCAAAATTGATAAAGACTTAGACATAAGATGTTAACCTATAGATCTGAACTAGAAAACAGAAGGAAACTCCATGACATGAATATGGGAGTTTTCAGATATAGTCCCAGAAACACAATCAACAAATGCAAAAATAAACAAATGAGATTGTATCAAATTAAAAGGCTTCTGAAATCATAGAGTAAAGAGACAACCAGCAGGAGAAAACATGGCTGGGTATAGTGTGGTTTAAAACAATACATCTGAAGAGGTTAACCCAAAATATATACAAAATTCAAGTAAAGTGGTGGATATGGCTCAGTTGGTAGAATGCTTGCCGAACATGTACAGAGCCCTGGTTTTAATCTCCAGCACCATATAAAACTGAGGATGGATGTCTCATGCCTATAATTCCAGCACTTGAGAAGTGGGAGCAGGAGGGTCAGAAATTCAAGGTCATCCTCAGCTGTACAGCAACCTCAAGACCAACCTGGGCTACATGAGATCCTGTCTCACAAAAAATAAATAAATAAAGAGAACAATTCAAATACTTCATTAGCAAATAACCCATGGAAGAAAAACCCAAAGTGACATTTCTCAAAAGAAGAGATACAAATGGTCAGTCCATACTGAATATCAAGATTAATCTGACAAACACAAGTTGAAACCACAAACAGGGCTGGAGGGATTGCTTAGTGGTTAAGGCATTTGCCTGCAAAGCCAAAGGACCCAGGTTTGATTCCCCATGACCCATGTTAGTCAGATACACAAGGTGGTGCATGTGTCTGGAGTTCATTTGCAGTGGCTGGAGGTGCTGGCACAACCATTCTCTCTCTCTCTCCTCCCCTCTTTCTCTCTGTCAAATAAATAAATAAAAATAAAATATTTTAAAACCACAAACAGATAGTGCTTCATTATTGTTAGAATGGCAGTCATTAAGAATCAAGGAAGCACAGGAAGAAGGAAGAAAGGAAGGAAGGAAGGAAGGAAGGAAGGAAGGAAGGAAGGAAGGAAGGAAGGAAGGAAGGGTGAGAGAGGGAGAGACAGAGGGAGGAAGAGAGAAAGGAAGAAGGGAAGGAATGGAGGGAAGGAGGGAGAAGGAAAGAAGGAAGGAAGAACAATTCAAGAAAGGAAGGAAGATAAAAACAAAAGTTTACAAGAAGACAAGCCTGACTAAAGAGGTGGAGAAAAAGGAACTCTTCTATGCTGTAAATGGGAATATAAATTAGTCCAGCAATCAGTAAAGTCATATGGAGGTTCTAAAAATATAAAACTAAATTGGCCATATGATCTAGCAGTCCACTTCTCATACCCATCAAAAGATGTGAGAACAGTCTGCACTCCCATGACCACTTAAGCACTATTCCCAACAGCTAACATATGGCATCCACTTAAGAGCCCACCAATAGAAGAATGGATAAGGAAAATGTGATATGTACAGGATATGTACATCTATAGCAAGATCCATGTTATATACACGTCTGTAATGGAATCATATATAGCCTTTAAAAAAATGAAATTCTGTTCTTTGCAACAGCATGATTAATCCAAGAAAGGTAATTGAAAGAAATTAGGCACAAAAAGATGGATACACGTGATCATACATCTTTGTGGAATTGAAAACAGCTCAACTCATAAAACAAGTTCCCAGAACAGTGGTTACAAGGGACTGAGGGCAGTGAATGGTACAAGAGGATGAAGAGGAAGAAAGTTTCAATTGAAAAAGGAATAGGCTTTAGTGAGCTATTGTATGGAATGGTGACCACTGTATATTTCAAAATAACTTAATGAATAATATTTAAATGTATTTGCTATGGGAAATATTAAGACTGTAAGGTAAGAGGCATGCTGACTAGCTTGATTTAATCATTCCATAATATAACCACACATACATATCAAAATCTCACACTGTACTTCACAATGCACACCATATCTTATTTGCTAATTAAATACAAAGCTATTCTTTCTCCATTGTATCTTTGCATTTTGTTGAAAATCAGTTGATTTGTGTATGTATGGTTCTTTTTCTGACCACTGTATTCAGTTTATTTGACTTGTTATTCTCAGCTTTATACCAATCCCACTCCACCTTAATCTTAAGAGTAAAACACTGGGCGACCCCTCCATTACTCACCCACCTGTTTTCATCTTGCAACAGAATCCTTACTGACTCCACAGCTTGGTGGTCCCTGCAAAATTGAGTTATGGACATGTTTCCATGCCCAGGTATTTATGTGTGTCCTGGACTTGGGTGGTCTCGGACCTCCTCTAGCCCTTGTGCTTGCATAGAAAGCACAATTAATCTCAGAGCCATCTCTCCATCCCTCTACTTCTTTTAGAATTGGAGTATTTCACTGAACCTGAAGCTCACTAATTCAGCTATCTAGCTAGCCAGGAAGCCCCAGGGATCCCCTTGATTCTGCCTCCCCAGCGCTGGGATTATAGGCACGTGCCACCACTCTTGCCTTTTACATGGGTGCTCAGGATCCAAACCTAAATCCCCATGCTTGGGTGCCAAGTACTTTACTGATACCTGTCTCCCCAGCTCAAGCTTATTAACTTTCTATGATCCAAAATATAGTCTATTTTATAAATTCTGTGTGCATGTGGAAATAAAGCACATTCTTTTGTTTTGGGGTAGAATGTTCTGTCATTAGATCAAGTCACTTGGTAGGATCATTGCTTCCTTCACCCTCCTGCTACTGATTCCTGACTTCTTGTTATTGTCCTTCCTAGTGCATCCTTGGTTATCTAGTATGTTTTCCATTTCAGACATTGCCATTTACATTTCTAGAAGTTCTCTGTGGGACATTTTGGAACATATAGTAGACAGTTTCTTCAATATCTATAGAATGAGTAGGCATCATCATCTAGAGATGGTAAGAGTGGTGGAATTCAGAAAAACAACCTGTTTCCAAACAGAATGAAATGAAAGAATATATAAAGCAAGAAGGGTTTGAAGTTTCCAAGAAATACAAGGAAATGTAGAATGGGTGATAAAGGACAGGAAGAATGATAAGAGAGGCATTTGGGAAGAATATGACAGTGGAACTTGAAAAAACCTGTGGGTCATGCTGTATGGTCAGCTCAGATATGTTGTGCTGTAATAACAAAGAAGTCTAAACTCTTATTGGCTCACAAAAGCAAATGGTTATGTGGTGCCTATGTCACATGTTCCTCAAAAGATGACTGTGACTTTACTATCCCTCTTCACGCAAAGACTAGGGCTGAAGAACAAATTCCAGAATATCAGATTTGTAGCAGTAGGGGAAGAGCCTTGGTAGAAAGATGCCATGCTTTCAAAAGCATCTCTTAAGAGTTGGCCTATGTCACATGCATTCGTGTTTCACTGGAACGAAAGCTGCATGGTTGAAAGTAGAGGTGGTGGGCGGGGGGCGGGGAGAACAGCAAATATATTCAGCAACAATAATATTTCTTACCACGCAGTGCTAAGGATTAGCCAACTTCACATGAAAATGCAGCAAAGTGTTTTCAGTGTTACTCATCTCCTAAGTGTCAAAGTCAGAAATAAGATGGATGAACACCCTAAATAGTAGCATTATTTCAGTAAAAAATAGAATAAAATTTTGTAGAAATAATGAAAGTGAGTCTTCTGTGTGTAATTCATGTCTAGCTGTGCTGTCATCATTTGAATGTTTATAAGTGTTTGACATAAATACTTTAAAGGGAGTGAATTACTTTTTTCCAAAGTAGAAGCAAAAAATCTCAGGACAATAGGAGTCATTGTTTCAGAATCCACCAGGTGATTTAATGAAGTTGTTATACAAGCAGGCCTTCCCTTTGCAGGACACACTTTCATGGTTAAAAGGTATTCTCTGTTAGAAGATACAGGTGCCTACCTCACCAAAGAGTTCCACACGGATCTTCTTTGTGTAATTAAAATTTTCATATCTTAGAGAAAAGAACTGCAGAAATTAAATTTGCTTACATTTCAATGAATCTAAAATAATACTATTGTCTAACATCTTGGTGCTTATTATCTCGCATATTATCCTTTATTGCCACATGTTTTGTGATGTCTGGATCAGACATGAATCGCTCTTTGAGGAAGTAAATCCTTTCCTTTCGTTTTCCTTCTGGAAGTGTCTATATGCCAGGTGCCAGGTGCCAGGTGCCAGGGCATGTTAGGCAGAGAAAATTACATGGACCCAAGGCCTTCCTATAGCTTCAGGGCACCTGTTTGCACCTCTGCCCCAGAACTTGCCAGAGAGTTGAAAAGAACCGTGATTGTGACCTGCTTCCACAGAGACCACCGAGTCCACGGGACAGAACAGCATCTTAGTCACCGTCAGCACAAAACACAGCTTTCACCTCAAAGGGAATCGGTTATAGTTTATTCTGGAGCCAAATATGCAAGACCACAGTCCAGAAACACAGACACAAGCACCGCGTTCTTAGGTGATAACCGTTTTAAGAAGTTTTTGTTCTGCCACAGGCCTCATGTATTGTCTGATGACATTCTTATCCTTTGGCTTGTTGGAAACTATGAGTCTGCTCATATATTTCTAGGGAGGTTTTAGTTGATAGCCACAAGGATATTAGTGCAAACACAGGTGGGCGATGAATGACAATTAAGGGACTAAAGATAGCCCGAGATCGTTTGGCTCCGGACCTGCCTCATCACAACTCTCCACAATCTCAAAGGTTCCAGTCAGTCTGTCAGTCAGCCTTATAGGATATTTGGCTCATCAGGTTCAGCATTTTTCTGGGAATTTCAGTTTATGCGACCTTGTATCCACCACCCAGCACTGCGCCTGGCAAGATTGTCAAACTAAGGAAGTGCAAAGGATTGATCTGACTCTTCTCAGCCAGCGTGGCAAGAGCCCCATTTAAGTGGGGGGTGGGAGGGGGCAGGTTTCAGTCCTTCCTGGTAACTTCTGGAAAGAGCTCTTAATGGCTGGATGGTGTGAAGGAGGCAGAGAGCCAGGAGGCGTGCTGGCAGGAGGCCTCATCCAAGGGACCCACTGGAGGACAACTGCTGCCGAAGGAATGGTAGTGAACCTGGAGGATCGGCTGTAGCATGAAAAGGCGCGAGCCCAGACTAGGGCAAAGGGGGAACGTTTTCAAAGTTTATTTTCTTCTTCTTCTCCTCCTCCTCCTTCTTCCTTGATAGAAGTTTCTTCCTTACTTTGTACCGGTTTACAAGGAGATGAGCCCCAGGGTCTCCACAAAGATGGATTCCCAGACTTCTAGGTGGGAACCAAGGAAAATATGACACTGTCCCACCCACCTTTCTACAAATCTCAGCATAAAGATCATTTCCACCATTGGACACATGCTCCTTTGGTTATGATTGAAACTTTGAAACGAAGAGTCCTTTCTGAATAATCAAGACTATGTGGGACCTGGAGATTTGAACATGAGTCCTTATGCTTTGCAGCCATCTCTCTAGCCATTTAAATATATTTTGATACAGAGTCAAGCCACAAAAGGGCACATACTATATGTTTCTCTTTCTATGACATTCTGGTAAAGGCAAAACTGTAGAGGCAGAAGAAAGTCAGCTTAGCAGTGATGGGTAGAGTGAGGAGAAACAAAGGAAATTTCTGGAATTGATGAAACTGCTTTGTATCATGATGGATCCATATCTGTATACACTATTCAAAACCCACAGAACCATTTACCACAGAGCCAACTCTGCTACATGAAGCTTAAAAAATAAATGTTTCACAATGGTAATGAAACCTATGGCAAGTTTGGAGATTATGAAGAAGGCTAGATCTTATCCAAGCTCAGTTAAAAAAAGTATGAGAAACAAGTAATAACATTTAGGTTATATTGATTTTAATATAAATAAAATTACACAGCACAGAATTCACAAACCCTGGGGACGTAAGACATACTATAATGAAGATAAAACGCTGCCTGTTTTACAGTCTTTCCAGCGTAGTTCAAGCCCAGGAAGATCATACATTTATGAAAGATCACCATGATCAAAAGCCCTTGCCCGTGGGTTATAAGCACAGTCCTCCCTTAGCCATGGAGAGTCCAAGGGGAAATGTTTGAAGTTCTGTTTGCTTGATCTCTTCACTTGCTATTTTCTTTTTTCTTTGTAAGGAATTATCAAATCAAAGACCAAGTCTAGAGCCTGTGTTGTTTGAACAGGCTGCTTCACTGCACTTTTGCTGACATGACTCTGTGGCACTTTCTTTGCAGTGATAGTATTTCTTTATGGTAAAAGCTTATTGATCAGGAAATCACATCTCTGATGATTTAATGAGAAACCAAACTCATCTTGCTTTAAAACAAAGTTAAATCCATTGTATTCAAAGGTGGACGCACTTCCAAACAGTCAAAGGTCAATTAAAATCTTGACTTGTTTTGCATTAGTGAGTGAATGTGAAGGTTTTAAATCAATGCAGGAGAACTTGCTTTAATGCAACACATCATTTCCTAGTAAAATGTGTAGAAAACAATGACTTGATGAATTTTTGAGTTAGTAAGCAGAACTGTTAATTTGGCTATGCATTAGGGAGGCAATTGCCTTGACATTCAAGTGTCACACAATTCAATGCTTTTCAAAAATATTTCATCCCAGCCCTTGAACAACCTCATACTGCCAGCAAAATGTTCATTTTTTCATGGTTTAGGGCTTCTGTGTCTCTGGAATCAAAGCAGCATGCATTTTCTGGCAAATATTACTCTCCTAAGACACTCATTGCTGATATCTACGTTACGAATTCCAGATCAGCCTGGGCTAGAGCGAGATCCTACTTCAAAAAAACCAAAGAAAAAAATCCAATTTTTTTCCCACTAAAACCAGGATTTTATGACATTAAAACTATGTCCTTGGCTAATGGATTATAAAGCAAAAAAGTACAGCTATCTAGCAGTTGTCCTTGCAACTGGCAACTCTGGGAAGGACCCTCAAGAGACAGGTGTTTCAGTTATAGCTTCGGCAATGACCCAAACCAGGGCCACCAGATGCAAAGAGTTCACCTGCCGTCTTGCAGTGCCCCCTGCCCAGCAGGACAAGATGTCTGCAAGGGCATGGTGTGCTGGATGACTCTCTACAGCCCAGTTACTGCCTGCTCCGTATTTTGAAGATCATTATCATATCTGAATTTATTATATGCTTGTTCAGTAATAGGTGTTTCTAGTACTTCATCATTTAATCCCACCAACAATGCTAGAAAAGTGAACACGATTGTTATTTTCTTTACAGATAAGAAAGCCATACCTTCACGCATTTAAACATTGTGCCCAGGCTTCAAACATGTATGTACTGGGGATGCTGTGAGATAGCGCAGAAGTCCAGAGCTACATTCAGAGCACCACAGTATGTTGTATATGATGAATTGCCTAAAATAAAGTTAATGTAAGGCCACAAGAAAAGAAAATAGGTCTGTATGCTTAAAAAGAAGGAAGAGGAGGTGGATGAGGAAGAGATGTTGAGTTCTTTGCAGGCGGGAATATGAAAAAAAATAAAAGAGAAAAACTGGGGCTGGAGAGATGGCTTAGCAGTTAAGGCTCTTGCCTGCACAGCCTAAGGACCCAGGTTCAATTCTCCAGGACCCATATAATCCAGATGCACAAGGTGGTGCATGTGTCTGGAATTCATCTGTTGTGGCTGGGTGCCCTGGTGTGCCCATTTTCTTCCTCTCTCTCTCTCTCTCTCTTTCCCTCTCTCAAATAAAAAAATAAAAATACGGCTGGAGAGATGGCTTAATGGTTACAGCGCATGCCTGTGAAGCCTAAGGACCCCGGTTCGATTCTCCAAGTTCCACGTAAGCCAGATGCACAAGGGGGCACACGTGTCTGAAGCTCCTTTGCAGTGGCTAGAGGCCCCGGCACGCCCATTCTCACTCTTCCTCTATCTCCCTCCCTCCCCCTCTCTTTTCCTCTCTCTGTCTCAAATAAATAAATAAATAAATAAATAAAATAAAATCTTTAAAAAAATAAAAATAAAAAAAGAAAACCTGAAATACAGCAGCCCTTTCTTCACAGCTAGCGGAGTATGTCCTGTGGTGACACAGTTTAAGAAAATTATGAAGGTTGCTTTTAGTCAGTGGCCTTCCCTGAGAAGCTGTTTCATCCGTCTCTGATCCTTTCATCTTACCATCTGAGAGGATGAAGGATAGGATCCTCCCGAGGCCCCGGGCAGCAAGGCTAAGGAAGTGTTCCACATCTGATCCAATAAACCATTGCCACCTTGTCTGTGAGCCATCACCCAACTTTTCATTGCTGTGGGCAGCTTACTGGTTACTCCAGAGCCAGGAAAACTCTTGGCAGCATGTTCAAGTGGCACTGCCAGGAGCCAGCATCTGAGATGGAGAAGGGGGACACAGTTATTGTTCCAGGCAAGCGGACAGCAGCTGTAAGAGCTCTGATGTCCACATGCCTCCATTAAGCTTCCGGGCACCTCCAGCTTGAGAGATTCTGCCCTGATGTCAGTCTGTTCAGACACTTTAGCCTCACAGTACTCAGAGACAAAAGACAGAGCTTGCCAACTTGGAATCCACTTGCTAGGTGAACACATGAGGTTACGGGGGACATTTCACAGTCAAGCTGTCACAATAAAAGGAATATTTTAATACTACAAGGAACCAAATTCAAATATATCCAAATATGATACCATTATCAAGTCCAAGGACATAGTTAGCATAAGGGGCAGTTGTTCCTGTTCGATGCAAGTAAACATAGATATTTCCTTATGGGTTTTGTCAAAAGCCAATACTACAGTCAAGCCCTGGGAAATGTTGCTTTGAAACAGACTAAACCCCTCCTTTAGAATTGCTGGAGGTCAAGGGGAAAAAAAAATCTTAGTGGAACTAATATAAGGGATAATCCAGGGAGGCATTTCAAGAAATTTTGGGACTGCCCATGCAGTGTCTCAATTCTGGTAGCACTTGTACATAGGTATACAAACACACACACACACACACACACACACACAACTTAATAGAACTAGATATAAGCCCAAAGACCCTATACAAACCACGTGCTATGTGAACTTTGGCAAGAAACAGAACTTCTCTGGTCATCAGAATCCTCATCTGTGAAATGGGCTGAACCCCACCCAACTTGGGGGAAAGTAACACAATGGCTGAACAGATAGGGACCAATATCTGACTCCTGACTTTTGGAGGACTTCTCCCTCCTCTGTCCCAGGCCTGCATACCTGCCTATGGAGCTCCATCACCCCCCACTGTCACATCTCAGGACAGAGACCATGAGGAGATGGGGTGAACCTGGAGGCCAGGAGCAAAGATGAAAGAGCAGCGCCCGCAGCAGAGCCTGTAGTGGTTGTGGGGGGGCGGGGAGACCAGGTCCATGCTCTATTGCTGTTGTTAGCCGCAGTGTTAAGAGGAGAACATTTTGTTTCACTCTCCATGAAATAAATCCATTGACATCTCCTTCCAGCTTGCTTTTCACTCCCTCCGCCCCACCAGCTGATCTCAAGAGTTCTTTGACTCTCATGTGCATTTGATGCCACTTCTCCTCACTTCCCTCCTTTCTCCCATTCCCCCTCCCCAGCTGAGAATCTGTGCTCCAGGACTATAGTGTCTTTTGGGGTTGCTACATGGCTATTTCCTTCAAGTTGAAACATCCACTCCTGGAAGGAGGAGGGCTCATACATTTCAGAGGCTAAGAAAACGTACAAGGCTCGGGCAGTTCAGAAAGTTACAAGATTCACAGGGACACGCCCCCAAGGTTGTAAAAGCCTTAAGCTGAGAGAAGGCAGTTTAGGGGTAACAGTGCCCTACACCCCCCAAAAGTAAAAGCAATTATTTGACAACAAGCACCAGTCCATTCTATCACCTTTGTTTTCAAAGTGCTTGTAACCAACACAGCTTGGCAATTTCCAGAGAATCTCCCTACAGGTGGCAAAAAACAAACAAACACAAACAAACAAACAAACAAACAAACAAGTGTTGGGTTTTTCATTGCTGTGACAAAACACATGACATAAACAACTTGAAGGAGAAATGATTTATTCTGGCATTTACCTTCAGAGTCTACAGCCCCAGATCTTAGCTGTCTTCATTCTGGTACCATAAGGCACAGCATTATGACAGAGGGATCACACAGCAAAGGCTATTTCCCTCAAGTTGGACAAGTAGAGACAGCTACAGATACCTCAAGGACTCACCTCCTAAAATTAATAGAATCTCCCAAAATAGCACCACAAGCTGGATACCTAGCCTTTAGTCCATAAGCCCATTCAAGGGGAACACTTCGTGTCCAAACCATGGCAAGATCTGAGAAGGAAGTGTTGGCAGTAAACACTGTCTGGGGTCCATTGTCTACCTTGCCATGACAGTGAAGCTCCAGACAAGTCACTGGTTCCTGTACTTGACGACCATGAAGCCAAGAGTTTGGGTGTGTTGTTTCTGTCATTCGAAAGTCAGTCCTCTGGAAGGCCAGAGAACGCATCTAACTTTTTAAATAATGGAAAGCAGGGACTATGCAGACTGAGGATTAGAGGGCTGAGAGAAGCTTCTGATCTCAGGAATGCTAGCCAAGGTGGCCTGAGGCTGTGCACTGAAGGTCCTCATTGAAGACGCTGTGGACTTCTCAGAACTTTTCCAGATGTGCCCTTTGAATTTCTTACAAGATCCTTGTATCAAAGGCTGGGAGGGTTCTATTCTCTATGTTTATAAGAAATGATAGAAAAGTATTCTCTGTAGACAGATTCTCACACACTCATCAATATCTAACCTTAAGTCTGAGCCAATAGCACTCTTGTCTTGCTCCCAGAAGTGCCGTGAAGCTCTTACTTCTGAGAACAACAGCCATTATTAGTTGGCATTCTTTCTTAATTCACAGCATTCCTCCTACCTCAACCTCCCAATTGCTGGGATTAAAGACATGTGCCACCACACCCAGCATAACCTTATTTCTTTCTGAATATTGTGTTCAGTAACATTTTGGATTTAAATCAAGCCAGTCCTTTGACTTCAGTTTCTAGATCTGATTCATGATGCTTACTAAGGATTTCCAATCCATGCCCTTGGGTCATTCACTTTTTCTTAGTGTTGAGACACGCACGTGCTAGATTTCTGACACCATGCAAAAGTACCTTAGAAAATATCAATTTATGCAGAGCAAACATTTTTTTTCATGGTTTCAGAGTTTTCAGCATCTCACTTGTCCCTGTTGCTTGCCATTTCATCGAGTACTTTAACAGCAGACAGCATGAGACAGGTGAAAATGCTCGTGTTGTAGGAGTGGGGAAACAGACATAGGAAGGACACAGGGTTCTAAATGCTCTTCAAGTGCATGTCCCTGTGACCTGACTTCTACCTACTGGGCTCCCAGCTTTTACAAGTTCTACTACCTCATACTAGAAACAGGCTATGTGGGCCTTGGGGTTCTTGTAAGCTCCAAATCAGAGCCAGGGATCAGCCTTAGACCACTATCTGGTGAGAAAACCCCCAAGTATTCTTTCTTATCTCAAAGAACATTAGATCTGACTTGCTTGTTTCTGACAAAATGATAGCAACTGTGGATTATGTTTTCTGATCTTTAATCAAAAGCCTGTCTCCATGAAGCTTTTCAGGCATGAAATTAACTATATCTGAGGCAGAATATGGTTTGTGTTTCCTTCATGAAGTCAGCAGCACCTTACCAGGAATTAATAGGGTGTGTGTGTATATATATATATATATATATATATATATATATATATATATATATCACATACATATCACATATATCATATCACATATGTATGCATTGAGTGCTCAGAAACAACTATAAATTAGCCAATTCTTATCAGTAGTAATATGGGTGGTAATATTAGCATCATCCTATTTCAACAAGAGGCTCAGCCAGCTAAGCCTCCAGTCTGTAACAATGGCAGCACCCAGGTTCACATGGTGTAACAGACAGCTTCAGGTTTGCTGAGATGAACTTCCAGACCAGGCACAGTTTTGGAGGAAGGGATATTTATTGGAGTTACAGGTTCAGGGGAAGTTTCATAATGGCAGAAGAAGCTGGCCTGCTCTTCACAGGACCACAGAGAGAGAAAAACCACAAGCCAAAAGCCACACAGCACAGCACACCTCAGGAACTCCAGCTAGGCACACTTTGCATATCTTTGGATTGAAATCCTAAACCCAGCACCACACCTTAAGATCCACCCAGTGACACTGCCTCCAGCAAGGTGGCTGCAGATGCAAACTATAAACTAATAAAACATTGAATATATTGGGGGCCAACAATTCAAACTATCACTCTCCAACAAACTCTCCAACAACTACACTGGCTCTAAAGAACTCTCCAACAAATGCCTTTTCTTCCACAGGCACTTTATAACACTCTAAACATTTTTGGGTGAACAAGGACCCATAAACTCCATGGGCATAGGACCCTTGCTTCACTTTCTCCTGTCTCTTTATAGCTCGGACCATGTCTAGCTTATGCTATGTGCTGGGAAAATTTGTGCAGGGCACAACCCTAGATGGCCCCTTTGCCAGTCTCAGACAGAGCACGTTCATGAAAGAGCATTACTAAGCTGTACATCTGGACAAGGCTGCCAGACGTCCTCCCCAGTGGCAAATAGAGCCACCTGCATCAACATTATTTTCAAAGAAGCCACCTAAACCTAGCTAGGCCAACTTCACATTCAACTTCTTTCACTTCAGAAACCATGAAAATCCTCCTTTTAAAAAAGCTAGCTTACTGTTCACAGGCCTCTTCCTAAGGGACCAGGAGGCAGAGGCAGACACAGAGCTTCCAGCCCATGCTCCTGCCTATGCTGGGTCCCTTCTCCCAATCAGGGTCAGCTGGTCACAGAGGTCAGCTTGAGTTAGCTATCCTTGGCTTACTGCCACCTGTTTTTGTGCAGACACACTCTCCTCGGAACCTTCAAAGCAAAGGAGTAGGGTTCCTGGGTAACCCCTTGAATATGCCATGTCCCCAAGCCAGCTGAGACAGGCCAGGTTCAGGGGATGGTACCTAACAACCATTCAAGTCTACAGGCCACCCGACCACAGGCACTTTCAGCTTGGTGTTACCTGACTCTTTTCTGCCACAGTCTGAAAGGAGCAGGAGTTTGGAAGCTGCAGAGAACTCTGGTCTAGTTCATGGGTGTAGCTTGAAGGAGGGATGGGAATCTTGCCTACTAAACCAGCCTAAAATCCCCAGATAAAATCCATTAATGAATCCACAAGGTAAAAGTGAGCAAGGGCTGGAGACATGGCTCAGTAAAGAGTGTGCTGTGCAAGTGTGAGTTCCTGGGTTCAGACCTGACCCTACATGTGTTGGTTTAATTCAGGTGTCACTCATAAACTTAGGTGTTCTGGGTGCTAGGTTCCCCAGCTGATGGCAATTGGAAAATAATGCCTCCTGGAGGCAGTGTATTGTTGAGGGCAGCTTTATGGGTGTTCTAGCCAGTTTCCCTGTGCCAATGTTTGGCACACTCTCTTTTTGCTATGGTCCACCTTATGTTGGCCAGAGGGTGATGTCCACCCTCTGCTCATGCCATCGTTTCCCCTGCCATCATGTAGCATCCCCTCGAGTCTGTAAGCCAAAATAAACCTTTTTTCCCACAAGCTGCTCTTGGTCGGGTGATTTCTGCTGGCAATGTGAACCTGATTGCAACACCACATAAAAGCTTGGCTATGAAACCAACTTCACCATCCCCAGCTAAAACCCATTAATGACTCCACAAGCTAAAAGTGAGCAAAGCTAGAAGCTGTGTTGGGTTTCTGTAATCCCAGCATATCACAGTGAGATGGACAATGGAGCCAGGAGAATTTCCTGGAAGCTTAGAGACCAGCTAGCCTGAGAGACGCTGCCTCAAGTGAGGTGGGAAGTGAACACTGACACTTGAAAGTCCTCTGACTTCCTCACAAGTGTCATGGCATGAATACGCACACTCATACGCCTAAACAAAAACATCCCCCATCTTCCATACACCCCCCAATACTTTTCAAATACTTTTTATATTTAGTTTTATTTATGTATTTGAGAGCGGGAGAATGGGCACACCAGGGCCTCCAGCCATTGAAAATGAACTCCAGATGCATGTGCCACCATGTGCACCTGGCTTACGGGGGTCCTGGGGGATCAAACCTGGGTCCTTTGGCTTTGCAGGCAAGCGCCTTAACAACTAAGCCATCCCTCCAAACCCCAAAAAGCTTTTGAAGTAATGGAATCCTCCTCCTAAGTGCAGAAATACCTAAGAATTGACCTGAGAATTGCTACCCTAACAATAGCTTCCATGCATCTAAGAATAGTTAAAAGGTTTGTTGAGCAGTGATAATGTCCTGAGTATAGCATTAAGTACCTTTCCAAGATTATTTTATTAATACATGGGTCTTCTACATTTTATTAAATACATGGGTTTTCTTCATGTCTTATAACAGATGGGAAAGCTGTGGTAGTTTGAGTAAATGGCCCCAATATATTCAATGTTTTATTAGTTTATAGTTTGGATCTACAGCTACCCGACTGGAAGAGGTATCACTGGGCAGATCTTAAGGTGTGGTGGTGGGTTTGAAATTCCAATCTAAAGATATGCAAAGCGCCTAGTTCCACCTGGAGTTCCTGAAGTGTTCAGTGTGGTTTTTGGCTTTTGGTTTGTGGCTCTCTCTCTCTCTCTCCCTCCCTCTCTCTCTCTCTCTCTCTCTCCTTGGTCCTGTGAAAGCAGGCCAGCTTCTTCTGCCATTATGGAACTTCCTCTGGATCTATAAGCTTTAATAAATCCTTTCCTCCATAACTGTGCCAAGTTTGGAAGTTCATCTCTGCGAACCTGAGGCTGTCTGCTCTAAGTACCTTGCCAAGGTTATTTTGTTAAATACATGGGTCTTCTTCATGTTGTTATAACAGATGGGAAAGCTGAGCACTAAAGCAGTCAGAGAACTTGCCAAGAATTCTGGAGCTGACTTCATCAACAACCCAAAGCATAGGCCACGTCAGCCCCGGCTCCCTTACTTTCATGGCCTTGCCTGTTTCCATGGCATTAAAGGGACAGGTAATATGAAAATGCTCTGAAAAGAACCACGTGGAGCCGGGCATGGTGGCGCACACCTTTAATCCCAGCACTCGGGAGGCAGAGGTAGGAGGATCACTGAGAGTTCGAGGCCACCCTGAGACTACATAGTGAATTCCAGGTCAGCCTGAGCCAGAGTGAGACCCTACCTCGAAAAACCAAAAAAAAAAAAAAAAAAAAAAAAAAAAAAAAAAAAAGATAAGAATAATAATAAAGCTTGTGATTAAAAAAAAGAACCATGTGGAGTGACTTGAGGTGGTACTAGGAAATTTCCCCACTTATACCATGAGCTTTTGGGGAAATGTCTCACATTGATTTGTTTGCACCCTCAGTACATAAAGAGCTCTCCATAAATGTGTATTAAATGAACGAGCGAATAATCACTAGTTAGGGTTGTAAGTGCTCCTTCCAGAACAAGCTCACACCTTTTTTTTTTTACTGCAATTGAACTCCAGATGTGTGTGGCAACTTGTGTGCATGTGCAACCTTGTGTGCTTGTGTCACCTTGTGCACCTGGCTTATGTGGGTCATGGAGAGTTGAACTTGGGTCCCTCCAAACCCCAAAAAGCTTTTGAAGTAATGGAATCCTCCTCCTAAGTGCAGAAATACCTAAGAATTGACCTGAGAATTGCTACCTAACAATAGCTTCCATGCATCTAAGAATAGTTAAAAGGTTTGTTGAGCAGTGATAATGTCCTGAGTATAGCATTAAGTACCTTTCCAAGATTATTTTATTAATACATGGGTCTTCTACATTTTATTAAATACATGGGTCTTCTTCATGTCTTATAACAGATGGGAAAGCTGTGGTAGTTTGAGTAAATGGCCCCAATATATTCAATGTTTTATTAGTTTATAGTTTGGATCTACAGCTACCCGACTGGAAGAGGTATCACTGGGCAGATCTTAAGGTGTGGTGGTGGGTTTGAAATTCCAATCTAAAGATATGCAAAGCGCCTAGTTCCACCTGGAGTTCCTGAAGTGTTCAGTGTGGTTTTTGGCCTTTGGTTTGTGGCTCTCTCTCTCTCTCTCTTTCTCTCTGTCTCTCTCTCTCCTTGGTCCTGTGAAAGCAGGCCAGCTTCTTCTGCCATTATGGAACTTCCTCTGGATCTATAAGCTTTAATAAGTCCTTTCCTCCATAACTGTGCCAAGTTTGGAAGTTCACCTCTGCGAACCTGAAGCTGTCTGCTTTAAGTACCTTGCCAAGGTTATTTTGTTAAATACATGGGTCTTCTTCATGTTGTTATAACAGATGGGAAAGCTGAGCACTAAAGCAGTCAGAGAACTTGCCAAGAATTCTGGAGCTGACTTCATCAACAACCCAAAGCATAGGCCACGTCAGCCCCGGCTCCCTTACTTTCATGGCCTTGCCTGTTTCCATGGCATTAAAGGGACAGGTAATATGAAAATGCTCTGAAAAGAACCACGTGGAGCCGGGCATGGTGGCGCACACCTTTAATCCCAGCACTCGGGAGGCAGAGGTAGGAGGATCACTGAGAGTTCGAGGCCACCCTGAGACTACATAGTGAATTCCAGGTCAGCCTGAGCCAGAGTGAGACCCTACCTCGAAAAAAAAAAAAAAAAAAAAAAAAAAAAAAAAAAAAGATAAGAATAATAATAAAGCTTGTGATTAAAAAAAAAGAACCATGTGGAGTGACTTGAGGTGGTACTAGGGAAATTTCCCCACTTATACCATGAGCTTTTGGGGGGAAATGTCTCACATTGATTTGTTTGCACCCTCAGTACATAAAGAGCTCTCCATAAATGTGTATTAAATGAACGAGCGAATAATCACATGCTAAATGAACTTTTAGTTAGGGTTGTAAGTGCTCCTTCCAGAACAAGCTCACACCTTTTTTTTTTTTTACTGCAATTGAACTCCAGATGTGTGTGGCAACTTGTGTGCATGTGCAACCTTGTGTGCTTGTGTCACCTTGTGCATCTGGCTTATGTGGGTCATGGAGAGTTGAACTTGGGTCCTTAGGCTTTGCAGGCAAGGACCACGAAGCCATCACACTATTTTTAAATCATTTAAAATTCACTCTCTTTTAAGCCCCTGGACAATTATGTTTCTACCTAGCCTTGAGAAAATATCCATGACCTTCACGTGGGAATCGGAGGCTTATCTTTCTAGTTTTCTGGGAAGAGGAGCATGTGCTCAAGCACAAATATACCCAAAGATAAGAAACGTGAATATTTAATTTGCCAGGAACTAATGGAGGGTAACAGTACCAATAGTTTTTTAAATAACGTTTTCACGGAGGTTCACAGATTCACTTGACCTTTTTGTGATTCATACATATATACATATACCTATATTTATCTATAGATTAGATGATATATGATAATGGAAGACATTTGCATATATTGTTTTGTTTTTAAACATCATTCAAGACAATTGTGCACAGGGTTGGGAGAACCTTAAGAATTGGACACATGGAAGAAGACAGAGAAAGTGAGAGAGAGAGAGAGAGAGAGAGAGAGAGAGAGAGAGAGACACGAGAGCTTTGAGTTGCTGAAGGCCACCTGCTCTCTGACAAGCATGGTCTTTATGGCAGGAAGCGACTGCTGGGGACACCTCTGGGACATATGTACCACTGCCAACAGGGAAGACCAGAAGGCACTCAGCCCAGCCAATTTGATCTATACCAACATTGGCAAGTGAAGCCGGGGTGGAGATCTGCCATTTTATCCGAAGTGATGCTCCATCTATACTGTTCCTTTGGGCTGCCAATAGTCTCGGCTTCTTGGCTTTTATTGCCTTGTGATTGATGTGGCATGACAGGTGTGGGAGATAAAAGAACTCAACACTGGATGTGGGAGGCCTGTGAGTGGGCAACAGAACCAAAGCTAATCTTCCCAGCTGGCTTGGAGTTGAGGAGTGCTGCCAGAAAAGCCACAACTCTCTCTGTGACCCCAAGGGAGACTTGACTCAGCAGATGAATGGGAAAGAATGATTCTCACCATTGAGGTAATCCATGTGCAGAAAGCCTGGAGAAAGTCCGAATGGAGTTAGCTGTGCCTCTCCTTTGTGAAACAGTCTCCCATAGCATGCATGACCCAGACCTGTTCTAGTTTATAAGCAGCCCGGGATTCAATTAGAAAAGGTTCTGTGAGCTTCCATCTGCACTTCCCTTACACAGGTGAAGGTATTATGTTTTTAAAGAAAGGTCTCAAGACTCTCTTATAAGCTCTGCCACCACTAAGCCCTATCTTAGTCTGGCCCTGTGAAAGGACAAGTGTCAGTATTTGAAAGTAATTAGGGGTATTTCTATGTGCTCGTAACCCTGCTGTCCCCAGTTATAGTCACAATAAACAGTTTATATAAAAACAAACGAGCAAAGACATGACTGGGAGTTGATTAGCTTGGAAGCATGAAGTGTAAACAGTCTGGCTTCATATACATACTAATTGCTTTCCGCTGGCACTATGCAGGGAAAAGGACCTATAGGATGGAACAATTATCGCTTGAGGATCTGGTGAGATTATGCATGTGACAGAGGGCTACAGACTATAAAGTGATGCCCAAATGTATAAAGGCAGCTATTGATAGACACTATCTTATACACTCCCCTCTCTGTGATTGCACGGGTTATTTAGTCATAAGGACACACACATGTGGGCAGCCCTATGACATGAGGGAAGCTCTTCTGTCATTTTGTACAGTTCTCTCTCTTCCCTATAACGAAATAGTACTCAGCCTTTCCCCAGGCAGCTTGGGCATGCCTCTGTCTCACAGCACTGCTCCTGGGCCCACCTTCTCTTCTGTCTCACTGCAGACTCTGCATCTTGTGACAGCTCTTTGGAGTTGGAATCTTAGTTCAGTCTTTTTATTAAAATATTTGTGTGGGGCTGGAGAGATGGCTTAGTGGTTAAGTCTCCTGCCTGCCAAGCCTAGGAATGCCCGTTCAATTCTCCAGGTCCCACGTTTAGCCAGATGCAAAAAGTGATGCAAGGGTGCAATGCTGCAGTTGCCCACAAGGGGGTGCATGCATCTGGGGTTTGTTCACAGCAGCTGAGAGGCTGCTGGCACACCCATTCTCTCTCCTCTGTGTGTGTCTCTCTCAAATAAAAAAAAATTGTGTGTGCATGTGTGTTTGGGTGTATGGGTGCACCATGGTCTCTTATCTCTAGGGTCACTCTGAAGATCAAGAGTGCACTCTTGTAAAATGCCCAGACCTTGCTTGCTGCATACTAACCACACACTAAGGACTAGCCATGGTCATCCTGTGGGTTATGTTGCATAGGAATATTCAAGTCTGTCTGCCATTTCCCTGGGCTTCTGAGCTTGGAGCATCACAGTGCCCTAGGAGAGGAAGGCTGCTGACAAGCAAATAGGCTAAAGAAATTTGAAGGCTGGAGAGCCGGCCCAGTGGTTAAAGGCAAAGCCTGAGGTTCAATTCCCTAGTACACACATAAAACCAGACCCACAAAGTGGTGCATGTGGTCTGGAGTTCATTTGCGATGGCATGAGGCCCTGATCCTCCCATGCATGCTCTTTCTCTCAGGTAAATAAATAAATTTAAAAATGTAAATTTGCTTATTCCAACTTCTGTTCAGGTAAAACTCAAACTACCATCAGAATGTGGTTGCTTCACTAAGATCTGAAGATCACCATTTGTGACAGCTTCTGTTTGTGAAAGGGTGAATTCTGAATGCATTGTCTCATTTCACAACATAAGTACCATAAGTACCATAAGAGGAGGGGCTAATAAAAATCAAGCTTTCAGTTCCACTGACGCTAAGTGATTGGATATCTGAGAACCAAGACCCTAAAAAAAATAAAAACACCTCATGGACTTTAGTAGGACATGTTGATGTCACTGTCAACACGTAACCCTGGACTGCTTCTGGAAGCCTATTAAGTGAGCTCCTGTTCCTGTAGTCCATATTTGCTCCCATAGCCATCCTTACAAATTGCAAGAGAGTCTCTATCCTGAATAAATGCAACCCAAGCTCTCTCCTGATTGACAACCCAAATGATCACAAGCTCATCTAACGGGGGATTATCCTGGATCCTTTATACTCTTACTCATATGAGAAAAACATGAGCTTGTTTTTCTAAACAAAAACAAAAAAAGAAAAAAGATTGAGGTGAATCTTTCATGCCAAATGAATACATAAAATACAATGAAAGGACAAAATGTAAAGCAACAAAAAAATCAAGTTATGGGACTGAGGAGATGTTTAGTGGATAAAATTGCTTGCTTGCAAAGCCTTCCATCCCAGGTTCAGTCCCCAGTACCCATGCAAAGCCAGAAACATGATGTGGCACATGTGTCTGGAGTTTGTAGTAGCAAGAGGCTTTGGCATGCCCATATTCAGTCTCTGTCTGCCACTCAAATAGATAAATAAAAACATTCTTTTTTATAAAAAGCAAGTTATTCTTAGGTATTAGATATTATTAGCAAAGGGAAAGGATGCCTCAGGATATCCCCCAGAGAGTGGTACCCTTTCTGCATACTTTTATGGATTTTTTTTTTTCTGCTCATTTGCCAAACTCTGGCAGAACTCTGATCTCACATTTAGTCCAAACCTCTACCCACTAGCTAGCAGAAACACTGTTCACAAAATGCCCAACCCCTTTCAATTTAACCTAAGCCACTGTGTATGCATGTGTACCCCTGTAGAAAGTTCAGGTACTTAAGGTAAAACACACACACACACACACACACACACACCCCCAAAAAAAACAAACAAAAACTTAGTTGTTCAGCTTTCTTGCTTTCCCTTTCTCCTCTTTTCTTAGAGCAGATTCCAGGCATGTGAGAAGGGCTCTTGCTCCTCTCAGTATCACTGGGAAGAAGAGCTATATGCCCCTGGTTTTTTGAGGTCATCCTTGACTCTAGAGCAGTCTGAGCTGGTGGCTCCTGTCTGCCCTGATGTTCCTGCCCCTCATGGATGCTCCTGGTTGATTTAAGCCATGGATAATTTCTGTTGGCTCTTCCAAGGCCCAGAAGGCCTCCCCAAATGAAGTAGTCTTTCCTTGACTCTAACTAGCAGCAGATCTCTTATAGTCTGCTGCCTCCTGGCTCCAGATCAAACCCTGCCTCAGGGTTACGTTGCCTGCCATGGCAGCTAATTGGCAGGACCATTGGCCTCTGGTTGAGTCTCCATGCCCCATGGGTACAGGCCACAGTCTGGGAAGTTCCAGCGCTCTGCTTGACTTGACCCTGTGGCCTAGTGGCCACGACCTTGCTTTCAATTATTGCTAGTGGAGGGATATCCTAAAAGGTCATCTCTTTCCTGCATTGTCAGTGTTATTGTGTATTAGCTAACGTGCCCCAAGCTCAGACTCCAATTAGGCTTCATGTCATCTGCTTATTGTTGCTGGGCCTCTTGGTTAAGATCAAGTATATGTCATCAACTTGCAGGTTCCCTGATTTTGCTCTCAAACACAGAAAAATTGACTTCTCCTCCCTAGGGGAAAACCCTATAATATTACTCTTTCAGGAGTGGCTATTGACATATTGAAGGTATGTGAAGATAAAAGAATTAGAGTCATGTGACAAATCCTCATCATAATAGTGACCTGAATTTCAGGTCTATTGCACTTGCAAAAATCCCAGTTTGTGGGCTGGAGAGGTGGCTTAGCAGTTAAGGCGCCTGCCTGCTAAGCCTAAGAACCGGGTTCCAATCTCCAGGTCCCACGTTTAGCCAGATGCAAAGTGATGCAAGGGCGCAATGCTGCACTTGACCACAAGGGGGCGCACGCATCTGGATTTCGTTCACAGCAGTTGAGAGACTGCTGGCGTGCAGTCTCTGTCTCCTCTCTTTCTGTCTGTCTCAAAAAAAAAAAAAAATTCCAGTTTGCATGGGAGAAGTTAAATATTATCACCAGCTTTCTCTTTGTGATCTAAAAATTTCCCCAAACTCTCCCCATCCCTTCATATAGACAGATACCAAAGGCCAGCCAAGACCAGGTAGGCAAAAAAGGACATTAATTATTTTAAAATAAGATTCCTGTTCCATATGTAACTCTCAAACCCATCCCATTTCATCTATCTATATTATCTCTAAAATTGTCCTTAACAATTGCAAGAATGTTGCTTCCCAAATAAAGTTAGCCAGAGTCAGAGCTCCCACTCTACAGATTTGAAACATACAGAATGCCATGAATACCTACAAGATGCACCAGCATCCCGGCGATGCTCAAGGAAGCATTAGGGTGCCCGCATCTATGTTCAATCTGCAGAACAGAGGAACCACTGGACATATGCTGTGTATTTTCATCAAATTCCTTTGTGCTTTCTCCTAGACACGGAAGCTTTGTGAATTCAGAAAAGAGAGCTCAACCTTGGTTCCAATGCTATAAAACAAAATTCAGAAAGCAGACAGATAAATATTCACTCTGTATTCATTATACAGGGAATTCTACCATCAAAGAGATTATATCTAAGCTAGATGAAATATGTAGGTGAAACTTATGAGTCTGTTATTTATTATGTAGCTTATGAGATACAGAGGGATCTCCCTGTGATAGGAGATACTGCAGAGTAGGTTTGCAAATTCTTCACTCAGAACAGAGCCAGGGGCTCTGCCTTCAGCCAGTGTCTACGTGGGTTTTAGCAGTTAACTAAGCAAATTGAGAAGACTGACAACACCAGGGAAATGTGGGGCCATTTGCTACACAGAAAGACTAGGTTGGTAACAGAGGGGCTTTCACTGCCTGTCAGATCATTTTTGGGAGCATAATTCATGCCATGGTGATGGCTTGGTCTGTAATTAGGTGTGGTTATCCATATCTGAATTATCTGTCCCCTATTTTTCTGGGCTTGGTTTCCTCTAAGAAGTAATCCCAATGAAGTATGACATTGCCAGAGTGGAGTGTGTGTGTGTGTGTGTGTGTGTGTGTGTGTGTTTTCACACACTGGGAAAATGATGGCATGAGCAGAGGGTGGACATCACCCCCTCGCCAACATCAGGTGGACAACAGCAATAGGAGAGTGTGCCAAACACTGGCAAGGGGAAACCGGCTATAAAACCCATAAACCTACCTCCAACAATACACTGCCTCCAGGAGGCATTAATTCCCAATTGCCATCAGCTGGGGAGACTAGCATTCAGAGCACCTAAGTTTATGGGGGACACCTGAATCAAACCACCACACATAGTATGCTTACTGTCCAAATATGTGGACAGAGACTGTCTACTCTCATGGGAACCAGTAATGGCTGCTCATCAGAGAGAGCCAAGAAGAAACCATCATCTTCTCTTTGCCGCATATTTTCTATGTCTGTGCTGTGCGTGCATCTTCCTATGCTGGGTCACAGGCGTACACCCATGCCTCTGAGCTCCAGTCCACTAGGATAGACCAGAAGAGTATAATTAGTCAATGAACATTTTAGAGGTATTTGAGAGCTGTGAAAGCTGCTGCCAGCTGAACATCCTGAGAGTAGCCATCTGCGTTTCTTTTCTTCCTTACTTCAATACATTTTGTGAGTCAAGAAGAGAGACTTCACCACCAGCTGAACTGATTCATTGTGCGTGAACTGGCAAAGCAACTGGGAAAGCGTGGGTGGCTGGCCAGGCTTTGAGCGGCTTCATTCTCCATGTCTGTGAGATTCCCGCGAAGCTCCTTCTGCCAGCAAACTGACGCACAAAAGTCGCCCTTTGTTCTGTGCTTGTTTTCTAGAAACATTGAGGGACTACTGCCTGGCTTGATGCTCCCAGGGAGCTAGTGTTCATACCAAAATCATGAGCAGCCTCTTCACTGAAGAGTTATACCATCCCTCTGGCAAGTGAATGCATTGGTTACTCTGCTACCATAAGATCTCATTTAAAATATTTTTAAAATATTGCATTTATTTATTCATGAGAGAGAGGGAGGGAGGGAGAGACAGCCAGGGCCTCAAGCCATTGCAAATGAATTTCAGACATGAGTGAGACCTTGTGCATCTGGCTTTATGTGGGGACTGGGGAATTGAACCTGGGTCCTTTGGCTTTTCAGGCAAGCACCTTAACTGCTAAGCCATCTCTCCAGCCCCCAGATCTCATTTAATACTCAGAAAATTCCTAAAGGTAAGTATGTTCCTGTTCCCATTTTCCAGATAAGAAAACTGATGCACAGCAAGGTTAGGCTAGTGGGCTACAGACCTGCAGGTAGTATGAGGCTTCTGGGGATTCAAATCCTGATCTGCTGTGTGCACAGCTTGCCCTTCAGCTTCATTAGACTCTCATGGAGTCTTGCTATTGATTACTATCTGAGCAGGAAGCCTCTTCTAATTAGAACCAAAAAGTTTTAGCACTGTTTTATTTATTTTTTATGAGTGTGGGACAGAGAGAGAGAGAGAAATGAATTGGTGCACCAGGGCCTCCAGCCACTGTAATTCAACTCCAGATATGTGCACCACCTTGTGTGCATGTGGGACCTTGCACTTGCATCACCTTATGCATCTCACTTATGTGGGATCTGGAGAGTCAAACATGGGTCCTTAGGCTTCACAGGCAAGTGCCTTAAACTGCTAAGCCATTTCTCCAGCCCTGTTTTGTTTATTGATACAAGAGAATAGAATGTGAGCAACTTGTATTTCAATACTCCACAGCCTCTATCATTGTCCCAGGTTGATACATAGACTTCATTTTTTCTCTTATTATATTTATATAATCTAGAATGAATATTGGCATTAGTATATTTATTAAATAAATGTCAAAATAAATGAATTCAATAGAGGAGAAGAGGGCATTCATAAAATCTTGGCACTAATAAATTTTATGGTATTCAATACACAACACTGAAAACATCTTTCTGCTCCTATATTAAGGCAGATACATGAAGGATAGGATAGAAGAATGAAGAATTAACTTCTTCCAGAATTGGCTTCCTTCCATAAAAAGAAAAGCCAGGAAACTGGAGAATTATATGAAACCACTGTTCTCACACAGTGAACAAGAAGTTAGGCAGAACAGAAGTATAACCCTTGAGGGAAAGAAAGTAAAACTAATGTCATGAGCCCTGTGCTTGCCTCACCTGGGGCAATTTCAGAGACATGGCAGGAATGGAGCCTAGTGTTGTTGATTTGAGAAACTGGAGATAGAGTGTGGAGACACCAAGGCAACCAGCATGTGAAGGACACAACACAGGGGAGGAAGGACTATAGAGAGTGATCGCCCTGGCGATCGACAAGGGAATCCTGCCATCCCTTTAAGTGAAACCCCACGAGACTTGGCAGCTGGTGATAAGCAGACTGGAAAGTTGCGGTCAGCCCTCCATAACTGTAGTGTTACATCCATGTGTCCTCTGATCTCTTATCTAAAGTATCCAGAAAAAAATGTGTTTGTACTGAACATGTATGGTCACTTTTCCTAGTCACTAAACAACACAGTATAACAACTACATAGAATTTTCATTAAGTATTAAAAGGACTCTTATGATGACTTTAGGCATACAGGATGATGTATATACATTATATGCATCACAACTGCATTTATATCATGAAATTGAACATCTATAGATTTTTATCTGCAGAGGTTCCTGAAATTAATCCTCCATGAATCCTAGGGCACAATGTACCAGAATCCTCAAAAGACATGGAGCAATTCATGTTTCCATCTTCTGGGAAAGAGAGACCTCGTCATGCAGGAAGACTGGCAAGAGTCCTTAGAAGGATAATTGAGCCACTAAACAAAAACTTCCGGAAGCCATCTACAGCTCTTGCATCAAAGATTAAAATCAGGTTGCTCATTGATTAAACTGTATATAAGTAGTTTATCTGCATATCAGAATATATCCCAGCACTATTTCAGGTAATATCAAGCAGTCACCACTTAGCAACATAAGATTCAATGTTTAGCATATGCTTAGCATCTAATAAAATATCAGGCATACAAAAAAATGGACGTCGTAAAAAAATCAGTCAAGGGCTGGAGAGATGGCTTAGTGATTAAGGCACCTGCCTGCCAAGCCTAAGAATGCCCGTTCAATTTTCCAGGTCCCACATTTAGCCAGACACAAGTGATACAAGCACGCAATGCTGCACTTGCCCACAAGGGGGCTCATGCATCTGGGGTTCATTCAGAGCAGCTCTGGTGCATCCATTCTCTCTCTCTCTTTCTCTCTGCCTCTCTCTCTCTCTCTCTCTCTCTGTTTATTTTTTATTTTTATTCATTTATTTGAATAAAATGCAGAGAGAGAGAGAGAGACAATGGGCATACAAGTGCCTCCAGCCATCCCAATCAAACTCCAGATGCATTGGCCACACTGTGCATCTGGCTTACGCGGGTACTGGGGAATTGAGCCTCGAACCAGGGTCCTTAGGCTTCACAAGCAAGTGCTTAACCACTAAGTCATCTCTCCAGCCCTTATTCTTGTATTTTTTTATAATGGAATGCACCACATAACTCATTTACACTTTGTATATAATTTCTTCTACACTGTACCAATTTTCCTCTTTTTGATTTTTATCCTTTTTTCCTCATTTTCATGAGTGTCCCTTTTTAATATCCTGTTTAACAAGAGCTGGTTATGCACATCTTTTATTTTGCCTTGATAAACACCGATACAAACTTTTCTTTTGAACTGCAGGGGAAAACATTGGAAATTTGGAACAAAATACCCAAAGGGTTATTCTCCTTTGGTATTTTGAATAAGGCCAACCTATTCTTTTGGTTGAGTTGGCAATTCCATCACAGCTTGTGCTTTTCTTATTAGTAAGCCAAGTAAAAGAACCCATAGTGCATTACATGTACTTGGACATTCAAATCCATCTCGGGATCTGGATCTAAGGATGTTGGGAGCACTCACAAAGGGCAGCAGAACTACAGCAGGCACTGGTTCAGCTGGTGATTCCGCCAGCATTTATTTGCTTTGTTATGAAAATACCTGGACATGAAAGATAGCAAAGCTTTTGTCCCCTTTGCAAGTGAAAAGAGAAGAGCTCATATGATGGGGAAAAAACTTAATTTTTAAAGGATTTTTTCTTAGACGTTATCAATTTTAGCAATGGGTTTCATTATGACATTTTCATACACGTACATAATGTACTTTGATTAAAATCAACCCCATTACCTTCTTTTGTCCCGTTCTCATCCCTATGATTCCCTTTCTCTTCCCAACTAGTCTCCCTTGTGCTCATGTCTTATGTGTGTCTGTAATCCACTAGTTAAATTAGGGTTGTTCCCATGAGCATGGGTGAGGAGTTATTTACAAGAGCATGGGCAACTTATCAGCGGCTACACCACTAGAAAAAAAGTCTCTCCTTCCTTAGCAACCGCTAACTTCCCACAGATCTTCCGGAAGGGAAGAGGCTTTGTGAGCCTCTTACCCCTCCGTGCCAGAATGCAGATGGGCCGAATCTTGTGCAGGTCTTGTGCAAGCGACCATGACTGTTGTTAATAAATGCAATGGTCACATTCTGCCTGGAAGACAACATTCCACAACATTCCACCTCTGCCTCTGGCTCTTGGGTTCTGTCTACCTCTTGTCTATGATGCTCCCTGAGCCTTGAAAGAGGTGATATAGATGTCCCATTTAGGGCAGAGCATTTGACATTCACTTACCTAAAGCACAAGAAAAGCAAAATTTTTAAAAAATTTTTATTTATTTATTTGCAAGCAGAGAGAGAGAGAGAGAGAGAGAGAGAGAAGAGAGGCAGACAGAGAGAGAATGGGCATGCCACTGCAAACAAACTCCAGATGCATGTGCCCTCATGCATCTGGCTTACGTGGATCCTGGAGAATCAAACCGGGATCCTTTGGCTTCCACAGGCAAACGCCTTAACTGCTAAGCCATTTCTCCAGCCCAAGAAAAGCAAAATTTTATGTATCAAAGCATCTTTGCTAAATGTTTGGAGCATGTGAGCCATAGCTGCAGTGTTTGGGTAGAGGATAGGAAGATGCAAAGTAGAAAATCCTCTGGGTGAAACAGTCGGACAGAAATTCAATGTAGCTTTGGCTAGCACTCTCAAAACACAGGTGGAGTCCATTATTTTTAAGACAAGAAAAGGTTTGATCCATTTCTGCAAATGTGTTACATCATATGCCATGCTTTTGGAATTTTGACAAATTTTCCAGAGAGGAAACTCTGTCTATAGCAAAGAATGTTGAATTATTAGTTGTCCTGTATCCTTTAGCTCAACACAAATTCCAAAAAGAGAAGCAGAGCCTTATTTTAGAATAACCAGGAGGCATTTAAATTCTTTTCTTTAAAAAATAAAATCATCATTTATTTGAAATTAATAATTGCTATGCCAGTGGTTCAAACAAAAACAAATGAAGAGGGTTTGGGGTTTGTTCCTTTTTTTTTTTTTTTTTTTTTTTTTTTTTTTTTTGCTTTGTTTTTGAGGCAGAGTCTCACTTTAGTCCAGGATGACTTGAAACTTCTATTGTATCCCAGACTGGCCTCAAATTCATAGCAATTGTCCTACCTCTGCCTCCCAAGTCCTGGAATTAAAGCTCTGGCTTTTTAATTTTTTTCATTATCAATTTTCATACATATACATCACGTATTTTGATGACATTCTCCTCCCATTATGTTCATTTGCCCCCTTCCCCATCCTCCTTCCATAGAGCCCCTCCTTCTTTCCAAATATTTTATTTTAATTTTTCTTTTTTCTTTTTGTTAATTGAAGTAGGATCTTGCCCAGGTTGACTTGGAATTCATTATGTAGTCTCAGGCTGGCCTCAAACTCACAGTGATCCTCCTACCTCTGCTTCCCAGATGCTGGGATTAAAGGTGTGCACCACTATGCCTGGCTTCCAACTATTCTATGTATTTTAATTAATTAATTAATTAATTAATTAATTTTAATTAATTTCAGAGAGAGAGAGAGAGAGAGAGTAGAGGAGGAGGAGAATGGGAATGCCAGGGCCTCTAGTCACTGCAAACGAACTCCAGATGCATGCACCACCTTGTGCATCTGGCTTATGCAGGCAAGTGCCTAAATCATGAAGCCATCTCTCCAGCCCCAGCTATTCTATTTTGATGACTTTTTTGTTTGCCCACCTCTTTGGTCCATGAAAACGTGTTGCGGGTCCAATATTCAGCAAATCTCGTGTAGGCAGTCATAGTTGTTGTGAGATCATGAATGAAACAACATTTTGTATCTGTAAGACAACATCCCAAAACACTATTCCCTGTACTTTGGCTCTTGCATTCTTTCTGCCACCTCTTGTGCAATGTTCCCTGTTTCTTGGAGGGCATGGTAGAGAGGTCTCATTTAGGGGTGAGCACTCCACAGTCACTTATTCTCTGAGCTATGATGAGTTGTGAATCTCCTCAGTAGTCACTGCCATTTGCAAAAAGAAGCTGCTTTGTCCAAAAGCGAGAGGAACACTCATCAATAAGCATAAACATAAACATGGATAGGGCAGTTTGATGGGCACAACATACCCATTTAACTAAACAACAGTAGAAGCTTCCTGCCCCGCCCCCACAAGGCCTATGACCTTCCCAGTCATAGGCTTGTACTAGGATTTCATTTCAAGGCATGTATTCCCTCCTGTGGAGTGGGCCTCAGATCTAATCAACGGGCAGTTGGTTACCCCATAATGGTCATGTCACTATTGCACCAGTGGGTACATCTTGCCTCATAGGATACACTGCTGGATAAGACTGACCATCAATGACTTTTCTCCCTCTACACCCTCCATAACACTTTCCAGCAGGGTGGATAGCAGCTGGCCAGCAGGGAGGAGACTTCAACTCAGTATCAGATTGATCTTTCAGTGTCCTGCAACCAAAGCATGTGGACTCTGCAGCCATAGGGTCTTGCCATCTAGTTCTGGTGGGCAACCAAGAGCATTGGCAATAGCATATATTTTGGGGACCCCTTGGGGGACTCCTTGACCAATAACTCATTGGGAGGTATCCCAAACCTGCACTGGAACTTACCTGTAACAAACTATGGTTTCTGTATTCAGCATTATGTACCTTCCCAGGTACTTCTGCCCAAACTCTTCTTTTTTAAAAAAATAATTATATATTTTAATTAGCTAACAAAGAAGTGGTTTCCATATGTGTTTTATTAAAAATGTGTTTAGTTTGAGCTAATCTTCCCCCAACCCCCTCCTTTCCTCCATCTCCCTCCCCTGACTCAACTTAGGCCTTTCCACCTCATTAAAATCCTGTTTTAAGTGGTTCATCCTTCTTATTTTTCATGGTGATGTTACAATGAATTCCCATTCATTATTTCTTTAATATGTATTTATGACCACCAAGAAGATGGCTCTCCACTGATCAATAAATGCTTATTTTCTAAGCAAGGCTATTAATACTTTTGATGACAGTTCACCTATCCATGCATGGAATAAATCACAGGTTTTCTTTAATTTCTTTTATGTAAAAGACTACAATTCATGTGAAAAAAAGAGATGTGAATTTTAAGATTCTTTCACTTTAAATTAATCAAAGAAAAGTCTTTAAAACAGAACTTATATGCATAAGAAAAATAAATACAGGTTAGATGAGGTAGTTTTTAAGATCCCAAAGTAGTAAATAATTTATCTTTAGTACACACTTGAAAACCAAATCACTTTCTACCTGTATGTAACAGCTGAGAGCACTAGTGTAAATTTGAAGTGATAGGATTTTAATTAACTGGAAGTCAAGTGTCAGAAAGGATTGAATGAATTTTCAATCCATTCCCTTAATAACACAAAAGAAGTATTTTATGTGTCCAAAATCTATATTGACAGAAAATCACTTGTAAACTGCAAAGTGCATGAAACCCATACCTTTATGTCAAAAGTTTTCAATATTTTATTATTTATTTATTTATTTATTTTTATTTGCAAGCAGAAAGAGATAAAAGAGAAATAGAAACAATGGGCACGCCAAGGCCTCTAGCTGGCGCAAATAAATTCCAGACACATTGTCACTTTATGCATCCAGCTTTATGTGGTTACTAGGGAGTTGAACCTGAGTTGTTAGGCTTTGTAGGGCTTAACTGCTGAGCCATCTCTCCATCCCAATATTTTAAATTTTTAACTCATTTCATTTTACCCATTTTTTTAATAATTCAGTTTTTCAGACCAATAATAGTGTGTGTCTGAGGACTAGTATTACTAACTCCTTGCACAGACCATAAAACAACAATCACAATGGTTCAAGTTAAAAACAATGTTCAAGTTAAAAATACAGACTAGACCATACATTGATGGCACTCTCACTTTTGTTTAGAGAAGCTTCCCTTTTCAGTGTCAGTGAACACCGTGGTGTCTCAAAACTCACCAAAGTGCAGAGAAGTGACAGTAGAGTGTTAAGCACTAAGTGAGACATCTCTATCACACTCTCCAAGGCTTAGGGACTACTGTGCAGGAAATGGAAGAAAGAATGTAGGAGCCAAAGGAAGGAGAGGAGTGCTTATAATACTGTCTTCCAGACACAAAGGGGCCATGGTATTCTTGACCTCACAGTGGCTGATGCTACCTACGCAAGACCTGCGTAATAGGAGAGGGAAAAACATTATGACATCTGTTGCAGACAGCTTCAGGTTCGCTGAGATGAACTTCCAGACCAGGCACAGTTATGGAGGAAGGGATATTATTTATTGAAACAGATCCAGGGAAGTTCCATAAAGGCAGGAGAAGCAGCCTGCTCTTCACAGGGCCGAGCAGAGAGAGCAAAAGCCAACCAGCCACCACAGCACACAGAGCAAAACAAAACTACAGCCAAAAGGTCACACAGCAGACTTCAGGAACTCCTGCTAGGCACATTTGCATATCTTTACTATGGACTCTCAAACCATCACCACACCTTAAGACCGGGGCCCCCAGTGACCTTGCCTCTAGCAAGGTGATTGCAGATGCAAACTATAAGTAATAAACCACTGAATATATTGGGGGACATATATTCAAACTACCACATTCCGCCCCTGGCCCCCAATATATTTAGCTCCTGGCCCCCAATAGATTTATAACTATCACACATTGTAAATTGTACTCAGTCCAATTTCAAAGGTTCTCACAGTCTGGATCAACTTAAGATAGTGAGTCCTGTAAAATCAACAAGTTAAATACTTTCAACATGTAAAGGCACAGAGTAAACATTTTTAACTGGTAAAAAGCAAAGAGAGACTAGAATAATGCAAACTCAATCACCATCAGCCATCATCAAACTTCTGCAGTTCAAGTTCAATATAACCAGAGACTAACAGTCTCCATGTTTACCAATTCCGCCCCTCCAGCTGGGCAAAACTTTCATCCCATGCCAACACTGCACTCCATGGTAGCCCTTTTGCACAGTCCTGGTATATCCAAAACATCTTCAGGTCTCCATGCAAACCACGGTCCATCTTCCAAAAGGCTCTTTCAGCCTATTCCTGAGGGTCTTCATGCCCTGCCTCATGCCGCATCTCAGCATTGGCTCCTGGAACCGTGTGCAACTCATGACCACTCCATGCATTTTTCATATTTCCAAAACTAATACCAGGTGTGCAGGACACAGCCATATTCTTAATCCAGGGACAAAATAAACCATAGCCTTGAAAAGCAGGTTCCTTCTCCAGTCAGCTCTTTCCAAGAATTTGCATTTTTAACAGTCTTTCCTCAGGCATCCTCTCCATTGTTTTAATGTAAATCAAGTCGGGCCACCTTCCTTCCACCTTCCTTAAGATTGCTAATGTGTTTGACAATAGCAGCTAAACCAGTCTCAGTGCCTCTACTTTTAACTTGCTTCAGGTTTTCCAACTTAAAATCTTAAAATCTCAGTCCGATATCTTCAGCCAAGCACATCAGTCCATTACAAATTTAACCTTGATCAAACACTCTGGGCCTGGATAGCAGAACGTAGCCATCCCTTATGCCAGTAGCCCAGTTCCAACAAAGTCCTCTGCCATCTTTCCTTCCCCTTAGAAAGCTCATAAGCCAAGCCTCGAAGTTCAATACTGTCTGCACTTAGCATTCTCAAACTCATCAGAATAGTCCATAAAACTTGGCTTACCATTCCGGAAGGCATCTTCAGTTGCAAGCACCAAGTCCATGCCCATTCCTCCAAAACAAAGGTTCCAAAAGACGAACATCCACACGATCTGGTTCATCTCACCCCACACTCCTCGGTACCACTTTACTGTTGCAGACAGCTTCAGGTTCGCTGAGATGAACTTCCAGACCAGGCACAGTTATGGAGGAAGGGATATTATTTATTGAAGCTTACAGATCCAGGGGAAGTTCCATAAAGGCAGGAGAAGCAGCCTGCTCTTCACAGGGCCGAGCAGAGAGAGCAAAAGCCAACCAGCCACCACAGCACACAGAGCAAAACAAAACTACAGCCAAAAGGTCACACAGCAGACTTCAGGAACTCCTGCTAGGCACATTTGCATATCTTTACTATGGACTCTCAAACCATCACCACACCTTAAGACCGGGGCCCCCAGTGACCTTGCCTCTAGCAAGGTGATTGCAGATGCAAACTATAAGTAATAAACCACTGAATATATTGGGGGACATATATTCAAACTACCACAACATCAAAATAGAAGAGAGATTAAGTAGAAAGAAAAAAAAAAGATTCAGTGGAAGGGGTTTCAGGAGGTGAAAAGGGGAGGATGGTGGGAGGGGATTATGATCATGGTATATTGTCTATATGTATGGAAATTGTTAATAAAAATTTTTAAGTTGAAAAAATAAGGGCTAGGGTGATTGCTTAGTTAGTAAAGTGCTTGCCATGTAAGCATGAGGCTTTAGTTTGGGTGCCCAGAGCCTATGTACAAATGCCAGGCATAGTGGACATAATGGTGTGTACCTATAATCCCAGTGCTGGGGAGGCAGAGAGAGGGAATCTCTGGGGCTCACGGGCTAGCTAATCTAGCCAAAGCAGTCAAAATCAGTGATCTCCAGGCTCAGTGAGAAACTGGTTTAGCAAGAGAGCCTGCCTTAAGGAATATGATGGAGAGAAATTGAGAAAGACTTCTGACATCAATCTCTGGCCTCCACACACACATATACATATGAACACACACACATACACAGTTACATGCTTACAAACACACATGCCACACACACACCAGCTATGCAGCTCCCATGTAATTGGTCTTTAGTTTACTCTGGATCCCCTCCCCCAAACCTTCCTCTGGCCAACATGGAGATAATCTAACAAAAAGAATGACATGGAAGATCTGAATGAAACAAAGAAGTCTCCATGGGGATGGTGGGAATTGAGCTGTGCTTTCTGTATAAGCAGGATTTAGAAAGCTGGGCAGAAGACTGGGAGGACCACACAGGTAGAGAGAATGGTGAACAGCGAAGAGACAAAACACCGCCCTATGTATTCCTGGTTTCCCAAGCCTCTTCCCCAAGGGCAAAGAAAACTGGGCCATATGCCTTGTACTGATGTGGAATTGGAAAAATAATATATTGTCACAGGCAAGTAAGATGGCAATTGGAGGTTTTAGTGAGTGCAATTAAACTTGAGATCATTAACATTATCTGGATCCCATGGTGCAGCCACAACAACCCATACTTATGCCAACAGAGAACAGTACCTGACTCCAAAGGAAGTTTTCAGAACCAAATCCACAGGCTTATAAGAAAGCCTGCTAATATGGAAAAGGGGTTTTTTTTTGTTTGTTTTTAAATTTGTTTATTATTTATTTATTTATTTATTTGAGAGTGACAGACAGAGAGAGAAAGAGGCAGATAAGTAGAGAATGGGTGTGCCAGGGCCTCCAGCCACTGCAAATGAACTCCAGATGCATGCGCCACCTTGTGCATCTGGCTTACGTGGGTCCTGGGGAATCGAGTCTTGAACCGGGGTCCTGAGGCTTCACAGGCAAGCGCTAAACCACTGAGCCATCTCTCCAGACCCCATGGGAAAGATTTTGCTGTGATCTTATCAGCTTACTTATAATCAGCATGTCCAGACAGCTAAGAAACATCACTGTATCTGCACACACTGAAAGTCAAAAGCACTGCAAATTACCCTGAGCAAGAAAGGAGCAATCTAAACTAACTGGACTTTTCCAAATGCATATAGATCAGCAGCAGGCTATTTATTTGCAATTCCTTCCACACGTGCTTTTCAGAGTTGAAAATCCCCTCCTAAAAGCTTTAAATTCCAAGCAGCACCTTTTCATCAGAGTACTAACCCTCCACTTTAAAAGAAGGGAGAAATGCATTCAGTTGGTTTTCCCTTTATTAACAGTCATGAAGACAGGAATGTGCCCAGTAAAGCTTCTGTATGACTGAAATAAAGACATTCCACTTCTGCGTGAGCGCTTTCTCCCTGAATGGCATCAGGTTTTATTTTCCAAGGCCACAATCACCCGAGGGAGGACACGTTAGCATTTGTGCTTGGAATAAGAGGGACTAGGCAGGTATGTTTTGGGGGGTTCAGGCAGCTGGACAGGGATTAGACCCGTAAGGGAGGAACCTTACCGCACACCTTCACCAAGCCTACCTCACATCAGCTGGCCCCTCCTGCCTCAGTTGAGGATGGGACTCAGTGTCTGCTCATCTCATCCAATCAAATCTCAATCTAAAACTTCTCTTTCTCTCTCTTTCTCTCCCTCTCCCATGCGCACCCATCCTAAGTGTAGGTGGACCCCTTCTCTGAGCCTAGGCCAGTTGGCTGGCACACCTGACGCAGGTGTGTCAATCTCTTGGAAGCGCTGACTCCAAATATCTCCCTGGGGCTCATGGAGGGAAGCACTTCTTCTGGCTCTTGGGCTGCTCACGAGTCCACGCCCGCCTGGGTCCCTCTCTCCTGAAAGACTGTGTCTCCCCTCCTCTGCCAGGGTGGGAAAGGATATTGATTTGTTACTCTTTTTATGGCCTTTTCATTTCTGTGGAAATGGACTCCTTTTCGAAAAACCTGTTTACATTTTTGTTTCCAGGGCCTGTATTTGTTCTCCCACATGGGCTCCGGGATCACGTGGTGAATTTTCCCTCTTAACCTTGATTTTTTTTTTTTAAAGGTAGGGTTTCAGTCTAGCCCACAATGATCTGGAATTCACTCTGTAGTCTCAGGCTGGCCTCGAACTCACAGGGATTCTCCTACTTCTGGCTCCCAAGGGCTGGGATTAAATGTGTGCTCCACCACACCTGGCCTCCTGATATTTTTAAAAATATATTTATTTATTTGAGAGACAGAGAAGCAGAGAGAGAGAGAGAGAGAGAGAGAGAGAGAGAGGCAGATAGAGAATGGGCACGCCAGGGCCTCCAGCCACTGCAAATGAACTCCAGGCACATGAGACACCTTGTGTATCTATCTTAATCTGGGTCCTGGAGAATTGAACCTGGGTCCTTTGGCTTTGCCTGCAAGCGCCTTAACCATTAAGCCATTTCTCCTGCCCATTCCTGATATTTTTGAATAAGAAGATGGTGGTATATTAAAAAAAAAACATTCTTCTAAGTCTAGTTTCAGCCAATTCTTTGGTTAAATAGCAGACAGGAACTCACTGCAATTCCCTGTAACAGGAACATGTCACAACTAAATACCAGTGCATGGAACACTGCCCTGGTACTGAGGAAACACTCAGGGTAAGCACTGAAACAAAATGTGGGTAGGAGAAAGAATGGATGGATGCATGGATGGATGCATGGATGCATGGAGGGATGGTGAGTGGATGGATGCATGGGGGGATGGGTGAATGGATGGATGAATGTATGCATGGATAGATGGATGCATGGATGCATGGAGGGATGGGTGAGTGGATGGATGCATGGATGCATGGGGGGATGGGTGAATGGATGGATGAATGTATGCATGGATAGATGGATGCATGGATGGATGGATGGAGGGATGGGTGAATGGATGGATGGATGCATGGATGGATGCATGGATGGATGTTTGGATGGATACATGCATGGATGGATGCATGGATGGATGGATGGATGGATGGATGGATGGATGGATGGATGGAGTGCTGATTCTAAGAGCCTGGCACAGGCCTGAACTGACTAGTCTTGTAGCTTCCCATTCCATAATTTGAGTACCTTCAATGAATTTGAGAGTCTCCTTTCATGTCCTTCTAGCTCTATATCAGTTCATAGCTCCCAAGAATGCTTGATGCATAAATATGAGAACTTGAGTTAGGACCCCAGCACCCATGTCGCAAGGTTGAGCATGGTGACATGTGCCTGCAGTCCCACTGCTGGGGATGTGGAGGAGAGGAGTCCTTGTGGCTTACTAGCTTACAAGTCTGTCTGAAATCAGTGAGTGCTAGCTTCAGAGAGAGAGCTAGAGAGCGCACCCATCTTAAATAATACAAGGTAGAAAGTGATTGAGGAAGACACTTGACATTGACCTCGGGTCTCCACATGTTTGTGTGTACCCACCTCTATATACACATGCACCCACACATATACAAACAATTATGTACACAGGCATACATACCACACACACATAGGCATGCAAAAGTAAAGTTTCAGATACATCAGATGGCTCTGGTCTCCAGTCATAGGGGACACAGCTTCCTCGTGTGTGCAGCTTGGCAGAGCCTCCCTAAGGGCAGTGCTGGCCCCATGGGCTTAGGGTGTGGCTATGGCTGTGTGCCTTGCTCTGTCCAGGGCTTCTCTTCTGGCCATGCTGTAGCAGCCCATGAGTGAGAGTCTCTCACGCAGGCTTGGTTTTCCTACTGTATCTTCCCTGGATAGCGAATTTATTCATGGACCAAGGTTGACTTTTGAACTTTCCCGAGGATGTTCATACAAGACCTCTTACATGAGCAGAGGTGTGAGCTGAGGGAAACTCTGAACTACAGTGCAGGCGTGACAGGGGTCATGGGCAACTCCCACAGGAATCCTGACCTTGGGATGGCTATCTGAGTTTTCACCTTGTGGTGAGGGCCCCCCTTATGTTCTCACATCCACTGATCATTGAATATAAGCTCTGCCAAGACCTCACATAAGGTGGTTCATCCAGCTCTGGAAAATTCTCAGCAGGAAAAAGTGATGGCCACCACATCCCTGAAAGCTGAAGGGACAAGTCCTTCAGTCCCAAGGAGGAGCTGGGCAGAACAGCACCATAGCAAGTCACCAGTGTTTTTTTTTTGTTTGTTTGTTTTTTTTTTTTTTCAAGACATGGTCTCCAGATTAGCAACATCCACATCACCTGGGAATTAGTCACAAATGAAACTGCTCAGGCCCCATGCCAGACCTAAAGACCTAGATACCACGGGGTGGGGCCCAGCAATGCTTTCAGCTGGTCAGACAACTCTTATACACTCTAGACTTTGCAAACCACCGTGCTACAGAAGTATTGGCAATGAGCACCGTGGGAACACAAGATTTGCCGGTTAGTTAATTAGTATTGAAGCCACAGCTGCCCTGTTTATTTCCCAGGGTAGCAAGGAGAACACATCCAATATCAAACTAAGATGCAAGTGGTGAACTGTCACCGCCCCCTCCAGCCATGCCTGTGCTCATCTGTTCTGACCTGCTCAAGCGCCTTTCTGGCTGCACTCTGAAGGAGCGTGCAGACAAAACCATCCATCCCTTGTGTAGAGATGTTAGTGCTATTTGACTGGCTGACTACTTAGCCCTGCTTCCCAGGAGCACTTGGAATCCCCTCTTCCTTCCCCGCCACTGGTCTGCTGTTAGAGGGTCTGTTGCTCCCTGAGGGTGGGTAAGCTCCTTCTTCCTAGTGCTTCTCTATCAGATCTGTTGATTGATTAGAGGCCAGTTCGGAAGACACTGTCCTCGGGTGTGGTGGCACATGCCTTTAATCCCAGCTCTTGAGAGGCAGAGGTAGAAGGATCGCCGTGAGTTCAAGGCCACCCTTGTCTACTAATAAGCCTTCCACTCCTCAAAGCATCAGTCTCTCTGCCAACATTCCACATATGCCAGTGAGTTTACCTGCAAATGAATTCAGAAAAATTGAGGGGCACAGTCACTGCTTTTGGATCATTCATAATCAGACTGGAGAAAAGGCTTAGCAGTTAAAGGCACTTGGCTGTGAAGCCCACAGACCCAGGTTCGATTTCCCAGTACCTACGTGAGCCAGATGCACAAGGTGGCACATGTGTCTAGAGTTTGTTTGCAGTGGCTAGAGGCCCTGGCATGCACAATCTCTCTGTCTCTTTCTCTCCCTCTCTTATAAATGAATAAACAAACAAACAAACAAACAAACAAACAAACGATTTAGATTACTATAGTAGCCAGAGTCCAAAATGGTGGGAATCTGCCCAGCTTATCTGTTTCCCCCTGTAGATACCTGGGCCTCAGGCCTGTCCGAGCTTTCTGCCATGAGAGTTTTCTCTCAGCTCCTGAGTATACCACTGCTATTGGTCAATGGTGTGGGATAACCATATTTATTTATTTATTTAAGGCGTTGTATTATGATGTTTATCCATCCCCAACAAAAGGCTTCAAGTTTGCAAGTCCAATGAGGTCCACATAGACCACAGAGAAAGTTGCATCAACACATAAGATTTGAACTCCAAGAGAGGGAAGCTCAATCCTTGTCATGACTCTTCCTAGCTGTGTGAACGTGGATAAGCTAATTATTATTATTCTCTGTGAGACTGAAAATATGAAAAAGACTATCATTAGCGGGTAAAGGCTCCATGAGGCTAAGACAGAAAAGTTCTCAGCATTGTCCTGAGAAGTTGTAAGCAGCTGTGAGCTCAACATCAGAGCTTAGTTTTGCATTGTGGTTTTTTAAATATTTTATTTATTTATTTATTTATTTATTTATTTATTTATTTATTTAAGTGGGAAAGAGAGAGAGAATGGGTGTGCCAGGGCCTCTAGCCACTGCAAATGAAGTCCAGACACATGTGACACCTAGTGCATCTGGCTTTACATGAGTACTGGGGAATTGAACCTGAGTCCTAAGGCATATCAGGCAAGTGCCTTAACCACTAAGCCATCTCTCCAGCACTGTATTGTGTTTAATCTTTGCTTGCTTCCTAGAACAATCCTTAGATTTTTTTTTTTTACTTTTATGGGAATCACACATTTAATAGTTCACTTTCCCATATACTATTTTATCTTATTCTTTTACAAATATTTTTTCTTTTTAAAATTTATTTATTTGAGAGAAAGAAGAAATAGGAAGATAGAGAAAGAGAGACAGAATGTATGCATTGGTGCCTGTAACCACAGCAAACACACTTTAGATGCATGTGCCATCTTGTGTATCTCGACTTATGTGGTACTGGGGAATCAAACCTGGGTTCTTGGGTTTCTCGGGCAAGAGAAGCCTAAGAGGCCTTTAGCCACTAAGCCATGTCTCCAGCCCTTTTAAATATTATTTATTTATTTATTTATTTGAGAGAGACAGACAGAGAGAAAAAGGCAGACAGAGAGAGAAAGAATGGGCACACCAGGGCCTTCTGCCCTTGCAAAAACAAACAAACAAACAAACAAATAAATAAATAAATAAATAAATAAAAAATAAAAAAGAAAGAAAGAAAAAAAAGAAACTCGAGATATATGCACCACTTTGTTCATATGGCTTTACGTTAATGGGGAATCATATCCAGACTTTCAGGCTTTGAAAGCAGGCACCTTTAACCACTGAACTATCTCTACAACCCAATTTTAT
This sequence comes from Orientallactaga sibirica, assembly GCA_036365145.1. NCBI lineage: Eukaryota > Metazoa > Chordata > Mammalia > Rodentia > Dipodidae > Orientallactaga > Orientallactaga sibirica. The sequence goes on from JAEOAD010000048.1 coordinate 6,708,898, forward strand.
CTTATTCTTGTATCCATAAAATTCAGTAAAATTTTATTATTCTCATTTTAGAGGTAAATTAATTAAAGTAAAGCAGAATGAACAATATCCCATATCATGCAAACTTGGCAGAAATGGGATGAGTACCTGATGCTGGCTAAATTCTATTCATGCCACCCCAACTGGGGGGTATAGAAGACACATATAACCTAACATATAATAGTTCCCAGAATATAGCCCAACTTTTCTAAATGCAATCCTGCATTTCTATTTAGAGCCAGAATCACTGTGGGTGGTGAAAGTATACCAAATCACATTTTGAAGGTCACTGTCCTTCAAATTATTTATTGTCCTAGTAAGTACTTTTGACAAAACTTTGCAGTGTCTTATTATGTAATTATTCTTATTTTAAAAATCAAGGAACATTGAGATAATACATGTGTCAGGGAGAGCTATTAAAAGTGAAGATCAGGCTGGAGAGATTCCTTAGCGGTTAAGGCCCTTGCCTGCAAAGCTAAAGGACCCAGGTTCGATTCCCCATGACCCACGTAAGACAGATGCACAAGGTGGTACATTTGTTTGGAGTTCGTTTGCAGTAATTAGAGGCCCTGGTGCACCCATTCATCACCCCCCTCTGTTTGCCCCCCCTCAAATAAATAAATAAAATTTAAATTTAAAAAGTGAAGATCTAAGTGAAGATCTGAGCATGCCACTTTCCCACACAAGACAAAGTTTCATGTACATATCACGCAAGGAGTTTTGGAAAACAATGATCCTTAGTTTTCACTCACCAAGAGCCCAAAGCAAATGGTATGGAGAACTGGTTACCTGAAGCAGCATTTACTTGAGAAGCATATTTAAAAACCATGCTTCAAGATTTCATCCCAATTCTAGTGAGCCCAACTCTGAGAATCCAAGAACCTCCAAGCTCTCTAGAAAGAGCTCCTCAAACTTCACTGTGTGTATGGACCAGCTTAGGAACATTCTACTCTGCTGCCAGGGCCACAGGGAGTGGTGAAATTCTGCATCTCTAGTGGACGCCAGGGGGGTTCCCACACTGCTTGTCTGGGGACTGTGAGTGGCCACACCCTAATGCAAGTGAACTTTAAGATCACAGAATGTACTGCAGAGGAGCCAGACTGCTAGGCCTCACTGACAGCATCCCCAGCTGGCCTTCATTCCTCAGCTTGGCATATGGAGCCCCCTTCATCATCTTCAAATTCTACCACTTCTCATTGTACTGTAGGCAGCATTAATAACAAACCACACACACACACACACACACACACACACACACACACACACACACACCCCATATAGTTCAGAATGCAAGGATACTGGCTAAAAGTTCACTCTACCTGTATCAGCCCCCTTCTTCTCACAGCACCCTGTGCTGGACTCAATCTTATTATTTTATTGAAATTAACTACTCATGGCGCTCTCTTTTTCCACTAAATGTTAGTTCTGCAAGAACTGGAAGGGGCTTGAAGGACTAATTCCAGTTGTAACACACAGAGCAAAATAGGTGCTCAATAAATACTTATTAAGTTTCATGTCAAGCACAAACCTTGTCATGGTAGAAATCAAAGACACCCTCCCATCTTTTGAAGGTCTATTCCCTCTATTCTAGTTTATGTCATTACTTCTGTCAAGTCAGGAGTGTTGAAAGGCCCAGCAATCACCAGACCTTTGCTCCAGCAGCCCAATCATTATCAGGCATTTCCATGGATACTCTTAATGACAGTTCTCCCTCAGATTGCTCTTACAGCCCATAATGTGCCTCTGAGAACATAAACCGACAGTTGAAAAGCCCCTGTTGTCATTATTAATTCCAGCACTACTTTCTTACATTTCAAAAGGGGATGTAAGGTTGCACTGACTGTAGCAGAGTTCTGGCTTCCTATGTAGTTGGCAAGGTGAAGGGGGGTGGACGTTGATAAGTATGGTGCCCTTCAGTCTACACTAGAAGGTCACCTGCAAACCATGTGAATGGGGCAGGCAAAGAGAGGGCAGAGAGAGCAGCTTTGCTGGCGCTGGCTTCATCCATCACATTTCATACCTGGCAAATAGAGGTGGCAGTGTGTTCAGCCAGAGTGGAGCAGCTCCCCTCACTGTGCTGCCTGCCTTTCCCACCTTTCCCAAACACATGCCCCGAAGTGTTTGCCTTGAAGAGCTAATATTGATATTAGCTGCCACTGGCTTTTTCATTAAATGCTTGGCCCATTGATTCACTTTTTTTTTTTTTTAGTTAATTACTTTCCTTCATCTTTTATCTAGTCTGAAATCAAGGCACAAATACAGCAAAAAGTCACTTGAATTCCAAACCTCCTTTCCCTCCCCAGGTATTTGCTAGAGTTTGCATGCATCCCCAGAACCATACATGGACCCTCAACACCCCACGATGGCATCAGGAGATGGAGCCTTTGGAATGTGATTAAGACAGAGACCCTTGTAAAACCGCCCACAGGACGTGGTTTTCCTCCTCCTTTGTGTGAGGCACAGGGAGAAGGTGCCTCTATAAACCAGGAAGAGGGGTTTTCCACACCTCACATCTGCTTGTGCCTTCGTCTTAAGCTCTCCAGCCTCTAGAACGATGAGAAATAAATGTCCATCATTTGTCTGTTGTATTTTTTCCTAGCAACTAAGTGGACTAAGACAGTGTTCTTAAAATCTGGAAGCACTTTTGATGTTCCAGAACTTTCCTAGCTGACCCAGTGCTGCACCAGGAGTGAACATGTATGTAATTCACCAAAGCATCCCTCCTGGAGATGGCTTCTCCCTCTAAGGCTCCTTGGGGTCTGAGAAGAGGTCAGGCTCTGCTCCCTCTGTATTCTCAGCTCATTGAAGTTGAATTAATCATTCTGGGACAAACGATTGAGAAATCCAGCTGGAACAGGGCTGGAAGCTTTCTCCCTGCTGGCTAATTGTCATAGTCCTAGAAAGAGCTAGAAGGCTGTAGGGAGAGAAGTTATCAATAGTCTTACCCAGCAGTGGACTCTGTGAGCTACACAACCAACCAGCCAGGCACAAAGTGACCACTGGACTGTTATGGGGATAACCTATGGCTTTCTGAATGGATTTTATACCCGCTACATAAGAGGAAATACATGCCTGGCACTGAAAAGCTATTCAAAAGCCTATGTAAGAAGGCAATAGGTTCTAGGAGGGAAGCTGCTACTGTTGTTTGACTGAATGGATATGTTGTGCCCATCAAGTTGCTCTCTACATCCATGTTTATGCTCACAGATTAGTACTGCTCCCACTTTTGGTCAAATAAACTGTTTTGTGCACATAGTGGTGACTACTGTGAGACTCACAACTCATCAGAGTTTTAAGAATAAATGACTGTTGAGTGCTCACCACTAAATGAGACATCTCTCTCTATCATGCCCTTCAAGACTCAGGAAACATTACAGAAGAGAGGCTAGAAAGAGTGTAAGAGGCAAAGGATGGGAAGGGTGCTTTGGAATGCTGTCTTCCAGATATAAGGTGGACATTTTACTCATGACCTTGTAGCAACTGTTGTTATATGCAATATATTAAGCCCATGAACATTCTGGCATGGATGAGGGAGGAAGGCATGCGGCCCCCATCCCTCCCTGAGGAGTAACTGGCAGTTAACAGCTGCAGGATGAGCGGGATACATTATCTGCAGTGGTTTAGCCACTGGCAAATTACACAGGTTCTGATAAATGACCCTCGATGCGTGCTCATACAGGCAACCCTAATGAAAATCCATGGGTCCCACACAGGCGCAAGGGGAAGAAGACATAAGTAGAAGAGAGCCTCGTTGGAAAGAAGAAGGGTTCCATTGAAAGGAGACGAGGATACAAGAGAAAGTGATGAGAGGAGAATATGATCAAAAACCATTGCATTCTTGTACAAAATCATCACCAAAACAAGGGGAGAAATCAATATTTAGTAAAAATTTCCAGACTCGAAATGAAAATTCACTACTGAATGTAATGTGTAAATGAGTCAATGCTGGTCTCCATGATATGGTGTAGCAAAGGCTTCTGGGAGTCTGATATGACTGTTTATAATGAACATCATCATCATTGATTTGGTCGGAAGACGTCCTTCAGGCCAACATGTGTGATAAACATTGCCAGGTATGTTCAGCTGCAATTGGTCTACTTCTTGCACTGGCGTTGTAAGGACCTCCGTGAGAGGTCCAGACATCATCTGTTACAGCCCCTGCTGGAGGTGGGCTTCATCAGTGTCAGTGAAAAGAGTCCTTCAAGGATGACCTGATGGGCTTACACATAGCTACCTTGTTTTGGTGTTGGTGTTAGTGCCTTGCTTATTTCTTTCCCTTAGCATTTTTTTTTTTTTTCTGTAAAAATCGTTGTCTTTTTCACCTCAATTAATAAGCAGACTTATATTCAACAATGGTTATTCACATGAGGAAATTGGTAAGGCAGTAGTCCCACAACACTATGGAGAGGTGGGAAAGCATAGTGTAAGATTCTAAAAACCATCAGCAGAGGTGGCTTTGTGCCTGCCAGGAAGTTTTGTGGCCATGAAAATCCTACAAAGAAAAACAGTGAAAATTGACATGATGTCATCCAAACTGGGTGTTATGAAGAGTTTAGACCAATCCAAATAGTGTCAAGTTATTTCAGCTCACCAAAAGAGAGGTGTGTGACTTCCTCATCATGGAGCTGGTAGGCAGGGACAACTACTGAAACATATCCAAAGAACTGCACACCTGAAGGAGGAGGAAACCCTAAAGTATTCAGATAAACTGTGTGTGGCCTGCACTACTTCATACCTCAGGGGTGGCCCATGGGGATCTAAAGTCCCAGAACATATGGTGGACAACAACGGGACCATTTCAATCCTGGGCTTCAGAGTAAGCTCACAGTAAACAACTGGACAGAAAATGACTGCCTATGGATGTATTATCCAATACCATGCCCAGAACTCTTCAGTCACAGATGCTGTGATGGTCCAAAGGTGGATATTTGGAGCTTGGGGGTCCTATTGTGTCAGATGCTCACAGACAACCACCCCTTTGAGAAACACCAGGAGCCTGAAGAATGGGCTCTGCTCCTCTTAGTCCTCACCTCTCGGGAGAAGACCTGTACAGTTAGTTCCTTACTCGTTTCAGGAACATTTTTAGGTCTTTAGCTATGTTCACACTCTTCCCCTAAATGTGATTCCTAATTCCTTAGTCTCTCTTCTGAAAGGTCAACTTTCATTCTCATGCACTCATACTTCTCAAAAGTCATTCCAATCAGTTTCATTGACCCATCCCCCCACACAAAAATGTGTTGGTTGACTTCCGTGTTCCTTTACCCTTTAGAGTCCCCTTAAACGAAATCTCCAAAGACTGATAGCATGACTTCAGGGTCAAGGAATTGAGATCAGAACCTTGGGTAGAAGGCAAGAATATTCTATGCTGCAAAAAGAGCATGCTCCTTGCAAAATAGAGTGTCCTAAGGAATTCCGGAGTGGTATCATGATTATCCCAATGAATAGGCATCCACTAGTCACACTTCATAGTGTTGTAATAAAGTTTCATTAGGAAGAGACAGCTAGTTACTAGCTAACTTAAAAGTACTTATGACACATAATAGTATGTGGCAGGCACCTGTGCCCAATGCAGAAATAAAGTGAGGCTTTTATCGTGATTAGTGGAAGACGCCATGCCTAAATTTATAAACATAAATGTATTCAGTGATTTTAAGTGAGTGAAGGAAACTTGAAAAGTGAAATAAGATAGGAAGATGCTCTCTTCCTATCTGACCTGTAGAGTTATTACTAGAAAGTAGAATTTTCTACATGTAAGGTGTAGTGTGAACACAGATATTGAAATGAGATGAGAAGAAGGTGATGGAACAGAAGGGAATCAAAGCTCAGTCTTTCTGGGAAGAAGGAGGCAGCAGAATCATGGCTAATACTGAGAGACTTCATGTGGTCAGAACACAGGGAGAGGAGTAGCGTGTGGGTTCAAGGATGGCGTAGAAATGCAAGACAACAAAGCTCCATGTGTTCTAAATTCATCAAAAGTGCCAAAGACACAGCAGCATTCCATGTCCAGGTTGCACATGCTTTGAATTAAAATCTAAAGCACATTCAAAGTAGAGGTTTTAGGAACAACCAGCAGCTAGGCAGATATAATATCCCCCATGTTTCTCTAACATAAGATAAAGCAGCATGCCTGAGGCACCAAGTTAAATGCCATCTCCAGGGTAAAAGCTGGGTTCTCATTCTTTACCCACTACACCATGCCTGTGTCCTCAAATAGACTGTCCTTTTATCCCTCTTGACTCACTGGACCAGGTACTTAAACTCCACAGTATGGGAGCTATTCCCAAATAGTGCTAGGATGGAAATCTGGCCCAAAGCTCAGCTCACGATGTGCTTTGGGGGTGCATAATGAACAGGGTGGACTTAGATAATATGTTTTGAGGGTGCATAATGAACAGTATGGACTCCCTGAAGGGGCTCCCGGGCAAGAAGTGAGAGATGAAGATATAATCATGGACCTGCCTTGTTTCCCCTTAGTCATTGTTTATATTGAAGTGTGTCATTAAACTCAACATGCCTTCATTCTGATCAGGGAAAGGCCAATGGGTCTCATGAAGTCTTTCCCTTCTGGACTTCTAAGCTATACAGATGACACTGACCTACTCAGGCAGCAGAAGAGATGAATCAAGAGGAATCTGCAATCTTATGACGATGCAAGGCCAATGACTGGTGCTAATATGAACTCCTCAGCAATGGTGTAAATCACCTCCTTTTACTATCTTCACAGATCTGCTCCCTGTTTCATCATCTACTCAGGAGTTCAGGGACACCTTCATGTGGAGCATTGAATCATGTATAGGAAAGACTTGGGACTCATTGTAGACTGTAGACTAACATTCGCTGCCTCAGGTGGGGATGTGCCTGGAACTGAGTTAGCATCCTGAGTATTTTCACACCACACACCTCTGGTTGTAATGTCAGTGGGGATGGCCTCATTCCATCTGAGGTCATCTGAGATTCACCATAGATTTTCCCTTCAAAACATACAGAAAAGATGGTGAAAGAGAGCCAGGCATGGTGACACAGATCTACTATCCATACACTCGGGTTGGAAAGGAGTGAAAATCATGAGTTCTAGTCCAGCCTAGACAATGTATTAACATTATGAGTCAAAAAGAGAAAAAGAGGGGAGAGAAACACTATCAAACATCAGTCCTCAGAGAAAAGACTTCAAGAATGATGTATTTCAAGAGGGACGAAAAGTTGGAAAGGGTAAATAATGTCTAACGTGCTCACACAGAACAGAAGCACTCCACAGATTTAACATTGGGGTGTTATCAAACAATATGACATGTCAGATCTGGAAATGAATCCTTGCAAATGAATCCGAGAACTGTGCATGCCAGGGTTATGGTGACCAAACTAACGGCCAAGCTGCTCCAGGTTACACCTTTCATGACCAAACCTGGGGACACTTCCAGCTGCCTTTCTTTCTTCTGTTGACCTTTCTCTGACTTCCCAGTGAGTTCTAAAGATGCTAGTCATCAGATCATCGGTGATTTGAATGTCAAATTCCCATCATAGGCTCATGTGTTCACACCTAACACTTGATCCCAGCTGCTGGTGATGTTTGGGAAGATTGAGGAACCTTTACGAGGTGGAGAAAATTCAATTTTTTAAAAATTACTACTTTATGAAAACTTTCTTTTACTTTCTAGTTGAGTGAATGCTAGGCCTCCTGAAGAGGGGGTCCAGAAATCCTCCCACAGGGCACCAGCTGCTGCAGCTGGATCAGCAGCCTCTGTCCTGAGCACCACGTGCAGGTCAAGTGCATGTTAAATGTTTGACTACTACTTTCCCCCTTTTAAAAAATTCCTTGCAAAGTGAACATTCTCGTCTCTTTATTCACTTCCACAGATAAAGAAAGCAAGACTCAGAGTAGTAGTCACGGGATCAAAGTCACATTTTTAGCTGGTGAACGCAGTCTGTAGTCTTTCCTAACTCTTGTTTCAGCCCCTCCGATGGCTCACAACTTTCCTGCTCCCCAAACACTCAAGGGGAGATGAAGATATCCTGCCCCAAGGAGGAGAGAGTATTGCAGGGACACTTAAGTTTGAGGGATGGTGGTGTAAGAAAGGTGGATTTACTTGGCCATGCCTTAGAAACTTCAGGATGCACCTGGACACTCTGACAGATTGAAGGCCAGGAAGTTGGAGTATCCCTATCTGATGGGTGCCATATCCCCTTTCAGAACAATCCCATTGACTCCTCCTGGTCCAGAACTCTGTGACTCAGCGACCCGCAGGCCGGCAGGACACTCTCACATATGCGGCTACAACTGCAGCTGACATTGGGTCAGTTGACTTTTGGTGACAACATCCTCACCATTTCCCCCCAAATCTCTCCTATTAGAGTTCTCTTTGCACATCACCAACAGAGAGACATAGTTACTATGTATTACTTCCTGAAGCCTGTGTTGTCTGACACAGCTAACTTGCCCTCAAGTGGAACCAGCCTGACTCACTCCTCCCCATGATGTCCCTTGCCCTGGACTTCAAAATAAAAAATAAGCACTTTAGGGGTTGAAGAGATGGCTTAGTGGTTGAGGTGCTTGCCTGTGATGCTAAAGGACCTCAGTTCGATTCCCCAGTACCCACATAAGCCAGTTGTACAAGGGAGTGCACGCATCTGGAGTTCATTTGTAGTGGCTGGAAGCCCTGGCGCACCCATTCTCTCTCTCTGGTCTCCTTCCCTCTCTCTCTCTCTCCCTCTCTTTCCCTCTCTCAAAAAATTAATAAAAATAAAATATTAAAAATAAGCACTTTACTAATGCTCCACCTTTAAATAATGAGATTTCTTTACTATAATGCATATTTAATTATTTGACGTTCCTCTGGAGCTTCTTATTCTTCTTAATTTGGGAGAATACTTCTCACATGTGGAACAAAATAGTTCTGAAACATCACTATATGGCCATGCCCTACCTTTGCTTCTCCACGGTGTCATATTCTTCCTGGCTACATCAGTCCCCTGTCTTCTAGTCTCACTGGGAACCACACTCTGGGTCTTGTGACCCCAGCCTTCCCTCTTCAGAAGCTGAAGCTCAAACTGCATTCATTCCACTCACAGTCCAAAAGGTTTAAATTCATTTGACATACTCTTTATTTTAAAGTAGTTTTAGATTTGCAGAACTCCTATATAGACCACTACTCACAAAGTTTTCCATGTACATCTTTCCCTGTTTATAGGATGGCATAGTCATCACAATTAATGTGCCAATACTGATTCATTACTATATATACTGGTGCATATTTTATTCAGATCTTCTTTGTTTTAATCTAGTATTTTGGTGTGTACTAAGATACACATTACATTTAGTGATGTCACCTGAGCTATCTCTTACCTTGGGGTAGTTTCTCAGACTGTCCCTGTTTTTCATGACTGAAGGAATTTAGAAGTAGCCCAGGAGGCCGGGCGTGGTGGCGCACACCTTTAATCTAGCACTTGGAAGGCAGAGGTAGGAAGATCGCTGTGAGTTCAAGGCCACCCTGAGACTACATAGTTAATTCCAGGTCAGCCTGGGCTAGAGTGAGACCCTACCTTGAAAAACCAAAGGAAAAAAAAAAAGAAGTAATGGCCAGGAATTTGTAGAATTCCTCTCCGTGGGGCCTACCTGAAGTTTGTCTCGTGATTAGACTTGGGTTATGAGCTTATCTGAAGGAGATGAGACTATCATGCCATGGTCACCGTGTCATCACAGGCGTATGAAAGTTAGGAAGTATTCGAAAACAATGATAAACACAAACAGAAAATAAAAGGACATTAGTGTTGGTGTGGGTCTTATTGCCCGACTGAAGTGTAGTTTGTCCAGGTTCAAGACTGGGAAGTTTCTTTTCCCCTTTCCATACAGGACTCTTTGTTAAGAAGACAACACACTAAGGGGAGCGGAGCTGTGCCCCACCTCCCTGATGGCAGAGAACCAAGTTGGTTATTTATGGTGCATCTTCTATGCAGATGAACCTCTTATCTTAATCACTGATTTATGGACTCATGCATATTTATTAAAACTTTGGGATCTAAGTCCATTTCACTCTTCTGGGGGGATTGTTGTTCTCAGTTGTTCCAGCATTGATCATGAGTGCTTTCAGGCCGTTCCTGTGTCTCTTTAACATGAGCCATCATTGTGCTTGCCTGCCTGCTTGCCTTCCTTCCTGGTTTTCTTCCTTCCTTCCTCCCTTTCTTTCTTCTTTTCCTTCCCTTATTTTTCCTCCCTTCCTTCCTTTTATCCCTTATTCCTTCTTTCCCTTCTTCTTTTTCTTTCCTTTCTTCCCTTCCCTTTATTTCCCTCCTTCCTTCCCTCTATTCCTCCCTTCCTTTTCCTTCCCTCTTTCCCTTCCCTTCTCCTTCTTCCTTCCTTCCTTCCTCTTCACTCTTTTACTCCTAGTCTTTCTGTCTTTAACGCTTCCTTACTTTCCAGAACTAGTAACAATGCCAAGTTCATCTTCTGTGGTCTCTGAAGTCATGTTTTAAGTGTTCCTTGTTATTTTCCTCCAAATTTTGTGTTGCCTGACTCAAATTGCTTAAGTTAGAAACCAAATTCCATGATAAACAAAATGTTTGTGAATCACTACAATGATTTCACCTGACAGACAGCTCAGCTCCAGTAATCTTTAATGCTAATGAAGCTGAACTTAGAAGAGATAAGAATTAGGCTCATTATGAATTATTTAATTTGCAGAGTGAATTATTAACTGTATGCATGAATGAAGCAAAGATACTATGAAAAGAGATATGCTGAATAATTTTCTATTTAACTTAACATAGGCAGACACCCACAAGTAGCTCTCATCTAGCAACCACAATAGAATGGAGGGGCTCACTCACCACTCTTATATCTGGTTAAATGGGAATTAGAGGAGCCTTCAGTTTCTCCACATATCATTTAAAGTCAATATTGAAGAGCTGCTGTTAAATGAAGAATCAGAAAATAAGGTTATCATAAAAACACAGCACAGTTTATCTGGTTTACTTTAATAATATTTGTCATGATGCCAGGGGAACTTTTCTTTGACACACATTTACAATGGCCCACTCCTTACCACCTGCAACAATCTAAAACTATTCCACTTGGATCCTATCACAGGAAAGGAATTCCTAGTATCATGAAATTACATTATCATCAAATTGACTGGAAGTTTGAAGGAGACTGGAATCCTTTGCATAAATTAATACATATGGAAGATAAAAGAAATATTTACTCTCAACATTATATTGTGATAGAAAAAAACATAAAATTCCCTTAGGAATATTTCCATTTTCTAATAGAATTATATGTAATATTGTACCTTTCCAATAAACTGATTATATGGAGTAACCTTTTTAAAAAATAAGCATCAGATATTCTCATATATTTAACTAGTTTATAGATTTGTTACCTATATATCCAGTTATAATTTTTGTTTGTTTCTGGGGAAAACATTTTGCAACAACTTGATCTTGGATGTTCAGGGGGCTCCATGGAACCGTGTGCTTCCTATAAGTGTGTTGTGATGTATCTAATCACAAAAGCAACTTAATTTTGTTCTATTATCTACTGTCATTTGGCTGAGTTTTTTTTTTTTATTTCCTTCCTTTTTGAAGAAAAAGTTAGCAATCTCTTAACTATCTGGTGTCTCTTAATACTGTAAAATTCTAAAATCCCTCTGATGGACAAGATGTTTCAATGAGAAAGTTCAGACTCAAGAACTGATCACAAAAACAACTTCATTCAAATTACTAATGTCTCATAATTTTGCTTCCAAAGTCTGTAGTTTGAACACAGATTTTCATTCACAAGAGCCCCTGTTAGGGCTATCTAAGCCTGCCTTTCCTTTTCACTCCACATGTCCTTCTTCTGCCAATCCATCTCTACCAGGTTCAACTCCCATAGTTCCACTAGGGACTTCTTGTTGTGTATGGAGACAGCCTGGCCTTTGTCTTGAACTCTGGTTACATCTGCCCAACTGTTTCCTGGTAGTTGACTGAGGGGATTTAAAGACGGTTTTGATCATTTCTGTATGCTTTCATTTATTTTCTAAATTGGCTACAATGAACATGCATTTCTTTTGTAATCATGAAAAACCCATTATTAATTGAAAAATAGCACACAGGAAAGATACTGTTTCTCCTCTATTGTGTAGATCTCCTGCAACAGCTGTAGGGCAAAACTGGTGTGTTAGATTTCTCTGCAGAGCTCCAAGTGATCTGGGGATCACTATTACACCTCAGAAGCAAAGGCTGTCAGGGATGTTGGTGGGGACGGGGTTGGATTTATCTGCCACCCTGAGGGTCTGAGTAGGGAAGTGAGGTCATTTTGATTGGCTTCCAGCATCTATCTATATCAGCGTAGGGATTTTCCATAGAACATTTACTCAAGAGCCAGGAGCCAAATGTCCATGGCAGGCAAACAAAATCACAACAATCCCTCCCCCGGACTTGCTGAAGCCAGGCAGCATTCCTCTAGATCAATCTTTATTAACTCTGGCCATGTGATAGGATCATAGTGAAGATTCCTAAACTAACAACAAAACAAACAAAACATGAAAGAGCACCATAAAGATTCCAATGACATTGACCTGAAGTAAAGCCAAGACAATATATTTTTATTAAAAAAAAAAAAAGAAGCATCCCCAAAGACTCTCTCATAAGACTCTCATGTATGTTCAAGGCTATGAACCAAAACTGTTGATGGCCAGCCTTCAGTTAACCGCATGGACAGGTAAGTTTGGAGCACTGCAGTCTGGGGAGAACACAGATGAATGAAATCTACAGATGAACTGCCATCTCATGTTTGTTAATGTCTTTATCCTTTTTATAAGTTAACTAGGTGATAATTAGTACCAAAATTGATGATCTTGATTTTCTGTGCTTATTTCTGTCATTCCAGATAACATAGAGGTGCTAATTAACTGTGAAACTGCCTTAAAGAAACAACAAACACAGAGGATTAATAAGGAATGAGATGTGGAGGATCCAGAAATCCAGTTCTTCATCCTTGTAATAAGAAAGGTCAACATACACATGGTACTGTGCACCAGGCTTCAGTCTAGGAATTTGTGTATTTTTTTCTTTTTTTTCTTTTCTTTTCTTTTCTTTTTTGTTTTTCTTTTCTTTTTATTTTTAAATAATTTTTTATTTTTTAAAATTTATTTATTTGACAGAGGAAGAGGGAGAGAGAGTGATAATATGGGCACACCAGGGCCTCCAGCCACTGCAAACAAACTCCAGATGCATGTGCCCCCTTGTGCATCTGGCTAATGTGGGTCCTGGGGAATCGAACCTGAGTCCTTTGGCTTTGCAGGCAAATGCTTTAACTGCTAAGCCAACTCTCCAGCCCTTGTTTTGGTTTTTATGGTAGGGTCTTGCTCTAGCCTAGGCCAACCAAGAATTCACTATGTAATCTCTGCATGACAGAGAAAGAGAAACAGAAAGAGAAAGAGAAAAAGAATGGGCACACTAGGGCCTATAGCCACTACAAATAAACTGAAGATGCATGTGCCACTTTTGCATCTGGCTTTGTGTGAGTACTCAGTCACTAGGTTTTAAGGGCAAGTGCCATCTCTGCAGCCCTCAGTCTAAGCACCCTCCAAGGCTCAGGGTCCATTGCGGAAGAGGGGGTGGAAAGAATGCAAGAGCCAAAGGAAGGGTAAGACTCCTTACAATGCAACTGTCCAGACAGAAATTGGCCTTGATATCCATGAACTTGCAGTGCTTAGCAATATCTTCACAAGACCTTCATAATAGGAGAAAAAGATGATGACATCAAATTAAAAGAGAACTAATGGAGAGAGGGAGGGGATATGATGGAGAGTGGAGTTCTGAAGGGGAATGGGGGGAGGGGAGGGAAATATCATGGTTTTTTTTTGTCTGTAAGTATAGAAGTTGTCATTAAAAATAAATAAATAAATAAATAAATAAATAAATAAATAAATAAATAAATAAGAATTCTCAAAGCACGTCATTTCTCCTCACAACTCTCTGTGGCAGACTCTTTAATTATCCCAGTGTACAGCCGAGGAACCGGTGACACAAGATGAGCTGAACTTACCCACAGTCATAAAGACAGCCTTCGGTGGAACTGACCTGCAGCCAGGTTATTTGAACCCAAGTTACTTTCTTAATTATTACTTGTATGTCATCATGAAGCTAGAAAGCTCATTCAGAAAATGTATGGTGGAATTAGAGAAGAGCATAGAAGTAGAGCAATTGTCTAGCATGCATGAGGTTCTTAGTTCAATTCCTCAAACCACCAAGAAAAATAGACATTAAGGTATATTAAAGAAGAATGTATAGCGGTTGGTTCAGAAAACCCAAGGAATGCATTTCTTTTTTTTTTTAATATTTTATTATTCATTTATTTATTTGAGAGAGAGAAATACAGAAATAGGCAGGTAGAGAGAGAAAGAATGGGCGCGCCAGGGCCTCCAACCACTGCAAACGAACTCCAGATGCGTGCGCCCCCTTGTGCATCTGGCTTACGTGGGTCCTGGAGAATCGAGCTTTGAACCAGGGTCCTTGGGCTTCACAGGCAAGCGTTTAACCACTAAGCCATCTCTCCAGCCCAGAATGCATTTCTTAACTGATCTCAAATGCAATTTTTTTTTCATATCTACATTGCTGGCTCACAATGTGGCTCAGTTCCCAAGTTAACACTTCAAAGAAATGGTATTTTAATACTTGAAAGGTAACACAATTTAACTCGAAACCAGTTCCTGAATCAAGTTATTGATAGATTATTGCTACTATTCTAAAAGCATCTGCTTCAATATATAAATTACATATAACATTTTTCCACACTCCACTTTACAGTTTTCCTTACTAATAAAATTTCCATCTGCCTCCCCATTTGTATTCATTGCACCTGTAAGGTAACAGAACCTTGATCCAATCAGAGTTTCATTAAGCCCTCATCATGCTGTTAATTCTGTATCCCTTTTGAAATGTCATGGCCTGCTGTCTCATCATGCATCGCCTCCAGTCAGTGTCACAGTGTCCTCGGTGCTCTTTTGTGCTTGGCTTTCCATCACGTTAATTAAATTACCTGCTGTAGAAATTATTGAAGCATCCCAGATGACGGAGATCAGGCACATGTCAGGATGCTCATTAATATTTCGTCATCTCTTACAAGAAGAAAAAAGCATCACTATTTTGTGTGGGAGCCCCCTCCTCATGATTGGTAAATATTAGGATCTCTACAAGGTGTCCTGAGATGATCCTAAACAGACACCCCGTTCAGTGCACTGCACTAGAATTGCCGGGAGACAATGGCTGGATCCTGCCCACTCCAGAGGTTCTGACACTATTTCTCTAAAGTTCTGCACTAGCCTAGGGGCAAAGGTTCTTAAAAGATCTCCAGGGGAGGGGAGTGTGAGCCATTGCTCAAAAAGTAGCAAAACTGTAGGGGAAAGTAATGTAACTATGCATGTTTGCCAAGGCACCCATATTGTTTTCATTTTAACTCAAAAATATCTTAGAAAGCCAGGAGTGATGTTACATGCCTGTAATCCCAGCACTTGGGAGGCTAAGGCAAGAGGATCTTAAGTTCAAGGTCAACCTGAGTTACATAGGTAGACCTTGTCTCAAAAAAAAAAATTCTTCGGGCTGGAAAGTTGGCTCAGCAGTTAAAACACTTGCCTGCAAAGGCTAACAACCTGGGGTTTGTTCCCTAGTACCCACGTAAGCCAGATGCACAAAGAAGCGCATGCATCTGCAGGTCATTTGCAGCAGCTGGAGATCCTGGTGCACCCATTCTCTCTCTCCCTCTCTCTTTCTCTCTCTCTGTGCTTGCAAATAAATAATTTGGGGGGTTTGAGGTCAGGTCTCATACTATGCAGGCTGATCTGGAATTCATTATGTCTCAGGTTGCCCTCATACTCCTGAGTGCTAGGATTAAAGGCGTGCACCACCACACCTGACAGAATATTTTTTTTCTACAAAGAATTTTTAAAATCTTGGTCTGCCACCTTCCGTGTAGCCTGTAGCCTGTTTCTAGACTAGGAATAAACTCAGTGTTTGTTTGGTGGTGCTTCCTTGGATAAT
The DNA here is from genome assembly GCA_036365145.1 of Orientallactaga sibirica. NCBI lineage: Eukaryota > Metazoa > Chordata > Mammalia > Rodentia > Dipodidae > Orientallactaga > Orientallactaga sibirica. The sequence goes on from JAEOAD010000048.1 coordinate 6,724,930, forward strand.
CTGCTCTGTGCTTATAAAATGTCTCATTACTTCGGTTACTAAGATGTAATGTAAACCATTAATTCTTTGGAAGAAGTCTGGGTGTGGTAGAAGCATTGTTCCTGGGAGGTCTACTTTAAAGTCTAGTGGTTTGAAAGTCACATATTTGAAAGCTACATTTTTGGGCTTTTAAAATAGCACATATCTACTTTCTTTATTATTGAAAATTCAATAGATTTTGCTAAGCAAGACTACAATTATTTTCCTAAAACAATGATTAAAAGCCATGTGTTTTTTTCTGTACTTTCCACAATCCATCATGGGGTTGACTGGCAAGGTGCCTAAGAGTGTTTGCTGCCATTGAGCAAAAGGTCCCTTTATGCTGAAGCCTTGACCCTTACCCCACGCTGTAATCTACAGAATGTGGAGAATTGTCCTTGCTCATGTGCTGATGTGAGGGTTAAGTAAATTAATACATGTAAAGTTCTTGAGATGGTCCTGACCACATGGTAAGTACTACTTGAAATATTCCATTTCTTTCAGGGTCCTGGAATTGAAGTTCACAATGCCGCTCAACAATTTAGCTGCTTCTGATTAAAGCAAAGACTCAAAAAGGTGGCAGCAGTGTCCTTGGGGAATTCATATTGCCAAGGAAGAGGAGACTGAGGGACCCAGAGGAGGCCTCACTAGTTAGTTATCGTTTGAAGTATCAAAGGTACTCTATCTCTACCTACTGGTTGCAGACCACTGTCTGAAATTCATTTTCCTTTTCCTTTGAACTGTGAGCTCCATGGAAACAGGGGTAATGTTTTTAACCATTATTTGTACAGTAATCATCTTAGAATTTGGCACCCATGCAATAAGCAATAAAATGTTGACCCAAAGGGGTAAAATATGAGCTATTAACACTTGGGCCTATATTATACCATTCAGTTTAGTCCTGACATCTAACAGTTCTCTACAGTGAACAGACTAACTACATTGGGGGGGGGGGCATTACAGGAAGAAAAGGTTTGGTAATTACATAGCATCTCACATAAGCTTTCCACTGAAGCTAAAGGCAGTATGGGATTATGGGATACCATAGAGCAGCTGAAGAGAAAGACCCAGCGAGATGGCTGGAGAGAAAGAAAGGCAAAACAGGAGAGCAGAGAAAGAAACCCTCTGGGGACCATTGGTGAGTTTAAAATGATGGTCCAATTCTAAGAAGCTGAAAGCATGACTGTAGAAATTCTCTGGTACACAGCAGCAAATCCACCAGAAGTTCTGGAATGTACGAGGACGTGCAGAGCAAGCTGTGGAGCAGTGGCGTTCCTCTGTTCAACAGCAGCAACACCCCTAGGATCTTGTTAGACATGCACATTCTTGGGCTCTGTATGAGTTTATTGTGCATCACTATCATGAAATACCAGTGGCAGGAAAACTACACAGACAAGAGTTTGATCTAGCACACAGTTTGGGATGCTGACAGTCTAAACAGTATTTCCCAGGTGATTTCTCTCATCTACCCTCTTATTATGGCTGAACCACTTCAAAGCAGTTACCTTCTCATTGCTAGAACAGAAGCAGCTTGTGAAAGAAAGGGTTTATTTTGGATTAAAATTTTGAAAGAAGTTTCATCATAGCAAGGGAAGCATGGCAGGGCAGACTACTGAATGTCACATCTTGTCACATCCGTGGGAGGCAGCATCAAGAGCAGGCTAGTTCTGAACATCCGGTGGGATGGAATAATAAGACTCAAGGTCTGTCCCCAGTGACACACCTCTTCTAGCAAGGCTCCACTTCCCAAAGACTCTGCCAGCTAGCAGTTAAGTATAAGGCTGAGTCACAAATACATGAAGCTATCAGGGACATCTCACATTCATCCCACCACACATTTTCTGGTGGATGATGGTGGTAGGGACATGAGCTGGAATGAACAATATCAGCAAGCAGGAAGCCAGAGGACATAGGTGAAGCCAGGCTCTTCTAAGAACCTTGTAGTGAGAATTAACCAGGGTACCATGAGAAACACCTCAAATCATCCCACTATCCAAGGACTTTCCACTAGACTCCATCTCTTTTCTTTTCCAGGCCCAGAAAGCCAAACACTGCATGTCCCCTCTAATATGTGGATCCTAGCTACAGATGTTTGGACTTTGTGAGTTGGAATAAAACTTGGTAGCAGAGGCCAGTAAGCTAGAAAGGAGACATAAGGGAGGGGGAGGGGGATATAAGGGGATGGTATTGTATATATGTCAGAAGAACAGATTACTGGGGGTGTAAAGGCCTAAGTGAGGTCAGGGGAAGAGATTCAGTAAAGGAAAGGTGGGGAGAGGGTTAATCAAAATCTAATCTAATCTAGTATGTGTGTGTGTGTGTGTGTGTGTGTGTGTGTGTCAGAAATGAAAACCCAAGCAGAATGGATGGGAAACAAAATTAAGAAACACTCTAAGAAATACAGCAAAATTGAAAGAAGGAAACTAAGAAATGCAGGGTAAAAACCAGGGCATCTGGCTTGAGAGATGGCTTACTGGTTAAGGCGTTTGCCTGCAAAGCCTAAGGATTCATGTTCTAATCCCGAAATCCTATCTAAGTCAGATGTACAAAGTGATGCATATGCAAGGTTAAACATGTGCACGAGGTGGCACACACCTCTGGAATTTGATTGCACTTGCTGGAGGCCCTAGCATGCCAATTCTCTCTCTCTCTCTCTCTCTTTCATAAAAATAAAAAAAAATAAAAACCCAAAAAACTAGTGTATCTAAAACCCCTACAAGATCCATAAAAGATGAACAGAAAGAAGGCAAATTTAAGATATTTTCACATATTAACATAAATTTTCAAGTTATTTGTCACCCATAGGGATTATGATAAACTCAAACCAATATACAGTGAATATAGTGTTGCAAAATCTGTGAATATTGGGTTCAAAGAGAAAATTCTAATGGTTTTTTCAAAAAAAAAAAAAAAAGAAAAAGAACACATATATATGAAGGACTGTGAATTGTACTGGCTTCAGCATAGGAGTCTGGCACAGACGCATGGCCACAAAAACTCAGGGAAAATGTTAGTCAAAGAATATAAAGTTTCATGTAGGAGGAAATTCAAAAGATCTGTCATACCACATGCTGACTATGCTTAGTAACAATTGACTGGATTCTTGAAAACTGCTGAGAGGTAGATTTTAAATGTGTCCTCACTATAAAAAAAATTGTGAGGCTATATATATGTGTTACTTAGCTTGCACCAGCCATTTCACTGTGTGTGTGTGTGTGTGTGTATTGCAAAAACACATTATACATAAAAAAAAAAAACACATATACAGTTGTTTGGTCTGTTAAACCCTCTTTTTAAAGGCATGCATGGCCAGCTAGAACAAAATCCAACTGGAGAAATGCTGGAGGTGATGAGAGCCAGTGAGGAGGGGCAGGGGACCTCAGGCACTCACACACTGACTCCATCAGTTGTTGGTTCAAGGTTGCTCCCAAGGAGTTTAACTTCTCAGCATTTTTGGAATTTCATGAGGATGGCAGAGAAAACTCTAAGGTAAGGAAAGTTAAGCAGTGGTGTTGGGATTCTGCAGGTGTATGGTGAAGAGTTAAGGGTAAAGAGATAGGAAATGAACTTGGTATCACCGCTACACTAAGAAGATCAAATACAAGCTTCCTGCTTCTGACTGCCCCAAATGTAGAAGCAGTATAGGGGCAGAATAATCTCAGTAAATGCTCCCTGTGGGGGGAAAATAAAAAGTACATTGGTTCATAGCCATTTGTAACTCTGTATGGCAGACATTAGGAAGCTTCCTGTTGAGGAAAGAGCAAATCATTCAAGGAAAAGGAAAATATTTTCATCCAGAAAATAACCTGAAAAACTTTGAACCAGTGTTGGTCTCAAATGTTTTGTTACCATATGCCCTTTCTCAGGCAACAGAAGCATGTGGTCCTCCAAAATGATGTAATAGACAATAAAATGAAATTGAAATAAAATGACTAGGTTGGAAGAGGACGACAGAAGTCATGTCTTCAGAAAGATGAGACCAAAAGATCCACAGTCATTCCTTAACAGAGGATGACAGAAGTCATGTCTTCAGAAAGATGAAACCAAAAGATCCACAGTCATTCCTTCACAGAGGATGTGTTCCAAGGGTCCTTAGTTCTCAGTGGGCACTTGAATCCATTGATAGCACTGCTCTGCACGTGAATGATGTTTCTGCCTTTATTTTTGATAAAGTTTAGTTTATATGTTGAGCATAACAAGACTCATATTAGTAACTAGTAATAAAACAGGGAAACTGGGCTGGAGAGATGGCTTAGTGGATAAGGCACTTGTCTGCAAAGCCAAAGGACCCATGTTTGATTCCCCAGGACCGATGTAAGCCAGATGCACAGGTGGCACATGCATCTGCAATTGCTTACAGTGGCTGGAGGCCCTAGCATGCACATTCTCTCTCTTTCTCAAAAAAATAAATAAGAGCAAAAAAGTATTAAAATAGGGCAACTATAGTAATATACTATAAGTCATTTAAAACTTATGAATTATTTACTACTGGAGTTTTTCATTGACTATATGTGGACTGTAGCTGATTGTGGGTAAATGAAAGCTGTGCATAGGAAAGCTACTGATGTTTTGAAGCTGAGTGCAGGAGAAGCAGGGAGAGGGGAGCTCAAAGAGTAGAAGGTCCACTGGAGAGAAACATCACCAGAGAAAACCTAAATTTCAAATGTCCAGAAATAGCAGAGAAGCCATTTTATGTAGACATTTGAAAATAACTACGATCAAAACAAATAGCAAAGGATTAAAAGTGCTTGTCTGCTGGGCTGTAAGGGGATGAGATAGTAAAGAGAAGAAACAGGAATGAACAGCGAGACAAACTTTTTTTCCCATAAGCACTGAAGAGATATTCGACTTTGAAAGTGTGTGCATGTCCCACTTTGATAGAAGTTAGAATTTTAAAGTGATTTTGTGAATAGCCTCAACTGAAACCTCGTTAACTCAGAGAGAAGTGCTTTCCTTCCATGGCGGGTGTGTGTTACGTGGTGTCACAAAGGCACATGCAGAATAAAGCCCAGTGGAAGGGGCTGGGAGCATCAATGAGCTGTTCCTGGGATCGGATCCTGGGAGAAGAGATGTGGCGCGCTTTGAAGAGTGAATAGGAGTTTGTTAGCGTGAAAAGACAGAGATCATCTCCAGAAAAACAAAGGTCACATGAAACCAGTGGGGCCCGGGGGGTTAAGAAGTGCAGTTCACAAAGGACACACATGGATGCAGAAACAGTAGAGATGTGGCAGATCACTAAGAGCACATGGGCTAGGCTGAGTCTTCTGTGTTTTCAGCAATGCACACTGTGCAGGGAAAGAGGGAGCACAATAGAGCCATGAAAGGTGAACTGCAGTGGGGCCTAGGAAGAGAGGTCGAGGGAGGAGACTGAGGAGAATACACGTTAGTACCCCTGCAGGAAGAGGACTAAGGTGAGGTTGTCACAAGTGAGAGAGTGGATTGCAAATATTGAGACAGGTGCAGGGCTGGGCATGACAGAGTGGAGACTGCAATTTTGCCTGGGTGACTTCTCACTTCAGTGAAGGGAGGGCAGAGGTGCAGTCATCCGGAGAAGGGGTTTCTGAAGGAGAACGTGTCAAGAAAGAAGTGCGCAAGCCTGTGGCTCTGGAGCTGCCTGTAGGACTGCCAAGTCCAAGTGGAGTTGCTTGTCAGACAGGTGGGCCGCTGCATTTGTAGGTAAGGAGAGGCATAGACTAAATTCATCATAGCGCAGGTGGTAACAGAAATACCTGTGCTGAGAAAGAGAACAGAAAAAGAAAACGGAAGGCCAAGGATGGGAGATGCCAAGGTTCGAATGTGTGTGTGTGTGTGTGTGTGTGTGTGTGTGTGTCCCTCCAACATTCACATTGCAACTTAATGTACAAAACATTAAGATGCTCGGCCTGTAAGAAGTCATTCGGCCATGAAGGTTCCTTGTAATGAATGGGAGTAGGCCCTTATAAAAGAGGGCATTCTGTAGCCTTTGGCTAGCTTGACCTTCTTCTGCCTTCCATCATGTGGAAGACACAGCCATAGAATGCCATCTTGGAAGCACTGACTAGACACCTGAATCTGCTGGTGCCTTGATCTTGGACTTCCTAACCTCCAGAAAAAAAAAGATCTCTGCCTTCATGAATGATGCTATGACACCTGAATCAGTCAGCAATAGAAGACTTAAGGAAGAAAAATATAATCCAATGCTCCTCTGAATTTATCAGAATGTTCAAAAACAATCAACAACTTCTATAGCAGCAGGAAATGCTCTAAGATGGCAATGCTGACCTTAGGTGGGTAGGGGAAGAGAAAATGAGTCATAGAAAGATGAGGCATGACTCATATACATCAAACCTGAGAATCTCCCAGGAAATGGCCAGTTCACTGTCCCATAATGCCCCTCAGGCAATTTAGAAAAAGGAAAAGGATGAAATATTGCCCTCTGTTGCCTGTGAGGGACACAAATAAAAAAGAAGGAAGGGAGAGGAGAGGAGAGGAGAAGAGAGGAGAGAGAAGGGAGGAAGGGTTTATCGGGCCACTGAACAGACATTGGGTATAGAAATCTAGGAATAAGACTAGACCAGGGAGAAGGCTATAAGTTCTATTTCTAACAAAAACTGGCAGTGGTGAAGGGCAATGCCATAAAGCTTACTATGTTCATCCTGTCGTTGCCGTGATGACCTGGGCAAACATCTCACAGCACAGATTCTTCTACCACAGGATGCCTTGCAGCCTACCAACCTTTAATTAATTTATTTATTTTTGAGGCAAACCCAACAGACTGGTCCTTTTTTATGAACATGTGTGTGTGTGCAAGCTAGAAAGAGAGAGAGAGAGAGAATTGGTGCACCTGGACCTCCATCTACTGCAATCGAACTCCAGATATGTGTGCCCCCTTGTGTGCATGTGTGACCTTGTGGGCTTGTGTCACTGCGTCTGGCTTACAAGGGACCTAGAGAATAGAACATGAGTCCTTAGGCTTCGCAGGCAAGTGCCTTTACCACTAAGCCATCTCTCCAGCCCTGATTTTATTTTATTTTTTTAATTTTTAATTTTTAAAAATATTATATATATATATTTATTTATTTGACAGAGAGAAAAAGAGAGAGAGAGAGAGAGAATGGGAATGCCAGGGCCTCTAGCCACTGTCAATGAACTCCAGACACATGAGCCACCTTGTGCATCTGGCTAACATGGGTCCTGGGGAATCAAACCTGGGTGCTTTGGCTTTGCAGGCAAATGCCTTAACCCCTAAGCCATCCCTCCAGCCCCTGATTTTATTTTAATGCTGGGACTTGAACCCACATCATTGCTTATGTTAGGCAAGGCCTTTATCTCTCACCTGTAATTCTAGCCCTTGATTTTAACATTACTAAAAAGATTTTGAAGCTATCTTTTCTTCCTTTCAGGGTACATGTGCCACATATAAAAGTGAATTCAGTCTTTCCTTTTAAAGAAAACTTGACATTTTCCACTGGAAGGAAAGTAGTCAGGCTGTTTACCATACCAACATGTACAGGTGGATTATGTTTCTTGCCCTTTAGAAAAGTTCTAGAGCCTTTTTGTTGGTGAGTTACCTAAGTCAAATGGTCACTAGGTAGCTTTTGATTTACAGGGCATTTCTCTCTTAGGGGTACACATAGTTGGACTGACAGAAACTTTGGAAAATTTTCCCTCCTATCTCAAATATCTGCTTCCCTACCTCGGGACATACACAGGAGGAAAGCAAGTAAGAGAACTAAGGGTTCTCCTAAGATCATCCAACATTTCTTGGGATTTCTCAGATCAATCAGAAATTATCCTCAACTACATACTCAACTTGATGGATAGCTGCCCATCAGGAAAGATGTGCCATGTGCTCCACCTGGAGGTAGATGGTGTGCTACCCTTTGGGTAAGAGGCTACCAGCAGCCTCAAGAAGAAACAAGGACTTCTGTATTCTGTCTTGGTGTAACCTTGGAGAAATCACCTCTCTTGGCTCAGAAACCAGAGTTCTAAAATAAGGACTGTAATGACATTGATCCTGTTTGTAGAAAGATTGCCAGGATTAACTTGGAAATAATTATAAAATTACTCAACAAATACTCTATCTGATCAGAATATATAACTCCAGGTAATCTTATTTTTGCAGTGGGAATAAAGTTCAAAATTTCCATGACTATTCATCAGTCATAAATAGAGAATGGAAAACATATAAAATGGCAAATGTTAAAGTTTTCCCTAATGAGCTCATCAGCAGGGTCATTAGTAGATTACATTGCTCATGTAGCTACACACATCGATCAAATTTCAGCTGAGTATATAGTATGTCCAACATGCCAAATCCAGACAGAAGTTTTAAAATGGTGTTTGATGGTCTTCCTCAAAGAAACTAGATTTCAGAAAATCGGACAGAATACTGTGTCAGAATATGAACAAAAAAAAAACCCACAAAATCCAGCACAGGTGGTTCAAGAAATGATCATAAAAATGTGTCAATTATTAAACATTGGTACTAAGCATCTTAAGTTGCTTCTTTTTATCAGGAAATCGAGTGTTTTTCTCGAAAGTGGATTAAATCCTACCTTTGACTCATTGCATACAAGTGCAAGGCATGGCTAAGTACAAGAGAGACTTTGGAGACAAATCCTTAGGGGAACGCTCCTGCCCGTTGTTTAGTACAACCTGGTGTCTGGAAGTAAGGAGGAAGAGAGCAATCATTCCATCCCAAGTCAAAGTGCTTCCCGCTGCTAAATATCCTCTGCCTCAAAACCCACCCCCCAAAAAAGAGAGCATGGCCAGCAGCAGCAGATAAAGGATAAAGCACTCCCTCTGTTACTCCCTTTCCTCCTCTATTCAGTGAGCACACTGCTTTGGTCAATGAAGAGCTCTTAATTACAGTCACTTGAGGAGGAGGGTGCTCTTCCCTTCAGAGGCAAGAGTGCTTCCCACGTGTCCAAACCCATCATGAAACCCTTGAGGATTTTTTTCCCCATTGCTTTCGTGTGCATTACACTTTATCTGTTATTCTTGTGACTCTTGGAGCAAAGCTAATCTTCCTGACTAACACATCACCGTGTTCTTCTGCCATACTCCCTTTCTGGCCTCTTCTGGCTTAGAACTTTCTCAATGAAAACATTTGTCATATATCCATTGACAACGTAGATCTTGCCTTATGAATTAAACTTGGCAACGGGGGGAAAAACACGGTTTGGAGTGCAGAGTTGAACATCTAAAATGCTCAGACAATAATATTTCAAGCATTGAGTGACACTTAGCTTAGTAAACTTTTACTTTTTAGTGACTCGGTAGCACCGATTCCATGACCACAGCAAATGACCCACAGTAGACTGTAATGTAAACTATATTGCTGCGCAACTTGGAGTTAGGTAGTGTGGTGGTTAACATTGTTAACTTAATTACATTGAGAAACATCTAGGATGGTGCTAAAGCACACCTCTGGGAATGTCTGTGAAGGTGTTTCCAGAGATAATTAAATCAAGAGTGTTCTGACCCAATCAATGAATCAGTCCTTTTGATGGCTTCATAGTATGGTGGCATTAGTGGGGAATGGTAAAAAGGCCCAATTAGAGGAAGTGGGTCACTGGGACATGTTTTGGAGAGTTCTAGTTTCCCTCAGATACCTACATCCCCTTTTCTCAGCTTTCTGGCAGTGGTGATGTAAACTACTCTGTTTCTCCAAACCCTCCCAGCCACAATGAACTCACACCTCAGGAAATGTAAGACATGTTAGACAAAATTCCACCTTTAAATTATTTGTGTGAAATGTTTTTCTCACAGCATAAAAAGTAGTGATGACAAATTATATGGTCATGAAGTCCAATGCTTCAAGCATCACTGCAAAGGGGCCTCAGGGAGCTTCTGAAATTCTTCCTTAGAAGGGCACAGGCAGGCATGGCACATGCACCACTGGTCTGTTTCTTCATCATTTCCTCTATCCTGCTACAGAGGCCATGTCTGGAGTTGGAAGCACTCTGAGATGATGTTATCACCTTAGGGTGGTAGAGAGATGAACTGGAAAGAACCTACACATGTCAAAAGACCAGCTGAGGTCCAAATTTGAGCTAAGCTGGGAGAAGGAAAAGCTTCTATTTTGCTCAAGCCATTCCTACTATGAGTCCTGATTATTCATACACAAACTCAGTGCTGACATATATCATAGCTTCTCCCTTTTTCTGATAGTCTGCTAAGCATTTAGCCAAGTAATTTTTTTTAAAAAAATTTTTTATTTAATTTTATTTATTTATTTGAGAGCAACAGACAGAGAAAGAGGCAGAGTGAGAGAGAAAGAGAGAGAGAGAGAGAGAGAAAGAGACAGAATGGGTGCACCAGGGCTTCCAGCCACTGAAAACAAAACTCCAAATGCATGTGCCACCCTGTGCATCTGGCTTACGTCAGTACTGGGGAATCAAGCCTCGAACCGGGGTCGTTACACTTCATAGGCAAGCACTTAACTGCTAAGCCATCTCTCCAGCCCTAGCCAAGTCCTTTTACAACCCTTATCTTACAAAGGAGAAAATCAGAACCTTTGAAAGTTCACTAACTCCTCAAGGTGATACAGTCAGTCAGGGTGGAAATGTGAGCAACCCACGCTGCATGTGACCCTACTTCCCATGTGACTCTACTTGCCATGTTCAGACCATTGTCCATGTGAGAAATACTTTCCTAACACTGACTGTACAGTCTGCTGAACAATGCATCTGCCTTACCTCAATCAATAACTTCGGAACCTTACCTTTTTTCAAATTCCCTACCTGCTAAACACTAATTTTATATGTTATAACCCTCTGTGTGAGTCAAGATTAAAGAAGGGAGAGATGGCCTTTATACAGATGGACAGTGTATATCATGCACTGTGTTTTGCAACAAAAGGCATAATTTCATGTTCCTAACATCTGAACGATGGGGACACAAGTGAAAGGTAGAGACGGTGTATTGAAGAAAGCTTCGGTGAGAAAAGATGTGGCCAGAAGCCAGTGCATGCGATTCTCCACAATGTAATCCTGAAAGCAGTTAGTCAGCAGCAGCTAGAGAAATTAAAATATGCTTTTGAAAAAAATACAGAAAGAAGTGTGTTGGGCGAAAGTTAGCCAAGAACAAGTTTTAGATACCTTCATTTCTCTATGTGACAGTGAATTCATTATAGTTTCCAGCTTGGGATCAATTTTTTCACACACACTGGTTAAATATACCACATCTTCATTACCTATTCATTAGTTGAAGGGCATCTGGGCTGGTTCTATTTACTAGCTATTGTGACAAGATCAGCAATCATCATTAATAAGCAAATATCTCTGTAGTAAAGTACAGAGTCCTTGGGGTATATGGCCAGGAGTGGGGTAACTGGGTCATATGGTAAGCCTATTTTTAGCTGCTGCAGAAACCTCCACACTGATTTCCATCATGAGTACAATGATTTACATTCTCACCAATTCTGGATAGGGGCTCCTCTTTCTTCACACCACCACCTGCATTGATTGTCATTTGATTTCTTGATGATGGCTATTCTGAAAGGAGTGAGGTGACATCTCAAGGCAGTTTTAATTTGCTGTCATAGGTAGCTAAGGTTTTTGAACATTTAAAAAAACATTTATTGGCCATTCATATTTTTTTTTTTTTGAAAACTATTCAGTTCTGTAGCCCCTTTTTAATGGATTATTTATCTCTTATTTAGTTTTTTGAGTTCTTCCTATATCCCAGATATTAATCCTCAGTCAGATGGGGAGCTAGTAATGATTTTCCCCATTCTGTAGGCTGCCTCTTTGCTTGATTAACAGTGTCCTTTGTTGTACAAAAGCATTTTAATTTCATGAGATCCCATTAGTTGATTAGTGGCCTTATTTCCTGAGAAATTTGAATTCAGTTCAGAAAGTCCTTGCCTATGCCTATATGTTGAAATGTTTTCCCTACCTTTTCCTCTAGCAATTTCAAAGTTATTGATCTGTTTAGGATTCATTCTTGTACATGGAGAGAGATAAGGATCTAGTTTCATTCTTTTTTTTTTTTTTTCAAGATAGGATCTCACTCTAGCCCAGGCTGACCTGGAATTTACTAAGTCTCAGGGTGCTAGAACACATGGTGATCCTCCCACCTCTGCCTCCCAAGTGCTAGGATTAAAAGTGTGCGCCACCATGCCATCTCTAGTTTCATTCTTCTACATATATATACACAGTTTTTAGCACTATTTATTTAAAAGGCTTTCATTTCTCTCACAAGTATTTGCATTTTTGTCAAAAATCACATTGCTATAACTGTCTGGGTTTACATCTGGATCCTCTATCTTGTTTCATTGATCTATGTCTGTAGCAGACAGCTTCAGGTTGGCTGAGATGAACTTCCAGACCAGGCACAGTTATGGAGGAAGGGATATTATCTATTGAAGCTTACAGATCCAGGTTAAGTTCCATAAAGGCAGAAGTAGTGGCCTGCTCTCAGAAGGCCAGGCAGAGAGAGCAAAAGCCAACCAGCCACCACAGCACACAGAGCAAAACTACAGCCAAAAGGTCACACAGCACACTTACAGGAACTCCTGCTAGGCACACTTTGCATATCTTTACAATGGAATCTCAAACCCACCATTAACACCTTAAGACCGGCCCCCAGTGACATTGCCTCTAGCAAGGTGAATTCAGATGAAACTATAACTAGTAAAACACTGAATATATTGGGGGACATATATTTAAACTACCACAATGTCCATTTTGTGCCATACTGTTTTTGATGCTATGGCACTATAATATACCTTAAAACCAGGTATGTGACACCTCCAGTCTTATTTTTTTGCTGTTTAGCATCCAATAGTTTGTGTTTACACATAAATTTTAGGATTGTCTTCTCTATTTCAGTGAAGAGCGGCATTGGAATTTTGGTGAGGATTATATTCAATTTGTAGATTACCTTTGGTTAGATAGCCATGTTCACAATATTGGTTCTTCCAACCCATGGACTGGGATATATTTCCATTTCATATTTGCTTCATAAGTTTCTTTCCTGAGCATTTTAAAGTTTTCTTTTAGAGCTCCTTCACTTCCTTGCTTAGGTTTGTTCCAAGATATTTTTCTAGTCTATTTTGAGTGGCATTGTTTCCCTGATTTCATCCTCAGCATGCTTGTTATTGGTATATAGGAAGGCTACTGATTTCTGTGCTTAGTTTTGTATTCTGCTACTTTGCTTACATATAGAATCATTATCATCTGAAAATAAAGATTATTTGATTTCTTTCCTATTTGTATCTCCTTTATTTTTCTTGTTTTATTACTTTACTTCCAGTACTATATTAAATAAGAGTTGAGAAAGTGGCCACCCTTTTATTGTTCCTGATTTTAGTGGACATACTTCTAGTTTATCCCTATTCAGTATAATGTTGGGTATTGGTTTGTTATATATAGCTTTTATTTTATTATGTTGGGACTTTTTTTTCTAGTCACAGCTTTTTCAGGACTTTTCTCATGAAGGGATGTTGGATTTTGTCAAATGCCCTTTCTGTATATATTGAGCGGATCGTGTGTTTTTAGTCCTTGAATCCATTTAAATGGTGTATTACATTTATTTATTTGTTTATGTTGAATCATCCTGCATCTCTGGAATAAAATCACCTGATCAGGGTGGATGATCTTTTTGATGTGTCATATATTCTGTAAGCCAGTATTTTGTTGAGAAGTTTTACAACTATGTTCCTAAAGAAAATTTGTCTATTTTTTTTGTTGTTGTTGTATCTTTATCTGGTTTTGGTATCTGAGTAATACTGCATTTATAAAAGAAGTTTGATAATGTTCCTTCATTTTTTATTTTATGGAATAGTTTGAGAAGCATTGGTGTTAGTGCTTCTGTGAAGGTCTGGTAAAATTTATCAATGAGTCAATATGGGCATGTTTTTTTTTTTTTTTTTTTTTTAGTTGGAAAGTTTTTATAACTTCTTTGATGTCATTGCTTGTTATAGGTCCAAATGATTTATCTCATTTTGGTTTAATTTGGATAGGTCATATATATCTAGAAATCTATCCATTTCTTTTAGATTTTTCCATTTAGCAGAATATATGTTTCTAAGGTATGTTCTTGGGATTTTCTCAGTTTCATTGGCATGGGTTGTAATGACTTCACTTTGACCTGTAATTTGATTAATTTAGGACTTCTCTCTTTCTTTTGGTTAGTTTCACAAAGGATTTATCTATTTTGTTATAACTCTTTGTATTGGTTTTTTGTTGTTGTTGTTTGGTTGGTTGGTTGATTGTTTTTTCAGAATACTTTCTATTTCTGCCCTGATCTTCATTATCTCTTTCCATCTACTAATTTTTTTGTTTGTTTGTTTTTTGAGGTAGGGTCTCACTCTAGCTCAGGCTGACCTGGGATTCACTATGTAGTCTCAGAGTGGCCTTGAACTCACAGTGATCCTCCTACTTCTGCCTCCCAAGTGCTGGGATTAAAGGTGTGCGCCACCACGCCTGGCTCCATCTACTAATTTTTGATTTGGCTTATTCTTTTTCCATAGCCTTAAGTTGTATCATTAAGTTATTTATTTGTGACTACTCTTTTTTTTTAAATATAGGTACTTAAAGCTGTAAATTTCCCTCTTAGAACTGCATTCATTTTTGTTGCAATGATTGGGTGTTTTCTTTTTCATTGGATTCCAGAAATTTTGTTATTTTTATTTCTTTATTTTTTTAGAGAGAGAGATGTGTGGCCTTGTGCTTAACTCTGCTTTGTGTGTCTGGCTTACGAGGGATATGGGAGAGAGATCAAAGATGGGTGCTTAGGTTTCACAGGCAAGGGTCTTAACTCTAATCCATCTCTCCAGCCCTATTTCTTGATTAATAAATAATCTGAGCTTGACATAGTGGTACACACCTTTAATCCCAACACTCAGGAGGCAGAGGTAGGTGGATCACCATGAGTTCAAGGCCAGACTGAGTCTACATACTGAATTCCAGGTCAGCCTGGGCTACAGTGAGACCCTACCTCAACAACAACACAAAAAATTAAAAATAAAATAAATAATCCATTCATCATTCAATAGTATATTGCTCAATTTCCATGAGTTTGTGTACATTCTATAGTCTTTCTTGCTGTTGATTAATAGTTTTATCCCATTATGATCAAATAGAATACAAGGAATTATTAAATTTTCCTGGATATGTTTAGCTTTGCTTTGTGCCCAAATAATGATCTACATTATAGAAAGTCCTAAGTTCTGGTGCAAACAACATGTATTCTGCAGCATTTGGATGGAATGTTCTGTAGATGTCTGTTAGATCTATTTGTTCTAAGATGTCATTTAATCCAGGTGTTTCTCTTTTTATTTTTTTACCAGGATGATCTGTCAGTTGGTATTGAAGCCATCACTACTATTGTGCTTAGGTTAATTGGTGACTTTACATCTATTCGTGTTTATTTAATGAAATTGGGTGCACTTGTGTTTGGTCCATATATGTTTAGAACTGCAATGTCTTCATCTCATGTGACTAATGTTGGTTTGCAGTCTATCCTGTCAGATATTAGACTAACAGTACCTGCTTGTTTTCTAGGTCCATTTGCTTGAAATACCATCTTTCATCTTTTACCCTAAGGTAATGTCTGTCTTGTATGGAGAGGTGACTTTCTTGTTGGCAATAAACAGAAGGGTCTTGCCTTTTGATCCATTCTGCCAGTCTTTGTCTTTTGGCTAGGGACTTGAGATCATTAATATTCAGAGTTCTTATTGAAAGGTGTGTATTCTTTCCGCCACCTCTTCTGCAATGGACCCTGAGCCCTGGAAAGAATGTAAAAGCCAAAGGAAGGGTAGGGCTCCTTACAATGTGCTCCTCCAGACACAAAATGGCCTGGATATCCATGACCTCATAGTGCCTGGCACTACCTACACAAGACCATCATAATAGGAGGAAAAGATGATGACATAAAAACAAAAGAGAGACTGATTGAGAGAAGGAGGGGATATTATGGAGTTTCGAAGGGGAAAGTGGGGGAGGGAGGGAAGTAACATGGGATATTGTCTACAATTAAAGAAGTTGTCAATAAAACAAAAGAAAGGTGTGTATTAATATCTGTCATTCTTGTTGATTTCATAGTTCTTGATGTTTTTCTGTTACTATCTTGTGTTAACTATTATTCAAGTATGGTTTATTCTTTCCTGTGGCTTCTTATATTGTTCTATTTCCTCTCATCGGTCTGAAGGATTTCTTCAGGTATTTTTGTGGAGCTGGCTTAGTGACCATGTGTTCCTTTCACCTGTTTTCATCATGGAAAGTTAATCTTTCTCCTTCAATTATGGCAGATAGTGTTGCTGGATATAATTGTCTGAGCTGGCAGTTGTTGTCTTTCAGAATTTGAAATACATCATTTCATTTTAAATTTTTTCTGCTGAGAAATATTTTGTTTTTCTGATGGGCTTGCCTTTGTAAGTGACAAGGTGCTTCTGTCTTGCTACTTTCAACATATTTTATTTGGTCTACATATTTAGTTGTTTAGTTATAATATGGCAAGGATAGGTTCTTTTCTGGCCTTGTCTGTCTAGGGTTCTAAATGACTCCCATATCTGTGCTGACATCTCTTTCCCTAATTTGGGGCAATTTTCTGCCATGATTTTGTAGAAAATACCTAGTATGCCTTTAAATTGAAATAATAATTCTCCTCCTCCTGTGCCTAGAATTCTTTATTTGATCTCTTTAGTATCCTAAATATCTTGAGATCCTCACATATACATTCTTATCTCTCTCCTTATTGGAAGGTTCCAAATCCTCCACCTTGTATTCAAGTTTAGATTTTCTGTCTTCTGCTTGAGCTCTTCTTTTGGTGAGACTTTCAGTGAAGTTTTAATTCTCTTAATGTGCTTTTCATTCTTAGTATTTCAATCTTTTCAGCATTTCCATATCCTTTTTATATCTTGTATCAACCTCCTTATTTCATTATTTGCTTTTCTGTGTTCTCTTTGTATTCCTTGGGGATTTCATTTTCTTCTCTGATTACTTTGATTTCTTAGAACATATTTACAATCATTCTTTTAAATTTGCTGTCCTGACATTTCATCTGATTAAATCTCACTGGAGGTCATTACTGTGGGATTCATGATGTTTTGGAAGGTTTATGTTGCCTTGATTTTTTTTGTATTTCTTATATTACTATATTGGGATTTTTCACTTCTTGGGTGGTTTCATTGCTTTGATTTTCTGTTTGTTTTATCATTTGTATTCTTAGACATGGGGTCTGAAGTTATATCTTCAGAAGAGGATCTCAAGTGCCAAGTTATTTTACTCTACATTACTCCCAAAGTAGAACACTCATGTTCAGAATGATCCAGTCTGTTGGTTTTGCCTGGTATGTGAATGTCCTAATAGTGAATGACTAATAGTAGACCTTTTGATTCAATAATTGTTGGTGGGTAAATGGGCAAAGGTCTTTGGTGAGTTTCCCTCTCACTTAACACTGATTGTGAAGTTGGTTCCCTCTTTGGCTTAGGAAGGTTGGCTAGGTGGCTCAGAAGGAAGGATTGGCTGGTCTGGATGCTGCATAGGGGGAGGGTGAATGAGATCCATGGGCCTTTTGCAATCTTAGATAGTATTCTGGAAAGAGAGGCTGGGGATGCTGTCCTGAGTTACTCTGTAGTTGCTACGTTGGTCCCGGTTGTTCTGTCCTTCCTATGGCAGAGATTTCCAAACATAACTAGAAGATAAACAACATCACTTGTACTCCATGTTCTCAATGAGATTTGATATGAGAAGCAAACTGCTAGGATCACAGTGCATAAGAGGGAGAAGGAGAGAGGGCCTGGAGGTGGGGACGGAGGGTGTAACTGACCGAGTATAGCTTCCACTACTTTTCTGTAGACCTTTATTCAATTTTGTTTCCTTTCATGTATTTTTATAATCTAGGGAAACAAATAATACCAGAAGATAGGATGTCTCTAAATAATCATGGCAGATGAAAAGAAGAAATTTTTTCTTAAGATGGTGTGCAACTTGATGCATCCTTTACAATACTGTTCTTATGGATCTTAACTATTGTTTTAACTAAAACTGTTTTAATATCAGGCTTCCAAGGATTTAACTTTCACTTGAAAATATGTACATAGGGAATTGTCCTTCCATTAGCATACAAAACTGCTGGCATTGTAAACATGCTAGTGGTGATAATGAATTACTTGCTCAGGAAAATGTTGCCTTCCAAATTGCCTTGCTGAGAAGCAGAACTCTTTTAAAAAATTAATGGGAGCCAGGAATTGAGGTTGTGAAATCTGAAGCATCTCTCTTTCACAGTGTGAATAACTTCCTTGAAGATGAAGGTGATATTTGTACCTTCTGGGATGTTTCCAAGCTAAGTAATATTTAAATATAATTTTAGGGCTTCAAAATGTCATTGGAGGTATGACAAAGCTTCATGAATGGAAAGAATGAAGGTGCCCTTGCCACCTCTATAAATGTCAACAATAATTCAGGGTCATTTGAAAGATAGCCTGATACTTAGCAGGATCTGATAAGTAGCCTTGTCTGGAACCAAGAGTTCCCACAGTAGAGATGGATCTGCTGTGAAGCTAAGGCACCCCTGCCCTTCCCAGCCTTATCCCAGAGTACACCAGGCTGAACTACAGAGTGTCCAGGAGAGCCAAACATGCTGTTTTAGTAAGCATTTTTCTGTATTCATTTTTAGTAAATTGTCTGAAGAAATTCTAAATCATCAAGGCTGATGTAATTTGTAGTGTTAGTATATTCATTTTAAGTAGGATCATTTTAGTTTTCTTTTTTTCTTATAGAGGAATCCCTAAATCATATAAATTGCAGGCCCCATAAAACTTAGATTTGCCTCAGAAGGATTTCTTTGCAAAGACAACTTGTTTCAACTTGAAATTTTATAACTGAATTCCATTAGCTTTACCCAAACTCCTTGTTATAATTTGTGTGAATATGGGCAAAGAGACTGTATAACTCTCAGAGATGAAAAGTGAACACTAAGATTCAGAGGCAAATAGATCTCTAATGTATGTAACTTCATAACAAGTCCTTGTTGCAATAGAAATGACCTAGAAGATGCCAATCACAAATTCATTACTAAGCAGATGGCCATACAAAGGTCTACTTCATACTTTGAAGAATCAAGAAAGAGAGTGAAAGTCATGATCTACCCCAGAATCTCTCACTAAAATCCATTCTCATCATCCCTGAGAACATTCAGCAGCTAGCTCACACCATGATGGGCAGTTAGTAAAAGCATTGAAGACTTTAGTTCCTCTGAACATATGTCTCCTCCAGGTTCTATTCTGCTGTGCTAAAGCATGTCAAATAACATTTACCCACTTCTGACACAGTGATGGCTCTCAATTATCCTAGAAGAGGTGGGCTACAAGTTAGTAAGTGTATAACATCCAGTTATCAAAATATTTGTCTCACTTTGAGTTCCCTAACTCATTAACTTTCCTGTACTAAACATTAATCACAATGGTAGGGTGGCTTTCCAGTGAAATTAAGATGGAGTACGTTATTCTAAAAATTATTTTAAATAAAGCCAGGCATGGTGGTGCACACCTTTAATTCCAGCACTCGGGAGACAGAGGTAGGAGGATTGCTGTGAGTTTGAGGCCACCCTGAGACTACATAACGAATTCCAGGTCGGCCTGAGCTACAGTGCAACCCTACCTCGAAAAACCAAAATAAATAAATAATAAATTATTTTAAGGTAACTTTTACCACCGACATGAACTATTATTTCAATGATTAAAATCAATATATAAAAGATTCTTCACTGAACTTGATAGGTCAGAAGATAATCTCTCCTTCTAAAAGATGACTACAAACCTATTGTAAACATTATACTAAGTGGGAAAAAACTTAAAAGTATTTCCATTAAAATTGGAAATAAGACAAGTGTGTCCACTTTTTCCAGTCTTATTCAGTATAGTACTGGCAGTCTTAGAGCAATAAGATAAGCTATACAAATAAAAGGGATATAAATAGGAAAGGTAGAGTCAAATTATCTTTATTTGCAGATGATATGATTCTATACATAAGAAATCATAAAGACTCTACCAGCCAACTGATACTTTCAGCAAAGTAGCAGGATACAAAATTAATACACAGAGATCAATAGCTTTTTTATGTATGAATATCAAATGTTTGAGAATGAAATCAGGGAAACAATCCCATTCAAAATTGCCTGTCGAAAACACCTTGAAATAAACCTAACTAAAGAACTGAAAAATTTCTACAATGGAAACTTCAAGATACTCAAGACAGAAAATGAAGACACTAGGAAATAGGCAGACGTCCCATGTTCATGGATTAGACAGATCAATATTGTGAAACTGGCTATCTTGCCAAAAATTATTTACAGATTTAATGCAATTCCAACAAATTTCCAGTGCCATTTTTCACTGAAATAGAAACACACACACACACACAACAACAACAGTTGGGCTGGAGAGATGGCTCAGTAGTGAAATGTGCTTGTTTGCAAAGCCTATGGCCCAGATTTAATTCCCCAGAAACTAAGTGCATCTGGAGTTCTGTTTGCAGTGATGGGAGGCCCTGGGAGCCCTTTATTTCTCTCTCCCCTTACAAATCCATAATTCACAAAATATTTTTAAAAAGAAGAAAAAAAATCATAAAATTCATCTGGAAGCACAAAAACCTCAGGTAGCCAAATCAATTCTGAGCAACAAAAATAAGCCTGGAGGTATCACCATACTTGAATTCAAGGTATATAGCAAAGTCACAGTAAAACACACACACACACACACACACACACACACACACACAGGTGCCTGGTACTGGCATAAAAAAAAACCTTTAGATATATGGTTATAGGGTGCTCAGAAGAGCTCAAGAATGGCACCTCCTTGGGCCAAATTTAGGATAACAGTAGAACCATTAGAAAGAAGTAAACTATCAGAATTTGTACATGTAATTAAAATACAGTCCGCCAGTTAAATGACATATTCTGCTTTGTTATTAAAAGTTTTTTTCATTTATTTTCCTTAGAAGAGTTATTATTCAGCCAAAGTACAATGACGAATAACAGGTCTCATGAAAAAGTCGTAAGAGATGGTGATGGCTTCACTTATTGAGTCCACAATGGACAAATTATTAACAATTTAGAAAATGTCAAAGACAATTTAATGTATTAGATGTGAGAAATAAGGAAAAGAGTGCAATAAGGGTTTGGG
Organism: Orientallactaga sibirica; assembly: GCA_036365145.1. Classification (NCBI taxonomy): domain Eukaryota; kingdom Metazoa; phylum Chordata; class Mammalia; order Rodentia; family Dipodidae; genus Orientallactaga; species Orientallactaga sibirica. Next base: position 6,746,066 of record JAEOAD010000048.1, read on the forward strand.
ATTGTTGCATTCAGGTTCACATTGCTGGCAGAAATTGCCCAACCAAGAGCAGCTTTTGGGGGAAAAGGGGTTTATTTTGGTTTACAGACCCCAGGGGATGCTCGACAATGGCAGGGGAAATGATGGCATGAGCAGAGGGCGGGCATCACCCCCTGGCCAACATAAGGTGGACAATAGCAACAGGAGAGTATGCCAAACACTGGCATGGGGAAACTGGCTATAACACCCATAAGCATACACCCAACAATATCCCACCTCCAGGAGGCTTTAATTTCCAATTGCCATCAGCTGGGGAACCTAGCATCTGGAACACCTAAGTTTATGGGGGGACACCTGAATCAAACCACCACAGGGATTAAGAACTGAGTTCAGGGCTGGGTAAATGACTTGGTGGTTAAGGTGTTTGCCTGCAAAGCCTAAAGACCCCAGTTTGATTCCCTAGGACCCACGTAAGCCAGATGCACAAGAAGGTGCATGTGTCTGGAGTTCATTTGCAGTGGCTGGAGGCCCTGGTGCACCCATTCTCTCTTTCTCTCTGCCTCTTCCTCTCTCTCTCTCTCTTTCAAATAAATAAATAAATTATTTTTTAAAAAGAACAAAGAACTGAGTGCATAGCATGACATTGACTAAGGCTATGGATTCAGGGATGAGTGTAAGGCAACAGAATTCCAGAGTTCTATGAGATTCAAGCTGACTTAAGACTTGATATAAAAGTGGAGATATTAAGGAGACCCTTCTGGGAGAAGTCAACTTTGACCTATCATTCACATAAAAATGACATTTCAATCACATTATAAAATTATCCAGTAAAGATAACTGTTTGTAAGAAAGGGACAACCCCAAACTTAAGAGTCAGAATGAGCAAAAGAAATCAGAAGAGGGCTGGAGAGATGAATTAGTGGTTAAGGTGCTTGTCTGCAAAACCAAAAGACCCAGATTCTATTCTCTAGGACCCATGTAAGCCATATGCACAAGGGGGTTCATTTGCAGTGGCTGGGGGGCCTGGTGTGCCTTTCTCTCTCTCTTTCAAATAAATAAATAAAAATAAAACTTTTAAAAAGAAATCAGAAGAGATTATGATGGAAGTAGCCCATGAAATGAGAGGCAAAACAGGAGGCAGCCAAAAGATGCACAGATAAGCTTTTTTGAAAGGTGGAGAAGATTATAAGTCAGTAAGATAAGAATAGTGACATGTCATGGGACTTGGAAGTATGGAAGCTCCTGCTGTCTGTGACAAGAGAAGTCTCCATGGAAAGAAGTTTATTTGGAGTAGGCTGAGTCAATAATGTAAGGTATAGATAGGAAATAATGCCAGAGAAAACCCCTTTTAGTTTATTTGAGAATGTAATTGGAGATGGAAGTTAAGATAGGGATATGGGCTGAACATCTTGAGATTATTTTTAAGATAGGGTATATGAAAGCAGGTGATAGGAATGTCAAGCTTCTGAGGGATATCAGTGATGATGCAGGCGAGATGGTGTGATCATAATGCCTCTAAGCTGAAGCAGTTTTGAACCCAGAATGCTAAGTGTTGGACTCCCATAGGAGTGACTTCCCCCATGCCAAAAAAGAGGGAATGCAGGTCATGGGAACAAGTGTAGGCTACTTGGAGGATGTTGGAAAAGAGCTGATTTTATTTCAACTACATTTCTCAAAGGATGTAAGGGGCAAATTTGCAAGTGAGTTGAGATGCATGAGAAGTAGTATAGGAGTTTTGAAGGGAGAAAAGGTGTCGGCTAGTTGTCTGGAAGTGAGAACTTGAACACACTAAGGGATTGCTAGACAGTGTGGTGGACTCTTTAGAGCCGTGTGATCCTGGCTTGATGGTGAAGCCAGTCATCCTGGGCTCACATTTTTGCTCCAGCAACCCTGAGCTGGAGGCAGCATGGGTCAGTTGACACCTGGATTCAGCCAGAACTGAGCTGATGAACTGATGTGTATGATGAGCTGATGAGTATGAGAGAAAAAAGAACAAAGGACTGGAGAATATTTGGAAAGGAGGGGTAACGTTAATGCATGGTATTCAAACTCTTGCTTGCACAGCCCCTAAAAATAGTTTTAAAAAAACCTGTTCCTTCCACACATTTTTATGGTAACCTACAAACTTTTTGTTGTAAATTTAAATATGATAGACTTTTAAACATAGACTGCACTTCTATATATCACTTTTTAAAATGTGCAAATTTAGATACCATATAACTTGGTACCCACCATCATCCATTTAAAATACACTTACAAGAGCTTCTTGGATTGAAGTTTTACATATTCTTTCTATTTGAGCCTGTACTTTCAGTCCACTCCCTTCACACCCACCCCCATGACTGAATTTTGTAATATATTTTTGTACTCAAAAGCTTTTTATTTATCACCCTCACACATTTCTCTGCAACAAAAATATGTATATAAATTGGTTTAATGTAACTTTTTTATATTTTCCATGAGCATAAGTTTCTAAGTGCTAAAATGTTTCTTCTAGACTGAACTACAACCATTACAATTATTGTTTGGTATCTATAATTTTAAATATTCGATTCTTTAAATCAAAACATAAAAATCAGACTGGGCAGATGGCTCAGCGGTTAAAGGCACTTGCTGGCAAAGCCTTCAGCCCTGGTTGTGTCTCCTCAGTACCCACATAAAGCCAGGTGTACAATGTGGCACATGCATCTGGAATTGGTTTAGTGGCAAGAGGCACTTCTGTACACATTCTCTCTCTCTCTCTCTCTTTCTCTCATAAATAAAAAATATATTTTTTAAAAAACATAAAATATTAACTTTTGATAAGTAATTATCATACATAAAAACTAATATTTTATTATAAATTATCTTAATAAGGACCATGACAGTTAAGATAAACCAGAATATTATTTTGATAAGTATATCACCCATGGATAAATATTAATTATTTCTGGATTTTTACAGAAAATATAAGCCATTATTATATGCTCATAGTTTAATTCTATATATCCATGTGCTCTGAAGCCTTTTGCTAATATCTAAATAGACAAGAATTTAATAGCACTCCACTCAATTCTTTGAATTTCTTCTGAATTTAAAGTCAAAATAAGTTATGTAAGAATCTATTATAAGGAATATCAGCTATCAGCTGACAATTTAACAGTAAAGAAACCAAAGTCTTCTAATTTGTAAAAGTATTTGCTCTTCAGTCATTAGAACCATTAATTTTCTCAATTTTTCTGACATATGTCAAACAAGCTTTACAAAACTTATCTGAACATTAAATATACTTGCTATCACTTTCATTTAGAACTACTTTGTTTAATCCAATATGTACAGAACAAAATTTGGGAAAGTCAATACGGTATTGTTAATTGTTGCTGGGCATGGTGGCCCATGCCCGTCATCCTAAGACTCAGGAAGCTAGAGTTAGGAGCATCAGCACAGTTCAAGATCAGTCTCCATAGTGAATTCCAGAAGGGCCACATGGTGAGACAAGACATCAAAAAACAAAGAAACACCAAGACACTCTTGTTAAAACAGCATGCTTCCTGGACTGTCTTCATCAGATCACATTTTTAAAAATCAAAATTTCACCTCAAGACCATTGTTTCTTATGCAGCTGTAAGAAACAACACAGGAAGTTCTTTTATTTCCTTCATTTATTTTCCTGTCCTGGTCATATGATTTGTATACATTTTCATTGGCACTTTCACATTGCTGATTTGGCTTACTCAATATATGGAGAAAACCTTCCATGCAAAACAACTGGCAAAACTAATCTCAACATGAAGTCAGGCCATGATCTCAGACTTCATTGCCTTGAGAAAAAAAGACCAGCTTCATTTTTAAATCGTTCTTCATGGGGCTAGGGAGATGGTCCAATCAGTCAAGTGTCTGCCACTATAGCATGACGACCTGAGTTTGGACTCCCAGCAACTACATACACCCTGCACATGACAGTGTGTGCCTACGATCCTGGAGTGGAGGAAAATCCTTGGGACTTGGTGGCTACCTAGTCTAACCAACTTTGTGAACTCCAGATTCAGTGAGAAATCCTGTCTAAAACAAAACACAACAATAAAAAAAAAGGTGGAGAGTGATTGAGGAAGACCTCAGGGCTCCACATAACTGAGCACACACGTGTGTGTGCCCTCTCACACACATATGCATACACATGTTGACACATACCACACACATACAAAGACAAAAAAGTTGTCATTCATATGTATTTTAAGAATAGTTTTAAACCACTAAGAAATAAGTTACTAAATATTTTGTAAGATTACTTGTCAATATTGCCACGATGCAGAATTAATTTAATAATTGCCTGTGGGCTGGGGAGAAAGCTCAGCAGTTAAGAGTGCTTGCTGCACGAGAACGAGGGCCTGCAAGGGTCTGAGACTGCCTGAGTTCTTCTCCTCAGCACCTGCATCGGTACACACCAGTCCAGAACAATCCCAAATGAGGGATGCTTTACAAAACACTGAGTCAGTAATCTTTTAATTTGGGAAAGCTATCTAGACAAAGAAAGTGAGGCACTGTCACAGCAAAATGTAGACTAAAAATTCATCTAGTGTTTTGCATAGGGCCCCAGACCTGATATCTAGGGAAAATAGAAAGTATGAATTAAAATATAATCCATAAGAATAGCATTTCCATCTTGGAACATGAATGGATCTTTAATTGTAGAAAATATACAATAATAATGCAAAAAAAAAGTCACCAACAGAGGAAGTTGGATGTGTGGTGATGGGAACTCTCTATCATGTTTGTAACTTTTCTGTAAGTTTATAATTATCCAATTTTTTAAAATGTTATCTTTTATAAGTCATAAGGGTAAGTATCTTAAATGTCTAAGGTAAAAGTGTCAAGGATATAAAAATGTTTTTGAAGATATCCTCTTTGTTGTACTCTCATACAGAATGCTTTCATTTGTAACAGACTGGAGATGAAAGAAACATGGTCATTAAACAAAACTATTACTGTTTTCCTTCCCCATTTACCCAAATGTCTGGATTCATAACATTGCAACATGGCAAAAATATACTGCTTCTCTTTAGTCAAAATAAGTATAAAACACAGAGATAAAAAATGTCTCAAGAGTTTTAAATAATGATTAAGAAAAATTTCTTCCAAATAATGCTTTGACACTATTTTATAGGCATGCTGAAGGTTTTATAGTCCAGTTGAATACACAACTGGATTTGGAATGAGAGAGTCTGTACTTCCTTGAGTGATGTAGCAGAAAGTAATATCCATGCCAGTTAGTTTCCAGATGTACCAGCTTGAATATAATTGACATGAAGCTTGAGTGTTTCCTTAAAACTGTCCTTGCAAAGTCCTCTGTTGGCAACCCTTCCTGTATTTCAGGGCACTTGCTTTGAAAATCACTGGGATGGTGCACACTGGACCCTGAGCTACAGAAGGAGGAATGTGGGGGACTAGTGAATAAAGCAGTAGGGCTGCTGGCTAGAAGGGTTTGACGCAATAGAAGAAATGCTGTTGTTAAAGTCCATAGAAAGATGGGAAAAGACAAAAATAAGAACAAGAGTCAGAAGATGGAAAATGATGAGTTTTTTTTTTTTTTTTGAAAATGAGAAAAGGTAAGAACAAGAGGACATACATGTGCAGTTGAGAGGTAGAAAAGTACCAAGACTGAGGGAATTTGGGGAAGGTCTGGAGTGTTCATGATGAATACAGCCATCCCCTCCTTGTTCATGCTCTTGTCTTCTAAATTAGAATGAACAGCTCCCAGGACATGGGAGGTATTCAGTAGTATCTGTTGACTAAATGAATGTACTTTTGAGATTTGGATTGCAAAGTACATTCAGTGAAAATTTTCTACACCTACCTGCCTGCATAACCAAGAAAGAATGGAAAATACTGGTATGAATGGCTCCCATTTTATTGCATCATTTCCCAAACATTTTACTTACGTGTTCTTTGCATAAAAATATTACCATGAGCCCTTTTGAAGAACATTCTGTTTTTAATTCATTCATTTTTAAAATCTTTTAAAACCCATTATTTATTTATTTATTTGACAGAGAGAGAGAGAGAGAGAGGCAGATAGAGATAGAATGGGTGCACCAAGGCCTCTATCTGCTGCAAACAAACTCCAGACACATGGAGTTCACATGTGTACTGGGGAATTGAACATGGGTCCTTAGGCTTTGCAGGCAAATGCCTTAACCACTAAGCCATCTCACCAACCCAGGAACATTCTAATACATGAAAAACTAGTTCAGTATGTGGCAATGACTATATTGCGTGAGCTGCTCTTTCTTCCTCCCTTCCTTGAGGTGTTTAGGGAAATCTCCGGCTTTCTTATTCTGCACACATGATATTCTGCTAAATATTTGCTCTAGTGAAAGAATCAAGGTCCAATTCTCTTTTCTTTTCTGCTTGACATTAGAGTGTGTTTGCTCAAAATGAGTGTTTTTCCAGGCTGGTGATTTTCATTAACTTTTACCTAAGTGTCTGAAGGAGATGTGGGCACATTTGGTCTCCTCTTGATAGTCAAGGTCATTCACATATGAACTGCTGACAAGGTGTCTTTCATGGAAAACTGTAAAGTAAGGCAAACTATTCAGCAAATGTGCCTGGCTTGGGACCTTCTCACTAGCAATCTTCTACTTTCTTGTAGACCATCAAGTCTAGGATCATTATAATGTCCATAATCTTGGTGGGGTTATTTTTTCACATTTTTTCCACAAGGGAAAGCATTTTTGTCATGCTGACATCTATAAGTAGCTTTTAAAGTTTTTATTAGCATAGATTAATTATAGCTCATAGTAGGTGTCATTATGGCATTTTCATACATGTACATAATATATTTTGATCACCTTCACCACCATTACTCTCTATTGTCTACCTCCCACTCCCATTGATGGCCTTTCCCATTCCTTCCCAACTAGTTCCCTTTCTATGTTCATTTTTAAGGGGAATTTCCCAATGAGTTTAATTAGGGTTTTTTATAAGAGCATGGGTGAAGGATTATTTACAGGGGCATGACAACTTATGTGCAGTTACACCAATAATGAAAATGTCTCCCTCCTCAGCAACTAATAACTGCTTATAAATCCTCAGGAAGGGGTTCAGACATCATGAGTCCCTCTCTTCTGCGTGGCAGAATATTGACAGGACCCAGTCTTCTGAAAGTAATCACAGCTTCTGAGAACTCAGGAGTAGAATGGCCACATCATATGTAGAAAACAGCATTCTACAACAACCCGCTCATTCTTCTAGCTCTTATATTCTTTCCACCCCTTCTTCCCTAGCCTTGTAAGAGATGATATAGGTGATGTACTTTGGACTGAGCATTCAATACTGTCTTATTCCCATCACCTTGACCATTTATGAATATCTGTAGTAACCACGGCCCACCTCCAAAAAAAAAAAAAAAAAAGCCTTTTTCTGATCAAAGCTGAGAGCAGCATTAATCTATAGGCTTAAACATAAATATTTAGGGGGGATTTCAATGGGCATATCACAACCATTTAGTAAAAAAAAAAATCAGCAGCTTTCCCACTAGTGTTTATGACCTCCCCAGCCATGGGCTTTTGACCAGGCAAACATGAATTCCCCACTGTGGGGCAGGCCTCAAATCCAACAGTCCCCTAACAGTCATTCCACTATTGCATCAATGCACACATCTTACTTGGCAGGTCAGTAGTAATAATACACAGGGTCTGCAGCTAAAATTGCTGATGATAATTCTTCTCCAGAAGCCTGTGTACCACTTTCTGGCACTATGAAAGCTGGCCAGCAGGAAGGAAGCTTCCAGCTCAATTAAAATTTAATTTCCAATGTCCTGTACCCAAAGTGTGAGATGTTTTCATCAAAAGAGTTGTGGTGGTTTGATTCAGGTGTCCCTCATAAACTTAGCTATTCTGAATGTTAGGTTCCCAGCTGTTGAAGATTAATGCCTCCTACAGGCAGTGTATTGTTGGGGATAGGCTTATGGGTTTTTTAGCAAGTTTCCCCTTGCCAGTGTTTGGCACACTCTCCTATAGCTGTTGTCCACCTGATGTTGGCGAGGGGGTGATGTCCACTCTCTGCTCATGCCATCGTTTTCCCCTGCCATCATGGAACTTCCCCTTGAGTCTGTAAGCCAAAAATAAACCTTTTTTTTCCCACAAGCTGCCCTTGGTCGGGTGATTTCTGCCAGCAATGCGAACCTGACTGCAACAAGGGTCTTAGCTTCTATTCTGATAGTCATGTAGATTTTCCCACAAGTCTTTGAGGGTGAAAGTGAAGACAAGATAAAAAAATAATATTTAGATATCAAATAAATAGACTGCAATATAAATAATTATAATAAAGTAAGAATAAACTAATAGAAATGATTACACAGAAAATCTACTTAGACAGCAAGTCCACTAACCAGACAATGAAAACTCCTAGTGCGAATATTTTGGAGTAGAGTTATCCTTTATATCTCAAACTCCTCTGTTTTTTTATGCTGCACCCCATATTTCTTGTGAATTCCTGCAAAGTTGGTTTTTCCATCCGAATACTGCAAGCTGCTCTTAGCTGCTGGGAAATTGTAAAGCACATCAGTGAGCACCTCCTCTGAGAAATACATAAGCGGCACGTTATGAAAGCGCCCACAGAGCAATTTAAAATGATGAATAGCCTTCTCAGACATCCTTTTTTAAAATTGCACATGGACTTCAGTCAGCGACAAGACAGAGACGTGGAGGTGGCATTAACCTCCCCATCTGCTCTGCACGTTGCTCATCACTGAATTATAACCCACAGCAAGCCATCCGACCACCCATGTGTCACTGAGACTCATGCCTGTGAGTGTCTCCGTCAGTTTTCTTCCTATCTGTATGCTGATGTGATTCATTGCTGTGCAAAGAAATTTTATCCATTACTCAGAAGAAAACACACACACACACACACACACACACACACACACAAACACAACTCTTTGGCATATTTTGGACTTTGGAACATAAACAAAGTTCTTTAAGAGATGATTTTACGGGCTGGAGAGATGGCTTAGCGGTTAAGGTGCCTGCCTCCTAAGCCTAAGAATGCTGGTTCCAATCTCCAGTGGTTCCAATCTCCAGGTTCCATGTTTAGCCAGATGCAGTTACACAAGGGTGCAATGCCGCACTTGACCACAAGGGGGCTCACACATCCAGATTTTGTTCACAGCAGCTGAGAGGCTGCTGGCGTGTCCATCTCTGTCTTCCTCTCCCTCTCTCTCTGTCTCTCTCTGTGTGTCTCTCTCCACAAAAAAAAAAGAGAGATGATTTTACATCTTTCATTAAAGAAGTTTCAATGTGTCTTTCCTTCCTTCAAGCACAGTGGCTCAGGCTCCTTCTGACTTTAAGACTCATTAACAGGGCTGGAGAGATGGCTCACTGGTTAAAGGAACTTGCATGCAAAGTCTGATTTCCTGCATTTGACTTCCCTAGTATGCACATAAAGCCAGATGCACAAAGTGGTGTATGCGTCTGGAGTTCACATGCAGTGGTAAAAGGTCCTGGTACACCCATCCCCTCCCCTTTCATTCTGTGTCTGTGTCTCTGTCTCTCTCTCTCTCTCTTGTTTTCTCTCTCTTTGTTTGCAAATAAATAAGTAAAATATATTTTTAAAAGACTCATTAACAAAATATCTCCCTCACCCCACTCAAATTGTATACCATTCACTTGTTGGATGAGACACATAATTTTTTCCACAATCATGATAGGATACTGTTTCAGGAATTAAAAATGAAGGTTCCAGATTCCTATGGTGTGAGTAACTTACCACAATGACTGCTGGTGTAACTGAGTAGAAGTTCTGAGTGGATTGATAGGATATTCGCCTTCCTATGCCCTCTTTAGCCCAGCTTCATCTCCTACAAGAGCTGGAGAAAAGTATGCGAGCTCATATTATGGAGCATGTGTCAGGCAAGTTGACAAGTGAGGATGTTTGCACCACTGTGTAACATCTTGTTACAGCCCACTAACTTGGGCCCATAGCCCCTGGCACTCCTTATGCTGGGCTGTCTTCCAGGAATCTCTCTTCAGGGAGAATGCACAGTACATGCCTTTAGAATGTCCCAGAGACCTCTCATTGCCATTTTCTGTTATCTACTCTGAATCCTTCCCTGCCCTGTGCCAAATCTTCCTTCCCTTTACCAAGCCCACTCCTTAAGCATCAGACCTCTGAGAGTTCAAATTTACTATGAAGTCATGAGATTTAAGGTGCCAATGGCTAGTGCAGAGCAAAACATCTCTGGCTTTTTTTTTCCCCTCTGAGGAAATAGAACACAAAATGCTAATTGTTCATCCCAAAGGAAGGGCTCTTCTGCTGGGGATTTCTAGAGAAATTACATCCTGGGAGGCATGTCAGCAATTACTGAGTTATACCACTTGACAATCATTTATGGTGTCCTAGTCCCTGAAATTTCCCTAAAATTTGATGGGGGGGGATTTTTCTTTATATAGGATGGAGCCCCACTTAGTTGCCTCAAATAATAGTGTTATGGAGGACACATGTCCAAACAAGAAATTCAGCAACTGGAATTTCAAGGGAGTCAATGATTAACCAGGGCTATTTACCTCAGACATACACAAATGCAATTCCCAGCTTGATTTTTTTTTTAATATTTTATTTATTCGGAAGGAGAGAGAGAAAGATTGGATGGGCCAAGGCCTCTTGCTGCTATAAACAAAGTTCAGATGCATGCACCACTTTGTGCATCTGGCTTTACATGGGAGCTGGGGAATTGAACCTGCAAGCAAGTGCCTTTAGCCACTAAGCCATCTCCCCAGCCCTTAAATGCAATTCCCAAACTGGAAAATCGTTCAGGCTTCCACGCAGATCTCGAGTGGGTTAGCTTGCAGTCTCTGAAGAGCAGAACTTCATCCGTTCCCTCGCCCTCACTGCCCTCTTGGTTTCTTCTTGTCTACTGTTACAAACCAACTTCACTGTTCCTCCCCCCTCTCTCCTCTGCCTGAATTTCATTTCTGTTAACTCACAACTTGTGCTTATTGGTCACTTCTGCTTACTCATAATTTCAACTTGCACATAGTCCCACTCAGAGTCGTGGGGTGTGTGTTGTTATTTGTTCTAGATTCTAACTGACCTCCTCCACAGGTGGTTCAGATGCTCTGAGAGGAGAAGCTCTTCGTTAGCCTCAAAGTGTCATTTCCAGCAAGAAAAATCAGTTGGGCTGGTTTCTGAAATGACCAGAGATGCAGAGAAAATCATAAGCCCAAAGAGAGGCAGAAAGGCCAGAATCCTTCAGTAAATTAACAGAGAGGGATCTCTGCTACCATCACTGGACAGTAGGAGCTGTGACTTGTAACTAACACCTGGACACTGGAACCAGATGTCACTAACTGTCCCCCTGCTGGTGCAGGAAATTGGACAGTGTTGCAACTACCAGCAGAAAGAGATCTCCCCGTTGCAGCTTTCTTGCATCGCCTCCTTTCAACTCTCGGGCTAAGATACATTTTACTGGCCAAGTCTAGGTCACATGTTCACAGGAGGGGAGACGGAGAGAGCACAAGTCTCTTGTGCTTCATCATTGTGACATATGCTTTGCCTGCCCACGAGTCTTAAACAGTGGGGACATAGTAGGAGGGGTTAGATGGTGGATAGCTAAGAAGAAATGCAGGTGTCCATCACATGAACTCATGAATGGCCGGCCCTGCACAACAAGCCCATTCTGAGCCAATTCATTCTGCTTAGACTTGGCTGTTCACTTAGAAGGGACCAGGGGTGGGTTGGCCAGTGCAAGGCAAGCATCAGTGCCAAAATGTACAGGGGTGTCTTTCATCTGCACTATTCCTTTAAAGTCACATAGGGTACAGTTGCTTAAAGTCTGTATTACCTGTCAGTGCATAGGCATTTTAGGGTAGGGACCTTGTCTTATTGACTTTTATAACCTCAGTGCCTAGCAGAGTGCCTGGCATAAAGCAGATACTTCAAAAACGTCTCTTGGACATGACAGAGCTCAGGGATCAGAACATTTTCTGTGACATTATGTAACATAATTTTTTCATGCTTTTGGGAGTATCATAATTTGACCAAAAAAAATTTATTGAGATGGCATGAAAGGGCAAAATATGTGATGATCTCCACTCTTCTTGAGTTATCATTTCATCATTTCCTTGCAGAGATTTCTGAACTTGCAGCGGCTCGTGGAAAGAGGCAACTGAGTGCAGAGAGAGCAAGAAGAGAGATGGGAGAGAAGGCGCCAAAAGGGGGCAGCAGGGAAGCAATGGAAGGAAGAGAAGAATTAGTACTGAGTATTAGCAACAGAACGTTCCAAGTTTCTGGTGAATGGACAGGGTGATTCTGAGTGTTGCCTTGGTGGCAGATGGGAAGGAAAGGTGGAGATAGTATTTTTAATTATGCACCTCGCTGAACCATTGCTAAGACTAGGATACGTGCATGCATATGTGTATGTCTGTAGGTTTAACATTCTGATAATGAGTTAATAAAATGGACACTATTATTTTCACTTTATAGATAAGGAAAATGAGGCTCCCTGTGGTTATGTAATTGGCTTACTTCACACAGATATTAAGTGGTAGCATCAGACTTTAATAATTCTCCAAATGATCATGAATACTACACTTTTCCCACAACCCATTTCTCCCTGAATCACTAGAATAGACTAAAAGTCATGTCTCCAAATTCTACCTAAAAATCTTATTAAAGTGGTTCCAAACTAGCCTTTGAAGAGAAGATATGGAAGTAAATTTGACAATTAAAATTTCCTAAGCAGGCTGGAGAGATGGCTTAGCAGTTAAGGTGCTTCCCTGAGAAGCCTAAGGACCCAGGATGGATTCCCCAGTACCTACATAAGCCAGATGCACCAGGTAGCACATGCATCTGGAATTCATTTGCAGTGGCAGGAAGCCCTGGCACATCCATCTCTCTCTCTCTCTCTACATATATATATTCTCTCTCAAATAAGTAAATAAAATATTTTTTTAATTTCCTAAGCACTTATATAAAGAGAACAACAGAACATTGCATCCTACATCAAGCCAACTATCTGATTCTTCATTGCACTTGGAGCCATAAGAAACTTTTTGTTTTGTTTTTATTCTTAAAATATTTTTATTTGTGCCTGTGCATGTGTCTGTATATGTGGTTGTGTGTATGTGGGGATGCACATGAGACAGTGCGTGTGTGGAGATTAGAGGATGACCTTAGCGTATCCACTTTCTTTTCAAATAGTGTTTTACCCTTGGATAACACAGTGTAGCTGGCTCTGTCTTCCTGGCTTTAGGCACACTGTAATTATAGATGCACATACCACTTTGTGCCTGGTTTTACATGAGTGTTTGGGAATTCAAGCCTGGATCAGCAGGCTTATGGAGCTGGTGCCTTTAACGGTTGATCCATCTCCCATTCCCCTATTTTTCACTTTTGTATTAATAATTTTCATGCATGTACATGATGTAATTTGATCTTAATCTCCTCCTGTTATTTTTCTCTTTTCCACCTCCCCTGAGCCCTTCCACAGAACCCCTTCTTTCCAACTTTCCCTTTTCTACTTTGGTGTCTAATGTATTTTTGCTCTTTTCCACCATCCATGGTAGAATCCTGATGGGTCCAATACTGTGCAGGTCTTGTGCACACAACAACAGTCACCATAAGGTCATAAATGCAATGGCCACTTCAGGTCAGGAAGACATCCTTCCAAAGCACTCCTCCTCACCCTCTGGCTCTTACATTCTTTCTACCCCATCTTCCATAATGTCTCCTGAGTCTTGGAGAAAAGAAAGGAGCTTTGTATCATTACCAACAGAAGTTGATGTTATTAATCCATTTTAACCCAAAGGAATAAGGATAACAAAGAGTTAGATGCAACTGCTGAGTAAACAAAGATCCCAAAGCACACGAACACAGGCTATATTTGAGTAACCAGCTTTCTGTTTGTTTTGTTGAGTTACCAAGTAGCCGCTGCTGAGCTTGATAACTACTCAAATGCCTAACATTGCTAGAGTCTACCTGATGTCAACCTAGGAAGTTAGAACACCCTGGCCCCAAAGTGGAGGATTGGTACTGTACCTGATTGAATGAGCTCTCCCTAAAGAGTATCTATCTAGAACCTAGGGGTGTGTGTTTGAGGAAAAGCTTGAAGACAAAGTTAAGAATCTCAAATGCAATCACACTGAATTTGGGAGGACCTTAAATCCAATGAAAGTGTCCTTACAAGAAAAGGGAAGCAGGTAAAGACAGGCTGGCAGGGACCAGGGTGATGCTCCTCCCTATATGCCAGTGAACACAAGGATTGCAATGGATTGTCTCAGAGAATCCATCTAGACAACTTAAGTGGTTGTTTGTTACCAAAGCCCCAGGTAACTAAAACACTACCAATCTTTTAAAAAAGATTTTATTTTTATTTATTTATTAGAGACAGAGAGAGGGGGAGTGAAAATGAGCACACCAGGGCCTCTAGCCACTGCAAACGAACTCCAGATGCACGCACGCCCTTGTGTATCTGGCTTACGTGGGACCTGGAGAATTGAACCGGGGTTCCTTAGGCTTCACAGGCATGTGCCTTAACGACTAAGCCATCTCTCCAGCCCCCAAATTTTAAGAGATGTCTAGCAAATCCATACAGAAAAGACACCAATGAGAGACAAGGAAAACAACACCTATATTATACTTCATTAACAAAGAGAAGAAGTCAGCTTTATGCCAACCTGAATAAAAGGCCTGCCAGGCAATGAAACAGTTCTCTTCCTCTCCGTAAAACTCTCAAGACCACAGCAAGGATTCTCAGTGGATGGATACTCTGCATACCCTGCATTAGAATAATGCTAGAATATGGTTAAGGTGTTTGCCTGCAAAGCCAAAGGATCCCAGTTCAATTCTCCAGGACCCACGTAAGCCAGATGCACAAGGGGGCGCATGCATCTGTAATTTGTTTGCAGTGTTTGGAGGCCCTGGTGCGTTCATTCTCTCCCTCTCTCTTTTGCTCTCTCTGCCAAATAAATAAATAATATATACAAAAAAGAATAATGCTAGAATAACATAGATTGAGGATGAACCAAACTGTGGGCCTGACACCATGGACCCTTTGTAAAACTCTTCTATTGACAGCTTCCATAAGTACAGACAATAAACCATGATAATTCCCACTCCAACCCCAAGTCTCCCCCTTTCAAATCCACCCTCCATCGAATCCCTTCTTTTTTTCCAATTAGTCTCTCTGCTATTTTGATGTAATCATTTTTCATTCTGTTATGAAGGTATTGTGTAGGAAATGTCAGGCACTGTGAGATCATGAATATCAATGGCATTTTGTATCTGGAAGACAGCATGGCAAACCCCCCTGCCCTTCCTTTGGCGCTTGCATTCTTTCCACCACATCTTCAGCAATGAACCCTGAGCTTTGGAGGGTGTGATAGAGATGTCTCACTTAGTGTTGAACACTTCACTGTCACTTATTCTCAGCTCTATGGTGCCTTTGGGGCACCCCAGTGGTTGCCACCATCTGAAAATAGAAGCTTCTCTAGCCAAAAGTGAGAGTAGCATTAATATATAGGCATAAACATCCAGGGCAGTGTGGTGGGCAGAACATATGTGTTCAGCCAGAGATGCTAGGACTCTTAAACACACCAACATTTTAGGACTGTCTTAATTGTCCTCTTAAACTCCCCAAGGCTTCCCAAGTGAGGTGTGAGACATGATTTGAAGTGACACAGAGAACTTATGCTTCATTGTAAAATGCAACCTGTACCCACAATTTCTACATATCATTCTTCACAACAAGGCTATGCAAAAGCAAACAAAAAAAAATCCAATGTAGAAATTTATAGACTTGGCATGAAGGCAACCAGAGCTGAGTGGTCACCGAATGAAGTCCACCAGTTTTCTGTGACGATCACCCGTGGGGTTTATGACTGGCAGTCACAGAAATGCACTGCTAGTCATTCATTTGAACATTTGGCAAAGGGCAGCTTGGCAAGGAGAAAGGTTCAGCGGACGAGGGTCTGAGAAGTGAAGCTTGTCATAGCCCGAGAGGATGTCCCCACGCCGCTCAGTGACAGCTGGCTGGAGAGGTGACGCTTCGCTTTGTGGGTCGCTGTTTTGAGGGCTGCGCAGGACTCATCAGAAAGTTGGCTACAAGTGGATATGCATTCCGTGCAGAGGGAAGCCCGCAGTCCCAAAGAAAATGCACCCCACCCCAATGTCCACACCAAAGTTCACCGTGCCTCACCTGCCTGCCTGCCTTTCCCGAATGGGGATTTTCCAACCGTGGCTCCAGCTCCTCCTTTGGCAGAGCAGGGTGCTGTCCTCGCCGCCTCCTGAGCAGCGCTGCGGGTGGGGCTGGGGGCGCGGAGTGGTCCCAGCTCGCAGCTATTGGCTGCGCCGGCCCGGAGGGGCGGAGGGATGCCGCGCGGGCCGGACCGAGCGGTCCTCTCTGCCCACTCCTGCTGCCGCCTGTGCACCGCGCCCCTGCGCCTCAGCATTCCGGGGATCGCAGAGCTGAAGACCCGGGCGCCGCCCCACCTGCAGCACCGCAGTCCGATCCGCAGGTCAGTGAGCGCAGTCCGCCACACCCCGCCACCCCGACCAGGCCAGCGCGCAGGAGTGGGGGGCCCCGCGGGCAGGAGAGCCGGGAGTGGCCCACGGACGCCCCACCTAGGGCGGCCCTTGAGTCTCTTGGCATGTGGATCCTCCTCGATCTGGACTCTCCCCGGCTCCTTGCTGTGGGAGACCACCCCCTACCCCCCCTCCCAAAAAAATCATTCTTTTCATAGCTGGTTGCATCCTTAGGGTCCTGGAGCCCAGCTCTCTGGACCTCGGAAGAGACTCTGCCAGGTATAGCAGAGCCTACAGGGACCGGACACTCAATGTCCTTGGCCATGGGAGGACTCCTTTGGTTCCAGGACACACGTAACCTGCAAGGGTCTGCCCTTGCCAAAGTGGATGCAGAGAGAGAGAGAGAGAGAGAGAGAGAGAGAATGAATGTGTGTGTGTGTGCGCGCGCGCGCGTTATCTGAATATGCTAGTGACTTGTACCTGGCCTTGCTCCTAAAGTGCTCGCGTGAGTCCACCTGTCTCGAGTGGCTCCGAATCGGAGAAGTTTCTCCCTGCGCTGATGCTTGCGTTCCCCAGCAACGGTTTCAGAGTTCCAGAAACCCCAGTGACCCTCCCTTTCCCAGGGTCCTAGACACCAGAATCCTGCGCTTCCCAGCCAATCGCTGGACGCATGAATCCCAGCCAAACCTTTGAGCTCTTATTAAGAAGAATGTGCAGTGCACCCTTCTCCATGGAGCAGGAAGACCCGTTCACTCGCAGAAATGTCCTGTTAAGGGCCAGCTGCCTGGACTGTGCCTGCGCGCTTTGCGCCTCCAGGTATCTGGTCCAGACACTCTTGCTTTTTGTGGCAGATTCAAAAGACCCATTCTGTTCTATTTATTGATGTCCTTCATTTCCTCTGCCTGTCTGTTTCCTTCTGACAATGTTCTGGTAAGTGCTTCGGTGATTCTTTGTGGAGATCTCGGATGCTAAAGGACAGGGAGTCGAGAAGCCATTATGTTTGGCATGTGTGGTCCCACTACTGGCAGGAACAAGAGCAGCCAACCAGGGACCGCTCCTCCGATGGCTTCTACATGCCAGGGTTCATTGTTCGGACGGTTGCCTGTCAACAGGGGAAGAGGCAAGATTAATTCTCTTCTCCTTCTCCTGTTCCTCCTTCTCTTCTTCCTCCTTCATTTCATCTTCTTCCTCCTTCATTTCATCTGCTTCCTTCACTTTTAGTTAGCATACAGAGATTTGGGTATTATTCTGGCATTTTCAAAAACAATTTGTTTTTCTTGCTTTGCAACCCTCTCCTATTCCCAAACTCTGCTCCACCTAGAATCTTGCCCCTCTTCTATTTACATGTCACATGTGTCATTTTGCACTTCCTTCACCCCTCTTCCAGCTCAACTCCTTATACTCGCTTTGGGTTACCAGTGTATCCTTACAGGTCTCACCTACATTTGCCTCCTACACATGCATCACTGTAGATATTACAAACTAAGACCCTTTCTTAAAAGGGTTGGCCTCTTTGTAAGTGTTGACACCCAGTGCCCCCTCCTTTAGCGAAAAAGGTATTTAATTAGCACAACTAATGTAGGTGTTTTAGTTTACTTGTGTTCAAGCCTTTACAGGTTGCAAATATCTTTTTGTAAGTAAATGTACTTAATTTTTTAAAGAGGTGCATCTTGTTCCCAACCAACACATGCAAGACTGTCTTCCACAGTTAGCATGGTGTTGGTGATCTGTAATGCAAGTGGCTTTGGGGGGTAGCTGTGAATGAGGATGCCTCTCTCCAGCCCTGCCCTGGTCATGTTGAAACAGTGGGAGTGGTGAAAAGTCTGCCAGCTGCAGAAGCTTTCTGCCCTTGCTGGGTTCCTGGTAGTTGGTGGGACATTCCTTGTTTGTGATTTGAGATGAAGGGGAAGGAACCTTATTTATTTATCACTGTTATTTTTCCTCACAATACAAAGGGTTTTGAAAAGCTCAGTGCACATGTGGTTGTCATTAAGGAAGCCTGACGTAAGTTAAGATGGATTCTGTTCTCTTTGCCCTGGTTCGCTTCAGTTCTCCAAATTTTCTAGATGTCTGTGCTGTGCACAAGTATATCCACAGTTAAGAGGTAAGTAACGGTACCATTGTGAGCGGTAGTAATCTACAGAGGGTTTTTCTGCAGGCTTCTGGATTTTCTTTTCCCTTCTGCTTTATTTTGCTTAATGAGGCAGATGAGAAGAACTGTAAGCATGATTAATCGTACAAGTCATTGAGTAAACCTGGAGTCATTCATTCATTTTAAGAATGAAAGATGAACCTGTCCCGGGCAAAATTTTCTCATTTGGCCTCTACTCTGGCTCAATCAGGCCTGAGAACATTTGATAATAGTTCTTGATAGGCTTGCTCTTCTCCCTGGACTTGTATTTTAATATTTCTTCTTTATCTAATAATTTTTATATTTAATTACTAGGGAGAAATGATAAATTACTATAGTAATATAAAATGCCATGGTCCTAATTTTGTAGACTTTTATTATTATTTATAATGACAGATAAAAGAACATGTAACAAAGTCTTAGAGTTGACTAACAGACCAGGGATCCCCCCCCCCAAAAAAGATGCTCAAATTGTAAGTGCATGCGTTGACAAGATTACTTTCATTCAACATGTGCATAGTGGCTCAAGACAGGCTTCCGTGAAAGAGTCCTTGGTGTGCATTTCAATTCAAGAAATTCATACACTATCCATTCCTGATGCAGGAGTGCAGACTACACAGGCAAACTCTGGTCTCCTCACTCCTGACTCTAATGTCTGAGAGAGGCCCATAGGATAGACACTGAGATTGAGTCTCATCACAGAATGACTCCATCAAGAGTTCTTTAGGGATATCGAATCAGAAAATCATCATTATTTATCAGTTGCTCTGTCAGGAATAGGGTATGTCCTTGACAGCTCCTCAGTTGCTAATTTTTAAATTCCCACCTATTGCTTTCTGTTAAGATAGGTAGTTAGTCCAGATTTACCATATGTATTATGGGGTGCGTTGTGGACACTAATGTGGTTATAGACAATAGTGAAAGGCTCTAGAAATGTCAGCCTGTAGTAGTTGCTAGAAGAGTCAACTCAGGAAGGTAAGTTCTGATGGGAGACAAATGGATAGATGGCTGCAAGAACTGCTTTCCAGTTCGGAAAGACAGGAAGATGCCTTGACCCACAGTTAAAACACTCATTTCATTCACCAGGGAGCATCCCTCTATCGATCACCTATCTATGTATCTACCAAATCTACCTATCATCTATCCATCTGTCTATTTATCTATCTATCATCTGTCTGTCTATCTATCTATCTATCTATCTATCTATCTATCTATCTATCTGGCATCTATCTATCATCTATCTATCTAGCATCAGTCAGCTATACACCATTGTATGATGTTTCTATCATTCACATAACCAACCCTGACTCATGGACATTTTGATAGCTTTAGCTTCATTACAGAATACATTTCTGTGCAAGAACCTTTTAAATTGTCAATTTATTTTCCATAAGCTAAATTTTTAGACATCCTTACTTACGCAATTTCTAGTGTGTATCTTTTGAGAAGAAAAGGAAAGCATCAAGCAATTGATCCAACAAGTGGTAGATATTTAGAGTGTCTTCTTTGTGCCTGGCACATAATACATTTTTACTTATAAAAAAAATCTGTTGGTGCTTAACATTCATATAAAAGTACACAAATTATAAGGATTTAATTTATGATTTATGTGTCCAGTTTGAGCATACCTAAGTAAATGGAACCCAGCTTAAAAAAGAAAATATTGGGGCTGGAGAGATGGCTCAGTGGTGAAGGTGCTTGACTGCAAAGTCTAACAACCTGAGTTCGATTCCCCAGTATCCACATAATGCCAGATGCACAGTGCTGCATGCGTCTGGAGTTCATTTGCTGTGGCTAGAATCCCTAGCGCACCCATATTCTCTCTCTCTCTCCTCTCTCCCTCTCCAATTGCAAATAACTAAAAATATTTTTCAAAATGTTTTAATTTATTTATTTATTGGAGAGAGAGAAAGAGGCAGAGAGAGAGAGAGAGAGGGAGAGAATGGGCACACCAGGGCCTCCAGCCACTGCAAACAAACTCCAGACACATGTGACACTACAAATCATACTCTGCCATTTTCCCACCCCCAGTCATACCCTACCTCCATTACACTCCCAATCATTCTCTGTCACTACCCCATCATACTCCCAGTCATACCCACCTCCATTACACTCCCAGACATACTCTGTCATTACCCCCATCATACTCCCACTCATACCCACCTCCATTACACTCCCAATCATACTCTGTCATTGCCCCACCCCAGCCATACTCTCTGTTGTACTCTCTATAATGCTGCTCATATGCTTTGGTCACCTGTCATTTCTCACAATCCCTAGGAGCTTGCTGACCTTGTTTTTCATGATGTAGGTGCTAAGTCAAGGACATTGTTTTCACAGTTGGGCAATGGATGGAATATTGATTATAACAGAGGTCTTAGACTTTCACAAAGATTTCTTGCCAGTGAAGTTGATCCTCTTAAGATCCATCACTCTTCTTAGTTTTCTTTTTTTATCCCTAACAGTTTTGATTTACAACGTATCTATTGAACCCTACTTACCCCATATTTGACTCATTTGATGAATAACTTCTGGGTAACAAAAGAAACTGAATGCTTAGCTATGAATATAATTGGATTTAAGTCATTAAAAAGGGTCTTGGGCTCCCAAGTTGTAGTTTAAGTTACCCATTGGGTTTTCTGCATAGCTTTTATGGAAGAAAGCAAAATATAAACAATAACCTTCAAAATATATTTAACATTGTGGAAACCTATCTTACTGATTTTCAAGGACTTTTAACTGTCTAATATTATGTTTTGTTTTTTTTTTTTTTTTTAAAAAAAAAACCCTTTTCTTCTGCTGTTTTCATTGTTAGGGTTTGGCTTTTGTGGCCAGGTTTTTCATGGGAGAAATTAATACTGGGAGGAAATATAAAGAAAAAAATAATGAAATACATGATAAATGTTTGAAATCAGCTAGACAATGAGGGAAAGGAGAATATATTCGCTTCTTTTGCACTTATCTGCTTTTGTTTCTGTTACTCTTCCTAAGAAGCTGAGCTTTTCCACCTAGTTGCCTAGCACAGCAATGCTTAGTGCTGGTGCTCATGTCACCATGGTGACCATCTAGCCAGTGGGCTGCTCATAGGATGCTCTCTCTGTGTTCAGTGCTGTCACTCGGTGATAATCAGATATATGTGTCCAAATATACATCAAACACACTTTTTAGTTTAGCTTTTTTTAAAAAAAAATTGTTTATTTAGATGCAGTTAGCAGGGAAGGGCACCAGAGCTTCTTACTACTGCAAATGAATGCCCAACTTTATGTGGGTGGCTCAAGAATTGAAGCTGGGCTACCAGGATTTGCAAACAAGCACCCTTAACCACTGAGCCATCTCTCCAGCTTTTTCTGTAGGAAGCAACATAAGTTGTTCCTTTTACTAGGACTTGTGATCAGAATGTCGCTGGAGCCGCTAAATGACCATTTTTGAATTACATTACCTCTGAAGTGGTACTTTGTAACCAAAATGAAAAATGCACTCTTTTTTTTTGGGGGGGGGTGGATTTTTCTTTTCTTTTTATTTATTTATTTTTGAGGTAGAGTCTCACTCTAGGTCAGACTGACCTAGAATTCACTAAGTAGTCTCAGGATGGCCTGGAATTCATGGCAATCCTCCTACCTCTGTCTCCCGAGTGCGGGGATTAAAGGTGTGCGCCACCATATCGGATTGGGTTGATTTTTCTATTGAAGTTTTGGACTGGCTGAGCCAGGAGGGAGTGTAACAGACAGCACCATGCCATGAGATGTTCCTGAGCACAGTGAGTGATCATGAACTCCCCTACAATGAGGAGGAAGTGGTGTTTTCCTGGACTCTTAATCATCTCCACAAATGAATGTGGATCATGGGTTGTAATTCTCAAAAAGTGGAAATATCATGGATTTAACTTTCAGAGTGTTGCAAATTTTAAAAAGAACACTTTCTGTCTCCTACCCAGTCAATCAGCACTTCATCAGCTCACTACTATAACCTCTTTCAGAATACATTTTTTAAACCCTCAATTTAGGTTCATAGGAATATACTTCAAAATTTATACCATACTCCACCACCCCTTTCATAAGAATCCTGAATGGCTGACATAGTAAAATTTCAACTCTTAGGTACTGTTTGTGAAACCACAATGGAATGATTAAAAAAAAAAAAAAGAATGGGCAGAACTTACTCTGGAACCTCGAGTCATATATATAAATATAAATATAAATATAAATATAAATATAAATATAAATATAAATATAAATATAAATATATAGCCATAACTAGGATATTTATAAAACCTAGCAAAGGTTCATAAGTATTATTACTGAGTACTGGCCACTTCAATCTTTATGATTTTATTCAAGACCGTTTACTCATTTAACATACTGATAAAAGTAGGAGGTATTTATGTACATCCTAGAAAATGATTCTATGTATAAAAGGCTGTCTTCCCAAGAGGCCTTGTTTTGTTATTATTTTATTCTTCATTCATTCATCCAACAGATACCCATTGATTGTTTATGCCATTCTTTGTGCTGGAATATAGATATAAAAGTGAGAGCCAGGCATGATGGCTTTTGCCTTTAATCACAGCACTCAGGAAGGTGAAGTAGGAGGATCACCATGAGTTGGAGGCCAGACTGGACTACAGAATGAGTTCCAGGTAAGCCTGGGATAGAGTGAAAAGTTGAATCAAACAAACAAACAAAAAGTAAATGAAATATTAGTCTTTTACTCTGGGAATTCAGAGTAAAAAAACTGTACAAGTAGCACATGAACAGATAATAAAGGACATATAAAATAGGACAGAGCTTACAAGAGAAGTCCTTTAGATTTCCTAGACAAGATGATAACTATAAAACTTACATGTGCATAGACTTTTGCACATAATGATATTTTATCCTTTCCTGTATGTAGTGCAATATTAACAATTACTGTTTGGCTAAATGACTTAGTGCATTTGAACATAGCTCTGCTTATTTTTTTTTATTAGGTAGAAAGTTGTATGGATACATCATATGTTAGTACCATCATTTCTCTCCCTGCCCCCATTCCACTGAGGGCCCTTCTCAGTGGTATTGCTGGTATTCCCTGTAGGTTTGTGGGTTATTAGATGTGAGAGCATCAGTCAGCCATTGTAAGGATGGGGGGGCAATGACTCTGGACTTTTCCTTCCACTCTGTGGCTCTTACATTCTTTCTGCCCCCACTTCCACAAAATTCCCTGAGCCATGGTGGGTGTGTTTTAAGTCTACTTTTGTGTTGTGCTGTCAGCATGAGTATAGATTTTCTTAACTAAAGGCAATGACCTTAACTCTTACTTGTATAATGGATTGTTTTTTATGTTAAGGGGTCATGTATTAGTCATAATATTTTTATTGTCTCTTCACCTATTCTTCATGTTCCCCATGTCATTTGTTCATGTTGAAGTGACAGTTGGTGACGATTTTCCTTGAACTTTAATAGCTCATCATATTCCAGTTTGCTGGGGAATATTTGGGGCTCTATCTACTAATAGATTACTATTACTACACTATTAATTAATATATAAATTATGACTAGTAAATATATTACATCAAGAGTATATGTGTCTGTGATTCAAAATTTTACTTCTTTGGATCAAGTTCTTGGAGACCTATCATAAAATCTGAAGTCACAGTAGAATGAGATGTTATGTTAATCAGTAAAAGGTGGATGATTCTACAGTAATGAAAAATACCAGAAGCCTTGGTGCCTTAAAGAAGTTTATCCATTGGTGATTCTGGATGCCAATGGAGTCACAAGGCTTGAAGGTACTTGCCTTATTGTGATCATTCAGGGACTCAAACTTCTAAAGGCCAGCATTTACACTGCTCACAGAGATGGGATGTTGCAACTCTAACCATGGACCTTATGTTTCCTTGCACAATACCTGCCTTTCCTGGCCAAAAGAAGTTGCATGAATGCTGTAAAACTGGGGACATTCAACCCTGGGAATATTCAACCCTGGAATCCTAGAATGCAGAAGAATAGGAGCATTATATAGACAATCCCAGTGATCCTCCCTCCACTTTCAGCCTCCTAGGGACAAGAAATAGAAGGATCATGGAATTTAGAGACTCAGAAATATAGGTTTCAAGTCTATCCATGTCTCTAAGTTCCTGGTTAAGTCTATGAATGTTTTGAAATTTGATTTTCTCATCTCCCCCCAAAAAAGGTGAAGGTTAACAGTAGCTACCTCTAAGGGTTATGAATATAGAAACATACATGCACGTGCTTCCCCCCCCCCACTGCCCTACACACACTCACACAATTCCAAAACTGGTACATGCTACTTAATGCCAAAAAGTGGCAGCTACCATTTATGTGGTATTGATGGTGGTGGTGGCGGTGGTAGTGATGGTGATGTTCCTCCATTGGTTTGCCTTCTTGTTTTTGCTACTATAGACATCCAGGGTTTCCCTTTTTCCTGTCCTGCTGTGAACACACATTACTCTTCCACTCCACCCTACCTCTTTCCTCTATTACCCACTACTCCTCCACAAGATAGATCCCTACATCCCAGCTCACACCAAATGAAATAACAAAGACCAAAATCTGAATGCGAGAACAGTGAATTGTGGGTGAATGTGACCAAGACTATTCCCGTGGCTGAAAAGAAAAAGCACAGAACCTTAAGAGGCAAAGAGCTTAACCTGGATAAAAGATAAGGCTAAAGTCATCTAAGTCCCGTAGACAAGATTATTCATTATTTTCTGTGTCAAAGTATATGCATTTATCTATTTGGAAGAAAACATAACTATTTTGTATTGGTCACCCATACAGTCTGTTTTCTACACATAAATCTCAGTTATTTTTTCAATTTCACCTCTGAAAGTCCAAGTTGAAATGCATTCTGGAGGAATTGATCCTGCACTTCTTTATTGTTTGCATATTACTTTTGGCACAGTCTGATCTTGAGTTGTTGTCTAAAATGATAATAAGGGACTCAGGGCTTGGGTTCTTTCCATGTTCTATAGATGGCCTGCTGTATCACTTTGTTCCATGTTACAAGGAACATATCAATATTTTCTTTGTTAGCCTCACTTCTAAGCTCACTGTGAAGAGGAAAAAAAAGAGAAGAGAGAGAGAAAGAGAGACAGAGACAGAGATTATGAATACAGTTCAGCTCTGCTATGAGCTCACACCAAGAATGAACAGGGCTTCAGGAAATCCCTCCCACTAGTAGTGGCTTTTCCATGAAGGACACAGGGTCCTCTTTGGGTTTCCTGCTTCCTTCAAACACCTGGAGATCCAGATAGATGTGTAATTTTACCACCTTTAAAGAAAGTATTTTGTCTCCCCATAGGGATTTTGAATTTGATAATTTCTCTTGAAACTCCACTCACCTGGTATTTATCATTTTGGAGTACCTGTGTGTACCTCCCTGTTGTTGGGCAATAGCACTGCTGAAATCAATGCTATTTATTTTAAATTTACAGCCACATTTGGAAATAACTAGATTCCATTATTTTTTATTAATTTTTGAAATTAGCATACCAAGTCTTGGGTTTCGTTATACCATTTTCAAACAAAATTTGTTTATGTTAATTCTCTTCCCTCATTCTCCCCCTACACCATGACTTGCACTTACATCCTTATACCACCCCCCCAGTCTCCTTTCATGGCACCTACCTGTACCCAAATGTTCTCCCCTTCCTTAACACCTCCTTTTCCCCTCTTGTGATCTCCTTTCTAGATTCATAGCCTATACTCACACTCATACATGTACATACACATAAACATAATCTAGGATCTGCACATGAGAGAGAACATGCGATTTTTGTCTTTCTGAGTCTGAGTTACTTCACTTAATATAATACTTTCCAGCTCCATCCACTTTCCTGCAAATTGCATCATTTCATTTTCCTTTACTGAAGAATAGAATTCCATTGTGCATATGTGCCATAATTTCATTATCCACTCATTTGATGATGAACATTCAGGCTGAATCCATTTGCTTGCTGCTGTGAATAATGCAGCAATAAACATAGAATCATTTTCTAAATCATTTTCTGGACCTCGTTTCAAAGGATTCTGACCCTGGACTGTAAGTGAGTCATGGGAAATGTCTAGCTAGCCTCTTGCTACACTGGAGAGCTCCCCTAAGCAGGGTGACCCAGGAGGTGGTTGTGAGTTCAGAGTTGGAACAAGTGCGGGTTCTTTGATTTGTGGAGTTTGATATTTATAGCCAGCCTGTTTTCTTTTGCTGCCAAAATAATCTCCACTTCTGTGTGGTTCATCTACTGCTATTGTTTCGCTGGTCTCTGCTCCGAACCTGGACCTTAGGAACTACTAAGGGTTCTCTGTGAACTCCTCACAGTCCACCCTTCCTTAGCCCTCACCAGAAAAAAGCTACCCTGTGGACTGTGCCTTTGCTTGGGGACTTCAAGAGGGATATCCGTGGCTGCCTCTGAAGATGACAGATGATGTTAGACAAATATAACTACAGGTGTGTGTGTGTGTGTGTGTGTGTGTGTGTGTGTGTGTGTAGTGTAGTATAGTGTGTGGTCTATGCATGTTTATGTACTGATGTGGCACCCCCATGTTGTGTTAACCTGCAACACCCCATGGGCTCACCTGTCACAGCTAGAAGAAACCATCAAGGGTCCCCCTCTATCACTCACAGGCTAGTTTTTCATTGTGATAGAGTCTCTTACTGATTCTACAGCATGCAGTTTCCATCCCCATCAATTCCCTGGTCTCCATTTCCCACAGTATGGGTTACAGACATGTGTGGCCACACCTGGCTTTTTAGTCAGGTTTGGAGATTTGACTTCTGGAAGTCTTGAGCCCCCTCAGGACTTCAAACTTATGCAGGAAGCACACTTAACTGCTGAGCCCTATCTCTAGCCCCAGATTCCTTTGTATAAGATGTGCATAGTGGGTTCAGTCTTAGTGGCAGGAGTGCAGTCATGAATAAGGCTGACTGGCGAGTCATGGTTCCTTGTCCTAAGACAGGACCTCCCCACCATGGATCTGGGTGTTAAACACATTGAGCATCCTACCACTCATTCTCTTATAACATAGTGAGACTTAGTGGTAACAGCAAATATTTGAACTTTTCTAATGCTCACTGAAGAGCATTGTATTTTATTCATTCATTCATTCATTTATTTAACAGACAGAGAGAAAAAGGCAGATGGGCATACCAGTGTCTCCAGCCACTGCAAATGAACTCCAGATGCATGCTCCACCTTGTGCATCTGTCTTATGTATGTACTGGGGAATTGAACCTGGATCCTTAGTCTTCGCAGGCAAGTGCCTTAACCACTAAGACATCCCTCCAGCCCCTTGTCTTTCTTTAGAAGCTTCTAACATTTTTTCTGACATACAGTATATTATTCAAAGCATGTTTTCTTGAAATCATTTGGGAATACATTTTTTCTCAACTTGTTTGTTGATATTTCCAAGGAAAGTTGCAAAAAATTATAATAATGAACATCTATTTATCCTTAAATTGAATTAGCCAGATGTTAATGTTTTGATACATATGTTTTTATCACCTATCTTTGTATAGTTGTACATTTTTATTTGCTTTTGCTGTGCAGCTGAGAGTTGGCTGGTACTATGGCTAGCCAACTCAACATACATTTCTCAAGAGCAAGAATATTTCCCTACATCACATACTAAATGTGCCACTATGCCTGCATCCTTAGTATTTTTTATAACAAAGCTGTTTCTGGGCTAGAGAGATGGCTTAGCGGTTATGGCGCCTGCCTGCTAAGCCTATCACCACCCGTTCCATTCTCCAGGCCCCACGTTTAGCCAGAAGCAAAGTGATGATGCAAGGGCGCAATGCTAAACTTGACCACAAGGGGGCGCAAGCATCTGGCGTTCGTTCACAGCGGCTGAGAGGTGCCCATTCTCTGTCTCTCTCTCTCTTTCTCTCTCACTCTCAAAAAAAAATAATAACAAAGCTGTTTCTTTATTTTAGTTATCTAAAATCAATCAGAACTTTTGAGTTGCATTAAAGGGACAAATCTTGAAATCTATGTTTTACCTTTTTCCCCTCTAAGTATTCAGATCATTACTAAATAATATAATATGACCAAAACTTGATGAATCCAAAACTTAGCCTGCCTAAGCTGGCAATTACTAAGCATTATTCTTTTCAAATATCCACTTTACTGTGGAAAGCTTCATCATACTTTGAATGCCAGCCACAGAAAACTGAAAGAATGAGGGAATTTATTTGACAAAATCTATATGTATGTATTGTGCCAAATCCTTGGCTAAGATTCAGATGAGATATACAGTTTATAGCCTATGGTAGAATCAATTATGCTTGTAGTTGTGTTTCAAGAGATAATGATTCATTAATTCAAGGTAAATGTCCAAAGTTTAATGCTATAAAATACTATCAGACTCTGTTAGCTTGGGTACTTATTGGGAAATGAAGGACATAACATTTAACATAGTTAAAATATTCCAATCCATTTATAGCTAATAGTTTCTATGGCTCCTACTTTAAACAAATACATGACTATAGTTGCCAATGGAGAGAGATATAATTAGTGGCCTGTTCAATTATTTTGTTCATAGTGAAGTTCTTTCAAACAATATGTATCATCTTTTTCATTCAAATTATTCTTATACATGTGATTTTTATGGATCAGTACTGGTTATTAGTCTGGTGTATTCTCACATGCAAAAATAGAAAGTTGGCTGTATTAAATAAATAACATTTGTTTCTTCCCTATGCTGCAATTTTGAAACTTGGTTAAAGAGTGAATAAAATATCCAATGGACATGCATTCTTGTAAATTGGAAATATGCACAAATAAAAATCACTGGTAGGGCTAGAGAGATGGCTTGGTGGTTAAGGTGTTTGCCTGTGAAGCCTAAGGATCCAGGATCCATTCTCAAGTACCCATGTAATCCAGATGCACAAGTGATACATGCATCTGGAGTTTGTTGTCTAGAGACATTGGCACAACCATTCTCTCCATCTGCCTCTTTCTCTCCCTCAAATAAATAAATAAATAATTTTTTAAAAACAATGGTAGACATTTATAGGAACACGTACAAGAAGAAAGGGCCTCATTAAGTACATTAGACTGGATGCCTAAAGGATATGAGGAAAATGGAATGATGAACAGAGATCTAAAAAAAAAAAAAAGAATCAAGATGACAGATAATAAACCATAAACTGAAAAAATATGTTTGTGTTTAAGGAAGGACGTAGCAATAGAAACAAGAAAGGAAAGGGGGTATAGAGGGAGCGAATGGTAACACCTCACATGTTCTTCTTGTTCTGAGTGGCTCAATGTGCTGTGCTGGCCCCCTTCTAAGGAACCTGTTGAGATTTAGAATGGTCTTCACCAATAGGTGTATCAACACTAACTCCCAAGCTTTTTCCTATTCCCTGAGAGCAGTTTTGGGGACTCAGAAAGACTCCTGAGGCCAAGGTGAAATGCAATACGTTTTAAAAATTTTTAATCTTAGAAATATATGACCACTACAAATTAAGTTCACAAGAACAAAATCTTTCCAAATATTATACCAGATAATGAAACTGTAATGAACATATCTTAATGG
This sequence comes from Orientallactaga sibirica, assembly GCA_036365145.1. Classification (NCBI taxonomy): domain Eukaryota; kingdom Metazoa; phylum Chordata; class Mammalia; order Rodentia; family Dipodidae; genus Orientallactaga; species Orientallactaga sibirica. Next base: position 6,776,207 of record JAEOAD010000048.1, read on the forward strand.
GACAAAAATATGTTGATACAAATTGTTTAATTGGAGACAAACTGAGACACAATAGAAAAGAAGCAAACATAATCTCCTTCACCCACCATAGGGTTGTTTAAAGATATCTACTGTTAGTATAAATATGCAAAATTTTTCATATACTAATACTATGATTTAGCCAATCAGAGCTGGAAAAAAAATGGAGCTAGAAATCCCTCATTAAAATGGTGCAGTAAGCCAGGCATGGTGGCACACAACTTTAATCCCAGCACTGGGAGGCAGAGATAGGAGAATCACCATAAGTTCAAGGCCACCCTGAGACTACATAGTTAATTCCAGGTCAGCCTGGACCAGAGTGAGACCCTACCTCGAAAAACCAAAAAAAATAAATAAATAAATAAATAATAAAATAAAATGGTGCAGTACATTGAAAGGCCAACCTTGTCTTTTTTTTCTTTCTTTCTTCACATACATTCATTACATCCTTGCCTGTAATCATCAAATCATTATTTCCCCACTGTTTGCTTTTTCTCTAAGTGAGTCATTTAGCCAGTGACCTTTTCTTTCACTCCATAAAGTTTACTTTCATCATTATGCTAATTATTAACCAGTTTATGCTTCCTTCAATTTCGAAGTTGTTGCTTTTGTCATTTGGATTTATAGTAACTCTGTCGCCCATGGTGGACCCAATCTCTCCCAAGTGCAGAAAGCCTTGCTCTTTCCTACATGTCATAAGAAAATCATAAAAGTGCTATGCCTGGACTGGAACAGTGACTCAGTCAGTTAAAAGTGTTTGTTTCACAAAATAAGAGGACTGGAGGACCTGATTTTTGGTCTCCAGTACACATGTAAATTACTGGGTGTGGTGGTGTACCCCTGCAAACCCCATTGCTGGGGAGGCAGAGACAGAGAATCCCCAGGCTCACTGACCAGCCAGTCTAGCCTAATTGGTGAGCTTCAAGCCAATGACAGACGCTGTCTCAAAAAGAGGTGGGTGGCATTCCTGAGGATGACACTGTAAGTTGGCCTCCACATAAATGTGTGTGTGTGTGTGCACATACCCATTCCCATGTACTTACACACACATACACAACAGTGTATAACTGGAACTGGTTTTGTAATAGCCTTATTTTTAGCTAAGGAAAGTTACCCATTTATATTGCTCATCATATTCTGACTGTGCCATTTTTATATTCTAAGGACTTATTATTTTTAGATAAAATATTCCTGGTAAGTCAGTGATTTGGTCATAAAACTTTTTCATGGAGTATAAGTATACTAGAAGTTTATTAAGAATAATGGTTTTTATTTCTTCTCCAAACAAACATTTTATAAATGCAAAGGACTCATCCCAATAATTACTTTGGAACTGTATACAGTAAAACATTAAAGCAGTTATAGTTTCTTGTGGTTTAACTGTAAAGTGTTCCCCATGCGATCATGGACTTGAATACTTGTGGCTGTTTGAGGAGGTTGTGGAACCTTTACTAGGTGATGCCTCCCTGAAGGAAGTGGGTCTCTGAAGGCGAGTCTTAAAGTTTTATAGCCCAGTCCCACTTCTAGTTTGTCTGCTTCATGATGCTGGCTGTGATGTGATGAGCCATGCCTTTCTTGCCATAAATGGACTAAATCCCCTTGAAGCATAAGCAGAAATAAACCTTTTACTTCCTTAAGCCATTTCTGGCCAGATATTTGTTCTCAGCAAAGAGAAAATAACTAATACATAGTACATACCTTTCACAGTATTTTTGTGGGTTTTTCTTCATGTTTTTCCCCTCCATCAATTCTGTTTTTTTGTTTGTTTGTTTGTTTGTTTGTTTGTTTGTTTGTTTGTTTGTATGCTTGTTTGCTTGTTTTTGAGGCAAGCCCAAAAGACTGGCCTTTTTTAATGAGATGGGGCCGGGGGGGAGGGGGAATTGGTGTTCCAGGGCCTCCAGCCACTGTAATCCAACTCCAGATGTGTACGCCACCTGGTGTGCATGTGTGACCTTATGCACTTGCATGCCATTGTATGTCTGGTTTACATAGGACATGGAGAGAAGAACATGTGTCCTTAGCCTTGGCAAGCAAGAGCCATAACTACTAAGCCATTGCTCTAGCCCCAATTCTGTTTGGTATGTCAAGAAAAGAATATCCTAAAATATTCTGAAAATTATGTCTCAGTTGGAAAACTAATTCTAAATAATTAGAAAATAAGGTGCCTAACATAAAATACTGAGCTTACTTATTGTTTATTTATGTATATGGTTGAGAACAAAGTTTGACAGATCATAAAAGTCTTCTAAGAAGCCAAATGTTTTGACCAAGGGAGAGTTGGTGAAGGTTGAAATGGATCCAGAAACTTAATGACCTACCCTAGAACTGATTTTAAACATGAATCCTTGACATCAAGCTATTACTTTGATATTGCTCCAATTTTGACCAAAGCACATTGGAAAGGTTGATTACATTCTTTTGTTGTTGTTCTTAAAGCGGGGTCTTACTCTAGCCCAGGCTGACCTGGAATTCACTGTAGCTTCAGGCTGGCTTTGAATTCAAGGTGATCCTCCTATTTCAGTCTCCCAAGTGCTGGGATTAAAGGCATGTATCACCACATGATTACATTTTTAAATATATTTTTATTTATTTGCAAGCAGAGAGAGAGAGAGAGAAGAGAGACCATCAGAGAATGGGTGTGCCAAGACCTCCAGCTGCTTTGTGCATCTGGCTTTATGTGGGCACTGGAAATCAAACCTGGGTTGTTATGTCAAGCTTTTCAGGCAAGCACTTGACCCACTGAACAATCTCTCTGGCCCATGATTACATTTTTTGGTCATTCATGTGAATTGTAAATAGAGGAGTGTTCATTTTAATTTTTCATCTTCCATTATCCAGTCTGTATCCATGAATTGCATCACATTATGCAGCATCTCCATTCCTTTCTCCTACGGTGGCCCTCAAGTTCAATGTATGATGGAGGTACAGTTCACTTGCTTAGTTTTGGTTCTTATTGGACAGACATGGAAGCATGATGAGAGTTTATAGTGAATTCTGTTCTCCCAAAGCACCAATCTATAAGGGCAGTTCTGAGGGAGGCAAATGTGTGGATGACTGAATCAGCTTTGAGAGACCGTATCTCATAAGACAGTAAACGTTGCTTTGATAATGGCAAGCACAGCGCTGTGTTTGGCATTGACTTCAAGTGAGGATTTTCATTTAGAGAGGGTGGTGGGGGGTGTGCACTGTCAGCACCAGGCCACTCTCATATAACATGACCTACAGGCCAAGAGAAAGCTTTAGAAACAAGCCAGCCACACAAAGGGTAAAGGCAGGACTGCAAGGTCTCAGATAAAACATACTGTTTCCTAATAAGCCAAGCTAGCTTGCTCAGATGTAGTAAGCTTCCTTCTGGATCCCCACAATAACAGTTTGTGTTCTACAGAGAAAGAAACCCAACATATCACCTAAAACCACGAGATGCATTATAATATTTAATCTCACCCCTGTGTGCTAGTAGGTTTCACTAATGCTCTATGACATTGTTCCTAAGGATTTGGGAGGATCACCTTTGGGAGTATGACACAGCAGGATTCAGTATTGATGAAAGGTTGGTTTTCCATTGTTGCTTGCAAAAGCTAGGTCATTCTTTAAAACTATTAAGGGGACAAAGCAGCTTGTCTTACTTTTCCACAACAACAAGAACAACAAAACTTTAAATACGTGTTCTTCATAGCAAGATGTATTTGAATGAAGGCCTGCTAGGCCAAAATTGCTGTGCCACAATCCAGACTGACTGATGGGCTGAGTCTGATAAAACATTGTATTACATATGTCAAGGCATGGAGTAGGCTCTGCTCACATGCTATCTTTCTGCCAGAGGGATTGCATTGTGTATGTGAGAGGACCCTGATGTGAAGGCTGGTTCTCTTTTTATTTATTTATTTTTTATTTATTTATTTATTTATTTATTTATTTATTTATTTATTTATTTGAGACAGAGAGAGAAAGAATGGGCACACCAGGGCCTCTAGCCACTGCAAACGAACTCTAGATGTATGTGCTACCATATGCATCTGGCATACATGGGACCTGGAGAATCAAACCGCAGTCCTTAGGCTTTGCAGGCATGCACCTTAACCACTAAGCCATCTCTCCAGCCCTGATCCTCTTCTTCATTTCAGAGGAATGTAGGGATGATGGTAACACTAGATTGTCTGTAGTAGATAGCTTCAGGTTCACCGAGATGAACTTACAGACCAGGCACAGTTATGGAGGAAGGGGTTTATTGAAGCTTACAGATCCAGAGGCAGTTCTATAATGGCAGAAGAAGCTGGCTTCACAGGTCCAAGAAGAGAGGGAGAAAAGCCACAAGCTAAAAAATCCACATTGCATAGTATACCTCAGAAACTGCAGCTAGGCACACTTTGCATATCTTTATATTGAAATATCAAACCCACCACCACACCTTAAGATTCGCCCAGTGATGTTGCCTGCAGCCAGGTGGCTGCAGATGCAAACAACAAACTAATAAAATACTGAATATATTGGGGGCTATCTATTCACACTACCACAGTGTCCTTATGTTCTACTGGGTATGCCTATAGGACCAGTACTCTGAGGCAGACGGATTATAATCTCAAGGCTAGCTTGGCCAACATAGTGCGCCTCCTTCTCAAAAAAAAAAAAAAAAATAAATTACAGTCCTCATAGAGGCCAAGGAGATGGCTCAGCAGTTACAGGCACTTGTTCACAACCATCAAATCCTCATAAAAACCCTGCGGAAGGAAATATTCTGGTGTTTATGAGAGGTTACAGGGACACGATGCTGAGTGACTGGGAACAAGAGCTGCCATGCCTATGCTGCGGATCCACCTCCCCATGGACTCATGGGGAGAGAGTACACAGCCTATCTTCCTCAGTTTATTCAGTCACAGCTTTGGTGCAGATTTCTTCTCAGAATAGGGTTTTATTCCAAGAGGCGAAGGAAGCACTGCTGACCATGAACTAAAACAACTCCACAGACCTTCACCCACAATGTTATGATGCAGCTGTCTCATTTTCCTTTCTAAGTAAGATCACTCTGTGAGGATGGTTCAAAAAAAAAAAAAATCAAAATCCCTGCAAGTCTTCAGATGTCATCTGAGATGAGAGTATGCTGGTACTGCCCGAAGACGGGTCAAGGCTATGCATTTACAATGAAGTCATCTTCGTCTCTGCTTTCAACCTGATCTGGGAATAACAGCAAAAGAAGCATCATTCTGAAATGGCCTCCTTTGATTCCATTCCACAGAGCCACCTCTCACAAGCCTACCCACATAGGGTGTGGTTCATCTCCAGCATTATATATTCCCCATCAAAGAAAATATTTACCCAAGAGCAAAAAAATATGCCAATTCTTAAACTTCAGTATGGAAATTAATGTTACCAAATTAAAATTGTTAGGATCATCATGACTCCATTTTTGAATTCCAACTGACATTTCCTTGTAACTTTGTGTCCCAAGAGTGACCCAACCACCCTTCTCTAGCCTCCTGTGTTTCCAGCCATAAAGATTTCTTTATCCTCACAAGACAGAAGCCCTGAAGCTCTCCCAACACAGCTCCATCTTGGGGGAACCCCTATGTCCTGAGGCTTCTTGGCAGCCCTTCCCTGTTTTCTCATTTTGTGTGTGACCATAGCCAAAGATGCTAAAAGTGACAACAGAGCTCCCCGTCCCAAACTGGCAGGAAAAGATTAAGGTTTCTTTCCTATGCTGGAGGGCATAAATCATCTGCTCAATGCTACACAGCCAGAACTGGCCAACGACTGCTGGCCCTCCCTCAAGCCCAAACCCCTTTACTATGTAGGTCCTGTCAACACTGTAAAAATAATATACCTCAACACGCCCTACATCCCCACACTCACAACAGATCACCCCCAATAATCTGCCTCTGGCTTCCTATCCTTTTCACAGAGCTAACATAAACAACAACAACAACAAGCATCACTCCAAAACACAAACTCAAAGGAGACTCTGCCCTGATCAAGACCCAGAGAGACAAGAGTACCCCCCCACCCAACTCCATCCCATTGGTTGGCAGGGAGCAGCTCAGAGACCTGATTTGACAGCAGCTTTCCTTTTGCTAGTCCTCGGGGTCTGGCATGTAAGGGTTAATAAGTCTGGGGGTCCCAGCACTCAGAGTCACAGAAATTACTGGTCCTGGAACAGGCTTTAACAGGGAGGAAGTTCTTTTGGGTTGTAAATAACTTGGAAAACCACAGCCTGATTCGGTCACCTGTGGTACAGGAACCATGCAAAAAACTGGTTATCATCAAAGAACTAGTCAAACCTAAGACTCCTACCTGGGAAAACAAATCAACAAAGGAAACAGCCCTGTTACAACCTTTTACCCTCTCCCTTCCCCCATTCTCTGCCCTGTTTGTCCCTTCCCTTTAAATATCCAGCTCAACAGTGTCTGAGCATGGCAGCATCAAACCCGCAGAATGGGGCTGGCCATCCTTCCTGGTCCCCTGCTTGCTGTCCAATAAAGAACAGCCTGCTGTGGGGTCATATATTCTCTCTCCTTAGCTTCATGTCGCTGGAGTTGGTTCCGCCCATATGCTGATCCAACAAAAATCATTTCCGACAATGCACATGTTCAGTTGTTTCAGAGCAGAACAATGATATGAAATTTGTGTAACTGTAATTTTAAAATAGTAATCTGGAAGTGCTACTCAGTCTGAAATATTAGGAAGAAGCATTTAAAGGAGATATTTCGTTGTGAAATATTAAATAAAGGTGCAAAGTTTATGTTGTACCTTTCTTCTCAGGCCACTTAAGAGGTCCAATACCCTATCATCTTAGCATTGTTTTCTGTGAGCCGTTCCATAAACAGTTGAGGCTCCCAGTGAAGAGGGAGCTGACAAGGACCTCTTGGGAAAGTTAGCCTGAATAGAGAAACCTTGGTCTTAATATCCACAACCACCTGTCAGCTTTGTCAGTGATGTGCTGGTACCATAGTGATATTGTCTATGCTAATTAAAGTGTCAGAGAAGTCAGACAATTCTGGCTGAATCTATGACCTTTCTCATGTCAAAGACATAGGACTGATGGAGGCCTCAAAAGTACCACTCGTCTTCTGGGTGTCTGGAAGGACTTCTCTACCTACCGGTACTTTAACTGGGATGGTCTCGATTAGGATCTAAGTAGAATTACAGAAACAGTATCCCATCTTAACTCAGGCCCACATGGAGAAGTAGAAAGATGAGTGCTACCATAGTGCAAATGGGAAAACGGTGTGGTCTAAATATGTAGTATGAGCCTAAAATTCCCAGGACTCAGGGGGTTGAGGCAGGAGGATAGAAAGTTCAAGGCCAGCCTGAGGTATGCAGCAAGACAGAAACTGTCTCACAAAAAAGAGAACCAAGTCAGACATGGTGGCACATGCCTTTAATCCCAGCACTAGGGAGGTAGAGGTAGGAGGATCGCTGTGAGTTCAAAGCCACCCTGAGACTTCATAGTGAATTCCAGGTCAGCCTGGGCTTGAGTGAGACCCTACCTCGAAAAACCAAAGGAGGAGAGAGAGAGAGAGAGAGAGAGAGAACCAGGTTCAGTGAAAGGCTCTGATGCAGAAAAATAAGGTGGAAGAGCGATAGAGAAGAACAGCCAACATCTGGCCTCTGCATGTGTGTACCCACAGGATGTGTAGCTCTGCACACACATGTGCATGCACTACACACCACATATACATTTACACAGAAACATAGAGAGGGAGAGGGAGAGAGGGAGAAAGAGCTTTCCCCAGGTAAATGGAGGACGGGAACTAATTACCAAGTTTTGTTATTTTTCTGCTACAGGTGAGATGACCAAGAATACAGTTCAGGTTCTAGTTGCTTCTCTGTCACTGTCTAGCTAGGCATCCTGAGCAAATCACAGTGTGTCCAAATTTTCATTTTCTCATCTTAATGAGCACATCTCTGCTCTCTAGCCTGCCCTACAAGGTAGCTGTGAGGAACAAGGAGATGCCCAATCCTCGCCTTCTTTGCCCACACTAGAAAAGAAATGATACCTTAACTACCAAAACAATAAGGAAATGAGGAGCAGATGGCATAAAGGGTGGGGCTAGGCAGATGCCTAAAGCCCTGACTTCTAACTGGAAATGTCAGTCATTCTTATCAAACCAACCTGCTTCTGCGCTCTCCCATCCCTCAGCTACACTGGGATTCTGCAAGACATTTGTAATATTTTTCCTGATTCAATCTATTGATTCAATTCAAGACAGCTCTCTTAAGTTCCTCTTCTCTGCACCATGCTGCTTCTGATGCCTTGCCTATTCCCCAAAGATAAACAGCTAGAACACATGCATGCTATTGCCAAATCAGCAAGATACATTTGTACCACTGTGATTCCTTCTTTCTTTCTTTTTTTTTTTAAATTGTGAGGCGCTTGTGGCAGCCTAATGAATTCAAATCACCAGGCATAGCAGAATGAGGAGAGGAGTCAAATTATTTTAGGAACTACTACCACATGTCCCCGGCCTGCTCTGAGGAGCTCACTAAGAGTCATCACTCGGTGTGACACCTGATAGGGACAGTCCTTCTGAAGTATCTCCATCCCCATAAATCATTAGTGCTGCTCAGCTCCAGTCACAGCAGCAAACGTCAGCCACTCGAAGGATCAGATAATTAATTTGGAGAGACAAAAGGAGAGACAAGTTCTCAGGTAAGATGCTGGGAACGTATAGAAGTGAAAGCCAAGGGCACAGCGGAGGTCTCCCCGTAAGCATTTTACCACATCTGCAGAGAGTTAGAAACTTACAGCAAAGTGAATTTGTGCCAGGAAGAGCATCTTTTCTAGACTTGAAGAAGGTTCGAGAATTCTCTACCTAGAGAAATTATCTTCCTTCATGTTGCCTCCCTCATAAACAGCCTTTCTTTGCACCTGGCTAAAAGGAAAGCATTCTCTTTCCACACCCCTTAGAAAGCATGCATGCACATGCACATGCACACACACACACACGCACAGGCACACAGGCGCACGTGTGCACACAGGCACACACTGATTTTGGCTACACTTCAAATTTCATGGTCTGTTATTTTAATAAGATGATAGGACACATGTCAAGCAACTCCACAAAAACTAAGACTCAAGAAATTTAGGTTGTGTAGCCAGCTTCCCCAAAATTATTGGGAATTTGGGCCTAAAAGTAAAGTCTTTTTTTGGTTTTTTTTTTTTTTTTTTTTTTTTTTCCTCAGCAAACAGCAATCTCTTCAACACTCAGAGGGAATCCAACTTCTGAGTTATCCGAACATTTTCTATTCAATACCTAAAGTATGTAAAGTAAATTACGTTTAAATGAGAGAAGTATTTGGGCTGGGGAGATGGCTCAGGGGTTGAAGGCATTTTCTTGCAAAGCTGGCCCAGTACCCAAGTAAAGCCAGATGCACAAAGTGGCACATATGTCTAGAGTTTGTTTACAGAGTAAAACATTGTCTTGACTTCAAGGAGATTGTTGTGGTAAGTTTCATGTCGCTGGACAGACATCCAACCAGAAGCAGCTTATTGGAGGAATGAGTTTATCTCAGGAGTATAAATTCCAAGGGAACACTATCATGGCTGAAGAAGTTGGCTCATTTCTATTGATCCGAGCACAGAGACATTGCCAATAGCCTGCACCACAAAACAACCAGAACTCCAACTGTTCTCTCCACACCTTAGAGCTGAATTCAAGATCCACCCCCAAAACACACCTTAGGGCTGGACTTCAAGATCTGCCCCCAGTGACATGCCCTCTGTAGCAGGGATCTGCTTGTTCAGGTCTCAAGTTGTAAGCTCAATTTTAATAAATCACTTGAGTCTATGGGACCATACATTCAGACTACCACAGAAATAAAATTTTATCAATAAATTGGCATATAACAAATATTGGACAAAACAGCACTCTTCCATGTCCTGGAATTCTGCAGCATATGTTAACAGGAAAATCCTGATCAGGAATGATGCTCATAGGCTATAGACTGCAGAATTGAATTTGTCGGGGGAAGGAGGTTTAGAGTAAAATTTTGGGTTCTCATCCCACAACGTCTACTTAGAGCATATGCTAAGATCAAAGCAGATGGAGCATATCAGATGTGTATTTTTTCATTTTTAAATCTTTTATACATTTGTATGTGTGTGGAGGGGCAGTGTGCCAAGGTTTCTTGCCACTGTAAATGAATGCCCATCTGGCTTCACATGGGAAGGCTGGGGAACTGAACCCCAGCCAGCAGACTTTGTAACAGCTGAGCCTTCTCCCCACTCCCAGAGTTTAAAATTTTTTATTTATTTTTTATTGACAACTTCTTTAATTGTAGACAATATCCCATGGTACTTCCCTCTATCTCCCCACTTTTCCTTTTGAAACTCCACTCTCCATCATATCCCCTCACCCTCTCAATCAGTCTCTTTTCAGTTTGATGTCATGATCTTTTCCTCCTATTATAATGGTCTTGTGTAGGTAGTGTCAGGCACTGTGAGGTCATGGATATCCAGGCCATTTTGTGTCTGGAGGAGCACGTTGTAAGGAGTCCTACCCTTCCTTTGGCTCTTACATTCTTTCTGCCCCCTCTTCTGCAATGGACCCTGAGCCTTGGAAGGTGTGAGATTTTTTTCTTTTTCTTGTATCTTTAGTTCTATGGGGAAACCTGGCACCTAGAGTGCTACAGAGAGGAAATAAAAGCTCACTTTTGTGTCATCATTTGTAATACAAAGATATTACTTGTTTCTGGGGGAGTTATTTCATTTTTTCCCCTCCCTGGTGGGTTTTACAATTAAGCTTCACTGAAATACAAACTAGAAATCAGTTTTGAGTATGCTGTTTTCTAAAGAATGCGCTGAGCTGTTTCTCTGTTTTTATTTTTACAGCTTCAACGGATACCTGAGCCCCTGCCATTGCCTCTGCGTAGAAACCTAGACATTCTGTCCATTTCCCAGCCTGAAGCTTCTGTCGATGCTATCATGGAAAAGCAATGCCAGCTCCGTCCTTCTTAACCCCTGGGCTTGACTTTGACTTTGAATACTTCTGCTAGTTCTCCTCCACCTTCGTAGAGATGTCTGAAGCTGGCCCTTCATCTGCAGTTGCTGGGAGTGTGGAGAATGGAACTTTCCTTGAGCTGTTTCCCACGTCACTGTCCACATCAGTGGATGCCTCCTCAGGCCACCTGTCCAATGTCTACATCTACGTGTCCATATTCCTAAGCCTTCTAGCATTCCTGCTGTTGCTGTTAATCATTGCTCTCCAGAGGCTCAAAAATATCATTTCCTCCAGTTCTTCCTATCCAGAGTATCCAAGTGATGCTGGAAGTTCCTTCACCAATTTAGAAGTCTGTAGCATTTCCTCTCAGAGGTCTACATTTTCAAACCTTTCATCCTGATGAGAAAAGAAGAATCTTTACAGAGACAGCGTCGTTTTGTTTTGTTTTGTTTTGTTTTGTTTTGTTTTGTTTTTTTAATGGAAAGTGTTGCTTCATGCCTGAAATGACCTCTTTGGAAAGAGCTGTTTTTCTCTTCATCTTTGACTTTTTCCCCCCATTCATGATCATTTCATTTGTGTGAGTGGCCAGTGCTATAAACATACATGTAAACTTTGAGGTGCAGATTTTCATAGGAACTCCTGGGCCAGCTTGGAGCTTGCTTCTTTGAGGCTGGGTAGTGAGTAGTTGGACACCATGGACTCAGCTGAGAAAGGTGCTCGGGAGATGCTGGATATGGACCTGTACATGGTTTTCCTTACAAAACCGTGAGATCCACAGAGCCAGCAGAAACTGGAGAAACTATTTATTTAGAAGTCATTTTCTGTATTTGAAAGATAAAGCAGGGGCATTAAATTAAAAATAAAAGAGTTGAATTAGCTTTAATATATAACATCTCCAAAACTGGTGGTTAAAAATGCTAATTGTTTTCTTTAAGAACACCTTTTGGGCTGGAGGCATAGCTTGGCAGTAAAGGTGTTTGCCTGCAGAGCCAAAGGACCCAGGTTCAATTCCCTAGGATTCACATTAGCCAGATGCACATCATTTGCAGTGGCTGGAGGCCCTGGTCTGCCTATTCTCTCTCTCTCCCTCTCCCTCTTTCTCTCTGTCAAATAAATAAATAAAAATAAAATATTTTTTAAAAAAAGAACACCTTTTAACAAATGAAAATGACAATGCCTTGATGAACAGAAGTCGTTTGGAAAATATTTAAAAGAGTTTAACTTTTCAACTGCAAGAGAAGAATGTGTCACACACAATTTACAATTTGTAATTTTTCTCTGTCTCCTGTGGTTTCTTTGTGCTGATGTTACACTTGCTCTGTCCCCTATATGGAATTCTTTGTGATAATTGCTGTTGCTGTTACTAAACGCACCAAAAGAGACATAATTAGTTTTTATTCCAACCATAATTTCCATCAGGGGGGATTAACACAGAGAAATATTCACTTAGTTGTATTTTATGCCGTAGTGACACTTAGCTGCTGTGTGTGTTCCTTCATTCGGTTTCAGACTGAAAACTTTATTGAAGAACATTATCTCTAAGGACTTAGATATGTTTGCTCGCTCATTTTAGTTCACAAATCTTAGAGATTACATTGCTCATCTTTGTGCCACTATATACCCTGTGAATGTTACGTGTCTCTAATAATTACTTGCTGTATGTTGACATAATATTCTATATGAGGATTCCAGGATGCAAATCTATACTAAGAATAGCAGCCACTCTCGTTGGGTAGCTACAGATGCTTCTGTGATTGTGGAAGCTTGTATGCTGCACTTAGCCTTGGGTGTCCAGGAGATGACCCACCTGTGAGCACACAGGGCCTCAAGCAGAGCAACAGCTTCTTAACAGAAAGAACTGAACTTGAAAACAGTCTATAGAGTAAAAGCACAGCACTTAACCTATGAGAGCCACTGTGCCAACATATAAGTCTTCCCATGACAACTCAATTTTCCCCATTCAAAGCATTTGATAATCGTACATGCTGGAGCCTCGATACATCCTGTGGTTGGATGGCACAGTCAGTATCTCCTATGGGCTGGAATGGGAGGAAGTGTCCACCATTTTTAGAGTCTGTCTTTGTCATTCAAGAATGCTGAGAGCTGGGGATGGCAATAAGGGTCCCAAGGTACCTTCTTTTTGATCCACAAGCTTCAATCTACATTTAATACTTACATATCAAAACATCTATAGGCACCATCAGACCAGCCCAGAGTTGCTACTCTAAAATGTATAGTTTGTGAAAAGCTCGCCTTTGCTGCTATTTAAAGTGCCCCTAGGTTAAGTGTATATGTAGTATAAAACAGAGGAACTCTACTTTAGACTGTTATTAGCATTCTTTGAGGATATGTACAGGTGTGTACATACAAGAATAGATGTATTGTGTGCATACATATAGCCATACACACATACTCAAATGTTTCCTGGTAAAAGTCTTATGACATCTATATAGGATTACAGAAACGTCTATGATACCACTTTTGCTCTTTTTATTATTCTTGTGATGTTCTGATTATTGAAGGGAAAAAGAACAGTTGGTGAAATGATTAAAAAATACAAGGGTAAGCATTCCACATAACAAGATAACCCGATGAGGACCTCTTCTGGGGAGGGGTACCTTCTTATGCCTGCAAGAGACACAAAAACTTCTGATGCCCAAACTGCTTACGTCAAATCCAGTCACCTTTGCAATCCCTCTCCTCCCACATATAATTTTTAATTGCAACAGTAGTAAAATAATTAGGAGCACTATTCAAAGATGGGAAATGGGGTTTGCCATTACAAGATTGTGAAACTAACAGACTGTACAACCTGAGATGAATCTGTATTTTGAAAGTTCAGAAAGGTTGGAAGATGGATTTATAAATAAAGAGGCAGAATCTGCTGGAAACCTGGTTCCTTCTCTGATATTTTTCCTTTGATTTGATCTGCAATCTTCTCTCTTAGAGAAAATGCTTTTCCTAGGAATTTTAAGTATATCTAATAACTATGTATCTATAGTATCCAAATATAGAATGTCTATATATAGCAGTTCTATGTTATGCATGCATATGCACACGTTCATATGCTTTTCTCTGAAGTAAGATCAATACTGTTATGACCTGCATATCAGTCTCTCCTCACCCCTCTGGGGCTGCGTGTGAGCATCGATTTCCCTGACACAAGGAATCATGTAGATGATTGGAAAATATATAGGCTCCCATGCTACTTGCCTCCCCATCCCCCTGGCACACATGAGCATACATACCAGGCCTCAAGGAGTGGAGCAAGAGGAAAGATGCTGATGAGGAAGAGGCAAGACCATTTTTCTTCCATGAGTACGCCCCAGTAGTGAGCCAGTAAGCACAGCTTACATGCACTTCAGAAGAGGCCTTTCCTCAGCCATGGCCCTTAGAACTGCACTTCTCAAATCTGGGAATCATCCTGTCTGTACCCAGCTTATAATCCTACTATGAGTTCCTGTCATGCTAGAGTCTAGACTCCAGACCACTTTCCTAGAAGCTGGAAACTGCTGCGATTTTGATGGGATCGGTGGAAGAGTGACACGAGCAAGGTCCTATTGCTCTCTCCCATCACATCTCTGAGACTCCCACAACTCCACTTTCACAAGATGAAGTGCACACCACAGACTATGTTAGAGGACTGGGGAGATTTATAAGAGGAGTTAAAAGGGAGTACTTTGCGTACTACATAAGACTCTCCCGTGATCCAAAGGAAAAATGAGGACATGCCAAGTCAGATTTTCAAGAAGTGCCAGTTTGGACTTGCTGCCCTGCCTGGAGATCTGCTTCAGCTTCTATCCAATGCCAACTCCACCTTCCTGTTGTCTATCAGACAGTCCCTTGGGTCTGTCTCCACTGACCCACTGCACAGGACTTCAGCCCCCAGAGAGCCTGAGGATTCAAGAGAGCTCTCTCCAGGCTGTATGTGGAGTGGGGACAACTGGAGAACTGAGGAGGAAGACTAGCAGAGGCGTCCAGGAGGAGCACAGCTCCCTCAATTTAACCCTGCCCTCAACAGCTTTGTTCCCCCGACTTAATCCTTCTATTTCAAAACTGCTCTTGAGAAGACATTTATTAATACTGCTTTTTATTACAACAAAGCCCACCAAACCATCGCCTTCTAATGATGCAGACACCTCATCAAGTCTTCCCTAAGGTGGTTCTTCTTTATCTTAGATGGGGTTCACACTGGTAGGATGAATGGCATCTTAAAAGATATTAAGAAGCACTCATCAAATAAATGAGATGACAGGTGCCTGCCTTTAGTCTATGACCTGAGTTCGATTCCCACATAAAGTACCCACATAAAGCCAGATTCACAAGGTGGCATATGTGTCTGGCATTCATTTTCAGTGGCTAGAGGCCCTAGCATGCCCATTCTCTCCCTCCCTCTCCCTCTCTCTCTCTTTCTCTCTCTCAAATAAGTAAGTAAATAAGATATTTTAAAAAATAAATGATATATCCTTTGTCATTGGATAGAACAAACAGATATAGTTCCTGTCCTCATGAAGCTTATAATTTAATAAAAAAATACTCAGAAAAGCATGCAGACATATGTATGTATGTATGTATGTATGTATGTATGTATGTATTTATGTATGTATGTGTAACTGTAGCTGCAATGACTGCTATGGGAAGTGTGCAACTGTGAAATGATAAACAGGGCAAATTCACTTACTGTGTTCTGGTCAGGAATAGACTCTTTGATAAGATCACATGGAAGTACTTGAAAGGTACCAGTGAAAGTATTCTCAGAAAAGAGAAGAGCATATTCAAAAGCCCCTGTGGTGAAAAAAACCCTTAGTTCATGTGAGCAGGACAATGAGAGGGTTGGGGTCCAGAGAGTGAGTTTGCAGAGGTGGGAAGGGGCAAGTTATGTTGGAACTTAGAAGTTACATAAGTGAGCTCATGCTTAAGAAGGCTTACTTTCAGAAAGATCTAGTTGCTTTCTGAGAAAGACGGATGAAAAGTTCTATTCAGATCTATGCTGGGTGGGATACAGGAGTGGGTGGGGAGTTGTTCTGCTACAAATATCTGTTCATCTTCTAGCCATGGAAACAGTCTTAGCTAAGAATGAGCTCACCACAGCCTCCTCCCTCCTCCACCACCCATTGCCCATTTCCACCACAGGTTTTCTCTCTTTCTCTCTCCTTTCGTCTCCTCCTAACTCCTTACATTTCTCTCTTCTCCCATCTCCTCTCATCTCTCTTCTCTCCTTCTCTTGCCCCTCTTCTCTTCTTTCTCCCTTAGATTTCCTTCTCGTTTGACTTGTCCCCATTTGGCCTTTATTTAAAGTCTTTCAATCATTTGCTGCCCCCCATTGCAACTCTTACTTCAGTATTTTTAACGTGTATGACTAAGGTTCTAACAAAACTCTAATGCATATACAGTTAAGTATTTAAAATCTTTCTCCTTTTAAAACCCCATTCCTGAAAAGGCTCTCATTCTCTGTGTAACAGAAAGCCCATCTCTTATGATTCCCATGGATAGATGATATTGTGGAGTAGTTTCTCCTCGGCTATCTGTCTTTCCTGTTCAGTTAACACTACCATAGGGTTGGATCCAGACAGATGTTTGTTCAAATCCATAAGCTCCGCATACTCCCTTATGATCTTAAGACACCTCTCTGAAGCAGTAGGTTTCAGTAACATGAACAGAATAATAGTGTTTTGACTATGCTGTGAGCCTAAGTGAGAACCATATGTGTACTATCTAGGACCACACTGTTCAGTGCAGGGTGAGTAATAAATGCATATGTCATGTCAGGAAAACATGACTTAGAACTTCTGGCTTTGGAGTGTTCAAATTCTCCCACTGTTTTGGCCTACCTACCATGTACATTTTCATCCTTCCTTCACCTACTTGTTCTTCTCCCATTCCTTTCTTTGCACACCTGACATCACCTCTCACATGTTGTGTCCTCTCTGTTCTGTTGTCATCTTCTGGCTTTGGCATCCTCCTAGTCTGTCCATGACCTTAGCACAGACACATGAAGACATGTAGAGAGCTCCCGACAGCACTTTCCACTCACTTATTCCAGCCTATCCCATTCCCATGGACCATGGGACAATCATGTGTTGTAGTGTGAGCAAGAATGATGGAGAAGCAATCACAATGGCTGTTGGTGAGAACCTTGTCATTTAGGAAACATCGTGAAATGCGCTGGAGGAAGTTGGGGTTACAAACTGGCACTGAGCCAAAGAAAATCAATTCCTAAGCCTCTATACTTTGTGAGAGAATAGCCCACAACCCCTATGGCCACTTCCAATTCTCCAGAGACCTAATAAAAACATTGCAAACCCAGATTTTCTTTATTTCTGTTCAGACATTCAAGTTATCCAGCACTGGTCCACTTGGCCAGCACCTACGTTAGCTGGTTCCATTCACTGGCAAGCACATCACTGATTCTCAAACTGGCCTTATATTATCCCTAAGGACAATTAGATCACACAGCACTACCTATTCCTAGCTGTCAAGGAAGTAAATTCTTGGCCTGGAGAGATGACTTAGTCGGTGAAATACTTGTCATGCAGGCACGCGGATCCGA
Organism: Orientallactaga sibirica; assembly: GCA_036365145.1. Taxonomy (NCBI): domain Eukaryota; kingdom Metazoa; phylum Chordata; class Mammalia; order Rodentia; family Dipodidae; genus Orientallactaga; species Orientallactaga sibirica. Next base: position 6,793,709 of record JAEOAD010000048.1, read on the forward strand.
GTCTAGATCCCTAGCATTCACATAAAAGCTGGGTGTGGCACTGTGCACATGCAAGTCTAGCACTAGGGCAAGCTAGTCTACTGAAATGAATAAGCGTCAGGTTCAGTGAAAGATCCTGTCTGAAAGAATCAGCAATTGAAGAAGATACTCAATGCCAACACTTGCCTCCATGTGCACATGCATGTGTATGAATGTGCATTCATACACATATGAACATGTCTACACAACATGCGCATATACCACACATTATATACATGGAAAAGATAAAAAGTAAAATTCTCAAAGGAGTTTTGCATATTGCTACTTATGTATTACCCAACTTCAAAACAGAAATTTACAGTTTATAATAAAATCCACTAAACCACAAAACTATAGTGAGTAATCTTTGATTCAGAAGCTGGTTGGAGATCTCTGTGCCCCAATATTATTATAAATGTTATGTTGTCCATTTTGTTTTGTTTTGAGACACGTTATTGCCCAGACTACTCTAGTAACTCTTCTGTCTTAGCCTCAGAAATGCTAGAATCATATACATATACTACCACATCTGGCTACAATTTTTTCTGTATGTATGACAGTCCAGAGAGAAAATTTCAGATTAGTTTAATATCATATCAGTTGTTATAATATTGAAGTGTATGAACACACTATTGCTCATAAAAGCAAACTGGTTTAGCTCACGATGATTAGTCAAAAAATAATAATAATGGTAAATAACCAGTATTTACATGGTCAAAACCGTGTATCAAGCACTCTTGAAAGTACTCATAATGCTCTATGAGGTAGCTATTATTCCCCTTCTACAAATTAAGAAAATCAAGACGTTTCACAAAAATAATGAATGATAGAATCAAGACTCACAACACACACACACACACACACACACACACACACACACACTAAGCTTTTCAACTTAATTACCAGGTTTCACATTTCACATTCTCCTTCCTTTTATCCATAAATAACGATTTCTAATATCATATATATATATATATATATATATATATATATATATATATGAAGAAATGTTTATTCAAAATAGTTGGTAAAGGAATAATGTATATCAAAACATTACATTTTATAATAGAACTAAGAACTCTGTAAACATCATATACTTACTGACACTGGAGAAACAGCATTAGGCTATAGCCTTCTTACCTCACTGTGGATACCATTTCTTACTTACTGCAATCCTAGAAGCCAAAGCTATGCAATACTGAGCAGAGACTCTGCTTCTGGAATGTGGATACAAAGACATCTGAGTAGGAACATGGGAACACACACATCGATGATTCACATAGGGTCCCCTTCCTAAGGCAGATTAATTTTTGGTGAAATGACAAGTGGTCATGGATCTAGCAAATATTTATTGAACACCTGCTATATGCCAACCATTGTTCTTTTCTTTGGAATTCAAGAATGAGTAAAACACACAAAACTGCTTCAAGAAGTTTACATTCCAATAAAGAATAAATGATAGCAAGACAAGTAAGGGAAATACATAATATATTAGATTATTATGGGAAAATAAAAATTATTAAGCAAAATATGGGACAGAAATCATCTAAGTTATGTGGAAATTTAGACAGTTTAGACAATTTTTTTCTCCTCTTCTGAAATTATAAGTCAAAGATTGATATCCTAGAACATTACAGGATGAAAACTGTTGGGCCTTCATTATTTCAATCACTTGAATTCAGCCAACATAAAACCTCACAAGAGAGAATATATACATATTACTTTTATGTACCACTTTAAAAAATGAATAGAAAAATTATCCTAAATACATAGATTTGACCTCTCATTGTTCTGCATCCACTCACTGTTTTGGATTATGGGGCAATTCCAAATTCAAAGGATTTGATAATTTCTTCCTGTAATTGAAAATGATTGTCCACTTTGGTCTCAGGTCAAGCTGGCCTCAGCCAAAGAGCTCAAAGCAGGAACCAATAGCTTTAGTACTTAATAGCTCTAAAATTGGCTCTACTGGAAGGACGTATTGGGCATAGCCGGCATGCAGAGCCAGAAGCCTGTCCCAAGTGATGGAGCCTGAGTCAACCATTGGCCATATGATTGGTGCACAGAAGACATTCTGAGAGAATGGCAAGTCCAAAGGCAAGAAGCATTGAGAAGGCTTAGCATGTACAAGGGTGACATCATTGCTTCTTGTTAACCCATAATGCTGGCTTGGGAGACATAGGAGATCAGTGAAGTGCCTCCAGCTCTCACAGCTGGTGCGGCAACTTAATTACCAGTGCCCCTACCTCGGGGGTGGTATCTCAGTACCCCATGCAGCTTATGGGAAGGCAGATCTTAGTTCAAGACTGAGGACAAGTGACTTTGCATGAGTATGCTGTTCCATATCTCCATCCATGTGCCTCCAGCTCTGATCATCTGAAGGTATGCATTTGAGGACTTCAGAGTGACTAAATGATTCTAGAGAATGATGGAGTATGGCCTTAGTCAGTCAGAACTTCAAATGGCAAACCTGTATACTGCAAAAGACTATGGCTAGGGAGAGCTGCTGAAACTTTACATGCTATGAAAATAATGATATGCATAAACATGCTTTGTAAATTTGTCCTTCTTTATTTTTATTTAAGAGAGAGGGAGGGGAAGAGAATGGGTGGCCCAGAGCTTCCAGCGACTGCAAATGAACTCCAGACACGTGTTATCTTGTGCATCTGGCTTATGTGGGTCCTGGGCAACTAAACCGAGGTCCTTTGGCTTTGCAGACAGATGCCTTAACTGCTAAGCTATCTCTCCTGACTTGTCTTGTTTTAAAAAAAATTATTCCGGCTAGGCGTGGTGGCACACGCCTTTAATCCCAGCATTTGGGAGGCAAAGGTAGGAGGATAGCCATGAGTTTGAGGTCACCCTGAGATTACATAATGAATTCCAGGCCAGCCTGGGCTAGAGTGAGACCCTACCTCCAAATACTGAAAAATGAAAGAAAAAAAAAAGAATTTGAATTCTTACTAGCTAGAGACTTCAATGAGTTCAGCCTTGCCCTCAGGGCATCTATCTTATTATCCCAATTTGAAGAGCTGACCCATCCTCAATTCACTTTAACTATTTTAGCTTAAGTGGCCTAAAATCAGTCTCTAGGCCCATGAATTCAAGCTTGTTTAAATATGGTTCTGTGCCAAATGTGACACCTTCCATATTCTTCCACTCTATGTTCCTCTTCCACCAAACATACCACTCCATGACTTTCAAATACAATTCTGCTCAAGTTCTCGGGATGTGGAAAAACACAGCCAGCATCTTTATTTATCAGTGGCCGAGTTGTGGCAAAGTATTTTCTTCTCTGAAATCTCATAAACCAATCCGTCAGTCTACACTTCTATGAAATCTCATAAACCAATCCTTCAGTCTAAACTTCTCTGAAATCTCATAAACCAATCCTTCAGTCTGCACTTCTCTGAAATCTCATAAACCAATCCTTCAGTCTACACTTCTCTGAAATCTCATAAACCAATCCTTCAGTCTACACTTCTCTGAAATCTCATAAACCAATCCTTCAGTCTGCACTTCTCTGAAATCTCATAAACCAATCCTTCAGTCTACACTTCTCTGAAATCTCATAAACCAATCCTTCAGTCTACACTTCTCTGAAATCTCATAAACCAATCCTTCAGTCTACACTTCTCTGAAATCTCATAAACCAACCCTTCACAGTCTACACTTCTCTGAAATCTCATAAACCAATCCTTCAGTCTACACTTCTCTGAAATCTCATAAACAAATCTTTCAGTCTACACTTCTCTGAAATCTCATAAACAAATCCTTCAGTCTACACTTCTCTGAAATCTCATAAACCAATCCTTCAGTCTACACTTCTCTGAAATCTCATAAACCAATCCTTCAGTCTACACTTCTCTGAAATCTCATAAACCAATCCTTCAGTGTACACTTCTCTGAAATCTCATAAACCAACCCTTCACAGTCTACACTTCTCTGAAATCTCATAAACCAACCCTTCAGTCTACACTTCTCTGAAATCTCATAAACCAATCCTTCACAGTCTACACTTCTCTGAAATCTCATAAACCAATCCTTCACAGTCTACACTTCTCTGAAATCTCATAAACCAATCCTTCAGTCTACACTTCTCTGAAATCTCATAAACCAATCCTTCAGTCTACACTTCTCTGAAATCTCATAAACAAATCCTTCACAGTCTACACTTCTCTGAAATCTCATAAACCAATCCTTCACAGTCTACACTTCTCTGAAATCTCATAAACCAATCCTTCAGTCTACACTTCTCTGAAATCTCATAAACCAATCCTTCAGTCTACACTTCTCTGAAATCTCATAAACCAATCCTTCAGTCTACACTTCTCTGAAATCTCATAAACCAATCCTTCACAGTCTACACTTCTCTGAAATCTCATAAACCAACCCTTCACAGTCTACACTTCTCTGAAATCTCATAAACCAACCCTTCAGTCTACACTTCTCTGAAATCTCATAAACCAACCCTTCACAGTCTACACTTCTCTGAAATCTCATAAACCAATCCTTCACAGTCTACACTTCTCTGAAATCTCATAAACCAATCCTTCAGTCTACACTTCTCTGAAATCTCATAAACCAATCCTTCAGTCTACACTTCTCTGAAATCTCATAAACCAATCCTTCACAGTCTGCACTTCTCTGAAATCTCATTAACCAACCCTTCACAGTCTACACTTCTCTGAAATCTCATAAACCAATCCTTCAGTCTACACTTCTCTGAAATCTCATAAACCAATCCTTCACAGTCTACACTTCTCTGAGATCTCATAAACCAATCCTTCACTGTCTACACTTCTCTGAAATCTCATAAACCAATCCTTCAGTCTATACTTCTCTGAAATCTCATAAACCAATCCTTCACAGTCTACACTTCTCTGAAATCTCATAAACCAATCCTTCAGTCTATACTTCTCTGAAATCTCATAAACCAATCCTTCAGTCTATACTTCTCTGAAATCTCATAAACCCATCCTTCAGTCTATACTTCTCTGAAATCTCATAAACAAATCCTTCAGTCTACACTTCTCTGAAATCTCATAAACCAATCCTTCAGTCTGTACTTCTCTCAGCACTTAGGTATTTTAAACTCTCACCAAAATGCTCTGTTTACACTGCTGCTTCTATAGTCTAAACTTCCAAATCCTTCCATAGTCCTCATATTCCTCATGCAAGCCAGTTCCAAAAAAAAAAAAAAAAAAAGAAAAAGAAAAAGAAAAAGAAAATAAATCACATGGTCAAGTTCATCATTGCATAGGAGCAACCTCACTTCTCAGTACCAGGTTTTTGTAACACTTACTTTCTCATTGCTGAGACAAAACACAAAACTAGAAGCAGTTTATGTGAGGAAAGGTTTGGTTTTGGCTCTTAATTTTGAGGGGAAGTTTCATCATGGCAGGGAAAAGCATGGAAGAGCATAGAGCTGGCTCACATCTTCGTACATCAGCAAAGACAGTGCAGGAATAAGTCGACTCTAAATTTCCTGTGGGCTAGACTAATAAACCCCAAGGTCTGCTCCCAAGGATGCACCATGGAAATGTATTCCATCCCCATCCAGATCTTTCCCACTTCTCCATCCCTCCAGAGACAGGTTAAATTCTCCTTTCCACATGAAGGGCTTCAAATCTTCCATCTCCTGCTGATTACTCTTCTTACCACACAGCCAAAACTAGGTAATAGAATAAATTGTTGTAGACTATAGATAACTCATTGTGCTATCAAATACTGAAACTAACTATAAGATTTTGAAAGCCCCACTACATAGAAGTAATAAATGTTTTTAAAACATGGAAATGCTAATTATCCCAGGTTTACCATTACACATTGTCTGCATGTATCAAATTATCATATGCCTCACAAATTTGTACAAATAATCTATTTCAATTAAAATAAAAATAAATTAAGGGGTTAGAGAAATAGATGAGTGGATATAGCACTTACCACTGAAGCCTGAGTACCCATGTTCAATCCCCAAATCTGACATAAAGCCAGAAGCTATGGCGGGCTTCTGTAGTCACAGCACGCTGATATGGAGATGGGAGGTGGAGATGGGAGAATTTTCTGTAAGCTCACAGTGAGCACAGCAAAGAACAGCAATAGAATAAAATCCAGAAATAAAAACCCTGCCTCAATGAGGTGGAAAGTCAAGGATGGACTGAAAATTGTTCTTTGACCTTGGCACATGCACACCTACATTGACACACACACACACAATAAATAAATACAAAATAAAATAAATAAAAATAAACTAGATAATTTGGGGAGAGGAAAGGGCATATCTAATGATTCTTTGTTAAGTTTGGAAACTTAAGTTTATCTCAATATCCCCCACACAGTAGCAGAAGTAACACTGGATCTTCAATGACTGAACAGACATCTGTTCGTCTAAAGTCATAGTGTTTCTCTGGTTGAACGGCAGCAGCCTGAAAGCCATATAACATTCTTTCTACAAACCCAATCCCCAGGCTACATCTTTAGCAAATGCAAATCTATATTGGTAGATTCACAGAAAAGCTTCTATAAAGTCGTTCAGTGTTAACTAGAACTCAATGCTTGCCTCTGGCAGGTTTTCACTGCTTTCTTAGAAATGTGCAGTTGGTTTGGAATCCATGCCCCATTTGAAGTATGATAAGAAGTGATAGAGAATAATGGATGGGGGAGCTTATGCCTATAGAAACTAAGACCTGGTCATCCTCAAATCCCTTATATTGTCAGGCAGACTGAACTAAACTCATGTGCTTACATGGCCTGAAGCCCTTCCTTGAGACTTCAAAGGGCTCCACTGTTTTTACTGCCTGCTTTAATGCTTGATTCATTGAGGAGAGAGAACTGAGGCAAACAGAAATGGAACTTGTGAGTCTTGGTTTAACACTGAAGATCCCACTCTTCAGAAACTTCCAGGAGCTCCAGGCCTTTCCTAGATGCTTCGAAGTCTGTCTTCAATCATTTCTAATATTAGAATTAGCTTCTCCCTTGATTTTCATTCCAAATGTTAATTACACATTAACAGAGAAACCAGAAATAAATAGCATTTTTATTTTTGGTTTTCTGTGATTATTTATGTCTCTGTCTTCAGAATGAAATCATTTCCTTCCTGCCTAATCAGGGATGAATTTAGGTAACAGAATATTGCTGTGGACCTAAGTTAGGTTTCAAAAGAGGAAAATAATTTCACAGCTGACTATGCATGCCTCCACCAGTTCATCTTAACTGAATGCTGTCCCTGTGCTTCTTGGAAAGTCACAGTCATTCTTTAAGTATAAGTTTGGATATATTTCTTTCTTGGTTAAGCCTTCTCTAGCACTCCTAGTTGAGTTTCGTGGTCTCCTCTTTATCTGTACTTACTTGAATCCCTGCAGACTCAAATATTACTGAGCACCTACTTCCCAAGACTCCATCTCATCTCTGCGCCGTTTGGTATTGTGTGGATTTTATCTGCTGGCCTTCCTCTCATCCTATCTTTTTTTTTAGTATTTAATTTTTTATTTATTTATTTATTTATTTATTTGCAAACAAAGAGAGATTGAGAGAAGAGAGACAGACAGAGAGAATGGGTGTGCCAGGCCTCCAGCTGCTGCAAACAAACTCCCAGATACATGCCTTTGTGCATCTGGCTTTATGTGGGTCCTGGGAAATGGAACCTGGGTCATTAGGCCTTGAAGGCAAGCGCCTTAACTGCTGAGCCATGTCTTTAGCCCCTCTCTTCCTGTCCTGCTCAGCTTCCACACTGCTATGTCTATCACAGAGCAGAGGTCCAGCAGATTGGCCAACACCACCAGCCAAAGGAAGTTGGTGGTTCCCTAGCAGCTGCTTGGGTGGCAGGTTGACTTTTTTCTGGCTTGAGGTTTTGAAGTGGAGGTTGACTTGGACTTCTAGGCACAGGCCACTGAAGCAATGGAAAGCATGGAAGACAAGCTGGTGACCTGCGTCTGAGCCTTCAACAGAAGCCAGCTACATAGCAGCTGACTGCCTTTCATTCTTTCTTTGCCACTGTATTTTCCAGGTAATTCTCATTTCTTGCCTTAATTTACTGATAATTTGCACATTTGTCTCCTTGACTCTATCATACGTCTTTCCTCCTAGCCTACCCATCATTAGCATGACCTCCAGTCTGATACTTCTGAAAACAAATTTAATTTCAGTGTTCAAACTTTTCCAATGATATTTCCTCTTTCCCCCTCTCTCATTTATTCTGAAATCCAGAGTCCTTGTTGTGATGGTCAGAGTCCATCACTAAGCCAGCCTGTCTTTTCTTGTGGCACACACCCAGCTCTCCACCTGTATCTACTGGAGTTCCCTGGATGTTCCAGTCCATCAGCCCTCGTACATGATGCTCCCTTCCTGCTACAAGACTATTCACATCCTTTGTGTCTTTGTTAGCTTCCCATTGTTGTGTCAAAAATTCCTGAAATAAATCAACTTAAAGGGTCCTCATTGTATTAGTTACTTTTCTTTTTACCATGGATAAAATGCCTGAAAAGAAGCAGCTTTAAAAGGAGAAGGGTTTCCTTGGCTTAAAATTTGAGCATATAGTCCACCACAGTGGGGAAAACATGGTAGCAGGAATACAAGGCAGCTGGGCTCACTGCATCCAGAGTCAGGATGCAGAGAGTGGGGAATGCTGTGTTGTGCTGTACTGGCTTTTTCTTTCTTTATTCAGCCCAGGACCTTACTCCATGGCATTGTCCACATTCAGGTGGGTCCTACCTATCAGAGGTATATCCAAAAATGTATTTTCATCGTGATTCTAAATCAAATTAAGTTGACAATGATGGCTAGCCATCATACTCATGGTCTCAGATACTTCATCCTGCAGGTGGGTTCCCCTTTGCTTCTAGACCTGTGGTGAGACAGCCATTATAGCTGGAGCACATGTCAGAGGAAGCCGCTCATATCATTGTGTGTGGGAAGCAAAAAAGACACAGAGAGGAGCGGGTCAGGGTTCCAATATCCCCTTCAAGGTCATGTCTTGTTCCAGTGACCTAAATTCCTTCAAGTGGGTGGTTCCACTACCTCCCCAAAGCATCACAGGTTGATGGACAAGCTTTTAGCATATGGGTATATGTGAGGTATTTAAGATCTAAATCATAACAATCTAACTTAACCTACTCAACTTGGATGTAGCTAATGCAGTACATTGAGATGTTTCCCTTAACCATTCATTCCCTACTGCTCTGCAGAGTTAGATGCCTAATCATGCACCTGCATCCCATTGTGCATTTCCCTAGGTGGGAACCTCTCCTGTGGTGCTGACCCTATGGGACTCCCTCAAATGACTCAGTTTCTTCAAGACAAGTGTTCTTTGTTTATATCTGTCACTGTCTCAGTCAGTTCTCTCTGACCAACCTGCTGAAAATGATATATGTGGGGCTGAGGGAATGGCTTAGTGGTTAAGGCATTTGCCTATGAAGCCTAAGGACCCAGGTTTGATTCCCCAGGACCCATGTAAGCCAGATGCACAAGGGGGTGCATAAATCTGGAGTTTGTTTGCAGTGGCTGGAGGCCCTGGCATGCCCATTCTCTCTGCCCCTTCTTCTCTCTCTTTTTCTCTCTCTCAAATAAATAAATAAATAAATAAAATATTTTTAAATGATATATGTGAATGTGTATAAACACACACACACACACACACACACACATTCCTATGCTCATCCCCCATGTCATATTCTCTCCATAGCACTTATCACTTCTAATACACCATATGATTTCCTTATTTTGTGTCATCTATATCCCCCACTAGGTATAAATTCACAAAGGCATGATTATAAAAATGCCTGTATCATTCTAAACTATCTTGAATATTCCTGGTCTCATAAGGACTTTTCTATTCTGTCCATCCTTGAGTTAAGATCTGTTACTAAGAAATAGTTGCTTTTACCAGAGAAGCCGCAGGGGTGCTTCTGTTCTTGTTCACATTCACCAGAATCCTGCTATGCCTAAACACAGCAGCTCCTTGATTCATGTTAGGTGAATGAATTCAAGAAGGATTGGAACGATGAGGATGCAGAATCACATTAAGCAATAAAGTGGATGGAAACACCATTCTAGCTTCCTCCGTTAGAATGTTCAAAGTCTGTGCAATTATCAACATGTCAGTTCACTTTTTATATTTATTTTTGGTTTTTCAAGGTAGGGTCTCACTCTAGCTCAGGCTGACCTGGAATTCACACACCACACATATTGCTCTCCATTATGGCCGCACGTTCATCTATGAAACAGACTCTTTTTTCAATGACACTGAAAGTTTAGGCATTCTTTCATTCATCCATATTGCTGTGATGTAGGTACAAACTTTAAATGATTTACAACTTGAGATGTTTACACAGCTGATATGCCATGAGTTAAGAACTACTTGAGAAGAAATCAGAATAATTGACTAAAATAAGTTTCCAGTGTGGTCTGAATAAAATGTGAAATTACCAAAGCATTTTCATGAATGAAGAACTGGACCCCATCCACTGTGGAGGTACTCTGGGTGGGCCAGCCTTCTCCTCCCAGCGGCTTCCTGGGTCTGAGAGCTGGAAGTCACCCTCTGGGGTAGCTGTACTGTAAGATGGTGACTGATCTACTGGCATTTGCCTGGAGATTTCTGTTTAAAGTGATCTATCAGACACTCTTCTGGGATGAATTAAAAATACTAATTCACCTCTCTTTGACCCAATGGAACCTCAGAATCAATGGGAATATTAAGAGTTCAATTTCCAGGATAAAAAAGGCTAATTTGGAAATGTGAATATTTAGGGGATCATAGTGCATATCTGAGGAATGTTTCCTTGACTGTTTATACATGCGACTTAATTTAAAATATCTCAGGCCCAGGTTTTCAACATCTGACAGAAATGTCTATAGCAGGAAGGACCCAGTTCTCAGTAGGGAGTTGCTCACTCTTGAGACACACTCTGTGGGTTTCTTCTACTCACAAATACTCTAAAATCATGTTTCTTAGTCACATGCATACATGAGCACCCAAATGGGGCTACTGTGAATTGAGATGTGTTAGAAATGGAAACACATCAGATTTCTAAACTACAGACCCCAAAAGCAAAACATTAATAATTTTTACATTATTTACGTGTTAATGTTATCACATGATTATATACTGTGGTCAAACAACGTATTAGCTTCCTGTTTCTTTATAATGGGGTTATTAGAAAATTTAGAACTGCTTGTACCACCTGGTACATTTATGCTAAACAGTGCTCCTCTGAAGCACTTGAAGTCCACCCTCCTCTTCTAAATGGTAGGATTAAAATGAACCCGGCAGGAAGGCCAGCTTGAAAGGCCTGCGCTGGAACTTTCTGCTCTAGGTGCTGAAATGAAAGGTCTCACAGCAGAGCAGCAGGAAGGTTTCCCTGGGTGAGGTCAGCAGAGACAGAGTCACCAGGACAGGTCAATGGGGGAAAGGTGTGGACAGCAGCAGCAAGTCACTATGGTGTGGGGGGTGGGGTGCTCACTAGGCATCAAATCTTTTAAGCCCGTCCTCTACCTGCTGACTCAGAAACTCAGGAGCCATGGAGACACACCTGCAGATCTCTGCTTTCATCAGTCTCCGGCCATTCAATGCTGCTCAAATTTCAGAACCATGGTTGCATCTGACTGACCATCCCTCCCACCCTGTGGGTTGAGATTATTTCCTTTTCAACAGGTTAAAGAGGTGTTAGCATCCTGTCACTATGTTGAAATATTTGACATAAATAACTTCTAAGGAGAAAAGATTTACTTTGGCTTACAGTTTTAGAGGAGGCAGGCCATGATGGGGTAGACTGCTTTTAGTTCGGAGAGGAGGTGGCAATGGTGAGGGGCACGTGGCAGAGGTAAACTACTCACCTCATGGTTTGAAGAGAGATCCAGATCCCACCATCCCGTTCAAGGACAAGCCTCCAGTGACCTTTGCCCTTCCCACTAGACAGCATCTCCCAAAGGAGCCCCACTCCACTGGCTCAGTGCTGAGGACCAACCCTTTTCACACATGGTCTTTTGGCAGGTTACTAACCCAAAATACAGCATGAGAAAAACCATTATAAACAAATTAAGAACCTTGACTCGGTTATCCAATACTCAGTGGTGCACAGTACATGAGTGTGGGTGTGTGTGTGTGTGTGTGTGTGTGTGTGTGTTTATCAAGAATTGAGGCAGAGTCTCACTTCAGCCCAGGCTGATTTGGAGCTCACTCTGTAGCCCAGGCTAACCTTGAACTCAGAGTGATGCATCTAACTCAGCCTCCTGTGTGCTGGGATTGAAGCATACACCAGCAAGCATGGCTCACTATCAGGTTTTTCAACCCCTTTGTTTCTTGTCCTGGAAGTGATATCTGTCATCAAATGCCAAATAAATGAGGAAAAATAAAATAAAATAAAATAAAATAAAATAAAATAAAATAAAATAAAATAAAATATAGACAAGAGAAACAGGGGTTCTCATGTTTGTTAAGATTTGGAACTAAACCAAGAGTCTAATCAAGCTTGAGTCCCTCACAGAAAGGCACTTTCCCACAGCACTGATGTGATTTAAGGAAGAAATTTGACTCCTTTATATCCCTTCTTGCATTGTGCATCCAGATTTATCATCACTGCTCTAGTGCTGCAAACCGGAAGACAAGTCTTTCTGCATGACAACCCCCCCCATATAGGAATGTGGTTTTTCTATAGACAATGCTTCCTAGTACTGATGCACTAGAGAGAAAAATGTGGTCTTAGACAGTGGATAGTATTGTAGCTTGTGCTACATGCACTGGGGACATAGCTACAGACATTCATTTTCCCACAGTCCTGAAGGCTGGAAATCTGAAGTCAGGATGCCTTCTCAGATTCCGGTAGGGCTCTTTGCCTGGCTGAAAATATGTGGCTTCTCACTGCATCCTCACATGGCAGAGAAACCTCTGGTACATCTCTCCTCTTCTTATAAGGGCACGAGTCTTATCTTTTCCAAGTACATTGGAGGGCATATCTTTGCAGGAATTTTGGAAAGACAAAACTCAATCCATAGCAGAGGAATAAGAATTGTTTCTTTTATTTGCTGAGCAAGGACTCAAATGCTGTTAGTAGCTTACAAGCTAACTGCTTTTTGCTCATAGGACTAGCAGGCACCAAACTGATTTTGAAATTTAAAGAGGCTCGTGTCCCAAGGGGAGCCACACGCATTGTTCCCATGGCAGTAATATTGAAGCAGTACCATGACTAAAGGACCTTATAAGATCTGTCTTTCCTATTTGAAAATGAAGTGAAGGATAGTCATTTCTTCTGGGTTAGCTTCGAGAACAAAGTAGGCTGAGAAAATGATGTTCTACAAATGTGCCTTTGTGTTCATGGTATGGAATGTACTTGCAAAGCCTGAAGCTATTTGATAAGCACAGCACTGCTCGCTTTTAACCTTACCTGGAACTTTTATAATTTGTTCCCAGACAATGGAGTTCAAGTTCTTGGGAGTAGAGGCTGCTCTCAATTCACCACCTGCAAAAATAAAGCTGAACATATATTCCTCCATTATAAAGAAAATAGACTCTCTTGCACTGTTTTGGTAAATCTTTATTATTTCTTTAATAAGTACTTTCACATTTAAGCAGATAGAAGAGTACTTAGGGGTGAATACAAGCTTATTTTCATTTGCCATTTATTTAATACTCTGAAGTAAAGGGCAATTGCTGATAAAAGTGTGTTGACTCCTGAAAATTAGCACTTTTGAAAATTTCTCATAAAAATTATAAATCATATAGCTATATTTAACTTTACATAGACACACATAAATGGCTTTTTTTCTAACTCTATCAAGAACTAATTAAAATATATTTTAATGTTTTGCCTTTGGAATCATCCTGTCAGTCATTACAGCACTATTCCTATGAGGTAACACATAATTGATGTTAGATTCTTATTTAAATTTGCTTTTGAAATAAAAAGAACTTGGGAGTGGGGAGCAGAGATATGACTCCCTTAGGTAATTCTTGGAAGCAGATCAGAGCTTAGACCAGCTGAGGGAAGCATCTTTCCTTTACTCTGGCTGCTAGCTTTGCAACTGGAAATAAATTCGCCCCCTGGTGGAATGAGTGAGCACAAAATAGTCCAAAACCCTATTTAGGTAGGTACTGCAAACTGCTTATGCATTCCCTCCCTCCTCCACCATAAGATTTCTCTTCTACATCTCTCTGCCTCCAGAAGCTTCTAGGTATTAGCATGCATCCAGTAGATGCTACCACTCTGCTGCAGGAGTGTCGGGGCCCTGGCTCCCTGCTCATGACTGGACAAGAATAACGAATATTCTCGAAAACACCAAGCATCTTGCTGCTCTTCCAGTAGAGACTTACATTTACTTTAAGGTGATTCTCAAATCACATTGGTAATTTAAGAACAGATGTGTGTGTGTGTGTGTGTACATATGCTTGCTCACATGTGTAATGGTGCATGTAGAGGCCAGAAAACAACCTTGGGTATTAGCCTCAGAAACACCATCCACCTCCTTTGAGACAGGGTCTCTCAGGCCTGGAACACACCAGTTAGGTTGATTACCTGGCCAGCAAGCGCCAGACATGCCCTGTCTCTGCCCCCAGCACTGCGGTTACAGGCGTTTTTGGATGAGGACTAGAGGGATCGAACTTAGGTCCTCATGCTTGTGAAGTAAGCACTTGACCGACTGAGCCATCTCCCCAGCTCCACACTACTACATTTTTAACAAGCTATTGTCCGAGTTGAAATTTCTGCCCCTGCTTTTTCAAACATTTCCCCTTCTTCCTAGAAGCGTGTGCGCGCGCGCGCACATACACACATACGCACACACACATCCTCCCTATTATACTCATGTCATCCTTTTGCCTTCATTTATGAAAGATTTTGATGTTTACTTCACAACTTCCACACCTTCCGCCCTAATTAGAGACATCAGCATTCTGTGAACAAGTCATCCAAGCTTCACCTTGACCTCGCTGACTTCTAGAACTTTCCATTCTGTTCTGCATGAATAACCCAGCCTCACCTCGGGCTTACTGAGAACTAGTTCATTCTCAAGTTGGACACATTAATGTCAAAATCATCCGTGACTAGAGCTCCCCAGTCCTCCAACTTTCATCCCCAAAGCCACTAGTCTCTCTGGTCCCTCGAAGTGCCAATTTTCCCCCCCTCACCCATCACTTCCCTCCTTTCCCTTCCCTGGCTGGAAACCAAGGATCAACCTCCTGCTTGGTCTTAACACCCCGCCAAGCCCCACTGTTACCAATCTGCCAAGCTGTGGTCATGGCTAAATGTAACCTTGGTCTTTTTTGTGTCTTTATTCAGGTATGCTAAGGATTTCTGGAGAAAAATGCAGGTTTTTATGAAGATGAAGTTAATGGTGAGCTATGAGAAAAGTCAAGGGGATTTTGCCTATTGGTAAAGTTTAATTGGTTTATAGTTTGTAAAGATTATGCCCAAGTGAATTTTTTCATGGGTGATTGTGAAAATGGTCTTCTTGCATCACTTTGCCCTCAGTTTAGGATGCTGAGAATAAATCAGTAACAGAAAGAGTCAGAGCCTAATTTCCAAACTCAGCGAGATCCTCAGAAAAACGCTACAAGAAAAAATTACAGGGGTGGGGGGGTGGGAAGATGGCCAAGTGGGTGAGAGAGCTTGCTATGCAGACATGAGGACCTGAGTTAGATTCCCAGCACCCACATAAAAAGTCAGGCATGGCTGCACATGCCTGTAACCCCAGTGCTGAAGTGAGTGGAGACAGGAGGATCTCTGTCAGGTAGTCCAAAAGAAAAACAGCAGCTGCAGACTCACGGAGAGATCCTCTGTCAAAGAAATAAGATGAAGAGTGATTAAGGAGGAGATCTGACATCCTCCTCTAGCCTACACATGCACTTGCATGCACGTGCACATGCACCAAAAAAAAGAAAGGAAGAAAAATTAAGGAAATTTAACTTATTAGTAAAGTTTAGTGGTTTATAGTTTGTTTTATTCTATAAGCATGGTTAATAAGGGCATCAAAAGTACTCTAATTCAAAAATAAATACTTTAACAGGACATGCTTTTATCCTGATTTCATTTAATAAGAAGCAATTTTTAATGAGAGCGATGATACATTTCCTATCTCATTTGAAAATCACACAGACTGACATTTTACTAATGTGTTATGCCTGGCCAAAATTATATTTTGTTTTATCTAAGCTTCTGGTAGCAATTAAACCTATTTTTTTTAACCAGGAAATAGGTTTACAAAGATTATTGCCAAGTAAATTGTTTAAAGACTAGGTATGAAAATGTCCTTTGTACATCACTTCTCACTCAGGTCTAGGATGTTACAGCTTTCTACAGCCTAACACACCTCCTTGAAAATTAGAGTCTAATTTCCAAACTGACAAAAGTCTAAGTTTTTAAAACTTAGGAAAGGATACTATCTGAATTTAAAGTAATCGTGTTAGCACTAGACATTAACAGGACTTTATTTCCCCATCGAATATACAAGGAAGCGTGATCCACTTGTCAGAACCTTGTCATCTCTGTTTTGGGAGGAAGCCCTAGGGAAAGCTGCCACCTCCAATACCACTTTACCTCCTAAGACCATCACTTGGTTTACCCAGACACTAATCACGTTGCTAATGACACATCTTGATAAGCAATAACCAAGAAAGATCAAGGCTAAAGTTGCAATTCTGCAGACCTAATGTACTTGGGAAAGGTAAGGAACCAGTGATGCTTAGGCATTTTGACTGAGGACAGGCAAGTGTGCAGAATTGTGGAACCAGCAGAAGAAAGGACAGAGAGTCTGCAGTGTTGCCTGGTTATCTGCTTCTACCTGATTTTGATTATTTCTTTCCACCTGGAACTCATAGGATGGGATGGTTGTTCCCCGCCCCCCCCCCCGGCACCTTTAGGTGGATGGTTATATTGTTAATTGGAGATCTCTCTATTTTTGTTAGGAAGGCATTCAGTGCTATAAATTTTACCCTTAGGACTGCCTTCATTGTCCCATAAGTTCTGGTATGTTGTGTTTTCATTATCATTCAGTTCTAAGTTCTAGAAATTTTACAATTTCCTTTTTTTTTTTTTTTAAGGAAGCCCAACAGACTGGCTCTTTTTTAATATGTGACAGGGAATTAGAACGCCAGGGCATCCAGCCACTGTAATTGAACTCCAGACATGTGTACAACCTAGTGGGCATGTGCAACCTTGTGCACTTGCATCCCTTGTGCATCTGGCTTAAATGGGAGCTGAAGAGTCAAAAATGAGTCTTTAGGCCCTGGAGCACCCATTCTCTCTCTTTCTCTATCAAATAAATAAATTAATAATTTAAAATATTTTTTTAAAAAATGAGACCTTAGGCCTGGCAGGTAAGTTCCTTAACCACTAAGCCATCTTGCCAGCCCTACAATTTCCTTATTTCCGTAATGACCCATTCATTGCCTGAAAGAGTATTTGTTGTTCAATCTCCAGGAGCTGGTGTGTTTTCTGTTGTTTCTCTTATTGTTAATTTCTAGCTTTAATGTGTTACAGTCAGAGATAGTGTAGGGAGGTATGCTTTATGAACTAATATATAATCTATTTTAGAGAAGGTTGCATAAGCTGCTAAAAAGAATGTGGAATCTGTAGAATTAGGGTGGGATATTCTGTAGATGTCTGTCAGGTCTAATTGGTCTAATTGGTGTTGTTAAGCTCTGTTATTTCC
Organism: Orientallactaga sibirica; assembly: GCA_036365145.1. Taxonomy (NCBI): domain Eukaryota; kingdom Metazoa; phylum Chordata; class Mammalia; order Rodentia; family Dipodidae; genus Orientallactaga; species Orientallactaga sibirica. The sequence goes on from JAEOAD010000048.1 coordinate 6,811,364, forward strand.
AAGTTAATTTTTTGCTTAGATGATCTGTCTATTAATGATAGTAGGGTACTGAAGACCCCTACACTGACAGGATTGGGATTTATTTCTGGTATGTGTTCAAGTAGATTTTGCTTTATAAAATGTGGTGCACTTGTGTTTGGTACATACAAGCTTACGATATCTTCTTATTGGATCATTCCTATTCCCATGATAAGCAAAAGTGGCCTTCTTTGTCTCTTTTGCTTACTTTTGTTTTGAAGTCTATTTTGTCAGAAATTAGTATAGCCACACCTGCTAGTTTCTTATTTCTGTTTGCTTAGAAAATCCTTTCAATCCTTTCATCTTGAGGAGGTGTCTATGCTTAGCGGTGAAGTTGGTTTCTAGAAAACAGCAGATGTATAGATACATTCTTCTGACCCATCCAGTTAACCTGTGTCTTTTGACTGGGGCATTGAACCACTGATGTTCAGAGTTATGACTGTGAGGTTTGATTCAATCACTGTCATGCTGAAGGCTATATGAGGTTTGGTGCTTTCTTGAGCTTTGTACATTTTCGTGTCTGTTCTACTTTTGGTTGTTATTTTTTCCCTCTTGTAGGCTCTTGGGGTTCTTTGTTTGACTCCTCTGTGTGGAGTATTTCCTGAAGTATTTTCTGTAGATTGGCTTTGTGCTCATATATTCATAGAGCTGGATTTTATCATGGAAAGTATTCCTTATGAAACTAAAAAACTATTGTTGTACACACAAGCGTACCATAAACATAGCCAGCAGACTCCGCAGAATGGAAAAAAATCTTCACCAACTATACCTCAAACAGAGGCCTAATATGTAGAATCCACAGAGAACTCAAAAAACAAAGCAATAAAAAAAATCCAACAATCCATTCAAAAAATGGAACATAGAAGTGAACAGAGAATTATCAAAGGAAGGAATACAAATGACCACTATTCAAAGAAATGATTTCAGAGAAAGGAAGCTTCATAATTAAAGAGAAAATGACAAAAATAGAGATGAAAACCAGTTATTGAAACAACTGTCCACTCCCATTTCAAAGAATTCCTAGGCACTAAGTTTTATACAAATTACCAAGGATGTTATGTTATTTACTTACCTTCCAAACAGACTCAGATTTTCAATAAAGGAAAGGCAAAACTACTATTTTAGTTAAATTAGTAGGGATGAAAAGCACTTCAAAAGTTCATCTTGTGGTGGAGTTGAAAAGAAGAGGAAACTGCAAGGATGTGCTGATTTGAGCCCACTAGGCAAGCCTATCCTGTCCCTCCTATAGTAGCCTCTTGCTTGGAGATGTCAAGCCAGGCAAGGTCAGGACACCGTGCATGTTTACCCATCTGTTCCTCGATCCCTCGAAGCTAGCAAGCAACTGCTAGTCCTTAGGGACCAGCTCTCTAGCTTGGGCTCTTCTCCCAGAGACCCTCAGACACTACTAACCTTAAACAAAGATGGTCTGTACCCACACTCACCATGTGGCAGTCAAATACGTTGAACATCATGGTGGCTGAGTACAGAACGCTACAAGTCTTAGAAGAGACTCTCCCAAAACCCAAACCATTCTCTCCAGGAAAAAAAATCTCAAAACCGCACTGAAACCTACAGAAGAGTGCAAAGGAAAATTAATTCCACTTCTCTTTTCTGGAATAATAATGGTTGCATTTTCAGTTGTAGTCCACAGCATTCACAACAAATGAAAGTCATTAATTATCTCACATGTTGCCTTCATAAAATTTTAAATTCCACTTGAGGGGCCTACAGCAAAGCTTGCAAAAACCAAACAAACAAAATCCAAAACTATTACTTACCTGTTATCAGCTGATGAACCTTCATTTTTAATGTAACTTTGGCTCTCCAAACTCTGTTTAATGAAGAAAACAAAGTATTAAAAATAAATCTTCATAGACAAGGCTTTAAACCCCAGAACAGTTGAGAGATGATCAGAAGTTAGAGTACAAGAGTATGGGGGGGGGTGTTGTTGCTGTGCATACCCCAGGTGAGTTCAAAATGGTATCTGGGGGCTGGAGAGATGGCTTAGTGGTTAAAGCATTTGCCTGCAAAGCCAAAGGACCCAGGTTCAACTCCCCATGACCCACATAAGCCAGATGCACAAGGGGCACATGCATCTGGAGTTCGTTTGCAATGGCTAGAGGGCCTGACATGCCCATTCTCTATCTCTCTTCTCTCTATCTGTGTTTGCAAATAAATAAATAAAATTTTTTAAAAATGGCATTTGGCTAGATATCTGTTTGTTGGTCTTGGACAATCTATATTAAGTGGTCTTATATAGACTTTCTTTTTTAGATAACTTTGAGTCATGAATCAAGCCATCTTTTGAAATTATTTTTATATATCATTACTGAAATATTGTACCCAAAATATTGCACAGTTCCTTTTTGTTCCATCAATTTTCACCATATATTCACAAATTTAAATGGGTTAGCATCTTTAGGATTTCTTATAAATTCACCCATTTCAATATTATGTGATACTAAATAAGATAGCTGATAGAAGGCAAAAATACCTGGTGCTAAGAAAGTTGTGTTTAGGTAGACAACAAATGTTAAGCAAAGCAAACAATTATGAGGCAAGTTTATATGTATGAACTATGTATTAAAGATTTATAGAAGCACATACATCATGACTTTATAGGAATTCGGTCATGTTCATACTTTGTTTAGCTGGTTTCTAATTCTCAGCATTTTGCTTCGATTTTGAATGACATTTTTTCTTTAACTAACTTTTTAAAATATTTGACTCAGATGGAATAAATTGATCTTCTATTAAGTATGCATTCATTATATATGTGCCTAGTGATGTTGCTCATTCTTGTTTCAAATCATAATCTTCATTTTCTTTCTAATGTAAACAATCATCTATTAGTGATTACAACTTTATGCTTTTTTTTTTTTTTGAAGCAGGATCTCACTCTAGCCCAGACCTATGTTTTCATATCTGATTTTTTTGCTTCTTTTGGGGGTCAGGTGAACAATGGGGCCTTGAACATAGTTGACATGCATTCTACCATTGAGGTACATCTGTAGGCTTCTCGTCTGAATATTAAAGGATATGCTTTTAATGATTTATTGACAAGGATGACATTTACTGGAGGTTTTGTAGATATATTTTACCAGGTTAATGATGTTCCCTTCTATTCCTAGCTCATAAGTGATGTACATGGAAAATATATTGATCTTCAATGCCTTTTAATCTACTGAGGTGATTTTTTTCAACTTTAATGTGATAGATTAGAGTAATACATTTTGTTACATAAAAAACATTCTCCATTCTTGGCATAAACTTAGCTACTAGGCAGTTACCTTTGTAAATGTTGCGTGGCTGCATCTGAAAATGCTGTATCTAACATTTGCACATTTATGTTCATAAGCTTAGTCTGTAAGTTTTCTCATAATTTCTGAGTTGGCACCGAGGATATACTAGTATAACGAAGTATGTGGGAAAGTTCACCTCTTTTCCTATACTGCAAAGGAAATCTCCATTTCTTGAATTATTTATTCCTTGAATGCGATAACAGAATTCATTTGTTAAACTTTCACTCTTTCTTTAATGATTGTAGGCAGAGCCAAACTTTCCATTTCTTTCTGAACTAGTTTTCATAAATAACTATTGTGGATTATGGAAAGATATCTACTTCATTTAAATTTTTAAATGTTTGACTATGTCCTTAATATTCATATTCCTCCATAAAAGATATATTCTTTGTTTGCTTTCTTATTTTCTAAAGAAGCAATCTACCACGGAGCTCTAACCTCAGCCCCATATGCTATTTTTTTGACTTTGAGTTCAAATATCTGTTTGCTAAGTCAGGTTTGTTAAGCATATTGTTCAAATCTTTCCTGCATTCATTTTTACCTTTATCCATAAATTACTGTGAGAAGTATATTAAGATCATTACTTTCTGTTTGCAGTTTTATCCATATTTTTGCTTTGTGTGTGATAAGAATGTGTTACTAGGGGACAATAGCAAGAACGTGTTGCTCTTGAGCAACAGAATAGGTGCCTTCTGCTAGAGTGTGAATGGGCAACAGCTTGCTTAAGAGATTACTATGCAAGTGATTCATGTTTCCAGTTAACTACTTCATCATCAGAAACCAGAAGCAGCTGTAGGGTAATCCAGGAAAGATTTGCATACCTTTAATCCCAGCACTTGGGAGGCAGAGGTAGGAGGATCACCATGAGTTCAAGGCCATCCTGAGATTACATAGTAAATTCCAGGTCAGCCTGAAGTAGAGTGAAACTGTGAAACTCTACCTCAAAAAAAAAAAAAAAAAAAAAGAAGAGAAAGAAAGAAAGAGGAAAAGAAAAGAAAATGTCTTAACACAAATATATATAAATGGCTATGCCTGCAACATTTTAAATTAATTCAACTACTTATCCATCAGATAGTGAATCAGAGAATTAGGGGAGGAATTTTCATTAATATAGCACAGCATTTTTTAAAACTTTTATTTTATTTGTTAGAGAGAGAGAGAGGCAGATAGAGAATGGGTGCACCAGGGTCTCCAGCTGCTGCAAACAAACTCCAGATACATGCACCACCTTGTGCATCTGGCTTACTTGTGTCCTGGGGAATTGAACCTGAGTCCTTTGGCTTTGCAGGCAAATGCCTTAAGCGCTAAGCCATCTCTCCAACCCAAAACTTTTCTTCAATATTATCAAACATGTGCTACAAAATGGAATAACTGAGATTCTTCCAGTATATTTAAGTCAAAATCTCTTGGGCAATGTTTAGAACAAGTTCATATTATTTAGTTTTTCATATTACATTGTGCTCTTTTACAGAAAAGTCACTGTGTACTATATATTCTACCCATACAATACTTTATTTTTCAAATGCTTATCAGTAAAAAAGTAGGCAAGCTAAAAAATTCTGAAAAAAAAAGTTCTCCTTGGCTTGAAATTGTATCATTTTGTTAATAGCTATATTCATAGACACCCCCCCCAATCTGTTGCCTGATATTTCAGGAACCTTTTATCAAATTTTGTGATTCAATTATCTTCACAGGAAAAATGTCAGGAAGTTAGAAAGCTGGATTGATAGACTTGCCAGAATCCCTCCATGCTGCCTTCCTAGAAAATACGAGAAGCACAAAGATTCAGATCGGAAATAAAATCAAGCCCAAAGCATCGTGAGGAGGCATATTTTTTCTTAACATCTGATAGATAAATGCGAAATTTAAAATGAGTGTTATGAAAGCTAATGCTTTTAAGAATAATTATCTATATTGAAAATATGTCTGTGTTCTATGTAAATAAGAATCCAGAATGAGACACTTCTGTCATGAAGAAATGTGATACACAAAAGATTAGATCAAAACTTTCCTTACAATAAAGATTTTTGGATAAACTTTTTCTCTGATTAATAAAACGTTCAGTTGTTTGACATGCTCACAGTCAGACTTGAATGGAAATAACCTTAGATGGTTGCAGACATTTTTATGGGTGTGGTATGCAGATTCGGCTTGATTGTTTCCTGTCTATTGCACAGACTGTGCCTGCTGCATCTGAGCCCAGCACCAGTGTTACCTGTTTACCTTATAGGATCCTCTGGGAGCTGAAGTCTTGGGCCTCACATTACTATCTTGGTTTATTTACATCAAGGGGGAAATTCATAAGAAATTTCCATTTTTCTCTATCTTGATTTATAAACTTATAAAGAGACAGTAACTCATATGATTACTTCCTTGTCTCTCCTATAACTTCACTTTGTCCCATTCTGCTGGTTTTTCCCCATCAGCCTATAAACACATGTGCATTTCTACTATCTTTAAAAATGTCAACAGAAAACAAAGTCAGTCCTCTGAATCCTAGATATCCATTTGGCAATATTTTTCTCCTCCCTCTTCACACTCAACTCAAAATAGGAAAAGGAAAGCCAGGCATGGTGGCGCACGTCTTTAATCCCAGCACTCGGGAGGCAGAGGCAGAGATAGGAGGATCACCGAGAGTTCGAGGCCACCCTGAGACTACATAGTTAATTCTAGGTCAGCCTGGACCAGAGTGAGACCCTACCTTGAAAAACCAAAAACAAGGAAAAGGAGTATGTTCTTGGGTCTGTTTTCACTTGTCTTTTCCTTTTTTAAAAATCATTTTATTTACTTATTTATTTGAAAGCAAGAAAGACAGAGAGAATGAGCACTCCAGGGCCTCCAGCCATTACAAACGAACTCCAGATGCATGTGCCACTTTGTGCATCTGGCTTTTACGTGGGTCCTGGGGAATCGAACCTGGGTCCTTTGGCTTTGCAGGCAAGTGCCCTAACTGCTAAGCCATCTCTCTAGCCCTGTTTTCGCTTTTCTATTTTGTTTTCACTCAGAACCCATTGTGTCTAGTTTCTACCCAGACAGTGAAACTCATCTGGCTAAGATCAATAACAGCAAAGGGGAACTATATTACAGGCCTCGCCTTATCAGACTTCTACCGAGCTGACCATGTGGATAACTCCTTCTCTTCCTAGGGTTCTTTACTCCTCTAACTCCCTTTCCCTCGGGACCCAGTTCTATTATATCTTGCTCCACTCCCTTCCTGTATCCTCTCGTCTGTCTGTCCACTAAATACTGAAGAGCCCCAGGCTTCTATCATGACGTCATTTGTTCTATACTCTACTTGGATAAGTTCACTGACGTCTCCCTAAGCGGAAATTTCCTAAAGATGTACCTACTCTTACACTTCCTTTCAGCTTGAGACTCATGCATCCCACAATAAACATAGATTTTCTGGCATCTCCACCTCAATGTGTCCAAAAAAGCAAAATACATTTCCCTGTATTCCTTATCCACTCAGTTATACAAACCAAAGAACAAACTTTGTCTTCTTGTCCCTAGTATCCAGCCTCAGTGTCACTAAGTGCTATGGATTTTACTGTCCGCGGAATCATTCATGTGATCACTGTCTTTTGCCTGGAATACCACCCACTAATCAGTCTCCTTGGTGTTACATCTTCTCCATTTTAGTCCATACATTTTATTTCTACCACCATGATCTGTCCAAATTTGAAAATAAATTCGATTGTTGAACACCCCCCCTCTACTGAATACATTATACACCATCTCAGATTCTTTCTGCCTCTGTCCCCAGGTCTCTGCCACTTGCTTTGCAATCTAAGACCCTACTCAACTAGAGGTCTTTGCTTTCTTATGCCAGTGTGCACAAAGCTCCAGTGAACTCAGAACTTTGACAATCATCTGCTCACTTTAGGCCTTCATGCCAATAGTCCCATTGGCAAGGAAATGGCTTACTGTTCTAGCCAAGGAATTGTTGTTAGACCATAGAGTGGGGTTTTAAAGAAATATCTGAAACCTACAGGGTTCACTGGGTCTCTATGTACTTCCAAGCCCTCTGATAATGCTTAATGGGAAAATGAAGTAATAAGTTTATTGGGGCTGCTTACAGAGCAAAGTGGTGGATTGCTCACGGGAGCATAGGTAAGTCAAGGCAGCTGTATCACCAAAAAGCCCAAGCATGTGCCTTAAAGGGAGGTAAGCATTTACCAGCATAAGTCTATCTAGAAAGGCTGTTTCTTGGTGTGTAGAAGGTATGCCTGTGACTATTTGAACAGCTTTTAAAAGTGTAGCTGATGAAAACACAAATATAAATAAATAATATCACTTCATAGCCTTAAAAAAAGAAAACTCAAGCATACATGACAACTCACAGAAACTACAGCTCAGGAGCCGTATACAACACAACTTCAGGAAGCTCAGCAGGGCAGGTGAGAGAGTCCCCTCCAAAGCACATGTTTAACCTGCATTTAAGGAAGGATTCTGAAACCTTTATCCTAGCAATAGTCACTTACTGCTCCTAAAACGTTGGGGTCTTGTGACCTTTGAAGTTTCAGCTCTCCCAGACTTGACCTGAGTCTCCTGAGTCTCCCGTCCCCCTTCAGGAAGGGATATTCCAATTCAGAGGAATTTGCTGTACAGCACCAGACCGTAGCTATGGCTACTGCTGGGGATTCTAGTCTGATCACGTGATGGTACCTTTCACTTATTTTATGGTGAATCAGTTACTTATACTTTAGTTTTTGAGACAACATGTCACTGTGAAGCCCAGGCTGGCCTCAAACCTTCAATCTTCCTGCCTTAACCTCCTGAGTGCTGGTATTACAGATGTGCACCTCCACGAGCCCACTTACAGTTCTTTCAGTCCGTCATTTATTTCATAGGATCATGAGTCAGCATACCCCTGCAAAGCTGCCTTCTAGCCAATCCCTTCAGCCAATTCCCAACTGTGAAGAAGAATAAAGAAAGAGAAAAGATGAACAATAGCCAACTCCGTACTTCATAAAATTCACCAAAATTAATGAAAATGTTCTGTAGGTCCTTTGAGGTCCTGTTGTTTAATACCAAACAATCAGAAAGACGAGAAGGCATATCTTATTGTTGTTAAAAACACAATTGAAATACAAATAAATCAAAAATAGAGAAAGTTTAAAACACTTTGGGGGGGGTTCGGGGTAGGGTCTCACTCTAGCCAGGCTGACCTGGAATTCACCATGTAGTCTCAGGGTGGCCTCGAACTTATGGTGATCCTCCTAACTCTGACTCCCAAGTGCTGGGATTAAAGGTGTGCACCCTCATGCCCAGTTTAAAACACATTTTTGATCAAATGCTAACTGGAAGACTCTGCCAACATAGATGGAGGTGCACAGAAGTAGATATGAATACAAGCTCCACAATAGAGTACTGGAGGGTTTTCAGTATAGACTGAAAAGAATAAGTTGCTAGAAGTCAGCTTATGATATTATTAGTCTGGCTCAAGATAATACAAAACAAGTCATCTTTGTGCAGAACTCAAAGAAAACATATTTTCTCAGCAGTAACTTCTTTAATGAAACTGAGGTCCTTTCAAAAATATTCTCAGTTGTGACCCTCATAATAGAAGAAAAAGATGTTGACATCAAATTAAAAGAGAGAGTAATGGAGAGAGGGAGGGGATATGATGGAGAGTGGAGTTCTGAAGCAGAATGGGGGTAGGGGATGGAAATATCATGATTTATTTTCTGTAACTATAGAAGTTGTCAATAAAAAAAAATCTCAGTTGAGAGGGTACTTTAAATGGAATACAACATATTCTGGTGTGAAATCACAGAGACAGTACCGCAGATGAAATTCTATCCTGCACCATTCATATTGCACATGTTAGAACAGTGATGCTGAAGCCAGAGATGTGTCAAGTGTTTAAAATGTTAAAAATGTAGCGACTTTCTGGAAGAACTAGAATTTTAAAAAATAGATTCTTACTGCTCTTTGTAATAGTGTGGGAAATAACCCAAAGTTTGAGTGACATACAAGTGGTTTTGGCTATTTTTCCAAAAATACATAGAATACTTTGTGAATGTGAGTGCACTGTACATCTTTATTATACAAAACATCATGTCGACACTGCAGTCTTTGTGATAACAAGCTGTTGTCAGGGTGTGAGGGATCTTCAAACACATAATAAACACCCTTATCGTTTGCTTCTCAGTGGAGCTGCCATGGTAATAATGAGAGAATGGCTGCTTCTAAAAGACATGCTCCATGGGGAGGATCTTCTGCAAAGCGGATGCTAGGAATTAGCTCCACCAATTCAGGACTGGAAATAAAGTATGCTGCTTCTAACAACTCTTTTTTGTGTTTACATTTTTAGAGTTGAAAATAAAGTTTTCAAATCTATTTTTTAAGTTTTCTTGGGGCTGGAAAGATGGCAAAGTGATAAAAGGGATGTGCTTACAAAACTTGTCAGCCTGGGTTCTATTCCCAAGCCACCCATGTCAACCAGACATGTAATGTGATGGAAATGTCTGCTATTCATTTGGAGGAGCAAGAGAGCCTGCTACCACACAGTACACATGTGTACATGTGTACACACACACACACACACACATGCAAATAAATTATATTTTAAAAAATATTTTATTCATTTAATTATTTGAGAGAGAGAAAGAGAGAAAATGGGCATGCCAGGACCTCTAGCCACTGCAAATAAACTCCAGGTGCATACGCTACCTTGTGCATCTGGCTTACATGGGTACTAGGGAATCGAATCTGGGTCTTTAGGCTTCACAGGCAAGCATCTTAACCTCTAAGCAATCTCTCCAGACCAAATGAAAATTTTAAAAGCCTTTCCACAAGTAGGATTTCAAGGATTCTAGACCCATTAGTAAAGGGCAGGAGAGATGACTCAGTGGTTAAAGGCACTTTATATATATATATATATATATATATATATATATATATATATATATATTATTAATTATGTATATAGGATATATACAGCCATGATCATACCATCATTAGCCTTCTCCCTGTCCTCCCCCCATGGGTAATGTGGGTCTTGTAAAGGCACTGTTTTGCAAAGCCTGATGGCCCAGGCTCAGTTCCCCAGTGACCACATAAAGCCATATGCACAAAGCAGTACATGCATGCATCTATAGTTTGTTTGCAGTGGCAGAAGGCCCTCAGACACTCATTCTTTCTCTCTTTGTCTACCTCTTAAATAAATTAATTAATAAAATGCTTTTAAAAATATACAAAATGCACCCTTTGATGACTTAGCAAAAATAACTGATTGATTGACAGCAATGCCAATGGGTGTCTCTAGGTGATTATCATCTAAAACCTCTGCATAACCTACTGAGTGGAACCTAAAGACCAGAATAGTAACTGTCTAACAGGCACAATCTATAATACACATCTTCTGCTTGGACTTAAGCATCTTTTCATTGGACATAAGTATCTTTATGTTGGAAACAAGCATCCAAGCATCAGAAATAAGTATCCTTGCAAGGTATCTCTTTTCATTTTGGAAGCATTCAAAGAAGCTATGGGGGTGAAACAGAATTTAGAACCAGAACTGAAAAGCAAGATTTTAAAATCCATGTACCTTATTCACTTACACATTTGCAGTGAAAACGAATATAAAAATATACTTCAGTATAACTCATGAATATAATTAGAATAAATACATATACATCACTTAACATACATGACTATTTAATAATGCCTTACTGAATATGATACTAACAATACAAGCAACTAAAGAAAATAAAGGAAATAAAAGATATTTGAGAGACCATGAAAAAAAAAAAGCTCAAATGGTACTTTTTGTTTGTTTTTTGCTTTTTGAGGTAGGGTTTTGCTCTAGCCCAGACTGACCTGGAATTCACTATGTAGTCTCAGGATGGCCTCGAACTCATGGCAATCCTCCTACCTCTGCCTCCAGAGTGCTGGGATTAAAGGCGTGTGGTACTTTTTTTAACAAGAAATACGTGACTGAAATGTGCATACATTTGAATAATAGTAAGGGTGGATGACAGTGCATCTTTTTTTCATCCTCAGCACATGTTCACGAATGCTCCAGGAAGGGAGGAAAGAGAATAAAATGGAGGTTTATCTTGGAATTCAGACTGTTGGTAACTAGCAAGCGTTCTTCAGAAAAGGCAGCAGGAGAACGTGGGCCACCTTTCCTACGCATAGAGGCATTCCTTCCAGCCTTTCTTGATACTGGAGTTTAAGAGACAAAGAAGATCTCTTCCCAGGAGAAATCCTAGCCAGGAACGGCCATTCATTTGTTAAGGCATGACCCCGAGCCTAATTATGAAAATCTGCAATAAGTAAGCTTTTTTTTACCCCCTACTCAGTTTGCTGTCTTAGGCATCTTTTAAATGATTATTTTAGTTGAAACCTTTAGAATTAAGTACTATGAAAAGTGAATATATACAATGTGGGGTAGTTCTCCTAAAGCACAATGAGTTGTAAATCTCTGTCATGCTTTAGTATAAAATATTATTATATGCTTTGGGCAAAACTCAAGAGTAACAGTCTTCTTTTATTAAAGATCACCTAGGTGATAGGCAATGATTAATATGTGTGATTAAATTTTACTAAGAAATGAAAGCACCAAAAGGCAGCTGTTAACATCTGTAACATCCCAGTGTTTTAAAGCAATAAAACACCATTTCATTTCAAAAGCAAGAATGCCAACCTCTAGACATGAAAATTATAGGAATTCTTGCTTAAGGGAAAGAAGAGAAGATATTCTAGTGATAAAATCTTTTCATGTTATTGCATTTTATTTTTGTAAAAATTGATCAGTAACTCTTCTTGCTATGACCCCAGATTTTAACTCATAGAAAGGACTTAAAATGTAATGGGAATGGGTAGGAAAACCCTGTTTTAACAACACCTTAAAAGTCCCCTCCATACAAAGTGACTTTATTGGTGTCAGTGAATATATTGCTTGTCTCTATCCTCAGAGCTTTTCAACCAGGGCAAGCACAGAGGAAATATGCCATAAGTACTGGTTAAATATTAAAAGATCAAAGTCAGGTGTCCCATCAAGGTATTTCTGAGGGTAAAACAGGACCCAGAACCATTCATGGGCAAACTCAAGTCCCACCTCGCTAGAATGCCAGCGTGGGACATGGCTAGTTAGGGGAAGAGTCTAAACAGGCTGGTTGCTTCATTTCTCTCCCGACATCATTGCTCCCATAAGCACAGTGCTGAGCACCCTGTGTTCCTTCCTAGGCCAGGCTCGCTAACTATTTCCCAACGGCCGAGGTAAGAAATAGGTAAGGGAAGGCTAAGCTGGACCCAGCTTTCTTCAGCCTACTAGGAAGGGAAGAAAAGGGCAAAGATGAAGAATAAGTGGGAGAAGATTTTTGGAAGAGTAAAGAAGAAAGGCCCACAGGAAGAGGCATCCTGTGTGACTGAAGATTTGCCGTGTGTTGTAGTCAGCTTCATGTTGCTGAGATGAGCTTCCAAACCAGACACAGTTCACAAGAGGAAGGGTTTATTTGAAGCTTACGGATCTAGGGCAAGTTCCATAATGGCCCCCTTTCACAGATCCAAGTAGACAGAGAACTCACCACCAGCACCACCAACATCAAGAGCCAAAGCCAAAACTGACAGCCAAACAGCAGGGAACCCAGGCAGAGCTCAAGCAGGCTGCAAACGTTAGGCTGGAATTCAGATCTACCCCCAGTAACACCTTAGGGCTGGACCCTAAGATCTGCCCACAGTGACACCTCTTCCAGCCGGGCTGCAGGAAACTCAAGTTACAAGCTTGAATAAAAGTCCTGAATCCATGGGGGTCATCTATTCAAACTACCACACTGTGGCAGTCACAATTTGCTCCACTCTTCCAAATTAGTTTTCTAGCCTCCTTTTTAGAACCAAATTCCAATTCTTTTTAGTACCAATTCAAAATAATGAAATAAACTCTAAATTTCAATAAAGATAAATTATTCTATATGAAGCATACATTATAATATTGAGCCTAAAATTGATGCATACCAGGCCAAAAATAGTATCCCACACACAGTACATCCCCTGGGTTTCTGGGCTCCATATATGTAAGCTCAACCAATCACCAGTAGAAATTATCTAGAAAAAAAAAAAGTATCTGTACGCAGCATGTATAGACTTTTTTCTTTTCATTATTCTCCATATGATATGGTATAATAACTATTTACACAGGATTTATACTGTACTAAATATTATAAGTAATATAGGGATGACTTCAGGTATAGATGTGATGTTAAAAGACTACTCCATTTATACAGAGCATCCATAGATTTTGGTATCCTTGGTGATTCCTGGAACCAATCCCCCAGAAATGCATGCGTATCAAATGGACAATCATAATTAAGACTTTTATATATTTCATACTTTGGGGGAAAACATGTACTTACATTTTAAGTCTGAAAATGATAAAATAATTTATATTTGCTGGAAACAGTAAGTACAATTTTCCATTTTTAATTAAAAGTCAGTAATAGAGGGAAGGAAAAACACAGATAACATTTAAATTTTCTGAAGAAAATAGGAATTGTTTATTATTTTTTAAGTAACAAATAGATCACCCTACTAAAAAGTACGGTTTAGTATGCATAATAGACAACAACTATCATCCTTGATTTGAGCAGCACCTGTGGTAAAGTGTGTCATTAGCAGATTACCAAGTCTACCTCAGTAGGACTTCCTGGCTCACTCATGAAAATAAGCACAGTGCCCAGAAACCAAGAAAGAATGCAATGTTCTCTCTTTCTTCATTTATTGTAATAATTACATAGTCCTTGCAGTCATCTTCATTACTGTTGGATATGAAGGGGAGAGTTATTTCCAGGAAAATACCTGTGTCTACTCAGTATAAAATGAAGAATATTCTCCCACATCTACCCAATAAGCACTTGCTGCTTGCTATTATTTTCCCTACTCAGGAAAGATGGCATATAGTCATATATAGCAGAGAATGATATGTTGGTTGGTTTGTATCAGATTCTATCACTCCGGAATTATAAAGGATGGAAATGCTGGTGGGGTGTGGAGAAATAGAAACGTCTATCCACTATTGGTAGGAAGAAAATGAATTAATATAGACTTTATGGAGAACAGCAAGGAGCTTCCTCCACAAACTCAAACATTCTATCATATGATACAGCTAACCCACCTCAAAATAACTCAGTACAAAGCCAGGCGTGGTGGTGCACACCTTTAATCCCAGCACGCAGGAGGCAGAGGTAGGAGGATCACTGTGAGTTTGAGGCCATCCTGAGACTACAGAGTGAATTCCAGGTCAGCCTGGGCTAGAGTGAAACCCTACCTCAAAAACCAAAAATAAAAATAAAAATAAAAATAAAAATAAAAATAAAAATAAAAATAAAAATAAAAAAAAACTCAGTATATCAAAGAGACACCTGCAAGCCCATGTTTACTGTGATGTGAGTCACGATAGCTAAGGGATGGAGTCCACCCAGTTGCTCTTCAGTGGATGGATGATAAAATATGAACTATGGGTATGTAGGGGAATATTATTAAGCCATGAGGAAGAATGACATCCTGTCATTTGCATCAAAATGGATATGCCTGGAAGGCATTGAAATGAAATAAGTCAGAAACAAAAAGACAAGGACTGCCTTTCTTATGCATGAAAGTGATTTTTTTAATGTGACCTGAATGTAGAAGAGTGATTACTGGAGATTGCAACACATGGTGGGGGAGAGTGAATAAAGGGAGGCTTAATTTGATCAGTGGAAAGAGGTAAGTATTGCAACATCTCACTGAACCACACTGGCACATCTAATTAGTGCACGTTAATCAAAAATCATGGTAGATATGAGGACAGGCCATGCAATTTAAAAATGAGATAGTCACTTTGACCTTTGCATAGTTGAATTCAACTGACAGGCATTACCATATTGGTGCATGGAGCACTAGCCTGTAACAGAGACTGGAGTCTGTATTTTATTCATCTCCAAATTAGCTCTTTGTAATGAAGATACCATTAAGGACACTTAGTTGTCCCAAATAGATGAATTGATAGCTGAGGTTATACACAACACTTAAAACCTCTTGCCGGGCGTGGTGGTGCACGCCTTTAATCCCAGCACTTGGGGGAGGAAGGAG
Source organism: Orientallactaga sibirica (assembly GCA_036365145.1). Lineage (NCBI taxonomy): Eukaryota > Metazoa > Chordata > Mammalia > Rodentia > Dipodidae > Orientallactaga > Orientallactaga sibirica. Next base: position 6,826,762 of record JAEOAD010000048.1, read on the forward strand.
GATCGCTGTGAGTTCGAGGCCACCCTGAGACTACATAGTGAATTCTACATCAACCTGGACTAGAGTGAAACCCTACCTTGAAAAACCAAACCAAAAAAAAAAAAAAAAAAAAAAAAACTTCTCATCTACTGGCTTCAAGGCACAAGACTGGCCACAATATGAAATACAAAGATCTAATAGGAAACAGGGATTGGACCCTCGAGGTCATCAGAGTCTCCAAATGTAAAAAAGTAAAACAAAATTCCTAGTCAAAAGTCATCCTGTAATGCTCCTTTTAGTCACCAGAAGCAATTGAAATTTATATTTCAAAGGGAAAATGTGACCAGTTTCTGGTAGGATTTCTTTTAATTGTTTGATGTCAAACTTATTCTGAAAATGATAAGACCTTTCACAACCAGATAAAAGCTATTTCTCAATATGGGAGGTATGAGAAAAGAATTAGGCAAAAAATAGTGACTTTCAAATCATTAACTTGATTCTAAAAGGATCCTGCAAGGCAGTCCCTTGAGATATTTAGCACAACATACCTGATGGAAAGTTGTGACTGTGCATGTTATCTTTTTAAGATAGAAGAGAAGCTGCCAACTATTGAATCAAAGGAACAGAAAAATGTAAGCATAATGAGGACTCTGGAAATCTGATATTTTAAAAGTTGTATTGTTTTGTCTGATACATCTTCCTGTCAGCGTGTTTATTACAAAGTGCCCTTTTGTCCTATTCAGAATCTCTTAGTTGTCTATCTATTCATTGCTTTTTACACTTCTCATCACAAAGCATTGACAGGAACCCTCCTCTACTCCGGCATGATTCACTGTGAAGAGGAGGACGTCCTTCAATGGCTTTCTCTCTATAAAGATTGCCCCCACGGTTCATTTTTTTTTTTTCAGTTTGAAGTCATTGGTATCTTGTCCCTCCATTTGAATAGACTGAGTCCCCAAAAATAAATGCTAATCTTTGAGTAGAATGCAGGAGCCATCAAAACAAAATCATTTAAAAGTGTTCAGTTAGAAGTTGCACAAATTCCTGAGGAGTTTCAAAATCTTTGCACCCCATCTTATCAAGGCCAAACCACCCACAGGTAACTAATTACCTAAATGATGAATTTCTCTGTGGAAACATCCCTCTTCTCCTACCCAAAGCCCCTGCTGTGCTACCTCACATGTCCAGCCACCCTCGCAGAGGAGGATGGAGTTTCTTCCTTCTTTTGCTTCTCATGCAGGATTGTGTTCTACCAGAATTAGCTGGGCAGTCAGTGGGTTGTGGAATTTAGGACTCAACATACCAGCCTGGCTACAATTCTTTCTCCTGCCATGTGTGCTGCTGTGAAGCATTTAGCAATCAATTTATCAGAGGTGGAAGGCATTTCCTTGTAAGAAAACAATGAATAAAGCCAGCTGGGTGGACAATGGATGCAGGATCGCCATGAAGAAGGACAGTGTTGACATTCTGCAAATGATCCACCATTTGGCGTGGGAAGAAAGGCAAGGCTGAGCAACCTCAGTGATGTGCTCTCAAAGCACGCAAGGTCCTCCCTTCTCATCTAGTCTTACAGGAGCCAAGAAGCTTCCCATTGCTGCTCCACATGGGACTGTGAGAGGAGAGAGGCAACTGCCATGCTGCCTCTGCAAGCTTTCCCTGACACCAAGGCCCTCCCACAGCAGGGCCTAGTGTCAAGGCCATCCCACAGCAGGGCCTAGTGTGATTTTCTCTCTCACTCTCACTCTTGCTCTTATGCTAAAAAAAAAAAAAAAAAAAAAAAAAAAAAAAGGGTCAATCTATTGGGCTTGCCTCAAAAAAAAAAATCTAGGAACCTTGGCTGGATCATTATAGCTCATGCTCTTTCATTGGAACACGCTCTTTCACAGGGAACATCAAACCTAAAACTTTTCTCAGAGGGAAAGCTGCCTCCTTTTGAAGATAACTGATCCTAACTCCACCTCAAGTCTCTTATACAAGCCCATATTTCATGTTTGAAACTTTCTATTCCCATTCTCTTATAACCCTTTTGTCTTTCAGGTTACATGTATCCATAGCAAAATGTCGCTGAAGCTTCCTCCTGAGCAGCGTCTGCTCCTGGCCCACCACTGAGCTGTCACTGGCATTTATCAGCACACAATGACATCATGAAAACAGCAGCCCCATTAGCAGACTTTGTTCCTGACTGGACTGTACCGAGGTTAGAAGTAGGTATCTCTTTTCTAAGACTATGGGTGAGATTTCTTAAGTGTCTTTATTTAGTTTATAAAAAGAATAAATGGGCTGGAGGCATGGATTGGTGGTTAAGGCATTTGCCTACAAAGCCAAAGGACCCAGGTTCGATTCCCCAGGACCCAGATTCACAAGGAGGCGCACATGTCTGGAGTTCATTTGCAGTGGCTGGAGGCCCTGGCACCCCCATTCTCTGTCTCCCTCTTTCTCTGTCAAATAAATAAATAAAAATAAAATATTTTTTTAAAAAAAGAATCAATGAAAGGTGATTTTCTGTTAGGTTCCATCAGAGGATGCCTCTTCACAGCACAACCACGGGTGACTATGACTGTGAGGAAGAGCTGGAATGGAGGAGTGAAAGGGAAGCTACTGCCTTACTGAGTGTCTGAAGTCTTCTCGTAAGGGATGAAACTTGAAAGGCATGGAAGGAAGATCTGAAGGATCTGCCTGTATATTGCTGTGATAGTTTGAATAGATGGCCCCCAATATATTTAGGGTTTTATTAGTTTATAGTTTGCATCTGCATCCACCTGGCTGGAGGCAGTGTCACTGGGCGGATCTTAAGGTGTGGTGGTTGGTTTAGGATTTCAGTCTAAAGATACGCAAAATGTGCCTATCTGGAATTCCTGAGGTGTTCTTTGCTGTGTAGCTTTTGGCTTTTGGCTTCTCTGTCTCTGCTTGGACCTGTGAAGGCAGGCCAGCTTCTTCTGCTATTATGGAACTTCCCCAGGATCTGTAAGCTTCAATAAATATCCCTTCCTCCATAACTGTGCCTGGTCTGGAAGTTCATCTCAGCAAATCTGAAGCTGTCTGCTACAATCGCATTATGTCCTGTCCCTCTCATGTAATCTTCCAACACTTCTGCTGCGTTCTCCTAGGGAAAGGATTCCACCATGAACAGAAATAGATCTTGTCCTGGAGCCCCTCAAAAGTGCCTTCATTCCAGTGCTATTGAGGGTAATCAATTTGCCATTCAAATGTCAAGTATATTTATGTAGTCAACACATATGATCATTCTGTAAAGTCCCAACACTTTCTTTCACAGATTTCTATAAAGGATAAGTAACAGTGAAAATGAGGAGAAACTCAATCAGATGGAAGAAGGCATTGATAGTTTAATATTATATTTACATAGAATATTGGCAAGAAGTTGCAATCTCTGTGCATCTAGTAAATGCTACTTTTTTCTGAAGCTTTGGGTTCTGGGAGATGACATGACACACAAATGATATCAAATGCAAAAGCTTATCTCTGATAAGTATTTTGTTGCCTACAAAAGGCATTTTTAATAGAAATGAGGGCTGGAAGGATTGCTTAGCAGTTAAGGCGTTTGCCTGCAAAGCCAAAGGACCCAGGTTCAATCCCCAGGACCCAGGTTAGCCAGATGCACAAGGGGGTACACACATCTGGAGTCCATTTGCAGTGGCTAGAGGCCCAGGTGTGCCCATTCTCTCTCTCTCTCTCTCTCTCTCTCTCTCTCTCTCCCTCTTCTTTCTCTGTCAAATAAAATAAAATATATTAATAGCAATGAGACTTTTTATCTCCTGAGCATTTAGATCAACATACATATTCTTGGAAGATATTCAACACATATTTGTGCCTTAACCACTAAGCAATCTTTCCAGCTCTCAAAATATATTTGAGAACAGAACAATGTGTATGTGAATGAATATGTGAATGAAGGAAACAAGGAATAAGAAAAAAGAGAAGGAATGAAGGGAACAAGACTATCCTCACACAAATGTGATTAAGCAAATGAGACTGCGCCCTTTGTGGACTGGGATGTGAATGATTCTTCCAGATATCAGAGTCATTGGTTTTCACACCGCAAACTTTCCAACCTTTGATATATCAGAATGGCTGTTAGGCCAGGAGACAAAAGAGCTAATATTCTTGGATCTACCTTTATATTGCATTATGTCCTGACTCATTCACTTAATCTTCCAACACTTCTGCTGTACTTATAAAACATCTGAGATAAATTACTCAATATCTAAGATTTCATCCAACATTAATGTCCTAAGATTGTATTAACTATTACACTTAAAATTGCAAACAGACAGGAAATACATTGTTGGAAATCAACACTATCACTTGAATTTTCATATATGTATTTAAACAATTTTTCTATAAGCTTGCATTTTTAAAAAATTCAGTTTGCTTTTGAAACATAACCATTGATGGAACTGGAAGAGGTGGCTCAGACTTTAATCTGAGCACTCAGAAAGCTGAGGTTAGGAAGATCAGAACAGATCTTGTCCGGGAGCCCCTCCAAAATACCTTCATTCCACTGCTAGAGTGGGTCACCAATTTGCCACTCAAATGTCAAGCATATTTATGCAGTCAACACACATGATCATTCTGAGCTAGCCTGGACTACATAGTGAGTTCTAGGTCAGTTGAAGCTACAAGCTGAGCATCTTCTTCAAAATATCAAAAAAAAAAAAAACATAACAATTAACGATCTTCATTTGGAAAAGAAAGTAGAACTAATAATATTAAGTACAGAGAAAGGAAAACCTGAACAAATGATAACAGAACAATGGGATATTCTATAAGAAATGAACTTTGAACGTTACCTTCTACAATAGTTCTTAGTACATCCACAGATTCTATTTCTGCCTTTAGAAGGTAAAAGTTAGTTTCTCTCACCTCGAGTGCAGTATGGCCTTAGCGACGGGTTTCAGTGACTACAAGGAGGCAGACGTTGGCAGCAGCTGCAGTGTGTTCACCTGCAGGCCCAGAGCTCTGGAGGCTGAAGCAGGAGACCGTGAGTTCAAGGCAGCCACACAAAGACCCGGTCTCTAACCAGAAACTTAAACGAGCAAACTAAAACGTACTAGTGAACAGCCCTGTATGCTAATTTATAAAAGACACAATGGTTTACTCTACACCAGTAACATCCGACATGATTTTGTCCAAAATGGATATAACGAGGAATTCAGATCATCTGAATATCAACAAGTTATTTCAGGTCATCAAAGCAGAAATGTGTGACTACCTCATCATTGAACTGGTAGGCAGGGGTAATACTGAAACATATCCAAAGAACTGGACACCTGAAAGAGGAGGAAACCGTAAAGTATTCAGATAAACTGTGTGTGGCCTGCAGTACTTCATACCACGGTGGCCCCTGGGGATCTAAAGTCACAGAACATATGGTGGACAACAATGGGACCATTACAATCCTGGGCTTCAGAGTAAGCTCACGGTTAACAACTGGACAGAAAATGACCACCTATGGGTGCATTATTCAATACAATGCCCAGACCTCTTCAGTCACAGATGCTATGCTGGTCCAAAGGCATATATTTGGAATCTGGAGGGTCATACTGTATCAGATGGTCACAGACAACCACCCCTTAGAGGTAGACGCCTTATCCGAGCTACAGTTGCAGATTATGATGATGATGAGAAGCCACCTCATCTTTCTGCTGATGTACAGGATATCATCAATCAGCTACTGAACACCAACACTAACACCAACACCACACAGAGGCCAGCGCTGCAGTAAATCCTGAACCACCTATGGCTTCATCAAGTGAGAGAATATTCACTCCCTCCCTTCAGAAAACCAATCCATGAAAGTGTGAAGTCTGCAGTTCTGAAGACGATCTACTAGATGGGCTTCCACCCAGCAGAATCCAACACCCCTTGGTGTAAATGAAATCTGATGAGGTCCTGAGAATCTGGTACGTTATGCTACAGTGGTATATCCAGCAGAAGGTGAGATGCACCCTCCAGACTCAGCCTGTGACTACAGGGCTCGCCTCACTGCTACCTTCCCCACATCCTGTCACTTTGGCAGTCTTGGCAGCTGGAAAAGACTTTCTGGAAAACAAAGCCCAAAACTTGCTCCCAAATAGTAATGGGTTGTAGTCAGGGTCCAGAAAGTGAGAACCCTCAATGTAAGGCAAGAACATTCCAGTCAGAAGCAACAGCATACTCCTTATGAAACAGACTGTCAGGTTCTGGCATGGTATTCTGATTATCCCCATTAACAGGTATCCACTAGTCACACTTCATAGTTTTACAAGCAAGTTAGTTCTATCAAGAGACAGCAAGTCACTCACATATTTCAAAATGTCTATGACATAGCAGTAGGTGGTGGGTACTGTGCTCGATGCTGAATAAAAGGGAAGCTCTTGTCATGACTGGTGGAAACCATACCCAAATTATAACTGTAAATGTTTTTTGATAAATTTAAATGAGAAAAGGAAATTGGAAAAGTAAAATAAGGTAGGAATATGAAAGATAAGAGGAGTTATTACTGAAAAGAAAGTAGGAGAATTTTCTAAGTGTCAGGTATAGAGTAAAAACAAATATTGAAAAGAGGCAAGGACCTGGAACAGAAAGGAATCAAAATTCTGTTTTCCTGGGAAGAAGGAGGCAGCAGCAGCAGAATCATGGGTAATACTGAGAGAATTCTTCAGAACAGAGGGAGAGGATCATCAAGTGGGTTTAATGATGGCTTAGAAATACAATGCAACCAAGCTCCAAGCTTTGTAAATTCATTTAAAGAGACAAAGACACATCAACATTTCATGGCCAGGTTATACATGCTTTGAATTAAAATGTTTGAGACCTACTGGGAAACATACAATGGGTCCTGTGGCCCTACCCTTCCCGCTTTAGAAGCTGCAGCTCAAACTGCATTATTCCACTCACAGGCCAAAGGTTTGAATTGGTTTGACATACTCTTTATTCTAAAGCAATTTTGGATTTGCACAACTCCTGCATAGACCCCACACAAAGTTTTCCATGTTTATATTTCCCTGTTATAGGACATTTACATTTGTCACAATTAATGTGCCAATACTGATATATTACTATGTATACTGGTCCATATTTTATTCAGATCATCTTTGATTTTATCTAATATCTTTTTGTGTACTAGAATCCACCTTACATTTTGTCGTAATGTCACCTGAGGCAACTTTTACCTAGTGGTAGTTTCTCAGATTGTCTCTGTGTTTCATGACTAAGTTTTAAGGAACAATGTTCAGGAATTTGTAGAATGCCTTACTGGGGTCTGTCTGATGTTTGGCACATGATTAGACTTCGGGTTATAAGCCTGTCTGATGTAAAATCATAGCACTAGTGTTTCACCATTTCATAGCACGGGTATAAAGATTAAGAAGTACTCAAAAACAACAATAAAATAAAAGGCTGAGCACTATTGGTGTGGATCTTATCACCTGATTGAAGTCCTGTTAGTCCAGGTTCTAAACCAGGTTTAATTATGTAAACAGTTGATGCTGATTCATAGATGGGGTAGGTGAGGTAACCTCAATTAGGGAGGGTATGCACAGCTCCTGATCTAGCAGGCTGGGGTATGTGCATTATGTAGTAGAGCAGGTGGTCGGGAGGATGCTGGGAGCAGGCCTAGACTCCCAGACATGAAGGCAGCAGAAGACAGAACAGGTGTTGGTGGAAGGGTAATGAAAGGACAGATGACTGTCCATAGGCTGACACAGGGCAGTGGGGTTGTACTGGCAAAGGAAAAGTCCCACCCACCTACTCTCACACATACAAGGGCGGCAGAGGGTAGCATGGATAGAGAGGGACATGTGGAGCCAGTGTATGCACTTAGGCTCATCCCCCAAGTACCCGCCTTTTAACTGAGCATTATATAACTGTTATATATAACTAAGTATTACTCCTCTCCATGGATATTTGTCTATCTATCAAGTGACAAACATTCAGGGTTCCATCTTGGGTTTAGCTGCCGTGGGAAAAGCAATGCAGTAGCAGCGTGGAAGTTCTCAGCTTGAGCAATTCCCTGAAGAGCTTACTAAGACCTAAAACTGCTGAGTCCCTTGTCCAGAATCTGTTCATTGATTCTCCAGAGAACTCACAATTCTGGCAAGTTCCCAGGTGATATAGCTACTCTTGGTCCAGAAATCACACTTTGAAAAACCATTGTTGTATGTAAATGTTGATAAGTTTTAAAAGTCTAGAATGTTCTCCATCTGGCATTCTGGTATGTAGCAAGTGGTAGAGGAAAATAACTCATTTTTCAATTCCTCACACGAACATTTATAAATGCCTTTCCAGAACCAGCAGTTGTGTACATGAACCTGAACATCAGGTATAGCTTTCACAAAAAAAAAAAAAATCTGTCAGCACTTAAGTGCATACACACACACACACACACACACACACACACACACACACACACACAAAGGCCTAAAAATACTTTACATAGTCTCTTGGCAAATACTGTTTGAATAAACATCTTTTAAAATGTGGTAAAATTAAATAGGCCTATAAAAAATATGCTAGGGCTACTGGTGCTAGTAGCACAGGCCTGTAACACCAGCAACTTCAGAAGTTGAAGTAGAAGAACTTCAAGTTCAGGGTCGGCTACAGAATGAATTCTTTTTTTTTTTTTTTTTTTTTTTTTTTTTTGAGGCAGGGTCTCACTCTAGTTCAGGCTGATCTGGAATTCACTATGTATTCTCAGGGTGGCCTCAAACTCACATGATCCTCCTACCTCTGCCTCCCGAGTGCTGGGATTAAAGGCATGCACCACCACGCCTGGCTACAGAATGAATTCTGAGCCAGACTGAGTAACTTACTGAGATAGTGTTTTTAAAAAGAAAGAAAGAAATTGTTTTAAGGTTAGGGCTAGAGATCAGTACAGCATTTGCCAAGAATATGCAAAGTCCTAGATTAGATCCACAGCACCTCAAATGATGATGATGAGGATGATGATGGCGATGGTGATAATGAAATTCAACGTGAGAACACACCTCAGACAACAGTTCTCTACAGGAAACAGTGCTAGCTTAGTTCATATCTGCTCGCTGTTCTCAACAAGTCAGAAACACAGCCTCACTGAACATGGATTAGAAAGCCATGGTAAGATCGGGAGCCTGAAGAAAGGTCCCCACAGACAGTAGTTGACAGAAATGAAAGAATAATAAAATAAAGCCAAAAGTAGAAGGACAAATATTGATCCAAGTTCAAATAATATAGTTCAGCATCTGTACTGCAGACATTTGAATGTTTTATATAAATCAAACTCAAGAAAGTCTCCCTGAATCCAGAGGAAAAGGGCCAGATAAAAAATGATACGATAGCAGAGATGGGCAAGGCAGAAAAAATAAGATAAGTTTAGGACTTTTAGGAATCAACAAAGAAGTGACCAGATGAAAATAATAATATATAAAGATATGACAGAGACATGTGGTTTTAACAATAGGGTTGAATAAACTTCCATTTTTAGAATTTAAATACAGAACAGCTAGATACGATAGATACATAACACCTAACAACTTACTTTCAAATCCACAAATGATCTTCCTCCAGAGCATCTGCCCAGTAAAGCTGAGGCTGACGCTCTCCCCAGGCATGCTATTAACGCCAGCCAAAAGTTGGGATTTCCACTAATGCAAAGGCAGGAGATAAGGTCTTAGAGATACCAAGCACACTGATCTTCAGGAAGAGAAGGGAAAATACTTCCTGTCAGCAATAGAAGAAAAATGAAAATGTGTGTCTTCTCCTATGCTCTGAACAAGAAGGAAGGGTCTTCCCTGTGAAATCACAAGTATGAATCTGTCCTTTTGAGGCTGTAGTGTCAGATGGTTGCTTCCTACGTGATCTGGGAACCTCTATGAAAGCTTTCAGTGGTCCTAAATGTCTAGACCCTTGGAATACTTGGATAAAGCAAGCTGAAGTCTTCTTGGAAGACTAAGATTTCCAGAAATGAAGTCTGCCTCTTCAAACATGCATTCGTAGTGCAAAATATAAGGAAACTTGAATTCACTATTAAAGATCAGAAATAAGCACAGTGGAATTAGACCCCCAGGGAGTTTCTGCTAAGCAAATACCAGTTTTAGAAGAGTTATTTAAGTAAATCAGAGATAAAATGGAAAATGTGAGGAAGGAATAATGCTAAACAGAAAAGTTCAAAATAATCAGGCAATAGTTACAAACAAAAACATAATCATTACATTTCAAAAGTTTAATGAATTGAATGCTTAAGTCCACAGAACTGCAAAGTTATTTGGTGGACCAGAAGAAGAAATCAGTCAATCATCCAGAAAGCAACCAAGAGAAACAGACGAAGATCAGTTGACATATAATTAATTACTCACTGGCAGCAGGTAAGTCCTCAGGGATGCCAAGGGACGACATTAACAGCTATGGGTTGTGGACTGTGGAAGTAGAGTGACAGCAGCACAGACGCAACATCTCTGACTTGGAAGGGATAGCGAGAGAGCTGCCCAAATACCATAAAGATAGAAAGTAATCGTGTATTTAGCCGGGCGTGTTGGAGCACGCCTTTAATCCCAGCACTCGGGAGGCAGAGGTAGGAGGATGGCCGTGAGTTCAAGGCTACCCTGAGGCTACATAGCGAATTCCAGGTCAGCATGGGCTATAGTGAGACCCTACCTTGAAAAAAAAACCAAAAAGATTAAAAAAAAGGAATCTCATACTTCTAGACATAAACATACTTGAGAAGAGTTCCCCACCTCTCCAAATTCTTGGCATGTGATACACTATTAACCAGAACTAAGTGAATAAGTATTTGGCTCAAAACTGATGTCGAATGTCGGTCACACGAGTAAAGTGAACTCTTGTCATTTGTGTGCGAACTTCTTTTCTTTTTCTTGACTCTGGCCTAAAAAGCCTTAAATTCCAAACAAGCCAACTTGCCATCCCCATTTCCTCAATCCGAGCATTTCCCTGCCTTCCTGACTTACTCTGGCTCTACCATTTCCCCTGCCACCAAAGCTTTGGACTGTCAAGTAGCACCACTTCTCCTCCTTGTCTGCTCTTCATTGCACTCACTGGGATCTTCTGTAAATGAAGGCAAGCATCCTTCTTCCCACTCCTATGTGCTACACACTTAATCTCATTACCTCTTGCTTAAACATCTCCTTTACTTCCTAACCAGTCTTGTCCTTTGCCTGTTGGCTATTGCCGTGTGAGATTCTGACTTTGTTTTTTTGCTTTAAAACTCTGATGGTGCACTATTGTTAATAAAATTATACACAAACCTTTCGATGTGCATTGGTGATTCCCTCTCTGCTTATTATAACAAAGCTAGGACCATATTTAGCTTCTCTTTTTCCCCTTTGTTTGTTGGAGCCATGGTCTCAATGTAGCCAAGGCTGAATGTGAAGTCAAGATCCTCCTGCCACAACCTCTTGAGTGCTGGACATAACTAAAGAGTTATGTCACCGTGCTTGACCTGAGGGACATGTGAAGTTACAGTCTGGGTTAGTGGGCATACTCTGTTTGTTCTTATGTCCAGATCTCTTGTCCATCCATGGAGGAGAGTAGTCCAAGGGGCAGATTTGGGAGATTCAGCTCAGCAGCTTCCTACCCCCTTCCTTTGGGTGTCCACCTATGTGTTGAGCCCCTTTGCTGTGATGTAAGCCTAGTGCAGAAGCATTGTCCCTGGGAGTGGAAGGGATGCAGAGAGAGGTGGGATTATTCTGGAAGGGCAAGTTTATCTGGTTCTAGGCCCAATATCAGGAATTCCGTTGTTGCTCACACCTGTGTGAGTTTGGAGACTAGAGTATATGAAGAGTAAACCTTTCAGACCTGGCAGAATTGACTGGTATGACTCACTCTTTGTGGGATTATACCAAAATCTAGTCATGAGATTCTAAATCTTGACAGATTTCCACAATGAGTACTGCATCTTGTGTTTGACTTTTTTGAAGCTTTTACCTGCTTTAATCTGTAGGAGTGTGTTTATGTCTCGGACTGCCGAAACATTTTGACTAGGGTAAGTGTACAGGTAAGGGCATCTTCTATTTTACCTGGTTTGTAGGTACTGACTCTCTGAGTGATCTCGAGTGTCCGTCCAACTTTAGCTACACAAGAGTTAGCAAGCACAGTGGGCCTGAGACAGAAAACCCATTCTGCGGGCTACTGCAGATGACCTTAAACACGGTGGGTCTGAGACTGTGTTCAGGGCTAAGAGAAAGAAGAAACCCTTAGGAACAGACAGCCTCGGAGTGCCACTGACGGCTCATCTTTAAAGAGACCACACTGTTCTGTTTCTTCCATGGTCTTCACCCAACTCTGCTAAGAGGCTGAATTCACAGAATCACCGAGCAGTAATATGTGAGATTCTAACTTTAAATTGTCAGTGTCAGGCTCAAGTGGGTAGTGTCCCATCTTACCCAAATTCTACTTTACACTCAGTGCCAATGAAGGCATTTTAGAGGTAATAATCTTAAATTCATGAGACTAGTTAATAATCTTGAGTCATTCCCAGCCAGGCATACTCAAGTTGGTCCTGAATTTGGAACTTCCACACATTTAGACCAAGACTTTGCATTTTCCCCTGAAATTATGGATTTAGTAGTAGATTATATTAGTAAAACAATAAAATGGATGGAGGCCATCAGTGAAAAAAACATGTTCTTTTCTTAGGTTACACAAGAAAAATAGAAAGAAATTATTCCTGTTCCAAAGGCAAATTTTAAAACTTAATTTAAAAATACTGTCTCTAGGGAATGTGCTGGCTCAAAATACCATACAAAACCTGGAATGCTTTGAAAAACACAACAATTTTAATGTCAGAACATATGTGAAGGAAGAAATAAAAATAAAGAGAGACAGATTAAGTCAGATGAAGTAGATTTCCTTAGGAGTAAGGTTAAATCTTGGGAAACAGATCCAAGAGACATGAAATGAAAATGAGAACTAAAAGCCCACAGACATAAACATTAAAGGAAAACACACTAAGGTCTCACTCATATCATCAGGGGTGTTACATACAAGTCTGTGTTTACATATTACTAGATTAGTTAGAGTGAGTCAAAAATTTCAAGACTATCCAAAAACTCAGAGAGAAAACAAACAAATATACTAAAATGACGCTCTTGAGAGGGCTTAAGTCCGGGAAGCTATTAGACACTTAATTCTCAAGACTGCTTCAGAAAGTCTGCACATGAAGTAATGGACTTTTTGTCTCCCATCCTGCACCCCTGTAATTCATTCTTGTTTTTCCTTTGCAATACTTGGATCAGAATCAGGGCTTTGCACAGGCTAGCCAGTGACCTACCACTGAGCTACATACATTCCCAGCCCTTAATTGACTCATTTATTTTTTCCTTTTTTAACTTTGATTTGGGGCATGCATATGTACAGAATATGTGTGGTGAGGTATGGTGTGTGATGGGATGTGCATGTGGCATGTGCATCCTTTTTCACTCATCAGTGTGATTCCTTGAGACTGGTCTTTCACTCCACTGGGAACTACCATTTTTGCAGTGATTCTCCCATCTTTACCCTCTTCCCCTCTTACCCCAACCACCCCAACACCCCGCCCTGTGAACAAGGGTTACAGATCTGCTTGTGTGTGGCCATGCCCAGCTTTTTATGTGGTTGCTGGGGAATCAGACAGTGTCTCAGACCCTCTTGGACCTGTGTGTTTATGCAACAGGAGCTTGCACCCACTGATCCATCTCCCAAGCATAATTCACTCTTTTCTTACGTGGGAAACAAATCTTTGCATATAGGTTTCTATTAGTTCTTGACAATTCCTGAATTATTTCTTGATACCCAACCTCTGCATTCCTGTGATCCAGTCTGTGAGGGTTAGCACAAATTGTCAACTTCACAGAATTTATTTTATTTACTTATTTGAGTGAGAGAAGCAGAGGGAGAGAGAGAGACAGAGAGAGAGAGAGAGAAAATGGGCATGCCAGGGCCTTATAGCCACTGAAAACAAATTCCAGACACATGTGCCACCTTTTGCATCTGTCTTTATGTGGGTACTGGAGAATCAAACCTGGGTCCTTTGGCTTTGCCAGCAAGTGCCTTAGCTGCTAAGCCATCTCTCCAGCCCTTCACAGAATTTAGAATCATCATAGAAATAAATGTTTAGACACATGAAGAATTGCTAGTATAGGTGGAGACAGAAAGAGTCTGCCTTATTGGAGCTGGCACTATTCCTTTTATCATCACAAGATTCCTGATAGAAGAAGCACAGCACAGTGTCCAGTGTCCAGTGTCCAGGCTCAGGGATATTAGACCTTGTAATACGCAGGGATGATACATAAAAAAGAACCACGTGTACCATGTCTAACTTTAAAATGTTTCCTTGGGTTTTCATGCATGTGAAAACTCTGAACCTTGTGTGGTGGCACACACCTGTAATCCCAACCTTAGGAGATAAAGACAAGAGGATCAGGAGTTCCAAGCCAGCCTCGGCTACAATAAGGAGATCAAGATTGGCCTGTAATACATAAGATCCCGTCTCAAAACAAACATACAACCAAACAAAAGAGAATCAATATTTTAGTATGACATCAATATAAATTGAATTTCACAGGAAAACAACTACCGCATTAACTGAGGGACAAAAGTACTTAGATTTTGCTCAGAACTGGATGATACATATTCCCGACTTCAAGAAGTTAGTCACAAAAGGTAGATGATATCACAGTCACAAGTAGGGCACACCTACATTGGTCTGTATTTTTATCATACCATTCATGGTGATTCTAAGCAGATGCACAAATTTATGTATTTAGGTCTTATATCAAAATAGCATATATAAATTTTAAATGTGGGTAGGTTTTCAGTAAAATATTTAAAAGTGATTTTTGTGTTACTTTGCTAATGCTCTTTTTTCTTAGGAAGCCAACAAACCAACCCATCAATATTAAATGAATGTTTAATAAAGGAACCTGCTGATCTAGTTGGAGATTACATATATAACTGAAAATTGAAATACTGTCACTGAACTTTTCAAAAAGACCTTATTAGTTCTTATAGAACTATATAAATGATCGTGCAACACTTAGCATTAAAAAAAATCTTTTAGCTGTATAAAAAATTAGTACAAAAATCACAAAAAGAAATCCAAGTTAATATTCAGTGGAACAAGGCTGGAGAGATGGCTTAGTGGTTAAGGCATTTGACTGAAAAGCCTAAAGACCCAGGTTCAATTCCCCAGAACCCACGTAAGCCATATGCACATGGTGGCACATGCATCTGGAGTTCATCTGCAGTGGCTAGAGGCCCTGACATACCCATTCTCTCTCTCTTTCTCTTAAATAAATAAATATTCAGTGGAGGGAAGGGGAAAAAGAAAGGAGAGGAGTAGGGGGGAGTATGATCATGGTATATGGTCAATATGTATGGAGGTTGTCACACATTCTCCATACACATAGATCATTACCACAATCATAATCCCTTTCTGTCACCCTCTCAAATCCCCCTCCACTGAATTTCTTCTTCTTTCCAACTAGTCTCACTTCAATTTTGGTGTCATTATTTTTTCCCTCCTATTATGCAGGTCTTGTGTATGTACCATCAGCCACTACATCAGTGAGATAATAAATATCAAGACTACTTTGTGTCTGGAAAACAGTATTAAAAGCACTCTTCTTCTCCCTTTGGCTCCTACAATCTTTCTGCCACCTCTTCTGCAATCGTCCCTGAGCCTAGGAGGGTGTGACAGAGATGTCTCTTTTAGTGCGGTACACTCCACTGTCACTTCTCAGGGCTTTTTTAAGTTTTGAGTCACCCCAGGAATAAAAAGTTTTTAAAAATAAATCCTCGGAGCTGGGCCTGGTGGTGACCACCTTTAATCCCAGCACTCTGGAGGCAGAGGTAGGAGGATCATGTGAGTTCGAGGCCACCCTGAAACTACATAGTGAATTCCAGGTCAGCCTGGGCAAGACCCTTCCTCTGAAAAATAAATAAATAAAAATAAAAATAAATCCTCGGGTGTGGTGGCATGTGCCTTTAATCCTGGCACTTGGGAGGCAGAGGTAGGAGGATAACTGAGAGTTCAAGGTTATCCTAAGACTACATAGTGAATTCTAGGTTAGCCTGAGCTAGAGTGAGACACTACCTCAAATATAAACAACAACAAAAAAGAAATCCTAATTAAATAATTCCACTATTCCACTGCATTAATGCATTAAGAAAATGGAAAACAAGACTGACATCAAGTACAGAATGCACCTAATCTTTATTTAATGTGAGGAAAACTATCTTACATGATCATAAAGCTCTAACATTTTCAGATACAAATTTTTCAGACAGAAAAATTACATAGAAAAATGTCACTTTCAGAATTAACTGATTAAAAAATATACGAGCTGCCAATGTCTGAAATACTTAAAATTAATTAACTGGAAAAATCCCCTTTCCCAACACCATTGCTTATTTAACAGATGGAGCACCCACGATGTCAATGTAGAGCCATATCCTAGTGTGTAGCTCAGAAAGAAAACAGTAGCAGGTGTTTAACAAGTCTTTCATTATTCATCAGCAACTTAATTACCAACAGCCTTGGAGATAAAAGACATCGCCAATGAATGTTCAAAAGTAATCCCTTTAATGGCAGATTACTCATAGCATATCAAATATTAGTGAAGGCTTTGAATGGTTTATGCATATAAAATGGTTTTCCAAGGGAATTTTTAAAAAGGATTTGACTAACATTATGAACCTTCGTGATTTTTATAAATGTAATCAATGAAAAAATTCAAAATTTAAATATTTTAAATGATGAAGTATGGCTTTGAAGCATATTTGTAAAAATCTGTCTCTTTACTCAAATTGAAAATATTCTAATTTATACTTTTCTTTATTGATATGTATATTTTAAAATCCACAAAGTTTTGTTTTTTAAAACTAGCACAATGAACACTGATAGATCCAGATTCAACAATTGTATTTAACCATAACTATGTCTTATATAGGTTTTCACCACAATGTTTCAAAAGCAGCTATTATAATAATTCATCCTTTAGTTCTTAATCATTAGTCTCCTAAATATAGACATTCTCTTCTAAAATCATAATGTCATTAACATGCCTTTGAAAAATCAGGATAATTATCTGATACCATCTGTGTTTTAAAATCTCCTTAGTTTATATTTTTCTGAATGCGTCTTAATCCTGTGATTTAACATATTCTTCCCTCACTTCCTTACAAACAGGAAATAAGTTCTATAGAACTAATTAGATGAATGTTACACGTTTTAGGCAAGCATCCATCATGTGATGTCCATACTTCACATAAAGTAGGAGGCTTCAAGATTTCCCCTACGTAAGCTATCATGTTCATGAAAACCAGCCCTGTCTCTCCACTGAAAAGGTACATTCATACTGTTTATAGGAAGGCTATAATCTCAATATAGTAAAGGGAATTTTTATGACTTTATCCACAAATGTAATTTCTTTTAAATAACTTTGCTAGCTTGCTGTGAAAGGTTTATAAGCCACATTCATTTCTTGCAGGTCTGAAGGCTGGGAAGTCTAAGATCAAGATAGCAGTAGATCTTTGGTGAAGGCCTGTTTCCTAGTGCACAGGCTGTTTGGTGCTGGGTCCTCCAAGGTCAGAAGGAACAAGGAATGTCTCTGGAACCTCTCACATATGAGCACCAGTACTAGTTATGAGTGCTCTGCCCTCATGACCTAATCGTCTTCCCGAGACCCCACCACCTAACACTGTTATGTTGAAAGGTAGAACGTCATGGATGTAAGGGGCACGTGCACACTCAGTCATGCTTCCCCACGGAGGTCTTTAGCTTCCAGCTTTGCAGCATAATCTATCTAACATAAGGACAGATTAAAATAAACTGATTCAGAAATATACTCCTCTTTGGGTGCTCTGGCAATCAGTATTAAAGATCAATTAACAGGGGCTGGAGAGATTGCTTAGTTGTTAAGGTACCTGCCTGCAAAGCCAAAGGAACTCTGTTCAATTCCCCAGGACCTATGTAAACCAGATGCACAGGGTGGCACAATCATCTGGAGTTCATTTGCAGTACAGGAAGCCCTGGTGAGCCCATTCCTCTCTCTCTCTCTCTCTCTCTCTCTCTCTCCCTCCCCATCAAATAAATAAATAAATTTTTTAAAGATCAACTAATACCTTACAATAACAGACTGGGTAATTTTAGACATATTAAAGATGTTTACCAACATTTTTAAGAAAAGTTAATTTAGTTTGCAAAGGACTTTGAAGAAAAAGTATGATATAGTCAGTCTAATTGAAAAGATTTAGGGGCTGGTGAGATGGCTTAGCAGTTAAGGCGGTTGCCAGCAAAGTCAAAGGACCCAGGTTCGATGCCCCAGGACCCATGTAAAACCAAATGTACAAGGTGGCATATGCACCTGGAATTTGTTGGCAAATGGCTAGAGGCCTTGGTGTGCCCATTCATTCTCTATCTCTCCCTCTCTCTCAAATACATAAAAATAAAAATAATTTGCTGGGTGTGGTAGTGCACACCTTTAATCCCAGCACTTGGGAGGCAGAGGTAGGAGGATCACCATGAGTTCGAGGCCACCTTGAGACTACACAGTGAATTCCAGGTCAGCCTGAGCTAAGAGTAAGACCCTACCTTGAAAAAACAAAAAACAAAACAAACAAAAATAAATTTTTTAAAAAGATTTAGGATTCAGCTAAGATTTTTCTCAGCCAATTGTCTGAAAAGCAACTGTGTGATGGCAGCATTTCCTGTAATATAGATGATGATGATGACGATGATAGATAGATATAGAGATATATAGATATGGATGACTTCAATGTGTTTTACTGTTAAACTCATGTAAACCAATTACAAATGTAATGAAGAAACTTAAACTAGGGCTGGGGAGATTGCTTAGTGCTTAAGGCGTTTGTCTATGAAGCCAAAGGATCCCAGTTCAACTCATCAGGACCCACGTAAGCCAGACGCACCAGGGGGCACATGTGTCTGGAGTTCATTTGCAGTGGCTGAAGGCCCTAGCATGCCCATTCTCTCTCTCTCTCTCTCTCTCTCTCTCTCTCTCTCTCTCTCTCTCTTGCAAATAAATAAATAAAATATATTTAAGAAACTTAAACTAACTTTAACAGACTCAGTAGCAGAATACAGAGCACAGACATAGTAAACAGACATCACACAGAATTTCAATGATAGATATGACTTTAAAATATTTTTATTAGTACTTTCTGTTTAAAAGACTACAACAAAATATATGTAATGGCATACATACATTTTCATATACATAGCCTCTTGCTTATTTCTTTTCCCAATCTATTCATTCACTGTTACTTATCAGAAAATGTTTCCTATGTATTTTAAGGTCTAGAAAGTGTGTGTGTGTGTGTGTGTGTGTGTGTGTGTGTGTGTGTGTGTGTGTAATCAATAAGTTATGAAAATTTAGGATATGAGAAAGGTATGGTAGTTTGTATGTGTGGCCCTCAATATGTTCGGAATTTTATTTATTTTTTTTTATTTACTTATTTGCAAGCAGAAAGAGGGAGAGAGGAGATAGAGAGAGATAGGCACACCAGGGCCTCTAGCCACTGCAAATGAACTCCAGATGCATGTGGCTCCTTGTGCATCTGGCTTACATAGGTACTGGGGATATGAACCTGGGTCCTTTGGCTTTGCAGGCAGATGCCTAAACTACTAAGCCATCCCTCCAGCCCATAATCAGGATTTTATTCAAGTTTGTAATATGCTTGGATCTGTGAAAGCGGGCCAGCTTCTTCTGCCATTATGGAACTTCTGTTTCAATAAATCCCTTTCTCCCATAACTATGCCTGGTCTGGAAGTTCATCTCTGTGACCTGAGGCTGACTATTGTAAAAGGTTATCTAAGACATTCTGCTTTATCCTTTCATAGCTTTGTTTTGGTTTGAATTATTTGTTTTGAAACGGGGGAGGTGCTCACTGTATAGGCCACATGGAACTTGAACTCACAGTCCTACTGCTTCACCCTCCCCAATGCTGGGATTGTAGACATGCACCTCTAGGCCTGGCTCAAAGGTTCTCTTAACAGAACTCTATGTAATTATTAATAGAATTATTTTCATCTATTACAAAGTGCATGGAAATATATCTCCATAATAAAAATATTAACCAGAAAACATGATACATTTATTGACTATAAGTTTTATTTGAATTAGGGACTTTCAGAAATAAAGACTCAAAGACCCAGTGTTATGGGGTCCCATGTCGCATAAGTAAGACCGTTGACTCATGGAATGTGAGGGAAACTTTTATTGGGTAAAAAAAGCAAGAAAAAGAAGAAAGGCTGGTGCACCAGGTCTACACCCCAAAGTTATCAGAAATAACCACATGATGTTCATAGTAACAAAAAAACAGGATGGGAGTTAAATCATAAAGTTACTGTTAAAGGGGGGGGAATATTACGAGAAGTCACAATGTATTCATTACATAGGTCACACAGGCGGAACTGAGACAAGAAACATTCTATGCTAGGTAAACACAAAGATTTAGAAACAAAGAGGTACAGGAAGATCATTGTATTAGTCAGGGTTCTCTAG
The DNA here is from genome assembly GCA_036365145.1 of Orientallactaga sibirica. Classification (NCBI taxonomy): domain Eukaryota; kingdom Metazoa; phylum Chordata; class Mammalia; order Rodentia; family Dipodidae; genus Orientallactaga; species Orientallactaga sibirica. The sequence continues at coordinate 6,847,236 of JAEOAD010000048.1, forward strand.
AGGAACAGAACCAATAGAATGAATTGTATTAAAAGGGAATTTATTTTAGTTTACAGCAGTCCAACAATAGCAGGTTGCAGGACTAAGAGTCAAGAAACCCAGTAGCTGCTCAGGCCATGAGGCTGGATACCTCAGCAGTCCCAACCTGGCACTGAAGGCCTGGAGTCGTCCTGGAGAGATGCTGCTCTTCAGTCCACGCTGGTCTTCAATCCACACTGGTCTTCAATCCACACTGGTCTTCAGTCCACAGTGGAAAGCAGCAAGCAGCACCAGCAGCCGGAGGGAGGAGAGGTTCCTTTCCTTCCCAGAGCTTCCTCAGATAAAGTCCCTCTCCAAGGGGCTGCCCTCCTGGAGGAAGGGTTTACCCTGGGGGAAGGGTTCCTCCTTAGTTAATCCTTCCTAGAAGCAACCTCAGAGACACTTATGAGCAATGTCTGTGGATTACTAAACAGATCAAGTCGACACAAACTAACCATCACAGTCATGGGACATTGCACAGAGGAGGGTCATCCCATTTCTTCATCATTGTATAGAGACTCTGTGCATGTCTATGGGGCATAACCAATGAAACGGAGCAGTAACAAAAGTTTCCCAACAAGGAAAAGCCCATGACTGGGTGGATTCAGTGCTGAATTCTACCAAAACTTTAAATAAGAGCTAAGACCAATGCTGGTCAAACATTCCATAAAACAGAAAAGGAGGGAACACTACCAAACTCATCCTGTGAAATCAATATTATCCTGATACCAAAACTATGTAAGGACACGATAGAAAGAGAGGGAAAGAGAGAGAGAAAGAGACCATAGACCAATTTTCTTGTCAAACATAAATGCAAATTTTCTCAATATAATTCATGTAAATTGAATTCAAGAACACTTTAAGTACACCATGATAAAGCTGTTTCATCCCAGGGATGCAAGATTGAGTCAGTATACACAAATCAGTAAGTGTAATTCAGCATATACACTTAAGGACAAAAATCGCATGATGACCTCAATTAATGCAGAAAAGGTCTTGACAAAGGCCCTCAATGTTATGCATGATAAAACCTGAAGAAATAGGAATGGAAGGAACATGTCTCAGCATGATGAAGGTTATCTAAACAAACCTATAGACAATATCACATTAAATAGAAAAAAACCTAAAAGAATTTCCTCTGAATCTGGAATGAGACAATGGGGCTCAGTCTCTCCACTCTTATTGAATATAGTACTCATCCAAATTACAGTAAAGCATATTAACACAAATGTATGAAAATGTCAATGAAACCTGTATTTTGTATAGTAACTTAAAGTATTAATAATTTTACTTTTTAATGTTTGATCCAGTAAATATGTTTGTCTTGACTTGATCCCTACATAATATATGCATGTACTCAAATACCACATGTTACCCCATAAGTATGCATAATTTTTATATATCAAGTAAAACATGTGTTATAAAACAATATATTTTTAAATCCTACTATTATTTATAGAATACAATATGAATTTGTACTAAAATTTAAAGAGAATTGCCCTCAACAGTATGCTAATGATTGTTGGGAAAGAAAAATATTTTCTTTTACCCTCTTAGTGGTTTTTCATTGCTGGCTTCTTTTTTTAATTTCTTTAAATTTATTTGAGAAAGAAGGGGAAAGAGAGAGAAAGAACTGGTGCACCAGGACTGTTTGGCACTGTAAATGAATTCCAGATACGGATCCCACTTTGTGCACCTGGCTTTATGTGGGTACTGGGAATCAAACCTGGACCTGCATGTTTTAATCAATGAACCATCTACTCAACCCATGTTTGCTTCTTTTTAAGTGAGGTTGTCTTTTGTTTCATTTTGCTTAATTTTTAATCTAGGAGCTTACAAATTAAACTGACAGAACACAAGCAAGAGAAAAAAAGATAACTTACTCACAGATTGACATGTGCACGACCAGGAGAACACAGAGACATGACTCTCAGAGCTCTTAGAAGAGTGGACTCATGGGCTAGAGAGATGGCTTGGCAGTCAAGCGCTTGCTTGTGAAGCCTAAGGACCCCAGTTTGAGGCTCAATTCCCCAGGACCCATGTAAGCCAGATGTGCAAGGTGGCACATGCATCTGGAGTTTGTTTGCAGTGGCTCAAGGCCCTGGTGCACCCAATTCTCTCTCTCTCTCTCTCTTTCTCTCTCTCTCTGTCACTCTCAAATAAATAAATAAAATTTTTTGAAAAAAAAAAAGTGTGCGCTAAGGGGACTGAGAATTCTTTCATATCTTTGTTGGCCATTTGTACTTTTGAGAATTATCTGTTCAATTATTGCCCACTGATTGGACTATTCTTATTGTTTACCTTTTTGAGTGTTTTATATATTCTGGCCAAGTTTTTCTCCCATCCTGTGGCCTATCTTTTCACTCTTACTTGTTTTTACTATGAAGAAGGATTTTTTTGTGTTTTTGTTTTTTAAATTCAGGTAATTTTATTTGTCCTAAGAAATGCAAATCAACACTACATGGAGAGTCCACCTCACTTCAGTGAGAGTGACTATTACCAAGAAAACAAACAAGAGGGATGGAGAAATTGCTCAGTGGTTAAAGGCACTGGCTTGCAAATCCTGAAGGCCCGGGTACAATTCTCCAGTACCCACATAAACCCAGATGCACAAAGTGGATCATGTGTTTAGAGTTTGTTTGCAGTGGCAGGAGGCCCTGGTATGTCCACATTCACACTCTCTCTCTTCAATAAATAAATAAAAATAAATTAAAAAAAACAACAAATGCAATGAGGATGCAAAGGTGGGAACCCTTACTGCTAGAATGAATGTAAATTACTCCAGCTTCTTTGCAAATCCGTATGACGGTGTCTCAAAAAATAAAAATAAAAACTATATAATCCTGCTACACTCCTCCTCATAATCCACCCAAAAGAAAGTAACTTTACATACAACCAAGATACTGGTATACCCATTTGTTGTAGCAGTATTCACCAGAACCAAGCTATGGAATCAGCCTGGTTGCCCATCAACAGATGAATGGGCAGGGAAGGTGTATTCATATGCAATGGAGCATTATTCAGCCATAGAGAAGAATGAAATTATGTCATTTGTAGGAAAACAGAACTGGAGATCATCATGTTAGGTGAAACAGGCCAGACTCAGGAGACAAACATGCACGCTTTCTCTCATATGTGGAATCTAGATTTTACAAACAGACACAAAAATAGAAGAGTATCTGGTGGTGGGCTACCATAGGGGGGAAGGAGATAAGAGAGGGTAATGAGGGTGAACAGGATTGATATATATTACATACATGTATAAAAATATCATGAAATGTGTTACTTTTATCAGTAATACACACTAATAAAAAAGAATTGTAAGCCAGGCATGGTGGCACATGCCTTTAATCCTAGCACTCAGGAAGCAGAGGTAGGAGGATCACTGTGAATTCAGCCTAGGACTACAGAGTAAGCTCCAAGTCAGACTGGACTAGAATGAGACCCAACCTCAAAAAAAAAAAAAAAAAGGAAAAAATGAAAACAACAAGAACTATAGGCTTATATCCAAAGTTTAATAAGTGAACAGAAGTAAAAAATGAATACAGTAATTATTTTTTTGTTACTGAGACAATATGCCTGCAAAAGGCAACTTGGGGAAGGAAAGGTTTATCTTGGCTTACAGTTCAAGGACATGGTCCATTGTGGCAGTAATAGTTTGAAACATCTGATCACACTACTGCACAGTCAGGAAGCAGAGTGAGATGACTGCCCTGCTCCACTTGCTTTCTCCTTCCCTACAGCCTTGGACCTGAAGCCCATGGAAAGGTGGTGCTGCCATATTTAGAGTGTCTTCCCAACTCAATTAAGCTAAATTCTGTCAGACAGACCCAGAGGTTTGTTTACATGGTGATTCTAAATTCCCTCATGCAGATGGTCAAGATTAACCATCACAATAGGCTTTATTATGAAAGCCCCATGGGTAGTTAGGACAACAATCAGAGACAAGGTTGTTAAGGATGCTTGCTTATGTAGAAGGTCTGTCTTCTGAAGTCCTCATCATTAAACCCTCCTGGAGAGGGGCTACAGTAGGTTTACTCTTAGTCTCTCTTTGCAGTAGGAGACATTCCAAAGACAGTATCTCTTCACATCTGCTCCATCTTAGTTTTCAGGTGAAATAATCTCTGCATTAATTTTGGGAGGCCATGTGAGTTCCCATATAATAGAAAATGCTGGGCTGGGGAGATGGCTTAGCGGTTAAGGCACTTGCCTGCAAAACCAAAGGACCCAGGTTCAATTCCCCAGATTCCATGTAAGCCAGATGCACAAGGGGGCACATGCATTTGGAGTTCGTTTTCAGTGGCTGGAGGCCCTGGCACACCCATTCTCTCTCTGTCTCTCTCTCTCTCTCTGCCTATTTCTCTCTCATAAATAAATAAATAGAAAAAAAGAAAAAAATGCTTAGCACAAAATGTACAATGCACCATTCTCTGTAGGACTCTAGACTTGTCCCTCCATGTGACTTCCTATTTCTTACAAAATTACTATCAGCTTTTGGCATTATTCCTAATGGTAAGTGGTACACTTTTAAATTTCAAATAAATGCTTTATTCCTGTCTAATACAACTCATAAAAGCATACTATGGACAAACAAGGGCACGGCTTTTCTGTATTTTTATGTGCCCAGGTTATCCTCAAACCTACCATCCTCCTGGTTCAACCTCTCCCATGCTGAGATCACAGGTGTGCACCATCACAACAGTTATGGATTTGGTTTTTTCTAAAAAATCCTGTGTGATTGTGTGTGTGTTCATGTGTGCCAGTATGGGCTTCACCATTACCTTTGGTACCAAGCCTATTCCAGTATGTTCCTTATGCCATGCATGGGGTGGGGATGCTGCAGGAGACTGTGGGTGGGGTGAGTGACAGAAGGTGGTAGGGTTGCAGGGGGAACCTGTTATTGATCATGGTGTGTTTTCTGTTTATTAAGACACTGATTATGAGCTGGGCGTGGTGATGCACGCCTTTAATCCCAGCACTTGGGAGGCAGAGGTAGGAGGATTGCCATGAGTTTGAGGTCACCCTGAGACCCAGGTCAGCCTGGGCTAGAGTGAGACCCTACCTCAAAAATAACAGAACAAAACAAAACAAAACAAGACACTGATTAGTACTTTCAACTCTTGTCATTGGATGCTGTTGCTCACATTTTCTTTTCTTTTCCTTTCTTTTTCTTTTCTTTTCTTTTTTTTTCTGAGACAGAGTTTCATGCAGAAAAAGATGACTTTGAACTCCTGATCCTCCTGATTCTACCTCAAAGTGCTAGGATATCAGGTGTGTACCCCACCTCCTGGCACACTTGGAATGAAAATGTGATTTAACACGTATCTTGGAAATACTCAAGTAACTAAGTTCCCAGAGAAGAAAATGTTGTCAAAATGGAAAAGTCATTTACCATTCAAATACATGTACAACTTGGTCTCCTCTACTCCATGTTATCAAATAGGTCCTGTTCCCAGCACCCATGTAAAGCCGGGTGCAAAACGTGGCACAAGCTTCTGGTGTTCACTTGCAGTGAGTGGCAAGAGACCATGGTTCATGCATATACACACACACATACACATGTGTGTGCAAGTAAATAAAGATTGTATTACTCAGCTTCTCATCTTTAAAGGATGGAAGGAAAAATATATACGAATTCTTTTCAAGGTAGAGTTTCACTGTAGCCCAGGCTGATGGGGAACTCAAGTAAGCTCTGGTTACCCTCACTGAATGTGAACTAGAGGTGTGAAGCTGTAACAGCCTCACATCTCCCATTTCAGGGTCTGAGGTAAAGGATCATCACAGCGTCCTAACGTCTCACACTCCCCACCACTAGATATCTAGAAACAATCAATGTACACAGTGGCATGTAGTAGAAAAGCTATTTCTTTTTTGGGCAAGAGACCCTGGTGTGCCTACACACACACACACACACACACACACACACACACACACACACAAATAAATAAATAAAAATGAACGCTTAATTTGTAAACAGAACTTTGCCATAAATATATAGGAGATAAACTACATATAGGAATTGGATAAGGTTATGGAATGGATTAGCCATGGACACGGAGAGGCTGTATGACACAGAGGACTTTGCAAATGTAACCAAGTTAAGGATCCTGAGATGAGGACATGATCCTGGACCACTGGTGCAGGTCCAGCATCACCATAAGGAACCCGACAGAGGACGGCCACCGTCAGAGAGGGTTTTGACAATTCCGAAAACCGGAAACAGATACGCACCGAGGCGCACAGGCTTCCTGTAGCAACTGGAAACCGGGAGCAGACTTGCCATGGACTTTTTCCAGACTGAACCTGCGGAGACATCTTCATTCTAGCCCAGCAAAACTCATTTTGGATTTCTGGATGTTAGGACCTGAAAAAACAATGATGCGCGTGTCTGTCTTCAAGAGGGGGGTAAGATCCCAGTGTGAAAGTACTTAGCAACGTTTAGGTGGAATGGGTTCTGGCAAAAGGTATCCCCTCCGGGAGCTTGAGAAGAAGTTCACCTCTGCACACCCACCTGCTCCCGCACAGCCGGCCTGTCTGGGCGGGATCGGCGTGGGGGCGTGGCCGCACATGCGCAGTTCGTCGGCTGCCTCATCGCGTTCCTCTGAGGCTGCGCGAGCGGCGACGCTGGGGGCGCGGGCTGCGGGTGCGCAGGCGCAGTCGTGCGCGCGGGTGTCGGTCGGGTGTGTGAGGCGCCCGCCCGCGAGCCCCTCTGGTGCTGACAGGTGCAGGGGTCGCGGGCCCCGGCCGAGTCCCGGCAGCACGGAGGTGCGGGGTGCGGCCGAGGGCTCGGGGCCGGGCCCGGCGGGGGTGGGCGCACCGCCTCCGGGGGCTTCGGTCCCGGCCGCGGCCGCCTCCATGGCCCCGGCGCCCGCCTCGCGGTTCACGCTGCTGGTGATGCAGCCGCCGCGAGGAGCCCCGGAGGAGGCGGCGGCCGAAGGCGGCCTAAGGCCGGGCCCCGCGCCCTGCCGGCCCCCAGCCGCGTCCCCGGCCGAGGCGCCTGCGGATGCCGAAGAGGACGCGGGGGACGACGAGGCGGAGCTGCTGGACACCTCGGACCCCCCGGGGGGCGGCGAGAGCGCGGCCAGCCTGGAGGAGCTGGACGACGAGGACGCGCACTCGGGCGGCGAGGGCGGCGGCCGGCGGCGGGGCGGCGGCGCCTGCAAGACGTGCACCTACGAGGGCTGCAGCGAGACCACCAGCCAGGTGGCCAAGCAGCGAAAGCCGTGGATGTGCAAGAAGCACCGCAACAAGATGTACAAGGACAAGTACAAGAAGAAGAAGAGCGACCAGGCCCTGGGTGGTGGCGGCTCCGCCGGGGCCAGCAGCGCGGGAAGCGTCAAACTGGAGGTACTGCTCATGGCCCTGGCCTGGGCAGTGCGGGGAGGAGGAGGAAGCCGCATCCTTGCCCGAACCCCCTGTCCAGGGCCTGCTCCCCTACTCCCAGACGGGCTAAGTTGCCTGGCTGGGCACTGGGAGGAGGAGGAAGAGGAAGCCCCATCCTTGCCCGATCCCCCTGTCCAGGGCCTGCTCCCCTACTCCCAGACAGGCTAGGTTTGCCACCAATTGGGCCGTGCCTGCCCCTACCCAATCTTTATAGGAACTTGTGCCAAGCCTTCGTTGTGCTCCACCCTTGTGATAAAGTGAGCCTTTGAACCCAGGTCAAATGAGGACTATGGAGATGAGGCACTATGGAGGAGGTAACCATCTCCCTGAGATATACACTCTCTTCCCAGTTTCCCTATTCCTGTGCAGCAGCCCTGAACTTTTAAGGATGCTGTTCTTAGAACAGTTACCAGTACACTCTGGTGTCCAGTTCTGGTTTTCACTACCTGATCCTCACTTTCCTTAGTGCCCCTAGAGAAAAGTGTGGATTGATAAATGATCGTGATCAGTTTCAGAGGACTTTGGGATTTCTTGAGATTGAAATGTACAGTTAGGGCTCTACAAGTGGAATCTGCCTGCAGGTCCCCACCCCATCATTTGCTGGCTGTGTGGCCTCATTTTAAATTTCCATTTTCTCAATGTTGCCATTAAAACAAGGCCTAGTTTTTAGTGTCACAGTGAATATGGAGTGTTGTAATTAAGTGTCCACAATGTCCAGCAGTAATCCTGAGCCATGTTATTATTAGCAGGCTACTTCAAGGTGCTTCAAATAAGCAGATATTTCACCCTATGTGTTTTCTACACGTGATTTTTTTTTTTTTTTTTTTTGGTGCAGAGAAAAATTGAAATTTGTTAACAGTGATCCAGAAAATAATGTTTAAAAATGAAATATTATTTGCCGGGCATGGCAGCACACACCTTTAATCCCAACACTGGGGAGGCAGAGGTAGGTGGATCATTGTGAGTTCATGGCCACCCTGAGACTGCATAGTGAATACAGGTCAGCCTGGGCTAGAGAGTGAGACCATACCTCAAAAACAAAACAAAATATAATAAATTAATTAAAATGAAATATTTCAAGTCTTTAAATGTTTTTGTCTTAAGCTGAACATGAACAGGTGCACCAGTAAGTCAAATTTTAGTCATTGTGCTTGCTTGCAGATGTAATATCCTAAATTTGAAATCTCCAGTCACCCACAATTACACTTCATTTACATAGATTAGGGAACTTACTTCTCTTCCCCTTTTATCTTACTCAGTTTTAGTACATTTAGGTTTGGACCATAATCCCAAATGTCTTTGGTCTCATAGTCAGAATTCCACTTTCCACTTTGATTATCTAAAATATGAAGAGACATAGAGTTTCTAGGGTAAAATTAAAGGCAGGGAGATTTAGGAACTTACTGCTAAATGTAGGAGTGGAAGAAGCTTTTGCTTCAAGGGTCATTGACTCTAGATCTCAAGGACGTAGGATTTAGGCTTCCTACAGAATGGTATCCTTGCAGAATTCTTGCAGAACAGAGATTCTGTTACCTTTTAACCTTTTGACAGTAATATATATATATATATATATATATATATATATATATATATATATATTATATAAGATATTTTTAAAGATTTATTTGATATACATGTAAAAACACACTAAACCTCATACATTACACAGTAAATTAGGCAATAACATAATGTTTTGCAAGAAGAAACAAGTATGGCTTGGCAAATCACACAAGTAGATTCATTGTGAGCAGATTCACCATATTCATTTATTTAAAAAAGGGGTCAACAGCTGGAGAGATGGCTTATTGGTTAGGGTGCACTTCCGGGCAAAGCCAAAGGACCCGGGTTCCATTTCTCAGTACCCACATAAAGCCACATGCACAAGGTGGCACATCATCTGAAGTTCCTTTGCTGTGGCCCTGGTGCATCCATTCTCTATCTGCCTTTCTTTTCTTTTCTTTTCTTTTCTTTTCTTTTCTTTTCTTTTCTTTTCTTTTTCTTCCTGTCTCTCTCAAAAAAAGTAATTTCTTTAAAAGTGTCAAAAAGGCCAAGCATGTTTGCAAACACTGTAATCCCATCCCTCAGGAGGCTGAGACAGGAGAATCCTGAATTTATTAGCCAGTCTGGGCAGCACAAATTTGAGGGCAGCTTAAGTGACATAGTGAGACCCCCAAACTGAACAACCAAAATAAAAGAGCAAAATGTTTTGTCAAGGCATATCACTGGTTAGTGACTCTACATCCTGTTTTATAGCCACCATAGGCATCTGAAATATTGTGCAGGTAATGGAAGTCATTAGGTGAGATCAAAAACTAAGATAATATGGTGCTTGTCAGCAAAGCCAAAGGACCCAGGTTCGATATGATAGAATCCTTGCTTAGCATGAATAAGGCCTTGTTTCTTCAAAACAAGAAAAACAGAGATAGGTCAGCTCCACATATGCAGTAGCTCAGAGAGCCAAGATCAAAGCAGTTTTATCTTTCACAAATGAGGTTTTATTAGATAAATATCAACACTTCATGTACACACCTGTGCTTACATAAATTCATCGTTGCAGTGATGCACTTTCAATGAGTCAGATATCCACAAGAAGACATAAAAAGATTCTATGTAGTTTTCTACACATAAATAAAATAAAATACAGGATTGACAAGGAAAAACTAGTCCAAAACCAAACATTTGGCATGAGGAAGTGCATTATAAGGATAGCTCATTGCACAGTTGCAACGAAGTGATCTGCAAAGGCTAGCTGATTTTTCAGGATCATTAATTTTGTCTTGAAGCTTTGCATTGTAGTTGATTACTACTTTTTTTTTCAGGAGGTGAATCTCAGAAATTAGCTCTATATCTATTTTTGGTATTTTTTATATGATCCTCTTTGTTTTTTTAACTACTTAAGATTTTATAACTACAGTGTGAGAAAAAAATTATAAAGGACAAATAGACAGGTTGTGTGTTCATAACCTCACTATTTTCAAGTACTTTGTATTTTTTTTTTTAGGGAAGAAAATATAAACAGCAAGTAATAGCCTGTCACACCACTTATCTTTAACTCTGAGACACTGCAGATTTTGAGATTATAGAGCTATGAATCTTGATATTAATCGAACCAAGTGTAAAGAAAATAACTTGGTGCCCTTTGTGATCTAATGAGGGACACCACAGAGTACTGCCACAGTAGCACTGCAAATAGATCTTTATAGGTTGAGATATTCTGGCTTCATGGAAAAAGTCTAACTCAGTGTAAGGCAGAAAAGACTGCAAAGTTCACTGAGGCACTGTGCTAGGCTGGACATAGAGATTCTGAATCCTCTAGCCCTCAGGTACTTTGTTTTACATAGGTAGAAACCAAGTCACAGAAAGAGTAAGTAACTTGGCCTACATCATTGAGCCAGCGAGTACTCAGACACAAGCAATGTGACTTGGATCTTCAGCTTTACTCCTACACTATTCTGCTTCCATAGAATTCTAAAAGTTCAAAGGAAAGAAAAGCTCATTTTAGTAAAGAAAGGAGGTAGGAAACCAGAAGATACTGGTGGAACAATAGTAAATGGACCAGTCTTGCTGGCACAGAGAATATATGTGGAAAATCTGAAGATAGATTGAAGCCAGCATTAGTATTGAAGACTCAGTCATGAGATTTCAACTTGGAGTCTTTAAATGGTTTCTAGGGAATGGTACTCTGCTTGATGCATTATAATTGGAGGCCCATAAATACGGAGGTCTTTATAGAAGTGGTAGGTGGTAGTAGTATGGAAGTCTTACTAAAGTAAATAGGAAGATTAGAAATTAAGGTATTACAGGACTGGAGAGTTGGCTTAGTTAAAGATTTGCTGACAAAGTCAAAAGACCCAGGTTTGATTTTCCAGTACTCACCTAGAGGCAGATGCACAAGATGGAGCATGCGTCTGGAGTTCCTTTGCAGTGGCTAGAGGTTCTGGCATGCCCAATAATCATTCTCTGCCTCCCCCCAATATTTTTTTAAAAAAATAAATTAAGGAATTTACAAAAGAGAGTCTGCATACTCATTTATTGTGGCATTGTACACAGTACTCATATGAAATCAGCATAGGTTCTGTCAACAGATGAGTAGATAAGTCTGTATATATGCAGAATGGAGCATTATTTAGGCATAAAGGAGAATGTAGTCATGTCACTTGTAAGAAAATAAATGGAATTGGACATGATCATGTTAGCCACACTCAATAGGAAAAGTTACATCTTTACTTAAATATGCGGAAGTTAGAGAGGAAATGACATGAAAATAGAAGGGTGGTTATTAGTCAAGAGGAAAGGGGTGAGGAAAGAGGATAATGGGAATTGAAGCACCTTATATGCATGTATGAAAATGTCATAACAACTGGAGCTGAGCTGAAAACTTACTCCATGTAGACCAGCTGACAGAAAGCTCGAAAAAGCTACATTGCATGCAGTTCAATGGGAGAGAGAAATCACCAGTGGAGATACTCAACAGTGGATACTGCAAGACTTAAATTTGGCCAGCCAAGGCCAAATGAGCCAACGGGTGCAATAGTGGCATGTCTGTTATGGGGGAAACCAACCACTCTCTAATTGGTCTGGAGGCCCACTCCATGAGAGGGAATACATGCCTGGTACTGAAAACCTACGATGAGTAGTCATGAGCCCTAGGGGTGTAACATCTGCTGGTGTCTGGCTAAATGTATATAGTATGCTCACTGAACTGCCCAGTAAGCACTTCTCTTAATGTTCATACCCATATATTAATGCTACTCTCACTTTTGGATAGAGAAGCTTCTCTTCAGATAGTGGTAATCTTGGGATGACTCAAAAGGCACTATAGTGCTAAGAAGAAGGGACAGAGGAGTGCTCACACTAAAACATCTCTATCACACCTTCCAAGGCTCAAAGCCCATTGCAGAAGAGATGGTGGAAAGAATGTAAGAGCCAAAGGAAGGGTAGGACTCCTTACAACATGCTCCTCCAGACAAAAAATGGCTTGGATATCCATGACCTCTCAGTGCCTGATACTACCTTATACAAAACCATCATAATAGGAGGAAAAGATGATGACATCAAAATAAAAGACTGATTGAGAGGGGAAAGGGGTGTATGATGGAGAGTGGAGTTGCGAATGGGAAAGTGGGAGGAGGGAGGGAATTACCATAGGTTATTATCTATAATTATGGAAATTGTCAATAAAAATTTTTTTAAAAGAAAATATCATAACACAACCCATTAGGTTGCATAATTAACACAAACTAATTAAAAAAGGTATTTAAAATCAGCATGTCTTACTGCCACAGTAGCACTGTTGCAGTGTTGCAAACAGCTTCATGGTATAGGACAAACACCTGGCCAAAAGCAGCTTATAGGAAGAAAGGATTTATTTCAGGCTTATAAAATCCAGGGAATCACCATCAGCGGAAGAAGCTGGCTCATTCACATAGAGCCAGCAAGCATCAAACATAGCCATCCAAGCATCAAGACTGGGCTCCATGACCATCCAGACATGCTCTTTCTATCAGGATCTCTGCCTGTAGCACTTGGCTCAATTTTAATAAAACAAGATCCAAACCCCCAGTGACATGCTCCATAGTACTTAAGAATTGTGCTATGCAAAGGAACTAGGTACAAAAAATGATTTTTTATATAATTGGTCATTATCATTAAATACTTAAAAGGCAACCAATTGGATTTAGATAAATACAATTTTTGATTAGGTGGAAATCACAGAATTTATGCACTTCAGCTCAGGTTTAGTAATATCACCTAAATGTCAGAGATTTTAAAAACCAAACAGAGGGCTGGAGAAATGGCTTAACGGTTAAGGTGCTTGCCTGCAAAGCCTAAGGACCCAGGTTTGATTCCCCAGTACCCATGTAAGCCAGGAAGCACATGCGTCTGCAGTTCCTTTGCAGTTGCTAGAGGCCCTGGTGTGCCCATTATCCCCCTCTCTGCCTCTGTCTGTCTCTCAAACAAATAATAAACTATTTACAGTATTACACAGTGCTTAGGTGAAAATTTTTAAAAAATGCCTAAAAAGTTGGTAATGTCCTTAGAACAAAAATTCCTTGTGGAAAGGGAATTTCAACATTTATGGAAGTTTGTTCTACAGAACTCAAAGCTACTTCCATACAAGCCTCTTTATTTTTATGGTATTAACATCCTGATGTACCCAGTACTCACTCTGGGGTTGTGAGGATGTAGGGTGTGCTGTCAAGTCAGGTCGAATGACCCCTGCTTTGTGCACATAAAACAAAGTGTCCCATAAACAAAGATAAGTGTGAGGAGGAGAAAATAATTTGCTTTCTGTAGGCATTAGAATCCCCCTTTTCAGGGCTGGAGATATTGCTCAGCGGTTAAGGCACTTTCCTGCAAAGCCAAAGGACCCAGGTTTGATTCCCCAGGGCCCATGTAAGCCAGATGCACAAGGTGGAACATGTGTCTGGAGTTTGCAGTGGCTGGAGGCCCTAGTTCCCCATTCTCTCTTCCCTCCCTACCCCCTCTCTTTATCTGTATCTTTCTCTCCCTCAAATACATAAACAAATATTTTTAAAGGATCCCCTTTTTATAGTTTTTAGCATTTTGAGACCTAAAACATTTATAGCTAGAAGTTTGCTGAATTCATAATGAAAGCTGTAAACTGATATGTTAACAGATTGGTAGATAAACAAGAAAAAGCAGTATCCTAAATAGACAGCAACAAGACTAAATTTGTGTGAGGTATGACTTCATGATAAAAGCAGTTCGTAGTTTTATATTTGTTGAGGAAATGCAGGGAAGATATACAGTACAGTAGCAGAGGTTATGCTTAGCATGGGCAAGGCCTGGATTCAGTCCCCAGTAACCCCCCCACGTTTTTGAGATGTGTTACCACAGGCAGAATTTCACTTAACTACAGCAGTGTTTTGTTACATTGGGGAAAGTGTTAAATGCTTAGGATTCAGGTAAATGGGCACACATATTTGGTATAAGCACTACTGATTTTGATTGGGTCTTGATGTCTTAGGGTAAGGTTAATATGACAGAACTTACCTGCTTTCTCTACACTGATGGTTTCATACTGGTTTTCTAGACCTTTTAGCCAGGTTGTCACTTTCCTCCTGACTTCCAAATTCTGAAACTGTATCATTTTCTTCTTAAGCAGTATTTGACTGCCTCTTTCCTTTTTTTGGTTGGGGGGGGCAAGAAATTTATCTGAGTGTCTTAGCAGTAGCAGTAGATTGCCTGAGTTCATTTGTTTCATCTAAAAATCAGGCTGCATTGTGAGCTACATATGTTGCTCAGAAGCAACTCTTCACCTCTACTCCTGTCTTTAACCCACCATCAGATTGAGACCCTGTAAGAGACTGAAGAACCCAGGTTGGAAATTCTGGAAGGAGGAGTTTTACCTAAAATTAACTGCCAGCACCTTACCTATAGCTTAGCAAGAGGCTTTCCTAAAGTTTCTAAGGAACTGAGCAAAAGTAGGAGAAGCAAAGGTCTATTGTCATTGAAGTGCCTGTCCTAGGGAGTTACTGTGCTGTGTTGACTGTTGGTCTCATATGCATTTTATTGTTTTTCCAGGAAAGTGCAGATAACCTACTCTCCATTGTCAAACAGAGAACAGGATCCTTTGGAGATCGTCCTGCAAGACCTACTCTTTTAGAACAAGTGTTAAATCAGAAAAGATTGGTATGTGTCTGTAAAGTGGTTATAGCTATGTTGGTGAAAATCGCTAGCTATAAATAGAACTGTTTAGGTTTTGATGTTGTTAAAAGCTGTTACCTGGCCATCAGCTTGAACTGTACTTCTTCACTGGTACACACAGGAATCTCATAGATGCTCTGCCCAGACCACAACAGAAAGAATAGCTCTAAACTTGTTGACCCTATTTCTTTGCTGACTAAACTTGGATAGGAAATTTTAAAACAGACTACATTTACTGAATTCTGAGGCTTATGGAATAATGTCTTAATGGTGTTGAGAAATGATTAAACCATTATTTAGTAAGAGTTTCTATTATAAATCAATAAGTTATTAGAAGTCAATAAGGAAAGAGGAAATTATATGATAAATACTAGAATAATTAGATAGTGATTTGAGAGAGAAAATAATTCATATCATACTGTATATATCAAAATAAATTTTGGGTAGTCTTAAAAGTTTTTAAAATGGAATTTGAACTTTATCTCAAAAATATAAAATGGCATTTTATACCTTAAAAGACATACACTCACAAATAAGATTATAAACTTGACACTAAGAAATGAATGTAATAGTAAAAATCAGTGATAAAAATGAAACTAACATGACATAGGAAAAGTACCGGATAAAGCTTTGACCGCAATTCATTACAAAAATATAAAGAGAAAAAAAGCAGAAGTACTACCATTAAATGCTAGCAAGAGAGGAAAAAAAAGCAGAAGTACTACCATTAAATGCTAGCAAGAGATATTCAGTATCCATAAGATGACATAGAAAATAAGCAAAATTTCTTTGAAAGATTCCAAACAATGAAGTTGAGAATTCTATGAAAAAGGCAGTCCAAGCCAGGTGTGGTTGCTGGTGCCTTTAAGCCCAGCACTCGGGAGGCAGAGGTAGGAGGATCACCATGAGTTCAAGGCCACCCTGAGACTACAGAGTGAATTCCAGGTCAGCCTGGGAAGGCAGTCCATTCTGTTGGTGGTATCTTATGTTGATATAAGCATTTACAAAATGTTTGGACAGCTTTAAAAGTGGTCATGCAGTTTAACTCAGAGAGATCAATCCTAACGTGAAGATATATGCAGAAAACAAATCCTAAATACAAATTTCAACAGATGATAATTGCCGTAAATGTATTTATCTTAAGTAGTAAAACAGTAGTTGAAACAACCTAAATGTACAGTAATCTCATGACAAGTAGATTATTGTACATTCATTTAGTAGGATGTCAGCAAATCTTGACATAATTTTTAAGCAAAAATATTTAATAAGGGCTGGAGAGATGGCTTAGGGGTTAAGGCGCCTGCCTCCTAAGCCTAAGAACACTGGTTCCAATCTCCAGGTCCCACGTTTAGCCAGATGCAAAGTGATGCAAGGGTGCAATGCCACACTTGACCACAAAGGGGCGCACACATCTGGATTTCATTCGCAGCAGCTGAGACACTGCTGGCGCGTCCATCTCTGTCTTCCTCTCCCCCTCTCTCTGTGTGTCTCTCTCTCGGTCTCTCTCTGTGTCTCTCTCCAAAAAAAAAATAGAAAATAAAAAATATATATTTAATAAATAGAAAATGTACATAAAATATATAACACATAAAATTTCAAATCAATGTTTAATGGTTTATACTATTATCTTTTTCAACTTGTTGGAGGCAAGTTGTTTTTTCATAGAACATTTATTCAAGTATTTTATCATTATAGTAAAATGTTAATGGTAGCCTATTACATGTATTATAGCAATAAGTACAAAGGACAAAAATGCATTGCTTGTTTGAAAGCAGGTGTGTGCATGTTATTTTTATTGATATATTTGTATCTGTATATCCATACGTACACACCTGTGTGTGTATACATATATATAATTTTCCTAAGGACTTAGAATTTATAAACACACACGTATATAATTTGTCTAAAGACTTAAGACTAGTGGGAGAAATTCCATTTTATTTATACGTGTTTTGTTGGTAAGCATGTTACATGTTTTGTAGGGACACAGTAGAGTATTCCATCACATGAATGTATTCTAATCCCATCAGACCAATGCTTTGGCTGGGTGCCGTAGTGCATGTGTATAATCCCAACATTTGGGACACTCAGGTAGGAGGATTGTCAGTCCAAGCCCAGCCTAGGCTACGAAGAGACAGTAGAGGCGGGTGGGAGGGAGGGAGAGAAGAGAATAATGCTAGTAATTTTTTCTTTCCTTTCTTCTCTCTAAGTCATTACTAAGAAGCCCAGAAGTTGTACAGTTTTTACAGAAACAGCAGCAGCTATTAAATCAACAAGTTTTGGAGCAAAGACAACAACAGTTTCCAGGAGCACCTGTGTGAGGGTACTTAACCAAGAACTTCTGTGTGTTTTTTGTCATATTGTAGTAGATGAATATATTTTTATACTAAAGACAAGTAGAATAAGAAATGCTGAGGAGCAGGTATTGGTGCTGTTGTACTCCTGTAATCCCAACTCTGGGAGGCTGATGCAGGAGGATCGTGAATTCAAGCTTGTGCCAGCCTGGGCTACATAATGAAAGAGAGAGCATGCACAAAAGACTAGTAGTACATAAACATTTACCTGTAAATGTGTATATGCATTTGAAGTATTGCATGTTTTTGTTTTTGATTCTTTCAGAATACAACTATTTTGAAAAAAAAAATCAGCATATCTTCTCAAAATAACAATTACAGTTTGGGGGAAAATGTTTCTCTTCAGTCATTGTTACTAAAGCTAATGCAGTTAGTTGTCATTAGTCTGAATCATCTGGTTTCATGGGTCCCATCAGGAAAGATTTGGAAGTATGTTTTGGGGTTGTCATCGTGAGCCTGAATACTGATGGGTTTTCGTGAGTGGGCCAGGAATGCTAAATGTTCTGTAGTGTTCTAATTAGTCCTACACAACTAAAATCCATCTCACCTGAATACCTAGAATGTGCCTGTTAAGAAACACTCACAGCTGCATTTGATAACAACCCCTGTTTGGAGTTCACATGGGAGCTACTGGGGATAGGCATATTCTATACCTGGAAGGAAAGTGATTATTGAGCTTTTTTCATAAATGAAACCAAAGATGTGCAGATGAAACCTGAGAGGAATGACACAAATGAGAACTCATGCATTTCCTAATGCTGACTTCTCAACTTGATGGTACCTCTTAGTGCTCTCTAGAGTAGACTCTCTCATGAGGTGAATTTGAAAATATAGGTGCATCTAAATTCACCAATGAAATTGTTTTTCCCATACTGATTTTCTTCAGAAAAAATAAAAACCTCATTTTTAAAACAGGCCCCAAAGTAGGAACACTCCAGAACTTTGCCTGTGCTTTCAAAATTGAGCTATTTTAAGATTATGTTATTTCTAAGTACTGTTAAAAGAGTGATGGGTGATGAGTACTTTTTTGTACTTTCTCCTACAAACACTTTAAAAAGGTAAATATGCTGTAATAGTACCAAGTCAAATGTCAAGAGAGTATGTTTAATAGTAGGATAATAAATGGATGTGTCTCAGGTTGTACGTGCAAGGCTTTGCTTGTTGGTTTATAAACTCTGCAAAAGTGCATCATGTTAAATTTAGTCATAACTGTTCTGAGAAGTGCTATGGGGCTGGGAATATACCTTGGTGGTAGAATACTTGCTTAGCATGTGTGAATCCCCATGTTCAATTCCCGATGCCACACACCCAAAAAGTATTTATAAGGAAAGAGAATGTTTTTCTTCCCTTTTCTTCACTTGCATATCTTCAAAAGCACTTTTGTCAGAATCATTCACTAAAGTCCAGTTGTTGATCTTTAAGTTTCTAATTTACTTTCTTTGGTTTCTTCCCACTGGCTGCAGGATTCACTTACTGTTTGATATTATGTTTGTATGTTGGGAGCAGAGCCTGAGCCTGTTGGCTTGAACAGCAGAGCTCATCGGCTTATTCCTCTTCACATGGAGTAAGGGGTGCAGAGGAGCAGAGCGAGAGCTGAGTGCAGGGACTGAGTGATTGTGTCACAAGAGCTGTGAGACGCTTAGTACTTGTTAAACCCTAGAGCAGACCACTGACAGGCTCAGAACCTTCCTCGAAGACAGTGTCAAGAGTAAGTAACTGTCCACTCATGAATTTAGATAGGAATTGTATAAGAATTAGGTACTTTTCAGTACAACTGAATTCTTACCTATCAATTTGCAAATGTTTATTGCTTCAAAAACTGTCAATATGGTTTGACTGAGAGATTTATTACATTTCGTGTCCACTTTTTGACATTCTGTATGCGCATGACCTTTGTCATGTGATTTTGCAGCTTCTGCCACCAAGAGGGTGAACTTATTTATCTACTCATTAAATCTGGACATCTACCTGTGACTTCTTTTTGTCAATATAAAGCAGAAGAAATAATGTGGCAGCTCTGAGAAGACTGAAGGTTTTGAATATGTCTATTTTTAGACTCCTGTTCAGCTACCATAGTAACAAGCCCAACCTAGCCTGCAGGATAATGAGAGCACTGTGGTCTAGTCACCTCTTAGTACATCCGATAGCCAGGAAACAGCCTGTTAGTGAGGTTATGCAACATAAGCTTCTCACAAGAGACAAACATGATACCAGTTAAGACAAGTTAACCCTGGCTGCAATGTGCAGAACCACGCTGATGACCTATGGACTTATGAATAATAAATGCTTCTGTTGAAAGCAGAGAGTTTGGGGTGGTTTATTCAGTATTTATGTTACAGTCTATAACAGATACACTTAGTTGTGGTTATTGCTGCATAGAAACTTTTTTTAAAAATATGGTGGCTTAAAACATTGACTTTTTTCATCAGTATGTGATTAGTATGTGCTTCCAAGAAAAGTATGACAGAACAGAAATGGCTGCACAATATTTCATACCCCACATGCTTTTATGAGTCAGTGTGGCCCATCAAGACCTACATTTTACATTTTCCCCCCTTGGATCTGTGTAGGACGTGTGACTAATAGCAGAACACGGGAGGAATGATGCTGTGTCGTTTCCTTTGATGCTAGAGTAAAGGACATGTGCACTATAGATGTGGTACACAAAGGCATTCCCAGTTTCCATTTTCCAACAAAGTTGAGAGAAATTATCTGTTTATATAGCATTCAGGAAGAGGATATAGACTTTAGACACAAGGAAAAGTTGGGGAGCTGCATGAAAGCCACTGGGAGAAGAGTCTAGAAGCCCCCAGAGAGTTATGAGCAGGCCCTTTGGGTTCTGTGAGCTGGATGTACCTGCACATTCTGTCAGGACAAGGTCAGTCAGCTATGTGCTGATGATTTCTGCATTACTTTGAGCTTCAATTTTTAAAATAGTACTTTTTTTTTTTTAAAAATTTGAGAGAGAGGCAGAGAGAGAGAGAGAGAGAGGAGGCAGAGAGAATGGGCATACCAGGGCTTCTCAGCTGCTGTGAACGAACTCTAGACACATGTGCCCCCTTATGCACATGTGTGACATTGCATGCTTGTGTCACTTTCATGTCTGGCTAAACGTGGGACCTGGAGATTCGAATGGGCATTCTTAGGCTTCTCAGGCAGGCACCTTAACTGCTAAGCTGTCTCTCCAACCCTAAAATAGTACATTTTTGACTTGTTTAAAAGACTTTCTCAGCTGTCCTTGCAGCTGGTTGTAGCCCATGAATAAATTCTGTGGTCAGAAATGATGTGTGCAACTTGTAATAGATGTTGTTTTAATTTTCATTTATTTGTGTGAGTGCATGCGTGTTTATGGGTGCCACTGCAAATGAACACCTGTCTATGTGGGTGGCTAGGGAATTGAACCTGGGCTGGCAGGCTTTCCAAACATGAGCCTTTAGCCATTGAGCCATCTCCTCAGCCCCTAGGTTTTTTTTTTTTGTTGTTTTTTTTTAAGCAAAGATAAAATAGCCCATTTCTCCCGTTCCCCCATCCTGCTGCCTACAGTGTGCAAAAGCAATGAATCATCCATGGGAAAAATGAAGGTTATTCGTTGGGAAAACAAAAATAAAAGGAACCTATGTCCTTGGATGGCCTCAGGGCTATGTAACTACCCTGGGATGGCCTTGAGTATTGTTTGAGGAGTGGAATACATTGTTTCTGCCATGATCATTAAAATGTTTTATACTTTTAAAATAATTATAACCAAGTATCTATCCAAATAATACCATAAGTAGAAAAATTCACAAGTGGCATTAAGGACTTGTTCTGGAAATCAAGAATGGTGATCTGCAGTCACATAATGCCATTTCATGGGACTCAACCAGCCACAGCAGTAGGAAAGATCAATTACAGGTTTGATCCGTGGTTCATGTAGTAATAGAAGAAGATCCAGGGTTAATGAAGTCCTTTCCTTAACAGATGATAGAGTTCAGGCTGAGCAGAGGAGACATAAGGCCAACCAGGACCAGCAGTTTCTGTGACTGCAGTGTAAGTACTGGGGGAGAGCATGCAAGAGCATCCTTGAGTGGGGAAATAGACTAAGCAGTTCTCCTTACAATGAACTAGTGATGACCCC
This sequence comes from Orientallactaga sibirica, assembly GCA_036365145.1. Classification (NCBI taxonomy): domain Eukaryota; kingdom Metazoa; phylum Chordata; class Mammalia; order Rodentia; family Dipodidae; genus Orientallactaga; species Orientallactaga sibirica. The sequence goes on from JAEOAD010000048.1 coordinate 6,868,776, forward strand.
AATTTTTATACTTTATACAAAATCTATGCTTAATTCAGTAAAGTTAGTCCTTTGCTTGACTCCAAGACACTTCCCTGGCTCCTTAAAGAGTTCAGTTTATAGTAATTGGATAAATCCATAGCAAAGCCTACAGAAGTCTGCCTGGGAAGGCTTATGAAGAAGAAGCCTAGAACATTTTGCTGCATCTCATCAGCCAGTGGCTATAGTATTGCAGAAACCTGATGAAAACTGGCATAAGAGAAGAGGAAGGAAGGAAACCTATAGAAAGATGTTTTGCCTCATTAATCAGTGAAAACCACTACAGAGAAAAAGGATGCCCTCAACTGGATGCTTTTCAAAAGCAGTGTTTTCCAACAGTGATAACAGACTGTAAATATCTAATCATGGACAGGTAAATTATCAAAGGTCTTCTACTGTAACTAAAAATTATATGTAAATGTGTAATGATACATATCTGCTTATATACAAATTGGAAGTTGTTTAAAGGAAAATAAGAACATCAGTGGTTTGAGACAGGAACTTGTGATGACAGTCTTGTACTCAAATTTTTATGCTCAAAAATTTTACATGCACATATTGTTTCAAAAATGTTTTTGTTGCTGTTAACTGAAGAACTTGTTAGAAATTTGGAAGAGCAAGCATGTTATACTTGTGATTGTTTCTCCATTCTTTTCTGTTTAGGTTTAAAGTAAGAAATGTGGTACTGAGTCTTTACGTGAGTGTGGTACTTATTCAGTGAGATTCCCCACCCTGAGGGGATTTCTTACCATCCACTTTGGAATCTAAGATGTATACTTTCCTGTTGGGGTGCACAAAGAAAATATGATCTACAGACAACATGAAAAATCATAACAAATTTTAAACATTTTATCATATTCAGAATAATAATGTGCACCTAAGTGCTCTCCACAACCCCAGAATACACCCAACAATGTTATAGACACAGGCGCAGACTTGAAGAGATTAACTGGTTTGTTCAAGACTACACAGCTTTTAGACTGAAACACTAAGGTGCCAAATAACTTCCTACACACTGTGGTCTGCATCATACAGTGTGGCTAGTATGGTGTGAACATGCATCTTGCATCCTGGCAGTGGACACTCATTGGGCTATAAGAATAAAGCTTTGTAAAAATGAAGACTTGTTTTTTAGAATATTAAAAGGCAAACTCTAGTTGGGCATTGAAGCTTAAGCCTATGACCCCATCAAGGTAAAGGCAGAAGGATCATGAGTTCAAAACCAGCCTGAGCTACATAGTGACACCTTGCCTCGGGAGACTTTTTTCTTTAACCATAAATGTGTTACTACAGAAAGTACTTTCTTATGAATGATTCAGTTGGACCTCAAAACAAGGTAAGGTGAGAATTCGTAACTGGTTTTGGGTGAAGAGAGAATCTCAGAAAGCTAAGGTTACTTCTAAAATGGTTTTTTTAAGTGAGAGCAATACCCACATCTTTTTATTGTTTTGTGTATGGGTGCACGCTTGTGTGAACATATATATATATGGACATACATGCATGGAGAGGCCAGAGAGCAGCCCTGTGTGTTACCCTCAAGAAAGCCATCAACCTTTTTAAAAAAGTCTTAACCACTTTCCACACATGTAAACTACCAGTAAACATATCAGTATAATTATACCGTATGTACTACAGTTTTGTGTTTTAGATTTTCCTTTTATTCCCCCTGTGTTTTGGTTTGGGCTTTGGTTTTCTCATCCTTTTTTCCATGTGCTGCAAACTTCCAGGTAATCTTTGCCACAACAGAGCACATGCTCTATGCTCACATAGTTGTATATAAACACACATCATGCACATTTAGAATTGTCATTATTTCACAGGCACATTATACATGCTTGAAGTGTGTCTATTTTAATGCACCAGGAATGACCAGTAGTCATTCATGTGTTGACAACTCTGAGTCTTGCCTTTAGATGGCTTCAGAGCATCTCATCATCTGCATGTACCGTTATTTGTTTAGTCATTCTTAAGCATTTGTTGCAGTCAGGTTCGCATTGTTGGCAGAAATCACCCAACCAAGAGCAACTTTTGGAAAAACAGGGTTTATTTTGGCTTATATGTGTGAGGGGAAAACGATGGCATGAGCAGAGGGTGGACATCACCCCCTCACCAACATCAGGTGGACTGGACAACAGGAATGGGAGAGTGTGCCAAACACTGGCAAGGGGACACTGGCTATAATACCCATAAGCCTGACCCCAACAATACACCGCCTCCAGGAGGTGTTAATTCCCAAATCTCCATCAGCTGGGAACCTAGCATTCAGAACAGTTAAGTTTATGGGGGACACCTGAATCAAACCACCACATTCTGCCCCTGGCCCCTATAAACTGATAACCATACATGATGTAAAATGAAATGCATTCATCCAACTTTTTAAAAGTCCCCATAGTTTTTATCAATTCCAATGATGTTCATACATCCCCATAGTCCGAGGTCTTTTAACTGAGCCATAATACCAAAAATTCCCCCAAAAACCTGTAGTGGCACAGAATAAACATTCACACTGCAAAAGATGGCATTGGGCATAGCAAAGAAACATTCAACAAATACAAGACTTAAACAGGGCAAACATCAAACTAACTCCAACACTAGCCAGTGACAAATCTCCAAGTCATAATTCTAACCAACAACAAGTCTCTGCATTTCCAATTCTACCCCTCCAGCTAGGCTACTCACAGTCCTGGAAAACTTCATCCGGGGCCAGCAGCTCTCCTTGGCAGGCATCTCGTGGTCCCAGCATCTCCACTGGGTCTCCACTGCATTCTGCAGTTCATCCTCACAGGCATCCAGCAAACCTGCTTCACACTGCCCATGGCCATTTCCAAAACACAAGACCACATTGCAAACTCAATGACCCTCTCTTTCCTGTATTTCTTATACTCCACAATACCAGGTAGGGTCCCAATTTGTTAATCCAGAGGGGAATAAAGCAGACTTTGAAGAACAGGACATTCCTTGAGCACTAAGGCCCCTTCAAAAGAGTCTACATTCTTTCTGTTGCCTCAGTGCAGGTCAGCTGGCCCAATCTCAAAGGTTGTAAACTCATATAATTGCAGGTGAACAAGAAGAAATTTTGGCCCAAAGATTTCATTTCTGTGCCATATCCCTCTGCTCACACTAGTCCATTTCTACTCAAAGCTACCCTGTACAAGTTCTCAGGACACAGGTATAACAGCAAGATTCTCACACAAACTGCCTCTTGCCCAGTCCAGACAAAGCTCTTTCTCACCCTCACAAGCCAAACCTCTCTGTCCATACTTCTTACTGCATTCAGGTCTTTCAACTCTGACAAGAATAGTCCATCAAGTTGTACTTACAGCACTGCAACGCATTTTTTAGACTGAGGTTTCAAGTCCTTCCACATTACTCTTGAAAATCAGCTGCAAAAGGCCAAAGCCACACAGTCAGGTGTCTAGCAGCAATCCCAGTCCTTGGTACCAACATTACTGTTGCAGTCAGATTCACATTGTTGGCAGAAATCACTCAACCAAGAGCAGCTTTGGAGGGAAAAGGGGGTTTATTTTGGTTTAAATGCTCAAGGTAAGCTCCATCATAGCAGGGGAAAACAATGGCATGAGCGGAGGGTGGACATCACTTCCTGGCCAATAATAGGTGGACAACAGAAACAGGATAGTGTGCCAAACACTGGCATGGGGAAACTGGCTATAACACCCATAAGCCCCTCCCAACAATACACTGCCTCCAGGTGGTATTAATTCCCAAATCTCCATCAGCTGGGAACCCAACATTCAGAACACGTAAGTTTATGGAGGACACCCGAATCAAACAACCACACATTTATTTGGTATCCACTTTTCTGCCACTGTGAACAGAGCTGCAGCGAGCCTCCCGTATGCCCCTATATATAGCAGTATATATATATACTGTATATATATATAGCAGTATACACTAGTGGTTTCATGCCTTGAGCTAGACTTCTGTAAAGAACAATTGGAGCACTCAGAGCTTGAGGTAGGATGCGGAGGGATCTATTTTATTGAAATAATCTTTTATGCTTTGAATTTTTACTATGCACATATAATAGTTTCAAATGTTATTAGCATTAACTAAAGAAAATCTTGTTAAAAATTGAGAGGCGCAGACAATGTAATTCTTTCTTTTTTTCTTTTCTGTGGCTCTCTAGAATAATATTGTAGAGTGGAGGGGTACAGATGTTTTCTCCAAAGAGGCATGGTTACATTCCTGTTCCCCAGAGAGCTGTACCGCTTCCTGTGCTTGCCAGCACTGAGGGGGCTTTAGTTTCCTCAAACCTTCCCCCGCAGGCATTAATGCTCTTCATAAGTCCTGACTTTCTGTTGAGTGTGAACTGCTAAGTGTTAACACTTAACACTTTCCACAATTGTGAATGAGGCCATCTTTTCATACCTGTTAGTTTCATGCTTGTTGTTTAGATCTGCTCCTCTGTAAATTGTCCGGTCACAGCCATTGCTGTGTTTGCCTTTTTCTACTCAGGTGCAGAAGTGTGATGAACATTCTGAAAACTGACCCTTTATCATTCATTTTATCCATTTTTTTCCCAATCAAGTATAAAGTTTGTTCCATTTTTTCTTAAAATCAAGTTTTTTTTTTTTTTGGTTAAAGAGTTTTTGTTTTGTTTTTTTGCCAACAGGCCAACCTGAAAAATATAAAGTTTAAATTTTTCAAACTCACATTTTGATCCTCCTACCTATGCCTCAGATGCTGGGATTTTTGGTTTAAATTTTGGAGTATTTTTTAAAAATGTGTTTTGGAGTTCCAGGTTTGATTTACAAGTTTCAGTTTGTTATCTTTGAAATAGTTTCCAATTTACAGTTGCTTATGTATTTTAACATGATTAGAAAATATAAATATGGATATTAATGAATAGTCCCTTAGCTTAATGACATTGACATTTTAGTATTCAGTTTCTAATCTCCTTTAGCCAGGAAAATGAATATCACACTTCAGATAACTGATGCTATAGGTGGACAGTGGATATCATACTCACGGTAGGACCTGTACTCAGAAAACATTTTAAAATGAACCAAACTTATTTGTCTAGCAGCCACATAACTTAGGAAAATGTCTATTTAAATGCTTCTTTTAAAACTTCTAATCTTTAAAATTTAAAACATTTTACTGAAAATATTTGACATTTTAGTCAGCAGGTCAGGTTGATCTCACCTTCCAGTCAAGAGATGGGCTATTCACAACTATTGTCCTTAGCATGTAGTGGTACACCCTGCAGTAACCAGTGGGACACCCTGAAACCTTGGAAATGAGCTTTTCTTATCCACTGCCGCACTGTAAATAAATCCTTCCCCTTTGTAGCTTTACCCTCGTACCAAAAAGCATGAAGCTTGTCTCACAGTAGATTCATAATCAAAGTGGCAGTTTACATGAGCTGTTTGTTACTTGGGGTGATGAGAACCCAGGAGTGTGTGCCACATGAAAACAAACTACATGCCGAAGAAAGCCGCTGTCAGATGGAAAGAAATAATCAAGAGCAAGGTGGACATCAATGAATTAGAAATGAAGAAAACAATTTATAAAATTGATAAAGAGCTGGTTCTACAAAAATAAATAAACAAGATGGGTATTTTAAGTTTGCCCTGCAATCAGACTGAGGCAAAAAAGAGCCCGGTCTTAATTAATAGCATTAGAGGTGAAAAGCAGGTGTCACAACAAATACAAATAAATTTAGAAGAATGTGGTTGGTTGGCCATATTTCAAAAACCTGTATTGGTTCTACAAAAATAAATAAACAAGATGGGTAAATCCCTGGACAGACTGATCAAAAAGAGACTCTAATTAATAGCATTAGAGGTGAAAAGGAGGTGTCACAACAAATACAAATAAATTTAGAAGAATGATTAGGCCATATTTCAAAAACCTGTATTTCACAAAATAAGACAACTTGAATTAATAGCAGAATTTCTTGTCTTACATAATCTTCCTAAACTAACCCCAGAAGAAAAATTATCTGAATAGAGCTATAACTTCTAATGAGATTGGAGGTGTAAGTAAAAGCCTCCCAACCAAAAAAAAAAAAGTCCAGATCCAGTTTCATTCACTGACAAATTCTACTGAACTTTTATAATAGAACTAAAAGCCCTACATCCGAGGTGGGCGTGGTGGCACATGCCTTTAATCCCAGCACTCGGGATGCAGAGGTAGGAGAATCACCTTGAATTCGAGGCCACCCTGGGACTACATAGTAACTTCCAAGTCAGCCTGGGATAGAGTGAGACCCTATTTTGAAAAAAAAAAAAAGAAAAGCAAGCCCTACTTCTCAAGTTATTCCACACAATGGAAAAGGAGGGAGCTGGGCTTGGTGGCACACCCCTTTAATCCCGGAGGTAAGAGGATCACTGTGAGTTTGAGCCACTCTGAGACTACATAGTGAATTCCAGGTCAGCCTGGACTAGAGTGCTCAGTGACTATGAAGCCAGCATTACAGAAATAGCAAAAGCAGACAGAGACACAACAAGAAAAATATAGACCAGTACCCCTGCAGAACATAGATGCTTCGGAATGGAAATATTCTCTCCTGAAGAGATGAAGAAGACTCTGAACCAGTAAATCGAGTCTCCAGACCTAAAATTGAAGGTCACACAACCACTCCCAGAGGGTATGTTAATTAAAGTCTGAAACGTTCCTCCCTCCGTGGGAGAGGGGAGGGAAGGAAGTTCCAGAGACTCATGGAGTCAGAGAGTCTGGGAAAGAGTTGCAAGCCTCCACCCTAAGACTATATAAAGGAGAAACCATTGCTTGGAGTAGAGAAGGTCCAACTGAAGTCTCTGTAAGAGGTGCAGTGTCCTTGAGACTGTGGTTGAGCCTCCTGACATAGCATGAGTCCTGTCTATCACATCTGCCAGGGTGCAGGAAACATTACAAAAGAAGTGGCGGATTGAACTCAAGTGCAGCTCTCATCGCTGGCCTGAGCACCTCCTTCAGGGAGATGACGTAGACCCGGAGGAGACACCAAACTCATCAAAGCAGACGGTGAGAGCCTGCTGGGAGCACAACACTAATGGACACAGAACATGCCAGCCAAGGCTCGGGGAACATTGTGGAAGAGGGGGCAGAAAGAATGTAAGAGCCACAGGATAGGAAGGTGTACTCTTAGGAACTGTCCTCCCTCCCCACATAGACTGACCTGTTCATTCACGACCCCACAGTGAATTCTGATAACCCCACGGATGAGGGCCCTCAGCGGAATGGGGGTGGGGAAAAGAGAACGCAAGGCTATAACCTATGGGAATATTGTAGTGGGGTCCGGTGTCGCACAAACAAGACCACTGACTCACACAGTGAATCGACAAGCACAAGGGATCCAAACTGCTTGGAGTGTCAGCTTTTATTGGAAAAAACTACAAAAGGTTTATTGCAAAAATGGATGGGTGTTAAACCATAAATTACAACTCACATGTTACAGTTACAGCCATAAAACTAATTTTTAAACATAAAGGGGAACTTGGTGCATCACAGCAGGGACATTCTATTCTTAGAAGATTATAGGGAAGAAAAGCAAAATGAACTTGTGAGCAGGTCTGTTGGTCAGTTACAGGAAGCGCCTGTGGGGTGTGACATAGGCCTGCGAACAAGAGTCTTCAAATGTCCCGCTTATCTGCCCTTAAGGATTTTGTTCAACATTGCAGGCCTGGGGTAATGCTATTCAGACCAGCAGCGCATCCTGTTTATCTGCCATCCCCATCTGCTTAAGCAAGTGTTTCATTCATTCCATTCTTTTATGAGCTCCTACAAGGAAGTGACTTCTATTTTCTCTAAGCTTGATATAAAGAAACGTAGAGGAATATAACATTTTGCTCTCTTTACAATATGAGTGATATGAAATTTGTCCATACAATGAAGTTCTCAATAAAAAGAGTCACAGAGCTGACAAAGTTTTGCAGTCATCTTCATGTTGCTGGGAGAAAACATCTGACCAAGAGCAGCTTGTGGGAGTAAAGGGTATGGCTTACAGACTCAAGGGGAAGCTCCATGATGGCGGGAGAAAACGATTTCCTGAGCAGTGGGTGGACCTCACCTCCTGGCCAACATCAGATAGTCAGTAGCAGCAGGAAAGTGTACCAAACACTTCTACTTGCCAAGTACACCCATAAGTCTCCCCCCAACAATACACTGCCCCAGGAGGCTCCAATTCCCAAATTGCCACCAGCTGGGGACTAACATTCAGAACACATAAGTCTATGTGGGACACCTGAATCAAACCACCACACTAAGCATTCGGACAATATCATTTCACTTCAACAGTTCTCACAGTATTTGCTTCACATACCAAAATGCCTGCTCTTATTGTTTGTCATTAATTCCCTAGTCATGTGCTGTCTTATTTTTCCCTCAACAGATTTCTTTTCAAAACCATTTTGTTTATTTTTTATTTATTTGCAAGCAGACAGAAAGAGACAGAGAGGGGCAGATGAACTCCAGATGCACATGCCACTTTGTGCAATCTGGATTTATGTGGATACTGAGGAATCAAATCCAGATCATTAATTAGGCTTTGAAGGCAAGTGCCTTACCCACTGACCCATCACTCCAGCCCTGAAATTTCTTGAATTAAAATTTGTCAAAGTCTAATCTAATCAATATTTTGCCTAGGGGTAGTAAAAGCGTTTATCATCAGTGCTGTGACACGCACATGTTGCAGTCAAAGCACTCACTGCAGTTACTCAGGACGATGTGACAGTCATTCTCCCATGGATGTGGATTTCAAGAGGAAAAACCGGAATGCACAGAAGAGAGTGGAGAAAGCCATGTCGCTCCTCTAAGGGAAAGGGAAAATGAAAAGGAGTCATACTGTGTGCTGACACCTGACACCCCAACCCTAACCACCATCTGACCTGCTGTGATGGGAAAGAACCCTTATGATTCCTGGCTCATGGGATCTGTGGATGGGTAGTCTGTGTGCCTGCGTGAGCATGTGCATACAAGTACGTGTCCATGTTGGCCTGTGGGTGTCAGGTAATACCAGCCCTGGGCTAGTATTGTACAGGTATGAGTGGTCATATACAGTTGATAACATGCAAGGAAGTAGAAGCTAGAATGACTCTGGGGAGCAGGTAGACAACTGAAGCATCTCTGAGAGGGACAAGGACTAGTCTGGGGTGACACTTCTGACATGTCACTGGTGTGGATCGGGACCAGCTCTGACTCTTAGAAGCTGAGGAGTCTCCCACCAGCCAGACTTCCCAGGCAGCGGGGTGGGGTGCAGCATGTTGCCATCACTGTGCCCAGTTGTCCCTGGGGCAAAGGAAGTAGAGCTGAGGGTCCACTGGGAAGGTCTTGTCTGAGGAAGCAGCTCTGATAAAAGTGGCCCAAGAAGTGACCTTATTTCCTTGACAACAGCCAACAGAACTTGGAACCCTGGTGCCCAGGTAACCACAGACCAGAGGCAATTTCAACAGACTCACTTGTCTGAGCACACTGGCGGGTTAGGATGTTTTCTCTGTTTTGTTTCCAGCGTATGGTAGGCTCAGGCGTCGGTAATGCCTGGTATAGGGTCCCTCGCCACCTCTGGAGACACTGGGTGCGCTCGACAGCCCAATGTGTCAGGTCAATGTCCAGCAGACACACACAGGTAATACTGGACAGCCCATAGCAGGTCGCACAGGCCATGAAACCTCTGTGATCTCGCAGGTCTGCCTAAATCTCCCTCTCTCTCCCTCTCCTCTGTCTCTGTGACTCTGTGTGTCTGTGCAGCTGTGGACCTCTGTGTCTGTGTGTGTGTCTGTCTCTGAGTAAACATGGAGGAAAATTGTTGTAGCACACTCTCTGCTTCAGGTTATGACAATAAGTGACTTGGCGGTCTGTTAATGAGTTCACTTTACCATTCTTCCCTGCCCCTCTTCATGGTGTGAAGGCCTCGGCCCCCGTCTTTGATCACCACAGCCCGCACTACTTGGTGAACATGGTGGACTACCTCGCAACCGCAGTGCAGAACGAGGATCACTTCTCCGTCTCCACCCTTTTGGCCGTCTACCCGAAGTTTGCCACCATATGGGAGGTGCTGGACATGGTAATGAAAAGGTGAGTGCGTGTCCATGACCACGCCATGGGGAGCTAGCTCACCCTTCCCTCGGTCTTGGGAGGGCTCTGCTGTGTCTGAGGCTGTCTGTTCTCATAGGATGTTTGTAAGTGGGCTTGAACCTGCCAGTGGTGGGCCTGGTCCTGAGAAGACTGGGGGATCTGGTGGGTGACCCTCACTAAAGAAGCAATGTCTAGCACCACTCTTTCTTAGGCCTCAGGTAAAGTCCATTTTTCTTTTGATTTTATTTATTTATTTATTTATTTATTTATTTATTTATTTATTTGAGAGAGCGAGAGAGAAAGAGGCAGACAACAGAGAGAGAATGGACACATCAGGGTCTTCAGCCACTACAAACAAACTCCAGACACATGTGCCACCTTGTGCATCTGGCTTACATGAGTCCCAGGAAATAGAACCAAGGTCCCTTGGCTTTGAAGGCAAATGCCTTAACCGCTAAGCCATCTCTCCAGCCCACATTTTTCTTTTGTAAAGAAGGTTCCACATGCCATCTAGCATACCTCGTATAAATGACCCATGATCAACGACTTCACCAGGAGCACACCAAGCATCTCTGTGCCCACGGAGATCCCTGGGAAGGAGCTACTTGTGTTCACTCTGCACAAACACGCAGAAGCACTTGTGATTGCAGAGTTTCCCAGGCACTTAGCTTTACCTCAGAGAACAGCCAGCACACCTTATTCCCAGCCACCCCCTTGTCCTTAGCATTTATTACCAAACTCATCCAGCCCCTCTAGATATCTGGGCATTTTGGGACACAGGAGCTAAGGACTGACACCCTCCTGACTGCCTCTAGGTACCCATCTTTCCAGCGTGATTCTAAGAAGGACCAGAAAGACAAGAAGTGAGTGGGTTTGGGGTGCAGAGGGAGGTCAGCGCCCCTCTGCAGTGTGTGATATGTGGGGAGCTATTGCTGGAGGGTTGGGCAATGTCCATCATCCTCTTCTGGTGATTTCCACTAAAGGACTGATAGCTGGGCTTCCCCTGTAGGTGGAGGAAAACATGTGGGTGGAGCCCTGGGTACTGGGAAGCAGAGGACGAAGGGCAAGGAAAAGCACTGTCCCCCACTGGGGCCTGGGCAAGAGGTGTCAGGATGTCCTCCACACAGGGCCCCACACTGCTACTCACCATGCCCAGCTGACCCTTTCCTTGGAGGGCCCATGACAGTGCTGGGCAAGTGGAGGCCAGGCTTCTGACTGCTCCCCAACAACCTTTCCCCAGGGCCATTGCCTTCTTTCTGGGACTGTGGATAGAAAGATTGCCATTAGACTTCTGTGAGTCTCCAGACCTGGCCATGCTGAACCAGCTGAAGGCCTACGTGAGCCTCAACATGCCTTCCTCCCACCTGGATGTCCGTGTCCAGCTGCTCCTGTCGCTGCTGGAGGAGGAGGGATACAAGAATGAAAATGCCAAGAAGGAAGAGGCCTGTGGTAGGTGCCTGAGGAGGTGAGAGGAGGTTACAGTGATGGGTGCCACCAGGTAGGTTCCAGATGCCTCTGGTGTTTTGTATAGAACCAGAGGTGGATCTTAGTGTGGCAGAGTCTCCTGTTGGGGGAACAGGGACTCAGGATTCCCTTGCAGGAAGGGGTCTTTTGTATGTTTGGAAAGAGGTAGGAAAAGGTACTCATCTTGAGAAACCTCCTCTCGTCCTAAAATTCCTATAACAACCTTCACTTGGAGTCGTTTTCTCGCCATAGGTTTGGGCTCCTCCAAGAAAAGTTCTAGCCTCCAGACGCGGGATGACGCATCAGGGATGCAAAAATCTCTGGAGCTAGGACCAGCTTTATTAGCAGTGCCTCGGGGAGAGCTGCCACAACAATTTGTGCCACCTGTAAACATGGAGCCAATCATGCCAGCAACAGCCAAACCAGCACCTGTTACAATGGAGCCAAGTGCCGCAGTGTTGGCAGCACCAGCACCAGCAATTACAGAACCAAATATCTCAACCACGGCCAAGCCAGCACCTCCACCTCCAGCTGTGGCCGAAGACTCTCCATCTCCCTGGCAGGACGTTCGATTTGCATCACAAGCAGCAGAATCACAGTCTGTTTGCCCTCTGCCTGATGTGGACATTTAGTCCTGTCAGGCCTCTGAAAGTCACTCCCTGGCATCTCAGCTTCCTTCCCCTTCCCTCCCTTTCCCTTCCTTCCCCTCTCTTCCCTTCTGTTGCAGTCCCCCCCAAGGCCAGCTCAGGAGGGACAGTAGGGTCTCTGCCGAGTTGGGGTGAGCAGCGCAGAGTCACGACACAGACTCCGGGAGTTGGGTGAAAGTGGAAGCGAGACTCCGCAAAACTCATTTATTTAGCACAATGCACATAGGGTTTAAGGGGCTGCTAATCCTTGTATGGGGTGGTCCCCTTTTTGTGACCAATGACAGCCTGTCTCTGGACAGGACATCTCGTAGCAGACTTCTCGCAAGCATCGGACTGTAACTGTTGTCACACCAAGCCTGTGCAGAACGCCATTTTCACAGAAGCCACTTCCTGTTTTCTTCTGCCATGCAGTCTGGCTAGGACCAAGCCTATATTGTGCCATACACCCTTCCCTTCCCTTCCTAGCAGAAAAATATCACTTTTACTTTTTTTGTTGTTAATTTGTGTTTTTTTCATTGTTGAGTTGTTAAGAGTTGAGATGAATAAAGTTCTATTGTCCATATTAGTTGCATATCTCAGGAGTATGAAGTCTACTCTTACTATGTTATAATCCCTGGAACTGTCTACCTTTAGATTAAAGACCCAAGACAAGCACTTGACTCATAGAGGGAGAACACTTCAGGCCATTATGGAGGGAGGAAGGAGAAGACTCTGGCATTACAGGAATACAAGAATAAATGCTGAGCCTGCAAGGAATGCACACACCATCAGCATGGGCACACTGCCCTGTGCCAGGGAAGTGCACATCATGGTTAGGGAGGGACACGAAAGTCTGAAGCGAGGCTGATAGAATCATTGGCAGTGATTTCCAGTTCAGTCTAGGGTTCTTGGTCTGTCAAACCATACAGTGGCCCCCACCCAGGGTGAGATAAATCCACTGAAATGTAATGATGTGTGGAGTTCTCGGTGAATCCTGAGCCTGAACCTGTTTGCACACACTCACTCCACACTGTGTACAAAGGTGATGTGGAATTTAAAGGAAGGAGGCATTGTTTCAGCTGAGATTTATTCCATTGGGGAGGTTTAAACCCATGCTGTTTGTTTGTTTGTTTGTTTGTTTGTTTGTTTGTTTGTTTGTTTGCTTTGAGGTCAGGTCTCACTCTGCCCAGGCTGACCTGGAATTCACTCTGTAGTCCCAGACTGGCCTCAACCATCATGGCCATCCTCCTGCCTGAGCCTCTCCAATGCTGGGAGTGAGCGTGCGCCCCCTCACCCGGCTCTGATGATGATTCCCTTAAAGGATCACTAGGCCCATGCAAATGTGACACATGGAGATGCTTGTTGTGGGACTGGACTGCATGCAATCCCATTCTTCACCCTGCAGCCCCTGCAGACAAGGCCGGGGATCTCCATCAACAATGGATCACTGCAGCCAGGTGCAGCGGCTCCTTCCTAAAATCCCAGCACTAGGGTGGTTGAGGCTGGAGGATCATCATGAGGTCGAGCTTATCCTGTTCTGCACAGTGAATTACCATTCACCCTGGGCTAGGAAGAGACCTTGCCTCAACCCCCCACACATACACAACCCCCCCACACACAAACAATCATTGCAGCTCTCATCCCGGTACGTGCGATGCTATCTGCCAGGTAGCGGGCAGGGCACTCTCAGGATATAGGGAAACTCATTTTGACTGTCTGGCCAGGAAATGAGCCCCACTGCTGGTCACCAAGACATTTGGTCTGGGTAAAAATTGTGTCTGGATGCCCTAGGAAAAAGGGTCCACAATCCACCCAGTCCATATCACAGCGCGTGGAGGTGAGCCACAGATCACATCCAGTCACAGAGGTCGCTGTTCTAATGATAGGATGGCTAGAGACTCAGGGCTGCACAGGCCCAGCTGAAGGAAACCCACCCTGCCTTAGAGGTGGACACAAGCTTCCCAAGGAACTTGCAGACAGAGTGAGTCAGTTCTGCCCAGCAGAGGGAGCAGAGTGAACACCCGCCATAGGTGGAGGCAGCAGTGATTTTTCAGCAGAAAATTAAAGATATGAAAGGATCCATATACAGCAGGAAACAATCTATCCAGTCACATCACATATATTACCAGGCAGCATATGTAGAAAATACAATACCTTTACTGTTAGTAAGAAAATTCAACACAATCAGCATGAAAATGAAATACAAAAATTTCTTCATATTGAAATTGAGATTAATAAGGTTCTATTATTGTGCCTGCCAGACAGTAGGAGGGAGCAACCTGAAAATGAAATTAAGAAAATATACATAAGAATAAAGTGAAACAGGCAGGACATGCTTCTGTTACCGCCTTGCCCACTGCTTTCTCCTTGTGCTGTACAAAATAAAGTTCTTTTCTCTCTGAAAAAAAAAAAAAAAAAGATTTAAAATAAATGAAAACTGGCCAAGGCTTGAACAAAGAAAATAACAGATTTCTAAGTGAAATGAAAATTCCCATTAAATGCAAAAACAAGTCTGGTTCATGCATTGAACTCTTTTAATTGGTGATGTTACGTGGATCAAGCTGCAAGCTGTGCATTCTACGTGATTCTTATGGACAGGAATGCTCATGTGAATATTCTTTTTTAATTTTATTTTATTTATTTGAGAGAGAGAGAGAGGCAGATAGAGAGAAAGAGAGAATGGGACACTCCAGGAACTCCAGCTGCTGCAAACGAACTCCAGATGCATGTGCCCCCTTGCACATCTGGCTTCATGGGTCCTGGGGAATCAAACCATGGTCCCTAGGCTTCGCAGGCAAACGCCTTAACTGCTAAGCCATTTCCTCTGCCCATCATGTGAATATTTTTGTGGAATGTCAAAGTGCCATCAAAACAAGACAGATCATTCCCAGGTTCAAATCCCACAACAGAAAATAGTAATGGATAAAGTAGGGTGTTGGCCTGAGGAAAAAAATTTTTTAAAATCAAAGGAACTAGAATAAGAGCATGGAATAAAATCTCTTAGCCAGTCAACGATGAGAGTGTGGATCTCTATGTAGTCCTGGCTGGCTTGGAGTTCACCGGTAGTCCAGGCAGGTTGTGGTCACTTGGTCCTGCCTCAGCAACCCGAAGCGCTGGTGTTTGACGTGTGCGGATCCCCACACACAGCCAAAAGGGACTTAATTTTTTTTTTTTTTTTTGTTTTTGAGTTAGGGTCTCATTCTTCTGCCCAGCAGAGGGAGCAGAGTGAACACCCGCCATAGGTGGAGGCAGCAGTGATTTTTCAGCAGAAAATTAAAGATATGAAAGGATCCATATACAGCAGGAAACAATCTATCCAGTCACATCACATATATTACCAGGCAGCATATGTAGAAAATACAATACCTTTACTGTTAGTAAGAAAATTCAACACAATCAGCATGAAAATGAAATACAAAAATTTCTTCATATTGAAATTGAGATTAATAAGGTTCTATTATTGTGCCTGCCAGACAGTAGGAGGGAGCAACCTGAAAATGAAATTAAGAAAATATACATAAGAATAAAGTGAAACAGGCAGGACATGCTTCTGTTACCGCCTTGCCCACTGCTTTCTCCTTGTGCTGTACAAAATAAAGTTCTTTTCTCTCTGAAAAAAAAAAAAAAAGATTTAAAATAAATGAAAACTGGCCAAGGCTTGAACAAAGAAAATAACAGATTTCTAAGTGAAATGAAAATTCCCATTAAATGCAAAAACAAGTCTGGTTCATGCATTGAACTCTTTTAATTGGTGATGTTACGTGGATCAAGCTGCAAGCTGTGCATTCTACGTGATTCTTATGGACAGGAATGCTCATGTGAATATTCTTTTTTAATTTTATTTTATTTATTTGAGAGAGAGAGAGAGGCAGATAGAGAGAAAGAGAGAATGGGACACTCCAGGAACTCCAGCTGCTGCAAACGAACTCCAGATGCATGTGCCCCCTTGCACATCTGGCTTCATGGGTCCTGGGGAATCAAACCATGGTCCCTAGGCTTCGCAGGCAAACGCCTTAACTGCTAAGCCATTTCCTCTGCCCATCATGTGAATATTTTTGTGGAATGTCAAAGTGCCATCAAAACAAGACAGATCATTCCCAGGTTCAAATCCCACAACAGAAAATAGTAATGGATAAAGTAGGGTGTTGGCCTGAGGAAAAAAATTTTTTAAAATCAAAGGAACTAGAATAAGAGCATGGAATAAAATCTCTTAGCCAGTCAACGATGAGAGTGTGGATCTCTCTATGTAGTCCTGGCTGGCTTGGAGTTCACCGGTAGTCCAGGCAGGTTGTGGTCACTTGGTCCTGCCTCAGCAACCCGAGCGCTGGTGTTTGACGTGTGCGGATCCCCACACACAGCCAAAAGGGACTTAATTTTTTTT
The DNA here is from genome assembly GCA_036365145.1 of Orientallactaga sibirica. Lineage (NCBI taxonomy): Eukaryota > Metazoa > Chordata > Mammalia > Rodentia > Dipodidae > Orientallactaga > Orientallactaga sibirica. Next base: position 6,885,300 of record JAEOAD010000048.1, read on the forward strand.
TTTTTTTTTTTTTTTTGAGTTAGGGTCTCATTCTGGTCCAGGCTGACCTGGAATTCACTCTGTATTCTCAGGGTGGCCTCGAACTCACGGCGATCCTCCTACCTCTGCCTCCCAAGTGCTACGATTAAAGGTGTGTGCCACCACGCCCGGCTCCAAAAGGGACTTTCTTGTTGGCAGAATGTCCTCTAGCATGACAGCTGCTTTGGTCAGGGGATGATGTGCCCCTGCAGAGGCTCTGGATCCCTGGGTTTCAAAGGTGGACGAGGCTGTAGCTGTGCATGACAAGGGAGAAGCATAAGGCTTGAGAACAAGAAAAGGTCCATGGCGAGAGGGTGGGACCCAAGAACAGACTCTGAAGACCAGCTGTGGTGAAGATCAGAGTCCTGGTGATGTGCCATTGAGCTGGTTGCTGGGATACACGTGAGGTCCTTTGCATTTGTCCTCCTGTGATGTCTTGCTGGAAATGGGCTTCCATGGAACTTGCAGACAGAGGGAATCAGGTCTGCCCAGCAGAGGGAGCAGTGTGAACACCCGCCATAAGGGGTGGAAGCAGTGGCTTGGCAGTGGGTGAAATCAGCAGAAAATTAAAGAGATTAAAGGATTCATCTATAGCAGGAAACACAAACTGACTGGGTTCCAGGCTCTGCTGCAGCTCATTCCTGAGCTGTCTGGCTGCTGTGCCCGTGTGTAGGGGAGAGAAATGTATAAGCTACTGTCTCAGGCAGGACGAGGTGACTGTGTATTATCCTAACTGTTCTCTCTCACTGAGTAGCACTGAGATTTCTAATCCATCATCTTCGATAGAAAACCAGTTCTTTGGTTAGAAAATAAATTTAAAAAACAAAACCACTTTCCCAAGGATATAGACTCCTGGGAAGGCAGTCTTACACCAGTCTTCAGCTCCTAATGTCACAGTGAGCTTGACTTTATGAATCTCTTATCTTTTTATACTTAACAAAGCTGCGGTTTCTCAGTAGCTGATAAGCCTCCATGTTCTTCAGAGCGCAAAGCTTAGCTATTTGGCACAAATCTCCCCAGGAGAAGCCTCCGATGGCAACAGGCTTTGACTCTGGAATGACTATTAAAGCAGTGAGGCAGGATGGTGAAAAGCATAAGGCAGGAACGTGTCTGAGCTGAGCGTGGAGGCCTGAGGCTCATGGACGCCGAGCTTCAGACTACCAATTAATTCATCTCTGTCTGTGCACAGGCTTCCTCTGCCCCCTGCAGGTCAGGAGAGCAAATGTTCTCTTTGGTTTTGTTCAGCTTCTGTTTAGGACTGGCCTGGCCCTCCAGATTGCTTCTCTAGATTCAACAGAGTGGGGGAAATTTTTTAAATTGTATTTATACTGAACATATATAGATTTTTTCTCATTATATTCCCTAAATAATCCAGTATAACAACTATGTTCAGATCTCAGCAGATTTGTGTATACACAATGAGACAGCTGAAGATGGAACTCAAGCGTAAACATGAAGCTCATTAATGTTTCATTTACGACAGATGCATACCCAGAGGCTAGAGGGAATCTTACACAATGTCACTAATTTGTAACATTTGTCACATACATGTAAACAAAAATACTCTCAGGTCTCCACTCTTTCACCGGGATAGAATCTAGGGTCCTTCGGCAGCATCTAGCACTAACTCTCGTGGGTTGGAGCTACAGTGGTACTACACATCTAGTGCTAAGTCATATTGACGGGAACTATAATGGTACTGAGCCTCTGGTGCTAAGTCATATGGGTGCGAACTAGAGGGGTACTGAATGTCTAGAACTAACCCACTGCATGCTTCTCAGGACTAGAGTGGCTTTGTACATCTGGAGCTAGCTCATAGTATGCTTCTCATGTCAAGACCACACGTTGACTACATTACTCCGTGCATCACTGGAGTCAGTTTACTAAGATGTTACAGGTATTTCTGGAAATACACAGTGCCAAGGATATAGTGAGCGAGTAGCTCTAAGAAGTGAAATGATTTGATGTATTTGTGACATTTTAGAGGAAGGCTCGAAGTGCTGTTGTATAGATTAAATTTTGCAGAAAGTTCCAATTCAGAAGCATTTTGGGAACCTTGAGATAGGGAGATACCACTTAGGGTAGTGAAGGCTGAGGCAGAGTCACATTCACACCAGATAAATACATGGGCGCACACAAATACATCCCATGTTGCAAACATATATGCAAGTTTTAAAATATCATACAAAATAGTGAATGGGAAAGAAATTTCTTAGTGTCTGGGAGACTACAAAGTAGGCTAATCTTGATAGGACTAGGGCCAATGGCTAGCTTTCAGTCAGCTAGTTTACGAGTGAAGCCTGGGTTTTTACAGCAAAGAGATGAAGTTACCCAACATAAGCAATTGGCAGCAGACCTCTGCTTACAGCCTCCTGCTTTATTTCTCCTCCTGTCAAATCCAAAACTCTGTGTGCACAGGAAGGGAGGAAGGAAGGAGGGGAAGGTGGATAACAGATGATAGTGTGCGAAAGCAGATCTGATTTCACAGCCTTGAAAAATGACTGCTAATAAGCCTCTAGAATTGCTTGTCATAATGTTGGCCATGAGACTTGATTCTATTTATTTATTTAAGAGAGAGGCAGTCAGAGACAGGGTCACTCCAGGGCCTCTAGCCACTGCAAATGAACTCCAGATGCATGAGCCAATTTTCGCATCTGGTTCATGTGGGTACTGGGGAATCAAACCTGGGTCCTTAGGCTTTGTAAGCAAGTGCCTTAACCACTAAGGAATATCTCTAGCCCAAGACTTGATTCTTTTCAAAAAATATTTAATTAATTAATTTATTTGAGAGAGAGACAGAGAGAAGGAGGGATAGAGAGAGAGAGAGAGAGAGAGAGAGAGAGAGAGAGTATATGTGGGCATTCCAGGACCTCCTGCCTCTGCAAACAAATTCCAGATGCATGCATGCACCACTTTGTGCATCTGGCTTTACATGGATACTCGGGAATCGAACCCCAGCCATCAGGGTTTTCAAGCAAGCACTTTTAGCCACTGAGCCACCGTTCCAGTTTGAGACTTGATTCTTTACATCCGCAGAATGAAAAGAGAGTAAGATATACCTCGCCCTTCTAAGAAATTAAGTTCCATAGATGCTTTTAAAGGACAGTTTTGACTTTTATTTCATTCATTAAAAAAAAAATCACTTGCCTTCCTATTTCTGTGCTGTACCACAAATCTCACAGACAATTTGTTCTATAGATCCCCCATAGAAGACAGAGACCTGAGAATATATTGATTGTGAAAGTATGTTAACTGAAGAACATTTCCTGAGATTAGGGGTGTGGAGTGTTTCTGTGGCATGAGGGACTTTTATTTCAAAATAAATGTGTTGATCTGGAGAGATCACTCAGTGATTAAAGGCACTGGCTTGCAAAGCCTGACAGCTCAGGTTTGATTCCCCAGTACCCATGTATGGACAACATGGCACATGCATCTGGAATTTGTTTGTAGTGACAGGAGGCCCTTGTGCACCCATTCTCTCCCCCTCTTTCTCTCTCTATATTTCAAAATAAATAAAATAAATAAATACTTTTAAAAATGTGTTAAACAGAATTCTTCCTACTGCAATCTTAGACACATATCTTGCTTAAGGCCAAAATTGAAACTTGGTATGACAAACACTTACATGTATTATAAAAATTCATGTAAACACATGTGAATGGCCTCTCTGGCTTTGTTCTGTGCACTGCAGACATTCTGGTTAAAAGTTCTGGATCAGGCTGGAAAGATGGCTTAGTGGTTAAGGTGCTTGCCTGCAAAGCCCAAGAACTCATGTTCAAATCTCCAGATCCCACATAGCCAGACACACAGTGACACAAACTCTCAAGGTCGCTCAAGGGGGCACATGAGTCTGGAGTTCGTTCACAATGGCTAAGGCCCTGGCATGCCCATTTACTCTCTCAAAATAAATTTTTTAAAGAGTTCTGGATCATAATGGCTTAAAAGGAATTAAAAACTGATGTGTGCCAAAAGCAGTTATAATTTGCTGCAAAAATAAACCAACCAAAAGCAAAATATCTTAGAGATTAAAGGTGAAGTTTAGCAGAGGCATAAAGTCCATGCTGAGAAAGAGTCACAGAAAGAGAGAAGTCAGGAAATAATCAGGCAGGAAAAGCAAACCATTTTGGTATGAAAACATGTGAAGTAGAAAAAATACCACCACCACCATTATCATCAGGACTTTCTGCAACTTTTTTTTTTATTATTATTAATCTGGCAAATGAAGTCCCAGGACCTTATTCTTCCACTTGCTATACCCCAGCCCATTGTCAGTGCTGTCTGAAAAGGCGACAGCAGTGGGGAGAAACTACTGTGTGAGGCATAGCTTCACTGTGCAGCCTTAGAAGACCATATTTCCTCAGGAAAGAAAGACCCATGATAAACCAGGTGTGATTGTGGACCTGTAGCATCAGAACCAGTTGGATGGCTTAGGAGTGTGAATTCTTGGGCTGGAGAGATCATTTAGAGGTTAAAGGAAAAAATGTCATTTTTTTTTTTTTAGGAAATAAGTAAACTGTACACATTTCTTTTTCTCTTTCTTACTGACTTTCTTTTCTTTCTTTATTTTTCCCTCTTTTTTCTTTCTTTCTTTCTTTTTTTTTTTTTTTTTTTTTTTACTTTTTGAGGCAGGCTCTCATTCTAGCCAAGGCTAAATTGGAATTCACTCTGAGGCTCCAGGCTGGTCTCAAACTCATGGTGCTCTTCCTACCTCAGCTTCCTAAGTGCTAGGATCAAAGGCATGCACCACCATGCCCAGCTATTTTTCTCTTTTGAAAAAAAAATATTTATTTTTATTTATGGGAGAGAGAGAATGGGTTGCCAGGTCCTCTAAGCACTGCAAATGAACTCCAGAGGCATACACTACTTTGTGTATCTGGCTTTATGTGGGTACTGGGGAACTGAACTTGGGTCCTTAGGCTTTGCAGGCAAGCACCTTAACCGCTGAGCCATCTCTCCAGCCTTATTTTTCTTTTTCATTGATAACTTTACTATATGCATGTGGACTAATTTGATCATATTCCTGTCCTTTTATCCTTTTTGGTCTGCTCTCCTCTTGCCCCCTCCCCCATCCGCTGAGGACCCCCCTCTTTCAAGGTACTCTTCTTGTGCTTTGTTGTTTTACTCTTCTTGCCCTCCTCCATTCTCCATGTCAGAATGTCAGGGCTTAGAACGATGCAAGTCTTGTGGGGGTAACCTTAACTACTGTGGGATCACAAATGCACCAGTCAGTTCATGTTGGGGAGACAGTGTCCCAAAGTACACCTAAGCACCCTGTGGCTCTTACATTCTTTCCCTCCTCTTCTGCCTTGGAGGACTTAGTAGCAATGTCCTTTAGTGCTGAGCTCTGGACAGCCTCTTGTTTCCTACTCTGATGAGTTTTGAGTCTCTTCAGTTTCTACCACCATGTCCATAGAGATGGTTTTCTGGTTAACATTGAGAGAAGCATTCAGAGAAATGTTAATTCTTGGGCTGGAGAGATGGCTTAGTGGTTAAGGCACCTTTCTGCAAAGTCAAAGGACCCAGGTTCAATTCCTTAGTACCCACGTAAAGCCAGTTGCACAAGGTACTGCATGTGTCTAGAGTTCCTTGCAGTGGCTAGAGACCCTGGTGCACCCATTCTCTTGCTGTCTTCCCCCCTCTCTAAAATAAATAAAATGAATTTTTTTTAAAAAATGTTAATTCTTAGGTTCTGTTTTCCCAGCCAAATTAGGAAGTTTGGGGTAAGGCCCAACAACATGCTTCCAGGTAGCTCTAATGTCTTCTCAAGTTTGAAATCAACTAGAACTATGTTTCAGCTAAGTTTTCATTTTCATAATTCATCTACACCCATGTGTTTGTGGAAGGAAAAATGAACACTAAAAGGGGTTAGAAATGACCACAAGAAATCTAAAATGATAGGAAATGATTAGCAGGAAAGTAAATATGCCATTTAAATTTTTTTTAACTGTCAAATGTGAGTTCTTTCAAGTTATACTGTTATAAAAATTCTATTTTTGCCAGGTGTGGTGGCGCATGCCTTTAATCCCAGCACTTGGGATGCAAAGGTAGGAGGATCACTGTGAGTTCAAGGCTACCCTGAGACTACATAGTGAATTCCAGGTCAGCCTGGGCTAGACCAGTCTCAAAAAACAAACAAAAAATTTTTTTTTTAATTTGGAAGCAGTGTTAGGCACATCTGCTATTGCCTTGTTTTAATTTGCAGGTGAGGAATCTGAAGGGTCTAAGGTTTTACTGATTTGCCAAGGTTAAACAAGCTCATTGTCGTGGGTCTCAGAAGAGCAATCTCAGGTTAAAAATTTAGATTGGCCGGGAGTGCGCACCTTTAATCCCAGCATTTGGGAGGCAGAGGTAGGCAGATTGCTGTGAGTTCTAGGACACCCTGAGACTGCATAGTTAATTCCAGGTCAGCCTGAGCCAGAGTGAGACCCTATCTTGAGAAAACAAAACAAAAAAAAAAACCCTAAAAGTTTAGATTGAGTTAGGGCAAGAAGCAGGGGATAGCACGTTTGCCTATACCTTCTATTATGTAGCTGTAAGATTCAACGATACCGTCTTCCCCCAGAACCTGAGTTTGAGACCTGTCTCGTTAATGTGCTCTCTCAGCACAGAGCCAGCTGCGAGGCCGCCTTTGCCAAGGGAATGAAAGAGCCTTTCACCCAGTGTTTCCTTCCTCCCCAGGGCCACGCACTGCACCGCCCCAGCCTCCACCTCCCCTCTGTGACACAGTCGTCAATTCTGGAAGGAAGTTATAAGCAACTTAACCAGGAAGGACTGCTTTTAGTGAGTAGTAGGACACGCTTACCATTATCACTACTATTATTGTTTGATTTGTCCTTTCTGTCTGTCCTTTCAGATGTCATGTAAGGAGTGGCATTTAGAAGGTGAAGGCATAGAGTGTCAGGCTGGATCCATGTCTTCACTATTTCCAGAGAGTATGTGAGAGAGTAATGATGGATCATGGCAACATAAACACAGGGATAGTTCTTCCACTTTGGGGACCATAGGAATGGTACCTGAACATTGACCCCTTTGTTTTTCTTTGACTTTTAGAGGTAAAGGTTCACTAAAGTCTCCCTGAAGCAAAGAATAACAAGCCTAATATTTATGTCCTTCTAAGTCCAGGCAAAGCTCTTTCCTGATTTTCTTGGAAGAAAGTGCTTAGAGCTGAAGACAGTCCACACCAGAATCCAGGCATTAGTAACAGCTAGGCTAAAGCCATCATGGGTCCAGATAAAAATGAAAACCCAGAGCTAACAAAAGGCATTAATGAAATACCAGCAAGACTTCTAGTCTGATATGACATCCAGACAAAGGTGCCTGCCAATGCTAAGAAAAGTTGTGTCTGATAATAATCATGAAGTACCCACTTTGGGACACATAGGAATAAATTGTGATAATACTAATAATTCTACTGATTTATTTTATTTATTATTTATTTGAGAGAGGGAGAGAGAGCAAATGGGCGCTTTGCAGCCACTGCAAACGAACTCCAGATGCATGTGCCCCTTGTGCATCTGGGTTATGTGGGTCCTGGAGAATAGAACCAGGATCCTTTGGCTTTATAGGCAAACGCCTTAACCGCTAAGCCATCTCTCTAGCCCAATTCTACTGACTTTGGACTACAGCTTTTGCTTTGGGTTTTATGGGGCTACATGAATTAATACAAGTTAAGTCATTTCATTTGGCCTGGGCTTCTTGCTATTTAAAGTATTAGTGAGAAAATGAAATAGGCAAGATGTTGACAGTTGGGGTAAAAAAACAAGAGGCAAATGACCTTGGAAAAATAAATAGCTGATTTAATTTAGAGAAAAATAAAAACATTAAAAAAAAAAAAACTTGAGCTAGAGAAATGGCTCAGTAGTTAAGGCACTTGCTTGCAAACCTGATGACTTGTGTTTGATTCTCCGGTATCCACATAAAATCAGATTCACAAAGTGGCTCATGTGTCTGGAGTTCATTTGCAGTGGGAGATGCATCCATCTCTCTCAGTCTCTCTCTCTCCTTGCAAATACATAAATAAAATATTTTAATATTTAATATTTTAATAATTAAGACAGACAAAACTCTGCAAATGATTTTTAAATTTTTTTTATTTATTTGCAAGCAGAAATAGAGACCTAGATTTGATTTCCCAGTGCTCACATAAGCCAGATGCACAAGGGGACACATGCATGTGGAGTTTGTTTGCAGTGGCTGGATGCCCTGGTATGCCCATTCTCTCTCTCTATCTGCCTCTCTCACTCAAAATTGATAAATAAATAAGATTTTTAAAATTACATTTATAAAAAAGTAAAAAAACCCACAAATGCATAGATAGCCTGATTTCTCTAATATTGAATTCACACACAATAATTGATTAAATTTATATTTTATTAGAAATATTAGAAATAACTTCCCATTGCCAATTTTTAAGTAAGAAAAAGTAAAAATATGTCAGGAAAATCACAGAAATTATGAAAAAGTAGGATTCTGCTTCAATGATTAACAAACATGACCTCAAAGCATTGCTTGTCTTTATTTCTTTTTCTTTTTTTCTAATGTCTGTTCTTTATTCATCTAGTCAAGCTGGTAGGCCTGGTCAGAGTAGGGACATGTCTCCTCTGGTGTTCATTCTTTCAGCCTTAGCAGCTCTGTCATTAATATGCTTGCAAAATAGAGGAAAGAAAGAACAAAGCTAAGAATCTGTTTTTCTGGCATTAGTAAAAATATTCCTGGGTTGGAGAGATGGCTTAGCAGTTAAGGCGCTTGCCTGTGAAGCCTAAGGATCCATGTTTGACTCTCCAGATCCCACATAAGCCAGATGCATAAAAGGTGAAGGTGAAGGCAAATGCCCACTAGGTGGCACAGCATCTGGAGATCTATTGCAGTGGCTGAGAACCTGGTGTGCCAATTCTCTCTCTCTCTCTCTCTCTCTCTCTCTTTCAGTCTTTCTCTTTATTGCTTGCTCTAAAAATAAATAAATAAATAATATTCCTGACTGTTTTCTCCAGGGAAGTGCCATAAGCCTGTATTTGACCACAGTGATCATTTTACTAGTGGGCTAAGGTTTATGAACATTTGTGCATGTGCCTTGAATATTTCCCTTGTTTACAATTTAAACCTAACACTTATTTACAACGAGAACATGAAATGTATAACTAACTCATGCACCTTAAGTTTGCAAAAGCAAATAAGTATGCATTCCGACTCTGAGAATATATTGTTTTAGAAAGGTTAGGGAAATAATCCACATATTTGTATCTTTTTTTTCTAACTAGATTATATAATACATTTAAATTGAATGGGGACCCTGTGGCAGATGGCTCTCTCACTGCATTCTTACATGAGTAGATATCACGTGAAGTAGAAGTCTGCCTCTCAACAAGGCTAAGAGAACACTTGCATCCACCCACCTCATCTGTTCTCAGAATGCTCTGTAAGAGGCACTTATGGGACATGTTTTCTTCTGAGTAAACAATTTATTATTATTATTATTATTATTATTATTATTTTGGTGGTGGTTTTTCAAGGTAAGGTTTCACTGTAGCTCAGGCTGACCTGGAATTCACTATGTAGTCTCAGGGCGGCCTCGAACTCACAGCAATCCTCCTACCTCTGCCTCCCGAGTGCTGGAATTAAAGGCTTGTGCCACCATGCCTGACTGAGTAAACAATTTTAAAACAAAACATGCATGGAGGTCTTCAAATGATAGTACTGTTTATTCAGATCTCAACCACATTCAGAATTTCAAACGAAATCCGAGGATCACAGGCAAAGTCAGTGAACACACACATAATGGGTGCCCAGACACTTGACATTATTTGTTGGAACTGCTAGTGGAGAAAATTATTTCTATGTGGGCAAGGAGTTGGAGTGAGAAGAAAAATAAAAGTCATCTTTGTAATCATGCAGGAAGTGCAGAAGGTGGAGAGAACCATGCCAGGTAAGGTTGGTGTTGAAAATGGTATTGGTACTGATGGTGGTGTGACAATTTTGGTGGAGAGAGAGCACAAGGCCGCATGGAATTTGTGGCATTTGAGATCAACATGGAGCAAACAGCTGTGTCATGCAATTGGTTTTGGAACAGCTGCAAGCACGGCAGAGCTGGCGCAGAAACAATGTAAAGAAAGAAGAGAGGTAAGGCCGAGTTGGAAACTCAGACCAGATTTATGGAGGCTTTAAAATCCTGTCTAAAGTAATGAGTTTTTCTTTCCAGGCAGGGTAGAGTCACTAAAGCCTTTTGCACAGAAGAATGAATTGAGCAAATGGTGTTTTAGGAAACACTGGTCACATGTCAACAAAGGATTCATTGAGAAAGACCGGAGAGGGGAGGCTTTTACAAAAGTACAGATGAGAGTAGATAAGCTTGATAGACTGTGGCCGTGGGATGAAGACAGCTCACTGGACTTGATTGGCTCTATGTGAGAAGAGATAAGGAGACTTAAGGGTGAGCTCTTATCCCAATGCCGGGTGTTCTAGTGAAGTAACATTTTTGGTTAATCTACTGCAGGCATTCCCTTTCACTCTGGAATTCCAGAAACAAACGGATATGGTCATTATTCTATGGTATAAAATATACAAAATTAGAATTTGTCATCATTTCAAAGTCGAAGGAGTAAGAGAACCTCTCAGGGAAGTTGCATTTGCAGTGCTTCTATGTCCCAGTCGTCCTACAGTAAAACAGCAATAAGAATTTCTTCCTGGGCTGGAGAGATGGCTCAGTGGTTAAGGTGCTTGCCTGCAAAGCCAAAGGACTCAGGTTCATTTCCCCAGTCCCCAGTATCTGGCGCGTGCATTTGGAGTTCATTTTCAGTGGCTAGAGGCCCTGGCGCATCTCACTGTCACTCTCTTCTATCTGCCTCTTTTTCTATCTCAAATAAATAAATAAAATATTAGAAAAAGAAGCCGGGCGTGGTGGCACACACCTTTAATCCCAGCACTTGGGAGGCAAAAGTAGGAGGATTGCCGTGAGTTCAAGGCCACCCTGAGACTACATAGTGAATTCCAGGTCAGTCTAGGCTAGAGTGAGACCCTACCTTGAAAAAAAAAATCTCTTCCCCCTCAAAAGCAGATCACAAAGACAGCTAGCAAAGATCACTTTTCAGGCTGCCTCACTTGCAACAGCCTAAGTGTTCACTTTTGTAAATACTAACTTTAGGGTTAGTGATAGCTCAGTCAGTAAAGTATTAAAGGGCTTGTCTGTGGTCCATGAACGCACATAAAAATGCCAGTCATGGTGCACCTGCTTTTAATACCAGAGGAAGAGACAGACAGACCCTTGAGGTTTGCTATCTAGTCAGTCTAGCTACTTGGTAAGCTGCAGGGCAATGGAAGATCTTGCCACAAACAAACAAACAAACAAACAAACAGACAAACAGACAAACAGGTGGGCAATATTCCTGAGGAATGACATCCAAGTTTGCCCTTTGGCTTCCACATCTACAGGCACCCACACACATGCATGCGTGCACACACACATATACCTCACAAAAATATGCATCTATAAAAATACATTGACATGGGCTGGAGAGATGGCTCAGTGGTTGAAGGCACTTGCTTACAAAGCCTGACAGCCTGGGTTCAATTCCCCAGCACCCATGTAAAGCCAGATATACAAAATGGTGCATTTGTCTGGAGTTCATTTGCAGAGGCAGGAGGCCCTGACACATCCATACTATTCTCTCAATATATATACTTACAAATAAGTAATAAATAAAATAGTTTTATTTATTATTTATTTGAAAAGAGAGAGAGAGACAGACAGACAGACAGACAGAAAGAAAGACACAGATGGAAAGAGAGAATGGGTGTGCCAGGACCTCTAGCCACGGCAAAGCAACTCCAGATGCATGTGCCATCTTGTGCATTTGGCTTACATGGGTACTGGGGAATTGAACCTGGGTCCTTAGGCTTCACAGGACAGTGCCTTAGCCATTAAGCCATTCCTCTAGCCCCAATAAAAATACTTTGTTATGAGTGAATTTTTGTTCTTTTGCTTTATGTGGCTCTCTAAACCATGGAAGTTTCAGTTCTACTGAAACTTGGATTCATTCCTGACAATGTGTACAATGCCTATCAGGACGAAATGAGCTGATCAGTGGAGGATGTGTGTAGGACATTTCCACCAGCTCATGCTGGCTGCTCTGTGTCTGCTAGTTTCATTATGTGGAATTGGACTACCAACCACTTGCATCCAGGATGGTCCTTGGGTTTCTGGCTTGGGCTACAAGGTGCTGGTCCCCAAATAGAGCCTATTTAAACACAAAGGCATACAAGTTCAATTTTGGATATTAAAGTTTAAGGTACAGATAAACTGTCGGGTAGGTGCCTAGAAGTTAGCACTGGTAAGGTGAGCCATGGAGTCCAAGGGAGGAGTTAGGGTTTTATGTGTTAGCACTCTCTAGATAGATAAGACAGCTGAAGTCAGTGTGGATTAAAAAAAAAAAGCCCGGGGAAAAGTTTGTAGAATAAAAACTGTTCATAGCTCAGGACACAAACCAACCTTTAATAACCAAGCAGAGTGGCATGGTGGTTACATGCATATACTCTTAGATCTATAAAAGGTCAGAGTGTGGTGTAGCTCCCCTCCAAAAATTCACTGCACTTGAAAATGTAAAATTCAAATTTTAGCTGCTACCGCTGTCCTAATGCAAATGTTCTGGCTTTGAGACCACCCTGTGGATATGTAGGGATGTGTAGGTGTTATCTCTGAAGAAAGTTGTGTGAAGGAGACACAGACCTATTCCTTGCATCTCTTATCTTTATTTAAATTAAGAAGTTCCACAACAGGCTCTGTTACTATGACTGTGGATCTGCTGGGACATGTCCGTGCAGACACGCTGGAACAGGACAGCCTCAAGTTGACTGGATAACACGGAATAAGCTATCATGTGCTGGTATTATTATATCAAGTCAATTTTCAACGGTGATCTAATTTCAGAATAATTTCAAAAGAATTTGACCAACTGTACAAGCTAACACAACTGGACATTCATACTATAATTTGTCTCTGGTAAATAAAAACCCTATTTTTGGGGGTGGTGGTAAAAATATCAGGCAGAAGGAGAGAAGACTTGTAGGGAAAACGTAGAGAAGGAAAGACTAAAGGCAGTGGCACTGGGAGGAGAGGGAGAGTCCTGTTCAGTCTAATACATAATTGATTCCCAGACGCTAGCAAACAGAATTCAACTGGGTTCAGATACACATACCGAAAACTTGACAGGGAAAGAGATCAAATCAACCAAGGGTCTTTTAAATTAGTATTGCATTCAGGAAAAAAAAAAAAAAAGAGTTTTGTCTTTATCCTATTCTTACAGATCATCAGGCATATAAAAGATCCGTTGGAAGTAATTTAGTTCCATAATACTTAAAATGTGCTCTGTGTACCAGCCCCTGGAGATATCCCCCAAAATGCTGAATCAGGCTCTTCCCCAGCTTGATTGGATCTGACTGTATTTTTAAAAATATTGTGTGTGTGTGGTTAAACCTTAAAGAACAGAGGCTTGCCTTCTCCCATTTCATATTCATACTTAAAAGCAGAACCTTACTACATAGGACAATTACTGCCAGCACTTTGAAAAATCACCTCACGTAGCCAAAGAGAACAATGCAAGAGTAAAGTAACTTTTTGCAATTCTCTAGGAATGAAATCTCACTTTATAAGACGGCGGTCTCCTCAAGTTGTTGGTTTCCAAAGCTGACAGCCAGGAGACAGCAGAGTGTGGCTCTGGGTGCGCTCACACACCAACCCACCCCTAGGTCCTCTACCTTGGCTAAGACCTTGAACTTCCTCACTGGGTGTGTGCAGAGATCTCAAACAGGAGAGTGAAAGTAGAGATCTGAGATGAGCCCCTATCTGACAGTGACGTCCCACTTGGGAATGTGATGTTGGAATAAATTTCTACAATAACCGAGTTACTACCTGGTAAGTTTGTCTAACAGAGATGTAGTAAAAACCTTGCAGTCAGATGTGACTCCTGAGGTCTGGATTTACCATCTCCCCTTGACACCAGTTCACATGTCTGGGTCTGTGTTTCTTCTTTAACACATGGGTAATGTCTGCCACATGTCTAGAGTGTGGCTAGAATATCATAATGCCTGTCTAAAGTGGGTGGCACAACATAATTTTTGAACAGTGTGCTGGAAGCCTTGAATACACCCAGGCATAAAGTTTTTTATTATTGACATTTACAATCCAGATTTTGATTTACAAAGACTATTCTAGTGAGTATAGATTTACTATAAGAATTTTGTAATAGGCAAGTAGGGTGGTATGTGCCTGTCATCCCAGAACTTTCGAGGAAAGAAGGACGGTGAGGTCAAGGCCAGTCTGGGCTATACAGTGGCAAGCTAGCCTGGGCTAAATAGCAAGACTGTCTCAAAAAATGAACTAACCCAAACAAAAGTAAATATCAATTCTTTTAAAAAATATTTATTTGCAAAAAAGAGAGGGAAAGAGAGGGAGAGAGAGGGAGGGAGGAAAGGAAGGAGAATGGGCATGTCAGGTCCTCTTGCCACTGCAAATGAACTCCGGATGCATGTGCCATTTTGTACATCTGGTTTTACTTGGGTCCTGGGGAATCGAACCGAGGCTGTCAGACTTTGAAAACCTGTGCCTTTAACTGAAGAGCCATTTCTCCAGCCTAAATAGCAAATCTTTTTGTTGTTGTTTGTTTTGCTTTTTGAGGTAGGGTGTCACTCTGTAGTCCCAGGCTGACCTAGAACTCACAGTGATCCTCCTCCCTCTGCCTCCCAAGTGCTGGGATTAGAGGCATGCACCACCACACCCAGCTCCAAATAGCAATTCTTGCAAAGTTTAGAAAGCTTTTGGTTTTCCATCAGGATGAAAGAGGGTTTTGTTGATGGGCTCAGAGGGATTTACAAGGCAGCAGTGTATTGTCCCCGGGATTTAGGAACTACATTCTATGACTGTATTAGGCAGAGCCACAGGAAGATGCTGACACTTGCACATTCATGTGGCTCCGAGAAGTGTTTACCTGGCTGTACATTCTGAAAATGAACAGCTGTTTCTTCTTGTGGTGCTGCTTTTTCTTTTTTAATACTTTTGATGATTTGTAACTTATGTTTTGGTAAACAGTTCAAAAATCACGGTTAAAGACACACAAATTCTTTTGCTTAGTTTTCGTGCTGCTTAGATTAATGTGTTTTATCCCCCAAATAGTGAGTTAGTATAACTAGCATGTTCATTTCGAGGACAGGACTGGCACCGATTACATTAAGTGAAGTAATCCAGACTCCGAAAGAGCAGGCCGCATGTTCTCTCTTATAGGAGGATCATAGCTTGTAAGAGCTGTAAGTATGTATAAACGGGAGACAGATATAAGTAAAACCTATACAGCTAAAAACGAGTATAAACAGATGAATAGGAGC
Organism: Orientallactaga sibirica; assembly: GCA_036365145.1. Lineage (NCBI taxonomy): Eukaryota > Metazoa > Chordata > Mammalia > Rodentia > Dipodidae > Orientallactaga > Orientallactaga sibirica. Next base: position 6,900,687 of record JAEOAD010000048.1, read on the forward strand.
CAGGGTGACAGAAAGGTGAAAGGACACCTGTGACACATAAATAGAATGGAGGGACATTAAGGGAGAATGAGAGCATGAATCAACTAGCACAGACTGCATTTGAAAAATCCCAGGGCTGGAGAGATGGCTTAGCAGTTAATATGACTGCCTGCAAAGCCTAAGAATGCCCATTCAAATCACTAGGTCCCACGTTTAGCCAGGCACAAAAGTGATGCAAGCGTGCAATGTTGCACATGTGCACAAGGGGGCACATGCATCTGGAGTTCACTCATAGCAGCTGAGAAGCCCTGGCACGCCCATTCTCTCTGCCTCTTCCTCTCTCTCTTTCTCTGTCTCTCTCTGTGTCTCTCTCTCTCTCAAAATTAAAAAAAAAGAGTAGTGTTAATATGTGAATATGAACATTAAGTGTAATAATTTCATGGCAGCTTGGTGGGAAAAAATACACATTTAGCCAGACAAGAGCAGGCTTTATACCCCTAAGGCTCATGACCTCCCCTGCCATAGACTTTTGATTAGCTTTTTCAGTACCAGGCATGTATTCCCTCCCATAGAGTAGGCCTTCAGTCCAATTAGGGAGCAGTTGGTTTCCCCAAGAGCAGACATGCCACTGTTGCAACCGCTTGGTCATTTGGACTGTTTGGCCAAACTTGAGGTTTCCAGTGTCCACTGTTTTCAATGTTGACGAGTTCTGTCTCCCATACGGCTGCATGCAGTGCAGCTTTTTCCAGCTTTCAGTTGGCAGGTCTACAGGGAGAAGGTTTTCTGCTCAACACCAGCTTGATTTCTCATATTAATGCTACTCTCACTTCTGGTTAGAGAAGCTTCTCTTTTCAGATGGCAATGATCACTGGGATGACCCAAAAGGCAACATAGTGCTGAAAAGAAGGATGGAGGAGTGTCCAACACTGAAACATCTCTATCACACCCTCCAAGGCTCAGGGTCCATTGCGGAAGAGGGGGCAAAAAAGAATGGAAGAGCCAAAGGAAGAGTACGATACCATACAATGCAACTGTCCAGAAAGAAATTGGCCTCGATATCCATGACCTTGCAGTACCTAGCGATACCTTCACGAGACCCTCATAATAGGAGAAAAAGATGATGATATCAAATGAAAAGAGAGACTAATGGAGAGAGGGAGGGGATATGATGGAGAGTGGAGTTCTGAAGGGGAATGGAGGGAGGGAAGGGCTTATTGTCTGAAGTATAGAAGTTGTCAATAAAAAAATTTAAAAAAAAAAAAGAAAAAGAAAAATCCCAAACAGAGGATGCCTAAATCTCTGCACACTAACCAAAACAATGAAATTAAATTTAAAGACAAGAAATGGCTATACTTTGGTTTGCTTTCAACCAGAGCCAGTTATGTTAGGGAATGTCGACGCTGAGGTGGGCAACGCTGCTGTTGGTGCTATGTCCAACGTGGCTGCATTGTGACGTGTAGCTCCATGACAGTGTCCCTCCTTGAGAAACCCCACAGCTCCCACGCCCTTTCTGGGAAGAGCTGTGTAACCACTGGAGATCTCTAAGTTAATGTGGCACCCTGAGCCTTGTCGGTGGCATCTCCAAAGGTTCTTTGTCTACCGGGGAGTCAAAAGACACTAAGAACAGGTAATGGTTACTCTACATTGAAAGTCATGACTCCTCCAGTACATCCATATTGTCAAACTATTGATACAGGGACTCAGAACTTGGCAGGGGTAAGGGGACAGGACAACAAAAAAGCTCTTATCATTGTTATGTAGTAAACTTTTATTTGGAGAGTTGACTGCTATATATGGCACAGACAACAAAACACGTGACCCGTGAACCATCATAGAGAGTAAAACCCACAGGGTGGTTCATGCTGAGGTTAAATGAGGTGATTATTTATGCAGTACCTAGCACAGTGCTTGGTACCTGGGTACAAAATAATGTTAGCTCTCTTTTCTTTTCCTTTCCCACGTGCACAAATATTCTCTTCCCCATCTCAGGAAATACCTAGTGTTCTATTCAGTTTTTGTCACATGAACCTAAAAGAGACTCTTCCTTTCTCTCCACCTCGCTCCTTGTTTCTAACTCCTATGAACTTATTAGGCCAGCTCTACCCTTCATCATGCTAAGGGCTGATTTAGTTTTATTTTTCTTAAGGTAACACCAAAAGATCAAAGTTTTAACTTTAGTGGAAAAATTCATTTTAATTTGCACAGGAGATAGAAAAGAGGACTATTTTGTTGAGATGTTACTAAAGCACATGTATTGTGGAATGCGGGGAGTGCATGAAGAACGGTATTTTTTATTTAAAGAACTCCCTGCCTTTTATAATTCTTTACTGTTATGAGAGAATGTCCCCTCCCTCTTGAGATAGGGTCTTCCTATGATGTACAAATTGGCCTTGCACTCTGGAGTTCAAGTGATTGCTCCTGCCTCAGCCTGCTCCAGAGTAGCTGAAAGTACCTGGGATGAAGGTACATGTCACTGTGTCTAGTGAGAATGCCTTATTTTTTAGAAAAATCTGGTGAAAACAAAAGTTGTATTAGCAGCTGATCTGTAATTAAATATTGCTATCCAAGTATGTGCAAATGGAAATGACCAAGTCAAATCCCCTCACAAACATGCTGATTGAACCAAGGAAAATGCTGGTAGAAAGCTAATAGAACTCTTGTCTGTGAAATATTTTTAGTAAGATACTTGTGGATGTTCCAGATGGCTTTGGGTAGATAAAGCTGGATTTTATAGGTATGCAGGGGATAGCACCCTGGAAAATACCAGTGTCAGCCATATTCTTATGGTATGTATAAAAGGGAGAAAACCCATGGCTGAAATAACTCGGCATGGGTGATAGTTGTCATTCCTTAGCTAATGACTTCATGTGCCAGGTCATGGGTCTCAGATTCTCTTCTAAAGAGGCAGAGGAAGGTCTGAGGAGATAAGCTGTCAGTTTCAAGCATCTCTATTATTTCTGTGTGTCTGGGTAAAAATGAGAATTCTTCCTTATGTGATTCAAAAATCGGAGCCACTGTTAACCTTAACGAGATATATTAAATATTACAATTTACTTCACATGTTTTCAAAGACTATTTTCTGCTAGTCTCAAGTACTATCAGCTCAAGAATGTGTGGGCTGTTTGGTGCTTGATGAACTCAAATTTGGGTGACCTTATGAAAGAAAATAGAAATATAGAAACAAAAATAAATCTTAAAATTACAAATTTGGGCTGGAGATATGTCATCTTGGTTAAGACGCTTGCCTGCAAAGCCTAAGAACCCAGGTTTGATTCTCCAGTACCCACGTAAGCCAAATGCACAGGGTGGCACATGCATCTGGAGTTCATTTGCTGTGGCTAGTGTCCCTGGCATGCCCATTTTCTCCCTTCCTCCCTCCCCCACCTCTTTCTCTCAAATAAATCAAATAAATATTAGAAAAATGTAAATTTAACAAAGTGAACAAATACTATAGACATGGCAAAGTCCAGAAAAATAAAGTTATTTTATTACATTGATGATTGATATACCCCTTAATACTTTTTCCTCCACCCCCCTTTTTAAATTTATTTTTTTACTGACTACTATACTTATAGACAATAAACCATGATTATTCCTTCCCCTCCCCCCACTTTCCCCTTCACAACTCCACTCTCCATCAGACCCCCTCCCTCTCTCTATTAGTCTCTCTTTTAATTTGATGTCATCATCTTTTCCTCCTATTATGAGGGTCTTGTAAAGGTATTGCTAGGCACCGCAAGGTCATGGATATCGAGGCCAATTTCTATCTGGACAGTTGCGTTGTAAGGAGTCCTACCCTTCCTTTGACTCGTTCTTCCCCCTCCTCTGCAATGGACCCTGAACCTGTGATAGAGATGTTTCAGTGGTGAACACTCCTCTGTCTCTTCTTTTCAGCACTACCGCCCCCCCTTTTTTTGCTCTATACTATTAAGCAAAATTTGTAGGGCATGGATTTTGGATCGTGTACCTGCATTGGATCCAACTAGAGGTTAATCATAGTAAACGAGTTGTGTGCACAGTAGCAGAAGGCACTGTGACTAATTAATTAAGCTATAGGCAGCTGGTTAATCTATAACTGTGTGGCTGATTGACCAGACTGGAGCTCATTTAATTGCCCTAGGCCTTCTTCCATCTTGCTGCAAATGCTGTCAGATCATATTGTTAATTCAGATTCTCAGAAACTGTTGTAGTTCAAATTCACAAATCAAGTTTTGCTCCAGTAAATTCTACTAAATTTACTAGGTCTAAAGAACTTTTCCTTTTGGTAATCCTCAACACTTCTTCATAGGCAAAAATGATCTTGCAAAAGTTCAACGGGGGGGGGGAAACAGATGAATAAACCTCCTCTTCTCCTCAAATAGAGTTTGCCACCGTCCTATGGATAAGGTAGATAAAAAGAGTGGGGGTTAGGATCCCGAGTGGGGGGACTCCAACCTTTGTTTCCCATCCCACCTGCCCAGGAGCACAGGGCCCTTAGCGCGCCCTCTAGCGGCCGCGGGCGCTCACCACCCGGGACCCCGCTCCCCTTCGCAGGCCTCTGGCCGGAGCGACTGCGCAGGCGCGGGGCGGCCGACGTGTCCCCGGAGCGGAGCGGCCGAGCGGGGCCCACGCGCGCGGGGCTGCACGGGACGCGCTCTTTCTCCGATCTCCGTTCTCCGCTCCCGTTCCGCGCCGACGGCGGCGTCTCCCTCCCGCGCGTCCTGGAGAAAGCAGGTCAGAGTGGCCGAGCTCGGCGTGGCCGGGCTGGTGCCGAGTCCGTGGGCGGGCCGCCCGAGTGGGCTCCCCCGCGTGACGTGGCGCGGGCCCGCGGCGCTTTGCGAGCTCCGGGCGGAGGGGCGGGCGGTGGGCGACGGGGTCCCGGGCGGAGGGACGCGGGCCGGACCTGGCCCCACTCCAATCCGCTCGCTCTCGGAGGAGCTTTCCTCGAAGGGTGCCATCTCAGGAGGGAAGTTTCTAGAAGTTGTCTCAGCTCGGATTTCAGGGCACCTGGGCTGCCCGGCCCGGCCCGGTGGTACCCGGTTGCCATGGAGAGCCCGGGCCGTGGTCCTCCTGGACCGAGCATCCTCCTACGCCCCCTCCGCCGCCCATCCTCCCTGCCTTGGGCTCAGGCGTCTCCGGAGGCCCTGGGCAGCGGGGCAACTAGGAATTCCTCTTTCCAGCACATTCCTTGCTGCTGATTTAGGACTAAGCCCCCCCAACCCCACACCCTCCTCCAGGGTCCCGGGGACCCCCCCCCCCTTTCCACATCCGGGACAAAGTTTCCCTTGCACTGCGCACTGCTCCGTGACACTGCATTATTGCGTGGCTGTACGGCTGGCTCTGTTTCTCTCTCTTGATTGTCATAAATTCATCTAGTTTTTCAAGGATTCGCCTCTCCCCCACCCCGCCCACCCCGAGGTTTGTTTTATTGTATTTTAACTTAATGAGTTTGTGTTCAAAGATTTTTATCGCCACGGTAAAATAGCCTCAACTAGTTAGGAACTTAGCAATTTTTCTTTGAAATGTATCCTATCAAATAGATGAGTAAAGAAAAGGAATATAGCCGGGCATGGTGGCGCACGCCTTTAATCCCAGCACTCGGGAGGCAGAGGTTCGAGGCCACCCTGAGACTACATAGTGAATTCCAGGTCAGCCTGGAACAGAATGAGACCCTACCTCGAAACCCTCCCCTCCCCCCAAAAAGAAAGGTAATAAAAAAATGACCCCCGGTTTTAAATAGTTATAAACATTGGAGTAATGCTCGATTTAATTGGTGCTTTATATGACATGTTGGGTTCAGGGAACCTTTCTTGTTAGGTGGCATGTGGTTTGTTTCTGTCCCGTGGTGCTTTCTGAAACTTAGTTTTCCTAACAAGCCAGGATATGGTATAGGGTGGGCAGAGGCGTTAAATGTACATAGAAGAAAAAGTCCTCTCTGATTATGTTTTCTCCTCGGCAGAGGGAGTAAGTAATTTTTTTTCCAGATCTGTTGTACAGTGTGCTAAATATAGCTAATTAAATATTGTGCATTTATTTCAGTAAGAGATAGTTTCAAATGCTCTCATTTCAAAATGTCAAATATTTGATGTGATAGGTTAATTAGATTGATTTCGCCATTCCATATTGCAGTAAAAAAAATCAGTATAACACAACTTTGTACTCCATAAATGTACTTGTATTCCACAATTTTAACTTGATAATTTCAGTAACCCGCATTCCCCCTTTTCCCTTTTTTATAAAGAGCATTAGAACAACTGTTGCCTCTAACTCTAGGGAGGTAAGTGCAGAATAAGTAAAGACTACCCGTGATTTTTTTACCCTGAAGCACTATTTTTCACCACTTTCACTGGTCATGTGATTGAACCAACTTGTCAGGTATTTTTTTTTTTTTTATTAAGAACATGCTTTGTAGGGCTACATCATGTATTAGGACCATCTTTTCCCTCCTCCCAGTCCCCATTCCACAGGGGGCCCTCCTCATTTGGGTTGCTGGTATTCCCCATGAGGTTGTGGGTTATGCCTTGTGAGAGCATCAGTCCGTTGTTGGGGGGGAGGCAATGACTCTGTGCATGAAGTCCCAATCTGTGACTCTTAAAATTTTCTGCTCCCTCTTCCCCAAAAATTCCCTGAGCCTTGGTGGGTGTGTTTTAAGTCTGCTTCAGTGATGAGCTCTGAGGAGCCTCTGGATTTCTTCTTTGGTAGGTGTTGAGTTTCCTCAGCGTGTGTCTCCTTCACCTGGGCCTGATTGTCAGGCTTGCCTCACTCATCTCCCCAATTCCTCTGTTTAGAATTCTACTTTCGCTGGTATGGAAAGTAGAGCACAGACACATTCACATAGCTACTTGAAGCAGGGACCTTGTACATCTCAGGATGTTTAAATAGTATAACTTAAGTACACCATTGCTATCTGGAAGTGGTTTTTGGTTTATGATTTGACTATTATGCTAGTGTAAGCATTGTTTATTTAATACTTGAGACTGACATTTGCACATCAACCCATGAATCATAACTTTTTTTAATCTTTTTACAACACTTGGTAAACAGTTGTGCTTAGGAATATGACAGGCCTCTGCTCTCTTGCTACTGTTCTACTCTATGCCTGCTTGTACACTAAAGGACAGTGACAGACAGAATGTCCCATGGTTTCCGAGAGAAGAAAGGGATCAGGATCCATGGAAGACATTCTGACGACAGCAACACAGAGTTCCAGGAAAAAGGTGGTGGTCATTTTGATAGTGAAATCAGGTTAGGGCAAATTTCCTGATTTGTGTATGATTGATTCTACGATATTTTCTAAATCTTGGGCTGAATATGTTCTCTTTACTTGTCGTGACTTATTTTTCAGTTTTAGGAAGTTAGTTATTTTATTACTGAGCCTAGACTACAGTGTATGTGGTGCTTTTATAATGTAGCTTGCCTCTGCAACAGTCTGCTTTCTTGTAATTTTAATGAGTCAATAAAAGAATCTTTAAAACTACAGTGTCCATGGCTGGAGAGATGGCTTAGCAGTTAAGGTGCTTGCCTGCAAAGCCAAAGGACTCAGGTTCAGTTCCCACATAAGCCGGTAGCACATACATCTGCAGTTTGTTTGCAGCAGCTGAGGACTCTGGCACACCCATTCTCTCTCTCTCAAATAAATAAGTTAATTAATTTAAAAACCCTATAGTGTCCAGCGCTGGAGCTAATAGGCATATGTGGGTATTGGATACTCTTAATGGTGTTTGTTGGAATTGACACACACGTTAAGTAAGGTACAGACCTGGTTTGGAAGAATTAATACAAAGAACGATAAAATACAGTTTTAGTAATTATTATATGTTGAAATATTTTCCAGTGAATATAGATATATAAAATGCTGTCATTAAAATTTTATCTGTTTTTTAATCTTTTAAAAATATTTGTGTACTGATTTATTTATTTATTTATTTATGAGACAGAGAAGGGAAGAGAGAAAGAAAATGAATAGGTGTGCCAGGGTCTCCTGCCACTACAAATGAACTCCAGACACATGTGCCACTTTGTGCATCTGGCTGTATGTAGGTGCTGGGGAATTGAACCTTGGTCGTCACACTTTGCAAGCAAGTACCTTTAACTGCTGAGTCAACTCTCCAGCCGGTTTTTTTTTAATCTTTTTAAATATAGTTGCTGAAAAATAAAAATTATCTGCGTGGTTCACATTATAAGTGTATTAAATAATGCTTCTATAATAGATCTGTTTACTGTTTTAAGTTAGTAATTAATTTTTGTCATATACATAAAGAATTAAATATTTTCGTAGTATTTGCAGTAACAATCATTTCTGCCACTTCAGCCTCACTCTTTCCTTCCAAAGGCAGTGTGTGTCCATTTTCTTACTTGATGTTCCTGTGTATCTGAAAAATATACTTAATTTGATTTTTCAATTGTAGACATCATCAGTTAACGTCCTAATAGTAAAGATGAGCTTTAGCTCCGCCATCCCATACTAACCACCTGCACACAAACTTTATGGTAAACTATTTCCCCATCTCTTCAGTATGGGTTTATTCCATCATTTTGCATCAAGGTCAGCTTAAACGAGTGCTGGTCTCACTACTGGCCTGAAAATCTCCTCCTGGGAGATGGCAGTAGACAGAGGAAACTCAAGACTCACCAGAGCAGAAAGTCAGAGGGTGCTGAGAGCTCAGCACTAAAGGAGACTTCTAACACACCCCGAAAGGCTGGAGGAACCTTGTGGAAGAAGGGCAGAAAGAATGTGAAAGCCACAGGGTGGGAAGGTGTACTTGGAGGTGTTGTCCCCTCACCACAGAGAATGAATGAGCAGTGAATTCATGACTCTGATTACCAGTAAACCCATTGAGGAGGGGCCTCACCAGAATGGGTCAGGGGAGTGGAAATGTAAGAATATAACCCAATGTGAATATGACCAATTTGCAGTATACCCATATAAAGTTCTTAGTAAGAATTTAAAAACTGTAGGGCTGGAGAGATGGCTTAGTGGTTACGGTACCTGCCTCCTAAGCCTAAGAACGCTGGTTCCAATCTCCAGCGGTTCCAATCTCCAGGTCCCATGTTTAGCCAGATGCAAAGGGACGCAAGGGCTCAATGCCACACTTGCCCACAAGGGGGCTCACACATCTGGATTTTGTTCACAGCAGTTGAGAGACTGCTGGCGTGCCCATCTCTATCTGTCTTCCTCTCCCTTTCTGTCTTTCTCTTTCTGTGTCTCTCTCTAAAAATAAAAATAAAATAAAATAATAAAAAAAAATTTAAAAAATTTGGAGACAGGCTAGCGAGATGACTTAGCAGTTAAGGTGCTTGCCTGCAAAGCCTAAGGACCCATGTTTGATCTCTCTCAACATCCCACATAAGCCAGACACAAAGGTGATGTAAGCACAAGGTTGCACTTAGAGTTTGATTGTAGTGGCTGAAACCCTGGCATGCCAGTTCTCTCTTTCTCGCTCTTGCTCTCTCTAAAAAGAAAAAAAAAAAAATTAAAGACAATAGACCCATTATTTACATTGTTATGACACTAATAAAAACAGAGTATGTGGTATACTGTAATAAAAACACACACACACACACACACACACACACAGACACACACCATGTACTGTACTGTAATGGATTACTTTTTGCGTCTTATTTGACATCTGTTTTCCCTGAAGTTAATAATCATCCAAGTTTTAAAAATTTTTCCTTATATTTATCACTAATTAAACTGACTCCTCCCATAATTGTACAGATCTCTTCTCAAAACTTAGAAACACATTAAGTCTTCTGTCAGTTTTAGTTTTCTGAAGGGATGTGTTCTGGAGTCTCTTCCAGTCTGGACCTGTAGCATAATGGCATGTGGGAACCTTGGGGGCTCCATGATTATTACCCTTGGGATTCCTTTCATTAGCCATGACATGTAGGAAACGGTACCTGAGCTTCTGTGTCTGGAATTGCAAATAATTTTCTCTGAGGGTTATGAATTAAATGTATCATTCCCCCCCTAAATTCTGGAAGTTCCTTAGCACCTTGTCCCTAGCTCTTTTCTCTTTCTCTCTCTCTCTTTCCTTTCCTTTCCTTTCCTTTCCTTTCCTTTCCTTTCCTTTCCTTTCCTTTCCTTTCCTTTCCTTTCCTTTCCTTTCCTTTCCTTTCCTTTCCTTTCCTTTCCCTTCCCTTCCCTTCCCTTCCCTTCCCTTCCCTTCCCTTCCCTTCCCTTCCCTTCCCTTCCCTTTTCTTTTCTTTTCTTTTCTTTTCTTTCTCTTCCTTCTCTTCTTTTCTTTTTTTTTTTTTTTTGAGGTAGGGTCTTGCTCTAGCCCAGGCTGACCTGGAATTCACTATGTAGTCTCAGGATGGCCTCAAACTCATGGTGATCCTCTTACCTCTGCCTCCCGAGTGCTGGGATTAAAGCCGTGCTCCACCACGCCTGGCTCTTGTTCCTCTTAAGGTGGTTGCTTTGAGCCTACTTTTCAGCCTTTTGACAGTTGGTCTATTGAAATCTGTAAATTTGTTTCCATTTTTGCAATTACTTTTCCTGAATGATTTCTTTCATCCCTTATTTACTCCCTATTTGTGTTTCTGAAAGTTTTATGGTTCGGATGTTGGACCTTATAAAGTAGGTCCTAAGTTTCCGTTTTCTTCTTATCCATCTCCTTTTCTTTTTGCTTTACTTTCTGAACTTTTTTTAAAATAAAATTTTATAACCTTATCCCTCTATTGAGCTTGTCTTTCCAACTATTTTGTATTTAATTTCTGAAAGCTAAATACTTTCCTTGAGTGTCCTTTTTGGGTGTGTGCATATATTTTATTTATGCTATCTTTCTCTTTATGTTACTTTATAGGTAATTGTATTTTTTGTTTTAACTGTTTATTTTAGAGAGATGTGGGGAAAGAGAGAGAGAGAAGAAAGAGAAAGAGAATGATCGGTACTGCAGGGTTGCTGTTAACCAACTCCAGAGGCATGCACCACTTTGTGCGTCTGGCTTTACATGAGTGTTGGGCAATTGATCCCAGGCATTAGGCTTTGCAAGCAAGAGGCTTTAACGCCTCAGCCATCTCTCCAGCCCATTATTCCTTTTTTAATTTTTGTATTTTAGATACAGAGAGTGAGAGAAAGAATTGGCACACTAGGGCCTCAGCTACTGCAATCCAATTCCAGAAGCTTTCACCACCTAGTGGGCATGTGTGACCTTGCACTTGCCTTAACTTGTGTGTCTGCCTTATGTGGGATCTGGAGAGAAGTCTTTAGGCTTCACAGGCAAGCACCTTAACCACTAAGCCATCTCTTCAGTTCTATTATTTCTTTTAAAAAAATTTTTGTTTGTTTATTTATTTATTTGAGAGCGACAGACAGAGAGAGAAAGAGGCAGATAGATAGAGAGAGAATGAGCATGCCAGGGCCTCCAGCCACTGCAAACGAACTCCAGATGCATGTGCCACTTTGTGCATCTGGCTTACATGGGTCCTGGGGAATCGAGCCTCGAACCAGGGTGCTTAGGCTTCACAGGCAAGCACTTAACCACTAAGCCATCTCTCCAGCCCCATTATTCCTTTTTTGTGCTGATATAATTGTTCAAATGTTTTTCTCTTTGCTGCATGTTGTAAATGGCATTGCTTTATCTTTTGTGGTCCTTAATTGTTTGCATACATGCATGCATGTGTGCACGCGCGCGCGCGCGCACACACACACACACACACACACTAAGCACACTAAGCACAAAGGAATTATAGTCCAAAATCCTGATGGACGCTTCAAATCATTGATAATCCTGAACCCTATAGGTATATGGCACAATGCAGGTTGGGCCCTAGCCAGACTGCATGCTAAAAGAAACCAGGCCACCCCATTGGGTTTTCTCACCAGGATGGCGGGTAGTCAATGACAGGCAAGACTCCATGAGATGGGGCAACCTAAGACAGGCACCATCACATGTGATGATCCCTTGGGGCCTGGGGTCAACAATGGCTTGGCAAAGAACCATGCCTCCCAGGGACGCCAATAGTAAAAAAAAAAAAAAAAAGAGGAGGATATGTATGGCACAATGCAGGTCGGACCCTAGCCAGACCGCATGCCAGAAGAAACCAGGAAGTAGCTTCTGTGGACGTGGCATCCTGCACAGGCCTGGCGTGACAACAGCTACAGTCCCAGGCTCACGAGCAACCTGTTACAAGATGATTTGCCCAGAGACAGGCTGTCATTAGTCACAAGAAGGGGACCACCCCATACAATGATTGGCCAGCCAAACCCATTAAACCTCCTATATTTCCTTGAATAAACGAGTTTGCAGCAGCTCGCCCTCTGCCTGCTTCCACCCAATTTCCGGAGTCGGTGTTGTGACTCTGCGCCTCTCACCCCCTACTTGGCGGAGACCCTGCCATCCTTCCTGGGCTGACCCTAGGAGGGAACCCAACATGTAGGTACTATTTTCTTATACATACGTATGATAAGTTAAAACTCTGAAGAGTTAGGCATGGTAAGAAATTAACAATAAACTAGTAATAGATAGGACAAGTACAGTATACTTTTGTAAAAGTTATACAAGTGTGGTGTCCCTCTAACGCATCTTATTGTATTGAGTTCCTGTGGTATTGATGTAAGCTGAAACAAGGAAGGCCTATGTGAAATGCATGACCTGGGTGTCAGACTGCTGGTGAGCTGATGTAGTATTAGATGTTTGGTTGATCCTGGCTCCTTATACTATGAACATGTTGATTGTCGGATGTCAGCAGTAGATGATTTCCATGGCTGGGAATCCTTTCACTGAAGGATATTTTTTCTTCTTTTTTTTTCTTTTCCTTTTTTTGTTTTTCAAGGTAGGGTCTCACTCTAGCTCAGGCTGTCCTGGATTCACTATGTAGTCTCAAGGTGGCCTCGAACTCAAGGCAATCCTCCTACCTCTGCCTCCCGAGTGCTGGGATTAAAGGCGTGTGCACCACGCCCGGCTTTTGGAAGGACATTGGAATCAGAAGTTTCTGTTCTTCCATGTTTTGTGCCTAGTGCCTCCTTTGCATGTTTATGAATATAGGTTCTGTCAGAAGACCTGGGTTTATCATAATTATCCTTTTCCCTTGATTTCTTCAGCTGGCAGAAATGTAACAGAAGGTTGGTTCTTCATCGGCAGATGCAGCTCCAGGGGTTTTTGTTTGTCAAAGTGCCAGATCTGTGTAAGCACCCCTTTACTTGTAGTACGTGGTTGGTGATACTTGTTTGAGTGGATCCCTTACTTGAAATCTTCGTATAGACTCAGGGTTTTCTGGTGCATCCTGCTGCCTTTTGTTAGACACATTTTCTGTTCATTTCTCCTACACTTTAATTTCTTTTCTTCCTTTCCCTTTCTTCTTCTTTCTCCCTTTTTCCTTATCCTTTCCTGTCCTCCGCCCTCTTTTTTTTTTTTTTTTTGAATTTTTAATGTTTTTATTTTTTAATGTTAATCTGGATTTAATTTTTTCTTTTCTTTTTTCCCTATACTTACAGACAATAAACCATGATATTTCCCTACCCTTCCCCCATTCCCCTTCAGAACTCCACTTTCCATCATATCCCCTCCCTCTCTCCATTAGTCTCTCTTTTAATTTGATGTCATCATCTTTTTCTCCTATTATGAGGGTCTTGTGAAGGTATTGCTAGGCACTGCGAGGTCATGTATATCAAGGCCAATTTCTTTCTGGACAGTTGCATTGTAAGGAGTCGTACCCTTCCTTTGGCTCTTACATTCTTTCTGCCACCTCTTCTGCAATGGACCCTGAGCCTTGGAGGGTGTGATAGAGATGTTTCAGTGCTGGACAGCCCTCTGTCCCTTCTTCTCAGCACTATGTTGCCTTTTGAGGCGGGATTCCAGGCTAGTCTGGAACACACCACATAGCCTGGGCTCCAACTCGTAATCTCCTCAGTCTGTCCCTCTCAAGTGCTGGATGACAAGCATAACATCTCCAGCTGTTTTTGCTCCTCAGCAAACAAGCATGAGTTTCTTTGTTCTTTGTAATCTCGCAGGTAGAAAATTTCTTTTTAACACAAAACTTAGCATTTTTAGCATTTGAAAATTTTCTTTACTAGGTTGAGAAGTTTGTGTTTTTCACATAAGGAAGTACATTATAGCTTTTCTTTGGCATGCTCAGGTTGCTGGCATCACAGTTCTTGTGCTCTGAGGCCACTGTTAAGTAAAATAAGGGTTGCGTGAACACAGACACTGGAGTCTGGCAGTTGTGGTAAAGGACAATGGCTACTGTGTAGCACGTGCGTGCGCACACACACAGATGAGTAGCATATACAGCGTGGACACACTGGACAAAAATGGTTCACACTTGGGGAGGCATGGAATGAGATTGCATCACACTACTTAGAGAGGTTTACAACTTCAAGCATGCTTATTTTTGTAACCTGCTATCTTTAAGTAAAAGGTAATGTTAATGATTCTACCAGTCTTTCCTTCCATCAGTTCTTCTTCTCATTGTGTGCTTCAACTCAATTTTAATTAGCAGATACAATCTAGATTTATAAGAATGAATTTTATGCCTTTAATCTTTGGGAGGCTGAAGTAGGAGGATCACTGTGAGTTTGAGGCCACCCTGAGACTACAGAGTGAATTTCAGGTCAGCCTGGACTATTGTGAGACCCTATCTCCTTTAAAAAAAAAAAGAGAATGAATTTTAGAATAAGAGTCTAGTTCTCATCTTGGTGGAGAACTAAATTATAAGAAATGAGAACAAAATTAAAAGATATATTCTGATTGATTCTCTTAAAACCAAGAACATTTATTTATTCATTGGTCAACTACTTAGTGCTTTCTTTGTGTCATAACTAAGAGCAGGCTTGGGGGATGCAATAGTGAACAAGTCGAGATAAGTAAAACTCCTGTCCTTAAAAGTATGTTCAGGTAGGAAAGGCAAATAATAAGTAAACAGAGAGCCAGATGAGATAATTACAGCTGGAATATTTCCTATTTTACAGAGATGGAGCAAGAGTCACAAAATGGAGAACCTGCTGAAATTACAATCATCAAGGAAGCATACAAGAAGGCCTTTATGTTTGTTAATAAAGGACTGAACACCGATGAATTGGGTCAGAAGGAAGAAGCAAAAAACTACTATAAGCAAGGAATAGGGCACTTGCTCAGAGGAATTAGCATTGTATCCTGGGAGCCTGAGCACACAGGTCCTGCGTGGGAGTCGGCCAGACAGATGCAACAGAAGATGAAAGAAACACTACAGAATGTGCGCACCCGGCTGGAGATTCTAGAGAAGGGCCTTGCCACTTCCCTGCGGCATGATCTTCAGGAGGTGCCCAAGTTACATCCAGAATTCCCACCTAAAGACACGGGCGAAAAGTCACCTGAACCCCAGTCCTTCTGTTCTCCACCGCAGCATGCTGAGGAGACCGGGAATGCTCCAGCTGTGAGTGCAGGGTCGATTGCCGCAGCACCTTCTTCTCTCGTAGTGCCATCACCAAGCTGTCCAGCAGAAGCCCCTCCTGCCTACACTCCGCAGGCTGCCGAGGGCCACTACACTGTGTCCTATGGAACAGACTCAGGGGAGGTTTCCTCAGTTGGAGAAGATTTCTATAGGAACCACACACAGCCACCCCCTCTTGAAACCTTAGGGCTAGATGCAGATGAGTTGATTTTAATACCAAATGGAGTACAGATTTTTTTTGTAAATCCTGCAGGAGAGGTTAGTGCACCTTCATATCCTGGGTACCTTCGAATTGTGAGGTTCTTGGATAGTTCCCTGGATACAGCTCTAAACCGACCTCCTGGGTTTCTTCAGGTAAGCATAAGTTGATATACATGTTAGAGTATGTTTCATTTTTTAATGTCTGTAGTATGTGTTGTGTGGTTGTGTGCATATGCTGTATGTCACGTGTATGTCACCTGATGTGGTGGCTGAAGAACAGTGGGTGTCCTCTCCAATATTCACCCACCTGTTTCTTCCTTATAAAGATTGATTCCAGAGCTTGCCTTTCACAAATCCCAGAGATTTTCTGGTCTCCAGTCTCCACAGGACTGGGGTTACAGATGTGCATGGTCATACCCAGCTGTTTATGTAGGTCTTAGAAATTAGATTTCAGACAGTCTCAGGTTTCCTCAGACCCTCACGCTTACACAGGAAATGCATATAGCTACTGAAACACCTTTCTAGCCTGCAGAGAATATTATTTGTATTTGTTAATGTTTATAATGTGTCCAGGACGGGAACAAAGAACACATTCCACTTTCTTTTTATATATTTTCCCTGAGACTTAATGAGCCCTACCATCTATGCTTTTGTTTGCTGGCCTTTCTATATATATATTTTTTTAAATTACAAAGTGCTGTTTTGTGATGATAGGACCCAAAAGAGATCACAGACCTTGGCCTTAAGCTTTTCATTCTTTTATCTGAAGAAGAAACATAGGTACATAAAATTTAAAAGGCATTTATGCAATTCATGTGAAATACACAGCTATAAATATTCATAAAATTTACCCAGATCGAACTGAAGACCTGAACTGAGCTAGAACCAGTCAACCAAGGGCACTTTAGACAGTTTTGGTCTTAAGGATCCAAAGGATGGTTGTTGCTTGTAGAGTAGATTGATCTTAGCATTGCTGTGAACAGCTATAGAGTACGGCTGCTCAACTAGGCCAGTGTCCTGGAATTATAGAAACTGACTCTTGGACTCATCTACCCAAGAGTAGGCTTAGCTGCTTCTTACAGCAGAGCCTGAAATAAAGAAAACTAACCCTTGGATTGTTTAAACCAAGACTGAAGCCAGTGCTTCTGCCGCCACCACTGCTTTTGATGTCCCTGCACCTGCTACTCCTGATGACAAGCAAACATGGGTGTGTTTATTCAACAGCAAAAACAGCAGTGCAGAAGGAATCAGCATTATGTGAGTGAGGAACAAGGAACATTGACTCTAAAAATTCTTTAAACATTTGCTCAAAGAAAGGATTTAGAGGCAGGACTGGTGAACTTTGCTGACCCAGAATACACATGTGTGCACACACTGTTCTCTGATGCTATCACTCTAAGCCCACCTGTTTTTTTCAGCATTCCTGTGGGGCAGTTTGGTACTTTTCATATCTGTTGCTTTCAGCTGTAGTTAATCTGTCTCACACATGCACACACTGAGGAAGTAGGGAAAAGACTGGCTTAAGCTCAGTCAGCATCTCTTAACATCCAATATTAACATGTCAATATTGGTCATCTGTGCTGCTCAGGGCAAAGATGAACTACAGCAGAGGAACGCCAATTACATTATTTATTTTCTTTTCTTTTATTATTTTTTGGTTTTTCAAGGTAGGGTCTCACTCTAACCCAGGCTGACCTGGAATTCACTGTGTAGTCTCAGGGTGGCCTTGAACTCATGGTGATCCTCCTACCTCTGCCTCCCGAGTGCTGGGATTAAAGGTGTGCACCACCACACCCAGCAAATATTTTATTTATTTATTTAATTAGAGAGAGAGAGAATGGGCATACCAGGGCCTCTAGCCAGTCACATATGCCACCTTGTGTATCTGGCTTATGTGGGTACTGGGGAATCATTCCTGGGTCCTTAGGCTTGGCAGGAAAATGCCTTATCCACTAAACCATCTCTCTAGCTCTGTTTCCAATTACATTATTTTAAGCGAGCTAAGTATTAGTATGATTAACTTCAGGGCAACTTACAAGGTAAGAACTTATAGAGAAAAGCATCTCATAGAAATATATTCAGGAAGCCAGGCATGATGGTACATGCCTTTAATCCCAACACTCAGGAGGCAGAGGTAGGTTGATATCTGTGAGTTCAAGGCCACCCTGAGACTATATAGTGAATTCCAGGTCAGCCTGGGCTAGAGTAAGATCCTACCTCGAAAAACCTGAAGAAAAAAAAAAAAAGACGCTCAGGAAAGCCATTTGTAAAGTCTGTAAGTATTCCTATAGTTCTTTCTAGCCCAGGCTGACCTGAAATTCACGATGTAGTCTCAGGGTGGCCTTGAACTCATGGCGATCCTCCTACCTCTGCCTCCCAAGTGCTGGGATTAAAAGCATGCTCCACCATGCCCTGCTCTTCATTCATTTTTATAGTTTATTCTGTATTTCATTCTCACATTTCTTTCTCACACACAGCCACTGAGCAAATACATTATCATCCCCAACCTTGGTCAGGCACTGGTTGAGAAATGTCTGTCTAGAAGCTCAGACCACAGACAAACTGACCAGAATGCAGTTGTTCCAAGAGCAAAGATTTGCCCTAAGAAAGATAGTTGGAGGTTTATTAGAGTTGTGCGTAAGAGATACTTTGGGACATTATTGAAAGATTTATTATGAACAAGACTAATGCCTAGATTATTTTATTAAAGAAGCCTGAAGATTAAAGAGAGTAAGCTTATTGAGTAGGGCTAGGAAAGGGCTTGTAAGAGTGACAATTTCTGCTGACGTGATAGGAGTGCTGCTGGTAGCATGAAGCTTAACAAAACAAACAAACCCTGTGTCTTTTGCAACTGGAGGTGTAGGAAGTTAACCCCAGACACCTTGTACTTGGTTCATGATCTGAACTCTTAAGATGATTTGTACACTTGCCTTTCAGTTTGACTTTCAATCTTTTTCATGCTGCCATATTTGGTCTGGAATAAAAAGTAAAATTGCACCTAGCATTTAGTTAGTGTCTCTTTAATAAGCTGTCACTTACATATATACAGATATTTGTAATAGAGTGTTGTAAAAAGGAGTTATCATGTTTACTCAATGTTTTTACCTTAAAAAATAGATAATAACAAACCCACAAAGTGTTAGACATTGGGTAAAATTTTCTATGCTATAAAAAATCAATAGTATTCTACTTAGGAAATGAGAACAAGATTATTTTAAGAAGTCAGCCTTGGAGTTCTAGGACTTCAAAGACTCTTTTTCCTTTGGTTTTAGTTTTGAAACCCATTATATCTGAGTCAGTTCATACAGAACAAAGATGTATGATTCCCCTCTGAAAGTAAAACTGGGAGAAGTCAGCTTGTGGAAAAGCTCACCAATCAAATTTAGGGATATTCCAGGGAATAATAACAATTTTTCCAAGTATACTCATTTTAGCATTTTTGTCAAGTTTATATCCATACTATTAGATAATAGTTTATTGTGTTGCATGACTTATTATTTTCATCGTGAATGGAATTTTTAGAAAGTTAAGAAAAACAGGTATGTACTCAGTTTCTTTAGTTTCCAAATTACCTTGCATCCTTCACATGGCGTATCTGTCATGGTGTAGAAAGCATAATAATTTGTTTTATTATGACCTGTCTGAAGTTTGACTATATCGAAAGATAATGGCTTTTAAATTTTTTTTATTGATAATGGCTTTTGAGTTGAATAGAAAAATGAATCCATAAAAGAAAAAGAATTTGAAATGCATGTTGGGCATGTTTGAAGAATAAGTCTTTAGTATTCCTGCCTGTGTACATTGTACTGGAAAGAGATGATGATAATGTCAGAAATTTTCATTATCCTTGTAAAATCTCACACTCTTAACTTGTGTTCATCTCATATTATTTTAGTAGTGTGACTTCCTATGTTTCTTTACAGTAAGACAGTGTTCTACATATTGGCAGTTACATTTTGGTTACTAAAAGAATGTAACACGTGAGAAATCTATGCAGTTTGGAATCCTAATTTAAACTTACTATCTTCTGAATTTAGGTACGAACTTAAGTCTGAGCATTTGGGCAAGCCGACCTCCCACCCCCATGTGACAGTGCAGGGTCACAGGAGAGATTTGTGTCATTTTGTTTTAATTTCACAGTCCATAGTGATCCTAGAAACATGTCTGTTCTAACTCTTTGATGTCAGGTTCTGTTGGGATTAGTACAAAATAAATAATAACAAACCCTGTAACAGACACATGTTTTGTGTTTGTAATTAAAATAATTGTTCTACTCCTTTGCTTCCAATTGCATGTGTGCAGGTCCAAACATCACTTTTTAGTTGTCAGCCTTGAGCAATTAATTGACCTGTCTGTGCCTCAGAGTTCTGGTATTCAAAGGACAATAATCCTCACCAGTTTTAACATGGAAACAAGCTAAGTGTCCATCAAATAATGAATAGATAAAGAAAATATGCTATACTATATGCTATACTATTCATTATGGATGGGAAACATAAAGAAACGATAAACAAGGAGTTAATTATGTTCAACCTGACTTAACTGTTATACACATTCATCAGAGCACTACTTGATACACACCATTAATATGTACAGTTTTTATGGTTTTATGTACTAGTTAAAATAATTTAAAAGGTTAGCCAATTTTAGAGAATGTTGTGAGGATTAAATAAGTATCTAAAAATTTTTAAATTTATTTTATTTAAAGAAGTGAGAAGCAGATAGAGAGAGAGACGGAGAGAATGTGTGTGCCACAGCCTCTAGTTACTGCAAACGAACGCCAGATATATGTGTTATCTTGTGCATCTGGCTTTTGTCAGTACTGGAGAATCAAACCTGGGTCCTTAGGTTTTGCAAGCAAGCACCTTAACTGCTAAGCCATCTCTCCAGCCCTAAATAAGTATATATATTTATAACACTAGAAAGCAGTTTGAGTTTGTTTGTCACAAATTTTAATTATTTATTTGCAAGCAGAGAGAAGAGAGACAGAGAATGGGTACGCCAGGGTCTCCAGCCATTGCAAATGAACTCCAGACACATCTTCCATTTAGACGCATGTACCACTTTGTGTATCTTGCTTTTTGTGGGTATTGGAGAATTGAACCCAGGTAGTTAGGCTTTGCAGGCAAGCACCTTACAATGAACAATCTTGTTAACCCCGAGTTTGTTTATTAACACAAAAGGGATACCTAATTAGAATAAGTGAGAATTTTAATTTGCTTGATCATCATTTATTTAAAGCTAGCATCCTCATTAAACACAGGACTATTTATGGCCATCAGTTTTAAGACTGTTAATAGTAGAAGGACAGTATTTTTAGTAGTTTTTATTACAGGATGATCGGACTAGAAAAATATCAATATTCAATTGGGATTTATTAGTGATGGTGTTTCTATAAGACCTTTCTAGTATAAAAATTTTATGAAAGTCTGTTCCATTCATATTATTCTTCTAACTCTTTCAGGTGTGTGACTGGTTGTATCCTCTAGTTCCTGACAGATCTCCAGTTCTGAAGTGCACTGTGGGAGCCTACATGTTTCCTGACACTATGTTACAAGCAGCAGGCTGCTTTGTGGGAGTGGTTTTATCCTCTGAGCTACCAGAAGATGATAGAGAACTCTTTGAGGATCTGTTAAGACAAATGTCTGACCTTCGGCTCCAGGTAACTTGTGTTATTTGGGATGAAGTGAGCACTGCTGCTTTTGAAAACATTGTGATAGGGCTGGAGGAATGGCTCAGCTGTTAAAGGCATATGCTTGCAAAGCCTGATGGCCTGGGTTCAATTCCCTAGTTCCCACATAAAGCCAGATATACAAGTGGCACATGCATCTGGAGTTTGCAGTGGCTGGAGGCCCTGGTGTGCTTAGTCTTTCCCCCTTCCCTTTTTCAAATAAAACAATAAATATTTTTCAAGAAAACTTTATAATAACCTGCAGTGTGATCAAGGTTAGGAGACTGGTAGTATATAATTTCCTTCTTTATAACTACTTCATGGGAATTAAGTCTATAGGCTCCAGAGTCAGAGTTTCTGGGATTGGATTCAGATTCTTCCAATTAGTAGCTGTTTAATGGATCTGTTATAGAACTTCTCTGTCATTTACTTTCATTGTCATGAATGAGGGAAATAATACTAGCATCCACCTCACTGAGCTGTGGTGAAGATTCAAGCACTCCTGTACTGGGATACAGTAATGCCCTGTGAATGGTATGTATTTCCACAGCTAGTTTACTGTTTGGTTGAACCAAGTTGCAAAATACTGAAGGTAGTTTTAGCTTCAGCAAATGGATTATTTTGAAAATATTAGGTGTCATATTGGCATTTTGGGATAGACAAAAAGTAGCGTGGGTTATTTTTTAGTTGTAGAGAAAAGAAGAAAATACTTTGCCTCATGGTTTGCTGACTGCGAGTTTAAGATGCACCAAGTAGAAACATGGCAGGAAAGCCTGGCAGAGGAAAGCTGCTCACATCATGGCATTCAGGATGCAGGGACCCGGGAGGAGCTGAGGACAAGATATTCCCTTCAAGTGCACACCCCATAAAGATGCACTTCCACCAATCAGGTCCCACCTTCTAGTTCTCCACTGATCAATAGTCTATTCAGTTATGATTCTTATCAATGGATTATTCCATTAATTTCAGGCCCTCATGATTCAGTCAGCAGTCAGTTACTGGATCCACTGGCAGGAGACCCAGCCTTTAGCACTTGAGCCTTGGGGGACATTTCATATCCAAGTCATAGAAATCATTCCGTGAACGTTCCTTATTTATTAGCCTGTCTTCTCTGTGCACACACTTATCTGCCAGGGAGCTGAAGCAGATTAGTATGAAAAGGTTTCCTTTAGGTGTTCTTGCTTGTCCTATTTGGCAAACAGATTTTTTTTATGAATATTGACAGTTTCATGGGATTTAATGAGGCTGGAAACATGATAATATAATGAGCGGGTATTTGGACTATTATTAACCAGTTATTATGTTAAATGGTAGGGTAGCAAGTAAGAATAGGAGAATACAAAGTTATAGACACATAAATACATATATGTGAGATATATCTTTCTATATGTATATATATGTGTATACACACACACATCATACATATATGCATACACGCACGTATACGTGAAACAGTCAGTATTCTAGGTACCTGAAGATGACCTGGTAATCAGTATGCCAACACATTAGAATAGCCAGCAATTATTTAAACAATGTTAACAAAACACAATTTCCATACAGAATGTTGTGGACTTACGTGTTCACAGGGAAGAGTTTGGGACATGGTTTCTCTGGAGGAACAGATTGGTATTCACAGATCTAATCCAGTACTGCTGTTTCCTCACCTCCACAGTCAATTGGACCTGCACTGCTGGCCTTCAGGGAAGAGACTTGGAGGTTACAATATGCTTTTTTGCTGTATTGTTCAGAACTTCAACTGTAAATTATATTTGCAATAATGTACTTCTAAGCATTTATTCAGCTAAGTGTTTGCTAACAAAACACCTACGGTATGAAATGAAGAGTGCACAAAACAAAGTCTTCCAACAATAGGGTAGTTACAGTGAGTGCTAATTTGCCATTAAATTAATTTTAGTCTTTTAATTTTTTCCTAAATTTTATTATTCATTAAATTCAAAGGTAACAGTTGATGATAACAGATTCCCAAAACTGCTGTTAGTGTGCTTTACTCTTCCCCTTTGTAATTTTTCTGAAGCCATATGCTGTATAACAATATCACAAGGGGTTTGAGGTTGGTCAAAAGTGAAATAGTAACTTAAAGAAGGGCCTGGGAATGGCATAGTTGTTTAAAGCTTTTGCTGCACTGAAGAGTTCAGATCCCCAGCACCCACTTAAAGCCAGACATGCATGGAAGGGGACGTCAGGTGAATCCTAAGGCTTGCAGGCCAGCTAGTCTGTGTTCACAGTGGCACATGAGATCCTGTCTCAAACCATGTGGAAGGCAAGGACTGACACCCTAAGCTTGTTCTCTGACTTCCACCTGCTCTCAGTGGCGCACATGTGCCCACATTAACACATGCATATGCTTGCACACATACACAAAGTTTAGAGAAAAGAAATCAGTTATTTATGGACTATCAGACACTGATATTTGAGCAAGTATATCATGAGAGCATGGTATACTGTCCCAAGAGGAAATCTGTCTGAAAGTCCACTTTGAGCTAAGCTTAGTTTCTTATTCCTTAGGCCAATTGGAATAGGGCAGAAGGTGAAGATGAATTCCAAATCCCTGGAGGCACAAAACACCCCTCTGACTCCCTGAAGGAAGCTTCTGGAACTGATGTCAGGCAGTTGGGTCCTTCGTTAGACCAAGGCAACAAGGATGTGCATCATAAAGGAAAACATGGGAAAAAGGTAAATATCAAAAAGGAGTGTGTGTGTGGCTAATGTGAATATGATTGTACCCATTCACCAAAGGGTATCAGCTTGTGTAGTCAGACTGGTCACTGGCAGAAACATGGTCCCAATAACATTCCCTTTCCCAGTGTTTGTATTCAACCTTTTTTAAGGAATGGGTTTCTCAATCTAGCCCGGGCTGATCTGGAACTCACTTTGTAGAATAGGCTGGCCTTGAACTCTTGGCAGTCTACCCTATCTTAGTCTCCTGATGGCTAGGATTAAAGGTATGAGCCTGGCTTGAAATTTTTTTTTTCACAATAATGACAATGTATACTTTTTCACCTGTTTTTTATTCTCTTTGGTCTAGGTATGCTCCTGTCTTTTTTCTTACACTACCAGTTTTATTCAAGCCCTTATTCTTTTCATGAATGGGCAGTAGAACTGACATCTATTTTTCTAATATATTTTATATTTTCTTTCATTCCTTAGATTCTGAATAAGACACATACTCTAAATGGTTTATTTGAATGCAAATTCAGTAAATACTGAGTGTTAGAATGTTGGGTATTTGTGTTTTGGAAACTAATCTCAAGAAATTTACTGCCTAGCAGATAGATTAGCAGAGATACTTTCTGTGTAATTGATGATTAGACCAAAGATATAGCCTGGCCAAAAAAATAAGCTTAGTACCATGGTATGGAGACATTACATTAGGGACATTATAACCAAGATGGGTCTTGAAAGATCAGTGAGCATGGGCATACAAACAGCAAAGGACGCAGTCATAGAGCCAAACACATGAATTAAAAACATTGCAAAGTATTGTGTTACAGGTGTTTTGGCATTGTTCATTGCTGTAGTCTATATTAGTTTTCTTTGGAATTAATGAATATCAATGAATATGTCACATTTACTTGCAAAGTTTAATGTGATTCATGTTGTTAAATATCTTAGAACAGTTTTATGAGAACTTTAGGAGTAAAAAAATGGCTCAAAGAAAAATTTTATTCTTAAAGATATTTTTAAAAAGTTAATTACAAATACAAAATGCCAACCAAATACAAACCAAATACAAAAGGAACAAAAGGATATGTAGTAAAAGTTTGTGTCCTTTTCCTGTCTGCCAGTTACCTACCCTCCTTTTTAGAATTGTAATTATTAACATATTATTTTCCAAGTATATTGCATATATAGTCAAACAGATATTCACAATCCTTTGACAGTTTCATATGAACATTGTAATTTGATATATGGACCCACATTATGCTCCTGTACCCCCACCCACTTCTGCTGAACCTATTTTCTCCCTACATACTAGTGGATTAATCATTGAAGAGAATGACACCTCTTCTATCAGCAACCATTAACTATCAGTAGCACCTCAGGGAGTGGCAAGAACTCAGAAGCCCCTCTTTCACCCATGAGGGAATGATGACTGGCCCTGTCTTATATCTTGTACAGTCACCACAGCTGCTGTGAGTTCATGAGTGCAATGGGCATGTCATGTCCAGTGCTGGTATTTCCATTTAAATGGGATGTCACTTCACTCTGTGTTTATACATATTTGTGTTTGCATTTGAACTTTTACTTGGCTTATAATAGAGCCAGTATTTTTAAAATGTGTTTGTTTGTTTGTTTGTTTGTTTGTTTATTTATTTATTTATTTATTTATTTATTTATTTATTTATTTATGAATGAGAGAAAGAGGCAGATATAGAGAGGGAATGGGTACACCAGTGCATCCAGCTTCGAGAACGAACTCCAGATGCATGAACCACCTTGTGCATGTAGCTTACATGAGTACTAGGGAATCGAACCTGGTTCCTTAGGCTTCACAGGCAAGTGCCTTAGCCATCTCTCCAGCACAGAGCCAGTCTTTTTAAGATATATCCTCCTTTATTTAGTCTTTTAACATGAGTGCAATACATACACATACAAACCTGTAGGGATGTTAGCTATATGATGCAACTCATAGGCTTGTCACAGAGGACATTTAGTCATTTGGATATTATTTAGCAAATGCTGTTTTGGAGTTATATTGATACTTAGTTCTCGTCACTGGAAGCTTACATGAGACCTGAACAGTTCTGACCGGTATGACAGTATTAGAATATACTGTATTTTATGACGTATATTCACCAAGTTGATGTTTTCATTAGTTATAGATAGTATTTGTTGGCTTGATATTTTATATAATGCTTATAATTTCCTCCTTCATACCTACTTTTATACATTTTGAAATATTTTTTACTATTTAGACTAAAGATACTTCAAGTGAAGAAGTTAATCTGAGTCATATGGTACCCTGTGAGCCAATTTCAGAAGACAAAGCTAAAGAATTACCTGAATGGAGTGCAAAAGTGGCTCACAACATTTTGTCAGGTATTAAGTAGTGCTAAATTATCCCTACAGCTTTAAACTTTGGAACCTAAGAAAAGCATTGTTTACAAGGGGGTGCTAGAAGATCAATACCTTATATTTTCATTTTTAAATTACCAATGTAGGAGTAAATACTCAGAAGTAGAAAGAACTAGTTTTTTAGAATATCATCTCTTGTCATATAAGTACACATTTTTCCTGGCATAGTCTCATGTTTTGCTCTTAGGAGAAGTACCGATGAAAATCTTCAGGAATCTTTAAACTATTAAGTAGCTGTGAAAATAAATTATTTTCCTTCTCTTAAGATTTCTTCCTTATCCCCTTCCCCTAGCTGCTGTATTTTGAGGTTTATGTCCTCTCAAAAATCTGAATTTTGAAGTGCTAGCCCCTCCCTAAAGTGCTAGAAGATGGGGACTTTGCTGATTGGGGCATGAGGGAGGAGCCTTCCTAAAAAAGGCTCATTGCTTTTAAAGAGGTCCTAAAGAGCTGTCCTGTGCCTTCTGCTGTGCCTGGGAAAAACAAAGAGGTGCTGTGCAGTGAGCCAGGAAGTAGGCCCCCATGACTACCACATATGCCAGTACCTTGATTTTAGTTTGCCCAGTCTCCAGAGTGCAAAGAAGAAAATTTATATTGTTTATAAGCCACAAATTTATAGTATTTTGTTATGCAGTACAAATAGTTTTAAGATGCCTACCCCCCCCCCCCGCCAAATGGAAATTCTTATCTGTTTGAAATTCTATTAGTGAGCTGTTATTGCAGCAAAACACTGGAGGGACTTATCTTTATAAAGTTGAAAGGTTTGTTTCATAGTTCTAGAGGTTCCAGTCCAAAATTGAGTGGCCTCATTGCTTTGGACTTTTTACAACAATTGCGGGGAGTACAGCACTGGCATGGTAACAGACTACTTACACCATGACCAGGAAGTAGAAAAAAAAAGAGAAGACTTGGGTTCCAAAGTACCCCTTGAGGAGACTTCTGTCCTAAATGTCCTCAGCATCTTCCAGTAGGACCAGCTGAAGATGCTAAGCCTTGTAAGCATGGGTCTTTGGGGACTCTGCATTCAGTGCGCACCAGGAAGCAAACAGCTCTCTGAGCACATACAAGTGCAGTGTGACAATGAGAGGATCTGGGGATCCACTCAAGATGCTTGGGCAGTAAGAGACTACTCATTGGTTTGGCTAGTGGCAGCTTTAAATGAAACCAGAATGCTTGTCCTCACCAACATACAACATTTCACTTCACAGTCCATAGAGGCTTGCTCATGTATTCTTTTTACTGTATCTTTAAAATATTGCCAATAATCTTTCAGTAAATCAAGTTCATGACCCAATGAAAAGGTCTTTATTATTTAAACAACTGTCAATTTAGAGTTCCATCCATGTCCTAAAGTATTTATTAAAGATAAAATAGTTGATTAGGAGCTGACATGGTAAGAGTCAATAAAGTGCTTGCCTCATAATCACGAGGACCTGAGTTCTCCCCACAGTACCTCCACAAAACGCCAGAAGTGGTAATGGAGGCCTGTAATCCCAGTGCTGGGAAGGTGAAGATGGGGGTTCCCTTGTCAGCCAGTCTAGCCTGGTAGATGAGATCTAAGCCAGTGAGAAACCCTGCCTCAAAGGAAGTGGATGGAGCCCGAGGAACACAACCCAAGCTTGTTCTCTGGTCTCCATATCACGTGCGCGCACGCACACATGCACACACACACGTAATATGTATGTACGTATTTTTAAAGTTGGTTAATTAGCGAAGAGCTAATGAAATAGTTTTCCTACTGCCAAAGATCTGTGCTTGAGATGGGGGAGGAGATCAAGACAAAATTTCTAATGTACTTCCAGTAGCTGCCCCTTAGAGAGTTTTCAAAGAAATTTCAAATAAAAAAACCCTTTTTTACTCTTGTTTCCCACACACATTTTTTTGTCTCTTTGTGACTCCCCCCGCCCCCCAGGACTGAGGATGGAACCCAAGACCTTGTGCTTTCTAGGCAAGCGTTCATCCACTGAGCTAAATCCTCAGCTCAAAACCTTTTGCTCTTGATTTTGTGGCCTTACCCTTACAGACTGCCAAGCAGTACTAGGTCAGAGTTCAGAAAACTAGCCAATCATCCACATGTAAATGAACTGATTCAAAAACCATTTCTCCAGATTTTTTTTTTTTTTTTGAGGTAGGGTTTCACTCTGGTCCAGGCTGATCTGGAATTAACTATGTAGTCTCAGGGTGGCCTTGAACTCATGGCAATCCTCCTACCTCTGCCTTCCGAGTGCTGGGATTAAAGGCGTGTGCCACCACGCCTGGCTTCTCCAGATTTTTTGAGTTTATACTGTTATGAGTTATTCATTTACCATTGCTGGGCAACCAACCCAAACTCAAAGGCTTAAAAACAAAACAAAACAGAAACTTGTTTTTGTTTAGGACTTCTGTTCAGAAAGGTAACAGGAAGGCTGGCTTGTGTCTGCTCCATCATGTCTAGGAACCTGTTAGGAACACTCAGAGGCTCTCTGGTGACTTGGCAGTTGGGGCTGGCTACCCTGTACTCTCACCTCTGGCATCTGCGTGGGAAAGCTTAAATCTAGAAGTCCTAGATTGCATGCCTAATGGAGTCTCTCACAGTTAGCTTGGGAAGATATGCCTGTCCCAGCTTCTTCCTGTCTTACTCTGCCTCTTCTAATGCCACGAGGTGAGCAGCTTCCTTCCAGCATGCCCCTCAGCCATGCTGTTTTGCCACATCTAGCCCAAAGCCATGGAGACAGCTAACTGTGGACTAAAACTAACTCTGAAGTTGAGCCAAAATAAGCTTTCTTCCTTCAAAACAAAGAAAAGCACATAGGACATGGTGACTTTCTGTCCACTCACTGCAATATTTCACCTTGAGCTAATAGAGCAAGCAAGAGCCAACTCTACTCTCTACAAAATCACATAGTTTTGGCTATCATTTTGTGCCATTAGATTATGGCAAGGAACTTTCCACTTGGGTTAATTTAATCTATAAAAAAATATCCATAACAAGCCCTTCATTCTTGATTAAATTCTCTGTAGGACCTTGTTACCTATTGTGGTCTTGTGGCTGTCACTCCTGCAGTGGTCACCATTCTACCGTGTAGCATAGAGAATAAACAAAGCATCACCAGACAACCATCCTATATTTAAATAACTGTAGATCTGGTGATATAACTAAAGGCTAAAATAAGTCACTTCAAGGTTTTTAATGGCTAAGTAAAACACAAGGAAAGATCTCTGTCATATGAGTGGGAATTCAGTTGTCAGTATACAATTTCCCACTTTTAGCCAGATAGAGAATATCAGAAACCAAATATGGAGCAATCTGTTCTAAAACTAAATTTATCATTATAAAACTATTGAAATTTATCATTAAAGTCAGGTCTTTGTAATCGTGGATTTCAGCTGTCCCCAGGGTAGAAGGCTATGGTTTGGTTTTTTTATTTTTAATAATGAATACAGATGGTAGGTTTCTTTAATTCATTGAAAGTAACCAATGTTCCAGAAACTGTAGTACTTAGGTTTGACTTAGATAGCTATGTTACTGATCTACCTTTTATTTATTCAACAAACATTTTTGCTGCCTGTCTCCATATGTCAACACTGCTGAGTACACAACATGGAATTATGAATACAGCCAGCCTATATTTGGTACCATGCATCACTTTAAAGATATAGCTACCAATGAAATTCTGTTATCTTACTGCAGTGTCTACAGTTTTATTATATTTGCCTGTACACTCTTATTCCATGACATGGTAGTAATTATTCACTTCTGATATTTCTCCTTATTAGTTCTGTAACTTTATATGTCATTTTCACACATTTTCTCAGTCGTTAAAGGAATCCTTTTCTGTTTCATACAATCCCAGTTGTAGTCTCAGTGTTTCATTGTTGCTTATTTTGTGATTTCTCAGTCTCCTCTTCTCAACTTTATTTCGTTTTTAAACCTTCTTAACCTATAAACTAGGAACTCAAAAAGGTTTTTGAATGGGTGTCTTCAAGCATTTTGCACTTATGGGAATCTGCTTGCCTGTGTTTGGCCCCTGACTTTCCTCCCGCTGGGTAGGACTGTGAGTAAGAGTAGAGATGAACATGGATTATTAACTGACACAAGAGGATAAATCACATTTTCCAGTTATATGCCACTTTTCACTGTGAACATTTTTAAATAAATTGGTATGATTTTCATTTGTTCACTTCATACTGTGGACTGGAGAAATCACAAAACCATGCCACAGATCTTGAGAGAACATCCTTAAATATTTTGTGTGAACAGTTTATAAAGCTCATTGTTTCAAGCTTAGCCAAAGAGAAAAGGCATTTTAAATCCTGGACTGTATGGAGGAAGGCAGTACCCTTCTCCCCATCTTTGGAGACACTGTATTTCTGTATCCTCTTGTTTCTGTCTTTCTTCAGCTTCCTTGTCTTCATTTTTGCTGGCTTTGGTCCTTTTCTCCCCACTGGAGAAGGCCCTGCCGTCTTGTTCCTCTGACAACTACTTCTGGCATTTGAACTGCACATAGCAGGACTAAACAAAGGCCAATACACCTTGACTGGTGACATGGCTGAGCCATCTAGGCCTGTCCCTTCCTCTCAGTGTTCCCTTATTTTTGTTACTCAGGCTAAGCAAACTAAAAGGTGCAGAGTTCTGGGGATTTGGGTTTAGGATCAAGGAAGGAAAAGGATTCCCTACCTAATTCTTTCAGTCTAAAGTTCACTCATGATCTTTGAAATACACATTTTTAAGGTTTCAAGTTTGTATTTTTTGTGTCTTTCTCAGGATTTCATGGAAAAATGATGCCTGGGCTAAGGTAAAAGGACAAAAATGTCTGGGACGTCCTGCCAAATGTTGTCTTTTAGTGGCACCAGAATTCATACTTAGCTCTAACAGCCATGGTCAGTAACACACAGGGATGCCATAGGCAGCAGTGACAATACAAACCAGCGCAGATTTTGTCGCAGAGATGTAGGACCTACGTATTGGACACTAAGATTTGTTGGCTTGAAAGCTTGTGGTATGGTATATTTAGGATCTAAATACTGAGCTCTTTTTCTTCTTGGTGATGTGTTACTTATTAAAGGGCTTAAAGATATAATTGGCTCTAATTTAAAATTTTCTTTAAAAAGGTGCTTCCTGGGTGAGTTGGGGCTTAGTAAAAGGAGCTGAATTCACTGGAAAAGCTATCCAGAAAGGTGCGTCTAAACTCCGAGAACGGATTCAACCAGAGGAAAAACCAGTGGAAGTTAGTCCGGCTGTCACCAGGGGACTTTATATTGCAAAGCAGGCTACAGGAGGAGCAGCGAAAGTCAGTCAGTTCTTGGGTAAGGTACCTGTTTCCTCTGTTACACTTTACTAGCACCGGGGAGTAAGTTAGTGGGCAAGTATGAGGACCTGAGTTCAGATCCCCAGCACCATCTACAAGTGCTGAATGTGGAAGCATGCACCTGCCATTCCAGCGCTAAGGAGCCAGAAACAGGCGGATCCTTAGGGCTCACTGGCTAGCTAGTCTAGCTGAATCAGTGAGCTCTAGGTTCATGGAGAAACCCTGTCTCAAAAAACAACAAAAACAAACACAACCATGAAGTAGAGAGTGAATGAGGAAACCATATGACATTGACCTATGGCCTCCACACACGTGCACATACACCTGCATGCACGCATGTGTGCTCACACACACATATGCCAAGCGCATATGAACATGCACATGCCACACAAATGTAAAAAATGAAAGAACTTAATATCTGTGATTAATCTAAATGTTCATTTAGATGGTTCAGCAGGATGAAGCAGTTGTACTTACTGCCCTCAGGGGACCTCTGGACCAGTGGCATCAGCCCTTCTAGGAGTCTTAGAAATAGAGAATTTCAGGGGCCTGGCATGCCTGATCAATTTATAAGATCCCTCCAGGGTTCCTGTATGTACATTCAAGTTTGAGAAACTGGATAAAAGGTTGTTTGATGTGTTGGAGAGGTTGAGGGTTGAGTCCATTTTAAAATGAGATACATTCTTTGGAGGACCTCAGCTCATTGCATAGTTGTTAGGGTTGAGAGGGAAGCTTGCATTAACGCTAACTCAGTGTTCTGGTGCCAGTCTTTCCAAGCACCATCTCTTTTTGTCAGTTTATATTCACAGCATTAAAATTTGATGTTTTATGGGCTGGAGAGATGGTTTAGTGGGTAAGGTGCTTGCTTGTAAAGCCAAAGGACTCAGGTTTGATTCCTCAGGACCCACATAAGCCAGGTGTACAAGTTGGCACATGCATCTGGAGTTTGTTTGCAGTGGCTGAAGGCCCTGGTGAACCCATTCATTCTCTCTCTCTGTCTGTCTAGTAAATAAAATTAAATAAAAAATTAAAATCTGATGCTTTAATATGCAGGGGTAGATCCTTAGTGAGTTTCTTTTAAACTTAGTGAGATGGGGTGTGCGTGTGTGTATGTGTGTGCATGTGTAAGACTAAGTATCAAATGTACATATGGCACTTAGTCTTCTTTGAATCAGAAGAGATGAAGATGGATGGATGGTTTTCCTTTAAATAGAAGTCCCCAGAAGCATGTGCATATCCAAGGGGAAGGTTGTCAGTATACTCAGAAAATCACTTATAACCTTTATTCAAAGGCTTCTTTTTTTATTTACTTATTTGAGAGAGGTAGGGGGCAGATAGAGAATGGGTGTGCCAGGGCCTCCAGCCACTGCAAACGAATTCCAGTTGCATGTGCCACCTTGTGCATCTGGCTTACGTGGGTTCTGGGAAATTGAACCTGGATTCTTAGACTTTGCAGGCAAATACCTTAATTGCTAAGCCATCTCTCCAGCCCTAAGTAGAAATGGTACATTATGCAGCAAAGCACTTCTAAACTTTTTTGTTGTTGTTGTTAGTTTTTTCAGGGTAGGGTGTCACTCTAGCCCAGGCTGACCTGGAATTCACTATGTAGTCTTAGGGTGGCCTTGAACTCACAGCGATCCTCCTACTTCTGCCTCCCAAGTGCTGGGATTAAAGGCGTGTGTCACCATGCTCAGCTGAAGCACTTTTAAGAATACCGATAAATATTAATAGTAAGACCAAGAGAAGAATGGATTCTAAGTCTTTTTTTATGATTATATTAGTTGATGGAGTCTGCAGTGTAGCAAACTGTGTTGGCAAAGAACTAGCTCCACATGTCAGGAAGCACGGAAGCAAACTTGTTCCAGAGGCTCTGAAGAGAGACAAAGATGGGAAATCGCCCCTGGACGGCGCCATGGTGGTTGCAGCGAGTAGTGTTCAGGGTAATTAAAAGAACTGGATTTTCTTTGTTTCTTTTTACTTTGTTTCTGTTGGTGTTAGAAATAAAACCTGGGGTTTGTGCATGCTAGGTAGCTGCTTGCTTTGAGCTGGATTTACTTACTTTAAACTATATTTACAGGATTTTCAACTGTCTGGCAGGGATTGGAATGTGCAGCTAGATGCATTGTTAACAATGTATCAGCAGAAACTGTACAGACTGTCAGATACAAGTAAGTTGAATTATATTTTAAAGTCTGAATCTCTTGAATCATTTATTAAAATCTGTGATGGTTAAGGTGATTATGTAGTTTCTTTTCTCCAAGTATCTAACAAAAACACTTTTTTCACTCAAGTTTTCTAAATAGGAAGAATTATTAGTATGACACTAGAATTCCTGTGTCTTTGCTTTGTGTTACTAATAGCTATAAATGTTCATTGGTGCAAAAATAATAGGTTTAATTAATTTTTAAAAGCCTAGAATAATGTAGTCATTATTAACAATGTGACTTTCTTTGATAGTGATGCTTGCCTGAAAAACAACTTGAATTATAATTCC
Organism: Orientallactaga sibirica; assembly: GCA_036365145.1. Taxonomy (NCBI): domain Eukaryota; kingdom Metazoa; phylum Chordata; class Mammalia; order Rodentia; family Dipodidae; genus Orientallactaga; species Orientallactaga sibirica. The sequence goes on from JAEOAD010000048.1 coordinate 6,934,771, forward strand.
CTTTACTAACATCCCGTTCTGTGTACCATGACTACTAAATTAGGACACACTTGATGCTCATTACCACTATAAGTATATATTGGAATAGACAGATGGTGGGTCTTTTAATGGGCAAAATAGAAATGAATGATTTGTACAAGCTAATCTGATAATTGATTGTTTCAGTCAGGTTTGCATTGCTGGCAGAAATCACACAACCAAGAGCAGGTTTTGGGAAAAAAGGATTTATTTTGGCTTACACACTCAAGGGGGAGCTCTATGATGGCAGGGGAAATGATGGCATGAGCAGAGGGTGGACATTACCCCTTGGCCAACATAAGGTGGACAATAGCAACAGGAGAGTGTGACAAACACTGGCAAGGGCACAATGGCTATAAATTTATGGGGGACACTTGAATCAAACCACTATATTCTACCATTGGCCCCCATAAACTGATAACCACCCATGGTGTAAAATGCAATACATTCAGTCCATCTTTAAAAGTACCCGTAGTTTTTATCAATCCTAATGATGTTCAAACGCCCCCATAATCCAAGATCTTTTAACTGAGCCATAATACCAAAAAATCCCCCCAAAACCCATAATGGCACAATATACACATTCATACTGCAAAAGGTGGCATTGGGCATAGCAAAGAAATACAAGATTTCAACAGGGCAAACATCAAACTCTGTATCTCCAAGTCCAACAACTCTAGTCATTGACAAGTCTGCAATTCCAGTAATTATAACAAGCAACAAGTCTCTGGAGTTCTAATTTCACCTCTCCAGCTAGGTTACTCACAGTCCTGGAAAACTTCATCTGGAGCTAGCAGCATTCCTTGGCAGCCATATTGTGGTCCTGGCATCTCCACTGGATCGCCACTGCAATCCATGGTTCATCCTCACGGCTCTATCGGGTCTCCATGCAGGCATCTAGCAAACGTGCTTCACTCTGCCCATGGCCATTTCCAAACCACAAGATTGCATTGCAAACTCAAAGACCCCCTCTTTCATGCATTTCTTAAACTATACAATATAAGGTGTGGTGCCCATTTGTTAATCCAGGGGGGGAATAAAGCAGACTTTGAAGAACAGGACACTCCTTGAGCAATCAGACCCCTTCAAAAGAGTCTACATTCTTCCTGTTGCCCCAGTACAGGTCAGCTGGCCCAGTCTCAAAGGTTGTAATCTCTCATAAAATTTCAGCAGAAGGGGCAGAAGTTTCAGCCCAAAGATTTCATTTCTGTGCCATATCCCTTTGATCACACCAGTCAGTTTCTACACAAAGCAGCCCTGCACAACTTCTCAGGACACAGTCATAACAGCAAGCCTCTTGCACAGACTTCCTCTAGCCCAGTCCAGACAAAGCTCCTTATCACCCTCATAAGTCAGACCTCACAACCCATAGTTCTTACTGCCTTCAGCTCTTGCAACTCTGACCAGAGGAATCCATCAAGCTGTGCTTGCAGCAAGGTGTCTCTTAGGCCAAGGTTTCAAATCCTTCCACATTCCTCTTGAAAATCAGCTCAAAAGGCCAAAACCACACCACAGGTGTCTAGCAGCAATCCCACCCCACTTCTGGTACCAACTGTATTGTTGCAGTCAGGTTTGCATTGCTGGCAGAAATCACCTGACCAAGAGCAAGTTTTGGGAAAAAAGGGTTTATTTTGGCTTACAGACTTGAGGGGAAGCTCAATAATGGCAAGGGAAAACAATGGCACGAGCAGATGTTAGACATCACCCCCCGGCCAACATAAGGTGGACAATAGCAACAGGAGAGTGTGCCAAACACTGGCAAGGGGACACTGGCTATAAGACCCATAAGCCTACCCCTGACAATACACTGCTTCCAGGAAGTGCAAATTCCCAAATCTCTATCAGCTGAAAACCTAGGACCTAGAACACTTAAGTTTCACCACATTGATGAAATGATTTATTTCTCATCTGGTTTTGGGGGTCTCTGGAGAGTAGTTACAAATTATATTCCAGCCCTGTTAGAGTTTTAGAGAAGGTGGTCCTGAGTGTTTACAATTCAGCTTGCAGAGTTCTTTATCCCGACAGATGATGCAGTGCCTAGGTGTCGTGTCTCGTGAGCAGATGTCCCTGTAACAGGAGACTTGTTTATCCTGGCTCTGTATCCAGTTCCTTAACAGACCTCTATTCCTACTAAGATAGTCACTCGAGGCACACACTGACTAAATGAAAAGAGAGCTTTGGATGGCTGAGAGACCCAGCAGAGACAGTACAGCAAAATGTAGGAGACAGCAATGAAATTTTGTACCAGCTCCACTAGGAAAGGGTATCCACAGGGCTGGCAGAAAGTCTGGAGGACAGTCAGGGGTTGAGGACAGAGAAAGACAGGACAGTCAAGCATGCAAAAGAGGAGAAGCAAAGAGGGAAAGGGGAGGAGCTGTGGCATTCCTAGGGTTCATGAGTGTTGTCCCTTTGCTTTGGGTTTGGGGAGTGAGTGGTGGTTGTGGATTAACTGCTTAAGAGAAACATGTGAAAGGAGAGTTTATTCACATGACTGGGGTTGGCCATCAGGTTTTTTTGTGGTCAGTGCTATGGAGAGTGTTTGATTTTTGAGTAAATGCAAGGAGGAACACGTGTACTGTCCCACAACTGTACAAGGAGGGGGAGTTTTAAGTACTCTTGGTTTGAGTTTCAAACACATCAGGTCTTCTAAAAAATGGACATCATGGCATGACAAGTGATACCACAGAAGAAATTTAAAGCACTATCTTTTATTTATCATCTCTTTTTCATCTTATTATACTTTTATTAGTGTGTATTAATTATAAACATTTTCATTGTTTTTTGTATATTTATAGATTTATATTATATCCTTTTTTTATTCTTTCTACTTGCTTACTTACTATATATATAGTAAGTGCTAGAGGAGTCAGGGTCTAACACTAAGTTTAGTATGAAGGACCTAAGATGCTTTCTTACCTATGAGTTAATTTGTATCTTAATATTTATTTACAAAGCAACAAGAAAAGTTATAATAGTGTTCAGTACTCATAGCCATTTGCTTAAATTCACTGACAATACTTATTTGAGTTCATACTTACATATAGGTACTATATTCCCTGTTTTTCATAGGTATTAATTTTTAACACTGTTATAAACAATGAAAGCAAAACATGAAAAGTTAAGGAACTTGTGAAAGAGTGTGTCCCTAAAACAGATGTCTATCATTAGGACTTGTTCTGCTCTGCAGAGAACAGTGCTGGACCAGCATTGTCCTTGGTGGCTCACCTGAACTTCTAGAATGATTTTCTAGTTCTGTCTGCTGTGTTTTTAGATTTCTTTTAGCTTAGAAATACGAAACTTAATTTTATCTTAAATTGTTTTCATCTGTTCAGTTTGGGGCATGTATACTTTCGAACCACAGTGACATTACAGGTCATTTTGGCTTTCTGTTTTTACTAAAAGAGCTGGACAAGAAAATGCAGACTGCATCTGAAAGGCATTTTGATAGCAATATAACAGTTCAGATCTTTGAGTTCACTTTTTCCTACTTAAAACATTGACCTCTAACAATACACCTTCGCTTATTATTCCCTTGAGTTTCTTTTGGTGGGCCAGCCATAACTAGTTAAATAGGTTCTTGTGAAAGAGCTAAATCGAGTCATAAGTGCCTTTTAGGATTGGGTGAGCTCACTGAGAATGATCTGTTCCATGTTTGACCATGTTTTTTTTTTTTTTTTATTTCATTGTTTCATTTTTCCTTACTGCTGTGTAGAATTCCATAGTGTAAATATACCACATCTTTGTTATCCATTCATCTAATGATGGACATCTGGGTTGATTCCAGCTCTTAGCTATTATGAATTGAGCAGCTATAAACATGGTTGAGCAAATCTCTCTGATCTGAGGCTTGGAGCCTTTAGGGTATATGCCCAGTAAGGTGATAACTGGATCTGTTGGTAGGTCTGTGGTCATCCTTTTCAGGAGTCTCCATATAGCTGTCCATAATGGTTGTACATTTTACATTCCCACCAACAGTGCAAGAGTGTTTCTGTTTCTCCACAGCCTCATCAGCGTTTGTTTTCATTAGTGTTTTTTAATGTTAGCCATCCTTACTGGGGTAAGGTGGAATCTTATAGTTGTTTTAATTTGCATTGCCCTGATGATTAGGGATGTTGAAACATTTTCTTAAGTGTGTGTTTGCTGTTTGTAGAGAACATCCAACTCCTACTAAGCCAGATATCCAGAGACACAGAAGCTCCCAAAACCTCACCACTGAAATAGAACTAAAATGACCCCAGCGTGGTTCAGGGAAATTCGTGGAAGAGGGGGTGGAAAGAATGTTAGAGCCACAAGTTGGGTCATTATGCACAGAGACTTTGCCTATCCCCCATAACTCTTGACTACCCCCATAATGCATGACCCACATTCCCCAATGATGAGGGTCCCTTTGGAGGGGGGAGGACAAGGAGGAGGCTACTGGAGTCACCAACATGAATGTAAAATTAGAATAATATATAAAAAAGTGTCTTTTAGGGCAGAAGTGAATGATGTTGAGACTATCATTTCTTAGCACTCTGATAACTAGGTAGTAATATATGGAATGAAAAAAAAACAGACTTCAGTTGCACAGTTTTGTGTTTGTAACTGTAAAGGTGATTTACTTCTTAGTAGTAATTTAAGTTCAGTATTAGAATCCTGGAAAGGTGGGAAAAATGAGGAATTAAGGATTTGGTCCAAGTAGTTCTACTTTTGTACCTATGAAGATAATGTGGCCAAGAAATTAAAATCATCTTTTAAGAAAAGAACTTAAAAGTATTGAGTCAATAACTGTTCAGTGACAAAATTGAAGAAATGGAAAAAAGGTCCTCATCATTTCATTGAATTTAGTTTTCATTTACTAAATTTATATTTTTACATCTTTACTTACATGTATTATTCTGTGAAAATAAAGTGACATTTATGTTTTACTCTAATCCAGTTGATGCTAATACAATATAATATGGAGATTTTGTGCTCTCATTGCTTATGAAGTATTACTCTCTTAAGTAGTTTTTTTTTTATTTTATTTATCTATTTATTTGAGGGGGGGGGAGAGAAGGAGAATGGGTGTGCCAGGGCCTCCAACCACTGCAAACGATTCATGTGCCATGTTGTGCATCTGTCGAATTGAACCTGGGTCCTTCAGGCTTCACAGGCAAGTGCCTTAACCCGCTAAGCCATCTCCCTAACCATCTTAAGTAGTTTTAAATCTACCTAAATTATATACATTATGCCTGAGGAAAAATAAATGTATTATAGAAGACCTACAAGAACAATGAAAAGCAATGAATAACATTAAACCTGCTATACGTAATTGCAATATAATACCTGTTAAATAATTCATCACTCTTCTACATGGCTTCTTGATTTTACCATTAAGTTGTTTTGTTCCACTTTAAATTGTTTAAATTTAAATTGTTAAATTCCAGTAAATTAGAGCAATTTATTTTTCCCTAGTAATATTTTATCTTTGAACATATATTTATGTAACATAAGTTTTAATAATACTTTCTTGTAAGAAATTTACTAATACATGACAGTGTTTTATTGGTTTGTTTAGAATAAAATTTAAAATAGCCTTTAAATTAGAAAAAGCTAGGAAGTAAGTCCAATGGTTAATGCCCTAGTCTCTGAAACAAGATCTATGTAATATCTACTCAGGAAATAACTAGAATAAGTCTTCTCTATCCCATACAGTAACTGTACAAAGACTTAAATACCATCACTGTTCCCATTGCTTTTCCATTTGAAGTATGATTTCCAAGTCCTTAATTGTTGTTATATTTCATTTTCGTTGTGCTAGTGACAAGTTTATCAGAATCGATTCTCATATTTCAGATCTTTTGTGATAAGATTAAGTTCTACCTCTCTTGCTTTGATTATATATTGTACTTGACAAATATGGCTACTTTTGGTAGCTTTTTTTTTTTTTACTCATACAAATTTAGCACTTAAAGAAATACTCTTTTTTCTTTCTTTTTTCAGTGTTGGGACTAGAACTCAGGGCCACTGAGTTATGTCTCCTTTGAAGAATTGGTGGTTTAGTTACAGTTACGACTGTTTGCTTATGCTGCTTTCATTCCATCTTGGTTTTGGGTCTCAAGCTGATTTATTTTTATTTTTGGCTCTTGCTGTGTGTTATATTAGCCAGCATCCTATTCAGTTTGTGTTATCACTAGAATTGAAAGACATGGCTTTTTCTTTTATTTAAAGAATTTTTCCCCAGAAATGTGGATAAGGTCTAATGACATGTTTGCTTACCTGTGCTCTTGACTGACTGTGTCCCAGCACTAGGTGCTCATTATAGTTACTGGGCACCTAAGTGTTTCAGTGTGCTCACCTGGGTCTCGGGGCTGATGTCTTTCACAGCTGTTCTTACAGGCTGCTTTTTTCTGTAGTTGGATTGTGTTCTGGGCCCTTTTTCATTTCCTGGAGACTCTCATGTGTACCAACAGAGATAATTTTGACCTGTGTGCCAACAACTCTCAAACCTTTTGTTGTTAACGCTTGTCTCACTCTTCAGGTTTAGACATCGCATTCACATACCACATCCAGCTGACTTTATATTAATCTCTTGCTCTTGAATCTCACTCTTCAGGTTTCACATTCAGACATCGCAGTCACATACCACATCCAGCTGACTTTATATTAATCTCTTGCTCTTGAATCTCACTACATAGACCCACACTAGTCACCCACATCCAGCTGGTCTCTTGCTCTTGAATCTCACTTCATAGACAGGTCTTCAAGTTCACATACCACATCCAGCTGACTTTATATTAATCTCTTGCTCTCGAACCTCACTGTACATAGACCCACACTGGTCTTCAAATTCAGACATCGCAGTCACATACCACGCCCAGCTGACTTTATATTAATCTCTTGCTCTCGAACCTCACTGTACATAGACCCACACAGGTCTTCAAGTTCAGACATTGCAGTCACATACCACGCCCAGCTGACTTTATATTAATCTCTTGCTCTCGAACCTCACTGTACATAGACCCACACTGGTCTTCCTCCTCACAGCTTGTTTCCTATTTGCTTCCTCTGCCTCTGCTCTCATGCTCTTCAGATCATGATGCATCAGAGTTAGAGGGGATTTGCTGAAACATAGATTTGATTGTGCCATTCCTTTGCTTATTTTTTTATTTCCTCCTGATTTCAGAAGAAAATTCAACTCCTTAGACTCACCTGCACAGTCCTTTGTAAACTACCCACAGCCAGTCTTCCTTGGTGAATAGATGAATGAAAATCTATTCTACTTTAAGTATTTCAGGATAATATCTCAAAGAATAGTTACAAATGCTATATTCAAGTTGGCTTATAGAGTTATTTATAGGAACAATGTTATGCTGAAATATAATTAGTAAAATCTAGAATCACTTGGAATATTCTGCCTGTATACATCTGTGAACATATTGGGCATGTCAGAAAAATCTGAGTCAACCCATAAGTTAGAGTCCATTGATTTTAGGACATACATGTGTTTTCATTGTGCTAAACTTGTAGTGTTGTGTATGAAAATTTAACTTAAGCTCTAATTGATTAATAAAAAGTCAAAAATAAGTAATATATTCTTGCCCAGATATTTGTTTTCTAGGAGCTCCTAACAGTGCATCTTAAGTCCAAAAGACAACAAGAATGGAGCAATTAGCTGGGAAGAGAAGAATACATGTCTACTAGGAAAACTAGTTCTAAGGATCATAGGGAAGCAAAGTTGATAGGTGAGGACATACTAAAAAATAAACAAAGTTAATGAGAAGCCATTTTATATATATATTATAACTTTGAGGCAAGCCCAACAGACTGGCCATTTTTTTTTCAGTGAGAGAGAGAAAATTACAGTCAAACTCCAGACACATGCATCCCCTTGTGTGCAGGTGCAACTTTGCATGTTTATGTCATGTGTCTGGTAAGAGAGTCCCTGGTCCAGGGTCATACAAAGTTAGGATTTGAATGGCTCTCATTTCTGCCTGTATTCTAATTACTGGCATCAGGCACAGAGCAGAATGGAATCATCCAGCCACTATAAACAATTTCCTGATGCCTGTGCCACTTTGTGTACCAGGCTGTGTGTGGATAGGTACAGAGGAATCAAACCCTGGTTATTAGGCTTTGCAGCCAAATGCCTTAACCACTGAGCAATCTCTCCAGCCCCCAGATTGTATTTTATAGACATGTTACTTTGCCAGTAATAAGTAATTTTATATAAAGAGTGATTTTTATTAGGTTCTGGATAGAACTCAAGAGAAGGAAAGAGGAGAGAGTACAGGGAGCCCCTGCCCATAAGAAGGCAGGAGCGGGATAAAGCCCCAGTTTGTTCTGCTTTTGGTGATCAAGAAACTCAGGTGGGGAAGTCATGGTGGCACCTCCTTGTACTCCCAAAAGTAGGAAATAGGAGGATTGAGTTTTGAGGCCGGTTTGGAGTCCCTGGGGAGACTGTCCCAAAAGAGAGAAGAGGGGAAGGAGGGGAAAGTCAGGTGGATAGAGCAGGAATTACTTACTCATTCATGGAATACTTACTATATGCCAGGCCAGCTTTCAAATGTGTACATTACATTAAAGAATAAAGCAAAGATTCCTCTCTCTGGGGGAGTATATATTTCAGTGAGATGAACAAGCAATATGTAAACAGTGATCATTAATAAGCTCTACAGTACGTAGAAGGGATAAGCTATGGAATAAGAAAGAACAATCAAGGGATCTTGGTTGCAGTCAGGTGGAGCATTTGCGCCAAGGCCATTTAAATAAGCTAGAACTTGAGGCAGTAATGGTTGACTACTCAGGGAGGGTGAGACATGAGCCATGGTGAAGGCTAGACTGAGGTCACACAGGACACATGTTCTAAGGCCTTTGTGTGCTTGGTGGGTTAAAAGAATAGCAAGAAGGCCAGTGAGCCTGCAGGGGAGTGGGGTGCCCAAGAGAATATCACAGAACCTCTGCTTAGAGACAGATCATTCTCATGTTTAAAAGATCATTTGTAGCCGGGCGTGGTGGCGCACGCCTTTCATCCCAGCACTCGGGAGGCAGAGGTAGGAGGATCGCCGAGAGTTCGAGGCCATCCTGAGACTACATAGTTAATTCCAGGTCAGCCTGGACTAGAGTGAGACCCTACCTCGAAAAACCAAAAAAAAAAAAAAAAAAAAGATCATTTGTAAGATCTGGGTCCTGCATTTGCTTCACTAATAACCTTTCCTTTTATTTCCAGAAGTGGAGGATTAAAAAAAAAAGACTAGTTGGACCATCTTTATTATAGCATTTAATTTGTATTTATCAGTCTTTATTATACCATTCTCAGGTAGTTTTTATTTTTACACCTGAATTTACTAAAAGAGATAATAGAGAGTTGTTGTTGTTGTTGTTGTTGTTTCGAGGTAGGGTCTCACTCTAGCCCAGGCTGACCTGGAATTCACTATATAGCGTCCGGGTGGCCTCAAACTCACGACAGTTCTCCTACCTCACCCTCTCTGGTTCTGGGATTAAAGGCGTGCACCACCACTCCTGGATTAGGTTTTTATTTTTTATTTTTGTATTTTTTTACATATATTTTATTTATTTATTTATTTGAGACAGGGAGAGAATGGGCACACCAGGGCCTCCAGCCACTGCAAACGAACTCTAGATGCATGCGCCTCCTTGTGCATTTGGCTTACTTGGATCCTAGAAAATCGACCTGGGATCCTTTGGCTTTGCAGGCAAATGCCTTAACCGCTAAGCCATCTCCAGCCCCGACTTAGTTTTTTAAAAATCTTACTTATTTATTTATTTGCAAGGAGGGAGAGAGACATGGGCGGGGGATGAACAACATCAGGGCCTCCAGCCCCTGCAAGTGAACTCCAGACACATGTGCTACCTTATGCATCTGGCTTACATGGGTACTGGGGAATTGAACCTGGGTCCTTTGGTTTTGCAGGCAAGCACCTTAACCACTATGGCATCTTTCCAGCCCCAAATACAGTTTCTGTAACTGATTTTTTTTTCTCCCTAAGTTTCATTAACTAGGTGTTGCTTTCAAGGAATACACAATAATCATATATACCTCACCTCTTCTTTTGTAAGGTATGGGCACAATGCAGGAGAAGCGACCCACCATGCCATGGACTCTGCCATCAATGTGGGTGTGGCCGCCTACAACATTGACAACATTGGCATCAAAGCCATGGTGAAGAAAACAGCAAAGCAAGCAGGACACACGATCCTTGAGGACTATCAGATAATTGGTGGCTCTCAGAGAGAAATTCAGGAAGGACCCGCAGCTGTGAGCATGAGTGGAGAGAGGGATCAGCAGGCAGAGAAAGAAGAGAAGAAAGGAGCAAAGAAGAAAGATAAATGAGAGCAGTGCTGGAAATCATTGATACCAAAGCCTTAACTACCAGATGGAAGAATCTTGTCAGATAGGCAGATGTAGACACTTCCAAGTTAATCAGTGTTTTTAATGCATTCATTCCGACAAAGTGACTCATAAGAGTGGGGGCATGTATTCCACTCACAAGAATTAGTATTCTTGCATCTGGCTTTTACAGACATGCAGTTATAGTCTCAGTTTATTTTTCCCTAAATGTGGCTAAAATATTTTTGCAGTAAAAATAAAGCTTATAAAATGTGTGCTATAAATGTCTTTAAGCCTAATATTAAACTGTTTTATATCTGCTAGCTTTAAAAAGCACAGTAGGAAATTATCTATATGAAGCTTCACATTTAGTATCCTTAGTTCTATTTATATTGGAAAAGAATGATTTAATATTGTTGGTTTTGCACTAATTGTGGATCTTTTTAGATGCCCAACAGAATTTTCAGTATATAAGCTAAAATAAACTATTATCCTAAACATAAATAAAAGGGATAACAATTTATAAGACTTGTTCAAAACAGAAAGGAAACTCATCATGATAAATAAAATTGGATTCTACAGAATTATTAGAGATGGTCTTTCTAATGAAACTGAATACAATTACATCTTTGAATTTTTAGGGTTGAGACTAGGAAATTTTGCAATATGATTTATATTGTTAAGATTTGAAATTAATATTGTCAGCTTACTTTGGGAGAAAAAATACTTTAAGAAATCCTGTTTTTATTATACCTACTTTGGTAATTTTTTTCAAAAAGTAAATTTCAAGAAAGCTTAAATATAAAATGTCAAATTTATTAATGGTAAATATATTGTCATTTTTGGATTCAGTCATTAGAACTTATAATAAAAAGACAGTGAGTTATTTAAAAGGGAAGGCCTTATTCATGATCAAGGTAAAAGTATGAAAACCTGGGGCTGGCATAGTAGTTTTCACTTTGACACAGTAGAGAGCATGGTTATTTACTGATTTTTTTTTAAGAGCTACATATATATAAGTTAACACATAATGGTTTAAAAAAATTTTTTTTCAGTGATTAGTATTGGTTTTATGGCTGTAATCTAATCATTTTGAACCTCTAGTAGCTGGTTTCTTAGATTTATTTGAAATTGGCTAATGAATGTGCTCTTTGGATTAAGAAGCCTCTGAATTGCTTGCCTCGAATGTATTCACTGGACCTGTATTCCAGGATACAGAACCTGCGGCTCTTTTCTGAAGGCAAGGAGCAGTTAATGTCCCGGTGGTTAGAGTGGAAATAAAGTTGGGCTGGTGAATGAACAGTTCTGGTCAGTCTCTCTGTTCAAATTTAAGAGATGGAATGGCAAATAGTGGAGCCTGAAGCTTGCAATCTTACCATCAACCAGAGATCTCCAAATACTTTCTACTGACCAAATAGTTGTGGTCACCTGTTCTCTGAATATGCCTTTTTACAGCAGTCACGCCCCTCTCATATTAGCTGTGCCTGGTTCCCAGTTCAGCACAAAGTGGAGCAGGTGTAAGAGACCACAAGGCCAAACAAGCCTAGAATGTGTATTATCGGTGACCCTTTGCAGAAAAAACTTACACTAAAGAGAATGGAGCTCTGTTTCCACAGAGTTGGAGTGCACTGCACACAGCATACTTAAGCCACTGGCCACTGAGGAATAATCTCAGTCAGCGTCCATCCCTGTGGAGGTCAGAGGTTGGAATCATAGAGCTAAAAGTTCCAACTTTTAATTAATTAATTAATTTATTTATTTATTTTATTTGAGAGAGGGTGGATAGGGAAATAGGCAGGGAGAGAGAGAGAATGGGTACGCCAGGGCCTCCAGCCACTGCAAATGAACTCCGGATGCATGTGCCCCCTTTTGCATCTGGCTAACGTGGGTCCTGGGGAATCAAACCTGGGTCCTTGGCTTTGTGGGCAAATGTCTTAACTGCTAAGCCATTTCTCCAGCCCCCAACTTTTTATTTATTTGAGAGAGAGAAATAGGCAGGGAGGGAGAGAGAGAGAGAAAGAAAATAGGTGCACCTAGGTCTCCAGCCACTGCAAATGAACTCTAGATGTGTGTGCCCCCTTATGCATTTAGCTTATGTGGGTCCTGGGGAATTGAACCTGGGTCCTTTGCCTTTGCAGGCAAGCGCCTGAACCTCTAAGCCATCTCTCCAGCCCAGTTCCAACTTTTAAACTACATGGTTACTTCCTCTGGCGACAGACCCCATTTTCCAGTAGTCACCTCTTCAACATAAACGACTCAGGCATGCTTAAAAAGGAATTAAGAATATTCCTCTCACAAAATTCCAGGGGCCTTAGGAGCTCAAGGAATAAAACCCAATATTTCTTATATTATCCTCCAAAATTAGTAACAAAACAAACTATTCGCAGTGTGTTCTAGGGAGGAGAATACGACATTTTTTAAAAGGCTGAAACACCTAAAGTGTATGCTATATTTGAGCTGTCTTATGGAAAGACACCTTGGGCACCAGGGAGGTCATTCACTGGGGAAAATAATTACTAGTAGGGGAAAGTTCTCCGCCCCTCCCCCCCACGTGCTGCTCAAATTTAGAAGGCAGATTTGGAAGCCAAACTGCTAGACTGTGATGTTGATGAAGCAAGGTCTCTGAGATACAGAAAAGGGTCTTATAATTTGCGTATGTAAATATCTCCTGTGAAGGCAGTAACTGAGCTGGGAGCTGAAAGAACAGGTAGAATTGTTTTCGAACTTAAGATGTCTGAGGTAAAGATCCTCTGAGTGATCACAGAATTGAGAGTGGCTGTGGAGAAGAAGTGCAGAGAGCTGTGAATGCAAGGGAGCCATTTGGAAGTCCGGTCAGTCAGGATCATGATTAGACTTACAGTGGACAAGAGGTGACTGTGTAGTCAGCTGGGTGAAATAGAGGAAGAACAGAGTGTTCACTGGACCAAGAGAACGGGGTGTTACAGTGTGTGGAAGAGCACCAACTTAGAACTCACAGTGGCGATAGGACTCCTGACCTTGATCCAGAAGAACAGCAGAAACGGAGCAGAAACATCAATTCTTAGTTTAACAATTAAACCTCAATGAGTTAGTCGTGCATCAGGAAGAGTTGAAAGAACACACCATGTAGAGAATAACGGCCAAAAAAATAAAAGCAGGCATTCCCACCCTATCAGACTCTGAGTATTTGAAGCCTGGCTCAGTGACATGTTATGTCTTACAATTCTAGGGATTTAATTGCTAATGACCAAAGAGCCAATGTCAAGGAAGATAGCCAGACACCTAGTGTTGTAAATTTTACTACATACCAACACAGTGAGATGCCTGCTTGTTCATCTAGACATGAACCTCACACAAATGACGTGGGCCATAGACTAAGTGAATTCCCTCCAACTTTATAAAAGAAACAAAACCACTCCCATTCCCTCTCAGGAGAGCAATTCTCTCTCTGAGAACTTGCTTGGTTGCATTTCCGTCCCCCCTGCAATGTGCTCCCTTTAGTCAATCTTTATACCTGGTCTGTCCTGGTCTAGTAATTACTTTGGTCCTGCCCTTGTGACTGTCATTCCCTTCAGGAAAAAAACATTTGACTAGCTCTCTTCCTGTCCCAGGCCAAACTCACCTCTACCCCTCAGTTGAAAGGAGAGCAAAATGAAAAACCCAGGACTGGAAGGAAGTTACCAAGGCAGAGAAAAGACACTGCCTTTTTTTTTTTTTTTTTTTTTTTTTTTTTGGTTTTTCGAGGTAGCGTCTCACTCTAGTCTAGTCCAGGCTGACCTGGAATTCACTATGTAGTCTCAGGGTAGCCTCGAACTCACAGCGATCCTCCTACCTCTGCCTCGTGAGTACTGGGATTAAAGGCATGCACCACCATGCCCGGTTGACACTGTATCTTTGAAAGGAAGCCGATAGGTCCTTTTTCATATTTCTCATCTGTGTGTATGTGAACATTTAGCATATTATACACTACTTTGTTTACAATTCTCAATGTCTTAGTTTAACTGATTTCATAGAACACTATAAATTATCTTCTGTATATAAATTTGAGTCATTCTTTTGCCTATTAAACACAGTATCAGTTTAATGTGCTACATTTGTGAGATTTCTTTTCCTATAGAACTCAGTTCCACTGTTTAAAACCTACCCCAATGCAGAAAATGTCTCAACTTCTCAAATTTCCCTTCTATCAAAATCCAGTCCCTAGCTCCGGTAACTGTCACCTTAGCAATCACTGTTTAATTTGTGCAAACTTCAAGTACAGAGCCAATGTGCCCTATTTTTCCTGTCAATGTTAATATTTTCCCCAGAGCTTGTGTTTTTTAAAAAAAAGTTGACAAAAAATGCCTTGATTTATGACTTTTTTTTTTTTTTCAAGGTAGGGTCTCACTCTAGCTCAGGCTGACTTGGAATTCACTATGTAATCTCAGGGTGGTCTCGAACTCAATGCTGGGGTTAAAGGGATGCACCACCATGCCCGGCTTTATGACTTTCTTTTGTTCTCCCATCCAAGTACTAACCAGGCCCGACCCTGCTTATCTTCCCAGATCAGCCTAGATGAGCCCCTTCCGAGTGGTATGGCTTTCTTTTGTTCTGTAACTATAAAACCTTCAGGAAACTGTTATCACGTTAGAACATGGCTCTTAGCTCCTTTGAGGTGACAATTGTGTCTGTTGTTGTCAACATAAGCAATCAAATAAGATGTGGGGCTTGTAGGGTTTTGTTTGGTTTCTCTCATTTTCATTTTATTGGCATACATGTTTAATTACCTCTATACCAAGAGCCATTCTCAGCAGGAGAGATGAAGTAGTGCGGAGAAAATCTTTATTAGATAAATAGATCACATGTGCCTATTTGTGCCAGAAAACATGGTCTCATGCTTCCACCTCTCAAATCCGATCAGGAAAATGGACCAGGGCCCGAAGTTTAAACGCCATTGTCTTTGACCATTCCTGGCAGGCAGCAACACAATGTCCTAGTCCAGGTATGCAATACATTTATTTTGGCTCATGGTTCTGCTCCAAGGTGGAGGAACCAAATGTGATGTTGTCTTTCTTATCAACAGAGCCCCAAGGTGGTGCAGGGCACCCAAAGATGAGAGCCAGGAAGCGGGGAGATCCAGGATCAAACTGGCTCTTAGATCATACTCACTCTGGAGATAACCATCAACCCATTAATCCACAGGATTACTCAATTCATGAACAGGGCCCCAATCACTTCTTCAGGGTCCTCTGCATTCATCTTCAATCACGGGTTACATTGCAATAACAGGGATTACACATGAATTTTGGCAAACCGTATCAGAGGGTGCATATTATATGTCTATTAAAAAGATTGGAGGGGAAAGGGGACAAGCAGAGGATATTAATATCTAGATGCCTCAAGGGTAGGACCCAAAATTTGTGATTAAACATAGAATTAAATTTCAAGTTACCGTGGATGGTCCACAGATTTGTCTGAACTCAAGGCAGAAATTCCTGGCCTGAAGGCTCAGAAGACAAAGACTTCCAGGGTCATGGTCAGGCAGTACCTTCCTCCTCCTCCTCCCCCCACGGTTCTCCTCACACTTGAGCCTTTGGGGAGCATTGCACTGAAACAAAGGTGCAGCGTTTTTTTTTTTTTAATTTAATTAATTTATTTGAGAGAGAAAAGCAGACTGGGGGGGGGGTGGAGGAGCGAATGGGCGTGCCAGGGCATCTAGCCACTGCAATTCCAGACACATGCATCTGGCTTACGTGGGTACTGGGAAATCGAACCCGGGTCCTTAGGCTTCTCAGGCAAGCACCTTAACTGCTAAGCCATCTCTCCAGCCGGAGTATTTCTTAATTTAGCATTTCTGAGCATTTCTGCAGAGTTTAGGGACTTAAGGTTCAAAAAAAAAAAAAAAAAGTCCGCAAGGAAGTGGCTATTCTGGATGGACACCTTTGGGTCCTGGTACATCCCTCCTGGCGCCCTGCGCAAGGGACGTCCGGACCCTCCTCCAGTTTGGGAGAAGGCGTGGGCACACACTTGCAAGAGGGACGCTAGGCGGGTTGAGCAAACCGGGCTTTGCGGGTTTGGTGCCCATGCTGGTCCGTCGCTGGGCTACGCCCTGTGACGCCGAAGGATGCGTCGTCATGGCGACGGCTCCTGACTCCGCTTTCTTCTCCCGGGTTCCAGGCGTTCTGAAGCTCCGGAGTACCCCAGGGGAAGGGCGCGGGAGGTCTGCGGCCTGCCCCCATGGGGGAGGGAAGGGGAGACAACCCGAACGCGGTGAGCGCCGAGCGCCTGAAGCTGGAGCTGCTGGAGGAAATCCACAAGAAGTGAGTGCGCCGAGAGGACGCCCCCTCCCCCACCAGACCTCCCTCCAGGGACTGGAGGGTTCGAGCCCCGCCCCAGGTCACACGAGGCACACTCCCAGTACAGTCCTTATGAAAGATTCATTAACCTTTTATTTTGTTTATTTGAGAGCGACAGACAGAGAGAAAGAGGCAGATCCATAAAGACATAGTGGGAGCCAGGGCCTCCAGCCACTGCAAACGAACTCCAGAGCATGCGCCAGCTTGTGTATCTGGTTTACGTGGGCCCTGGGGAATCGATTCTTGAACCAGGGTCCTTAGGCTTCACAGGCAAGCGCTTAACCGCTAAACCATCTCTCCAGGCCCTCATTAACCTTTTAAATGACTTGAGTCTTAGGAAACATAAACGGGTTGTTCTGCCTACAGAGCAGACCTAAGACTATATCTATATACTGTTATGCAATTAAATAAATAAATACGTGGTTGGTTTTTCAGTGGTAGAACTGCCTAGCCTGCAAGGAGGTCTTCGGTTCAAGCCTCAGTGACGAAAAATGTTCAAAAACCATTAGTTTATTCTATTAAAACCTTGACTATTCTAAACTATTTTTTTCCAGCACGCAGGATTGAACCTAGGGCCTTGTACATGCAAGGGAAATGTTCTATCACTGCGCCACATGCTGTTCCCCACCCACAAGCCCTATGACATCCTCTCCTGAGGTCCCATAGTGTGCAATTCTTCCTGTGCACTAATTCACTCACAGCGTTCTGAGGACGGGTTCAGTGTATTCTCTGAGGCAGTAAAAGGTTCAAAACAAGTACTTTAGAGGAATTTTGCAGAAAGCCAAATCTCAGCTCCTGTCACCCACATGAAGCCTCACCTTTCTTCACTAGGAAATGTTCAGGCAAAGTCATACTTCCCGCAGTGGTTGGGGATGGAATAAAAACAAAACAAAACAAAACAAAACAAAACAAAACAAAACAAAACAAAACAAAACGGTTGTGTAAAGCATTTGGCCCCGGTTATTATAAGGAAACCATTCAGTGGAAGTTAGCAGCTACTGTTGTGATTTCTGTTCGCTTGCTTACTGGACTGTCTTTAGCACAAGGCCTGGGACATAATAGACAATCAGTAATGCCTATTGGACCAATGGCTCTTTCATCATACTGGATTGTGGCAATGTGCTGGTCACTGGTGTCCTAAATACTCTTTGTCATGCTTTTAAGAAAAACAAAAAACTTCCCTGTATGTGTTTATTAGTGCTTTTTCCTCCTCCCTGTTTTTGTGTTATTTGTTGTTACCTGTGGCCATAGCTATTCCGTATATTAATAGTGAAACAGGTCTCCTTGAGAGGGAAGAATCCTTATCTCAGCTCTTAGGTGGGCTTATCTCCGGAATTATGGTGCCGGACTCTCAATGGTCACCAAAGCTCTGCTGGGTCAGTGGCTCCAGGTTGTTTGCCTTGATGAAATTAAAGAATGAATCTCGCAGACAGGAATGATGGGTTTTAAAGGTGAACCTTTAGTATAGAGAGAAAGCAGGTTTAGAGAGGAAAAAAGTGTATCGAGAGGAAGAAAATTTGTTTTTTTGGGAAAAACAGAGGTAAAGAAAACACACAAAAAAATTTCTTGTATGGGGAAATGCCATGAGAGAGAAGTCCCCAAACCAAGTAGCTAATTAAATCACAAGGACCAAAAATGAAAAGTTCTCTGCAAAAGAGAGGGGTTCCATAAAGTGAGTTAGCAATTAATTCAATGAATTTCTTTGGGGGTTTATAAGGTTTCTGGCTAGAGAGAGATAAGTTGATCTTTAAAATGACTGAGATATGGAGGAGCCACCAGTCTTTCTGAGCTGCCTTATGTCCCTTTTCCAGTCAGTGAACTGGTCATGTTCCGCTTTGTCCCCCTGCCTGGGCTCAGGAGAAGGTGAGTGCCCACCTGCAAGCTTGGCAAGGGAGAAGCACGACAGGATCAAGGACAAAAACCAAGGGGACTTCATGAGGGCCACAGGCAGTCTGCTGAGACTGGCTGGCTGTTTTTCCCAGAACCCTGCCTTCTCTGTATCTGGTCAGCTTGGCTGTCTAGACCCAGCTGCAAGCCCTCTTGTTCTTCTTTCCCAGTGCATTGTTTTAATCCTAACGCTCCTTCTGTCAAGGTCAAGAGACAAGACTCCTAGTTGTCAAAGTCCCTTCCCTGTGTAAGCTAACAAGTTTCTTCCTTCTACTAAGTATCAGAATTGAGCAGCTTTTAATCTGCTCATTTCTGAGAACCACACAGCCATTTTCTCTGAGGCCATAGTTAACTTAATGGTAGACAACATCTCCTGGTTACATAGCTTTTGTTTTTCTGATAACTGTTTCTTGGCCATGCTTTCAATAAATATAGTTTGTGATAAATTGATCCTTAAGTATTAGTGGGTTACTATGTATTAGTTTTCTCATGTAATCTTTAATTAAGTTATTATTAACAAAATATTTTTAATAACAGGGATGTAGTGCATCTCTCAATACTTGAAATAAGACATGAGATGGCAGAACTGGAAGCCAGCCTCAACAGTGACCATGAAGGTATACAAGTACATATTTATACATGCAAATCCTGTAAAATTATGGTTTGTGTTACCAAGATATCTAGGATGTATTAAATTACATGCATTGAATAATAATATGAAGATTTCAATGTTGCTTTTTGTGGTATTAATAATGATTTACAATAAAGGCTTTAAAATTCATGTGTAAGGGTGTTAATCCCCTTACCAAATAATTATTTTTCTACCTGATAAGTTCAAAATGTTCATCAGCTCACAAGGTTTTTAAAAAATTTTTATTTATTTACTTGAGAAAGAGAGAGAAAGGGAGGGAGGGACGGAGAGAGAGAGAAAGAGAGAGAGAGAGAGAGAGATTGGGTGTGCCAGGGTCTTCGGCCTCTGCAAACAAACTCCACATGCATGCGCTACCTTGTGCAGCTGGCTTACATGGGTTCTGGGAAATTGAACTTGGGTCCTTTCACTTTACAGACAAGCAACTTAACCACTAAGCCATCTCTCTAGCCCCACAAAATTGTTTATTAAGGAAATGACATATTAATATAATTTCTTTAGTAAATAATAGAACACTACATTTTTATTTAAACTAGATCATTATCCTTCATCTCTTAATTATACTGACTAAAATTAAAACCCTTGTTTTGGCTATTAGTTGTGTGTAGTTGTTTTCATTGGAAGAACATTTGGGGTAAACATAAGGGTATAACGTATATACACACATACCCATATAACTTTAAAGTTTGTAACTTGTTCAAATACTGATTCCACAAACATTGATTAAGATTCTGTCATATGTGGCTACTTTGAATGGGTGGTCTTTCTTTTTCTCAGTTTCAAGAAGTTCACTGACTATTTGGAGAAAGTGTGTCCCACTAAGACGTAAGTATGAAAAATATTGAAAGTTGTGCATAAGGAGAAATGGAAGAAAGGGAAGCTGACAGAGCTTGAGTGAGAGCTTCAAGAGAGCGAGGGCTCTGGGCTTCCAGAGAAGGCAGTGCTTGGACGAAATGCTGATGGACAGTTGCTGTTTATTGGGGTTACGGGATGGACTTGGTTCTTAAACTCACTTCTGCTTCTCTCTTCCTCTACTGGGGAGCCATGAACAAACAGGACCACTAGCCAAATGTGAACAGAAACACTGTTAACCAATCCTCTCCTCTGGTCTCTACTTTTTAGCTATGTGGGGGCAGCCACTCGCTTTACTCGTCAACTAGCTACATTGGCAAAGGTAGCTAGAATGTCCTCACCAGGCTAGTCACAGAACACACTTAAACAGGGGAAGGAGAGATGGTTCAGTCATTAAGGCACTTGCCTTCAAAGCCTAAGGACCCAGGTTTGATTCCCTGGTACCCATGTAAAGCCAGATGCACAAAGTAGTACATGCATCTGGAGTTTGTTTGCAGCTGCTGGAGGTCCTGGTGCACCCATTCTCTTTGTCTCCCTTCTATCTCACTCTGGTTGCAAATAGATAAATAATTTTTTAAAAGAAAATACTTGAAGATACAGTGACAATGAAGTATTTATGCCCATTAGAAAATATTGCTCAGTAAGTCACATTATCAACAGTTCTTCTGGGGAGGGGTTAGGATGTGAGTGCAAAGGGCAGAGCTCAGGATGGCTGGAGAGGAAGTTGTTTCCTCAGTGGTGAAGCCCGAGGTGGATGGTGGAATTATTAATCCTTCCTTGGTGTCGATCAGTCTGGGAACTGTCAGGGAAGGTGGTTTTTATTATTCCCACTTATGTAAAAGTGGAATTTAAGAACTTAAATAACTTCCAAGTTGATATAGCTAGGGAATGACAAAAACCCTCTACCACTACCATTTCTTTTTATTTCATATCATTTATTTATTTGCAATCAGAGAGATACAGACACAGAGAGGACAGTAGCTTGGGGAAGTAAGAGAAAGAGAGCAGTGAGAGATAATGAGAATGGGCACACCAGGGCCTCTACCACTGCAAAGCAACTCCAGATCCACTTTGTACATCTGGATTTACATGGGTACTGAGGACCAGAACCCAGTTCATTAGGCTTTGTAGGCAAGCGCCTTAAGAGCTGAGCCGCCTCTCCAGCCCACCACTACAATTTCTGATATTACAGTGTTGCTATTACAGTCCGTGCTCAAGACAGTGCTGGAAATGTCTTGCTCTATGGCAAACCACCCACCACCCTATAACTTAGCAGCTTAAAACAACAAATTACAGTTTTGTGGGTTGGCTGGGTTCCCCTGGCTGGCTGTGAATTGGACTTTTGTGTGGTTGTGGTCCAGCGCTGTGGAGGGTTCACCCATCTGCAAGTTCTCCTGGACTGTTTATTTCAAGATGACTCCAGTAAATGCTGATACTGGCAGCCAGCTAGGCTGTCTTATCAAAATGTTCCTGTACATTTTACTTTCTCACAACATGGTGCTGGGCTCTAAGAGGCTAATTCAAGCAAATATTTCAAAAGATGTAAAATTACCTGACACAGAAAGGTTATTCCCAGAATGGTCCGTGGTTAAAACCACTGTGTTCTGTTGGTGAAAACGGTCATATATAGACAGAAGGGGATGTAGCAGTAGATGCTACTTGCATGTTGCAGGGTTGGGGTGAACTCAGTGGTAGAGCACGTGCCTCATGTGTATAAGGCACTTGGTTCGATCTTGAACTCTGAAACAATGTCACATTTCAGCAAGACATAAAGGAGAGGATATATTATTTCAGGTGTATTTGCAAAATACACTTTCCTACAGGTTCCTTAAATACAAAGCCATTTAAGGCCAAGCTAAGCAAGTAAGAATGATGCATAGATTGTAATGGGACTACAACAGATGAAGTTGTAGTGTATTAAGGAGACAAACCATGATGAGTTATTTAATATGATGCTAATAATTTGTATTTAAGCCGGAAAGGCAATGGGGCAGTTTTTAATTTTAAAATAAATACTATTGTACTAACCTTAGGAAAGCTATATATACTAGCAAAAACTATGGGTATGCCCATATTTAAGTAATTCCTTTACATTTTCCTTCTGCAAACCTCCACTCTCTTCCCATGTTCATCTTCAATTAGTATTTACTCTGTTCCTTTGAAGATAAAGGGAAATATTGCAAGTCTTCCTTGTGTTTCCATCAACAGAGCTATGCGACTACCTGCGTCTTTGTACTCTTCCACTTGCTCCTGTGGATGGCCTGGCCCGGTTCTTAGATCTGCCTCCATGTTTCCAGGTCCTGTCTATGGACGTCACTATTCAAGGAGCTCACACCAGCAATAGTCCCCCTTCTTTGCCATCTGTTCCTCCTTCCCTGCCTCCTTCCCAGAGCATGTTAACATGCTGGATTTGTTTTATCTAAAGCACAAACCTCTTTTGGTCCATCTTTCCTCTTCCTCACATCCTCCTTCCTCCCCCTCCCCATAGCAAAACTATTCAAAACATATTTTTCTATTTCTGCTCTATTTCATCTCTTCTTACTTAATCTAATAATTGGATTAATGTTTAGGTGAAAGAAAAACAATTTTCAAGGAGGCCTCTTGAAGCTCTGAGATTCACAGGAAGCTACATGTAGCAAATATTTTATGTTCTAATGAAATCTGAATTTCATCTTAAAGTCCAACAACAAGGCAACAGGAAAAGAAACATTCAGGTGACTTTAAGGAGAAGAGCTAATATTCATACAATGCCTTAAGTACATTTTAACTACCTTTCCAAAAACAGTATTGCCCCATTTTATAGGTGAAAAGGATGAGTTTTTATTTTATTTTTTTTAATTTTAGAGCGTGCGAGTGAGCGAGAGACAGAGATAGAGAGAATTGGCACACCAGGGACTCAGCCACTGCAATCAAACTCCAGATGCTTGTACCACCTAGTGGGCATGTGCAACCTTGCGCTTGCCTCACCTTTGAGCATCTGGCTTATGTGGGATCTGGAGAGTTGAACATGGGTCCTTAGATTTTGCAGGCAAGCACCTTAACCACTAAGCCATCT
Organism: Orientallactaga sibirica; assembly: GCA_036365145.1. Lineage (NCBI taxonomy): Eukaryota > Metazoa > Chordata > Mammalia > Rodentia > Dipodidae > Orientallactaga > Orientallactaga sibirica. Next base: position 6,957,858 of record JAEOAD010000048.1, read on the forward strand.
CTCCAGCCCTAATTCTTTTTTTTTTTTTTTTTTATGAGAAAGAGAGAATTGGCATGGCAGGGTCTTAGCCACTGCAAGTGAACACCCAGATATGTGCACCACCTGTTGCTCATATGCCACCTGTGCTCATGCGTCAACCTTGTGCATCTGAATTATGTGGGTTCTGGGGAGTCCTTAGGCACCTGGGTCCTTAGGCTTCACAGGCAAGTGCCTTAACCACTAAGCCATCTCTGCAGCCCAGGATGAGATTTTAAATAGAGACTTTCTCAGGCTAAAAAGATGGTGAGTTTTGGCTTTGGAATTTGAATCTGGCATTCTGTTCAGCCAGACCCACACTGTTAGCCCCTACTTCTTAGGCTTAAATTTGCTTCCCAATTATTTGTTTCATCTTGAGAAGTAAATCTTGATTTTGAGGCTCTGGGACTTTTCTTTAAAGATTTTATTTATTTATTTATTTATTTATTTATTTATTTATTTATTTATTTATTTATTAGAGACACACACACACACACACAGAGTGAGAATGGGCACACCAGGGCCTCTAGCCACTGCAAAGGAACTCCAAATGCATGTGCCATCATGTGCATCTGGTTTACGTGGGATCTGGAGCATTGAATCTGTGTCCTTAGGCTTCGCAGGCATGCACCCTAACCACTAAACCATCTCTCCAGCCACCATCTGGGACATTTTTTATTTGCCCTGCAAGGATCTAGAAATGAGTCAGAATTCATCACTCAGAAACTATACCTGCAATCAGCTGAAACTCCTCTTGTCAAGGTGACAGACCAGTTTGTGAAATCAAAACTGTGTTATCAGCAGACTTAACCTATCCACAGCATTGATCAGAACCTCATCCTTAAGACCCTTTGTTCACTAGGCAGCTGGGACATAAATCTACTGATTGTCTTCATGCCTACTGGACACCTGTCATTTCTCTTTGTTCTGATTGCTAAAAAGCTGAAATGCCCCAGCAATCATTTCCTGGTTCTTTCTTCAGTCTGTGCACCCAGGTTTTAGGTAACCTGTGGTCACATGAGATTTAGTGCTGTCACACACTGACAACAGCCAGACCCCATCTGCATCCTGGACCTCTCCATTGAGCTCCTGTTGATTTTTCTTTTACAGTCTGATTTCTATCCCTAAGCCCCTTTGGTTACGAGTTAATATTTCAGTAGATCAAACAGGTTTGTTTTATTTATTTATTTGTTTGAGAGAGAGAGAGAGAGAGAGACACGCAGATAGAGAGAATGGATGTGTCAGGGCCTCTAGCCACTGCACATGAACTCCAGACACTTGTGCCACCTTGTTCATATGGCTTACATGGGTACTGGGGAATCCAACCTGAGTCGTTAAACTTCATCAGCAAGCATCCAGCCCCCTCAAACAGGTTTCTAAAATTTTTAAAAATATTTTATTTATATTTATTTGAGAGAGAAAGAAAGAGGGAAGGAGGGAAGGAGAGAGAAAGGAGAGAGAGGGAGAGAGAGAGAGAGAGAAAATGGGCATGCCATGGCCTCTTGCCACTGCAAACAAACTCCAGACACATGCACCACCTTGGGCATCTGGCTTACATGGGTCCTGGAGCATTGAACCTGGGTTCTTTGGCTTTGCAGACAAATGCCTTAACTGTTAAGCTCTCTCTCCAGCCCTCAAACAAGTTTTAAATCACTTTAATATTTGCTTTCTTTTTCCATAAATTCAATTTGCCTTACTTTAAAACTAGACAAAGAATACTTCTATTCATCTAAAACTGGCATAATAATGGCAATATATTGAAGCATTTCCACTGCTGGGTAAACAAAGATATCTGCTACTATGATTAAAACTTATTTTGAAAGCTCTAGTCAAAGCCATAAAATGTGAAAAAGAAATGAGTGTAACAAGTAAGAAGAGAGAATTATTACAATTTTCACTTTTGTATAATTTAATATCCTGAGCTTTCCAATGGATCAATATATAACTAGTATATTAATAAAGATTATGATTATATAAAATAATAGAAGAAATGTTTATTTTTTAATTTTTATATTTTATTCATGTATTAGAGAGAGAGAAGAGGCAGAGAGAGAGAGGGGGAGGAGAGAATGGGCATACCAGGGCTTCTAGCTACTGCAAACAAACTCCAGATCTATTACCCATAGGATTGTTTGAGGAATGATGCGTTGACATTCTTATCATGTTCATTGTGATCAGTATTAAGAGGGGCCATGCACTTTTCCTGTATGAGGGACAGACTATTATGCATATGTTCATTCACATCCAATTAACTTAGTGATGAGGGATTAAAATACTTAGAATTTCCACCTCTGCCTGGATAATTTATACAAAAATTAGCTGGATGAGGCTGGGGGGATGGCTTAGTGTTTAAGGCATTATCCTACAAAGCCAAAGGACCCAGGTTCAATTCCCCAGAACCCACGTTAGCTAGATGCACAAGGTGGTACATGTTTCTGGAGTTTGTTTGCAGTGGCTGGAGGCCCTGGAGCACCCATTCTCTCTCTCTTTTTCTCTCTCATAAATAAATTAATAAAAATGAAATATTTTAAAAAATAAGCTGGATGGATAGAAGCAGGCAGGAATAACTGATAAGCAATCAGAGGAGAGGGATTCCCACAAGATAAAGTGGAGCTAAAACTGTTAAAACAGCAAGTGAATCAATGGAACGAACAACATGTTTATCGGTCCATGCTCACATGACAGAGTGCCCAGACAGGGTAGACTGAACCAAAGAGCTCTGCTTCTCCACAGTTGTGGAGGTTAGGAGGCGGAGACGACATTTTGACAGGAGTGATTTCTTCAGAGGCCTCCCTCCTTGGCTGGTGGAGGGCCGAGGTCCTCCCTTTGTATCTCTGTGATCGCTCATAAGTACATGGCTGTACTGGGGCTCCCGAATATTACCTCCTTTTACCTTAATCACCTCCTCAAAAGCACTGTGTCTAAATCCAGTCATATCCTGGGATTGAATGCTGGGAGTTAGGACTTCAATATACGAATCTGATGGGGCATGTGACTGATGGGTGGAGGTGTTGACACGGGGGTAGGAGGGGGAGTGAAGGGAGTGTTGAGGAATGGTTTAGCCAAGGACAGGATAGAAACAAAGTCTATGTTGTTAAAAATCTGCTATCGTGCCTTAAATAACAGGGCCTTGATTTGGGGGGCTTTAAATTTTTAATTCTTGGTTTTTTTTCTTTTCTTTTTTTTCTTTTAATGTTTTTCCTTATTTATTTATTTTTTTTTTCCAGGTAGGTCTCACTCTAGCCCAGGCTGACCAGGAATTTACTATGTATTCTCAGGGTGGCTTCGAACTAATGGCGATCCTTCTACCTCTGCCTCCCGAGTGCAGGGATTAAAGGCGTGCGTCACCACGCCCAGCTTGTTTTTAACGTAAGCACACAAAGTAACGCACTTCACTGGGGCATTCTCATTCATTCATGCCAGTGCACTTAGTTCTTATCCCTTCCTTTATCCCTCTTGTTGCTCCTCTTCCTCCCTCCTTCCACTTTCATGTCACATGTATTCCATTGCCCTCTTTTCCCTTCCCTCCTCTCTTCTTGAAGATTGCTTCCTCCACTCACATGGTCCTATTTCTACTCTCAAGCTACACACACACACACACACACACACACACACACACGCACCACACACAAAACATTTAAGTCTGGATTCCACAGATGAAGGAAAATGTGGTGTTTGTCTGAATCTGGCTCATTTTGCCAAGTTAGGATAATGATCTCCAATTCTACCCATTTTCCATTGTGCACATGCACCAGGTTCTCTTTATCCATTCATATGTTAGTGGATATGTAGCCTTTTCCTAATTCGTTTTTAGTAATTTATTATTTATTTATTTATTTGAGAGAGAGAGATACAGAAATAGGTAGGTAGGTAGAGAGAGAGAGGTAATGGGCACTCCAGGGCCTCCAGCCACTGCAAACAAACTCCAGATGCATGCACCCCTTGTGTATCTTATGTGGGTTCTGGAGAATGGAGCCTCGAACCAGGGTCCATAGGCTTCACAGGCAAGCATTTAACCGCTAAGCCATCTCTCCAGCCCCCTTTTCCTATTTCTTAGCTATTATTTCTCTTTCCATTTGTTTTCTTGATGACAGACAACCCTTCTGACTGGGGCAAAATGGATTCTCAAAGTAGTTTTTTGTTTGTTTGTTTATTTGTTTTTGTGAGGTAGGGTCTCATTCTAGCCCAGGCTGACCTGGAATTCACTATGTAGTCTCAGAGTGGCCTCAAACTAACAGGGATCCTCCTACCTCTACCTCCCGAGTGCTGGAGATTAAAGGCATGCGCCACCATGCCTGGCTTTTTAGTGTAATTTAAGGCCAGGTATTATGATATATCAAAAATTGCCCTTTCTACTTGGGTTGCTTTGGTTTTTCAGGAACTTTTGTGCTTCCATGTGAATTAAAATTTATTTATTTATTTATTTATTTATTTATTTATTTATTTATTTAGAGAGAGACGAAGAGGCAGATAGAGAGAATGGTGAGATAGAGAGATAGTGACTTCCAGCCACTACAAACAAACACCAGATGCATGCATCACCCTGTGCATCTGGCTTGTGGGTACTGGGGGATTGAACCTGGGTCTTTAGGCTTCACAGGCAAGTGCTTTAACCACTAAGCCATCTCTCCAGCCCCTCCATGTGAATTTTAAGGATGTTATTACTTGTTCTTGAAGAAGGTCATTGGAATTTTGATTTGAAGGGGATTATGAGGGCTCTGTATATATATATTTTTGAGGTAGGGTCTCACTAGGCTGACCTGGAATTCACTATGCAGTCTTAGGCTGGCCTTGAACTCATGGCCATCCTCTTACCTCTGTGTCCTGAGTGCTGGGATTAAAGGCGTGCACCACTATGCCTGGCCTAGATTGCTTCTGATGAGATAGTTAGTTTGCAATATTAATTCTGCCAACCTATGAGCATGGGAGCACTTTTCATTTTCTGGTGTCTTCTTCAATTTCTTTCTTCAGTGTCTCGAAGTTTTCATCATAGAGCTCTTTCCCTCCTTGGTTAGGTCTATTCCTAGGTTACTTGTGTTGTCGAAGCTATTGTGAATGGTATTTGTCTTTTTGCAAAGTTTATTTCTCAGCAAGTTCTTTTCTGCTGTAAAGAAAAGCTGCTGGGTTTTGCATGCTGATCTTGTGTCCTGTTTCTTTCCTGGGTTTATCATGTCTGAGCATTTTCTTGTGAGCTTGAGGCCAGCCTGAGATACGTGCTTTTTTTTTTTTTTAAGGTTGCAAAATGTTTATACTTATCTATCTAGTCCTTTACCTGTTCTCTTTATTTCTCCAGATGAATTTAACCTATTGTCTTGTAGCCTTTTCTTTCCATGTAAATTCCCTTTAGAATTTCCTTTAGGGCAAGTATGCTTAAAAAAAAAAATCAGACTTACCAGGGCTATATTTTTAAACCTAGGAATATCTAAACTTCTCCTCATTTCTGGAGGATAGTTTTGCTATATGTAACATTCTTGGTTGACAGCCTTTCAGCAGTTCTTTGACTTTTTTGTGGTGCTGTTGTTTGAACCCAGGGTCTCCTGCTATTGTGCTCTGCTGTTGTGGACCTTCTCTGAAAAGATCTCCAACGCCAGCATGAGTGAAAGTAGAGAAGTTTATTTTGGGGACCAATGCTGGGATTGCTCCCCAAAGTAACCTCGGTGTTAAGCTGAGATTCTACTTTCATTTTATGGTGTTCATAGCAGAAGGAAGGGGAGAGCGAGTAAGTGGGCAGCTGGTTTGTAGAAGCAGACGTGACAGATTGTGCAGTCTATATGGCTCAAAACAAGTTTTCAAAACATACATCTGAATCAACATGATAGAAATCATGCAGTTGGGTCACCCTAATCATGAGCCCTATTTTACTTTATTTTCTTCTAAACTGCCCTTCCCTCTTATCGAACCCCCGGGTCCCCCTAGACAGTTCTCTCTTTGGGATTATTCCTTCAGCTCCTGACAGAGATCAGTTCAGCTCCTCAGCAGTTAACTCTCACAGTGACTTAGTACATCATTCCAGCTTTCAGCTTCTTTTCCACTACACTACTACTGGGCTATATATATATATCCCAGCATTGAATACTTGTATGGATGGATGTTATTTGGTGATTCAACCTAGGACCCTTTTCTTTTCCTGTCCCTCAACTTGTTTGTCAAGTAGCCCTTGTCCCCTTTTCTCCTAGCTTCATTCTAGTTCCACATCAATATCCCTGATGCCTATTATAATTTACAGTCCACTCCAGCTGGTCCTGATTAGGGGCCACATATGAGAGAGACAACACAGCAGCTTTTGTCTTTTTTTTTTTTTTTTTTTCGAGGTAGGGTCTCACTCTTGCCTAGGCTGACCTGGAATTTACTATGTAGTCTCAGGGTGGCCTCCAACTCGCGGTGATCCACCTACCTCTACCTCCTGAATGCTGGGATTAAAGGCATGCGCCACCACACCCGGCCAGCATTTGTCTTTCTGAGATTGTGTGACTTCACTTAGTATAATTGTTTTCCAAGTCCATCAGTTTTCCTGCAAATATCATAATTTCATTTTTCCTTACCACTGAGTAGTCTTGATTTTTGAATATTCCTTTCCAACATAATCAATGAGACTGACCATGAATTAAATTTCAGTTTATGGGGGTGCTCCCCATGCCCAGCATTAGCTTTGTCATCTGAAGGACGCTGTTGGACCTCTCTGAGCCATGCTTTCCTTATTTGTAAAATGAGTAGCTAACTTTTCAAATATGAGGGATAAATGGGTAACATACATAAAGCACATGTGACTTCACATGTGGAAAACACACAGTGGTGGTTATTAAACAGGCCTCAGAAACTTTTTCAAGGGGAAACGATGAGCGTGACATTGGGTGGCAGATTCGTACTGTTTACAATGCTATGTGTGGGTATTTCAAATTACAAGGGAAGAAACATTTCCTGATTCCCTCTAATGACACTCATTATGAAGATGTATGAAGAGAGCTGGAGAGATGGCTTAGCGCTTAAGGCGCTTGCCTGAGAAGCCTAAAACTCCTGTTCTAATTCTCCGATCCCATGTATAGCCACATGTAACAGTGATGCAAGCATGCCATGCCATGCATGCCCACAAGGGGGAGCACTCATCCAGAGTTTGTTCACAGTGGCTGAAAGGCTCTGGCATGCCCATTCTCTCCCTCTCTCAAAAAAAAAAAAGATGTATGAAGAAAGGATAAAAGAAGAGTAGAGAACGAGAATTGTGGTGAAGTCTGGCTGTGGGCCTAATCCTAGCATTCTGAAAACTCCTACCAGAAATACATAAAATCATTTCTTTCTTCACATACTAGCATTAATAATAAAGTCAGATAGCAACAGAGTAAAATTGAACTGGTTTGTACTATTTTAAAAAGTAAATGAGAGGGGGCTGGAAAGATGGTTTAGCAGTTAAGGTGTTTGTTTGCAGAGCCAAAGGACCTTGGTTCGATTCCCCAGGACCATGCTAAGCCAGATGCACAAGGTGGTACATGTGTCTGGAGTTCACTTGCAGTGGCTGGAGGCCTTGGTGCACCCATTCTCTCTTTCTCTCTCTCTCTCTCTCTTTCTCTCTCTCTCTCTCTCTGCCTCTTTCACTTTCTTGCTCTCTCAAATAAATAAATAAATAAATAAATAAATTTTTAAAAAGAATAAATGAGAGGCATTGTGATAATCTTGATTTTTTTCTTTCCAATTTTTCACTTAGGCCATGAATGGAAAACCCGTTATGAGACCCAACTTGAACTGAATGATCAACTAGAAAAACAAATTATATCTCTTGAAGAGAAAATGGAAAAAATCCGTGGAAATCCTTCAGGTACAAATCAATGACATGTATAACTGAAAAGTTGAGTTAAAACTGATAAAATATCAATGGCTCATATTTCTTTATTGTAGATAGACTATCTTCTATTCGTGTCTATGAACGAATGCCAGTGGTAAGTATAGGATGGTTAAGAAAAAAAAAAAGGAAATTATGTACAGTTTTCCCCAGATATATGTCAATCAAAGGTTGAAAGAGTGTTGCAAGATTTAAATAAAATGTTTTGTTAAGGGGAGCTGCTCCTTGCATGCAGTGGATCCAGGAAGGCGGACCCTTGCAAAGCTGGTGGGAGCCTGGTGTAGGTACACAGAGATAATGTGGAAGGGTTTCAGTAAGGCTGGCTGGAAATGGGAATGCATCTACACTTTGCAATGGAAAGAAGCCTGTTTAACAGTACATATCTTCGACATGTGTAAAACATGCCTATACTAATTCCATTGTAACATGAATATACACACAGAGTGAAGCATATATTCACATCTGTGTATGCATGTACATACATACATTCACAGATGTATAAAATATTTGTAAAATCCAAGAGAGAACTCATATCATTGCCTAACAATGGACATGAATTTCACTAGGCCTACCCATCTACCATTTCCTTTTGTTGCCCTAAGTTCCTTCTTTACCCTTCTTTTAAAGTTCATTTTAATTCCTGATAAATTAAATTTTATATGTGTTATCCTTTATAAGACATATTCATTGGTTTTTTTTTTTTTGTTCATATGAATTCATCCTATAAAATGTCAAAACTACTCAAAGCATGACTTATGCTGGGTTAGGGGCATGCTTACAATTATATATTTTCTCAGAACTTCTGCTAAATTTTTACCTGATAAATACTTAGAAAAAAATAGTGAGATTATTAAAAAATAAAATTTCTTTTAAAAACTGAAATACTCAGCTGAATTTCTAGTATTCATTATAATAATAACAATTTGTTTTTAATTAAGCATACATGTTATGTACATTAATTCCCCACCTCTTACCCTGCTCATCAGAAAAAAAACAAAAACAAAAATAAATAATTTTAAAATAGCTATAGAGCCCTAAACTGACAATCGTGAAATCCCAGCATTTCAGGGGACCAGCGCATTTAGGGACACGGTCTTCTCTTCTCTGTGGTAGAGTTATATCTCCCTCTTGTGGCAGCTGGAGGAATTGCTGCTGGAGCTGTTTTAAGTGTGTCTTCTCTCCATGGCACATACGAATTTAATAATATCTGTAGAATGCAAAGTACAAACTATTTCCTTGAGGCCTTAAAATAGTCTAGCTACCTGCTTCTTCGTGTCTCAGTCATAATCCTCAAGAAGCTGCAGTGGTAAGGTGCTGGGCATTTCTAAACACCGGCTGGGACTGTGAGGAAGCTGGCCGGGGCTGTGGGACATGGCTGGTGACCTTGGGCTGTGGGGGTTGCAGCTGGCCTTATTGTGGGAACCCACTCTGGTAACGGAGCTGGCCCTCCCTTCTCAAGGTTGTAGTGTGCCCCATTTTCTCCCAGAGTGGGTGGAACCAGCAGACCCTCCCCAGAAGCACCTGACCATTCCATAGTCAGGCTTTGCGCCCCCCTCCCCGCAGGTCCTTGTGGCTAGCTGCCCAAGAGACCCTTATAAACAGTCTCCTTTCAGCTGTAGCCACCCAATATGTGGCTGAAGTCATGTAGCTTTCCCTGCCACTTCTCTTATCTCCCTTGCAGATTCTCCCTTCTGACTTTTGCCTCCAATACCAGCCAATTAGATAGCAACCTATAAACCATCCAATCACCTTATAGTCTCTATGTGCCTTCTCAACCTTTCCCAAGTGTTTATAAACCCACTCCCCTTTTTGAATAAACGAGAGCGCTCTATCCATCAGATTGTGTCCTGGGTGGTTCATTGCCCTTCGCACTCATCCGCTTACTCCAGGACCCTGCTTCCCCCAAACTCCTCCTGCACTGGGGACATTGGTGCCCAACCACCCCGAAGAACAGCGAGGACCCGCAGTAAAGTACTTCAGAGCTCATACAAGGAATATTTAGTTGATTTACTAAATGCTATCTGGGATTGAGTTGGTGACATATTCATATTGACAAAAATTATTTTTCTTGGAGTTGATGAAGATAGCTCAGCTAATAAAGTCTTGCCTTACAAGCATGAGGACCTAAATTAATCCTCAGTATGCATGAAAAAATGCCAGCCATGGGAGAGGCAAAGACAGGAGGATCCATGGGGCTCACGGGCCAGCCAGTCTAGCCTAACTGGTGAGCTATAAGCCAAGGAGACATTCTGTCTCAAAAGAGGTAGATGATATTCCTGAGAATAACACTCAAGGTTACCCTTTGGCCTCCACACGCAATATACACACATGCGCTCATACCAGCACACACATGAACAAATTACACACATAAAATAATTTTGGGGGCTGGAGAGATGGCTTAGCGGTTGAGGCGCATGACTGTGAAGCCTAAAGACCCAAGATTGATTCCCCAGGTCCCACGTAAGCCAGATGCACATGGTGGCACATGCATCTGGAGTTCGTTTACAGTGGCTAGAGGACCTGGCATGCCCATTCTCACTCTTTCTCTCTCTGTCTCTTTCTATCCCTGTCTGTCTCTAATAAATAAATAAAAATAAAATCTTAAAAAAATATTTTTTGTTCTATTTGTGTCACTTTTCAATAACATGTGGTTTGCTAACAGGTTTAGTTCCAGTGGCAGAAAATTATATTTCTCTTTTCTAAATGATGAAAAAAATAATAGAATAATCCAGTTTGGGCTGGACATAGCAGAAAGAATGAAACTTCAGCATCAGTGGAACAGGTCCTTCCTGTGCTTGGGACCAAGCTCTTCTTTCTTTCTTTTTCTATATTTTATTTATTTATTTGAGAGAGAGAGAGAGAGAGAGAGGGAGGGAGAATGGGCACGCCAGGGCCTCCAGATGCATGTGCCCCCTTGTGCATCTGGCTTACGTGGGTTCTGGAGAATCGAACAGGGATCCTTTGGCTTTGCAGGCAAACGCTTTAACTGCTAAGCTATCTCTCCAGCCCAGGTTTCTTAACTAGTGAAATTATTCTTGATTTTACTATTTAGAGAGATTATTCTTTTAAGTGAGATTGAAATCTTAATCGTGATTGGATACAGATCAGTTTATAGTTGGCATCCTTTAAGGGTTTTTTTTTTTTTTTTTTTTTTTGAGGTAGGGTCTTGCTCTAGCCCAGATTGACCTGGAATTCACTATGTAGTCTCAGGCTGGCTTTGAACTCATGGTGATCCTCCTACTTCTGCCTCCTGAGTGCTGGAATTAAAGGTGTGCACCACTCTGCCAGGCTAAAATTATTTTTTATTATTATTTTATTTTTGAGAGAGAGACAGAGAGAGAGAGAGAGAGAGAGAGAGAAGGAAAGACAGAGAGAGAATGAGCACATCAGGGCATTTCAGCTACTGTGAATGAACTCCAGATGCATGCATTCCTTTGTGCCTATGTGCCACATTGCATGATTGCGTCACTTTGCATCTGGTTATGTGGGACCTGGAGATTTGAACATTTATTCTTAGGCTTCTGAGGCAAGTGCCTTCACCACTAAGCCATCTCTCCAGCCCTAAAATTATTTTTGATTAGCATAAAAATTTTAAGTATCATTATGAAATTTTCAAACATAATTTATTTTAGTTGATTTTCCTCCCTCTTATTTTCTCTATCCTTCTGTCCCCAACTTTGTACCCTTTTCCCTTTTCCTTTTTGCTTTCATGTCATATGTGTCCCTTTGACCTCCCTCCACCTCTTTCTAATCACCTCCCTTTACCATTTTTTGGTCACCTTTCTGGATTTACACAAGTTTGCTCCCATTCATATGCAGACATAGAAATATTATAACTATGGCCCCCATATGAGATAGAACCTCTGATTTGGGGCTTTCTGAATTTGGGTCATCTCACATAACATAATTTCTTTCAGATCCATCCATTTTTTTTTCAGATTTCATAGTTTCAACTTTCTTTATCTTTATTGATGAGTAAATTCTCTTGTGTATTTGTACCACATCTTCAGTTTATATTCATCTGTTGATGGATATTTCAGCTAGTTGGAATAGCAGTTTGTACTAATAAAGTCCTTCTGGATGTATTTGCCGAAATATACGCCAGCTCCATAGATATTTCAGTGTGTCTGGAAGAATGGAGAGAGAGGAGGTTGAGAATGCCAAAGTGCCTGCATTCACACTAGGCATGTGAGCTTTGCAATGGGAAGCTATTGAAATAACTTATATAGTTTTAAATCCTATCCAACCTCCCCAAAAAAGAAAAGATCCTCAAATGCAAGTGAGAAACCAGTTAGTACTCTTTTATCATGGTCTAGACAAGGGAAGGTGGGGGCTTTGTTATTGATTTTTGGCTTGTGCCACATCATCTATGGATGTGCCAGAGGAAACATTACATATATGTAGGGGCAATTTCATGAGCATGTGAGCACTGACACACCAGGAACAGGATTTAAGGGTTTGGGGTTCTGGCTTGAATAACCTCATGGATTACAGTGGATAGGATCATTTGGGATCAGAGCTAGAAGGGACATCAGGAAACAGTGAATGTAGCTGTGTCAGTGTATAACATAGATCACACAGGTCAGTGAATGATTGGAAGTAGTTTTAGACTATGGAAAATTGTCTGTGATAATAGATGTCAAATCATGGGTGTCAGGTGAAGCCATAAAGCCCAAGAGATTACTCAAAAAAAAAGTATGAAAAAACAGGATTGAGAATGGATAATGGGGAATAACCATTAAGATATGGGGATATTAGCTAAGGAGGTTACAACATGTGAAAAGGAAAAATATTGAGAAAGGATGAAGGGGGCATGTAGAAGATTGGCATCACAGAGGTTTTATTTATGTTCAGCAAAAGAATGTTTTCCATTGCTGGAGAGATGGCTTAGCAGTTAAGGTGCTTGCCAGCAAAGCCAAAGGACCCAGGTTCGAATCCCCAGTACCCTCAAAAAGCTGGATGCACAAAGTGGCGTATGCATGTAGAGTTTATTTATAGTGGCTATAGGCCCTGGCTCACCCATTCACTCTCTCTATCAGCCTCTCTCTCAAATATATATATATATTAAAGAATGTTCTCCAGTGTTCTGGAACAGGGAAGAGAAAGCACATAGAGCTCAGGTAGCTGATGAAAAAGCGAGGAAAGTGTGTGACCAATGAGAGCGCACGGTTCTGAGAGGAAATGAGGAGGGGAAGAGTAGGGATGAGGAAGTGGAGTGAACGAAACCTAATGTATGTAGAAACAGCTTTTGCAGTCAGACTGTTTTGGTTCAAATTCACACCATGGGTCATGGAGGAAAGGGTTTCATCTCTCTGAGGCTTAATTTTCCTCATCTGGTGTTGAGTTTATTAATCATTCTTGCAAGGTGGTTTTGCAGATTTTTAGAGGTAAGACGGTCATCTGGTACCTGATGTTGTAGGTACCATGTTAGTACCTTTCCTCCCGTTCCTTGATAAAAGAGAAGTAAAATCTCATTAAAACAAGTCGGCTGTGAAATTAGCTGTAACCCATTTGAAAGGGATTAGAATAAGGGCTAAGGCTCAAAGATGTGCATTCTCTTTTGCTTATGAAGTGGTACGGTTATGTAAGTTATGGATCTTCTGGGACCATTCCAGAACTGTAGTACCATCTTACGGTTCTTCGTACCTATCCAGGAAGCACGGATGTCAGCACAAATTGAACAGCTTCAATAAAGATTGCGGAACCTTTACTTGCTCTGGGCCAGCTGGGTGTACGTGTTCTAGCTCCCTCGCTTTGCATCCACTAGGAAAAAAAGCTTAATCAGTGCTTAATGTTCTTTCGTATCATACCCAAAGACCTAGGAGACGTGAACAGGTCTTCAAAATTCCAAATGGCTAGATGTTCAGGCCAAGTGGGCAGTGTTGTCTCTGATCCACAGTAGCTGATGGTGTGGCACCAGCTTCGCATGCCAAGCTTCTTTCCTTTCGACATTGGCTGCAAAGCTCAGGATCTCGTTGCACTCTTCGTTCGAACCTGATGGCTCCTCATCTGCAGTCCTGTCAGTGGTTCCTCAGCAGTATTGTTGAGTGATATGTCAGTGCTTTTCGGAAATACTCTAGCACAAGGCAGTGATGTCACATTTCTTAAGTCAGCTTATGTGAACCTCTGAAGCGTGGAGGTGCCCATATGCTGTCACACACAGGAACGATGACTGACCCATCTCCATCCTCACTTCCCTATGCTGTCCAGCAGACTGTGTGCTCAGCAGCTTGTTGATGTACAGAGTTGTATTTCCTTAAATTTCAAACAGAATAAGACTCATGTGAAGGGACTAGGGAGGAGACTCCGTGGTTAACGATACTTTATTGCAAAGCCTACCAGTCTGGACTTAATTCCCTAGTACCCACATAAAGCCAGGTATGCAAAGTGGTGGGTGTGTTTGGAGTTTGTTTGCAGTGCAAGAGGTCGTGGCATACCTATAGTCTGCCATGCTTTCTCTTTTAAATAAATATTAACGAACAATTAAAATATAATCAAATGGAACATTTGTTAAAAGCACATACTCTAGGGTCTTACCTATAGAGAAACTCATCACATAGGCTATTCTGGTGAGCCCAGACACTATAATTTTCAGCAAGAAAAATTTGAGAGAAACAGATTCTTGTGGACCTGTTTTTCTTAGAATCGATATCCTTCAGAAAAAGATGTGCCTGCCACACAGTCTCTTTTGTGACAAGAGTTACTGTAATGACTCTACCTCCTACCACCATATTACTTTGGTCAACTCTATCACAGAGTGGGACACTGGTCAGCTGATGTAATTGAAAAAAATGGAGCGTTCCAGGGTCAGTGAGAGACTCTGTCTCAGGGAAATCAGGTGGAAGAGTGATGGAAGGGGACACTAATGTCTTCTTCTGGCCTCTTCACACATGGGTCACATGCATCTACACACATGTGCACATATTACATGCATACATACCGCATACAAAAAAGAAAGGGAAAATTAATAAGAATGTGTTTAGGTTATCATTTCACATGGAAGAGAAAGTAATTCTGAGACTAATGTTTGGTAAATTTGAAATCCTAGGTAAAATGCTTTCTCTCAAGTTAATCTGTTACAAATTGGCTTGAAATACTAATTTTGTCTGCTTGTCTTACTTCCCTTCTAAAGTGTGTTGTAGCTTTCCATAGTTTAACAGGAGAAGTTTGAAGAAAGAGATGGTTTTGGTTTATAAAAGGCATTTAAAATATTGGAGCTGGGCGTGGAGGCACACGCCTTTAATCCCAGCACTCGGGAGGCAGAGGTAGGAGGATCGCCATGAGTTCAAGGCCACCCTGAGACTACATAGAGAATTCCAGGTCCACCTGGGCTAAAGTGAGACCCTACCTTGATAGATACAGTCTCTTCATCACACACTTAACCTATCAGAGAAATAAGGCACCCCTGTCACCATTCTCTGTATTTCCCTCTCCTCTCTCATGCTCATGATGTCTAGTCTTATAACTCAGCGACACATTCTGTCTTTTCTGCATCCTGTTACTATCTTGCTGATGGAGAGGTCTGTTTCTTTCCATCTTTATCCATTATTTCTCCCAGTACTTCACTCCAGATCCATGTAGACATGGTCCCATCAGACTCACTTTGGTCACTTCCACCTTCAGAACATTATTAGGAAAAAAAAAGTTAAAGTCAGGTAAATATTTTAGAAGCTGATAACCTGTAATGAAAACGAATGATCCTACGGCACCCTTGACATGAGCATGTATTTTTATGTAAAAAAAAAAAAAAAAAAACATGAGAATGGGCATGCCAACCATTTCACGAAAACGTCAGTGAAGAGATCGTGGGTCTGTCAAAAGTATGACATGAACGTAGGAAGTGGAATTCCCGTTGTCCCTCAGCTCTCTGTTCTCTGTAGAGCAATCTGAGATCACCCCTGAAAGGGACTCTGCCACACTTCTCCCCGAGTTTTTATTCTCCCCAAGGTCAGAAAAATTGGTTTGAAGACAGCTACATGGCTTCAAACACAGAGGTAAGAATTGTATATACGTGTCTAGTAAGCAATGCTGTCCACAAGGGGGCTCATGCATTTCAGAGTGCACGTTTCATTCTCAGAACTGCCTTCATTGAAAAGGGCTGTCTGTCCAGGCACCGTGGTTACCTAAATTATGTTATCATTTTTCTACTACAAGCCTTCAGTGGAGTGATTGCTTTTCACTTGCAACTCTCCCTTTTCTGCTTCTGTTTTTGTTGCTTTCTTTAGTGTAGCATTTTTTTTTTTTTTTAAAAGGTAGAACTTTCTGCTTAAGATAAAGGAATCTTTTCTTATTGAAATCCTAATTTGGGCATATAAATACTATCCTGCAATTTCTTACTCTAACCTCATGTTTTAATCAACTCTTAAAAACTAACCTTTCTAGAAGGAAATTAAAACAAGAACATGGGTGAAAATGATACAATTTAGAAAGCTAAGAAATAATCAGTGTCAAAACAACCTTTTTACTGCAACAGAATTCATTTTTGCATTTGATTTTTTTAGCATTTAATTTCTAGTAGAACTTCTAATTTAGTTTGTCTTTCCAGAACAGTTTTCTAATATGTGACTATTGATTATGTGTGCAGATAAGCACTTCCTAGGAAGGACCAGAAGATCATTGGTCTGCCTGCGAGTTGGGATGGAATAACAGAATGTGTTCCTTCTGATAAAAATCATTTTTTCAGATACCATCTACATTGTAGTCAGTAAAATGAAGGAATCAAAATCTAGAATGAATGTTAAAGTTGTTACTGTATAATTTAATATTTTAAGCGATTTGCTCTTTGCGGTCATTTTACAAGTGCATAATCATAAGTATCTTGTTGCCAGTATGCTGACCGCTGACCTTCTTGGGCAATCCAGAACATATTCATACTTTGTCCACCAAGATGTATGTGTGTGTTCATGTCTGAGTGGGTTCAATTGTGTGTACAGGTACACGTGTGTGTCAGAGGGCATGTATTAGTTGACGTCTCATCGCTGGGACAAAACAGCTGACCAAAAATCAGTGTAAGGGAAGAAGGGCTTATTTCAGCTTAGTGACTGGGAAGGCACGGTGGCAGGAGCTGCTCCCATGCAGTGCAGTGAGGAGGCAGAGGGATGAACGCTGCTGCTCAGTCAGCCCTCTTTAATACAGTCCCACAGTTAAGATGGGTCCTCCCATGTCAATCTAATCTAAAAACTCCCCCAGAGATTTGTTTTTACAATGATTCTAAATCTTGTCATGTTGGCCAGAGAATAACCATCCCAGGGTGTGTTCAGAGGACACCCTTGGGTGTCATTCCTCAGGAACACTGTCTACCTTTCTTGAGACAGGGCCTGATGTCCTGGAGCTCATTCATTAGGCTACACTGGCTGGCCAGGGACAAACACACCTAATTTTTTCAATGGGCTTGGGGATCAAACTCAGGTCTTTATGCTTACAAGGCAAGCACCTGACCGATCGGGCTACATCTCGAGTCCTATAGCATAATTTCAAAGCACAGCATATCAGATGCAACTTAGAGACAAGGACAGAGAATAAGGTGACTCCCAGAGTTATGGACCACATAGTGTGCTAGCTAGAATGTCGGTAGAGTGCTGTGGCTGGACAGAAAAGAAAATACCTTGTTTCCTCTCTTCTGACCCTCAGGCAAACCAACAAGAAGCATAGAACTGTGTGTGTGTGTGTGTGTGTGTGTGTGTGTGTGTGTGTGACAGAGAGAGGGTGGGTGCTGGAAATAGTGTAGCTAGATGCCAGATAGGAGGAAATGAAGGTGCTGAGGCTGGAGGTGGGAATGAGGAAATCTGGGTAGGGCGAGGGCTCCAGAACTGATGTAAAGCTGCCCACCTGCACATGACTGGTCACATTGTATCTCAAGAGCTTATGAAAGTAAGGGCTGGAGAGATGGCTTAGCTTTTAAGACGCCTGCTTCCTAAGCCTAAGAACACTGGTTCCAATCTCCAGCGGTTCCAATCTCCAGGTCCCATGTTTAGCCAGATGCAAAATGAAGCAAGGGCGCAATGCCGCACTTGACCACGAGGGGCCGCATGCATCTGGATTTCGTTCGCAGCAGCTGAGAGGCTGCTGGCACGCCCATCTCTGCCTGTCTTCATCTCCCTCTCTCTCTCTCTGTGTCTCTCTCCAAAAACAAAAAAAGCTTGTGAAAGTAGTACACAACTAAATGATTTTAAAAAAATTGAAATATCTTCTAAAATCAGACAATAGGGCAGGTTGTCAGTCTCACATGTGATCTATTTTAAGATCCATTATAATTTGAGTATAAATTGTCAAAATCCCATTGAAATGATAACACTGCTGTGTTTAAATGGACCAGTTTCTATTTTAGTCAAGACTCATTGTGGAACTAATAAGGGCCACAATGTGTGCCTCAGGCTTGATCTCCTTGAGGACGTTTTGTTTTGTTTATTTTCGCTGGACGACTACAGTTCATTGGTTATATCATGTTTACCCGCCTCTGCCTCACAAACCCCCTACTCCTCCTCCTGTGTAAAAATTCCCAAACTACTCCTACCTACTCAAATCCAGTCGCCCTTGTAAAAACACATGTCTACACTGACATTGATCCCTGGAATGAGAATCTATGGCTAAAGTCCGAACAACAGTGGTCCTGCAGACTCCCTACTCTTCCCAGTTCCAGCACATAATTGGAACAGATATATTTGGAAGGTGAAGTCAACCCCACACATGAGGCCCCTCAGCTCTGAACTAAAAGCTATCATGGCTGAGAAGACCACGTGGGAATGCCTGAAACTGCTCTCTGTCACCCCCACCAAGATCAAAATAGAAGTCAGAAACATTTTCTTATCCTGGAGAAAGCAGCAGGGACTTGTGCCACAGTTAAAGGCCTAAAAAGTATCAAGGACACTGGTGTCTGTTGTAGCTCCGTGCAGAAACTGGATGCATCTTGGAGAAAGCATTAGACTCCCACAGACTTAACCAATTAGTGTCAGCTGCCTAGCCAGATGTGGTCTCACTGCTAGAGCTGATTAACAAAGTTTCCGGTACAGAATCCCAGTTAACTGATCTGGGGAGTGCATTCACTCCATCCCAGTTTGAAAACAGAAAAAAAATAAATAAATAAAAACAGTTTGTGAATCAGTCCTGGTGATACAGTCCCGTAATCTAAGCCACTTGGGAAATGAGGAAGGGGAATCACAAGTTGCAGGCCTGCCTGTCTGTGTTACACAGTGAGTTCAAGACTAGCCCGAGTAATTAGTGAGGCTGTCTCAAAATAAAAAAAATAATTAAAAGCATGAGGAATAGAGCTCAGCTGTAACATATTTGCCTAGTATGCATGAGGCCCTGAGTTCAATCCCCAGTACCATAAAAACAAAACACTAATGAAAAACCAGTTTGTGACTTTCATTTTAAGTTCAGGTACATAGGAATTTGGAAGTCCTTACTCTTGACAGCACAACAAGAAAAAGTAGACAAATGAAAATTAATGACTTTTCATGGGCCAACTAGAGAACTAAGCTTCAAGACAAACTTCCATCTTAAATCTAGATAAATAGAGGCATCCATTCATCACTTAAGAGCTATTTACCCGGACAGAAGCTGCTGGGGAGTATAAACAACTCTATTTTTTAAAAAACATTTTTCTTTTATGATTTTTTAAAAAAATTATTTTATTTGAGAGAGAGAGAGAATGGGCATGCCAGGGCCTCCAGCCACTGCAAACAAACTCCAGATGCATGCTTCCCCCATGTGCATCTAGCTTACATGGGTCCTGGAGAATCAAACCTGGATCCTTTCCTTTGCTTTTGCCTTAAGTGCTAAGCCATCTCTCCAGCCCCAAACAGATCTATTTTAAAATTAGTTCTGATTTAAGTCTATAATCAGTATAGTTATCCCTTCATTACCCTCTTTTTTCCCTCCAAATATTTTGAAGAACCTTCATACACATTCATTGGTCTCTTTTCAAAGCTTGTGATGCATTTATGACCTATGCTTAACATTTGGCATTTAATCATATATTACCATGCATTTAACGGCTATTTTGCATGTACATATTTACTATGAACTCTTACCAGGTCATCTATAATTTGATTAGGTTGCCTTTAAGTGAACTCTCAGAACTTAGAATGCATTTGTCTGTTGAAATAATGGGGAGACTTATGTCTGCAAGTGTGCTGAAGCAATCATGTCACTGAGCAAGAGTTCATTCAGCCATATTAGAATGACTTCCATCTCTCCCTACTTATCCCTTCAAAATTCCCTCATATTGGGTAAATTTATTTCATAGGAGTTTAATTTTCTATGAAATAATTCCATTTTACTTATGTTCAGCTAGAAGCCATGCACGATGCTAGTGCTTAAGTGCTTTCAAAGGAGAATCATGCCTGCCTGAGAACTGTCACCCAGTTACGTTTCAACAAGGATGTCAATCAGACGTCCATAGCAGTGAGTCATTACTTCGAAGAGATTCATCACTAGTGCTATTTTGAGAGACTAGAATTTGCCATGTTTCAGCTGACCCAATACATTTGTTTAAATTAAATTAAATTTATTTATTTATTTGAGAGAGAGAGAGAGAATGGGCACACCAGGGCCTCAGGGCCTCTAGCCACTGCAAACGAACTCCAGGTGCATGTGCTTCCTTGTGCATCTGGCTTACGTGGGTCCTGGAGAATTGAACCAGGATCCTTTGGCTTTGCAGGCAAATGCCTTAACCACTAAGCCATCTCTCCAACCCCCAATACGTTCTTAATATAATTTAAAAAAAATTTTTTTTGGCTTTTCAAGGTAGAGTCTCACTCTAGCCCAGGCTGACTTGGAATTCACTATGTAGTCTCAGGGTGGCCTTGAACTCATGGCAATCCTCTACCTCTGCCTCCCGAGTGCTGGGATTAAAGGCGTGTGCCCCACACCTGATAATTTAAAAATTTTTAATAATTAATTAAAAAATAACTATTGTCAGTTATCTGAGAGAGGATAAGCAAATTGGTGAATTAGAGGTTTTTTCAGGAAAGTATGAGATCTAAAAATATTTTGCAGTTTTGCTTTAGGTAGAGTTTACTTCGCTGCTTCCATTTTTCTTTGAATATTTCTTTGAATAGGCTTAGTGACCCTGATCATGGGCAAGGAGGATTGAGAGAATTGGACTAGATCTTTTAATTTGTCACTTTGGTAAGTTCCCACTTGCATCTCTGTGTTTCTATCTGTGCTGTGTGATGCAGCACTAGGCTTTTGCAGACATAGTAGCTCAGTCTTGAGCTTCCAGCCTCCAGAAACATGAGCCAAATAAAAATGATTTCTTTTATAAATTAAGCAGTCTCAGATAGTTTGTTATGACAAGTGAATATGGACAAAGACCACAGATAAGCCTCGAATGTCATTAAAGTCACTTTTTTCATAGTAAAAATGCATTTAATATCTTTCTGTATTGTTTTGATCTTTTTTAAAATTCTTTAAATATTTTTATTTGTTTATTTATTTTCAAGCAGAAAGAGAGAGAAGTGAGACAGAAAGAATGGGTGTACCACCAGGGCCTCCAGCCATTGCAAACAAACTCCAGATGCATGCACCACTTTGTGCATCTGGCTTTATGTGGGTACTGGGGAATTGAACTGGGGTTGCTAGGCTTTGCAGGCAAGCACCTTAACTGCTGAGCCATCTCTCCAGTACCCTCTTTATTTTTTAAAACTATTTATTGACAACATCCATAAATGTGGACAATATACCATGGTCATAATCCCCTCATACCCCTCTTCCCTTTTCCCTTCCAAACCCCCTCTCCACTGAATTCCTTCTGTTTTCCAGCAAGTCTCTCTTCTATTTTCATGTCATCATTTTTTTCCCTGCTACTTTGCAGGTCTTGTGTACATAGGGACAGCCACTGAGAGGTCATGAATACAGCATTGTCAGCACTCCTTCTCTTCCTTTGGCTCGCTCTTTCTTTCTGCCACTTCTTGTTGCAATGGTCCTGAGGCTGGGAGGGTGTAATAAAGATGTCTCATTTAGTCATCTAATTTTTTTTTAAGATGTCTCATTATGTAGCTCAGGCTGGCCACAAACTCAAGACCCTCAAGTCTCCATCTGTTGAGTGCTGGAATTATAGGCATGTGCCAACATGCCCAGCCCAAAGTCACTTCTAGGTGGTAGATTTTAGCTGGCCACTTCCAGAGAAGGCAGTAGTTATGTCTCAAAATAGACTTTCTAGCAAAGTTTCTTGCATCTAGAAGTCTTCCAGTGAGGACATCTATTAATGGTGATTTCCAGAGTGTAAGGCAGAGCAAAAAAGTGGGGGTTAGTTAAATCTAGATTGTATGCAAGCTTAGAACCAATTGGTACCTACAGCAAGGCGATGAACTTACCTGAAGCCTTAATGACACCATGGTCAGTGCCAATAGCAAGTCCCCAGCAGCAGTCTCCAGGGCCCAGTTTTGTGATCATGGAGAAGACCTGGGATACAAGTGTAGCCATAAACAACTCAGATTTCCCACACCCTGGGCACTAGTATTCTAGTAGATTCTAGTGGAGGTGTTGACTTCTTGTATCATAAAAGTTCAGCTGTATGTCTAGCCATCCTGCATTTAAATCACATTCTCTGAGTCTCAAATTCAGCAAGGTTGCTAGTCTTTGATATCAACCAACTGAATGCTCAGACAATCTCTCCCAAAATAGGGAGATAAGTTTACTCTTTT
Organism: Orientallactaga sibirica; assembly: GCA_036365145.1. Lineage (NCBI taxonomy): Eukaryota > Metazoa > Chordata > Mammalia > Rodentia > Dipodidae > Orientallactaga > Orientallactaga sibirica. Next base: position 6,980,352 of record JAEOAD010000048.1, read on the forward strand.
TTTAAATATTTTTTTATTTTTTTATTTATTTTTGGAGAGAGACACAGAGAGAGACAGACAGAGAGGGAGAGGGAGCTAAGATACAGATGGGTGTGCAAACAGTCTCTCAGCTGCTGTGAACGAAATCCAGATGCGTGCGCCCCCTTGTGGTCAAGTGCAGCACTGTGCCCTTGCATCACTTTGCATCTGGCTAAACGTGGGAACTGGAGATTGGAACTGGGTTCTTAGGCTTAGCAGGCAGGCGCCTTAACTGCTAAGCCATCTCTCCAGCCCAATAAGTTTGCTCTTTTGCTCACAGGAGATTTGGAGGTAGCAGGTAACCCCTTGTCTCTTGGGAGTTACAGGTTAAAAAAGTATGTGGCTGGCTGGGGCACTGTGGTACAACTATATCTGCAACACCTATACTGGCCAGTAACACCCTGCAGCAAAAGAACTACCTCAGTTGGGGTGGAAGGAACTCCTGCTATTAAGCCAATCAACACCAAGTCCTCAACTCAGCTTGTGTGGTTGCTGTCTCCATAGGCTCACTGCCTTGGTACCAGCGACCAGAGACACAGCTGGATATTTCCTGCTCAAGCCCCTTTGTTTAGTGCCTCTTTGCAGTGGGTACTATCTGGTGAGAATTACTGTTCAGTGGCATAATACCCAAGAAACCTTACCCTTTGTTCCAACTTGAGTAGAACCCTCCACATTCTCCTTCTGCAGATCTCTTTGCCCCCAGTCAATATGTTGTTAAAGATGTCTGCTTCCAGTTACGTGGCAGTCAGGCAGAGGAATTATAAGATGATTGAAAATGTCTCTTGTACTTCTGCATGTGGTACCTGTGGAATTGTTCACATCCAAGTCCTTTCTAATAAGCTAAACAAATGGGGTAGGGAAGGCTAGGAGAAGTATTCTTCAGACAATAAAGTTCTAAAGTTTGTGAGGGAGCCATTGACAGAGATAAATGAAAGAGAGAGAGAGAGAGAATGGTAGAGCAGGCAGTATGGTTAATTTTCAGAGGAATTGCAAAAATACTGAAGAGTAGAACGGTTTTGGAAACTACTGGCTCAATTCTGACAACTCTCATTGCAGGACCCAAAGTTTTGACAGAATGGTTTGTTTACATTATTTCATCAATTACTGGGAAACTGATGTTATTCGGGTTGGCAGGTATAAATTATATGGTTTAGCTGTACATCTCTACAACTTGGTAATGATGTATAGAATTATTGATTGAAATCAAAGCCATGCACCCCATTCACTCTTCTTATGAAAGAGGAGCCTTAAGCTTCCCTCCACGTGTGGATACCCATTGTTTCCAGCAGTTTGCACAGGAAATAGATTTGTGGAGGACAGGTGTGCAATAGGTTGTATTGTCTTTGCCTGTGCGCCTCTTTCCTTACCGTGGTGGCGGCTGTTTTAATGAATGCTATCAATGGTTAACACTCACAATTATTTAGCATGTATGACTTTTGCAATTATTTTACCTAGGTTCTAATGTCAGGGCTACCATTGAGCACTTGCAATCTTTGGGCCAGTTTTGTAATCTCTGTAGGTTACTATTTTCTCAACAGTAAATAGGAATCTTAGTCATCTGTGGTAGTTTGAATTGATGGTCCCCAATATATTCAGTGTTTTATTAGTTTGTAGTTTGCATCTACAGCCACCTGGCTAGAGGCAATGTCACTGGGCAGATCTTAAGGTGTGGTGGTGGGGTTGAGATTTCAATTTAAAGATATGCAAAGTGTGCCTAGCAGGAGTTCCTGAAGTGTGCTGTCCTATGTGGCTTTTGGTTTTTGGCTCTCTGGCTCTCTCTCTCTCTCTCTCTCTTGCCTGGTCCTGTAAGAGCAGGCCAGCTTCTTCTGCCATTATGGAACCTCCCCTGGATCTGTAAGCTTCAATCAATCCCCTCCTCCATAACTGTGTCTGGAAGTTCATCTCAGTGAACCTGAAGCTGTCTGCTACACCATCTTAGGATTTGTAATTAGAATCAAATCAAATAATATATGGAAAATCAAATAATATATGGAAAATCTTTGGTATAATACATGGAATAATTTGAGTTAAATAAATGTTATACATATTATTACTACTACTTAAAAAGTATATATGTTACAGATTCATGAAATCACAGAGGGTTAGGTATGGGTGAAGAATTTGATTATAATTTCTTATCATTGTCTCGAATATGAATATGTTTAAATTTTACCATTTATATCTTCAGGAATCCTTGAATACATTACTTAAACAGCTAGAAAAAGAAAAGAGGAGTCTTGAAAATCAAGTGAAAGACTACGCACTTAAATTAGAGCAAGAATCAAAGGTTTGTTTTTACTCTCTGCTGAACAATTCTTTTGAAGCTGATATTTATTTCTAGTGCTATCTATAAACTTACTGTTTATTTTTCACAAAATTCTTAAAAAACCATGTCATACAATATTAAAAACAGAGCAGACATGAACCTTACCTTAGCAGTTGTCTTGTAAGCCTTGCTTAGGCTGCGTTCTTTCCTTTGTATCTTTCTCCTAGGCTTACCTCAGGACCAACAGTGAACGCCACACATACATAACAGAAATATCGCAGGTAACTTCTTTTACTCCCAAATTCTAAACGTATCTTTGCCTGTAAATAATATTTTCACTTTCCTAGGCTTATTATCTATTTTTCTTTCTTATTTTTTTTGGTAGAGAACCAGATGTTAGGAGTATAAAAGAAAATGCATTGGGTTTTAAATTTTTTAAAATAAATTTAAGTTACACAGGAATGCTGTGCATAGTGGAGCCGTTAAGGAAAAGAGAGGAAACAGTAGGATGAAGTTCTGAAGAGCGTCATCAGTGATGGAAAGGGGGACTGGCGTCCTCAGGCATAGCTGGGTAGACAAGGACATGGAGGACCCTGGGGGTAGGCTTAACATGAAGAGTGATTGATGGCATAGAGTAGCTACAGAGATCAATCAAAAGATTCAGAGGAGGGGCTAGATTTGTGGATAAGGAGATATATAGAAAAGACATTGAGAATGAACTTTAGGATTATAGCCAGGCCTGGTGGCGCACACCTTTAATCCCAGCACTCAGGAGGCAGACGTAGGAGGATGGCTGTGAGTCCAAGACCAGCCTGAGACCACAGAATAAGTTCCAGGTGAGTCTAGGCTAGAATGAGACCTACCTCAAGAAAAAAAAAAAAAGTTAGGGCTACAATGGGCAAAAGAACAGCTGAGCTTCTAGTATTGACAAGGTCAGAATGAAATGGAGATGAGATAGGATCTATCCTCGTACAAAACTGGTCCTACAACGAACAGTCAGTTCCAGCTTCCAGGACCTTGCCACTGGAGTGGAAGCAAGGCCGTCCCTTGAAGTACAGGTTCCCTCTTACCCTTCCTCCAACTCTATACTCTGCTACTAGCATGTTCCTTTCCATACAAGCCAATGCCACTTCCTTTTCAGGCCTAGTGCCAACACTGCCTTCTCTATGGCTGTGGAGCCACTCAAAAGTTGTATTTGAATCCAGCCCTGCATTTCTTGCTGTGTGAAGTTAATGGGCCTTATTTTTTATCCTCACCCGGAAGAAGGAAGTATCTAATTATAATGCCACTAGCAAGCTTGAGGTTCTAAGAGTGTGGTTACAGACCCACTGTATGCCAAGTCCAGAGTGAAATGCACACAAGAGGTTCTCAACCCTAGTAAATGGTGAATGTTATGTTTTTCTTTCCTGGTCTCTCCATGATAACTCCCCCCCCTCCCTCCCTCTCTCCTTTCTCATATGGAATTTCCATGTTTCTTCTGGTCCCAATTAGCTAATATTTGTGTTGTCGTCATTCAACTCTAGGTCATTCCTTCTTTCTTCCCATACACTGACCACTTACTACAAAAAAATGTCAAGCCAGGCGTGGTGGCGCACGCCTTTAATCCCAGCACTCGGGAGGCAGAAGTAGGATTGCAGTGAGTTTGAGGCCACCCTGAGACTACATAGTTAATTCCAGGTCAGCATGGGCCACAGTGAGACCCTACCTTGAAAAACCAAAAAAAAAAAAAAAAAAAAAAAAAAAGTCAAATGGCCAATGCTCAAAACTATTTAATTATCTGAACAAATAGTAAACAATTATAGGCAGTGAGAAGCTCATCGCCAGTAAAAGTTGTCATAAAACACTGACGAAAGATTTTTTTAAGGTTAAAAGTAAAGGGTTTTTTTTCTTTTTTTGACCCTGAAACATTTATTGACCTTGTTTACCCTGGAAATTTATTTAGGTGGAATAATCCTCCGCTGCCTGCACAGGATCACTGAATGTATAATCAAAGCCTATTTTAACAGCTTTCCAGGAAGATGTTAATCCTATCCCCAGTATAAATGTTAATAAGGATTTCACTCTAGAGTGAATTGTTAATCTCTATAGTCAAAGCGTGTTCTGGCCACGAGGAAACTATGGTGACTGGAAAGGTTAATGGATGATTTGTACTTCCGTCCATGCTGAATGCATAAATAGGTGACTTTGGGTGATACCTAGAGCTATTTGCTGAGTCTGCTGTTTATACTTCTGGTCTCTTGTGGCTTCATCTTATTCCGGTTTTGTCAGCTGGACCTCCATCTGGACTCCCCTTAACTCCACGGTCCTTGTGAAGGACAGACTGAATGTAGTGGAGAAGATAGGCAGAGTGTAATAGCAAAGTTAAATATACTCACAGTAGGTGAGAGAGTACAGTGGCTCAAGAGACCAGCATCCTGATCTACATTCAGACAGACTTTATACTGTTGTAACTTTCTGAAACAACAAGCAGCTTTTCCTCAGAGACTGCCCAGATGATTGACAGGCCTTTCTGGTCACCTCTGACAGGTATAAGTATTAGCAGAATGTGGCCTGCTAACAAGTAATAAGGTTGAGGACTCCTGGAAGCAGGTTTAGAGAGTTATCTGTCAGCGGTCTTCCAGGTACCTTGGGATTTTGTATCTTCTTACAGGGCCAAAGATATGAGTGAGACCCCATTCTTCCAACCAGTAATTAAAGTCCTGCTCTATTGGTGTTCTGTTGTACAGGCCATTGGCCATGAAGGAGGAGCCCGGCCCCACTGTCTCTCAGGCGTGCTCACACTCACAGCTGCTACGTGCCCATGACATTTTGACTGACTCTGGTTTGCTCCATGTCAGGACTCTTCCCATGTGTGTACAGTAGAGATACCGCCTCTCAAGGACTCACAGGCACGTTGCATGATTAGAGTCAGCTAGAAAGACCAACTGGACATTGTTCTAATACCTACTAAATTGAAGTTTTCATGTCTGTTCACATAAACAGAATTTTAGCAATGGATCTGGGAGATGGTTGAATATAAATGCTTTTTGTTTTCAGATAAAGGACCCATGGTCATTCTGTTGCATTGTAGGCAATTATAGATTCTGATTTAAGTTAATTTCTCAAGATGGTGTCTTTCTATGTTATCCAGTCTGCCCCACATTCTTGAACTCAAGTGATGTTCCTGGCTTAGTCTTCCCTGTAGCTGGGAAAACGGGGGGGGGGGCGGGGGGGAATGCACCACTGCACAGGGTTTTGTCAGACTGTTCTACTTGCTAGGATGGATAATTAGTTGATTATTCTCTTTCTTAAAATGTTCTTATTGCTCTCTGGTTTTAATATCATCCTCTGGCGAGCACAGAACAATTCTTTCTTCCTTTTACATGGCAGCTTTTTAAAGATCTAGGAAAAAATTTCAGTCTTCTCATGCATTTTAGTTTGCTTTATTTGTTTTGTATCTGAGGTAAATATTTTCACATTAGTCAACCCTCATGACACGGATTCTGGACTGTCCAAATATTTCTGTTGCCTTTTCAAAGAATTCTATTCTATAATTACTTATTAAAACATGATGCTCCCCAGCTTAAATCTAATAGTCAAAATATATTCTTAACATCATAGTAAAATTTTGTCTCCAGTAGTTCCACTTTCTTCTATGTTGTCTCATTAAATCATTGTTGAAATACATACATTATGGTATAGCTTCCTATTTAAAACCTTCAGTGTGCATTGTCCAAAAGATCATTGCCTAGCAATTTGTTGTGGTCCATGGACTGTATCTGTCTGTGAGGCCTTATGCCTTCTGACATCCGGTAGCGCAGCAAGACCAGGAACTTTACAGTCCTGCATGTTTCATTCTGCTTTATACTTGAGGCCATTGCTGTTGCTCCCACCTAGAATGTCCTTTGTTTAGTTTGCTACTGGAAACTTCTGTGTGTATGTTTGTTAGCACATGTGCAAACCTGCATTGAGGCTTTTACACATATTCCTCTATTGGTTTTGCTATTTACTCCGTAGAACCATTACTTTGAACCCCAGCCTTTAAAACATTTTATTGATAATTTTAATACATGTACATTAATATATGTTGCTCACAGTACCCTCCCAATACTTTCTCTTGTTTCTCCTGCTTGTTTGCCTTCCTGTAGACCTTTTCTCTTTCCCACTCGTCACTCTTTGAATTCGATGACTTGACTTTACCCTCATCTACCGCCCATGATGGACTGGAGAAGGGCCCAACATTGTGTACGTCTTGCACGGGTACTACCTCAGATGCTGCCCTGTGAGGTCATGAGTGCAGTGGCCACAACATGTCTGGAAGTCAGCATTCCAAAGCACTCCTTTTCCATTTTCTCATGCTTTCTTTCTTCCAACTTTCTCTTCTGTGGTGTTCCATGCGCCCTGGAGGTAAAGATGCGCAATTGAGCACTGAGCACTCAACAGTTGCTTATTCTCAGCACTTTTAGAAGATTTGAGTCTCCCCAATAATCATCAACTGCAAAAAGAAGTTGTTCTTTACAGTGGTGAGAGCTGCACTAATTTATGGGCATAAATATAGATCACTAGAAGGCAGTTTGATGCACACATCATATCCATTTAGCTAAACAACATTATTAGTTTCCCTCCTAGGGTCTATGATTTCCTCAGCCATAAGTTTTAACTAAGTTTTTCGTACCAAATATGGATACCTTCCCATGGAGCGGGCCTTAAATCCAATCAGAGAGCATTTGATTACCCCTCCCCCCCATAATAGTCATGCCACTATTGCAATCGCAAGAACAGCTTGCTTGGTGGGTTGGTTATGTAGCATGTAGGATCCACTGCTGGGCAAAAGATTATTGATGGCTTTTCTCCCCATGAGTCTTCATAGCACTTTCCAGCACTATGACAGCTAGCAAGCCAGTAGGAGGTTTCCAGCTTTATTCCAGCTTGATTTCTCAGTGATTTGCAATATACCCAGTCTTTAATGTTGTATAGTCTGCAAAAGATGAATGAGCCAGGCGTGGTGGTGCACACCTTTAATCCCAGCACTCGGGAGGCAGAGGTAGGAGGATCACCATGTTTTTTTTTTTTTTCTTTTCTGTCCAGCCACTTTTATCAAGGTCCATTATGCCCTGTCTATTGCTATCTCAGCATCTGCTCCTGGAACCATATGTACTTCATATATTTTTCATGCTTTTGAAACCAATACCAGGTGTGGAGGACACAGCCATGTTGTCAATTCAGGGACAAAATAAATCATGACCTTCTTTCAAGAAAGTTTGAATTTCTACCATTTAGTCTTTCCTCAGCCATCCTTTCCATTGTTTCAATGTAAAGTAGTTGGGCCATCTTCCTTTCAAATGCTAATGTATTTGACAAGAGCAGCACTTAACCTAAAACCATTCTTTGCCAGTAAAGTTTAAACATGTTTGAAATCTCCAATTTTCTCTTTCAGTTTCATAGCTTTAGCCAAGCATATCAGTTCATTATAAATTTAACTTTGATCAAAATGTCTGGGGATGGGCAGCAGAATGCAGCCAGTCCTTATGCCAGTAGCATAGTTCCAACAAAATTCTCAGCCATCTTTCCTTCCCCTTAGAAAGTTCATAAGCAAAGCCTCTAGATACAATTCTCTATGTACTTAGCATTTTAAAATTCTCACCAGAATAGTCCATAAAACTTGGCTTACTGCTCTGGAAGGCACCTTCAGTTGCAAGTACCAAGTCCATGTTAATTCCTCCACAACAACAGTTCCAAAAGACCAAAAGGCACATGATCAGATTCATCGCACAGCCTTACCCCACTCTTGGTACCAATTCTGTAGTAGTCAGCTTCACATCACTGGGATGAACCTCTAAATCAGACACAGTTTATGGGAGGAGTGGGATTTATTTGAAACTTATAAATCTTGAAGAAGTTTCATAATGGCAGAAGAATCTGGTCCCCTTTACACAGATCTATGCCGAAAGAAAAGCAATCACCACCCACAAGCAAGCACATTCCAGGAACCCCAGGCAGAGCTCAAGCACTCTGTATACCTTTAGCTGCAATTCAAATCTGCCACCAGTGACACCTTAGGGCTGGATACTAGGAGCCATCTGCCCACAGTAACATATCCTCCAGACAGCTGGAGATCTAAGTTACAAGCTTTAATAAACTCCTGAATTTATTGGGTGACATCCAGTCAAACTACCACAGATACAATACTTTTTTCCTTTTATATTTTCAGTCTCTCTTAACTGTCTGCGGTTTATCCTTTATGTGCACCACACCCAACTCACCCACCAAAATAACAGAAAACAGACTTTTATTTTACCCCAACTGTCCTCATGAAATTACTACCTTATATTTCTTTTTCTCCACTAGACTTTTTCAGAGTGTTTATTGTATCCTCATAATATTACTACTACTACCTTTGATTTCTTTTTCTTGGCCACAAGTTTTCAGATTATATATACTCACTGTCTTTGTTTGGTTCCTTTTTAGTCTCTATTTTTTTTTTAGTCTCTATTTTTCCCTTAATAGCTATATGCAAGATTCTTTCCTTAGCCTTAGTATGATAGGTAGGTACCTGAGGCATTTTACTTTGACTAACTAGGCTCACTTCTCTGAATATTCCTGGCTCCAATACACACAGGTCTTTCATGACAGCATTTGGGAGATGAGTGTCTTTTTTTTCCTTTTTAAAATTTTTTTTAGAGAGAGCAAAAGAGAGAGAGAGAGACAGAGAGAGAGAGACAGAGAGAGACAGAGAAAGAAAGAATTGGTACGCCAGGGCCTCTGCCACTGAAATCAAACTTCACATGCTTGTGCCACCTAGTTGGCATGTGTGGCCTTGTGTTTGCTTCACATTTGTGCATCTGGCTTACGTGGGATCTGGAGAGTTGAACATGGGTCCTTAGGTTTCTCAAGCAAGTGCCTTAACCAGTAAGCCTCTCTCTAGCCCTCTTTTTGTTAAATTTGAGACAGAGAGAGAGAAAGAGGGGAGAGAGAGAGAATGGGCATGCCAGGGCCTCTAGCCACTGCAAACGAGCTCCAGACATGTGTCACCTTGTGCATCTGGCTTACATGGGACCTGGAGAATCAAACCTAGGTCCATAGGCTTTGTAGGCAAATGCCTTAACCTTTACAAAAGGTGCTTTTTGTTCAAATGATATCACTGGATATCTCTGATGATTCTTGTATCCTCTTAAGAGTTACTCTTCAAGGTTTATACTATCTCATTTCTCTGAGGTATTGATCTTATTTCTTTAATTTTTAATTTTTTTGAGTGAAACCCAACAGACTGGCCTTTTTTAATGCAAGAGTAGAAGAAAAAGATAGAAAGAGAGAGAGAGAGAGAATTGGTGCAACAGGGCCTTCATCCAGTGTAATTGAACTCCAGACACGTGTGCCACCTAGTGTGCATGTGCAACCTTGCACACTTGCATCACCTTGTGGGTGGCTTATGTGGGACCTGGAGAATTGAACATGGGTCCTTAGGCTTGGCAGACAAGTGCTTTAACCACTGAACAATCTCTCCAAACCCTGAAGTATAGATCTTAATGAATGATCTCACCCATTCATGTTTTTACTGACAATCTCTGTAATGATCAGCCACAGTTGTTCCTGAATTTCCTGAGATGTCTCTTGTTCTATCCTGGAATAATTACAAAATAGACAAATTGAAAATACTATCTTGTCTTCCCATTTCTATCTATCTTAATGTCAAGGTTGATGTTTTATGTATGTTTAATATCTACTACAAAATTTGTATAATATGGTTTTCATAGTTTTCTCCATATTTATCTTAGAATTCATATAGACTTTGAGGCTGGGCAAGAGGATTTGTGGAATCTCTAGCTTGATCATACTAGACACATCTGGTTTCTCGTTGTCCTTCAGCTTCTCTTATTCATGCTTCCAAAGAACCTGTTTATGGGAGAATTAACTGAAAATTGGATATTCCCCTTACCTCTGAAGTCAGTCATGAGATAAGATTTTAAAACTTTTTTTTTTGTATTTCAGGTTGCTGGTTCACATCAAGCTTATAAAAAGCAACAGGTGAATCAATTGCCAAGAGTGAAAGAGAGTTACTTGAAAATGTACGTCTAGTTGTTTCTTTCCTTTCTAACTAATTATGTTTGTCTGTAAATGGTACTGACAGAACAGGTGTCCATTATATTTTGGAAGTTGAACTTCTAAATTTTATAGCTACAATATAAAATAGCAGATGGTGGTGGTGAGAGAACCCAGAGAAGCTTGTGATCTTCACTCACTATTTATACACATTATTCTTAACTCCCAGAAATATTTTTAGTCCTCATATGGGATAAGGTATTATTATTTAAACTAAAACAGACCCAAAGAGAGCCTAAAACTGCACCATCGATCACAATATAAATACAAGTACAGTATCAATCTCAATGTTTGGTGAGGAAATGTGTTATTGTAGTTCAAACTCTATTCTTGGGGCTGGAGAGATGGCTCAGTGGTTGAAGGCACTTGCTTATATAGCCTGATAGCCTGGGATCATGGAGAGCCAGAAGCACAAAGTGGTACATGCATCTGGTGTTCATTTGTGGTTGTAGGAAGCCCTGGTGCACACATTCTCTCTCCCTCCCTTTCTCTCCCTTGTGCATAAGTATGTAAGAATGCAAGTAAACAATAAAAAACAAACTAATGTTATATAAATCAAACCAATCTATGATAAATAATGAAAAAAAGAAATGTGTAAGTGGTTAGGAAATTTTTATCTACAAGTGAACTTCTCTGGTTGTATGGTAAGTACAGAAGAATTTATTAATCTTTGTCTTGCATAATCTTATCCTATATATGGGAACATAGTCACATGGAACATAATGCTAAAAATTGAGCCAAGATGTAAGTTAGTTATATATGTGTCCTTTCCAACTATAGCGCAAGAGATGCTCAAGGGATATGTAATATGGCAAGTTTCTTTGGTAAAGATAAATGATGTAGCAGCATTTTGACCAATTCTTAGCTAGATAGATCTAAGTAACTTTTTTCTTGAATTGTCATATATTATCTAAGTTCAACTTATTTTTTCACATTTTCTTTTTTTTAATTATTAATTTTTTATTGACAACTTCTATATTTACATACAAAAAACATATATTTCCCTCCCTTCCAACCCACTTTAGAACACTAATCTCCATCATATCCCCTCCCTCTCTCCATTAGTCTTTCTTTTAATTTGATGTCATCATCTTTTTCTTTAATTTTGAGGGTCTTGCGATGGTATTGCTAGGCACTGTAAGGTCATGGATATTGAGGCCAATTTCTGTCTGGGCAGTTGCATTGTAAGGTGTCGTACCCTTCCTTTGGCTCTTCCATTCTATCCGCCCCTCTTCCGCAATGGTCCCTGAGCCTTGGAGGGTGTGACAGAGGTGTTTCAGTGCTGGGCACTCCTCCATCCCTTCTTCTCAGCACTATGTTGCCTTTTGGAGATCCCAGTGATCATATTTTTTTTTCACATTTTCATCAAGGAAATATAGTGTAGTTTGAATATTAAAGTAAATTCTGACAAAGGCATTCCTTGTAAAATTTATTATACCGAGACCATCTCCATGTCCGTGAGTCACTTGAAGGGCTCACAGGACTCAGAATATGTTTGTGCCTGTGCTCAGATTCACAGCAAAGATACAAAGCAAAACTAGTAAGAGACAAGACTCATGGACCCACATCTGAAAAAACTAGGGGCAAACTTCTGAAGATCATTGTAAGTAGAGCCTCCATAAATGAGTTGTGACAACAGTTGTGACAAATGACACTGAAGGTTTATCTTCCTCAGGAGCTCATTAGATACTTAGAACCCAAGGGTGTTATGAGATGAGGATCACATACCCGCTGCCTAACTCCTACCCAAACTTCATGGTCCTAGGAGGGAACCAGGTGTTTAATATAAACCATAATGTTTGCATAGTATTGGTTCAAGGAAATAGTTTTGTTATTTGGGAAGGTTTTATCTCAGGGTAGGAGATTGTTTACCATTAAGCTCGGGGACACAAGCCAGAAGCCAACCTTTCAATCAAGCTCTCCAAGGGCCAAGTAAACTCAAGCCTGCTCTAAGTCTGACACAACCACCCCAAAGAACTATTTCTTTTTTATTTTTACTTTTATTCAAGTCTATTTCTTTTTAACAGATACTTCTCTTATGCACATTTTCTTCAATATGAAAGGGATGTTTAGAAATTTAAAAAAAAAAAAAAAAGCAGCCAGGCATGGTGGCACACGCCTTTAATCCCAGCACTCGGGAGGCAGAGGTAGGAGGATCGCCATGAGTTCAAGGCCACCGTGAGACTACATAGGGAATTCCAGGTCAGCCTGGGCTACAGTGAGACCCTACCTCAAAACCCCTCCCCCCAAATAAAGCTTCTGTGTTCTAATCATATTGGTCCACATAACCATGAATCACTCGAATATGTGACAATGAGGGCAGTTTAGTTTTCCATTGGATATTGTCATTTATTGAATATCCCAGTGTAGTCTGCAATGGGAATTAGCATGCTAATATATTTGTCTATTTACTGCCCAATTTCATCAAGGTTGCCTAAAGGACACCTGCCCCCTTCCTGCTTGCCCCCCGTAGGATGGCAGCTGCTGTGGCTGCATGTCTTCCTACTGCTCAGAGGGTCTGTGGGGCCCTTGCACCAGTCTGACTGCAGCTTGAGGAGCTGGTGTGAAGAGATTCGGTAGCTCATGACCTCACCACTTGAATGAACCTCATGTTGGCAACATTGTAGAGCACAAATTGCTGTTTAATAGTTTCTGAATGAATTCATGAGTTGATGAATGCGAACTACTTGACAAAAAAGGCTTCCATATCTGAAATTATGAGTGATCCCATCAAACTCCTCTATTAGAAACATTTCTATGTACCTACAATCTTCCAAATTCTATATGTACATATAGGTTTGGTACTACTTTAAAGTATTATATACATCCATATATTTGGTACTACTTTAAAATATTGTTTTGAGTTGCTGACTTAACAGACTGTGGCATACTCCTTCCAGTAATGATTTAAATTTGCATCATAAAACTAATTTTGGAATTAAGTCCCTCACAGAAAAAGCATATACAAATGGCTAATGGACATATGGAGAATTATTCAGCACAACTACCAGCAGAATACGAATGGCAGGGCCTGTGGAAGGTGCTTGTTTCCAAGCCTACTAACCCAGCTTTGGTCCTCGCCAGTTCACACATAAAGTCAGAAGCAAAGTAGCCCATGTGTCTGTGATTCCTAAATGTCTATGGCAGTGGGAAGTGGAACCAGGAGAATCCTGAACTTCACGGGATGGCTAGATTGGATTTGCAGTGGCAAGAACAACAGGAAGAGAAACTGTCTCCAAGAAGGTGTTAAAAAGAATGGACATTTTGAGATTGTCCTCTGACCTCCATACCTGCATGCCTGTATACACACATATATACATGCACTCACAGACACACACACACACTTATTGTCAAGTGTATAGAAGTAAGGATTCTCATAGAATTCTGGTAGGAGAATGAATTTTTACAATGTCTTGGAAATGCTGTGTAGCATTAATTTCTAGATGGAGTGGATCATATACCTACTCAGTTTTTCAACAGCTCTACTTCCTGTTACGTGCTGAGCAGAGTGGGCATCCCTGCAAGATCTGTACAAGGATGTTCATGGCAGCTCTGTTCACAATAGATAGAATTGAAAACAACCTAAAGTCTTCATCAGTCGAGGAATAGATAATTTGTATATCTACGTATTTATATTCTAAAGTAATAGCAACGAAAATATACCTCATGCTACATTTTTCAGTCTTCTGTAAAATAAGTCATAAATGCAAGGTTATGTGCACTGTCATTCTACTCACATAAAGTTCCAAGGTAGGCAAGAGCTAAGCGGTGCGCAATTACACATGGGAAAGAAAAGCGGGTTAATAATGACGGAGTATGTTAAGGCATCTGCCAGACAGATGGTGATATTATGTTTACTGACTTGGTATGGTTTGAATGTAAAATGCCCCCGTAGACTTGGTGTGTTTGAGTACTTAATTTTTTTTTTTTTTTTTTTTTTTGGTTTTGCGAGGTAGGGTCTCACTCTGGTCCAGGCTAACCTGGAATTAACTATGCAGTCTGAGGGTGGCCTCGAACTCTCGGCGATCCTCCTACCTCTGCCTCCCAAGTGCTGGGATTAAAGGCGTGCACCACCACACCCAGCTTGAATACTTAATATTTTAACTCTGGCTGGTGGAGCTTTTGGGGAGGGCTGTGGAACCTTTAGTAGGTGGGGTCTTGCTGGAGGAAGTGGGTCAGTGGGGGCAGGGCTTGAGGTTTTATAGACCAGCCCCACTTGCTGTCTCTGTCTATTTCCTGTCTGCCTGTGGCCAATTTTCCAGTCTGGCCTCCCATGCTTTCCCTGCCCAAGATGAAAATTCCTTTCAAAACTATAAGCTGAATTGCACACTTTTCCTTCCATAAGCTGCTGCTGGTTGGGTATTTAATCCTAGCAGTGAGAAAGTAAGTGATATACCTGGGGAGTGGTTATGTGAATATTTTCTTATTATAAAATTCATGGAACTGTAAGTTTGTGTTTTGTACACTTTTGTATATGTTACACTTTAAGCAATATTGAAAAAAATAAGTGCCAGTGGCTTTTATTGTTGGCTTTGGTTGCTATTTATTTTTATTTTTATTTTTTGGAGAGAGATACAGAGAGAGACAGAGAGAAAGGGAGAGGGAGGAGACAGAGAATGGGCATGCCAACAATCTCTCAGCTGCTGTGAACAAAATCTAGATGTGTGCGCCCCCTTGTGGGCAAGTGTGGCATTGCGCCCTTGCGTCACTTTGCATCTGGCTAAACGTGGGACCTGGAGATTGGAACCGGGTTCTTAGGCTTAGCAGGCAGGTGCCTTAACTGCTAAGCCATCTCTCCAGCCCTGGTTGGCATTTTTATATGCACCCTTGTTATATAACAAAATGGCCCAGGTAACTGACTTATTTGAAAAAGGTTCCCTTTGGCCTTTCAGCTTTGAAGGGTCCAGTCTGTGACTGACGGCCTGCATTGGGTTGTGTGTGGCAAGGCAGCTCATAAGCATACCTAGTGGTATGTGGTGGAGCAAACCTGGCACACATGCGCCAGGGAGAAAAGGATTGAAAAGGAAGGGCAAGGGGCCACTGTTGCCATCAAAGCTACCTCCCAAAGCCTTAAGGACTTTCCAGTAGGCCAAGCCTCCTACAGATGCTGCAACCTCAGGACCAAATTTAACAAATGCACTTTGGGGTGCTAGTGATCCAAGTTATAGAAATGCTAGCGTCAAAATTTTGACTTAGGATGTTTGCCTAATGTTCAGAAGACATTAGAGTATTAGAGAAATTCCCAAGTAAGTTCAATTAAGTGAAATTCTTTTTTTATTGGTTTATTTTATATCTATTTATTCATTTATGGTTTTTAGAGATGGGTCTCAGTCCAGCTCAGGCTGACCTGGAATTCACCATGTAGTCTCAAGGTGGCCTTGAACTCACGGCGATCCTCCTCTGAAATTCTATATTAAATATCTAACAGTGATTTTGTTGAATGTCAGCTGTTATAGTCGTAATCTGTGAAGTCATAGCAATAAATGAGTAAGATGCCTATATCTTATTGAAAGATTAATTCCAGAAATTTTCACAAATACTGATTTGAAGAAATGAAGGATTACTAAGACATTCAAGGGAAATATTCTCTTTAGAGAATGTGGTTTGGAAGTTGCCAAAAATAGGTAACTTTAGACTGTGACTTACAGCATGAGCTGACAGGAAAGTTCATTCATTGTGCCCCAGGGAGGGCATGGCCCACAAAAGCCCTGTTTCTGCAAGACAGCAGCTCCACCCTGATGGTGATAGTGAACATCTGTGACTCGTTCTTCCTCTCTGATGGAAAGTTTTAAGTCATACAATGAGTATGATATTGGCATCAGTTTTTGCATGAATATGTTTTTAATCAGGTGTAGCACTAGTATATAAATTTATAGTTTAAAATGTATATATTGGAATTTAAAATTTTTCAGAGCAAGCAAAACAAATCTAAGCAAGCAGAAGCAAGAACACAAGAGTGATATTTTCCTCAGAATGAATTCTGGAGCATGTCCTTTATTTGATGTTTTTAACAGTTGGTGTGAGATTGGTTTTCTAATGTATACATTATAGATAAAATAAAATTATATATGTGTATAATATATATAATAGAATTCACAAGTGAAGACATCTGGTTGAGGTCTTGGCATTTGCCTTGTTGATTATAATTAACATTTTAATCTAGAACAATATACTTTAGATTAAAGCCAATTTAATTTCAATAGTGTACCAAATCTTTCCACTGCTATAGCTCCTCTTTGTTATGCTGTTATTATACAGACTATGTCTTTATACATTTCATTTCCATTAACAGACTTATAATTTATATTAAATGCAGTTATTTTTCAATTTATTTTTTTTTGAGGCAAGCCCAACAAATTGGCCATTTTTATACAACAGCGTGAGAGTGAGAACAACAGACAGAGGCAGAGAGAGAGAGAAGAGAATTGGCATGCCAGACACTGTAATTGAACTCCAGACATGTGTGCCACCTTGTGCATATGTACAATCTTGCACGCCTGCATCACTTTTTATGCATCTGGCTTACGTAGGACCTGGAGAGTCAAACATGGGTCCTTAGGGTTTGCAGGCAAGTGCCTTAACTGCAAAGCCATCTCTCCAGCCTTAATGCTGAGGAGGCATACAGATCTATGCATACACAGAACTACACATGAGCATGGCTTTCAGGAGTCTGAGAAATGTGTTGGAGTTGATTAATACTTACTCCCTATATTTTTCTTTTAAAAATATGTATTTTTAAATATTTTATTTTTATTTATTTGAGAGAAAGAGAGAGAGAGAGAGAGTAAAAGGGAGAGAGATACAGAGGGAGAGAATGGATGTGCAGGGCCTCCAGCCACTGCAAATGAATTCTAGATGTATGCACCACCGTGTGCATCTGGCTTACGTGGGTCCTGGGGAATTGAACTGAGGTTCTTTGGCTTTGTAGGCAAGTGCCCTAACCGCTAAGCAATCTCTCCAGCTCAGTATTTTTCTTTTGCTCTTCCTGGTTAATCTATATATATTTTTTCTCAAATGTTATTCATGGACTCAGGCAGCTATGAAATGAAATGATGACTTCTAATTGTTTTATCAAGGGTCCCAAGGAAACCTTTCAACTGGATCATTTGCAAGGAAGGTCATACAAGAGTTTGCAAGTGAGTTTCATAGGTGATTGTCAGACTGCTTAAATAGTGAAAATTCCCTGGGAATGAATGCGTTAAAGGAATTCCAATACCATCTTCCCCTGTAGTGCCTGTTAGGCTGCTGGTTTTCACTGTACTTATGGGCTATATATTGGTTTCCATGGTGATCAGAGAGCTATGGAAGAATGTAAAGGAAGATAGTGGGTAAGAATTGGGCAAGTTAAATTCTCATAAATCAGTTTTCCTAACAAGTTACCAGTGTTTTCTTTAATTTGTATGTTTTTTATAAATTCTTAAAAGATTTCTATAAAATTTTAATTTCCAGAATTCTAAAAATCCACTTATAGTCTATTTGCCAATGTCTCTTTGATTTTATGGCAGAGAGAATCTTCTGCTTCATTAAGGAAAAAATGTCAGGTTCTTACTTGGTCATTTTTGCTGAGATAACTCTCAGAGTATTCTTTAAAAGCATGTGGCTGAGAACTGAAGTGGCTACTTGCTACCTGAAGTAAGAAAATAAACAACATTGCCTTTATAAAGGTATATAAGTCAGTGAGAAAAAGGATTCCATGAAAATCTAAGAACAGAAATTCTTTATTTTAAACAGTGTTCTATTTTTTTAAGATTTTTAAATTTTTACTTATTTACCTATTAGAGACAGAGAAGTGGGTGGGAGGGTGGTGGAGAGAGAAAGGGTGTGTCAGGGTCTCTAGCCACTGCAAATGAACTCCAGATGCATACGCCACCATGTGCATCTGACTTATGTGGGGGAGAATCGAACAGGGGTCCTTAGGCTTTGCAGGCATGTGCCTTAACCGCTAAGCCATCTCCCCAGCCCTGGATTCTTATTCTTAATGTCCGCCTACTTAACGTCAGGCTAAAATTACATATCAAATGATCCATTTCATCTCATTATAAATAGCTTTTTAAAAATTTGTTTGAGAAAGAAAGAGGCAGATACAGAGAAAGAGGTGAAAGAGAAGAGAGCAGACAGGCACAGGGAATGGGCACGCCAGGGCCTCCAGCTGCTGAAAGCGAACTCCAGATGCATGTGCCACCTTTGTGCACTGGCTTTACATGGGTACTGGGGAATCAAACCCAGGTCTTTAGGCTTTGTTGGCGAGCACCATCTCTCCAGCCACATAACAAGTGTTTGACATTAGGATACCTTTTGGGCTACTGCCCGGCCTTTAGGGTATCTGTCTACCCTTGAGCTTTAGTAAGGTGATTTGGTTTAACTTAAAATTGTGCTGTTTGCAGAAAATATGCAAAGGATTTCTTTTTTTAAATATATTTTACTTATTTATTTGAGAGAGAGAAAGAGGCAGAGAGAAAGAGAGGGAGGGAGAGAATGGGCATGCCAGGGCTTCCAGTCCTGTGGGTTATATGGGTCCTTGAGAATCAGACCTGGATTCTTTGGCTTTGCAGGCAAACGCCTTAACTGCTAAGCCATCTTTCCAGCCCTCTTTTTTTTTTTTTTTTTTAAAGGTGTGCACCACCATGCCTGGCTTTATTTTATTTATTTATTTGACAGAGGGAAAGAGAGAGAGAGAATGGGCATGCCAGGGCTTCCAGCCACTGCAAATGAACTCCAGGTGCATCCAGCTTACATGGGTACTGGGGAATTGAACCTGGGTCCTTTGGCTTTGCAGGCAAGTGCCTTAACCACTAAGCCATCTCTCCAGCCCCCTTTGCAGAGGATTTCTGTGTGAATGATTATAGTCTAGATAAACTAGGTGCAATATACAATTCTCCATATGTGGTTATAATGTTTTGTTGTATACAATGTCAGAAGAGTTATGATCAGTGCTCATTTTATTCCAGTGGAAGACACAATCCAAGTAATCAGAAGACGGTGAATGCCAAGAAAGGAACCATCAAAAAAGTTACAAGATCAAACCACCTTCCAAAACTCAATCCATGATTCCAGGACGGGGTAGATTTCTGTTTATCCTGTCATCTTTTTCCTCATCCATATTCTTCAGCATATGAAGTTAACATTCAGCACATTTTTCAGGGAAAATAGATAAGAAAGAGCTACCAAACGTCTTCTTAGAGAAGTTGACTCCTTTCTATGTATAAGTCATGTTTTTGCAGTGACCCTGTTTAGTAGCATGCTTGTGTTTTTAAAAATACGATGGGAACCTGAGAGTTGATCTCATTGCACTTACACTCAGAAGTGTGCCTGTGATCTGTTCTGATAGCAATGGCATGCCTATATTTGGTTTCAATTTTAATGTTAGCTAGAGTTTTGTAAAAGAAATATTTTCACTATGTTAGGTTTTGTCCTGCTCTGCTCAGCTTTTTAAACTCAAGGTTCATCCATAGCTGCAAATCAAATGCATATTAAATTTTGACTGAAATAGGGTTTTTGCAAGAATAACTTTCAGGGCTGGAGAGAGATGGCTTAGCTTGTCTGTGAAGCCCAAGGACTGATGTTCAACTCTCCAGGTCCCATATAATCCAGATGCACAGTGATGCAAACATGCAAGTTTGTACATGTGCACTAGGGGGAACATGCATCTGGAGTTCGATTGCAGTGGCTGAGGCCCTGGTGCACCAATTCTCTCTCTTTTTCTCCCTCTCTTTCACTCTCACTCTCTCACATAAAAAAAAAAAGAAAGAAAAAGAATAACTTTCAGTCATGAATCAAGTTGTTCATATTCCTCCCTTGCCTGCCATGAACTCAGATGGTTTCGGGCAAGTCCTTTCACCCAATTTTTATCTCCCACACCTGTAAGACTAAGAAAACTGATGTGATTTCTATTTTTTTCTATCATTCTAGACAGCTAATGTTTATTCATTCACATGGTCCAGCTACTGAGCGTGTGGTGATTAAAGTCGTTATGTGATGTTTATTAACTCATAATGAAGGTCTAGTTATATGTACCAAATTTTGTAAATGTTCAAAATACTCAAGTCTAAAAGTAGACATATAGGGAACAGAGGAGAATAAAAGTATTTTTAAAGGATTGTTAAAATCCTTCTATTTGGTTAGACTGTTTTGTGATTTATACAGATTGTGTAACTGTAACCAAGGTCTGAAACATACATATAATTTATTTTCCCATTTTAGTCATTGGAATTATGGGATTCTGACTTGTTTTTTCACCTGTATCTAGCACCAAGCCTAAGTTTTATTTAGTATGTCCAGTAATGAATACCAAAAAATTCTATCAATGTTTACTTTTTTAAAAATAAAGAATACAGAGTTTCACGCAGCCACTTAATTCCTTATATGTCTTTAAAATCCAACGCAGAAAATACAAAATAACTTACTGTTATTCTGCACTGGAGCTATTTGGAAATATGCTCCCTTTTTCTTAAGCTAATTACAGATACTAGGTACCATGCTGCTTATTACTCGACAAATCGTAGGGATTTGTGTCTGATACTGTGCTTCCTGACACTGGCAGAAATTGGTACTTTGAATTTTATATCAGTTATCATTTTAGGTGAAAAATAAAATTGGTTCCTTTCATACAGAGCCAAGCCATTGAAGGAACTAGACTGAGGATCATTCATAGTTATCTTGGTTGATAGGATAGGATATCTATCACTTTCAAGTGTTATTTTTGTAGTAATTTTTTGTTTGTTTGTTTTTTTTAGGTAGGGTCTTATTCTAGCTCAGGCTGACCTAGAATTCACTATGTAGTCTCAGGGTGACCTCGAGCTCAAGGCGATCCTCCTATCTCTGCCTCCCAAGTTCTGGGATTAAAGGTGTGTGCCACCATGCCCGGCTGTAGTAATTATTTTGAGTTGCTTTCCAGATATCTGGAAATGTCTATGTTAAACAAAGTGATGGCATTTTGAAGAGATAGTACAAAGAACTGAAACAGGAACCTCTTACGATCTTTGTCTTAAAACCAGTTTTTCTACTTCTAAGTTTTTAACTTGGGTAAATAATTTTTCATTGTCTCAAGGTTTTTATTTTCATTTATTTTTATTTTTCAAATTTTTAAATTTTATTTTAATTTTACATGCATGTTGGTGCCTCTGGTAGCCTCCTCCCTGTCCTCCCCCCTCGGAGGGACCCTCCTCATTGGGGAATGTGGGTTGTACATTATGGGGGTAGCCAACAGTTATGGGAGAGAGGCAATGTCTCTGTGCATAATGACCCAACTTGTGGCTCTAACACCCTTTCCGCCCCTTCTGCGAATTTTTAATTTTTTTTTTTAATTTTAGAGTTGGAAACATTTATCCTAATTGAGCTGCATAGGAATTTCTGTGTAGACAAGGATACTTGTCACTTTTTGTTTACTTCTTCTTCTTTTTTTTTTTTTTAATTTTTAAAATTATTTTATTAGACACAGGGAGAGACAAGACAGAGTCTAGGGAGACGGAGACAGATAGAGATGGGCGCACCAGCAGTCTCTCAGCTGCTGTGAACGAAATCCAGATGTGTGCGCCCCCTTGTGGTCAAGTGCGGCATTGCGCCCTTGTGTCACTTTGCATCTGGCTAAACGTGGGACCTGGAGATTGGAACCGGGTTCTTAGGCTTAGCAGGCAGGCGCCTTAACCGCTAAGCCTTCTCTCCAGCCCTGTTTTTTTGTTTTTTGAGGTAGGGTCTCCCTCTAGCCCAGGCTGACCTGGAATTCACTAGGTAGTCTCAGGGTGGCCTTGAATTCATGGTGATCCTCCTACCTCTGCCTCCCCAGTGCTGGGATTACAGGTGTGTACCACCACGCCCAGCTTTGTTTACTTCTTTATACCCTATTTTCCTTCTATAAGGATGTGAGTTAGCTTTTACTAAATATAGAGGTATAAAAACAACTTTTACAAAATAAAATTTGGAAATAAAAGGCAAAGATTTGTAAGAATTGACAACTGTCTTCTAGCAGCTAATGCAAAGAAAGTTATACAGTTCTCATTTTTTATATAAAAGAAATATATAAATGGGAAAGGTTTCATGTGATTCTAAGTTCTAAAGATAAATGTTATATGAAATTTTAATACAAAATTGTAATTTTAATAATTGGAACAAAAATGACAAGGTCTTAATTTTGTTTGATATTCAAGTATATATCAATACTTGTTTTATTGGATTGTAACGTTCACAATTCATTCAAATATCAGTAAAATATATGTAAAACTAATGTAATTCAATTTTTAATATTTAATTTTAGGAATATAATTAAAGCATTTAATGTACTTCAAAACTTAAAATACTTAAATATCACAAAATATTGAGGATGATGTTTTATTAACAAGAAATGTTACTTGAATAAAAAAGATAATAATGAATATTAATCAGGATATGGTGCTATTGTAATGTCTTGTGTTGCTGGTTGGGATGTAAAATGGAATAGACACTTTGGAGAACTATCTGTTCCTCAAAAGGCTAAACAGAGAGAGCCAGCCATTCATTCCTGTGCACACAAGAGGGAGGAATGGGAGCTTACATAAAATGTGTAAGTTAATGTTTGTAGCCTATTCATAATGACCTAAAGTAAAAACAGCTTGCACATCCATCCTCTGATGGAGGATAAACAAAACATGACATACCTAAACAATGGATATTATTTGTTAATAAAAAGAAATAAGATACTTATTATGCTACAACATGTACAGGGTTTGAAAACATCCCTAAATGAAAGAATTTATAAAAGCCCAGGCTGACAGACTTTGTGAGCCCACACCTTTAACTGCTGAGCCATCTTCCTAGCCCACACCTTTAACTGCTGAGCCATCTCCCTAGCCCATACCGATTCTTTTTCTTTTATTGTCTCCATTTTTCTAGTATTTTTCCTCAAACAACTAAATATAGTAGGAACAGTAGTGGTTTTAATGTGCTTAGTTTTCATTTTCTTTATCTCTTTGTCTCTTAAGTCTCTTCCTGATGACTGATTTTTGTCCCTTGTTTTGGGCCTCATCTTTTGCTTCTTGTCATATCGATGAATTTTGCATTGGCTCATGGACATTAGTGATTTTACATTGTTGGTTATAGTTTTTTGTTTGTTTGTTTTTTTGGCTGGGCTGTTTTTATAAGGTAGGTTACATACAGTTCATTTTAATCTTTTTGAACTTCTGTGGGGGTAGGTGTAGTTTACCTGAGAGATAGTTTCGTTCCATTAATATGGCATAGATGAAGCCATGCCCTGAGTGATCCACAAGGACCTTTAGTTCTGGCTGGCTGGATGGTGAGTGCCACCCAGAGCCCCGGGGCCCTGAGATATCTCAGTGTCCGCCCTCTGCTTGTGTACCTTAATCTCAGAACATGTCTGGATCCCTAATTTTTTTAAAGCTTTTAAAAATTATTTTATATCATGTGTTTTTTGTATGTAAGTATAGAAGTTGTCAATTAAAAATAATAATAATAAATTATTTTAGAGACAGAAAGAGAGGCCAGGACCTTAGTCACTGCAATCAAACTCCAGATGCTTGCTCCGCCTAGTGGGCATGTGTGACCTTGCACTTGCCTCACCTTTGTGCATCTGGCTTACGTGGGGTCTGGAGAGTCTGAACATGGGTCCTTAGGCTTCACAGGCAAGCACATTAACCACTAAGCCATCTCTCCAGCTCTGAAGCCCTATTTTTTAAAAAAATACTTTATTTATTTACTTGAGAGAGTGTGAGAGAGAAAGAGGTAGAGAGAGAGGAGAGGAGAGAGAGAGAGCGAGAGAGAGAGGAGAGAGAGAGGGAGAGAATTGGCATGCCACTAGTCGCTGCAAGTGAATTCCAGACTCATGCACCACTTTGTGCATCTGGCTTTACGTGGGTACTGGGGAATTGTACATGGGTTCTTAGGCTTTGAAGGCAAGAGCCTTAGCCACTGAGCCATCTCTCCAGCTCTGGAGCCCTATTTTTGTAAAAGTTCTTCCTCTGCCACTTTGTTTAGCTTCTGCCCCCTCCTCTGTGGGAAATTGTCATGTTTGCTTGGGACCCTAATCTGCTTTGATGTTTGTAGTGTGCCTTCAGGCAGACATTGAGAGGGACGGTATAGCTTGCTTCATGGCTCAGGGATCACAGTCATATGTCTGCAAGCAACTCTTTTGTCTAATTTTTTTTGGTCTAGCTTCTGTTTAGTCAGCAAAAGGATAAATATACCTATATCATTCCATCAAGGTCAGAAATAAAGAATCTATCTACTTAATAATAAGGACTCTAAAAAATAGAACATGGGTGGAAGGATGGTTTAGTGGTTAAGGCATTTGCCTGAAAAGCTAAAGGACCCAGGTTCAATTCCCCAGGACCCACATGAGCCAGATGCATAAGGAGGTGCATGCATGTGGAGTTTGTTTGTTTGTTTGTAATGGCTGGAGGCCCTGGTGCACTCATTCTCTCTTTCTCTCTCCCTATTTCTCTCTGTTAAATAAATAAATAAATAAATAAAAATTAAAATATTTTTAAGCCGGGCATGGTGGCACACACCTTTAATCCCAGCACTCGGGAGGCAGAGGTAGGAGGATTGCCACAAGTTCAAGGCCACCCTGAGACTACATAGTGAATTCCAGGTCAGCCTGGGCTAGAGTGAAACCCTATCTCAAAAACCAAACAAAAAAAAATAAAATAAAATTAAAAAAGAACATTTTTAAAAAATTTGGTATAAAGTCTATCATGATTTACATGTATTACACTTATGCATGCCATCACCTCAGTATATCTTTCTTAGTAGGGCTTTGTCTTGTCTTGCTTGCTGAGGAAGGAAGTGTACTCTGTGAAGCAAAAGGGTATTTGCTGATGAAATTGGTGGACTGTGGCAAAGACTGCTACATACTCACTGAATTGCTCCCTTTTCCTGTGGAACACACAGCCAGACTGCACTTCACAAGTGTGAAGTGCTTTGTTTCCCAGTGTGCGGTTCACCTTCTACTGTTTTCTTTACTTGTGCATGTATGAAACAGCTGAATGATGTGTGGTGTGTGTGCAGCTATGTTTAGTTCTTAGCTGTGTGTGACCCGGATCAACTTCAAACAAATAAGCTCTTTTGTATTTTGTTTTGTTTGGGGTGGTTGTGGGTTTCTTTTTTTCTTGCTTTTTTTTTTTTTTTTTTTTTTTTTTTGAGAGAGAGAGAGGCAGAGAAAGAGAATGGGTGCACCTGAGCCTTCAGCCTCTCTGAATGAACTCCAGATGGGTGTGCGCCCTTGTGGGCATGCGTGGCATTGCTTGCCTGTGTCACTGGTAATATGTGAGATCTGGAGGATTCGAACAGGAGTTCGTAGGCTTTGCAGGCAAATGCCTTAACCGCTAAGGCATCTCTCCAGCCCTCTTGCCTTTTGTTTTTGAGATAAAGTCTCACTATGTAGCCTAAACTCGTTTTGAACTTGCCATCTTTCTGTTTCAGCTTTAAGTGCTGGAAGTACATTTACAAACGACCATGGCCAGGCACACTATTATAATCTAAGCATTAAACATGTTATTTCTGTGACAGGCCCATGAAAAGGTGCGAAAATACTCCATGTTTGTGTGTGCCTTCTCCCTCTCTCAGTCTTGTGATGGCTGTATATGAAAGATATTTAAGGCCCCAGTGAATGGTGGGTCCACAATGGAAGAAACCTGGTCCCAAAATCATTGCTTATACCAAGCATATTAATTCTGCTCCTCTGCTAAAGTTCATTTGATTATGGTACGAGTAAAAAGAAAAGTTTTATGTATGTCTCCCCTTTAGATTCGTCTGTGTTTGGCCATTGAGGTCTGGGTTTTACTTGTTGAAGCACTTAGCCTCTTCTCATTTACATTACATAAAGCAATAGTTGGACAGTATTTTTGTTTTGTTTTGTTTTGTTTTTGTTTTTCAAGGTAGGGTCTCACTGTAGCTCAGGCTGACCTGGAATTCACTCTGTAGTCTCAGGGTGGCCTTGAACTCATGGTGATCCTCCTACCTCTGCTGGGATTAAAGGCGTGCACCACCATGCCTGGCTTTGTACAGTATTTTAATAAAGCTTAGAGGTGTTTGGTCTTTGTAGTATATAACTTTCTTTATCACCAAGAGTCAGCTATTCATTTATAATGATGTCCCCTGTCCTACATTACTGAATCAGATTCTAGAATCTCTTCTTTTAAAAAAAAATTGAAAGAGAAATAGCAAGAAAAAGGGAATGGCATGGATATGTTAGGACCTGTAGTCCCTGAAAACAAACTCCAGATGCATGCTCCACCTTGTGCATATGGCTTATGTGGGTACTGGGGATCAAACCTGGGTCCTTAGGCTTTGCAGGCAAGCACCTAACTGTTAAGCATTCTCTCCAGCCCAGATTCTAGATTTTCAACTGGTATTTAATATTGAATCACACTCCCTTTGCTTTCAAATATGCTGAACATAACATGAACAATGATTTATTTTTCACTAAACAGAATTTCTTTGATTTTATATCAGGATCTTTATAGGATGCTATTCTTTTTTTTTTTCAAATATTTTATTTTTTTATTTGAGGGAGAGAAAGATGCAGATAGAGATAGAATTGGTGCACCAGGGCCTGTAGCCACTGCAAACAAATTCCAGATGCATGCGCCACTTTGTGCATCTGGCTTATGTGGGTACTGGGGAATTAAACTTGGGTCCTTAGGCTTCATAGGCAAGTACCTTAACTGCTAAGCCATCTACCAGCCTGGATGCTGCTCTTTTAAGCCTGGCTACAAATGCTGTACAGTTTGGGACATAAGTACTAAGTGGGTCCAAAGAATTGTGCAGTGCCCAGTGGCTGGGCAGGGAGGGCTCCCTAGAACAGCTTCTCCTGGAAAAGAGGACTGCACAGCCCCACTATCCAGAACATTTATGGAATCCCAGTGGTCAGGCATAGTGTCGGCCATCCTTTCTGGGAATGGGGCAATTATTAGGCTCTGATTTCTGCTTCCTGGGAGGAGTGTTCCTGTCCATTTTCCTCAGCAGCTTCTAGCTCCATTTCATGAGTCCACTTTCCTTCTGTGTCTTCTTGCTCATGCTTGACGTGGGGTTGACATGGACATGGATGGGGACGGTGCCTGCTTTGGGCATGGGCAGCTTTCAGGACTTGTTTTCCATCGCAACAAACTTGTGTGTCCAGAGCTGTCATCACAGTTTATTTCATAAAGTCCTCCAAGATCACATTTTATGGTCTCTTGGAAAAGAAAATTCCACCTATAATTATTATAATCATAATTTCTGGGCATGATTTGTTTCTTGGATCCATTTCTCTTTCTTCCTCATGGCAGCTACCACTCAGGTATTTAAAAAAATTACGGAGTAAAGTTCACAATCAGTACTCTAATCTTTGCCACAAGTCTGAGTCTTAGTGGTTTTTGCTGTTCAAAAATCTTCCCGGTCTTATTGTTTTTGACTTAGAAGTAAACTTTCCAACCCTTTCATGCTCTTTGAATGCCAAAGTTTCTAGATTTTCCCTGTTCTTTTACTTCTCCTTGGAAATGGGTTCGTTATATCCCAACCTCATTGAAGGCAACCAGTAACACCCAGCATGGGCTATTAGGCTTATTTCTAATGACTTTTCCTTGGCTTACAGCCTTGGTACACAGTCAGCTATGGAAAAGGGGTGACTCCAGGCTTCCAACGCCCTCTATGGGGCTATGTGCCCTCCATTGCAGACCAGTGAAGTTCATGTATTAGCTTGCTTTATAGTACTTTGTGAAGATAGCAACTACCATCCCTAGCATCAGGTTATCAATTTCTATATCATGGCAATATAAAAGTCTCATAGATATCAGGGGCATTTTCTGTCACCCAACAATCCATTCTGGCTTGGTCAAT
Organism: Orientallactaga sibirica; assembly: GCA_036365145.1. NCBI lineage: Eukaryota > Metazoa > Chordata > Mammalia > Rodentia > Dipodidae > Orientallactaga > Orientallactaga sibirica. Next base: position 7,008,520 of record JAEOAD010000048.1, read on the forward strand.
AAAAAGAAGCAAAACAATTAAATAATAAAATAGTCTATATGCAGAGAAAGAGAGAAAAGGAGCAATGAGGAAACAGGGATTTCAAATCATTAGGACTATCTGCTAGGCTGAGTGATAATATCTACCCATATTATTCAGTTTTATATTACGCATATGTGTCTATGTACTTGGATATGTGTGAGATTTTTCATTTTCATAAATGACTTTGCATCATGTTAGTATAAATCTAAGTGTTCATAAGAAAAATCTACCATTTTTCTACTTCACATCATCCCACACAGTCCCACATAAGAAACTTCTCCTTTTTAAATATTGGTGATAGAAATCTACCTGGACTGGGTCAGCTGTCAGCTGCATTTGAGGGGAGACGAGGGACTTGGTGACTCGTAGTCTGAGGCAGCATCGCCATCAACAAAGGCTCCAGGGGAGCTGCTTCCGATGGCTCAGCAGCTTTGTCCATAGTTACACTGGCCCTTTGGTTTAATTCCACATTCCCTGGTAAAGCACCATGGTAGAAATGAGCCATGTCTACTAGAACTGAATCCTGATTTTGAAAGTGAGGACGTTAGATGATGAGAAAAGTGTCAAGTCTTATGGGGCATAATTAGAAGCTGGTATTTTTTCTGTGATCTTTCCACAGCCTGAGGGAAATAGGTAACTCATAGGAAGAGAATATGTATTATCATCTACATATTACATAGTTGAATATGATGTCTAGCAAATACTATCTGCCTTATATTACTGCAAAAGTAGAGCAGAGGTATGAGAGAGTTACTGTGCAAAACACCAAAGACTGACTTATGGAGAACAGAAGTGTATATTCTCATGGGTCTGGAAGCTAGGAAGCCCAAGATTAGTATGGCAGTGCATTCATTGTCTTTTCATTATGTCCTCACATTATAGAATGGTCAAGGGACCTTTCTCAGCCTTTTTTTAAAATAAGAACACTAATATCATTGATGAGGGACCCTCCCTCATGACATAATGACCTCTCAAAGATCTCAGCTCCTAATACACAGATACAGATACTCTATGGCAGATGGAAGCAGGACTGCTTTGGCATTTTCTGTTGTCTCCTCAGAGTAACGATAAAGGGAAAGTGAGTCAGGGTATAATGTGGGGAAATTCCAAGTCAGGGACAAGTGTGGTAAACTCAGACAAAGCAGCTATCGAGACTGTCCCTTCAGGCAAGGGGAACTGAGCAAGAAGCAGAAAGGAGACAAGTAGGAGAGGTTCTGGCCTCTTTGATGTAGGGAAAATAGAGCAGGACCAATAAATGAGTTGGTAGCTGAGGAGGATCAGAGAAAATATTCAAGGTAGTCTCCAAGTCAATAAATTGTACCCACTGAAGAACACTGGAAACCTCAAGTTTGGCCAGACAGGCCCAATGACTGAATGGGTGCAATAGTGGCATGTCTGCTTTTGGTGAAACCAACTGCTCCCTAATTGGACTGAAGGCCCTCTCTATGGGAGGGAATACATGCCCGGTACTGAAAAAACTAATCAAAAGTCTATGGCAGGGGAGGTCATGAGCCTTAGGGGTATAAAACCTGCTCTTGTCTGGCTAAATGTATATGTTATTCCCACCAAGCTGCCCTGAAAACACTACACTTAATGTTCATATTCATATATTAATGCTACTGTCACTTCTGGTTAGAGAAGCTTCTCTTTTCAGATGGCGATGACCACTGGTATGACCCAAAAGGCAACATAGTGCTGAGAAGAAGAGATGGAGGAGAGTCCAGCACTGAAACATCTCGTGACACACCCTCCAAGGCTCAGGGTCCATTGCGGAAGAGGGGGCGGAAAGAATGTAAGAGCCAAAGGAAGGGTACGACTGTCCAGACAGAAATTGGCCTCGATATCCATGACCTTGCAGTGCCTAGTAATACCTTCTCAAGAATCTCATAATAGGAGAAAAAGATGATGACATCAAATTAAAAGAGAGACTAATGGAGAGTGGGAGGGGATATGATGGAGAATGGAATTTTGAAGGGGAATGGGGGAAGGGAGGAAAATATCATGGTTTTTTTGTCTGTAAGTATAGAAGTTGTCAATAAAAAAATTGTACCCACTGAAGTTGAATAGCAATTGCTATCCTTTAAGGGCAGCTCAGTGCGGCTCTGTGCTTCAAGTAGTTCATTTCAGTTAATGCTAGAGTCCCACTGAGGTTCCTCCATCTAGTTATGTGATCAAAAGCTGGAGAATTTTGAAGGGACTCCAGGATGCTATTAGGAAAACAGAAACTTAGCCAGGCATGGTGGCACACACCTTTAATGCCAGCACTTGGGAGGCAGAGGTAGGAGGATCACTGTGAGTTCAAGGCCATCCTGAGACTACATAGTGAATTCCAGGTCAGCCTGAGCTAGAGCAAGACCCTAACTTGAAAATCCAAAAACCAAAACCAAAAACAAAACAAAAAAAAAAACAGAAATTACTTTCGTTGACTTGATTAAGTCCTGAATGTCAAAAGCCTGACTGGGGAATGATAACATGGGTCCTAATTTCTCACCGAGGAATAGGAACTTAATTTTGTAAGCAGAGGAGGTCTTGTACATTTCTAAATATGGAAAGCACAAGATTAAAACTGACCTTTCCTTCTCCCTGAGTCACCCTCCACGTGATTTATAGCAGTGTTGACTCTGAGATAGTGAGCATGCCATTTTGTGTATTTCTCCCGCTTTCCTCCAAACCTTATCTTCTGCTTTCTCCTTCACAATGGTTGGCTTTATGAAACAGAGGTCATATCATAGAGCTGGAAAAATATAAGCAAAAATCTGCCTATACCAATCAACTACTGAAATAACTTTGTTATTTTCTTCAAGTGTGTTACTGCTCCTTCTAGGTTAACCTGGAAGGTGGTGGGCAGGACAGGCACGCCCTCCATTCTCGAGAGAGGGAGAGACCAAAACAAATGTGCTAACTTAATATTAGGATAAAGTAAATACAGAAAAAGGAACAGGGGCCTAGATTCCAGTGGGGAGGTAACTGTGACAGAATTATCAGGAGGCACACTGCATCAGAAATCTATGAAGTGGAAAAATCTCAAGAGAAAATGGGTTGAAGAATGACCCAAGTAGAAGCAAAAAAACAAGGCAATATGTCCTAGTTTTGGTATTTGGGGAACATGAGGAAGTCTTTGTGACCAAAGACAGAAGAATGGCAAGAGGCAGAGTTGGAGATGGAGAATCGGATTGAATTCTCTGATTTTCAACTTTTGTGGGTACTGCTTTATTTATGAGAAGATCATAAGTCCCATCTTCTTTGAAAGGGGACAATACTGAGGACAAGCCAGGAAATATTGGATGCAACATACATAACAACTGCTATAAAATTCCTGGGTGGAAAATTCCTAAACCTTGAAATCAACTTTTTTTTATAAGAGTTTACTTGAATAGACGGTGTATAACATGTGTACAGCATATGAATCACAAACTTATTCAGTATATACATATTGTGAACAATATACAACTAGCTGAGCTTGGTGAAGGTCTGTGGACCCAGCTACTTAGAAGGCTGAGTAATATCTCCTGTCTGAAGAAGGCAAATTGAATATTGTCTAGCATGCATGAGGTCCTAGGTTCAATCCCCAGTACTGCAAACACAGATTCATACCAAACCTCACAGTCTATAGTTCTTACTGCATTCAGGTCTTTCAACACTGACCAGATTCTATCAAGCTGTGCTTAAAGCACTGCAAGGTATCTCTTAGGCCAAGGTTTGAAACCCTTCCACATCACTCTAGCAAATCAGTTCCAAAAGTCTAGCAGCAACAACTCCTCTTCTGGTACCAATTTTACTGTTAGCTGGCACAAAGCACCCAACCAAGCCATTTGTGGGAGGACAGAGTTTATTTTGGCTTATAGACTCAAAGGGAAGTTCCATGATGGCAGGGGAAACCGTGGAATGAACAGAGGGTGGACATCACCTCCTGGCCAACACCAGCTGGATGACAACTGCAGCAGGAGAGTATGCCAAACACTGACGAGGGGAAGCTAGCTATAACAGCCATAAGCCCGCCCCCAACAACACACCTCCAACATGGTTCCTGTTCTCAAATTGCCATCAGCTGGGAATCAGCCATTCAGAACATATAAGTTTACGGGAGCCACCTGAATCAAGCCACCACACCCCTCTTCTTTCCCAGTATTCTCTCTTCTATTTTAATGTCTTTTTTTCCCTCCCCATCATCGATGACAACCTGTTGGTAGACTCAATAATATGCAGGTCTTGTGCAGATAATGACAATGGCTATGAAGTCATACATGCACAGGCTTCTTAGTGTCTGTAATACAGCATTCCAAAACACTCCCTCCATCCCTTGGCTCTTACAATCTTTCTGCCATTACTTCTCCTGCTATAGTCTTTGATCCATTGGAGGGTGTGATGGAGATGTTTCATTTTGTGCTGAACACTGCACAGTCCCTTCTTCTCAGCACTAAGTTTGATAAGTTTGGAGTCTCCCAAGCCATCACCACCATCTGAAAAGAGAAATATCTCTAACCAAAAGTGAATGCAGGGCTGGAGAGATGGCTTAGCCTATTGGTCCCACATAAGCCAGCTGCACAAGATGATGCAGAGGCTCAAGGTCACACATGCGCACAAGGTGGCACACACATCTGGAGTTTGGTTACAGTGGCTGGAGGCCCCGGTGTGCCAATTCTCTCACTCTCTTACATTAAAAAAAAAGGCCACTCTATTGGGCTTGCCTCAAAAAAAAAAAAAAAAAAAAAAAAGTGAGAGCATCACTAATATATCGACATAAAAAATAAGTATTTAGAGGGCACTAGTGGGCACATGTTGCCTGGCTGGCTAGTTAGGTAGCTTGCAGGGTCCATTGCTGGATAAGACCATTGGTGATTCTTCTTCCCCAGAAGGCTGCACGGCATTTTTCCAGCACTTTCCATGACTGCTTGTGAACAGGGAGGAGGCTTCAAGCTCAATTCTAGCTTGAAGTTCTCAGTACCCTACAACCAAAGCAGGTGATGCTCTTCAGCAATCTCATTCTGGTGAGCAACCAAGAGCCTTGGCAATAGCATGTACTGTTTGGGGAGGAGCACAGGAGCCTTCCTCGACCAGTTACTCGCTGGGATGTATCCCAGCCCAGGCACTGAAATTTTTCTGCAACAACCTATGTCTTCTGGGTATAGCATGATCCACCCCCACAGGGCACTCTTCTCCAAACTGTCACCTTTTTTTAAACATATATTTTCTAATTATCTAACAAAGAATATGTTTCCATATGATTTATCCATAATGTATCTAGCTTTAAAAATATTTTTATTTTTATTTATTTATTTGAGAAAGAGAGGGGGAGAGAGAGAAAGAATGGGTGTGCCAGGGCTTCCAGCCACTGCAAGCAAACTCCAAATGCATGTGCCACCTTGTGCATCTGGCTTACATGGGTACTGGGGAATCAAACTAAGGTCCTTTGGCTTTGCCAGCAAATGCCTAACTGCTAAGCCATCTCTCCAGCCCCCATAATGTGTCCAGATTTGATTAACCCTCTTTCCACACCCTATAATTAGTTTGCTCCTAGAAGCATGGAAATGTGTTGATGCTCTTGGGAAGCCCAGAGAGTATCATTCTGTTTGCAGTAATATACATGAGCATAATTCAAGATAGTTAAAAGTGACAAAGATTGCCACTGACTTACATCTTATGTTATAATTTCTAGGGTGTGTGGTAAGCTTTCTCTACCTCCATACTAATGCCACATTGGGACAGATAGTTCCTTAGGAACAGGGATTCCTAAGCATTGTTGGTATTCAGCAGCATTGCTCAATTCCACCCACTGGGAGCCAGTTCACCCCAACTCAGTTGTGATGATGAAATCTGTTTCTGTCTCAAGACATTGCCACATGTGTCAGGGGAGGGGGAGAAAATTCCCTTCAGGAAGAGCCATTGTTAACTAAACTTTTTCATTTTTTTAAGAAAATATTTATTTATTATTTATTTATTTATTTATTTGAGAGAGACATAGGCAGATAGAGAGAGGATGGGCATGCCAGTGTCTCTACCCACTGCAAACCAACTCCAGATGCATGTGTATCTGGCTTATGTGGGTTCTGGGGAATTGAATCTGGGTCCTCAGGCTTCACAGGCAAGCCTCTAATCCATCTCCCCAGCCCTTTTCTTTCATTTTTTTATGCTTAGTGTTTGAAAATGAAAATGTCTAAAAATTTAAGTGGATTCTTGTGAGTCTCACGTTCTAGACACTGGAGAAATTTCTTTCTTCTTCTATCACAGTTGTGATGGCTTCCTTTCAAATAATTGCAGGGACATTTATTTTTTGTTCAAACTAAAAGCAGTATGCCAGTATTAATTTAAATAATACCTTTGCCCCCCTTAGCTTCACACCTGCTCTTCTCCACCTCTGTAGTAATGGGAACTGGTTACTATTCAAGAGGAGAATGTTCAGAGTGGCTGCAATTCATGCCCCAGTGCAATGTCTGGGCATGACTTCACCTTTACTCTGTATTGGAGAACAAATAACGTGTCTCACATTCATCTAGATACTCTCAGTTCCTGATGTCTTGAAAAAGCAATAAAGATGTGAAATTTAGGTTTATTAAAATGCCTCCATGTGCAATCATCCTTCTGTATAATCAGGGATTAGCTCCATAACCTCTGCAGACACCCAAATCTGCTCATGCTCAAATCCTTTATTGAAAAAGGCGATGTATTTGCATATCAACCACATATATCCTCTTTAAAGCAACCCTAAGTTACTTCATGTAGGTGGAACATGCTTCATCTGAAAATCCAAATTCTTTGAAACTTCTTGGATGCTGACATTATGCCGCAAGTAGGAAATTCTGCCCCCGTGGCATAAAAATTACACAAAATTATTCTTTTTAATTTGTATAAAATCACTTTCAGGCTATGTGTATAAAGTGTTTATGAAACATAAATACCATGTTACAGAACAGGGACGTGATTTAGTGGTGGAGTGGTTGCCTAGCATGGTTTTGAGTCATCTGTGCACTATGTTGCTTTGAATGGATTTCATGTTTGGATTTGGGCCTTATCCATATGGTGTATTATTACATATATGCAAATAATCTCAAATTTGAAAAAGCCTGAAATCTGAAATACTTCAGGTCTGAAACATTTTGATAAGGGATACTCAACCTGTGTAACTAATATACAGCTGTAACTAGTTGTTGTCCTATATTGTTTAAGAAATAGTCAGGGGCTGGAGAGATGGCTCAATGATTAAAGGTGTTTGCAAAGCCTGGTGGCCTGAGTTTGATTCCCCAGTATCCATGTGAGCCAGATGCACAAAGTGGTGCATACATCTGGAGTGAGTGGGAAGAGGCCCTGGCATGCCCGTATTCTCTCTCTCTGCTTAAAAATAAATGTTAAACAAAAATTAAAAAGAGTAATGGGGAAAGACAGTAACTGTTCAGTACAGGTGCAATTTTACCTTTATTTGTGTGTATTTTAAATCCACAGTTAGTTGAGTGCGTGGATGTTGTACATAGGCCTGTACTTCCAAAAGCAATTTTATCTGCACCTTTTCTTTCCATCAAAACAGCAGAGAGCTACAGGACTTTTGCACACACTCTGACAAATGAAATCAGCCCCCAAGAGCAGAACACAAGTGCACTTGCTCAGGAACCAGGTTTGCTGGGAGGTAGACTGCTTGCAGTAGTTCATCTAGAGAGCTTTTGTGTCACATGTTCAAGTGAAATCTTTTGTCACACGAGATCAAACTAAGCACCAACCTGCAAGTAGTTCAGACTCAATGGAGCTGAAGAGAATGTTTAGTGAAGGCTAAATCTAGAAGTTCTTCCACATCAGCAGTACCAGAATACTTCTTTATTGCCTTAGAGGAGAAAATGGCGGCAGTCTTTAATAACTTGCAGGACAAAACAAAGTGCTTCTAAAAAATTCTGAATTTCTCTGGTTCAAAAAGAAAGCACCATACTTCTGGCCATATATATATAAACACACACACATGCATATATATACATACACATGTATATGTATGCATGTGTATATAAATGAAAACATGACTATAAGACCTTCTTGTTGCTGTGACAAAGCACCTGACCAAAAGCATCCGACGGGAAGAAAGTTTTCATTTTGGCTTACAGCCTCCAGGGGAAGCTGATGATGGCAGGGGAAAGCATGGCAAGGAACAGAGGCTGGACATTACCTCTGCCACAACAGGTGGAAAACAGCAGCAGGAACATAAGCAGAACTCTAGCAAGGGGGAGCTGGCTGTAACACCCCTAAGCCCACTCCTAACAACATATATCCTCCAGCAAGGCTCCACCTTGCTGGAGTGCCCATCCTCTCTCTCTATCTGCCTATGTCTCTCTCTCTTTCTCTCAAATTAAAAAAAATATATTCTTTTTAAAGACTGCCACCAGCTGGGGACCAAGCATTTAGCATACATGTGATTCAAACCAGCATATATAAATTAGGCAAATATATTTTTGTTAGACAATCATGCATACATTTGTCTAATAAAAAAAAACAACTGTCTGCCAATTTCCTCTTTATTTTTTATTTTTGCCATTTGCCATTTTCTAATTAAGCCTTTTAGACCAGCATGATTCCGGGCTGTTTTTTTTTTTATCTAATGTCTAATGTCATGAGATTTCCCAGGTAGGGCTTAGCCAGCGTGCTCCAGTGTCAATCAAGGGCATGGTCCCAGGAGTCTGTAGGACATGTTGGGAGGGCATGACCATCCGGGCACCCAACAGCTCTCTCACCCAGCCACCCCTGCGCGCGCCGTGTGCAAAGCCACGGGGACACCACGTGGTCCCTGCCGGGCGCCTGGGGAGGCCGCACGTGTGAGTGAGCGCTTGTGCTTGTGTCGGTGCCATGGCGGCTTCTTCAATTAGCAGCCCGGAGCTCAGCCAGATCTCCCACCAGGTAGGTAGGAAGGGAAGGAAAGGGGAGGCAGCTGCGTTTGCTGCCCCGAGCGCTGGGGTCGGATCTCGAGGCCGCCCCGGCCGGGCCCAGGCGGCGCTCATTGAGGGGCCTTCCAGGTGGGGCCTCGGGAGGACGCGCGCTCTGGCCGGCCGGGGGCTCGGGCAGCGCCGGTTCGGATCCTGGGGTCCGAGCGAGGAGCCCCGAGGCCTCATGTGGTCAACCGCGAGGACCCGGCCCCTCGGGCTCTGCAAATTGGTGCCCGGCCCCGAGCCTCTCTGCAGCCGCGGAGCACGCGGAGGGCCGCCCCGAGGCGAGGCGAGGCGAGGCGGGCAGGATGCTGGCCAGGACCCCGTGGGGTGGGGAGGAGGCTGCACAGTGCCAACGCTGCTCTCCGTGGGAATGCTAGGAAGCTTCGGGGGTCTGGGAACGCTTATCTTCTTTCACCCGTTCCCCGTCTCCGTGCAGGCTGGCAGGGCTTGCCCCGCTTGCAGTTTCAGGACTGGCCTGGCGCCCCAAGGTGACCTTGAACAAGCCACGCGGCCGGCTGGGGAACAAAGCCGCGGGCGGGGGAGGGGCCTGCGCGCCACAGGAGCCCTGTGGCCTGGAGGGACAGTGGACATGGACAGGCCTCAAGGGCGCGCCGTTGACCATGCCCTTGACAAGGCTAAAAAAAAAAGACCTCGGGAACTTGAGCTAGCTGGCGGTGAGGGTGGAAAGCTGGGCATGATGGCTGACGCTTGTAATCCCAGCTCTTGGAAAGCTGCTGCAGGGGGATGGCAGCCTGAAGTCCAAGGCCTGTCTGTGGGGGCTGCAGAGTTAAGACCCTGTCTCTGGAAACAAAGCCAAAATGAGATTAAAGGCGTGCTGAGGTGAGGGGGAGGAGGAGGAGGAGGAGGAGGAGGATGATCGCTGTGAGTTCCAGGTTAGTCTGAGACTACACAGTGAATTCCAGGCCAGCCTGGGCTAGAACGAGACATTAACTAGAAAAACCAAGAACAACAGCAATAAAAAGTGCCCACTTGACTATCCCCTTGACAAAGTTCAAAATGGCGCCCGGGAGCTGGTCTACGGTCTAAATCAAGGTGACAATCCGGTCGAAATCTGGGCTTGATGGCTCACGCTTGTAATCCCAGCTCTTGGGAGGCTGCTGCAGGAGCATTGCAGCCAGTTCAAGGCCTGCTTGGGCTACAGAGTAAGATCCTGTCTCAAAACAAAGACAAAATGAGAAGGTTGATTACCCGCTCCACCTCCTCCCAGCATAGACAAAACCTTGCCTACCCCTGAAAGCAAGACCAGCTGTTGTTGGCTGTTCACAGATCTTACTGGACAAATAAGAGAGGGGACACCTCTTGTGCTAAGTGGTGTTTTGTTACCTCTCAGAAGGTTCTGCCTACTTAATCTCCTTGCCCTTTGGAAATAAGCTTCCTGAAACAATTATTTACCACTCTGAAGTGGGCCATTTAACAGGTTTTGGTAATTTCAAGACAGGGGAACCTAATTGAGGCTCTAATGAAAAGTGCTTTATAGTGTAGGATTAGGTGAAGCTGCACAAAATGGAATTCTGAATAAAATATCTGATTATCTAGTACATAAGAAATTGTGGCTTCTGACCCTTGATACTGTTGAAGCCCCCAGTGAGCCTTTTCTGTGTCTTTACAAGAACAGCAGCTTGCTACGTCTCTCCAGACAGAGCCTCCTAAATCCCCGGACTTGTGGGGAAACCTGAGGCCCTTGATTGCCCTGTGAAGGCTTTGGCCCATGCAGCTGCTCTGATTGTCAGTGCTGCTCCTGGTGATAAGAGTGACATAAATAACAGCTCACTAAAATGTAGGAGTGATTTGCGTTAAGCACGCTAGCACCTGCTGTTACTAATTAAGGGTTTAGAACGCCACAGATTGCAAATGGAAATCTAGTGTTTTAAAAATTGCAGACTGGAGTACCCTCTGTGCTACTGTGACTGCAGAAATGAAATAGAGTGGTCAAAGAATATTGCTGATGATGTCACCCGTTAAAGCTGCCCATAATTAAAGGATTTGAGGCAAGGTGTTAATAGGGCTCGCCCTGAGTGGTGTGATTACAGAAGCTTTTCATTTTCAGTTTAGGTTGTTCGCTTTTAATTTCCCAATGAATATGTATTGCTTTTTTTTTTTTAAGTGTGCCAACTACATACAGAAAAGGTTTGCTATCAAATGAAGTCTAGCCAATTGTGATGTTTATAGGTGAAAGCTATAGATGTACTAAAAGACAGTTTGCAAAGCAGAGTATGCTAGGATCTTTAATTGCTTTTTCTTTTTCTTTTTCTTTTTTAATCAGTAGTTCCTTTGACCATCGGTGTCCATATATTACACCATCAGCAAATGTGTTGACTGCTAGCTGTTCACTTAATTTGAGTTACTGGACAGTAGACTTGAGCACTAGTCTAATCTGTGTAATTACTAATATCGAGCATGCTGTGGCACTCATTTTTCAGGTCAGGGAAAGAAGCCTTTGGAAGTCAGTGCAAGTCAGATCTTCCCAGAACTCCTTTCTTTTGTGCAGTGTACCGTGGCCCAAGGTACTGGTAGACATCAGACTCCTGCACAGAGCTGTGGGCTCCTGAAGCTTGTTCTTACCGGATCACCTTCCATCTCCTGTGAGACTTCTCACTTCTCAGTATCCTTCTGCCCTCTATAGCACTTGACTCTTCTCCACAAGACTGAGAGATTTTAGGGGCACTAGGATGGGAGCCAGCAAGGAGAACATTGCAATCAGAGCACCAGCTACTTCCTAGGAAAAGGCGGAAATTAAGGTAGTTTATTCTCCTCCTGAGAAGGTCCTTCCTAGAGCTCTATGACGAGCAGTGTGGGTAACAGTTGCCATTGAGAGCCATCCTCACTGTTCAGCATGGGCACTGCTGTCTAATTCCACCACCTCTTCTCCTTGTCCTTGTCAGGTTGACATTTTCTGTGTTCTTTGTGTCCGGGTTTGGTGTTCCTTGAGAAAATACGGCCATGTCCACCATGAACAGGACATTGCACACTTGTCCTTATATCGCTCCGGAATTGTAAGTGTTATCCTTCAGAGGGCGGTCACATAAGTATCTCACTCAGAGCCACTAGTAGGCCGCTGAGCTTGATGGCAGGCACTGGTCTCTTGCCTTGAAAGCCTTTGCTCCTTCCCACCGCGTCAGGCTCGTGTTGGAAATGGATCAGTGGTGGTGTTGGTAGAACTGAAGCACAAACGTTGCTGTGCATTCCAAAGGTTGTAAACCCTGCACTTGGAACAGCGGAGAAGACCTCTAGAATGTAAGCCTGATGAGCAGGGTTTTGTGGGTCCCTTCACCTCCTGTTCCCACACTGCCTCTTCCTAGTGGAAGAAGGTGCTCACCTGGTATGGAGTTAGTTATATGCAGAACACCTGGGCCTCTTGGCGCCTTCCTCGCCAGGAACAATGATGCTTTTAACCCCAGGCTGCATCTAGAAACTGATGTCTACAGAAAATGAACTGAATGTGGGATTGAGGTTCCTGATGGAGGTGATTGCCAGACCGCTATTGCTGACAAGGAAAAGAAAAGAAAAACAGCTCTGGCCAGGAGGGAGGTAGAGCAAAGCGGTTGGCTTTCAGTGAAGCCTGACTTTATTTTGATAGCTTGCCAACCCTGCCTCTCTGCTCTCCAATCTGTGCTCCCACTCACCTGTTCCCTCAATCAGACTGTTTCCCATTAAAAACAAACACACATTTTAAAAAATGACCACTGAGGAGTCACACCACCCCAACTTCAGGCAAACTGCTTGTTCACAGCCACTCAGTCCTCGATTCCTATATATGTTTCTGTAACCAAGGACTTCCAGATGTCAGCAGAACTAGATGCAAATGCACAGACAGTGAAATTATGTATGCCAGAAACAAATTATCAAGGTACCATACTGTGCATGTTCATATCCCCCCCAAATTCATAGGTTGAAATCCTAACCACAAGGTCATGATACTAGGATGCAGAACTACTTAGAGGTGATTAGGCAATGAAGGTTGTTCTGTCATTATGAATTTGATTAATTTCTAAAGGGAGCTCAAGGGTTGGGGGGGTGGCTCAGCAGTTAATGCCTCTTGCTTGTAAAGCCTGGTGGCCTAGGTTTGATTCCCCAGTACTCCTGTAAAGCCAGATGGACAATGTGGCACATGCATCTGGAGTTAATTTGCAAAGGCAAGAGGATCTGTTGAGGCCATTCTCCTTCTCTTTCTCTGTCCTTACAAATAAAATATTTTTTTAAAAGGGGGTCAGATACAGTGGGGTGACTCAAAACTCACCATAGTGCTGAGTAGTGATAGTGGGGTGTGGAGCACTAAGTGAGACATCTCTGTCAAACCCTCCAAGGCTCAGGGACTGCTGCAGAAGAGGAAGTGGAAAGAATGTAAGAGCCAAAGGAAAGGAGGACTACCTACAATGCTGTCTTTCAGACACGAAGTGGTCTTGTTATTCTTGGCTTCACAGTGGTGACACTACCTACACAAGACCTGCCTAATAGGAGGGAAAAAAAATGATGACATGAAAATAGAAGACTAATGAAAGAAAGAGGTTCATTGGAGGGTGGATTTGGAAGGGGGATATGGAGGTAGTGGGAAGAAATTATGGTTTATTGTCTATACTTACAGAAGTTGTTAATAAACAGTTAGAAATGGGTGGTGGTGGTCAAAGACAGTCCTATCAGCCCTTCTACCTTGTTAGGACACAGAAGTCATGTCTCTTGACCCTGAACCTGCCAACACGATCTCAGAATTCCCAGTCTCCAGAATGGTGCAAATAAAACCTGTGGTATTCATAAGCTACCTAGTTTATTGTATTAAAAAAAAAATCTGAAAGTGCTAGGACAAAAAGAAATAGAAATAAACTGTTAAAATTAAATTTGATGGGGCTGGAGAGATGGCTTAGTGGTTAAGGCATTTGCCTGTGAAGCCCAGGGACCCAGGTTTGATTCTCCAGGTCCCACATAATCCATATGTACATGGTGGCATACGCATCTGGAGTTCGTTTGCAGTGGCTAGAGTCCTTAATGTGCCCATTCTATTACTCTCTCCTCTGTCCCTCTGTCTCTAATAAATAAATGAAAACAAATCTTTAAAAATATTTAATTTTCTATCCTCAGAGAAAATATTACTTCTTAAAAATAGCAGTTAGAAAGTCACATAAAATTAACTCACATTATAAAACTGTTTAAAAATATTTTTTTGAGAAATACAGAAAGGAGAATATGAATGGGTGAGCCAGGTCCTCCTCCCTCCACAAATGAACTCTAGGCACACGTGCCACTTTATTCATGGGCTTCATGTTGGTACTGGGAAAGCAAATCTGGATGTCAGGATTGGCAAGCAAGTGCCTTTAACCAGAGTGCCATTGTCCAGCCCATAAAACTCTTTAAAAGATTGAAGACTGAGCTAATAATTCTAGTAAATAAAGTTAAGAAAGTTTAGTCTTTCTCAGAGAAGTTGAGGCAAAATGAATCAGTTTAAGATTGCCAACATCTAATAGAAGATTCACGAAGAGAGAAAAGAGCATCACCAGGGCCAATACTCAGACGCATCTTTTTTATTTTAAATATTATTTATTTATTCAAGAGAGAGAGAGAGTATGAGAGAGAATGGGCACACCAGGGCCTCCAGCCACTGCAAACAAACTCCAGATGCATGTGCCTCCTTGTGCATCTGGCTTACACGGGTCCTGGGGAATCAAACTAGAGTCCTTTAGCTTTGCAGACAAACGCCTTAACCGCTAAGCCATCTTCTCCAGCCCAGACGCATCTTAAAGAACAGTCAGAACCCAGAAGACAAACAGGAGAAAATCACCCAAATCAAAATAAACCTAAAGCCATCGGGGAACCAGGCCCAGAAGACAAAAAGAAACAGTCACCCAAATCAAAAGAAAAGTCAGAACCCAGAGACAAACAGGAAATCAAAATAAACGCCTTTAATCCCAGCACTCGGGAGGCAGAGGTAGGAGGATCGCCTAGAGTTCGAGGCCACCCTGAGACTACAGAGTGAATTCCAGGTCAGCCTGGACCAGAGTGAAACCCTACCTTGCAAAACCGAAAAAAAAAAAAGAAAAAAAAAATAAAGTCTGGACCTCACTAGAATATGTACTGTAACCCCCCCAAATGCACAGGCAAAATAATTCTTCACTGTAACCAGGTAAAACTGGAACTGAATTGTGAGAGCATAATGGAGGCCTTTTCACACATGGGAGAATATCCTTTTGGGGCCATCAGCTAGTATCTAGACGAACTTCTTTCTTTTTTTTTTTTTTAACTTTATTTATTTATTTATTTATTTATTTATTTATTTATTTATTTGAGAGAGAGTAAGGCAGATAGAGAGAAAGAGAATGGGCACACCAGGGTCTCCAGCCACTGCAAACAAACTCTAGATACATACCCCCTCTTGTGCATCTGGCTTACATGGGTCCTGAGGAATCAAACTGGAATCCTTAGGCTATGCAGGCAAATGCCTTAACTGCTAAGCCATTTCCCCAGCCCCATAGACGAATTTCTTAAGCCTGCTTTGTGCTGAAGTTCAGTAAAATGAGTCACAGAAAAAAGCAAATGTGAGCAACAAGAATCAGAAAAACTTTTATTATGTGTTGATGTCAATTATAAATGTACAAACCTTAATGATTTGGATTCCAGATGTTCCCAGCATAGGTGCATGGGATATGAGGAGGAGAGAGAAAACTGCTAAGGATGCTACCTTATTTGGAGAGAGGGTATAGATGTTATCTGCATCAAAATTAAAAATGGAGGGCTGGAGAGATGGCTTAGCGGTTAAGGCCCCTGCCTGCTAAGCCTAAGAACCCGGTTCCAATCTCCAGGTCCCACATTTAGCCAGATGCAAAGTGACTCAAGGACGCAATGCCACACTTGGCCACAGGGGGCACACATCTGGATTTCGTTCTCAGCAGCTGAAAGACTGCTGGCGCGCCCATCTCTGTCTGTCTCCCTCTCCTTCTTTGTCTCTCTCTGTGTCTCTCTCCAAAACTAAATAAAAAAAATTTAAACAAATGGAGCTGGGTGTTGGGGCACACGGCTTTGACCCCAGCACTCAGGAGGCAGAGGTCGGAGGATCACCGTGAGTTCAAGGCCACCCTGAGACTACATAGTGAATTCCAGGTCAGCCTGGACCAGAGTGAGACCCTACCTCAAAAAACAAAACAAACAAACAAACAAAAGGTACATGCCAGTTGTGGTGGCACATGCTGGTAGGATATTGCTGAAGAGGTGGAGTCAGGAGGAGCAGGAGTTCAAGGCCAGCCTGGGCTACACATTAAAAAAATAGGTACATGCTTATGAAAAATTAAGCAAATCCAGTGGACAAGCTAGTTTGAGTAACAAGATAAATAATAATATTGGATTATAATAAAATAATAAAATATCCATAAGTCCATAATACTGTACACAAGAAATGGGCCAAATAAATGAGTATGAAAGGACAAATCCTCCCTAGAAAAAGTCCCAAGTAATAAATGAAAGACAAAGGGGAAAGTGGAAAATCCCCACTGCAGTGTGCGATTTGATTGTGATGTAATTGATTGTGAATCTGCTGTCATGACTTTGAGGAGAAAATGATTATTTGCATATCCTTGAAGTATCTTCATCTGTGTACTTATTAATAACTATGGTGTTCTTTTTCCCCTGAGGGTTTCACTCTAGCCCAGGCTGACCTGGAATATACTATGTAGTCTCAGGATGGTCTTGAACTCACAGCGATCCTCCTACCTTTGCTTTCCTAGTGCTGGGATTAAAGGCGTGTGCCACGACGTCTGGCTATGGTGTTTTATCATAGGTCTGCTGTTAGAATTAGCCATTGTATTCCTCTCTCTAAGAGGCGAAGCTTGAGGCCACTTTCACTGAGTGTGACTAGAGTTAGTGACTCTGAACACAGTATTGAAAAAACAGTATTGACAAATAATGATTTTCAGATACCACCTTAACCAAGGGACCCAGGTGAATATTCCTGATGATATCTCACTTGATACGTCATGCCATGAGAAGGAAATGTCAAACTTCATGTCTATGGCTTTCTTCCTAAAAGTTCACAGTCCCAGTCTAATCAGAAGGCAATGTCATGCAAACCCAATTTATGGGACATTATATAGAATACCTGGCTAGCAATCCTCAAAGGTCAGGGATAACTCAGAAACCATTACAGATTAGAGGGGACATGAGGATTAAATCTACTGTGTTGTATTAGATGGGATCTTGGAATAGTAAAATTATATTAGTAGAAAAAAGTAAGTGTAATCCAAAGAAAGTATATAATTTATTAATACTGTGTTGATATTAATCTTAGAGCTTTTAAATAAGTGGTACAAAGAAATTAGTTTTCCTTAGTTTTGATAAAGGCACCATGGTATGCAAGATGGTAATACAGAAGCTGAACAATTTATGAGAATTCTCCACACTGCCTCTTCTATAAATCTAAGATCAATTCAAAAGGAAGATTAAGACAGCCAAACCCTCACAGAATAGAAATAAGGGATTTAACTCCAATAGTATTGCAAATGCAGCAGGATGGAGCAAGGACAATTTGACCAGCCTAACAAGACATGGAAGAAAAAATTATCCCAAATGATAACATGGTAAGTATTTTGCATAAGCATTTCACAATATTAGCTAGTTAATTATATTAGTAGCTTTAATAACATTAATTACTCATATTCCTATGTCAAAAACAAAGTACAGATTGTTAAAAACCCTAAAAACTTGATTATATGACTGTAGTCCCTTTAGCCATTGACCAGTCTCACTCCTTGGGAGTGTTTCCTACACAGTGGTCTCTGTGGACACTGACCACTTTCACAGCGTGAGGGTGTTGTCCACTGCAGTGAATGGTCCCTTTGGTCATTGCCCGCTTCACCCTTGAGAGTGCTTCATGTCAGCGACCTCTAATTGTTCAACTTTAGGAATAAATGGATGAGGAGTGTCATGAATAATGGTGCTTGTCAACTTGATTGGGGTGGGAAATGCCCAGGAGATTAGGAACACGCACCTCTTCATGTGTCCTGGAATTGCTCCCAGAGGCCTGAGGTCATGAGGGCTGTGCTCTAAGGAACGCTCTCACCTGAGCCTGATTCAGAACATGCGTAGATGGGTTATCAAGAGGTGGAATGTGGAGGGAGGAAGGAGGTTTCTTAGGGTGTGTACTCAGGGACTGTATCTTATCCAGCCTGCTGCTTGTTAACCGGCTCTGCTTCCTTGTCACCATGTTATGCCATGCCTTCCCCACCATGATGGACTGAAACTCCTGAAACCATGAGCAGAATAAATCTTTGCTGCTTCTTTTCTGTCAGATTTTTGGCCAAAGCAATGATAAAAGTAATATATGGATACATGGAAAATCTAGATGAAAGTAACTTATAAAAATGAAAACCTAGGGCTGGAGGGCTGGCTTAGTGGTTAAGGTATTTGCCTGTGGTCAAAGGGCCCAGGTTCTATTCCCCAGGATCCATGTAAACCATATGCACAAGGTGGCACATGCATCTGGAGTTTGTTTATGGCAGCTGAAGACCCTGGTGTACCCATTTTTCCCTCTCTCATTCTTTCTTTCTCCGTTGGCCTCTTTATCTCTCAAATAAATCAAATAAAAAGTTATTTTTTAAAAAAAGCATAGTCATGTTCAAAGATGTGTATGGCACAATGCAGGTCTGGCCCTAGCCAGACTGCATGGCAAAAGAAACCAGGAAGTGGCTTCTGTGAACATGGTGTCCTGGGCAGGCCTGGCGTGACAACAGCTATAGTCCCATGCTCATGAGAAACCTGCTATGAGATGATCTGTCCGGAGACAGGCTGTCATTGGTCACAAAAAGGGGACCACCCCATATAATGATTGGCCAGCCAAGCCCCTTAAAACCCCTACACTTTTTTGAATAAACGAGTTTTCTGCAGCTCGCCCTCTGCCTGCTTTCACCCAACTCCTGGAGTCTGTATCGTGATTCCACGCTTCTCACCCCCAACTCGGCAGAGACCCTGCCGTCCCTCCTGGGCTGGCTTTAGGGGGGACCCCAACAAAGATGCATTTGAAGACAATGAGAAATTTAGTTTGTCTAAGAATGCTGTTGGGTCTGTTAGCTCTACATTTATAAAAGATGAAGTTAAGGGTGAGGAAATGGCTCAGCAGTTAAGAGCTCTTGCCCCTTAAGGGCCTCTCAGGCTGGAGACCTCCAGATTGACTCCCCACAGCCCACATAAAAAAGCTGGGTGTGGCCAGGCAAGTTTATAATCCCAGCTCACTGGGTGTTTGTGTGGAGAGAGGGCAAAGAATCCTTGTGGTTCACTGACGATCTCTCCCAGGTGAAGAGAGGCTGAGCAGTAAGGACACTGACATTCTCTTCTGGCCTGTACATGCATGGAGGTGTGCATACATCACACACACAGACCACACATGCCACAACTCACACATACCCTACACACACACACACACACACACACACACACACACACACACACACACACAGTCAGACATCTACTTCATGTTAATCAGTAAATTTTAGAAGGGATAAGAAGCCAAGTGCAAAAACTAAAACCATGAACGTACTAGAATAAGCTATCAAAGAGTATTTTAGTATGAACAGAGATAGATTTGAAAGTAAGACAAAATCCCCCTGTCTTCAAGAAATAGACTTAGTGCTAAATAGAGTGACAAGAGATCTTAGATTTAAGGACAGACTGGAAAAAGAGTAGTTGAGCCGGCGTGGTGGTGCACGCCTTTAATCCCGGCACTCGGGAGGCAGAGGTAGGAGGATCGCCATGAATTCAAGGCCACCCTGAGACTACAGAGTGAATTCTAGGTCAGCCTGAACTAGAGAGAGACCCTATCTCGAAAAACCAAAAAAAAAAAAAAAAAAAAAAAAAAAAGCAGTTGACTAACAGATTATGCAACCTCTGGCAGAGCAATAAGAAAAGGAGAAACCTCAAATAGAAAGTGCATAATAAAAGGAGCATGCATATTAAATCTAATGTGCAATAAATAGAAATGCAAATTACTTTAAAATGAAGAGGTAGATAAATTACTTAGAAAAATGTCACTCAAAAGGACAATTAAGTTTGGGGGTTAATTTTTGCTCACAATATTGGCAGAAATTTTTTAAAGTTTAAGAATTATCAATCTTATTGAGAATTTGGGGAAATGAGTGCTTATTTATATTATTGGTAGGAGAATATATATTTTGTAGATTTGCAAGATCTAAGTGGAAATATAAGCAAAACTTCTCTGATCTTATTGTTTTGGTTTTAGGATAGATGCTTATTTGCATAAAGGCACTCATTTCAGTGTTACAGTGACATCAAAACCCAGCATTAGAATAGTTCAATAAATCCTCATTGTTAGAAGTAAGGAAGCTGGACCAAGATGACAGGTGAGCATGCCCACCCTAGATCCCAACAAATGTGTGTCTGGGGCCTAAGGAAATAGGTCAGTGGGTAAGAACATTTGCTGTACAAATATGAATGCTTGAGAGGGCCTTAGTTCTTTTCCTAGCACCCATGTAAAAAGCTGAGTGTGGACATGCAAGCCTGTTTCCCTAGTCCTGTTGGGGGCAGAGAGGAGACAAGAAAGGCTCTGGGGCTTGCTGACTGGGAAAAATCAAGGAGACAGTGTGAAAGAGCAATAGAGAACACCCCAAAGTCTCTTTTGCCTTCACCTGTGTGTGCATGGTACATGCACATCTGCACACACATGCACATACACATAACACCACACATACAAACAAGAAATTACTCTATAACATCCTGGAAAATAGCATTTTCTTAGCAAATCAGATTTTTTAAGGAATTATTAAACTATATATTAAGTTAAAAAACAACTTTAAAATGTAATGCTGCATTTATATGTGGATGTATTATACTGATACTTTTTTTTAAAAAAATCTTTAAAAATATTTATATTGTCATGAAAGAGAAGAGAGGAGAAGAGAAGAGAGAGAGAGAATATGAATATGAATGGGTACTACAGGGCCTCTTTTGCCATTGCAAATAAAGTCCAGACACATGTGCCACTTTGTGCATCTGTCTTTTTTTTTTTTTTTTATTACATGGGTACTGGGGACTAAACCCCAGGATGGTAGGGTTTGCCTTTAAGTGCTGAGTCTTCCCAGTCACTTACTGATATTCTTGACATAAAATTTGTTTGGAAGGATAGCTATCTATCTGTTGACAATGGTTGCTTCTAGACAAGGAATTAAATTAGGATATGAGACATGGTTACTTAAAAAAAAAAAAAAGAAGAAAACTGGTAAGAAAATAAGGAGATAAAATCGGAAAGCTTTTCTGCCTTTAAAATCCTCTGTTTTTTGCCCCTCGTGTGACCTGCTTTTTCTTGCAGCCCTTGGCTATCTAAACTGAAGTTGCAGGGAGCCCATGGGGACACCTGCACCAGCAGAGTTGCTTTCTTGGCAGCCTGTCTTCTCGGCACAGGTGTTTCCAACACTTCCACTCCTTGCTCTGGCTTTGACTCACATCAGCTCCCGAGTGTGCGGTTCTGTGGTTTCTGTCTGCGGTCTAGCCTTTCCAGTTGTCTTCTGATTATTTCCACCCTTGAGCATTTTTAGTAGGCTGTGCTCATTAGCCATAGGGAATAAAATAGAGAATGTAAGGTGAAGTTGGATATTGAATGTTTCCTAATTGTACTTGAAAATACCTACATTTGTATGAAATAAAGAGCCCTTTTGGCTCCTCATATTGGGATTTGAATGACATATGTATTCCATTCAAAAGACTTTGAATATTTCTTAGGATTTAGGTATTGAGAACTTTAGCTGTTCTCTGAAATGTGTTTTACCAAACTAATGCAGAGAAACTGGGCATGGTTGCACACGCCTTTAATCCCAGCACTTGGGAGGCAGAGATATGAGGATGACTGTGAGTTTGAGGCCACCCTGAGACTACATAGAAAATTCCAGGTCAGCCTGGGCTACAGCGTAAACCTACCTCAAAAAAACAAAACAAAAAAAAAAAAAAAAACCCAAAAAGCTAATGCAGAGTCACCAGTTTGGTTTTCTCAACAGGAAACATTTTCCAGAAAGATAGTTTCGCCAGGAAACTGGATCATAAGAATTTTACCTATTGTTAATATGACAAGAGAAATAGAGAAATTGGCAAAAAAAAAAAAAAAAAAAAAAAAAAAAACCCACAATAGAACAGCAGTAGTAGGCCAAACTTTGAAAAAGTAGCCTGACTTTGAGATCTGTTCACTACCCTAGATAATGAGGGCATGAAGCTACTAGCTCCTGCCCTTGAGGTGCTGAGGTGACAGATGGCCCCATCCATTTTATTTTCTCACATGTGATGTTTGCTTTATGCCCAGGTATTAATTGTTCTTGTTTCTTCTTCCTCCCCTCTCTTTTTAGGGGAAACTTGACCTCTTGTTAATTGGAGATGTCACTGTTTGTTTCCTGGTTGGTGCTGTACAGAAATACTTCTCAAATATAGCACACATCACCATCACCATTAGTGATGTGAAGAAGGTAGCTGCACTTGTGAATGGCTGTGCATTCGACATGGTTTTCCTGAAGGTTACTTCTGTCTTAACTGTGGAGGAGCTGGAGGCCATCAAGTCAATTAGGTAAACTTTAGAGTTCTTGACTCTACACCTTTAAAGTAGTTTTAAAACCTATTTCTACAAAAATCTATAGGGGAGGTAGAGAGATGGTTCAGTGGTTAAGTGGTTCCCACTCAAGCATGAGGCCTGAGAGAGTCTGAGACCACCAGGTCCCACACAAACAGCTGGGCATGATCATGCCCACCTGTAACTCCAGTCACCCAGGGGAGAAGAGACCAATTCTGCTGAAACTCAAAGAGCTTGGCTGGACTGCATATCCTTCCTTCAGGTTATCTCTAAGCATATGTAATGACTTGAATTTTGTATTGAAGTCACCTCTTTTTTTCTTCCTTGATTCATAGTATAGAGCAAGCACTTGGTTGTGAAGGAAACCAGACAAGACAGTATGGCTGGCTCTTGTCCCTTTACAGTCAAACCAGAGCCCCCCACCGAGCTATACCCCTAGCCTATAGCATAACATCTCTTTAGAAGGCTATAGAAAGTTAAGGAAGGCACTAAGCACACAGATGTGCATGTAGTAGTCCTATTAGTTTGTTATAAAAGTATTTGCTTCAAAGGAAAAATAAAAGGATATTTTGCAGAATACACCTGGAGATTTTCTTTTTGGTCTTCTGTTGTGCTGTTGCCAGTTGCTAGATCCCAGTATGTGTGTTGACTAACAGCCAGTGTTACCTAGCTTGTGTAAGTATTCATGAGTTTGTGGATAAGTAGGAGAAATGCAATTCCGGGGGCCAACAGTGAGTTCCAGTTTTTGTGTTCCTCTCTACAGAAGGGGAGTGTTCATTGTGAAGCTTTGCTACAGAGATCCTGGCCTGAGGATAACAGTCTCTGAAATTTCCTTTCTTGCCCTTAGCACTGGCATGCCCTTTTGATTATGAGTTAATCCCTTGTGGAAGATGCTCATAGTTTTCAACCTATCATTTATCTTGGGCTAATGAGTACTATCCATGTACTGCCTACCACATTATAAGGTTTTTAAACTTCATTTTTCCTATAGTTCTGCACCATGCCAGCTTTGGCTAACATTTCATGACTGACTAGAAATACATAGTCTGACTTAGCTTTTCTCCTATTTTATTGTAGATATTTTTCCCTTTAGATAATTGGTACTTGTTTCTGGACTAGTGTAAGAAAGCTGTACAACTCATTCTCTTACTCTTCTCTGTGTGGATAACATAGATCCCCTTTCAGGAAGTGAGGAATTTAGTACCTATAGTTATGAGAAATGTTAGAACACTTGATCACAGGGCTAGGGCTGCAACGAATGCAGTTTTATGGGATATAAAAATGAAGTTGGCTCTGTTAGGTTTATCTTAGACTCAAATGAAAAATTCTAAATTTATTCTTACAGAACTTTGCTGTAAGCTCAGTGTTTCATCAGTGACCAATTTTAATCATTCATAAAAATACTAGTACCTTCCAGACCACTAAAGAATTATGACTAATATGTTAAATATTCCCAAGTTTCCCTGATTTATTTCAATCTATGAAAGTGTTGAAAAAATGTCTTTTTATTGAACCAGATGAACTCAATTCTTCTCATTGATAGCATATTTTAAGATAATCATAGAATTTATATACGGGGCTCCAGAATTCCAGTAATTTCATGGAAACAAAAACCTCAGCCCCAGAATGAAGTATACATTTTTAATAAATTTAAAACATATTTTAATTTTCTGTCTATGCCTATGAAAGAGAGCCAGGATATGTCTGAATGGCCATGTACCAGAGTGAGGCTTAATTTTGGTAACTGATAAGTCCAGAGTGAAATATCCTGGAGCTCTGGAGCTTGATCTTAAGTAACACATGACTATAGTTTTACTAAAAATTTGTTCTCATAGTAGTGGTACTTGTAACTAGGAACTCAGAAAAATTCTAGATTTTTGCAATGTCTAGTACTTACTATTTGTAAGAAGAGCTCTTCTGCAGAAAAACACAGTAGGAACAGAGCACACCAACCTTCACTAAGGGCCAGAATGAACTGTCAAGGGCTGCTGCATTTCATCAGAATGCACTGTTAGTAACAGTGAACTCAGTGTCCAGTGTTCATAGTAGAAGTCTCAACCTTCCTACTGGAAATGATTGTTTTACATGCATAGTTAAAGAAGAACCTCACTTATGGGTCTCACATAAACTATGGTTGTGAGATTGGCCATATTTATTCTCAAGAAGGCTGCAACCCAAATATTTTCCTTTTTCCTTTGTACTTTTTTCATGTGTATAAGTGAGTGTGCATGCATGTGCATGTGAAGACCAGAAACTGATGTTAGACATTTATGTAGATTCTGAGGATCAAACTCAGGTCCACATGGTTACACAGCAAGCCCTTACTCACTGAGCCATCTCCTTGCTCTCAAAATTCTTTTTTCTATTATTCTTCTATGTTCCAGCTCCCAGTGATCAGACCTGGGGATGGTGGAAGGCCTAGGGATGGATTTGGTATAGTTTGAGGTCATGGTTGACCTCAGTGTCACATAAAGTTACAGGCAGGCATAGGAATGGGAAGTAGAAAAATGCTACCATATAGTATGTATGTGTGGGAGAAATTAATTATCCCTAAATCATTTTAAAGCACAAGAGATATCAGTTGAGAAATACTCATGATCTCAGCCTGGGATTTTGTTGTGGTTTATAGAAAAATCAGCACTATTTGTTTTTTTTTTTTTTTTTGTTTTGTTTTGTTTTGTTTTGTTTTGGGTTCCATTCTGAGGAACATTCATTAGAAAATACTTTCTTGGTGGTCCTGGAAATGATCTGAGCTTATTGATTTTTGCAGGATGTGGCAGAATGTGAATGAGAGGTCTGGCTTAACACCAGTGTCATATCCACCAAACCCCATTGATCATCAGGTCCTTGTGAAGCTCTACAACTAGGCTTTCACTGGCAGGCCTGGGGTATGGGTGCTTATGGATTCTTTGCTAATAGAAAACATCCAGAAATCCCAACTCTAATGTAAAGCTTGCAAGTCATTAGGGCATATGGATCCTATTGCAGTTACCTTTTCATTGCTGGAACAAACACCCAACCAGAAGCAGCTTATGGGAGGAAGGATTTATTTCAGGCTTATAGTATTCAGAGGAACACCATTATGGTGGAAGAAGATTGCTCACTTCAGCATCCATGGGGGGGGGAGGGAAAGAGGGAGGGAGGGAGAGAGAGGCCAACACCAGCAAGCACACATGGCCAGAGGTCAGACTCACTTGCAGCCCATCTAGTAGGGCTGGAATTGAGATCCACCCCCAGTGACGCAGCTCCTCTAGCAGGGTCCTGCCTGCTGGAGACTTAACTAGGAAGCTTAATCTTTATTTTAAAAATACCTGAGTCTCTGGGGGACATAAATTCAAACCATCACAGATCCATATATCCAAATCTAACCTATATCAATCAGTATTAATATAATCAATTTGTATCATTTTTCTAAAATGAGCATAGGATAATTTCTAAAAGTGAAGATTTTTTTTTTTTTTTTTTTTTTTTACTTTTCTAACTCTACTTTGACTTCCAAATTTATTTTGTGGCTGTAAAGTATTTTTGTTTCAACTAGACTACCCAAGAATGTTTTTTTCTTGAGATAACGTCTGTTTGGTCCATTTCCCCTTTCTCCTTTCTCTTCATCCTCTTGTCCATACTTCCTTTACACTCTAAACTTTCTCATCACATAACACATATATGCATATCTATATATAATCTATCTAGCTATCTACCTATATGTAGATAGATATAGATATATAAACTTCTATTGTGGTGGTGCTTTGTTATTCCCAGTCTGTCTAGCCACCATGCCCACTACACCAATGCCATGCACTGATGTGCCTTTCTTATTTCCATATGCAGACAGGCAGTTCAGTCCTAGCCTCTCTCCCATATATGTGTATACTTCCTCATAGAAACCATATATTCTTTCCTGTTTTTCTTCTAACCCAGTCCCTTAGAATTCAAAGATTGAACTTAGTTAGAAGAATGGCACATTTTGTAAAAGTCCTGCTTGTCAGTCCATCCCAGGCAGAGGCAGGGTGGTTTTCTAAAATGAAAGTAGAATCATGTCACTCTCAACCTTAATATAGCATCCCATTGCCACCTGCCCTTCCTTTTGAGATGTAGTACAGACTGTCCTGAAACTTGATTTTTCTGCATATGTCTCGTCTGGAAGTACAGGTATGTGCCACCATACTCATCCCCTTTTGCCCATATTAATTAAACCACAAAATTTTGGCCTAAAAGGCCCAGAGGCTACCTGCTGCAGCCAGATCATCCTGGACTTGTCTTGGTTTTCAAGTTACCCTGATACCTGCTCCTCAGGTGATGACTCTTTCAGGGGCTGCTGCCTTTGCCCTGAATCTTCTCTGCTGCTTGTCTGCTCCCACCCTCCCTGTTAACCCCCTTGTCTGTGACTTGATCCCAGCCTGGTGTGTAGGTCTGTCTGCTGGGCACACTCTGTCAGCCTCTGCATCCCGTAGCCTTCATTTATGGCTCTGCACACATTCAGCCACTTAATTATCTTCAGTGATCTGTTTAATGACTGTCCTCCCCAAAAACGGTTAGCTTCATGAAAGCAGGGACCTTATCTATCTGCTTGCCACTGTGTCCCCAAGAATCAAACCCAAAGTCCAGCCTGTGGGAGTTCTTAACATACATGACTCATATTAATTATATAGGTTAACCCTCCATCTTGCAGGTTCTGCTTCCCAGATTCAACCAACTGCAAATTAAAAATATTTGAAACAATATTTAAGCAAAATTACATTATTAAAAAATAGATTATTTATTCATTTATTTGAGAGAGAAAGAAGGAAGGAGGGAGGAAGAGAGAAAGAGAATGAATGGGTGTGCCAGGGCCTCTAGCCACTGCAAATGAACTCCAGATACATGCTCTATCTTGTCCATCTGGCTTATGTGGATCCTGGGGAGTCAAACCCAAGTCCTTTTGCTTTACAGGCAAGCATCTTAACCACTAAGCCAACTCTCCAGCCCTAAAATTGCATCTTTATTGTACACGTACAGACTTTTCTTGTTATTTTTCTCTAAGCAATGTAGGACAATCACAGTTTACATATTAACGTTGTGATATTGTAACAGGTATTATAAGCTACTTAAAGGATTTGAAGTATATAGGAGGATGCTGTAGGTTCTGTGCAAATACAATTCTATAATTAAATTTTGAATAAAAAATAATGTGCATATTCATTTCAGATAGACTTACAGTGTCATGCAGTGGGAGTCCTTCCAGTTCTTGATGTAATAAATAATAACCATATATAATTACATACTAAACTGATATTTTTAAGTACTTAAGAATAGTATAGGGCTGGAGAAATGGCCTCCAAAGCCAAAGGACCCAGGTTCATTTCCCCAGGACCCTCATGCAAGCCAGATGCACAAGGGGACACATGCGTCTGGACTTCATTTTCAGTGGCTGGAGGCCCTAGCACACCCATTCTCTCTCTCTCTCTCTTCTCTCTGCCTCTTTCTCTCAAGTAAGTAAGTTTAAAAAAAAAACAATAGTATGGTTTTGTAAGGGACTTGTTTTATTCTCTTTAAAGTTGGGTTCATGGTAATAATGTTTTTGAAAGGTCATTTCATGTCAAGCATAACAGTAAACAGACAGGCAGTGGAGATGGTCCAGCAGTTAAAGGCTTGCAGAACCTACTGCTCTAGTTCAGTTCAAATTTGAAACCATTTTATTTCTTATACTCAATAGTTTAGTAATACTTTTCTAAGATATAGACTCAACAAGCCGGGCGTGGTGGCGCACGCCTTTAATCCCAGCACTTGGGAGGCAGAGGTAGGAGAATCATTGTGAGTTCAAGGCCACCCTGAGACTCCATAGTGAATTCCAGGTCAGCCTGGGCTAGAGTGAGACCCTACCTCGAAAAACAAACAAAAAACTAATAGACTCAACAAAAGCTATAATATCAATAATATTTGCAAATTTATAAATCTTGAATGTTACTAAAATATCAATCAGTATTCAGTTTTCCTGCTTAGTAATCAAGACTGTTTATACAAACCAAGATGCAATTTCCCTTTCATGTTTATTATTTTTGTCATGCTCTTTCTCTTTGTCTTTCTGGCTCTATTTTTTCAAACATATGTATCTCTGTATTTAAAAGGGTTATTAATCTTACTTGGTGTCCCCCAATCTGGATTTCGCCCCATGGTGTTCTTAACAATGTTTCTCCTTCTCTCAAACTTTTTTTTTTTTTTTTTTTGTTTTTCAAGGTAGGATCTCACTCTAGCCCAGGCTGACCTGGAAGTCACTATGTAGTCTCAGGGTGGCCTCGAACTCACAGTAATCCTCCCACCTCTGCTTCTTGAGTGCTAGGATTAAAGGCATGTGCCACCACACCCGGCTCCTTTTCTCAAACTTTTAAAAATTTTTTTCAAAGACGAGAAAACTCTTCTTCCTTCCTTTTTTTTTTTTTAAAAACATATATATTTTTTATTTTTCTTTATTTGAGAGAGAGAGAAATAGGTGGGGAGGGAGAAAGAGAGAGAGAGAATGGGTGTGCCAGGGTGTTCAGCTGCTGCAAACTCCAGGTGCATTGGCCCGTTGTACATCTGGCTTACGTGGGCCTGGGGAATCGAACCTGGGTCCTTTGGCTTTGTAGGCAAGTGCCTTACCCACTAAGCCATTTCTCAAGCCCTTCTCAAACTTTTAATAAAGTGAACAGTAATTCAAAAATGGTAAAGTTTAGATTCTTTTCTTTTTTAAAATATTTTCTTTATTTGAGAGAAAGAGAGAGAAAGAGGCAGACCCAGAAAGAGTGAGTATAGACATGTCTTGCAAACAAACTCCAGATACATGCACCACTTTATGTATCTTACTATGGGTACTGGGCAATAAAACCTGGGTTTGTTAGCCTTTGCAAGCAAACACCCTCAACTGCTGAGGCACCTCCCCAGCCCTCTTTTCATTTTTAAATGTTTTAATTTTTATTCTAAAGTGGAATGGGGAGAGGGGAGGGAAATATCAGGTGGTTTTTTTTTTGTATGTAAGTATAGAAGTTGTCAATAAAAAATAATAATTTAAAAAATATTTTTAAAAAATTATTTAAGAGGGGGGAGGGAGTGAGGGAAGAAAAGAAGAGAGGGGGGAAGAGGTGAGTTAGATAGTATAGGCACACCAGGGCCTCCCACCACTGCAAATGAACTCCAGATACACGCACCATCTTGTGTATCTGGCTTATGTGGGTACTGGGGAATCAAACCTGGGTCCTTAGGCTTCGTAGTTAAGTGCCTTAACTGCTAAACTTCTACAACCCTACTTTTTATTCTTTTCTTTAATAAAATTATTTTTTTGTGTGTGTATGTGTGTACATACATATGCATGTGTACGCTAGGGCATCTTGGTGCTGCAAATAAAATACCAGACACTTATAGGTGGAATGGGAATTGAACACAGGCAGCAGACTTTGCAAGCACATTTAACTACTGAACCATCCTCCCAGTCCTTCTTTCTCTTCATCTCTTCACCTCTTTGCCACTTTTAGTAAATTTCCACATTGATGCCATCACTGTAAATTCTAACAGAAGGTTTTTAAAAATCACTGTAGTTTGGTTCCTAATAAGTTCTTTTATCCCAATATTTTTGAATGATGATTTTTGCATCATGATAACATTTTTTTCCTTTTCAGATTTGGCAAGAAGAAAAATGCACATCTGCTGTTTGTTTTTATAATCCCTGAAAATTTTAAAGGTATGAACATGCCCGCTGGATATATTATTTGTTTTATTTTAATGGATCAATATTTAATACAAGATTCTTAGGTTGTGTTTCAGAATATGGAGCTGATGTTACTTTCACTGAGCCACTGACAATGGAGAAAATGAGTATTGTGGTAAAGTACTGGAAAACATACTTCATAAATACTGGTGAGTTAAAAAAATAAATTTCCAAACGTTTAAACAATTCTCATTAAAATTCAGTGAAACCTTTTTAAATTGACAAACACATGCCTTTTATTTGCTAAGAATTAACTATTTTCTATGTATTCTAAAAGAATATGTATTATTTTAGTCATTGTCAGAAATAAGTATAAGTAATGACAAAAATATGTTCTTCATTTGCAAAGATGAAAATTGACATCTTCAAAGACTTAAAAATATGTTGCATGATATGGTACATAGTAGATAGTATATGGTATAAGGCAGAGTTTTGTTTATTTGCTTGTTTTGGTAGCAAGATTATTAGATTTTTTACTTGGTAGCCTAGCTACTGTCATATGTTAGTTACTAAAGTGGAATTAATCAGTTTGTGGCTTTATATGAACATCTAAAATCTAGAGTTCTGTCCTACAGTTGTGTAGTACTTTCTTCTTTGAAAACATTTGTGTATATTTTATCTTTTCAAATTAATAATGTAGTCTCTGTTTTCTCTTGATGTTTTAGATGTAAATAATTAATGCTAATACTTCATGTATGTATGTATGTATATATATATATATATATATATTTCTAATCTCTATACCTATTGCTAACATCTAAGCAATAAATTAGCTGCTCTTATGAAAAGAAAGTAGAGTCCAAGTTTTAAAATTAAATTCTACTGGAATTAATGTTGTTCAGTGATGTATTTAGTTGTTGTCATCCTGGAAGATTGGCTATTGAAGTTTCTCAGAATTAAGGTGACATCAGATGGAGAGTAGATGGTCAAGGGGTTCAGAGATTTAGCTGTGTTGGATGAATAGTCTCTGGGGACCTATTATCCATCTTGTGAGTAAAGCTAACAGTACTGAATAGAATAATGGGAATTTGCCTAAAAGATATATCTTAAGTGTCCTTATTATTGTGGTAATTCTTTTTATAATGCATATGTACATAAACTTCAGTTGTATACCCAGAGTATATATAATTTGAATTGTCAATTATAATTCAATGAAGTTGTAGACATTTCTTTTTGTACAAAGAACTTGTTATTTGAGGCAAAGAGAAGTCTTTGAAAGGATCACAATTTGAAGAGTGAAAAATAACTATTAATGGCACTATTTTGACTGTAGGTCAGCACTTGGGCTGCATTTTTCTTTTTGTACTTGACTCCAATTGCCACTATGCCTGCAGAATGGTAGTACTGGACTGGTTTCTCTGGGCCTAGGTAACACACAGCCTGTTTTACTGCTGCCTTAAGTTTAAGTCAGCTTAGCCTCAGATCCTCTCAGTCTGGGTGTAGCTGGAGTTGGAACCACCAGCTGTTTCATGGTCACTCAGGTCGGGTGTCCACAAAACTGGTGTCACTGGGAGCCAATAGCCCATGCTTGAGACCCTAGGCCCATAAATAAGGCAGAGGTCCAGATAGATAGTCTGGCTTCAGGTTCCTGAGAGTCTGGCAGGCTCTTTTCACCATGCTTTTGCTGGGGAACATGCCCCATACCTTGCCAGTACTGAAGACCCGGCACTTAACTACCTCCTCCTTGAGTTTCTCCTATAGGGTCACTCACCTTCAACTTCTTTCTCTTTCTGATACATTTGGGTATAGTCGATGTTGTAATATCTTAATGGCCTTAGTCACCTGGCTGGGAGAGGACTTCCAGGCATCCAAACTTGTGGGGGGGCACGTTGGCACTGTTGTTGAGCTCAGTGTGGCTGGCTGTGATTACTGTGCATTACAGTCTCCACTCATTACAGTCCCCAATCACAAACTGTCAAACATTTTTTTTAATTAGAGAAAAAATTTTTCTTGAAATATGCCTAATACTGTTAGTATATCGCATATATGTTCATATTCCTGATAACACAAAACTAAGTTCACCCGCCTTTCCACACTGTTAGTTTGTATTCAGAACAACAAGTCTGCTTGTAGCACACTGTCTTCCAGTCCCTGCAGTTTCAGAGTTTTTCCTGGATGTGGCCAAGAATGGGGCAAAGGCCTCTTTTGCAATTTGTTCATATCTGGTCATCAGTGGAAATACAGCAGCTGCTAACCAATTGTCTAGCACCTTCGACTGGTCAGCACCACCACATCTTCAGTTGTCTTATCTTTGGTCCAAGGATGAACAGCTGCAGTTTTTTTTTCCTGAGGCCATATTTTGACAATGCAGCTGCTTATTGAAGACTGTCTCTTGAGACTTACCTAGAAATAGAAATCAGTAAACTCAGTTGAAGGTGTTTCAGCACACCTGTCACTAAGTTACTAAGTTACTAAAATCTGATTGAAAAGAGGATATCCTAGGGCAGATTGTATGTGGTCTTGTAATTATGATTTCTACATCAGGTAGTTTTGTACTTCATTGACTAAAACTTATCAGCTGATTTCTACTTTTAAAATACTGCTTTCATAAAGATTATTATGAGTGATTTTACTCTTTCAAAACTTTCAATGCAGGGTGGCCTGAAAAACGTGGATTGTTCCTGCAGAGTCCCCATGGAGAACATCTGGGATATTTCTCCACTGGTCTATTTACTTGGTTAGTTTTTGGTTTATTTTTGTATTACCAATATTTACTATGCACATTTCATTAACAATATCTAGAGAACATG
Source organism: Orientallactaga sibirica (assembly GCA_036365145.1). Taxonomy (NCBI): domain Eukaryota; kingdom Metazoa; phylum Chordata; class Mammalia; order Rodentia; family Dipodidae; genus Orientallactaga; species Orientallactaga sibirica. Next base: position 7,041,463 of record JAEOAD010000048.1, read on the forward strand.
CTGGTGACAGGACACTAGCTCTAGTGGACTCTAGTAGAAGATGGATGTGACATTTTCTGTGTTTCAAAGTCCAGAGCTGGGACATGGGTGCCCATCACAGAAGTATTCAGAAAGCACTTTAGAAAGAATTACACTTGACAACAGGGAAGCAGATCCAATTGTCTTGTTAATATAGGCTGGGTTATCACTAAGCAAATTTCAATAATGACATTGGTAGTCAAGTGTTAAAAAACAAAAACAGAACACACAAACAAAAAATTTATAACTCCAGTATCTGAACAGACAAGACCAGCCTTATCTATAATACATCTGCCACAAAACATTCTCCCTGTTGTTATTTTTTGAATTCAACAAGCTCATTGATGATAACTTAAAACCACCCTTAAAAATGAGTTAAGGGCTAGAGTGATGGCTCAGTGGTTAAGATGCTTGCCTGCAAAGCCTAAGGACTTAAGTTCAATTCCCCAGTACCCACCATGATGCAAGATGTACAAGGTAGCACATGCATTTGGGGTTCGTTTGCAGTGGTTGGAGGCCCTGGCACACCCTTTCTCTCTTTCCTTCTATCTGCCCTTTTCTCTCTTCTATCTTAAATAAATAAATAAAATAAATATATAAAATATAGTAAAATTTTTTGTTTATTTGAGAGCAACAGACAGAGAGAGAGAAAGAGGCAGATAGAGAGACAATGGGTGCACCAAGGCCTCCAGCCACTGCAGACGAACTCCAGATGCATGTGCCACCTTGTGCATCTGGCTTACATGGGTCCTGGAGAATTGAGCCTTTAACTGGGGTCCTTAGGCTTCACAGGCAAGAGCTTAACCGCCAAGCCATCTCTCCAGGCCAATAAAATATATTTCAAAAAATGAGTTAAACTGTTTGGTATACAGGGCATCTTTTACTGTGCATGTCTTTCTTCCTCAGGGGTGCTAATAACTGTCATTCAGACCTGCCTCACACAAGAACATGACTAGGGGTCAGATCCTTCCCATGCAAGCACTGCATATTTATAGAAATCAATTTTTGTGAATTCCACCCTCCATTTTAAGCTAATTTTCAAGAAGCTTTAAATATAGTCTGGGGCTACCCAGAATGGACATAAGTGCCAAGGATGTGGGTACTGACGATTGGAAGAATTTTGAGTCAGTCACGTCTGGAATTTGTACAATGCAGCCTCTACTATTTTGAACAAGCAAGGGACTTGGTAACCAGTTCATTGTGGCTTAAGCAACTATGAGAGCACATGAATGGTGCACGGATAGCAAGGCTCTGTGAACCTCAGAGCTTCCTTGGGGAAGATCTCTTGTCTGGGGTCAGAGGCTGGGAAGGACACTGAAGTTTTGTGACTTTCCTGTGTTACCTGAAAGTATTTTTCAGCCTACTAATAATTTTGAATCCATCTTCATTTTTTGCTCAGATTCTTACTACTATAAATAAAAAGTTTCAAGTCACATTACTGTGCTTTGAGATAAAGAAAATAGGTTGTTTGCAAGTTTTTTAAAAATAAAAGTCAATGCAAAACCTAAAGAGGTTCTAGAAAAATAGTAGAGCCAGAAAATATCCACTAAAATATCAATTAAAAGGGAGAAAAACCACCTTTTGCTGATCAAATTACAATAGGATGTGTCAAGGTCCTCTGTTCTTTTTCCTGTAATGTAACTTTCCTTCTGAAGGAAAGATACAGTTTTTCTCCTTGACTTACAGTCACTATAAAACCCATGATAAATTGAAAATTGTGAATAAAAGCTGCATTCAACCCACATATCTACCTAACATTATAGCTTAGCATAGACTATCTTTAGCATAGCCAGAACATTTATATAACTTACAGTTGGGCAAAATCATCTAGCACAAAACCTGTTTTATAGTGGGTTGTCTAACTGTTGAGTATGTTGTATGTTTTATTGAGTGCTACCCTGCAAGGGGAAACAGAATGACAGTATGGGTGTGCTTTGTCAGATCATGAAGCCAAAAAAGTTCAAGTCAGACTGCTGTCACTGGGGGCTGCCTGGAATTTGTGGTAGTTATAATCAATGAGGTCAGAATGTTTTAATCCTAATAATATCTCTAATATTTTACAGTGTATACTGTAGTGCATTTTAGAATTTTGTTCACTCATTAAATTTATGAGGATTGCAGCACCTTCTTTAGAAATTTGAAAGATTCTGAACCAAATGTGTAAGGTAGAGTGATCTGATATTTACTGGCCCTTTATATGAAGCTAAAGACTTAGAAAAGTTTTGTTTGATTGGTGAATTGGTGCTTAGTGTTGTATATTGCCTGATAATTTTCCTCTTTAATGTGTGGCACATATTTCATTCGTTTCTAGCTCTGAATCTCTGAAAAATAACATTGGACTTCAGTTAAAGGCGCCATCACCAGATAATGGGAAACGCAAATACATTTCTTACCATCATTCGAGCAAAGAAAAGCTAAGAAGGTGAATATTGATACAACCCTTTGTTTTAGCATTACTCTTTGTAGGGAGAAATTACATTGATGAATTTGGCTGTCAGGGGCCCAAGATCTCTCTGTGGGGCCTTTTCAGGGGTGATTGGGAAGCTGAACTCACCTAGACTATAAATGCCAGCCTCCGCAGCATGCTCATTCCTGGCCTGTCATAGGCTTTTGGAATGTCCCAAGACATGGGAAGTGGAAGTTGCCATTCCCTCCTGCTCTGGAACCATATACTGGCCCAATGCTATTTCTGCCATTTGCTGTACATCCAATAGAGTCCATTCAAGCCCAAAGGGAGAGGGCATAAATCCCACTTCTCAGTGGTAGGAATAATTTGTCAAAGATGTCTAATCCCCATTATTGGTAAAGAGGGAGGGCTACTAGAGATGAATTTAGCATTCCTGATGAGGCAGAAGGACATGGAATCCAGCTAGACCCTGTCCTACTGAAGATAGAGACAATGAGTTAAGGATCAGGGTTCATTCAGGTCAGCTTTTTGATGGGACCAGACAGAACAGGAAGTTGAGCATGCTCAGTGTTGATTGGCCTGTACGATCTGGTACAGATCACAGTGAGGAAAATACAGTGCTCCTGACAAGTTGTAGCTTAGTGACTTTCGGAATGTCTGCTCACTTGAAAAGAAAGGGAAAGGCAGGCTTTTCCAGGACTGGTTGGGTCTTGGACATTCTAGCAAGATGGAACAGGGAGTTCTTGGTCTCTGAACAGAGGCTGCTTCCAAGTGAGCTCTTGTTTGCTAGAGATGCATTTGTATGGAAAAGAGACCCGTGGATAAGACCTTCAGCCCCAGAGGCCCTGAAGCCTCTCAGAAGCACTTTAACTTGGGAAGAATAAAATGAGATTGATTCTTTTTCTGAATGGTCTGAATCAGGTAATAATCAAGTTGGTTTCCTTGGCATGATAAGACATATCTTTCATCATAGTTACCTATCACTGCTTGCACACTAAAAGGAAAAATGTAAACTACAAGGTCACGTGGAATTCTTAGAGCATGTTACTGTGCTTTTCTTTAGGCCAAGGAGAGAGAAGTCCTTCCATTAGTTTCATTAAGCTTTTCCTACCAGTTTTTCTCCTTTGTTTTTTGCTTTTAAAAATATGGCAGTATAATATGCAGTGAAATTAACATACAATAAAATTCTAAGTGTATGGTCTGATGAGCTTTGAACACATGGTGTGTTATAGTTTCCAAGCAGAGGTGGCACCACATAACATGCCAGGCCATAGGGGAAGCCACAGGCTCTGCAGGAGGTGGACAAATGCATACACGCTCCTAACCCACATTCCTGTTGTACTAGGATGTTTCCTCAAGTACCAAGCTGCCTATATTCTGATGCCTTGAACGTCTGGGACCTTCCTGACCATAAAGAGAAGGCCTCCCAGGCCTGTCTTTCATATGCAAATTAACAAGTCCAGGGCCTAACCATCATCTTTATACACTAGGCCAATATGCCCTGTCTTAACTATCCTATAGCAGGTGCTTGACAACTTAGAATAGCCCATGGACCTCAGATCCTGCTGAAAGTGTTCAAACTGTGACTTGCCTGTTCCTTCCAGTAGAAACCATGATAAAGCCTCCTGCTCACATCTGCCCCCTGGCCGACCCTGGGCCCTACATGACCACGGAAGCCGCCATCTTTTGGGAACTTGCAACACACTCACCTTTCAGTGGCAGTCATCTTGTGTGCCAGCCTCTTCAAACCTGAAAATACTCAACCTGCATTTTAAACCACTGTTTGCCTCTTCCTCCTCTGTGCTGTCCAGCTCCCAGAGGCAGCCAGTGTCCTCGCGTTCCTTTCACTGCTGTGTTATTACTATCACACATTTTTTCCTGACATATACTGTCAACCCCATATTGATACTAGCTCTCTTTTCAATAGTGAGTCATTGTTCTGGTTCTCTATTATTGTGTAACAATTTACCCCAAAACTCAGCAGCCCAAAACAGTGAGCTGTTTTCATTTCTTATGATCTTATGGGTCAGCTGAGCCTGACCCATGATGCTTTGCTACATGATATTAACTGCAGGCACTCCATAACCTTTCTGGAGACTTGAGCCCAGCTCCATGCATGCATGGTCTACTGGTGCTAAGGCTGCAGGCCAATCTCAGGTGGGCTCTCTTTCCTTGTGGTAGCATCATGTCTCCATGTGGATGCTTTTCTTCTCTGTCCCCACGTTTCATCTTGGCTGCCACGATTCGGAGAGCCAGAAGCTCCAAAGGCCCTGGACATCTTAGCAGCAGATAGAATTGCTTTAGCCTGTCAAGTTCATGTATGATTTTTTAAAATGTTAATAAAGAAAACTAGCCTTCTGTGTATGCCATTACATCTATCATATGTTATATCCTGCCTATCTGTACATCCAACCCCCATCACATATTGTTTCTCAATAGCAAATAGTGATGTAAAGACATTTTTAGACAAAAAACAACTCAGGAATTTTGATACAGGCAGACCTGCAGGATAAGAAAACTAAGGAAATTTTTTGGGTTGAAAGGAACTAATACAAAATTGAAATTCAGATATCCAGGAAGGAAGACTAGCACTAGAAATGATAAATATATGAGTAAATCTGAACACAACATTTTCCTTTCTATTGATTTGAAATGCTTAAGACTGCTATAAGCAAAAATTATACCATTATATTGTAGGGTTTGTACTATCTATAAAGATAGTACAGTGACAACTATCTCATCAAAAAAAGTGAAGTAAAATTTCTTCCTTGGCTATGTAGTCATATATTTTATGTTATATCATAAAAAACTCAAAATAGACTGGAAAATATGTTTAATCCGGATGGCAATATGTTTAACCCTGGTGATATGTGTAGGAAACATAGCCAGGAAGACAAAAACAGATTAAAACTTGATTTTTAAAAATATTTGAACAGAAATGTGGATATGGCTCAGTACTTAAAGGTGCTTGCTTGAAAACCCAGCCAGAGTTCAATTCCCCAGCACCCACATAAAGCAGACAAAAAAGTGCTGCACTTGTCTGGAATACAATGCAGTGCAAGAAGGCCTGGAACACATAAACCAGTAAGTACATAAAAATACAACAATGTAAAAGGAACACAGTGAAAATAAATAATAAAATGGAAGACTTTTATTCAACTGAATACAATTTACAGGCAGCGATTGTCATGGTAGGTAAAAATCAATGAAACACAAAATCCATCAGTTATCTCTAAGACACAAGTTTCAAATATAAATATATAACACAGTAAATTAAGATAAAAATTTCTGCTGTGGATACAGTATAAGGCTGGAGGAACTACTAATACCAAATCAACTAGACTTGTTGAAAAATAGTATCAGTTGAGGAAAGGAAGCTTCTTATAGTGATAAAAATGTCAGTTTATCAAAATGAAACCAAAATCTCACATGTTATATGATTATAATAGACTTCCGAAAAGCATATGTCATCAAAATATAGAAGTAAGGGACAAATAGATAATCGATGGAGATTAACACCTCTCTCACAAGTTTATACAGTCAGCCACCAACAAATTGGAAGATAGAAGAAGTGTATGCTTCAAGGGCATGTGGGAAATTCACTGACATAAGAAAAATAAAGTAAATCTAAAGTGGGGATGGGAGGCTAGAGAGAGAATGAACAAGATCCCACAAATATGTAACAGTATATTTTAACACTCTTATACCCAATATATTCAGTGCTTAGATGAAAAGGACAACTTTTTAAAAGTATTTTTATTTATTTTATTTGAGAGAAAGAGAGAGAAAGAGGCAGGCAGACAGACAGAGAGAATGGGCACACCAGGGCCTCTAGCCACTGCAAACGAACTCCAGACACATGAGCCACCTTGTATATCTGGCTTATGTGGGTCCTGGGGAATCGGACCTCAGTCCTTAGGCTTTGCAAAAAAAGTACCTTAACTGCTAAGCTGTCTCTCCAACTCTAACACTGCTTCTTAAGTGAGCATGAGTTGGAATGGAGGCTCCAGGAGCTTAAATCAGGTCTACATTTCCTGTATATTTCTCTTCTGACTATGAAAGATTTGGTTTCCTTGGGACGCTAGCATGGCTTTTGTTCTTTGCATTTTGGTTTATTTGTTCTGCCCATATCTACCTCATGGAAAGGAAGCAAAAATTTTCTCGTTTTCCTTTTGCTCAGGACACAGAATTCTACGTAAGGCTCTTGTATTGCAAAATGGTAAATGATGTATTGTTGGAAATGTGTCCAGACACAGATCCTGACAGTCTCTCACTTGCCAGGCATCGAGTGTGAATTGTAAAAGATTTATATACACTGTGCAATTCTCTCCTGGGAGGGCAAGATGTCATAGGTTGCCAGGGGCAGTGAAGGTGCACATTTTCTCCAGTGTCTGCACGTCCCACCACTGTGGTGGGCCTGGGGCGAGGGAGTTGTGGGCGCTGTGGGCACAGGCTCTGTACTTTGGCAGCTGTCCCTTGAAAAGAGTTCCTTGAGAAGAGTGGGTGGGCCTGGGGATGCTGATCTGGAGAGCTGGAAGGGCTGCTGACCTATGGGGGCAGGCCACCTCTGAAGTAGAGAGTAGATAGAGATGGGGAGAGTTGCTTTACACACAAACCTAGGAGGAAGGAGTGTCCATCCTTGTGCATAAAGATGACACTGAGACTAATTTTTCCTTATTTGTTCCAATTGTTTAATCAGAGAAAGAATAAAGTACTCCTGTGAGCAGCTGCGCGGTCTCTTGCCGTATGTAAAGGGGAGGAAGAATGACGTGGCCTCAGTTCTTGAGGCCACAGTTGATTACATGAAGTATGTCCGGGAGCAAATCTCGCCATCCATTTTGGGCCAGGTACTCAACTCCCAAACCTTGAATTTTCCCTTACAGACAATGCATTAATGCTACAATTTGTCTTCAGCTCTACACATTTAACCTTGAGACAGGATCTTCTGTGTCCCAGGCTGTAGTAGAGGATGACCTTGCACCTTGGATCCTTCTGCCTCTACCTTTTGGGTGACTGCTGGGATTATAGGCATGTGCCCCCACATCAATTTTTTTTTTTTGGTTTTCCGAGGTAGGGTCTCACTCTGGCCCAGGCTGACCTGGAATTCACTATGTAGTCTCAGGGTGGCCTCAAACTCATGGCAATCCTCCTACCTCTGCCTCCCGAGTGCTGGGATTAAAGGCGTGCGCCACCACGCCCGGCTTCCCACATCAATTTTTATACCATGCTAGGCAAGCACTCTTATCAACTGAGCTACATCCCAGGCCCTCTTCTTACTCTTATACTTGGAAATGTTTGTGTTTGTAAATCTATCTTTACCTATTCATCTTTGTATGTTTTAGATTGCAAGAGTCCTTCAGAACAATAGGAGATTTTGTAAGAGACAAGCACCCATTGAACTGGGTTTCCCAGCCACAGCCATGGCACAAAGGTATAAGAAGGGCTCTGTGAGTCCAAATTCTCATGTTAATTCCCTTCCCTGGTGATGCTAGACATGTGGACAGAAACTGAGCCCATATCTAGAGAAAGCTCAGCTATGTGTTAAACGTTGGTGATATCTCCCATTGCTGATAAACAGGAACAAACATGTGTAACAGTCTTAGGCCTATGGGCCTTTCACATTTGACTCATGCTTTTGTTACTCCCAGGGCTCTTAACATACAGCCTTGTGGTTCTGGCGGTAATGACTCTGGCAATCCAGCAGGGACATGGTGAACTCTAGTGTTCTTCTGGGGGAGGCTGGAGGCATTCCTTGAAGAAAGTCGCTTGCACAAAGCATGATAGATGTCAAGTGATTGTTTACTTATTCATATTTATTAGAATATGAAAAAGAATTTATAGAGGAAATACCAATGATTCTTGTTTTGTTTTTTCAGGTAGGGTCCTATTCTAGCCCAGGCTGACCTGGAATTCACTGTGTAGTCTCAGGGTGGCCTTGAACTCACAGTTGTCCTCCTATCTCCGCTTCTCAAGTGCTGGGATTAAAGGCATGGGCCACCACACCCAGCTCCAAAGATTCTTAAAGAATCATCAAGTGTCCTATTTACTGTTTGGTTTTCTAGTGAAGTAATTGAGCTGAGGCGCGCTCAGGGGTTTTTAGATCTTGGATAACAGAAGAGAGTTGAACTCAGCAGTGCTCATGCTGCCGTCTTAGAGAAATGTGCAGTTTTTTTTCTTTTCTTTTCTCATCCTTTCAAGGGAGAATGGTGTGTTTGCAGCCACTTACTCTCCGGTGATAGGGATCCGGCTCCTGGACAATCAGTTCTTGAATGTGTGTCCAACACCAGTGGCAATAGAGTCCTTGGAAGAAGCTATACGAGGTGAGCCTTGCCCAGCACCTGTGCTGCTCAGGAGCACTGAGGCCTGCATGGATGCCATGAACCCAGTGGGCCCCTGTGCTGCTGTGACCATGGGAAGATGCCCTTGTGTCATCAGCTTGAAGCTATGCCTCCTGGGATGCATAGCTGTTATATTATTAACAAAATTAGGCATATCCACATACTTGTAGAAAGAAATAAGAAGATGGGAGAGAATAGAGCCAAAGGAAAAGGAACAGCTACCAGCTTATGACTTTTGCTATTGCTGAGGTTACTCTCTGTAGAGAAAGCAGCTGGATGTGGATCTTCTGGTCTGAGGTGGAGTAGTGGTGACAGGACCCTTCTCGCACTCATGTCAGGGAGCCCTTCTGCCGGCTTCCTCTAGGAGCTGAGCTCTCACCCAGCACCTCCCCTGTGCAGTTCATGGAGCACCCTTGCCCTCCACCCCTCCAGTTACTGTCTGCCCTTAGTTTTCAGTGCAGGGGCAGAGAGGGTAACAAAAGCAACCTGTGGTTCACCCAGCATATGAAAGGCATTAAAGAGGCACCATGTGTAACTATGCGGTGCAAAGGGAGACTGAGGAACATGAGGTTCTTAGGGTTGGTATCTAAAGTACCAGAGCTTGCCAAAAGTAGAACCTAGTCCTTTATGGTGCTGCGGTGAAGTAAGCCTTGCAGAACCTTATTAGTCCATTTGGACTTTCCTCCTGCTCTAGGGGAGAAGGAGGGAGACTAGGAAGAAGTCACCATCAGCCACAGTTGGTGTGTCAGTATGACATGGGGTGAGGAAATTGTTCCTGAGTGAATCTGATTATGACAGCAGGCCACAGGCATATGCCTGTCAATATGTCTTGTACATACAATAGTGCTTAAAAGCAGTTTCATAGCAGTGCAAGCCTACCTGTGCCTCAGTATGGGTATATTGTATACATGCACACGTGCGCGCGCACACACACACATACACATTCAGTATCACAGCATCAAAAGAGACCATTTGGGGGATGAAACAAATATCCTAGGACCATAGGATTATGGGCTATCCAACCCTAAGAAGATTTCAAGGATCAATAATCAAAATCTCCAATTTAATCTTATTTTCATCTGAAAAGCAGTATGGGTCCTCTGCTAACTAGTTAAGTTCATGTGATAGTTAATCTCTGTCAAATTAACAAGATTTAGAATCACCATGGAAACAAATATCTGGGGATGTATGTGAGGGATGTTCTAGATTTGGTTAACTGAAATGGGAGGAGCCACTTTAATGGTGGGTTCATTCCACAGGCCAGGGCCCTGGGGGGACAGAAAGGAGAAAGGTAGCTGAGCATCGGCAGTCACCTGTCACGTCCTCACTGTGGATGCAGTGTGGCCAGCTGCTTCAAGCTCCTGCTGTCCAAAATAAACCCTTCCTTAAGGGTGTATTAACCCTTGTTTCTGGTCAGATATTTGGTCACAGAAAAGAAAAAGTAACTAATACAGCTTGTTCCTGTTTATTTTGCTTATATACATTTTCCTGGATTTATTTTTCTTTAGTCCTGAATTTTTTTACTTTATGTCATATATATATATTCCATTATTACATAGCCCTCATCACCATTTTAGTGGTTTAAATTGTTTATCAAATAACAGAATAAATTTCTTAGTTACCTTTGCATTGCTACTTGTAGCATTTCCAGTTTGGAAGCAGAGAAGTTTTCTGTATCATGTAATAGGATATCTTTCCCCAAATCCAGAACTTTCTGTGTTTTCTGTGGGCTGCTTTCCTGGAAGTGTGATGAGTGAGTTATAGAACACATAACCATATATCTAAACCATATATATAAAGCTCTTAATTATGAGTAAGAACAAGGCAGCACCCAACATTCAATTAATACGTATTTTCCCTCTGTTGCAGCAGCAATTTTGGGCATATTAACAGCACATGTGCAAAATTCACACTAGACCACCTGCAGGGCACAGTTGGATAGCACAACTTGAAAGAGTGGATGGAAGAAGGAATGATTGCGAAAGTTCTCCCCAGAGTCCTAAGGTCAACAGAGCTGACATGACCTGGCTTCTGATGAATATGCTAACCCTGCTGCAGATCGAGCAGTGAACATGCTTGCTACATATGCTCACTCATCTTCATACATGCTCCATTGCCCCCGCCAGAGAGATGCAAGAACCAGTGGCCTAGGTGAATGACACTCTTTTCCATCAGAAAATCTCCTTTCTGAAAAATGGCGCTACCCAGAGGACCCATGTGGATTGAGTTGAGAAGACAGAGATGCGCCTGTTCCGCAGCTCCAGTCTTAGAGGACTGCCTGCCACTTACTCCAACGTGGTGTCGTCTCTAGATCTGGTATTTTAAAGGATTTCCAACTTTATTCATCACCCAAATGAAAACACCTGAGAAGTCTTTGTGTTTTCACCTGACACTTCACCAATAAATTGATGTGTTTGCTTTTGCATATGACAGTCCTGTGAGGGAAAGGACAGCTGATAGGAATAAATTTTTTTTCTGGATCTTTAAATGCTAGCAGATCACCACTTTTAAAACAAAAATCTTTCTAGTGAGCATTAGAAAAATCTATTGAAAATAAGAGGAAAATGTTTGCTTTATATTTCACTGAAATGTTCTTATGCATAAGGTTTATCGTTAAAGTATCCAGTTTAACCTTGAAAATCCATTGTTTTGTTTAATAAATGTGTTTTCTCTTTTGATGGTAGTGTGTGGGAAATTTGATTTTTTGAAATTTTTATTTGAAAAGCTTAATAATTGCTTTCAGTATATTTTCATGTTACATTGTACAACTTCTTTGAGGATACTAAAAATGATGGAATATGTGGGTGTCTGACACTGTGTGAAGTAACTAGAAGTTGCCAACTAAGGTTCAATGCTTATTATTACATGCAGGTGTTGATTCTTTTGCAATTGCTTTGATTCTGGAAGAGAGCCTGCTGTGTCTTGGGCTCTAGGAACACTGCCCCTGGCCCCTGCTGGTCTCCATTGCTGCTGGAGCTGTTGCTTTGATGAGGGTTTCTCTAGAGCTGCTGTCAACAGAAGGCACAGGGTGTGACCCCAAGAAGCCGTCTGTCTTCTTGCTGTTCTCTTAGTCTCCTTCTTTAATAAGCAGTAGGTCACCAGGTCTATTGTGAAAGCTCCTTTTGTTTGTTTATTTCTTTGTTTTTTCTTTCAAAGCTAGTATGGCGATTCTGAACTTCATGCAAATGTCCAAAATCTTTCCTAAGATGAGAATTTGCTTCTAAATAAATTATATTGTCTAAGGAAGCTCAACTCTCAGCCAAGGAGGAAAGGTTAGCAAGCAGGCCTCAGCCCATAGATGGAGCAAGATTCTCTTTGTAACATCAAGTTAGCAGGCTACGAAACAGTGCCATTATTTTCATAATTAAAAAGGTATAGGAGGGTTGCCTAGAATAAGAGATGACTCATAGGTCTCACTGGTGGCGGCAGAGTTATCAAGGCTTGGCAGATACCCAGTGGGCGGCATGAGGAAGGGAAAGGATGACGGCAGACATTCATGTTTCTGGTTTCACTGGCTAGGACTGAAGTTCACTGAGCAATAAGTAAAGCACCACTTAGAGGAATGGCCTTACAAGGTGACGATTCTACCTGGCAGCACGTGTGTAAGGTAGAGTTAAGGATATGCTTGGGCAGGTAGCAAACGTTTGGATAGGTGCAGTCAATCAGAGATCTGGATGTTAATAACTTCAGCAGTAGTGGGAAGAGAATTCCAACATTAAATAGTCCAGAATCATTGAGGCCCTGTAACCCTGTGGTTCGATTATATTGTATAATTCATTGTGAGAAGTTACTTGGTCGCCTACTCTGGTGAAAAAAAGAAAACAACCAGATTCACCGTTCTGACATTTCTGACCTGGAGCAAAGTGAAATGGCTTACAGATTGTTTTTTCCCTCTACAGGCCCAAGGACAAATCCTGAGTTTAATCAAGAGAAAGCAAACCACTATGTAGGTTCTGTTTTCCATAACCTGTCTTGAAAGTGTAGCTGCGGGGGAAGTGCAAAGTTGGGAGTGGTCACAGGCAGTGTGAGGGAGAGCAAGAGCCAGGAGTGATGTAGCTGTGGCCCCTTTATCTAGATGGAGTGGAAAGTGGATGAAGGCAAGTGCTTTGATGTTAGAGGAGGGGAAAGTCTTTGAACTCCAAACCCTAAGTTCAAGTCAGTTTTTAACCAAAGAATTGGATAAAACAAGACTGAGAAGGATAATTATTATTACAATTACTGAGGGCAAGGGCAGGGAAATGGGTACACCCACATGGTCTGAGAGCCCCTATGATAGGCCTGGAAGAAGCATGAAAAGGGATTTAAAGAGGAAAGAGAAGAAAGTCTGGAAAGCTCCTGCTGTGGAAGGTAGAAGGGAGTGAACCCATTGGGCACAGGGCTGGAGGTGGGGATCTCCCATTGTCTCAGCCTGGCTGGGACACCACTGACTGGCTGAGCTGAGATGGGGAGACTTAACCAGGACCTGGAGGTTCAGCTAGGAGAGCTTTGTCCCGCTGGTGAGCATCTATTTACAACCTTTGTATGGTGGACTTTACCTTCCGGCTCAGGTGAGCCTGAGTGAGAGCTGATTGGTCTGGGTTAGGTACTGGCTCAAGAAAAGGCCAACCAAGACTCCAAATTTTGGGGCCGATTTTAGTCAACCACAGTGTCAGGACCAGATTTAAACCTTCCAGGAAGGGGCTCAGGTTGCTTATGGGAAAACAGGTCTAGGGAACTCCTTTTAGGCAACAGGTAAGAAGTCAGATCCTTGTTTGATTTCTAGCAAAGTGGACCAGGGCAGGCTCAAAGACATTCCTGCCTTTATTTTTGGGGCCCAGTCACCCTAACTGCCTCATTGATGAAGGATTTTAGGCCCAGGGAGGGTTTAAATTCTTTGAAGATGTGAGGGGATTCCAGGCTCTTAGACCCCAAATTTTGGAGTCTTGGCTGCATTAGCAGGCAACTGAAAAACATGGACGCTGAGAAGAGCAAATTGTGAATTATGAGGTTTATTTTAGGGAGAACTAAGATCCAAGGGGAAGGCCAGCTGACCAAGTCAAGCTGGCTGGGGAAGGGAGGGTGGAGAGACTGCTTCACTGAGAAAGCTCCAGGGGGAAGCCTCGGGAGAAGGCACAGGAGATGTGGAAAGCAAAGCATGAGAGCCCAGGCCAAAAGATCACCTTCTACTCACACTCACACGCAGTGGGGGGGGGGGTGTGGGGGGCAGAGAAGACTAAGAAACAGGATAGTGAAGGAGCTTCAGGAAGTTCCCCTCCCTTCCCAGGCTGAGAGTTTACCAAGGCAAGGACTGGGAGACTTAGGCATCCCGAGAAACGAATCGCCAAGAATGCCAGACCCATCTGTGGATTAGACATCCACTTAGAATGAGCCTGGTCATCAGGTTCACGTGTGTAAGGGAGAGACCTGACTGGTTGGTGGATTCAAGATGCTGACTGAGGAGGGGCCAGCCCACCCAGGCGTGCTAAACTGAGGAAGAAGCAGGCAGCTGTTGCTGGAGGTGTAGCCTGCAGCCATCTTGGGGGAGGCTGGATCAGATACAGGTTCTAGACTTGTCAAGGGCAGGCAAGGTGGCAGCCATGTTCTCCTCGGGCCTTTATCCCCTGCTGACTGACTGTAAAAAGTTATTTTTAGCCAGGCGTGGTGGCACAGGCCTTTAATCCCAGCACTGGGGAGGCAAGAGGTCCGAGGATCGCCACGAGTTTGAGGCCATTCTGAGACTACATAGTTAATTCCAGATCAGCCTGGCCCAGAGGGAGACCCTACCTTGAAACCCCCCCCCCAAAAAAAAAAAGCTTTCTCCTGCCTCCCTCACTTTTAAACTTTTATTAAATTACTTCAAATATGTTGTTCAAAGTTGAATTATGTAAAATAATGAACGGATGGCATTGACAAAAATCTCAAAGCCAGACACAGCCTCTTGGCAGCTTTCTGACAGCACACCACTGACCGCTGGCTCTCCCTTTTCCTTCTGCGAGGTTACCTGGTAAGAATGAGGAAACAGGAAGCCCTGGATCACCTTGGTGAATCGGCTATCAAGAGCTGGTCACCATGGAAACATGACACCCCTGTGAAGAAAAGAAACCCCTTTATCTCTGTATTTTTCCAAGGTTGTTTTTACATCTCAGAATAATGTTCCTCCTTGGGGAGAAAATAAAGCAATAGGAAAATACAGATATGATGATATTAATTACATAGGACCTTGCATGGTACTGAATTTCACTCCTTAGACTCTAGGAAAGCATTTAATTTTTCTTTTTCCTCAACACAAAGGTTGCTAGAAATCCAATTATAAAATGAGTTGACTTGAGAGCTACTGAGTAAAACTTCAGAACAGTAGATTTCTAAGATGCATGGATCAACTTGCTTGAAACGTGGTCAGCGAACCTCCCTATTTCAAGGAATCTTTATAAACAAATATTCCTTCCCCTTTAGTTCTTTCTCAAATAGCCATAAGGCTGTGTGAGGGGGATGGGAGTGGTGGCATTTTACAAAACATTAACTTCTTTCTTTCACCTGACTTAGAATAGTCCCATGTCCCTCAAAATAATAGCTAAAAAAAAAAAAAAAAACAACTAGGACTTAGGACTTAGGAAACTATGCCATTTTAACTGCCAACAGCATGTGTCAACATAGCAAGCAGTTTGTATTTTCCCCATCGACCCAAAATAGAACTCGATTTTGAACTAGAAACTATTGACAGGTAGTAAATCCCATAGCCATGAGTCTATTAGGGTAGTTACACAGAATCACGAGCAAACTTCCTGACTTCTTTCCCTTTGAGAAACCTTGGGACTCACACTGTACCTCTCAAGCTATAGCATTCTATTTGTATACATTAACTAAGGTGGGGAAACTAGAGGGATTACTTGTTTGTTCTTAAACGGTATTTTAGATTTTATTTGCTATATTCAAAGAGTCTAATGTGAAGTATTGATTTTATCTCCTAATGGAGCACTATAACTGAACTACCCTTTGTACCATTTAGTAAAAGAGTGGTTTTTAAATACCTCGCGAAAACATATTTGGTAATGCTGCCTTCTCAGTGCAGGAAGGAAGAAATTCTTTCATAGGATCAGTGAGTCAGGAGCTGGGCAAAAAGGTTCCTAAGCTTTGGATAGAGTTAAGGGAAGAGGAGGGAAGGGCGATATCAGATAAGCTGTTTTGTTGTTGTTTTATTTTTCCCCTAGAAGCAATATGTGTGTGTGTGTGTGTGTGTGTGTGTGTGTGTGTGTACAGACCAACTTGGCAAATAAGGGGCCTTTTAAAGAGTTAATTCTAATCTTGTGCCACTGGGAAACTACTATAGGACTGAGCTCCAAATACTCCCTGGCTTGAGATCTATGAGAAGAATTGAATATGGGGAAGGGAATTTACCACCACTGCCCTCACTCTGAAGCAAGAGCTCTGAGTTTCAATATAAATATTATTTCTGGCCACAAGACCTCCCACCTCCTCTTAAGAAATGTAGCCACAGAATTTGACTGGCAGAGACTGTGTTTATACTTAGTATGACTATCAATTCTTCCTAAAATAGAAAGCCTACAACAAAGGGTGCCCTAAATGTTGTTCCCCAGGGTGGGATTATGTCAGCAAAGGACAGTTAGGGAACGATCATGTTAAGGGATTTGCACTTATAGCTTTGGCCCTGGTCCAGCCATGGCTGGGAAAACTCCATGTTCTCTGTCCCCCACCCCCACCATCAGCCTTGATTCACAGTACAAGGAGACACATCCATCCCCTGGCCTTGTTTGGCCGAGGTGAATGCTAAGGTGCTTGTAATTGGTTTGCTTGTTGAGACCTAAAATAGTTTATGAAAAGAAGATGCCTTGCCAGCATTTTATCACAGGTTAAACTACATTAAAGAAATTGGGTTAAAATGTTAAATGTCAGCCACTAGAATTGGCTTTGAGCCATTTTGGTATTTCCTACAAATGCTAATGAGTGCTCAAGAATACTAATCAGATCCCATTGGCAAAGCCAGTCACGGCAGCCTTCCAGCTAAAAATTACTTCTCACTGTCTGCACTTGGATATTTTTCTCTCACTTTAAACAAAAGCAAGGCAGAGCCACTGGCAATTGTTTATTCCCAGACTGAGGCTCCAACTATCCCAACATGTCCCTAACTACTCTTTCTGACTTCCCAAGGCCTCATCTTTGTGATGAGTAAGTTTTTTGCCTCATTATTTAATAACCGATAATAACAGATGTTTGTCCAGATGTCACTTGACCACTTGGGCCTAGTACCTTTGCATGTGGGCAAATTCACATAAGAGCTAGATGTCTTGGGAAGAGCACAAGATTGGAAGTCACAATGGTGTCTTAGCTGTGTTCTAATTCTCACTATACATATATATTTGTGTAACTCATTTGCCACTTCTGTTTCCTCTTCTATAAAGGGGTCTAACCACATACATTTCCTCATTCAGATTCTGAGGATTAAGTCTACTGTTCATAAAGTTCCTGGCATCTAGCTGATTCTCAGAATATATACAGTATCAGTTATCATGCCACAGTCCCTCCCTGTAGCCTGTCCTCTCGTTGAGACACTGTCTGCATAGGACGAGAAGGAATCATGATTCTTAAAGTCATTCCATGCCTCTCCCCAGCTTGGGGATTCTGAGCAGTGAGTGAGGATTCTATTCCCACACCCAATGGGGAGTTTTAAAGGCTTGAACTAGCCACCTCCCTGATACCATTTAAGATCCAGGGAAGTCATGAGAGAGACTTTTTTTTGAAGTGGATATTTGGAATAAACTAAAAAAGAGCAAGTCACACAGTGATCAGGAAAACGAGCTTTCCACATAAAGAATCAGGGACTGCAAGACTGTGTGGGTGGAGGTAACCCTGGGTATTTAAGGAGCCCCAGGGGGCCTTGTGAGACTAAGGAGAGCAATGGAGGAGACATGGGGAGCCAGATGATGTCAACCCTTCAGAGACCCCTCCATCAGAAGTTTGGATTCCTGCCAGGTGGAAGCTACTGCAAGGCAGAGCCAAGGAAGCATGTGATGTGTGTCTTGGTGGGATCTGACTGAAGGCTGAACATAGACTGCAGGGAGTCAAAACAACTTGGTGTTTTGGTCATGGGTGGTAAAGAGATGTTGATGAAAATAATGCTCTTGGTGGGCTAGAGAAGATGTAAGCCTGATTGGAGGGGCTGAAGAGAGAATAAGCAAGAATAAAAACCTTTTATTTGTTTGTTTGTTACAAAGTGAATGGGGTGTTAAGAAGGGCAGCATTTGCTGGGGTAGAGAATGCAGACTTAGAATAGGATGGATTTTCTGTTGTTGTTTGTTTATTTGTTTGTTTTTTCGAGGTAGTGTCTTGCTCTAGTCCAGGCTGACCTGGAATTCACTATGTAGTCTCAGGCTGGCCTCGAACTCACAGTGATCAGTGATCATCCTACCTCTACCTCCCAAGTGCTAGGATTAAAGGTGTGCATCACCATGCCCAGTTTGAATAGGGTGATTTTCAGATAGAAATTTCAGCATATCTGGTGACTTGGGGGAATTCTCTTATGAAAAAGGAAATACGTGGAATGTAGAGTGTGATTGCTAGAGCCGTGTTCTTGAGTCTAGAGTCTGTGGGGAGTGGAACTCTGCAGTAGTCTGCACCACTGGGACAGAAGGGGAGGCACGCAAACATGGGTTCAGACGCAGGACTCATGACATAGGGGATGGCAAGAGCTGAGAAAGGCTGTGGGAGAGAGAAGAAAATCTGAACTTATTTTCTAGGACCATGGGACTGTAAATGTCTGACCAGTATGAGGGTTCTTCACATCCAGGTGTGAGTCTAAAGTGAGAACACTCGGAGCATTTGTGTGTATTCCCCCAGGGTGGTTTGGCTGTGTGACCTGTGGGATTGTGAGACAGGAATTTCAGTGGGGTTTCACCAAGCATTTTTAACAATATTTTTATTTGTTTATTTGCAAGCAGAGAGACAGAGAGAAAAGAGAGACTGGCAGAGAGAATGGGCTTTCCAGGGCCTCCAGCAGCTGCAAAATGTGCCACTTGGTGAATCTGGCTTTACATGGATATACTGGGGGATGGAACCTGGGATGTTAGGCTTTGCAGGCAAGTGCCTTAAAACTGAGCCATCTCTCCCACCCGTCACCAAGCATTTTTGACAGGAAGGGCAGCCAGCACCTAGGAAGTAAGGGGGAAGGGAAAGAGAAGCACGATCACAAAGAACCTGGAAAGGCAGGCTTCACAGAGCAGAGGGAAGCGGGGAGAGGGAGGTACTGTTGGAGGAGGGTTGATGGAGCTGGAAAGCGGCCATCAAGCCGGTGGAGGGCACAGCCCCATGTGGTTGAAAATGGTTGACATCAAAGCGGATAGTGGTATGGTACGACATGTCAAGACAAGATGGCGAAGTGCAGATGCAGTGCTTCAAGGGGAAGCCAATTTATGATGGTGGGTGCATCAGGGCTACCGTTGTCACTGTGGCTGTGGGAGTGTTCTTGTTCCTCTGTGGAAAAGGGCAGTGTGCTTTTGGAAAGTTAAGGAGAAAACGTAGCAACTGGAAGACCGTGGCAATGGAAATTCCCACTTCTGTGAATATTCCAGATGTCAACCACTCGAGGCACGGGCTTTATTTTAGTGACTTTAATAGAATTCGCTATAATACCTAGTTAAATGGAAGCTTCTTACCAAGCCGCCTGACCCAAAGAGATTCGACTGGAGTATAATACACACACAGGGAGAAAGGAGGCAAGAGAGGGAGAGGATGTGCGAGCACTTTAAGAAAGGATCTAACATCAGTCAGTAGTTACAAAATAAGCCATTTCCAGCATCTTCCTGAGACAATAAATCTCCCTTTTTACAACAGAAGTAGAAGGGGACCTTAATTAATTATTTGCTGACCACTGATCTGTCTACAGTCAATAGCCCAAGTAGGACCGTTAGTGTTTTAAAGACCAAGAAATGTAGAGAGAGACTCAGATTAATGCAGCCTCAGATACAGAGTTTAGAACTCTGGGTAAGTGTGAAATACGTGACGTGCTAAGAAGGGAAAAGGACGGCTCCTGGGCTGATGGAGTGGGTCTGGATCCAGATGAGTCCTCCTCTTGAGTTGAATCATAAGTACTTTTTAAGCTGGTGCAATGAAGTTAGCATTCCAGTCTGCCAGGGGAAAGCAGAACAATCCAGAAATGGCTGTGGGGCCCCCGGCCAGCCACATGGAAGAAACCATCAGCACTAATGTTGCATTTGGACCTTACCTAACAAATTCAATTGCTGATAAACCACACTTTTAGAGAATTCAACCAAACTGCAGTACTTAAAGCAGATGTACATTTTATAAATATAAAATGGAAGCTTCTGCCGGGCGTGGTGGCGCACGCCTTTAATCCCAGCACTCGGGAGGCAGAGGTAGGAGGATCGCTGAGAGTTCGAGGCCACCCTGAGACTACATAGTTAATTCCAGGTCAGCCTGGACCAGAGTGAGACCCTACCTCGCAAAACCAAAAAAAAAAAAAAAAAAAAAAAAATGGAAGCTTCTTTCAAAGAACAACAATGAAACATAGGTCCATATGATTAAATACATTCCCACACACACACATATTTTCAATAAATATGACTGGCAAATGGCTTGTTTCCCTAACATGCAAAGAACTTTTCAAATCCATAAGGAAAAGAGAAGCATTCTGAGAAAAAAATGGTCAAAGGGCATAATAGCATGTTATGAAGGAGCAGCGTAAGAAAATTAAGTGTATGAAGAAAAGATGTTAACAGAGCTATTTCCGTGAAGGAAAACAATGAGCCATTGTTCACCTCTTTGACAAAGATTATAAACTAACAGTGTCCTTTATGGTGGCAGGCTATCATGTGTAAATAGGAATTTAAATGTGCATCACATAACTGGCAACATCCATCAAGATATTAAATTCGTGTTCCCTAAATTCCTCATTTTCATATCTAGGAATTCATTATGAGTTCACAACCTTCTCCTCTTCCTCCGGAGATGACAGAAAGGCCACAAAGATAGCCATTTTTTTTTTATTCCCCATCTCAACACAATCTGTCCCACCACTGTTAGCAATCCCCAAAGGGGCTGTAAATAGAAATGGTTACCTCAAAGGCCAGAGGAATGGGCACCTCTCTCTCCTCCTGCCTGTTGAATTGCTCTTCACCAGAAGCCAGGGTTTTTCCTATCACTCTCCCGCCACTACAGTTCTTGAAATCTCCTATTTGGATCCAGTCTTCCACCTGCCCTGATCCAAGCGCTTCCTCTGTAATTCAGTTGTCTATAAAATAAACCCTTTATACCTTGCTCTGCTCCAGGCTCTCCCTCCATTCCTTTCTTCCTCTTGAGTATGAGCGCATTCCTCCAGCAAATCCCCCTTTTCCAGTTCTTGAGCACTGGGTACTTGTTTACATAGGATCAATTCTGTAGCGCAATACCCATTAACATGTTGTAAATCTGCCATTTAAAAATATTAAATCAATATACATGCTTACACCCTCCCACTTAAATTTAAACAAACAAACAAACAAAACCCCCTTTGATTCCACCTACCTTCCTTTCAGCTACTTTGGCTTCCTTGGTCAGTTTGTGGACAAACTGACAGGATTGTTTTATCTTGGTTTTCATCTCCCATTCTCTCTTGTGAGCATTTGTGCTGAAGCGTAATTAACCTGCTGGAGGTCCACACATCCTAGGTATAGGAGTCCACAGAACTATCAGAAAGTGACTACACTGTGTCCCAACACGCAGCACACACACACACACACACACACACACACACACACACACACACACACACAAAAGATAGGACACAGTTCACACCCCAGAAACCTACTTCTTCCTCCTCCCCCACTCCTCCCCCAACATAATGGTCCATTACCTTTAACATACATATTATTTTACCTGTTTCTGAAAAAAGTATCTTGGAATGTTACTGTCTTTCTTTGTGTAGGTTTGCTTTTGCCCAAGATTAAGTTTGTGAGATTCACCCAAGTTGTTATGCATGGCAGAGTCCCGAGGACCTTAGGGCCTAAGTGATTGTGAGGATGTTTCCATTTCTCCTGAGTGAAATAAAGGCCTGGGCAGATTTGAACGCAGGCATGACCCGAAGCGTGTCTGCTCACAGGGCTTTTCCTAGTTGCCGCCGTGAGAACAGACTGGGTCGGAGGGTGAGGTGGAAATGAAGGCCCAGAGCATGTTGGCAGCAGAGCAGTCATAATATTAACTTCTCTGGCTTTAAAAAGAAAAGGTGTTTTAGGTCAGTCCCTCCGTGGAACTGAATCAAAGCAATAAGAAACCAAACTCAGGGTTGCACCGACAATAATTAGGTCAGCTATCACAATTTAAGCCCAGGAAATAATTAACACCTTCACAATAAAAATAGTCTTTGAAAACAACTATAAAGTTTGAAATTTAAAATGGGATAATATATGGCTGAGAAGAACTAGAAGAAGCTTCGGTGTTCTGAAACTGTGGGTCTTAAACTGAATACTTTGCCAAACAGAAAGCATACTCAAGGCTAGAAGTCCAGCATCGTTTCAGTTTTAACAGCAAGGACGGGACAGGTCAGTGAAGAGTGGGCCAAGGCTGATTGATCGGCACAGGGAGAACTGTGGATGGTCTGGAGATAAATGATTGAAATGCAATAATGCAACGCTGCTATGAGGCTTTGCATTATGGTTTATATCTGTCCTTGTTTATTATTATTACTATTATAATTATTTTGGTTTTTTGAGGTAGGGTCTCACTCTAGCCCAGGCTGACCTGGAATTCACTATGTAGTCTCAGGGTGGCCTTGAACTCATGGCGATCCTCCTACCTCTGCCTCCCAAGTGCTGGGATTAAAAGTGTATGACACCATGGCTGGTTAAAGAAAGATTTTTTTTCCCCTCAAGGTGGGTTCTCACTCTAGCACAGGCTGACTTGAATCTCACTCTGTATTCCCAGGCTGGCCTTGAACTCATAGCAATCCTTCTGCCTCTGCCTCCTGAGTGCTGGGTTTAAAGGCGCGTGCTGCTCTGCTCTGCTGTCCTTATTATTCTCAAAACTTGACACAGCACAAAGACTTGCTTCTTTACTGATGAGTGTTTTGACATGACTTGAAAAAAGCTAAAGTCTACTTTTCATTTAGGACTGCACATTTTTTTTTTCTTGGTACTGAGAATTCTCAGCTTTCAAAATGGAAGTTTCAACATCTTTATTTAGATTGATATATTTGGATCAGTGTTGTTTCCCTAGGGCCTGGACCCCAAAATGGGATTATACATAGATAGATTTCATCCCTAGTGGCAAATAATGCCAGACTTTGTTTGATCCAGTTTTGTAATCTGTCTAGGACAGTGGGAGCAAATAAGTGTCTTTGTAGGGAAGCCTGACTGCCTCCTATGATCTCAGTATCAAAAGATGAGCCTCACGGCTGGAGAGATTGCGCTGCAGTTAAAGGTACTCACTTGAAAGCTTGGCGGCCTGGGTGTGATTCCCCAGTACCCACGTAAAGCCAGATCCACAAAGTGTTACAAACAGCTAGAGTTGGTGTGCAGGAAGAAGAGATCCTAGCACATCTATTCTCTCTCTTTCTCTCTTTCTGTGTGTGCTTTCACATTAATAAATAATTCTTTTTTGTTTTATATTTGAAAAAAAATTTTTTTCTAAAAAAAGATTTATCTTGGGACTGGAAAGATGGCTTAGCAGTTAAGGTGTTTGCCTGTGAAACTAAAGGACCCAGGTTCAATTCCCTAGGACCCACACAAGCCAGATGCACAAGGTGGCTCATGTGTCTGGAGCTTATTTACAGTGTCTAAAGGCCCTGTTGCCCCCCATTCCCTCTCTCTGTCTCAAATAAAATGAAAATAAAAGTAATTCTATTAAAAAAGAAATTAATCTCCATTGAATTAATTTTCTTGGGGCAACATAAGAAATGTCTTTTCACCCCAGGCAGGACATGAAGAAACCAAAGATGATTCCATCCAAGTCCAGCTTTGTGAACTGATGTGTTTACGAAGGTCACTTAGACAAGCACACGTGACTTGGAAGCAGCCGCTGCGTCACTGTCACTGCATAGTTCTGCCCAACATGGGTGATGAGTCAGGGAAGCTGTGTATCTGGAGTTCCAAGCCCTCGTCAACCTTCTGTCTCCTATCCAGTCTCACAGCCCTCAAGACCATAGGAAGCTGGGCCAGACGTGAGTGGTGGCTGGAATCTCAGGTGAAGGTCTGATGACCATCCTCCCGTCCATGAGGGAATGTTGACAGGCCTGTTCTCGCGAAGACTCAGCCTCGCATGATCACAGCTGCTCTGATCCAAGACTACAGTGGTCCGTCATCCCCACTGGACAGAGATCCACTACACTCTCAGATACGATGTCATTTACTTGTCACCTAAAGATCTGTTGCTCATGCCTTTACCTGAGTGTCTTGTCATCAACTCATACAGCCTCTGAAAAAAATGGTCTCTGTTGGAGCAAACTTTTTTTGTGGTAGTTTTTTTTTTTAATGTTTTATTTATTTACTTATTTAAGAGAGAGAGAGAATGGGCATACCAGGGCTTCCTGCCACTGCAAATAACTGCAGAAGCATGTGCCACCTTGTGTAGATGGCCTACGTGGGTACTAAGGAATCAAACTTGGGTCCTTAGGCTTTGATGGCAAGCATCTTAACTGCTAAGCCATTCTCTAGCTCTGTTTGTAGTTTTTTTTTTTTTTTTTGAGAGAGAGAGAGACAGAGAGAGAGAGAGAGAGGAGACAGAGAGTGGGTGCACAAGCAGCCTCTCAGCTGCTGTGAATTCCAGATGCGTGCGCCCCCTTGTGGGCAAGTGCAGCATTGTGCTCTTGCGTCACTGCGTCTGGCTAAACGTGGGACCTGGAGAATCGAACAGGCATTCTTAGGCTTAGTAGCCAGGTGCCTTAACCACTAAGCCATCTCTCCAGCCCTGTTTGTAGGTTTTTGACTCAGAGTCTCATCCTGTCCCAGGCTTACCTGAACTGGATTCACTCTGTAACTCTAGATTAGCTAGTGATATGGGAATTCAAATTTGGGGTTGAGAGCAATAGTTCTTGGGCAGGCAATAACTCAGAAGTTGGGGTGCCTGAAGCTCAAGACCACACTAAATTTCCACTAGGTCAGTAGCCTCTGATTTCTGGTCTTATTAATTCAATGAATAATATTCACAGACCATAGAGGGGTAAGTTTAGAAAGATTTTATTACAGAGCTTATAGAAGTAGAGCTTAAGAGAAAGGAAGAAGACAGAGCTCCTGCTAGGAGGCAGGAGGGGGTTCCCAGAAATAGGAAAGCCTACCTAGAGACCCTGATTGTGGTCTTTGATGGGGGATTACTGCGTGGGAGCTGAATTGGTCAGTCTAGACCCCATCTCAAGTGTCTAGGCAGGATCAGGTTTCCAGGAAAGGGAATAAACCCATTGATAGTTCTAGTAAAGGGGGTGATTATCTCTTCGAGGGAAAGGGGAGCTACTTTAGGGAAGAAGAGATAAGGAAAGAGGAACATTTCTGACATTTTTGGCCTCTACGAAAGTGGAGGCTGCAAAGATCCCTTTAGGCAGAAGGAGGTGAGGAAAAACCAGCATCTTCCCTGTGGATTCAGGGACATTTCTCATCGTTAGCCACTTTTAGTTTACATTCATCACTCCAAGGATGACACTGTCTCACTTGAACTCCTGGCCATCCTTCTACCTCAGCCTCCCAAGTGCTAGGACTGTAGGCATGAGTCACCACACCTGGCTTGCAGCAAACAATTTGCAAGTGATTTATTTGTACTTTTCCCAAGACTTCTGTCCTCATTGTGACAAAGTAACTCAAATCCTGCACATCACTGTCGCACCTACACCAGTCACTCGGGAGATTAGTTTAATTTTTACCAACCTTCTGAAGACAATTTCCTTGTCTTGACCTTCTCACCAGTGAAACAATGATTTAAATAAGAATTTGAACCCGGGTCAGACATGAAACCAGGAACTTTGGAGTCTCACAAATCTTAGCTGAAGTCCAGCCTGCATCATTTAGTGGTGGGTCGTCATGAGCAGGTTTGCTTACCGCCTTCGACCTCCATTTCTTAATCTGTAAAAGCGAGGAATTAGAATCTGCTTGGCAAGTTTGTGGGCAAATTAGAGAATGGGCCGGGTACGCAGCAACATTCCAACGTGTTAGCTTCAGTTACTGCTGTTGCTGATGATAGTATCATTGTTGCTCCCATCTGAGGCAAATGGAGCCAAGAAGTTTTGCACCAATAGATTCCTCCCCATGAATCCTGGGCAAATTCCTCAGCCTTCTTTTTTTTTACTTTGTTTGACTTCCTGTCTGCTCCAGGCAGAAATCAATACTTGTGATGGTAGTCATTGCTTTTGGGTGTGAGTTAAGGTAGGAACAGGAGAATAAAAAGAAAGTAGGCTCACCAGAGGAAAAAAGTAATGGTAGGTTTGGAAACTTAACAAGTCAGGGGTAGGAAATGCTAGTATTAAATTGGCCTATGTCTCTTTACATCTGGAATTCTAACAAGATTGTAAGCTTTGCAGAGCAGGAGAGGAAGCTCTGTGTTTCTTCCAAGCCTCACTGCATTGTGGGTTTTACATAGCTGAACAGCAGCCCTCAATCTCTTTTCTGTCAGCTCACAAAACAACTGGTGCCATTCCTCAGACTGGTTGTACTGCTGGGGATGCCGCGGTTCTATGAAATTTTCAGCACACAAACACAGTTCCACTAGATTCTTTCTCTAGAATGCAAATGATTCTATCTCTCCCCATTTCTTTTTTCTTTTTTCTTTTTTTAGATAGAGTGAGTGAGAGAGAGATGGAAGGAGAGATAGAGAATTGGGGCGCCAGGGCCTCTAGCACTGCAATCAAACTCCAGACGCTTGTGCCGCCTAGTGGGCATATCCACTGGCCTCACCTTTGGTTCTGGCTTATGTAGGATCTGGAGAGTAGAAAGTGGGTCCTTAGGCAAGCACCTTAATCGCTAAGCCATCTCTCCAGCCCATTTCTTTGTTTTAAAAATGTTGTAGGGCTGGAGAGATGGCTTAGCGGTTAAGGCACCTGCCTGCTAAGCCTAAGAACCCGGTTCCAATCTCCAGGTCCCACGTTTAGCCAGATGCAAAGTGAAGCAAGGGTGCAATGCCACACTGGCCCACAAGGGGGAGCATGCATCTGGATTTCGTTCACAGCAGCTGAGAGACTGCTGGTGCACCCATTCTCTATCTGTTTCTGTCTCCGTCTTTCTCTGTCTGTTTCTGTGTCTTGCTCCAAAAATAAAATAAATAAATAAAAATGTTGTATTTATTTGTTTGAAAGAGAGAGAGAGAAAGATAGAGGCAGATAAAGTAGAGAAAGAATGTGCACATCAGGACTTCTAGCCCCTGCAAATGAACTCCAGGCATGTGAGCCATCTTGTGCATCTGGCTTGCATGGGTACTGGGGAATCAAACCTGGGTTCTTAGGCTTCACAGGCAAGTGCCTTAACTGCTAAGCTATCTTTCCAGCCCTCTCTGGAGGGCTGTCTGTCAGTACATGGGATTGGGCCTAGGGGCCTTGCAGATGCTAAGCCATAAGCTCATGTCACTGAGCCATATCCCTAGCCTCATAATTCAAAGTATATTGATTGCAGTATACAGACACATTTTAGCTTGATCCAATTGACCTTGACTGTTTCAATAGTACCTTCCTGGGTGTGTGATGCCGGGAGATAAGAGGAGGACTGTGTAAGGATGTGTCCTATGGTCCTCAGCAAGCATTATGGGCCTCGGATTTTAGTTTAACCCTTTTGCAGGAGCAGAAGTTTCTTGCCTAAAAGGGCTTACAGGTCTTTTTCTGTGGCAGGCCAGGACCTGCAAAGAAAATAACACTTAATTGCTCAAGTGAATTCAATCATTCTCAATGTTTGGCATACAAGATGGAGGGGGAAAAAGGAATCCCAACTTCTGAAAATAATGTTTTCCTGAATAATGGGAATATGAACAAGATTTAGAATAATATGAAAGGGGAGCGTTGGAAAGGTGGCCATGAGGCTCAGGTCCAATTAAAATCCTGTGCAGAAAGTCACTGGGTTCAGGAAGGCTACAGGATAAAGCAAGACAAGAGCTGAGCTCTTTGTTATTTCCACCATTCCTCTCCAGCCCTCTTCGTTGACAGCAAGTTCATGTTCCCAAACCTGAAAGCTCCGGGTCATGCTTGACTCTTTTTTCCTCCCAAAGTGTCCATGTGGTTGATCAGCAACTCCTGCCTTCCCAATACAAGATGCTTTCAGAACCCGGTCATTCCTTCCCCAACTTTGCCATGGGCCAAGCCACCCACATTTTTCAATTGCCTCATCATTAGCCTTTCAACTACTTTTCCTGACACTACAATTGCTCCTTTCCCAATTGTGCTTTTGTTCTCACACTAGCCAGAACATCCTGTTTCATGTATAAATCTGATTATGTTATTCCTTTCTTTCTTCTTCCTTGAGACAGCTGTCCTGTAACTCCCTATGTAGCCATCCGTATAGCCATGGATGACTTTGAACTTCTGATCTTCCTGCCTCCACCTCCCAAATGCTAGGACTGCAGGCATGCACCACCAGACTCCATTTACTTATTGAACTTAGGTCCTTTCACTCGCTAGGCAAACACTCTTCCAACTGAGCTACATTTCTAGGCCCTGATCATGTCATGTCTTTGCAAACCTGCAGTGGCCTCACATTCGGTGAAAATCGATATCTTTACCATGAGATAAGGGGACCTTTTATGATCTTGATCCTTGCAGCCTGTCTAACATCATTTCCCTCAACTCTGCCTCTCTCTGCATGTTCCTTAAGGCAGTTGTCTAGGCTTTAACTCTGCCCCTCTTTTCTTTTTAACTTGCTTGTGTGTGTGTGTAATGTGGTGTGCATGTATTGTGGTGTGTGGTATGTGCAGAGTGGTGCCCCATGCACTCACCTGCTCTGGAGTGCCTATGGTGACTGTAGTGGAACATTGGGGTGTCTAGGTCCATGGTTCTTCTGCCCTTTCTTGTTTTAAGCCAGAGGTCATTTTTTTCTTTATTAATTATGTACATTCTCAGTGTGTAAATAGCACATGTTGGTACCATCCTTAGCCTCCTCCCCCATCCAAAGGGATCTTCCTCATTGGGGACGCCAGTTATCCCCATGTGGATTGTGGATGGTTCATAGTGGGGGTATCAATCAGTTATGGGGAAGAGGCAATGTCCCTGTACATAGTGTCCCAACTTGTGGCTCTAACAATCTTTCTGCTCCCTCTTCCATGAATTTCCCTGAGCCATGTTGGGTTTGTTTTAGGTCTACTTCAGTGATGAGGTCTTGGGAGCCTCTGTGTCTCTGGATCTCTGGTTTTGTAGGAGTTGAGTGTTCTTTGTGTAGATCTCCTTCACCCTTGTGCTGGTACCAGGTTCACCATGAAAGCAGCACTCTTGTTCATTTCTCCAATTACTTATGGTTTCAGCTGGGGCCCTGGTGAGGTGCGATGGGCTGATTCTCTCCTCAGGTTCTGCATCCATCTGATAAAGAGAAGCAAATTCTCCAATGGAGAGTGAAGTCAGCACTGGATAAATGGGATAACCATTATTAGTTTAGAGAGAATTTAATAGGTGTAGGCCCTCTTGTAGTCCAAGATCGGTGGGATCTTGATATTGGACAGCAAACTCATTTTTTGGATATGATTCTGACTTGTTTCCTGGTTCCAGCTATGGGTTCCGTTCCACTGAGCAGATCTGTCAGCCAAATCAAGAGCAGTTGGTGACCCAGCATGGCTGTGAGTCACTACTGCACTTGTGTGAGCATCGTGTCAGGTTGTTTGCTGCTGAGTAGCTTAGACCACGTGTTGCTTGGACAGATGTTGCCATTTCCCCCCAGTAGCTCATGTAGCCCCTTCTGGCCCTAGACAAGCTAACTGTCTGGGGACTGACTTTCTTCCAGATTCCAGCCAGGTCTCTCCATGTTCAGTATCAACAGCATATGGTGTCTTATGCAGTAGGGTCTTACCATTAACCATTGGTGGGTCATCAAGTGCAGAGGTCATTTTTATTCAGGATTTTGCCTGTTTCTTTCTCATGATCATCCCATTTCCCTAGTCTCAGTTTCCCTTCTGGTTTGGGGTTACAGACACGTGTGGCTATAGCCACCTCTTTATGTGGATTTGAACACTGCCTCTTAGGTGCCCTCAGGCCCTCATGCTAGCTTAGGCTGCTCACTTAACGAGAAAGTGCACTTCATCACTGAGCCATCTCTCCAGCCCCTGGCTAATGTTTTATTCTGAATGGTGCTCAAAGGATTCATGAGCACAGATATCTGACCTTCTGACCTGTTACCTTGACCTTGACCATAGACACCCACTTCCTTCCTGCAGTCAACACCTGTGAACACACTGGCAATGCCAAATGGCAACATTTCTAGAAAGCTTGTCTCAGATTTGTTAAGGTCAGTTTTTTTTTTTTTTTTTTTTTTTTTTTTCACTTTCCTCAGCACATGGCTGCTTTGCCAGTGTAAGCCATTTTTTATTTTAAAGAGCTGGTCGCTGAGAGACTGTGGGAATTTAAATCCCTTGTTTAACACGGGTATTTGTCTAACTATTCCTTTGCACACTAGCACTGGTTGTATTTTGTTCACCCTTAGTTCCAGAGATCCTTAATTACAGAAAACTGCCTAGAGAAGCACAAAACCAAGCCAATTGTATTGATGAGGTAGGAAAACGCTGACTAATAAACCTCGTGACTTGGGGACTGTAATACACACAACCCACCACCTCTTCAAAACTTAGGTGTGGGTGATGTTGAGGGACTCAGGGAAGTCATTACTCATCCTGACAATTTCAACCCCAAGCCACTTATTTATGATATGAGGCCAGGGTGTTTTATATTCACAAATTCGATCACGTGATAGAACCCATGCTCCGTGTGAATTCCAGTATGGACATTCTCCTCCTGGTATTGTGTTCTCTCGCCTCTCAAGAGGGCTCAGCAGCTGTTGTGGGATCTGGAGAGCCCAGCTCCAGGAAGGAAGCAGCCCTGAAGAGGCTCGGGTGGGGTTGGAGCGAGGGCAGAGGCAGGTCGTTCAAGCACCTCCCCACTGCACCACACCACGCTGCGCACTCCACACCCGCCTCCAGGGCAGCGCAGGGACCAGGAGGCTGCACCTGTCACCAGCTGCTCCCTCCTGCGGTGTGCGGGGGAGGGGGACTGAAGAGACGGACCTGCCCTCGCGCCCGCGCCTGACAGCTGGGCATCTCCTCTGCGGTCACTCTTGGGAGGTGGCCAGTGTTTAGTCACCGTAGTCACCGTCCACGTGGCAGCGTCTGACCCAGCTTTGCATGAGACGGGGCAAGTCCAAAGACCGCTCCTGCTCCCAGGAAGCCGAGGGCATTCAAGTGATGGTTCTACTCTAGCCCCTGGGGCTGGGGACATGTTTACCGCTCTGCAGAAGCACTGTTCCCAAGGAGGGCAGGTTTTCTTTCTCCTCCACCTTCTCCTGGTTATTTTTCCAGAGTTCTTTTTCCTTTCCTCTCCTGGAAGATAATGGCTGTGTGACCAGCGTGGCTGGGAATAGCTGGAATGAGAGACTCACCCACAACGAGTTAGCAAGAAAGAACTGGCTGAGTGCATTTGGCACTTAGCTTCCTAGCTTCCTCAATTGGAAGATAAGCCTTTTAGTATGGATGGATGGATGGATGGATGGATGGGTTGATATGTGAGAGAGAGAGAGAGAGAGAGAGAGAGAGAGAGAGCATGCTAGAGCCTCCTGCCACTGCTTATGAAATCCAGCCACATGCACCAATTTATGCACTTGGCTTTATATGGGTACTGGGGAATTGAACCAGGGCTGGGTCAACAGGTTTTGCAAGAAGGTTCCTTTAAGCACTGACCCATCTCCCCAGCCCAAGATAAGCCTTTTAAGTAGCTTTCTGAACATGTATGTGACTCCAAAAAGGTACTTTATTATGCTAGCTTTAGTAGTTTTAGTAGCTATTTCCACATGGTAATGGCCTCTTTTGTGTAGGGAAAAGAAATCTTGATCAAATGTCCAGGTGTTGGTTCTGTTAGCCTTCCTGTCATCTTGATTAGGCATTGGATTAGAGTACCCTGGGTGAGACCATCTGGGGCAGATCAGGAAGCTGCAGTCACCGAGGGAGTGGCTTTAGCTACCAGGCTCCTGAGTTTAGTCCTTCCTGTCACAGGAGCCAAAGGGAAGAACGCTTACAGGCACAGTCAAATAACTCACTTTCCCATTTGCTCCACATTCCTCCACGCTCTTCTTCCTCCTCTTCCTCGTTTCCTTCTCCCTCCTCCTTCTTCCCTCTTTAGTTCATTTCATTAATTTTAGCAACCCCAGAGTCTGACCTGGGTCCTCTTCCATCAGACAGGAGGTCTGAGCTCTTTTCAAAGCAGTTCTGATAAAATGGTTCTTGCGACTGTGTATCTGAGTCCAGAGTCCAGGGAAAATCTCTGCATCCAATGCACCCCAGTCTATTGCCTTGGGAATCCTCTGTCTCGTACTTCACCATATCTCACAGCATCTCTTTGCTCTCCCTCAAGCATGCTTGACCTAATGGAAAAGGAATGGCGCTGGAGAACCAGATGCTTGACTTTGAGTCCCAGCTCGATCAGACACAAACGTGGCAGCTGTGGGGACAGACACTCTTGGTAGGATCCTTAGTATGCAGCTGTAGTAGGTGAGAGTGTCATAGGAATAGGCTTACATATGTCAAAGGATTCACCAGCTTTTACTACATTGTTTCTGTTCGTGTGTTTGAATGCATAGTGTGGCAGTTAGGAACATGACTTTTGGGAGTCATACTTCTGTTTAAAGTTAGGCTTCATTACCCACAGGCTCTGCGACCATGGATAAGTGACTTTAATCTTTTTCACTCCCACATCATCATCTAGGAGATTAAAGAACAGTATCTGTGCTTTACATTGCTGAAACGTCATATGGGATAATGTATGCTAAGCACGTAGGACAGTTCTTGACATATGATAATGAGCAGTAGTTGCTATTTTGGTTACCAAGGTCATTTTTGTCATCAGTGGAAAACATTACTGGACTTTAGTGTTTTGGTCTGAAGAGTGAAAAAATTTAGATTTTTTTTTTTTTAAGGTAGGGTCTCATTCTAGCTCAGGCTGACCTGGAATTCACTACATAGTCACGTAGTCTCAGGATGGCTTTGAGCTCATGAGGATCCTCCTACCTCTGCCTCCCAAGTGCTGGGATTAAAAGCATGCACCACCATGCCCGATTTAAAATTTAGATTTTTAATCTCCCTCCCATTTCTATCCCCATTGGAATTTTCAACTTTTGTAAAGCAAAGTATTGTCTGACTTAATTTCAGGGTTCAGAAAATGTATTTTTTAAAAAATTATTTATTTATTTGCAAGGAAAGAAAGAGAGATAGAAGAGAGGCAGACAGAGAGAGAATGGGTACACCAGGGCCTCTAGCCACTGCAAACAAACTCCAGATGCATGTGCCTTTGTGCATCTGGCTTACATGGGTCCTGGAGAATTGAACCGGGATCCTTTGGCTTCACAGACAAACGTTTTAACCACTAAGCCATTTCTCCAGCCCAGAAAACATATTTTTCAGTAGTTTGAAGATGGATAAATATCTGAGGTAAGGACTTCTCATCTCAGCCATGGATATTATACCATTTGGCCATTGATTGAATTCAACCAAGAGTTAAATTCACAGAAAAAATCACGAAAGAATTAATGCTCAAAGGTTGGTATTCCAAGCGAATTTTTTTTCATGTGTACATAACAACCTAGTGTAAGCATACTGAAAAAAAATGAATGAATGAAACTAACTTATGATCTTCTCTCAACATACCAAAAGGCTTCATAATTTGGTATAATCAGCAGGGTTGTTCAGCAGACTCCATGGGAGTCTGTAACCCTGAGAAGGATGGCAACTGGAGAAGATAGTGCCATGGCGTGGCCTGTGTGCCCACAAGTGGTCCTTCTGAGGAGAATGAGATCTCAACCTGAAACATTTGACTCTGGGCTAGAGAAATTTCTGTAGTAACTTTTGCTCATGTGACCCAGGGCCAGCTGCTGGCCTGGCTAGCCTTGGGCTGATCTTGGTTGGCCTCTGCTCCTGGTGGTCTCTTTCTGCGTTTAACAGAAGTGTTCTGAAGGCAGCCACAGGGATCAAGACAGAGAAGCAGCACAAACACTCTGAGACATGTCAGTCCTGCTGTACCCATCCATAACAGAAATAAAGTAAAATGTCAGCCTGGATAAAAGATGCTGTGCCTCTTGATGAGAGAATGAGCAAAATTGTATTCCAAAGTGTGAAGCTGGGAGAAGTGAAGGATAGCAGCCATTTTTGCAAGCTACCCTAGGGTAGGCACAGCTGCTGGTTGGCTTCACGACCAGCTGCGGTCACTTGTGCTCTCACCTGGAGTGTCAGAGCACTTCTGTTTCCCCACGTTCTTAACAGCATGTGATAGAGCAGAGTCCTCCTTTCATAAGTCACATAAGGTAAGCTTTGCTTCTATTGTCATTAAATTATCATTTTCTTATACCTAAGACTGGATTTACACATGTATGCATGTGTCCACACACACGCACACACATATATGTATAATCTTGTGTTTCTTCTGAGGATTGCTGATTCATATCTTGCTGTTTTTATTGGAATGCTGACTTTTATAAATCTTTTAATGTATTTTAATTATATACCAGTTCAATTTCTTCTCCTGCATTCATTTGTCCTTTTAACTTTGCCCGTGATGTCATTTGCTATTGGCAAAAAAATGATTTTGGCATAACACCGTCAGTATTTTCCTTTATAAGTTGTGCTTTTTGTGATGAAAGCTAGTGTTAGCTTCAAGATCCTTAATATGTAACACTACATTTTTGTAAAAAAAAAAAAAAAAATAGTTTTAAAGTTTGCTTTGCATATTTGTTCCTAAACATCTGGGATTTATTTCTGTGTATGGCGTGAGGGTGTGGATGTAACGTTTTTCCAACCTGTGAGCCAGAATTCCCAGTCCACTTTCTGATGACTCTATCTATCTATCGTCTTTTGCTGATACCAGGGAGCAAGTCTATCATAAGCCAAGATCCCATGGAAGGGTGAGGCTGTTTTTAGATGCTCTGAAGGCTTTATTGTCTTGCTTGTCTCAGCACCTCACGTTTAATTTTTAAATTTATGATGATTTCGAATATGTACACGCTTCTAATGAGATGGCATGCTTTTTAAATAGTTGTCAATATTGCTTAGTCGCTTGCATATTTATGATTTTCTATATAAGGCTTCGTCAGATTTTTCTCTAAAAGTACATACTTTGTCCTCCCTGCTCTCAAATGTAGTAGACTACATACACACCTAACAAGTGGCTATTTGCATTGGGTATATAAAGCCAACTCCTCCAAAATCATGGTCAACCCTTGGCAAGAAGACATGTGCTCAATGGAAAAGAACGAGGGTTATATTCTACCTCCATCTCTCTCATCCTGTTAGGAACATTTCTTCATTTCTTACTGTTTCCAGTTGCAGAAAAATACCATTAATACAGAATCTTAAAAAAAAACA
The DNA here is from genome assembly GCA_036365145.1 of Orientallactaga sibirica. Lineage (NCBI taxonomy): Eukaryota > Metazoa > Chordata > Mammalia > Rodentia > Dipodidae > Orientallactaga > Orientallactaga sibirica. The sequence continues at coordinate 7,076,710 of JAEOAD010000048.1, forward strand.
AAAACCTGCAGAAATGTTTTAACAAGGAATAGGATGGTATGCTAAAGTCTATTTTTTTTTTTTTTTTTTTTTTTGTTTTTCGAGGTAGGGTCTCACTCTAGCTCAGGCTGACCTGGAATTCACTATGTAGTCTCAGGGTGGCCTCGAACTCTTGGTGATCCTCCTACCTCTGCCTCCCAAGTGCTGGGATTAAAGGCGTGCGCCACCACGCCCGGCCATAAAGTCTTTTAACTAGAGCTCTAGTACCTCAGGCATGATGCCTCACCTCAGAATTTAGCCTTGTCAATTATGCAGAAAATTTTACTAAGGTCCTATTATATTCCTGTTATTGGCTTAGATTCCAGCGATCCTGGCTAACTTATCCAATTTTTTTTGCTTATGTTTGTGTTTGTGCATGTGTGTACACGTGTGTATGTGGTGTATGTATATGTGTACACACACACACACACACACACACACACACACACACACACACGCACCCTTGAGGTACCCAATGCACTAGTCAGTGACAGGGGTACTTGCCTGTGGTAAGAGGAGGAGAAAAATATTTCGCTCCACCAGTCTTCTGTCCATCTTGTTTTGCGCCCGAGTCTCTTACCGATACTGGGGCTCATTGTTTCTCAGAAGCCTGGGTGATTCCTTGGTCTCTGTTCCCCTTTGTGGGACTGGGCTTACAGTGCACATGGCCACACTCAGATGTTTATGTGGGGCCTGGAGTTCCAAACCGGGGCAATCTCAGGCCTCACTTAGTCCCTCAGGTTTGCACAGGAAGCAGCCTTAATTGCTGAGTCATCTCTCTAGCCCTTACTCATCCTTCCCTTGGTGGAGAATAGACAGTGATTCATTTCATCAGGCCAAGGAATGAAGGCACAGGAAGTCTGGTTAGGTAAATGAATCCAGTACAGTTTAGTTACTGAGTGCTTGTAGAGGTTTCATCCCCAGCCTGTAGGGTGATGTGTTTGCTGCTCTTGGATAGCAATGATATGGGAACTGGGAGTGTCAAAGCCTTTCTAGGCTCTTGGGTGGGCAAGAACGCAGGAGCTAGGGTGCTGGATGCTAATGGTCACACAAAACTTCCACTGAATTAGTTTCCTTCCCAGTTCATGTCTTATAGATTTGAACTGGTGAAACACACAGACCAGAAGATAAAAGTTAGAAAGATTTTGTTATAGAACTTACAGAGATAGAGCTTTATAGAGCTTAAAAGAAGGAAATGATACATAGTTCCTATACAGCAGGAGGGGTCTGGAAATGGCAAAGACCAAGACTGGGGTTTATTTATTGACAACTTCCATAATAATAAACCATGACAATTCTCTCCCCTCTCCCACTTTCCCCTTTGCCAATCCATTCTCCATCATATCCCCTCCTCCTCTCAATTAGTCTCTCTTTTATTTTGGTGTCTGGGGTCTTTTAAGAGAGTTTTTGACCCGTTCAGCCTAGACACCAGGTTTCTAGGCAGGAGATCGGGTTGTCTGGGAAAGGGAATAATTCCTTTAGATCCTTTCTCTTCTATGAAAGAAAGAGCTGAGACCAGAGTTACCTATTCACATCCTCAGGAGAGGTTTCAGGGGAAAAGAGGGGGACAAAGCAGATTCTCCCCTATAGGCTCAATAATATTCCTTGCTTCCACTTTGGGGCGGCCTTCTTACCTCTTAACAGTGTCAGCAATATACGACAAAGAGGAAAGCGATTCCTTTCAAGTGTAGTCCCACCCTACATGACACATTATAGGCCACATATTCACAATCTACTCGAATTCTTACAAAACGCTTTGACTACTTTTGAAGCAGATTTAGATTACTTTCTCAAGTAGGGAGACACTCCGTTGGCTTCAGAAGAATGGAAATATCCCTGGCTTATTTCTAATAAGATTACCATATGTTGCATATTAAAGGCCGGAGGAGATATTAGAGCAGAAAGGGGACCTTGGGAGAAGCTTAGCATCACACAAACAGAGGATGGGAGATTGGGTGGAATGGAATGGGTGTTTGTAGCACAGAGATGGGTGAGTGTCGAGCAACATTCAGGTCCTCTGCACCTCCTGCCTAGTAGAGATAAGTGGAGTGGGAAACCTGACCTAAGTCACAATCATATGCACATTGTCAGCGTGTTCTCATTTTAATACTACTTCCATTGTTGAAGCAGCTCCAATGTGAGCTTGCCTACAAAGTACTACACGATCACCCAGGCTTAACCCTTCATCCATTTGTATCCCGCGCTCTGTGTGATGTTTTTGCATGTGTATATAGTGTGCATGCATGCGTATATATGTTCACAGGTATGTAGATGCACAGATGTGTGAATGTGTGGAGGCCAAAAGTTGACACCTATCATTCTTCATCTTCTTTTTTTTTTTTTTTTTGAGACAGAGTCTTGAACCAAACCTAGAACTTACCAATTGGACCAGTAAGCCAGTAAGCCTCGGTGGGGGTGGGGGGTTGCCCCCTGTTTTTGTCTCCTCAGTACTGGGGTTACAGGCACTCACCACTGTGCCCAGTATTTTACGTGGTTTCTGGGAAGCTGAACTCAGACCCTCATGTTTACATGGGAAGCACTGTAACCGCCACCCCCCCCCCCGCCCGAGCCATCGTCCCACCTCCTTCTGTGCAGTTTTCAATCACACCATCTCTGATTTGTCAGCCCAGAGAATCTGCCATCCTGAAAGCAGGTCTTTGGCCTTGGTGTCCTCGTCAACCAGCCCCGTACGTCGCTGAGTACAATGGACTCACCCACAAAGGCCTGCTCTCTACTCAATGATGATAATCTCTTCGGTTTATAGTTAAGTCTGTTTTAAATTTAAAAACACACTTTTACTTATTTGTAAGCAGAAAGAGAGGGGTGGTAGCAGTCATGGGTATCTAGAGCTCACTGCAAATGAGCTCTAGATACATGCACGGTTCTGTGTATTAGGCTTTCATGTGGATACTTTATGTGGGAATTGAACCAGGGCTGGCAAGATTTGCAGACAAATGTCTTTAACTGTGGAGAAATCTTCCAGCCTCTATTGTTAAATCTGTGCATTTAATGCATCTTATGCGGCGGTAACCTGTTGTACTGATCGGCACTCTGGAACAGAGTGTTGTGGTAATGTGGAAACATAGGTATTGATACAGAGTAATCAGGCCTTCTTGGTATTTTTAGAAAAATATTTTCTTAGCAATAGAAAAATTTCCTCCTAAATCCATATACTTAAATTTTTCTTCAAATAGTTCACAGTTGTTTAAAAAATAACTTAGAGGGGCTGGAGAGATGGTTCTGTGGTTAAGGCATTTGCCTGCAAAACCTAACCATCCAGGTTAAATTCCCCAGTACCTGTGTAAAGCCAGATGCCCAAAGTGGCACATGCACCTGCAGTTTGTTTGCACTGATTAGAGGCCCTGGCGGTCCCATTCTCATTCACTCTCACTCTTCATCTCCCTCTCTCTCTTCCTCTCTCTGCTTGCAAATAATAAATAAATAAGTAAATAAATAAAATTAAGTAACTTAGAAAACCAGGTAGATCTAATGCTTCTTATATTTGGCTTCTATTTTGTTTTTAGAATAAAATTCCTTATGCGTTTCCAAGATTTTCTTTATGGTATTTGTCTTTGGCTTCTAAAGACTTTTCAGTTGGCTGGAGATGGTGCAGCTTGGGAAAATCAGGCACCATGTCTTTCTTGAGCAAAGCATAAGCTATGCAAGCTGATTTACTGATAATTTGCCCTGAAACTGGTAATTTTTAAAAAGATTTATATATGTATTAGAGACAGAGAGAAGGAGAGAGGAAGAGAGAGCGAGAATGGGTGTGCCAGGGCCTCTAGCCACTGCAAACAAACTCCAAACACGTACGCCACCATGTGCATCTGGCTTACATGGGACCTGGAGAATCGAACCTGGGTCCTTAGGCTTCGCAGGCAAGTGCTTTAACTGCTAAACCTTCTGTCCATCCCAGAAACTGGTAACTTTTTGAGGAAGAAGCACAATGAGACAAACAAAACAAACAAAGCAAACAGGGCTGGCAAGAGTGCTCAGTGGTTAAAGGCACTTGCTTGCACTGGGTTCAATCTCCAGCCACCTGCCCAAAGCAGGCATTCATTTGCAGCGGCAAAAGACCTGCATGCATGTGTGCCACACACACAATTAAATAAATACAAAACAAATCCTCAAACTCCAGGTAGCTATATGATTCAAAGACCATACTGGAATTCTGCTGAAAACCAATACTAAAGCACCAGCAAGCAAGACACCGTGAAAAGGAGGCACTGTTGCCCAACACTGCTGCTGGACGAAGCAGCTGGTGAAAAGGATCATGGGAAGGCATAGGGCAGGATTATGAGCTTTAGTGTTAGATAAATCTTGTTATAGATTCTAGTTCTGTTATCACTAAGAACACGTGTAACACAGGGAAAGTGGCTTAAGGTATAAACCTGCTTCTTCATTTGGAAACCCAGCCTACTGCCTATTTTCTTCATAGCTTATTACAAGTAGGGAATAAAATATAAATTTGCATTTGTAAAGTACAAAGTGATTACTGCATAGAGGGCAGAAACCACTTTTATGATTAATAAAAGCAAAGTAACTATGTTCAATCACACGTACAAGAAACAGCTAAAAATAGCAGTAGCAAATAATAGTGGAATTTCTCCCCCATGATAGACATTTTGGTAAGTATGTTCCATGCATTTCTTATGCAATGCTTACAATAGTTTTTGAGACATTGTATTTGTACAAGACAAAGCAAAGATTCATAAAGGCTTATTAAGTTTTCCAGAGTTTCATAACTAGTATGCTCTGGGATTTAAACACTAGGCAACTTCATTACACAGTCCAGTTACAGTTTGTTTTGTAGAACTTGAATGCTATTGCTGATGTGCCAACACTTAGCCAACCTTTAGACTTGAATTCGATTTTTATTTTAAATATCATTTGACTGAAGAAAAACTCAGCTTTGAATAGGCTTTGCCATGTTCTTGGATTGCAGTTCGAGGTGGACAGCTTGTTGCTATGTCTGATCTCATCAGTTCAGACACCAGGAGGAAAATCTGGCCACAATATTCAGAGCTCTCCTCTGGAGGAATCCCCATGCCACAGTCCTTTCAGCCTTCTAGAAAGAAGACATGTCCCACCAGACAGATGTGGGAAGTGAGGGTTAGTATAAGGTAACTGTCAGACCAAGAGAGAGATGCTAAAACAAAAGAAAAGAGGAACAAGGCACGCCAACACCAACTTCTGCACAACAGTAAAAACTTCATATAGCCAGGCACGGTGGCACAGTACCTAGGAAGTACGAGGAGGACCAAGAGTTCAAGGCCAGCCTCAGCTACATAGAGAGTTGGAGGCTAGGTTTGGTCTCCAAAATAAATACAAGCCAAACAACAACAAAGGACTGTATTCTAAATACAGATTTTTTTTTAAAAATCTGAGAATCAAGAAACCCAAGGTGACTCCATGCAGAGCTGCTGGCAAAAGAAAACAGAAAATTCTAGTATAAGTATGTCCACTATCAAGATTCTTCAAACTTCAACAATAAGCTGGAAGAAAATAGTCAGTGTATGCCTTCAGATTGAAATAATCTACACTAGCTTTTTGAGATATTACTAATCCCTGCAGCTGAGTATTCTAAAAGTAAACAGATAAAGCGAATAACCAGAGACAGGGGAGACTGATCAGTCAGTAAAGTGCTTGTCACGCAAACATGAGCACATGAGTTTGAATTCCCATCACCCACATGAAAACCTGATTGCTGTGCACCCGTGATCCCTGGTGGGGAGGTAGAGATAGGAGGATCCCTCAACTTGCTGGATAGCTATTGTAGCTGAATCAGCCAGCGCCGGATTCAGTGAGAGACCCTGTCTCAAAAAAAAAAAAAAAATAGATAATGTAGAAAGTAAGTGAAAAAGATACCCAATATCTGGCCTCCACATGCACTCACACATATGTACATGCACGCACATGCACACACACACACACAAATGCACGCACATGAACACACATGTGCATCATATACATACGCATGCTGAAGACGAGAAAGACAAAAAGGAAATGAGAAAAAAGCCAATAAATGGTGACTAGGTTCAGAAAGAAATTTAAGATTCAACTTGAAGGGCTCAAGAGAGAGCAGAGTTAAGTAGAAATCTGATCATAGGCATTGAGGCTGAAAAAGCAGCAAAGACATTGAAAATAAGAAAAATAGGAGAAAGGGTCAGCAGAAAAAAAAATGATGTGACCTGTAGACAAAGGCCATCAAATATATATATATATATCAAAGCAAAAACCATTTAAAACTATAATTATATGTGACAACATGAATGTCACTGGTGGATATTATGTCAAGTGAAATAAGCCAGAACATATACAACATGATACCCCATTTATATGTTATGTGTCAATTAAATCCAAGATAAAAAATTAGAGGGAAAAAATGAATTTCAAATTGAGCTCTTACAACAAAACCTAGCTCTATGCCATGCAAAAAGAACATACCTGAACAATCTCTGTTTCAGTCTAGACTGAACCTGACTGGGCCGTGGAAAGCCACTCTGGCTGCTCCACTGTAGAAGCGACCTGTCTTTCTATTGGCCAGTGCTGAGAGAGCTTTTCCGAGTTCATTGCTGCATCTCCTGAGAAGATTTAAGATGTCTGTTTTTCCCAAAGGGTTCTTATTATAGAACCTCTTGGAAGAAATTCCTGCCTTGCTTTTATTTTAAGATCTTTTTCATGCTTTTAGGGCAACCTGTGCTCGAGGAGACTACTGGCTAGTATGGAAAGCTGGAGGAATATGTCAACCCCATACTAACAACACACAAAAAGAGAATACACTGGTAAAAATTAAATAAAAAAATAAGTCAGAGAAGCTGTGATAAGAAAGCCCCACAGACTAATTTCAGGTCGTTACGACTCCTTTCTGTGGAGTCAAGACCAGTGGATGCTATCATCCTGGTAGAGGGGAGAAAGAATCTATCTATCTATCTATCTATCTATCTATCTATCTATCATCTATCTATCTATCTATCTATCTATCTTCTATCATCTATCTATCACAGATAAAGAGGAAAAATTAGCTAACTTATCTTCTATTTTTGTAAGTGTACATAATTATTTCTCTATTGAGGTATAATTCTATTAGGAACTATACATAAGGACATAAACTGTCCTTATTTTAAACATATTTTTATTTGTTCATTTCATTTGCAAGCACAGAGAGACAGACAGGAGAGAGAGAGAGAGAGAGGGAGAGAGAGAGGGAGAGACAATGGGTTTAGGCTTATTAGGGCCTCTACCTGCTTCAAAGGAATTCTAGTCACATACTGACACTTTATGCATCTGGCTTTATGTGAGCCCAGGGGAATTGAACTTGGGCCATCAGGCTCTGCTCCACAGGCAAGCACTTTAACAACTGAGCCATGTCTCCAGCCCCCAAACTGCCCTTCTTTAAATTGCACAATTCATTAAGTTTCAACAAACTGGAAATACACGAGATTGTCATCAATATCAAGATAATGGACATTTCCATCGCCCACAAAAGTTGTCTCTGGTTTCCTTTTATGTTCCCTTGCTTGGGACCCTGATGTAGGGAAGCCTCTGCTCCACATTGGTTTGTATTTTCTAGTTTCTTTGAAAGCAATCGTGCAACAGTTATTTTATTTTCTACCCAGCTCCTTTTGACTGATCATAATTATTCTGATATTTACCCATGTTTTAAACACTGGCATTTCATTCTTCTTATTTCTGAATATTATCCTACTGTATTGCCTTATGACAAATAACAAACCCCCTGGATCAATGTGAAATCAAAGTTGTAAGAATCCACATCTTTGTCTTGTTATTGGACTTGGATCAAAGCATTCAATCTTACTATTGATGTCAGTTGTGGGGTTTTTGAAGATACCCTTGTTCATATTAAAGTTTACATACACTTGATATGAATGCTAAGAAACACACTTGGTATGTATATATATATTTTGATTTGCTAAAAGCTTTTCTGAGTTATTAACTGCTCATATGGACGGAATGAATTACATTGCTTGATATATAAACATTAAATTGACCTCATATTTTTGGGATGAGTCCACAAGCTATGAGATACGATCCCTTTTATTGTTATTAACTTGTTTTCATAAAAATATGTTTAAAGATTTGTATCTGTACCAGGCATGGGCACACACCATTGGTCCTAGCACTTGGGAGGCAGAGGTAGGAGGATCATCTTAAGTTTGAGGCCACCCTGAAATTACAGAGTGACTACATAGAGACTACATACAGGTCAGCCTGGGACAGAGCGAGACCCTATCTTCAAAAACAAAAACAAAAAACAACAACATCAAAAAGATTTCTATCTGTGACCATGATTCTTATCCTCTCTTCTTTACTCCTCTCCTTTTCCTTTTCCTTCCTTTACCTCCCTTCCCTTTCCTTCCTCTCCCATTCTCTTTCTCTCTCATTTGTAATATAGAACAATTATTACTACAATAGCCTCTAGGAAATATTCCCTCCTTCTTTACTTTTCTGAATGACTTTGTATTATTTTTCTTTAATTATGTATATAATTCATCAGTAAAGCCATTTTGATCTGGAGTTTTCTCTATAGGAAGGTGTTTGAAAGTATAAACTCAAGATCTTAATAGATATAGGGCCACTTTAGATATTTATTTCTTTTGAGTGAGCTTTTGGAAATTTGTTTATATTACTGTCAAATTATTATTTTACCCATTATAAAGCTTATTCACATCCCTGATAGTGATAATTTATGCCTTTCTTCCTTTTTTTGTAATGAACCCCTGAGATGATGAATTTTATTGATATCATCAGCACTTGTGTCACTAATTTCTCTATTATTTTTTATAATTAAGTTTTGCATTGATCTTTATTACCTTTCCTTTTCTTATTTTGGATTTTAATTTGGAAAATTAGAAATATCAGAGATATTTTATTAGGGGCTGTGGAACTTGTAATGATAACTGATTACATATTCATCTGTGGTTTTAGGAATAGCATTGAGTTTTTGCAACAAACAGTTATTTGCTACTATATTTGTAGAGGTTTCAAGAAAAAAATGACAAGAAACAGACAAGGCATTGAAGTTTATGTAGCTTACTGTAGAGCAAATTGGTAGGTAAGGGTAGCTACAAGTTCTAGACTTAACATTTTGAATTGCTAGGTCTATTTTCACCGGTGTGATTAGTCATGTGATTTGAGCACCAGTCAACATTAAGAAGAAAGGAAATAAAGAGCAAACCGATTTTTAAATCAAGGTGAATTTTTTTAAAAAAATAAAAAATTCATTGTAGCACACATTTTTGTGACAGGTTTCCTTAAATTAGTTCTAGTCCATGTGTGAATTACACTGTGTTCTTCTACTCCTGAAGCCTTTTCTTTATTTTTCCCACCTCCTCTCTTTGTAATCACCTTTCCTGAATTGCACTTGCTTTCTAGGCACTTTCAATTAAGCAATAAGCGTGACTATATTCTAGAAGGGCCTCTGAGTTTGGAGAAAGATTTGCTGGCCCATCCTTACTCTGCCACATTATAATTGAGACTTTGGACAGTTATTTTACCTCTCAGCACAGTTTCCTTAGTGAGTAAAAGTGGAGCGAAACATCCTGTCTCAAAGTTGTTATGAGGATTAAGTGAAAGAACATCCATATATTGGCTGCTACATAGTAGACCCTCGGAAATTCTTCCCTTTATTTTTTAAAACATATATTTTTATTTAATTAATATTTATTTATTTATTTATTTATTTACTTACTTATGAGAGAGACTGAGAGAGAGAGAGAGAGAGAGAGAGAGAATGGGCACACCAGGGCCTCTAGCCACTGCAAACGAATTCCAGACACATGTGCTACCACGTACATCCGGCTAACCTGGATTCTGAGGAATCAAACCTGGGTCCTTAGGCTTCACAGGCAAGTGCCTTAACCACTAAGCTATCTCTCCTGCCCCCTTTCTCTTTTATTACATAACAATGTTTGTCACTTCCTTGGTAATCAGCCACAAAGAAGTTCAACCCACCCGCTGTGGCTATACCTGACAGCCAGCACCGGCCTAGGCTTCATGCCAATGTTGTTCTATTTGATTAGTGTTCTTAAAAATCTTTGTGTGTGGAGGTGTGTGTGTGGTGTGTGTATAGTGTAGTGTGTGTGTGTGTGTGTGTGTGCAGGCAGATACATGTGCCCTGTATATGTGCATGTGAAGGCCAGAGGAGAATTTCTCCAGCTCTCAGCCACATGCTTTCTGGAGATGGAGCTTCTGAACCTGGAACTGCTCTTTTCCCCCAGACCGGCTGACCACTCAGCTGTGGTATTTCTCTGATCTCTGCTCCCCACAGTACTCAGGTTACAGGCATGCCTGGCCACACCTAGCTGTTTACCAGCTGTCCATGTGGGTGTTAGAGAATCAAGCGCTGGGTCAGTCAGGCCCCCTCTGGGGTTCTTACACTTGCACAGCAAATGCTCTTACCTGCTGAGCCAACTCCCTAGGTCTCGCATATAAGTATTTTTAAGAACAGACTTTCATTTTCTCTGGTCTTACATTTGCCTATAACATTAAGCCAACATTTGTTTCTTATTGCTGTACGATCAGTAACCATAACCTTAGCAGCTTGAAATGATACCTCCTAATTGTCTTAAGGTTAAGTATAGGTTAGATAAAGCTTCTGCTCAGGGCTATGATTTTCATTTGAGGAATCAGATACTCTTCTCACTTCAGCGTTTTTTGTTTTTTTTTTTTCCCCTTTTGTTTGTTTCCCCCAGAATTTATCTCTTTATGTTTATTTGGCTGCAGTACTCATTTTCTTGCCAGCTGTTGGTTGGAGACAGCTAAATAAATAGTTCTTTTCTGTGTGACTCCTATAAGCAATTCACACCGTGACTATTTGCTCTCTTTAGGTCAGAAGAATACTGAAGCTGAAACTGAGTTTCTCAGGCTTCTGTTTCTGACCTCCAGACCTTCTCTGAAAGGACTCATCTAAATAGGTCAGATCCCCTCACACTCAGCAAGAGGAAATTGCACTGGTGTGTGTGGACAGGATGTGGAAGTCTGGAGTATTTCTTAGGAAGGTAAAAATATTAGGCAATAAATATTGAGTATTATTAGTGATAAAAAAAGAGAAACCTTAAACTTGTTCTTCTGTTTTTTGTATATTTTTCTTTTTAAAAATCTTATTTGGGTTTTACTCTTGTTTCCCTTCAAATTTCTCAAAGTAGATACGTGGGTTACTGTTGCAGTCAGCTTTGCATTGCTGGTAGAAATCACTCGACCAAGAGCAGCTTGTGGGAAAAAAGGTTTCCTTTGGCTTTCAGACTTGAGGGAAACGATGGCATGAGCAGAGGGTGGACATCACCCCCTGGCCAATATAAGGTGGACAATAGCAACAGGAGAGTGTGCCAAACGCTGGCAAGGGTATATTGTCTATAACACCCATAAGCTCACCCCCAACAATGCACTGCCCCCAGGAGGCTTTAATTCCCAAATCTCCATCAGCTGGGAACCTAGCATTCAGAACACCTAAAGTTATAGGGGACACCTGAATCAAACCACCACAGTTACTGATTATCTAAAGCAATTTCTAAAATCCCATGATTTATCCTTCAAGCAATATATTGCTGAGAGGAGCTCTTAAAATATATTTATTTATTTATTTGAGAGAGAGAGAAACAGAAAGTGGCAAACACACACACACACACACACATACAGAGAGAGAGAGAGAGAGAGAGAGAGAGGAGAGAGAGAGAGAGAGAAAGAGAGAGAGAGAGAATGGGTACACCAAGGCTTCCTGCACCTGCAAATGAACTCCATTTACATGTGCCACTTTAGTGCATCTGGCTTTATGAGGGCACTGGAGAGTTGAACCCAGGCTGTCAAGCAAGAGCCTTTAACCACTATGCCATCTCTGCAACCTCCCTGAGTGGATCCCCATTACAGAATTTGTTTTGTTGTATGTCTTTGCCAATCTACAGTCTCACACTTAGGGCACCAATATCAACTTCCACCAATGTCCTTTTATTTTATTTATTTATTTTTTTGGAGAGAGAGACAGAGAGAAAGGGAGAGGAAGACAGACATGGGGGCGCCAGCAGCCTCTCAGCTGCTGGGAACGAAATCCAGATGTGTGCGCCCCCTTGTGGTCAAGTGTGCCATTGTGCCCTTGTGTCACTTTGCATCTGAGTAAACGTGGGACCTGGAGATTGGAACCGCTGGAGATTGGAACCAGTGTTCTTAGGCTTAGGAGGCAGGCACCTTAACCACTAAGCCATCTCTCCAGCCCCAATGTCCTTTTAAACAAGGGTGGTCAAGACTTCCCCTCGCATCCTCCTTTCCCAGAAGAGGTCGGTCTTCATTAGGGAAACCCCAAACAATCAAATACCTAGGAAAGGTACTGACCCACTGTGCCGTTCCCATTTGTGGAGGCAGCCAGAGAAGAGTCCCAGTGTATGGTGGCACCCCCCTACTGAAGTCGCCCAGGGTCAGGGGCTGTCTTCTGACTCTCTGCAGCCTCCGGACACCTTGGCAATGATAACAAAACTCCTGACTCCACACACTCCTCATTATGTCAAGCAGCCACGCCCTTGCTCTACGGGATCCCACGACAGTGACTCGAGTGTGCCCCGAGACCGTGAACCACCCCTCCAGCTGAATGAGGGTTTGGCTGTGCACCTCAATGCTTCAAAGGTGTCTTCGTGGCCGAATATAAAGTCCTCCTGCTCAGCCTCAATGTAGAAAACCGGCGGCATGTCAAAGTTTTCAGGAGCGGTCCACCACGGTTGATGGCCAAGGGTGTTCATTTCTGCGTGCAGGGCTGCTCATTGCTGAAAAACAGTCCCAGTCCAAGCAAGTTGCTGGAGAAAGTTCCTAAGTGGATTTTTTTTTTTTTAATGTATGGGTTTTAAAATTTTTCTGTTCATGTCCAGCTTAATTGTATAAGAGAGAATATTGACTATATGATATCAAAATCTAGTCATATGTTGATATTTCTTCCATTTTTAGTAATTCAGTCAATTCTTATATTATTGTCATGTTACTTTGTAAAAACCAACACAAGCCATTGTACATTTTGATCCATTAATTTTATTTATCAGTATGTGAGTCCTCTCTTTTTCCATTTTTTATTTCCGAGAGAGGAGACAGAATTGGTGTGCCAGGCCCTCAGCCACTGCAATTAAACTTCAGATGCTTGTGCCACCTAGTGGGCATGTGTGGCCTTGCGCTTGCCTCACCCTTGTGCAGCTGGTTCACATGGGATCTGGACAGTTGAACACGAGTTCTTAGGCTTCGCAGGCAAGAGCTTTAACTGCTAAGCCATCTCTCCAACCCTCTCTTTTCCATTTTTAATGACTTTTTTTAGTAAGCATACAAAATAACAAGTCTTTATGACATTTTCATACATGGTTATCATTAAACTTTGCCCATATTCAACCCTTAATCACTATCCCTGGGTGTCCCCACTGCTTCCTCCCAAATAACTCCACTTCTGCTTTCATAGATGTGTATATGTGACATTAAATCCACATATGAGAGAACACGATATTCATGTCTGTTTCCCCTCCCATTACACACTCTTGTCTCCTTCTCTCCTTCCTTTAGACCTCTTCCTCTTCCTACATAGTTACCTTTCTACATTCAGAAAATATACTCATGTGTGTATTATTGTGTATATGAGTAGAAATTCCACGTATCAGGGAAAACACGCCATATTTATCTTTCTGACTGACATTTAACATGATGAACTTCAGTTCCGTCATTTTCTTGCAAAAGGCATAAATTCATTCTTCTTTCTGATGTGTGTGTGTGTGTGTGTGTGTGTGTGTGTATTGTTCCTTAGGCACCATACCTCTGTTTTCTTTTCTTTGTCCATCTCAGTTTTCTGAGATACAGTGTCTCCTTGGCCTGAAATTCTTCAAATAGGCTAGACCAGCTAACCAGGGAGCCCACGGGTATCTGCTTATCTCTGCCTCCCTTGCATGTCACCATGCCTCCCCCATTTTTTATATATATATACACGGGTACTAGGAATTGAACTTAGATCCTCATGCTTGCAGAGATTTAATGACTGAGCTATCTTTCCAGCTCCTCTATCATCATTTCTATATCCACTCCTCCCTTGTTGAGTATCTAGACTCGCTCGAAATCCTCAGTGTTCTTTATAGCACAGCTATGATCATGGATGAACAGGTGGCCCCGTGGTCTGCTGACTGAGATCCCTTCTGCATATTCTCAGAGATGGTATCCCTGGGTCATGTGGTAGTTCTATTTTTAGTGTTTTGAGGAACCTCTATAGTGTCTGCACCAGCTTACATTCTCAGCAGCAGCATATAAGGGTTTCTTTTCCCCATATGCTTGCCAACATTTGTTGTCATTTGTTTTTTTAATATCTATTCTAGGGACTGGGGAGATGGCTCAGTGGTTAAAGGCACTTGCTTGCAAAGCCTGCTGGTCCAGGTTCAAGTCTTCAGCCACTCATGTAAAGCTGGATGGGCACTCATTTGCAATGGAAAGACCCTGGTATACTCTCTGTCACATGTGCACACTCACAGCAATCCTCCTACCTGTGTCTCCCAAATGCTGGGATTAAAGGCATACGCACCATGCCCGGCTCTTATTGGCTATTTGTATTTCATTATTTGAGAAACTATCTGTCTAATTAGTTTGCCATTTTATTGATTGGATGTTTTGTTTTAGCTAGTGTTTAGTTTTTTGACCCCCCCCCTTTTTTTTAAAGATTCTAGATAATCATTCCCTGTCAGATACATGGTTGGCAAAGATTTTGAGAACTTTTTTTTTTTTCCGAGGTAGAGTCTCATTCTAGCTCAGGCTGAAATGGAATTCACTACATCATCTCAGGATGGCCTTGAACTCACAGCAATCCTCCTACCTCTGCCTCCTGAATGCTGGGTTTAAAGGAGTGTGCCACCATGCCTGGCTTGAGACCATTTAAAAAATTTTTCTCTTGGATTTTTATGATGTAGAGTCTCACTGTAGCCCAGGCTGAATTGGAAATTACTCTGTAGTCCCAGACTGGCCTCTAACTCACACTGATCCTCCTACCTTTGCCTCCTGAGTGCTGGGATTAAAGGTGTTTACCACACAACAGGCATTGAGACCTTTTTTTTTTTCTAGAAATTTTTACTTTCATATGCTTATCTAAACTTAGTTAAGGTTGTGTGATATACTTTTTTCCATTCTTATATTTAAATTTTAATATATCACAATTTAAATATTATTTAAATTGTCATATAGTTTCCATAACTTAAATTTGTATTCTAAAACAAAGTCTAGCAACTTTGTCTGTTAATTGGAAGCGTTAGCATAGTTATATTTTGTAATTGCTGTGATGCTTGGGCTATTTCCAGAAACTTATTTTGTGATTTATGATTATCACTCATTTTCTATGGACTCTTTTAATTTCTTTGCACATCTCATTTTACATTAACTTTCAAAAGAACTCTATTATTTTTCTCTAAAGATTCCAGATTTATATATTAACAAATTAAGTTTGAATGCTAAATATCTAGGGAAAACTTTTAAAAATAAATATGAGTGTGTAATTTGAAAATGTGTGTGTATTTCAAAATAATATTCTCCTTCCCAACTTAGAATATTTAAAGTTTAAGCCGCCTCTGCCAACATATGCTGTCTCAAGTTTTAGTTCTATCTTGTTGTAACCCAAATCATTATTTTACACACTTAATTTTATTATGCTTCTTGATTTTTATTTCTTTTGTTATCAACATAAATTTACTGGGCTGGAGAGATGGCTCAGCAGTTAAGGTACTTGCCTACAAAGCCTAATGACTCAAGTTCAATTCCCCAGTACCCATGTAAAACCAGATGTATAAAGTGGTACATTCACCTGGAGTTTGTTTGCAGTGGCTGGAGGCTCTGGCACTCCCATTCTCTCTGTTGATCTCTCTTCTCTCTATCTCCCTCTCTGCTTGCAAACAAATAAATATTTTAAAAATTAAATTTATTTATACTAAGGCTGGAAAGATGGCTTAGCAGTTGAATCGTTTGCCTGCAAAGCCTAAAGACCCAGATTCAATTCCCCAGTGCCCACATAAAGCCAGATGCACAAGGCGGCACATGCATTTGGAGTTCATTTGCAGTGGCTACAGTCCCTGGCATTCCCATTCTTTCTCTCTCTCTGCCTCTTTTTCTCTCTTTATTATAAATAAATAAATAAATAAATAACAACAAAAGTACAAACAACAAAACAGAAAATCAAAACCCAATTATTTTATTTTTATTTATTAGCAACAGACAGACAAAAAGAGAGAGAGGGAGAGAGAGAGAAAATGGGCACACCAGCGCCTCCAGCCACTGGAAACGAACTCCAGATGCATGTGCTACCTTGTGCATCTGGCTTATGTGGGTACTGGGGAATCGAGCCTGGAACTGGGGTCCTTAGGCTTCACAAGCAATTGCTTAACCGCTAAGCCATCTCTCCAGCCCCAAAACCCAATGCTTAAAAAAAATAAATTTACTTATCTAGAAATGATTTCTTTTAGAATTTTCTTTAGTGGAAATTTTCACTTCTTTTTCTGAGACTCAGATATATTCTTGAACTTTTTACTTCATCCTTTATAACTCTTACTATTATTTAGTGTCTTCCGTCTCTCTGCCTTTCTATTTGCATTAGAGATTTACTCCTGGTATCTGATGTCTAGCATGTGGTCATTAGCTATGTCAAATCTCCTGATGAAGACAATGTTCAAATTTTAATTAGCCATTTTGTGTATTTATATAAGTTCTTCTGGACTTTTTTCAAATATACTTTTCCTTTTAAATAATCTCTTTTTCTTATTATCTTTGCTTGTAAATTTTCTCCTATCTCTTTATGCATATAGGCCCATAAAATGTACATCATTTTTGTATCCCATGGCTGATAATACCACTATCAGAAGTCATTTTTATTTTGGTTCTACTTTCTATTCTGTCTAGTTTGTATTTATAATGCCTTTAAAAAAAAAACAACTTATCTGTTTTGTATCTTCTTTCTTTTAACAAAAAAGTCATTAAACTAGACTCCTTGAAGATTTATTGGTAAAACTTTTTGAGGCCTAGTTTCAAGTTGTGTTTCCTCAATGAGGATTTAGTTCATTTTTCCCCAAGTGCCTAGAAACCATTCTAGACTGAATGAAGAGTTTGCAGGTTTGGGGACCCATAAGGATCATATGAATGTAGCCTGAATACCTACATGAGGCCTCACTTGTATAGTTAAGTTATTTGAGAATATTGTCTTCCTTTTTAGACAGAACCCCAGTTCCTGAGAGAATAGCCCTTGTAAGTCACAGCTCTATGCATAGAGTTTCCTGTTCAGTATTTCAAGACAAGCATATTGTAGGCTTTGTCTTCAGTCCTCCTGCCTTGGAAAGTGTGAGAACCGAAGCTTAGAGTTCTCCAGATAAATAAAGCCTGGTTCAGCTCCTTTCTCCTCTGTGGGTGTGTTTGTTACTCGAGCCATACCTTCTAAATTAAAAACAGACAAAAGAAGCAACTGTTGTAGAAAAACTACTATTGCATCCTAGCATTTGGCCTCACATTTTATTAGAACCAAGAGAGATAGGATAATTTTTCAGACACCTTGTCACATACATGCATTTTGAAAGTTCTCAACAGTGGGAGGAGAAAAAGAGACGATGTTTCACTCTGTGTGCAATTTTTAGAGCTATATTCTTTTCAAACTATGAAATGAGTTAAGTGTTCATTGTAGCAGCTTATGAACACAGAAACTCACAAAGAAAAGGGCAACACACTGTCTGCCCCTTACTCTCCAAGCAGCCAGTGTTTATACTGTCAGTTGTACACTTCTCTTTAGTTCTATGAGCTTACACGATCATATGCAAATCCATACACAATGTAGGTTCTTTATTTTCATTGCCAAATCATGAGATCATATGTACACATCTCTGAAGCTTGGCTCTTCATAGATCACCAAAACCTACTCATTCCTTTGTCAGTGTGCTTGGCCAAAATAACACATTATGTGGTGCATGTGTGTGTTTGTGTGTGTGATATGAGATGTAAGCACATGTACGTGCTGCCACAGTGTCTCTGCTCTGTGTACAGCGCCCCGTGTACTCAATGAGGAGTCAGAGAACGTTGGGTGTCCCCTTCCCATACTCCCCTGTTTCTTCCTTGCAGCAGAGTTGTTTTCTGTTTATGAAGGTTTCTGTTCATGAACTCCAGCAATCCTCCAGCCCCCACATGATGGGATTAAAGATTTAGGTGGCTGTGTCCAGCTGTTTACATGAGTTTTCGGACATTTGAATTCAGGGTGTCTCAGACCCCCTCAGGCTCTCGTGCTTGAGCAAAAAGCGAACTTAACCACTAAGCCATCTCTGCAGTACACTTACACACTATGACTAGCAACATAATTTTTTATATATACATCATTACATTCCGTCTATTTATAAGCTGGTATTTTCTTTCAGATTTTTTCTTCTTCCAGAAATTAACATCTTCATGAGCTAATCCTTATGCACCAGTGCTGTGTTTCGATAGAATAGTTTGTACTGCATCGAAGGCTATGTTTAGTTATAATTTGGTATCCAAAGAAGAATATCACAATGGTATTTGAGTCTCCTTTCCCCCATATCCTCACCGGCAATTTCTATTTTCATCTTTCCAGTAGATGCCAAATTGATGGGAGAAAATGCTTCTCTATTTTTTCTTCTCTTATTTACGTTGACCTGAACTTCCAATAAGGTTGAACATTTCTTATGACCAATAGCCATTTGCACCAACTCCAAACTAAAATAAAAACCAAAAACATAAAACTCCAGGGCTGGAGAGATAGCTCAGCAGATAAAGGCACTTTTTGCAAAGCCTGATGACCTGGGTTCAATTCCTCAGGACCCATGTAAAGCCCGATGCACAAAGGGTATGCGTTTGAAGTTCATTTGCAGTGGCAAGGGGCTCTGGTGCACCTTTTTTCTCTCTCCTTCCTTTATCTCTCTCTGTCTTGTTCTCTCTCTCTCTCTGTTTCTCTTTCTCTTGGAAAATAAATTAAAAATTTTTTAAACTTCATATTGCTTATTATTCGATTACAAATTTATGCATAAATTTTCATGAGTTTCGTGTGTTAGGAATTGTAACCTTTTTTGACCATATATCTTTCAACTATTTCCTCCCTGCCTATCATTTGTCTTTTGACTTTGCATTTGGTAGATGGAAAATTTTAATCAGCACTATTGAGCTAACATTTACCTATATTCAAATTGATCAGTTTTGAGTGTGTGACATGGTGGCTTTTGACAAATGAGTATGGACATAGCAGCAGAATGTGGCTGATAATGTAGAATAATTCCATTACCCCCAAATCTCACAAACGCCCCTCCGCAGTCTTCTCCCAGTACCAGCCCCTGTGACCACTGATCTGTTAAATTTGTTCTAGACTTTCGTATAAGTGGAATTAGGGGTCCTACCTTTAAAAAATATTCTGATTTATTTATATGCAAATAGGGGGAATATATATATATATATATAGAGAGAGAGAGAGAGAGAGAAAGAGAGAGAGAGAGAGAGAAAAGAGATAGAAAATGAGTATGCCAGGGCCTCCTGCCACTGCAGAGGAACTCCAGATGCATGTAACTACTTTATGCATGTGGCTTCATGTGTGTACTGTGGAATTGAACCCAGGCCATATGGCTTTGCAAGCAAGCACTTTTAACTGCTGAGCCATCTCCCCATCCCCCAGTCCTGCTTTTGATTTGAAGGTATCTTTAAAAATCTCTTTCCAGGGCTGGAGAGATGGCTCAATGGTAAAAGGCACTTACCTGCAGTGCTAGCTAGACTGATTTCAATTCCCTAGCACCCAAGTAAAGCTGGATGCAAAAAATGTGAAGGAGGTAGACACACACAAGGATGAATGAGTGAATGAATGAGTAAATATTTTAAAAAGAATCTACTTCCAAAATTATAATTATAAATAAAATTATAAATAAAAAATAAATTTTAGAAGTCTCCTTGCCATACATTAAAAACCTGACCAAGGGCTGGAGAGATGCCTTAGCGGTTAAGTCGCCTGCCTGCGAAGCCTAAGAATGCCTGTTCAATTCTCCAGGTCCCACATTAGCCAGATGGAAAAGTGACGCAAGCATGCAATGCTGCACTTGCCCACAAGGGGGTGCATGGGTCTGGAGTTTGTTCACAGTGGCTGAGAGGCCGCTGGTGCTCCCATTCTCATCTCTCTCTCTCTCTCTCTCTCTCAATTTTTTTTTTAAAAGTTTAGAAAAAAAACCTGAACAAGAATCTGAATTATTGAAGTTATCCAACCAACAGGCACATCTTATCAAAGGACAATCCTTATTGTCTGTGCCTCAAGTCCAAAATTTGCAGGTGTCTTCCATGAATTTTGCTGTGTTCCTAGACAGCAAACGTAACTGCAGTGACTTAGGTATTTGTGTTCCATAGAACCCCCGAGACTTCACAGGAAATGGGAATTAACAAAGAAGTATATCTTAATATGTGTGTCTTCATGAATATAATAAATGAATTATTTGTCTCTTTAAGAAACTTCCGAGGCAGGAAGCCTAAGGACCCATAGTCAACTCTCCAAATCCCACATAAGCCAGACACACAAAAGTGAGGCAAGCAAAAGGTTGCACATGCCCATTAGGTGGCACAAGCATCTGGAGTTCAATTGCAGTGGTTGAGGCCCTGGTGGGCCAATTTTCTCTCACTCTGTCTCTCTCTAAAAAAAAAAAAAAAAAAAAACCTTCTGGAAGAGGATGATTCAATAAAATTCTACTCAAATTCAATTCAGTGACTATTTTTCATTATTTGAAGGGACTACCCCATGCCTTGGTACAGTGATAAAATGTACAAATATAGGATTTCAATTATTTTTCTGAAATCATTGTCTCAAGAATGACCTGTGATTCTCTGTAATAATAGCTTTTCACTTGAAGATACCATATTTAATCCCCAGGCTCATAAAGCTCTGTGAATCTGAATACATTAATAACTTCAGATGTATTCCAGGAGACCCACAGCAGAGGAATAAAAATTGAAGCTTCCCTCCCGCTTTCTAGCCTTCCCTGCCACCCTCTTCAGTCAAGACCTGGATACTAAAATAGTTCTCACTCCCCTGGCCTTCTCCACTATTCTCTAATGCAGCCAGAAAAGAAAAGTAGTTTGTAAACATGCAAATCAGATCGTGCCACTTGCCTGCTTACAGTCCTTCAGTGATTACTGTTGCCTTTTAGAACAAAGTCCACGGTGCTTGAGGCCTGGCCTGGAGCTCCAGGGCCTGCTCATCTTCTTAGCTGCCCACATCCACTCTACCCTGCCCGCTGGGCCCCTTCTACTCCACCCCAGCTTCTGCTCCACAGTGCACTGCTTCTATGAAAGTCTTCACACGGTGACTTCTGCTGCTGGGAGTGCTTGTTGTTCTGCTTCTGTGTTACTCCTTCCCTGCACAAGGGAAGATTTCTCTAGAGCTCACTGTCTTGACCTTCATAGTGAACGTCCAAACAAAATAAGTCTATGTAGGTATGTGGGTAACCTCAGACTCCCTACAAGCTGTCCACGCTCGATCACAGGTTTCTTGTGACTCTATCATATGATTAGGTAACTCCTACCCAGCACAGGACATGGAATGTTGGAGACCCTCAAAACTATTAATTGGATGAGTGATTGCAGATTCATGGGGTTCTGTAGATACTCAGGACCTCACTATGGCATTAAAGTCAAACAAGTAATCCTCGATGGAAACACTGTGAGTTTTAGATGTCACTAGATCTCTAGATACTGGTTTTCAAGATAACCTACGTCATTATTGGCCATTGACTGTCTACCTGCAGAGAGATCATGGGCAATGAACTAGTGAAGCCTGCTGGGACTGTGGAAAGCTTTCATTAGTGTTTCATTAGGTTCACATTGCTGGCAGAAAACACACAACCAAGAGCATATTGTTGGAAAAGGGGTTTATTTCGGTTTACAGCCTTGAGGGGAAGCTCTGTGATGGCAGGGGAAAATGATGGCATGAGCAGAGGATGGATGTCACCTCGTGGCCAACATCAGACGGACAACAGCAACAGAAGAGTGTGCCGAACACTGGCAAGAAGAAACTGGCTACAATACACTGCTTCCAGGAGGCTTTAATTCCCAAATTGCCATCAGCTGGGGACATAGCAGTCAGAACACCTAAGTTTATGAGGGACACATGAATCAAACCACCACAATTAGCAACTGCAATGAAGATGTGGCACACTTGCCGTTAGACTGAAGGGAAGTTGAAGGAGACATTCAGGTGCAAGGTGAAACAACTAAGTTTCAAAAGAATCTTACTCAGGGGCTGGAGAAATGGCTTAGCAGTTAAGGTGTTTGCCTGTGAAGCCAAAGGATCCCAGTTCAATTTTCCAGGATCCACGTAAACCAGATGCATGAGGGGCACATGCATCTGGAGTTCGTTTGCAGTGGTTAGAGGCCCTGGCGTGCCATTCTCTCTGTCTGCCTCTCTTCTCTCTCTCTCTCCCTCTCTCTGCTTGCAAATAAATAAATAAAGGATCTTACTCAATAGGTTAGAAAGGGGATAAAATAACAAGGCATAACTCAATAAAGGAAAATAAAGAGAGAACACTGGGCTCCTCAAAAATGTAATCGAGCAAATACAGAATGTGGAACCCTAAGATCATGATATGGAACCACACTAGTTCATTATGTGAGTTCATGCATGGTGTGTTTGTCAGGGGTATTGATCTGATGTTGGGCTTCCGGAAACAGTGTGTCAATACCTCTTGAAGTCATGGCACTTCACTTGCCAAACCACCCTTGCCCTGTCATGTCCAATTCTGGGAAGGTGTTATGCAGGGAAATACTGACAATTGAGTTGCTTAGGGGATTCCAAACTATGTCGTCTGAGAATTGAAGGGTTGGGGATTACTATACTAGTCAGTGAGGAATGGTACTTGGGAGAAGACAATAGGAATGTCTAGTAAAAGGCAAGACTCTTATATTTCTTCCCCTTTGGCCCAAAGGGCAGACCTGGGACAAATGAAGTTGATCTCAATTGGATTTGAGGAGCTGTCCAACAGAGGAGTGGGATGTGCAGTTCTCCCCTTCACAAAAGTAAAGAGAAGGAGCTTTGGGAAACTATAAGCTTATGAAGGGCAAACTAGGCTGTCAGAGGGGCTTGGTCCTAGCGTAGAGCCAAAATATTATGTAGCCTGGACCTCAGCATGTTTGCAGTGTCAGGCCAAAGATAAATTACCAGGTAAGATAAATATTTTTTCAAAGATCCCATCTACCATGTCTAACTATCCCTGATCTATCTTAAGTGTGAGAGGCATTACCTTATATCTCTTCATATTTTCCTAGTATGTCAACTTTACAACAAGGTAGGGACCAAATGACGACTTGTCATGGAGGGAAGTCATGTGCTAGATAAAAACTGGACAAACTGCTTCCAAGGTCCCTCATAACTGAGTTTCTGTTATTCCAGCAGAAGATGGAAAATGTTCTGTATTTAACAAGAATTTGGTAAGATATGGGAAACACCATAAAGAACCATTACCAGGGAGATTAGAATGATGAACCATTTCTCATAAATGTGACAGCCACAAAATGTGCCCAACATCCTAACCCAAAAGGATAGCCCATGCCCTTGGCCACCAAGGAGAGATTATGAACGGGCCAGTAGTCAATGATCCCCTTAGAGAAATAAATAGGAAGTGCATCTCTTCTAGCTAATATCCCTTATTCTGGAACTTAAATTTGAATTTAAATGATTGAGCATATTTTATATGAAGAAAGCAATAAATGGTACACGAAAAGGGGTCAATTTAAATTTGTATTCCTTGATTCTATGTAGCTTCCCTTGTTTGCACAGAAAACTTACTGTCAAGATAACAAGCGCACCCCTGTGTCAGAGGTTACAGTGCAAATAGTCTCATAACACATTTGATGGATCCCATCATTAGAGGGATCAGTGTTCACATGACAGAGTCATTCAGTCTCTGTTAGGAAGTAATTAACTTTTTGCATTTTTCCAAAAGTTGTTACACTCCACACTAGAATTTGATATTGCCTTATAACCATACAGTCAGGGTAACTGAAAATTTTATTTGAATTTTAAAACACGGGGATATTTAAACATGAGAGTGTGGCTTGAGCTTTATTAGTTGCATGATGATGGACAAAACAATATAGACTGTATGGCTAAATTCCTTCCTCTTTTTTTTTTTGGAAAGAGAGAGAGAGGGAATGGGCACGCCAGCAACCTCTCAGCAGCTGTGAACAAATTCCAGATGTGTGCGCCCCCTTGTGAACAAGTGCGGTATTGCGCCCTTGCTTTGCGTCTGGCTAAATGTGGGACCTGGAGATTGGAACTGACATTCTTAGGCTTAGCAGGCAGGCACCTTAACCCCTAAGCCATCTCTCCAGCCCTGAATCCCTTCCTCTTTAATATGAATATAATAATGACAACAGTGCATGATTCTACAGAGAATGAAATAAGAAAATGTATAAAAGCTCTCAGCATAACAAAAAGCACACACTTGGAGCTGCTGATGGAACTGTGGCTAAGCCACTGTCATTGTGGAAGAGGCAGAGCTAGGGCTGCTTGAAGCAGCACTTGGGACTCCTGGCTTCAAGAGTATTAGCTCTGGGGAGAGGAAGGCTTTGAACGTGACGCTCCCCACAGGCTCTTATTTTGAACTCCTGATCCCAAGCTGGGGAAAATTTTTTGGGAGGCTGTAAAACCTTTAGGACGTGGGAACTGGCGGTGGGTTACTAGTGGTGACCCTGTGTGATTCTATGCCCACTGTCCTGTCTCTGCTTCCTGATTAGCCAACATGTCAGGATCAGCTGCAAGTACCACCCGTGTGGACTGGCTGCACTGTGCTCTTGCTGCCATGATGGACTGTAAGCTTTTGAAACCGTGAGTCAAAAGAACCCCCCCCCCTTAAAGTGCTGTTGTTTTGTCACAGTGACAAGCAAAAGCACTCCAAGAAGGAGCTAGAGTAAGATTTCCATCAGCTTTAGATTTTCAAGAGGAAAGGGATATATTGATTCTAGACATTTCTTTTATCAATTCTTTTATAATAGGAAGAAGATAACATCAGTGTTGAAAATGACTTGAGGGCTGGAGAGATGGTGCAGGGGTGAAAACCACTTGCTTGCAATACCTGATGGCCTAGGTTTGATTCTTCAGTACCCACATAAAGCCAGATGCACAAAGTGGTGCATGGTCTGGAGTTCATTTACAGAGGCAGGAAGCCCTGGCACATGCATGCTCACACACTATCTGCCTCTTTCTCTCTGTCTGTCCCTGTCTCAAATACATTATAAAATAGAATTAAGTAAAAAATGAAAATTACTTGAATTAGGAGCATCCTGATTAAATTTCATTTCAATCAGGAATTATTATTTAATGTGAATTATGTTTGTCAAAAACTTAAGCTACCATGGAACAATGTTAAGACAGGTTATTGGGTACCATGCACTACCACCCTACTACTCTGAACAAAACCATATGATCATATTGTGGTGACCAGGGCTATGTAGTGTCACCATTACTTAATTACCACTTGTCCTCTGGTTTATTGAGACAGTTTTAATCATGCCCAGCTATTGCAACTACCTTCCACTAAGAGACTCAAGCATATTGTTTAACACATTATCTTCAGAGATTTTGTCAGTAGAACAGCTTGGAACGATATGAGTATATTACAAAAAAATGCTTAAGAAATTACATTGGTAGAATATCCATAGGGGGGTTAGAGGTGAAATTTCTTCCTTTGTTGAATATGTTGCCAGAAATCACTTGGCAGTTGTCACTGGCAAGATCAGAAGAACCTCTGATTTCTGGTCTCAAGAAAATGTACTTAGCTTATGCCAGTCTCTTAACTTACCAATGTGTCTGAATTTTCTATCAGAATTTGAAGAAACAGGCTTGGTACTTTGCATTTATTTAATTTGGTGAGTTCATTGTTCTCTCCTCCCTGGGCTATTAAATAGTTCAAAAATAAATATTGCATCATTTGTTGTTGAATATGTATCATGCATCTCATCTGAGCTGCATTTTTTAAACAATGGGTAATTATTTAATATGAACACAATACTTTGAAAGTATTTCAGAATAGCTTTCTATTAGTAGTAAGTAGTAAAAATGCCTAACTGGGGCTCAATGGGCAGGAGAAAAGTAAAAGAAAATTTGGATTTTCCATTGTACAGTGCAGGCTCAGGAAGGAAACTATGTATGCGTATTTGTATCTGTATGTATATTTGGTGTAGACCCAGGTCTAATGACAGGACTGAAAAATATATTCACCGAAATCCAGGCTGCCGACTGAGCCAGGCTAAAGTTTCACAGATATCTGAGGTCTGTATTCACTTCCTGACTGTTATCCAAAGACACAGAAAGCTGTGAAAATCTGGGCTCCAGAACATTCTTGTCCTGGGATGAAAGGATTGCGTGAGCTCATGGGGCTTTCCACCCTGACCGCCCGCCCGTCTTGGCAGCCAGCAGGCGTCCAGTAGTGGTAGGAACCTGGCCCTTAAGTGATGAAGGGTTTATTGTGAAATTAAGCTCAAAGCAGCAGTCACTATTTGCGTCTTGGGTTCTAGTGTAGATGAAGATTGGAAACTCTTTGTAGATCTGGCCTTTCCCAATAGGGGTGTACTGAGGGTTACCCAGCTTGGAAGGGTCTAGAGTTGGTCCCCCCCCCCCCCCCAGTGCCCAAGTTCCACCTCCAGAGAACTTACTCTGTGCAAGCAGTGATGGGGGAGGGATCCCACTGCCTTCATCAACCTTAGGAAAGGAGTCATACCGTAAGGTCACATCAGAAGGTGTGGGTATGGGGAGAGAAGGTACTGGGGTTCCCCGGGCCTCCACGAAGGAAGGGGAACCTCAACTCTGCCCTGCCCACATCCAGGCGCAGACCCATCTCTGGATCACATTGTCTTCCTCCCGTCGTCGTCCATTGGGATCTGCTTCCCCACCACCCACTGCCCCCAACCCCCAACACTCCCAGCCAGTAGGTGTGGGTGTGGGTTGTGGAACTCGGGGATGGGACCGGGGAAGGTCTGGGGTTTTCATCGAGCCCTCTGGGGAGGGAGGGAGGGAGGGAAGGAGGGAGGGAGGAGGACCCGGGGCGCAGCCGTGGTGGGTGCGTCCTGCTAAGGAGGAGGGGCGGGAGGAGGGAGGGAGGAGGGAGAAGGGAGGGAGGGCGTGCGAGCGACGACGGAGACACAAGAAAAGGGAGCGCGCCCGCCACCGCCACCGCCACCACCACCGCCGCCGCCGCCGCGCTCCCGGGGACAGAGGCAGCGCGTGCCGACGAGCAGCGGCCCAGGCGCAGCCGTGCACCGAGCCGCGCAGCCCGACGCCCCGCGCCCGCCCGCCCGCAGCGACCGCGCCCAGCCCCGCGACCGCAGCTCCACAAAGACCCCGGCGCAGACTCGACCCGCCGACCGGTGCGTGGCCCGGGGAACGGGGATGCGGGGAGGGGCTCCCCGGCCCGGTGCTCCCGGCTCGGGGGCGACCGCTCCGCCCCGCGCTTCCTCGAAAGGCAGCTGCAACCCCCACCCCCCTTGGCCTTGGCTCCGGGGGTGGGTGGGTGGGAGTGGGGTGGGGGGAGTAGTGTGCGGGTGTTCCCCCCACGGGGAGGGGGGCTGCTGGCACCTGCCTCTTTTGTCTCGCGCCACCGGGTTTTAATGGGAAAGTGGGGCCGAGCATCCTCCCCACCCCACCCCACCCCACCCCACTACACACACACACACACACACACACACACACACACACACACACACACACACGCTGGGCTTCTTCTCCGTCTTGGCTGCTGGGCTTGGAGAGCTGGGAGGGGTGCTTGTCATTGTGGTTGCAGAGCCTGACTGTGTCCTCCTGAAGGAGTGGCCGGGCCTGGGCTCTCATTGTGTGTGTGTGTGTGTGTGTGTGTGTGTGTGTGTGTGTGTGTGTGTGTGTGTGTCTTTCCTCCCTAAAGGGTGGCATGTGCCTGGTGGTGGGGATGACCCCCCTCTTGTGCGTAGTGGTGGTGGCGTGGCGGGGCTGCAGTGTGGGTGTTGTTGGCAAGTCCATTGGCAGGGGTCTCAAGTTCCTCTGGGGACAGCAAGGCAGCCTCTCTCGTGTACCACTGAGCACCTGCAGTGCTAAAAGCGTGCGGACAGGAAATGGCATTTTCCTCCCTCGTGGGAGCGCACGCACAGCTTTGCCCCCACAAAAGAGGCTGCTTCTGAAAGCCACCTTCCTGGCCTCTCTGCTGGATGTTGGTAAGGAAATGCTTGTCAGAGAGAGAGAGAGAGAGAGAGAGAGAGAGAGAGAGAGAGGAGGTTTCCATTCAAACCCTCTGTGTGCCTTACCTGTGAATGCGGGCCCAGGTTACAGTACACACACACACACACACACACACACACACACACACACACACACGCTCCCGTAGCCACACTGCAGGGTGTTCCGTGGAAACGTGTCGTTACTGATCCTAAATATAATCGCCTTTCAGCAAGAATGAAAAGTAGGGCAGCGTTTGAAGTATGGAATGTCCCATGAATACAGGTCAGAAGGGAATTCAGGAGAGGTCATATGCAGGAAAATACAGAAACATAGGCTCATACCCTGTAATGTGGACTGTCAGGGCGGTGCAGGGTTCTGAGAAGGCATGTGTGTGCCTTTTAGTTCATGCCCTCCCCCGTGCACCTGAACCCTAATCCCACTGCTAAAATATGCCTTGGGACTTTGAGGTGTGGTGTCCGATGTGGTAGTTTTTATGCTAGATTCTTTCTTGGTGTGTGTGTGTGTGTGTGTGTGTGTGTGTGTGTGTGTAAATGGCTGAAACCGGAACCCATGTGTTCATCTATGGAGAGAATGAGGAATATAGAGATTCTTCAAAATGGTGAGAAATCCCACAAAGAACAATCCAGAATGCTGGTTTTCTGGCAAGGCAGTATTTGTAGGACAATCTCTGATAAGAACCATCCACCTTCTTCCCCACCCAGGCTTTGTGGTGTCTGGCGGAGGGCTGTGGTACCCTTTTGGTGCCAATGCACCATGTGTCCCCAGACCTTTGGCCATCCATGGTCTATGAACGCCGGGCTGTGTGCTCTCTCAGGCTTCCCATGCACGATGTGTGATTTTGCGGAGGCCCAGCCACTCTTCTTCCAGAGCCCGAGGTTCACACGTATGACTAAGTCTACTGGAAGTGAGGCAACAGAAGCCAGGAGACCTGTTTGGATGCCACACAAGATTACCAGACAAGAGTGTGCAGAATGGTCTCTGACATTGATTGGTGGCCCCGTAGTCCTGACAATCATTTTCTTGTCAAGTGGGTTTGGCTTTGCTTGGCCACACCAGTGCCTGCTGTAGGGCAGTCTCCGTGGTGGGAAGATGTAGTAGTCCCTATTTTGGTTGAACTTATGGTTTAAACAAACCTCTCTGTTTTAAATACATTTTTAAAAATTTGGCATACAATTCTTGCTCTTAAAAGTGTTCCTCATAAAAAGTTCAAATAACTGCCAAAGTTTTTGGTCTTTGCCATTTGGGAACCACTCACTGAAGGCCCCCTGGAACTGGGTTTGCTCTCTGTTAACATTACCGCCCATCCTTTCCTAAGTGCCTGCTTATTTTCTTTTTGTTTATATCAACTTGGGAGGAAGCCTTTAAGGATGGAAGGATGAGGACCACTGCTTGTTTTTTTAAAATTATTATTATTAAATGAAACACTTCAAAGGCCAAGTTGGCCTTGATCACGCAGGAAGTTTTGAAAAGCTTAGTGAGTAGGTGTGAGCCAGGCAGATTCATCATCCCCATCATCAACTCTACATAAACGTGATAGCTCACTTGAAAAATAAGTCAACGAAAATAGCAAATATTGATATTATAGGCGGAAGAGTGGTTCTGCTGCACAGCTGATGGCTGCAGGGTTGGGTCCCAAGTGATAAATGTTTTTTTTTTTTTTTTAATTTGAGAAAGAGAGAGAGACTAAGAGAGAATGGGTTTGCCAGTAGCCTCTCAGCTGCTGTGAAAGAACTCCAGACACATGCGCCCCCTTGTGGGCATGTGTGGCATTGTGCTCTTGCCTCATTTTTATTTTTTTTTTTTTTTTGGAGAGAGACAGAGAGAGAGGGAGAGGAAGACAGAGAGAGATGGGCGTGCCAGCAGCCTCTCAGCTGCTGTGAAGGAAATCTAGATGCGTGCACCCCCTTGTGGTTAAGTGTGGCATTGCGCTCTTGCGTCACTTTGCATCTGGCTAAACGTGGGACCTGGAGATTGGAACCACTGGAGATTGGAACCTGCGTTCTTAGGCTTAGGAGGAAGGCGCCTTAACCACTAAGCCATCTCCCAGCCATTGCCTCACTTTTGCGTCTGGCTAAACGTGGGACCTGGAGATGGAACGGGTGTTCTTAGGCTTCATAGGCAGGTGCCTTAACCACTAAGCCATCTCTCCAGCCTGTGTTTTTGAAGTTATCTAAATTCAAAATCAATGAAACATACTTCATAGCTGGTGTGACTTTCACAAAAATGAAAAATGCAATTAGGGTTAGTTATAAAGCATGAGAGAGGTAGCTTTTATATTTGGAGGAAAAATACACAGAACTCATATGGTTGATTTTATTCACACTGTAATCTCCCATGAACCCCATCCCATTGGAGACGGCAGTGGGAGAACACCTGCTTGGTTAGATGTTCTGCTTAAGGTCCTTAATAACCACAGGTTATTCTGTGTTGACAAGGGTCCATTCTCATTGAACCTATGGGCCAAGAGTGACAATTTTGGAGTCACGGAAATCCAAACTCCCTCAGTTATAATTTGGGGACCCTGAATGAGTTCCAAACCCAGGCAAACTTGGTAAGATTAACTACCTTGTTGAAGGTATGTTTTAAAAGAGTTTTTATTTATTTTTGCTAATGTCTGCTTACTAAGTTCTAGCATCAGGCACATCTTGGACATCCATAAATGGCTTCTTTCACTGAATTCATTTCAGGAGTACCAAATCTCTGGCTGTCATTTTGGGCATACATTTTTATCACACCTTAATTGGCTAATTAATTTAGGTTTTTTTTGAGACAAGGTCTCAAGTAGCTCATGATGGTTTTGAACTAGCTATGTAGCCAAGGATAGCCTTGAACTCTTGATCCTCCTGTCTATACCTCCCAAGTCGTGGGATTGCAGGCATGTGACATCATTCTAATTTTCATAAAATTTTAATTAAATTTATTTATTCAACTGATGTAAACTTTTCACCCACTCTAAATGGCCCAGGGGTTGGTTACTGAGGGTCAGGGAAAGGTCAGGGAGACATAGCAATAGTTTTGTGGAGTTATGCTTGACCTTCACCCAGGCAATATCAGCCATATGTGGTGGGACTTGGGAGTTGATTAAACATTCTTCACTCAGATTTCCATTTCCCTTTCATTTTATTTTAATGTACCAGAAATTTTGATTTATTTTTTAAAACATATTATACTCCTTTATTTCTTCTCCCCTGTTTCCATTTCCCTGGGGCCCTCCTCTGTGGGGTTATGGGATTTACTGTGGGGTCATGAAGGCCCAATGGGATAGTGGGGAGACTATGCCTCAGGGTATTCCCCTCCCCCCCACACACTCTGTGGCTCTTACAATCATTAGAACTTTTCTTTTTAATGCTGAAGTTGTTCCATTTTCTAGAATGCCCTGTTAAAACAGTAATCCCAGAGCTGTGAAGATGGCTGAGTGGGTAAAGCACTTGCTGATATAAGTGTAAGGACAGAACTTTGCATCCTCAGAATGCATGTAAATGCCAGGTGGGTGTGACAATCGGTCAGCAATCCCAGCATTGAGAGAGGGGAGATGAGTTCCCCTGGACAAGATGGCTAGCTAGGCTGGCTGTTTTGGGAGCCCTGGGTTTAAGTAAGAGGCCCTGCCTGCTTCAGTACATAAGGTGGAGAGTAACTGAGGAAGGCACTCTGCAAGGGGCAACACTGATCGGGTCCCACAGAAAGAAGCACGAGGAACGTGGAGGTACCGTCCCATCGGAGAGTCAGGCAGGAGGTTCTGTTCTTGCTACTTTCTATCTGTGCCAGTGTCATCACCAGAAAGATTTTAGTGATAAAAACATGATGCTTGTCACATACCTAACACTAGCATAAATGTTTCACAGGTACTAATTGATTTAATAATTAATATTAATGACGAGGTAGGTACTATTCTTGTTCTCCTTCGGTAATTGGGGCTTACAGATGTCAGTCAAGTAGATTTCTCAAGGTCACATAATAACCATCAAGTCTTAGAACAGCTTGAAGTTTTAATTTCTACACACACACACACACACACACACACATACACCCTCTGTGGAAAGAATGACAACAAATAAGTCCGTTTTTTTTCTTTTTTCTCCTTCCTCTCCGACCCCCTGTCTCCCCACTATCTTCCTTACTTTCCTTTTTGCCATCTTATTTCAGTTCAACTTGTTTGCAGCACTAAGCACAAGTGAATAAGCTAAGGTGAACTCACTTTTTTAAACATATATAATACATTATGGGTATGTTGGAATGCTCCACTCCACAACTCATTGTGTACGCGTATGTTCCTTAAGTTGGTAGAACCCACTGATTGACTTAATTTGCTCTCCATCTGGCGCCACTGTGTAAAATATTTATAGTCTTGACTGCTAACTGCTACCTGCCCTCCTACGTCCCCCACCCCCCCCCCACCCATCACATATCTATGCTGTGTAATATATGAAAGCCAATTTCCTGCCTCCTGGGGGATTGGAACAGTGCAAAGATAGGGGTGTGGGATGGGGGGGGGCGGCGAGCAGGAAGGATCCTGACTGAAACATTTCTCAACTGTATGACTTGTATGTGGATGCTTTGTTGAAGATATTCGTTTCCGTTTCCCCCGTCTGTGCATGGGGACCACAATACTTTGAGAACTGGTGACTACCGCCTGGGAGGGGACAGGCAGGCAATAGTAAGAGCTGTTTTGTAACCAACTGTGGCTGAATAATAAGCTGTTTCCACTGGAATCTGCCTCTTCTGTTTCCTTCTTGTCCTCCTCCTCTTCTCTCCCGTCCCACAACTCATATTACGTATGTCATCAGTTACAGCAATATTTCCACTCTGCTGCTCTCAAACAGAGCCTCACCTGGCTG
Source organism: Orientallactaga sibirica (assembly GCA_036365145.1). Lineage (NCBI taxonomy): Eukaryota > Metazoa > Chordata > Mammalia > Rodentia > Dipodidae > Orientallactaga > Orientallactaga sibirica. The sequence goes on from JAEOAD010000048.1 coordinate 7,109,782, forward strand.
TGCATGTGTCTCTTTGTGGTTCACAGGTTCCAGGAGCATCCATCATGTCATTCGGCAGAGACATGGAGCTGGAGCACTTTGATGAGCGGGACAAGGCGCAGAGGTACAGCAGGGGCTCAAGGGTGAATGGCCTGCCCAGCCCCACGCATAGCGCCCACTGCAGCTTCTACCGCACCCGCACGCTGCAGACGCTCAGCTCTGAAAAGAAGGCCAAGAAAGTCCGCTTCTATCGGAACGGAGACCGCTACTTCAAAGGCATTGTGTATGCCATCTCCCCAGACCGCTTCCGATCCTTCGAGGCCCTGCTGGCTGATTTGACCCGAACTCTGTCGGATAATGTGAATTTGCCCCAGGGAGTGAGAACCATCTACACCATTGATGGGCTCAGGAAGATCTCCAGCCTGGACCAACTGGTGGAAGGTGAGCCTGTGAGACAACCCGCAGGGCTCAGGCCTAGCTGTGGGAGTCCCTCCCTCCACTTCCAAGAGGTCACACTTAGCCTCTGGCTAGGAGGCTCACTGTTGTTTGTGTTTGAGGCTCCAAGTGTAGTGTATAGAGATATAGTACGTAGAGATGATGGTTTTTGGTCAGGGGGGCTGTAATAATAATAGACAGGAGAAAAGTGTGCCAACCACCCCCCTCCAGATCCTACAATACTCTATGCTGTATTAATTTTGAAAGCTCATTTAAAAATTCTATTTATTTATTTATTAGAGTCAGAGAGAGACAGACTTATTGTGGGTGAGAGAGAGTGAGAATGGGTGCACCAGGGCTTCCAGCCACTGCAAACAAACTCCAGATGCATGTATCACCATGTGCATCTGGCTTATGTGGGACCTGGAGAATCAAACTTGGGTCCTTAGGCTTTGCAGGCATGCTCCTTAACCACTAAGCTATCTCTCCAGGCCTGAAAGCTCATGTTTAAATCTTCAATCTCATAGTTCATAGTCATTTCTAGAGGCAAATTGTGATGTCCAAAAGTACTTAGAAGCCTTAGATCGTTATCAAACCCATTAATTTTGTCACTGCAGATTGGGGACCAGACAATTCAAATGTCATGTCTGTGGTTTTGTGGTAAGTTAGTGGTGACCACTGGACCCAAAATGAGATTTTTCTGACAACTCTTTCCACAGGATACCTTCTATAAAGGATTATTGTTTTCCTGGTGTGTATGAGGCTATGAGGGAACGAATCTGTTTAGAATATTTTTAAGTCAGATGCATGCTAACAGGAATCACCTGTCGTAGACAGTTAGTGTGGAAATGGGAGCGTGTGTATCCACAGGTGAGGCCTGATAACTCGTGCAAAAGAAACTCAGCTCTCATGTTAGCTTGCCTTGCATCAACAACATTTGAACATGGTATTAAGCCTCTTGCCGTAGAAATCGGAATTGATCCCAATGATTCAGAATGAAATAACTGGAACTGAATGTGTGCTAGGATCCTTCTAGAGAAGTCTTTCTGAACTTGAGGTTGCCAGGCCTGGATGAAGTAGATGGAATGCGTCAGGTTAGACCAAGCACTGGAAAAGACCGATGTCGGTCTGAATTTGTCTCTTCCCCAGCCATGTTTGGCAAGTCTTGTTGTCCAGCTGGGGGCAAGTGGGAGGGGGTGCCATGCAACCCTTGCTTTGTGTGTGGATAGCAGGAAGTACCCCTTTCAGCCTCCTTGGAGTCAGGCTGTGTGGCCACACACGGCCAGAGTCCTCTTGTCTTCCTGTAGCTGAAGCTGTGTGACTGAGGCTGTAAAGCCCTCCCCCATCTCCCCCATTCCATTCCCTTTTCTTTATCCCTTTGCAGTCCTGCCAGTCTGGGCACAGTGTGACTGGACTTGAGTGTATGTGCAGGAGCCTGGCCTTGGTGTGTTTATTTTGTGGGAATTCACATCTCGCCAGTGACTTGTCCCCCTGCCAAGAAGCCTGTAGTCTTGGCCCCTTTCCTTCTATTCAGAGTTGGAACTTCCAGCAAATTAAAGGGGAAGAGTGACATGAAGCTTTTCTGTGTCAACTTTGATTTTTGTGCTCTGTCCTTTGTATGACCTTGGCGATACAAGGAGAACTAAAACAGAGGGTGGTGCTTTCCAGGGGATTTGGATAAAGATCAGATGAAAGTCAGGTACATGGCCAGTCACCAGTCATTTCGATGATATCGCACAGATAATATGCCCAGATGGGAAACCTGTCCTGAGACAGCTGTGGGATGGACACCTTATCCTATCCTTTTTTTTTTAAAGTTTATTTTAGAGAGAGTGAGAGAGAGAGAGAGAGAGAGTGAATTGGTGCACCAGGGCCTCAGCCACTGCAGTTGAACTCCAGATGCTTGTGCCACCTAGTGGGCATGTGCGACCTTGCCCTTGCCTCACCTTTGTTCATCTGGCTAATGTGGGATGTGGAGAGTTAAACATGGGTCCTTAGGCGTCTCAGGCAAGCGCCTTAACCACTAATCAATCTCTCCAGCCCACCTTATGCTATTCTAGAGATGCTGCTGGGAGGAAGGTAGAGATAGTTCTGCTTTCAAAATGATCTTACTGAGAATCACTAGAGGTATCCTCACTCCTTCTATCAAGGAGTGGCTGTAGCAAGTGTCTCGTGCTATACTGCTTTCACACCTAAGACCAGAGAAACATGGCTGCTAGGGACCAACATACCCCTGTTTCCATCCCATTATAATGTCTAGTCTTGGGTGTTGCTGTCTTGGTGGGCACGAGTTCCTGAGCATGCACTCAGCCCTGGCAGAATCTCTTGCATACATGAATCCATACACTTTGCACAATGATCCTAAACTGATCTTACAATGAGAACATTAAGTCCAGTGTCATTCAAGAATCTGTGCAAAGTCACACAGCTGGAAATGGTAGCAGTAGGATCTGAATCTATGGGTAGGCAGCAGAGCAGGATTCATAACTACCACTTGGATGCCATGGATAATGACTTGAGATCCTACAGAAGTTACTCATATGTTTGTTTTTATATAGTTGAATATTTTTAAAATATATATTTATGTGTATCTGTATGTATGCATTGTGTGTGGGGGGTGCACATGCACTATGGAATTTGTGTGGAGGTGACAACAGTTGTCTGTGCTCTGCCTTCTTTGAGTCAGGGTTACTTGCAAGTGAGCAGATTTATATGGGTGCTGGGGAATTGAACCTGGGCCAACAAGTTTTGCAAGAAAATGCCTTTAACCATTGAGCCCCAGGATTATTATTATATATTTTGACATAGTTCAATGGTGACTCTGTGGGGGAATGTTAACTATAAGCCATCAGTGGTTCCATTTACTGTTAGGGGATTTAAATGAACTATTATTCTTTTGCTATTTCTTGAGAACAAATGCTTTTATTCTTGATTTAATTCCAGAAATGAAAGATGCTAGTCCTAGAAATACGGTCATCTTTTCATTTGACTTCAGCACATTTTCCCCAATGAATACAAAGCAACTGTAGATTGAATATTCTGATGTTTAAAAAAAATTTTTTTTTTAAAAAAATACCTTTTCTTTGGTAAGTTTGATACCTTGTGTGAGTCCACATATTGACTGCATTAATTTTTTTTGAATTTTCTGTTTAAACAGATTTTTTCATTCATGACACTGATGATTAGCATGCAGCTGCATTTAAGTGTTTTAATGGCTGGAAGTTCATTTAGCGCTGGTCTTTGTGTATTCCATTTTTGCTTAGTCTGTTAAAATGCAAACCATGGCTTCCTTTCCACCATCAGGCTCACATCTACCACTCAACATACTGATTGTATGTAAACGTCAGTGCCCGTCATTAGCCAGACATTGCCCCTCCAACGTGACCACATTTGAGTTTCTAATTAACTTCTTTTAGTCAGCACAGTAACAAGTGTGTTTGATATATATATATATAATTTAAAGTTTGTTCTTTCTTACCTTGGTCTCAAGCTAAAAATTCTGAGCTCCAATGACATGTGTGAGTTACTTTATTTATAAGTCTTATGGACGCTTTCTCTGTTTTATTATTACACACTGATTATTATGCATAAGTATGCTGGAAGCATATGGATAGAGCTGGCTCTGAGCCCAAATTATGTAATGAATGAGTGTGCGTCTGAATGGTTGTCTGTGTGTGTGTGTGTGTGTGTGTGTGTGTGTGTATTGCGTGTGTATATACCATCCGCACATATACTTGAGTCGATTGAAGGTGACATTGCCAGTTGTTTGCTTTTGGAATGGCCTTAAAATGTTTAAAAAGATCGCGATGCTCAATAAGGACGTGGAACTGCCGGCCTCTTCCTGCGGGTGGTTTACCTTGAGGTGTGGCCTCATTTCCCCAGTTTTGAACCAGGCTTGTTCCACTCTAGGATTAAGTGCAGCCATACTACTTCAACCCTTTGAACTCTTAGGAGAAAGCTGGAGCAGGAATCCTGGCTACTGATTGACTGGTTGTTCTCTTCTTTTTCCACCTGTGAATGTAGGGCATTGTCCTCTCATTAGGATTAAACACAACACAGACAGGCCATCTTTGGATATGAAACGTTTGTTCATCACTTTGGCGCTATTAGAATCAGCTAGATATCTCTCCTTCCTCAGTTGTCTGGTCCTATCCATCAGCCTTTGGGGACATTGCTGCCTCCATAACTATAGTGGGATAGCTTTGTTTAAGTCCCCTCCAGGATCCATATCTCAGGAAGAGACCACAGTTCACCGCACAGTGAAGGAATCTCCTATCTGACTTCTGCAGTACCCATCTGTCATGGCGATTTTCCTAGACCCTCCATGTGCCTTCCTCCACTTCCTCTAGCTCTAAACCATGCTTTCTTTCTGTAAAAGTCCTATAGGCAATAAGTATAGCAGGATTTGTTTTTCTGTCTTTTGTCAACGTTACCAAAGCATGTTAAAAAAATATATATATATAATTTGCTCAGAAGGTAACTTACAATGCACACAGTTCTATTCCTTGCTTTGCTCAGAAAACACCATCATCTTGGAGACCTTTTCACATTAGTAGCAGCAAAGATTGTTGTGTCCTCTGTTGACTTCACAGTATTTCTTTATACAGATGTAGCCTGGTTAATTTAACCAGTCTTAGTTGAAGTTTCAGGGTATGTGCAGTCTTTTGCTGTCACAATAATTTTGTAGTGAATATACTTGGATATATGGTGTTTTCCTTGCATTTAGGTTAATATCTTTAGAAGAAATTCCCAGAAGTAATATTGTTGAATAAAGGGAGAAACGTCGAGACTATGACAAACTTCCTATCCATACAGGTGGTTCCACGTCCCATCCCGACCAGTCATGGTGGCCATTTCTCTGTCTTCTCAGAGAGGTGTGTCTGCACATGTCTTCCTCCTTGCCCATATATTCAGAGAAGAAATGTATGTAGCATCTCACTGCAGTTTTCATTTTCATCTTTCCATGTGCTTAAGGGGCATTTAAATATTTTTTATGTAGCTTTTTGTCATTTTTCTGCCAGGTTGTGGTCTCTTTCTTTTACTGACCTGTAGGACATATTTTTATTTTAAAGATATTGCTTCTTTATGATGGTAATCGAGATTATATATTTCTGGGTTGGGTTGGCTTGATCTAGTGACTTTGTTTAGTTTGTTTTCTGTCATGGGTTTAAACGAACATTTACACACTCAAATGTGTGTCAGTCTTTTCATTTATGGCTTTGCTTCCATACCTATGTGGTGTCCTTTGAGACCATAAGGCTGTTTACTCCCATTTTCTTATAGTAGTTTTACATCTTATTGAAAACAATTAATGAAATCCTATCAGTATAATATGTGAGGTAGGGGTTAAATTCTACATTTAAAAATATTTTATTTATTTATTTATTGGAAGGAGAGAGGGAGAGGGGACGATAGAATGGGTACACCAGACCTGAGAGAGAAAGAGAAAGAAGAGAGGCAGAAAGAGAGAATGCATACAGCAGGGTTTCCAGCCACAGCAATGATCTCTAGACACATGCACCACCTTGTGTATCTGGCTTACATGGGTCCTGGGGATTCACAAACCTGGGTCCTTAGGCTTCACAGGTAAGCACCTTAACTACTAAGCCATCTCTCCAGCCCCTAAATTCTACATTTTTTAAAAACCAAGATATCATTCTGAAATTCACTTGGACTTACAGAAGGATCACAAGAGAGGATGTCCTATTTACACTTCTCCCTGCTTGCCTGATGGAATATCTCCCGCAACCTCCCTGCAAGGAGCAAAGCTCATGCATGTCATGACTCGACTGGGCAGGGCAGCTGACCTACAGGACTTAATTCATTTGTGTCCACGTGGATGTTGGGCAAAAGGTTTTTGTTCCTGCAGGATTAGCCACTGTGTTTCCCTTTCCTGTTCTGTCACCTCTGCAAGCTATGGCCTTTCTTCAGTCTCTCCTTGAGAGTTTTGCGTACTGGTGAGTTATTTTGTGGAATGACCTCTGGTTGGGATTATCTGATGGTTGGGTTGGAACTGAAGTCCTGGGCAGCGATCTCACAGGAGTGGTGCTGTGTGGTTGCTGTGGGACTTCAGGGGGTCATGGTGACACCAGGTGTCTGTGTCTTGTCGCTGTTTACTCTTCTGATCCAGCTAATTAAGGTGGTGGTGTGCGGGAGCTTGTTTCTAGAGATACTGTGTTCTCCTTTGTAATTAATAAGTGTTTGGGGAGAAATGTTGAGTCTTGGCAATTATTTTGTGTCTCCTTAATTTTTGGCTGATGAATTTTGATATTCATCAGTAGATCGTGTTTATAGCAATACTGATGTGGTCTCTGGGAATTTCTATTTTCCTCTTTAGTTGTCACATATTTAGACATTGAATCCTTCATGATCTGTCTTTGGATCATTTTCTGTGATCTCACCAGCTTCAATTATTTTAAGGCCAATTATTCTCAGCTCGGCTCTGTCTGCTGAGCCTTCACCCAGATGTGTTCACCTTAGACTAATGTCTTTTCAAACTCCACTTGTACAATTGTGAATTCATTCTTTGACAATGCTAGAATTCGTTTTTCCTCTCTTGTTAACTGGTGTCACTGACTGCTAGGGTCCTAATATTTGTAACCTCCAAAAATTCATATGATGAAAACTAAGCACCAGTGGGCTGGTTTTGAGAGATAGGAGCTTGGTGGGTAGGTCATGTGGGGCATGCATGACTAAGATTACGTTTATTTAAATTTTATGTTAGAGCGAGTGAGAACGAGACAGAGGGAGAGAGAGAGAGAGAGAATTGGCATGCCAGGGCCTCAGCCATTGCAATTGTACTCCAGATGCTTACACCACCTATTGAGCATGTGTGACCTTGTACTTGCCTCTCCTTTGTGCATCTTATGTGGGATCTGGAGAGTTGGACGTGGGTCTTTAGGCTTTGCAGGCAAGCGCCTTAACCACTAAGACATCTCTCCAGCCCTAGGATTTTTTTTTTTTTTTTTGGAGAGAGACAGAGAGAGAGAGAGACAGAGAGGGAGGAGAGGAAGACAGATAGAGATGGGTGCACCAGCAGCCTCTCAGCTGCTGTGAACGAAATCTAGATGCATGCACCCCCTTGTGGTCAAGTGTGGCATTGCGCCCTTGCGTCACTTTGCATCTGGCTAAACGTGGGACCTGGGGATTGGAACTGGTATTCTTAGGTTTAGGAGGCAGGTGCCTTAACCCCTAAGCCATCTCTCCAGCCCCCTAGGATAAGTTTTTGAAAGAGGCCCCAGGAAGCTCCCTTGCCCCTTTCTCTTTATGAGTACATGACACAATGGTGTCATCTGCTGGCAGGGAGTCCTCAACTCTGAGTAGATCTTCATTATGGACTTCTCAGCATCCAGACCTGCGGGATGTAAGTGCTTGGCATTTCTACCTGAAACCATCCATGGCATCCACTGTAGCAGAACTTGACCTCTCCTCTCTGAAACTTTCCATGTGAGCTGTCCTCCAACCCCTCCGTTCTGCTTGAGATCATTCTTCAGTATGTTCTCTCCTCTCTACAACCATTATTAAAGCCTTCAAAACCTCAGAACTGCCAAACAATGTCACCTTTCTCTTTTCTTTTTTGGTGTGAAAGAGAAGTGTACTTTATATTATATTGAACAACAAACTTTTTTTTTTTTTTTTTGGTTTTGCAAGGTAGGGTCTCACTCTGGTCCAGGCTGACCTGGAATTAACTATGTAGTCTCACAGTGGCTCGAACTCTCGGCGATCCTCTTACCTCTGCCTCCTGAGTGCTGGGATTAAAGGCATATGCCATTGCGCCTGGCTCAAAAAAAAATTTTTTTAAACCTCACTACTTAACGTTTTGATTTTTTTTTTTTTTTTGGTGCTGTTCTAACAGAGTCTGAAGATAAAAATTCATAGCTTCATTTTCTTTATATTTGACCCTGCTTTTGTAGTCCTGTTACAACTTCTTAGATCAGCGCCTTTCAGACACACACACCTCATACAATGGACTTCAAACAGATTTTCTACCTATCCATCTGGCCGCAGAGAGATTCCTTTTTCTGTCACACCTTTGCTTAACAGTGGCTGTCCTTTGTGTGTAGAACATGACCTCTTTCCACTCTCAGGGTTGTAGTCCTCCACTTCCTCCATCTGGCCTGTCAAGCATCCTCCTCACCCAGTGCTGCGGCTCGGCTCAGCTCAGCAGCTCTCATTTCTTCCCATTCCCCTTCTCTCTTCTCTTGCCTTGGGCTCACAGTATCACAGTCAAGAAGAGCACAGGCTCCAAGGTCATATGGCTGAGCTTGATGCGAGGTTTCACTTTTACTACCCATCCACTTTGCACAAGCCACTGAGGACACGGTACTTCAGTGTATACAGTGTGGTAAGAGGCAGGTTGGTATTTGGCTCATAGGGCTGTAGTGAGGGTCCCAGCTAGTGCAGCCTGGGTTCAAATAGGACCTGCATCATGCTAGGCGTACAAAGGACTTGTCACTGGTAGCTTCTCCATGCTCATTCCTTTTTTGGGGAGGGGAGAGAGAGAGAATGGACATGCCAGCGGCCTCTCAGCTGCTGTGAACGAACTCTAGACATGTGCACCCCCTTGTGGGCAAGTGCAGCATTGCACCCTCGCATCACTTTGCGTCTGGTTAAACGTGGGACCTGGAGAATCGACTGGGCATTCTTAGGCTTGGCACCTTAACCTTAACCACTAAGCCATCTCTCCAGACCCATGCTCATTAAGTTCAGCCTGCAGATATGCAAGGGCCCCCAGTGTAGACAATTCTTTCCTCGACACTGCTGACCTCTCAAACCCAAAGCTCTTCCACAATAAGGAATATTTGCTTTTGCTGTCTTAGCTTCTTCACCTTCCAAACTCACTTTAACCCTCCATTCCGATCATTACACCAGAATGCACTCATCTATTTACATCTGGGCCTCTGGAAGGTGGGGAGCCATTGGGATATTCATAGTCTAGCATAGTTACAAGTGTGCAGTAGACACCACTAGAAGGAAGAGATGGAAAAGTGACTGAGCAAAAGTGGCTGAGCAACTGGACATAGCTGAAGTGGCCATGACAGTGTCAGGTGTGACCTCCTACTGGCCAGTCCAGTGGCTTTTCTGAAACTTTTCTCTTCACTACTGTCCCTGAACATTGGACGTAGATGTTTGGATCTCTCTCACACACTTTCTCTGCCCATGGTGTTCATGGCACTGGTCACTAGACTCTCTGTCTTCCTCTTGGCAGGCTCTGGATAGAGGGGACCCAGAGACTGGCAGAGGAAAGGGAGATGGGGGAGAGAGAGAGAAGAGAGAGAGAGGAGAGAGAGAGAGAGAGAGGAACTTTGGAACCTTGGGTAAAGAGAGCAGCCCTGAGAGAGGCCTGGAGTGCTGTGCCTCAGGTAGAGGTTGGGGGGGGGCTGGCATTCCCTTCTCATTGCCCAGGTCCAATGAGGGTTACTCAGTTACCAAAACAAGAGGGGATTATTCCCAAAGCTAGTCTGAGTACAGCTGGTGGGAGAAGGGAAAGAGAGAAAGGGAGAGGGCAGGAGACAGCTCTTTGGAGCTCTTCTATTCCCACCACCCCTGGTTAAATATTGCTCTTACCTTTGCTTTTAACTTTGCTCTTATGGTCCTTTTCCCTGAGAATTTTCTTCAGTTTCCATAGCCACACACATTACTTTCCCAAACGGCAGAACTGTATGTATGTATGTATGTATGTATGTATGTATGTATGTATGTGTGTTAGTGCATGTGTGTGCATCTCTCCATATGCACGTTTGCATCCTAAGCCCTTTGAAGACAAGCTCATCACATAGATTTCTTTCACTCCCCCAGAGCGGTCTCCTCAGGTCTGGTATCTGTTAGTGAGAATTTAAGAGGCAGTGCTGGTTTTTAGGTTTCATATTATACAGTTATTTCAATTTTATTATTTGTTGTTCTGTCATTTTTTTTTTCATAGAGACTTTCAGTAATGAGTTTGTAGGTTTGAAATCAAAATATTTTCATAGCTTCAAATACTGTTTGTCATGTTGCCTATCAAGGGGATTTTTATCTTAGCTGGGGCTGAAGGCCTGCAGTCCTAGTACTCAGGAGGTGGAGGCAGGAGTAGGAGAAATGCAAGGTCTTCCTTGACTACATAGCAAGTTTGAAGCCAGCCTGGGATATATGAGACCGTCTCAAAACAAAAAGAAGAAGAGAACAGAAAAGAATTCTTAGGAATCTTAGGAATGTCCTCGTGGTAAATTCTTCTTTATTTTATCTGTTACCTTATATTTCAATGCGGCATATACTTGTGAATCATATGTCTTGGACAATTGCATTAGCTCATTGTTATATGACAGGTCATCAGTTTGTTTTTCCCTCCTTTAGTTCCTCTCCAGTTTATTTATTTATTTGAGAGAGAGAGAAAAAGAGGCAGATAAAGAAAGAGAGAGAAAGAGAGAGAGAGAAAATGAATATGGGTGCACCAGGGCCTCCAGCCACTGCAAATAAAATCCAGACACATGTGCCACCTTGTGCTTCTGGTTTAAATGGGTATGGGCATTCGAACCTGGGTCCTTAGGCTTTGCAGGCAAATGCCTTAACTGCTAAGCCATTACTTTAGCACACTCTACTTTTTCTTTTTTTTTCAAGGTATGGTTTTGCTCTCGTCCAGCTGACCTGGCATTTACTATGTAGTCTCAGGCTGGACTCAAACTCACAGCAATCCTCTTACCTCTGCCTACCAGGTTCTGTGATTAAAGGCATGCACCAACATGCCTAGCTATATTTCTCTGTTTTAAGTATATCAGTTTTAAATTTGAAAAACATTTGTATCTCTCAAATTTTCCTTCATGTTTTTATCTGTTATTTTGAATTTGAGAACTTGACATTTTCCCAAAAGTCTGATACAGACATTCATATCTCCTTTTTGCAAGCTGCTTTTTATATTCCATGACATTGTGGAAAGTTCTGATGAAATAAAAAGCTATAAGCACATTTGGGGATCTTTTTTCTTACCTTTAATAGCACCATGAAAACCATTCTTTAAATGAGTACCTTCCAGGCACTGTGAAATGCCATTGTGCTTCTCTTAGTTGGCTCATAAAATGTAATGTCCAGAAGGCGTTTTATGATATTTTGTTCTGTAAATAATCTTGCAAGTAATTGACCTTAGTTCAGTTACAGAAGTTTCATTATGTACCAAGTCTTAGATTTTGCATAACTCACAGTAGTGAAGTTTAATTTTCAGTTTTCAATATGAAAGTTTATATTTAGAAAATGAAATATATTACAGCAATCCCTCATTTAATACACCTTGAATATGACAATTTTTGCTCTATCTGGAAAGTTAGAGTGGTTCCTCAGCAGCATTAGAAATGTAAAGGAAGGGCCTGGACAGATGGCTTAGTGGTTAAGTGCTTGCCTGTGAAGCCTAAGTACCCCAGTTGGAGGCTCGATTCCCCAGGACCCACATAAGTCAGATGCACAAAGTGGCACATGCATCTGGAGTTCGTTTGCAGTGGCTAGAGGCCTTGGTGTGCCCATTCTCTCTCTCTGTCTGTCACTTTCAAATAAATAAATAAATAAATAAACAAAAAAATAAATGTAAAGAAAGGAGAGGAAGTCATCTTTAGACTGAAATCAAGTGATGTCAGAACTAGAATTTGTTCATCATACGTCTTAGCTGATGGAAAGGCTACAATAAAGGGAAATGCAGCAATTTTCTAGAATCCCCCAATGTAGAGTCTTGTACGCACATACTTTCAGAGCTAATGCACTCCAGGCCCAAGTAATCAGAGAACTAGTATCACATTACCAGAATTTTCAATGATGCCTTAGAGAAATTATTTTTTGTAGAAATATTGTAGTTCGATAGTGGGAGCTAATGGCCAAGTTGAGGTCACTTCGCAATTTTTTATAATAAACCTTGCTAGAGAAAAATTAATCCTATACTTTGCAGAATAGTAAATGTGGTAATTCAAAAGTTAATAAGTATTTTTTTTTTTGAAAACTAAAACAAAACAATGGGATCAAGAGCAATGCCATACATAGTCTTAGCTATTTGGAGGTTGAAGCAGGAGAAGTGCTTGATCACAGGAGTTCAGGACCAGCTTTGGTAACACATGAAGCCTTGGTATAAAAGAAATAAGCAATAAAAATATGGACTCTTCAGTACTATGAAAATAATCTGGCATTTTTAATAAAAGTGATTTCATCCTCAGACTTCCTGAAAAGACTTAACTCTCACAGGGAAGAAATGGTCATATTTTGACATTTGAGATGCATTGATTGGATTCAAATGTAAATTTTTTGCTTAATTTCCTTTCCCTTTTGTTCTTACCATTTTCTTTCCCTATGTGCTTTTAGGCAATATGAGGTTTTTATTAAAAAATTATTTATTTATATGAGACAGAGAGGGACAGAGAGAAAGAGGCAGACAGAGAGAAATAATCAGTAATGGGTGCACCAGGGCCTCCTGCCTCTGTAAACGAACTCCAGATACATGGGCCACTTTGTGCATCTAGCTTAATTTGTGGGTACTGGGGAAAAGAACCCAGACTATCAAGATTTGCAAACAAGTGCCATTAACCAACCACTGAGCTAGCCCAAATATTAATTTTTAAAAAATATTTTATTTATTTGAGAGCGAGAAAGAGGCACAGAGAGGGAAAGAGAGAGAGAGAATGGGCATGCCAGGGCATATAGCCGCTGCATATAACTCCAAACACATACACCCCCTTGTGCATGTGGCTTATGTGGTCCTGGGTAATTGAACCTGGGTCCTTTGGCTTTGCAGGCAAGCTTATTAACTGCTAAGCCATCTCTCCAGCTTTGAAAATATTAATTTTTGACCTTAATAAGTGCCACAGCAATTTTGGAGGACACTGTATTTGCAGTTCTTATCACTTATTGGGATATCTAAGACACCAGAGCATTTGAAGTACAGGATCATTCTTGTCACAGATTTTTTAAAAAATTAATCTTGAACACATCACAGCAAATGTGGCATATGCCAGGTGGTCTCAACTATTTGAATGCCTGAGACAAGAAAATTTCCTTTAGTTTCAGTCTAGCCTGGGAAAAATAGTAACGCCCTATCTCAAAATCAAAACAAAACTAACAAAAACCAACCAACCAACAAACAAAACTAGCAGGATGTTAACCCACCAGAAAGACATCGTGTTTTTAACCAGTTTAAGTTTTATTGCTGTAGTGGACAGCTTCAAGTTGCTAGGATGAACTTCCAAACCAGGCACAGTTTATAGGAAGAATGGAATTTATTTGAAGCTTACAGATAAAGGGGAAGTTCCATAATGGCAGAAGAAGCTGGGCCCCTTTCACAAGTCCACACACAGAAAGAAAAGCAACCACTGCCAGCACAAGCAAACACACTCCAGGAACCCAGGTAGAGCTCAAGCACTCTGTATATCTTATACTGTATATCTTAGGCTGGAATTCAGATCCTCCTTAGGGCTGGACCCCAGGATCCCCCCCTCCCACAGTGACACCTCCTCCAGCCAGTAGGTGGGAGATCCAAGAAGCTTTAATAAAACTGAATCGATTGGGGGATATTTATTTAAACTACCACCACTGCTAAATAGATTTTTATACCATTTATTTTAATAAATCAGCCAAGATCTTTGTCATCTTGCCATGCTTGTTTAACTTCACCTATAGAAAATAATGGAAAACTTCTAAACCAAATTTAACTAATTTTGATTAAAGATACTTTACATTTTTAGTTTTTTTTTTTAAACTCACTGATTTCAATTTGATTTGATTTGCAGTGGAAACCATACCCAGACACTTTAGGGTAGCTTGATGTACAGGAGAGAAAATAGGTTACTTATTATCATAATCAGAAGTCTTTATTTAACTTGTTATTTTTCAGTAGCATTTGTACATGCTCATTGTGAGGACTTGATGCTCCTGTTAACAGTATTATAGTTTCTTATGTACTTCTTGATCCCTCCAAGCAAGAAATTCAAGACTGGATATCCAGAGCCCTTGGACCAAACCAAGACTATATATTCAATTTTATAATTGTCAATGATATTACTTCATTATGTTTATTCCTTTGTATCTGTGAATTTCACATCGATGGATTCACCTAATCCTGACTGAAAATACTTTTTAAAAAATTGCACCTGTATTAAACAAAAATAGAAATTTTTCTTGATGTCATTCCTTAAACATTTCAGCATAAAAACTACTTACATAGCATTGGCTATGATAACACCTCTAGTGGTTATTCAAAACATGTATCAAGTATGTCTGTGGTTCTGTGCAAGTACTATAGCATTCTATATAAGAAACTTGAGCATCTTTGGGTTTTGGTATTCTCAGGGGTACCACAGGGTACTGCAACCAGTTACCCATGGATTTGAGAGGGCCAACTACTATAACTGAAATCCAGAAACCTGTGATCAACTTTAACTTAACTGAGCTCCCGCAAAAACCATGTTTCTTGTGGTGAAGAGAAGTTCACAATCACATTTGCAGTAACAGCCGTCAACATGTGGAGCCAGATTTAATGAAAACCTTCTTGTACAATCACGTGAATTATTTATGCTGGCTTTTCCTCAACTCCTGAAGAGAGCTCTACTCTCTAAATGATGGCATACTGCGAGCTCTACTATCTGGATCGCATGGCAGCCCCCTCCTTCTCTACCTTCCACCTTCCTCTTAGCACAGACTCATCCCTCATAGAGACTCCTCCGGATCCCCTGGCCAGTCTTCAATGTAAGGAGGAGGTGAGGGAGAGCTAGCACAGCACAGCACAGCACAGCACAGCACAGCACAGCACAGCACAGCACAGCACAGCACAGCACAGCACAGCACAGCACAGCACAGCACAGGTGCAAAACAGTTCTCTGGCTACTGTTGCTTGAAGCCAGCCTTTTCTGTTGGAGGACATTTTCAGGCTTTTAAATTTTTTCAGTGCTTTCCATTTTTATGTAATAAGCTGTAAAAATATTGATGTTTTTGTTTTAGCAAACCCATCCAATTTCATGTTGTCATATAAAGTCCTCTCCTTTAATTTATGTTCTGAAGTTTAAAAAGTGATCTTTGTTGAAACACCAGCCACTATGCTTTTTTTTTTTTTATTGGTTTTGAGTTTGCAGCTTAGTACAAAAATTTAAAAACAATCACGCAGCTGCATATTTTCACACAGCATGGAGTCCTGACAAGGGCTGGCATACTCTGGTGAGTTTCATGCTATGTACACTTAGAGGACAGTATTTGAGGCATTCTGCCATTGAGATGGACCCAGTGTGACAGCATCTGGTAACTGTGTTTGGAAAAATTCCTTGTAAGTCCTACTAACTGATTTCAAGTCATTTTCTTGTTAATTTTCCTTTCAGTCTCATTGCATGATTAGGGTAACACTGCGTCATGTCACTCAAAGAGCAACTGTGCATTTGAGATTACTTTGATTTCTACTGTGGAGTTACTGCTGGGTATCGGACCCAGAGTTGTCTTTATGCTAGGCAAGTGCTCTGTCACTGAGTTACAACTCCAGCCAATCTACTGTCTAGGCTGACCTTCAGAAAATCCCAGTGACAAGCCGGGTGTGGTGGTGCACGCCTTTAATCCCAGCCCTCGTAGGGAGAGGTAGGAGGATTGCCATGAGTCCGAGGTCAGCCTGACACTACATAGTGAATTCCAGGTCAGCCAGCCTGGGCTAGAGCAAGACTAACTTGAAAAAAGCATATATATATGTGTATATATATATTATAAATAAAAAATATAATATAATAAAAAATAAAAAAGCAAAATTAAAAAAAATATGTAGTGACCTTTAAATTGACAGATAAAATAAAATAAACCCACCAACTCAGAAATCCAAGGGATTTGTTGTCCAAGGTCACATGCTTGTTGTGGTTTGAAGTAGGTGTCTCCCATAAATTAGTATGTTCCGATTGCATGGTTCCCAGCTGATGGCAGTTTTGGAGATGGAGCCTTGCTAAAGGAGGTGTGTTATTGTGGGTGGGCTTAGGGGTGTTATAACCAGCTCCCTTTGTTAAAGTTTGGCTCCCTCTCTTGCTGCTGCTGTTCTCCACTTGATGTTGGCAAGGAGGTGAGTTCAGCCTCTGCTTTACCATCTTTTCCCTGCCATCATGAAGCTTCTCCTTGGGACTGTAAGCCAAATAAAAAACTTTCCTCCCATGACTGCTTTTGGCTGGATGTTTTCTGCCAGCAACAAGAAGGTTAACTAAACAAATAATTTGTACTAGTAGAATGGAGACTTTATTGCTAGAAACGTAGCTATGTGGTTTTTGGCTGGTTGGAACTGATTTGTGGAAGGAATGTGGAAGGATCTGAAAACTTGGCCTCAGGGATACCTTGCAGTGCTCCAAGCAGAGCCTGATGGACTATATTGGTCAAAGTTGAAAGACTTAAATGTAGACAGAATTATGGGCTTGGCTTATGAGGGAAATAAAGAGCTTGTTCACACCGGGCTAGAGGCAGTTTCTGCGAGAGGCTCACTGCATTCTTCCTGTCTCCTCAGAATGTGGGCAGGGTTGTGCTGCACAGGAATGGACTGGCATGAGCAAAAGAATATGGCACAGAAAGAAATGAAAGTTGGGCAGGAGACATCAACCCCATTCAGCTGTAATTCTTTGAGAGATTACAACCATTGAGATTGGGCCAGCTGTTAGGCATTGGGACAGCAGAAAGATTACTGACTCTTTTGAAAGTAGGGGGCCTGAATGTTGAAATTTTCCTGCTCTTCAAAGTCAGCTTTATTCTCCCCTGAAGTATCAATTTGGTAGTCTACCTATACTATCCTATAGAGTTGTTATACTATAAAGTTACAACAAACACAGGAAAGAAAGGGTCTTTGGATTTTTCAAAGCAGTTTGTTTTATGGACATGGCCATTGGGTGATTTGAGGCAGGATTTCCTGCACGGAGGCCTGATGGAGCCATGAGGATGAGCTGTGGGTTTTAATGGAGACCCTAGGATTCCACTGAGATGCCAGGACTATGGGAAAGTTGCGATGAGAGCTTCCAGCTCAGGATGGATTGTTCCCAGGGCTGTGAGCAGCCCAGGTGGAAGGGTGGAATTGGGACTCCAGAGCTTTTGTCACTTCACTGGTCACAGATGTTGGACTTGGAGCGGCACAATTTGATGTTTGCTCTGTTTGTATTATATTTTGCATTGGTTTAATCTTTCCTTGGTGTGCCCAATGCCATATTTTGCAGCGTGAATATTTACTGCGGCATTACATATTTTTGGTTCTACAATTAAAAGAACTTGGACTATGTGGCTATTTGAACAGTGTTGGGATTATTTAAAAAAAAAAAAAAAGCTACAGAGACTTTTTTTTTTTTTTGGTTTTACGAAGTAGGGTCTCACTCTGGTCCAGGCTGACCTGGAATTAACTATGTAGTCTCAGGGTGGCCTCGAACTCTCGGTGATCCTCCTACCTCTGCCTCCTGAGTGCTGGGATTAAAGGCGTGCACCACCACGCCCGTCTGACAGAGACTTTTTAAGTTGGCCCCAATGTACTGCATTTTATAACACAGATGGCCATCAGTTTATGGGGGTGAGGGGCAGAATGTGGTTTGAATTAAACTCAGGTGTTTTGAAGTTTTGTTCACAGCTGATGGTAATTTGGGAAGTGGAGCCTTGCTGAATAGGTGTGTTGTTGGGGGCTTGGCTTAGGGGTGCTGTAGCCAGCTCCCCTTTGCTGGAGTTTGGCTTACTTTCCTGCTACTTCTGTCCACCTGATGTGGTCCAGGAGGTGATGTCCAGCCTCTGCTCTATCATCTTTCCCCTGTCGTCATGAAGCATCCCCTCAAGACTGTAAACCAAATAAAAAACTTTCCTCCCACGAGCTGCTTTGGGTCAGATGCATTGCCACCGCCACAGGAAACTACAACAGCAATCTTGAGCCCAAATTTCCAAATAACTCTCCCATACCATTAAATCATGATATCCTTCCTATAAGCCTTCAAAACATCCCTGTTGTAGCACCATCATCTATATACCTATTTTCTATATCGTTGGGACAAGTGAGTAGAAAGGGGGTTGGGTAAATTTGTACTAATTGTACAACATCCAGCATGGTATATTGTATATGTATCCATGTTGGAGAGAAATGTTTTAAAAATCATTGGAAAAGTGCATATCGGCTCACATATATGATCATCTTTTTCACATGTTGACGCACATAAATGATGACCCTTCTTATTTTTCATACTATAGATCATTTTAAAAATATTTTATTTACTTTTCATTTATTTATTGAGAGAGAGAGACCCCAGAGAGAGAGAGAGAGAGAGAGAGAGAGAGAATTGGTGTGCCAAGGCCTCTAACCATTGCAAATGAATCCCAGACACGTGCACCAATTTATGCATTTTACTTACGTGGGTATTGGGGAATTGAACTTCGGCCCTTAGGCTTCACAAGTGCCTTAAATGCTAGGCCATCTCTCCAGCCCTGGATCACTTTTTTGTTTATTTGTTTGTTTTTTAGGTAGAGTCTTTCTCTAGGTAAGGTTGACCTGGAACTTACAGTGATTCTCTTGCCTCAGTTTCCTGAGTACTTGGATTACAAGTGTGAACCACTATGCCTGGTTGGTCAGACCTTGTGATGTTAATTCTGTAGTCTTGCGTGTTTGCACTGTTAATTCAGACATAGGACAGCACTTAGCTAAATGGATAGTGATGGATTAGGCCTAGGTTACTCTACCTCCATTATGAAAGCTTTTTAAAGCATTTTCACCTGCTTCTTCCTACAAAGGATTATTAACACAAGGGGAAAACATTATCAAATCCTTATTTCAAAACACTTTGACCTAATGTTATAAAATGTGTGTTGAGAATCTGTCTTGTTACCATGTGCTATCTCTTGGTTTGCTGTCTCTTCTGTCTATGATCCATATCTTTTCAGTCTATTTCCATTAAATAGCCTCTGCTGAGAATCATTTATTTTATTTTATTTACTTCTTAGAGAGAGAGCAGCAGATATGTAGAGAGAAAGGCAAATAGAGAGAGAATTGGCATGCCTGGGCCTCTAGCCACTGTAAACAAACTCCAGATGCATGTGCCACTTTGTACATCTGGCTAACATGGGTACTGGGGAATCAAACATGGGTCCTTAGGCTTCTCAGGCAAGCATCTTGACCACTAAGCAATTAGCAATCTCTCCAGCCCTGAGAATCACTTTTAAATAAAATTACAATTATATTTATTTTCAGCGTCTGTTAAAGTCCAGTTGTAAGCTGGACTTTATTGCATCTTCTCCCTATGGGCAAGTAGGAGCTGGCTTCCTACTGTGTATTTATTGGTTCACCATTCAGCACTAGGGAGATGTCAGAAAAACAAGGGAGATTGTGTTTGTTAGGATTCTACTTGACTTGACTTAATAGAATTTTTATATTATACTGTTATTACATGTGTAAATTACCTAACTATTTAAAAAAGCTAGGCACTGATGCACTTACGGCTTTTTTTTTTTTGTTGTTGTTTTGTTTTTGGTTTTCTTTTTGGTTTTTCAAGGTAGGGTGTCACTCTGGCTCAGGCTGACCTGGAATTAACTCAGGGTGGCCTCAAACTCACTGTGGTCCTCCTACCTCTGTCTCCCAAGTGCTGGGATTAAAGGTGTGCGCCACCACGCCCAGCTACTTACAGTTTTTAAATGATCTCAGGGAGCAGTTGTAAGTACACTGAGTTTTGAAGTTTACTGCAAATTTAAATATCCTCAAAGTTCCAAAGAATATTTTGTTTTGACTTGCTTTTAAGGCCTTTAAGAGGCTGTCTCAGCCATGTCGATATTTCTGTAAGCAACTGAAGTCAAAGACGGGGAGAAATGGTGATTTCCTTTCTTCCCAAGGTGCCAATCTGTTGCTCAGAAAACAAGATTAAAAGCCAGATGCCTTAGTTTTCATTAATTATGGTTACACTTCCATTGCTTTACATCACAGATGATTCTTATCTCTAAGTAGAAAAGGAAAATGAAAGAACCGAGTTCATCTAAGTGAGATTTGAAATCATTTCTCTCTTCCTCAGGAGAGAGCTATGTGTGCGGCTCGATAGAGCCCTTCAAGAAGCTGGAGTACACCAAGAATGTGAACCCCAACTGGTCAGTGAATGTCAAGACCACCTCAGCTTCCAGGGCAGTGTCTTCACTGGCCACTGCAAAAGGGAGTCCTTCAGAGGTGCGGGAGAACAAGGATTTCATCCGACCCAAACTCGTCACCATCATCAGAAGTGGGGTGAAACCACGTAAAGCAGTCAGGATCTTGCTGAACAAGAAAACAGCTCACTCCTTTGAGCAGGTGCTCACGGACATCACCGACGCCATCAAGCTGGACTCGGGAGTGGTGAAGCGCCTGTACACCTTGGATGGGAAGCAGGTAAGGGTGGACTTGGCGAGCATGAACCTAGGAGCTGGGGACATGCTGACAGTCAGTTGGGACCTCAATCATGAGTTGAGCTAGTTGAGGGAGCTGGGTCGTTTAGTTCACAAATCTACCAATCTAAGGCTAGTGTTGGGGAGTACTACTAAAATAAAATAAAATAAAACAAAGATTACTTTTGGAGATTAAATAAATTATTCAGGAGTTTCTACTCTACTCTTTCTTTTATTACTGGCTTTGCAAGCTGGTGCTATATGTAACTAAGTTCAATTTTGTCCTTTTTTAGAGCCTTAAGCACAACTGACAGGCAGAGATAAGCTGGGACCAGTAAGGGGGGAAAATAATGAATTTGTTTGACCTAAATAATGTTTTATGATTCTGTATCTCAGAAATGTTTACTAGTGAGAGTCAATTAAAATTTGTAGATTTAAGATATATGCTAAGAAATGACATATTTCCATGTAGGTTGTTTTAAGAGGCATACTTTTAGAATGTGATAAATGTTATATTTAAAATTTATTGCAAAATTGAAATGGAAGGGAGACTTACTCAGACATGGAATAGACATGCGTTGACCTTAAGGAGTCAATCTTGTGATGGGAGTTGGTGGGAAGGAGCATAAAGGAAGCATTGCCTTTCAGGGTCTCCAGTGGGCTTTTGTAATAATGATGAGCTGAAGAAAAAAATTACTGATCATATACATGGTGTGATTCACTAATCATCTGACAATTAATGGTGCCTTTGTGTTTAATATGATCATCTAATTTAATATAATTTACCATCACTACCTTTGCCTTAAATATATTTTTAATGTGGCCTTATCTAAATGCCTTTTAATAATGAGGGATAATTTGAATTATTTGGATGCATAGTTCATCTTAAAAATCACAACTAGATTCATGAATTAAGAGACTCATTAGATAGAACACTCATGCAAGTTCATGAAGTCTAATGCATATTAACTTTATGGATGCTAATACTAGAAAGAGTGTTAGTCATGAAAGAACGACTCCCCTCAGGGTCCATTTATGTGTCCTAACTTATAAAAATTCATCAGGGAAGAAGGAATACGTGCCTGTTGTTCATTTGTATTGACTAGTATTCTGCTTATCTCATCAAACTTGCATGTCGATAAGGATTCATGGGAATAAGATGCTCAGCTTTGTAGGTTTAAGAGCCCTGCATGTCGTCAATATTTTAGCATCCAGAAAGTCAACTGCTGGCTTGTGAGTCATGGTACCAATATGGTGGGGAATTTTGCATTTAAGCCTGTAAGCCCCTTACTCTTTCCCCTTCTGTAAGGAGTTACTCAACCATCTTGTAGTTCTGCCTTTTCATATGTTGGTTTTTTTTTTTTTTTAAACTAGAAGTTTGCCCATTTTCATTAAAAAGTAGCTTTTAGGACAAAGAATACACGTAACATGGAGGCAGAAGGGAGGACTGTTTGAAGAGAGGAAGGAGATCAGCAGGAAGGGACACAGTGACACGGGAGGAAGTGGGGAAGAGGATGACTTGGAACACGTACAATGACACAAGTACAGGAACACACAGCAGAGTAACACCCTTTACTTTGCACACTTCCTTACAATTAGTTAAAAAGAAAGAACCCGTATCTATGAGTCAACCCCTCTTTTCCTCTTTCTCCTTTTCTCATTTCAGAATTTTGAGTGATATATATTAAGTCTAAAAATCGACTGTCAATACTTCAGCTAGAGGGTACATCAACTAATCATTTATTTTATCGGAAGGACAGTGTTCTAGAATATGTGCTACAATGCTCCCAGCTGTTTTCTTCCTTTCTGAGATCACCTGATATCAATGACTTTACAATGATTATTTTTGTTATGGTTTGTAAACAATTCAGTGTAATGGGAAATAAATCCCATGTTTTAGGTCAGAGAACCAGGGTTCAAATCCCAGCTCATCTTCAAAATATGAAGGGGAGCTTCATTCTGCTCACCAGTACAGCATGGATAAGTTATCAGTCCTGTTTCCTATAGCTCGTAGGGTATCACTGTCACAATGTATGGGAAGGAATGCTGAAGAAATGTAAACAAAAATGGGTTTATCAGAGTATTGCACTAGATATGTTGCATGTGTTAGCATGTTTAATACTCATAAGAGTTCGATTATTATCCTCATTAAGTAGGCAAGGGCATAAAGTCATAGAGCTTGTTAAACCTATTTAAAATATGTTCGATATGTTTCACAAGGCAATAATTGATGAAGTTGGAATTTGAACTGATTTTGCTGGTAATCTCTGCACCACCAGGCTGATGTCAATGTGCCAAGAAAGATTTTTCAAGGAAGTAATGCTAGTCAGCTTTCTGTCACTATACTCAAAAATCTAAGATAACTAACTTATACAGAGAAAAATGTTTAAATTTGGCTCACAGTTGTGCATGCTTTAGTCCACGACCAGGTGGCCATTCTTGAGCCAGTGGCAAGAAAGTACATTTTGAGCACAGCCACTTTTCATTCCACCAATGGCCAGGAAGAGAAAGAAAGGGAGGAAGGGCCCAGGAAGATCCCACAGTCCTCTTCTAGGGTTCACCTCCAGTAAATTAAAAACCTCCTGTTAGTATCCGCTTCTGAATATTTCAACCAGCTCTCATAGCACCCTAGAGAACAAACCTTTAAGACATGGGTCTTTATGAGTTGGGAGATAGCTCAGCAGTTAAAGGCATTTGCTTGCAAAGCTTGATGGCCCGGGTTCAATTTCCCAGTACCGACATGAAGCCAGACGCACCAAGTGGCACATGCATCTGTAGTTCATTTGCAGTGGCAGAGGCCCTGGCACACCCATACTCACTCTCTGCCTGCCTCTTTTTCTCTCTCTCTCTAATAAATAACAAAAAATATATTTTTTAAAACGAAATGGGCCTTTGGGATATATTCAAGACCTAAACCATAACAGAAGCTCTTTGTCCAAAGAATATCACTTGATCATTTTCAAATGATCCCCTCTCTGTGTGACACACACACACACACACACACACACACACACACCCTGTAGTTAATCTTGACTGTGCTTTTGTGAAGCATACAGTTTGCTGAGCTGAGAAATTGGACATTGGAATGAAAAGAACATAAAACTTCTTTACTGGAGTTCCCAGTAGGAACAAGAAGGCTTCTTTATGGATCCTAGGAGCCTTTCGAATTGTTTCACTTCAAAGGCGAAATCTACGCAACCAGCAGTTTATTGGAGTAGAAGTTTTTGACAGCACTGGCAGAAGTTGAGGCTGTGTAAGCCCCTGAGAAATTGCCATTTTTCTCCAAACCTTCCTGTGCAAAGGTACCCCGACACACTGGGATGACATCTTACTATTCTGGAATGAGGGTCCATATGCTGCCAACAGGACTTCTCCCTTAACATCACTTGTAACACTTAAAAATTTTTTTGTGTGTGGTTATTTTATGTAGGGTGTCGTTCTAGCTCAGGCTGACCTGGAATTCACTATATAGTCTCAGGCTGGCCTTGAACTCTCGGTGAACTTCCTACCTCTGCCTGTCAAGTGCTGGGATTAAGGGAATGCACCACCGCGTCTATTACTTTTAAAAAAATTTAATAGCTTCATTGAGGCTTGCTTCAAACCCATTAACAATATGGAAAATCTTATGCCCAAATATAATAAATAGCCCTATATCCTCAATACAAAAAAGCAGTTCTTTTGTGTTGAGTATATAGGACAGTTTATAAAATGAATTGCTTGAGTGCCTTTGGTCAATGGGCAGGGAGGATAATTAGGCAAGCCAGAGTGGCTTTTCCCATTGCCTTCAGGCAAGCTGCACATGTACCCACGGGTGGAGACTGTTGGTGCAGGAGTTCTTAACAGTGGGACCTTGAAAGCTGTGCTGTGGTGTAACGTTACCAGAGGAGGTAGGCACTGGAGGGCATAGCACACAACTGTTCCCATTCATTCCTACCACCACACAGCCTCCTTGCTTGTTGCCCCCTGGGTTTGCATTCAACTCTCTCCTCCAGTACTTTGGCTGAGATTCGTTTTGACTGAGATGATGGCAATGCTGCACCTCATAGAGAAGCTTTTGCAGAAAGCTGCGATGAGCCGGGATGATGGGGCTGTCTTGGTAGCTCTCTGTCTGTGAGTAGCTCCATGATGGCAGCTTCTTTCTTTACTGAAGGACCCCCAAGAGCTTGACTGATACCCTTCTCCCCCACCCCACTTTTGGGATGACTCTCCTCACGTGGTCAGTCAGACTCTGCTGTCAAGGCTTCGGAATTCCAGGAAATACTTGCTGTGCCCTACTTTCAGTGATGCATTATTTATGTGGTCCTTGATTAAGGACCTCCCACAAAGGCCAAAAGGGATACATGGGAGCTGAGAGTTAACGTTGCATCCCCTTATCTACAGAGAGAAGACGAGGATGCGCAGAATCTCAGAACCCAAGAGCCCCTGCCCCTTGCAGTCTGGAAAGCTGGGTTTGGCTATAGATTATTCATTAACCCTGCCAAGTAGTCACTCCTGCAGTTTAGTTTATTTGGGGTCTTATTATTCTTTTTTATTTTTTATTTTTTTTGGTTTTTTGAGGTAGGGTTTCACTGTAGTCCAGGCTGACCTGGAATTAACTATGTAGTCTCAGGGTGGCCTCGAACTCTCGGCGATCCTCCTACCTCTGCCTCCCGAGTGCTGGGATTAAAGGCGTGTGCCACCACACCTGGCTATTCTTTTTTATTTTTATTTTTAATTTATTTTATTTTTTATGGGGGGGGTGGAGAATTGGTGTGCCAAGGCCTCTAGTCACTGTACTAGAACTCCAGATGTGTGTGCCTCCTTGTGCACATGTGCGACCTTGCACTTGCCTCACCTTTTGTGTGCCTGGCTTACATGGGGTTTGGAGAGTCAAACATGGGTCCTTAGGCATCACAAGCAAGTGCCTTAACTGCTAAACCATCACTCCAGCCCAGTATTGCTATTCATAGGTGATTAAAATTAAGCCCCAGAGGTACAAAATTTACTACAAAGTCTTGCCTATCACCTGGATCCCTCTCTGGTTAAGCAAATCTGCAGTTACTAAGTCTGTGATTATTTAGACTCTTTAGAAACATCCAGAATAGCAGGTATTAGAGCACTAATGCCAGTGCAGGTAATTCATGCTGAGAGGATCACAGACAAGAATTTTCTAGCTATTCCCCTCTCCTCTGAAATATAGCAATGGTGAATTAGATTGTTCTAGAAGGAGAAAATATACAAGGCCTCTGAATCTTACCTACTCTCAGACATTGAAGAATTGACAACACTGCAGAATGCTGAGTAAAAACTCAGAAATTTGCTTTATCTTACAAATATTTCACATAGGCCATGTCCTTTGTAAAATCCACTACTGCTAACATGCTAGCATGAGCAACCAATTAGGTTTTCCTAATATGGAAGATGCTAGGAACCCTTTGACTGAACCATAGCACTCCCTCCTGATCCACAGCTTTGCTTTTCCATGGTTTCAGTGACCCAAGAAATCAATCATGTTTTCAACTATTAAATGGAAACTTTCACATTCCTCGAGAAAGAAAATTCACCTAACATTTTATCCTCATACTTGTTCTATTTTCTGCTAGTTATTATTGTCAATCTCTTATCACACCTCACTTATAGAGTAAACATTATCATAGGTACATATGTATATATGCATAGGAAAAAATGTAGTATGTAAAGGATTTGTATTGACCGTGATTCCAGACATCCTCTGAGTATCTTGACGTAGCCCCACAGACGTGGGGAGAGGGGACTGTACTGTGAGTCCAGACATTGTCTGAACATCCTGACATAGCCCCACAGATATGGGAAGAGAGGACTGTACTTACCTGCTTCAGATGGTAAGCTGATAACAGGTGTCATAGCCACCACATAGAGGAGAGCTCAGCAGCTGTCAGTAAGTTAATATGTTATATCTGCTCTGCATCTTTTGGTTATTGAATCCCCATTGCCAATTCTAAACAAAGATTTAAAAATGCCCATAAATGAATCACGATAATTGGTTCTATTCATTTTAGGTGATTTGCACCAGACTTTATTGGGATTTACAAAGAGGTTATAACAATATGAATTAATGAGTCAAATATCAGAAAATGATTTTTACTTTTTTTCCTTTTTGGTTTTTAATATCTAAATTGAATCTGAAGTAAAAATAACTGAGGTCAGAGAGCTTAGAACATGTTTTCATCTCACAAGTTCAAGAAAGTGGTAAACTCTATGTCTGATTTGGCTACAGCAGTCAGTGAACATAGAGAATGTGAAAACCAAGTTGTGAATGAGTATGGAGAGAGAGAGAGAGAGAGAGAGAGAGAGAGAGAGAGAGAGAAAGAGCTCTGTGGTTAGGAGCACTTCCTGTGCAAGTGTGAAGGCCTACGAAGACCTGGGAGACAGCTGGAGATTGATCCCCAGGGCCCACATAGACAGCTTGGGTGTGGTCACTTGCTTCTGTAACCCCAGTCCCATAGTGGAACAGAGACCCAAGGATCTCTGGAGCTCCAGGATTAATAAGAGACTCCAGTTCAAATAAGAACTGGCAGAAAAATGATGGACCAGGACACTCAGTGTTCTGCTCTGGCCACCACAAGCAAGAGCAACCCACTAGGTACATACATACGCATACACCACACCACATACACACATGAACCACATTATACACACATGAGCAAAAAAGGTTTCTGAATAAAAATTGAAGAAATTTAGGATATCATAAGTAATGCAGGACCTAGAAGATATTTTCTGTACCTACTGGTAATAAATAGACAGCTGTAACTCTTATAAGCATGCTGGAACCTTTCATTCTTGTATACACAGTTTTACTATTAGGATTTATTATTTATGTTGTGAAAATGAATGTGGCACCTTTTAGTTTGTTTTCTGCTAATGGAAAAAAATAGTTGATACCAGTAATTTCACTTGCTTCTTAAAATGTCAGGTTTAAATTTTGTATAAAATCTCAGAGCAATGTTAAACTATCACCATGATTTACCAGAACTGGGAGTTGAAGGAAGTATCTTAGCTGATTTTGAAGAAGAAAAGATCTTAAAATAATTATGACATGTTACTCAGAGAATTAAATTGTTCAGAATAGGATATGCTATTTTACATGACATGTCTTTCGTGGTATTCAGATGAATGAGCTACAAATGTCCTCATGTAGATATTATTTCCTCAAAATTGGGAAGAGTTAAATCCTAGCTGAGCTCCTCCAGCAATGCAATCAGTAACGGGTGGCTGTGGAGATGTGTACTTTAAGGGTAGGTAATTTTGGCAAAAGTTAGCTTTCTGTAATATGAATAGCATACTCAGAATGTTTTAATGGAGGGCATGTTCCCCAAAGACCTCCTTGTAATATGCTGAGGGCACTTTGGGACCTCACACGAGTCTGTTTTGGGAGTCATGCTGGCCTGCTACTTCTATAAAGGTGGGATGCCAAGCCTTTGAGGCCTGATTGGGAACTAGTTGTGTTGTTGGACTTTAAAGTCATCTGTGCCTGGCCTTAGATTTCAGTCTGGGAAATCTAGCTTGTATTAGGCCTAGGACAGTAATAAATTTTCCTCACTAGATTTAAATTTTGAATCCCTGCTGCACCCCCCTTCTGAAACTCCTATCTTAGAGGCTTGGCCCTCAGTTGTCAGCCAAGGAGAGGTGGTGAGACCTTTAGGAAGTAGGGCATAGGAGTAGATGTTTAGGTCACTGGTGAAATGTTCTCACAGGGAATTGTGAAAAACTAGACCTCAACTTACTTTCTTTCTTTCTTTCTTCTTCCTTCCTCCCTTCCTTCCTTCCTTCTTCCCTCCCTCCCTTCTTCCCTCCCTCCTTCCCTCCCTCCTTTTCTCTCTCTCTTTCTTTCTTTCTTTCTTCCTCTCTTCCTCTCTCTCTCTCTTTTTGCTTTTCACTTCCTGGCTATGAGGTGAGTGGCTTTTACTCCAACACACATTTTTTTGCTGTGATGTGGGGCCCTGCCAGAGGTCTAAAAGCAATGAGGGTGAAGGATTATGGACTCAAATTTCCAAAACTATAAGCCAAGACAACCCTTTTCTTGGTGTAAATTGATTAGCTAAGGTATTTGTTATAAAACTAGAAAACTGACAAATGTACCAGCTTACTGATTAATTCTAAAATCCTGCATATTGACTTTGTTTATGACAAAGAAAATTCCTGCTTATATATGTATAATTAGCAGTAATATGATATAGGAGAAAGACACAGATTTCATACACTGATAGACTTAAATTCAAATCAGTCCTGTGCTCTAGACATAGTGCAATCCATTATCTCATTTGGAATAGTTAACTCTTTCTGATAACACTTAGCTTCATCTCCTGCATTGTAGACATAATAATGCCTGATCTATAAATTTTCATGAGCATTAAATAAAATAGTGCATTGAAAAAGTTACCATCATAACTTATTTCTAGTTGTGTTGTTATATTGAAAAGATGAGGGTTCATTTGGATTTTTGGCTTGAGAAAGGTCTTATTTTGAATGTACCGTAGAACTCCATTATTTAAAATCACCCCTTTATAATGACTGATCACACCTTTCTTTGTAAATATATCTTTTCATGAGGAAATACCTCACAGTATAATAAAAAGAGCATGAAATTTTGAATAAGAAATTCATAAGGCTGAAACTTCACTTTAACATTCATTAAATGTCATGACCCTTGGTAAGTCAAACTTCCTGAATTTGTTTCTTGTTTAAATTGACAATAATACATACCTCATATTATTGGTGTGATAATTAATTAAAAATATATTTTAAAAGACTTTAGTTTGACAATCTCAAGTCCACTATGAATATTAGTCTTCTCTTATGCATTCATAGACCCCGGGTTCTTAGCAGCATACTGTCACTCCTGAACATGTAATGTCATGGATATAGAGTTGGCCATTTCACACTGTTTCCTTTGTAACTGAAGTACTATACTGAATTACTAATGATGATGTAAGTTACCCCGTTGCATTGTCAGTCAGTTGTAAATACAAATCCAGATAATATTTTCCTGTCTTGCTTCTTCAATTGTATAAGGCGTCCCTTAAGGATATCTATGTATTGCTAACTTGTTTTTTTTCAGTAAGTAATATTAATATGATTACAGCCACTTGTTGAGTAGATACTTTCTTTGTTTCTATCCCTGAGCCGATTGCTACATGTATTTATACTGAATGTCATTGCCTTAATGATTTGATTACACGTATTCTGCAAAGCAAGAAGGCACTTGTTTCTCAAGAAGTTGGTCTCGTCTAAGAAAAATTTCTGTCCTTTCCCATGAGAATTGAGGGCTCCAGTTCTTGGACCCCTTCAGTGCTCACTGTTTGTGGCCCCACAAGTCTTCCCGATGCGCATGTGTAGTTTGTCTGCTTCCCCCTTCAGATTTAACAGAATGATGCTAGGAAGGGGTCCTCTTGGCCTCTCAATCTGTTGTTCAATTAAGGATTGGACGACTAAGTGACTCACAACTGGCCAGTTTGTCATAGGCTATTTCATATTAGCACATTGTAACCAGTGCTTAGCAAAGTAAATAGAAGTCATGACCATGGAGAAGTTGACTCGATCGCCCTGGGCTCTGGTAGTATACAACTCTAAGCAAACTTGATGATCTCTGCAGTATAATCACAGATCATGTATCAGTTATTTTCTCATTGTTGGGACAAAACACCTGACCAGAAGAAGTTTAAGAAAAGGATAAAGATTATTTCAACTTGAAGTTGCAGAGGATTGAGTTTGTCATGGCAGAGAAAGCAAGGCAGGAGCAGGAAACCTGCGTCATATCATCACACCGGCAGGGAGGAAGTTGAGAGAAAGAGCATGCACAGCTGGGCCATAGTACCTCAATAGTACCTCATAGTACCTACACATATTCACAAACACACACACAGCAAGGCTCCATCTCCTTAGGCTTCACAGGCAAGCTCCTTAACCACTAAGCCATCTCTTCAACCCCATGACAATCTCTTAATTGTGAGTCCTGTAAAATCGAAATACAAGTTACAACCTTCCAAATATCTCCACAAGCTGGAGACCAAGTGTTCTAACACATTAACCTGTGGGAGACATTTTACATTCAAATCACCACATTCAGCCCATGGTCTCCATAGACTCCAAGGCCTTCTCATGAGGCAAAATACATTCAGTCCAACTTAATATCTCCCGTAATCTTTACAGTGCCAACATTGTTTTAAAAGTCCAAAGTCTCATTTGACATTCATGGCAATCTTTTAAAATATTTTATTTATTTATTAGAGACAGAGAGAGAGAGAGGCAGATAGAGAAAGAGAATGGGCACACTAGGGCCTCCAGCCACTGCAAACAAACTCCAGATGCATGTTCCCCCTTGTACATCTGGCTTACGTGGGTACTGGGGATTAGTGCCTGGGTCCTTAGGCTTCACAGGCAAGCTCCTTAACCACTAAGCCATCTCTTCAACCCCATGACAATCTCTTAATTGTGAGTCCTGTAAAATCAAAATATAAGTTACATACTTGCAACATAGAGTGGCACAGAATAAGCATTCCCATTCCAAGGGGAAGAAATGGGGAAATAGCAAAGAAGAGATCAGACAAAAAACCAAACTGAAAATAAGCAGGGAAAAAAATGTCAAATCATGAAGCCGGGCGTGGTGGCGCACGCCTTTAATCCCAGCACTCGGGAGGCAGAGGTAGGAGGATCGCCAAGAGTTCGAGGCCACCCTGAGACTACATAGTGAATTCCAGGTCAGCCTGGACCAGAGTGAGACCCTACCTCGCAAAACAAAACAAAACAAAACAAAAACAAATAAAAAAAAAAACAAAAAATGTCAAATCTTAGAGTTCCATATCTGATATCTGGAAATTTCTTTGAACTCCAGCAAGTGTGGGTAGTTCCCTCCCCTGCCCCAACTGTGCTGCCTATAGCCTTTTTCCTTGGTAGACTAGTCTCTGAGTTTTCCTTGGCAGCCATGCCATAGTCTTGACACCTCTAACATCTTGGGGTCTCCACTGCAAATTCTCAGCGTCACACAATGGCTTCTCCAAGCCTCCCTGAAGAGACTGTGACTCTACCTGCCATTGCTTAGCCTCAGCAGAAATAGCTTTAGGAAGGACAGAGTTGGTTTCAGCTTATAATTCCAGAGGGAAGATTCCACACAGTGGCAGGGGCAGGAAACAATCAACACATCATCATATTGACCCACACCCCACCTTCCGGTAACAGACTTCTTCCCAACAGTGCCACAAGCTGGGGACCAAGTGTTCAAACGCATTATGGTAGACATTTTGCATTCATATTCCCACAGATTGTTAAGATGCTGAAACGTGGTTCTTGCTTCGTACGTTGGATTCCTGCTTATAAACGACTCAAGATAATTTAAAAAAAAAAACACAAAACCCTCATCTGTTAACTTTGGAACACTTTAAGAGCTATGGAGAGCATTTTTGTCCTGTGGGAGAATAATAGATATGATGTTAGAAAAATCTCAGTATCAGAGTCAGATGAATTGCTCCAAATCTTTCTGGCATCGCCTGAGCCATCTAGTAAATAAAGGGCCGAGCTGATCAATGCATTCCATGGATTTAAAAATTGGTGATGTGCCAATGAGAAATTCTTATGAAAAGCATCTGGCCCAATTATTGCAGAGATTCAAACTAAGGGATTCAAGGGCACTTGTGGTGATAAGGTACAATATGTTGCTGCAGGTTTTTCTGATTAGTTTAAATCCTTGAAACTAAATCATATGAAAGATGGCACTTGCAGAAATTAAATGGAACTTTAAAAATCCAATTTTAAATTTGAACTGTGTTGTAAACAACATGCCCTACAAACAAAGGGACAGATGGAAGATTTAATTTATAATTGGCTTTTTCCACCATGGACTAATATGCAATCAATGTAAAGAATTTTTATGCAAATGTGAAAATATTAAGATAAATTAAAATTATCCATAGTTGCATTGACAAAATGGCCCTTAGTCATATTTTTTGGCCTATTTTCTTTGATGTTTTCTTTAATGACAGCTCTGATCCTAATATGTGTGTAATTTGATTTCTTTTTCACATCTTCATATGTCATGTACACAATTCTGTGGAACATGTGTTAACCCATCCACTCCCTAACTTTGTTATTTGATTGTGTCTATTTAAACCATTTCTTCTCTCTGTACAACTTCTGTCTGTGCTAACTCAGAGATGAAGTACTAGTGTTCCAAGGTCAGACTGAGAAGCAAACAGGATGCAAAGTATTTATTCCTGAGAAGTTATTTAGAGTGACAAGCTTCTTAATTTGCCATGGTTTGACTTACATGGATTTTTTTTTTTTTTTTTTTGGTTTTGTGAGGTAGGGTCTCACTCTAATCCGGCTGACCTGGAATTCACTATGTAGTCCTCAGAGTGGCTTCGAACTCACTGTGATCCTCCTGCCTCTGCACTCCCCAAGGCATGCACCACCATGGCTGGCTTACATGGGCTTTTACTTTACAGTGGTATAGAAGTGCTATGTATGCAGTAGGAACTGCGCTTTGGCTCTCTCCTGGATTAGGGACATGCAGGCTGATCATCTTTGGTGATGCAAGGTAGTGAAGGTGCCTTGCAGGTCTCTCTAAGCCAGGAGACAACCGAGACCCAGTAGTGAACTGTTGCAAAACTAGGGTGTTCAGTAGGTTAAGTGAATTGAATTCATTGTCAATTTATGGCATTTTCAATGGAATGATTGATGGGTTTATTAGATATAACCTCCTTGAAAATTGAGGATCATGTTAATCTATGATTAGAGATTAAAAGGATCTCCGAGTTCATCTCCTCTGTCTGGAACCTTCTTAGACAAAAAAAAACAAAAAAAAAAAAAAAAATCACATGTTTCAAATCCTATCTGAATGAATAAATCATCTTGTTCCATGAATGCCAGGCACTATAAACATTTAGGTCAATACTAACACAGTCACCAGGATCATTTGAGAGTCTCCCTAAGGAAATGAACACCAGGTCATTCTCCTCCAGTGCATAGTCACTTCTGCTTTGTGTTACCACTATCTGTGCACCTATGAAAGCCCAGAAAACCCGGAGCAATAAAGGAATAGTCCATAGAATTCTACATTCTCAACTTCTGAAGCAGAACCCCAACTATTACATGGTAGATGGAATTAAACATTAATTTTAGCTAGTCTCGCAATTTTATCAACATCCTTCCAACACCAATGTTAGCATCTGATGGCAAGATATGATTGCTAGCAGTAAAGTCCTGGAAAGCAGCCAGTGTATCAGCATGAAATGTATTTCCACTGAAATCTAGTCTCAGTGGAAGATGGATGACTTCCTGTATGGGAATAAATGGAAGTTGCGAGATGCAGGGGAGAGCACACACTGTGGAAATGCAGATCTTAAGGAAGCGACTGATGAACATGGTGACCACAAAATCCATATGCATGCTATTAGATATTGTCGGTGTGTCCCTCTCCACATGTCACATGTCAAATCTTTCCTCGTGCATCTTCAGGGGACTTTCAGCTGGGAGGACTGGAAGTCAGTATGACTGTGAGAATTGATTTTAGTTTTTTTTTTTTTTTTTTGGTTTTTTATTTTTAATTTTATTTATTTGCAAGCAGAGAGAGAGAGATAGAAGAGAGGCAGACACAGAGAGAATGGGCACGTCAGGGCCTCTAGCCACTGTAAACGAACTCCAGACGCATGTGCCCCTTGTGCATCTGGCTTACGTGGGTCTTGGAGAATCGAACCGGGATCCTTTGGCTTCGCAGGCAAACACCTTAACCGCTAAGCCATTTCTGCAGCCCAAGAATTGATTTTAGATCTTTGACTATTGCCAAGTACAGTCCTTACACACAAGACATTTCTCAACACTGAAGAAGCCCAGAACACAAAGATACTGGGTGCAACTTTCAAGGAGAATTTCCAGCATGCTTTGGTACTTAATGTCAGTTAAGGTACTTAAAAGAATCTTACATATCACAGGCTTGGCTATTGAAAACAACGGCTGGGATGAATTGGTGTGAAGTAACTACCTAGGAATCAGAATTAGAGTGGTTTTCTTCTAGTGCAGCCTGGGAGGTTAATAGACTGAGGAGATGTCCCTACTTAATGTGGCTGGCAGCTGGCAGTGATCCCACACCATTTAGGGCAGAGCTTTTCAAATAGATTTATAATGTCCAATGACCCCATCAACACGGGTCTTTTGAATGGAAAAATAGGAAGCATTAGCAGTAAGTACTATAAGTAGGGTCTCTGTATGGGAAACCTACACATTGCTTCATTTTCTGTTTATTGGTCAATGTTTATACCGTTGGAAAAGTGTTTCTCAGGCCATTTCTGGGACTGGTGTACTGTCATTCATTTTGTTTCTTGGTTACATCATCGCTTTCTTCTGTTGCAAAATTCCTTATCTGTGTAATATGCACTTCATGTGAAATTGATATTTAAAAGTACACCATTTTATTAAATTATTATCGCATTTAATTAGGATTAGTAGCTGTATAAAAAAGGGGAAAGAGGACTGGTTAGTTGGTTCAGTGGGTAAAAGTTGTGAATTCAGATGTATAGCAGCCATGTGAAAGCTGGGCATGGTGGTACATTGCCTGAATCTCAGTGCTAGGGAATGGAGACAGTAGAACCCCTGGGGCTTGCTGGCTAGCTTGTCTAGCCAAATTGGTAAGATTTGGGATTTGTGAGAGATCTTGTCTCAAGAAAATAAGGATGAGAGTGATAGAGAAAAGACAAGACGGGGCTGGAGAGATGGCTTAGTGGTTAAGACATTTGCCTGTGAAGCCAAAGGATCCTGGTTCGATTCTCCAAGACCCACTTAAGCCAGTTGCACAAGGGGTGCATGCATCTGGAGCTCCTTTGCAGTGGCTGGAGGCCCTGGTGCACCCATTCTCTCTCTCTGCCTTGTTCTGTCTCTCAAATAAATAAATAAAAGCATTTTTTTTTTCTTAAAAGAAAATACGTGCTGGGCGTGGTGGCACATGCCTTTAATCCCAACACTCAGGAGGCAGAGGTAGGAGGATTGTTGTGAGTTCAAGGCCACCCTGAGACTACATAGTGAATTCCAGGTCAGCCTGGGCTAGAATGAGACCCTACCTTGAAACCACCCCCCCAACAAAAAAAAGATAAGTCGGTGACCTTGTTGACACAGTCGACTACTGTGTACTCGTATACCTAAGTGTACACACAATGAGAACACATGAACACACACCACACATACAGACACATGCAAACAAAAAAGAGGTGAGTCATATGTCATTTGTGATGCCTCCATACTTTCAGTTGAAAGCAACTGAACAGTGTTTTATAGGCAGGGTGCTCATTGTGGAGCGTGACCATCAAAACAGATCTGTTACAAGTGTCCTGGCGTCTCATAGGTGAATAGACTCTGGTTAGCAAATTGGATCAACAATTTTGCATGGGTTGCATCCGGATGCTGCTGTTTTACTGTCTTAATCTAAATGCATTTTCTTGCAGAGACTATGCAGGACATGCATGTTCTCATAGCTTTGTTAAGTAAGAAAGCGTGTACTGACCAAGCTGTCTGTGTGAGGTACCATACCTGGTGCAGGGAAAACCTGGTGTTTTGGTTGGTGTTGTTTGCTTGCTTGCTTTTGTTTTTTTTCAGTGAGTAGAGGGCAGACTGGGAAGGCTTCTT
Organism: Orientallactaga sibirica; assembly: GCA_036365145.1. Taxonomy (NCBI): domain Eukaryota; kingdom Metazoa; phylum Chordata; class Mammalia; order Rodentia; family Dipodidae; genus Orientallactaga; species Orientallactaga sibirica. The sequence goes on from JAEOAD010000048.1 coordinate 7,146,130, forward strand.
TACAATAGAATCATGAAGGCAAGAGCCCTTTAGGGCCTGACTGGGGAGTCATTATGAGAGAAACTTGCATTTTTTCCACATTTTTATGTTCCCATAAGTAGTAGTCTTATCCGAGGATGGCCTGTATTGTTTGGGAACTGTTGAAACACCTATAGGCAACATTGCCCCCACATTATCAATAACTTGGAGATGTGTCCTACTTGAAAGTTTACTCACCTATACTTTTGAGCATTCCCAATTAGATTATATAAAAGGTTTAACTGCTATTTACCAGCATGTTATTAAATGGTGCTCCATAATTATTAATCCTTGTGCTTAAAGCTTATGGCAGATTTTAGGATATTTGACAGTAGGTAATGATGTTGAGCTAGAGAGATGGCAGGCACTTCTCTGTGAAGCCTAACGACCCAGGTTTGATTCTCCAGATCCCACATAAGCCAGATGCACAAGGTGCTACATGCATCTGGAGTTTGTTTGCAGTGGCTAGAGGTATTGGCATGCCCATCCTCTCTGTCTCTCCCTCTCTCTCTGCCTCTATCTCTCTCCCTCTCTCTGTCTCAAATAAATTAAAAAAACATTAGACAATGATGCTCAAGCCCTCAGTTAATTAGCCTGCCCTTGCCCATGGAGGTGTATTAGCAGTCAAAGCTGTGTAGTCCCCATTTGTTTTCTCACATCAGTCAAAGTGAGAGAAGTTAATTTTAAAACTTTACAAGATTATCAAGACATATGAAAACTTGCCTTTCTGCATTTTCACGCCCCCATACACAGCATATTTTGGGGCACAAGAGAAATAGGGAATGCGAATCCAATGGGAAGAATCAGCAACATTCATGACACTTGAAAACCAGTACTGAATCAGTCTCCTTCTGTCTGTCTCTCTGTCTGTCTGTCTCTCCTGAAAGGGCCAGTGTAAGTGACCCCAACGTGCATGAATTCTGTTCTTGCATCTTTTCCTTTGCCTTATAAATCCGGCTTAACATAAGCTGAAAGAAGTGTGTCAGACCAGTTCCAGGAGACAGCACCAGCTCTGTGCCAGGAGATGAGCTGTAATGCATTCTGTAATGAATCCAAAGTAGGAAACCATTTCTGTTAAAACAGCTGGAAATGTTTTGTCCACCTGGCATGAACATTGCTGAGCAATTAGCCACCCAGGAAGTTACAGGACTACAGTGTCCCTGGGTATGAAGCTTCATAGAAATATCCTCCTGTGTGTTAAAAACCCAATAGGAACAGAGCAGAACCCAGCATCTCTTGAAAGCTTCCACAGGCCCTGCATTAACTACTTCCCTTTGCCCATATCAGCAGTATTATGTTGTAGATGCTATGATGGTCTCTGTTTTGTAGATGTGGAAATAGCAGCAGGGTAACTGGCCCTTGTCATTAGTACCTGGTTGGGGCAGAGAGCATTCTCAACTACAATCCCCTACTTGTGGGTTGATGGTGTTTAGCACATGTCTTAAAAACATGAAATTCATATACATTCTTTTTTTTCCAAGGTTGTTCATAATTCATTATTAAGAATTATCAATTTTACCAACTGGAGTTTAAAAATCATTTGTTTCTGAAAAATGATCAAATTCTCATCATCTGCAGTATACATACTTGTTAACATGAATGTATTATTTGCCAAAATAGTTGAAAAGTTATTTATTTCTTCTAAGGGCTTCTTGTTATTTTGGTTGCCATTTGAACTTTTAGTGATTATGAAATTAGTCCATTTGGACTAATTGAAAAAAAAATGTTAAGGACCTTTTTTTTGGCTTTAATTTTTTAAATTTTATTTTAGAAAGAGAGAGACAGACAGACAGGCAGAGAGAGAATTGGTGCACCAAGACCTCAGTCTCTGAAATCGAACTCCAGATGCTTGTGCCACCTAGTGGGCATGTGCAACCTTGTGCTTGCCTCACCCTTCTGTGTCTGGCCTACGTGGGATCTGGAGAGTTGAACATGGGTTAAGGACCTTTTTATAGATATCATAAGCCATTTACATTCTCAACAATGGATAAAGAACATTTTGAAGGACATTTTAAAATATATATATATAAGCTGCCTCCTAGAAATACAACCATTTTGTGGAAATGGATTATTGTTGAACTTAAAACCTATGAATTTTAATAATTTTAAAGACTGATTATAGTTTTACTAAAATATAGATTTTTTGTGGCATAAAATGTATGCTGTTTAACTGTCTTAAAGTCAGTGATTTTAATGACTCCATGATCATGCAGTTGGTGGCAGCAAGGTACATTTTGGGGTTGCTTAATGCTGCCTACCTCAGTCTGAGGATGTCTTCTTAGAGACCTTAAGTCATGTGAAGCCAGGATTCTTGACTTTGCCTCCTAAAATAATTTCAAGAGGAGCCAGTATGAAGCAAATTTGGAGTTTGTTAGGAAGAGATTTTAATACAGATTTAACCAGGTGTTAATAGAAAGTGGGGTACTCAGGGAAAGGATAAGGCGCATCCAAGTGTGAGTATGTGTGTATGTGAGTATTTAAAAAAATTTTATTTGAGAGATAGAGAGGCAGATAGGGAGAAAGAGAGAGAATGGGTATGCTAGGGCCTCCAGCAGCTGCAAAGGAACTCCAGATGCATGCACCACCTTGTGCATTTGGCTTACATGGGTCCTGGGGAATTGAACCTGGGTCCTTTGGCTTTGCTGGCTACTGCTTTAACTGCTAATCCATCTCTCCAGCCCAGTATGTGCTTCTTAAGAGAGAGTTGAGCTTAAGTGTCTTAGTAGCAGCTGTATAATAGCAGTAGCTGTATATATAATGCTGGAGGCTGTTGGAATTACATTTATTTAAAGAGTTTCCAAGAGAAAATCCCTCTTATCTCTGACCCCCTTTTTAGGTAAGGTTATACGGTGCCTCTGGGGGTCCCTTGGATAGGTTAGCAATCTGATAAGGAAAAAAGGGTTACAAAAGGGGATTAAGGCATAGCTTCTGTAAATGTGAGTTCTGTAGGGTTCCTACAAAATGGCAGGTTTCTAGTTGGGAATGGAGAAATGCCACACTTGAAGGTCACATGCACTTAGTCTATAGGCATGATTCATTGTTGTTTTAACATTCTTATTTTAAACACCTATATAAAAGGAAAAGCTTTACAGTAGCTGTTGTTGGTTGTGCTAGAATTCTTGACTTCAACCAAACCATATGGGGTGAAGTGTTCATTTCCCTTCCCACGTACCTGTAATGTCCCTTTTCTTTCTACCCTGCCCCAACATGACCATGAATATGCTGTAGCTACAACACTCAGAGTGTTCCCTTCTGCCAAATTTTTCATTCCCACCTCCAGCCCCCAAAATGCTGATTTATAGGTGCTGTCCTCAGTTTCCTATTTGCAACCGTTTTTCTACCTTCAAGGTCATTTGTATAATTATGGATTCATTAACTCCATTCCATTTGCCACACACTAGGCCTCTTCAGCCGTGGGGCTGGGTGGCATTCTGAGTAACAGTGCATCAGTCCCAGCACAACGGGCGGCTTACTCTCTGCACTATGCACCTAGAGCATTTCTGGGTCAATTTCTAATCTAGGAATCTAAGAGGGAAAAAAATATTTCATGTTGATGGCAGGATGAAGCCTTGATTACTATGTTCTGTTGCCCTCCTGGTGACCACTCAGAGTGCCATTCTGCTTTCTTTCCACCCCATTTGGTGATATTTTCTTTGCTTCCATCCCAAATTCCATTTATAGGCTGATTCAGTTTCAAATGATACTAGCACGTTTCAAGTTGTATATCTTTCTGCTTGTTCATAGTTGAAGGGTGACTTCCATGTACTCTGTCTGTTTCTTGGGTAAGATCCAATTATTTTATAATCTCTTTTTTCCCCTCTTCAGGGTGATTTTCCACTTGTCCTTTCATCATGTCACTATTTAAGATTTTTTATATATGTGTGAGTGGTGTCTGTCTTCTCAAGGAAGGAGACTTCCTTGTGAACTGCAGTATCCTGCTGCATTAATACAGCTGCCCCTGGGGTGATTCTGTTTTTTGAGCCACAATGAGCACCTTTGAAATTCAGAGTGGTGGGCTGCCTTTTGGATTGCAGAGAAATTTGTATATTCCATGCACTTTTTTTTCCTTGTTGTTCAAGGCCATTTCTAAGTACCAAACAAGTTTACTTGCCTGTGTGGTTTCTTATCACGTGAGAGAGAGAGAGAGAAGCTAGCCTGGGCTTATTGCTGGCACAATTCCATGATCGGGAGGTACTGATGTTGCTTCCCAGCTAGCTTTCCCTTTCTTATTTCCTTCTCGGTGACTGGTCTTTCTGAAGAACTAAAGAACTACTGGTGGTGAGTAGGTACGTGTGAAAGAATCATGAACACTACTGTTCTCAAAACCAGTAGACATGGTTTATACTTGACAAAAGTTCTCTTTTATTTATTTGTTATTACATGAGCCTAATTTTAATTTTTCCTGGAAATTAACAATAGAAAGTAACAGCAAAATGAAAAAAAAAAAAAAAGAAAGAAAGAAAGAAAGAAAGAAAGAAAGAAAACACACCAGTAGGGCTGGGAAGATGACTCAGTTGACAAAGAGGTTCTTGACAAGCCTGAAGACCTGAGTTCCATCCCCAGCAGTACACACATTTGTCTGGCAGGGTAGCAAGGGCTTGCAATGCCCCACTGGACAGGCCGAGTCAGCAGGATCTCTGGAGCTCACTGGCTGCCTAGTCTAGCCTGGTCAGTGAGCTCCAAGTGAATGAAAGAACCTGTCTCCAGAAGAGGTAGGCAGCACACCTGACACTGGCCTCTGGCCTCCACATGCACGTGTGTGCAAGCGCGTGTGCGTGCGTGCACGCACACACACATACACTCACACATTCACATTCATCTGCACATGCATATGAACCCCTACACACACAAGTACCCACACACATATGAACATGCATAATATGCCCCCAAAAATCAGACTACCGAACCTTTCATTTATTTATTTATTTATGTTTTTGAGGTGGGGTCCTGCTCTGTAGTTCAGTCTTGCCTTGAACATGAAATAATCCTGCCTCAACCTCCTGATTGCTGAGGTTATGGGCAGATACCACTGCTATGTTTCTCTTCCTTGGGAGATGTGGAAAAGCATGTATTCACACCAGATAGGGCACCAAGGCCTGGCCAAGGAAAACATTTCACTGAACTCTAACTGCGAACCAGTGACTTCGTTGGGTTTACTTATAGGACTGTGGCTTAATCAGAAATAGGTACATAACTGGAAAGCCCAAGTCATCATGGGTAATGACCTCAGGGAAGTGCCTGCTCCCCAAAACCACATGCAGCCAGGGAGCAGTGCTGGGATTCTAGGGGAGGGTCTGATGACCTTCCTCCTCCTCCTTCTGCTAGGAAGTATTAACCGCACCATTGCCATTAATATGGCCCTAGGTATCACTGAGTTCTGCTTATGTTGCTGCTATGACTACAGGGCACATTACTTTTTTAGGTTACCATAGCAATGCTTGCTCCACCATAGCTGGAGGTCATTTCAGCTCTGGAGGCAATGACTCCACCATCATGCTCAGCAAAGCCCTGTACCTTTAACTGAGGTTTTCTTACTTTACCTACTAAAGCGCCTCTTAAATTTAGGGGATGAATTTTCCCTACATTTGCTATGACCATGTGCCCAGGAAAAGAACCTTTCCCAAGTAAGGTATCTTTTCATTTTTCTACTATGCTTTTGTCAGTGCGCAGTGTCTGGTTCCGTTATTCACTGGGATAGAATGTCTATGCCCTTGATGTTTGCTCACCGTGTGCCATCAATCAAATCTTATTTTAGATCATCTTTAATTTCCTTGCATTTGGAGATTAAATAAACCAGGAGACTGAGCCCAGAAGAAGATAGGAGAGAATAAATTCTGCCACCTGTGTTCATTCATGGCTTTGATTACCAAAAGAAAATTCTAGTTCTTGACAAAACACTTCCTGTTTATAGAGAAATGACTCTGTCCCATCAAGCACGGGTTTGCTGCCTTTCATTGCCTGGTTCTCTTATGCAGAACAAAACACTTCCTATTCATAGAGAAATGACTCTGTCCCATCAAGCATGGGTTTGCTTGCCTTCACTGCCTGGCTCTCTTATTCAGAAGAAAAGGGCAAGTGCCTCGCTCTGACAGAAAGGAAGACACAAGCCTTGGACTCTCTCTGTACTACCCCTCTGTAGCAGACAGCCTCAGGTCACTGCGATGAACTTCCAAACCAGGCACAATTATGGGAGGAAGGGATTTATTGAAGCAGGGGAAGTTCCATAATGGCAGAAGAATCTGGTCTGCTTTCACAGGGCCTGTCAGAGAGAGAGAGAAGAGCCACAAGCCAGACCCCAAAAGCCCATAAGCAAGCACACTTAGGAAGTCCGAGCAAAGCTCGGACACTTTGCATATCTTTTTAGACTGGAATTCCAAATCCAACCCCACACCTTACGGCTGGACCCTAGGATCTGTCCACAGTGACACCTCCTCCAGGCAGGTGGCTGGAGATCTAAATTATAGGCTTTAATAAAATCCTGAATATATTGGGAGACATCCATTCAAACTACCACGTTCCAGCCCTGGTCCCCAACAGATTCATAACCATCTCACTGAAGGTATTAGACAAGCATCAAAACATGCCTGATGCATTCTGAAATACTTTTTAAATTTTTATTTATTTATTTGCAAGGAGAGAGAAAGAGAGAGAGAGAGAAAGAGAGAAAGAAAGAGATCACACCAAGGCTTTTAGCCATTGTAAACAAACTCCAGGTCATGTGCCACTTTGTGTAACTGGCTTTACGTGGCTACTGGGGAACTGAACCCAGGTTGTTAGGCTTTGCAGGTTAGTGCTGAGCCATCTCTCCAACCCTCCTGATGCATTCTAGTTGAAACAGTTTTACACTAATTGCAACTTTTCCTCCACCTTGCATATATAAGTAACACAATGGTAGTAAATAGATTGAAAAGGTTTTTTAAAGACACAAAGTGAAATTGTTTCTTCTCTCAGTTATTGATATTTTATCTATCTATATATATTTTAAAAGGTTTAAATCCATAGGATCAATGAGTTAGAGGTTACAAGTGGGAAAGGGCATGATGTGCAGAAGCGGTTGTGCTAGGAAGGGAAGCTAAGAATAGTTAGCATTCTCAAGTTATTATGAGCTGGAGGACAAAAATGGAAATGCTATTGTCATGGGGTTTATTAGCAACTGAGTAAAACATCTTGGCTTGTCAAGGAAGACAGATCTTTTCCTAGCACTAATATTAAGGATCCATTTCTCCTCAAATAACAAAGGACCTCCGGAATTTCTGTGTGTCCTGCAGCCCATACTGAATGCCATGCTACCTTGGTGGAAGATGCTGCTGTAGCCCCTCCTGGGTGCTGGCATCCCCTTGGCTATCTTGCTGCTACATGGTACTGGTGCTTCCCTGCAGAGCACATGTACCGCCTCACAGCCCACTTTCCCTTCCCAGGACGCAGGTCTCCATTCTCATACCAGTTTTTACATCCCTGTGCAGTTTCTTTCCTTCTCTCTCTTCGTCATGTGCCATTGTTTTCCTTTGTAGGTAGTGTTTCTGATAGACTTAGTGGGGGCACAGATAATCGTAGAATGATTGTAGCTTTCAGGAGTATAATTAACTTCTTGTAAAGTACAGTTCTCTAGGACAAGGCTCAAGATAGACTAGCTATTTTTAGAACAAGGCTTTTATCCTGGCCTCTAGACTCAGTTCCTTCTACTTCTATGTTATCAGCTTCCTTGTTCTTCTAAATGGCCCATGGAAGCTTCCAATTTGTGTCTTGTTTCTTCTTTTTAGACATTTCTTATCAACACAATATACATATGCAACATAACCAGTTTTTAAATCACTGTAAGATTTGATCCCTAGGTGTCCATTGTCCAAGTCATAAATGAAAAAGAAAAAAACCCTGCAGGTTGTGCCTGCAATCTAGTTTCCCAAAACAAGCATCATTAATATGCTGGGATAAAGAAAAGGCAGAAGACATAATTGAACTACCGTCTGTCTGGTGGTTCTCACATCTAGTGTTTATTTATTTTGTCAGAGAGACAATCATTTGTGGTTGTTGACTGATATTTCTGCATCTGGTTTGAATGCCCCAGAAATGATCTGATTTTATCCTCTGTAATAGTCTAATGCCAAGTTCTATTTGTCGTGATCTATTTTAATAACCAATGAACAAATGAATTTACTTTTCTTCTTTTTGGTAAAACCAGATGTTAGGGAAGTCTTAATTTTACTCATTTCTATTATTTTCTATCACATTCTGATTGCTATAAAAATAATAACAAAGGAACTTAGAGAAATCCATCTTATTACCACCACTTAAAATTGAATCATCATTATCATTTCAGCAAGAGACTGTGTAGCAGTCATCCTCACATCACCGGGATGAACCTCCAGACCACAGTTTATGGGAGGAAGGGATTTATTGCCACTTACTGACAGAGGGGACGTTCCATAATGGCAGAAGAAGCTGGCCCACTTTCACAGGTCCAGGCTGAGAGAGAAAACCGAAATGCTATTGTCATGGGGTTTATTAGCAACTGAATAGAAACATCTTTGGCTTGTCAGGGAAGACAGATCTTTTCTAGCACTAATATTGGGGATCCATTTCTCCTCCAAATAACAAAGGACCTCCGGATTTCTTGTGTGTCCTGCTAGAGCCCATGGTGGAAGATGCCAGCCCTGGGTGCTGGTATCCCCTTGGCTATCTTGCTGCTACATGGTACTGGTGCTGCTGCCTCACAGCCCCTTTCCCCTTGGGTGTCCTCATTCTCACTTGGTGCAGTTTCTTTCCTTCTCTCTCTTAAATCATGCCATTGTTTTCCTATCTTGCTTGGTGCTACATGGTAGATGATTGTGCTTCCCTGCAGAGCACATTTCTCAGGACAAGGCTCAGATCACAGCAGAACAAGGCTTTTATCCCTTCAGGACTCAGGTCTCCATTCTCATTCCTTGTTTTTACATCCCTGTTTGCTTCTTTTTAGACATTCTTTCTATCTCTCTCTGTAAGATTTGATCATGTGTCCATTGTTTTCCTTTGCAGGTAGTGTCTTCTGATCATTACTTAGTGGGGGCAGAGAACATGAATACCGTCTGTCTAATTGGTTCTCACATCTAGTGTTTGTTTATTTTGTAGACAATCATTTTGGAGTTGACTGATATTTCTATAATTATGATCTGATTTATCTTGTAATAGTCTAATGCTAAGTTCTCTAGCAATGAACAAATGGCTCAAGATGTTAGAGAGCTATTTTTAGAACAATTTCTTTTATTTTCTATCTAGACTCAGTTCCTTCTACTTCTATGTTATCAGCTTCCAGAAATCCTTCTAAATAGCCCATTAAGCTTCCAATTGTGTCTTGTTTCTTCTTTTTAGACATTCTTATCAACACAATATCGCATCACGGGATGCAACATAACCAGTTTTTTAAATCACTGTAAGAGGGGACGTCCCTAATGGCAGAAGAAGCTGGCCCATTGTCCAAGTCATAAATGAAAAGAGAAAAAAACCCTGCACTTTTGTGCCTGCAATCTAGTTCCAGGCAAAACAAATGTCTTTAATATGCTGGGATAAAGAAAAGGCAGGACAATTGACCCACAGTCTCACTCCAAGCCAAGGTTCTCACATCTAGTGTTTATTTATTTTTGTCAGAGAGACAATCATTTGTGGTTCCATTGACTGATAGTTGTCATCTCATTTGAATGCCCCAGAAATGATCTGAGTTATCCTCTGTCCAGATAATCAAGTTCTCCCAGGGTGTCATTTATTTTAATAACCAACTGGGCACAAATGAATTTACTTTTCTTCTTTTGGTAAAACCAGATGTTGCAGTCTTAATTTTACTCACTTTCAATCATTTTCTATCAAAGGTTTATAAAAATAAAACAGAGAGAACTTCGAGAAAGCATCTTATTAGGACTCAAATTGACTCTAGTTATCATTTCAACATAGGTTTTTCTCCTTAAATATCACCTTTCTTGTGACGGGATGAACCTCCGAACCCACAGTTGTTCATTTACATTGGCTCCTGGACCACATGGTATATTTCCCCTCTCCCTACTTCACCTTCCCTTCCCCCACCCTTTCCTCTGTCACATCCCTGTGATACTCAAATAAAATGTGGTGATTTAAAAATCATTCTCTTTAGTCTGGATTGCCAATTCTTTGGTTAATTAACATGAATTTAAGACTTGGGGTTCCAGGAAGCACTCCGGTCTCCCAAATTTGTCCTTATCATTTCCTCCTAGTAGCATAAAGAGACTCCTTATCACTGAAAAAAGAAGCCAAAAACTTATGCAGCGTTTGATGCAAAAATGTCTCTGAATTTCCTCCTAGAAATAGTATAGTATACATTAATGCCCTTCTTCAAAATCCAAGACAAGTTGATATGGAAATAATGAAGAAATGATAATGTATTTCTGGATGGGATGTTTTAAAAAATATTTATTTATTTGAAAAGAGAGTGAGAGAGAGAGAGGAGAGTAAGAGAGAGAGAGAGCACTCCAGGTCCTCTTCCTGTTGCTGCTGCCGCTGCTGCAAAATGAACTCCAGTTGCATGTGTGAGTTTGTGCATTTGGCTTTCGTGGGTACTGGAGAATTGAATGTGGGCTGTCAGTCTCTGCAAGGAAGTGTCTTTAATCACTGAACCATCTCTCCAGCCCTAGATGGGATATTTTGAGACTATGACTAATGTGGACTAACCTGAGTGCCATCTGGCAAAAGCAAGTAGATCATTGAACTTCATATGACTATGGGAAACAGACAAATCAGATTAAAAAATGTTGTTGACCTGGATGAACATTTCTGAATGTTTTATGAACGTCACCCGGTGTAAGAGAACCCAAGACTGACTAGAATCATTCAGTCACTAATTCATATGTTTTAAAAAATTTTTTGTTTATTATTTATTTATTTTAGAGCAACAGACAGACTGATGCGTAGCCATTACCAGATACTCCATCTTGGTTTTGCGTCCACCTTGCTTGGCTGTGGGGTACTTCCCCTGGACTGCAGCCTTCTTGCTGTGCCCTAACGTGAAGGTGGAAGAGACTTTGCTAAGGACAGTAATCCCACGAGGAGGGCTCCATCCTCTGAAAGTAACCACCTCCCCGAGGTCCCTCTTCAGATACCTTCATATTGAGGACTAGTGCTTCAATGTATGAATTTGGGGAAGGAAACAGATTTTAAACCCACAGCATGATCTTATTAATATACAGTGAGAGAATCAAATGTTGCAACACACTACAATTAGAGGTTAACTTGAAAGGTTCTATTAGTATTTTTGAGGGTACAAGTTCTCTACATATATCCCCCAAATTGGTTAGGTAAGTGTGGGCTAAGGCAAGGCTTAACATGATGATTCGTGGAAATAAATGTGGATTTTGATAACGGGAACAAGCCCATCATATATGGTGATTTGTTAAGGAGGCAATCCCTGACCAAGGACCCATACTATGCAGGAACAGGTGTGGCCTGTAGGAGGTGCTGTCTCTCTACCTTCCCATGTTCATCAGTCAGCTGGGTTGACCATACTTGGCCCTCCTTCCATTTTCTCACTGTTGCATCTTGTCTGTGTCTTATTATAGCATTTGTGTTCATTATCAGCTTATCTCTTTGCAAGTCTTTTGTGTTAATCAACTTTTAGGTGCCTGATCACAACAACCTCCATGGTATTTGAGATTTCAGGAAGACACGTGAAAGAATCCCATTGTCTGGGTTCATTATTCTTTCTTGTATAGCACTAGCAGAGTACTTGGTAATTAGCACTCTCTCTCTTTTAAAAAAATATGTTATTTATTTGACAGAGAAAGAGGCAGGAGGTGGAGAGAATGGGTGCACCAGGGCCTCCAGCCACTGCAAACAAAATCCAGACACATGTGCCACCTTGATTTAGCACTCATAATCAATAGTGAGCAACTTGCCTCAGTTATCCATTTCCAAGGGAATATTAACAAACCAGTGGGCATCTAGAAAGGGTGGTATTAAATTACTGAGAAGTTTTAAAAATCCAAAACATAAGGAGTAGTTAAGTGACCTGTGGTTGTGTAGCATAGGAAACAATTATGCATGCAAAATAGGTTAAAATTTTGGGAGCACAAAGCAAGGGATACAGAAAAGAGGTACAGCAGGGTCGTTAATAAAGACTTAATGATGTCACTTTTGGTAAGTCTTGATGTATCCATTTATAAATAGGGTTTCACTGACCAAGTGAGAAGTACTTATTGCTTGGCAATGTGCTTGCTGCTAATATTAAGTGTTTGGGAAGTGTCACCACTTTCTCTACTCCTCTGTCTGTGATTTCCCCTTCTCCTCTTCCTTTCCAGCCTTCCATAGCTGGATCATTATGTTTATTTTATAGACCAAGAAAGATTAAGTTAAGAAGTTCAAATGATTTGTTTGAGATTTTTTGAAAAGGCATGAAACCGGAAGTTATAATAGCTTCCTTATTCTTTCTTGGACAAGATGGCCATCTTCAAAAATTTGAGAAAGTATCATGTCATCAATGGAGGTGACTTGATCTATGTGGGTTCAGAAGGTACAGCCAGTGTCCATGGTTAGAATAACAACAAACAAGGCAGGAAGGGGACTGTCCCATCGGAAGGGAGAACTAGTTGATGCCGTTACATCCCTGCTAAATTTAAAAATATGTTAATATTCCATGTATGCAAAAATTAAAATTATACTATTCTCATCCTACCCTCTGGAAAAGCCCTGTGCCAATCATGGGGAACCAACAAATCTTTGAATAAAAACAATTTGACCATGATACAAGAATTGGGGGGATTTTATGCTCTTATAGGGAGAATCAGGCTTGACAAGTAAGTCTGTTAAATATGTAGGTGAGGGTGAGTTTTCAGGAGCAGTCCTATTGGTCCAGAAGAGAGAGGTGGAAAATCTCAGGTGCATTCAGCTTTGCCAACATTCAGCCAAAGACAGCTCACCTGAGCTCTCAGGTGACTGTGAAGATGGAGGGTCACTGGTTTTCAGAGGTTGACTTCACTGCTTAAGAAAGAGTAGTCGATGTTTTGTAATTGTAAATGCAGCCTTAAATTCCTCATATGAAATCCCCTCTTCCCAGGAGACACGAGCAAGAGGCCATCATTCATGTCGTCAGTGGGCTCTGCCAGCATCGTTTGCATCATTCATCATTGCTCTGCACACATTTTCAGTCATAATTTTTCATTGCTGAGCATGTTTGGCTTCGTATGCATAAGCAGTTTGATGAGGACAAGAGATACGCAGTGCTGAATAATTTAAGGGCAAGGGTCAAGGAGAGAGCACGGGCATTTATTTAGACCCTCACTGTGGTGAGGCTATTACTGTACACATAGACTCATTTAATTTGTATTATTTCCACCCATATTTTACAAAGAAGGGTTTAAGGCTTGCAGGTTAAATAACTCCTGGAGCCTCTGCAATAAAAAGTCATCTTAAGGCAGACAAAAGGGAGAAATTTTTCATAGAAATGGTCTGTTTGCTGAATTGTTTGGGAGCTTGAAGGTCTGAGGCATTTGGTGGTATTTGACATATCCTTGATTTCCTGAAATACTCTGGGGTAGTTTACAACCAATACCCATGCTTTATTGGCTCCATCTTTATTCACATTTCCCCTCATTCTGTGCTCTCATTCTGTGTCCCCATCTATTATTGCCTCCTACATGAGAAAAATCTGTTGCTCGGGAAGCTGTAGTAAGAGTTATTAGAACCGATGCAGAAGAGCTGCCAAATGCATGTGTTTATTTTACACAAGAGTGAATTTCAAAGTCCATAGACTTCTGCTTCTGGATTTAGATCTTAGAGGTGGTTCTGAAAATGGACTTCACCTTCGAGAGCCATCTCTCTTGTAAACATGCAGATTTTCTGATGCTACCTTTCATTTGAATCCTGAAATGTATTTGCCACTCTTCAGAGAGGTGCTGAGGTTGGGGTGGTGGTGGGGGACAAGGATGTGATATGCTTTCAAAATCTGTTTATTCTCTTAAACATTTTTAAAATAAAATATTTGTACCACATCACCGTCAGGCATTCAGTAGCATTGATAAGAATAGTTACCTTGTGTGTCTAATGCTGCCTTTACAGTTGCTTTGTTCATAGTTTTATAAATTGGGCTTTCTGGTTTCCTTAGAAACCCATTTGTGGACATTGGTTGCTAAGGAACAGCCTTTCCTGCACAAAGCATAAGGAGCTGCAAGTCGGCTGCCGAGTGACTTCATCCTTGGCAGTGACAGGCAGTGGGACTCTTAGGACTTATTCAAGGAGACCTCCATCTTGATTTTCAGCCTGAGGGATTCTATGACTACTTCTGACCATTTTCCCTCCCACCAGTTATCACAGCTATAGGTGCGTGCAGGATGGAAAATTGGGTAGCACTTCAGAGCCTCAGTTCTGTTTCCTCAGCCACTTGATGCCAATGATTTATTCAACAAAAGAGAATCTATTGCAACAGTTACAAGATCCAAAACAAACTGTACTGTCCTTAAAACCACACAAGGGGCCACAATCACAGGAAGAAAATCCCAGCACTTGGAAGATGGAGGCAGAAAGATCAGGAATTCTGGCTATCCTTGGCTACAAAGCAAGTACAAAGACAGCCTGAGCTACACGAGACCTATCTAAAAATGGGAAGAGGTGTCTAGGGACAAGGAAGCCAACAGTTGTTCACCTTTGCATGGTCGCATGAGGGTGGTGATTTTGGATTCTGTCTAATGTATATTTTCAATAGTCCAGTTCGAGGAGCTAACAATTTTCTTATGTGTAACTGTGCCATAGCCCAATCATGACCACATGAAAACAATAAAAAACATTATTAACAAGCCTTGCATGGTGGCTCATGCCTTTAATCCCAGTACTCGGGAGGCAGAAGTAGGAGGATTGCTGTGAGTTCGAGGCCACCTTGAGAATACAGAGTGAATTCCAGGTCAGCCTGGGCTAGAGTGAGACCCTACCTCTAAAAAAAAACAAACAAAAACAAAAAAAAAAAACAAAAAAAAACATTATTAACATTGTCGGTCTTCTCATACAAGAGGCATTACTGAAATTCATTCCTAACTTTGGCTATATAGATTTTTTTCAATGACCTGACAAACTATTTTAGGCATAGGGATTCAGGTGCAGGTCAGTCTGTCACCCCGTATCTCACACCTCTTTGTTTTATGTGTGTGTGTGTGTGTGTGTGTGTGTTGCACTTTGAATCAGGTAGTAGAGGCCTCATTTTAAAAATGGGTACCAAGAAAAGAATGTTCTAGATTTTTGTTTTGTTTTGTTTTGTTTTTTTGTTTTGAGAGAGACAGGGAGAGAGAGAGAGAGAGAATGGGCACACCAGCAGCCTCTCAGCTGCTGTGAACGAACTCCAGTCGCATGCGCCCCCTTGTGCGCAAGTGTGGTATTGTGCCCTTGTGTCACTTTTTGCATCTGGCTAAACGTGGGACCTGGAGAATCAAAGGGCTTTCTTAGGCTTTGCAGGTGGGCGCCTTAATCGCTAAGCCATTTCTCCAGCCCTGTTCTCGATTTTTATAGTGCAAATATGAACCGGGTAGAACCATCCTTTTTGTAAAGGAAGGTTCGTTTGTGTTGTGTTGAGTGGAGGTGGAGCATGGCATTCTGTTATCTATTGGATGTCATCACACAGGCTTTTACAAGTTAGTTTTGAAAGCTTAAATATCTAAGTGAGACTGCTGTTTCTCCATGGGTGGGCTGGACTGCTTCTTTGTGCTGCCTTGCACACTCTCTAAGATATGCCTCTGAAGGCTGTTGCAGGATTGAGATAACACACGTGAACAACATAGGCAAACATAAGAGGCCTTTCATATTGTATCAGCTTTACAGAACAGGCAAAGCTGTCAAGATGGATGGATTAGTGGTAGCTGTCTGGGGTTAGAGGTAAGAGTGAAGACTGATGACAAAAAGAAGTCCAAAAACCCGAATTGTTGGGATAGCTGTCCACTCCTCACACTTACTAAAAACCATCCACTTGTGCAATTAAAAGGAAAGAATTTTATTGTATATAAATCATGCCTCAATAAAGTGGTTAACTTTCTACTGATAATTTGCAAATACAAACATTTTGTTCACAATCCCCCATTACCTTGTTTGATCCTCCCACCCCACCCCCTACCTTCCACTGAAAACCCTTTCTTCATTCTTACTAGTCCCTCTTTTATTTTGAATATGAGGGCTGGAGAGATGGCTCAGCAGTTAAAGGTACTTGCTTGCAAAGCCTAATGGTCTAGGTTTGATTCCCCAGTACCCACATAAAGCCAGATACACAAAGTGGTGCATGTGTCTGGAGTTTGTTTGCAGTGGCAGGAGGCCCTGGCACTCCCATACTCATTCTCTCTCTGTCTCATTCTATCTCTCTCTCTCTCAAGAAAAAAAAAAGGAAAGAAATGAAATTTGGAACCAGACTTACTTGGGGCTCTTCCTCTGACTATTGGTTTATATTCCTTAGAGAGCTGATTGTATTTCATCATATCTGAATTATATATATAATAATATTATCAAATGATCACTTTTTAATATGGGAGAAAACGATGAAATATTTATAAAGGCACATCAAATCTTATAAAGTACCAGATATTAATTCATTTACTTAAACTAGATTGCCTTTTATGAATTACATCTCTTCTACTAGATTTATATATTAAAAGAAAATCTTGTTTTGCAATTTTCGATGTTTGATTGTATGAGAAGTTTGGGTTTCAAATGGAATTAAAGCAAGCCACTGGCAATGTCAGAAAATACTTTAAGAAGAATGAAAGAATCTGTCTTGGGGGAGATTTTTGAAATGTAAAAGGTGTAAATGGCATTATTTCCATTTTTTAAAAGAGTCATATTGGCTTCTTACAAAGGTTATTATTTCCTGTAAGTCAGACCACGTCTAATCATGTTAGGAAAATACTGTACTAAAGAGGCCTTTAAAGTTTAGGCATCATGAGACTGGTGTGAATGATTTCCAGTCTGGTTGGGCATTAGAATTTTAACTTTCTAATGACATAAGCTTCTCAAGTGAAAGTTCACCTATAATCTCACCCCTTCTTGTCACTAGATATAAAGCTGGCTTTCCTCTGCTGACTAGCCAGATAGAGGCAAGGCAAGCTTTCTGTTGAAGCACAGGTGACAATCACAGTGCATTTTTTTTTTTTTTT
Source organism: Orientallactaga sibirica (assembly GCA_036365145.1). NCBI lineage: Eukaryota > Metazoa > Chordata > Mammalia > Rodentia > Dipodidae > Orientallactaga > Orientallactaga sibirica. The sequence continues at coordinate 7,163,262 of JAEOAD010000048.1, forward strand.
TTTACTGCTAAGCAATATAATTGCTCTCCACTTATGTTAAAGCAATGACACTCAGTTCACATTTGATGGGAAGAGAATCCAGGAAAGAGTATGTCAGGGGGAACAAGCAGAGTGAACGGTGCTGGGAGGGGGTAGGAAAGGGATGTGAAGCAGATGTTTTGTCTAGTAACTTCTTCGGTGACTGAATGTCACCTTCTGAACATAGCTGCTTTCATGTGCCCTAATCCTGAAGCCTTGGGGTAACAAATCAACTCAAGGTCTCAGGTGAACAGAGAACCCTAAAGTGTGGTATATTCTAATGTTCTTCATTCCTTATTTCCATTTCTGTTGTGGGCTGGCAAAGTCACTTGTCTTAAACTTATACTTTATATCATTTGGATTCAGGAAGAGTTTTTAAAATATATTTTATTTATTTGCAAGCAAGGGAGAGAGAGAGAGAGAATGAGAATGAGCATGCCAGGGCCTCTTGCCACTTCAAATGAATTCCAGATATATGTGCCACTTGTGTATCTGGCTTTATGTGGCTATTGGAGAATCAAACATAGGCATTAGGCTTCACAAGCAAGTGCTTTAAACACTGAGAAATCTCTCCAGCCCAAAGCTTATATGTTTTTTTATTTTTTATTTTTAGAGAGAGACAGACAGAGAGAGAGGGTAGAGGGAGACAGATAGAGAATGGGCGCGCCAGCAGTCTCTCAGCTGCTGTGAACAAAATCCAGATGTGTTAGCCCCCTTGTGGGCAAGTGTGGCATTGCACCCTTGCATCACTTTGCATCTGGCTAAATGTGGGACCTGGAGATTGGAACTGCTGGAGGTTGGAACCAGCATTCTTAGGCTTAGGAGGCAGGCGCCTTAACCGCTAAGCCATCTATCCAGCCCCAAAGCTTATATTTTAAAAGAATCAAGATGCCTTGAAACTTTCTTTTCTAATTTATTATTTTTTCCAGCTAATGTTGTCCAAGCATCATTTTATGGACTCTACTTTTCCAGCAGAGCTGGATGCCTCATTTCTTTTTCCACCAGTGCTGAAGACTTCCAATACTTCAGTCTCTTCTTCTGGGGCTGGGGAGATGGCTAGTAGGGTGAAGCACTTACTGTGCAAGCATGTTGGCCTGAGTCTCCATCCCCAGCACCCATGTAGAAGACAGACATTGGGCACGTACCTACAATCGCAGTTCTGGGTGGGCAGAAACAGGAGGAGTCAGTCCTAAGGCTTTCTGCCCTGCCAGACTAGCTTCATCAGTGAGCTTCAGGCTCTGGAAGAGATCCTTTCTCAAAAAATCAGGTAGAGAGCAACTGAGGGAAGACACTTGGCATGGCTCTCTCAGGGCCTCCACATGTACATGCACTTGTGCACACACATCCACCCACATACATATGAACATGCATATACTCTTGCACACACACAACACACATGCAAAAAAAACATTTAAAAATTTTAAACTTTGGGAGTGATGCTGTAAATGTAAGACTCTTTAAAATTTTATCCATCTAATTGGGAAATGCTATTATGAATTTCATTGATTTCCCTTTTGTCCTGGCTTATCATAACACTCTGCTGGTGCTTGCAGTTCATCCAGATTGTTTTACTGTGTTTTGAAAGACACATGTTTTGTACTGGACAGAGGAGTTGAAATACTACTTTGAAACTAGTGAACTGAATTGTGGACTTATTCCCCTAGATCTCTTTAAGGCATTCCAGAAGTTGACTGTGGAGGACACACTTAATTTGTCTTCGAACTTATTGTGTCCAAGGTCATGAGACTTCTATTCAACCTTGTTGATCAAGTAAACTGCTCATTGCCTATAGGTTTTGGGGTTAACCAGATCATTACAAATTGTATTAAGATTTTGTTCTACCAAGATTCAGACAAGAAAAAGATCGAGTACAATAAAAGAAAAAAAAAAGTCTAAGGATGTAATTCGGGAGCTGTAACAGCTGCATTAGAGGAGTTTGCATAGAAGTTGCCCAAAGCTGAGTTAAGATTTACTTAGAAGAGTCTTGAAGTCACCGAATACAAGAGTTCTTTTTATTGTGGCTTTGTGTAAAGAGTTTAGGATTGATTTACATGGCCTCTTATTTACAACTGGAGACTAAGACAGGGGTAGCCAGCCAAAACCAAGTACAGTGTCAGAAGCATTTTAAGTGGACACATAGACATTAATCTTTGCTACCCTGCCAGCCAGGCCACTTACTGCCAAGAGAATAGAAGCAGATTGCTTTTACAGGCTTAGCAAATTTGTCTGTCTTTTTTTGTCCATAACTTTTCAAGAATTGTAATATAAAATGCTGCAATTCAAGCATGGCATTGTGGTTTTTCCAGAATGCTTGTCTGTTTGGCTGTATTCCATGACTACGTTTTTCTCTGTACTTCAATTTTTCTTCTCTTAAAACTACATACATTTTTTTCTTGTTTTTTTAAAACATAGTCTTGCTATGTTTTCTAGCTGGCTTGGTAATTGCAATCTATGTAGCCCATACTGACCTCAAATTTGTGGTAATCCTCTTGCATCAGCTTCATGAGTGTTGAGATTCTAGGTGTAAGCCACCACACCTGGCAAAATACATACATAAAATTTTATATATGTAAGTCATGTTTTTACTTCCCATTATTTGGACTAATGTTTATTTTCCACATACAGCAGGTTTCTAACAGAAAAAAACAAAACAAAACAAAACAAACAAACAAAACCAACCCTCTGGCTTCATTGATTCATGGGAATAACAGAGAATTTTCCTTGTCCTGATATATCCTAGGACAGAGGGACATTCTTCTGACCCTCATCTGGGAGACAGTGCACTGTATCTAACTGTCCTCAGGGAGATGGAGCTGTGATGTGCTTTAAGACCCACGATTCTTTTTTATTTTTTAAAGATTCTGTTTGCATCTCATTATTATTTTTATTTTTATTTAAGAGAGAGAGAGAGCAAGAGAGAGGCAGATAGAGAGAATGGGCACGCTAGAGTGACCAGCCCCTGCAAACAAACTCCAGACACATGAGCCACCTTGGGCATCTGGCTATGTGGGTCCTGGGGGAATTGAACCTGGGTCCTTTGGCATTTCAGGCAAGTGCCTTAACCATTGAACCATCTCTGCAGCCCAAGACCCACATTTATTAGGTGGGTTAATGCCTGAATTTCTGGATTATGAGACAACAAATAAAAAGGAAATAAAGGAAAACATAAGAAATAAATCTATTGTTAGCACTGATTCCTTCCAAACCTCCTTCTCTACAATGGAAGAAGAAGAAGGAAGGGGAGGAGGAGGAGGGAGAAGAAGGGAAGAGGGGGAAGAAAGATGAATGTGTGTTTTACTTGGGCCATGCTGAGTTCATTACAGAATCTCAAAGTGGATAGAAACTGTGGAGCTAGAGAAATGTGTTAGTAGTGACTCCAATGGCAAGCACAGAATCTTGCTTCTTAGGGTGACAATATCTGTTGGCATGTGTTGCAATGACTCACTGGGTGGATATGTATATTTAGCATCCTCTGTGCTTTTTCTGTAATATAATGACACAACTTTTCTTTTCACTTCATAATATAATTTCAACAATGAATGATAGGCTATTTATATTTCTTAGAAAAAAAATAAACAATGTGTCACATTATCCAGGTCTGTCTTGACGTTGCCTAATTGTCTTGAATCTTCCAGCTGGTTCTTAGCACCTGGGTGCCCTTGGGTTTCTGCATCACTCATCTAAAGTTGTCTTCCCAGATCACTCGCACATTAGCCAATACTTACTGAGTGCCTATTCTGTGCTTGCCATGTGTTTAACATATGATGTCTCCTTGCCAACCTGTTAAGAAAGGTGCTGGTATGACCCTCATTTTATATGAACACACTGAGACACACTGAGGTTATGTGGTCCCCCTAAGATCACGTAGGAGATAATCGAAGTGGAATTTGAATTCTGATCCTTTCCCTGGGAAAATGCTAGGCCCTGGGCACAGGGAGCCGACAAGCCTACAAGCCTGTTTGCTAGTCTACCACAGTCTGTATTTTCTTCAATTATTACATGTTTGCAGTCTGTTTAATGTAAAGAGTTCCAGAGAACACATTTTTTTTTTTAACAAAAAAGTGACTCTTTGGAGGATTTCCAGCCTTGTTTAGAAATCTGGATGGATCATTAGCACTCTCGTGCTTAAACGCACAAGAAGGAAAGCAATGGAGCCAAAGGAATGGCTCTGCAGCCAGCTTTCACGTGAAAACAAATTCCTGAAGACAGAAGACAGAGGCCACTATTATGAAATAACTATATGCCTTTACACTGAGTTTTCATGTTATATTTCTCTCTGTTGGTGTCCTAAACCCTATCCATCCTTACAAAGCTTGAAGAGGAAGTGACTTCTCTCTTTTTGTTTCCTGCCTTCTTTTGTTTTGGGGGCTGAAGGTTGAAGCCAGGGCCATATGCATGGTACGGAAGTGCCTTACCACTGAGCGACATCCCTAATCCTTGTTTTTTGAGACAAGTTCTCACTGTGTAACTCCGGTTGGCCTTGAACCTCCTGTATAGTTCAAGTTGGCCTTGAACTTGCTAGCCTCAAGCTTGTAATCCTCTTGCTTCAACCTCCTGAGTGCCACCACCGATGGCTGTTTGCTGCTTTTTTTATAGACCCAATTACATGGACTTATCTGCAGCTAAGCGGTATCTTAAGAGCAAATTTATGATTTAACAACTCACCTTACTGATTTCTTCTTACCATTGGCTCTGTTGTAATATGTTCACTGATGAGTTTGTGACATTCTAGATTAGTGTACCTATCATTTATCTTGCTAGTAGTATAGTCTAGTCAATGTTTCTGCTCAGAGTTATTTAAAGCTAGAACATGAAATATGAATAATATTCATCCAGGTCTAGTGGGGAACATCTTCTTACATTGATTATTAGAGGTGTTTATCAGACTTCATTATTCTTTTTTTATTTTTTTTTTTTTTGCTGGGCATGGTGGCACATGCCTTTTTTATGAGAGAAAGAAAGAGAGAAATGGCATGTCAGGGCCTCTAGTCATTGCAGCCTTGCACATGCATCACCTTGTGTGTCTGGATTATGTGGGATCTGGGGAGTTGAACATGGGTCCTTGGGATTCACAGGCAAGCGCCTTAACTGCTAAGTCATCTCTCTAGCCCCAGAGTTCATTATTCATTATTTTACTTGATTGTTATAGATTAATCATAGTTTTCAGTGTGCTCAAACCTACATTGAATACCATTTTAGGATGCATAATAATCTTTTTAATGAATTTATACCATTATTTATCAGAATTTCTAAAAATAATCCAAACTCATGCAATAAATATTATTGATTATGCTCCATATGCCATTGTTGGTGCTAGGACCTGTATGCATGCTCATGAATCAAATTATTATTTGAAAGTCTATGTATTTTTAATATTCATTTAAATATTTATTAGAGACACAGAGAGATAGTGAGAGAAAAAGAATGGGCACACCAGGGCCTCTAGCCATGGCAAAGCAATTCCAGACGCATGTGCCACCATGTGCATCTGGCTTACGTGGGACCTGGGGAATTGAACCTGGGTCCTTAGACTTTGCAGGCAAGTGCCTTAAACACTAAGCTATCTTTCCAGCCTTGAAGGTCTATTTAGAAGGTTAAATTCCTATGAGGCAACTCTGCAAAATGTTAAAAGCCAGTAAGAAATGAGTCATATTTAGCTTCTCGCCTTTTCTTTAAGCATGGTATCTATAATTTTGCCTCTTAAGGGGAAAGAAACATATTCCCTATTCTGACCCATTTCCCAATTCCTGCTTAAAAAGGGAGATATAGTGACTTCTGAAAGTTTGGCCACATCTGCCCTCTTCCTCGGCTTCCTTACCAATCTCCCAAATGATTAATGCCATAATTTCTTCTAAAATAAGAGTCTCCCAGCCTAGAAGTTACTGAGAAGGAGAGTCATGTACACAGTTTTGTTTCATATATTTTGAAAATAATAAGTCTGGCTGAAGCCATGATCTAACATCTCAGTTTCCTTGTGAGACAGAGAAGTCATTCAGAAGGTAAGAGCTCCCCAGTGCCCTCTGGGTTTGGAATTCCTTTCTTTTTTTGTCCCCAGGAACCTGGAAGGTTCAGACCTTCACCTTGAGAAGGAGTCACCTGGAATTTCCCATGATCTCTATGGGTCAAATTCAGTCATGTGCTGGTGATACTGGAGGAGCTTAATAAAGGTTATTGAAGTTAATCCTTGTTATCATAGATTAGATGATGAAAATAATGATCCGTATCAAAATAATTTCGTTTCCACATGCTCATGGTGCTGTACTGGCTCCAGACAAGTCCATCCAGACAGTCATGGGTCCTGTTCTCACGACAGAACTGGCAACATGTTACAGACAACCAGGGGACATCAGAGCAGACATCAACAAGAGGGAATATGAAGACCTTCCAGTATTAGTGGTCATCTGAGGAAATAGTCTTACTAAGTTTGTGGATGACTGTGGGGTCAGGGTTACTGACCTTTCAATAGTAGCAAGGTTGCAATGTCAAATTGCAATGATAGTTCTCTTTTTTTTTATTTTCAAATTTATTTATTTATTTGACAGAGAAAGGTGGGGAGGGAGGGAGGGAGGGAGAGAGAGAGAGAGAGAGAGAGAGAATGGGCATTCCAGGGCCTCCAGCCACTACAAACTCCAGATGTGTGTGCCCCTTGTGCATCTGGCTAACATGGGTCTTGGGGAATTGAACCTGGATCCTTTGGCTTTGCAGGTAAACACCTTAACCGCTATACCATCCCTCCAGTCCTGGAATGATAGTTTTTTTCATATTCAACTTCCGTTAAAGGTCGTTCAAGTCTAGTTTTCACATTACCACATGTTTGTTGCCAGTTCTCCTTTGTGTTGATTTTGAAATCTGCTTCATCAGAGTTTCTCTTTACTTTCATCACTATCCACATCACCTGGAGAGCTATTGTTTGTATCTGCCAGGCTGGTCAATCTTACAGTCATTGTGTTTAATTTTCATAAAATTCTGGGGCAAGGTGCTAATATTCCCATTTTAAGAGCCACTCAACCGGCTTAACTTTTAAAGGAGACTATGAAGTGAAAACTGGTTCAAAACAGAAACTATCCAACCCAAGCCCAGGACCCATCTCCCTCTAGCACAGACAGGGCCTGCTTGTCTGCTTGTCTTGTGTTTGACCACGAACCTTGATTGCTGCTCTCTTGGAGATGATTTACTTGTTTAATTGTGGAACAATGATGTCTTGGTTCTCAGCTTTGTCAACAGAGCATTAACCAAGACAGCAAGTCTCTGCCCTTCCGTCCTGATGGGTCCCAGGCAGCATCCACTTGGCCATAGGAATGACTGGGAGGAGCAGATCCGAATTGTCTTGGTCTTTTTGTTCAGCTCTTCATTAGTGAATTTCAAACACAGTTCTGTTATCCCTGGGATTCTCAGAATCATGCACAGTGTTTCTTAAGTCTTGGAGCCTCTTTATTAATAAATGTGGGTTTTCCTACTGCAGAATGGTGTTTTGAGTGGAGGGGACTCAACTGGAGTGGGAATCACAAGAAGGACTCAGCAGAATCACACATGGAAGAAGCATTTTATGCAGAAACATGCTTCTCAGAGGGCTGCTTAATAGATTAAAAATGTGAAGGATAGGCCTTTTGGGTTTCTAAGAGGTTGAGGTGACTCAGATGGTATTTTATGAAAGACGACACATTAATGGTGGATATTGAATTTTATAACTCTGTGTCTTAGTGCCAGAAAATCTCTGGCTGCCGCGTGGTTTTGAGTAGATGCAAGGTAACTATATTAAATGTTTGGCTGTTTTGGATTATTGACGTTTTGGGCTGTCTGTCAAGTAGTAAATTGAGCCAAACTACATTCACACATTGTCACTCCTCTCCTATATGTTGCAGTCTTTTAACTAGAAACTCTGCCATTTACTTTCCAGCAATAGCATTATTACTGAGTGTCACTGGGATGATATACTGTGCTGGAATTATTTGTGAGTCAAGTCACTCTTTGGGAGAAAGAGAGACAGTAGCAAAAACAAGACAGTCCTAATAGAAATTTGTAGAGAATTAAGAATAGGGAGATGTTTCAATTATAGCTTTTATGCCTTCTCAGCCATCACGAGTGAAGTCATAGGCTAGCGAGATGGCTTAACAGTTAATGCACTTGCTGGCTAAGACAAAGGACCCAAGTTCAATTGCCTAGTACCCATGTAAAGCCAGATGCACAATCCAGATGGACAAGATGGCACACGTGTATAGTTTGTTTGCAGTGGCTAGAAGCCCTGGTGCACCAATTCTCTCTGTCTCTGTCTACCTCTCTCTCTCTCTTAAATAGGTAGGTAGATAGATAGATAGATAAAGTTTTAAAAAAGTGAAGTCATATATATGTAATGAACAACCACCATCCAAAGCTTCCAATCTCAAAAGAGCCAGTTAAAAATGTGTCTCTAGAGGCTTCTCTCTGTGTGGTATGAGTGTGTGTGTGTATGTATGTATGTTCGTGCGTGTGTGCCAGTGTTCATGTATGTGCACATGGACATAGCTACTAGAGGTCAATATCAGGTGTCCTCAGTTGCTCTCCACCTTATTTGTTAAAACAGGATTACAGCGAGCGTGCAGCTCACTGGCTGGGCTAGTCTAGCTAAGTGACTCACCCTGGAGAGCTTCTTGTCTCTGCCCTCTAAGCACCGGGGTTACAGGCACATGCCACCACACCTGGAAACCCAGCATTCGTTTGTGTGTAGGGACCCCAACTCAGATCCTCATGCTGGCGTGGCAAGTCCTTCATTGACCGAGCCACCACCTCAGCCTTCAGGTACTGCTTTACCTTCGCTTGCTGTGCAAAAGGGCATGCGTAACAGGTTACAGTTTTTTCTTCGGTGCACGGGAGGCGTTAGGATTGGCAGCTGTGACCAGCCATAGATGGGAAGACATTCCAGCTGTCCATTTCAGAAAGCTGAGGGTTGGGGATGAGTAAGTTCTCTGCGGCTCTATGCTCACTGTTGCTCTAGATTGAAGAATTTACTCTAATCACGTTCCTTGTCACCCTTCCCACAACACCAAGCTATCGCCAGTACCCTGTACTTTCTTACACTCTTCTGTAAGATCTTGTGAGCCCACCCTTATGTGAGTATGAATTTTGTTATGCTCAATTCCTGTGTGGCCACCTGATTCCTCGTCACAGCTCCCAGAGAGAGCTTACTCATGTCGCCTGTAGACTACAGCTGCCAGTCTTGATGTTACTAAGTCCTGGGGTTGAGGAGACGCATGGGATAAATGCTCTGTGGATTTTCCTATTTGTATACTTGGTTACTGGAGTTACGGTTATAGCTACAATGTTCTTTGATTGACATCTTATCTTTGCTAGTTTAGATTGCTTATTTTCTTGAAGTGGTTGCTGCAATGTAGTTTTTAGCCAGACATCTCTTTTTTAAAAAAATTTATTTATTTATTTATTTGTTTATTTATTTATTTATTTTTTGAGGCAAACCCAACAGACTGGCCCTTTTTTTTTTTAATGTGAGAGAGAGAGAGAGAGAGAGTGAGAGAGAGAGACACACACAGAGAAAATTGGCATGCTAGGGCCTACAGCCACTGTAATCCAGCTCCAGACACATATGCCACCTTGTGTGTGCATCTTGTGTGTGCAATCTTGCACACTTGTGTCACCTTGTGCATCTGGCTTATGTGGGATCTGGAGAGTTGAACATGGGTCCTTAGGCTTTGCAGGCAAGCGCCTTAACTGCTAAGCCATCTCTCCAGTCCCAGACATCTCTGTTTAATCTCATATTTATCTTATTTTTAGCTGTTTGTTGGTTATTCTGCTGCTTATGTATTTGCTAAGTACAAATTTAAGAAGTAAAATTAAGAATGTTCAAATTTTAATGTCTAAAACTTTGTGCCAATAAACACACATACTCTAATAGCATGCAAATTAAGATTGATGATTACATATTTGTCAAACAAGAAAATACTGAGTATGCAAGTTTCATAAACCCTTTAAGCCTATATGACACTGACCACACATATCTGAGGCAGGGCACTGTTAAGGGAGTCTGATGGACTGTGAAAGGAGACTTTTTCCAGAGTGCCAAAGGGCGAGACTGGGTAAGAAATGAGAATTAATTTTAGTAGGGGGTGAAAACCAGAGATCCATGTGAAAAGGAATACTGAGACCTAGGGCTTGCAGGAGAAGTCAGAAGTCAAATTAAGACATGTGCAACTTATATCAGAAATCATGCTGGGGCAAGACATTAATTGAGGAGATGAGGCAATTAGTCCTAGAGAAAATTCTAGGTATAGTTTAAGAATGAGGTGAAGATATTAAAGATCACTGGGCATAAGACAAGTCTGAAATGGGATCATGGTATGATGAGGAGACTGAATATCAGGAGACTAGCCACGGGATTGGGCCCTTGACTGGATGCTTAGAAAGAAATAAATAGCAGCAGTCACAATTGGAAAATTAGTCACTCAGACTGCCTGTGTATTATTCTGTAAACTAAAGGTCCATTATGGTCACACTGCCTGGGTCATGTCCATTCCATAAATTCAATTCCTGAAGCTTCCCATCATCTGAGCACTGCAGAGGTTGAAGGCGTAAATGATTTTCTGTGAATACCGCTCATAAAGGAAGGCTTGAGCGAAGACCTAGATATCTTTTAAGTGATGCTATAAATGAGCAAAAAAGTGGACCTAATAATGCTCTGTATCCCAAGAGCTTTGTTATTCCCTACCTATCACATAACTGAATAGTGGAATGAGATCTGTTCTAAAAAGTGTCCATTCCCCGTGTGACACACAAATGCTCAATCAACAGTGGCTGATCTTTTCAAGAGTCCTCCCCTAGAGGGTTTTCAACCTTAGCTCTAACTTCATGCTTGAAAGAACGGAGAGTAGAGGTTGGGATGAAGTTCTTTATGCCTTGTAAAGAATAAATCACTCAAATGGGAAGGAAATGGTCTAAGGAGCGGTGTGCTGTCCATGGTTCTGATTGGCGATACACAGCCGAGGATGCATGTGGAGTCCCTCCCACTGATGGCGGTTTACAAAGCCAACTTGACTGATAATCATAATGAGCTAAAAACAAATGTGAAACTGTACTGAAGCCTTTAGGTGTTAACTATATTTCCTGTGTGTCTGAGTCTGACTGTGCCTACCTAGAAGTGATCATATTATTCACTCTAAAATGCTATCTTTTGTCTTCCAACGTTTGTATACTATTCTATCATTGGTGAAAAAGAAATATATTATATTATATTATATTATATTATATTATATTATATTATATTATATTATATTATATTATATTATATTATATTTATTATATTATATTATATTATATTATATTATATTATATGCATATAATATATTACATATGGATATTTATAAATCCATACATAGCATGTTTATACAAATTTACATTGTATGCTTTATTGTGGTACAATATTCCTAAAGAATGATTGCATCCTAAAATCTTGATTAACTCTTGGAACACAGAAGGTGCTCAGTGTTCACACATTGTGTGAATGAATAAGTGAAGAAGCAGTCTATTGTGAGGCCTAAACAAGACCGAGTATCAAAACGCCTGTGTAGAAACCGAGCTGCCAGTCCCCATCATCGTCTCTCCCCCCACCATTTGAACCTAAATAACCCTAATCCATTCATATTACCAGCAGTATTCTGCTCAAAGCCCATGGCTAGCTCCCAAAGTCACCATCTCAAGTAGAATGGGTTTCTAAGTTCAATGCTCTACTGTCTATAGTGAGACCCCAGCCATGTTTTGAAGATTCTGAAACTTTTATTCTGTCTCCAAGAAACTACTTGGACTATACCAGTTGCATAGATGCTGGCCAAGGACATGCTTCTCCTGGGTGAGACAAAGGCTTTTATTAGGCAGAGCCCAGCAGGCAGTGTAAATGTCAGGTTCGTGCTGGTTCTTCCCACCAGGGCCATGGGGTGACGAGGACAAGCCTAGAGGAACCTAGTCATGCAAAGACCCCGCAAGCTTGGAAAAACCTCCGTCTTATTTTGATGAAAAGGCAAAACTTGTCCTCTATACAAAATGAGGCCTTACCCCTGTCTCCTCTGAAGCAGTTTGCTCTACACACATATTTGACAAATAATTTAGGACACAAGCTGACACCAGACTTGCAAAGGAATTGTGGAGGATTCCCACACAGCTCTGCTTCTCTATGCTTGTTGCTGTGGCTCTCGCCTGCCCTGGATTACACAGAGCAGCCACTGCTGGTGTTTCCTCTGGATCCTGTGGCTTGTTCACTTCAGGCCTTCATGGCTGCCTGTCCTGGATGAGACCTCCTCTTAGCTTCAAGACCCATCTCTTCTAAATTATCTGCATATCTCTTTTATTCACACCCTTAAGGTCTGAGCTTAAACACACCTTATCAGAGAAGCCTTTCTCTTATCTAAAATAGAAACCTCCCCTTCACCAGCAGTGCCAGAAGCACTGTCCTAAAGAGGACATTTTCACCCCAGGATTATTCTCACCACAAAGAAGGAAATGTAAAGTGAAAGTAAAGACTGAAGCTTTGATACACTGCTGCGTCCTCAGGCTCCCAAATGCTCCCTGACACACGACCAGAGGAAAAAGTACTGCCTGGCTCACTGTTAGTTTTTTTATTTTTATTTTTTAAATGTTGTACTATATTTATTTATGACACACACACACATACACAGAGAGAGAGAGACTAGGTACACTAGGGCCTCCAATTGCTGCAAGCAAACTCCAGGTGCATGCACCACCTTGTGCATGTGGGTCCTGGGGAATCAAACTTGGATCCTTTGGCTTTGCAGGCAAGTGCCTTAACCTCCAAGTCATCCTTCCACCCCTAAAAAATATTTTCATTTATTTATTTATTTATTTATTTTTTGCAAGCAGAGAGAGATAGAGAGGAAAGAGAATGGGCATGCCAGGGCCTCCAGCCCCTGCAAACGAACTCCAGATGCATGTGCCACTTTGTGCATCTGGCTTTGCATGGATACTGGGGAATTAAACCCAGGTCATTAGGCTTTGCAGGCAAGCACTTTAACTGTTGAGACATCTCTCCAGCCCCCACTCTGTTAATTTTGCATTTTACTGTCCCCATGGCTGTTAGCAGGTTTTATATGTGGAATGTCACCTTGTTGATTTGTCCTCTGTGACTCTGCTTGGCCCCCCACTGTGGATGTGTACATATCTGTTCCCTCATTAGGCTGTGAGTTTCTTGAGGGCTGGCCTTGCTCCTATTCTAGTAATTGCTTAATGCCTCACACTGTTCCTTTACTATAGTTGGCTGCAATCAACATGTATGATAGCCTTTTATTATAAGTGAAGATATCAACCAGCTTTATTGGTATTTATTTACCTATATTTTCATAGGCTGGATGAACTCAGGGTTGGTTTTCTCCATTTGTTGCCTAGTATTTCTAAGTAGTGCAGAAATAGCGTAGTGCAGACATAATGCCTTTCCTTCCCAAATGTTATATCCACTACTTGTTTTTGTTTGTTTTTTATTTATTTATTTATTTATTTATTTATTTGAGACTGACAGACAAACAGAGAGAGAAAGAGGTAGGTAGATAGAGAGAGAATGGGCACGCCAGGGCCTCCAGCCACTGCAAACGAACTCCAGATGCATGAACCACCTTGTGTATCTGGCTTACGTGGGTCCTGGGAATCGAGCCTTGAACCGGGATCCTTAAGCTTCACAGGCAAGTGCTTAACTGCTAAGCCATCTCTCCAACCCAACTACTTGTTCTTTTTAAGACAAATTCATCCATGAACTAACTGCTGCAGATGATGAGGATGTAGATCCCATGCAGTGTATTAAGTCACTTTGTCACTATCACTAAATACTGGACAGAAGCAATGTACGAAGAGAGGAAGGCCACAGCCCAGCATGGCGGGGAAGGCACAGCGGCATCCATAGTGATGGAGTGTATAGTGAAAACGCCTCACAACATGGCCAACCAGGAAAGACAGATCTCAGGCTTGAACCAGAAGTCAGTGTGTCCTTGAGTGCCCACTCCCAGCAACCTCCCTCTGCCTGCCAAACCTTAAATCCCAAAGGTTGCACAAACAATACCACCAGATGGGGTCCAAGGGTTCAAACACATAAGCCTCTGTTTTGTGTGTGTGTGTGGGGCGGATTTCAGATGCAAACCATGACAGTAAGAATTCATTGTAAAAAAAAATAATAATTTGTTGTCACCTAGAACAGTTCTGTCATCAGACCAAGCAAGGAAATTCCCACTCCCGCTCCCCACCCCACGAAGTGAAACGCCTCAAAAGGCTATTAGCAATTGAGCCGCATATGTTCAGTGATGGGCTATGGGCAGGGAGGTGAGTTTCTCAAGGACTAATTCTGATTGGTAGGGGTGAGAAGTAATTTTAAAAGTAGTGTTCATAACTTGCTAGCTTTAACACGAAAGGGAGGAGATGTGAGGTTGGATTCCAAATCACCATGAAGCTGTCTTCCAAAGAATTGCAACCTTTCATTCTAAGAGGGTAATTAAATTTTCATTAGATATCTTTTTCCTTCTGCATAGCTTTGGGCCTCTTTCTGAACAGATTCATTCATTTCTTGGGTTCTCTTATTATTATTAATTGGTAAACATAGCTCACTTAGATATCTATCGCTATAATGAGGAAAGTATTAAAACTCAGAAAGCTGCTACTGAGACAAAGGGACCCTTGTGCTTTTAGTCCAAAGAAAGGTGGAGCTAAACAGTGCTGTGCTCATTTCCAGCATTACTTTGATTTTCCATTACTGTAAAGCAACTCCTATTCTTCTGCTGCGATGCAGGCAATTTTAGAGGACAAACCAGTCTCACATGCTGCATGAGATTTAGTGAATGAATAACACAATGCAGAGAAAAGGGAGTTTCAAACAACTGGAATGCTATGCACAAAGGTGAGGGCAGGGCACACAAAATTGGGGTGAAGATTGAAAGACTAGAAAGAGATTTTCATCATCTAAGCTGGCAAGAATAGATTGAGACAAATGCAGAGATGTGCTCTGGAGAAAAGAAACGATTTCCTTGTCCATGAAGGAAAATGGTCCTTTCTTACCTGAAGATGTGAATATGGTCAAGCAAAGGGGTGATGATCACAGGGTGATGGGTGAGGCGTGGTAATTTGAATAATTCCTGGTCTTTGTCCTTCTCTTATGTGGAAGCACTGAAGATTCTCCAGGGACTTTGATGACAAGATAGGCAAAAAAGGAATCCTTAAAGAAGATGAAAATGTGAGCCAGAAGGAGAAGGATTAGGGTCGAAAGAGAGGATGTTAGAATGCTTTCATGATGAGTGCTTTTAAATTCTCTCCATTCTGTTGATTTCTTAAATACAAAAATGTAACAGGCTGTATGTACCCCTTAAACACTTTTCCTGTTTGGAGTTTCCCCGTTAGCAGTGTTCATTGTATACTAAAGCCTTGATCATTGGGGATGATGTGAGGATAGTTACTGGGCTTACAAATCCCGTTTAACTTTCCAGTTTGTTTTCTAAATGACCTCCTGGTATTCCTCGCTCTCTCTCTCTGGCTCTGCACTGGTTCAGTAGACCATCGGAGTGGGCGATCTGTCCCTGTGGCCCTTTGAATCCTCAGGCCTGGTAGTCAGGACACATGCAGTAAATACAGAAATGAACTGAATCGACTTAGTCACAAGGAACAGTGGTGGAGACAGTGTGCACCAATGCAGATCCCATCCTTTGGAGACACATAAAGCTTATCACACTAGAGGAAGGGATTAACTCACTCTTTGTCTATGAGGGAAAGCACATTTAAAACACAATGAAATAATAGGGCCTAATCCTTCCTTGTCAAGACTGCCTGAATGGGTAGATTTTTGTGGTAACATTGCGGAATTATCTTTGGGATTCTGAAAGATTGCCAAAGTTTGATTTTATAACTTTCTGGCCTTGGTTGGCATTCAATGGGTTAGAAGCAATTCTCCTTGAATCTTTCTGTTGAATTTAATTTCTACTACATCATGATCATTGCTCCAAGTCCAAGAACTTAAGATTATTTTATTAGTGTACCACCTCTGTGTTGAGACTTCTACTCAGTGATATGTATATTTAATTCATGCTTGTTCTCCTTGGGGTAACTTTGGAGTATATCTATATAAGTGAGCTTGACTAAGAAATTTTATTTTTCTTTATTTGATAGAACTATAAATTTAAGGGCTGGAGAGATGGCTTAGCAGTTAAGGTGCCTGCCTGCTTAGCCTAAGAATGCTGGTTCCAATCTCCAAGTCCCACATTTAGCCAGATGCAAAGTGATGCAAGGGCACATTGCTGCACTTACCCACAAGGGGGCGCACACATCTGGAGTTTGTTCACAGCAGTTGAGAGGCTGCTGGCATGCCCATTCTTCTATCTGTCTTCTTCTCCCTCTCCCTCTCTTCAAAAAACAAAAACTATAAATTTAAGAAGTAATATTAAATGTATGGGCCCAAACTATCTAATGATAAGATGCCTGAATTCAGTTATAAAATATAAATGAGGATAGAGAGATGGTTTTGTGGTTGGAATGCTTGCCTGCAAAGCCAAAGGACCCAGGTTTGATTTTCCAGGACCCATATAAGCCAGAGATACCCAAGGTGGCACATGTGTGTGGAGTTTGTTTGCAGTGGGTGGAGTCCCTGGCATGCCCATTCTCTCTCTCTCACTCTCAAACACTAATTATGGGCTGGAGAGATGGCTTAGCAGTTAAGGTGATTGCATGCAGAGCCTAAAGACCCAAGTTCAATTCCCCAAGACCCACATAAGCCAGATGCACAAGGTGGCACATGCATCTGGAGTTTCTTTAAAAAGTGGCTAGAGGTCCTGGAATACCCATTCTTTCTCTCTCTCTCTTCCTCTTTCTCTCTCTCTTTCAATTAAATAAACAATATTAAAAAGCCACAAATTATTTTAAAAGTATAATTGAACTGTTGCTACTTTGCTCTTCCCATACCTCATTTCTGAACACTTAGGACTTATACACAGCTTGAAATTCCTTTTTAAAAATTCACAAATACAATTTTAAAGAAATTGGACTAAATTACATAGTTGAATAATGTGGCACCTTTTTTTAAACTAAAGATGAACCTTTTCAATGGCAGAATATGATGCACAAAATGCTAGTCCATAAGGTAAGGAACAAACTTTTATTGAAAAATTTACAATTGGTAATTGGAAAGGAGCTCTGTTAGGCCACATAGAGCAGCTGGAGCTGTGTTGGAATCCTTGAAACCTTAGAAGGTAGACTGGACAAAGAATTAGAAGTGCACTGCAGAAAATAATCCTTTAATGGAAGGGGTCCATGCGAACAACCGCAGTCTCAGAGTGCAAGAAAGTTTGCTTGGTGCATACAGATATGCATCTACTCTTGACTCATTAGAGTTTGGGGATGGACTGGCCAACTTGTAGAAAATAATAATGAGGCTATACTCCTGTTTCTTAAGCAGCTGCACTTGTCTGAAATTATGGGGTATATACTATGGAGCCATCTCAAATGATACCCAGGTTGTTCAGCAGCCCAGCAGCTTGCAATCAGGCATTCCAGGCAGAAGAGGCGTCTGTCCTCTGCAGAAGATTGTTGTTTCATTTTTCTCTGGCTGGAAAGTGGTGGGAAGAGGAGGAGGGAAAACACATAGAAGTGATGAGAAACCACCAAGTCATGTGAGTTTAGGGGGAGACCAAAGAACCATGAGGAGACAGGGTAACAAACTGGAAGTAGCACATGACATACCTCCAACTCATTCCTAGTCTTTCATCTCCACAACCCTCCTGAACAGACTTGCCAAGCCAGAGCTATTTTCAGAGGAGACAGAGTCTGAGCCCGAAGACCTGTGAAGTGATTATTCACAGGTTCTGAGACCTGGGCTTACAAAGGCTTGAGAATAGTGCAGTTGTACACTTGAATGCAGGGAAGTGTCTTGGCCATCGCAGACAAAGAGAGAAGCTGCTTTCCCTAGAGCACACTACTCATTTCTACTAAAGCTTAAACCACAGTGTCTTCCTTTGTCAACTTAGTGCCATTTCCGGTGTCTTGTGCCTGGAAGTCACTGAATTGAATATCCAGCTTCACTGGGGGCTGGAGAGATGGCTTAGCGGTTAGGGCACTTGTCTGTGAAGACTAAGGACCCATGTTTGACTATCCAGACCCCATGTAAGCCAGACAGACAAAGGGACGCAAGTCCACAAGGTCACACATACACACAAGGTGGCACACACGTCTGGAGTGGCTGGAGGCCCTGGTGCACCAATTCTAACTCTCTCTCATAAAAAATAAGAAATTAAAAAAAGTAAACTCATTCAGTTCTTATTTTCTTCACTTTACCATGCTCTGGCCTTTTTGGTATTGTGCTTAAGAGTTCAGAAGTCTGCATTTTCATGTTTCCTTTAGTCTGTCCTCATCAGCTCCAGTCTTTCTCCTGGAGTCAGTCACTTCAATCTGTATCAAGTCAGGAGTTACTAAAATTAGGGAATGAAAAATCAATTTTAAGGGAATGAGGTCATCACACTCCACTGAGAAGTGCAAGTCTTTGATTTATCTGTTCAGGGGTTGGATGTGGCCACTGTGGAATGTCCCACTTACCTGTTCCTGTCACTCACTGTCCTTCCTCCGCAATAGATTGGAAAGCACAGGATTAGTAGAATTTTAAGCTACCCTCTTACTTATGGAAGTGACTTCTAGATATGGGCAATGCCACAAAGTAACCGAAGTGTTTTATGGAATTGCTAGAGTTGGCGTTGTCTGATAAACCACAGTCTTACTGTCACCGTCCAGCACTCTCGGCTGTGTGTGGTATAATCTGGATGAACTACATGCTGTTGGGGTAATTAGAGCACCATTAAAGTTACTTCAGCCATTGCATCTTGACATTCAAGTTAGTCTCATATCCTCATTCCATGTTACTCCAGCTGGGCCTGGTGGCACATGCCTGTGATCCCAGGACTACAAAGTGAAAGGCAGAAGCATCACTGTAAGTTCAAGGCTAGCCAAGGCTACATAGGGAGAACCTGCCTCAAAATAAATAAATAAATAAAATGAAGCCAGGCCTGGAGAGATGGCTTAGCGGTAAGCACTTGCCTGTGAAGCCTTAGAACCCTGGTTCGAGGTTCGATTCCCCAGGAACCACATAAGCCAGATGCACAAGGTGGCACATGCATCTGGAGTTGAGTTTGCAGTGGCTGGAGGCCCTGGCTCGCCCATTCTCTATCTATCTGCCTCTTTCACTCTCAGTCTGTGTGTCGCTCTCAAAGGAATAAATAAACAAAAATGGAGCCATAAAGTATATATGTTTACTACTGCAAGCTTACTGAAGCAGGGGAGGACATTCTTAGTAGAAAAGGAAATAAACATCCCAATTGTTCTCATAACTTCCCTTACCAAACCAATACCTGTTTTTCTAGAGTTTTTTTTTTTTTTAATCCCTGGGGGATCTTATTGCTTAATTATAAACTTGCAGTTTGTTTAAAGAGGCTACACTACAAAATGAAAGGCAGTCCTCCTCCCTAGGGCTGGGTCATGAGCTAGGTTAACTGTCCGGTGAGGTGAAAATGCCCTTTGCTTCAATCACCTTTGCTGTATCCTTTACTAAGCACTGACTGTGCCTGTGCAGAACATTGATGTAAATGACAATGCTTTCTGTAATGTATTTGTTAGCTTACACAGAATGGGGTTTCATTATGGTGTTTTCTTTTTTCTTTTTTTAATTTGAGAGAGACAGAGAGAGAGAGAGAGAGAGAGAGAGAGAAGAGGCAGAGAGAGAATGGGTGCGCCAGGGCCTTTTCAGCCACTGTGAACCAACTCCAGACATGTGCGCCCCCTTGTGCGCATGTGTGACATTGCACCCTTGTGTCACTTTTGTGTCTGGCTATATGTGGGACCTGGAGATTTGAACAAGTGTTTTTAGGCTTCTCAGGCAGGCGCCTTTACCGCTAAGCCATCTCTCCATCCCTGGTGCTTTCAAATAATTGTTTTCTGTTTCCATTCTCCACAGTTTCCCAACTTGGCCGCCTTTCTTTCACACTATACACATCCTTTTGTCCTTTTCCACCTTGTCACTCTTGTCACCCTCTCATGGTCTCCTATCTGGATTGCTTGAGACTTCCATTTCTAAAGCTCAAACATGAAAAGTCAAGCTTTGACTGAGATACATACTGTGGTGGTCTTAATCAAGTGTACCCCCCAAACTTGTGTGTTTTGAATAATTGGTCCTCAACTGGTGGCAATTTGGAAGGTGGAGCTTTGATGCAGAAGGTGTGTTATTTGGGGCAAGTGTAGGGGTGTTACAGCCAGCTCTCCCTTGCCAGAGTACTGCCCATGTACCTGCTGCTGTTGTCCACCTGCTGTGGCAGAGGTGACGTCCAGCCTCTGCTCATGTCATGCTGTCCCCTGCCATCGTGAAGCTTCTCCTGGAGACTGTAAACCAAAATGAAAACTTTCTTCT
Organism: Orientallactaga sibirica; assembly: GCA_036365145.1. NCBI lineage: Eukaryota > Metazoa > Chordata > Mammalia > Rodentia > Dipodidae > Orientallactaga > Orientallactaga sibirica. Next base: position 7,183,684 of record JAEOAD010000048.1, read on the forward strand.
CATCAGCTGCGTTAAGTCAGGTGCTTTGTCCCAGCAATGGGAAGGTAACTACAGCACTTACTTTGTCGAATTCTGCTTAAACTTGTATTTTGTTTATTAATTTCATAGATTTTTTTTAGTTTTTATTTTTGAGGTAGGGGCTCACTCTAGCCCAGTATGACCTGGATTTCACTCTGTAGTTCCTGCCTGACCTCAAACTCATGGTGATCTTCCTGTCTCTGCCTCTTGAGTGCTAGGGTTAAAGGCGTGCACCACCACACCCAGTTCATAGATTATTTTTTATTTTGTTAAAGTTCTTTTTTTTCTAAAACACATGTGGAAGTATGAAGATGGAAATGTACTAATGTTGTTAATGACTTTGAAATAAATCAAAAAGATGGATTTTTGAACTGATAGAGCAACAGGTAGGTGGAGAACATGTTAAATTTCTATGGCTGTAAGAAGTAAGACAACTAAGATAATTAACCCACAAAGAATTCATCTTGTTTGAGCTCACAGGTTTAGAGGTATCAGTTCATGACGAGGTGTCCCCTTTGCTCTTAGGCCTGTGGTGAGGCAGCACATGACAGCAGGAGCAAACTGTCCATGTTATGGATCAGTGTGAAAGAGAAAGATAGAAAGACCCAAGGTCCACTTCAAGGACATGTTTCCCATGACCTGTCTTTCTTCCACTAGGTCTGCAATGGTTCCATGACTTCCAGTAGAATGATAGCTGGGGTCAGAGACTTTAACACATGGTCCTATGGGATTCAACATCCAAAGTATATCTTACGCAGCAAGTATGGTAAAACATCAATGACAGAGTCTGAGTTGTAGGTCTACAGATGTTCATGATAAAAATTCATTCAGAGGCTAGAGAGATGACTCACTCATTAAGGGGCTGTGTATGAGGGCCTGAAGGAGCTTCAAGGGGCCCAACACTGCCTGAGTTCCATGCCCTAGCAACCACATAAACAACTGGGTGTGGCCAGCCACTTGTGCAATCCCAATTCTGTGGGGAGCAGAGACTGGAGAATCTCGGGGCTCACAAGAAGAGCAAGCTTCTGAATCAGAGAGAGAGAGAGAGAGAGAGAGAGAGAGAGACTGAGACTGTCATAAAGAAACATGGGGGACTCGATGTTCTCTTCTGGCCTTCACCATGCACAGGGGCAAACACATCTGCACACATGCATACATCACACACACAATACATGTACATACCACCTATATACACACAGAGAAAGAGGGAGAGAGAGAGAAGAAAGCAAAATGCCATTTAGTGTCTGGCACTTGGTTTGGAAGGTAGGCAAGAGCTTGCCTCAAGTTTGAGGCCAGCTTGGACTACATAGTGAGTTCTAGGTTTTCTGTCTTAAGCAAACAAATAAATTAATTAATATACACAGAAAAGCAAAATGTCTTTTAACTTTGTGTATTTGAAAATCTAAACTACCATTTTGAAAATAAATAATTCCCCACTCAGCTTAAGAAATAGAATATTATTGATACTGAAGCTAGTTTGAGCTTATTGTAATATATTTTTTATTTCCAGCAAAATATAAATGCATGTAACTTAAAATCAAATCATATTCCAGGACTTATTACAAAGCAGAGGCTTTTTATATCCCACCTTTATATAAAACTCCCATTTTCTAGATTTTCACTATTTAAAGCAATTTTATAACATTTTTAAAAATGTGCTCTTGGGGCTGGGGAGATGGCTCCGTGGGTAGAGTGCATGTTGTATAAGTGTGAAGGCCTGAACATGCCTGATTTGCCCTGAGTTTGATTTCCTAGCGCCCTCAGAAATAGCTTGGCATGGCTATGCATGTCTGTGATTCCAATCTGTGGGGACCAGAGAATGGCTAGGGTCTGCTGGTCATTTAGTCTGAATGGAAAAATGGTAGCTCTGGGTTCTGTGACAGACTCCACCTCAAGGAAACAATGCAAGAGCAATATTCTCCTCTGGCTTCCACACACATCTGCATCCACATCCATGTCCATATGTGGGTGCAACACGTGTGTATAACACACACAGACGCACACACACGTGTGCACATGCATTCACTTGTGCAAAAAGTTACTTATTCTGATATTTAATGATTAAGCGCGCGCACACGCACACACACACACACACACACACACACACACACACACATGTAAAACTTTCATGGAAAATAAGGAGCCACCTCTCTTATATCCTCTTTAATTTCTCTCCTGCATTCATATTAGAGCTTTCTTTTGTCTATAGAAGCATTTCTGTTTGACCCCTGAGTGAAGCAGTGTTCTAAACAATGAGCGTCCATGAACTAAACATCCAGCATCTGAAATGCTTTACGCTCTGAAGCATTTAAGAACCAACATGAAATCAAATGTGAAAACTTCCACACCTGACCTCATGTGACTGGCCAGTCAAAAATGCAGGCACACTAAAAATGTTGTATTATATTCTACTGTACTGTGACTTTGTGTGAAAGCTGAATAGAAAACGTAAGTGAATCTAATGTTTATTTGGTCCTTGAGCCCTGTGGTGGTTTGATTCAGGTGTCCCCCCTAAACTTACGTGCTCTGAATGCTAGGTCTCCAGCTGGTGGCAATTGGGGAGTTAAAGCCTCCTGGAGGCAGTATATTGTTGGGGGCAGGCTTATGGGTGTTACAGCCAGCTTCCCTTTTCCAGTGTTTGGCACAATCTCCTGCTGCTGTTGTCCACTTGATGTTGACCAGGAGGTGATGTCCACCCTTTGCTCATGTCATTGTTTTCCCCTGCCTTCATGGAGCTTCCCCCTCAAGTCTGTAAGCCAAAATAAATCTTCTTTTCCCCACAAGCTGCTCCTGGTTGGGTGCTTTTTACCAGCAATAACAAGCTGACTGCAACATGAATGTAGAAATTATCCCACAGTTTTCTAAATCTGAACACTTTGGGTCCCAAGCATTTTGGATAAGCAATTGCATATATAACCTGTATTATTGCTTCATTTATTACACAATTTGACTTTTTTGTTTGAATAATTATTTGATTTGTTTAAAAAAATTATTGGGCTTTCTTTGGACCTATCCAAATGGTTTTTTTTTTTTTTTTTTGAGGTAGAGTCTCACTTTGCTCTAGGCTAGCCTGGAACTCACACTGTAGTCCCAGGCTATCCTCAAATTCATCATGATCCTCCCACCTCTGCCTCTAAAGTGCTGGCATTAAAAGCACACATTACCACACCCAGCCTTACCAAAATGTTTCTGAGACATGTGGGGCACTCATAAATATTGTTTCCCATGTGCTGAAATGTGTCAAAAGATGAACTCATCACATTCCTTTAGAAAAAACTGCTGTTGGAAATTTCTATTCTACTACTCATGAGTTTTGATTGAGCTCCAGACTTTCTGTACAACCATCATGGAAGGTTTTCCCTTAGCACTTCTGTAGAAAGGAACTGCCTTCTGACCTTTCCTGTTTTCAAAGTTTTAGGACTCTGGTCTCATCTTTCCTTGGAGTGGTTTCTTAGTGGTTTCCTACTATGGAAGGCATATAAGATAAAAAAAATTTTGAAAACCTGTGTATTTGCAAACATTTGCATTGTACCCTCACTTACAAGGTTTATGCAACTTAAGAATACTTACCAGAAATCAAGGTCATATAGCTCTCTGTGCTGTTGCAGAATTGGATGTCATTCTTTCTATTATTCTTGTCTACCTGATCAGTTTTTTGTTTGTTTCTAATCTCTGGAATCTTCTAGGATCTACTCATCATAGATAGTATGTGAAATAATGTGGTATAAAATATTAATGTGGGTCTTTGCCTAAGCTTTAAAAATTTTATTATTTATTCATTTGAGAGAGAGAGAGAGAGAGAGAGAGAGAGAGAGAGAATGGGCATGTCAGGGCTTCCAGCCACAGCACATGAATTCTAAACACATGTGCTACCTTGTGTACCTGGCTTATTACACAGGTACTGGGGAATCAAACCTGTATCCTAACACTTCATAGGCAAATGCCTTAACTGCTAAGCCATCTCTCTAGTCCTGCCTAAGCTTTGAAAATCTAAAACAATAGTCTTTCTATTCTGTTTTTTATTTTCTTGCTATTGTTTTCTGTCTTTTGAAACTTTTGTATATCAGATGTTGGATCTCCTATACTGATCTAAGTTTCTTACATTTTTCTCTTATGTTCCTTCAAAAAAAAATTCCTACTTCCCAAAAGATTACCTTGATTTTACTGTTCAATAAATATTTTGTTTTTATAAATTTTCCATTTTGAGAACTCCAATGACTTTTATTTACCTCTTTAGTGTGTTATCTTGTTTTAGTTCTGCAGAATTTAACATTTTCTGTGGTCAACTAAATGTTCCCAGTTTTCCTTTTTATCTTTTCCATTATAGGTGCTATAAATCACCATGTCTTGATTTTCTAACACGTTGTAACTGTGAGTTCTAGATTTTTTTAATGAATGAATAACTTCCTTTTTAACTATTAAATGAGGTACAAAACAAATTTGATTTCCCAAGTATTAAGTATGGTGACATAACTCATTTCAAGTGGGTCACAAATTTAATATGTGTTAATAAGTATCTGCTTTAATGTAATGAATAGCTGGATGGTAGAGCACATTAAATCCATTTGAATTTCTCACCAGCTATTATTTAGAGAAAAGGTTAAAAAATGGACTGGAATAGACAAAAATTTTCTTCTGAGTTGTTGCTTTGACTTTTTAAAAATGAATGCCTTTGAGTTTTCATTATGAATCTCTGTTACTTCAAGATGCAGATTATGTGAGTCACAGCTTACATCAGTGACCCCTTTAGATGACCTGAGGGCTTGTCATGAGAGAACTCATTGAAAGTCTTAGCAATTAGTGGTTTTATAAACTTGTGACTATGCCTTTTGAAAGCCCTGATCACAATGTTGTCATTTGAACATCCTCTTTTTTTGGTGTTTTGGTGAAGTTTTGGGGCCACCTTAATTAGCAGCTATTATCAAAAGACAGGCTGTGCATAGAGGAACAATGGCCTGCACTATGATGGGAAGTGAGTATGCTCATTGTGGCTGTGTAATTGTGATTCTCTGATGTAGGTGATGGTTACAAACCTTGCCCCCACTTTCTCAATCAAGTTAATAATTAAATATCCCTTCTTTAAATCAGAATGCAATGAAAATAAACTTGAAAGCAATTTTATCCCCAATGTATTTTGGGTAGATGAATGTGGTAGTTTGAATATATTTCCCCCAATATATTCAGTGTCTTATTAGTTATAGTTTGCATCTGCAATCACCTTGCTAGAGGCAATGTCACCAGGGGCTGGTCTTAAGGTGTGGTGGTGGGTTCGAGATTTCATTGTAAAGATATGCAAAGTGTGCCTGAAGCTTGCTATGGCTTGGCTGTAGTTTTGCTCTGTGTGCTGTGTGGCTGGTAGGCTTTTCTCTCTCTTGCTTGGCCCTGTGAAGGCAGGCCAGCTTCTTCTGCCATTATGGAACTTCCCCTGGATCTGTAAGCTTCAATAAATAATATCCCTTCCTCCATAACTGTGCCTGGTCTGGAAGTTCATCTCAGCGAACCTGAAGCTGTCTGCTACAATGAACATAATTAAATAAATAAGAAATGTGGGACATTCTTGGAAACCTTTTGTACCAGTCACACAGTAATTATTCTCAATAAGTATGTAATGCCAAGTGATCATAATGTATGAACCATCTTTGTTTTGTATGTTACCACCCCTTAAAGGAATAAAGACTTGAGCCACTGAAGCAAAGCTCTGGCTTTAACTTTGTGCATAGCCTTTCCCTGCACAGTCCTCAGAATTGCTTCAATAAATGGAAGAAGCCAGGTAGCCAAAGCAATTTTCTTTTGCCTTTATGTTAAAGTATGAGGAAAGAAGAAAAACTAATAATATAGGTAGAGTCATCTTTGACAAGTTTTATATTCTTGTATTCTTTCAAATGGATGCCTATTAAAGGTAGTTTAGCTGATCAGAAACTAAACTATGAAACAGTTAAATTTATTACAGAGGATGGATTTAGAGGTAGTATTTAGACATGTGTGCATATGTGTGAGTGCCCATTTATATTACAAACTCTGTGAATAGACGCCTTGCCCATAGAATTGAACCAAGCACAATGCTCAGAGTACTTCAGGACCTAGGATAAATATAATTCTGGTTTAAACCTCCTGGCATCTAAAATAAAGTGAAGTAGGTTAATATGTTTTGCTTGCTCCCTTTCTTTTAGAGTACAATGGCTTTAACACAACAGTCTGACTGTCTGACAAATGTATGAACTGGAGGAAGGATTAGAGGTGCCAATCACAGTCAGTCTTGGGCTCGCTGGCTAGCTAGTCTAGCCAGCTGGTCAGCTTCAGACCAGTGAGAGTCCTTGTCTCAAAAGCGGTCACTGGAATTCCTGAGGACAACACTTGAGATTGTCCTCTTGTCTTCACACTCACACACACGTGCACGTGTGTGCATGCACGCACACATGTGCTCTCACACATATAAATACACAATGTCCTCACATACATGTGCTCTCACACATACAAATACACACATGCTCTCACACATATACAAGCCTGCACATGCATACACATACACACATGTGCACAGATGCCACACACATGCAAAAAATGATTTTTTTTTAAAGATATACACAATTACCACCCTGCAGTTGGTAAAGATTTTTTTCCCCATTAGAATACAGGTCAGCTATCTCTTGCAAATGTATATCTCTACTGGAATTGAATAATTAAATAAATGGCAGACAGTGAGAGTCAGTTTTGTCACTTTTGGAGTGGTATCTTTCAGTTAAATAGGAGAGAAACTAAAATGACCCAACTGGTCTAAGTTAGAATTGTGGACATCAATATGAATGCGTATTTGGTTTGAAGAGACCCTCATGGTAGCATCTGGGAATATTTATAGATATGTGCATGTGCGTCAGTCACTGTACGCACATATTCCCTTGAATCATCCGCTGGGAAAATCTAGGACCATAACACTCTACTATAAATGAATGTATCTGGTGCCTGGATCTTGATCCTTTTTTTTTTTTTTTTTTTTTTTGGTTTTTCGAGGTAGGGTCTTGCTCCAGCCCAGGCTGACCTCGAACTCACGGCAATCCTCTTACCTCTGCCTCCTGAGTGCTAGGGTTAAAGGCATGCACCTCCATGCCCGGCCTGGATCTTGATCTTTATTACCACTTATTAATAAAGGGGACCAGCAGTTAGGTCCTTGGAGAAATGATTTATTCTGGAAGTGAGATAGGAAATGTACCAGATAAGCATACATCACATTGTAACTCAACAATCACAGCAAAGCAAACAAACCCACAAGAGTGAGATGTTTCAAAGGGACACGGGTGCCACCTTAGAGCTTCCTGGTGGCCACCCTGGATCAGTTTGAAAAAGTCAGTAAGGTAGGAATCTTAGATAATGACCCAGCAGATGAAGTAAGTGTCTATGCTTGAGTCTATACTGCTAAAAATAATTGAATGAGCACGTAAGTAAAGGAGAGAGAAGATAAGGGGGCATAACTCTCCCCTGCTCAAGTGTGATCTGCACAGAATGAGTTTGTTACAAAGAGTATAGGTGGAAAGGCCAATAGAAATTCACTTTACAGTTGAAAATTACTACTCTACCAGGTGACCAGAGTCAACACAGCAGTGACAAGTTGTATTGACACCATGTTCTTCTACCCATATGCACGTCATATGATAAGAGTGGCATTTTACTCCTTTAAGTGCTCCCTCCTATCCCCCACCAAGCTTGTAGCTCCACTTTAAACATGAGAAAAAAATAATAGGACAAATATCAATGGAAGGACAGTCAACAGATATCTGAGAGAGGGGGCAGAAAGATTGTTAGAGCCATAAGTTGGGGCATTATGCACAGAGACTTGGCCTATCCCCCATAACTCTTGACTAACCCCACAATGCATGACCCACATTCCCCATTGATGAGGGTCCCTTTGGAAGAGGGAGGACAAGGAGGAGGATAATGTAGTCACCATTATGAATGTAAAATTAGAATAATAAATAAAAAAATAAATTATAAAAAAGTCAATGTTTTTTTTTGTTTGTTTGTTTGTTTGTTTTTGAGGTAGGGTCAATGTCGTTTTTTAAAAAAAAAGTCTTAAGAAACTATCATAGCCATAGATTATGAAGGCATATAGGAGCTCTGTATTTGCATTGTAATTGGCTTAAAATTCTTCTGTAAACATTAAATTATTCTAAAATTAGCTTATGTAAAAGTGGTGCTGCTTGAGAAATAAAAACAAATAGTCGATATATATATATACATTATATTTGTGACTCTTACTTAAAAATCTTAAATCATTAAAGAATATTTGGGAAATCCAACCTAGAGAATTGTGTCATGGAACATGTGTACCTTTCTGGATAGATTCTCAGTATCACGGATGAAGTGTAAGTATTGTCAGTTTGATGAACCAAGGGGCAGGGGGGCTTTGAGCTATAAAATTCACTTCTTTGCTTGATTGTTTTAAGTAACATTGAAATTCATGTTGTCTAAATGAATGCCTGCTACAAGGTAGGGTCATCTCAATTTTAAATTTAGGGTTAATAATATGTGAGTTACTGATACCAAATTTAGAAGCACCTTACTACTAAAATTGTCTGTTTATGCAGCAATATATTCATGTGTCTCATTTATACCTTCAGAATCTCATAGTTAAATTCTATAGTTAAGTTCTATATTTAACTGACTCAAAGCTTCTTCTTTACCCCATAGCTTAGTCTTGGAAGATAGAAGGGCAGTGTATTTGTATGTGTGACGTGTGTGTACATACACACATGCTAGCCCTTTCTTTCAATACCATAAACAGAACATTTTACCAAGAAAATTGACAGAAATTTAAATTAAAAGTGAATTTTTATACATCAGTGTTTGCCTCCTTGGTTTAGCTTTAGAAGAAAGTAGTCATGAAGGAAAAAACTTACCAGTGTTCGCACATTTTGAAGAGTGTGAATTTTATTCACCAATTTGCTTTTTATACCATAGACCAGCTGCTGCCTTTGGGAAGAGTGGAACATTTCAGCCAGATTTATCTGCAGCTCAGTATAGCTCTCATGGCAGAAGCAATCCTACCAGATTATGTCCTTTGATTTTTCACAGATTTTGTTAGGAGGACCTGGCAAGGGGTTGCAGTTTCACACTTCAGAAATATACAGTGGCCAAGAGTTATTTCTGGAGATTTTCTTTTAAAGCTCTATAAGTTTTTGAAATTCTCTTGAATTTCTGAATCCATTTCCGAGTCGGTCCTTCCCCAAAATGAAGTCACCTGTTCTAACGAAGTCACCTTTTAAAGTAAAAAAAAAAAAAAAAAAAAAAAAAAAAAACCAGACAATAAACGAATAAAAAAGAACCAAACATCTTCAAGAGGAAAGACCAAAACACCAAACAAACATTGGACTGGATTTTCTGCAAGTAGGTCCTTGGACTAATGACGTATGGTCATGTAAGATGCCCCATTTAGTCACAGGATATGGTGGTGTGAATCATAAAACGTTAGGCGTGAGTTTTGCACATAGGGAATTAATTCCTAAAGAGGGTGAGGAGCTCATTGGCTTCAGAATTATAGAAACTTCATTCAGGCCCCAAGTCTGCTCTCTGCAGCAGTGTGAATTTCATTCTTAACCTTCTTTCACCTTAGTTTTTGTATCCACAGAATGAAAAAGAAAAATGGGGCCTAACACATAGACACGAGTCTAGTATTGAAGGCGGTAACTTGGTGCCGTGCTTATCACAGCATCTAGTTAAAGTTAGATAAATGTCAGCTGATTGCATTATCATAATAGCACTTATAAAAAGCTTCCAACTGCAGGGCTGGAGAGATTGCTCAGTGGTTAAGGCACTTGCCTGCAAAGCCAAAGGACCCAGTTTCCAACGGACCCAGGACCCACCTAAGTCAGATGTGCAAGGTGGTTCATGCATCTGGAGTTCGTTTGCAATGGCTAGAGGACCTGGCATGCCTATTCTCTCTCTCTATGCCTCTCTCTCTCTCTTTCCCAAATAAATAAATAAAATAAAACAATGATGCATATGTTGATTAGAAATGTATGCCAGAACAGCTTCTGTTTGTTTCCTTAAGACAGAATGATGCGTGTACCAGGACATGATAGTGCATCTTTGGATCTTGGCTTTACCTACATCTCTATCCTGCAGCTCCCTTGGTATTCCATCTCTCCCTTCTCCTCCCTGACTGCAGCTAGCTTCCCAAGCTCCTGACACTGTGTTTGGTTCTCTGGGATACTTTGCTCTGCCATGAAGAGATCCCTTTCCTTTAATGACTTAGTAAACTCCTCGTGGGTCTGAAATGAGACTCAGGAGCAGGAAGGTCCCCTATGGAACACCACCCATCTCCTGGGCCATTGCTTCATTGCAAACAGGGCTCTCCTTGCGTCTTCCCTCCACACCCATCACTGGGGACTGTTACCAGTTTAGCAAAGAAAGTTAAGTAGCTTTGGGGAACCTGGCTTCCTCATTTGTAAAAATGGGAAAGCTATAGGAGATGGTCTTGATGCTGTCTTGACTTTCTAACACTGGTTTTTTTTTTTTTTTTTTTAGAAAATATCTTTTTATTTATTTATTTATTTATTTATTTATTTATTTATATTTATTTATTTATTTATTTATTTATTTATTTATTTATTTGTGAGAGAGGGAGTATGGGTACACCAGGGACTCTAGCAAATGCAAAGGAACTCCAGACACATGTGCTGCCTTGTGCATCTGGCTTACATGGGTACTGGGGAATTGAACTCGGGTTCTTAGGCTTTGCAGGCAAGTGCCTTAATCACTAAGCCATCTCTCCAGCCCTCCAACACTCTCTTGATTTCAGTGAATTGTTTTATTTGTGTTTAAAACAAAATAAATGGCACAGTCACCGCCAACAGAAGGTTTCCTTTCTCCATGAAACTTTCCTTCCTCTCCCACTTGGGCTATGACACACTCACTCTTGAAATGTGGTCAGCTTTTTTTTTTTTTTTTTTTTTTTTTGAGTTAGGGTCTTGCTCTAGTCCAGGCTGGCCTGGAATTCATTATGTAGTTTTAGGGTGGCCTTCAACTCACTGTGATCCTCCTAGCTCTGCCTCCCAAGAGCTGGAATTAAAGGCATGTGCCACCATGCCTGGCTCTTGTACAGCATTTCTGACACATGACTTTGTACTTTGTGTATTTCTATTCTCTTGTTGTTTCATAAATATAATCCATAGCTGCACAACACTGGAATTCTTTAAGAATGTCACCCTCTATTGGGAGGATTCCAAAGTCTCATCAAAATACCAAGAATAAGTGACTATTGAGTGCTCAGTGCTAAATGAGACATCTTTGTGAAGGTTCACAAAACACTGTGGAAGAGGAGGCAGAAAGAATGCAAGAGCCATAGGATGGGGGGCTTTGTAACACTGTTCTCTGGAACATGAACTCACAGAGATTGTTACCTGCCCAAGATCTTCATGATATTGGGACCATCAATATTCTGCTATTGGATGGTGGAGGAGAGAAAAAAAAAAGACATGAAAATGGAAGACAGATTAGTTGAAATGGAGTTCAAAGAGGTGCAGGGAGAGAGTACAAGAGAAGGTAACAGGAGAGGATCATGATCAAAATACATCATGTACACGCGTGAAAATTGTCAATTGAAAAAGGTTGAAAGGCTGGGGAGATTGCTCAGTGGTTAAGGCACTTGCCTGCTGAGCAAAAGGATCCAGGTTCGATTCCCCATGACCCACATAAGCCAGATGCACATGCATTTGGAGTTCATTTGCAGCAGCTGGAGATCCTGGTGTACCCATTTTCTCTATATATCTGCCTGTTTCTCTCTCTCTCTCAAATAAATAAGTAAAAATAAAAATAAAATATAAGGCTGGGTGTGGTGGCGCATGCTTTTAATCCCAGCATTTGGGAGGCAGAGGTAGGAGGATCACCATGAGTTCGAGGTCACCCTGAGACTAATTCCAGGTCAGCCTGAGCTAGAGTGAGACCCTACCTCAAAAAACCAAAAAATAAGATGATAAATAAGATAAGATAAATAAAATAAAATATAAAAGGGTTTTAAAAAGAATGTCACCTTAAGGAGGATTACCAAAACTATATTATTAAAAGTAACATATTTGTTACAATTTAGTTCTCTCTGGTGCATAAGGATTAACACACATGAGTTCTGAAATAAAAGAAATGATTTTTCAGATATGATTTTATGCATACAGACATATACCCTTTGGGGCTCAAAAGTAAACAAACATAAGGAACTATTGCTGCAAGAAAATCTGTAGCAAATGATGGTGTAGTTTTATGTAAGAAACCAAGATGTTATTAGACTTGACAATCAAGAATTCCAAGAAACAACATATTCTCCTAGTGGAAATATCAATTTGTATGAGACTATAATTACCAGCTTATATCCAGGGAGAGAAAGAATGGAAATTAACATCTCTGACGTCTCTTTTATGGGGAATGTATCACCAAAAACACCCTTCTGGCCATATTGACCACTGTTTTTTAGGAACTTAACACTTATGTAAAGACAGCCAATGACATCAATAAATTGGTTTTCTTTTGCAACAAAATGATATAAATACAGAATATATTTTGGATAAAGTTAAATTTGAGACTTAAATTGTTTGACCTTCAAATACTATATAATGGGACTACCAATTAAAATGTGTTGTGGGAGTTAGGTTAGGATAATTATTTTATTTTATTTTAAAATTTAATTTAATTTAATTATTTTATTTTATTTTTTCAGGTAGGGTCTCACTCTAGCCCAGGCTGACCTGGAACTCACCCTGTGCTCAGGCTGGCCTTGAACTCACAGGGATCTTCCTACATCTGCCTTCCAAATACTGGGAGTAAAGGCATGCGCTTTATTGACACTGGGCCAGATTAAGATAATTTAGGCAATAATTTCAGATGCATGGGCTACTTTGAGTACTGGGGAATTGAACTCTCGTTGTACAGCTTTGCAGGCAAGTACCTTAACTACTGAGCCAGCTCTCCAGCCCTTAGGTTAGGATAATTTAAAAGAAAGTAGTTATCAAGTATTTCCTTTATAATTACAGTGTGGATTGTAAGACTTGAGTTTTCTGTCTTAAGTTTCCAGTTTAACCAAGGTGGACATGAAACAATTGCTCAAAACATGACTCTAAAAACAATGCAAAATCAATGTTTTAGAAGAGACAAAACTGGAGCTGTTGTCGTGTGTGTGTGTGTGTGTGTGTGTGTGAGAGAGAGAGAGAGAGAGAGAGAGAGAGACAGAGACAGAGACAGAGAATTGATTGTTGTGAATCACAAAGTGAGGTAAGGGCTGGAGAGATGGTTCAGTTGTTGCAAAGACTGCCTGCAAAGTCTAACAGCGTAGGTTGAATTCCCCAGTACCCACATAAAACCAGATGCACAAAGTGGTACATGCATCTGCAGTTCCTTTGTAGTAGCTAGAGGCCCTAGCTTGCCCATTCTCTCTCTCTTTCTTTCACTCTCTCTCCCTCTGCATACAAAGAAATAAAAATATTTAAAAATAAAAATATAATAAAATAAAGAGATGAAAAATAAAGTGAGGCAAGAGAGACAGAGAGGCAAAGAAAGAAAATACAAGTCATCACAGTGGTGGTGGTGGGGGGGATGGACAGCAACTGGCTGTAGGAGAGGCTGCAGTTAACAGGGTTTTGTGCTGCCCTTGACATTTGGCCAATATTTTCATGGTCCTTAGCGCTTCAGCACAGGACGATGGAGGCACTTTTGGTTACCTAGTGCCCAATGGTTCCCGACATCTCCTCCCTTTATATTAGTTTTAGAAGGTGTTTTTGTGGTGGCCAATCGCAGCTTTTGGGAGGGAGGCAGAGCCAACACAGGGGTACCAACCTCCATGCAGTCAGGTTTGACTCTCATATTGTACTCACATTTAGAGTCAATCTGATGTCCAGCTAGCAGCCAGCTGCCCAGGGGCAGAACTCCCTGGCTTGGCCACTGCACCTTTCTAGTTGGTCCCCTCGAAGCTCCCTCATGCAGTATTTGCTGCCTTCTATCAATGGGACTCACTCCCTGTTCATGTCACATATATAGGTATTTGTGAAACTGTTGTTATTCAGTATCAAGGATTGTGAGAGGATTTACATTTTGGCAGTTGGCAAATGAGAGTTTTCATCTCTTTCCTATGAAATAACAAATATATGTATATATATATATATATATATTTTGTAAACCTTTAAGATTATTATGTTAGTTTACCAGTATGCCCTTGAGAGGATAAAAATCTACATGAAACCTTCTATGTGACTTCTATCTGCATAGCTTTTGGCGAGTTTTTATACCTGTAGGACCTTTTTTCACATGGGTGATTGGTGTGAAGAAAGGAGTGAAAAAAGGGTGGGGTTAATTAAATGAATTGGTCAACTGTTCAAAATTCCAAGAATAGATTGGTCACTGGGATACGATTTAAAACACAATGCAAACCCAAGGTCCAAATGGCTGCATGTAGTGTTTAACTGAAGGCACACCTACCACCACTTCCAGGAGACCACTGCAGGAAGAACTGGGCAAGTTGAGAACTCATACTGTTTATTTTGAAGTAAAAGTAAGACTCATGAAAAGTATATCATACAGATTTATTCATAATTTAACAAAAATAATGCTGTTAATTTTAATGGACAATAAACTTGGAAATTCGTATTTGGGGTGAAAATGTCCATGAATTTTCTATTACATTTTTATCTGTGGGGTTTTTAAAACTTTGTTTCCAATTTTCAATTTATTTATTTTCATTTTTTATAGAGGTTTTGGTTTTATATTCCACTCTCCCCCATTCCCACCCCCACTTTCCCTGAGGACTCTCCTCAGGGGGCACAACTGTGTCTAAGGGTATTTCTATCTCCCCTGTGGCTCTTACAATCTTCCCACCCCCTCTCCATAATGGTTCCTGAGCCTTAGTGGGTCTGTTAGCATTACTTTTGGTTTTTCATTTTTCAGTTTTTCAAGGTAGGGTCTCACTCCAGGTCAGGCTGACTTGGAATTCACCATGTAATCTCAGGGTGGCCTCGAACTCATGGCAATCCTCCTACCTTTGCCTCCCGAATGCTGGGATTAAAGGTGTGCGCCACCACACCTGGTGATTAGCATTACTTTTGTATAATTGATACATCCTTTTAGACTGGAAAATTTATTTGTTTTGACATTTTTATATTCATATTTCAATGATAAAGTTTTGAGTTAGAGGCTGGAGAAATGGCTCAGCAGTTAGGGTGCGTGTCTGCAAAGCCTAGTGATCTGCGTTCGATTTGCCAGTACTCATGTAAAAGCCAGATGCACCAGGTGGAACATGCATCTGGAATTTGTTTGCAGCAGCTAGAGGCTCTGTCATGCCCATTCCCCACCCCGTTTGCAAATAAATATATGTATATTTTAAATATGAGTTAACTTTGAACTAACTCCTTGCTCTCTCATGCCCAGGCCTGGACCAAAGCCCCACCTCCTGATTCCCTGTGTTTGCCATGATGTCTCTTTTTCCACGTGAAGGGTGGCCAACCACACATCATTTATAAATCTCTTAGGGACTGTGCAAGATGCTTTATGTTTGAGAAAGCTTTGTATTGTTCAGTGGTTGATTATTATTAATGTCAACTTTGGAACAGACTCTGGCTGGCACTTTGTCTTTCTACAACCTCCTGCTACTTCCTGCTTTAAAATGTGAAATCACTTGCCCAGGGTCACACCCAATATTAAGTATAAATGGTTTAAATGACTTGATTCCAAAGTCTAAGTTCTTTAGGCTACAACATTATGCCTCCCGTGTATTATGTCATTTTAATTTTGCTATTACATTGTGAAAATACAGAACAAGAATGGCCACTGTTACAGATTTTAAAAAGACATAGAAGCTTCAAGTTATTATAATCAGACAGCTTTACAGGTCGTGTGGGTCCCCAATCCAGTGTTCCTCCCAGATGACTAAAATTATGGGGGCAAATAACAAAATTAAAATGAGGACATGACATCTGACTTTAGTGTCAAACTTTAGCAGGACATTGCTTCAAATTGATCAGTGCTTCTGGATGAACTACAAAGCACATAGAAGTGTCTTTAAGTGGTTCATATTTTAAAAGCATGAATGTAGGCCAAGAAAGCAGTCTTCTGTTGCTGTTTGCCTGCTTCAGTCAGGATGTTTGGCACCCAGAGTGTGGGCTGAACAATCTTGTCGTTTCTGGAAATACAGCTTCTCACTGGGTCCACTCTCTGTGATGTGTAGAAGCAGCAGCACCAAGTTTCTAAGCCCCAGTCTCAGCCTGGGGACTAAGCTGTTTCAGTTTTCTGTGTTCTTAGCAATGTGGAGGACAACTTATTCTCTGTCACCCAGAGAATGTTAGTCCCCCAATTCCACATTTTGTACTTGCAATAAAATGAAATCTGAAGATGAAGAGATGAAATATAGATGATGGGAAAGGAACATCTGTTGAGATGTGTCGGGCTGCCCATGGCTGCGCCCGTTGGAATTGAATTAAGGGAAGCCCCCACACCACTCCATCTGTTTGGGATGTCTCAAAAGATCACTGCAAGGGGAAATGTCCTCTATGGGAACATGAAGAGGTCAAGCTGGGCTCAATTTGCCTGTCTTGAAAACTGCCTTGTAAATCTTCCAATTTCTTCCATCCTGATGTAAGTCAGAGGTGCTTGCTTTAGTGAAAAACTGGTCTGTGGAAGCACAGTGCCTCGGTTCCCTTTGGCTGTCTGCTGTGAATGTTGTGAGCCACACTGTAGGTAAAGTGGGAGAATTCACTGCTTCTTCTTCACACCCTGCAGGAAACTGGGTTGATTCCTCTGCTCTAAAAGGTGGCAGCAGGGGAGGAACTGTCAGGCTGAACAGCAGACTAGAAAGAGCAAAAAACAATTCATGGGCTGGAGAGATGGCTTAGCGGTTAAAGTACCTGCCTCCTGAGCCCAAGAACACTGGTTCCAATCTCCAGCGGTTCCAATCTCCAGGTCCCACATTTAGCCAAATGCAAAGTGAGGCAAGAGCGCAATGCCACACTTGACCACGAGGGGGCACACACATCTGGATTTCGTTCACAGCAGCTGAGAGGCTGCTGGCGTGCTCATCTCTGTCTCCCTCTCCCTATCTCTCTGTCTCTCTCTGTGTCTCTTTCCAAAAAAAAAATAATAATTCACAACTCAGGGACATGATAACCTCACATTTTATTAAAAATATATTATTTATTCATTTATTTTTTTGAGAGAATGAAAGAGGCAGAGAGAGAGGTAGGGGAGAGAATAGATGCACCAGGGCCTCTAACCACTGCAAATGAACCCCACATGCATGCGCCCCCTTGTGCATCCGGCTAATATGGGTCCTGGAGAGTCGAACCTAAAACCTTTGGCTTTGCAGGCAAATGCCTTAACCGCTAAGCCATCTCTCCAGCCCAACAACCTCACATTTTAACAAAAGACTGCATGTGTGTGTGTGTGTGTATGTGTGTGCCTGTGTACATGTATGGGCATATACATGCCATGGCACACATGTGGAGATGAGAGGACAACCACAGGATGTCGGTCCTTGCCTGCCAGGATGGGTCAGGATGTTGGAGGATCTGAATTCTGGTTATTAAGTTTGAGCAGTATGCACTTTTAACCACTGAGTCATCTCCACAGCCCTTATTCTTTCTTCCCAGTTTTCCTCACCTCTCTTCTCCTCTCCTCCGCCCTCATCTCCCCTCCCCCTTCCCTATCCTCTCCTCCCCTCCCCTGTGTTTTTCACCCATGCTAAGGAAGTGTTTTACCACTGAGCTACACCCCCAGTGCTTTAAAAACAAATTTAAGCACGCACGTGCATGCACACACACACAAGCACAGCACACTTAGCATATACACATTGAGATCATGACCCTGCAGAGCCCAGGATTCATGTTGGCCAGTTGTAGAATAATGAAGTATTTTTTACTATACTTCCTTTTGTGATCAACATTGGAGCCAGTCCGTGAGCCACCCAAGAAACTCAGTCTTTTGCATTTTAACTTTTTTAGCCTAAATGGAACTCTCCTGCTTCATTGCACATTATTATTTGCTAATTGGATTTTGACTCTTTTCCAAAGTCTGATCAGATTCAAAGGGGGCTGACTCACCGGGACTCAGGGATTTTGAGGAAATGAGCACAGGCTGCGAAAACCTGAAACTCCAGAATTGATCCCAGCAAGTGAGGCAGCACTGGGGGAAATGAGGGGTACACACTCTCTATAGAGGAGCCCATGTTTGCACTAAGATCTTGTTTTAAAAATGGTCCCATGGCTTTGAGCTATAACTAAGGAATAAAGAACCGTATTCTTTCTTATGGTTGACAGCATGGGCTCTCCAAAGATATCCAAAGAGGTCTGAACTACAAGGTGCCAGGGGGCATTGTAAAGGAGTTTGTGTGCTAGAGTCACACAAGTGAATAAATAATTAGATGAAGATGTATCCTGCCACCTGCCACTCAGCTACATGCCAAAAATCTAAAAAAAAAAAAAAAAAAAGTGGTGTAAAAAAGACACCCATGGTTGGGTGTGGTGGTGCACGCCTTTAATCCCAGCACTCAGGAGGCAGAGGTAGGAGGATCACCATGAGTTCGAGGCCACCCTGAGACTACATACTGAATTCCAGGTCAGCCTGGGCTAGAGTGAGACCCTGCCTTGAAACCCCCCCCCCCCAAAAAAGACACTCATTTGTTTTGCATTATAGAAAACTCATTGGTGAAGAAAGCTCATTTTGGAATATAACACTTCATTTTAATGACAGTTTCCCCCAAATTGGAGAAACAATGATGCTTAACAGATAAGGACTAGTCAGATTCAGTTTGTTAGAAAGAAATGGAAGATAGAAACACAGCAAAAGACTTCTGGTCAGCTAATAAGTCATAAGAATTTGTGACACCCTGCAGAGTGACAGGATGAAGGTACTATCTTCAGATGTGAATGAGGTGCTAAGGGCGGGGAGATGGCTTGGTCATTAAGGCACTTGCTTGAATGAGATGCTACTGTTAAGTAACAGACCAATCCAGTGGTTGTTGAAGGCTCTACTTCACTTGAGATTTTGAATGGGAGAAGACGCCTTTGGATAGATGCTGTTTGCAAGTGCTTAGTTCTCACTAATGAGAAATTTCCTGCCTCTTGCTTTTGTAGATCTGGGTCACCGTGGCCTTAGCTCCCTGCTGGGCTGTCTGTGTCTGTGTTAGCTCAGACAAGTGACTTACCCTTTCTGAACTACATCTATAAAAGTGGGTTAATCATTTTTCTCTCCCTGGGTTATTGTGGGAGTTACATAAGCTTGACTGATTGGTGTAAGTGCATGACAATACTGTGCAATTCAGACAATGTGTAGTCGATTGAAAATGGAATGCAGTTACTGCTACAAATATGAATGCCAAAAATTTATTAAGAGAGAATTAAATGCTTTAAACTGCTTGAAATTAACACTGTGTCTAACAGTTCTTGCTTTTCATATGTATCATATGTAATGGAGAAAAACTTTTTTAAAAATTATTTATTTATTTGCAAGCAGAGAGAGAGAGAGAGAGATAGAAGAGAGGCAGACAGAGAGAATGGGCACACCAGGGCCTCTAGCCACTGCAAACGAACTCCAGATTCATGTGCCCCTCATGCATCTGGCTTGTGTGGGTCCTGGAGAATCAAACCGGGATCCTTTGGCTTCTCAGGCAAACGCCTTAACCGCTAAGCCATTTCTCCAGCTCCCGAGGAAAGCTTTTAACCTAAATACCATGGCCTCCTAATAGCTGTGTCTTAATCTGATCTGAACACATCTCAAAATCAGGCTCCATGGTCATTGGAAATCTGCTTTACTAGTAGAGTGTCACATCCACCATTGAAAATGCACCTACTTTACCTTGGCCAATGCTAGCACAAACTTCACAGTGAAGGGATGCTATGCCATGCAAATACGCATTTTTTTAACATTGCTGGAAGCCCCTAGGAAACATGATGGTGAAAATGAGAAAGAGAATTGCAGGCTCTTCTGTCATGGCAGTGAGAGGCTTTTAGGGAAAACAGGCACCTGTCAGGTACCACACAAATACAGATGTAATGATCATTGGGGTGCCGTTTATGACAGCAGCATAGATGGTGCCATGAGGGTGTGCAATAGAGAGCTGAGACCTGGCCAGAGGTTGGGGAAGCAATTCCTGAGCTGAGGGGTGAGGAAAGAGTAGAGGTCAATCTGGTTTTAAACCAGGTTAGCTAGCGTTTCCCAAGCAGAGAGAGGGGTGTGTACAAAGGCTTGAAGGAGCAGCGGCAGGGCAAACTGAGGAAGCAGGAAACTCAGATTGCATGCTATGGAGTTATAAGGAATGGCTGGAGAGGCTGTGAAAGCCAGGCCAAGAGAGCTCCATGGAAGAGCGAGGGATAACTGTTGGGTGTTTAAGCCCATGAGTGATGTGGTAAGCAGAACGTTTCAAAAGACCGACATGCAGCCTCCATGGGGGCTCCTTTAGATAAACGGACTGTGCTGTTTGTATTCAATCAAAGACCATGATTTCACCCTGCATCAAAGTTTAGAAAAATCAAATTTTGCATGTGGTGCATCCATTACACATGGATTAAGCTGCTGTTCTTATAGTCTGAAATGCAAATTGTATTCCATCATAATTTAAGCAAACCTGAAAACCACAAACATAAGTCTTTTGAATATCAATTTCAGAATCAGATAGAAATAATTATCAATACAACCATCAGCAGAAAATAATAAGTTACTTGATTGTCCTGGCCAATGTCCCAAGTAAAGAAATAGGTTTTCATATTATAGAAATGTATAATACATATGACACACTTAGTTTACTCTCTAATGTGCATCCCAATGGCAGTAACAGGAGTTTCCCAGGCTTGTTTTCTTACCACTGCAAATGAATGACCATCCTGATTTATATGGGGGCTTGGACATTTGAAGTCAGGCTGCAGTCTTTGCAAACAAGTGCCTTTAAATTGCTGAGCCATCTCCCCAGTCTCTTTAAGGTTTCTTTTTCAAGGTTTTTTTTCAGGCAGAGGTAGGAGGCCAACATTCCTACATATTGTCCATCAGCCTGGGCCAGAGTGAGACCCTACCTCGAAAAACCAAAAAAATAAAAATAAAAATAAAAAATAAAAAATAAAAGCCTAGCACTTGGGAGGCAGAGGTAGGAGAAACACTATGAGTTCAAGGCCATCTTGACTTGAGACTACAGAGACAGAGAGTGAATTCCAGGTCAACCTGGACAAGAGTGAGACCCTACCTGGAAACTCCCCCCCCCAAAAAAAAAGCTGTCAAATGTCGGGTTATTTCCAATGAGACCAACACATTTCTTGTTTCATGTTACATTCATAGAATTCAAAGCTTTGAAGTACCTAATTGCAGGCACAACCTATAGACTTCAAATTTCCTTTGTAATTGCCTATTCAGTGTGAGTAGATGCATAGGTAACATGAATTTCCTTTGAAGAACTTGAGGCAAATTTACCAATCAAGCTGAATGGGTGGAGGAAGTTCACAACAGGACGATTCATCCCTTCATTTTCTTCCCTTGGCTGCTCCTCAAGTTCCGGCCCAAATCACCTCCTACTTAGAGGTTTAAACTTGTAGTCCACCTCCAGAGAAACTCCACTTCTCGAGGGAGCTTTGAAAGAACATAGATTAGTTCATGTCAGATTTTTTAAATGTATGTACTTCAGCTTTTCCTCAGAACAGCAGTATCTTAAGGTCTTGAATCATGGTGGGTAAAGCTGGCCCCCACTTGTCTTCCCTTCTCTCTCCTTTTCCCATTCTTTTATTAAAGATGGTTTTTATTTATTTGCAAGCAGAAAGAGAGAGAGAGAGAATGGGCACACCAGGGCCTCTAGCTGCTGCAAATGAACTCCAGGCACATGTGCCACTTTGTGCATCAGGCTTTATGTAGGATGCTGGGGGATCAAACTCGGATTGTTAGGGTTTACAGGCAAGTGTCTTAACCACTGAGCATTCCCTCCAGCCCCCTTTCCTATTCTTAACATAACCGTACTAGTATGCTAACCTCGCCAATCAGTTTATAATTCTTCCCTTGTTCATTCAAACCTGGACATTGAATGTAAATGGGACTAAATTTGTGCAGCTTGCCAGAAAAGTTAGAATATTTTCATGGGCTGTTCATGTTGCAGTTGCTGCTTTGTATGGCTAAACATTATTTCATTGTATGACACCACATTTTATCTATCAATCAGTAATTTGGGTCACTTAAACCTTTTAGCTGTTAGGAATTATGTCACCATGAACATTCATTAAGGTTTTTTTCTGTAGCCAAAGATTTTCAAAGTTCTAGGGACTATACCACCATTCTTCTACACGTGAATGTGTGATTGTCTTAGAACAATGTTTCAGACGGACTCTTCTTTCTCCACTGAATTATCTTGGGACTATTCCAGAAAGCCAGTTTGTCATAAAGCTATGAGATTATTTCTGGACTCTGAGTTTTCTTCCGTTTATCTCTGTGTCTTAACTTCATGCCAGGATAATCTTGAATGCTACAACTTGATTACAAGTTCTGAAATGGGACAATGTGACTGCCTGCCTTTATTCTTCCTTTTCAAAATTTGTTTCTATTCTGGGTTCTCGGTACTTCTACAAGATTTTAAGATCAGCATGTAATTTGTGCAAAAATTAAAAATGGCAACTGAGATCTTGAAAGGAATTGCATAATGTCGAAAAAGATTGGGAAGTTATTGCCATACTAACAATGTGTTCCTAAACCCATCAACTCAGATTCTCTTTCTATTCACTTGGGCCTTTAACATTACATTTAATGATGTTTTGTAGTTTGTATTGTGTACATTTCAATTTTTAAGATATGCTTATTTTATATTGTGGTTTTCATTATATAAAATTGTTTGCTTAAATTCATTGTATGTTTATTTATTTAGGGATTTTGTTGCTGATTGATGGTTTGATATAGAGTCCCCTGATCTGACCCAGGCTGGTTGTCAAACTCACAGTCCTTCTGCCTCCACCTTCTGAGTGGGAGGATGACAGACATGTTCCATTATGTCCAGTCCTAAGCCCTTCTGCAGACTGCTCATTTCTAGTTATAGAAATACAGTTGATTTTTTATATAGATTTTAAAATGTGAAACTTTAAAGCACTTCTTTTAGTATCTTTGTGAATTATTTAGGATTATATATAAAATCATGTTATTACAATAGTGTTTACAGTCATATATCAATGGCATGATAAAGATGTGTTCTGAGAAATGCATTAATAGCTGGCTGGACCTTTGTACCATCCTCATGGAAGTACTATCACAAGGGGGAGAGATGGCTTAGCAGTTAAGGCCTTTCCCTGCAAAGCCAAAGGATCCTGGTTTAATTTTCCAGGACCCACGTAAGCCAGATGTAGAAGGGGCCACGTGCATCTGGAATTCATTTGCAGTGGCCGGAGGCCCTGGGTGCCCATTCTCACCCTCCCTCTCTCTCTGTGTCTCTTTCTCTCTCTCAAATAAATAAGTAAAATATATTCTTTTAAAAAAGTACTATCACAAGCTAAGAGGAACATGGCATGACTAAGTGCTATAATTTTTGGAAACCAGCACTGTATGTGAAATCTGTCGTCAACTGAAACAGTGTTGTGGAACTTGTAACTGTCTTCATTTCCAATTTGGATGCCCTTCCCAGCCTCTTCCCTGGTCACACTGGCTAGAATAGAAATGGTGAGAGCAGAACTCTCAGTTGAGTCTTGGTCTTAGGGGACAGGCGTTCAGTTTTTCCATATTAAGTATGATGTTCTATATGAAGTCTTTCTATTTCTGCTTTTCCTTACTGTATTTATGGTGCTAGATTGGATTTTGTCAATGAATTTTTAAAACACATATTGGTATCTTTCTTATTAATATCATAGTACCTTAACTGGTATTAGATGTTGTGACGGTTAATTTCACATATCAAATTCAAAGATGTCTTGGATGAGATTAACACTTGAAGTGGGTAACATTAAGTAAGCAGATTGCCCTACAAAAAGAATACAGGCCTCACCCTGTCTTTTGAAGGACTGAATGGAACAAGCTAACGACTGCGCTCTCTGACGGACCTCCTGACTTCATCTGCACCACTTGACCCTCCTGGGTCTCCTTCTTCTGGTGTTTGGATCAGAACTACATGGTCGCCTCTCCCAGGTCTTCACCCCGCTGGCCTGTTGTATAATGATTCCTGGGCAGATGAAAGCAAGGATTCATTGGTTCACGTTAGGACGGTGCTGAGAAACCGAAGACACGATGCTATCCAAGTCAAGTTGGGTGAACCAATGAGGCCAACGGGGGTCGCAAGCAAAATGACATCACCGAGAAGCCCACTCACGTATGGCTGACAGTTCGTGAGTGCTTCATCCCTAGGGCTCCCTGCCCAATGTTCAGGCTGCTTCAGAGGACTCTCCGCCTGAGCAACTGCTCTCTGCTGATAAAACCTCAGTTCAGGATGGGGCCTGTTGAGTCCTAATATTTTCTGTTGTGTTTCATTAGCTTCCTGAGATGCGTAAGAGTCCTCCTCCTTCTGGGAGAAAATGTTTCCATTTGGAGGAAGTAGCCACAGAACATGTACTATTTGTCACAGTCCATAGTAGTGTGAGATAATTCCTTATTATAAGTCTCTCTCTCTCTCTCTCTCTCTCTATATATATATATACAAACACACATACATGTAGATAGATATGTGTATATTTGTCTGTGTGTATATCGTATAGAATCATTATATCTTATTTATTCTGCTTCTTAGGACAACATTTGCTAAAACAGACCTTAAATTAGTCTTGCCTTTCCTTATATGTAATCCTTTTTATATATTGTTAGATTCAGTTTTCTATTATTTTTTTTTCCAGCAATTCTATACAAATGCAAACAAGGGACAGCACTCTGCAGATTCTGGTAAAAGGATTGTCTTGCTATAGTGCCAGGGTGATTCTAGCCTCCTAGAATAAATTAGGGAGTGTCTCTTACGGTTGTAGTGCTTGGAAGAATTTGTGAAGAATTGGTGTGAATTTTTCCCCCAGATGTTTGGGTGAATTCACCAGTGAGGTTTCCCCATGGAAAGTCTTTTGATTATTAACTTATTCTCTTTATTACAGAATCAAATCAGATTTTTCTACTACTTTGATAGTTTGTTTTTCCTCAGTCTTGTGCATTTTATTTAGGTTATCTAATTTATTGGCTTGCAACTCTCAGTGTTCAGTGGTCTACAAGCCAGAGGTGACAGCCCTTTCTTCTTCTTCCTTTTAGTAGTGTGGAATTTTTCTCTCTTTTTCTTCTTGATAAAGATTTATCAATTTAGTTGATCTTTTCAAACAATAAACATAGATTTATTGATTTTTTTCCATTAAAAATATGTATTTCTCCTATGTCCATCCTGACATAATTATTGCTTCATTTTGTTAACTTTGAGGTTAATTTACTGTTTTTCCATTTTATTAGGGTAGAATATTAGATTATTATTAATTGAGGCCTGTGACAGTTATATGTTTTGTTATCTTGACCTCATTTAGAATTGCCTAAATGGTAATTGGTGAGACTGTGAGGGAATTTCCAGATAGGATTAACTGAGTGGGAAAAAACCTATCCAAAGTATAGGTAGTGCCAGTTCATGGACTGGGGCTCCACACCAAATAAAAGAAGAAAAAGAGGGCTGGAGAGATGGCTTAGTGGTTAAGGCATTTACCTGCAAAGCCAAAGGATCCTGGTTTGACTCTCCAGGTCCCATGTAAGCCAGATGCACAAGGGGGCACATACATCTGAAGTTCATTTGCAGTGGTTGGAGGCCCTGGAGTGCCCATTCTCTCTCTCTCTCTCTGCCTCTTTCTCTCTCATAAATAAATAAATAAATAAATAAATAAATAAATAAATAAATAAATAAATAAAACATATTTAAAAAGAAGAAGAAAGAAAAAGAGAGAGTCTGCTCTTCATTGGCATTTCTCTTTCTCTGCTTCCTCTCTACCGTGATGTGAGCTGCCCCTACATGCTCTCTCAACCATCCTCTTAAACGGTGAGCCAAATAAATCCTTCCATCACTTGTTATGTCAGATATTTTGGTCTCAGAGACAGGAAAAGTAACCAATACAAGATGATTCATCTCTGTAAATTTAAGCTTTCACAGTTCTAATTTCGTTCCTAACTTCACTAAGTCTCATTGGCTCATGTCTTCCTCTTTTCCCATATTGAACTATTTTCTAATTTTCACTGTGGTTTCTCCCCTGAACCATTGGTTGTTTAGGAGGGCACTGTTTAATTTCATCACATGTAAATTTTCCATTTCTATGAGGTTCTAGTTTTATTTCAGCGTGATCAGCAAACATACATCGTATGGTCTCAGTCCTTTGGCATTTATTGAGCCTTGCTTTATGTTATAGGATATTTTCTTTCCTGGGAACTATTCCACGTATACATTGAGAAAAATATGTATACTGCTTTTATTATGTGAAATATACACTACAGAACAGTTAGATCTGAAGTTTCGTAGTTGTGGTGGTTTGATTCAGGTATCCCCCATAAATTTAGGTGTTCTGAATGCTAGGTTCCCGGGTGGTGGAGATTTGGGAATTAACACCTCCTGGAGGCAGTGTATTGTTGGGGGTGGGCTTATGGGTGTTTTAACCAGTTTCCCCTTGCTAGTGTTTGCCACATTCTCCTCTTGCTATTGTCCACATGATGTTGGCCAGGAGGTGATGTCCACCCTCTGCGCATGCCATTGTTTTCCCTGCTATCATGGAGCTTCCCTTCAAGTCTGCAAGCAAAAATAACCCCCCCTTTTCCCCAAATCTGCTCTTGGTCAGGTGATTTCTGCCAGCAATGCGAACCTGACTGCAACAATAGTGTTGTTCTCGTCTTCTGTCTTCCTCTAATCTTATGTCCAATTATTCTATTATTGAAATGAGAATACTGACATCATCAGCTGTTATTATTGAGTTTTCCATTAATCCTTTCACTTGTCAGCCTTTGCTTCATGTAATGTTTGCTTTATATCTTTGAAGCTAAAATGTGTCTCTTGCATATAGCATGTAGTTGAATCATAATTTTTATTATTTTGGTTTTTTGAGGTAGGGTCTCACTCTAGCTCAGGCTGACCTGGAATTCACTATGTAGTCTCAGGGTGGCCTTGAACTCATGGCGATCCTCCTACCTCTGCCTCCCAAGTGTGGGATTAAAGGTGTATGCCACCACGACAGCTTGAATCATCATTTTTATCGATTGTCTCAGTTTCTGCCTTTGGTCCAAGTGTTTTTAAATCCATTTACTAATGTAATTTCAAACAGAAAAATTGATGCCTGTAAATTTTTGGTTCTATAACTATGGTATGCTTTCTTTTATTTAGGTATTTTTTAACTTTTATTTACTTATTTGAGAGGCAGAGAAAATGGGCACATCAGGGGCTCCAGCTGCTGTAAAGGAAGAAGCTTAACCACCAAACCATCTCTCCAGCCTTTAGGTAGTTTTTAGAATGTAATTTCTAATTACTTTCTAGGTATCTTATAATTTTGGTTATTTTTACAATGGTCATTCTGCGAAAAGTCATTATCACCATAAACAAATTATTTTTTAATATTTAATTTATTTATTTATTTGCAAGTAGAGAGGCATAGAGAGAGAGAGAGAGAGAGAGAAAGAGAAAATGGGCATCAGGTCTCCGACTGCTGCAAACAAATTCCATATGCATAAGCCACTGTGCATATGAATTTACATATGTACTGGGGAATTGAACCCAGGTTGTTAGACTTTGCATGCAAGCACCTTAACCACTTAGACATCTATCCAGCTCTTTTAAAAAATTTATTTATTAGAGAGAGTGAGAGGAGGGAAAGAATGGGTGCATGAGGACCTTTAGCTGCTGCAAATGAAGTCCAGACACATGTGCCCCCTTGCACACATGTGCAACATTATGCACTTGTATGGCTGTGTGTCTGGCTTACATGGGACCTGGAGATTCAAACATGAGTTCTTAGGCTTTGCAGGCAAGACCCTTAACCACTAAGCCATCTCTCCAACCCTCCAGCTCTTTTAAAAATATTTTGTTTAAAATATTTTATATTTAAATATAATATTTAAAAACAAATATGATATTTAATATAATGTAAATAAATATAATATTTAAAAACAAATTATTTTGGAATAATGCCAACTTAATCTCAGTTTTATATTAAAAATGTTCCAGTATAGGTCCTTTCTTTTCTCTCCCTCCTTTTTTGCACTATCATTATCATGCCTAATACACCTTTATAAATTGATATAGTTATAATTATTGTTTTATGCTGTTACACTTTGAGTCAGGTAAAAGGAATATATCACAAGAAAAAAATCAATTCATGTTGTGCTTGCCATTTATCTATGTACCTGATGCCTTTGCCAGCACTCCTGACTTCCTCCTATGGGTTGGCTTTAGTTTCTTACATCTTTTGTTTGGAGCCTTGATGACTCTATCTGCTAGAACTTTCTTTCTGTTCATCTCCCTTTTGTATTTGAACGATAGTTTTGCTGGTTATGGAAATTTGAGTTGACAATCCTTTTTTTTTTTTTTAAATTTTATTTGAAAGAGATAGAGAGAAAGAGAGAATGGGCATGCCGGCAGCCTCTCAGCCACTGTGAATGAACTCCAGATGTGTTTGCCCCCTTGTGGGCAAGTGCAGCATTGCACCCTTGTATCACCTTTTTGTGTCTGGCTAAACTCGGGACTTGGAGATTGGAACCGGCGTTCTTAGGCTTGGCAGGCAAGAGCCTTAACCACCAAGCCATGTCTCCAGCCTGACAATCTTTTTAAAAACTGTTTTATTTATTTATTTGAGAGAGGGAGGGAGGCAAAGAGAGAGAAATAATGGGCTGAACTAGAGAGAGAAAGAGAGAGAGAGAGAGAGAGAGAGAGAGAGAGAGAGAATGGGCACACCAGGACCTCTAGTCACTGAAAATGAATTCCAGATGCATGTGCCACCTTATGAATCTAGCTTATGTGGGTCCTGGGGAATCAAACCTGGGTCCTTAGGCTTCACAGGCAAGCGGCTTAACTGCTAAGCCATCTTTCCAGCCCTTCAATCTTTTTTCCATTCAGCACTTTGGATATCACACCACCACTTACTAGTCTCCATTGTCTTTAGGGAGAAGTCATATTTTAATCTTATTTAGGATCCTCTTATTTTCAAAATTATTTCTGTTTGCTTTGTGATGTTTTGACCACAATGATTCTAGTCTCTTAGGCTGTCTAATTTAGGGTTCATTAAGCTTCTTGATGTGCAATTAATGGATGGTCATGAATTTTGGAAAATTTTCACCCACAGTATTTTCAAATACTTTTCTGTCCTCTTCTTTCTCCCTGTAGCTTTGCAGACAATGGTCATGTACATGTTGTGTACTTGCTGGTGTTTTGCCAGGACTGGGGCTGTGTTCACCCTCTTCATTATTTCTCCTTTCTAGTTCACTGAAATGAAGGGATGAATGGAAATAGGATAAGACAAATTCCATAAAGCTTATAAAACTGATGTTTTAGTCAGCTGTTTCTTGAATTAATGGTCCCAAAATTACTTTAAGTCTTTTGTGAGTGCTCAGACTCCTTGTGTAATTTATTTTAATAATTTCTTCTGTATGGAAGACCCATTACAGAAGGGGTTCCTCACTATATACTTATTTAAAGCACTGCTTCTTCTCGTGATTCCTCTCACCTTAGAAATTTTGATTGTCTTTTATGAAAGTTATACATTGTTTATTGGGCAATATTCTGAGACATTTATTGGTATGGAAAATTACAATATATGCCTTAAACTAGCATATATATAGTATAAAACCAGGTACCACTTTATTAATTCATTTTGTAGTTGCCATTTTTGTATCATAAGATGAATGGAGACACTGAATAAGAGGCTAATGAAGAAATATATAGTAAAAGAAATTATCTAGTATAACACAAACCCAATTCATATGTGGCATTTCATTCATACTGTTTGGAAATGTAAAACCCCATTTTGGATGCATGAGTTCTTTGAGAGATATGAAGAAGAGTGACATGTGAAAAGAAGTGAGGTTATTATTGTATCATTAACTACATAGATGTGCACATTAATTACATGTTTTATATCAGTTATATGTATCATATGATATATAGATATACACATATGTATGAATCCAAGAAATTGATAGCAATAATGCTTTTGATCAGATTCAAGGTAAATAATTATCTGTTGAAATGTCAGTTGTGCTTTGCCAAGTTTGGCATGTGAGGCTAGAAAAAGAGAGGTTTTAGTAGAAAGGTGCAAAGCTTAAAGTGACAGTTGCTAAGATATTTAAAAAGTGAATTCTATTTAAAACTATATGGACTTAGATATTGGGACTGCGGAACAGCTTGTTTTTAATCACAGCAACCATCTTACAGTTACCATAATGACTAAAAGCATAACCTGAGAAGGTTAAGTATCAGCTTAATTAAAATGGAGAAAATAACAGTAAAAAAATTAGTTCAGAGAATATCTTTGACATTAATCATGGGGAAAAGGCAACTCATTTTTTTTTGTAAAAAGAAAAAGTGCAATTAAATACAAAAAAAAAGATAAAATTTTTGAGAATAATTTATTTTTGGAGAGAGATACAGAGACAGAAAGAGAGGGAGAGGGAGACAGATAGAGACCAATTAAATACAAAAATACCACATACACTTCATGATAATTTTTAATTCTTGATATAAGCAATTGGTTCCATTATATTATATTATATTGTATAACATATCACTGCTATCTGCATTTTTTAGTGAAAGGGAATGCATCCAAGCAAGGCCATATGGAAAGTGTTTTCAACAATTGTTGCCTATTAAACTAAACTTTATTATAAACTTAAAAATATATAAAATTTTCATGAAACCAAATTACATGTGAGAGAAACACTTGGACAAAAAGGTGTTAAAACCTGAACTTTTGTTCAACATTTTTTATAATGGTTAGCTCAATATTTTCTGTTAAAAATAATAGTGTTCCACAAATAATTTCATATGGGAAAATTTTTATACATAGCATTACAAAAATATCAGTAGTAAATTAAGCACAATTGAAATCAAACTTAATAGGATATGATTGTGTATAAAAGAGCATGAATTTTGATTCATGAAATTGCTCAATTGAGCAGTCATGAAAAGAATGAATTATACAAACATTTGGCACAGTGAATCTGAAGATGACTAAGAGATGGTTAATGATTTTAAATACTCATAGAGAAATAGTTTAAATTAATTTCTTAGGGATGCTTGAAATAATTATAACTAAGGTTACAGAATCCACAGAAAAATGAATTATAAAATTTAAGCCATTTCATTCCCTTAAAACTGATTTTTGTAATGATTTAAATGAAGGGGAAGAACATAAAGTCAATAAGGAAGCCTATGCAAAAAAAAAAATGTGACTTCTGTGATGGGATATGTGCAATCCATAGGCACATATCTCAACTGGTTGGTGTTTTACAATCATTCTCATGTATATAATACAGAAAAATCACCATGTGAAAGAACCACCATAATCCTTGAAAATACTTGTTCAAATGGAAGAAATTCTCATGTTGAATAACAACTTCCAAGTTTTGGAGGACAAGAAACATTAAATTTTCCTGGCAATGGTCAAAGAAATGACCCAAAATGGACTGACCACATGTGCTCACATTTACCAATGGCAAGTGGAATGAGAATTGTCAGTATCTAGGTCTAACCTAGTGAGCCTGGGAAATGGCACCTCCAGCTCAGAGACATTCTCACAAACCGGGGATGATGCTAATTATGGGTCAGTGTTTAATGTCTCTCCATATGACATGGATGCGTATGTATGTGTACACATGCACATGTGTTTGAGTGTGTGATGGAGAGCTGGAGTAGTGGAATATAAGAAACATGGCTTATCAGTTAAGGCACTTGCCTACAAAGCCAAAGGACCCAGGTTCAATTCCCCAGGACCCTTGTAAGTCAGATGCACAAGGTGGTAGCGTATGCATCTGGAATTTATTTACAGTAGCTGGAGCGCTCTCTCTCTCTCTCTGTATGTCTCAAATAAATAAATAAAAATATTTTTAAAAGAAATAAAATGTAGCTACTTTTGTATAGTAAAAAAGAAATCATGTTTAATATGTATATATAGACACCTGGCATTGTAGTCAGCTCCACATTGCTGAGATGAACTTCCAAACAGACACAGGTTTTATTTCAGGCTTATAGATCCAGAGGAAGTTCCATAATGGCAGAAGAGATTGGCCCCCTTTCACAGATCCAAGCAGAGAGAAACCACCACCAGCCAGCACATACCAAAAATAAGCCCATACCGAGGGAAGCAAACAGCAGGGACCCAGGCAGAGCTCAGACCACCCTGCATACATTTGGGCTAGCATTCAGATCCATCCGCAGTCACCCCCTAGGGCTGGACTCCACAATCTGTCCCCAGTGACACCTCCTCCAGCCAGGTGGCTGGAGATCCAAGTTAACACTGGAGTCTGTTGGGGACATGTATTCAAACTACACTCCTAGTAGGGCAGGTAACATGGGATTCCATCAGCCATTGTTATCCATTGGCTAAAACACATCATCCTAGTGACTAGTTGTAAAAGTTGAGAAGACATTACATACAAGGAAACAATTGTGAATACCATTTAATATCTTAATGACTCTGAAACTATATCTGGGTCATGCCATACCCCAGAGTCATCACAGAAACATTAGCAGCAAGTCATACAATTTTAACAGCTGTGTTCATTAAAGGATAATTCCAGAATGGTGGCTACAATACTTGACACTGCACTGCCTTCCGTTTAACTCTAAAGGCTATAGGCTTTCTTGGTTGTGCGTCATCTAACTTTATCCACAGGAAACAGCGTGCTGTCCATACATTCTGTTCCATGACTAGCCTGGGACTTTCTTTTCTGTTACCTAAGGATATGATAATTACTTTCTTCTGAAAGGTTGGAAATACCTTAGTCTGTGTACATAAACTGCATTTGGAGATAACTCCAGTTTGATATTAGAATCACTATTATATCTTCTTCCTTTAATTTTTTTTTTCTCTAAAACTTTGATTACCTTTCTGAAAGAATATGCCTTTGCTTTCACACATGGTAGCCAAGCTTGTTAGCACTCATCCTCCTGAGGTATTATGTGGCTGCTTGTGGATTTCTGTAATGTAATTAGAACAATGTAGCTCACTTTTATGGGTCTGATTGGACCCTACTAGCCACAGGGGCCTATTGAACACTTAAAATGTGACTCGTCTGAACTGAATGAGATGTGCTGTCAGTGTGAAAGACTCACACTGTCAAAGACTTCATAAAGAAAAGAATATAAAATATTTCTCCAATTTTCTATTAATAACATGTTTAAAAGTTTAGATATATTTGGTTCAATGAAATACGTTATCAAAATGCCATGTTTGATGGCCCAAGTTTGTAATTTCAGCATTGGGGCCCTGAAGGAGGAGGATTTATATGAGTTCTAGACCAGCCTGGGCTAAAAGTAAGACTTTCTCAAAAAGGCAAATATAGGGCTGGAGAGATGGCTCCGCAGTTCAGGCACTTGCTTGTGAAGCCTAAGGAGAGCTGCGTTTGATTCTACAGGACTCACATAAAGCCAGAGGCACAAAGTGGCACATGGAGTTCATTTTCAGCAATTGGAGGCCCTGGCATGCCTATTCTCTGTCTCCCCCACCTCCCCCATCTGTCTCCCTGTGCTGGAAAATAAATAAGAATATTTTAAAAATGCAAATATCTCTCTATATATATACATGTGTGTGTGTGTGTGTATACACATATTGTTAAATTAATTGTATCATCTTCTTTTTCTTCCTTTTCTCTCTCCCTCTCAGTAGTACTGCCGTGAAGATTCTACCACTCTCAAGTTGTATCTCCAGCCTCTTCTTACCTTTTTAAATTTTGACACAGGATATTACTTAGTTGCACTCTGTAGAAAAAGCAGGCCATGAATTTGTGATTCATCTGCCTCAGCCCGGCATTGATTCTGATCTCTAAACCATTTGAATTTAGATTTAGAGACATAGACATGTAAAACAATTATTATGGTCACAAGGACAGCCTTATAATGAGTCAATGATGTTTTTTTTTTTTTTTTTTTTGGAGAGAGTCAGAGACAGACAGACAGACAGACAAATAGAGAATGGGTGTGCCAGCGGCCTCTCAGCTGCTGTGAATGAACTCCAGACATGAACCCCCTTGTGAGAAAGTGCGCATTGTGCTCTTGCATCACAGCATTTGGCTAAATGTGGAACCTGGAGAATTGAACGGGCATTCTTACTCTTAGCAGGCAGGCGCCTTACCCACTAACCTATCTCTCCACCTTTGTTTCCTTTTCTAGTCTGAGTAAATTCAGTGAGGGCCTGATCCAAACAACCAGAGAGATGGGGAAATCCACTGGATCCAAAACCCCTTAGGCAGGAAAATTAGTCAGCACTATTATAGGTTGTGGAGGGGCTTGGGACGCTACTTCTCTCCCTGTGTTCAGTTAATGGTTTCCAGGTAAGGGGGAGCTCTTCTCTTCATGGTGTAACCACGAGGAAGTTATGAGAAGGAGTACAGTGGAACTGGTCGGAGGGGGGAGCAAGGGATTCATATGATCAATGTTCAAAAATATCAGAAAACACATTTTTAAAAAAAAATCAGTCATTTGGGCTGGGTAAAAAGAAGGGATGAACTTCCGCTAAGCCCCTGCCTGGTGGCATGGTCAGGAAGGAGAACACTGGTGTCTTTGACAGGGTAAGGAACACTTTAAGGGGAACAGGAATGAAGGAAGGTTGTGATGGGCTCATAGAGTCATAGAGGGTCTGGGTGGGAAGAATGCCTACAGTTCATCTAATAACATGGGGAGCTTAATACGATCACCAGTAACTGCCTTCTGTTTCTAGGGCTATATGCCAGACACTGAAATTGCACCACTGGAAACAAAAAATCTGCTATGTGCCATGTTCTCAGAATATGTTGTTCTATGAAGGAGACATAATCACTATCCCCACAGAACAGACAAAGTCACCCAGAAATAGGGTGTGTATGCATGTGTGTATGTATGTATATGTATATGTATATATATATATTTGGAGAAGGGAAAAAGGAGAAAGAGAAGAAGAGAAGAAAGAAAATAGAGGGAACAATGAGACAGGAAGACATCCCACTATGATAGCAGTGAAAGAAGTAATGGTTGAACCAAAACCCGAGGGAAGAGCAGGCAGCACTGAGCCTGCATGGGATGGTCACTTGCTGGCCCCTGGCTAGGGGCAGGTGGAAAACCTGTGTGTGAAGATTCAGGTGTAAACTGCTGTCTTACTTTTGCAAATATAAATACTTCAGCATTCTATTATATGGAATAATTTGATTATTCGTCTCAATATTTGTTCTTGTGAGACTTTTTTTTTTTTTAACCAGGTAGTAAAGAACTAAAGAATTGTGATCAGTTTATATTTGAAATACCTGCTGCTTTTATTTTGCTATTTAAAAAAAAATTCCTATAGGTTGCATGGATAACATTTCTAGAAAGAGTATGTCAGCACTGGGTTTTCATCCACACTGGATGCATTTGTCATTCACAGAGGCTTATCTGGCAGGCGGAGGTTGCAAGACTTTTAGGTGGGACAAAGCACGATTACACAAAGTTTATCAACT
Organism: Orientallactaga sibirica; assembly: GCA_036365145.1. NCBI lineage: Eukaryota > Metazoa > Chordata > Mammalia > Rodentia > Dipodidae > Orientallactaga > Orientallactaga sibirica. Next base: position 7,219,267 of record JAEOAD010000048.1, read on the forward strand.
GTAATTTAAAGTGAACATGAAGCAGGAACTAATTGTCATGAATAAGAATACAAAACAGGCTCTCCATGAGAATCGAAAAGAAGCAAGTCCTTTCATGGCAAAATTAAACTTACTCTTTCTTTTTTTTTTTTTTTTTTTTTTTTTTTTTTGAGGTAGGGTCTTGCTCTAGCCCAGACTACCTAGAATTCACTAAGTAGTCTCAGGGTGGCCTCAAATTCATGGTGATCCTCCTACCTCTGCCTACCGAATGCTGGTTTTAAAGGGGTGTGCCACCATGCCTGGCTTTTCTTCCTCACTTTTTCCAACATGCATTTTGTTTATATGATCTTTGGCTTTCCATAAAGCATTGGCAAGAATATTGGCCTTAAAAATAGTATCCTTTTATAGCCTAGGGGTATAGCTCCATAGTAGATAGTTTGGCTAGTATGTGGAAAGCGTTAGGGTTTCATACCTAACGAAATCTCACACACACATACCCACCCCACACCCCCCCCCCCACACACAGCATCCTATTAGCAGTTAGGTGACTGAAAATTATCAGAATTTTAATTAGGTATAATTGGACATATTTTTAGTTCATAATAAGGGACCTAATATAAGTGTGGGTTTTCTTAGAGTGGTGTTTTAATGATAACGTTTGACACTTCCAGAGTCTGGATGATTGAGGTCTGAAACAGATTGATAGAATGACCCCTAGCTTCTTGGAAGTCAAAGACCATCAGAGATATGCTAAATGGGACATAGTTAAATATTTCATTAAATTCTATAATATGCCAAACTGGTTGGATGTTCATTCTGTGCTGAAAAAAATCTGTTTCATTAGTTATTTGAAATTAGTAATCATTTATAAATTTCTCTCAGTGTTTGTGTTATTTTTTTCTTTGACTGTTTCTTTCCTTAAGAGGTTTTTTTTTTTTGTTGTTTAATTGTATTTACTTATTTGATAGTGACAAACAGAGAGAGAAAGAGGGGGAGAGAGAGAGAGAAGGAGTGCACCAGGGCCTCTAGCCACTGCGAATGAACTCCAGATGCATGCGCCACCTTGTACATCTGGCTTATGTGGATGCTGGGGAATTGAGCCTTGAACTAGGGTCCTTAGGCTCCACAGGCAAGCACTTAACCACTAAGCCATCTCTCCAGGCCTTCTTAGGAGGTTTTATATCCATGAATAGAGTGGATTTGGAAATTATCATAAAGGAACATTATTTAAGGAATGAATGTATTTACTACCCATTCCAACATTAAATATATCCCCTTTCCCCGTGATAATTTATTTCACTCCTTTGTGTTGCTCTCCTCTGAGACTATAAGATCTTCACAGAATACCATACTCATCTCTCTTCAAAACCCCAAGACAATCTGAGGAGTCTGCAGAGGAATTTGGCTTGGTTTCTTCTGGGAATGTGGACTGCTTGAACAAAGGCTTTTGCAAATTCAGCCAGTATGGTTCTAGCAGAAAGCTTGTCCAACACAGCCTTGTGGTCTGCTAAGAGTATAGCAGTCTAACTAAGACTGGCTAAGAGGCTGTGTGTCCTGTGAACTAGTAACAATTTACCCATCCATAGGAAGGCATGACTAAAATTCCTGGATTCAGTATGTGAGACTTCACAGTTGATGCTGTTCCCAAGGGTCTGTATTATATAGCCATTCCAAAGTTCTCTGAGGGTCTAGCAGAGTGGTGGGTTGTTTGTGGCATGGCTGAGCTTACCTCTGCCTCCTAAGTGGCCAGTGGGCCTTGCTGGCCATCAGATTTCTCTGCTCTGCCCTCCCTGACACAATACTTTACAAAGTAAAATCCTAATTTCTCATCTCTTCTTCCATGCCTTTTCTACCCCACTCCTTAGCACTGTTGCAGTCTTCTTGTTGCTGGCAGAAAGCACCAGACCAAAAGCAGTTTACATCACCCCCTGGCCAACATCAGGTGGACCACAGCAGCAGGACAGTGTGCCAAAAATTAAATTTTTTTGTTTGAGAGAGAGAGAGAGGAAGAGGCAAAGAGAGAATGGGTGTGCCAGGGCTTTTACAAGCACTGTGAATGAACTCCAGATGCATGCGCCCCCTTATGTTCATGCGCCACAGTGCGTGCCTGCATCAATTTTGCATCTGGCTAAATGTGGGATCTGGAGATCTGAACGGGCATTCTTAGGCTTCACAGGCAGGCGCCTTAACTGCTAAGTCATCTCTCCAGCCCAGAAAAAACATTTTTTCTGTCTTTTTAGAATCTCATTGTTCTGCCTTGACCTTCCAAAAAAAAAAAAAAAAAAAGAAGACAGTAACTGTTTGAAAAGTGCCTTTTCTGATACAAGGTTGTGTATTAAATTTTGCTTATATGTTGTCACTCTCATCATTTCCTGGCCTACCAGAGTAGCCGGGGAATGTGTGCTCAATGCTTCTGCTGTTTTTTCTTTTGGCATACATTCATATTTGTTATTTTGTACACTCAGATGAGATATCATTTCTCTGAGTATCAGCTATGCTTTTCACATGTTCTTACCAGCACTTCTAAGTTGTGTTCTACTAAAACCAGCACTCACACTTATTGTTCGTGTGGAAGTCATCTGATTTAGTCTGCACGTAAACGTAGCCTTTGAAATTTATATTGTGTTTTCCTGCTGAAAGCACCTTATGTTGTGGGATTTCACTTGAATTCTGTTGTGATTATCAGGCTCTTTTGATGCTGGTTGTTCAAAATGTCAGTGCCACCATTTTCTTCAGTCTGTACAGAGAGTGCTTGAGGGCTGTGGTGAACACTGAAGTACATGAAGCAGCTGAGCACAGAGGAAAATAATGACAGAGCAACAGACAGGCTGGCTCAACTCAAACCATTCTTTTCCCTCTGTGATGATGCTGTGACTCTCATTCAGTGGAAACTGTGCTTAGAATTTTGAATCTGGGCTTTTTTCCCAGCCAGAGCTATTTAGTCAGCTCCCAGGCAGCCATATGACCCCCACAGGAGGCAAACAATGTTGGGCTGCTGAGCCAAGATGGTCATGTGTGTATTCAATACATTTTGACTGTTGTTAATTTTTTTGTTTGTTTGTTTGTTTGCTTGTTTTGGTTTGTTTTGGGAGGTAGGGTCTCACTCTAGCCCAGGATGACCTGGAATTCACTAGATCATCTCAGGCTGGCCTTGAACTCAAGGCCTCCTACCTCTGCCTCTCAAGTGCTGAGATTAAAAGGTGTGTGCTAGGAGCTGGAGAAGATGGCTTAGCAGTTAAGGCACTTGCCTGCAAAGCCAAAGGATCTCGGTTCGATTCCCCAGGACCCACGGAATCCAGATGCACAAGGTGGCGCATGCATCTGGAGTTCATTTGCAGTGGCTGGAAGCCCTGGAGTACCCATTTTCTCTCTCTCTGTCTCTCTCTCTCTCTCTCTCTCACACACACACACACACACTTTCTCTCTCCCTTTCTCTCAAATAAATAAATAAAAATAAAATATTTTTTTAAAGGTATGTGCTAGTTTTAACTAGCTATAGATTGATGGGTATGTCACCCTGTAACAAGTGCAGGAGCAGTTTTGATCCTGTCTTGTGTAGTCCATTTTCTCTTGACAATAACATGAAACTTCTTGATTTTCTTAGTATATATACTCATCGTTCCTTATTCTCCCCCCACATACCACAGCCTTCACCTATTCAACAAATATTTATTGAGCTAGATTCTGCTTTTGGCTGTGGAGATTCTGCAGTGAACTGTGGGTCTCTTACTAATGTTCTACAAGCAGCAGCCACACTTTGTATATGTAATTTTAATTGTTTTATAAATGTGTAAGGAGCTATATATAGAGATAGTCTGAATTAGGCTCTCACTCTGTAGCCCAGGCTGGCCTTGAACTCAGTATCAATCCTCCTACCCCAGCTTCCCAAATGCTGGGATTATAGACAGGAGTCACCATGCCCAGCTGCTATGTCTTTTTTTTTTTTTTTTTTTGGTGATCTGTGGAAGCCCAAAGACAATGCAATCATTTTTGGTCCCAATTCAAAAATGATGTTGCTTTTCAAGACATAAAGTGACCCTGATTGGCTTCCAGTCACAAAGGAAAGGCCCATTTAAGACTGAACACCAGAAAAGTGTATTGCTGTGTTGTTATGTGATTTTTTTTTCATATTTAATTCTTATTTATTTTTTGTTTATTTTAGATCAAAGTACTCAATAATAAAGTTAACAAAATGATACACAATTTGATTTACATGTGCTCTTTAATAATAAAACTTTATTGCAAAAGCACTATGTGCTCATCATTTTAAAAAGTTTAGAATAAAACTTTTAGATAATTAAATTATTAAAAATCATCACATATTACAAAAAAAACCCTCTTTATATTTCTCCAAACTTTTCAAGGCATCCATGCATCTTTTTTTTTTTTTTTTTTTTTTTTTTTTTTTTTTTTGGTTTTTCAAGGTAGGGTCTCACTCTAGCTCAGGCTGACCTGGAATTCACTATGTAGTCTCAGGGTGGCCTTGAACTCATGGCGATCCTCCTACCTCTGCCTCCCGAGTGCTGGGATTAAAGGCATGTGCCACCACGCCCAGCTTCCATGCATCTTTTATATGATGGAAACATAGTTTACATATTTTTAACTTTTCATTTACTACACTGTGTAGTTTTCTATGCTGGCAGTTAATATTTAATATAATTTTATAGGCTATAATTTTTGTATGGATCTAACTTATGTTGCTAATACCCTATGGCTAACTATTTAATTCCAGATTTATCTATTCATCATAAGCAGACTAACCATGGAATCTAATACCTTAGGAAATATTTCATATACCCTCATATATTTCCTTATGATAAATTAGTAGGAATTAATTTGAATAAGCTTTTCATGGTTCATGATATATCCATAAAACTGCTTTCTAGAAAGTTATTTAAGTTTTATGCTTCTCTAGCCATATGTGAGGGTCCATGTTTCTTCAAATTCATAATCATATGGAAGATAGAAAATAGGTTGATTGGGAGTGTGTGGTGGGAATTGACCTTAGGGCCTTGTGTATGCTAGGCAAGTGCACTATCACTGCATCACATTCCCAGCCTGAGGATGTCAAATTAAGTGGATTATATGTACACACAAAGAGAACGAGAAAGGTAATTTTTTAATATGTGTGTATACACAATATAGATTTTTAAAATATTTTGTTTATATATTTGAGAGGGAGAGAGAGAGAGGAAGAGGCAGACAGAGAGAATGGGCATAGCAGGGCCTTTAGCCACTGTAATCAAACTCCATATGTATGCATCACTTTGTGCATCTGGCTTACGTGAGTACTGGGGAATCACACCTGGGTTCTTAAGCTTTGCAGGCAAGCACTTTAACCACAGAGCCATCTCTCCAGCCCTTCGAAATGTAATTTTTATCCCCTTCCTAGCCCTGTGATTCTTTCATAGCAAGGATCTGAGGCAGACTGAAAGTCTTCCAGGTTACCTTCTCCTGTCTACTTTCCAGGGTTTAGACCTGGGGACATTCTAAACATGGGAATTTTAGTTCCTGGTCATATGAGTTTTATTAGAGTCAGCTAGGCATCAGATGTTAATGGTGAATGGGAAACTAACTGAGAAGAGGACCCAGTGTGAGGGTGGCTGGGCTTCTAGAGCAATCCTGGTTTTCTCATACGTAGAAGAGGGGGAAGAAGTAGAGGCTAGAGCAAGGTGCTGCTATGAGGAGTTTCCTCTAGCCCTCAGGATATAGCAAAGCTTTTGCCTGTACCAGGAATCCCACTTGATCTGATTTCTTAACAACAGTGGCTCTTGTAGGATTTATAATTTATTCAGTTAATTTCCCATATGACTTAAACTAATAGATTCTAAAATTACACCATAGTTATCATAAGGATGGTGGATGATTGAAAGGAGTGACAGCCTGGAGAAGTATGTGTGTGACACACACACACAGTCACACATCACATTTGAATGTATATGAGAGAGATGGGCGCACCAGAGTCTCCAGCCATTGCAAATGAACTCCCGACACATGTGCAATCTTGTAATCTGGCTTATGTGGGTCCTGGAGAATCAAACCTGAGTTCTTAGGTTTTACAGGCAAGTGACATAACTGTTAGGCCATCTCTCTAGTCCCTATTTTTAAAAATTTATTGGAGCATTAGAGTTTCAATAACTTTTGGGGGAAAAAAAGATTGTCATCACTCTCAAAAATATAGAGGCACTTAACCTGGATAGATGTCCAGAATAGGATTCAAGCTCATTCTGTAGTCCGTATAATTCTAGCAAATATTTCTTACTAGGCTTTACTAAAAACAACAACAAAGAGAAAACTTTTGACTTCAGTTGGATGATATCAAGCTAAAATTAAAATCTGCATAAGAAACTAAAAAGTTGCTAGCATAGTCCATTGATTATATTGCACTTATTTTGGAAATACTGGTCCCTTCATGTGGCCAAAGAAAGGGAAAATATTAAAGAATAAAAATCCAGAAAGTCTATGCTTGTGCATTCTGTTTCTTACGTCAACCATGCCTCAATTGGCCATTGCCAGGAATAAAATTAGATCTTTCTTATCCCATTATACCTGGCTTCATTATACTCCTAAAAGGGGATAAGGTAGGAAATCAAAGCTAAGACAGTTCTTTGTACAGCACCCAGGTGTCAAGAGTGTGTCCAAGCTTCAGCCATGCATTACTGGAAGAAACCAAGCGAAGCTTCCAACCAACTCGACCTGTACAATGATGTGCTTTCATCCCAGTTAATTAAGAGGGACTCGGTAAGATCCAGGCCATGTGTTCTGACCTTTCATCTTCCAAGAAGATAAAAAATAAATAAATAACTGTACCCACCAATCAAAACGAGCTGAAAGACAAGCTTTGTTCAGAGATTAGCCAGGGCCTTGTGTTTTGTATTGTGTATGCTCAGAACAGCAGCGTTTGTGGCTCTCCACTTGGGCGTGTGTAGAGTCCACATCCTAGTCCATGTCATTTGTCCATTCAGACAGGAAGTCAGTGAAAGGTGCTCAAACAAGGAATGTGTGGTGGTGGTCCATGCTGAAGGACCCAGAGCACCCTCACTGACATTGCAGGGGTGAAAGGACCTGGGAGGTCACCTTGCCCAGCCCCTATTTTACAAGAACTATACACAGTCACATAAACCAGAAGGCTCTGGAACCAAATTTCCTGGTTTGTACACAGTTGTTTCCCCTCGGCTCCATCATGGTGATGCTGCGGAACGAGTTGTCTAGTCAAGTGTAGCACACTTCTGTGCTGGTTTCTGCCAGTGTTTTGTCACTGCTCCTACGGGATCCACTGTGCAGGCCTCTCATAGCAATGAGGGTGATATTTATATTTAACACAATGAAAGTGTGATTTTGTGAGGACATTCATATCTACGGGTTCAATCAAGTAACAGGAATTGATTGGCAGCTATATGCTAAGAACTGACACTATAAAACTAAATAGTAGGTGATTTGTCATGGGGGGAAAAATATTCCAGATTTTTTTGAGAGCAAGCAAAAGAGAGAGAGAGAGAGAGAATTGGTGCACCAGGGCCTCAGCCACTGAAATCACACTACAGAGGCTTGTGCCAACGAGTGGGCATGTGCGACCTTGCGCTTGCCTCACCTTTGTGTGTCTGGCTTACATGAGGTCTGGAGAGAGATCGAGTATGGGTCCTTAGGCTTTGCAGGCAAGTGCCTTAACCACTAAGCAATCTCTCCAGCCCACTATTCAGGAATTTTGTTTGCATTTTTTATTTTCTTAAAAATAGCCATATGATTACCATGATGTGATTATTTTATTTATAATGTCTAAATTCCTCAAAGCATATTTAAGGTGAATCTTTAAAAGATGTTTGATGTTTGGTGACTCCCAGTCACTTCAGGAATGGTATGTGTGGATTCGTACGGTATGGTATCCTTCTCTTTCAGTCACTTTACAAATGTGATTGTTACAAATAAAAAGTCCATAAGGTCATTGAGCTGGTCCCCTTCAGTTCCTGTTGGCTGCTGTAGGCATCGAATATGGGGAAATAAAGAAGAAGCTAGACTTTCTTTCTCATTCCTAGAGAGGTCATCAGCTGAGGCGTATGTCAGAGACTGTGCGAGGAGCCTGGATTCAAAGATCCTAACTTCACTTTTGTCTTTAAGTTAGGAAACTCTCTAACTGAATGACACAAAGAAAAATGGCCAGTGAGGTCTCAGGGATGTCATCATTAGGGAGAGATGGATTAATCAGGGTTGTTGGAGTCTGTACATTGAGGATCATCTAGTGGGTAGCACAGTCTCCCTACCTTCTAGACACAGATCCTAAGTATTTTTAGATGAAATAAAAATGTGCAATGCAGGAAAGGAAACAGTTTTTAAAGGAAATTGCAACTATAGGGAAAGAGTTCAGAGGGGCTAGGCAGATGGATCAGTGGATAAAGTGCTTGCCACACAGAGTTCAAATCACCACGCTCATGTTAAATGCTGGGCAGGAGTGGCAGCCTAAGGTAGGATCTCGCTCTAGCCCAGGCTGACCTGGAAGTCACTGTGTTATTTCCGGCTGGCCTCAAACTCACAGCAATCTTCTCTGACCTCAGCCTCCCAAGTGCTGGGATTAAAGGCTTGTGCCACCACGCAGCAAACATTAATATAATTGCATACTTTCCTGTTTTCTTTTCTTTTCTTTTCTTTCTTTTTCTTTTTCTTTTCTTTTCTTTTCTTTTTTTTTTGCTTAGTTTTGGGGAATTTCTATCTAAAGACCATTACAAGTCTTGTGTCTTGGTTTAGCTTTTGACGCCTCTATTGGAGCCTATCTTTACCAACAGTTATCTCATATTTCCTCATCCTTTGAAGGAACGAGATCTCACCAGTATGTGTTTATGTTCAGCGGGTAAGATCATGAGATCATCTAAACTGGCCTAGCTTAGCCTTTGCACTTACACATCGATGAGTCTGATCTTGGAATTAACTTCACATCACAGGATAAAACCCCAGGAGGAAGAAGCAATTCTGGAAACTCACTGGCTTTTCCAGCCTACCTTCAAGTTAAAACCTCACTGAAGTCTGTTCTAGCAAAGAGGAGACTATTGCCTTCCATGCAAATGCAGGGAAGTGGCTAAATGGCTTTAAATAGCTTACTTCCATGGGGCATAAATAGCACAGACATCAAAGCGTTAAGAAGAAAAAAAAAGAAAAACACTATTAAGCAAAGAGCTATAACTCCATGGCCAACAGACTGAATGCTCACTCTGTTTTAAGTGTGAAAAAATAAAGTTCTGCTGTCCATATCGATGGAAGCCAAACAAGAGATGATGTAGACCGGGGATAATGAGTCCTGTGAGTCGTGTGTTGGTCAGGGTTCTCCAGAGAAACAGACCCAATAGGGTGTGGACATATATAGAGAGAGCTTTATTTTAGGGAATTGGCTCACATGACTGTGGAGACAGCTGGAAGAGCCGGCCTTACAGTGCAAGTCTGAAGGCGGTTTGCGGGCAGAATTCCCTTTTGCCCAGAGAGGACAGTCTTTTGTTCCATTTAGGCTTTCAGCTAATGGACGAGGCCAGACTACAATATGGAGGACATTCTGGTTACTCCAAGCCACTGGTTTAAATGCTCACCTCCTCTGAAAATAGACTCACAGAAACATCTAGAACAGTGTTTGGCCATTTCCCTGGCTCAACATAAAATGAACCACAGGTGGAATGAACCGTGTTACACGTGACACTGTTTGCAGTACTGTCACAGATCAATCATTCCCACTGAACAAATTGTGGACTTTGTTTAAAATTGAAAGAGGCTGAAACATTTTCATCCATATGAAGTCTGCACAGATATTTTAGACAAAAACTTTTAATATTTGCTTAGGTTGGAAACACTCCCACTAGATTTGCTTTAATAATATCAGTGAAGAAATAAAGATTTATGACTCTATGAGTGATTGCAGAAAGCTGAGTTAGTAGATGTCCTTTCAGGTTGTCTGCCACAGCAATTGGAAAAGACAGGAATATATATAATTACATATATAATATGATATATAGTACATATATAACATAATATATAATATAATTCCATATATATGTTACAAGTATATTACATATATAGTACATATATGTAATAGTAATATATATGTAATAGCAAAAAAACTCTTTCCTTTCTGGTTTTACTAACAAAGGTACTAGATTGATCTCTCTCTTCTTATTCTTGGAATTATTTTCATTCCTTTTACTGTATTGATATAGCCTATTAAAATTTGGCTCATATTATATGTAAATTATTATAATGAAAATAGAAAGCATTAGGCTTAATTTAAAAAATGAACTTAATTCATCAAAATATTTCCCTTATTGGATACTTGTGGACCCAGGTATTTAGATTGTAGCTTTCTAACATGGTAGTGACCAGTGAGGGAGTTTTGTTAGTGTGAGTTTTTAAAGTTTTTTTAAAAAATACTTTTTATTTATATTTATTTATTACAGAGAGAGAGAGAGAGAGAGAGAGAGGAGAGAGAGAATGAGAATGAGTACACCAGGGCCTTCCGACACTGCAAACAAACTCCACACACATGAGCCACTTTGTGCATCTGCCTTATGTGGGTCCTGGGGAATCAAACTTGGGTCTTTTGGCTTTGCAGTTAAGGCAAGTGCCTTAACCATTAAGCAATCCTCCAGCCCTAGTATGATTTTTAAAACAAATTATTACAATTATTTTATTTTTAAAAGCATTTTTATTTATATATTTGCAACCAGAGAGAGATAGAAGAGAGACAGAGAAAGAGAGAATGAGTGCATCAGGGCCTCCAGCAGCTTCAAACAGATTCCAGGTGCATGCACCACTTTGTGTGTGCATATGGCTTTATGTGGGTCCTGGGAAATTGACTCGGGTTATTAGGCTCTGTAAGCAAGTGCCTTACCTACTGAGCCGTCTCTCCAGCCCAATTATTACAATTATAACTGAATGTAGACACAGTTTTCTTGGAGTAAGGGTTCCTTTAATCCTAGCACTTGGGAGGCAGAGTTAGGAGGATCACTGTGAGTTCAAGGCCACCCTGAAACTATATAATAAATTCCAGGTCAGCCTGAGCTAGAGTGAGACCCTACCTCAAAAAACAAAAACAATAAAAGAAATAAAAGAGGTTTTGGGAGCCTCTGTGTCTCTGGATATCTGGCTTAGTAGGAGTTGGATGTTCTCTGTGTTTATCTCCTTCAGCCTTTTTCTGGTGTCATGATTCCCAAGAACACTGTCATTTCATCTGGGGCCTGGTGAGGTGTGATTGGCTGATCCTCCCTTCAGGTTCGTTGTCCATCTGAAAAAGATAAGCAAATTCTCCAATGGAGAGAGAAGCTAGTACTAGATAGAAGGGATGGCCATAGATATCTTGGAGGGAATTTTGTATGCCCACATTTAGTGGTATCTTGATCTTAGAGACTGTGCTCATTTTTTGTACGTGGTTTTGACTTATTTCCCAGTTCCAGCAATGAGTGTCATTCCACTGAGTGGATCTATTAGCCAAATCAAGAGCAGTTGGTTGCCCACCTTCACTGTGTGCCACTATTGCACTTGTTTGAGCATCACATCAGGTTGTTTCCTGCTGGACAGATGTTGGCCATTTTCCCCCAGTTGCTCGTGTAGCACCCTCTAGCACTAGACTAGCTAACTGTCTGGGGACTGACCCTCTTCCAGATTCTGGCCATGTCTCTCCATGTTTGGTCTCACACATGTATGCTGTCTTCGACAGTAGGGTCTTACCATTAACCTTTGGTGGGTCATCAAGAACTCTGACAGAGATCTGTCTTTTTTGGGAAAACTTGTAGGTGTCTCGGATCAACACCTCATTGTGAAAGTTAACCCCGTGCTGGTACTGGAAGTTATAAGTCAGCACCTAGGAAGGTGAGGGGAGAAAAAGATAGATAATATAAAAGAGAAAGTGAGTATAGAGAGGAGAAGAAGAGAGAGGGAGAGAGAGAGAAGAGAGAAAGAAAAGCAGGAAAAGATTGAGGTTGGTCTTCATGATGTTCTCTCCACTTTCCTGTGGTTCAGGTGTTCCCTCTGCGGGCCTGCTGAAGAATCAGTGTTTTAGCCTGTTGTTCAGAATAAAGGATTTTATAGTATCATTTCCTTTTGGGTCCCTATTTGTATCCCCCCACCATTGTCCTCCCTCCCACATCTCGCTCCCTTCCACCGTTACCCTCCCTCCAATCTACCCTCCCTATTGTCTGGTCCTCAGAGTGCTTATTAGGTTTGGCAGCATCTCAGATGGATTCAGGTTAGGAGTGACAGATAAACGAGACCATGCGACGATTATCTTTTTGTGATTGGGTGAGCTCACTGAGGATGGTCTGTTCCATGTTTGACCATTATTTTTCGAATTTCATTATTTCATCTTTCCTTACTACTACGTAGAATGCCATAGTATAGACACACCACATAGTATAGATATACCTCATCACTAGAACTAAAATGACCCCAATGTGGCTCAGGGAAATTCTCAGAAGAGGGGGCGGAAAGAATGTTAGAGCCACAAGTTGGGGCATTAAGCACAGAGACTTGGCCTATCCCCATAACTCTTGACTACCCCCACAATGCATGACCCACATTCCCCATTGATGAGGGTCCCTTTGGAAGAGGGAGGACAGGGAGGAGGATAATGGAGTCACCTTTATGAATGTAAAATTAGAATAATATAAACAAAAAATAAATTATAAAAAAAAAGAAATCAAAGAAAAGCAAGTAACCTACCATTACAAAACTCACTTTGAGGACACATGGAGAATGACTGCTCAGAGAAATGCTATTTCATGAGACTTCACAAGTTGTTCTCCACAGCATTCAGTATCCGTACTTCCAAAATGAATGTGGTATAGTTGCAACCTGTTTGTTATTCAATGGATCTTAATGGTGGGCTGTTTGTTATTGCCCTCCATTCTGCCTTTCATAACTGATTTATGTCAATGGCCTTTAAATACATGGTGGTATGTGGGCAGTAGATAAGATCATAATTTTATCACTTGCTGCTTGCTTAATGGCATGATTACTTGAATTAACAAAAACAAAAAAGGCCATAATGGCTTCAGTTTAGGTTCAGAAGTCCATGGATGGTGCCAGACACTTGAAGACTGAACCAGAACCTGCATGCTGCCAGAGTCACGCCACATTTGTCAAGCCTCATTGTGGTCAAAGGCTGCGGGACACCTCTCGTTCCTCCAAGGCCTGACACCGAAAATGAAGCAGGAGGAACATGAAGTATCTTTTCTAAAGGAGTTGGCTTTCTTTTTTTTTTTTTTTTCTTCTTCTTTTTTTTTTTTTTATCTCAGTGTCGTTTTCCAGGAGCAAACTGACTTAGAAAAGTGGCATCTTGTTCTAGCTCCTGAGCTCATGTGGGGAGGCATTATTAGTGAAGAATATGTGGTTTCAGGTCTGCTGGGCATACTTCTATGAGGACTCTTCTTGTGGGTTGTGATGTGATCTACTATTCTGTAGCGTGAGATGCTCAGGCAAGAACCACTTCCTGCTTCAGTGCTTGCATTTTATCTGATTAATTCATTTGATGCCTACCCACAAACCATCCATCAAGGCACAGATTTCTGTTCCATGGGAAGTTCTAGAAAAGCTGCCTAGCTAGAACTTCTGAATCAAGCCTGGAACTGAATGGTAATGCATGATGAATCCTCAACCTATCCTCAGGGAATGGCTTTGGCAGTATTTTTTTTCTGTTTTTTTTTTTTTTTTTAAGCTGCATGCAATTTCCCTCCTTTCTTCTTTTCAAAGGGCTCATAATATTGGGTCCAGTATTTCCTAAGGGTGTTCTTCAGATGAGAGAAAAGGACTTGAAAGTTGTCTGAAGTGCTTGGACTAATGACTTTACTAGTCTCTCCCTCATTCTTTTTGCCTTAATGAGCATAAGGTGGACTTGAAGCCAGAACAAACATGAAAGAGACAAAAAGGCTGCAGAGTGGGCTGTGCTAAGTAATCAGCGGTTCTGAGGAGAGGGACATCAGAGGAAGCTTAGGGAGAAAATAACTGAGTTCACGCTGGCAAGGAAGACGAGGTCTGAGATGGAGATAGCATCTCAAACAAGCACTTCACAGCGGCACAGGTGGGCGACAGTGTGTGGGAAGCAGAGCCAGTCAGTCACTTTGCAGACCCATGTGTTATGTAAAGGAGGAACTGGGAACAAGGCTGGCAAAACAGCACAAGGACCAGGATGTGAAAGATCTTGGATGCCCAAATTTGGTCTTGAGCCATTAAACCAGAAGACGACACAGAGGGCTTTAAGCAGCCATTTCACGGGTGTGAATCAATGCAATTCATAAGGACGGGGGCGGGGGGGACTGAAATGAAGGGATGAATGCCCGGGTAACATGAAGGAAACCAACAGGATTTTGAGGGGAAAAGAGGATAGAGTGATCATATAATTTATCATCTACCCTAGGAAATTTCCAGGACAAATACTAACTTGGTTAGGAGATCAATTAAATAGACATAGATGGGAACAATTCCAGGCAATGGGCACATATGCCCACCCTGACTAAGAATGATGTGAAGGTTCCGGTCTGAAGAAGCAAGGTATCACTGATACAGAGAAGGAAAGCCTGCAGGGAAAGCTGGTTTGTAGAAAGGCCAATAATCTGGCCATGGAGTTTGGACGAGGGATGCCGGGTGTAGATTTCCATGGAAAAGCTAGAGATGCACAGGCATTGTCAGATCATCTTGATTTTATCTTTTATTCCCCCCCCCTTTTTTTAAACCCTATGCTTAAACTTGCACTTTCTCAAAGAAACTCAGAAAAGAACTTCCTGGTGTAGTCAGGATGCTACATGGTGGGACCAGAGAGCTGTCGGGAGCTGGGGCTTTATGCTGAGGTTTGGCTTGGCAAAGGAAAGCCTCGCTCATCAAAGGACATGGCTTGTCTTCTGAGAGGGTGCAGACAGCTTTAACTTTCAATGCAGGAGAGCTGACCGTGGGCTGCAGTTGGGGTTTTCAGGAGGAGGAACTGTGAACCTGAAAGGTATATATGGGGGGAGCAAAGTGGTTATCTGTGACTGAACTGTGCACCAGAGAGGATTTGTCCATTTCTTACCAATTGCCTTGAAGCTTCTCACAGAAGCAATTAAGACAGGCTAGCCTCAGGCCAGTGTGATCATAGAACAATTGCCATGATTAAAAGTGACATGAAACCGGATGTGGTGGCGCACGTCTTTAATCCCAGCAGAGGTAGGAGGAGGCCACCCTGAGACTACATGGTGAATTCTAGGTCAGCCTGGGCTAGAGTGAGACCCTACCTCCAAAAAAAAAAAGACATGAAGATTTTCCTTTGACATTTTAGGTGATGTATGTGGTAATTTCTAGGCATTTGAAAAAGTTCTATCGATTCCATGTTTAATATCTTCCAAATACTTACATTGCTTGTTACATGAGATTAGAACAAGGCAGCCTATAGAATGATCTTAAGCCAGACCTGTGTTTGCCAGTGGAGGGAAAGAAAAACATCTTTTTCTTACCCATTGTAGTTTCCTGGCTAAGGCTCTAAAACAAAAAAACAGATTAACAATAGAACATATAATTTGGCGGGGGGTGGTGGTGCTGGAGTCTCTGTCTGCCTCTTTCTTTTGCTATCTCTCAACTAAGTAAATAAATAAGATATATTTTTTAAAAAGTTTACCTTCTTATTAAAAAAAAAGAAGTCTTATATGGACTGTAACAATTTGAAGCCATCTACCCGAGCCAAATAAAGAGCATGGTTCCCTGAGGGTTCATGACTGTCCACCGGTGCCATGAAGAATCCAGAGGTTTCCAAGCCCTGCTGAAGATCGTGCCCACCGCATGTGTATATGTGCCTAAGGACCAATCACAGACAGTGCTCTATTAACATGGAGAACCACTGTCTTCAGGTGAAAAATAAGCCCAAAAAGAGTTTAAAAAAAAAAAAAAAAACACCTGTAGTTGAGGCTGAGTAGAAATGGAGTGGAGAGGGACACCAGAGGCTTTGCCACAGAAGATGGACAGAGGTGACCAAGAGAGCCAGGCAGTGAGAGAGAAAACCAAGATCTCAGTGGTACTCATGTTCTGGGCACAGAAAAATGTCCCCTTTTTGGAAGAAGTATTGTAATGTCCCAGGAATATGGAGGCTTTGTAGTATGCAGGAAACCCTGCCACTTTAACCAGGTAGAAAGGTATTCGATTGCTCAGTAAGTGGTTCATGGTGCTCAAAGTGGCACATACATCTGGAGTTTGTTTGCTCTGGTGAGCCCATTACCTATTTCTCTCTCTTATAAATAAATACATATATTAAAAAAAATAAATGAGCTCACTTAGTTCCTACCTAATGCTACATTCTACCTGTTGACTTTTAGGGAAGGATCTACGGCTTCAACCTACCATTGATTTAAACAGCTAGAAATTGTGTCTGTATTGAACATAGACAGTTCAGTTTTCTGTAAGCACTATAGTATAACAATTACTTCCATAGCACTTACATTATATTAAGTAATCACACATAAATAAAGTATATGGGAAGATGTGTGTAGAGTATATGCAAATACTCTGCTAGGACTGTGAATATATTTGCTTTGCTTATTGCAGGCCCTATAAGATGCCTTCAGATGTGATATTCACATTTTATAGACACAAATAGAAGTGTGTAACTAAGACAGGCCACCTCAGGACTTGTGATTTCTTAAAGAAAGTATTTTTTTTTTATCAATTCTTAGTACTTTGTATTGTTTTTTAGGTTGAAGCGGCAACAATTAAAGACATTTTAGTGTATTTGACTTCAAATAAAAAGCATCATGTAGGCTAGAGAGATGGCTTAGTGGTTAAGGCATTTGCCTGTGAAGCCTAGGATCCATGTTCAATTCCCCTGTATCCATGTAAACCAGATGCATAAGATGGTGCATGTATCTGGAGTTTGTTTGCAGTAGCTGGAGGCCCTTGTGTGCCCAGTCTCTCTCTCTTTGTGTCTCTGCCTGGCCCCTGCAAATAAATAAAAGCATCCTGTAGTAAGTGGTGTGCATACAATATTAATATCCACTTAGTAAATAGATGAGAGTGCCAATGAATATGCTGTACTTTGTATTATTTTATTATTTGTCTTTATTTTCTTATTTTGACTAATACACAAGGTATAGGCTTCATTATGGCACTTTAATGTGTAATATATTTATTGATCCTCCTCCCTTCTCCCCACCCCACCTGCCTTAAGCCCTTCCCATTTTCCACTTTCATGTCATGTGTGTTCTATTATCCTCCTCCTCTTCCTCAAAACATTTTCTGCATCTCTCTCTCTCTCTCTCTCTCTCTGTGTGTGTGTGTGTGTGTGTGTGTGTGTGTGCATGCACTGGTGACATGTGGATGTGAAGGCCAGAGATAAATGTTGGGCATCTTCCTCAGTAGTTCTCACGTTAGTCTTTTGTGGCAGGTCTCTCACTCATCCTAGGGCTCAGGAATTTGATTCAGCTAAACCAGAAGGTCAGTGAGCTCCAGACATTCTCTGCCTCTGTCTCCCCAGTGGTGGGATTCCAGGTGTGTTCACAAGGACCAGTATTTACGTGTGTACTGAGGATCTGAACTGAGCTTCTCATGACATATCACTGACCCATCCCACCAGCTCCTTTTGCCTTCTCATGGTCCCTGTTTGAGTTTCATGATTTATACCCATGTTCAAATACATAATGCAAATATCTACCAAATATGTACATATGAAGATATGTACAAATATGCTTATGTAAAATAAACATAAAGTAAAAACTAGGATGCATGTATGAGAGACCTTTTTATTAAGATTAAAGGATTCTTAGTTTTTTAAGATTAAAGATTATTTCTTAAAAGGTGAAAAAATAAGAAAAAAATTCCTAAGAGTCTTGTTTTGAGATTTTAAAGTATATATATATTTACAAAAATTAAGTTCATGAGCTTTTGGGGTACACATCAAAGGCAGCTTGCAGAGGGGGAAATAACAGAAAATCCTGCCACAGGGTGCTGCAGGGAAGCAGTATGAGGTACCAGGTCCCATGAGAAGCTCAATCACGCGAGAATTTGTAAAGTTCCCAACTTTTCATCTGGGTGTTTAAATCCTGGATTTGCTTCCCTCGTGGCCAGTGCTAAAGATGCCCTGAGCGTTGTTCTTGGAGGCGAGGTGAGGCGAGGCTGCCCTGATTCACCGACTCAGGTTCCCTGCCATATTCTGGGCTGCTGCCATTGCCTTCCTGCAAATGAATAATGAATGAGCTGTGGGTGAAAGCTAATGGCTCAAGATAAAAATCAGAAGCTCCTTGCAACATGGGTATGGGTCCCTGGCCATCTCCATGGAAACTGCAGTTTATCAAGAACACTAGGATTTCAGAAGACTGTGAGGAGCAAGCAGTTTCTGGAAGTGTGGGTCAGCTGTTGAAAAGTATATTTAAGGAGCACAGACTGAAACAGAATAAGTCCAGGGAACTGTATCTGCATACATAGGGGAACTCTGTTAGGTCATTCCTTTGGGAAAAAAAAAAAAAGAAGAACAAAAATGGCATAGTCAGTATTAAGCTGTAAGATTAAAATTGAAAGCTGAGTTAATAACTACTGTCCCCCTCCTGCCACCATGACTAGGTGACACATGGTGGGTGTGATCACTCACTAATTCCCAGGTGGCTTCTCTGGGATGAGGACGGAGAGTTAGCACTCATAATGAGAGCAGCTGTCTGCACAGCAAGCCTACAAAGTGCACCCCCCCCCCTCAATTTTGTAGCAGGAGGGATGGTGGCTCACCTTCCACAGCCCTGATGACTGGGTGCTGGCATTCAGAAGTGGCAGCAGGAAGCATGGAGCCTGGGCGTTCTAGGCTGCTGGGACCAGGAACACCCAGAAGAGGAGGCAGAAGGAGGTCTAGCGGGTAGACCAAGTGCCAAAGCCAACCCCGTGTGTGGAGCCTGGCTGAGTCATGGGACTCCCGCGGGTGGGCATCCCTTGTCTTACAGAAACAGGTATGAGAAATAGTGAGGGGATTTCACAGTGAAGCTCTGGAAACTGTTCAGACCTCAGACATGTATGAAGAGAATCACATAACGGACCTCTCAAGCAAGATAGTATCCAGTCACAGAAAATCTGATGAAGAAGAATCAAGTGTTATAGAACTGGATTTTCCAGTTTGCGTAGCCCTTCCGAAACATGTGCTCAAGGTTAGTGACCACGAGGGTGATATTAGAAAATGGAACCTTTATGAAGTATGAGGGTCATGGAGCTTCACTCCTGTTGCAGTCAGGTTCGCATTGCCGGCAGAAATCACCTGACCAAGAGCAGCTTGTTTTTTGGGGGGGGGGGAAGCTTATTTTGGCTCACAGACTTGAAGGCAAGCTCCATGATGGCAGGGGAAATGATGGCATGAGTAGAGGGTGGACATCACCTCCTGGCCAACATCAGGTGGACAACAGGAACAGGAGAGTGTGCCAAACACTGGCTATAAAAACCATAACCCCACCCCCAACAATACACTGCCTCCAGGAGGCGTTCATTCCCAAATTTCCGTCAGCTGGGAACCTAGCATTCAGAACACCTAGGTTTATGGGGGACGCCTGGATAAAACCACCACATTCCGCTCAAAGTTAGTGACCACTGTGGTGATATTAGGAAATGGAACCTTTTGAGGCTACAGGGTCACAGAGCTTCACTCCCATGAAGGGGTTGATATTACAGAGGAAGTGGCTTTAGAGAGCCTGAGAGGAAGCTTGTTGTGAAAGCAGTCCCCTCTTTCTCTCCATCATGTGACAAAGCAAGGTCTTCGCCACCTGCTCTTCTTGGACTTTCCAGTCTCCAGGACAATGAGCCAAAGAAGCTTCTATTGTTTATTCTTAGCGAGTCTCGGGCATTCTGTCACAGCAGCAGCAGAAGGCAAACTCCATTGTGTTTCACCTGCTGATGGCCACTTCACTCAGGATGGATTTGACACTTTTCTCAGATTCTTTCACCTGTGAAAAGCCCGGGCAGTGGTGACCCTTGGGGTCATTTTAAATGTCAAGAGTGACAATGCACTGGAAAAGGTGAAATGAGGTGACAAACATCCCACTGCTATGAGTGAAAAGGGATCATTTTCTCCCTAACACTATCTGTCTGTCTTCCCTTCCCATGAGAAGGTAAGCGGGAGACCAGTCCTCTTTGCACATGAAGATGGCTGGCTGGAGCAGAGTCTCAGGAATTCCCCGGGCAGGCCAAGGAACAACGGTAGCACTTTGGCTGGGTGGGTCTGGGGTGGGTAACAGCCTGACTCCAGTCTCATAGAGACCCTTGGAGACCTCCTGGGGTCTTGCTCCAGCTGTTGGGGATGGGGCACTGGAAGATTTGCATCTTCTGTGACTGTGTGGCAGTTTGTTGGTTTGTCATCTGTGGGTTACCACCTTGGTGACAACATCCGATCCAGTCTCTAGCTCTACCTGGCACATTTCCCTGCCCTTTCTCTGCTCATTCAATCAGAGCACATAGAAGAGAAAATAACAAATATTTTCCAATGCAAACTATTTTTAAGAAAATGGAGCATTACCAAGAACATTAAATCTTCTCACTGCTGACAGAAATGCCTTTAACATGGGTTCCTTGAGGCAACAGACCTGGCTTTGTGCCGTCCTTTCCTCTTTCTCTACAGGCATGGCCTGCGCTGCATGAACACAGCCAGCCATCCACACATGCATGCCTGCTGGTCCACAGCCTGAAAACCCAGGTAGCAGAGCTGTGCTTGCAAATGCAGCCTGTGCTTAGGTAAGCGGCTTGAGTCCGGCCTGTCAGAGTCTGCTCTCCTCCACACTGACCTCCACACCCAGTCTTCGCTCAGAGATCCCCAAAGCTGTAGTGACCAGCACAAGAAACCACCGCTACAAGAAGCCAGTGCCAGCCAGATTGCGGAGAATGCCATTTACATGAAAGACATCATTCCACCCTCCTGAGCGCTTGCTTCTGACTTTCTAACACTGTAAAGCTGACAGGGTCCGAATGCGTGGGTTCGAAGCAAGGGATAGCACTGAAAGGCAGACATACGCCCTGAGAGGTAATGGGAACAAGATGTTCTAGATACAAGCAGTCAGGCTCCAAGACAGTCACTGGCTGGGTGCTTGGACTCAGTACTCTACCCCTCGGCCCTCGTGCTTGTGTACACATGGACATTACTACTTCATCATCTTCTAAGGGGGACAGGCCTGGGGAGCTCTTGACATCATTCCCAGCTCTGTGATGACTGCAAGCAATTTGGAGTTTTATTATTCCTTGTATCTCTGGAAATAGCCAGCCAACCTCCCTCCCTCCCTCCCTCCCTCCCTCCCTCCTTCCCTCCCTCTATTTCTCCCTCTATACCTCCCTCCCTTCCTCTATTTCTCCCTCTATACCTCCCTCCCTCCCTCCTTCCCTCCCTCCCTCCCTCCCTCCCTCTATTTCTCCCTCTCTACCTCCCTCCCTCCCTCCCTCTATTTCTCCCTCTATACCTCCCTCCCTCCCTCCCTCCCCCTCCCTCCCTTCCTTCTCCCAGAGGCTCTTATGTAACCCAAGCTAGCCTCAAATTGACTATAAAGCTGAGAATGACCTTGAACTTACGACCCTCCTGCTTCTGCCCCCCAAGAGCTAAGATTACAGGTATGTGCCACCAACCTCAGGTTATGTGGTTCTGGGGATTGAACCCAGAGCTTTGGGCATGCTGGGCAAGCACTCTACTGAGAGGCTACATCCCCAGTCCAATGGATAAGCTTTCTAAAGAATGGCAGTACTGCTGGGCTGTCATTTCTTCCTTGGAATAAAGTTTTGTTTTGGAAGGAAGTGTTGGTTGTAGAGGGAACACGTCATGTTCTGGTGGCTGACCTTACCTGCTGGCCAGAGGGGAGGATGGCTCCACAAAGGGAAGAAGACGGGCCAGGAAGAGATGGCAGGGACTCGGTGGCCCGTCACAGCTGGCCTGTCCCTGGGCCACAGGCTACCACATCCCTCAACTCCAAGGCCCAAGGGCCAAGGACCTCCCTCTCCTTGCACTGACATAAAAAGAAAATAATAATAATGTCAGGTTACCACTAACTGGTGCCTGGAGAATTGTCAATTACCTTTTAGCAATTTCACCTTCGCTAATTGCAAGTCTGTCTGAAGCCTGCCTTCATCCACACCCTCATCTGCTCTGAGGAGTTTTATGTTTTAGCTCTATTTACTGTTTCCCGAATGCATACTCTTCCGGTTCAAATTTAAGGTGTTTCCTGTTTTGTTGTTGGTGGTTTTATTTTATTTTATTTTATTTATTTTGGCACAAAGAACACAAATCAAAGTCAGGTTTTCTTAAGGGCCTCCAGTGCCACACCTGCTATTGTTGATCCTCTTGACCTGTGACATTGTTTCCAGGGAAAGGCCGCTGCTTCCTGCCTTTGCACATCTTTAGGAAAAACAGTGGCAGGCAGGAGGCCGTCAAGCGCATGTACATTCAGAAAGATTTGCGCATTTCGCTAATTGCTGTTTGTATTTGCAGAACTGCTATTTTAAGCACACACACTCCTGTGGATTGACAGGCACCAGCCACAGTAATGGCTGTGTCTTGTCTGAAGTGCCCCTGAACACTCGTTTCCATGGTGACTGGAGGCACCACAGAGACAGTATTATGGTGCTTTTGGGACCAGGTTGCTGTCATAGGAGACCTGTGTGTGTGTGTGTGTGTGTGTGTGTGTGTGTGTGTGTGTTTGGAGGTGGAACAGGGAAGCTGGTGACTTCAGGAACCAAGAGGAAAGGGAAATAGGGAGGTAGGGGTGGGGCAAAGTGTTAACTGCTAGTGAAGTGTGGGGAGGAGTAGAGGGAGATGATATAGCTGGCTCTGGGGAATTCTAGAAGATGGAAGAAAGTGAATACAAATGGAGAAAAGAAAAGCACAAACAAAGGCAGAATTCCTTCTTTCTGCAGAACATCTCCCCCTTAGCCGTTGAAAGAATTATGGTGGCAAATTATCTTACAGAGATGGCTGGGAGAGAGAATGAATTTAGCAAGCAGAGGTGGTTTGGTCATGAGGGTTTCTAGCAGTCCAGTGCTGACAGTGTGCTGCCCACAGCCTGTAGCATGGCCAAGGAAGAGGAAGCAACTGTTCTCTCACCCACTATGGGAGGGACTTTCAGGACACGGGAAGCCATCACTTGTTCTCCAAATTCTGCTCAGGCCCAAGGTGGAGATGTCTCATGGTCTGAGTGAGTGATACAGGGCACGTGATGGCAGAATCTAGGGAGTGACTGATTTTCAGAGCCTTCACAAAGATGCCCATCACAGTCTGTTATATTCAGATTCACATTACTTTATTTTTAAAAAAAAATATTTTATTCATTTATTTGTTTGAGAGAGAGAAAGAGGCGGAGATAGAGAGAATGGGTGCACCAGGGCATCCAGCCATTGCAAACGAACTCCAGACATATGCCTCCTTTGTGCATCTGGTATATGTGGGTCCTGGAGAATCAAACCTGGATCCTTTGGCTTTGCAGGCAAATGCCTTAAGCACTAAGCTATCTCTCCAGCCCATCGGATTCACATTGCTTTATGTCCAGAGCTCCATCTCAGCCAAAAGACAAACACTTCAAAAACTCAGTCTCCCGGTCAGTGACCAAAGGGAACTTTCTGGGATTTTCTGCTAGTCTGTGATTATAAAAGTCAATGGTTCCTTGATTCTGACTTGAGACTGTTGATGACTGTGTGCCTATAGATTTCATGCCGCTTGCACTACTGGTGAGTAGTGTCTGCCCATTGCACAAACTTGAAGGTTTAAAGAGGTTTACCCACAGTAGAAACCATTGCTGTCTTCTATATACAGTTTCTTTTTTAAGTTTCTTTTTATATATTTTATTTTATTTATTAGAGAAGAGAGATAGAAAGACAGAGAGAGAGAGAGAGAGAGAGAGAGAGAGAGGCAGAGAGAGAAAGGCAGAGAGAGAGAGAGGAGAGAAAGATAATGGACATTCCAGGGCCTGCAGCCACTGCAAACGAACTCCAAATGCATGTGCCACCTTGTGCATCTGGCTTATGTGTGTCCTGTGGAATCCAACCTGGGTCCTTGGGCTTTGCAGGCAAAAGACTTAACTGCTAAGCCATCTCTCCAGCCCTATAGTTCTTTTTTTAATGCAAATTCTCCATGTCCTGATGGACAGATCCAGGCTAAAGAACCACAGATGAACTCCGTTCATGAACTTGCTCATGAAGGACTAAGAGGTTGTCACCAGACTCAGTGTGAGTTTGGCTATGCTTGGTCTTTGCATAAATTAATCTGTCAAGAGAAGAAGAAATCTCAAACAACTTTAGGAACGAAGGCTCTAGGGAGGGATCTTGCTATACACTTCTTCATTTTTTCCCCCTGAGTGTTGGGCCCTCCAGGAAGCTTGGGAAACAAGCAGATGAGAAAACAGCTGAATGCCCTTTTAAACACAGCACACAGAAGCACTGGCATCTCCCCAAGGTGGAGGGACTTGGCAGCCAGGTTTTAGACTTTTGCAAAATCATAAGCAAATCTCAAGGTCGACAGTAAAGCCTTTGCTCCTTCTGAGTTACTCATGGCCATGCTTTTTATTAATGTTCACATTGTACTCCCACGATGGGCCTTTTCTAGCTTTAGAAATGGGCAGGACATTAGGAATTCTGTCTTTGCTAATTTGAAGTTCATTCAAATCACTGGTTCTCTGGTTCATTTATTTATTTCTTTTCTCTTTTTGGTAAGTTCTGACCACAGGGGACTGGCGATGACCCTGCCCTAAACTTCCTCCATTCTGGCCTAGCATGCTTGCATAGAACCTTACATCTGTGCTTCCATATTAGCATCATGCCCACTAGCTAAAAGGTGAAAACCACCCGCGTCCCCATCAACAAAGCAGATGTAGCTCAGTGGGAGAGCACTTGCCTAGCCTGTGTGAGGTCCTGTATTTGATTCCCAGTACTGAAGAAAAAAAAATTTTTAACTGTAATTTTTTTTAATTAAGCTTTAGAATAGAAGGGACACAGACACTTCTTAGGGCCATGCAATTACTCTGCATGATACTGCAATGGTGGTTGCATGACATCAACTTGTTCAAACCCATAGAATGTACAGCACAGAGGGATTGCCATAGGAAGCCATGTACCAAGTTATAATGATGTGTCTGTGGAGGTCCATCAGTTGTAACTATTGCATATTCTGGTGGTGTGTTCGTTGCAGGGGAGGTTATGTGTGTCAGAAGGGCATGGGTCTTTTCAACTTTGCTCAGGTTTACTGTGAACCTAAAGCTGCTCTAAAAAAAATAAAGATTTTCTTTTTCCTTTCTTTTCTTTTCTTTCTTTTTTTTTGTTTGTTTTGTTTCTTCCAAGGTAGGGTCTCATTCTAGCCCAAACTGACCTGGAATTCACTATGTGGTCTCATGCTGGTCTCAATCTCTCAGCAATTCTCCCTACGTCTGCCTCCTGAGTGCTGGGATTAAAGGTGTGCACCATCACCTTTGGCTAAACATGTTTATAAACAGAATCTTGTCACAGGCTATAGCATAGATGAAACTTGAGGATGTTTTGCTAAATGAAATAAGATGATCATAAAAAGACAAATACAGGGATGGGAGAGACAACTGTTAAGAAAGTGCTTGCCTTGCAAACATGAGGATCTGGGTTTGATCCCCAGAACCCAAACAGAAATGCCAGGTGTGGTGAGGTACACATGTGAACCCAGTGCTGGGGAGGCAGAGGCAGGAGGATCCAGTAGGATCCCTGGGACTTGCCTGTCCACTGGTCTAGCTTAACTGGTGAGCTCCAAGCAAATAAGAGAAGCTGTCTCAAAAAATAAAGAGAAAAAGAAAAGAAAAAGTGAATGGCATTTGTGAGGCCTCCACATACATGCACACAAGTTCACAAGTATATTACACCACTCACATGCACACGTGTACTCCAATGCACACAAACATGCACACACATAGATGTGTAGAAAAGATCAATATTGCAGGAGTCCACTTAGATGAGGTACCTGTTTACATTCAGAATCACAGAGACAGAAAGTAGTTGGGTATCTGACAAAGGACAGGGGAGGCAAAGGACTCGGGACTTGCCGCACGGGTACCTCGTTCCAGGGTCATGAGATGATACACATTCGAGAGATGTTTGGTGGTGTTAGTTGTACAACCGTGCAAATAGGGAACATGAATTAAAAGTGTCTGAGGTGGTCAATTTTATGTTATGTGAATTTTACCACAACATTAAAAAAAAAAAAAAAAAGAAAGAAAGAAAAGGGTTCCTCCTCCTGATCCCAAGTTCTGAGTGTCCATTCTGTCTCCAATGGCAAACTTTAGCTTGGAATATGCTTAACCCACGGTGACAAAAGGACCAGTGTGCTGGGGTCAGGCTGGCACGATGCCAGAGCTGCTCATCCACTTCTTCACGGTCCCTGTTCAAGGGACCAGGCAGCCTGCATGCAGTTCCCTCTGCAGAGACAAAGCTCCTCTTCAGCCCTTCCTGCAGGGTAACACATGGCAAAAGCTTGCTGCTCCCCAGCTGCTCCAACTTGAATGCGGGAAATGACCATGATTGGCCTTCTGCCGCCAGGGTTTGTTCCCCATGAATCACCACCACTTGACCGAGGAGCCAAGTCAGCATCTTTGGAAAAGACAGAAACATCCCGTTCATTCCCTTTGGGCTCACATTGCTGTGAGTCAGTACTTTGGCACTGGGAGTAGCAGTGAGAGCCTTGGTGGGCCTTTGGGGATGCAGCAGGAGAGAACAGTTCTGGGACGATTGCAGCCATTGGCTGGAAGTCCTGCCTTTGCCGAAGCTGTCTGCCACCCACTCTATTTGATGTCCTCTCTGGTTGTCTTAGTCCTGAGCCCCTGCAGGCATCTGCTGACATCCCCTTTCGGACTCGTTGGACAGCCACTTGGCACTTGCTTGACAGCTTTTGGCCTGCTGTCTCTGCACAGGGAAGGCTGTTCTCCCAGCTGCACCACAATTTCGTCGGCCTGAGGACCAGGAGCCCCTTTCTTTGAGGTCTCTCATTGCTTAGAAGAATCCTGAGTGAGCTTGGGGACATCTTGGCAAGTTACTAAAACTCTGGAATATTCACATTCCTCACCTTACAAATAAACGTATGAAGCTGGGCATGGTAGCTCACACCTTTAATCCCCACACTTGGGAGGCAGGGGTAGGAAGATTGCTGTGAGTTCAAGACTACCCTGAGACTATATAGTGAATTCCAGGTCAGCCTGAGTTAGAGTGAGATCCTACCTCGAAAAAATAAAAATAAATTAATTTTAAAAAATAAACATATGATTTCCATTCAAGAGAGTGTTTTAAGGTTTAGAAGAGGCATTTGTGGAGGGTTTGGCAATGTTTTGTTCAAGTTAGATTATGATATAAGAGAGTTCAGATGACTTCGAAACCCTTGAGGAAGATAGTCCCTCATTCTGCCAATTCATGCCATCGTCATTCTGCGATACTTCTTCATGAAATGGAGCATTTAAAAGAAAAAAATGATGTGGATATCTAACATAATCTCTTCAGCCTGAGGTTAACTTTTCTGGAGCTCTACTGCCACTGTGTGGACACATATAGAATTACATTTTGGTTCTTTGAGTTTAAAGTTTATTTCATTATTAAAATGCCAAATTATTCTGCTATGTAACCGTTTTATTTTTTTTTTACTTAATTACATATAATTTCAAATATCAACATGAAATCCAGTGTATGAAATCATTTCATCCAGGCTTATTGAATGAAAAAGAAGGTACATTCAGTTGCATGGGGCAGAAAATCAATTCCTAAAAGAACAAGTGTTCTCATCATGTATTAATAATATCATGGCAATACAGTGACATATTTGAAATTGAGACCAAGTCACAATGAATCATTAGCAATGATCAGTTAGGATTTCCTTCAGGGACACTGAGGCTCATAAGCTACACGTTGGGGTCGACACTTGAGTTGTCACGGAACTGCTGCGGACACCGTGCCTGCTGTGGAGAGCAGCTCCGTCCTTTGACCCAGCCTCGCTTCTGAACTCTCTCCTCCCACCCTGACCGTGCTCATGGGAAAGAATTCAGCAACTCCCTGACATTTTTAGGCGTGGAGCGTTCCTTGAACAGCGAGCCTCATCCCTCCACTTATTGTTACCTCATTTGCTACTGAAGAGCAGGGTGGGGTTGAGGACCTGGAATGTTCTGGACACAATCTCCTCCCTCATGTCTGCCCATGCCCACCTCTGTGCTGACCCCATAGAGTTTCCCCACTCTAGCTGTCCAATGCTTCCTGGGAAAGAAAAGAAGCGCAAGCCTTCAGCACCGGCCTGATGGTCAGTGCCGGATGCAGGCACGGCATCCTGGTGTGATTTAGAACAAAGTGCTCATGATAGAGTGTTCTGGAATTCCCATTCCAGATACAGTTCATGAGAAAGAAGTTTTGGACTCATGAACCCTTTTTCTAGGTAGGTGACACATAATCTTTTCCTGCCACTCTCAGTGAAGGGGCACAGACAAATGATTGCAGGTCATTCAGGGCACCATACAGGGTTCAGTCTGCTAAGATGCCCTGAGGGGTCATCGGTGACATTTGTGAAGCTCACAGCTTCTTGAGGCGTATTCAGTAATGTATGTGTTTGAAATAGCTGATAAAAGTTGAATGTATATATGCATATAAAATACAGCATATTATTTTTGCCATCTTGGAACATCTGGGGGTCAGTACAGGTTTCATGAGTGCAGTCGGCTGAACGTTTACAGTGGATTCCTTAAGTGAGAAGATACAGATCTGACTAAGGGTTAAGTGTCCGAGTTTAAGTGCTGTTGCCATTAGCGTCCTGACTCTGCACGTTTGAGTTGACTGAGAGAGATCCTTGGAGCAACGGCCAGCCTTGCCTTAATTAAAACCTCAGAGAAGTTTAAGGGTTAGGAAAACCTTTCTCCTGATCACTCATAGTATTTTCCCTTGTGCTTGGGGTCATCAGCCAAACGATTCATCCACTAGGGCTGGGGAGGGGGATCGGTTGGCAAAGTGCTTGTCTTGCCAACAAGGGGACCTGAGTTGGGTTTCTAGAACCCACGTACAAAACTCACGCAGGGCCCAGGTGAAACCACAGATTAACTGGCGAGGGAAGCAAGTGTGCTGCTTCCACGGTGAGCCCGGTAACCCGAGCCAGGGTGGTGCAGACAGACACTGAGGACACTCAAAATGCACCAAAGCAGCAATCCAGAAGCTGAGAACTCAGCACTCAAGTAGGCTTAAAGCACACCCACCAAGGCTCAGGGAAGTTTGTGGAAGAGAGGCGGGGAGAATAGAAGAGACTCCGGGGCAAGCCTGCTAACCAGAGGAGCCGAATTGACAAGTTCTGGGTTCCATTGAGAGACCCTGTCTCGATAAATAAGGCAGAGAGAGAGAAATTGAAAATGGAATCTTGTGTCAGCTGCTGGCCTCCACATGCGTGCACACACAGGTGCACATCCACTCACACACACAGGTACTCACTTGCATCTGAACATGCACACACCATGCAGACTCACATGAAAAGGTGAATGTTGCCTGAGGAACAACACCCAAGGTTTCCTCTGTCATCCACATACACTCATGAACGTACACACACGCACACGCATGCACACACACACACACACACACGAGATTCAGCATTAAACAAAATATTAATTATCAACAGCATGTGGAAGTGTCACTGAGGAAGTCGTGCATAGTGGTACTTGTTTGTATCTTAGCCCTCATGTGGCAGACACAGGAGGATCACAAGTTCCAGGCCAGCCTGGGCTACAAAATTAGACCCTGTCTCAAAAAAAAAAGTGTTTACAGGGCGTGATGGCGCATGCCTTTAATCCCAGCACTCAGGAGGCAGAGGTAGGAGGATCACCATGAGTTCGAGGCCACCCTGAGACTACATAGTGAATTGCAGGTCAGCCTGAGCTAGAGTGTGACCCTGCCTTGGAAAACCAAAAAAAGAAAGAAAGAAAAAAAAAGGTTCACTGAGGCTGTGGGGGAGGATAGGGTGGGCACAAGGCCAGCCTGAGCAAGATACTTTATTCTGGGCTGTGGCAGCTGTCTTGTCAGGAGACCATTGTCCACTGCTCTGGGTGTGTGTGCCATCCTTCCTTACGCAGACACGCCCTTCCTAAACTGATTCCCCGTCTCCAGACACACCCCTGAATTTTCTGAAAAAAAACAAAAAGCCTTTCTGTGTTCTATCCTGTCCCTTTGGGTTTCAGTTTGTGGGAAAGAGAGGCTGGAGAGATTTCAGGAACCCTGTTTCCCCTCCCCTTTGCTTTTCACTGGCTCTCCAGTTGGGAGATGTGTGTGACCTTTCCTGTCCCTGGCTATCAGCCACTCCAGTGATCCCCTGTGCACTGACCAGTTCCTTGCCCGCACCCGCTCACCCACCTGCTCTGCCCGGTTCTCGGCAGCTTCAGTGACGCTGAAGAAAAGGGTACTGGGAATGATTTTGGGATCTGTGTGATGGACGTAACCCTTACAAGCCTTTGATCATGTAATGTATAATACTGTAGGATCAAGAGTGAGACAGACCGGGGCCGGGCATAGTGGCGCACGCCTTTAACCCCAGCACTCTGGGAGGCAGGCGTAGGAGGATCACTGTGAGTTCGAGGCCACCCTGAGACTATAGAATGAGATCCAGGTCAGCCTGAGCTAGAGCGAGACCCAAGCTTCATCCTGCCCTTCCTTTCTACAGACTCACCGTGGAGACAGCACCTGCCTCCGGGGCTCTGCCCACTGAGGGGCCATCAACCACATTCATGAGTGTGTGGGATGCTGACACAAAGTACAGTAGATGGACGAGGGGTTCAAGCCACAGACGGTTTTCTCCTCACAGCTCCGGAGGCTGGCGGTCCAAGGTCAAGCGTTGGCAGGACTGGTTTCTGCTGAGGCCCTCTTGGCTCATTGACAGTCTCCTCCTGTTGTCTGTCCTCATTGTCTCATCTTATAAGGACGGTCATAAGACCCGATGAGACCCGCCCAAATAACATCGTTGTGATCAAATTATTTCTTTTTAAAAAAATTTTAAATTATTTTATTTATTTTTGGAAAGAGACACAGAGAGACAGAGAGAGACAGAAAGGGAGAGGGAGACAGATAGAGATGGGCGCGCCAGCAGTCTCTCTGCTGCTGTGAACGAAATCCAGATGTGTGCGCCCCCTTGTGGGCAAGTGCAGCATTGTGCCCTTGTGTCACTTTGCATCTGGCTAAACGTGGGACCTGGAGATTGGAACTGGGTTCTTAGGCTTAGCAGGCAGGCGCCTTAACCGCTAAGCCATCTCTCCAGCCCAAATTACTTCTTTTTTAAAATTTTTAGTTGTTTATTTATTTGACAGAGAGAGAGAGGAGAAAGAGAGAGAATGGATGCACCAGGGCATCCAGCCACTGCAAATGAACTCCAGACGTGTGTGCCCCCTTCTGCATCTGGCTTACATGGGTCCTGAGGAATTTAATCTGGGTCCTTTGGCTTTGCAGGCAAACACCTTAACCTCTAAGCCATCCCTCCAGACCCAAATTACTTCTATAAAGTCCCTATTTCAAACTATGAGGAGGACTTCAACTTACAAATTTGAATGAGGAGAGATGGTTAGGTTCATAATCCTTAGCATAAGGGCTCAGTAAACATTAGTCATTTTTCTCCTGGGCAGGTATTCTACTCTGGTCATGCTATGGTTGGTTTTTTTCCTAGTTCCGTTCACTACCTAGTGAATAGTCTTTCTTCCTATTTTACCCAGAAATATGAGGTATCGGGGTAAAAATCCACTCGCTTCCACACTCCATACACCTTTTCCTTAGCCTCTCAGAGGAAGACCTCTTGGCCCCTGGTTTGTGGCTGGCCACCGCTCCTCTGTGCTTGTGGCCCCTCTCCTCCACCACCCAAGGGACTACAGCTTCATCTCACTTACTTCCTCCTCATTCTCCTTCTTTTCTCTTGCTCTCCTCTCATCTTTTCTCTTCCTCCTCTTCTTCTCCTTCTCCATTTTCTTCTTCTTTCTCAGTTTCTCTCTCAACTTGGAATTGAACCTAGGGCTCTCTCTACATTGTGCTATCTTCCTGTCCGCCACCACCCCCTTCTTTAAACTTTTTGCTTTGAAAAGAGGATCAGTTTTCTTAGGTTGACCTTGAACTCGCTATAACTCAGGCAAACCTTCAATTAACTATTCTTCTGCCTCAGCCTTCCTAGCGAACGGGTTACAGGCGTGCCTTCTGCTGCCTGACTACCTTCCCTCTCTTCAACCTTTGAACAGTCTCGGGTTTCTCCCTCCACACACGTGCTTCTTTGGCCCTGCCTTCCCGTGTGTGGGGCTACCCTCTCCTCCCCTCATCTCGTGCAAGCCTATGAAGGAAGAGTCAGTCCCTATTCTGTTTTGTCCTCTTCCACAGTGATGTGCTTGTGCCTTGAGCACTATTCCTCGGCCAGACTGGACTCAGTGCTGAACATAGATGAGGAGAAAACACAAACCATTGCTATATGGTGTGACCGAAAAATCCCAGAGAACCCTATAGGACAGCATTGTCATGGGGCTGTCAGTGAGCAGACAGGGGAGCTTTGGAGCCTTGCTGAACGTGGCCCTTGTGCCAGGTCCTGAGGGACTAGATGGGCCACAACCATGTGGGGAAGTCCTTCCAGCCAATGCCTGGAATCCTGGGAATGAACGGAGTTTTCTACCTTCTGTTAACTCCTCAACTGCCTGGCCTCTGCAGGAAGCACTCCATTGCAAAGGTTTCTTGGGGTCCTGCTGGATCCTTTGCTTGGCCCAGAGAAGGCTTTAGAGTCTTCTTTATGTTGTTTTATTTATTTGAGAGAGAGAAAGAATGAGAGAGAGAGAATGGGCATGTCAGGGCCTCGGCATGGGTACTGAGGAATTGAACCTGGGTCCTTAGTCTTCTCAGGCAAGCATCTTAACCGCTAAGCCATCTCCAGACAGGCTTTACAGTCTTCTGTTGAACACCTTCCTTCCTACCACTTTACCTTTCCTTGGCTCCACCCTTGCCTGATTGACTTGTCCCTTCTCATCTTTCCTTTTCTGTCTTCCTTCTGGAGGCCCTTCTGCTATGGACTCCAGAATGTTCTGGGAGACAACTTAGGCATGTTTGTTAATATTGACATCATCAAATGATGGGCTGCTGAACTGGAGTTGGGTGAGGGCAATGATACAGCATTTGTTTGACTGGGAGTGTTCATTTCATGCCTGTGCAGAGAAGAGAAAGGTCAGGACAACGGGAAGCTGGCTTGTCAGGCCCAGGCAGCACTGGACTTACATCAGTCCATGTGACTGGCCTCTGGGTCCTCAACCTTCACACTGAAGTAAAGCCCCCTGGTCTTTACAGCCTAGCTCTCTTTTGCATCCAGGATGCATTGCTGCTCCCTCCCACTGTTTCAATGATGTCATTTGGTCTCCTTGTTGCCTGACCCAGTGCTACCTGCATATTGTGGCTTCTGTGTGTTTGTCCCCACAGTCCAAACCATATGAAGGTCGAATGCTCCTGTGTCCCCTGAAGAGCTTTTGGACCTGACCTCACCCTAAGTGTTTGTTAATAGATTATTCGCACTACTCAACACTGTATGTCTATCTCTGTTTAGGTCTCTCTCTCTCTCTCTGGCTTGCACATACAAACACACCAGCTGAACACTTAGTGGGTCATCAGTACAACATAGATTGGTTGATTTGGATGACCGTGAATCGAAATGAGGTAAGACTTTGCTAAAAAGATGTCTGGAGGGCAGGAGAGACGGCTTCACTGTTCAGGAGCTTGCCGGTGAAGCCTAAGGACCCAGGTTCGATTCTCCAGATCCCCCATAAGCCAGTTGCACATGGTGGCACATGCATCTGGAGTTCATTTGCAGTGGCTAGTAACCCTGGTGTTCCCATTGGCTGTCTCTCTCCCCTCTCTCTCTAATAAATAAATAATAAAATATTTAATAATTTTAAAAGAGATGTCTAGAGCAGGAGAGCAATGACATGGTCCAGGCTGTGGACAGATCTGACCCTAGAGATGCTGGCGGGGAGCTGCGTGGAGAGCTAAGGACACAGAAGTAGTGAAGCTAAGAGGGAGATGTAGGCACTCAAGCCTGTGATCACCAGCTTATAAATGAGGATTTTAAGCCTGTGTTGCCAAAGGAGATGCTCCAGTCAGTACAGATGGAAGAATTGGAGGGCTTTAGTCTGACATAGGCAGGAAGTCCACTTTTCCACAGTTGCACTGTTGCTAGTTGGCAGAAAGGGTGTTTTCATGTGATTCCTGTCCTTGTGCCAAATGGACCCGAGGTACAGGGATGAGATTTCACCCTGAGATATCTTGGCAGCCAGAAGGCCAGACACTGGGCCCCAGGAGTGCCTGTGTTATGGCTTCTTGCTCACAGCACACATCTTCTCAGCTCTCATCATCTCTCCAGGGAGTTGCATCAGTCTCAATTCAGCATCATCTAGCCCCAAATGAGAACGGGTTTTTCGTTGTCCAAACCATGGAGCCCCTATCTGCAATCCAGGAAACTCCCTTTTAATCCTTCTGTCTCTGTGCTCCAGTTACACTGAACTTATCAATCACCTTCTGCCCAATTCATTGCCAAACCTTGCTCAAAGGAATGGCATCTGGAAAAGAGACTAGCAGAGCCAGTTGCTGGAGAGTGGAAATCTTATAACTTGGTGGTTTGAGCTACATAATATGTAGCTGAACTTTTCCTTTTAGCTGAACTTGGTGTATTCCCAGGACATCTGCTCCTACTTATCACGTATGTCTTCACGCATCTGTGACTTGCTCCTCTGTCACTCTGGAGCCGATTTCTTGGAAGGTTGCCCCCACACCCAGCCTCCGCTGTTGGTTGGCTGGTCAATCTGTGTTCCTCCACTGTCCCACCTGCAGACCGATGCCCAGATTAACATCCAGGGCACCGAAGTGAGGCTTTCTTTCCTGTTTTCCCATCCAACCAATCCACCCTTAGCTGAAATGTTAGCAAAATCAGTATATAACATTCTGAATCCCTATCAAACTGTAGATCCAGCCTTTTTTTCTTCTTCTTCTTCTTCTCTCTCTCTCTCTCTCTCTCTTCGAGGTAGGGTTTCACTCTAGTCCAGGCTGACCTGAATTAACTATGTAGTCTCAGGGTGGCCTCGAACTCATGGCAATCCTCCTACCTCTGCCTCCCAAGTGCTGGAATTAAAGGCGTGTACCAATGTGGCACCACGCCCAGCTCTTCTCTTAATCTAATAAAATCTCTTTAAGCCTTACCCCTGGTCTACAGATTTAATTCTTTAAATTCATAGGACGAGAATCCGGGGTCCCCTAAATGTCTTGGTTTGTTGGCATTGCAAGGAGCCCCCAAATCCCATTACACACAGTTTCCTACTCCATTCTCTGCCTCCATTGCCTCATGGCTTTCTCATCTGTCCCCATTTATCTCTTGTCAGTGGGTTCAGAGGCAAACCACTGAATTCAGGATGATCTCACTTTAAGAACCTTGTCCTTTTCCATAAAGTCACACCCTCAGGAACAGGTACCAGTGGTTGGGACTCAGACATATCTTCTGGGAATACACCACTCAGTCAATCCAGGTCCTGCCTATGGAATCATTACTTTAGACTCTTCCCATTATAGGCCCTGTTAGTTGCAAAACTCTGCTCATTACAGTACAGGCAAGTGAAAATTCCCTGAGGCATGTACTCTTGTTACACTGTATGATAGTTTTTTCCAATTTTTAAACTTCTTCTAACTTGTAGCATTTTGCACCAGACCCAGGGAAAATGACAGGAGACACTTCATTTGTGTTTGTTCTTTTTGTATGCTTAGGATGAGATGGGAAAACAATGGGCTTTGGGAGGCTCAGTAACAGGCCTGGAAAAGATTCTTTTCCACAACACGTAGCCAAAGGGGATTGTTTGCTGAGGTATCCATGCCCTTGATCTGGGTGAAGGTAATAGAATTTTTTATACTTTTTTACTCCTTCATTTCTGTTTTCTTTTAGAAAATATGGCTTAGCACCTATAATTTACAGGAAAAGTTTTAATTATTTGCAAATCAGAAACTTAGTGTGGGGCTAGAGCTATGGCTCAGTGGTAGAGCCTGGTCTAGAATGTGGGAGGTCCTGCGTTCAGTCCCCACATCATAAAAAAGAAAAGTGTGGGCAACATCTGAACTTGGAACTCCCCTTTGTTGTTGTTGTTTATTTGTATTTATTTATTTGAGAGTGACAGGGAGAGAAAGAGGCAGAAAGAGAGAGGAAGAGAATGGGCGCACCAGGGCCTCCAGCCACTGCAAACTAACTCCAGATTGTATGTACCACCTTGTGCATCTGGCTTATGTGGGTCCTGGAGAATCAAGCCTTGAACAGGGGTCCTGAGGCTTCACAGACAAGCGCTTAACCACTAAGTGATCTCTCCAGCCCCCAACTCACTTTTTTTTTTTTTTTGAAAGAGTCAGAGAGAGAGAAAGAAAGAGAGAGAGAATGGGTGCACCAGTGGCTTCTCAGCTGCTGTGAATGAACTCCAGGCGGGTATACCCCCTGTGGGCAAGTGCAGCATTTTGCCCTTGCATCCTTTGCCTCTGGCTAAATGTGGGACCTGGAAAATTGAACGGGCATTCTCAGGCTTAGCAGTCAGGTGCCTTAACCACTAAGCCATCTCTCCAGCCCCCAACTGACCTTTTTTAGAGAAGAGTTTTTCACCTGTAGCCTTAAAATTGAGTTTCAGAGAAGTTCTAACAACAGACTACCAGTCTTGTTAACCACAATAGAACGCTATCAGATTTTCAGTGTGCAAACTGCTAAGGCTAATTTGACTTTCTGTCTTAACTAGGGAGCATTGAAGGACAGGGAAAGGAGGTTCTGGTGTGGGGAACAGGGGAAGAAGCACTCTTCTTTGGGGCCTCACCCTTTACTGGTTCCTCACCATGCAGCACTGTTCTCACTTCCCCTTAAAATTGATTTTCTTGGGCTGGAGAGATTGCTTAGTGGTTAAGGTGCTTGCCTGTGGTGCCTAAGGACCCAGGTTCAATTCCCCAGTACCCATGTAAGCCAGATGCACAAGGTGGATCATGTGTCTGGATTTCATTTGCAGTGGCTGGAGGCCTTGTCATGCCCATTTTCCCTCTCTCTCTTGCCGTCTACATCTTTCTCACTCTCAAATAAGTAAATAATTTTTTTTCAATTTTTATTTACTTATTAGAGACAGAGAGAAGGAGGGAGAGGTAGAGACAGAGAGAGAGTGAGAATGGGCACATCAGGACTCTAGCCACTGAAAACAAACTCCAGATGCATGTGCCTCCCGAGTGCATCTGGCTTATGTGGGACCTGGAGAATTGAACCTGGGTCCTTAGGCTTCACAGGCATGTGCCTTAACCACTAAGCCATCTCTCCAGCCCTAAAATGTTTTTTAATTGACCTTCTCCAGACCACTGGAGGATCTTTACGAGAGCTGTAGGGGGTCTTCATCAGATTTACTGCTTGATGATTTCAAAGGAATGTGTTTTGATTTTTGATAATTAAATGGATGTGTTTCATATCCCTAATATTAAAAAAAAACTCAATCAGCTATGTTATATGGATTTATTACTAGGACCGAGTGTGCTGCATGAGCTGGAGGTCTGGAATCATATTGAGGTCAAAGTGTTACAGACACTCTTTGGAGTTTTATTGTCCTCATCTTACAACAGGTTGTATTGTCATGTGAGTGTGGGATGGTCTGGCGTTTGTTCCTGTTAAATGATTTCGATCTCTGGAAGTCATCATATGCATCTCTTTGCTTTGCTTTCTGAAATAATTTGATGGAATTTTTCTGAGAGACAGACCAGCAAAGTCACCCTAGAGCAGAGGTGGGGTGGTTCAGCAAACTTCTAAGCAGTGTGTAGAATTTTGATTTGGTTACTGGAGATTATACTTGAAAAACTATACAGAATACTCATATAACTCAGTGATTGTGAAATAAAAGTATACATTACAGGGCCAAAATTGTTTGGGTTAATGTTTTCTTTTTATGGGACTGGAGAGTTTTATATGTCCCCCAATATAAAAGTTATAGTTTATCAGAATACTCAGGCAATAACTCAGTGATTGTGATGTTTGAGATTCCAAAAGATATGCAAATTGCCTAGCAGGGGCCAAAATTGTTTGACCTTTTAATAGTTTTTTTCTTTGCTGTGGTGGCTGGTTGGCTTTCTTTCTGTTTTGTGTAGCAGGCTGTCTTATGGAATGGACTGGCTTCAATAAATAATATCCCTTCCTCCAAAAAATGAAAGGGACTGTGAAAGTCTGAAATACTGGCTAAAAAAATGAAAGAAAACGGTAACATAGCTCCAGTCCTATAGTAAATAAAATACAGAAATTATAGGTGAAAGAGGAAGTGAATGCCAAGAACAGGACAAGAACAAGGGACAGGAAAAGCCTGTCTAGAAGTGATGCAAAGTTCATGGCCAGGATTCTTATTCTTCCAGCTCCCTGCTGATGCACAATGACCTGTGGTATATATAAAATCCTGAGCCTAACCCTAGCCCATACCAGGCCCAGGGTCTTTCCATTTTGAGGCCACTTTTAGGATCTGCATGTAATAAAAGGCTCCAGGCTCAGAGCTTGGGTGAAGTCCTCCATGCCTAAGAATCACTTGGGGTTTGGAGAGCTGACTTCTGGCTACACCAGCAATATGTCTTCATCATAGAGCACAGGGACAGGTCTAGGTCCTTCTGAGAACTTGGCTAAGCTGGGTGAATATATATATAATTGGAAAATATGCCTTACTGGGCTTGAGGAATTTTCTGGAATGAATGCTAAGGTGGAGTCTGGGTGGTCAGAGCTGGCCACCCTGGCCAAGTTGTGCCTTATTTCATACTGTGTTCATTTTGCTCTGTGGCCTGGGAGTATGTGCTTAGCAAAATGACCTCCTTCCTCTGAAGCCTTGTCACATTTATAAGAACAATGTGCTGTTGTGGGTGTCCCCAGATACCCCTCTCCAGGACAAAGACTCAGAAGACACTAGGAAATCCCTGAGACCAGCTGTTACAAGGGCAAACTAGAATGGAAGCAGGCGTGGGGAGGGATACATTGAGAATGTCACACACACAAAAAAAATCACACTATTTAGCAAGAGTCGGGAGGATAGCAAATTCAAGGCTAACCTGCGCTACACAGCAAAACCTTGTTACACACACAAAAAATAAAAAAAAAAAAAAAAAACAAAGGTTGGCATTGCAATTCAGTGGTAGAGCACTTGCCCAGCACATCATGTTCAAAGCTGCAGTTCAATCTGCTCCCACCACACTCATGGTCATGCCATAGTCTCTATTCCCCTTCCTTCCTCTCTTACCCACCATTCATTATCATCTCCCACTCTCCTCTCTCCCACCCTCCACTCTCAGCTTTCCACTATCTGCTGAGGGATTTGGCCCCTCTAAGCCTCTTTTGTTCATTTTCCAATGCAAAGATGTTGACCTCCAGGACGGAAAGTTATGGTAAGTCAGTGGAAACCAGCAGTGCCCAGATTCCTCTGCTGGCTCCTGTAATACCTTTGGGGGAGGAAATACTAGCAACTTTTATCATGAATTTTTAAATTACTTTTTAATACTTTATTTTTGTTTATTTATTTGAGAAAAAGAGAGAAAGAAAGAGGCAGCGGGGAGAGAAAGAGAGAATGGGCATGCTAGGATATCCAGTCAGTGCAAATGAACTCCAGATGCATGCGCCTCTTTGTGCATCTGGCTTACATGGGTTCTGGGGAATTGACCCTAGGCCTTTGGCTTTGCAGGCAAGTGCCTGGACTGCTAAGCCATCTCTCCAGCCCTTATTTATTTTTATTATAAGATCATATTTCTGTTTGACTATTCCAGTTCTTCCACAACTTAGGAATTTTCCAGGACTTGGAACTTTCTGGGCTGAGTTCAGTAACATCCCATTTTCCCGAGTGAATGGGTTATGTTGGCCACTGTTACATTTTCCATCTTAATGAACATGATTTTTTATTTTTATTTTTTTGATTTTTAGATATATAAACAAAGCCACAAAAGACTTGAAACCTATGTGTATATTACTGTATTTTTACTGTTGCACCAGGGTATATCCACAACTTTGACAAAGTGGGCCTACCTGTTCTTCCGTGGAGCCAATTTTAATGATTTTTTCCCCCTCTTTATTGTCATCAGATGCATATAACATAAACTTTGCTGCTTGCACTGTAAGCATGCAGCTCTGTGGCATGGATACACTCAGTGTTTTGCAACCATCATCACCACACATCCCCAGAACTGTATAATCTCCTCCAATTAATATTTCATTCCTGTTGCAGTCAGGTTCATGTTGCTGGTAGAAATCACCCAACCAGCAGCTTGTGGGCAAAAAAAGAGGTTTATTTTGGCTTACAGGCTCGAGGGGGGAACTCCATGATTGCAGGGAAAATGATGGCATGAGCAGAGGGTGGACATCACCTGCTGGCCAACATCAAGTGGACAACAGCAACAGGAGAGTGTGCCAAACACTGGCATGGCTTTAATTTCCAATTGCTATCAGCTGGGGAGACTAGCATTCAGAATACCTAAGTTTATGGGGGACACCTGAATCAAACTACCACAATGCCCCTTAAGCAGTAATGCCCAATCCTCACTCATCCCAGACCCTAGAAAGTAGGTACAACTGTGGTTTTTTTGTCCCTGTGAATTTAACTACTTGAAGTACTTCATGAAAGGGGAATCATGATATTTGTCCTTTATGACTTTTTTAAGTTCACCTACCATAATTTCCATGTTGTAGCACGTGTCAGCATTTTCTTCATCGTAAGCTGGAATGATATTCCATTGTATGGCTATAGCATATTTTGTTTATACATTTATCCATTGAAGGAAGTTAGGATAATGCTGTTGTGGATAATGCTTCTGTAAATTTGGGTATACAAATACTGGTTCAGGTCTTTGCTTTTAATTATTTTGGATATATATACTCAGAAATATGATTGTTAGATCATGATAATTCTACTTCTATTTGTTGGATTGTTTTATTTTATTTTTTATTTAGTTGAGAAAGAAAGAGAGAGAGAATGGGTGAGGCAGGGCATTCAGCTGCTGCAAATGAACTCCAGATGCATGCGCCACCTTGTGCATCTGGCTTACGTGGGTCCTGGGGAATCAAACCTGGCTCCTTCAGTTTTGCAGGCAAGCATCTTAACTACTAAGCCATCTCTCCAGGCCTGTTGGTTTCTTTTAATACAGGATTTCACATAGCCCAAGATAGCCTCCAACTTCCTGTGTAGCAAAGGATGACCTTAAATTCCTGATCCTCCTGCCTCTACCTTCCATGCAGTGGGACTGCAGATAGGAGTTACCAGGGATGGGGAATATAAGTGATTTAAAGCACAAAGAAATTAGCAGCACTAGGAATTGAAGGGGTCTCATGCACAGTAGGCATGTGCTCTACTACTAAGCTCCAGTCCCTATTTTTAATTTTTTTGAGAGCTTGCTATACTGTTTTCAATAGCAACTATACTACTCTTCATTTCCTCCAATATGTACAAAGGTTCCCACTTCTCTACATCCTCAGTACCCTTGCAATTATACAGTTTTTAATTTTTATTTCATTTTATTTTTTGCCATTATACATTTTTTAAATAGTAGCATCTATGGATGACAATCCATTCATTTTAGGTTGTGAGTTGTATTTTCAGAAAGTTTTTTTTTTTTTTTTTTTTTATGTTCCACACATCTTTCTAAATTGTCCCTTTACTTTGAGTTCTCGAATTCTCAACATCCTGTTCCACACTGATGCTTCGATCCTTGTGAATTCTCCCTGTGGCCTTTATTACTTAAGGTGATAACTTCCAATCTCTTGACATTTCTCTTGTTCTTGACTTTGAGCTTTTGGTCACTCTTATTTCTGTGTGGCTCTGATGGTATATCTAAGACTGGTTACAGCACAGAAGATAAGGGGGAGAGAGAGAGAAAAGCCGGTGTCCTTTCCCAACCCGAATGTGGAAGGAACTGATAACAGAACAGCACAGGCTGACTCTAGAGCTTCCAGTGGTCCGGAAGGAGGCGCCTGCCATGTGCTTCTGAATTATTCCTTACCGCTTCCTTCCTAATGAACTTTCTCCTTCATGGGGATTTTCCTGAACAGGAGGTTTTCTTTTCCTTTCTGTGCTTTGGCATCACAACTGGTAAACTGAGATCCTTAAGAAAGTAAATATTTTAAAATGTGAAACCAAAATTTACAACCAAGCGAGGGAAATTTGGCTAAGCAAGAGTCTACTGGCATCAGATGGAACAAGAGCTCACGCTCACAGTACCAAATCTCCAGATGCTTGTGTGGGTTCAACGTCAGTCAAAAAAATCAGTCGGAGCTGTTCCTTTGGATTGACTTGGTGAAATACAAACAGAAGGTCCATGCATGCCCAGCCTGGCTTTTTGGTCACATCTGAGAACTGTCTTCCTGATATTGTGGGGAGTATTCTTTCATCAGAAAGCTGGCTGTAGTGTGCTGACTTGTAAAAATTATGCTTAGCATCAGAATGGCAATGTCAGGAGGTACCTATGCTGTGTTCAGAACACAGTTAGACAGAGATGTGTCCCCGAAAGATGATTTTCCAGGATATAAGAAGCAATGTGCAGATTTCATTTCAAAGCAACTTAAATTGAGTTAAGTCAGGTATTGACAACCGTCTTCCTAAAAGTTCGGATAGAATATATTATAAGAAGAAATTACAAAGAGTCCCTCTGGCAACTCCAGTGTATCCAGGGCTCCATAATCACAGATTCAACTGACCTCAGAGGGAACATACATAGGGAAGAAATTGCATTGGTAGTAAGTAAGTATAAACTTATTATTATTACCCTTGTTATTATTCCTTAAGCAATACAGTATGGTAATTACTTACATAGTGTTTGCACTGTATTTGGTATTGTAAGGAATACAAGCACACAGGAGAATGTCCATAGATTACATGCAAATACCACACCATTTTATGTAAGGCACTCAAACATCTGCAGATTATATTGTCTGGAGCCAGGATGGAGGACTTCCTGCAACCAATTCTCCCCCAGGATACTGAGGTATAACACTCTGCTCTGCAGTTTATCTCAAAATCCTCTAAAGAGAGTTCATCTCTGAACAGGAAGTAATGTGTATATGTCCACAAACGAATGGGGCTATGTTCCAATAATGTTTGTTCATGGACACTGAAATTTGAATGCCTTACCATTTTGTTGTTATTGTTGTGGTCTGTTTTTACCTAAGGCGGAAAATTATTCTTAGCTCATAGTATGGAAAAAAAAAAAGTAATAAAACTGGGTTTGAGTATGTCTCTGTTTAGAAAACCCTGGGCAATTACAGTTTCCAAGAATATTTTTGATGGTTTATTTTTTTCATATGTAGGAAAACTTAGATTAAATAAGATAAAAAGCATGTTCTAACAAGTCATTTGCAAGGATTTGAACTGAAGAGACACAAATACATGTTTCTGGCCACGTGCCTGGGTGAGGTTCCTAGCTGACTCAAAGGCATCACAAAGTCAGAGATTTGGGTAGCAAGTGAGGCTGCCAAAAAGGAAGGAAATGTGGAGGGTTTTAAGCCTTGGCACTGCCTATGAATTCTTAAATCATGCATTTGTGTAATTTGCATGTTCATTTCCTCTTTTCCAAAATGTTTGCTCCCAGAATTCTTGCAATTTCATTGCTAATGGAAATAGCTTCTCCCCCCCACCTCCTGCTCACAACCCTATATTATAAATTCTCAGAATCTTGGCACTTCATAGCATGTTCCCTTCCAATGTCTTTCATTCTGCACTTTTAGATACCTCTTGAAATTATTCCTAATTATAATAATTTAATACAAGATGGTTTTGCATCATTTTTATATAATTTTGAAAATACAAAGATAGTCTTCCCCAAGTTTAACTTTGTTATGCAGTTGAAATTTAACTACTACTCCCTGGCACTAGAAATATTAATTTATTTTTTAGAATTTTTTTTCCTAATTTGTGTAATATTGTGGCAAGAATTTATCTACTTTGTGGTTATAGAAACACCTAGAATGTTTTGCAGATTTGGCAGAGTCAAATCCAAAGAATCCTGTTTGACAGCCACCACACTCCAGGGTCCTGTGGTTATTTTGTTCTTAGCGCACTGTCATTGACCTTGGAAATCAAGGAGTTGTCACATAAAAGTTTTTGTTTCTTCATTCACTGTTGGGCACACATAATGTGAAACAACAAACAATGAACAGAGTAGAAAATTCAAAGGGGAAATAAGAGAGTTGGGATAATCAGTCCC
Source organism: Orientallactaga sibirica (assembly GCA_036365145.1). Classification (NCBI taxonomy): domain Eukaryota; kingdom Metazoa; phylum Chordata; class Mammalia; order Rodentia; family Dipodidae; genus Orientallactaga; species Orientallactaga sibirica. Next base: position 7,263,376 of record JAEOAD010000048.1, read on the forward strand.
CATCCAATCAAGACAAGCTTAAGTGCAGTAAGTGTGTAATGCATAAAAACCATGTTTATTGCAGTTGGAAAGATGGCTCAGCTGTTAAGGTACTTCCCTGAAAAGCCTGATGACCCAGGTTTGATTCCCCAGGACCCAATCAAAGCCAGATGCACAGGGTGGCACATGTGTCTGGAGTTCATTTGCGGTGGCTAGAGGCCCTGGCGCGCCCATTCTCTCAGACTCTCTCTCTCATTCTCTCTGTCTCTCGTCTTTATCTCACTATGCTTGCAAATAAGTAAAATTTTTTTAAAAACCATGTTTGTCTGACTTTCATGTTATTATAATATAGGTAATATTTTAACGGAATTTCCTAGGTTTGGGAGGTTAAAGGTTAACTTCCTTAGAAGTTAAAGTCAATGGGAAGGTGAAGGATGCCATTAACAGCTGGTGTTACCAAATATCTCCAGGTTTCAGTTTAATAACTTACTAGGTTTTGGATCTTCTGTCTTATCCTTTTCATCAAAGTGAGATGAGTGTGTTTTGTAGGAAATGTTTGGCTTTTATATTGTGTGCATGAGACATAAACATCTGTCAGTTTGCTCAAACTACTAGAGCAGAGAGTTATACACTGGATGCCTTAAACAACATAAATCCCTTAGAATATTCTTCCATTGTCATGAAGCCAGGTCGGAGGACAGGGTTTCAGCAGAGTTGGTTCTTCTTGAGGGTAAAAGGGACACGCCTGCCCCTGCTTTCTGGTGTTTGCAGGCAGCCTTTGCTTTCCTTGACAAGAGTTCAGATCTTCAGCATCAATGTAAACCCAGATGTAAAAGTGGCATGAGGGCTGGAGAGATGGCTTAGGGGTTAAGGCGCCTGCCTCCTAAGCCTAAGAACACCGGTTCCAATCTCCAGCGGTTCCAAATCTCCAGGTCCCAGGTTTAGCCAGATGCAAAGTGACGCAAGGGCGCAATGCCGCACTTGACCACAAGGAGGTGCACACATCTAGATTTCATTCTCAGCAGCTGAGACACTGCTGGCGCGCCCATTCTCTGTCTCCCTCTCCCTCTCTGTCTCTCTCTCTGTCTCTGTGTCTCTCTCCAAAAAAATAATAAAAAATAAAAAGTTTAAAAAAAGTGGCATGAGCACTTCTAATCCCAGTGGGCCTCAGGCAATGAAAGATAAAATCAGGGAAACCCCACAGCTCACAGGCCAGCTAGCCTGTCCTTTCCAGTGGCTGAACAAGAACACGAGAGGCCCTAGCACAAGCAAGCTGAAAAGAGGACCAACACTGTGGGATTGTCCTCTCACCACACTCTTGCCAGCCCATGTGCAAATACACACACACTACCATCACACACACATGCACACGCACACTGATCACTTCCGGGTCTAGGAAAGATGGCTCAGAAGTTAAGAAGTGCTTGCTTGCAGAGCCTAATGGCCCAAGTTCGATTCCTCAGTAGCCATGAAAACCCAGATGTACAAAGTGGCACATGTGTCTGGAGTTTGTTTGCAGAGGCAAGAGGCCCTGGTGTGCCCTTTCTCTGTCTCTTCCTCTCTCTGTCTCTCTGCTTGCAAATAAATAAACACAAATACCACTTCTGTCTCTGCTTTCATTCTTGCTGTGTTGAATGCCTGTGTCCAAACTTCCTCATTTGATGTCACTACTGGTCCTATTAGGTGAGGGGTTCACCCAACTCCAGAATAACTTCATATTTAATCATATTTGCCCTGACCCTACTGCCAAATAAGGTCATATTCTTAGTTATGGGGACATAGGACTTTAACACGTGAATTTAGGGGCTCACAATTTAACTCACAGCAACACCTTTCATCAAGATTTATTATTGCAAACAAGGAAGTAACTGTCGTCTTCACTGTAAAAGTGAATACAGAGACATTTATTGAGTGAAAAATTTTTTTTTCCAATAGTTCACGTGCTTGGACACTGAAAAGGTCCTAAGACCACAATGATGAGAAAAGAAGCAACTTGTGGCTCTGTTACTTTAGAAATTAAATGATGATGATTTTGTTTAAGTGCATTTATGACAACAGCTATAGTGTGTGGTGATGACAAGCTATTCATTTCTGAAGAGACTTAAAATCCGACTTAAAACTTATGAGTGACACATTGAAGTTTATCTAAATGACAAACAGGAGAACGTTCATTTTGAGATCTATATTGAGTGGTTATGCCTTTTCTTTTTATGGTTTCAGAGCTTTAAATTGCTACTCATTGTGGGACTTCATGCTTGGATCTCATTTCCTCCACCATCAGCAAACGTTATGATTGGCATGGACAAATGTTTCAGCCCAGAGGGGACGTTCAGTCACTTGCCTGTCAGACGCTTGAAAAGAACATGATTTTCAGGGGAGTGTAAGGAGATAGCTTATGTTAACTTAGTCACTGTTCTGTGTTCTTCACGTGCCAAAGGAAAACGGATCATGTTCAGGGGATGAAGAGGGGTATTTTTCATGTCGTGTTGATTGCAGTTCCAATGCCGTGCAGTTGTCGAAAGTCTGACAGCTGTTAGACAGAATAATTTTTGCTGTAAAAACAAGATGAGGGAAGGACCCACTGGAAGGGCGTCACCTTCCTGCCTGTGACCACTGACTCTTCCAAGGGTGATCCTGGAGTTTGTGCTTTGCCAACAGTAGTAACTCAAGGGCTATTTCCCTTTCTCTGTATACATGCGTGTGCTGGATACACACCCATGATTATCTCATCACATGCTTAGGAGTTCATCCACATGCATCCTCTGAAGAAATGGGAGTTTCCAAACGTTGTGGAGATGGCCCACATCAACCTTCAATGGAATTGAACCTGAGGTTTCCCGATTCCAGAGCCACTACTCAAATCCACTATTACATGTTGTTCTGTATTGATGTATTATGTAATGTGAATCGGAACAGAAACAGATAAACACAAGTGTGGTCTCTTCCAATGCATCTACCTAGGTGGATTTTCCTCACAGAAATAGACTGGGACATTAGGAGTAGTCAGAGCCTATCGTGACATTGTGTTAGGCAGCCATTGATGCTAGAAGACATCTTCGTGGAAGGAAAAAGAATCAATTCAACTTAGTCCTGACTTATGAGAAATCCAATAAATAAAAATCAACCATTAGAGAGCCAGGCATGGTGGCGCACGCCTTTAATCACAGCACTCGGGAGGCAGAGGTAGGAGGAGTGCTATGAGTTTGAGGCCACCCTGAGACTACATAGTGAATTCCAGGTCAGCTGGGACTAGAGTGAGATTCTACCTCAAAAAAAAAAAAAAAAAAAAAAAAAAAAAAAAAAAGGAAAGAAAATCAACCATTAGAAATAATTTGTGTATGGGTTTGATTTGTCATCTCTCACTTTTATGTCTGAAGCCTCAAAGCTATTTCCCCAAATGAGTGAGTTTTATATACTCTGCTTCTTTTAACTGGAGCTAACATTTATAGTAGGTTTTTAATGGCTCTGGTAGCTTTTCCACATATTGGCAAGGAAGAGGTAGCTGAAAGGAACAGTACTGCATATGGCTGATTTTTATTATTTTTGAAGGTAGCCTCTTCACTCTGAAGATGAAGTTGGTAGCTCTGAAATGCTGATTCATCCTTGCAGCCCATAAGGTGGCTTCGGGGAAGGGAAAAAGAAGTGGGTTGTGCTTTTGGGCTTGAATGGTGGTCTGCCTTTGTTCCTTCTCTACTGAGCTAGTAACAGTTGCTCTGGAATTTACCATGATAGATTCTCTACACCGTGTGCTTTTCTTGGGGACCAGAGACATGATTGCCAGGACTAGATGAAGAAAGGAAGGACACAGAGAAAAAAACCTCCATTGTCAAATTGGCCATTTTGCCAGGATTTCAGCATAATCTCATGTGGCTGTGCCACAAACAGATGTGCACATCCATGCACATATGTGAAATTTTCCAAACTGATGACCTCCATGGGCTCTAGTTTCCAGACATGTTAAGTTTGGACTTTACTCTACCCTTCCTTTGAGGTCACAGGAGTTGGAGTCTGTGAGGAAGGTCTTGTAGCCTATCCTGGGGCTTTTGGCTCATGCAGGGACTGGCACTTTTGCCACACAGCTAGTTGCAACTAAGGGTGGAATTCCCTCCTAGAGATTGGAAACTATCTGCTCGTGAGTAAGGGTTAGGGAGGTAATTGCACAAAAGTTAAGATAACATGAATCAGTTCCATAGAAACCCTCATTCTAACTAGCATTCTACAAGCTGTAACCACCCATAAAGGGGGAGGAGGGACAGAAGGTGGAAAAGCTGAACCTTAAAACCAGAGATTCGGGCTGGTAAATCCCAGTCTCAGTGCACAATGGCTTATATAGAATAAATTCATTGTCAATTTTTAAACATTGTCGAGGTTTTCAAATACAACCTAGTTTTGCTTTTCTTTGGAAAATTAATCAATTCAACCTACTCTGCTATAGGAAAGTGTTGTGCTGACCCACTTAGATGGGTGGAGAGTTTCTGGTTCAGCACAGTTCCATCCGTTTCCTGTTGTCTGCCCATGCTAATGGTCATTGATCTTCTGTTTGCTGTGTTTAATTATGTCTGGCCCACTTTGCTATTTGCATTACCTGGCAGGCCTCTACACAAGGCTTTGCTTGAACCTCACACTTGTGGAGAAATGACAACCAGTCCCATGTTAGTCACACAACTCTTACATTTAGACTACCAGGAATTAGTCTAGGGGCTGGAGAGATGGCACAGTGGTTAAAAGTGCTTGCTTACAAAACCTGCCAGCCTTGGTTCAATTTTCAAATGCCTACATAAAGCCAGACACAGAGAGTGACATGTGTGCCTGGTGTTTGTTTGCAGCAGCAAGAGTCTAGTGTGCGCGCACGCACATACACACACACACACACACACACACACACACGACTTTTCATCAGCTATGTTTAGATAGTAATACAAGCATGCAGAATAGCATTATTATTCAAACAATTCCAGAGAATGTTTCCATTTATAATTTTTAAAATCTAGCTCTCAAATACATTTTTGGAGAATAAGTATTTTCCCCAGTAATATTTTCAAAGTTATACATTTTTACCAGCTACATTTGAAAAAAAAAATGAAAAAGTGAAAAAATATAATTAATTTTTTAAAAAAATATAATTTATTCCCAACTTATTTTAGAATATTTAATTGACTTTATACTGACTACTACAGGGATGATTCATATCAATTAGAAATAATTGAGCACAGCTCCCAGTAAGCAGAATACTAGCTCAGTGCTACACAGACCATTAAAAAACACAAACAAAAAATTCCAAACTTTGTGAAGACTCCCATTCCAAATTGCAATGGTAACAGTGATAGTGACAGTGAGAGGGTGGAAGTGATGGTGGTAGTGGATGTGGCAGGGGTGATGGGTGTAATGATGGAAGTGGGGGTAATGAATGGTAGTAACTGATGGGAGTAGGAACAGTGGTGGCTGTGGTGGTGGTGATGGTGGTGGTGATGGTGGTGGTGGTGGTGGTGGTGATGGTGGTGGTGATGGTGGTGGTGGTGGTGATGGTGGTGGTGATGGTGGTGGTGGTGATGGTGGTGGTGATGGTGGTGGTGGTGGTGGTGGTGGTGGTGGTGATGGTGGTGATGGTGGTGGTGATGGTGGTGGTGGTGGTGGTGGTGGTGGTGGTGGTGGTGGTGGTGGTGGTGGTGATGGTGGTGATGGTGGTGGTGGTGGTGATGGTGGTGGTGGTGATGGTGGTAGTAATGGTGGTGGTGATGGTGATGATGGTTATAGTTATGGTGGTGGGTGATGATAGTGATGATGATGATGGTGATGATAGCATGGTGGTAATGGTGACTGCGGTGCTGATGGTGCTGGGAATGGTGATGGTGGTAGCGATAATGATGGTGGTGGTGCTGGTAGTGATGATGGTAATGGGGATGGTGGTGATCATAATGATTGTGATGGTCATTGTAATGGTGGTGGCGGTGGTGTTGATGGTCATGGTGACTGTATTGGTGGTGATGATGGTGGTGGTGGTCATAATGGTGGTGGTGGTGGTGGTACTGATGGTGACCATAGAGAGTGGTGAGAGGGTTAGAGTAATGCCGATGGGCATGCGAGTGACGAGGCAGTGGCTCCAGCAATGGTGGTGCTGCTGCTAACAGTCCTGCAGGAAGTGTCATCTCTGTGCAATTGTTGTCATTTGAAGCACATCACCTGAGATGACTGATTTGAATGGTATATAAAAAAAGTCTCTTTTAATGTCAAGCTATATATGCAGAACAGTAGATTGGAAATAGATGTAGACATATTTAAGGTAACCGACTCCATACTTTAATGTCAAGCAACATTTATAGATTCTCTTGGCAGAAGTGTGTGTCCGTGGCTTTGGAAGTTTTCATTTATACAGCTTTAACAATAAGCCAGTGTACAAGATCATACAAGGTAATGTGGTTCATTTTTAGGTTTTTAATCCTTCATATATATACTCATACTTTGGTTTAAGATTTTCTTACAAAGTCTTTTGAGGATCTGATTTTATCAAAGTGTTTGGTTGTTGAGTCTGGTGGTGTGGGCCTGTCATCTCATTTATTAAGGAGCCTGGGGAGGACAAGAAGAGTGCAGGCTTAGGGCCTCCTCGGGCTACAGAGAGAGTTCAAGCCAACCTGGACAACATAGTGAGCCCTTGTCTCAAAATAGAAAGTAAAGAGGCCAGGACTGTAACTCAGGATTACTGCACTTGCCTGGCACATCCGAGGCCCTGGCAGGGCAGGAGGGAGCCAGCCCAGGGTGGTGGTGCCCACATATAACCTCAGCACTCTGGAATCTGAGACAGGATCAGCATTGTGCATTGAGAGTGGAGAGACTAGTTATTTTAAGTATATTTTTAACTCTACCTGGGGGTGTTGCCTCACATAGATTTTGTAGGTTGAGTTTGATTTTTTTTGCATTTAACACCTGAACATTTTAACATGTAAAGACCCACTTAGCACCTTATACAAGCTTATCCCTGGCTCCTCTCCTGTGCTATGAGTTTATTTGTCCCCAAAACTTTCTCCTTAATGGTGCCTTCCAAGCTTCTTATAGATTTCTATTTGAGGCAACTTTAAGTATCACTTCTTTCTCCTCTCATGCCTCCTTGCCAAAAACATACAACAGTAATGAAACAATACACTTTTGAAAATTGTTTATAAGGCAGAATTTTTTTTTAAGTTTTCGGCAAATGCCTATGGGTGAAAAGTTGCATGGACTGAATCCAGGCTACAGTAACATTTTGAATGAATTTACATATTCATTCAAATAATTTTTAATTGAGGGGAATTGACTATATAAATAATTATTGTTTCTATCTTATTTTTTGTTTATGTGTATATATATATATGTGTATATATACATGTGTGTATATATATATATATATAGTGTGTGTGTGTGTGTGTATACACATAAACAAAAAATAAGATATGTATGTATGATATATATGTAGGGTGTGCATGTGCCATAGCACACAACTGAGGCCAGAGGGACAATCTCAGGATGTTTCCTTCTACCCTCCCTGGACAGGGTCTTTCCTGTCGCTGCTTCGAGCTTTTGGATTCTCCCGGCCCCACCTCTCATTGCCAAAGGGGCATTGGGATTACAGATGCGCACTCCACTTTGTGTCCAGCCTCACATGGGTGTTGAAGAAGATCAAAGCTGCGTTTTCAGGCTTGCAAGCAAGCACCTTTAACCACCACTGAGCCATCTCCCCAGCCCGTTAAATAAGGAGGCCAGGAACCTGATCCAACCTGCTCTAGATGGTACATCTATTGTCGAACTTAACTGAAATCACTACTGATAGTTTCTTTTTTTGCCTGACCTTTACTCATCTATATTTCTTGCCCAGCCACACCAGATCTTGAGATTGTGGCTCTTGTTATGGTCACTTTGGGCACTGGTGATAAGAGCCTGAAGCATTTCTTAGAGCCGACTGCAGGTCTGCACCATGCCCTGCTTTGCTCTCCACGTGTTGACAGCCACCCGTTGGTTCTGAGTACCACATTTCCTAATGTTTTCTTCCTCGTCTACCCTTAAGGGTTCTGTGTCCAGTGGCTCATGTTACTTCATTCCTTCCTTTCCAGCTGTCATAATGTTAGGTGTCTACCTAGTTATAAGCCAAGCCACTATTTCAGCTGCCTGCTTGCGTGGATCATTTGGGATATTCTCAGCAACAGAATGTAAATGTGATTCTTTTTCTAGCCCTGAGAATAATGAATTCAATCAGATTGTTCAGATGAGCCAGGACTTTGGCATGGCTACCCTTCATGGCTACTCTAGATGTGCCACCATGTGCATCTGGCTTACGTGGGGTCTGGGTAATTGAACCTGAATCCTTAGGCTTCACTAGCAAAAGCCTTAACTGCTGAGCCATCTCTCCAGCCTGGTATTCAGCCCAGTATTCTCTTCTCAGATAGGTTCAAATCCCTCAGATAATATGACACAGAGACCTACTGTTGCAGTTACCTTCTTGTTGCCAAGACAAAGAACTGACCAAAAACAGCTAATGGGAGGAATTTTTTTAAATTTATCTTACAGTTAAGGACAGGCTTCATGATGGCGTAAGGAAAGCATAGCATGAGCAGAGGCTGGACATTGCCTCTTTGCCACAGCAGGTGGAAAACAATAGCAGGAGAGTGAGACTAATTCTGGCAAGGAGGAAGATGGCTGTTATACCTCTAAGCTCACCCCCACCAACATCTCCTCCAGCAAGGCTCCACCTCCCATATTACTATCAGCTGGGGAGCAGGAATTCAGAACACATGAGTTTTGTGGTACATCTGATTCACACCGCCACACCTTCCCACTGTGCCTTCAAGTGTTACCAGCACTGATGGTAGTAGAGGCATGTTCTCTTGTGCTGTGACACAGACAGGGCATTGAGTGCATTCCCAACCTTGCCTCACGGGAGCCTCCAGGAAGGCTATGAGGAAAACACTAAGAGTTCCATTTTAATATATGGGTACTGAGACGGTAGCTGGCCAAGGCCATTCATCTATTATGTGGCAGAGCCTGGGCACCTACTCGATGCTATGATTTGATTAATTTGTAAGTTGAAATCCTAACCCTCCTTATGTTTGAGATCAGGGTCCTTACACAAGCCCCAAAGAGGAGCCCAGAATCACCCACCAAGTGAAAAGACGCCATCTGCAAGGAAGTAATCCCTCTTCAGACCCTAAAATGCTGGTGCCTTGGTCTTGAACTTCAAACTCCAGAACTGAGTGAAATAACTGTCTGAAGTTTTAAGTCAGTCAATTCTGTGATATGTTTTTGCTATAGTGGCTCAAATGGACTAAGGCACACATTATAAAAGAGAGAATTGTTAGTGCACATGCCCCCAGTTTTTATAAAGAATTTTAACTTCAGAAATTTCTAGTTAGAAAAGCTATTATAAAATAAGTTATCATTTGCATCAAAGAGATGAGATGGTGAAAATAAAAATGAAATGATAAAAAAATGTATTATTATGGAAATAATAACACATGTAATTTTTACTATGTGGATATAAAATAATTTTAGACATATTTTAGAGCTACGAACATGGAATTACATGATTATAAAGGGAAAAGTTCACAACACTTGACTTGTAATGTGATTACATTAAATCACAAAGAGATTGACACATGTTAACTGAAAGCTGACTACAGGGTCATGTTATGGACTATGAAGCATAAACAAGGCTGTTAACTTGGTATCTTAGATATGTCCTAAAGTGACTACTTTTTTTTTTTTTTTTTTTCCAAAAAGGCTTAAGAATTCCTTTTTGGTAAAGGGATATCTCTTTAAATCTATCAGGACGAATGACAAATTATACCTAAATACTTTTAAAACAAAATTCAAACATAAAGAATAAGCCACACTCAATATTTCAATAAACAAACCAAATTTCTTGGGGTTTTATCTTTACAATTATAGCCACGGGTAACTAAAAAATGTTTTCCTCTACAACACAAGCTTCCACTGCCTGCTAGGCTGCAGCGCTGGGCCCACATCTGGTCTGTAGAGGGCGCTCCTACAACGAAAATAGATTTGCTGAGGGCCCTGCTGAGAAACTGGCCCAGCTTCCAAAGTCAGCGTCACCACGGAGACCTCACTGCAGCGAAAGGGAAAGGAATTCTGTGGTCCTGCTTCGGAACTGTGTAAATAGCACACGTTTTTATTGCCTTTGTTTGAATCTCTGCCTGTGCATTACACTTCAGGCCGGAAGTGCACAGGAGAGGAAGTCCGTATTTGTCGCTGTGTTTTGTGTCCTCTGGACATGGCTCAGCCTCCTGGGAGGAGTGTGCCGTAATGACGAGTTAATGGAGAAAATATGAATTCAAATTCCACCGTCAGATAAATGAATGGTTTTCTTGAGCCAAAGAAATCATGCAAATATCCTTTAAGAAAAAAAAAAGAGTATTTTATTAGACACACTCGATATATAGTATTAATGCACAGTATGTGTGATTACTATTTGTTGTAATGACTTCTTAACTGAAATTTCTAATACACAAAGCCAGGCTACCTGTTTCTGGGCATTTGAATGAACTTGTTTTTATGCAGCTTGATGATTAAGAGTCTGGCATTTGCATTGTAACCTAACTTTATTCAAATTCCTCCTGATCTTCTATTTAACCTGGCTACATCTTCTCTATGCAAAATGGGGATACTTCCAGCATTGTGTAAATCAGTTTCAGTTTTATTATCATGTCTGGAAAAAATCAACTTTTAAGAGACATTTTTTTTTTTTTTGGCTCATAGTTTTGGAGGTTTCTGTCCATGAACTGGTTAACCCTGTTGCTTTTGGGCCTGTGACAGGCTGCACATCATGACAGGACTAAGGATGAGGAAAAGCAAAGATCCCCAGAGCTTCTGAGTTTAGACAACGATTCCTGGAGCTATACCTGTGCTACCAGATGAGTACGCTTGAAAGTGGCTTTTTACAGTCTCATCCAGTGGACCCTAGTGGAAATCAGAGCATGGGACATAACTCAGTTTTGTGTCACTAACTTTCATCAGTTTTGTACCGAATCCCTGATATAAAGGAGGCTTTTCATCAAAATAGTAGTGATAGAATCCTTACTCCCAAAGTGAAGCAGACAGCTTCAGGTTCACTGAGATGAACTTCCAGACAGGCAACGTTATGGAGGAAGGGATTTATTGAATCTTAAGATCCAGGGGGAGTTCCATAATGGCAGAAGAAGCTGGCTGTTTCACAGGACCAAACGCAGAGAGAAAAGCCATGCAGCATGGTACACTTCAGGAACTCCAGCTGGGCACACTTTGCATATCTTTAGATTGAAATCTCAAACCCATCACCACACCTTAAGATCTGCCCAGTGACACTGCCTCCAGCCATGTGGCTGCAGATGCAAACTACAAACTAATAAAACACTGAGTTTATTGGAAGCCATCTATTTAAACTACCACACAAAGCAATAACACATTTGCTACCTTTTGTCCAAATCTACTTAGAAAAGAAGCTCGCTGGTGTGGTTACAGGAGCTACATACCATATGTGCTTCTAGAGAAAAATCTTCATTTGTAGCAGGTATACATTTACATTATTTTGAAGATAAAATTTTGGCTTGTAACAACAGGTAAATTCATTGAGCTTCTTCTCTTCCTATTCATGGAATTAAATCAGCTAACCCTTAAAAGGATTGATATGGGGACTGGAGAGATGGCTTAGTGGTTAAGGCACTTGCCCGTGAAGCCTAAGGACCCATGTTCAATTCTCCAGATCCCATGTAAGCCAGATGCACAAAAGTGAGGCAAGAGCAAGGTCGCACATGCCCACTAGTTGGCTCAAGCATCTGGAGTTTGACTGTAGAAGCTGAGGCCACGACACACCAATTCTCTCTATCTCTCCCTGTCTCTTTCTCAAAAAGGAAGGATTGATAGGGTAAACTGAGGCACAAAGGGGCTCCCATCTGAGCTTGCAGAGCTGGCTATCCTTGAGGGGAAAACTCCAGAGCAGGCAGGACTGTAGAGCCAAGATTGGGACCAACCAGGAGACGTTCCTCTGCCGTTCCTGAGTTTAGGATCCTTGCAAACAGGATTCATTTCAGACAGCTACGAACAGCTGACTGATTATGGAACAAGGGCTGCAATTCTGATCACCTCACCACAGGCCTTTGGCAAAACCAGTGAAATGTCATGGAAGTTATTCTTTGCAACTTACTGATTTATAACAGAATGTCAGGAATGGTTGGATCCTGTCTATAGATATATAAACTGGAAAAGAAGTGGGGAAAGGTGAGAACAGTCATGTTTCCTAGTGCAATGATTGACCAATAGTAAGTGCTCAATTAACATCTATTGAATGACGGCCACAGGTTCAGAGCAGGGGTAAGTCCCTTTGAATTGAAGTGCATAGAGAGGATAGGCTTGGATCTGTAACTGAGCCTTGATCCACAAGACCGACCTAAATAGCTAAAGAATAGGTAGCAGTTGATTCAAAATAGGGCATTTAAAAATATTTATTTGAGAGACAGAAAGGAGAGTGACACAGAGAGAAAATGGGAGCTCCAGGGCCTCTGGATGCTGCAAACTAACTTTGTGCATCTGACTTTACATGGGTACTGGGGAATCAAACCTGGGTTGACAAGCTTTGTAAGCAAGTTTTTCCTTTAACCATGGAGCTATCTCTCTAGTCCTAGGACAGTTTATTAAATATAAAAAGCACATATGAGAAGATAAATTGAAAATTCATTTTAGAGCATAGTCCACATATCCATCTATCCATCCATCCATCTATCCATCAATCCATTTATCCATCCATAGTAACTAAAGCAACAAGGAACCCTGATGAGTGGGCCAGATTTGGAAGTATCTGCCCTCACAAAGATGAACTTTTGCTTGGTTATTGTAAGCCATTGATCCTTTCTGAGCTATGGAGTGATAACTTGAAGGTTTCTGAGGAACAGGATGGATTGCAGTGAAGGAGGGCAGGAATGAAAACTTCCAAACAAGAGGAATGCCAAGGTCCCTGGTGAAGGATGAGCTCAGAGCAGACATGGTGATGGCAGCTATGGGAAGGGAGGCTAGGGAATGGTTCGGGCTTCAGAAATTTCGTGGAGGCATCACCCATAGCCACAGCAAGAGAGGAGAAGGGCAGAAACTGTTGGGGACTCCAGCTCTTGGGTTGGGAGGGGAAACGACAAAAGGATGATTATGACACAGAAACCTGAGGAGGGTGCTCTTTACATGCCAGGCACGTCTCCTTTCTCAAATTCGTTATTTCTTTTTTTTTTTAAAATTATTTGATTTATTTTTGGAAAGAGACACAGAGAGACAGACAGAGAGGGAGAAAGAGACAGAGAATGGATGCACCAGCAGTCTCAGCAGCTGCAAATGAAATCCAGATGTGTGCTCCCCCTTGTGGTCAAGTGTGGCATTGCGCCCTTGCATCACTTTGCATCTGGCTAAACGTGGGACCTGGAGATTGGAACCAGGTTCCGAGGCTTAGCAGGCAGGCGCCTTAACCGCTAAGCCATCTCTCCAGCCCAAATTCATTATTTCTATTTGCCCTGTCTTGATGAGCTCTTTCAATGGCTGGCACCCACTGAGGAGAGATTCCATGGAAGATGAGGTCATCCATCTATATCCCGTTGATGCAGGAGGCATGTTTACCGCTAACAAGTGGACCTTATATTTTAAAGCTGGTATCCACTTGAGATTTGAGTACATAAAATTTCAAAAAGATTAACACTTTATATATACTTATTATGCAAAACATGTTTTTCATGCCTCTACTTTTTATGTTCCCTTGATATGAGAATGTTTAGAAATGCCTCTAGGACAACTCTCAGATGGATTTACCTACAGGAAGGGGGTATGAATCTCCCTGTTGGGTATCCTTTTCTCTTAGGTAGACAATACTACTGTGACCTCTGAACCAAGGACAGAGTGAGAGAGCAATGTCCCCCAAATCAACCTTGATTGAAATTTTGGATAAAAACCTTTGTTCCCAACTCTTTTACCATAGCTTCTTACAAGGAACAGGTTTATCTGCTGACCTTATAATTCCAGTAGGAAGTTGTAAGCAGGAAAGAGGTAAATGATATATAGCAGAAATCTCCAAAATGCCTGGTATCTCAACACATTCTTTGTTTTGATTACTGATGCTTGAGCTGTGAGTACATTACTCAGCACAGAAACGACTTTCTTCTGTGTCTTTTTGCACTGCGTGATGACAGATACTTTTCCTTAGCAATCACTGTGTTCCTTTAATATTCCTGGAATCCTGGTGTTGGAAAGAACATCCAAAGTTAGTCATGGTTCATTTCTCATGTGCCAATAGAATTGTGCCTAAACTGTCCAGGATAGCCTGTGGTCTGTCGTGTTCCTCAAGCCTCAGGTTTAGAGGGTGGTCATCAGCAGAATGTGGGGAGGGGTTGGATGGCAACATGCTTATAACATGCTGTAGTCCTCACGGTGGCTATGTGTCCACTTAGCAAAGTCAGCACACACATAGATAAATATGGTTTGTTTAGTCACCAAATATTCTACAATGTAAGTGGTGCAAATATGCAGAAAGGACTATTTTCTTTAGAAAGCAAGATTTTTGATGTATCAGAGATTTTTGTGGTGTGTGTGTGGTGTGTGTGTGTGTGTATGTGTGTGTGGCTGTACCCATGTGGAGAGGCAAGAGATAATCTTCTGTCTTTAGTTTCCACAGGTGCATTGTCTCCCTTTTTCTTTTCCCTCCTTTTTTCTGTTTATTTTTCTTTCCTTTCTTTTTTTGGGAGACCAGAATCTCTCACTGGCCTGGAGCTCACCTATTTAGGTTAGACTGGCAGAACAGTGAGCCTGTCTCCCCATCTCCAGTGCTAGGGTAATGACTGTGTGCCAGCACACCAGTCTTGTTGTTTTTTTTTAAATGTAGGTTCTGAGGATTGAACTTAGGTCCTCATGCATACAAGGCAAGCACTTTACCAACTGAGCTATCTCACCAACTTAATCTATTAGAGGCATTTTTTTTCATCATAGTAGTTAGCCTAGCTTGGCACAGAGTAGGTCTGTCAAAAAAGTGTGAGTAAATAAATTAATACTTCTACAGAAACATGGCTACTTAAAAAGAGCGTGAGTAGCTGTTCTTTGTTTTGTGTGTTCCCTGAATTTTAGGGTTTTGTTTTGTTTTTGTGTTTCTTGAAACACTTGTGTAGCCCAGGCTGGACTCAGACTCACAATCCTCCTGCCTTAGCCTCCTAAGTGCTGGGAATTCTGTGTGTGCCATCACACCTGGATTCTGAGTTCTTTTCACCTGTGTCTGTCAAGGGGGACCTGCATGATTCTTTGGAAGAAACAGTTCTGGAATCAAATGAGTTTGGGAAATACAGACCTCCTTTCTCTCTTTGGGCATACCTTAGCGTGTTCAGAAACATGTTAAACAGCTCAGAAAGCAAGGAACTGATTACATTGAGGAAACAGTGCTATGTTTGGTCATATGATCTACTTTTGCACAGCACAGAATCTAGTCACCCTTCGCCCTTTAGGAAACACTGCTCTTTTGTTTTGTGTTCAGTTTTGACCAACGGACAGCTCACATCTTACTCAGTTTTATATGTCAGTGCCATGTACTGTTTCCCCTCTAGGCAGGCATTCAGTATGGACACTTGCATGGAAACGACAACGGTCTGTAACGGGTCAGATAGATGACAACGGTAGAGAAAGTCTGGGCATGGCGCAGGTAGGGATGAGTGAGGTCAGGACTACACTGAGATGGAGGTGTGACATGGAGGACAGGTTCCGAATTCAAAGGCTTCACTGAAATCACGTGGATTTCTAGACATTCTGATACCATGCTAGTGCTGAAGCCCCTTGGGCCCCTGGTCCTCCTCTTACCTGTATCTTCAAGCGTTCATAGACAGAATAAAGCTCAAACAACCATGGCCGTATCTTATGCTTACTGTTGATTATCAAACTGTTGAAGAAATTGCCTTTAAAAATGTCAGCCAAGTCATCATTTGGAAAGACCTTTGGAAGCCCACATGCCATTATACCCGGGACTGTCCATAATGCTGTGATCTCCCAATGGCCTGTTCTCAAGGACTGACAAAAATCCCTTGAGGAGATACTTACAGTAAAGGCAGGAAAAGGGAACAGAGCTCTCCTGATGGGTGTGCCTCTGGTACTCAGATACCCAGGAGGAACTCCGATTCAAGTCTACTTTCTACAGCTCTGAATGGACACCTTTAGTTGACCACCTTACCATTTACCTGATTGATGGGAGGAAATTAAACACAGATAAAAGCAGCAGTGTTCCTAGCATTGGCATCCTACGAATGATGAATAAAGCAGTACAAGCCTCTTCAAAGACAGACAGCAGTATGCTTGGAAATGGTTCATTTTGACCATATTTCACTGCAAAATGATATTTACCTTTCCTAAAGTTTTTAAGAGACTAGATTGAAAAAGAGTTTGCATTAAAATTATTACTTTTTTTCTTTTTGGGGACAGTGTCATGATGTAGGCCAGGTTGGCCTCCAAGTCAAGAAGGAGCCCCTCCCTGTCCTCGGCCTCCCAAGGAGGCTGCGATCACAGCCGTGTACCACATACCCAATTTAATTGTTTTTCCCATAACAAGAGAGAAATAGGCCTTTATGGCCCAGGACTATAAGCTCAGCACTCCAGAGGCTGAGACACAAGGATGACAAGTTCAAGTCCAGCCTGAGTTACTTATAAGATCATGTTTCAAAGAAAGAAAGAGAGAAAGCAAGCAAGCCAAAAACAATGAGTAATTAGTTGCTCAGTGGCCAAGTGTGAGAGTGCTTGCCACCACGTGTAAAATCTTGGTCTCCCGCACTGCAGAAAGAAGTTGGAGGGCCTGCGAATTTTGCTTCTTGAGGGAGAGACATACAGTTACTGTAGTCTTCGCATATAAACCTCAGAAAACTTCAAATTTTCAAATTCCTTATAAAAATTTCCTTATAAAAGGCTTAGGTTTTCTTTCAAGTAGAGGGAGAATGTGGAGTGGATATAAAGGAGATGATTGTGTTTATAACATGACACAAGTATTTGTTTAACAGTGATTATCACAAGCACACAATGGTGTCACTTACCAAAAATGTACTTTTTTTTTTTTTTTTTGCCATCAGAACTTAACATCCAGAGGTATTGCTATCATAACTTACATCTAGTGATATGGGCGGGGGGTACACTGCTGTCAGAACTTACATGCAAAGGCATGGAAGGCATTGCTATGGGAACTTCCATGCAGAGGCAGGGGGCAGGGGCACTGCTGTCAGAACTCATATACAGAGGCAGGGGAGGGCACTACTATCAGAACTTACATTCAGGAGAATGAGGGGCTTCCTTCTCACATGCCGCTCCATCCACCCTGTATAGAAACAAAGAGCTCTTACCTCATAGCCTATTGATGTATCAAGTAATAAATGTGACAGTTACCGGGTCTAGTTGCCCTACCCGCCTTCCTGCAGAACTGAAACTTAACATGTTTCTTACTAATAACAGATGCTTGAGCCCTTCCTTTGAAATTCCTCCGGAGAAGCTGCCCTGTTGATTCCATTAGAGGGAAGTAGCTTTATGCAGATGTCTACTGGGGGGGAAGCAGTGTTGTAATTGCTGTTCTGCCGACCCCTCGCTGAGTATCATGCTTTTCTCTTGTAGGTGATGTGCCTTCAGGACTTTTTTGGTGATGATGACATTTTTATTGCATGTGGACCGGAGAAGTTCCGTTACCAGGATGATTTCTTGCTAGATGAAAGTGGTAAGGAAAAAAAAAAAGTTCAAAACCAGGGGAAATTTGAGGCAGCCTTCCAAAATGAGCTGTGCCCGGCCAAGATTATGTCAACTCCAAAGCCACCAAATCAGTTTCAGATCCTCCACCAGCGTGTCTATCCTGTAACTTGAATTTCTTTGATTTTTTTTTTAAATATAGAAAACAGATGAAATGATAATTGGAGAGGTTAAGTTATTTGGAAGAATAAATTACTAATGGTTAATTTATTACCACTTAATAATAAATCGATGCTTTATAGAAAATCATGGCATGGATTTCTGCATTTTTAATTATAGATTTTTTTCCTCAAAATTTATTCTTGGGGGATTTGGAATCAAATATTAAGTCTGTTTCTAGGTTCAGCTTTCATGTGGCCTCCTTTACTTCCTGAGAAAATGATTTGGTATCCTATTTCCCTTAAACACACTGGAATTTATATGTCATTAGTATCTGTGAAGTATCAGAAAAGAAGACAGGAACTTCCTTCTGATGATAAACTAAAACTGGCCCTCTATAATTGATAAAGAAGGGGAAACTGACAAATGGGGAATAAAAATGAAAAATTATGATATGGAGAGTGATATTTTTGGTACCATGAGTCATCTCAGAATCTTACAGTATCACTGGTACCATTTTATTACACCAAAGAGATTTTGCTTTAATAATATTACTTCTAAATTAGTTAGGAAAATATTATATACTTGCTGGTAATTCAAATCCTGTCTAGTTGGAAATGCTTTTGAAATGATTTTTTTTTTTTTGCTACATTCAATGGAAAATGTGAATTAATGAGCCTTTGCCAAAGTGGATGGGCAATACCTGAGCCTGAATGATAACAGATCATTGACACAATGTAGTGGTCCCACCCCCAGCACTGCAGTCGCTCATTCATGTAGACTATCTATATTAAGTGCACATGTAAGCATGGGCTGTGTTACAACATTTCAGCCAATGACAGATCATATATAGGATGGAGTCCATGACACTGCATTGCTTAGGAGTATGAAAGCCAATATACTTCAAGCACTTACAGCCTATGATGTTTGCACTATACACTACAACTAAGTAAACTAACCACACACTTCTCAAAGTATATCCCCACCATTAAGTGGTTAAGCAGCACGTGGATTCATATATATATATATATATATATATATATATATATATATGTATATATATGTATGTATATATGTATATATGTATATATGTATATATGTATATATGTATGTATATATATGTATATATCTATCAATTACATGTACTTAAACCTTTATTAATTCATATGATTGTTTATAGGTAGAGAAAATTTCTGCTTTATCATGAAAACTTCAACCTGATGAAAGTAGATATAGATGATAAAGCTGTACCACATGATAAGATTTATTTTAGTTCTGGGATCCTAACTGGAAGAATAACTTGGCATCTATTTTCCCCTAAATAAGTTTTCTCTAAATACATTCCATCTTTGTAACTGATAACCATGTCCTTTACGTGAATGTATCACTCACAAGATGTCCTCAGGGAGGGTCTTGCTATCCCACCCCTGTACAAAGACAGAGCAGCTTTGCTATTGGGTAGTAAATGTTTCCAGTCAGGGAGCAGAGCTGACAGCATAGTTTTGAGAAGAATAAACTGCCTTGACTTTCAATTTAAAGAAAATAGCTGCTTCTGATAGAATGGTCACAGAGACCAGATGTGTTCTGAAATGAAAGTCCATTTGTTGCTTTGATACAGAAAACTGTCAGATTTGAACAGGAATACAGCTTATTTTCAAGTCAGCAGAGTTAGATGCTGGTTTTCCAAGCCCTCAGGTCTCCATGAAGCCATCAGGAAGACCTAGGGCTGCTTCTCACACATGGCTCAGCTTGGGAAGCCCACACAGAGACAGAGATGGAAAGAGGCAGAGAGAGAGAGAGAGAGAGAATGGGCACGCCAGGGCCTTCAGCCACTGTGAACAAACTCCAGATGCATTCACCACCTTGTGCATCTAGCTTATGTGGGTCCTGGGGAATTGAACCTGAGTCCTTTGGCTTTACAGGCAAATGCCTTACCTGCTAAGCCATCTCTCCAGCCCCTGAGCATTTCCACAGCTTGTCATAAGGACACCCATGCAGACCCAGGAGCTGCTTGGTACATGTTTCTAGAAATATTCCATCCTGACCAAATTCCTGGGACTAATGTTTCAAATAGTTGTGATAGGTACCATTCACTATGGGGATCTCAATTGCTTTCCCAAACTCTTGAGAGATAAGAAGATAGGAATAGAGCCAACAGTAACAGAGACAGAATAGAGATAGCATTGAATAGCTGTAGACGAGGGCAAGCTGTGGGCTTGTCCAAACTCTAGGTCCTACTTGCTGTGCGGTCTCTGTATCTTCTAGCCTGTTCTTTGTTCTACAACTCACCCCCACTATCCAGTGGTTTGTAATGGACCTCAAATGAGATAATAAATGTCAAGGTGCTCTCAAAACTGTGTTCCCATTACTTAGTGAATGACACCTCAGCTAAAATATACCTCCTGGAGGACGGCAGTGGACTCAGCCGTGTAGATTCATTTGCAGGAATTAATTGAAGGCAGATGTCCCCAAGATTTGCTTTCAGTATTCTTTAGAACAAGAAAGTAATTTCTATTGCTTTCTTCTCACCCTCTTGTGTGCTAGAGGTGAGAGAGGTTTTTGATTAACTCCGCTGTTCTATGGAGGAAATATCTGGAAGATTAAACCAACGTGCATTTAAAAAGACCACTGTGCCGGGCGTGGTGGCACATGCCTTTAATCCCAGCACTTGGGAGGCAGAGGTAGGAGGATCGCCGTGAGTTCGAGGCCACCCTAAGACTACATAGTTAATTCGAGGTCAGCCTGGACCAGAGTGAAACCCTATCTCGAAAAACAAAAAAAAAAAAAAAAAAAAAGAGAGAGAGAGAGAGAAAAGAAAGACCAGTGAGACTCTAAAGAGACAGCATTCCAGAGTCTCAACCCTTAGGGCACCTGCATGTGCATACATGTTTGTGTGTTTATGTTGGTTCAGGTAAACAGCTCTGGATCCACAGCTCTGTCTTGGAGCTGATGATTCTAGAAATCCACAAGGTCACATCGAACCTTGAAGATAAGCAGAGTATGGGTTAAGACCAGGCTTCCCTATACAATGGTTTGGAAGCTACTGCTAACAAAATTCATTCTTTTACTGTTTCATTCATCTTATGCAGTGGGCAGTATGCCATGGACAAATACTGTAGAAAGTAACCCAATAAATATGGCCCTCTGTGTTGACTTGTAATATGGCTTGTGTTTAAAGATGTCAAAGGATCATAGATACTGAACTTTGACCTAGAATATTAACTATTGCTGCTGATTCTCATGGATTTCATCTCCTAGGAAAAACATTATGGTGAAAAGACTAATGGATAAAAGCAGACAGGCAATTTTTTATAAAATCAAGTTTTAACTGGATTACAAGGCCAGTGTACATTGAATCTGCGGGCACGTTTCTTTGCCATTGGACTTGTTGGTGCTGGGATATTTTGTGGTTTCAACCGAAGTTCTAGGAGTGAACGGGAAATCAAGGCATTGTTTTATGGAAGAAGGATGTAAACTCTGGCGTGCTCACTCTTGATTGCATTGGCCTGTGGAATTCATCGTGGGGTTTGAGTCCAGAAGAAGGAGTGAACGCTTTAGCACGCTTTCTCTCCTTCCTATTTGACTCTTGGCAGTGGAAAAACTGCGTGGGATGGAGGGGATTTGAAAACTTTCTAAACCGTATCTATCTTTTAGCCTGTGTGTAAGTATAAAGTTTCCTGAAACTTAGTGATATTTGAAATTTAATTAACTGTAGAGAGACAAAGAATATGGTACTTTGGAGACAGAATCCAAGTCAAGCACAAATGAGTTCTTTGGCTACAACTTTCTATATAAGAAATCAAGGCATTGGACAACATATGAAATCTTTTCTTTACATTTTCTCTTTTGGTCCTCATGGGCTTCCTTATATTATAGTTAGTAATGGACTTTGAATTGTCATTTGTGGAAAATCTACAGCATATGTCCCTGAACATGAATGCTTGAACACTGACTCTCAGAGATCATCTGTCCCCTTCTGCCATGGAGAAATCCTCCCTAAAACATGACAGCTTCTTCAGTTTCATCCCCAGTGATAACCCTCTGTGAACGACACCTTACAACTTACAACAATTTATAACACACAGCTTATAATATTCCATGTCAACGAGTGCAGATCATTAACAAGTTCATTTTGATCTCGAGCCCTCATCGGTCCTCTAACTTCTACTCAGTGACCTTGATTCCACCCTTCCACGTGACAACCATCACCCTTTCCCTCACGCCTGGAGAGTTTCCCTTCTAACTCACCAGTGCTATCAAAGTCACTCACTGTAAAACTTATGTTCCCTTCTTTGGGCTGGAGAGATGGCTTCATGGTTAAGGTACCTGCTGGCAAAGCCAAAGGACCCATGTTCAATTCCCTAGTACCCACATAAAGCCAGATGCACAAGGTGCTGCATGCATCTGGAGTTCATTTGCAGTGGCTAGAAGTCCTAGCATGCCAACCCCCCCCCAAATAAATAAATACAATATTTTTTCAGAACTTATTTTCCTCTTTCTATTGGAGATGTCTTAATAGTCACCCAATCTGCCACCCCACACACGCTGTTTCTCTCACCCTTCAGGGAAAAGGGAGTCTCTCTTCCTTCATATCAGCTATTATAATGCTCTTGATCCTGACTTCTCCCTCTTGTCTTGTGACCTTGCCTCCTGGTCTGTGGATCTGCTTTCTCCCTGTCTCCCCTTTCCATCACCAGCCCTCAGTCAGGCCAAGCTTTCCTTCAGGTAGGTGCCTTCAACTATCACTAGCAGTTCATCAATCCACTGTCTGGTTTACTCTCACACTGTTAAAAATAACAAATTACCATCTTTGAAGCCTTCACTTCCTTATTCTGATGCACCTTTTTTTTTTTTTTAAGTAACTTTGGTTTACTGGCACATTAAACACACAAAATTATGGGGTTTGACCAGTTTTTTTTTTTTTTTTTAATTGTCTTCAGCTTTTTTTTTTTTTTTTTTCAGATTTTTCTGGCCTTCCTAAGATAGTAAAAATGTTCTAGACATGTTCACAAGTGGAAAGTTAGTCCTTCATGACATCCATTCAAAATTGGAGTTATTTCCCACAACTGTAAAAGGCCTAGTATTGTAAGCCCCTTCTCTGTGGGACAGGGTAGGGTCCAGCATTCAACTTCCTTATTCTAGGTTGTTTTAGATCCCCCCAGGACTGGATGGGATGGGGCAGGGGTGGGGAGGGGCATCTTCACGAACAATGCTCTAGTAAGATGACAAAAACTGCTCAAGGACAATGCTTGATCTTTCAAGCCAACTTCTCTACTTGTTGTCACAGAATTTTTTAGTGAAACCTCCCTGGGAAAGCCCACACAGACTTCCTCACCCATGTGTGCAAGCCAATGTCTTCCAGCTTTGAATGTTTGCTTCAGTCCTTTTTTTTTTTTTTTTTTTTTAAATCACTTTATTGGCCTCAGATGACCATCTTGGGAAAAATTTGAACTAGCCCCATGCCAACTCTAAATTCAGACCCATCAAGTCACTCCCACCTCCTGCGTTCCTAGCTCATAAGGCCAGCCAATGCACCCAGGCTTCCTTCCCTCTGCACCTGGCGGCTCTTGAGAGAAAGCAGAACAAGCCATCCCCAGTCTTTTGCTACTTCTTTCACTTCACAGAGGCATCTGACCAGCACTGTCAGCCTCCCTCCCCGAAAAGCTCCTGTTGAGGCAAAGCGGAGACTCTCCTCTCTTTTGGAACTACACGAGTCAAAGTCCAGCTTCCAACAGACACCCTTGGCACTGGGCTGGAAATGTGTCTCAGCCATTGAGCATGTGCTTAGTATGTTCAGGCTTCTGCATTTCATCCCCAGCATCACCAAAAACAGTAAGTTAACAAGCAGAACAACAATAACACAATCCTCCTCACAGATCTCCTTTCTTTCCTAGAGCCCAAGTATTCTTAAAGAGGCTTATGGGTCCAAAGCTTGTGCCTGTTTGAAGCTGCTTTGAAATCTCAGGAAGATGGCCCATCAATCTGTGAATCCTGTCACATTTTCAATTGACTTCCACACTTACCACATGCACAAGAGTTCCATTTCACAAGGCTAACTCTCAAATCACGGGTATCACATGTATTCTCTTCATTTTTTTAAAAAAATATTTATTTACTTATTACAGTGAGGAAGAGTGCAGGGGAGAGAGAGAGATAATGGGTGCACCAGGGCCTCCAGTCACAGTCAAAGAACTCCAGACCCATGTGCCACCATGTGCATCTGGCTTTACATGGGTACCAGGGGATTGAACTTGGGTCCTCTGTCTTTGTCAGTAAGCCATCTCTCTTCATTTTTATCCTTTGCCTCCTTGAATTTTGTAGCAGGTGATTTTATTATGATCCTGTCCTTGAAATTCCATCCTCCTTTCCTGATGTTTTGTAGCTTTGCCTTTCTGACTCTGGAGCTGTTACCAGACATTGCTTAGTACCTTCCTTAAGATCTATTCCTCACCCCTCTTTTCTACTTAATTACTTTACTCCTAGCCAAGTTCATCTACTTTAATGGCTTTAGCAGAGATGGGAATGGTAGACAATGATGGTGACAAATGGCAACCAGATGGTACACAATGATCAAAGCCTTTGAAGTGGGCAGTTTTCCCAATTTTACAATTAAGGAAATTAGGGCTTAGAGATGATAAATAATTTGTCACAGGCCACACAGCGAGCTAGTGTTGAAGGCAGAATTCAAACCCAAGTTTATCTGTCTGAAAACACATTCATAACCTCTAACTGTACTGCCTCTCAATCTGTATTTCTAGACCTAACCCTTCACATCAGCTCAAGGACCATATTTCGGAGCTGGGAGATGGCTTAGTGGTTAAGGTGCTTGCCTGAAAAGCCTAATGCCTGAGGTTCTATTCCCCAGTTCCCATGTAAAGCCAGATGCAAAAAGTGGCACATGAATCTGGAGTTTGTTTACAGTGGTTAGATGCCCTGGCAAGCCCATTTTCTCTCTCTCTTCTTGCAAATAAATAAAAATATTAGAAGAAAAAACAGATGCTTCGGTAATGTGAAACATTTCTCTAATCTACCAAAAGAAGAACTATATTTCCAACATTTCTGGTGTAAACTTGCCTGTCTATGGATATTCGACAGCCACCTAGGTGTCAACACATTCCACTACTTAACTAACCACCTGGTGGTCAACTTCATTCCTCTTCCTGGTTTTCCTGTGTTAGTGTGACGTCAGCATTCTCTTTAACACAGAGGTCACAAAATGTGGAGTCATCTTTTACTCAACGCTAACATTCATTCTCCAGTGCCAATACTTTGTTCTCCTGCTCTCCAGGCCTACTGCCATTGTCTTATCTCCACGTACTCTCCTGACTGGGCTGTTACTAAAGATTCATGAACATGCTTTTCTGGTTCCACCCTTTAGTCCTTCCATCCCATGTTTGCACAGACTGATTCCTGAGTTTCGTCCTGTACTGCCCTTAGAATGATGGGCATGCTCCTTGAGGGCAGCCATAACCCAACTTGATCATATCCTTACACATATTATCACTGTTTCTTTCCTTCGCTTCATGCCAGCCCCCAGGGCTATTCATTGGTCTCCCTAAAGCCTTTTCCGTATCTTCACTTTGCCCCATGCTGTCCCATCCCTGGAATATTCCTCTTCCTGTTCACCTTCACCTCAATTCAACTTGTCCTTTGGGGAAAATGCTTCATTTATAAAGATTTACCTTGTCTACTTAGTTTCTGTCAACTGCTGAGTTCTCATTAATTTCCAGGTTTCCCCCCTTTTCTCTAATAATTTTTGCTGATTCTACCTTATATTATAGGCCTTTCTAAAAACAGTGAATATAGTTTATAAATATCATATTTGCTTTTCAGAAAAACCCCATAATATTGTTTTTCCAAAGAAGTGAAATGAACAGAAGCTAAGAAATTACCCTAACACATGATATATGCATACTTAAAAAAAAAAAAGAAATTACTCAAGGTGTATTAGTGTTCACTAGATACCTAGTTATCCATAGATTTCTGTCATCCTAGGAGAGACAGAAAGCAAGGGAGAAGGAAAGGGAGAGGGAGAAGGAAAGGGAGGAAATGAGAGAAAGAGAGAGAGAAGGAGGGAGAGAGTTAAGGAAGAAGAGAAAGAGAGGAGAGAAAGGAATTATTCTGTCATTATAGAGGCTGAGGAATCCCATGACCTTCAGACTCTGAGCTGTAGCTCCAGGACCACCAGCAGTGAAATTCAGTCCATGTACAAAGATTGAGCTCCACCCTGTCATATACATTCCTGCCCAGTGGCAGGAGAAGACAAAATGAAATGTCTCCTTCAAGAAGGCAGAAAATAAAGTGAGGTAAATGAATTCTTATTCCTCTTCTTGTTCATGTTAGACTCATCCGTTTGGCTGATCCCCCTCCACCTGCAGGAGGACAGGTAACTTGACCAGTCCATCTTTTCAAATGGAAGTCTCATGCAGACAAACCTTCACAGATGCACTCAGAAGCCAGGTGAAATCTGAGCGCTCTGTGGCCATCCACAAGACATGAACAGTCACATACCCCCCAAGGCAACAGAACTGGTCTCAGTTTATATGTTATCTTAATTACACATGCATAGAGGTTGGGACTAGGCATCTTTAACCTCTATATTTCACAGTATTGTGAATGTAATAAGGACCCAACGTATTTTAGCTGGATTGCTGAATACGGCAGAAGCCTATTCCGCCTGCCATCCCCCACTCAGGCTCTTGAGGACAGACCAAGACTTTTCACAATCTGGGTTTTCCAGCTTTCTAAGGCAAGGTTCCTTCAGCTATTTTATGAGGGCCACCCTACTGTTCTGGTTACATTTCTCTGGTCAGAATATAAACTTTATGGCCAGCAATATCGCTGACTAAAAATGATATCCAAACAGAACACAGTCCTTCTTAGAAGCATTAAAGTTCATGGACAATATAAATGTACTTAATTTGGGATACCAAATTTATTCAGATACAGCTTAAGAGTGATTGTGGTTTCCTTTAGCAGTAGCCAAAAAATGTAGGCTCATGGTTAGCTTTAGGCAGCTGAATGGACACTCTGGGATTTTGTGATGAGGTCCCCAGCCAGGTTTCACTTGCCTAATTGCATATTGGAACCTTCATCCAGTGTTTTTCATTGGCTTCATTCCAGAAAACATCTTATTAATTTTAGACATTTATTCTGTTTTAAGTAGCCAAATTCTTTCTGGGGATATATAATAGCAGAGGAGGGAGCTGAATAAGGTCTGATTTTCAGGCCCTTTCTTTTCTTAACCATGTTGTGTGTCCTGGGAACTGTCTAGTCAAACACCAGTAACATGGTTGCCTAAGCCCTCATCTGTTTCCTTGTGGGCAGCAGTTGTGGCTCTTATGCCCAGTGGCCATCTTTGGATCAGTCTCTGCCTGCAGCTTGGCAACAACCTGTTAAAAGATAAACTAGGGCACAGTACATGTTTAAGAAATGTGTTTGAGTAAACAGCAATTCGTGAGTTGGATAGTGTTCCAAAGTGAAAGTGGTATGAGCTCCCCCAGGGAGGCACAGTGGGACGGTGGTATTTGGTTAAAGTGGACAGCAGCCTTATTAGTATTATACTTGTGAAAGAGAGGGTCCCTGGTCTTAGGCTTGGGTTTTGTTTTGCCTTTTGTGACCTGAATCTCCAGTTGCAAGGCAGCATCTCAACATAGCCTGAGTGACTCCCAGTTAATTTTTTGAGTCCTACAGAGGAAAAGAACAGAATCTTTTGTCCCTGACACTGACCCACATACCCCTAATTATAAGAAGATGGCTCAGGATGTTGTTCTTCACAGTATGGTTCAAGGTCATGTGCACTTGGGTGTTCATTCTTTTATTTGTTTGTTTTTTGTTTATTCATTCATTCATTCATTCATTCATTCATTCATTTATTTGAGAGAGTGAGAGAGAAAGAGGCAGAGAGAGAGAGAGAGAATGGGTGCGCCAGGGCCTCAGGGCCTCACTGCAAACAAACTCCAGATGCATATGCCACCTGTGCATCTGGCTTATGTGGGTCCTGGAGAATCGAACTCAGGTCCTTTGGCTTTGCAGACAAACGCCATGACCACTAAGCCATCTCTCCAACTTGTCATTTATTTTTTTTTTGAAATTTATCAATTCAATTCCCCTCTCAAAGCATGTGTGAAGAGCCTAGTATGTATCAAGCACTCTTGGGCTTTAAGCAAAGGAAATTCTGAAAGTTAAAAATCTACTTACAGTAAAATGAAAGTCACTGTGAACAATACTTGGGATGGAAATGCTTTTTAAGTTCACTTTCAACATTGGCTAATAATTTGTCATGTGTGGAGACAGGTTTTTATATATTTTTATAACTGTGAGTGGTCTAATGAATACATAAAACACTGACATTGTGTGATTTTGCATTATCTTAGGCCAGATTTTTCTCTTCAACAACTCTTCAACCTAAACAAATGGCTAAGTTTTCAGCAAACAAACAAACAAACAAACAAACAAAAAAAAAAGGTGTAGGTGATGTCTTTATTTCTAATAGGCAGAAGAGAATCTTTGTGAAATAAAAAGCCTCACTTGCCTTGGAGACCTACAACAAACATGAAGACCTTCTCTAAGTCGTGTGAGTCCCAGGCAGCCATCCAGCAGTCCTGACAAGAAATATGCCTGAAGCAGCAGTCCTGACAATAAATGTGCCTGAAACTGGTGGCAAAGAATCCACACATATCAGCAGCACAGGAGAGGAGACCAAGTAGAGGCCAAAGATCATTAGAGGGTCTAGATGGAAACTGCCCTTGTGTAACTCGAAGACAAATCCATCTTTACATTTAGTTCCCTTGCTCACATTCAGGAGAGTCAAGTCACCTGATTCAGTGGCTGCCTGTGGGAGGGAGCCTGTGAGAGAGTGGGGTCCCAGTGAAAAGACAGCTAGAGCTCGCTGGTAGGACTACAGAGAATTACCCTTCTATTGAGAACTACAGGGGTGTTAGTTACTTACTGGTGTAGTTTAATTACCTTTTCACTGCTGGAACCAAACGCCTGACCAAAAGCAGCTAATGGGAAGAAAGGGTTTATTTTGGCTCACCATTTTAAGGGGAGGCTTTCTTATGGCAGGGAAAGGATGGTAGAGCAGAGGCTGGCCATCACGACTTGCCCCAACAACTGGAGGAAGCTAACTCGGGCAAAGGGGAAGTTCTCAGGCTACAATATCTCAAAGCCCTCTCAAAGCCCCCTCCAGCAACACACCTCCACTAGCAAGGCTTCACCTTCCAAACTGCCATGAGCTGAGGACCAAGCATTAAAAACATATGAGGCTATGGGGGAACATCCCATTCAAATTATTACAGCTCCTTTTCCATCTCTGTGACAAAATACCTGAGATAAACAATGTAAAAGGAGGGAAGGTTTGTTTCAGCTGATGGCTCAATCCATGGTCAACAGACTCCCCTTGCCCAAAGACTGTGGTAGAAGAGCACAAGGACATGGACGAGGCCTGTTCACCTCATGAAAACAAAGAAGCAAAGAGAGAAGAGTGTCTATGGTCCATTAGCCTCACCAAGGACCTGTCTCCAATGATACAGCTTCCTTCCACTAGGTCTTACCTTATACTGGTTCCACCATCTCCCAGTAGCATCACATACTGACAACCAAGCCTTACCATATGAGTCCTTGGGAACACTTAAATTCCAAACCATAACATGTGGTTATAAAACTCTGAAGTTGATCATCTCTTGAAAAAAAATTAAATTTCTGTTTTTATAACTTTGCCTCTGAACATTAATGTTAACTCAGCCAAATTTATGTTTTAATATTATTTATTTACCACATACTTTACAACCTATCAACAGAATTATTCTGAGAATGCTATTAAGAGGCAAAAGATCTATCTATCTATCTATCTATCTATCTATCTATCTATCTATCTATCTACCTACCTACCTACCTACCTGTCAAATCCCTATGGACAAATGAGTATTGTTGCTTTTTCACAGGAAAGTTTTAACAGCTGTGCATACAGTCATCTTTTAGCTCCCCGTGCTAATTAAGGGTGACTGTAGCCAAATCACGTGACAATGTGTGTAGTGGGAAGTGCTTTATTTGCTTGGAGAGAATCTTTTGTTTCCCTCTTCCTGACAGACTATTAAGGAAATGGTTTGCTTTTGCTCGATAGAGAATCCTTAGTTGTTGAAATAAAAGAACCTTATGGAATTGCCGGTCCAGTCGTTCATTCCATAGGGTAGGCAGCCAGATCCCAGAGGAATTAAGTGACTGCCACAGTTGACTAGCAGGTTAGTTAGTGTTCTAGCTGAGGCCTGAAGCTCTCCACTTCTAGGTGAAGCTGCCTCATGCAGTCAGCCAATGCATCAGCATGGGCAGAAAATGTGGCCTCAGAGAAGCACCAGCCCTGTAGATGGGTATTGCAATCAGACTCATGTTGCTGGAACGAGCATCCAACCAGACGCAGTTTATGGGAGGAAGGGATTTACTTCAGCTTACAGATCAAGTGGAGACCTCATCAATGGTGGAAGAAGCTACTTACTTCCATAGATCCAAGATGCCAGCACCAGCAAACACAAAATCGCCACAACTCAAACTGCTCTTTCCTGCCACACCATTGGGCTGGAGTAGAGATCTGTCCCCAGTGACACCTTAGGGTTGGACCCCAGGATCTGCCCCCAGTGACACCTCTTCCAGCAGGCTGCTAGAGACGTAAGCAGGAAGCTTAAACTTAATCAAAAGATACCTGAGGCTATGAGAGACATACATTCACGTTCAAACCACCACAGTGCAGGAAGGGGGCCATGGTACTGTGACCCTTGACAAATTACTTACCCTCTCTGAGTTGGTGTCCACTGGAGAAATGGAGAGACAATCTAATGCCAGTCACATTACCTTGTCATAAGGATTCAACAAAAGATGTGGGCAAAATCCACAAGGATCTGTAAGGCTGTAATGTAATGGGCAAATATTAGTAACTTGGTATTATTTGATTGCTTAGAAACCCTCATTTTGGGTTGGAGAAATGGCTTAGCAGTTAAGGCGCTTGCCTGCAAAGCCTAAGAACCCACATTCTACTCTCCATATCCCACATTAGCCAGATGCACAAATGTGAGCAAGTGCAAGGTCACACATGCCCACTAGGTGGCTCAAGCATCTGGAGTTTGATTGCACTGGCTGAGGCCCTGGCACACTAATTCTTTCTCTCTCCTGCTGTTTCTCTCTTTCCCTCTCTCTCTCTTTTTTGCTCTCGCTGTCTCTAAAATTAAAAAAAACCCTAATCTTTTAATTATAATGGAATAGATTGTGGTTCTTTCATTTTGAAGTAGTTAAGAAACATTTATCTAAACAATATGCTTGTGGGTGTGGGGAATTTTTGGTGAAAAAAAAAAATCTTTTCTAAACAACTCCCAGAAAGACACCATCCATGGTTAGCATCTATGCTTTGAAACTGGAAGAATGCTGCATAGCACCCAGCGTTTCCTCTCTGGTCCAGAAATTCCAGCACATGACACAGTGTTGAGTAAGAGCCACGATGGGTTCTCTGATATTAGGATTAGATTTGGAAATCCAGTTGCTCTTCCATACCTACCATATATGTATCTGTGCATTCAACTAGCCATGGATGGAAAATGTTAGGGCAGAACAACTGAGCTTACTGAACATTTCCAGTCATCTTTCCTTATCCTAACTAGTCCATACAGGAGAAAAACTATTAAGATAACATATATGCTGCATCTATTTGAAGTGTGTGAAAAGAAACATGTAGGTCACATGCCAATTCTATACCATTTTCTTAAAGAATTTGAGCATATTCACAGGGGTCCAGGCACAATTCTCCTGCTCCTGGGAGGTGACTATCCTCCTCCCCTCCACCCTAGAGAGGTGTTATCACATGCATCTCTTACTGTTTCCTGCAGATAGGTAGCTTCCTGTACCAACTCCAAGGTCGGGTAAAGGAAGAAGTTCCTTGGAAGACACGAGCAGAACAGTGCTATATAGTTTGAGGTGCATGTGTAAACTGTGTGTGCTCTAATGCCTGCAGGTTTTCTTTGCTTTGCATAGAGGATGAGTATGTGATATAATTAAAGTCCATGTGCATTAACTGATCTACCAGTAAATAGATCAGAATGATGAGTGCTCCCCAAAATAAGAACAACAAAATGTACAAAATACCCTTAACCTAAAGATAATAACTATAATATTCTGTTACTCCAAATGGGAATAAGCAACTTAAAACACTTTAGAATAACATAATAAGAAAGTATTCTAATGCACAAAATATACATGAAAATACCCTTTTTAAAAAAATGAAGAAAATATAAATACAAAAGTATTCTACCATTCTGTTTGCTAACACAAATTGTTTAAGTAGGCTGTTTCTATGGCTGGACCCTTGGGTGGGGGGCGGTGGAGGAATCGATGACATTGTTCTGCAGCTTTGCGCTAACATGGTGAAGCATTAGCATATTTTAAATTGTCTTTTAAGTGCACTGCTGCTAATTACATAATTTCTCATATTTGCTTTGGAGCCAGCAGCTACAGAGACAGTGTTTGAATTATTTAGAGTGATGATAATTTTGTGGCCTAAGTACTTCTACTGCACCAGTTTGCAACAAAAACCTGGCCTGGGATGCCTATGGCAAGAATCCTATGAGAAATTCTAACCCGTCTCCATCTCGACCACTTTTTAGTCCAACGAAGACAGGATGAGGCCAATCTACAGCGAGTTAGTTGACCTTCATAAACTCACAAGTTAGAGCAAGGAAACTTGTATTACAAAATCATTTCCTTTACTTTGGATATCTGGCGGTAAATTACTAACCAGCATTTGCTCAGCCTTAATAAATGGTTGTAGAAGATCAGTGTCCCTCTTCTATTATATCAGTGTGAAAACAGCCTGGGCAGCATATGAGGCTTTGTTTGTAAGAACGTGTGGTGGGCCTGATTAGACTTGCAGGTTGTTGTGTGCTGAATCCTTGTCTGAACCATTGCTCCAGTTTGTGGGGAATATTCTTCATGAAAAGTTCTCAAAGTGAAAACTCTAAACTCTATTCCAGAAGAATAAACACACATATGTACAGCACACATATACACACATATGCCACAAAATACTATTCCACATCTAGGAGACTGTCTATCTATTGCCTTTCTATGAATCTGTCTATCATCTATCCATCCACCCATTAATCATGTACCCAAAACCAATACATAAATACAAAGCAAAATTACTTGAATTTTCTGGCGGATTTATGTTATGGTGTTTTGTTTTGAAATAAAAATAAAAGAAAGGAAGAAAAAAAAAAGAAGAAATGGAAAAAGACAGGGGAGGGGGAAGGCAAGGGAAGGAGAGGAGGGAGACTAGAAAACAGATTTTCCTAATACCTAGATCAGAATCCCCATCCTTCTGTCCAGATGTGCAGTTTGCATGGCAACATGGAGGTCTTGAATTGGCAAGGCCACACTTCTCAGGGCTCTTTAAGAACATGTTGGAAAATGGAGAATATTTTGGGGAGAAATAGATGTTACAGGCAGTTTAGTGTGACACAGTGTGGATCTTGGTGAGTTTCAATTCAGTTGCGATATTGACCTCTTTCGGTCCTCTCAGATGTCTGTCTGCAGGTCCCTCCCTGTCCTTTGCTATCATAGACTCTTTTTCAGCATGTGTGTTTGTTCTGATTCTTGTTTTCCTCATGGCTATTGGTGTAAAATTCCATGGTTTGTTTTTTGGTAATATTCTTGAATATAAGGGCTGGTACACCTTTGGGATCTCTTCTTCCTTCCAAAGCATTCTTCACAGAATTTGGCCCCTGTCTGGACAGGAATGAGGGTCATGTCTAATACCTAGATGCCTTGTAACCCATCAAAGGTAGCATGTAGAAAGAGATAGTGTGAAAGGCTTTTTACTATTGCGTGACCACTGCTATCAGTGCAGTAGCTGTTGTCCATTATTGAACAATGGATCCTGAGTATTACATGCTAAGCAGCATGCTTTCATTTATCGGGGGTATTCCTAGCTTTCTAAAGACATTAGTTTTAGAGGTAATGTGACCTTCCAATATTGCACGGCTAGTACAGGACAGACGTGGAATATGAACCCAGATCTGCAGGTCAAGCCCCACATTATCTTTGCCTTGAGGCAATCTCCTATTGGGAATAATTATATATTTTAGTGATTTAATAATTGGCTAAGATCGATATTACACTGCTTTTAATTAATTTGAAAGTTTGGCCTCGGTGTCATTGTTATGGGTAATCATTCTTTCTGTTTCCAATGGCGGTAGAAAACAGAGAGACCTTCTAGAAGTTTACCTCACTGCCCTTTTTCAAAATACAATTCATGGCTAAGCATCTTGCTTACAGAAAAAAATGACTCACTGGTGAATCAGGGTCTGAGCCAGTGTGTCCTTTCTGTTTAGAGACACAGGCTCTTTCTCATTTGTCTTGTAGTGTCTCTATCCACCACCTCTTCCTCATACACATCCCAACACCCACAGAATCCAAGGTCGTCTTCAGCACACTATTCCTCAAGCCTACAGCAGCCCACCAGGTCCTAGTGACTCAGATGTGACTTTTGTGCAGCTCAGGGACAGGGGTGTGGCTGGTGGCATGACACTCTGTTCCAGAGTCTATCAGGAGTCAGAGTTCCCTTCTGAAGCAGAACAGAGTGGTATCTTATCTTAGCAGGCCACTTCAGAAGTCTCTTCCCTGGTGTCCTAAAGCCCTGAATTCTGTCTCTATGGGGTTTTGCTACCTGCTCCCATTTTTTACTTTACCTGGCACAGAACATCAGAAGAGCTTCCCTGGTTCTTCTCTTCTCTCGTTCCTTCTTTTTTCACCATATGTTAGTATCTTGACTGGTCAGAGTAGTTACTCTAATCTTTAGAGTACTTAGAGTGACTCTTAATTCTTAGAGCAACTTTGAGTTCCAATTTAGAAGCTTATTCCTTTTCAAAAACAAAGGCAGCGTGACTGGGGCTTTCATTCTGAGAGTCAGCCCCTGGGGTGGTGCATAATTCCTAAGAGGCAGCTGTCACTTGCCTAAGTCGGACTGCCACTTGCTCAGGTCGAAAACAAGCAGGTGTATGTTCTTTAATGTGGCATTGTGAGGATTACATCGGACTTACTCTGAACTTGAAGCCTATGGGACAACACATCCGGGTGTTTGGCACACTCTGTTTCTTGGGGCACTGCTTATGACTGGGATGTTTCCGTTCTGCCAGTGTTATGGATGTCCCCCTGATCACTGAGTCCCACTGTTGGTCCTTCTGTCTTTGCTTTTCTTTGATGATTTGTCTTCTCGCAGTTTCCACTTTGTAATAATCCTGAGAGAGTTGCTCTAATTTTCTCCAGAGCTGTTGGTTTTCTTTGTTGATGCTTGGGTAGCGTTTTAAATCATTCTGCTTAGTGGACGTTTCCAAGGCTTTGGTCTTTCCTTCCAGTAAGCTTCGTTTGTTTGCCTTTTCGACCTGTACCGCGCCTTGTTCACTCAGGTTTCTCTCTAGAAGTATCTTGTTCTTCCTTGTTGTCTCCACATGCTCTTGGATAGCAGTGTGGATCTTTCTTCTCTTTAAGAACAGTGACTGTACGTCTGAATTGCTCTGAGTGTAGCTGGAAGTGGTCCATCTCCGTTCTATCTTCTCACATTCTTGGACATGGTCCTTCCATAGTGTATTCTTCTTCGTGTCCTTGTTGTGCTCTATCACCACCCATTCTTGAGAGGAATTTTGAGCCTGGACTGGTCCCTCATGTTCCCAAGGTTGTCTGGTATCTTCGAGGACTTGTTCTTGAGGGACCCGAGTTTTTTTTGTTTTCTTGTTCAAATTCCTGGGGGACACGACTTTATCCCTGTCCATCTCCATTAAAGGCTGTTCTTGGAAGCACTTCTTTGGACCGCAATCATATTGCAACATTGGGGAGTATCTCTGGCTGCTCTCGAACATCATGCTCCTCGTAACTGGCCGTGCACTCTGGCTCTTCTGGAGTGAATGGATGAGCTCTGGAGAGGCACCAGCAGGTGAGTGAGGGCTCTGCCTCTTCCCCGTAGAGCATTTCAGCAAAGGCAGTCTTTCCACAGGGTGGTCCTCAGCCCTAGGCCTTGCCCAGCTAGCCTGGGGTTGAAACGGCTCTACCCACCTATCCTGGTACTTGATCTGAGCCCTAGGTTTGGGTGGGGTTTCCGTAAGTCGTTTAAATTCCTCCACGGCCAGAATAGCACTGACGCTTGGCTGTGCAACAGCTTGGACCCATGATCTTTTGGGGTTCACAGTCGGATACATTCTCTTGGTTTCTGAGTTGTGGAAGATCACCTTGGTCTCTCGTAGGCACTGTGACCTTCCTAGAATCAGGCCTGTGCTCTTCCCGGACCCTGTCCTACAGATGTCTGGGTGCACTTTTCGGCTGTCTACTGTCACTCTTCTCAGGTGCCCAAAACGCCTAACTTTGCAGCTGGCTTCTTCACCTTAGCCTCTTGGCTTTCTTCCTCCAGCCACGGCGGAGTCAGTTTAAGGCCAGATGACTCCTCTAGAGTCACAATCACGTGGCCTGCCAACAATGCACTGGGCCGTCTCTCTAGCCACCGTCTCTATGGTGCGGCGTGGGTGTGGGTGGGGCTGGCGGAAAAATGGCCGCTCAGTGGAGCCGCTGCTTGAGGGCTTCCGGGCGGTTGCTGGGTGTTGTGGCGCATGCGTACGCCGTGTACATCCGGGTGATGAGGTGGAGGCGCTTGGGCAGAGCACCCGGAAGAAGGGAGCCAGAGCGACCCCGGCGCGTGCTCTACAAGGAGACGAGGACGTGCGCTGCGAACGTGCAAGCCTCGGGCCCTGTTGTGCAGCCGTTAAATGTGCTTTCTGCGCAGGCGTCCACATTGTCCTGAAATTGTTTTGAACCCTCCTTGTGCCTGCTTTGTTCGAAGCACTGGGGATATGACCGAAAGGGGGAGGTGACAAGTTCTGGGGAGGTGACACGTTCTGGCTTTCGTACAGCCAGGGTTTTCGTGAAACAGAGGGAAAACCCGGAGCGCACACATACAAGGAGTGAAGAGGTGAGGGAAGGGGCCCGGCGCGGTGGCGCACGCCTTTAACCCCCGCGTTCGGGAGGCAGACTTAGGAGGAGTGCATGAGTTCGAGGCCAGCCTGAGACTACAGCGTGAATTCCAGGTCAGCCTGGGATAGAGCGAAACCTTACCTCACAAACAAAACCAAACCCTGATACTAATGTTTGACTGGGAAGAGGAGGGGGATTTCTTTTGGTTTATGGCTTCAGGCCATCCTGAAGTTGGTTAGGTGTGCGTGTATGGGGGGAGTGGGACCGGGGCAGGGTGGGGAGGTTTGTTGCTTGGATCCAGATGGCCAGGAAACAGAATTCCCTCCTTTTCTATCAAATGGAATAATTGAGGAACACTAGTAATTTTTTTTTTCTTTAAGCTGAAAGACTTATTATTTTTCAATCACATTGTTCTCTTTATGCTGTTTATATTCTTTTCAAACTGTTTTTTTATTTATTTATTTATTTATTTTTTTTTTTCGAGGTAGGGGCCTCACTCTAGTTCAGACTGACCTGGAATTCACTATGCAGTCTCAGGGTGGCCTCGAACTCATGGTGATCCTCCTACCTCTGCCTTCTGAGTTCTGGGATTAAAGGTGGATGCCGGCTAAAATATGTTTTATTTATTTAGAGAGAGAGAGAGAGAGAGAAAGGGAGGGGAAATGGGCCCTCCAGGGCCCCCAGCCACTGCAGATAAACCCGGATACATGCTACTTGTACATCTGGCTTTATGTGGGTACTGGGAATCAAACCTGGGTCCTTTGGCTTTGCAGGCAAGCGCCTTAACTGCTGGGCCAACTCTCCATCCCTGTTTATTCTCTTTTTATTTAATTTTGAAGTATAGTGCATCTCTACAAATGTATCCATTTCATCTAGATTTTCTAATTTATTGGAATAGGTTTTCAAACTATGCACTAGGGCTCCTCAGAATTTCATTTGCATCTATTGTAATGTCACCCATTTCATCTCTAATTTTATTAATGTAGGTCTTCTCTTCTCTTTCGGTTAATTTGGCTGAGAGTTTGTCAATCTTTCCAAAGAACCAATTGTTTGTTTTGTTTGTTTCATTGATTCTTTTCAGGATTCTGCTTTTTTTTTTTTTTTTTTTTTAGTACTGGGATGGAGCCCAGGCTTCACACATGTTAGGCAGACATTCTACAGTAAGTTATATCCCTAGACCTCTTTAATTAAAAATGGAGATAGTAATACCAGCATCAGTGAATTTTTGTGAAAGCCAAATAAGCTTGTCCTTTTTCTACATTTAAGTGACTCCCAGGCTGTACACAGGGGCATCAGCTCCCGGTTTTATGGAAACACAATAACAGATGTACTCTTTGGTTCTGCTGTACTAGCAGTTGCTTTCAGACTTCTCAGGTGACTCATATTACTTATTTCTCATAAGTAATAAACTGATGAATGTGAAGGATTTAAAGCATAGTCTGGTGTGATTTAATGTAAATTATTTATAATTATCGCCATTGTTTTTATTCATAATCTCCAACTTTTCCAAATTTTCCTACTGTATTCTTTTACTGACCCTTACTTACAGTATAGATACATGGCAATTTTTTTTTAGTAAATGGTTATTTAAAATCCCTATCTGCCATCAAATTATATGATTATGTTTTCATTACCTTATTTCTACAGCCTGATGATGTACATAGTAATGTGTAAGAGCTTGATAAATCTCAATGAATTTTTTTAAGTGACAAGATGAGCTTTGAGCTGCGCTGTGATCACAGTCTGCTTGAGATCATACCGGAGTACATTTGGTTGACTTGAAGCACAGAGTTACTGTGTGCCAGGTGTTTGGCAGAGTCCTTAAGCAGGATTCATGCTCATTTTCAAATATCAGTGCCTTTCCATCTCCATCCATGCCCACGAGCGGCTCAAATGTAGTTTTCATTCCTGATAGGTTGCAGAGTGCTTTTAGGTTTGCTTCTTCCAATGGTCCACGGAACAGTCTGGCCCAGAGCTAAAGGAATCTGAGTTGCAAAGCCAGACTCAAGATTCAGATCCGACTTTCACTCCACGTTCTGTCATATATCTCATTGGCAGTCAGTCTGTATTTAGTGATCACTTGAAGAATGCTGGGCTCCGAGTTCAGTGTGGTGCAGATGGCTTGGAAGATGTGATCCCTGTCTTTAAGGAGTCCGTGGGTAAAGTTAGGTGGAGGTGGGTGACGGAAATGTAGCATGGCAGTTGAAGTAGTCATGACAGAGGTGTTGGTGACTTGTAACCGGCAGACAGAGAAGAGGCCTAAACAAGCCAGTCACCCAAGAACTACTTATTGGTCGTCACTATGTTCAAGGCTGTGAAGTTGCAGCACCTGCTTTTTGTAACTTGTGATTCATTTGCTCAGTCATTTCATAACAGTCTTAAGAGAAATTGTTTGAAGGAGAAGCATAATTCAGCTCAAGTCATAATTTTAAAGAAAGCAAACACCCTAGTTGCATGTTTGAAGGGCAGGGTCTGTTAGCCTTGAGCCCTTCCTCATCAGCAAAGACACAAAGAAATTCAGGTTAATTGCCACTATATTCTCCTCTCTTCATTTATCCTTCTAGCACAACATATTAAATTGCCAAAAAAAAAAAAAAAAATCTGTTGCTAGTTAGGTGACTCATATTACTTATTTCTCATAAGTAATAAACTGATGAATGTGAAGGATTTAAAGCATAGTCTGGTGTGATTTAATGTAAATTATTTATAATTATCGCCATTGTTTTTATTCATAATCTCCAACTTTTCCAAATTTTCCTACTGTATTCTTTTACTGACCCTTACTTACAGTATAGATACATGGCAATTTTTTTTTAGTAAATGGTTATTTAAAATCCCTATCTGCCATCAAATTATATGATTATGTTTTCATTACCTTATTTCTACAGCCTGATGATGTACATAGTAATGTGTAAGAGCTTGATAAATCTCAATGAATTTTTTTAAGTGACAAGATGAGCTTTGAGCTGCGCTGTGATCACAGTCTGCTTGAGATCATACCTCGGAGTACATTTGGTTGACTTGAAGCACAGAGTTACTGTGTGCCAGGTGTTTGGCAGAGTCCTTAAGCAGGATTCATGCTCATTTTCAAATATCAGTGCCTTTCCATCTCCATCCATGCCCACGAGCGGCTCAAATGTAGTTTTCATTCCTGATAGGTTGCAGAGTGCTTTTAGGTTTGCTTCTTCCAATGGTCCACGGAACAGTCTGGCCCAGAGCTAAAGGAATCTGAGTTGCAAAGCCAGACTCAAGATTCAGATCCGACTTTCACTCCACGTTCTGTCATATATCTCATTGGCAGTCAGTCTGTATTTAGTGATCACTTGAAGAATGCTGGGCTCCGAGTTCAGTGTGGTGCAGATGGCTTGGAAGATGTGATCCCTGTCTTTAAGGAGTCCGTGGGTAAAGTTAGGTGGAGGTGGGTGACGGAAATGTAGCATGGCAGTTGAAGTAGTCATGACAGAGGTGTTGGTGACTTGTAACCGGCAGACAGAGAAGAGGCCTAAACAAGCCAGTCACTCCAAGAACTACTTATTGGTCGTCACTATGTTCAAGGCTGTGAAGTTGCAGCACCTGCTTTTTTGTAACTTGTGATTCATTTGCTCAGTCATTTCTTCATAACAGTCTTAAGAGAAATTGTTTGAAGGAGAAGCATAATTCAGCTCAAGTCATAATTTTAAAGAAAGCAAACACCCTAGTTGCATGTTTGAAGGGCAGGGTCTGTTAGCCTTGAGCCCTTCCTCATCAGCAAAGACACAAAGAAATTCAGGTTAATTGCCACTATATTCTCCTCTCTTCATTTATCCTTCTAGCACAACATATTAAATTGCAAAAAAAAAAATCTGTTGCTAGTTAGTCTTTGACACCATTACCTCCCAGATGCTGGGATCACAGCTTTATCCCCATTTATTTTTTTAATATTTATTTAAGACAGAGAGAGGGAGAGAGAGATGGAGAGTGAGTGAGAATGGGCGTGCCAAGGCCTCTAGCCACTGCAAACAAACTCCAGACGCATGTGCCTCCATGTGCATCTGGCTTACGTGGGACCTGGAGAATCAAACCTGGGTTCTAAGGCTTTGCAGGCCTGCGCCTTCACTGCTAAGCCATCTTTCCATCCCCTTTATCCCCATTTCTTCATCTGGTCCATCTCTACCTATGGCTACTAGCCCATCAGCATGGCTTCCCACATGTCTCTAGACTCCCTTATTCTCTCACTGCAGAAGCATCTTAAGTGATCTTAATTCTGTCCTTTGTTCTTTCTACAGATTCTCATTGAGCATCCACTCTGGCCAGGCACTATTCTGGGTGCTGCTACCATGTTACCCCCAAACCATCAGAGGCCTCTTCTCATAGGATGTAGTGTGAGATGGAGTCAGGACATATATAATTTCTGTATCTACATTTATATCTATAGCTATATTACCAGAGGTTGTTGGGCATGGTGGTGCATACCTTTAATGTCAGCTTTCAGGAGACTGAGGTAGGAGGTTCATTATGAGTTCAAGGTCAACCTGGGGTTACATAGTTAATTCTAGATCAGTCTGGACTAGAGTATACCCTACCTCAAAAACAAACGGGCTGGAGAGATGGCCTAGAAGTTAAGGTGTTTGCCTGCAAAGCCTAAGGACCTAGGTTTGATTTCCTCAGGACCCATGTAAGTCAGACGCACAAGGTGGCACATGCATCTGAAGTTTGATTGCATGGCTGGAGGACCCTGATATGTCCATTCTTTCTCTCTTTCTCTCTCTCTCTCTCTCAAATAAATAAAATAAAATATTCCAGAGGTGATACGAGGCAATGTGTATCTATGGTGTGAATTTAGGAAAGGTTTCTCACAGGAAGTTGATTTTTAAGCTGAAAACTTGCAGAAATAACAGGTGTTAATCAGGCCACTGAGGTGGGACAGGATTGCTCAGTGGGTGTCAGTGTTGGCGTGGTGTGGTGTGTTGTGGTGTGTTGTGAAGGATCTAGGATGAGGGGGAAAGTGATTTTAGCTAAAGAAACACATGCTTGAATACCAGACAGTCAAGGAACTGAAAAGAAATTCAGAATGGCTAGGCTGGGAGAAGGAGTAGAAAAGGCAGCAAGAAAAGAGGTTGGAGCCAGGCTGTAATGAGCCAGTATGAGGATATGGGACCTCCTGGTACCACAGGATATTTTATGAAGGTCTCTCTAGACAGAATGGCTAATGGGTTTGAGGAACCCAAGAGGGAATGTCGCGTGGCAGTTGAAGTAATCATGACAGAGGTGTGGGTGACTTGTGGTAGCCGGCAGACAGAGAGCAGTGACCATAGCTAAGAGACACTGAAGAGCAGGAACTAGTGGGAACAGTGACTTAACGAAAGTGGGTCTTGAAGGAGAGCAGTGGATCTGGGAAGACAAGAAGCATCCTTGCTGGAAGCCCCGTTGGGTGGTACTGACCTACTGCGATCACCATACGTATTCTTCACCTTGGCTCATCGTCCTTTCAACCTCTGCTTCAAGCATACCCCTGCAAGAGCATTGTTAACTCTCCCAGCCTGTTCATACACTTGTCCTTGTTCTTCTTGTATACTTGGGGCACACTACTCAGCATCCTCGATATTTTCCCCTTCTGTGTATTTTGCCTCTCCTTTACCTATTGTCATATACTTCATCAGCTTGGTCCTCCCATAGTACATAGTCTTAATTTGTATCTCTCGAGGCCTGGGCACCTGAAAGGAGCTTTGGTGGAATGGTAGATGGGGCAGATATGATAAGAGTGTTCGATGAAAGCTGTAAGATGTAAACTGTAAAGTTACAGAGAGCTAGTCATGCACACATACACATACATGCAAACACATATGAATTCTAGGATAAGTGGTGCATCACTGTTTTAGTTAGTTGTGAAGTTTGAATCAGAGCAATGACATGGCATGCAGTGATGTGTGAAAGTGACTCTTACGGTGGCATATGGGTGGATTTTAAGGGAAACAGTTGCTACTGATCGGTGAGTTTGGTTTTTTCAAATATTTTATGTTTTATTTATTTGTTTGAGAGACAGAGAGAGAGAGAGAGGCAGAGAGAGAAGGAGAGAGAGAGAGAATGGGCATGCCAGGGCCTCCAACCACTGCAAATGAACTCCAGATGCATGTGCCACCTTGTGCATCTGGCTAACATAGGTCCTGGGGAATTGAACAGAGGTCGTTTGGCTTTGTAGGCAAGTGCCTTAACTGCTAAGCTATCCTCCAGCCCAGTGAATTTGTTTTAATCTGCTGGGTGCTAAGCACTTTCCATACATGAACTTAGGCAATTCTCATAACCACCTAATGGAGTGGCACTGACAGTGGTCCCAGTTCATGCAGGAGGAATGTGAGGTTAGAAGAAGGTGTATTTTTGACTAATGGAATCTGGATGCAAGTCCAGCCTGCCTAACTTAAAGGGCCACCTTC
This sequence comes from Orientallactaga sibirica, assembly GCA_036365145.1. Classification (NCBI taxonomy): domain Eukaryota; kingdom Metazoa; phylum Chordata; class Mammalia; order Rodentia; family Dipodidae; genus Orientallactaga; species Orientallactaga sibirica. Next base: position 7,306,602 of record JAEOAD010000048.1, read on the forward strand.
TTAACCTTCAGCTATAATGTCTATGTGAGGGCTGGGAATAGAGTGATTGGTGAACTGATTTGGAGCTGCCTATGATTCCAAGTAGAGCCTCAGAATATACAACCAGAGGACAGGTCCTCCCCATTGGCCAGAGCATCCCCTGCTTAGGAAGATGTTTAAACCATGCAGTGATCCAAGGGCTTCACTTGTGTCTTAGAATTAATGCCAAGATGGCCTATGATGGGACTGGCCTGTAGAATTTCCCAAAGAAATTAGTTTTTTATCTACAATTGAGAAGAAGGGCTGCAAAGATGGTTTAGCAGTTAAGGCCCTTGTCTGTGAAGCCCAAGGACTCATGTTCAACTCCCCAGATCCCATGTAAGCCAGACACACAAGGTGATACACGTGCAAGGTCACTCATGAGCACAAGATGGCGCATGCATCTGGAGTGCGATTACCGTGGCCGGAGGCCCTGAAGTGCCAGTTCTTTCTCTTTCACTCTCTCTCTCGCTCCCATTTTTAAAAAAGTCCAGTCTGTTAGACTTGCCTTGAAAATATTTTTAAAAGAAAAACATGTACTTTTGAAGTGTGATTTGTCCAAAAAAAAAGTTCAAAACTTAATTTGAAACTGTTAAAAAGAAAAATTTCTTTTTAGGCCTCTGAGACATTATAAATCAGCTGATCAGCTAAACGCATGTGTGTTGTTAAAGATAATCACTTATTTCAGAGGGCTTTTGTAAATTTTTTCATTGATGCCCTAAGAACTGCTTGTGGGGGAAGTAAGGCTACTTACTGGTACTTTCCATTTTACAGTGGAAAGGCTGGGCGACATACTCTGGGTCATTGTCGTATGTTGACCAGAGCTCCATTTCCAGTGTCTCATGCAGTATAGTTGCCCTCAAAGTATATGTTAGACAGATTGAATGATGGCCCTCAGGTACAAAGTGTTTTGCATGGGAATCTTAGCCCTTTGACAACAGGGCTGGATTTGTGGTCCCACTCTGCTTTGAATATGGGCAGAGAGTCCAGTGTACCAAAAGCCACTACTACAAGTACATGGAAAATGATTGTTTTGTGTTTGATCTCTTAATGTTTCTGGTGCTGTCTTCTATTGTATATGTTTGAAAAAAATCTCACTGCACAACTCAGCCCCCCACATTCAGGTCTGCAAGTATGTGACTTCTTAGAGTGCATGGCAGATATTAACTGCTGTAGCTACCTATGACAACTGGAGATTCATTTTATCATTAGATTTGATGAGTTGTTGGGTTTTGTTTCTTTCAGCTTTTTTTTTTTTTTTTTTTTTTTTTTTTTTTTTTTTTTTTTTGTGACAGTGTCTTGCTACATATAGCCCGTGTGGCCTCCAATTCTCGATCATCTTGCCTGAACCACTACCCTGATCCCTTGATGCAAAATTGATCCCACAAATTATGTCTTGATTTTTAGGGAAGGCTATGTTTATCTCAGATTTATTGGTTAATGCATTTGAGAAATGCAATTTATTACGTTGTAAATGAGTTAATATGGAAAAACATATTATGGACTGAATCCTCTTATGTGCCATTGATAGGTTCCTATCTGTGAAGAAGTAAACTTTGAAGTAAGCATACCATTGGACTGGGCTTTTAGGAGAGAACATGGTCGGATGGTGGGGTTTGGATATGGTCTCTACTTGTTCTCGTCCCATCTGACATTTAGAGATGTGAGTCCTTTGCCTCATCCTCTGATAGTCTCCTTTAATTCTGAGTTCCAAGAAGGGTGTTGGGCCAATTGTGCAGTCTGCAGCAGCTAGACGACCTCCCAGTGACATGCTGATCCACTGCTTAAGGCGCCCTTGGGGGAACTAATGGTTTAAGAAATGCCATGTTGTCATGGGACTGGAAACAAGTAGGAGGGGGGAATGCAGCTGGGATTCAAATTAAGTCAGTCTTCGGGCTACAGGCTTTCATTTTCTTCTAGTTTTCAGTTTTGTTTTTAATATAAGGCCTGGCAAGAAAACCAGTTCTGCCCCTAGCTGAGTTTACTTTCCACTTTGCTCTTCTTCCCCCTCAAAGCTTTGTCCTCCACTTCCTGCATATCTACCAGGATGGTGTGAAAGCTCCACTTCCGGAGGGCCATGTGTGCTGCAGGTCTGGAGGACAACCGGTCAAGTATCCTGGCCACAGGAAATGTTGATTAAGGAGAGCCCCAGCCACAAAGATAACCAAAAGACCCCAACTGATGTCCAGCCAATGCAGTTTTAGTCATGTGAATGGCAGGGGAGAAATGATAGCCTCCTTACCCATCATAGGTCCACGGAGGAGGCTGCAGTAACAAAAGACAGACTCACAAGGGAAGTCCATATGCACTTGTCTATGTAAGTTTTGTGCAACACAGTGCCTTACCTTAGGGACATTTGTTTCGTTTGCAGTCCTGGGGATTGAACCTAGGACCTCACATGCTAGGCAAGTGCTCTACTGCTGAACTATATCCCCAGGCCTTTCTCACCTTTTTGTATATTGAGACAGGCTCCCGCTAAATTACCCACGCTGTCTTGAAATTTTCAGTTCTCCTGCCTCAGCCTCCTGGGTATCTGGGATTACAGGCCTGTGCCAATAGGCTTGGCTAATGAGTGGTTAGGTAAGTTTGATGGTGAGGGGACTTTGTGGAAGAATACTCAAGGGCCAAAAGTGAATGATCTCGTGTCACATCCTGGGAAAGTTGCTCAAGCTATTTGTTCACATTTTTCTCTGTGTCCCGTTGTCCTTCCTTTCCTCCAGATAGAGGGAGGGCACTTCTTACACGAGGGCTTAGAACCTGATTCAGAGGCAGATTGGAAAATCCTTGCTGGTATTTTGACCTGGGGCAGGAGACATAGAATAGGCCAGAGAGACCCTCCTCAACATGCTATCTCATATTCTTCACCTTCTAAGGAGCTGTATTTTGGTATAGAATTCCTAAACCCACCACATGTCAATAAATACATTTTAAACATAGATGGCTACTCACTGTCACACATGTAATATGTGCATGTATGCTCAACTTACTACAGTAACTTACATGCAGATTAATACACATATATGGAGAATGTTAGGGGTAGGAAATGCAATGAATGTATCTAACCCACCAAACACAGCTTAGACATCTCTTAGTAATTTATTGATGCTATACTAAATTGCACCAGTATAAACATGAAAAATTACATTAAATTTTCCTAAATTGGGGATTGTGCATGTATACGTTTTATATTTTTACTGTTACAAAAGGGATATCAAGAGGAAGGCGGGGGGAGGGGCAAAGATATACAAACCTAAGAAAAAAGAGAAAGATATTTTGTCCCTGCATTGAGATAGTAACTGACACATGTATTGAGTCTGTGGAAGTTGCTCCTGTTACAGGCAGTTGGGCATCTTACCCAGGGAAAAACAAACCGTGACTTATGGATGGGAAGGAAATCATAGACAGGGTTTGGGTGAGAAGCAGCTTTCGAGGAGACCAAGACCTTTTGGAGGCAGAGGCAGGCCCTGGAAGTTCTGGGGGAGGTGGGGAGCAGAGAGGTCCATTTTGGCTCTGGGTAACAGAGTCACTGGATTTCATTGGAAATCTTATGTGTCTCTTCCTGCTGGGAAATTGCCAATCAAATTCCATATTCAAATGCAAAAGTTATTCATGGTGTGTATATTTTGTTTTGTGTGTGTGTGAGAGAGAGATCATTTATTTTCTTTTTCCCATGATATTCCCGAGTTTGCTCCTTAGTATTCTAAAAATGTAGGATCTCCCTGTAGGTGCCAATTAACTTAATAATTGGTGGGTGGTTGAATGGGTGAATGGCACTTGATATGGAGAACTAGAGGGCTGGATTTGGAGTCAAGATTGCATTGACCTGAGACTCAGTCCTTAAAATGAAATTTGTTTGACTGATATCATTATTTACTTTTCCTTCTTTCTCTCTTCTTCTTTCTTTCTTTCTTTCTTTCTTTCTTTCTTTCTTTCTTTCTTTCTTTCTTTTTACCTTCTTTCTTCCTGTTTGTTTGTTTGTTTGTTTATTTTTCGAGGTAGGGTCTCACTCTAGCCCAGGCTGACATGAAATTCACTATGTAATCTCAGGCTCCCTTGAACTCCAGCCATCTTCCTTCTTCTGCCTCCCAAATGCTAGGATTAAAGGCGTGTGTCATCACCCCTGGCTTTTATTTGCTTTTCTAAAGCCATTCAATCTACTTGAGTTAATGATGAAGGAAACAAGTAAAACACTAATAAACCTTTCCCCAAATGCTCATGCATGTAACTTACCTATAAATGGCTCTCTATCCTATTAAAAAAAACAAAAACAGGCTTTTAAGAATTTAACTTTGAAAGGCTAGCTCCAGAAGTCAAAAGTGGGGAATGTTGTTTGGGATGGATAGTCTTCATGATTGGTAAAATTAAGATGGCACGGTTTAAATGTAAATGAATCCCTTTCACAGTATAGCACTTACTACATAGTTATTTCCCTTAACATGGTCCTTTCTTATTAAGAATATTTCTATTTACTTATTTGCAAGCAGAGAGAGATATAGAGAGAAGAGAGACAGACAGAATGAGCATGCCAGGGCCTCTAGCCACTGCAAAGTATTCCACTTTGTGCGTCTGCTTTACACGGGTACTGGGGAATCGAACTCTGGTCATTAGACTTTGCAGGTGTAGCAGACAGCTTCAAGTTCACTGAGATGAACTTCCAGACCTGGCACAGTTATGGAGGAAGGGATTTATTGAAGCTTACAGATCCAGGGGAAGTTCCGTAATGGCAGAAGAAGCTGGCCTGCTCTTACAGGACCAGGCAAGAGAGAGAGAGAAAAAGAGCTAAAAGCCACACAACACATCACACCTCAGGAACTCCAGCCAGGCACACTTTGCATATCTTTAGATTGAAATCTTAAACCCACCACCACACCTGAAGATCCACCCAGAGACATTGCCTCCAGCCAGGTGGCTGCAGATGCAAACTACAAACTAATAAAACACGGAATATATTGGGGGCCATCTTTCAAACCACCACAGCAGGCAAGTGCCTTAACGGCTAAGCCGTCTCTCCAGCCCCATAACGTGGTCCATCCTTATTGTTGGCCTAAAACTACTGGATTTCTATTACTTTGGCAGGAAAATCATATGTTCTAACGATGAATAAATTAATTGCTTTAGATGCTTAATATAGTACGGTTAAATAAGCTGAACTTGTTTTCATGTTTTTAACTCATGGGAGAGTGCTTAAGGTTCTCATGGGAAAGTTTGAGCACATTCAGTAAAGATCCCCAACTGTAATGCAGCCATGATTTTGGGTATTCATTTGCTGCTAATTGCCTCATAAAATATTCCCTAAAATTACTAACTTTCTCCAGTAATCCCATGGCTTCAACTAGCTAGGACCAAAGTAACTTTTTTTTTTTTTTTTTTTTGGTAAATGCATCTGTACTAAACTTTTTATTAGCATCATTCCTCAGATAACACAGTTTAACAACTATTTCCAACTTTTTGTTTTCAGTTATTGATTTGTGTGTGGTGGTGTGTGCACATGTATATGCGTTCATGTGTGGAGGCCAGAGAAGCATGTCAAGGGCCCTCTTCTATGGATCAACTGCATGTTTCCTTGAGACAGAGTCTCTCCCTCCAGCCCTCAATCTGTGAATGTCTTTTATCTGAGGGGGAAAGGGGCCCAAGTAAACCCCAGCAAACTGTTGCTCTCTGCTTCCTGTAGAATGTGGACTACAGATGTACGTGGCCACCCCAAGCTCTTTGCATGTTTCTAATCAAATTATGAGATTTTACTGTTTACTATTAAACTAGTTACTTGATGAATAAACTGTGGTCCTTATTAACAGAAAAGTTCTGGGTTTTTTTTGTTGTTGTTGTTGTGTGTGTGTGTGTGTGAGAGAGAGAGAGAGAGAGAGAGAGAGAGAGAGAGAACTGGCTCATAATCTACCTACAATCTGGCAGCCTTAGAAAATAATAGGTTTGGAATGGGGAGATGGCTCAAGAATAAAAGTGCCTGCTGCTTACAAATGAGGACCCAAGAAGGCCTGAGAGTCCAATTTTCCAGTACCACCTACAAAGTTAGATGTGGCCATGGACATCTGTAACCCCAGCTTTGTGGTGGTAGGGGGCAGAGACTGGAGGATTGTTGGGGCTTGCTGAGACCTCTCTCTACCCAAAAAGGCAGCTGAGGTTGAGAGAAGGAGAGACTCCTTCTGAAGGACATATGCAGATGAGCAGTAAAAGAGGCCTCGTGACATTCTGTTCTGGCCTCCACACATGTGCAAACGGGGTGCATCATGTATCTACGGATACATGCATATATCACTCATCACATCACACACACAACCACATGTTGTCTACATACCTACATATGAAAAAAACAAAGGAAAAGAAAAGAAGAAAGTATTGTAGTTACTTTCTCATGCTGAGGCAAAAAAAAGAAAAAGAAAGAAAGAAAGAAAGAAAGAAAGAAAGAAAGAAAAAGAAAAAAAAAGAAAAAAGAAACCCAACCAGAAAAACAGTTTATGGAAGGAAATAGTTTATTTCAGACTTACAGGTTTGAGTTTTAAGTTTCCTTGTGGCAGGACAGGCAGCTGGGATGTCACATCCTGTCACATCAGTGGAAAGGAAGTCATAGGAGAGGAGAGCACTAGCGCTCAGTGGGCTGAATGGAGAAACCTCAAGGTCCAATCGCAGTGACACATCTACTCCAGCAAGGAAGAAATTCTTTAAGGCAATGAATACTGTGCACCAGGTAGAAGATACATTTTCTATGGATGTGAGTGAGATTATGTATGGTTTCTCCTTTTTGCTTTCTATCCGAGTAACCTACCAGTTGGATGGAACTTTGCTGTGACAGTAGTCGGCTTGGGTTATATTTTCATTTGAGTGCTGATGACACAACTTCCTGTGAGCAGACATTAGTCAAAGTCATGTGGCTGTGGTCCAGGACGGCCTTACCTCACATTACATGGAATAAGATATTACTTCTTATCTTTAAGATTCCCCTGCATGCCTGTCTCCAGGCTGAGGACTCTGGAGGACACAACAAAGTTATGTGGGATCTAGGAAGGAAGGAAGGAAGGCCTGTATTGATTGAGCTTTAGGGCAGACCATGCACCCTGGGAACGTGCTTCATTTAATTCTCACAGCCGCCCTGAAGTATGAAAATGTTTCTTGTTTGCTCGTGTGAGCAGTGTGATTGGAAAGGTGAGATGCCACTCTGAAGACCCCATGGCTGGGGTGGTGGAGCTGAGGGGTAGCCTGTTTGTAGGACTCCTGGTATGTGCATAGCCTTCTGCTCTCTAAATAATCCATCTATCATTGTACTATCCAAACAGTTCACGGAATCTATTCATAAGATAAAGAAGTGTATATGAATTCTTTGAGGTGACTGACCTATGTAGCTCTAAACCAGTTCCTGTCTGCATAATCCAATACAGGAAACCATTAAGCCCCATCCCACTAGTAGCTTAACTAAAGCACACACACAGAGCAGCCTAAATGGAGAAATGTCAGTGTTCTGGTGTTCTCACTACAGCAACACTATTTCTCCTAAGGGCAATGATCACGCTCTTCTTAGTGCAGGGTAGCCCAGGGTCTAGGTCAAAATCCTGTGACCTGGTTACCTGTTTTCTCGGGGAGTAATTTAGACACCTGGGAAAACCTCAGAGAAATCCCGGTGTCTTCTCTGCAGGAGCGAATCTTCTCTGCATCCTATGCATGACCTACAGTGGTGGACTGACGTCCCTGGTAAGGAAGGTCCACTGTGTGCAAAACATCACCAAATGGTGGTACGTATAAGGTGTATATCAGAAAAACTGGTGTTGGCTGCAGAAGTTCCAAAACCCTGTAGACCTGGGTTCTAACCTCTGAAACCACTGATCATTTTGCAGTAAGAGTGTTGAAAAATCCCATCCATTCTTAATCTATTAGCCAATCGTGAATCAGCGTTTTCTTGTGCTAATATCAGAAAGCAACTTGCACAAAGAACAGAGATAGTGTTTTTGTGTGCCACATATACTTCTTTTATGCTATCTCTTTCAAGCCCCCATTTGCACAGTTTCTGGCCCACTCCCTAAATGCAGACTCTTTGTCACATTAATGTGTTCATTGTGCATTCCATGACAGAGAGTGCTATGGCAGTGGTGAAAGAAAGTCAGTGCAGTATTCTCTAGTGTTGTAAACAGAGACTTGTGGGGTTTACCAGGGAGTTGATCACTCCTGGGATCATGATTTCGGTTTCCTGCTGTTGTATAGAAGTATGTATGTATGTATGTATGTATGTATGTATGTATATAATAGCAGAATGCTTTGTAGCCTTTGTATCAAGACAACCTGTACATCTGCATCCCATCAGCACAAAACTATAAGAAAAATAATAAAACATAACAATAGAAGTTGATTAGCTAAACCATGTCCCCAGAAATGACAGCACCAACAAGAAAGGACAAAGTGTTCTAAATCTACTTTAGAATAAGCAAACCCATGTCTTTTATTTCCTCTGGCCTTAACCCAACATTTTCTCCTACTTGGCTTAATTAACAAGGCCTGCCTGTTTGGATGGAAAGACTGTTCATCTTCTTTTGAGAAGTGATAGATAGCATCAGATGGGATGTATTTGCTAATCGCTGTGCTTTATTTGGGTGTCTTAGAACTTTTAATTAATACCTGTCAAACTTTTTCACTTTCTTCCATAATTTAACTGTTCTGCATTACTCTTTTCCTACCTATGCGAAGCAGATCAGGAGAAAGGAAAAACAAAGCTTAGCCTCACCATTCCTTCTTGGGTTGTAGTCTACGGTCAGCACAGTCCTATTTTAAGATCCCTTAACTCTTTGCTAAGGGTGTGAATCGATCGAGGCTTAAATCTCAAAGCAGTGCTGGAACATAGAGAAGAAAATTTAATGTTCTTAGAAATGTTATTTTTCAATTTAATGATAATTTATGTAATAATAATTTCAACTATTTTGATATTCCCTACCTATAAACCGGTATACTTTGTTCTCTCCTTCTTTTTAGGCTGTTACTTTAGGAAACACGGAAAAACTTTTTTTTAAATTAAAATGACACTGAGGGTAAGGATCCTAGGCCAGCTCACAAAAGACTATTTAACTTCCTCTGATCCTAGATCCCAGAACCCCTGTGTCTTCTGAGCTCTGGCGTAGTGAAAGGAATCATGCTAGCAGCTGGGGACCTAGAGATAAGACCTCTAATGGCAGGGGCATGCGAATGGTTTAGGGCCTGCAGCAGCCACTCCAGCCTTTCACTATACCCTCCACACATGGGTGTAGACCTTCACAACTTCTCCTCTTGACCATTCTTAAGCCACTGCAACCCTGTCTTTCCTAGAGACCAGTTCTGATTTTGGTATTGTCTGGCAAAGATAATCTTCTGTATTTCTGAGAGCCAATTGTACAGAGGCAGAACTTCAAAATCCTCCCCATATGTTCTCTAGCCACAAGTCCATTCTTTATTGACAACTTTCCCCATCAGCATACACCCTGGTGTTCAAGTCCAAGCAGGACGTTACAGTTTCCCAAGCATAACTCAGGGCTTCCCCCCACCCCTTATCTCTGCCTGTTGCTCTGTCCTGTCTGTAGCCTCTGAAGTCTTTCCAAACCTCCAGTAGCTGTAATCATTCTTACCACCACAGTCTGGTAGTTCTTTAAATACATTTCTTATGCATCATTCTCATTCTGCATTGTGTTCACTTACCACGTAGGGAAAGGTTGTTGTTTTTCTTTTTTTTTTTTTTTAAAGTATCCTTGGACCAAGTAATCAAGTGAAAATTTAAGAATATTTATTTCCTAACTTTTAGCCTTGCTTTTTTTTTTTTCTTAATGAGTTCCACATGTGAAGATAAAGAAGGATGGTGTATGCTCTGAGGGTGCATTTCTGACTCAGTTTCCCCCTTTGGGTACTTCATCTATTGGGAGTGCTAGAATGGTCTCAAAAGCTAGAGGTGAACAAGAATTGAGAGGTTAAAACAATGGGATTCTACAGCATGTTCAAAGCATTCTGATGATGAAACATATACTTGGATGACTGTTGTCAGCTCCACAGCGTTGGGACAAACTTCTGAACAGACACAGATTATGGGAGAAAGAAGTTTATTTCAAGCTTACAGATGCAGGGGACATTCCATCAGTGGTGGAAGAAGCTGGCTCCCTTTCCCATGTCCAAACACAGAAGAAAAAAAAAAAAAACAAACAGCTGGCAAATACCCAAAAAATAGCAGTACATCTCCAAGCTCAGACTGCTCTGTATGTCTTTGGGCTAGAATCAGATCTTCCTCCAAACATCCCTTTGGGTTGCACTCCAGAATCCACTCCCAGTGATGCCTCCTTCAGCAGGCACCTGGAGACCAAAGTTACAAGCGTTAATAAAACACCTAAGTCTATGGAGGAACCTACGTTCATATTCCAACAACCACAATGACTTTGTTTTCATAAGTAAAACTGCTCTCTGAGAGAGTTAAAGCACAATTAGATGGTACTTTATTCACACAACTCCTTAGGACTTACAATGGAAAAAGGATCTTCTGGTGGAACAGAAATCAAGAAATCCTAGCTCTAATAGTCTTAAAAGAAAGTAATGAATGAGTTCAGCTGCAGAAAATCCTGAGGCGATCCTCAGGGCTATTTGATTTAGAAAATGTTGAGTTTGATATCTTTGAAAAGCTCTTGGCTTTGTCATCTTTTGTATGTGAAGTCTTAACCTCACAGAATTTGAAACTGAACTCATGGCTCACAAGAGAAGTGAGAAGGCCACTTCCTGGGATTGGATAGGATCTTCTCTTCCCCATCCGTTCACAGAACTGAGCTCTCATGTTGGGCCAGGTGCACAATAGCACATATGCCAGAGGAAAGCTATGATTAGCTTAGGCCCACAAGACACACCTCTGGAGCTGAGGGTAGTATTGATCCTACAGAAATGGCATTGATACTGTGGGAAATGCATCTAGGCTGGGTTCAAGGGTGGGACTCATGGGAGGCTTTGTCAAGCCACAAAGCACTACTGCAAGTTGTGAAGAGACAGGGACCAGGCAGGACTGTCCATGGAGAGATGTAAAGATAGCTTTTACACAAACCACAAATGGGGCATTGCTCCCTTTTTCCTTTGTCATAGAGTTCCATCAATCCAGATCACACTTCCAGTCTCTTCCAGTTCCTCCTCGTTTCTTTCCACCCTTTTTCTGACACAACAGAAGATGAGTAGACCTATGTCCCTTATCAGAGCTCAGGGCAATCTTCAACAAAAACCCGAATTTCCCCATGAAAACCACTACTTATTTGAGTTTCTTTACTGCTTAAAAATGTCTTGTGATGTTCTGAGCTGCTTGAAATACTGCTTCAATAATATTTGGCTTGGGGTATCCTTAGTTATGGAATGCTGTGAGTGCCCTTCAGCACGTAAGTGAATGTGCACAGCTTTAAACTCTTAAAAATCTAACAGAACTGGGATCTGTTCTGTGGATTTATACCTAACAACAAATATATAAGGCTTTGTTTGATGTTTACTTCACTGGGAAGTAACTAACCATGTGAAGAATTCTTAAGATCAAAATAGTCTTTCATGTATATAATTCATGGGAATGCTTAGAAATGTTCATATTGTTCGATCCCTCAATAGATTTTGAGGTATTTTTACGTGTTTTGGCAAATGGATCATAAGTGAATTTATAATTTGAATAGAAATCATGTTGGTCTGTGGATTTCACTAGTTTCTTGTAAAGCATATTTGATTTTCTTTTTTTTTTTTTTTGGACTTGTTTCAAAACTTGGCTTTGGTTGGAGGGAATAGTGTGTGTGTGTGTGTGTGTGTAGCCTTCACCATTTTTTTAGATTAAAATTAATTCTGAGGTCATTAAATACAATATCCTGTTACTTAAACAATATTAAGGACTGTTTGGCTGACATTGGCCATATGGCATTAGAAAGGATCTTTATAACTTAACTAAGACATTCATAAAGTGAGTGAATGAGATAGGAGGAAATGAAGTAAAGGTTAAAAAAAAAGAGATAAGAAGAAACACATTGAATGCTAAATAATAGAAAAATAAAATAACTATATTGGGGTTAGAAAATTGTGGGCAAGTTTCCTATCCAGGATTCTATAATCAGTGTCCCTGCCTTCCAGTTATGAGGGACATTTCCCATGGTGTTCTCTTAAGTTTGCTACGTGTACTTAACATAATGGCATGAAAGGAACATCTTAGGAATGGTGGGAGGTTCTGTATTGCTAATCTAACACTCTAGGACAACTCATGCAGACACTGTTTATATAAAAACATCTTGTTGTGATTGAGTACTTAAGGTTTAATATTTTTTATAAATTTTTGTAGAAATTGCTTATGAATCTCAGCAAGGAACTGCTGAATAGCCAATTTTTTATTCAAGGACTTTTTTTTTTTTTTTTTTTTTTTTTTTACAATTTTTGTTTATTTTTATTTATTTATTTGAGAACAATAGACAGAGAAAGAAAGAGGCAGCAAGAGAAAGAGAGAGATAATGGGTGCACCAGGGTCTCTAGCCACTGCAAACGAACTCCAGATGAAAGTGCCACCTTGTGCATCTGGCTTACGTGGGTACTGGGGAATCGAGCCTAGAACTGGGGTCCTTAGGCTTCACAGGCAAGCACTTAACCACTAAGCCATCTCTCAGCCCCACCCCCTTTTATTGAAGCATGGTTTCACTCTAGTCTAAGCTGACCTGGAACTCATTCTATAGCCACAATTTGACCTTGATCTCACAGTGATCTTCCTACCTCAGTCTCCTGAGTGCTGGAATTAAAGGTGTGTGCCACCATGACTGATTTCTGAATAGCCATTTTCTTTCTTTTTTTTTCATTTTTAATTTTTTTTTATTGATAGCTTCCATAATTGTAGACAATATCCCATGGTAATTCCCTCCCTCCCCCCATGTTCCCCTTTGAAACTCCACTCTTCATCATATCCCCTCCCCCTCTCAATCAGTCTCTCTTTTGTTTTGATGGCATCATCTTTTCCTTCTATTATGATGGATGGTAGTGTCAGGCACTGTGAGGTCATGGATACTAGGCCATTTTGTGTCTGACTCCTGAATAGACATTTTCTTTCCCCCACTCCTTTCCCTTCTTCCCATTTTAAATGAAACCTGGCACATGAAAATTTTAACTTTCACTATTTAGCAATTATTTTAATTACAAGAAAATTGTGTGGCTTTGTTAAATGATACTTTGTAAAATGACACTTTTTGAAATCAGGTTTTATTAAAAATTATTTATTTACAAGCAGAGAGAAAGAGAGAAAGAGAGAGAGAGAGAGAGAATGGCCACATCAAGACCACTAGCTGCTGAAAACAAACCACTTTGTGCATCTGGCTTTAAGTGGGTCCCGGGGAATCAAACCCTGGTCATTATGCTTCACAGGCAAAAGCCTTAACCACTGAGTCATCTCTCCAGCCCTCAAAGTTAGATCTTTATAACCTACTTTCCTCAGTCCTAAAAAAATGTTTTAATGGTGTCTTTTGGTCATACATGTGCCTTTAGATCTGCTGTTGAAACTGTTTGTGGGGCTGAACTTGCTAGAAATGTTAGGAGGCCCTTCTCTGCCTTTCTCCGAGCAGTCTCTTTAGATGTGGCTGCCAGAGCTCAATCTCCAGTGAACTCTACATGTCTTGGTTCACCATCATTTACTGCAGTACAGCTTTGCTGCTCATAGCTCCAGTACTTGTGTCACTATACCTCTGGGTTGCTCAGAAGTACATCTTCAGTCATTCTTGATGGAGACCCTTTCCTTCCTCCTAACGTGATCGTGTTGGGAGCATCTCTGCCATATTCTTCTTCTTGGAAAGGTAGTATGATAGACTTCCAGGAAAGAGAAAAGATGACATGGGCTAGACCCTTATGATCAAAAGAATTTTGAGGTCATTTTGAGGAATTTTAATGTCACTGTAACAAATACCTGAGATATTCAACTTACAACAACAAAAAGCTTATTTTGGTTCATGATTCATGATCTGACTCGTGACTGGCCTGCCTTCTTGCTCTGGGTCTGCAGTGGCATATCATGGCTGGAGTAGAGTAAAACCACACTCCCAATGGAAGCTGAGTAGTAAAAGAGAGGAGAGAAAGACGAGAACCCTCAAACTTCTTTGAAGATATGCTATCATGACTTAAAGCCCCCAGCTTCCACCTCCTAAAGACTCCACCATGTTTCAATAGCAGTTCAGGCTGGTTACAAAGCCTTTAAAACCCGATGTTTTAGAGGGCATAGTGCAAGCAATTCCTGCAATTGTAGAGAATGTGAACTGGTCTATGGAAATACCAACCCAAATATGCCGGATCTCATCTCAGAAGTTAAACAGGAGTGGGCATGGTTAGTAGTTGAATGGGAGAAAGAGAATTGGCACATGTCACACAAATTTGTTGTAACTAGTGTGAAGGAAGCCTTGGAGTTGGGAATTAAGAAAACCTGATATATAACTTTCTTTTTTTCAAATACTTATTTACTTGGGAAAGACACAGAGAAAGAGAGAGAAAGAGAGAGAGAGAGCATAACAGGGCTTCCTACTATTGCAAATAAACTCCAGATAAATGAGCCACTTTGTATGTCTGACTTTACATGAGTACTGGAAAATTGAATCTGGGTCATCAGGCTTTCCATGCAAATGTTTTTCTCCACTGAGGCACCGCTCTAGCTCAAAGACATTTTATTTTATTGATATGCTAGAGAGATTGGAAGATAATGTATGGGGACACCAGGGCCTCTTGTTACTGCGACCAAACTCCATCTATATGTGCCACTTCACACATCTGGTTTTATATGTATACTGGGGTATCAAAACAAGGCAGGCAGGCTTTGCAAGCAAGTGCCTTTAACTGCTGAGTCATTTCTCCAACCCTATAAGTTATTTCTTATGGGGGCAAAATCCCTGATCAGATACAGCTTTGGAAGGAAAGGGGTTTGATTTGATTTGGAGATTTCAGGGGAATTCCATGATGGCAGGGGATGCCATGTCAAGAGCAAGAAACTAGCATCATATTAACAGGGAGGAAGGAGAAAAAGAGAGCAAATGTCAAGCAGGGCAGTTCTATAAAATCTCAAGTCTTATCCCTAGTGAGTGATACAATAAGGCTCTTGTCTCCTGAAGGTTGCACAAACTTCCTGAACAGTGCCGCCAACTGGGGAACCTGTTATATTCAAACCATCACATTCTGATCTTCAAGGCCATCTCGTAATGCAAAATTCATTCTGTTGAACTTTAAAAGTCCTGGTAAAAGTCTTTACCAGCCCTAACATTGTTCAAATGTCCACAGTCTCATCTGATTCTCAAGGCAGTCTCTTAACTGTGAGCTCCAAACATAAATTACATACTCTCAACATATAATGAATGACACAGAGTAAACATTCCCATTCCAAAAGGAGGGTTTGGGGGTATAGCAAAGAAAGATCAGACCAAAACAAACAAGACTGATAACCATGTCAAAATTTACAGCTTCATGTCCATTATCTGGGACTCCTGATGAAAGTAGCCCCACCCCTCCATTGTGTGGTCTGTATTCTCTCTCTTGAGTAGACTCTTTCCCAAGACCTAAGCTTTCCTTGGAGGCTGTCCCATAAACCTAGCATCTCTAAAATTCTGGGGTCTTCATGGCAACTTAAAGTTCACCTTTACAAATTATGTAGTGGCTTCCCAGTGCCCATTGTAGGGATTTAGACCCTGTCTTACATTGCTTAACCTCAGTTGTGCTCTGAAACTATGATGCAATATTCCATGATCTCCATCTTACATCTTTTATCCTTCCAAAGCCAGTACCACATGGATAGCACTGCCACTTTCTACTATTGTAGCTTTAAATCATTTTGGCAAAAATAATCCATACCATAAACTTAATGTCATTATGTCCTGCAATTTCCTAACACATTAGTTCATTACTTTTAAATTCAACTTGGCTCATGTTCTCATGACATGGGCAGAGTACAGTCAGTTTCTCTGCCAGCCTCATAGGAAGTGCCTCTAGCCCACTTCCTGATAGAGTCCTTGCTCCTCTCTGAAACCTTGTAAGCCAGGCTACCACACTCCACATTGCTGTCAGCCTCCTGGTCTTCTCAAATCCCACCATAATGACCCATTAAGCTCTGCTCACATCATTGTAGGGCTTTTCTATTATAAAGTTCCAAATCCTTTCATATTCCTCCCACAAGCCAGGGCTGAAAGATTGAGAAACACATGTTCAAATTTATTATGACAACAGCCCCACTCCTGGTACAAACTTTCTGTATCACTTACTTTCTCCATGCTGGGAAAATACATAGACAGAAGCAGGTTAGGAAGGGGAAAAAGGTGTAATTTCACATATGGTTTCAAGAGTACATGCATATCATGGTGGAGAAAAATGGCAAGAGCAGGAAACTGACATCATATCACATCAGCAGGAAAGAAGTAGAGAGCAAACACCAAGTGGGGCTGGACTATAAAACTTCAAGGTCCACCCCAGTGACACACTTCATCCATCAAGGCTTCACCTCCCAAAGACTCTACAACCTTCCTGAACAGTACCATCAACTGGGGATTAAGTGTTCAAACACATGAGTCCATGGTGAGCATCTTACATTCAAACTAGTACATCTGGTTTCATCCTTGACTCTAAACTTAAAGCCCATTGGCCATGAGCAAGTCATTTACCTTCCCTGAGCTTTAATCTCCTTAAAGCAAATTGAATCGATTTAAACAGCCTGTATTGCATTTATTAGCTATTTCCTGTGCATAAACAAACCTAAATGTGTTTGTAACTCTCATAGGAACAAATAACATACATTAGCCTTTAAAGTATTACACAACTTATAAATTGCTACATTATGTTCGTTTTCTTCTGCAAATGCTTAACTTGAGGCTCTTAACACCTCATTCTTGAAAACTTAAGATCCTTTCTATCTTCCACCCAAATTCTGTGAGGGTGGGGGCAGGGATTCCTCATTTTACAGCATAGCTTCCATCCTCACTCTCCCAAGCTGCATGAGGCAGTCATTGCTGTTTTCTGTTACTGATACCAGGAGCTGTTTTGAGGGGCAGTGTGAGTGGCTGGTCTAGCCTGAGGAGAAAGTTGATGACAACTAGAGTTAAAGGGGCTGGATCCAGGTCTGTGAGAGAAACACAGAGGAGGGCCAGCCCCTTGCCTCAGTCTTCTAAAGTTCTACCCTTTCTCCTCCTCTGCAGGTACCCATCTCCATTATTGCATTCTGTCTTTTCCTACTTATGCCTCCACTATTTTATCTTCCAGTTTTCCTCTACCTATTTCAGTCATAACAAGAAATGGAAGTGTATTTTTATAATCTGCTTTGTTTGCTAAATTATGTCCCGTGTTCTTAATTTTGCAAATGAGAACATTTATTTCTTGTTTCTTTCCCACTCTTTCACCACCCACTTCTTTAAAAAATAAAAACAAAAAAACAAAGGTTTGTTGAGATTTTCCTTAGGCTGAGTATTATTTTTCAAGTGGATTAATAGTTCTTATCAAAGAAAATGTTCCCTGTGTCTAAAACGGTGACCTCAGCTGGTGCTACAATAATGACCACATTAACAGAATGTTTATTTCCACAGTGTATGAAGCAGTAATTCTTAACAGGACAACTATCTTTTGCTCCTTGGGGATATTTGGCAGTGGTGGGGACATGCTTGATTGTCACAATTGTGAAGATGACATCGCTAGTATCTGGTGGGTAGAGGTCCAGGACACTGGGAAACATTCTTTAATGAATAGTCCTCAAAAACAATTATACAACTCAAAATATCAATAGTGTAAATTAGAGAACCCTGTTATGAAGTTGTATAAATTTATTTAAGGTTCATAAAGAAAACTTGGTGAAAACATTCTATAAAAGATTTCTTGGAGGTGGAGAGATAGCTTAGCAGTTAAGTAGTTTGCCTGCAAAGCCAAAGGATCCTGGTTTGATTCTCCAGGACCCACATAAGCCAGATGCACAAGGGGGCACATGCATCTGGAGTTCGTTTGCAGTGGCTGGAGGCCCTGGCACACCTATTCTCTCCCCCCCTCACTGTTTCTCTCAACTAACTAAATAAAAGTATTTTTTTAAAAAGATTTCTTTCACTGAAGCTAGAATCTGTTAAAGCAACAGGAATCACCTTCACCCTCTACCCCATGACATTACTTTTTAGCCATATATTGTGTTATCAAGGCTAACTGAATACTTCCATTGCTCATATTCAAAGCTTCCTCCTGGCTTATTTACATTATCTTTACCTCATTTTAATTCTTGTGATATATTTTTTAATTGCATGACAATTAATGATGAAAACAGTAGATGAATTTAACACTATTCATAGTAGAACAAGAGTGATTTGAGAGAAGGCTGAAGGGATTTTTGATGTTTTATTTGCATTTTTAAAAATACCTATCAGAAATTCTTCAGGAAGTTGATTATAAAATTTTGTAGATGTCTTCTTTCCCTTGAGACTTTGATTATAAAATCTGTCAGTGTGTGCATTTTCCCCCAAATATCAGGAAATCTAAGGTAAATTTATTCTAGAAATAGTCTATGATATAGAACAGTAAGTATATCTTTTACCAATAGCCTCTTCTTGTCTTCATTTATATATGCCATTGAAAAATATTACTTTAAATAATCATTTGATTCCTTCCTCACTTTGCCACTTTGTATAAATGTCTAAGATTATAAGTTACGAGCTGATGTACAGGATAGAGGGCTAATAAGTTGTGAAGATGGAGTACACATGAAGGGATTTCAGTGTTACAGCTAAGATGTGCTCAACTGAATGCAAGACATACTTAATGATTTACATTTTCATCATTGTTTTTCATGGTAATTAGTCATGTGGTAAGCAGTCCAGAGAAATCACTGTAATTAGTATTCCTTATCCACAGCAAAACTACATTTTTACAAGTTTTTCTTTTTCTAGACTGCTTCTTTTAGGCAGTTTTCTAGTTCCTAGAATCCCTGCCAAGGTTGGTAGTCTCAGCTGAATAATACTGAATACACTCTGCACACTTCGCTCTCTCCATCCCACTTCCCTGCTCTACCTTCCTTCTTCTTTCCCTCTCCTTCCCTCATTCATACATGCTTACGCTAGCAAACTCCAGCCACCTCCTCTCTTATGATCTTATAGGCCTTATGAACATTAGGAAAGAGGAAGTAATAGTGATCAATAACACCAGTATCTTCTGTTTTGTCATCATCTTAATAGCACAGAATTCAAATCATCATTTTTGCTTGGGAAATGGGAGGATACAAACCGGAATCCTGAGGTGTACCCAGTGTCATTGTACACAGGTGTGTAAGCCCCTGTAAGCAGAGTATTGTTTCTGCTTATAATTTAAGGAATTAAAATACTATCTTTCAAACACGAAGTTCAAAGCTGTAGCCAGTTGCAGTCATACCAACCAACTGCATTATAAATATGTGAGATCATAGCCAAGTTTGTTTCATCTTTGTTTTATTTTTTCTTTTTAATTAGCACACACAGTTGCACATTGTTATGGGGCAGTGTGTAATAGTTCATATACTGTGTGTGCTATATTCTGATTGGACCAGGGTGACTACCATTTCCAGTTCTTTATTGTCTCTTTGCTTAGAGCATTCAAATTATCCTCTTCTAGCCCACATCTCATCGTTTATGGCTAAACTTCATAATATAGGAAATGTTTACTTCAAGTGCTTGCTTTTATTCACTAGTGAGAGCAAAGTTTTTAGACATTTTGTTACACACCTACTCACAAGACATAATTAAATATCATCCCGAGGACTGGGGGTAATGAAAAACATGTCTCATTTCATTTAAGAAGCTCTTCCTGGAAGCCCAGGCTGGGACCATTGTTTAGCAACCATTGAAGAGAATTCTTATTGCAGCCCACTTTTACAGGATAAGACATTTATAGGCATTTTGTAGTTTCAAGAAATAATCCTATACCTGTAATTGGGGCTCAGTTAGGCTTTCATAGACTTTACATGTGAGTTCAAAGTAGACCTTTGTAAGCAGTAATGGAAGAAAATCAAAGAAAACCAAATCAAAGGAAGGAATTAAGTTAATCAACTACATATGCCCTGTGTTCTTAGAGATCCCATATTTTAGATGCAGCTACATAATATTTTCATATATGGTTGAAAACTTCTATCATATTAATGATCTTTCCTGTTGTTGTGAATGATCTCTCACTTCTGAGTGAAAGTTACTTGTGATAAATACAAAAATTAGGATGGAAAATTAAAACATTTACATTAGCCGGGCGTGGTGGTGCACGCCTTTAATCCTAGTACTCCGGAGGCAGAGGTAGGAGGATCACTGTGAGTTTGAGGCCACCCTGAGACTACATAGTGGGTTCCAGGTCAGCCTGAGCTGGAGTGAGACCCTACCACGAAAAACAAAATAAACAACAACAACAAAAAATCACACTAATCTGATCCTTTTAGTACTTGACCACTTAAATACAGTGATATCAGTCACATCATCCTGTATCTGATGTGCATTTTCCTGTAATATTTCTCGGATCAACTTTGTGGTTTTGTTTGTTTGTTTGTTTGTTTGTTTGTTTGTTTGTTTTATAAGTGGATGATTTAGAATTTCCATGTTTTGCTTAGATGGGAAAGGCTATTTAGCCACTCTTTGTCATCACCAACAAAATTCCTCAACTAATGACAAAAGTTAGTTGATGCACTACATTAAAAATGTGCCTGTAGGGGGCTGGAGAGATGGTTCAGTAGTTAAGGCACTGGCCTGCAAAGTCTAACCACTCAAGTTCGAGTCTCCAGTACCCACATAAAGCCAGATGTACAAGGTGGCATGTGATTCTGGAATTCATTTGCAGTGGCTAGAGGTCCAGGTGAACTCATTCTTTCTTTCTCTGTCTCTTGTTGCAAATAAACAAAAATCAAAAATGTATCTGCATCTTGTTTCCTCCTGTGATTTAATAAATAACCTCTGATAAGAAAAAGCTATAAAATATGCCTCATGGTGACTGCTTGCCATAGCCAGGGTATATTGCCTAAATATGATTCTTTGTATTGGTCAGTGCATCTCTTCAGTGTTCATTGAACCTGTTAAATCTTTTTTTTAAATTTGTTTATTTTATTTATTTATTTGCAAGGAGAGAGAGAGAGAGAGAGAGAGAGAGCAGAGAGAGAGAGAGGAGATAGAGAGAGAATGGGCACCCCAGGACCTCCAGCCACTGCAAACGAACTTCAGATGCATGCTCCTCCTTGTGCATCTGGTTTATGTGGGTACTGGGGAATCGAACCTGGGTCCTTTGGCTTTGCAGGCAAGCACCTTAATGCCTAAGCCATCTCTCCAGCCCCCTGTTAAATCTTATCTCCAGTCTCTGTCATATACTATCTATGCTAGCTACTTTAGCTACTTTAATCTGGAGTCCCATTCTCCTCGTTCATTGGGTGCAGACACTTCCCGTCCTCATCATCCTGTAACCATCTCCTGGTTGTTTTCCCTGCCTTCAGTCTCACAGTCCTCAATCTACCCTCCATAGCAATTGCCTACTGTTCTCTCTAAAATTCAGGTCGGATTGAATCCCTCTTATATTTCAAAATATTTTGATAGATTGAGGAGTCTCCTTTACATTCTTTTCTTGCCTCTTTTAAATGGTCCCAAGACCCTTCATACTCTGGCTGTTACCTGCCTCTCTAGAGCCACCTTCTGTCTTCGCCCAAGTGGCTCAGTGAAGAGGAAGGCTGGCTGTGTCCCCTTGACACTAGCTGTGCTTCCTGATATGCCTCTTGCCCTTGACCATGATGTTTTATGTAACCCTGTGGCGCCTTCTCTTTTCTTCACTGAGTTTTATCACTACACTGACTGCATTAGTCAGCTTTCCATTACTGTGACAAAATACCTGAGAGAAGTCAACTTAAGGAGAGAAGGTTTATTTTGACTCATGGTTTCAATCTATGGTTACTTGGTCCTGTTGTTTGTCTCATGGTGGTCAAAAATGGAGAGAGAGAAACAGTAAGAAGGTAGAGCAGGGATTGAAGGAGGGAGGAAGAGGCCAGGAATAAAACATACCCGTCAAGAACAACCCCTTCCCAGTGAGCCTCTGAAGCTCCCATCACCTCCCAATAACCAATTAAGCCATGAATCCATTAATGGAGTAGTCCACTGATGAGGTCACAATCCTCTCAATGCAGTCATCACCCAAAGGCTCCCCGTTCAGAACATGTTGATCTTGAGCACAAGGCCTTCAATATGCGAGTGCTTGACAAACATAATATCTAACCCATAACTCAAGCTTTGAAGTTTATCTGTTACTTTAAAAAAAAATATTTTATTGATTTGAGGGAGGAAGAATAGCTAGAGAGAATGGGCATGCCAGGGCCTCTAGCCACTGCAAATGAACTCCAGACTTACATGCCACTTGTGCATCTGGCTTACCTGGGACCTGGAGAATCAAACCCAGGTCCTTAGGCTTCGCAGGCAAGCACCTTAACCAATAAGCCACCTCTCCAGCCCATATCTGTTACTTTTGCCTGGTCCATTCATCTTCCCCAACTCACCAACACACACAGCCGTCTTAAGTATCACTAGTGTAAGCTTCTGAAGACCCCTATATTCACTTCTGTCTTGTAGCCCAGCACACTATCCACAATGTTGAGTGTGGATTTGCCCTTCTTGAATTTCTAAAGGCTTGCTGAAGGTAAGGACCATAGGTGTCCTTGTCATGTTAGCATGCTGATGACCAGTGCCTAGGAGACACGATAGAATTCTCTGTGCATAGCCTTATGGAATTCTTTAACAAGAGCACTGATACTCTACAAACATCCAAAGAGAAGAGATAGATCATCTCCACCTGTTTTTTTCCCTATTTACTGAGTCTAGCAGCATATTTTAAAGGTTTCACTTGGTTTTTAGTGACGTACATATGCAGTCTAGTCAAAGTCTCAGAAATCTGTGTTCTTGAAGCAAATTTCATCAGTTTTCTATCTTGTTACAATATAAAGTAATTGGATTACCCACACATTGTAAGTGCAAAGGCAGGACTAGCCATCTCAATATCATGACAATTGACTAAAACAAAGAAACCAAGAATAGGGTATTGTGCACATGGATTATATAGAAGATTCATTGTACTTTAAAATCAATACAACTTGGAAAAATATGGAACTTCTCACTAAATGTAGTTGCAAAGGCCAATAAAGACATCTAGCCATAGTTGCCTTTAATTGTTTGTGTTTACAAAGATATGTTAAGGATAATTCTGAACGATCCAAACACATTTAAAACTCATCTGAAGATTAATTTCATTCTTATAAGAAGTGCATTGAAGACCACTTACCTATAATAAATTTTGCAATCATTCCTTAGTTTGGAGTCACTCTTTCTGATAATCATCCACATATCAAAATGTTTGAAAGGGGGCTGGAGAGATGGCTTAGCGGTTAAGACACTTGCCTGCAAAGCCTAAGGACCCATGTTCTATTCTCCAGGTCCCACATAAGACAGATGCAGAAAGGTATGACAAGCACAAGGTCGCACATGCCCACCAGGTGGCACAAGTGTCTGGAGTTCGATTGCAGTGGCTGAAGCCCTGATGCACCAATTCTCTCTCTCTAAAATTACAAAAAAAATTGTTTGAAAAGAAAGTTCATTTTGAGACTTGGAGTCAAAACATTGCTGAAATCTCTCTTGCTCATCGTTGTTGCCATCTCTGGTCTTACATGCACACATCTACAGCAGCTAAGGAAGGCATGGGTGACATGGTGCATAGTAGTCTACAGTTTTGCACAGCCTTCCTTCCCAGCACTCAGCCCTAACCATACACTTTCCTGGGTGTTTTTGTGCCTCTGTGACTCTCTTCCTGCTGCTTCCTCTTGTCCTTACATCCACTCCTAGGCCCAGCTTGAGGGGGAGAATGTGTAGCAGAGGCTGATGCACACAGAAAACAAGCACTGCCTCCATCTTCAGGCTGCAGCATGTGCCTCTTCACCGTGCAAGAGCCCTTCCCAGGGTAGTGTGCTAGTTCCACTCCCCTGGCATGAGAAAGCACTGCATTCAAGTCTAGCTCAGCTTCCATCTGCCATGTGGCCCAGGATGAGTCTCTTGACATGCTGAGCTATAAGTTCTCCATCTTTAAAAATGGGATCACATTTGCATCTAGCTCATAGCGTTCAATTTAATAATAAGATTGTCCATGTCAAGAAATCAGCACAGGGCTTGGAACGTAGACGTCCCACAGCAATGGTAACTATTGATGATATTGCTGGACTAGTGCCTGACTTCTTTAAAGATAGAGACAGAGTTTTACTCTCCTTTAGTAAATCTGTAGTGTCTGGCAAATAGTACATGTTTGCCAACTGGATAGCATAAGTTTGCAGTGGGGGTTCTGAGCAAACCAAAGGAATCTTTCAAAACACTCAGGAAAACCTACTTCCTCCTCTACCTCCTTTCCCTTTCTACTAGAGCCCCTGCACCCGCTTCATAGTTCAGACCCCAGGAAATAAATTACTAAGATTAGGTAAATGCCTTTGATCTTTGCCTCACAGTGTCATTCAGTACTCATTCAACAAATTCCCCAAGGTTTCTCCTGCGTCCAGGCATCCAGGCATAGCTATTGCACTGCTGAAAATGTAGATTCCTTAACTGGCTGTTGTTTCATATACCCCATTCTTCCTCTTGGAAGCTCTAGACCTTGTTCATTTTTCTTTCCAGTTAAGAAATATGTCCTTGAATCATCCAAGGCTATTTATATTCTTCTAAGTTCTGGGTATGACCAAGCAGAGACACTGAGGGTGGGGAGTAGGAGGGGCCATGGCCAGGGGAACATGGATTAGGGGCCCTGAGACACAACTGAGGCACAGAAGATGCCAAGGGTGGAGGAACCCATTGTGATCTGTAAGTGCTTTAAAGGTCTGGATCCTGGATCCCATGTGCAATCCTTTAGAGCACTTGAGAACATTTGTTTAGTTGTCTGTCTATTGGATATTAATTGGTATCTGACTCACAACATCCAAAGTTTAAAACACAGAAGCGTCTCATAACATGTGAGTAAAGAGATGGAAAAATTTGACAGTATTTTCCCAATTATGTGTGCTAAGTATGATTCGACCAAATTAAATTAGTTTTAAAGATTTTTGTTCACCAGTGACTCATTTCAGATCTTTAGCAAGAGGAAGGTGGTGTACCTTGATTGTGACTCGTACTCTGGGGGTTAGGAATTTAGTGATTAATGTTAACATTTATAAAAGCTGTTGGAAATAATGCACTAATGCCTATAGCTTTATCCTTTGTGTTACATTTTGAAGGAATATCTCAAAGAATAAAAGTGTAGAAAGCATAAAAGCCTACAGGTGAATAATCAGCGATGGTAATTTAGGAGCAAGAGGAACAGATTTTCTAAGAAATAGTGGTTACATAACATAGTGTGTCCCATTTTTTTCAATAAAGTGAGGGCACACAGAGCAGAATATAAGAGTCTCTTAGGATACCACTCAGTTAGTTCTTTGGTAATTTCCTTGAATCCTTCAAGGCTATATTCCCTGTATTGAATCCCACATTGCAGCATGCTATGTTGTGGTTTATATGAGAATAAAATTATAAAATTCCAAGGATCAAAACAACAATAAAAATGTAGAAAGAAAGATTAGAAAATACTCCTCCATCTGCCCTGCCCTTTACCCAGTCAAGTCTGTGAAAGAATTTCCGGTGGGAAAGGGGGCAGATGAGAATAAACAAAGAGGAAAGAGTGTCTCCAAGATGAGTCCTTCAAACACATGACTTGGAATCATTTCCTTACTGGTGCAAAAGATGGACATGGCGATGAGGCACAGAGATTTATTTTTGCATACAATTCTACTCAAAACATATAACAATTTATTTATTTATTTATTTTGGGGGGAGAGAGACACAGAGAGAGAGAGAGAAAGGAAGACAGAGATGGGCGCACCAGCAGCCTCTCAGCTGCTGCCAATGAAATCCAGATGCATGTGCCCCCTTGTGGTCAAGTGCGGCATTGTGCCCTTCCGTCACTGCATCTGTCTAAACGTGGGACCTGGAGATTGGAACCGCTGGAGATTGGAACCAGCGTTCTTAGGCTTAGGAGACAGGTGCCTTAACTGCTAAGCCATCTCTCCAGCCCAATAATTTATTTTTTACAATAGGTGTTCATGTTCCATATATTTTACCTTTAACTTAAGGGGTACAATTCGGTGGCATCAGGATATTCACAAAACAATGCAACCACCACACAATCAATTTCACAATACGTTCCTCAACCTAGGAATTAACCCCATACCTCTTAGCAATGTCAGAAGTCATTTTGATTCAAACAGAAAAAGGAAAATCTTACATCTGCAAGCACTGATTCATAATATTGTCATTTTGCTTTTTATAAAATTACCCATATAATTGGAGATAAGAGAACCATGACTTTCTTTTCTCACAAGGAAATAGTGACTTGAAAGATGGGAAAGGTTTTTAAATTAATAGATAATCCACTCTGGCACTTTGTCAACATTTTTTAAATAAATGAAATGTAATATTTTGTATGATTTTCTTGAGTAAAACTCTACTGCATATCCTACATAAATAATGTACATTACTGGTAATTTCTAGGACCCTTTGTAATGTCACTCATGTATTGTGAACATCCTTGAAAATACTTGGTGACCTTTTGTTCAAATACTATTGTGGATGGTTTTGTTACAATAATTAGTTCTCAGAACCTATAAAAGAAAAGATTGGCCAATCAGAACAAAAATCAATTAATTCTATACAGAAAAATTCCACAAAAATTTTAACTGTGGGAATAAGGATATCAACAGTGTACAAAAGAGAAAATCCAAGTGGCTTATTAACTGCATGGCAGGGGGTAGTTTGGAATTTGTCTTTTAGGAAAAATATATAAATGAATGCAACAGTGAAATCCTATTTCTACTGACTAGGCAAAGAAAGGAGAATAAAATCATAGCAAGCCTCGGGCTCATAGGAAATCAGTGAGACCATTGATAGTGCCAAGACCAACTTGTAAAGATGTTAATGACACATCTGTCTCTCCATTTATTCAGCAACTCTGTCTCGAGAAGTGTTGTGTGCAAGTGTACAGAAGTCTGTCATAAGGTTGACTGTAGTTATTTATCAACACAAAACTCTAGAGAAAAAAAGTAGAATGCATCCATCAGTAGAAGTCTGGGTAAACAAATGATTATGTATCCATTTAACAAAGTAGTGTGTAATTAACAAGCATTTGATCCATTTAAATGAGCCAACATTATAAGTTGTATTGTTAAATGGGAAAAATGAAAGTGTCAACATTCTATGTTTTATTTATTTTTTTGTTTTGTTTTGTTTTTTGAGGTAGGGTCTCACTCTAGCTCAGGCTGACTTAGAATTCACTGTGTTGTCTCAGGGTGGCCTCAAACTCACAGTGATCCTCCTACATCTGCCTCCCGAGTGCTGGGATTAAAGGAGTGTGCCACCACTCCCAGCTTGATGTTGTATTTTAAATTCATACAAAATAACACATATATATATACACACACATTTATGGATATTTTGTATGTTTATACATGCACTGACATTTATGACAGATGATTCAAGACACGGTTATCACTGGTTGCCTTTGGCACACTGAGCTCAAAGTTAGGTATTGTAAGGGAAGGCGGGTTTTACCTGATGGCCTTCTACAGAATTTCAATTATTAAAAAAATCACTTAAAATCATGTATTTTCTATTTACATTTAAAAACAATAATTTTATGTAATAGAAAGTTAGAAATGGGGCTGGAGAGATGGCTTAGCAATTAAGATGCTTGCCTACAAAGCCAAAGGACACATGTTGGATTCCCCATGACCCATGTAAGCCAGATGCACAAGGTGGTGCATGTTTCTAGAGTTTGTTTACAGCAGCTGGATGCCATGATGTGCCCATTCTCTCTCTCTCTCTATCTTTCTCTCTCTAATAAATAAAAATTTTAAAAAGAAAGTTGGAAATGCATGAAATATAAACCACAAAATAAATTTCTTGACAAGATGGGGATACATAAACCTATTCACAAACATCTTTTGAAGAGTTTCGTGGCATGTCTGTGCACCCCTTCTTTGTTTTCGTAATTTGCCTTTTTTTTTCATTTATAACCATTGATTGCATGGCATTTAATATGATGATGCATTTTAAGTAAATACGTTATTATTAATTGTGTAGCTATGATAGTCTGATAGCATACCTTTATTTTATTTCCTTTAATGAATTGCACAAGGAGGAAGTTTAGGAGAAAGCAGGAGTCAAGGTAGTAGAAAGATTTATAAAAATAAAAATATATTCTCGGTGAGGATAGGACAGCGACTCAAGGACCGAAAGTCCAGTTCCGCCCTACAAAATAATAGATGTTTCTAATTCTTTAAAAATAAAGGATGATGCAATGAATCAGAACCACAGGATTCTGCTATATCACAACCACAATTAATTTATATAATTAAAAGAAAGAATCAATAAGCCTTCAGCTCCCTCCAAACATAGCAAGAGAGTAACTCTGGATCATTCAGTGAAGAAAGTATTGACTGGGGGAAAGACCCAGAAAAGCTTACGTGACACAGAATGACATGATTCCCTGATCTTCTGTGGCTTATTTATTGCTTTCGTCCTTTAACTTTTTATACTGCTTTAATTTTGTAATGGTAGATATCATCTGTACCAAAAAACAACCAGCTAAATCCACTAAAAAAAAAAAAAAGTTTTTAATGGATTGTTTTAAAAGAAACAGGAAACTCTACATACAATGTTTATATTCCATGTATATGAACATTTCCTAAGTTAGTCCAATAGGCCTCACCAGAATACTCTGTTGATAAATTATCAAAGTATCAAATGTCTTCTCTCTAAATAATGTCTTAGGGTTCTTTCATTTTTATTAGGTACATGATATGCCAAGGACAAAGGAAATAAGACGACTTATTTCTTTTTTTAAATTTTTTTTTCTTTATTTATTTGAGGGTGACAAAGAGGGGGAGAGAGAGAGAATATAAGCATGCCAGGGCCTCCTGCCGCTGCAAATGAATTCCAGATGCAAGCACCACTTTGTGCATCTGTCTTTACGTGGGTACTGAGGAATCAAACCTGGGCTGTCAGATTCTGCAAGAAAGTGCCTTTAACTGCTGAATCATCTCTCCAGCCTCAGATTATTTATTTATTTATTTATTTATTTATTTATTTATTTATTTATTTTGGTTTTTCGAGGTAGGGTCTTACTCTAGCCCAGGCTGACCTGGATTCACTATGTAGTCTCAGAGTGGCCTTGAACTCATGGTGATCCTCCTGCCTCTGCCTCCTAAGTTCTGGGATTAAAGGCATACACCACCACACCTGGTAGTTTATTTATTTCTTAACAAGAGTATAATTTGCAAAAATAAAATACACATTTTCTAATATTTTTTGAACGAAATCAAGTCCATGTGAAGTTATCTTTGAACATGGCTTGCCACTTTTATTCTCTGTTTTGTAAATAAAGGGCCAACTTTACCATAAAAATACAAATTTACCTTGTAATTTACGTACAAGTGCAATTAATACAGTAAAAATTTGAAGATGATAGGTCTACCACAAAAATAAGTTATCCACTGAAGTCATTTTGTGAATCATTTTGCAGGAGATAACTGCCTTGTGGATTGCAGTAATGACTCATTTATTTGATGGCTGGAGGCCAAATGTGAATCAAATAGCATCTGATTTCAGGCAGCCTGGCTGCAAGTCAAGTGTGTCTCCTTCCTAACCAGACCCTTTTCATTGGAAGACCACAACCCGTCCAAAATCCTAGAGACTATCATTTAGATGGCTGCCGTCATATGACTACAGTATTTATTAGTCTTGAAATGGTAGAATGCAGGGATAGCCATAAGAACTACGTGGGGATTTCATTTCAAGCCACATTTGACCTTTGTGGTAAAGGTGATCTTCAAGTGGATTTAAGGGAAATAAATCAAGTTTTCAACCAAGTCTACTTTCTCCTAAAAAAAAAAAAAAAAAAAAAAAAAAAAAGGAAAAAGGAAAAGAGGCTTTAGATGCCCTAACCTTTTTCTTCTTTTCTTCACTTCTGAATTGAAGATTAATTACATGTACCCAGAGATGTAATTTCATGTCTGTCATTTGGAATAGAAGGGGAAATAGATAAATGGCTCATGAAAAGGGTCCTTTAAAATTAAAATCTACAACAAAGCCTCTTATTAGGCAACTAACATGACAGGTACTTCTTATTAGAAAGAAAGTCAAGTCACAAGGGCTCAGCATGAGAACGAGGATAATAAATGTGCACTTTTTGACCAAACTGAGTAAAGGAATATTATGTTTTCCTAGTAAAACTAGAATTACAAGAACTAGCTCATTCTTAAGATTTCTCTCATATTATATGGATCTGAAAGAATCTAAAAAAATGAAATTATTTAGAATTATTTTGGTCCCGGGACAATTTGCCATTTATAACTGTATGTTCTATTCATATGTATAGACAAACTCTATCCTGGAAAACAAAGTGGCCCAGGCCCAGTACTTGGGAGGCTGTACCAGGAGGATGGCAAGTTTCGTACTGGTCTGGGATACATAGTAAGGCACAGTCTCAAAAATGAAAAGAAAATTTTTAAAAGGAGGCTTAAGAGATCTCTGTATTGATAAAGTGCTTACCAGGCCAACATCAGGACCTGAGTTCAGATCCCCACTCCCTGCATAAAAACCAGGGAGGGCAGTGTGCTCCTATAATTCCAGCACTGGGAACACCACACACATATAACCCTCCCACACACCAAAAAAAGACAAAATAGCCCAACATCATGACATAAGTGATTAAATGATGTTCATGATAAGTAATTGTCTTCCTCAGGTTTTCCCAGGAGAAAATAGAAATTTCATTTTTGTGTATTTCTTTTTTTGTAAACTTTTTTTATTGACAACTTCCATAATTACAGACAACAAACCATGATAATTTTCTACCCTTCCCCACTTTTCCCTTCACAAGTCCACTCTCCAACACATGTCCTCCCCTTCTCAATTACTCTCTCTTTTATTTTGATGTCATCATCTTTTCCTCCTATTATGAGTGTCTTTGTAGGTAGTGTCAGACACTGTGAGGTCATGGATATCAAGGCCACTTTGTGTCTGGAAGATTTCATTGTAAGCAGTCCTACCCTTCCTTTGGCTCTTACATTCTTTCTGCCACCTCTTCCACAATGGACCCTGAGCTTTGGAAGGTGTGATAGAGATGTTTCAGTGCTGAGCACTCCTCTGTCACTTCTCAGCACTATGGTGACTTTTGAGTCATCCCAGAGGTCATTGTCATCTGAAAATAGAAGCTTCTCTAACCAAAAGTGTGAGTAGCATGAATATATGGGTATGAACATTAATAAAAGTTCTTATAGGGCAGTTTGGTGAGTATAATATATGCATTTAGCCAGACATCAGCAGGTGTTACATTCCTAGGGCTCATGACTTCCCCCACTATAGGATTTTTACTAGGTTTTGGTACCAGGCAAGAATTTACTCCTGTGGAGTGGGTTTCTAGTCCAATTAGAAAGCAGTTGGTTCCCCCTATGACAGACATGCCACTATTCATATGGCCTGATGAACTTCCAGTTAAGATATGGTGTAGTAGCTGTGCCAAAGCAGTGTAGGCCAGGGTAATTTTATTTTTATTTTTATTTATTGGGTTTTTTTTTTTTTTTTTTTTTTTGAGGAAGGGTTTCACTCCAGCCCAAGCTAACCTGAAATTCATTCACTATGTAGTCTTAGAATGACCTCAAACTCACAGCAGTTCTCCTATCTCTGTCTCCTGAGTGCTGGGATTAAAGGCATGTGCCACTTTGCCCAGCTTGAATTTTATTTTATTTTATTTTATTTTATTTTATTTTATTTTATTTTATTTTATTTGTTTTTTAATTTTTTCTTTAATTTATTTATTTGAGAGAGAGAGAAAGAGGCAGATAGAGAGAAAGAAAGAATGGGCATACCAGGGCCTCTAGCCTCTGTAAACGAACTCCAGATGTATGTGCCCCCTTGTGCATCTGGCTTATGTGGGTCCTGGGGAATTGAACCGAGGTCCTTTGGCTTCACAGACAAGAACCCGAACAGCTAAACCATCTCTCCAGCTGAATTTTATGTTTAAATTGACATAATGGCCCCTTTCCTCAACAGAATTTCCAGTCCTCCTTTTGTCCCCTCATTCTTCTCCACACTGCCAGTGCCATCTTTCCACAGACTTAGATTCAAGAGCAAGGTTGAGAAGCATGTTCAACAGCTGCTGGGAGTTGTGGTTCATCAGACCAACCAGCCAGAAAGCCAGCAAACAGAACAAGCTGTGGACTACACATATGAGGCAAATATGTTGGCTAATTGCCAGTTGGTCTAAGGGCTTCACTCGGTGCTGAGTGAGCCATCTGAGTGGCTTCAGTGAGTGAGGTCAACCTCACAGTGGGACTTCCCTGAAGAATGCCCACTTCCATTTTGTTTAGCCATTTTCAGCTGCTCACATGTGATACTTGGACCACTTGTCACTTCTTCATATCATCATGTAGCACCATTTGTCAGTGTGCCACTCCAGTGATCGTTAACCGTAGATAGCAGCATTTCTCTATAGAGACAGACTCTCACTTTGCCAAATACATAATCAGACCATTGATATTGCTCCCTTTTAATTGTATTGCATTGCAAGCACACACTTAAGGGAATTACCATCCAGCTGAAACCACAATTGGCTTCTCAGCCAGGACCATGAAGAAGCTTAGAATCTACTGAACATACTAGCCGGTGTCGTTTCTAGAATCTTAAACCTGTCAGCCCTCATCTCTGCATTTTTACAATGGTTTTACCCTATTTAATCTTTCAATGAAATCACCCAATTTGCTATTTTCCAACTTGCTGAGAAAGAGTCAGGAAAGACAGACTACAAAGCTGTCCTGGCATGTGGGTGTTGTCTGCTTCCTATACTGAGTTATGGGGGAAAAAAGGAAAGAATTTATTTCATCCCTGCTTCCTGAGTTCTCTCAAGCTGCTCTCTTCAAAGTGTACCCTGAGAGCCCATAGGCATAGATGATTCACAGAGAACTAATTTATACTCAGCACTTAATTTCTCTGGTGGAGCTCTCTGGTTCCACTGTTCAGAATGCTTTGAGAAATGCGGCTTCCTTTGTGTGCCAGCAGTGAGGGTCTTTTGTTGTTGTTGTTGTTGTTGTTGTTGTTTTCAGGGTGCATCCTTCTCCAGTAGTCTAAGAGGTCACTAATTCTATAGTCTGCTTGTGCGTAGAACACTTTCTAAACCACTGTGGGAAAACTTGGCTGGCTGTCATACTCCCCAGTATTCCGTTGGAAGGAGCTGCAAGTTTTCTTAAGAATATGTGCGGGGGGGTGGGGTGGAGAGATGGTTCAGTGGTTAAAGCACTTGCATGCAAAGCCTAACGAGCAGAGTTTGATTACCCAGGGTCCACATAAAAGCCAGGTACAAAGTGTTGCATATATCTGGAATCCGTTTGCAGTAGCTGGGGGCCTTGGCATGCCCATTCTCTCTGTCTTTCTCTCTTGTATCTGTCTCTCCCTGCTTGCAAATAAACACATTTTAAAAAGATTTTTAAATTTAATTTTTAGTAATTCACTCTGTGCTGAATGAGCCATCTGAGTGATGTGAATTTGATGTAGCCTTCCCTGAAGTCTAAGTAAACTTCTGCTGTAATTTTAATTCTCTTCATTAGGTAGTAATATTATTTTAGTTGCAAAATCCATCATCATACTATCACCAGGATATTTTTGATTTAAAAAGATCACAAAATATTCACAATGTTTTACTCTTCAGATAATACAACCATTGGCTTTTGGATTATAAATCTGTGGTCATTTTAATTTTTATATCAGGGAGGGACACAAACTTTCAGACTGAGTCATATAAAGAAAACACAGTTTTCAAGGTTTTCAGTAGGCTGTAGCCAATCAAATTCATCTTTTTTGTGTTCTGCCAAACATGCACTTTTATATTACCTGTCTCCTCCATAAAACAGTACTTACCAACCTCTGTGAGAGTTCCTATTCTTTGAAACTGAAAACTATAAGTTAAAATTCTATCCCAGTGAGATCTTGCTTATACATGGATTTGTATCCTTCTATTTTTATTATCACTTGATCCCTTTTTAACTGTGTAACAAGCTTGACATTTGTTATCCATTCTGGTTACTCTCTTTTGCACAAGATTCCACACGTGTGTTCCCAGCTTTGTACTTAGTTATTGTTTTTCTCTTAGATTCTCAATCGTTTTTACTTTTCCTACTCAAGGTCCAGTGCAAGGTCAAAGATCATTTTGGATAGAGACTTTTCTTCCCAAGTCTTTACTTTGAGGCAAGAAAACAATGATCACAATGTCCCATGTGCCCCATGGAGGCTCCAGCTTAGGTCCTTTCTCAGAGTGAGGTCAGGCTGGTTTCTTTTCAAATCCAGAACCCACCCCAGTAAATAATCTATGTCCTTAATCAAACTTGATGCCTGGGTCCAGAACACTTAGGTGAGAATATGTTGCAGTTACCTGCTCATTGCTGGCACATAGCACGTGACCAAAAGCAACTTGTTGTAGAAAAGGGTTTAATTTGACTTACAGACTCAAGGGAAAGCTCCATGATGACAGTGAGAAATGTGACACAAGCAGAGGCTGGATATCCCTTCTGGTCAACGTCAGGTGGACAACAGCAACAGGAGAGTGTGCCAAATACTGGCAAGGGGAAGCTGGCTATAACACCCATAATTCCACCCCCAACAACACACCTCCCGAATTGCTGTCAGCTGGGAGACCAAGCTTTCAGAACACATGAGTTTTGGGGGAACAAGTAGCTCAAACCACCACAGAGGGTATGTGCCTTTCTGGAAGCTTCCTTTAGATATGAGTTCCTCCTCTGACCAAGAATCTGGTCCTTCTGCTTTAATCGACATTGTATAACCTGAACAAGTCAGGCCCCCTTGCACAGTGCCCTTCCTCTCTGTCCTACAGGATTTGTCTTGAGTCTGCACCTTCTAGTAAAGCACTTCTTAACTTCCCTTGTTATCTGAGCCACCAGGGGAATTACCTAAAAAGTAAATTTCTAGGGCTGGAGACATGGCTTCACAGTTCAGGCACTTGCCTGTGAAGTTTAAGAACTCATGTTCGTATCTCAAGTCCCATGTAAGCCAGATGCAGTGACACAAGCGTGCAATGTTGCACATGTGCACAAGGGGGCACTGACATCTGGAGTTCATTTGTAGCAGCTGAAGGCCCTGGCATGCCCATTCTATCTCTCTCTTTGTCTTTTTCTCTCTCTCTCTCCCTCTTTCTCTCTCTCCCTCTGTCTCTCTCTCAAATAATAATAAATAAATAAATTTCTAGACCCACAGCATCAGAAT
This sequence comes from Orientallactaga sibirica, assembly GCA_036365145.1. NCBI lineage: Eukaryota > Metazoa > Chordata > Mammalia > Rodentia > Dipodidae > Orientallactaga > Orientallactaga sibirica. Next base: position 7,341,917 of record JAEOAD010000048.1, read on the forward strand.
AAAATCTGAGGTATGGGTCTTGGGAAGTTGAGTGTTCAGTAATAATCCTTAAGTGATTCTATCATAGAGAAGTCCAGAAATGCCATCAAAAAGTATTGTTCTTTGCATAAAGCATTTGACCGACACAGAGTCCTTCTTGGAGGGATGTGTCTTTATTTATTACCACCCATGACCCTGTTCCTCAGATTATTCCTATAGTGCCAGTGTCATAATCAGCTTGGTTTAGATCCAGATGCCTGTCTCATGAGAGTTCTGTGGAATGGGCTCAGGGATCTCTTGTCTTTTACGTGTTCCCACCTTGATTTCAGATTCTGACCTCCTAGAACTGTGAGTGAGGACACTTGAGTCATAGTGAGCCAACAAATGTCTGACAACTACAAGAAACTAATACGAGAGGGGGGAAGAGAGAGATTACAATTGGGATGATATGCTCCATTTTGCAAGTTTCCATCCCGAGTGTAGGCCAGGGGCAAGGGTGAGACTGGCAATGTCCATCCTCTGTCAGTCTTCCAGCTTTACTTCCCCTGTGGGCTGTTATAATTCTCACAGCTGAAGCTAAGCCTAGTTCATACAACATGTCCTCATCTCAAGATAGGCACTTCATTTGTGTCAGATGAAGAAACGGTTCCTGTCCCAGCAATAGAAAACAAGCTGACAGAGAAATGACATTCTTACCTAACATGGCGCATAAATGGGACCACAAAGAATCCTGGGTGTGCCTGAAAGAGAAACCTATGCCATGGTACCCAGTGCTTATACACAGCTGTGGGACAGTCATGTGTATAGTGGAAATAAATGACGACCAACTAAGTAAAAAAAAAAAAAAAAAAAAAAAAAAAAGCTATTTATTCTAATCTCACTAGCTCACTATATTAGGGAGTCAGCCACCACCATCTGTTTTGGCAGAAACTCAAAGGCAGGCAGAGGATCTGAGAGTCTTCTAGCGGAGGAACAAAGGCTTGCTGTGTCTTGATGGAGGGTATCAGTAAGGGGATGCTGTAGGCAGGCTATCCAGAAGTGAGGTACCCATAGGACTGGTTTGGGGAAAATATTTGGCTCTTATGAGTTGGTCCCAAATTAGAGATAGGAACAAAAATTAGGGAAACTGTCAGTTATTAAGCTCTGGCCATTGAAGGCTGATTGGTATGGAGGCTATTATTTGGCTCTAGACCATTATGAAAGACCGTGTCTGATATTTTATAATTCTGACTTCTAGTGTGGTGCTATCCTGCCGGTTAGCATGGGCAAGGGGCTGGTTTCATTCGCAGGTTGCTGCAGGCTGTGGGCCAGAGCTCCATGGTTTGTCCTGGTCAGTCAGTCTCCACATGGTAGGACTCAGTGAACACTAAGGAGGCATTCCGCTTGGGCGGGATGAGGTGGAAACCAGAACACTTTGGGAGGTTAAGCATGTGGCATCTGTGAGTTGTTCAGACTGCTCCCTGAAGATGCTCAGGAGATTTTATGAAAATAACCTTAGATCCAGCCAAGATGGGCTTCTCGAAACTGTTGCACTTTCAAATACATGAAGGGGACTCTTGGTTCAAGTTGCATGGGTTTGTGAAGAGGCAGCAGACCCCAAATGAATACCAGAGGATAATCACAGATTTAAAAAAAAACAAAAAAACTTTTCTTGGGAGCTGGACAGATGGCTTCATGGTTAAAGTGTTTGCCTGTGAAGCCTAACCATGGGGATTTGATTCCCAGCACCAACATAACCCAGATGCACATGCATTTGGAGTTAGTTTGCAGTGGTCAGAGGCCCTGGCATGCCCGTTCTCTCTCTCTCAAATAAAAAAAAAAAATATTAAGAAAACTTCTCTTTCACAAGACCTGCTTAATATTGGGCCCACCAACATTTCATCATGGGAGATGGAGGAGGATGAATAGAAAAGACATCAAAATAGAAGAGGGACTGTTTGGAAAGAAGAAGGGATTCACTGGAAGGGAAATGAAGGAAGAGGGGTGGAGGATCATAATCAAAGTAACTAAGTGTGTGTGTGTGTGTGTGTGTGTGTGTGTGTGTGTGTGTGTGTGTGTGTGTATGAAAATTGGTAAGTCTCCTTCTTGGGATATGCTTGCTGATGGTGACATTGGACTCCTGCGGGGGATACCAAACAGCCTTCCATTTCACATCAGAGAGAAAATCTTGACTTCAAAGTCGCTAATGGGCACATGGCTGTGTTGTTTTGGAGCAATGTTGTCAGGCTGAATGACTAAGTTTGCAAAGCCCCCAGGTTTCCCCAGGTAGGAAGAAACATCTCCCGCGTGTACTCAACTATAAAGGCTTAGGATCTCTGTTTTGAGATTCCTTCCAGAAGGGTAGTTGCAGCAGTCACATGGTACCTGGCATAAAAATTCTTGCATAGAGTCAGATAATCCTGGGATGTCCTCCAGGCTTCTGCAATACTTCAGCTTGTGCCGCACAGTGTAGAAGTCACATTTTTCTACCCTGTGCCTCCATGAAGTACTCCAGTTCCAAACTCTCAACCAATTAACCACTGTCATTCCAACACCCTATGCCTCAGGTTGTCACACGTGGGTAAAGTAACACACGGCAGTACAGTTCTAACAAACTATTGAGAGGAAGTCAACACTGCATTGCATTGCCCCTGTGCAGTGAGTGCAATATAGCCCCCTCCAAACTATCATGATGCCAAAATAGCAAAAGAATGTACAAAATGCATTGTTAAGGGGCCTAGGCAGACCATGGTTAATATAATCAAGGAAGAATTAACTAAGAAAATCTTGCCTAATGAAGGCGTAGCAGCGGTCCACACCAGGGCACATTTGGCAATGTGTGGAGGCATTTTTCGTTGTCATAGCTAGTAAAGTGCTACTACTGGCAAGTAGTCCATAGAGGTCAAGGATGCAACCAGCAATTGGTGACATGGGTGGGTGTGGGGGGGATAGTAAGGACAGCATCAATTTAAAATAGAAGGGTCATAGACAGCTTTACTTGCTGACATCTGGCCATCCTCTTTTTTCTACTTGTCTCCATGGCTGAAACTCAGACACAGCAAGATGAGCCACTGTAATTGTACAGATTGGGAACACTTGGGGAGCACCTGATTTACTATCTCCCCACTTGGGCCCTCAGAGCACCTCTGGACTTACACAAGAGAATGCAGCTTTTCTCATTTGACTGTTGTGGAAAAAGGTTCATTTGGAAAGGAGAGTCACGTGTGCCCTCAGCAAAGTAGATCCAATAGTGACTTGAGATGTTAATACAGAAAATGGCTCTGACACAAAGCCTGCGGCAGATGTTACATAATGCAGCAGTTCTCATCAGGGTCTCTGGAGCCACGAGATGCACGAGCACGTGGGCACCAGCTGGAGTGCCAAGCTGGAGCTCTCAAAGCTGCGGGGACCATTGGAGGTGCTGGTTGAGACACACGTGTCTATATTTTTAGAAGGTACTTTTAAAATCTCGGTTGATAGATCTTTACTCACTTGCAGAACCACCCAACGAATGACTCTGCTTCTAACTCTGCTCCAGACTTTAATTTTAAAGGCTGTTTTAGAAAGTCTACATCCGGATGCTTTTACCCGAGACATGCTACATATGGAGCTTGCAAAGCAGGCGTTCCAAACCCCACTGTCAGCAGGGATGGATCTTGCTGTAGTGTCTGAGTGAACTCACAAGCCAGGTGGCACAGAAACACAGGCCAGGCCCCATATCTTCCTAGCATGGGAAGGTGGAAAGGATGCACACTGCTCCTTCCTGCAGGGAGTCTGCATTTGTCTTCATGCTGCGGCCAAGCATGAATATCATTATATTTCCATAGGAAGTGAACTGTAGTCGCCAATGGTACCAGCCACGCTCTGTGCAGCTCTCCCACACAGACAAGCTGGAGGTAATTGAGGGTGGTGAAGCTTCAAAATACATGAGATGGGAGGAGTTGAATCCCACAGGCAATGGAGGAGCTCAAGGGAAGCTGGACAGCCATTGCAGTGTGAGGGGAGAATGTTCCTGAAGTCAAGAGAGTTGTTGCAGCAACCACTGATGACCTGGATATTCTCGGAGGCCTTCTTCCCACTAAGAACACATAAGGGCAACTTTTTGGAGCATTAAAGAGCCAGGATTGCCAGTTCTCTCTCTCTCTCTTTGTCATTGAACTTGTGCCATTTTTATAAAAAGTCCCTAGAACTGAGTGTGCTTCCTGAATCATTTGCATAGAGACAGATACGGGTATTGTTCCAGTTGGAAACTTTGTACCTTTGCCAAATTGAGAGAGAGCTTGTCTTTGCCATCAGCACAGTAAGCACCAAGTGTCTGCTGCTCGTGATGAATTCTTCTAGATGCACTTGAAACACCTCACAGTTCAGAGAAGTTAATGTCTAGGGCTAAGAGGCCTGTGCCACGGAGGGCTTTTGTTATGGCTGGTTTTAAGAAGAGGTGACAGGAATAAAAATCATTATTTAAAGAGTGTCCCAGGCTGGAGGGATGGCTTCCTGGTTAAGGCGTTCACCTACAAAGCCAAAAGACCCCGGTTCAATCCCCCAGGACCCACATTAGCCAGATGCACAAGGGATGCACGCATCTGGAGTTCGTTTGCAGTGGCTGGAGGCCCTGGCATGCCCATTCTCTCTCTCTCTCCCCCTCTTTCTCTGTCAAGTAAATAAATAAGTAAAAATAAATATTTAAAGAGTGTCCCCTCACCAACATCACTGGGTTGTCTGGACCTGTGCCTTGCTGGAGATTCTCTAAATGGTGTCAGTGCCTTGTGTTCCTGCACCGAGAACACCAGGTGCTCTCAGGTGAGCATGTGCAATTCTGGAATCGTTTCTACCTCTCAGCACCTTCTATAGCACTTCAGCCTACCTACCAACTGTTTCTGAGTGGGGTTGGACGGGTGGAATCTGCCTGAGTGGAAATTCTCACGGCACCGGGAACTCAGCCAGAGCACATGTTCCACCCCCTCCCGATACACCACCATCTGTGTTGTCTCTAAACCGGCCCCTCCCTGAATGCCCATTTCGTGAACGGCCTGTCTGAAATGGGGGAACATTTACCTTCTATCTTACACACTCTCCAGAACAGCCGTAAAGCTGATGGATGTCAGTGTAGACCACGCAGAGAATCACCTTCACCTCAGCGTCAGGTCCAAACTTCCCAAAGTAGACACTTCATCGACGCCTTGAGTGTTTGCCGCCTCGCTTTACTTGATCTAGCAAGTCCCATCACCACCTGGCCTTGGAACGGGCTGCGTGGTGGCTGGCAGAAAGAGTATTTCCACCCGACTTTTTTCCCCTCCTTTGGTCTTAAAACAGACACAAGTCAGTCACAGTGTGTTGGCTTTTGGTCTCGAGTGTAGAGTCTGTTTCACTAGAGAAGAATACAAACATTTGAATAGGACAGTGGTGGTCACCTGACTGTTTCATGCTAGAGTAGCTCTCTCAAACAGCTACAAAGATCTTTGGGACTACACAAAGGCCTTTTTTCCTCAACACTGGCCCAGGGGACTTGGACAAAGGTCTAGCCTGGGCTTCCTAAAGAGGCTGGAGAGCTAGGCCGTGCAGCCTGACTTGCTTCTCCTGAGACTCACCTCCTCTTGGTGCTTTTCCCAGTACTGAGTTTTGTAGTCAGGTCACCTTGACACTTGCTCTAATGGTGACCTTGGTGGGCAGCCAGTGTCCCCTTCCCATAGCATGACCCCCACCATAGCCAGCGAGGACTATGGACTGACTCAGACCATGTGTGGTCCTTAGTTTAAGAGTTTAGCAGAGAACTCTTTCCTTGAGTTCATCTAGGTTGGGTGGAGCCATAAAATAAAACAGTGATGAAGAATAAGGTAGTGACACTCAAAGTTTAGACTCATACAGTTCACTGGGGACTGACAAAATCTGACAAAACCCCCATTCCCTCAGGTGCTCACCACTGACATGAGCCTGTGCTTTCAAATGACCATAACAACCTTTAGCCCTTGTCATTAATACCAGACGCCCAGATCATTTGAAGGATTGACCAAGAGAGCAGAGTGAAGTAGAGTATCTGGTGCCAACTTGCTCTTCCACCTCTTTACAGTGGGCTAGTTATAGAAAACCAGAGAAAAGGCCAGGTGTGGTGGCACACGCCTTTAATCCCAGCACTCTGGAGGCAGAGGATCTCCGTGAGTTAAAGGTCACCCTGAGACTTCATAGTGAATTCCAGGTCAGCCTGAAAGAAAAAAAAGAAAACCAGAGAAAAGAGTTTTTGTCTGAAGATTATTGCTTCCCTCTAATACTGCAGAATGTCTCTCCCTTCAAGAATGACACCTCACACTTGGAGGGCGTCCACGAAATGACAGAATGATTCTGGAATGGCTGAATCTCAAACGTCCCTGGAAGATTTTAGCTGGTCCACTAACTGGAGGACAGATTCAATCCATGGAGGATGTTCAACCTTGGCTAAGGAAAATTCTTCACTTGCTCTATCAAAGCTGAGCATAGGATGAGCCCCATGGAACAGAAGAAGAGATAACATTCATGCCTCCAGTCATCCCGGTGCCCATAAAGTTTTAGGTGTTTAGCACAATCATGGAAGAGAATAAAGAGCTGAGAGTTCCCACACATACTGAAACATTGCTTCCCTGTCAGAAACTGGCAGCTCCATGTTGAATGAGAAATTCTGTTTCAAGGAAACATGCAGATAAGTAATAGAGGACACCCCAATAGTCTCCTCTGACCTCACATGTGCACACATATGTGCCTATGCTGCGTGCATATCATATCACACATCACATACCACACATACTCTACATACACACACAAAAGTGTTTCATCTGCAGCTGTGGATTCAAATAGTGGTAGAGAGCTTGCTTAATGTATGTGAAGCCCTGTGTGATAAATACCTGAAACAGTTTAAAGAAGGTATTTAAAAAAATTATTTGAGAGTGACAGACAGAGAGAGAGAGAGGCAGATAGATAGAGAATGGGTATGTCAGGGCCTTTAGCCACTGCAAAAGAACTCCAGATGCATGCACCACCTTGTGCATCTGGCTTAGGTGGGTCCTGGGGAATCGAGCCTCGGAGCAGAGTACTTAGGCTCCACAGGCAAGTGCTTAATCGCTAAGCCAGCTCTCCAGCCCTGGGATTTTTTTTAATAAGGGATTTTTATTTTGCCTCATTGTTTCCGTCCATGTTCAGCATACTTTATTGCTTTGAGACCTGAAGGAAGGCAGAAACCTTATGACTGATGTAAGGACATGGTGGGAGAAAACTGGCTGCTCACCTCAGAGTGAGAGGAAAGGACTGGGACAAGATATACACTACCAAAGTACTCCCATGGGCTGGACAGATGACTTAGCACTGAAGGAACTTGCTTACAAAGCCAAAGGACCCCAGTTTGAATCCCAGGACCCACGTAAGCCAGATGCACAAAGTGGCACATGCATCTGGAGTTCGTTTGCACTGGCTAGAGACCCTGGAAAACCCATTCTCTCTCTCTCTCTCTCTCTCTCTCTCTGCCTCTTTCTCTCTCACTCTCTCAAATATGTAAATAAAAATGTTAAAAAAGACCTATTCTGTAAAAAAAAGTACTCTCACAGTGGCCCACTTCTGCCATTCAGTTCCTACTTCCTAATATTCCATTCATATGAACTCGTCCGTGTATTAACCTGTTGATGAAATAGTGCCCGCAGGATCCAGTCCTGTCTTTCTAACATCTGGAGATAAAACCTTCAACACATGAGCCTTTTGGGGAACACTTCATCTCCAAAAACCATAATATGCACAGACTATATTTTTTGTTCATAAGCATTCTTCAGACAATGCTATATAAGCATGATTGGCATAGTCCTTATGGTGTATCACATATAAGTAATGCAGAGGTTTTTAAAGCATACAGGAGGAAGGTAAATATGATGCCATTTCATACACTGCAGCATCCAAAGATATTGGTATACATGAGGGGAAGGTGGGGACCACACCTTGTTGACATCACAGTACAACTGCATTTTGGTTAAGCTGTGATCCTTTCTTCTTCTTCTTATTATTTTTTGGCTGTTCGAGGTAGGGTCTCACTTTAGCACAGGCTGACCTTGAATTCACTATGTAGTCTCAGGGTGGCCTTGAACTCACCGTGATCCTTCTACCTCTGCCTCCCAAGTGCTAGGATTAAAGGCATGCACAACCACACCCGACCCCTTTCATAATTTTTAAAAATATTTTTATTAATTAATTATTTATTTATTTGAGAGAAAGAGAGGCAGACAGACAAGCTGACAGAGAGAAAGAGAGAGAGAGAATGGGTGCACCAGGGCCTCTAGCCACTGTAAATGAACTCCAGATGCGTGCGCTACCTTTTGCATCTGGCTTATGTGGGTCCTGGGGAATTGAACCAAGGTCCTTTAGCTTTGCAGGCAAACACCTTAACCCCTAAGCCATCTCTCCAGCCCTTTTCATAATTTTTTTAAAATTGTTTTTTTTTTAAATTGGTGAATGTATGTATGTGTGGGGGGGGTTGTATGTGTATGAGTGCTATGTGTGCCACAGCATTCATGTGGAGGTCAGAGGGTCACTTTCAGGTTGGTCCTTACCATCTACCATGTCTGAGGCAGGGTCTCTTGTTCTGGTTGTTGTTCATTGCTCCATTCCATCTACCTCTACGTGCCTTCTTGCTGTAGGCACACTGAGATTTTACATGGGACCTGGGGAGCTCAACTAAGGTGCTCAGAGTCACACAGCCAGAGCTTTATCCTCTGAGCTATTTCCCTATCCTTGGCCAGCTATGATCTTTAATACAGGTCTGGCCACTTCCTGTCATTGACTCACTACAACTTCAGTATTTTCTTAAACAGTTACTGAATTGTCCATGATGTCCATAGTCAAAGTAATTGCAGCCGTCTAAGAGAACTGATCAAGAAAATTCAAATATGCTAATAGTTATCAGAACTAAATAGAGTTCCCACAAGGCAGGTGTCCCCATATAAGAGTCATCCCTTTCTTTCTTGACTGAGATAAAGAAAATGTTTTGTTCAAAACAAAAAGGCATTATAAGGAATTGGGAAGAGGTTGTATTTGTTGGCTGTTTTGGTCATATTGTTTATGATATTTCTAAATTATGGTTTTAAGCAAAGATTTTGACATTCCCTCTGAAGGAATTTAGCATTTGTTTTTCCTCACTACATTTTTACCATTACAAAACACAATTCACATCTAACTTAATTAAAATAAAGTTTCAACTTTAATTGGAAAGATTTGGAGGTTTTTTTTTTTTTTTTTTTTTTTGGTCTAATTTATGCCTTAGCCTCACAAGATATTTTAACTGGGCTTATTTTAACCCCAGAAGGAGGAAGAAAAAAAAAGCAGCTACTATAACTTTATGTTGGTGCTGTTTCTGTTATTCAGCCCAAGCCATCATCACTGTACTAATCCCCAATATGACTCAAGAAGCCACACCATTACCCTGGAGCCAAGTGGTATGAGATTTGTGATATGTGTAATTAGCTTTCAGGCTCCATGATTCCCCCAAGTTATTACTTCTCTGCTTTTGAAAGTGAAACCATTATTTCATTTTTAGGCTACAATAGATAATAATTTGATGGAAAGTTGATTTTAGGGCCTTGAATTTTAACTTGATGAATGTTGACATGAGAACTAGTTTCTTGAGATCCTTTCCATGGTCCAGAGCCATTAATGTGCCCTAACCCTGAGCACTGACAGAAATTTCCCAGGTTTATTCAGAGAGAGGGAAAGCCACCAACCTATAGAGTAAGGTTCTGATGCAAGTCATTCAGCCTTGGTGCTAAATGTTTCCTCATCTGTAAGGTAAGAAGGTTGGATTTGTTCAAATGGTTCATGAACCATTTCAAACAAGTGCTAGCAGTTCTTATAAGAAACCAGGCTGATATTTATCGAGAAGCTTTAATTTATTGTGTTATTTTTTTATTTATTTGCAGAAAGAGAAGAGAGAGAGAGAAAATGGGTGTTCCAGGGCCTCTAGCCACTGCAAATGAACTCCAGATGCACGTACCATTTTGTGCATCTGGCTTTATGTGGGTTCTGGGGAATCAAACCTGGGTCCTTAGGCTTTGAAGGCAAGCTCCTTAACCAGTAAGCCATCTCTCCAGCCCTTGAGCAGCTTTTTAATAATTGAGGTGCCAGATAGTGCCCAAGAGAGTAAGGGGGAGAGGCACAGTATTAAAGGAATAATTTTGACTGATCAATAATGTGGTAGGACTAACTTTAAAAGAACCAAAGAAAGTTGCAGAGAAAAGGCATAAGCCACAATTTCTTCTCAATACTTCAATAGCTACTGAATTTATCATTTGCTTGGAAAAGATCAAGCCACCTGAGCAAAATAACTAGAATCTTTTTGGTCACTGGAAAAATGCCAACTGAGTTGAGCATGGTGGCACATGCCTTTAATCCCAGCACTCAGTAGGCAGAGGTAGGAGGATAGCTGTGAGTTCAACGCAAACCTGGGACTATAGAGTGAGTTCCAGCTCATCCTGGGCTATAATGAGACCCTCCATTGAAAACAACAACAGTAACAACAACAAACTGTCAACATAGTGTGCCAAGATGGGTTCCGTGCTGGTCAAGAGCTCTGGTTTGTAGTGGGAACTACCACCACCAATTCTGGCACCTGCCACAAACAGTATGAGACAAACCCTGAAGTCAACAACTGAATCCATGCTGGGCTTGAGGATGGCTGCTCTTACAGTATGCACCATCTGGTAACGATTTTAACCACGCATTTCTGCTTAACTAACCAAGCTTTGCAAATTACGATTTTAAATTTATGTGACCTCTAGCTGTCTGTGGCCTGAGACAAAAAGCTTGGTCATCCTGACCTTAGGATGGTCTTGATTTTGATTTAGAAGGAGAAAATCTATTGTTGCTTCAGAGCAATTTCTTCTACTAGCCAACAGCTTTCAAACATGAGGTCTGTGAAATTAAAATTAGCAAAAAAAAAAAAAAATCACTGTTTATAAGCATTGCAAGTTCCAAGTCTGTATTGTTCAGCTCCCTGCCTGCAGCTTTGGTGCCTGGCACATAGTAGGCCCTTGATAAAAATGGAGCTGGAGGCATGCCCATACACCAGCCACATCATGGTGATCCAATTCACTTGCTAATGTATGGCCAAAAGGCAAGGCCAGTGTCCAAGTCCTAGGTACCAGAATACACTGTCAGTTGTAAGAACAGAGCCTTCAGCTAATGGGAAGGCCAAAACAGCAACCAGTGGCTCAGCTCAGTTAACTACTGAGAAAATTAGGCAAGCTAGCAATGCTCCAGTTCCTTTCTCTCTCTGCTCTTGACTCAAGGCAGAAATTCCCTTCTCTCTCCTCCATGACATCTTTCCTCTTCTTTTTGTCCCAGTTCAATTTTTGAGCCTTTTCTCCATGTCCTGCCTATAATTTCTAGTCTTGTAACATCTAGATTTCATATCTACTCCTATTCCTCTTCAAAAAATGTCAACTCCTTGATTCACGGAGAGTGATTAAAGGAAAGAAATCTTTTGAACTTAGAAAATTAGAAATTTCATGGAGAGGGAAAGTTTTGCTAAGATGGGGTCAGACAACAGCATTATATCTAGAATTAAAAGTTCATAGATTAAAAGATATAATGAAAAAGTTACTATGTTGAAGGTGTGTGTGTGTGTGTGTGTGTGTGTGTGTGTGTGTGTGTGTGCGTGTGCACGTGCACGCATGCACATGTTGCTGGGGATTGAACCCAGGGCTTTGAGAATATTAGTGACCTCCATCCCCATACTTTAACTTTAAAATACTACACTTAGGGCTGGAGAGATGGCTTAGCGGTTAAGGTGCCTGCCTCCTAAGCCTAAGAATGCTGGTTCCAATCTCCAGTGGTTCCAATCTCCAGGTCCCACGTTTAGCCAGATGCAAAGTGACACAAGGGCACAATACCGCACTTGACCACAAGGGGGCGCACACATCTGGATTTCATTTGCAGCAGCTGAGAGACTGCTGGCACATCCATCTCTATCTGTCTTCCTCTCCCCCTCTCTCTGTCTCTCTCCAAAAAAAAATACTAAACTTAAATATAATACTATATTCAAAAGGCTAACATAGTTCAACAGCTACCTACAAATATATATATTCTGTAAATATTTTGTGCACATTAAAGAATAAAATTTTAATATATAGCACACACTCTTACAAGCCAATAGGAGAAAGGATTTCTGAACTGCAAGCAAGCAAAGGATATGAAGTAATTACAAAGAAATACAAATGCTATCTGTCAGAGTCAGTTCAAGAATGCTGGGATGAGCATCCAAACCAGACACAGTTTATGGTAGGAAGGGATATATTTCAAGCTTATATACCCAGGGAAAGTTTTATCAGTGGTGAAGAAGCTGGCCCCTTTTCATAGATACAAGCAGAGAGAAACCACCAAAAACAAACAACAGCAACAACAACAACAACAACAAACCCAGCAAACACCAAAAAGCAACAAGCACAAACCTAACCCACAGCAAGTAGGACCCTCCCAGAGCTCAGGCAGCTCTCTATACCTTTAGGCTGGAATTCAGATCTGCTCCCTGTAACATGCTCCCTCCAGCAGGCTGCTCAAGACTTAAGCAGGAAGTTTAACCTTAATAAAACAAAATGCTATGGCTGGAGAGATGGCTCAATGGTTAAGGTGATTGCCTGTAAAGCCTAATGATGGGAGTTCAATTCCTCAGTACTCACATAAATCCAAATGTGCAAAGTGGTGTATGCATCTGGAGTTCATTTGCAGTGGTTAGAAGTCCTGGTACCTTCATATTCTCTCTCTCTCTCTTTCTCTCAGTCTCTGGTGTGATGGCACGTCCCAGCACTCAGGGGATTGTGGTAGTAGCATCACTGTAAGTTTGAGGCCACTCTGAGAATACAGAGTGATCATGTCAGCACGGGCTAGGACAAGACCCTACCCTGAAAAACAAAACAAAAAACAATAATAACAAAAAGCCCAAGGCTTTGGGGGACCTACATTCAAATTACCACAGGATTTGTATGGAAAAACTCTATTATATAATATGCAATCAAACCAATTCAGACTTCAAGCAATGATGTTTCTGTTTAGAAATTTTCAGAAATAAATTTGAAGAGATAATTCAGAATGTTAGCAAATGATTATGAAATGACCAACCTTACTAATGACAGTTTGCTTTGGGTCTGACACTAGAGATTTGAAGAAGTGCTTATCTTTCAACTCCTAACCCTGCTTCCTTCAGGAGATGTTTTGAGCACCTGTAATGTGCACTTGTGGTGACACGAAACTGAATTTCAAGTGCCGGAGACTAAATGTGTCTGAAGGAGATTATCAGCCACCAACTTCTCATTTACAGAGTTCTTTAGGATAATTTAAAAAATGAAATTCTGAAAGCAATTTAAATATCCAATGTAAATTGAGTAAATTATGATATACCATGTGGTACAATGATTTTCTATTTTTCAATTTTATTTATTGTAAGTAGAGAGAGAGAGGAGGGAGGAGGAAAAGAGAGAGAGAGAGAGAATACAAATGGGCATGCCAGGGCCTCCTGCCACTGCAAAGGAACTCTAGACACAAGCACCATTTTGTGCATCCGTCTTTACATGGGTCCTGGGGATTTGAACCCAGGCCATTAGGCTTTGCCAGCAAGAGCCTTTAACCACTGAGCCATCTCTCTAGGTTGGCAAAATGCTTGACAGTCACTAAATGACAGAGTGAAAATGTCCACCAAATACTGTAATGAGAAAAGAGCTAGTTGGGGACTGGGGAGATGGCTCATCACAGGAGAATGAGAACGTGAGTTCAGACCTCAGCACCTACTTAAAGGCAGTCAATACGGTATGCACCTGTGATGCCAGGGTTGGGGAGGTTGAGACTGCTCAGTCCTGCTGTCAGGAAGTAGGTGTGGATAAGGACAGTCTTATCCTTCTGTTTCCTGGTTGCTTGTGACTGTCAAGATGACATTCGTGCTGTCACCGGATCCTGATGTGTGTTTATTGTTCTTTTCCCAGAATGTCGCGTGGTGAAGTCCACTTCTTACACCAAAATCGCTTCGTCATCCCGCAGGAGCACCACCAAGAGCCCAGGACCTTCCCGGCGCAGCAAATCCCCGGCCTCCACCAGCTCAGGTAAGGCAGCCAAGGAGATGCTGAAGCAACTGGCTTGCGTCGGAAGCAGCAGAGGGGGTGTGAAACCACAGCATGAGGCTCTCAAGCCCGTGTGGATTCCGGTTTGTAATTTTAGAACATGTACAAGCGACTGAACAGATTTACCCGAGTCTAGCGTGTTGGCTGTAAGAGGAAAAAAAAATCAAGCTTGTGAAAACATACTTAATGAGACTCAGGAAATCGAGAGTTGCATACAAATGGAAGTGCTGTTGTTACTGTGTCTACAGCGCTGGTCTCTCGGGTCAGGAAGTGTCCATAAAGCCATTTATTCTGCCAGAGGTGGGGCGGGGGCAGTTGATGGAAGGTTTCCAGTTTGTCTTTGCTGAAGTTGTTTAACACACTTGTGACATGGGCCTCAGTTTCCCTCCATAGCTGTGGAGTTAAAAGCAGTGAGACTGGGAAAGCAGAGCATGTAGTGTCCTCGCTGAGCTGGTCTCACAGTGGGCTCAGGTGCTGGTGTTGGAACAGGCTGCGTGGTGGCTGGCAGAGAGAATATCTTGACCCGACCTTTTTCCCCTCCTTTGGTCTTAAAACAGACTCAAGTCAGTCACAGTGTTGGGCTTTTGGTCTCGAGTGTAAAGTCTGTTTCACTATGGAAGGCAATTATTTATTGAAAGATACAAACATTTGAATAGGACAATGGTGGTGACCTGACTGTTTCATGCTAGAGTAGCTCTCTAAAACAGCTACAAAGATTTTTGGGATTACACAAAGTCTTTTTTTCCTCAACACTGGCCCAGCGGGACTTGCAGAAAGGTCTAGCCTGGGCTTCCTAAAGACGCTGGATAGCTAGGCCGTGCAGCCTGACTTGCTTCTCCTAAGACTCATCTTCCTCTTGGTGCTTTTCCCAGTACTGAGTTTTGTAGTCAGGTCACCTTGACACTTGCTCTAATGGTGACCTTGGTGGGCAGCCAGTGTCCCCTTCCCATAGCATGACCCCATTATAGCCAGCGAGGACTATGGACTGACTCAGACCATGTGTGGCCCTTAGTTTAAGAGTTTAGCAGAGAACTCTTTCCTTGAGTTCATCTAGGTTGGGTGGAGCCATAAAATAAGACATTTCTGAAGAATAGCGGGAGCTGGAGAGATGGATCAGTAGTTAAAGGGGTTCTCTTACAAAATCTGGTGGCCCAGATCCAATCTCCCCTACCCATGTAAATCCAGACGGACAAAGTGGCACATGCATCTGGAGTTTGTGTTTGCAGTGTCAGGAAGACCTGGTGTGCACCATATTCTCTCAGTTCTCTTGCTCCTCTCTTTCTCTTTCATAAATAAATAAATTAATATATTTTTAAGAAAAAATGAAGAAGAAGAAGAAGAAGAAGAAGAAGCAGAAGGAGAAGGAGAAAGAGAAGGAGAAGAAGAAGAAGCAGCAGAGCTGAGGTCACTGCTGTAGCCCAACACACAAAGTTGGATGGGCAAGATGGCGCCAGAGCTCTGGGTTTCTAGGCACACCAGGCTGGAGCCCTTGATAGGTGATTTCACACTCCTCTTATAAGACGTTTGATCTGTGGGACATAACTAATCTAGGGCCTAGTTTGAGATCAGAATTTATGGCATCATAATACCCTTGCAGCCTAAGTCTCAATATTAGTTCTCTAGAACAGGCATCCCCGAATAATGCATCCCAACTTCATGCTATGTATCAGTGGTGGGCAGAAACCTTCCTATGGAATCCAGCATTAGAAGAAGATCAAGAATGCTTTACAAGTCTTTTCTCTGTCCCTCAGGACTAAGAGAATTGGAACTTCCTAACTCAAGGTGCGTGTTTATACCAGAAATGCCAGATACAGACCTACCATTGTGGAGCACTTGACAGGTACTGATGAAGCAGAAATGAAAAGAAAGTTTCCCTACTCTAAAGAAGAATAAAGGTCAAAGCTCCCCAGAATAATTTGTAGTCAACATACGTCAAATATCTGTTGAATTATTACTAGTCCTAAAGAAGTGAAAAAAAAGAAGAAAAATCAGAAACCTTAAAAACATAAAAAGAATATCAAGGGAAGGTCACCCAAAGCCAAGAATATATGAAAATGGCATAAGAAAACCTGTTACTTCACATGTAAAAATTAAAAAATCAAATCAAGGCCCCACATATTTTTTTTTTCCAAAGTAGAATTTCAATCAAGCCTAGGCTGACCTAGAACTCACTCTGTAGTCGCAGACTGACCTCAAACTCATAGTGATCCTCTTACTTCTGCCTCCCAAGTGCTAGAATTAAAGGCATGTACCACCATGCCCAGCCCTCATATTTTTATACTGAGTCTTTAAATGTAAAGCCACTAAGAAATTTTTAGTTGATTTGAAAAGAAAGATATATAAAAGTCTCATCAACCATATTGGTTAACTCTATACATATGTCTTTGGAATAAAGATGTCTTCTAAAATATCTAATTGCAAAATGAAATTCTTTTAAGCAAATTCCTTGACTTGTACAGAGTTATAAAAACAAGAATAGCTTAAGAAATGAGAATTTTCTTCTCATGATTCCCAGGCAATACAGTATAACAACTATTTATATCATCTTTTTACATTGTATTTGGTATTATAAGTGATCTAGAGGGCATTTAAAGCAGGTGGCAGGTTGTGTGTAGGTTGTATGAGGATATTATGCCACTTTATATAGGGACTTGAGCATCTATAGATTGGGGTATTCACAGGCAGTCGTGGAACCCCCAAGGATATATCTCCATCCTTGCTATGAGTAATTTGATACTATATAGCTAATGCTATATAGAAATGCTCATGGCTACAAATGTTCATTTATTCAGAGGCTGGAGAGATGGCATAGCAGTTAAGGCCCTTGCCTGCAAAGTCTAAGGGCCCAGGTTCGATTCTTCAGGTCCCATGTAAGCCAGATGCACAAGGTAGCACATGCATCTGGAGTTTGTTTGCAGTGGCTAGAGTCCCTGGCATGCCCATTCTTTCTCTCTCTCTCTTCTTCTCTCCCTCTCTCTGTCATAAATAAATAAATAAATAAATAAATAAATAAATAAATAAATAAATAAATAAAGTCTTTAAAAAATAAGCACTGAGCCCTCACTATGGACTGTCAATGACTGAGTGCTCTAGTCAATGAATTTCTTCCATGACTGAAACTCCATCCCACAATCCCCAGGCATCAACTTTCTGGGATGTGATTTGAGAAATCTTGAAGTCTTCTTATTTATGCTATTCAAATTTTACATTCTTACAGTTATGTAAAATATTTTATGCAACATATGCAGATAAGGCAGAAATCAAAGCTGGAGAAGTGAATTTTAATTAGCTCACTAGTCCAATTTGTCGAATGCTCTTGATGTCTATCAAAAACCTTCAAAGGCAAATTCTGAGCTATTAATCTTTAGTTCCATCCTTTCTTTTGGTGCAGATAATTCAGCCTTCTGCATCCTCCGGAGGGTCTTTTGTACTTTGGGGGGCACTTAGAGGATTATTGGAAACAATTTACACCAAGAAAATCAAAAGGCTGGCAGCCCATCCCTGTTTCTCAGAATTTCTTCTTGTATATAAAGCCCATCTTGTCTTGTCTTTCATTCTCTTCCTCTCACCTATCACCCTGCACTACTGCTCACCTGAACAGGATCCTTAAAGGCATACTTCATAGTTCTGAGTTGTTATGTTGACTTCCTGTTTACATGGGCATAGCAGTCCACACCAACTGATTTTGTAGCTCTGAAATTGTTAATATCAGGTTAACTAGACATTTCTTGAGTATCTGCTGTATTCCTGGCATGTACTAGGCCCCAAGGACCCAGAGATGACTAAATCACAGTCTTTCCCTAAAATGTTGCTTATATTCTAAAGCAAACATACACCACTTACTGTAGTAATAGGATAATAAGTGTTATGGTGGCCCAAAGGGATCAGAAGTTTCCAAGAGACAAAGACTTAAAAAACTGGGACTGGGGGCTGGAGAGATGGCTTAGCGGTTAAGGCACCTGCCTCCTAAGCCTAAGAACGCTGGTTCCAATCTCCAGGTCCCAGTTTAGCCACATGCAAAGTGACACAAGGGCGCAATGCTGCACTTGACCAAAAGGGGGCGCACGCATCTGGATTTCATTCACAGCAGCTGAGAGGCTGCTGGTGTGCCCATCTCTATCTGTCTTCCTCTCTCTCTCTGTTCTCTCTGTCTCTCTCAAAAAAAAAAAATTTAAAAAATATTAAAAAAAACAAAAAAAAACCTGGGACTGGAAAAATCCTGTCAAAGTCCAAAGGGCCAGAGGGTCCTTCCCTCCAATGCAAATGAAGAAGCCCGTCCGTGAATGTAGATGGACTACAAGGGAACTATTAGTTGCCAGTCCAATAAAAAAAATGAACAATAAGGAGCAGTGCACACCTGTAATCCCAGCACTCAGAAGTCTAAGGCAGGAGGACTGTGAGTTTGCAGTTAGCCTGGGCTACGTAGTGATTTTGTGGAGAGCCTGGGCTGCACATCGAGACTCTCTCTGAAAAAAACAAAGCACATAATTCAAGGGAAGGATTTCAAGACATGGTGTGGTCCAGCTCAGCTGTGTATCTGATCTCACAGAGCCATGAAGGCATGTTTTTGCTGTGCGTATTAGGAGGTAAAAGGGGAATTTTCATCAGGCCATGAATGATTGCAGTTGAATTTTAGCCACAGTGACACCATCATTGAAGGACAACACCATACGAGAAGTCAGGAAGGCTCTGAGAGGCTCCTGTCATCACCCTGAGAGGAAACGGTCAGAAAAACTCAAGCAACCATGTTAAAAACGGGAGCTTTCCAAGAAGCATGAACACAGGAATTTAACTGGCTGTAAGGGTGGGAACAAAAGAGAAAACTCAGAGACAAAGAGTATTGTCCAGTGAGGAGGAAGAGGGAAGGAAAACGTTTCTTTTTAGGCACGTGGACTGGAGTAGGCATAAGTAACTGTGTTTCAGTCAGGAGATTGAGGGTGAGGATACGTATTTGGAAGACGCTGGCATTTGATAATAATGACTTAGATAATAGAGATGTAAGAAATCTCCTCTGCCTGCTCAGAGATTTGCAAAGATGAAAACATAACCTTGGCGAACATGTGCAGTTCTGAGAGCAAAGCAGAGGAGGCCAGAGAACAGCTAGAACACAATTACAGAGTTGAACAATCGGGAAACTAGGGATGCCAGGTGTCGCAGTGAGTCTCACGTTGCTTGGGATGAACTTCCAAACCAGGCACGGTTATGGAGGAAGGGGTTATTTGAAACTTACAGATCCAGGGGAAGTTCCATAATGGCAGAAGACGTTGGCCCCCTTTCCCAGGTCCACCACCAAGCACAGGCAAGCACACTACGGGAGCACACAACAGGCACTCAAGCACTGTGCATATCTTTAGATTGGAATTCTGGTCTGCCCCCACACCTTAGGGCTGGACCCTGGATCCGCCCACAGTGACAGCAAGTTGTAAGCTTTACTAAAACTCCTGAATGGACTGGGGAACATCCATTCAAACTACTACACCAGGGGAGGTCAGAAGTATCCCATGATAAAAAGCTAAGCTGTGTCTGAAGGGAGCACGAGGAGGTCCGAGGATTCCACTTTGAGGACACCACTGGGAAGGAACCCTTTCACTGGGGTCTTGCCTGAGAATGTTGCCCATGAATCATGATGGAGTTGCCCAGGCTGGCTCCCAGGCTGAGTAGCAAGAGAGGGAGGTTGCCTGCATTAATAGCGGGATGGATGAGCAAAGAGGCTTCCAGAGCTCACATCCATGCTAACTCTTGGTGCCTGTGGTGCCCAACTGTCTTGTCATAACTACTGCCCAGTCTTGGTTCAGCAGATATCCCCCATCATCAACACTTCCGTCAGAGGACTCTCCATGGTCCTGCCTTGTTTAGTCCTTTTACACAGAAATCCCTCTTTTCCCTTTCCCATCCATATCTAGTCTGTCTGCCTTCCTGCTTCTTCTCACAATGTCACCTTGCTCCCTTTCCATCTGGGCAGCCATCATATGACCCCTCTACTTCTCACAGGCTACAGAAGCCACCTGCTGCCCAGTCTCCTGCCTTTGTGCTCCCTTCCTTCCTTCCTTCCTTCCTTCCTTCCTTCCTTCCTTCCTTCCTTCCTTCCTTCCTTCCTTCCTTCCTTCCTTCCTTCCTTTTATTTTGGAGAGAGACAGACAGAGAAGGAGAGGAATACTGATAGAGATGGGTGCACCAGCAGTCTCTCAGCTATTGCAAACGAAATCCAGATGTGCGCCCCCTTGTGGTCAAGTGCAGCATTGCGCCCTTGTGTTACTTTGCATCTGGCTAAACATGGGACCTGGAGATTTGAACCACTGGAGATTGGAACCAGCGTTCTTGGGCTTAGGAGGCAGGCGCCTTAACCACTAAACCATCTCTCCAGCCCTGTGCTCTGTTTCTTACATCGGCCCTGCACTGTGGGCCCATATCCATCTTGCTGCCATTTCTCCCTCCCCTGCCAGATAAAGTTTGAACTCCTTGATCTTAAGGGGCAGATCATCTTGATTTGGCCATAGCCCTCCTTCCCCGCCAAATGTCCTACTTCTTTGTCAAAGAAAACTAGTGCTCCAGCGTTCCCACTTCCTACTTTTATTTCTAATACTTTGCCTAGAACATCTTTCCCTGTACCCCAAAACATTTTCTGGTTACCTTACTGTTGAGAGCCCTCCCAGTCCTTGTGGTCCCAAGGCAACGGATTAAGGCTCCCAACCCACCCCTGACAGGTTCTTCCCTACCAAGTACTAAGGTCTCAGAGCAAGATGTCATTATTATTTTCTCTTTTTAGTGTTTTTTTTTCTTTCTTGTCATCTTTTATTGAAACACTTTTTCTTTCTTATGCTTCTCAGCTAGTTGGCCATTCCACTGCACCACTGTTGATGTCATTTATGATGTCACATGGGTACAGAAAGTTCTCTGGCCCAAAACCAGTGCTGCATCTGTCTGGCAATGTATACAATATTACCGAAAGAAATATTGCCACTGTGTTTTTCTTCTTTCTGTCTCTTGATGGATCCATGAGGGCAAAAGCAGGAGATACAACTTTAATCCAAGCCTGTCTGTTCTGGTCAGTTTCATGGTGATCCTCAGACCCTTCCAATCACTGGTTGTCTTGGTGATGTCATCACTAACCTGTTTTTTTGGAGACAGACCCAGGAATGGATATTGGGGGCCAAGGGCAGATATGGCACCCACCTCCCCTGCTGTGCACCTTAGGCATATGATTTTGATCTTGTTGGGGTCAAACTTGGGTGGCATAGTGGAGGCAGCTGGTGTCCGATGAAACTGCATTCAGGACTACAGAAGGAAGTTGCACCTTAGCCTCCTCTGAGCCAAAAGAACAAAGCTGTTTTTTAAAAAAGTTTTTGGCAGCATACGTATAACATATTTTGATCATATTCAGAACCAATTACCTTCTCTTGAACCCTCCTACTTCCAGTGAACCCCTTCTCCCCAGCTAGCTGCCCAGTTCTGCTTCGATAATGTCTTTTGTGGGGAGAGTGACCACTGAATTTAATAAGGATTGCCTGCAGGAGCATGGATGGGTTATTAACTGGAGCATTAGCAATTTACCAGTGGCTCCACCACTAAAAAACAAGTCTCTTTTTGGCTGGGGAGATGATTAAGTGCTTGCAAAGCCTGATGGCCTAGATTCAGTTCTCCAGTACCCATGTAAAGCCAAGATGCACAAAGTAGCACATACATCTGGAGTTCATACACAGTTGCAGGAGGCCCTAGCACTCCCATATTCACACTCATTCATTCTATCTCTCTCTCCTTGCAAACAAACAAATAATTCTTGATTTTTTTTGAGATAGAGTCTGGCTCTAGCCCAGAATAAATTTTCAAAAAAGAGAAGAAAATATCTTGCCAACAACTTTTTTTTTTTTGGAGAGACAGAGAAAGAGACAGAGAGAGAGGGAGAGGAAGACAGATAGAGATGGACACACAGCAGCCTCTTAGCTGCTGCGAATGAAATCCAGATGTGTGCACCCCCTTGTCGTCAAGTGCGGTATTGCGCCCTTGTGTCACTTTGCATCTGGCTAAACATGGGACCTGGAGATTTAAACTGCTGGAGATTGGAACCAGCGTTCTTAGGCTTAGGAGGCAGGCGCCTTAATGGCTAAGCCATCTCTCCAGTCCTTGCCAACAACTTTTAACTGCCAATAGCTCTTCGGAGAGGGGTAGGTTCTCATGAGTCCCTCCTCCAGCTATGCTGGAATGTCGATGGGCCTACAGTGACCACTGCCCGCTGCAGAAAGAAGCTTCTCTGACCAAAAGCAAGAGCAGAACTAATCTATGGACATAAACATAAATATTTAGAAGGCATGAATATTTGATAGGTACAACATGTTCATTTTGTGAAACAATGGTAGTAGCTTCCCTGCTAGAGCCTATGACCTCTCCAACCACTGGCTTTTGACCAAGTATAGAACCATGCATTTCTTCCTGGGGAGTGTGTGCACGGATCCAATCAGAAAGTGGTTGGTGCTTTAGTTACTGTACTCCTTGCTATGATCAAAGAAGCAGCTAAGGGGTGGAGAGGGTTGATTTCCACCTATAGTTCCCGTGGATACGGTCCATCATGTCAGCAAAGGTCTCATGGCATCCACAGTCAGGAAGTGCAGGGGAAGAAGGAAGTGGAGCCAGACTCTTTAAAAAAGAAACCCTCAGAGCTGGAGAGAATGGCTCCATGGTTAAAGGCACTTGCTTGCTAAGCCTCATGGCCTGGGTTCGATTCCCCAGTACCCACCTAAAGCCAGATACACAAAGTGGCACATGTGTCTGGGGTTCATTTTCATAGGAGGCCCTGGGATGCCCCATATTCATTCTTTCTATCTGCCTCTTTATTTCCGTCTCTCAAATAAATAATTTTAAAAAAATAACATCAAATAAATAAATTAAACATTAAAAATATAAGTTAAAAACCCTCGAGGCTTGCCCCTACACCCAATGACTCTTCTTCCTCAAGCAAGACTCCACTTTCCAAAGGTTCTACATCACCAGCTGGGGACACATGACGTTCAAACCCCGATAGCTAGTTACCCCTGTAACAGTCATGACACTATTGCACCTCACGTAGGCACATCATACCTGACACGTCAGTTGTATAGCACACACAGGGTCCACAGCTGGGTAAGAATGTTAGTAACTTTATTCCCTAAACTACCTGCATAGCAAATTCTAGACTACTGACAGCTTGTCAGCAGTGAGGAAGCTTCTGGCTCAGTTTCAGTTTGATTGCCTTATGTCTTGTATTTGAAATATGTGGTATTAGGGCTGGAGAGATGGCTTAGTGGTTAAGGCACTTGCCTGTGAAGCCTAAAGACCAAGGTTCGATTCCCCAGGACCCATGTAAGACAGAAGCACAAGGTGGTGCATGTGTCTGGTGTTTGTTTGCAGTGGCTGGATTCCCTGGTGTGCCCATTCTCTCTCTCTCTCTCTCTCTCTCTCTCTCTCTCAATCCCTCCCCTCTCTGCCCCTGTCTTTCTCTCTCTCTCAAATAAATAAATAAATAAACATTTTTTAAAACCCAGATTTTGAAATATGTGGTATTAGAGAAGTTCTTTGCACATATGGCCCCTATAGGTTCATGGTAACTACTGGGCATATACTGACTACATGAAGGAACTAAGAAATATGAGAAACTTGAAATTGCGACTTTTGAGGTTCAAAGGCATTAAAACTATTCACTTGAAATATTAATTTGCAAGAGACATGTCCATTTCTCCTTCATCTTTGTTCCTGGCAACTTGACCTTCTCATCCTTCTCAGCGAATGGTCCCTTTGGAGCTCAAAGCTCTGCCGCACCTATGAAGCTAGAATTAAGAGACAAAATCTTCCCTGCCTTATAAAAAAGCTCTCTCTTCTTGTCTTTGCTGACTCTCTGTGATCTTCCATTCTCCCCTTTTTTGTGTTAATAATCTGGCAAACTGGGGCTTGGAAAGAGACTTTTAGACAATCAGTGGCCTAAGACAGGAACTAGAAGGCAACAGGCCTGAACTGCCACCCGGTGAACTTGGAGACATACAAACATGTCATGCTTCCTTCCTCCTTCCTGATCATATGCACCAAGAGAAGACAGAGAAATAACAAGGCAGATTTTATGTCCAAAAAGTTTCTCACTGTTGCAATAAAGGAAACAGAAATAAAGATAGCCAGAACTTTTTGTCATAGTAAAACTGTCAGAATTTCTTATGTGTCCTGAGCAGTAAAATACACCAGGAAAGAAAAACAAGAAAAACATATTAAAAACAAAACAAAACAGGGCTGGAGAGATGGCTTAGTGGTTAAGCACTTGCTTGTGAAGCCTAAGGATCTCAGTTCGAGGCTGGATTCCTCAGAACCCACGTAAGCCAGATGCACAAGGGGACACATGCATCTGGAATTCGTTTGCAATGGCTGGAGGCCCTGGAGTGCCCATTTTCTCTCTCTCTCTCTCTCTGACTTTGTCTCTTTTCTCTCTCTGTCTGTCTGCCTCTCCCAAATAAATAAAAATAAGCAAAATTAAAAAAAAAAAAACAATGACTAGTGAATTTATCACTTTGACATTTATTTTTACTTAGAAAAAATCTATTTAGTCAGTAAAAAAAAAACTACCTGTAAAATAACTCATGTTGGGGCTGGAGAGATGACTCAGTGGATAAAGCACTCACCCACTCATGTTGGAGGACCAGCGTTTGATCCACGGAGCCCAGGAAAAAGCCAGAAGTACATCTGACTCCAGAGACGGGAGGTGCAGACAGGAGAATTTCCCAGAAGCTCGAGGTGAGCACAACAAAGAAGAACAGCAGAATGAGAACCCAGAATAAGAAGCCCTGCCTCAAATGAGGCAGAAAGAAAGATGACTAGATTGTAAGTTGCCCTCAAACCTCCACACACACACTGGAGCATGTACACACCTACTCTTACCCACTCATACACATGAACATGCACACACACAAACATATGTATATACAAATAAATAATAAAATTTAAAATTGTCTTAAATAAATTAATTTTAAAAGTCATCCATGGTGGCACATGTTTGCAACAATCAGGGCCTGAAGCAAGAGGATCATAGTTCCAGCCCAGCCTGAGCTACATAGAGAGAGCATCCTCAAAATAATTATAATAATAATAATAATAATAATAACTTATTTTATGTGTGTGTGTGTGTGTGTGTGTGTGTGTGGTATATGCATGCACATGTATGTGTCCTTACAGAACTCCATACATTCACCTGTAGTGGCTAGTAGAACATAGGATGTCCCCTTCCATCACTCTTCTGCCTGGTCTTGTTTTTAGCTGGAGACTCTGCTTTTTTATACTTTTCTGGAGATTTCAGGACACATTGATTTGGAGACTTGAATTTGGGTAATCTTAGGCCCCCTCAACCCTCATGCTTGCACATGAGACACACCTAACCAGTTGCTGAGCCATCTCTTTCCAACCCAATGGTAATATTTTTGAATGTTTTCATTATAAAATAATATATTCTATTACTAAACTTTCTTAGCATTTCTCTTCTTTACAATATGCGCTTTTTTGTTTTGACTTTGGTAAGTTGATAAAATCTTTTAATTGGATTATGTTTGAATATAGGACAAAATGGTAAGAAGTTATAATTACAATTATGCAATTATAAATTGTAACTATAAAATTACAAAATCATAACACGCTTTTATAGACAGAAGCAATGAGAGTCAAGTGGAGGGAGCTGCAGGCCCATCCCTTTCAGGTGTACATGAAGCACTGTAGAAAACATATCTGGTTTTGTATGTGTTTACTTATTCTAGGTAGCAAGGGGGAATATACTGGTGGGGGAGGTAGTGTGTATGTTTGTATGTGTGTAACTGAAGTGTGAAGTTTCTTTTTTAATATTTTATTAAGAGAGAAAGAGAGAGAGAGAGAGAATGGGCCTGTAGCCACAGCAAACAAACTCCAGACACATGGCCACCTTATGCATCTGGTATACGGGGGTACTGGGGAAACAAACCTGAGTCCTTAGGCTTTGCAAACAAGTTCTTTAACCACTGAGCCATTCCTCCAGCCCTGCTGTTTCTTTGTTACATAATTCAGGTGTACTTTATAGAAAATCACTAATAGGTAATATGTTATTCTTCCATCCTCTCTGTTCGGTAATAGTATTTAGCTTTGTGTGTCCAGAATAGGAAGGACAGATCAAACAGTCATTAATGCTCTGATTCTAGTATGAAGAACTGACTCAGGCGGGATGGAGATCATGTCCAAGTGCTGGTCTTATTCAAGGGCCTTCTGTATTTTAAACTTCTCATGTGAATGTGGGTGTACCCTTCCACACCTTGTTTTCCATGGAGAGAACTAGAAGCCTCTGCTTTTCTTGTTCATGTACTTCTTGGAAGTTTTCTTCACTTAGGAGAGCCCTCACTTCTCAAGAAGTTGAATTTATTTTCTCCTCAATTCTCATTTATTTCCACGTGATACCCATACTTTAATGTGGAGTGGCTCTAGGTTGATCCTTATAAACAATAAGCCTCTCTATCTCTTCTCCTTTCCTTTCTCTCTTCCTCCTTCCTTCCTCCATCCTTTTCTCTCCAAACTGGATGTCCCTGTGTAATTAGTTCTCTCTATATAGCCAAGGCTACCATCACCCTTATTGTGTAACCCAATCTGGCCTCAACTCACTGCCCTCCTGTCTCAGCCTCACAAGTGCGAGAGTTACAAGCATGTATCACCAGGTCCAGCTCTCCAAACATTTCTTAGTTTCTCTTTTTAAAAATATTTTTATTTTTTTATGGAGTGGGGAGAGGGAGAGAATTGGTGCACCAGGGCCTCCAGCCAGAGGGAGAGAGAGAAGAGAATGGGAGTGCCAGGGCCTCCAGCCACTGCAAACAAACTCCAGATGCATGTGCCATCTAGTGCATCTGGTTTATGTAGGTACTAGAGAATCAAACCTGGGTCCTTAGGCTTGGCAGGCAAACACCTTAACTGTTAAGCCATCTCTATAGCCCCTCATGGTTTTTTTTTTTTTTTTTTAAATCTTTTGTATTTAACACAGTATCTTGTCATGACCAGGAACACAATAAAAATGTTTACTGAATGAGAAAGACAAATTGTTTACCTCTCAATTGGTCTTGCTTTCAGATTTTTCTGATTTCATAACTAGTTTGAGACAGTTGAAGATATTCAGCTTTTACTTGGTGTCTAAGAATCTTAAAAATACAGGGTAAAGTGAAGAAAATCTTTAAACATAGAAAGGTCACTCCATTAATGGAAGCAGAGTTTAATTAGGACATTGAAAAGAGCAATGAATTAATAAGACCCATAAGTGTTTGCAAACTCTAGAATATTTTTGTAACTTTCATATTCAATTATAAGCTTTCTGCAGGCGGGAAAGAGTTTAGCTTGTACTAAGTGTATACTATGTGTGATGATGATCGGCACAGAGCCTTGAACTCTTGGTTCCAATCAATGAAAAGAAAATTAGGGGGGTTGGAGAGATGGCTTAGCCGTTAAGGCATTTGCCTGTGAAGCCAAAGGATCCTGGTTCAGTTCTCCAGGACCCACGTAAGCCAGATGCACAAGGGGCACGTGCATCTGGAGTTCATTTGCAGTGGATGGAGACCCTAGCATGCCCATTCTTTCTCTGTCTGCTTTTCTTCTATCTCTCTCTCTCTGCTTGCAAATTAATTAATTAATTAAAAGAAAAAAAAAGAAAAAAGAAAAGTAGCATGTCCTGTCTGAGAGAATGGAAGAAAAGGTGGAGCCATACTTCACAAGGAATACGATTCAGCAATGTGCTGCAAACAAGATACAGTGGTTCTTTCTTGCCCTCCAGGAAATTGCTTACATGTATCTTCATGCCCTCTGTACCACCCTGGACCAGCCACCTTACCACCTCTGGTCATAGGACCCTGATGTGCCCTTCTCTTATGCCAAACTCTTGAAGAGATACTTCAAACCAAATATAATACCAACCATACAGAAACTACTTCCCCCCAAAAAAACATACCTGCCTCTGTGTGGTAAGGTTTAGTAAATAAATTATACATAGTAAGAAATTAAAACTAAGAACACTATAGTCTATGAAGTATACTGCAGTATAAAAACTATCTAAATCTTACAAATGCTTCGTTTCTGGAGTTTCCATTTCCTTAATCTTTTCAAACAGCCATTGACTATGGGTAGCTAAAATCACAGGAATCAGAACCACAGATAAGGAGGGTCCCCTGTGTACTGTTGGATCCCTGATATGATAGGTTCAGGTGACAGCTGAGTTGGGCAAAGTGGGGACAAATTAGGAGACTGGTCAGATTCCTTCCCCAGAGCTTCCAGTGTCCAGTTGTGTGACTGAGTTTCCTGGTCTTGGAGTAATCCACCCTGGAGTTGGGCCCTTCTCATTCAAGAGTCCACAGACAGAGTCAAGGACACAGAATGAAACAAAGCTAGACCCAAGCAGATCTGAGCAAAGGAAACCAGAACTGGGGGCAAGGCAGAGGATCCAATGAGGTCTTTACTGATTCAGAACTCAGTGAGTTCAGCTTGAAATCATTGCTGGCTTTCTTGACTATATATAACAGCAATCATATTGAGTGTTTCCCATTCAGAGTAAAGAATTGTTTAATAAGAGCCTCTGGAAAATATTGTAATTTTACATTGAATTTTAATTAGCGCTAATAAAAAACAAAACCCTTCTTTTGGTACATAGGGATTTGTACAAAATTATTAAAAAGTTAACTTGGGGTTGGAGAGATGACTTAGCGGTTAAGGCGCCTGCCTCCTAATCCTAAGAACGCCGGTTCCAATCTCCAGGTCCCACATTTAGCCAGATGCAAAGTGAAGCAAGGGCACAATGCTGCACTTGACCACCAGGGGGTGCACACATCTAGGGTGGCGAGGGGAGGTGATAGCAAGGGTGCAGGCTATGAATGGTGCATGTTAGACTTTGGCCTTTGCTTGTCAAATTGCTCAATATCTTCATGATTCAATTTCTTCATCTGTAAAATGGGAAGAAGAAAAATGCCTGTGGCACAGAATTACAGTGAAAGTTAGATGAGGTAATGTATACAAGAGTTAAATGCATTGACTGGTGCATAGAAAATAAGTCTGCACTAAGCTGAGCTACCCACATAATGAATACTTACTAAATACAAGCTTCTGCTTGTTTTGTTTTGCTTTCTAAGGCAAGATATTTATTCCCCAAATGGTTTCAACTTTCTTCATTTCTACTCGCATGATGAAATTAGAGTTCCAAAACTGAGATTCCAGCTCAGTGGTAGAGCCCTTGCTTCACATGTGTGTGCCTCTGAGTTCTGAGGTGAATCCCAAAGTCAACAATGTTTATATTGGGTTTTCTTCCCATGTTGGTACCTGATGACATAAGGATATAAAAGGGAACAAAAGTGGGCAAAATGAGTATTAAGTCCATACCAACCAGAAGGCCAGTTTCTCATCTCTTACTGATGGTAACTTCACTCTGCCACTGTGCTGAAGTGCCATTTCTGAACTGTTCCCTTAGAGATCACTGGATGGGAGCTCTAGCAACATGAGTCTCCAATTTGAAGCTCATCCAATCAGAGTTCACTAGCATGCAAGCAAATTCAAGCACTCTCCGTTTTCCATTGCATGACCACAATAATACAAAACAACAACAACAACAAAATTCAGGAGTCACCAAAAAATTTTAAAGACAAAACTACAAATTAGTACATCATGGGGTATGTGACATTTTTAAGGTCTTTGCAAAAGATGACAAAACAGCCAGGTGCACACCTTTAATCCCAGCACTTGGGAGGCAGAGGTAGGAGGATCACCATGAGTTCGAGGCCACCCTGAGAATACAGAGTGAATTCCAGGTCAACCTGGGCTAGAGCGAGACCCTACCTCGAAAAATCTAAAAACAAACAAACAAACAAAAAAAAAAAAGACAAAATAAACCAAGGCGTTTCCTACTTCTCTGGGCTGTTAAGTTTTTTATGAAAACATGGTGTGTTGCTGGAGAGATGGCTAAGTGGTTAAGGCATTTTCTTGAGAAGCCAAAGGACCCAGGTTCAATTCCCCAGGACCCATGGAAGCCAAACGCATCAAGTGGTGCATGCGTCTGGATTTCGTTTACAGAGGCTGAAGGCCCTGGCATGCCCTTTCTCTTTCTCTCTCTCAAATAAATAAAATTAAATTAAATTTAAAAAGAAAACATGGTGTACAAAAAAAAAATTCAGTCAATACTGTACCTTGTCACAGATCTGTGAAGGGAATGTCCTCACTACCTGGAACTCGCCAGGATTTAGAAGACTTATTGTCATTTTGATTCTCAGATGAGTCACTGGGGCTCTTGGCCCCCAGTGGGACTTCATTATGATTCAGTGCAAAAGCCTGAGCCGGCTGGGACTTCCGGAGTGAGGAGTGAGTGTGTGTCTGCTGGGGGGTGTTGCACTGGCTCTGGCTCAGCTTTGGCATGAGGCTTAATTGACACCTTTGATGTAGCCTAAGACAGAACCCGCACCTCCCACTGCCGCCGGGAAGACGTCAGCCTTACGCAGGAAAGGCATCTGCTGATGAATCCTGCATCTCATTCAGCCGGCTCTGGGAGCAGCCTTAACCATCCCTAACTAATCCAACTGTCTCCCGTGTCGGCCGGTGCTGGGCTTAGTGCTGTGCAAAGCTTTCACCTCTTGCTATTGTCAGGTCAAACACTAAGACTGTGTCCATGTTAGAGCTCATAGAAGGTAAGTGGAATTTGCTGTCACTCTTCCCCTGAAAGTGTTTATCATGCTCCTCCAGAATGCATGTGCCTCCTGTCATGTGTGCATTTGTACAAGAAAAACTGCGGCAGCCTGAGAGCTTTATGAAACTGTGTCTTTGGGGGCTTATGTGTTCTTAAAGGTGGTGCTAGTTAGAGCAAAGAACTGCTTACTCGACTTCTGGGGCAGCCTCTTGGCTGAGTGACAATGGGGTTTACAACTTGAGTGCCAGGTGGAAGTCTGGTGATTCGAACTTGTCAGAGAGCAGTTTTGTGTTCATGTTCAGTGGCAGCAAAGACAAACTGTGTGAAGTTCCTCAGCATCTGTGGCCAATTTTTTTGTCCTGTTCAAGGCAAGTCCATCGGAATCAGACGGGGGGGGGGGGGGGTGAACAGGACACGAGTGAATGTAGGAATGTCTAGAAGTGAGTTATTAATTATAACAACACAGTGATCTAATTTCTCACGTCGGTGTGAATGTCAGTTGTGAGATGTTCTAACATTTTTTTTCCTACCAGACAACTAAAGTAAAGACTCTGAAAATGTCTCAAGACCTTAAAAAATATTCCAAAAATTTCTCGGCTTATATAAAACTATCACTAATAAGTTCATTAGGAGAGTTGTGAAAAGTACATTTTAAAAATGATCATGTAATTTGCTATTGTATTAAACGCAAGTTTACCAGGACAGTGAAGATGTTTGCTCCCTTGGGCTTTTCTTCACGATACACATAATAATGAGTCTTTAAATATTAGCAGATGTCCCTCTCAGACTGCTTATTTCTCCAGGAAGATATGTCATGAAAATCCTTTAACATACCATTTTTCTCTCTGTGTGATTCCTTGTATTTCTAGTTAATGGAACCCCGGGTAGTCAGCTCTCTACTCCACGCTCGGGCAAGTCGCCAAGTCCATCACCCACCAGCCCAGGAAGCCTGCGGAAGCAGAGGGTAAGAACCCAGCCAACACACACACACACCACCTTTTAAAGATCTGTTTGAGCCTTGGTGCAGAGTGGCACTGGTTCCTGTAGTGAATGTTTCATCAGGGGATAACCAAGCCAGAGCAGGAGGTACCTGGTAGTGGGTCATCCATGGTTGCTATGGTTTATCTAGAACTCAGCTTGTTCAGTATCTGTCAGCATGCCCAGACTTAACGCGGGCTGAGCAGTGTGCATTTGCTTCCCTTTTAAATACCCTCCTCTTTTTTGGTTTTCAATTGACAGACTTTATTAGCACTGGTTTTTAAGTTTCCTGTATTATAGTAGGTTTTGTTAGATATCATCAGGAATCATTTATCCCTCAAGGAAAAAAGGGGAGGGTCTTGGTGGGGCATTGCACTGTGGCATAGGATGGTGGTCTAGAGCAGAAGAGAGTTTATAGAGCAAAATGTAGGAACATAGCAAACATACTTTGTGAATGAAACCCACGTTAAACATATTATCTTGCATTTATTTTGGGCCTCTTGTATAATAATAGTGAAATTGGCTGAATTTAGAAACCACTGTGAAAAGGGTACTAGCAACAGTGTTCTCCTAAGCAAGGGGTTGAGGGTTAAGTCTTTATTCAGAAGAATTATTGTCCCTATGTCCTCACAGCCTTTCCAGTAATGTCAAGGCCAGAATCGGAGGTTTGCAAAGGGGATGTGGGGAGGGCACAATGGAAGAAGCAGAAGACTCATCTAGCGCTGATTTCACAAGTGAGGCGGGGGATGTGATATGTACCCTTAGGAGGTTTTCATGATGATGTTGACTGAGTATTTTAATGAGCGAGGACCTCAGAGGCTACTGTACTCAGATACTAGATGCTTCGATCTGATTCCTTGCACATTTTAATTTTTTTTATTTATTTGCAAGCAGAGAGATAGAGAGATAGAAGAGAGGCAGGCAGAGAAAGAATGGGCATGCCAGGGCCTCTAGCCACTGCAAATGAACTCCAGATGCATGTGTTCCTCGTACATCTGGCTTACGTGGGTCCTGGAGAATCGAACCGGGATCCTTTGGCTTCGCAGGCAAACGCCTTAACCGCTAAGCCATCTCTCCAGCCCGCCTTACACATTTTAAATGGCACTCCAAGTTCCAGGAACTTAAGGTTCATCCAAGATGGAAGCTCTTCTCTTTGAGTTTCTTACCCAGGTGGTTCTTTAGGCTGTCAAAACTGTCAACCATTTCTAAGCGGGGACAAGAGGCAGTCAGCCAGCCATCTTTCTTTGAACCTGTTATACCAGTGATCTCTTTCTCCACTGATTCACCCAGCTTCAGGTTGAGCTTGCCTTAGGCTGATGAAGCCTGGAATTTGGCATCATCTTCTCCAATAGCTGGATCATCTCCTAGTAGTCTGTCATCCTTTCTGGATGACTCCAGAAATCACTAATGAACTGTGTGAGGACAAATTGGCCAAACTGATCCAGTCTCCTAAAGGTCTATGCTTCAGAAGACGCAAGCATGGGTGTTCTTTCCCATAAGTATTACCCAGTAAGGGTCCAATCCATAGGGACAGCCACAGGCCTAGCACAAGAAGGCCCTTCTTTCTGAGAACGTTCTCTGTCCTCAAGTGCATATGTGCTTTGGAGAGTATGCCTAGCATAGAAATCTCAATTGATCTCTACCTGTGTGCTTATTGTGGGGACCCCCCTCCCATCCTGGGGATACAAAGCTTTGCTCAGATGTTTTATTTGTTGGCAAAATGAGGTTATAATTTGCATCTTGGCATTCTCTGCTTCACTAGAGTTTTGTTCAACTGAGGCAGAAAATTTCCATCCAGCTGTGTAATCATTGACTTATATAATTAACACTTTTAGCACATGGGAAATGATTATAAGGTGTGTCTCTCAGGCAGATATTTTTCAATGTGCCATTTATACTACCACTACAAGCATCATCCCCGACAGAGGGAAAAAAAAAAACAACTCATTTATTTTAGGGGGACAAAGGGCTTATCACCATCTGAAAATATTTATTAAGCACATATGAGGACACTGAGTATATTCAAAGATGGTTCTGTTTTCAAGCCTTTGAATTTACGAACATCCTCCATCTATGTACCGTGTCAGTGCATGGAGACATTCCCAGCAGCCTTAATGAGAGGGGCTTTCATCTTTGTGTGTAGAGACAACTGCATCAAATAACCCCTCCCAGTTAAAATGAGACCAGAATATCCCTAAAAACCAATCCTGTTTCAAATTTGGATAATATTCCTCTCAAGTGGTTGGCTACAATCCTATGCAGGAAATACTGAAATAAGTGAAAGATGGCATGTGCTAAAAGAAGACACTTCAAAGAATAAATTAACTCTTTTTATTGCAAATTAGAAAACAGAAGCTACTTCTATTTTTTCCTTCTGTGTTGCCTAGTAAC
This sequence comes from Orientallactaga sibirica, assembly GCA_036365145.1. Lineage (NCBI taxonomy): Eukaryota > Metazoa > Chordata > Mammalia > Rodentia > Dipodidae > Orientallactaga > Orientallactaga sibirica. The sequence goes on from JAEOAD010000048.1 coordinate 7,376,015, forward strand.
GTAACCGGAAAACGAGTTGGCAGCCCCCATCCCAAAACTCACACACCTTAAGCAGATTATAAGCTGTTACTTTCTTTGCAAATAGAAAATCTATATTTTACTTATGTTAATTATGATTTAATAAGCTGTTTTTTCCTCTTAAAATCATGTTTCTACAGTACTCCTTTTGACATTTTAGAATAGCCATATGCAGTAGAAGTTTTCATTGTCAGATCTTTTTCTTCCTATTTGAGATGAAGTACCAAGTAACCTCTATTTGTCCAAAGTACAGTTATTTAAATTACCGTCTAGAGCATCTGTCTGTTTTGCCACAGAAGCAAATCCTGGAGGCTCTTTTTGCAACCATGAACTTGTTTTGGGCCTCCTTTTTTAAGATACCAGGAAGAAATGTGCTGTGTTGTGTAGGTTTGAATGAAGTTCCCCGTTACGCCCCCACGTCACTGACTTTTGTAGGTTATCTGATCAGTAGATGATGTGAGGAGTGGGTGGAATAAAACTGGCAAAAAGCCAACTGTAGATTCTCTCTGCAGACCTGAGCTAGTTGCCTGGCTACCAACATTGCGTTCTAGTAGTAGAAAGAGGCGGGTAGTAGAAAGAGAGCGGGGGAAGAAAGAGAAGAGATGGGAAGAGATGAGGGAGGGTCATCATGCATCATCCCAGTGATCCACACATGAAATTTTGAAGGGACAATGTCTGTTGGGTTTACGCTATGTGCAAATGCTCCCGTTGAGTTTCCTCTCTGGGACCAAAATATGCTGAATGCCAGCTGGCGCTCCTGATTATTTTGTGAGGTAAGCACATTTCTTTTTTTAACCCAGAATGGGAAGAAAATGTCCATGAAAGAATTGTCTAGACACAGAATAGCAGAGTTGGTCTTGGCAGTTAGCAAGAGCCATAACGTCACTGGAGGTAAAGGAGGATAGGAGGTACTCATGACAGATCAGACAGCGGCATCTTTCCTGCCAGTAAGATGAAACTATCATCATTTTGTGTATGTGGATGATTTATCTATTGTAATCTTTCCTCTTGTCCAAAGCTTGTGACTTTCAAAGGTCTAATGACATTAGAAACCAAGGATGCCCATTTCAAGTTGCTCCTAGCAGAGCAACAGGGCACCCACGGAAGCGTAGTAAACGAATCTGTCCTGCCCTTCATCTTACAGGACCTGTACCGCCCCCTCTCATCGGATGATTTGGACTCTGTAGGAGACTCAGTGTAAAAGACACAGTGGAGCAATGTATATGGTTTGTGATTGGGTGAAGGTTTCGCATTTCCTAAGCCAATGTCTAACAGCAAAATACACAAAAGAGTTTTGCATACCTTCAAATGATAAAGATCAAATCACACAAAAATACATATGCAAACATTTTATATGCACAATTTTCATCCTTGAACAAAAGAGGTTTAAAAATATCTCCCTCACTTGATCTGACTGGGAGAAATTTGAGCACAGTATTGCTCAATCTGTGAGGTTATTTTTTCCGTGTAATATTTGGTTCTACATAAATTTCATATATGGACCTAATGTTGAATACAAGAACTACCCTAATGATGTAGCATTACAGAGTCATAAATTTCTACTAATGCAACTTTTTAAAAAATCATAAGTAAACATATGTGTACAATTTTTCTGTGATTACTACAAGGCAGAATAAAAATGGCCCTAGCATACATATTTTCTTCTCAAAGTTATATTCTTTTCAAAATTTAGATCCTGGTTTTTTCAGTTATCATATCAAAAATTAAAATATTTTCCCCTCAGAGTTAATATAACATTGGGGTTTTGGGCAGGAAAAGAACATTCTTTGTTTTTGAAGTAAGTTTTTTTTTTTTTTTTTTTTTTTTTTTTTTTGGTTTTTCAAGGTATGGTCTTGCCAGGCTGACCTGGAATTCACTATGTAGTTTCAGGGTAGCCTCAAACTCACGGCCATCCTCCTGCTGCCTCCCGAATGCTGGGATTAAAGGAGTGCACCACCCACCCCTAAGTTTCACTTTTTAAAGTTATCTTTTGTAAAAACTACTTAACCTATATGGAACCATGAGGATCTTGTATATTGTCATTGGTATAAGTTAATTCCTCCCTACAATCATATATGTAATTTTTCAAATGGGTGATTTTTTTTAAAACAAAATTGAATCTGGACTTTTTCTACCATATCAGTTTGAGAATTGAAATTCTTTTAAATGGTGCTATATACACTAATCCCTAAATAACCTAATCTTCATTCTGATATAACCTGGGTTTTACTATTGTTTTGGAATTTTTCCTATGCAAAACTCCTTTTGTGTTAAACCGAGTCTATGATTATAACCTCCTGTTAACCATTAACCTACTAATTCTGCTCTTCTTGTCCTCCATTTCAAAAAGTATAGTCGGCTTTGCTTAACCACAAAACAATTATTTTTACTTCTGAATGTTAAAAGGCGATTCTGTAATCTGTATGGTCCTGTGAGCATTTACTTTACTAGCTCGCACACTAACACGTTCAGACTTGGGAAGCATGGTTTTCATATTCTCCAGGCTTGACATAGCTCAGTAGGTGATAAATTAAAAATGTATGCTGCCATTTGGAGGCTTTTACTTGCAATTTCTTTCAAACTTTACTTGAAAACAATTTCAAAATGCTTGATTCAAGATGGAAAGGAATTCAGTTGTCATACACTTTTAAATGTTGTTGATTTATCTCCTTGGAAAATTGTTCAACTGGCAAATTTTACCATCTGGTTTATAGTTACCTATGGTACCATCTCACTTGACAAGTGAATAATAATAATAATAATAAAATCCAACCAAAAGAAAAAAAGAAAATGAACTGTCCAGGCTCCCTAACAGCATTTGAAAACTTAGCCTGATACTAATTAGTGCCTCATTACCCTGTCTGTGGGAGGAAAAGGCGCTTCTTTGCCATGCCTCTTGAGAACTGCAGAACCTTTCTGTCTTGAAAGCACAGCCCACAATCCTACCTGCTCCAGACATCAGGTTTTAAAACTGTTTCCAATAGACACGAACAGAGACTCCTGCTGAGATCAAAAGGCTGCCTTGCCTTAGCTCAAACAGTAAACATCTGTGAGGCTGCCTGTGCTGGTGTCTGTTTTAGTTATGTCTTTGTAAAATGCATTACTTAATACAGTTGAGTTCATAAAAGATTAGTATGTATTTGACTAAACTGTCAAAAAACGCATAGAAAGCAGCAGAACGGTTAACTTAAATCTGCTGGGGTCAGCTGGTCCAGAACAAAAATAAATTCCAGTAATTTCAACTTCCCTATGCTGTCAAGCTTATGGACAACTGCCACTTAGAGAGCACCAGTAAATGCTATTGCTCTGGATAAGTAGCAGATATTGCCAATTGATATAAAGCCCACGGCTTTGTTTAGACACGGCATAAAGAAAGTGGACTTGTGCTAATTGCCGATAGATATCATGGCCAACTTTCCATTCAAGCAGTTCCAAGGGAAATGGCTATTCCACAGCATTTAATCTTTTGACCATATGCCTTTTATTAAAGGACTGTTCAGGGGCAATATATATCATTTACTTTTTGAAACTGAAGTCCCTCAGAGATTGAAATAGCACACCGTTTATAGACTTTGAGATCTTTTTCTATATAGGGAAATAATTCTATTATACTAAAACAGAAATGAAAAAAAAAAGTCCTTAACAACAGCAAACAAGAAGTTTTTTTTTTTTTTTTTTTTCAGCTCATTGGTGGAACCCAAATGGTGGTTCTTATAATGTGCTTATTTATAGATTTTTTTTAACAAAATCAGACACTGAATCTTAAAGTTGTTCTATTGAGCCAGTGAGGACTCCACCCAGACAAAGCCATACTTGTTTGCCCCGAGGATAACCTCAAACATGCCTTGTAGACTTACTGTAGTTTGAATTTTTGAGGCTTTTTCATTTGTGCTCACATTTTTTTTTTAAGAAATAGATATCATAAAAAAGTTACAAATTATTTCCCTGATTTCAGCATTTTAGAAGCTTAAAACCTAGTGATCTATAAAATGTGGAATTTAGTGTGAACTCAAAAGACTCTGATTTTGAAAGCCATGTGGGATATTCTTCATGTCTGAGTAGTCAGTGAAGCAGGTGGAGTCTCCAAGGGGTCTATGTACTGCCATTGATGTTGAAGAAGTTTCATGTCTACCCATGTGTACACATCCCTGTATATATATATTAGACCATCTAAATATTTCAAAACAAATACCATTTTCTGAAAACAATTGAACCAACATTAGTTTTTGGCATGTGTCCTCTGGGCTAACCAGCAGGGCTATTTTGCTTTGATCCACTACCACATAATTGTGCTTTTAAAAATAAGAACACAGTGAAATCCAAAAGCCACATTTCTTAATAAAAGAGATGAATATTCCTTTAAAAAAAAACAAGCCCATATATTTTCACTGATGGATTACTGAAGTTTCTATTGTGGCCGTATATCTATACAGGTATGTAGGTATTGAAGTTAATTTTCAGGGCTCTGTGTGTATGTGAGTGTGCCTATGTAAACACCTGTGTATGTATGTAGAATATAAATAGTGAACTGTGGTATTTGTGACACAGCCTTATAAGTTACTGGCTCTTGTGGAATTGTACCTGAAACTTTTGGTCCTAAAGTGCTTCTCTACAGGATGACATGTAAAGTTCAAAAGCAGTTTGATAAACTAATATAATAAAGGGTTCCAAATTATCCAAAACTAAATTAAATCCAGATGAACAAAAATTTAAAGCCCAAGAAAATCCAATATTAACTATAAAATAAAATACTCATTAATATTTTATAGTAACTTCTTTATATTCAATTAATAAAATGGTTGAATGCAATATTGATTTCCCATTGTGTGTTTATTGATGATTATAGTGATTATCAATCAATATTCATTAAAAACCCGAATTTATAGAGTTATGAGTTGTGTAATCCTGACATAAATATAGAAAACTATCCCAAATATATTTTATTTGAAATTGGTTTGATTACAAAGCCAGATAACCTGTAAGGCCAATCTGTATGTTCCTTTAAGATTCTATTGTAATCTGTTAAAATATTTTGAATATACTTGCAATGTGTGTATATGTTTAAATAAGCATATACACACTTGAAATTGCTAATTGACTGAATTTACTCGTTATGTTTACACTTGCTGATTGATGCATATTTTAATTAGCCTTGCTAGCTCCTTGAATTATGCATGTCAATGAAAACAGTATTTGATCGAGCTAGCCCATGGAAGAATAATACGGAAATCAGAGATATGTTGAGCTCAATATACAAACTGCCTGATACAGTATGTTAAACTGTCCTCTGAAAAAAATATATATTTGTAATTTTGTGCCTATAATGCATGTGGAAAAAATAAGAAAATCAGAGGCCCTCACTCTAATTTTAAGGTGCATGATATGGGATGTGTTTAAAATGTGGTTTATAGTATAAAGATGGTAGATGAATCCCAAGGTAGTGTAAATGGTCCATGGAGTACATGGGTGTTTGTATTACATATGGCCACACAATGTTTTTGAAGCCAAGGGTAGTAGGTATGTGAAGTAAAAGAATAAGGAAATTAATCTTATTGTGATGTGTGTTTTTTTTTTTTTTTTGAGAAGTGTTTACTCATCACCAGGCAAGGAATTCAGTTTATTTTTTACTGAGGACTCTTTGAAACACTCTGAATGTTATGATTTGGATAATTTTTACAAAGAGTTTGCATATCACTTAGAGTTGGAGTTGCTTGGATGAGTATTCTTTTCTTTAAAAAGAACATTTGGTGTTAAACTGGTTTAAATGGCAGTATATTTGGAAATTAGTTGAGTACTTTCGCAGACTTTTGTAGACTTGAGAATTAATGATGTTTTATTGGACTGTCCAGCTTGGAAGGTTTCCATCCCTTTGTGCTGTTGGTTTCATTGTAAAATGTTGTATCTTGTGCTTCACGCTGGACCATGTTACTCCTCCTGAATTTAACTTTGTGACACTTACCACCTTAGAATTACTATATAATAAACAGGAAAAATTGCCTATGTTGTTCAGTGAGTTTCTTTCAGAAAGCTTGGTGGATAGACTCTAGAATTGAAATGGCCATGTTGGGTAAGGGTCACCATCGTCATCATGTGTCTTTTCTTTTTTTTTCTTTTCTTTTCTTTTCTTTTCTTTTCTTTTCTTTTCTTCCTCCCTCCTCCTCCTTCCTTCCTTCCTTCCTTCCTTCCTTCCTTCCTTCCTTCCTTCCTTCCTTCCTTTCTTTTTTTTTGCATGTGTGTTACAAGTAACATCAGCAAGTGATATTTGCAATATTACACAATTGTATTACATAAAAGTGTTAATTACTGCCAATAAAAACAAAGTAAGAGCTGGGCCTGGTGGTGCACGCCTTTAATCCCAGAACTCGGGAGGCAGAGGTAGGAAGGAGGATCACCTTGAGTTCAAGGCCACCCTGAGACTACATGGTGAATTCCAGGTTAGTCTGAGCTAGGGTGAGACCCTACCTCAAAAAACAAAAACAAAAAAAGAAAGCAAAGTAAGATTAACCAATGAAATTCATTTACATCAGTAATATGCTTTCTTCTCAGGGTTGCCTCAATTCAAAGGAGAATTTGACAGACAAATTGGAAACTAGCTAGCAAAACAAAGAATTAAAATGCATTTTTAAATATACTTGCTGTCTCCTGGGCTTAAAAATATTTTCCCCGAGGTCATGGAATTTGTAGTGAGAAAATATATGTGTATTTTGTGTGAGTATGTATGTAGGCAGGCTACTTGTTTTTAAAGTACTGGATATGTAGTTAATGAAGATTTATAATTAAATAAATAATGACAACATCTCCATTTGCTTCTTTTCTTCCTCTCAGTAAACCAGTTTCATGACTAACAGCTATCCAGTCTTTTGAACAACTTAGTCATTATGAAATTTTAGTTCTTCATGTAAATTTTTTTTGGAGAGAGACAGAGAGAGTGAGAGAGAGAGAGAGGCAGACAGATAGAGAATGGGTGCACCAGCAGCTTCTCAGCTGCTGTGAACGAACTCCAAATGTGTGTGCCCCCAGTGGGCATGTGCGGCATTGCACCCTTGCGTCACTTTGCATCTGGCTAAAGTGGGACCTGGAGATTGGAACCGGTGTTCTTAGGCTTAGCAGGCAGGCACCTAAACTGCTAAGCCATCTCTCCAGCCCTTCATGTAAAATTTTTTAACTATTCATTCTTCATTATCAAATTGATTGCTGTAACTATTCATTCTTTGTTATCAAATTGATTGCTGACTCCATGAAATTTGTTTAGGCTGAACATACTATGAAGACTGTAGACAGAAGACTTTGAAAGCAAAGTGTCACTCTGTGTCTTATTTCAAATTATGGTGTTTATTGTTCAGTGCAGCTTGAGGCCATTACCGTCTATTCTCTACCACTTGGGAACTAAACACATGCATTGCTTTTCACTTACACAGATCTAACATCTCAGATGCTCTTCCCTAAGATTATTTCTTTTTAAAACATTTTTATTTATTTCTATGAGAAAGGGGCAGAATGAGAGATAGAAAGAAAGTAAGTATGGGCAAGCCTGGGCCTCTTGCCTCTGCAAACAAACACCAGATACATGTGCCACTTGATGCATCAGGCTTTACGGCAGGTCCTGGGGAATTGAACTCAGGCCATCACACTTTGCATGCAAGCACCTTTAACCAGCTATATGATTATTTCTTAATGTTGTTATATTGACTCATCTTCAGATTTTTGTAGGACCTAAGGTCAAGGTTACCAAGGCAACTTTTAGAGCTTTAAAAATATTTATTACTTAGGTTTTTTTTTATGAGGAAAATCTAGAAACTATATGACAGTAACCACTTGATTTCTAAATTCTCTTTACATCCTTTCCAGAACAATATTAACTCAACAAAATTAAAACAAGGTAGAATGTGAAATAGAAATAGTGTAATTATTCAGGAGAGGCTAAAGTTATGAGAGAGATTTGTCTATGTTGATTGAAACAATTGCATCAATTGGATATATTCCAAATCTCAATGCAGTTTGGACCCAGGCTGAGTGACAACATTAATATAAGTGGCATGAGTAACTCATAACATTTAAAAATGAACTGTTTCTTTTACTACATAGTCATCAGATACATCTTGGTAAAATGTGGTTAGAGTTGTTATGTCAGCTTTCTCACTTACTTCAAACAGTGTGATATGTTCTCCATCTGTTATGTGATCCCAAACTAAATGACCACACTTAGGATGTGTTCTTACTTAAGGAAGTTCTTTTATGAAGGTGTACTGTAAAAGCATCCAGGTGTCAGCAACCTGCCCAAATGGTTCCCATTAAATCGCCAGGAGGTGATGACATTTCAAATGCACAACGCCTCTCAGAGCAGTTAATTGCATTACATTCTAAAATAACTGCATGTTTGGTGCTGTAGGCCCAGATGCTTTAGAATTAGCAAACTGGCCGAGGTAAACATAAAATCTTACCAGCATGTGCCTGCTAAAGTGATTTTTTCTGCTTAGATAAAGCAATATCTTTTAGAAGCAATCAAAAATATAAGGGGACTTTTCAGATTCTGTCAGTCAGGGGAGAAAAAAAAGGCTGGTTAATCTCATTAGGTCAGTTCTAAAGAATAAGAACTTATATATGTTGTCTTTACTGGTTTCAGAAAAATCCTTTAACCAGACTTGCAGATAAGAGGAAAAATGTTCCAGGAGAATCTAAGTATATTTAGGTAGGTTAGAACCAGCTATACTCAAAGAAGAGAGAGAGGAGGAAGAGAAAGAAAGAAAGAGACAGAGAGACAGAAAGGCATTAGGTGACCCCCCCAAAAAAAATCAAGATAATGGGCTGGAGAGATGGCTTAGTGGTTAAGGTTCCTGTCTCCTAAGCCTAAGAATGCTGGTTCCAATCTCCAGTGGTTCCAATCTCCAGGTCCCACGTTTAGCCAGATGCAAAGTGACACAAGGGTGAAATGCCGCACTTGACCACAAGGGGGCGCACACATCTGGATTTCGTTTGCAGCAGCTGAGAGGCTGCTGGCGCACCCATCTCTATCTGTCTTCCTCTCCCTCTCTCTCTGTCTCTCTCCAAAAAAAAAAAAAAATTAAAAAAATTCAAGATAATGAGGGAATTAAAAAAAAAAAGCCACAGCACCAGCCTCCCTCTCAAATAGGGAAATAAGACACTCCAGCAAGTTCCGTGAAAGGTTAAAACTGGGCACCAACCACTGACAAGCCAGTATGCTCTAGCAAGCTTTCTGTTACCCTGTGCTCCAACCAGAGCACACCACCACCATGCACGGCTTCTTTCCCTTATGATCACTAGGTGTGAAGGGAGATATGTTCAACAGGAGTGTGGCCCCAGGATATGATTCATGAAGCTCAGTCACGTGAGGAACAAGAGAAGGAATTGGGAATATGAAAATTGAGAAAGAGAAGGCATGGGATTCATACCTTTCTCTAAAACCCTGATGTGCCGTCCTATGAAAAATGGCAACTATGATGGTTAATTCTAGAGATATGAGAGAAGAATCAATGGAAAATGTCAAGGGATATAATAATTTCAACATAATGACAAGAATACTCTGTACTTGGCTTCCTATTAACAATAGAAGAGCTGCCCCAGGGAGTCGTGTATTCAGTACTGGCTCCGTGGACAAAGGTTGTCTGACCATCCACTGTGCCAGGCTATCTGCAGTGGGGCATGTGGTTTCTGGATGGAAACGGGATGGGAAAGGTAATGTTCCAGGTCCACTGAACTTATTTGATTTCCATCCTCATTGTCTGGGAAAAGTATATGACGGTAACCATCTTACTTCTTTGGGAAAAAAGAAGGGTTAACATAATGGAAGTCAGTAGATTTATTTATTCTGCTTGAGCACAATAATAAAACTAGAATTTTCCATTTTCCAAGTACCCTGCATACAAGTAAATAAACGTTTCTCCAAAACTCTATGTCACCTACTATTCTCGGACAGCAAGAAATATGAAGTAGTATGGACGATATTTTTTCCAAAACAGAGAGTTGAGAAACAAAAAGCAAAAGCAATTGTAGACATAAGCAAACGTATTTTAACCTTAATTTACCAAACCTTGAGCGGTTTATGTTCATAGGTGGACAAAGTGGACAGCACTGTGGTACACTTTCAGGGCATCAGACACTTGGTGGCCCTGTTGAGAATGCAATCCATTAGTTAATAAGGCAGTTTACTGAGGAATACATAGAAATTTTATAGAATGTTACTGCTTTGGATCAGAGTTCTGTGTCATGTACCTGATGTGTTTTCTAAAAGAAGCATTGGAGACTGAATATGTACATTGTAAGCATCTCTGTGGGAAACACACTACGGGTCTAGTAACGTGTCTGTTCATTCTAAAAATATGGAGCACTGCATAAGAAGGCAGCACCTGCCACCCCAAAATACAATGTGTCCATGTTACACAACACCATTTGTGACACTGCTGGTAGAAGTTCAAGGAGCAGAAGGAGAAGTGCTACATCTTAACCATTTACTTAGTGATCTTCCACCAGGAGCGCCCTTACATCTGGAGTAACAGAGGAGATAAAGTCTCTCTCTGTTCTGGAAAGCACCCACCCTCCCCAAAAGTATGGTCATGTTAGTGTTTATTTTCCTCAGTTACCAACATAATAAATCTGTCTTGTCTCAGCCTTCTGTCCCAATATTGTAAGTCCAAGGTTTTCACAAACAGACATTCATAAAAGTCAGCAGAGCATGGCTTACAGGTTGATATGTTTACAGTTCTGTCAGCACAGTGGGTTATGAATCTGGAGTGTCCACTAAGCAACACTGTGTTTGCAAGTTAGGATCTCAATTCCTCTTTCCAGTCTGACATATGACAAATGTGTGTTGGTGGTCACAAAGGGAGGCTGGATGAGAAAAGATGGAAAAACAGCTCAAATCACTGAGCTTATTGAGGGAAGATTTTTTTTTATGATATTAAAACATAAGGGGCACATCCCATATTGTGTGGCATTTGGCGGTGTACAACATCAATAACAAGACTTCTGTACCTTATAGGGCAGCAGAGGTGTCATTATTAAATTGACTTTCATTGCCTGTCACCTGTTGGTATTCATGAATATATCCAGTGGAATAGATTCACCTTGTCACGCTCAAGAAAAAGTTTTAAAGTGACTGGCTCAGATGGCTCCAGGAATGATTAGGTGGCAGATCTCCAATGACATAAGTCTTTTCTTTCTTTCTTTCTTTCTTTCTTTCTTTCTTTCTTTCTTTCTTTCTTTCTTTCTTCCTTCCTTCCTTCCTTCCTTCCTTTCTTTCTTTCTTTCTTTCTTTCTTTCTTCTTTCTTTCTTTCTTTCCTTTCTCTCTCTCTCTCTCTTCTCTCTCTCTTTCTAAATAAAATTAAAGCCTTTGAATTTCCCCTGTAGGAAGCTGTTGTGTATAATGAATTGTATGAATCCTCTTTCCTCCCTTACTCTGTGCACTGTTAAGCCTGGATAGAACGGGGAGGCGGTTGAAAGGGACAGGTAAGCAGAGGACATCTAGGTCAAGCTTGCTTCTCGTCACCGCTTCATTGTCGATGCAACTACAGATGCTCTCTCCCTTCTCTCTGCTCCACAGCCAGCCAGCACCCTGGGCCAGTGCCGCCCCCTCACCGCCTCCTGCTCCCATCAGGCCAACCAAGTGGATAAACCCAGGGGAACAGAAGGAAGGTCTTTTAGGACAAGCTGTGTTCACTCTGTAGAAGTAGCATTGTAGTGTGGGGAATGTTTTCTCGGGACAGAGATAGAGAGCTGGGAAGCGTCCATTGTTAAAAAGGACTGCGCCCTGGCCAGTCATGCTATTCCACATTGTGAACTGTCGTCTTCCGTGTTTGCTCTCTGAGAGACCCTGTTGGTGGTCATGGATCTTTGGTCTCATCAAAACTTCAGGACAATCTCCAGGCCTAGGCTTGAATTCTTACCTTTACCTCAGACTTAATGATTATAACATTTAACAAACTGGTCTCCTATGTACTGTGTGTGTTTTTTTTTTTCCTCAAAGTAATATAAAAAAAAAAAAAAAAACATGTTTTTACCTTTCTCCTAAGGTTAAGATAAAGCAAGTTTTTTTTTTTTTTAAGAATATTTTCTAAAAACAAATAAGCCGGGCATGGTGGTGCATGCCTTTAATCTCAACACTCGGGAGGCAGAGGTAGAAAGATTGCCATGAGGTCAAGGCCACCCTGAGACAACATAGTTAATTCTAGGACAGCCTGGGCCAGAGTGAGACCCTACCTTGAACCACCACCCCCGAAAAAAAAATAGACTTTTTTTTTCTATTGTAAGAATAGAAAAGATAGCAGATAAGACCAAAATGCTACCACATCTGAGGCTCAGTTTGACAATATACTATGGAAGACTGACATGAGATGCCTTAAAATCTTCCAAAGCCAAACTGAGCTCAAAGATTTTGAAAAAAAGGACTGAGTCCTGGGACAGCCAGGCTTATAAGGATCATCCTCTCCTAATCAGAGCACCCTCTGACTGCTTAGTAGGGAGGGTGGGAGATAAGACCCTCATTGGATAGTCTAAAGTCCTTGTTTAAGACTGTTTCCTCTCAGGGAGAGGACACAGCTAGCTCCTGCCAGTCCAGGCTAAGTGTGCCACGTGGAGACTCAGTCACTCTGACCCCGGTATTCTATTCTCTGTTTCCATCCCTTACAGAGCTCTCAGCATGGCGGCTCCTCTACTTCACTTGCGTCTACCAAAGTCTGCAGCTCAATGGATGAGAACGAAGGCCCTGGGGAAGGTGATGAATGTGGGATTGGAATCTGAGGACAAGATACAGCTTATTAGGGGACAGAGGATGGGCTGTCTAAATTTACTCTTGCAAAACAAACAAACAAACAAACAAACAAACAAAAAACTCTTGTAATATCTGGAAGAGAATGAGTAAGACACTGCCCTTGAGGGCCAGTCACAACAGGGTAGAAGGAAGTTGGACTCTTGGGGATCAGTATACACTGAGAAAAGGAATAACCTTAATCTGGAGACAGTCAGCATCCTCTGAGGATAGATTTCTCCTAGGAAGACCAGCCACTTGTGTTCCAAAACTGTTCATGTATGTTAAAGACAGGTGATTCTTGAGCATCTCAGCCCTGTGGGTGTACTCCAACTTAAAAGAACTTGGTGTATAAAAATATGGCTTTACAAAAGCATTCATTGGTGACAATAGCAAAAAAAAAAAAAAAAAATACTCTTTTTTCCTTTCCGCTAATTCACTTTAGAATGTCGCTGCAGTGTGTGGTCAGGCTCAACTCAATTAAGAGAAAGCGTTTAGAAAAGTATGATTGTAAGACTATACTTTCAGAGATCATGTCCAGAGTTCATTTGCGTCCTCAGCACCTACCTACATAAATGCTGGGTGTGGTGGTGCATGAGAGTTAATGGGGAGAAGGCAGAGACAGTAGGCTGCCTGGACTTTACTGGCTAGCTCGTCTAGCTAAGTGATGAGTTCTAGGTTCAGTGAGATGCCATGTCTCAAAGAAGACAATGGAAAGTAATAAAGGAGACGCCCAACATTGATTTCTGGCCTCCACATACATGCACACACCCATGCACCTACATGTGTATGAACACGTATGCCCCCCCCACGCACAAAGAAAAATGAATAAAAAAGAAACAGCACCTCTTACTTCTTTTAAATGATGAATTGTTATTTCCCCAAAAAGCACCCTTTGAGGGGAGCTCTTAGATGAAGCAAGACATGTGATTTACATGGGATTCAATGCCTTCCTCTCATGTAACATCAGACAGCTTTGCATTTCAAATTCGTAGCCATCTAGAAATCCCCTTTGTTCCAATGTGTTGTATTCACCTAATGAATGTAGGCTGAGCCTACAACCTATCTTTTCTCAGGAGCTGAGGGAAATCACAAGTTTTTACTGTGTTGTGGATGGGCGATCGGTGAGAGCGCCCACTGCAAAAGAGGATGCAGGGCCTTCTTCCATTTCCTGTCTGCGCAATCAAACACATCCCAGTGGCCAATGACAACTACTTCTAGAGAGTCTAAGACCAAGTCACCTGGGAGACCCTTTGTGAAGTCAGATGCTTCGTAGTAGATTTGAGATGTCCACAACCATCCCCTCTCGCTCCCATGCAGTGGGCACAAGTTCTCAGGCTGAGTCTTTCAAACACAGACAAAATCTAGGTGGTTATGATCAGATATGGGGCCTGCTTGTATTTCTAGTACTACCTACAGGGTTTTCTAGTGAGCAAAGTAAATTTCACCCATAAGAAGATAGAGGCAACACAAATACCTGGGACCATAATAGCTGTAGCAATTGTCCTACATGTGAACAACACTTTCCAGAAATTCCATCCTGAGTGGGGCAGACTGAGCATCACCATGAAGCCAACATGGAGGTGCTAACACAGGTGCCTGATGATTATGAGTTCCTATTTATTCTTCCCTGATCACACACACTAAATGTGAAATACAAGACTAACCAGAGAGCCCATTCACACCAGAGGCTCTCATTTTATTTTGGGAAGAAATATCCAGTCTCAGTTTATGTGGGTTAGAAGAAGAGTACAGTTAAAATCCGTGACATTTTGCATACAGGTTGCCTGGGAGAGAGCTAGGATTTATAACTTTAAAGCATGTACATTTTAGAGCCCTGCTTTAAAAGGCTTTTTATACCCTTAACATGGTAAAGGTTATCCAGCATATTTATGTGACCTAAGCATGGCTTATTTAGTTTTATAGCCGTGGATATTTAAAGCATTATTAGGCATTTGTAAAAGATTTCAAAATGCACTTTCAGGGTGGGGGGAAATGCGTTATGTAAGTGGCATTCACATAATTGGAAGTACAAAACTCTTCTGTTCACACACACAATAGATATTATCATTGAAACTCAACATCTGCCATGCAGGTTGCTGGTGAGAACATTTGTCTAAAGTCTGCTCACTGATACAGGGAGGGGTGGCAGTCAGTGCTTCTCAGCTCCTAAGGAATGTCACGGAGATTGTCATTTCAGGATGTAGTAAAGCCGAGTGTCCAAACAGCAGGCGTTTGTCATGCTTGTACAATGTCAGGCAGCCAGGGTTCCTGAAGAACTGCATTTCCCTCCAGCATCACACATAGGAATCTCGTTTCTCTGAACACAGTGGGTATTTAGTAAATGCTATTGATCAAATAGGCATGAAGTTCAAACAGCAAGATTTCTTCCCTCAAATCCCCACTGCAGCAGGATACATGGTTGTGCTTACATGGGGGCAAGTGGATCTCATAGGTTTCCTGTTGGTTTCTTATTTATCTTGGTATAAACTATTGAGTCTATATAAGACCTACAAAGGAAGGGGTGATTCTCATATGCAGGAAAAATTACCCATTAATTCTAATTCCAATCTACAAGATGATGCTTAAGAATGTGGCCCTTGTGCAACATCTGTGTCCCCATTTCCACCAATAAAAGTGTGCTAATAATTCTTTCAGAAGTGTCCGAGGAAGGCTTCCAGATTCCAGCCACAATAGCAGAGCGGTATAAAGTCGGGAGGACAATAGGAGATGGAAATTTTGCTGTTGTCAAGGAATGTGTAGAAAGGTGAGCAGAAGATCATTTATGTGAGACGTTAACAGAAACACTTGGCATTGGGTTGTCCGAGACTGTGTCTCTATCTGCAGTCTGTTGCACATGTGGGATAAGTTAATGTCTCAATCCAGATGCAAGAGAAAAAAAAAATTTAAAGCAATTGAAAAACAGACTTGAAAAATGTAGTGATTTCTGTAGACATTTACTTTTAAGTGTACTTAACAAAACTTTGCCAGTTCTGTTAGGTTTTTATTTTATATTTTCAGTCATTTTGAATGTTCTTCCTACACTTTTTTTTTTTTTGAGGAACACTTTGTTGAGACCAGAATGTTCTCGTATAGCACTTGATTTCTCATATGTACTATCATAAAATTTTATATAGCAATAACCTTGCAAGGCTTTAAAACGCATGTGCACCAGCCCCAGCATAATAGTGAATCCAGGTCGGCCTGGTGGGCCAAGGAAACACTTGAGACCGTGGTCAAGGTTTTTGTTGTGTTTTTCAGTACTGGGGACAGAACTCAGAGCTTTGTTCATGTTCAGCACATGCTCTATGATCACACTACATTCCAGTCTTTGGATTTTTGAGACAGGGTCTCACTGTGTAGCCCAAAGTGTCCTTAAACTCACCATCCCTCTACATCTGCCCTCTAAGTGCTAGGATTACAGACGTGCCCCTCATACCTGGCTGATGCCTAGATTCTAGACAACTAGTCAAGGAATACTCACTGGCAGCTAAAAAATGGAGCAGTAATAGCTAATGAAGTTATAGCTCACACTAAAGTGACCCCCAACCCTCATCTCAGTGCCACATTCAGAGTTACATTTTTGGGGCAGTTGTTAGCATTTAGGGACCTAGGCAGCTGGAAGCTTCTTCTTAGAGCTGTGGTTTCCCTTAAAGGTATCCCCTTGGTTTTCTGGAGCTGGCCTGCCATATCTATGCACCCCCACCCCCTGCTTGCTCTTCCCTTCAGTTCCTCTACTCTAAAAGAAAATTGCTCTGTTATGCCACACCACCTCTCAGAGAATACATGTCAGGCCAGAAGATATATAAGGAAGAGCTATGCCTGGGTTTCCTCAAGAAGCAGATCCAGGGGCTGGAGAGATGGCTCAGTGGTTAAGGCACATGCCTGTGAAGCCTAAAGACCCAGGTTTGATTCGCCAGTTCCCATGTAAGCCAAATGCACAAGGTGGTGCATGCATCTGGAGTTCATTTGCAGTGGCTAGAGGCCCTGGCATGCCCATTCTCACTCACTCATTCTCTCTCTCCCTCTTCCCCTCTCTCTGTTTCTAATAAATAAGTAAATAAAAATAAATCTTTAAAAAAAAAGAAGCAGCTCCACACATTAGAGCTGGAAGTTTATCCGAGGCATCATGAAGCCTGAGGATTCTCATTTGCCCCAGTATCCACTCAGGTGCTTCCCTGCGTGGCTTGCCACCCTTTGCTAGATGCTTCTCTACCTCTTCTTCTTTCCCCCTTAGTCCCTAACAGCATCCACCAAGCTTGGCCTCTGATTGATTGCCTGACTGTCCAAGGCAGAAAATGTCCCTTTGTCATCTTGGACTAAAGCTAGAGCAACCGTTGTGTACTGTGTATCGACCATCTTCAAAGCCCTTAACTTAACAATAGCTCAGTACAATACAATATCTGATTCCTAACCTGTCAGTATTGATGTTCTCATTTTATCAAAAGAAAGACTGGAGGAATTAAATATCCAAAGTCACTCAGCTAACAGATGCTTAGATTAGAGCTTTGCTTCCAAATGCACACTTTCAACCTGTGGACTCCACTGCTTCTAATAAGGAATTCCCCACAACATTCTATGCAAAAATCCTAACTCCCCTTGTAGAAATAAGATAGAAATGAAGTCAGAAAAGCCATTCCAGGACTGGGAGATGCTCAGTGGCTAATGTGCTTGCAGGACAAGTGTGAGTACTGGAATTTGGATCCCTAAAAACCATATGGAGCTAGGTGCTGGAGCATCTGTAATCACAGGGACATGGGGTGAAAAGGGAGACAGAGTTAGGAGGACACACTCATGGGTCAGCTAGTCTTGAATGCAAAGCAGTGAATAATGAGAGATCAGCCTCCAACAAGGTGGAAGGTGAGGATGAACACCAAAGTTTTCCTCCTACCTCCATACATATGCTATGGCATGGATGTGCCTACACTCACCCATGACCATACACTCACATCTCACACGGAAGGAAGGAAAGAAGGAAGGGAGAGCAGGAAGTAAGAAAGGAAGGAAGGAAGGCAGAGGGGAAAGGAGTAAAGAAGGAAGGAAAGCAAGAAGGAAGAGGAGGGAGGGAAGGAAGGAGGAAAGAAAGAGAAGGCGGGAAGCAGAGAGGAAAGAAAAGAAGAAAGAAAGAAGAAAGCCAATTCTGAGTGTTGGGTGCAGGTGTATATGCATGGGTGTATGCATTTATGTAATTATATATTAAATTGATGGTATTACTAATTGTAAAGCCAACAGTTTTTTTTTTTTTTTTACATCATTCCCATTGTAGCAGAAAAATCTCATTTTTAGCTACTGCCGTGGCCTTTCCCTGTAGAGTGTCTGGCCATTGTCCATTACTCATCACCTAGACAAGGAGGAAGACAAAAGTTTTCTGTTGTTGCTTTCTCTTTGCAGGTCTACGGCTAGGGAGTATGCTCTGAAAATTATCAAGAAAAGTAAATGTCGTGGCAAAGTATGTATAACGTTTATTTTTATGAAGCATAGAGTTCTGAGAGTTAGAAAGAAACCCAGATCAGCTCCCAAATGAGCACCATGTCACCCCTAGAAATGGTGGGACTGAATCGTATGAATGTATTAGAATATGGCCTTCATACGGTGCCTGTGACAAGTTCTTGTGAATGTATTAGAATATGGCCTTCATACGGTGCCTATGACAATTTCTTATGAATGTATTAGAATATGGCCTTCATACGGTGCCTATGACAAGTTCTTATGAATGTATTAGAATATGGCCTTCATACGGTGCCTATGACAATTTCTTATGAATGTATTAGAATATGGCCTTCATACGGTGCCTGTGACAAGTTCTTATGAATGTATTAGAATATGGCCTTCATACGGTGCCTGTGACAAGTTCTTATGAATGTATTAGAATATGGCCTTCATACGGTGCCTGTGACAAGTTCTTATGAATGTATTAGAATATGGCCTTCATACGGTGCCTATGACAATTTCTTATGAATGTATTAGAATATGGCCTTCATACGGTGCCTATGACAAGTTCTTATGAATGTATTAGGATATGGCCTTCATACGGTGCCTATGACAAGTTCTTATGAATGTATTAGGATATGGCCTTCATACGGTGCCTATGACAAGTTCTTATGAATGTATTAGAATATGGCCTTCATACGGTGCCTGTGACAAGTGAGGTGGAATGATAAGATTTCATTTGTGCTCATTGTCTTTGTTTGCTTTATTTTCTTCCCCTATGTTTATTATCTAATTCTCATTGCATATTTTATACATGATATATATATGATAAATCCTGAGATTAATCATCTTAAAACCTTCACCATCTGGAAATTTTAGGCTTTCAGATTGCCATTATATTCTACCAAATTACATCTCCCTTGATACTCAAGTAGCTGTACTCTTTTGAGCTAGCTCCTCATATCCTTTACAAATATCAACTAAGAGGATTCTCCCCTTGGCCAGGAGCACATGATCCAGAATGAGGTGTCGATTTTGCGGAGAGTGAAGCACCCCAACATTGTTCTTCTGATTGAGGAGATGGATGTGCCAACTGAGCTTTACCTTGTCATGGAATTAGTAAAGGTGTGTATTTTGTACAAAGAAATTTCTATGTAATGCACCATGATTTCCTGTATGACATGAACTACTGATAACCAGTCTCTCATTTCTGTATATCAACACAGTGTGTATTAATATTAAATGCAATAGCCAGGTGTGGTGGCGCACACCTTTAATCCCAGCACTCGGGAGGCAGAGGTAGGAGGATCACTGTGACTTCATGGCCACCCTGAGACTACATAGTGAATTCCAGGTCAGACTGAGCTAGAGTGAGGCCCTGCCTCAAAAAACCAAAATAAATAAATAAATTAATTAATTAAATACAATAATATAGTATTGTGAATATTAATGAGGGACTGCAGGCATAGTTCAGAGACTTGCAAACTGCTGCTTACCATACAGCGAGACTGGATTCCAGGGTGTAAATTGTACATGGAAACAGAGGTGCCAGAGCATCCAGATAGTGAAACCCGGAAGCCGGCCACCAACAGGGACTGCATTTTGCTTTTGCTATTTAAAGAAAAAAAAAAATTAAGTTGCTCACTACATTAAGGAACATAGGAATCCATTTGGGTTCACCAGTTCCGTGTACTGAATGCAAGGATGATTCAAACAAATCCGATCCCAAAATCTCTAAAAGGGCTTCCGATAAATGGAATAAGTCCCATTTACTTGGAGCCAAAAAGTTTCACCTATTAGCAATAAATACTAAAAAGAATGCAAGGAATGAAAGTTCAGATAATAATAGTCACGGAAAACTTTCTTTGAAATTCCCAACTTTGCCTTTCCCTCTCATCTTATGGAATGATCCTTTCAAGTTCTTTTTGCAGTCCTTACAAAGAAAGCACTCCACCCCCTCAGCAGTGAATCAAGTTGTGTGTGTGTGTGTGTGTGTGTGTGTGTGTGCGCGCGCGCACGCGTTGCACAGGTCTTAATTTCAAAGGCAAAGGAACATTCTGTTAAGAGTGTAGCTCGCAGTATCACCTGTAGGAGTATCAATTTGCACTTTGGCTGGCAGTTGGTGTGAGGCAGGTAGCACGCGTTACCACATGTCACGAGGCTTCTCAGCTGGGGACCTCGCACCACCTCCTCCTTCCTGGGGGAGGCTGTGCAGATAGCCACGTGTCTGCTGTCAGAGACTTGCCACTCTGCTCTTTCCTTTGAGCTCCGGAGGGAATGGCGCTCGCTGTCTTTCATAGTGAGGAGTGAACTCACCATCGGGTGGTCCTTTGAGAGCCAGTGGCAGGGAAAGCCGTGGGAGCTGGAAGATCCTGGTCCATTCTTCATCTCCTTTATGGCTTGTCAGGCCCCCTAGCGGGCAGCCTGCAAACCCATCTGTTAACACGCTGCTCTGCCTTCTGCTCTCTTCCAGGGCGGAGACCTTTTTGATGCTATTACTTCCACTAACAAATACACAGAGCGGGATGCTAGTGGGATGCTATACAACCTGGCCAGTGCCATCAAATACCTGCACAGCCTGAACATCGTCCACCGTGACATCAAGCCAGAGAACCTGCTGGTAAGAGGAAAGCCAACCTCAGTCATCTTGAGTTTCAAGTGCTCAATAGTAAATGCGCATTTTTCTCTTTTTCCTTTTCTTTCTTTTAAAATGTTTGTCCTTAAGACTCATTTCCAGCTGCCCTCATCATCTCATGGGAAACTACCCTTTAAGTTGATCTATAAGAATTAGTGTGCCCTGAAGAGTGTCTGACTGATTAGCAAATAAATACTGGTGCAAGAGTGGGGACAAAGCTCACTGGAAAGTCCAGGCCGAGCTGTGGCTAAGCATGGGCTGGAACCAAACAGTAAGCCCGAGTGTGGACATGCCTATCATTTGTCTACAGAACTTTCCATTTTCTAACAAAAACGTCTGTAAGTTTTGCCTGGGGGGAGATGGGGGAAGAAGGAACTCCTTTTATTCTTCCTGCTTTACATCTTAATGCATGATCTAAAACCAAAAGAAAAAATCATCTGAAGTTTTAAAAACAGTAACCCTTCAGTATAAAAATAATCATGAAAAAACGTGTCCTATTTATAGCTGCTTCCTGCTTTCCTGAATGTCCTATCTTCAAAGAAACTCCAAGAGTTCTCCATACCAGCCAATGAGAGTCCTTCCTTGCCTAGTTACTCACTATAAGTCGACAGAAGTCTAGAAAGAGGCTGGAGGGCAGAGCCAGGAGCTGTCTCTTGGGAAAATGAGAATGGCATAAATTTTACTGGCTCTTCAGGATAGATATATAATTACTTACATGTAAATTTTTTTCTCCTGCCCACGCAGAGATGTTAACTAGTTCTTTGACCATTTTGTATACGTTCTTGAGCATTATGTAGGATAGGCTTTCTTAAATTTTTCCACTCAGCTGCTTACTCAGTGAACCTGATCTCAGCACAAGGATGAAGGAGACAGACACTAAGGACACTCAGCACCTACCTGAGCAGAGATCCAGAGGCTCCTAACAGCCCATCACTGAAGTAGCCTTAAAACAAACCCAACATAACTCAAGGAATTTTGCGGAAGAGAGGGCAGAAAGAATGTTAGAGCCACAAATTGGGACATTATGCACAGAGACATGCCTCTCCCCCATAACTGATTGCTGTCCCCCACAATGCATGACCCACAATCCCCACGGTGATGACCTGCATCCCCAATGAGGAGGGCCCCTTTGGAAAAGGTGCATGGATGAGGGAAAGGATGGTACCAACATGTTCTGTTTATATACTAAGTTTGTCCAGAACTAATAAGAAAATGTAAAAAAAAAAAAAAAAAAAAATCCGCTCATGTCCCCTTTTTGCCTGAGAAAGTTTTGTGCTTCCCAGGATATTTAGGCATACAAAATAGGTACACAAATAAAACACAGATGATACATCATAAAGAAATTTACTTTTTTACTCTATTTGCAAGCAAGGACAGAGAGAAAAGAGAGACAGAATTGATAGATATCTTGGTTTTATTATTATCACTGCTGAAAATGCCACTACACAAAAATACAAATGGCAGAAGTATGTTTAGGACAATTTTAGAAATTGTTGGAAATCATATAATTTTTTTTTCTTGTGTGTAGTGTATGTGGTGTGGCATGGGTGGAGTAATCACATGTATGTGCTGCCGTGGGACCCCATACATATACCTGTGGCATCCTGTGAGGTGGCCACAGCAGAATGTTGTCCCCTCCATTACTCATTTGCCTGATTTTCCCTTGATACAGAGTCTCTTACTAATGCCTGAGCTGGCTGTTCATAAAACCTAGCAATTCTCTGTCTCCACTCCCCCAGGATTTGGGTTATAGCCATGCATGACCACACCCAAATTTTTATGTAGGTTCTGGAGATTCAAACTCAGACAATCTCAGGGCCTCATGCTTGCACAAGAAGTATGATTAACCCCTGAGCCATATCTCTAGCCCTTTAATGATTTTTTTTTAAGTAAAATTCAAGTCAGCATCTGAAACAGCAATTTCTTAATGTCAAACAAGCTAACACAGTACAGCCCAAAGACATACTAATTTACACTTCCGTACTGAGGAATGATGGTAAGAAAATATTAAAAGTCTATGTTTTCTGTAATTAAGCCATTATATTTGTATAAGTGCAGAAAACTTTGTATAGTCAGTAAAAATACTGCAATTATTACAATAGTATGAAATAGAGCCGAGCTATTTCAGGCAGTGCTGTTTGGTTCTGTGTGGTGTGACAGCATGCAGTGTCATGTTCAGACCCAAGGCTGCAGTGAAGCCACATGACACAACACACACGTGACCACTGTCAGATCCACCTTGGATTCATTATGCATTTGAGTTTTCAAAACCTTTTTATTGACAATTTTCATACATGTACATGAATTTTTAATTTATTTTTTTAATTTATTAGAGACAGAGAGAGGGAAAGAGAGAGAGGCACACACAGAGAGAGAATGGGCATGCCAGGGCCTCTAGCCACTGCAGATGAAATCCAGACACATGCACCACCATGTGCATCTGGCTTACATGGGACCTAGAGAATCGAAACTGGGTCCTTGGGCTTCACAGACATGTGCCTTAACTTATTATTTAATTTATTATTATTATTATTGATTTGAGAGAGAGGCAGATTTGAGAGAGCGAATGAGTGCACCAGGGCCTCCAGCTACTGCCAATGAACTCCAAACGCATGTGCCACCATGTGCATTTGGCTTGCATAGGTTCTGGGGAATCCAACTTGAGTCCTTAGGATTTACAGGCAAGTACCTTAACCACTTAGCCATCTCTCTAGCCCCATAATGAATTTTTATCAAATCTCTCCCATTATCTTCTTTTGTCCCCCTCCCCCTCAGTCCTCCACTGAACCTCTTCTTTCCATCTAGTCCATCTTCTACTTTTTGTCCCCTTTTGTTCTTCCCTCCTTCCACCATCCATGATGGAATATTGAAGGGTCCAATCTTGTGCAGGTAACAGCAGCCACTGTTGGGTCATGAATGCAGTGGATGCTTTTTGTCTACAGGGCAACACTCCCCATTCTTTGGCTCTTACATTCTTTCTATCACCTCTTTCACAACGTCCCCTGAGCCTTGAGAAGATGATAGAGATGGTTCATTTAGCACTGAACACTCAACAGTCATTTCTTCTCAGCACTTTGATGAGCTCTGAGCCTCCCATCAGCTTTGAGTCATTGCCAGCTTCATTCCGCATTGGATTGTGAGTAAATTTTGAGTTGTCGCACATTCAGAAATCTTTCACTGTTGCCATTTTTTTTTGTGACTCTTTCATTCAGTTTTAGGACCCCATATAGGTTTGTGTCCCTTAGTTTAAGAAGCTGTGATATGTAATAGATGACACTGTGAGTTTGCCAAATTACACAGAATCCTGGGGACTGATTCTCTTTCTACAGCAGTGTTTCTCTAAAGATGTTCCAAAGACTCTCTATATTAGATACCCAAATAACTATTAAAAATTCAAAATTCTGGGCCTTTGTGCCAGCTCTACCTAATCAGAAATAGGTATCTGGTGGCAGGGTACAGAAATCCACATTGCAAACGACTCCCCAGCTAAACTGAATGCGTGCTTGAGTTTAACAGCAAATTACCATCTCAACTTCCACTACACAAAGGAAGGCTAATGAGATCTGCTACAATGCCCCCTCGCCTTCTATGTTCAAACTTGTATGAAGCAAGTTTTATAATCATTATCTTGTTTCAGCCTTACAACCACCATGTGGGGTAAATTATTTTACTGTCCCATTTTACAGGTAAGAAAATTGGGTGCCTGGACCATCAACGATCTGACCAAGGTCATGATCGTTCCTGATTAGAAAAGCCAAAACTGACCTCTGACCTCTTGCAAAGCCACTGAGTTGCAGTAAGCTCTGAGTTAGGGGGGAGGTTGGCTGGCTATGGGCCAGGTTCTCTGCCAGGCGACTAGCTGCATTCCTTCATGGAGCTGACATTCAAGCAGAAAGAGACAGACATTCAAGAAACAAATATGCACACAATTAGTTCGCCGTAATTATGTTGGTAATCTTGTAGCTGCTGGCTAATGAAGGCCGCTGAGGTCAAATGGCAGAACTCTGACTTAATTGCACCACAAATTCCACATCTCTGCAGTTCCCTAAACATTCTCTTCTGCATAGCTGCCTCAATGAACAGCAGCAATTTTCTCTCATCCACATTCATTATCCCTGTATCCTGAATCTTGTAGGATTGCCTTGTGGGAATAGACTTACAAGTGGGTCTTTGTTTAATAACTTTCCCAAGCTCCAAACTTCAGTGATTAAAAAGTCAGGGTGTATTTGCCTGCCTTCTTTTCCTTTGCAAGACAATTTAGGCACCTTTGTTTACTTTGCCCCTTACCAGACCATTATCTTTGTCTGCAAATGCCTTATACGATTATGTAACGATGTACTTTTTCTAAATTATAATTTTATGGGATATTTTTAAAGTAGCGTGCTCATTGGAACATAATGTAATTTACCCAGAATGAAAAAAATGTTTCCCCTTTTTCCTTTCTTTTCTAAGACTTTGAAATATATAAAGAAACTACTGTAGCCATTCATAATGCAGGTTTAAAATATCTATGTGATAATCTAAGAGATTATGTTGCTGATTGCTTATTATTCAGGGACAGAACTTGGTGGATTTTTCAGGGATAAATCTATTAGAAGATAAATATAATAGAATATATTCAGCAAAATAAAGTTACTTTACTAATCACACATGAGATCTGCTAATTTCAGTCTGTTGGATTTTCTTTATAAATATTAAAGGGAATGATTATGGGAGGACTTCCATACTCGCTCAGGATTTATAGACAAATGGACAAAAGTTTACAACCAAGTGCTTCACTTCTACACTGAATCATCTCAAGGCCTTGAACAAGTTACTGATTCCTTTGAGTCTTTTTATGGGGATTTGATGAAGACAAAGTGATGCGTAACCATTAATTCCCTCACCTTTCCTTATAAGAAAAATTAAAAATTAAGAGTATATCATATAACACAGTTGTAATAAAACTCATTTTTCATCTTTTACTGGCACTGCTTTTAGATTTTTTACTATTCGCCCACACATGAATTTTCCATGTTGTGGCAAAGTGTAGAGACGTGGACTATTTTTGAAAAATGCTGTGGTAAAATTCAATGTGAAAAATTTGAATTTATTTGCTTACTACAGGAAAACTTAACAAATAAAAAAAATGAATTCTACATTCTGTTTTACTCTTTTATTAAGAGACTTCAAAACTCCTTCTAAATTATTAGACTGCTAACACTAACATTATTGTGAGTTAAATGTTTGATTAATATTTGCTGTAATTAGCATAGTGATTCTCATAAACATCTAACTTAATATTGGCTTCATTTTACAGAGCATAATTGGGTACAGAGTACTTTTAGCATTTTTTGACTTTTAATCTAATAGCACAACATTAAAATGTAGCTTTCCTTTAAAGATCTATACTGATCATGTGGATGATTTATCCAACTCTGCAGGCAAGGTCAAAGTACTCAAATGAGAAAACATGATGAACCCTATTGTGATGTTGCCAGCTACACTTTAGATGAAAACTGAAAATGTACCTCATAAATTTATTATATAACCTTGTACTTTATGAGTTTATTTTTGCATCAACCTTAACAGTTTCCTCAAGTTAGTCAAGCCAGTGGCATGTGGTTCTGCTTGCTTCACTCGTTATCAAGCCTGGTGAATAATAATCATAAAGATGCTCGACAGATATAGAGCACGATACAGGCATGTGAGCGGTAATTCCTCCCAGGAACACACAGCTCAAGCTGCTCCTCAGCTCCTCCATTGCATGGAGCTGGAGGAGTCACCCTGGTCCCCGTAGAATCCTCATTGACTGAGTGGAGAAAGCACGGTAGTTCCTTGTTCCCTACCTGCACTTGGGCATGAGACCACAGTATGTGTGTGTGTGTGCATGCACCAAGACTGATTATGACCAAAGGAACTTCTTAACAAATAAATGCTGGGCTGCAGAGATTGCTTAGTGGTTAAGGCACTTGCCTGCAAAGCCAAAGGACCTAGGTTCGATTCCCAGGACCCACATAAACCAGATGCACAAGGTGGCACATGTGTCTGGAGTTCATTGGCAGCAGATGGAAGCCCTGGCATGCCCATTCTCTCTCTCTCTCTGTATCTTTCTCTCTTTCTCTGCTTCTCTCTCTCTCTCTCTCTCTCTCAAATATATAAGTAAACAAAAATAAAAATAATTTTTAAAAATAAATGCTAAAGCCACTAAAATTCAATGCATGTGCTTTTCAGGAGTCACCACTAGGTGGCAAAAATCCCTTGATAGCAAAGTGAGTGGCACCTAGTGTCCCTTCTAGGAAACTGGGCGGGTCTTTTAAAATGTATGCACAGGTGTGCTTCCTTACAAAATCTGCTCTTTACTGGCAAAACTGTAACCTAAGTCACAATTTTATTCGATTCTAAAGGTAAACACATTGTCTTTCAATTTTAAAAGTTTATGCTTAAACCCTTTTCTCTGCCAGCTCCCCTGTGCTCCACTTGGCAGGAAAAAGCAGTTTCTGAGAGAGTCTGCCTCTAGGTCAGAAATAACACTTTGAAAAGCTCACAGATGTCTGTGACTATCCCAAGATGCCCACAAAGTGACAAGTGTGTCTGATTATTTTTGTTTCCCTTCTGGGTGACACAGCCATCCGCCATCCTGTTCACCTCAGGGAGCGATCGCTGCACCCTCCTAAGTAACAGATCGAACAACATCAAACTCACAACATAATGGATTGCCTTCTGCCCTAAACCCGAGACTCTTTTTCCTGAAAGAAACCTATTTAATTGTGGGATCACTAACATTGGCAGAGGACGAGTACCTGAGAAGTGCCCGGCCCGCCAATCTAGATGTTGTGAACAAACACACACAGCAGGGTAGGTGTGTATTTAGTCCCCTATATAGTCCTGTGGGAGTCACAAGGGGTTGGCTCTTGTATAAAATGATGGACATATGGTTGCATAGAACCTACATTCTTGCTCTATGCACAGTACCTAAAACAATGTAAATGCTGTGCAATAGATTCTATGCTGTATTGTTTGGTGTATAGTGATGAGAAAAGTATGTCTGCACATGGTCAGTACAGACGCAGTATGTTTTGGGACAGTTTCTAGCTGCATGTCCAGAGATCCTTTCCCCCTGATATGGAAGGCCAATCAGGCTTTGAACTCCAGCCAGCAGAGTGTGTTAGTGAAGCAGGAAGAGAGCCAGTGATCCTCAATGTGTGGCCCTAGCCTGCCCTTATCAGTATTGTGTGTGACTTGAAGATGTATTATACCAAATGACAAATGTGAAGTTCCTACATCACTAAGGTGAAATTTAAGAAGTAAACATAATGCCCTGGGAAACAAGTTTGGGCAGAGTTTTTTGATTAATGGTTACAGAAAAAAAAAAAAAAAAAAAAAAAGGAAACAGGCTTGGCCTTGGGCTGGGGCTGGGGCTTACTACACATCAAAAAGCTACAAAAGTTGACAATAAGTTCAGTGTGTCCATGTGATATTGCTGCTAAAATAATTAGTGCATCCTTAGATTTCTTTCAATGAAAGAGTGTCACCATCTATGGTGTATTTTGCCTTCTCATTCTACACCCTCCTTTATAGTAACAACCTGCCACATCATTTTGGGGCCCACCTTTCTCCCAGAGATGGGTGACCAAGGGCATGGCAGCTGATATATGGAAGTGTGTGCCAAACAGAAAACAGAGACGCTTTCTGAGCTAAAATGAAACTAAAGAGAAAGATTAATGGGTGAGAGATCTAAGGTTAATCTAAGGAAAACTTTGTAATAATTATAGTTGTTTGGAAATTAAACAGCTTTCATCACAGGTGAGTGGTCATTGTAGGTGTCTAAGCAGACACTGAATGAGCCTTTTCGATGATGTATAGAAAATGTGAATTTGGATGAAAGTTGAGAGAAAAATAGAAAACAAAAGTTTTCCTGAAAGACTTAGTGCAAAAATGTGCTGGTTTCTGTATCAAGCAGTTAGTGAGACCCTATTTGTCAAGGATCTCGTGTGTATGGAAAGGCATCGTTTAGTATACCATTTCTGAGAGTCAACTCAGTAATAGACAACCAAAGCCTTATACAATACGTGTAACCTGGAATCACACAATTATAATTCTGGACATGAAATCCAAGTGGGGTGATGCACATATGTGTATGGGGATGTGTGTGTGTGTGTGTGTGTGTGTGTGTGTGTGTGTGTGTGTGTATGTAGGTTGGAAGGTAGGAATGTTCATATTGGTACTTTCTTGGTATGAAAAATATATATTGAAACAACGTACTTCAGGGCATTGTAAGTAAGTGGCATGATGATGTGGCGGGAGGACATTTTTTTAAATGGGCATTCCAGGGCCTCTATCCACTACAAATGAACTCCAAACATATGCACCACCTTCTGTATTTGGCTTATGTGGATACTGGGGAATTGAACCTGGGTCCTTAGGCTTCCCAGGCAAGCACCTTAACCAGTAAGCCATCTCTACAGCTCTTAGGGAGGACATTCTTGGTAGAATCATGGACTTTTACAGATCTGAGTTCTACTTCTACTACTCGTTTGCTGTGTAACATTGAACAAGTTATTTAAAGTCTCTGAGTCTCAATTTTCACATTTGCAAAATGTCCATGAGAGTCCTTTGCTACAGGATCACATAGAGTGATGCACGTCAAGCCTTTATCATGAAGTCTGGCTCATCTCGTATGGTTGATAAACTGCAGGAGTAGTACTGAGATTATTGTTATGGCCCATCTATATAATGGAATACCCAGCAATCAATATAACTATATATATATTTTTTTCATTCACTTAGGGAATTGTACTGTAGTATACAGTGGAAAAAGAAGAACACGAAAAACAGAAAATTCTGGAAGTCCATAAGCCATGATGGTAGCAATGATTATTTCTGGATGTGAAGATGATGAGTTGTTTAATTCCTTTTACTCTATAATGATATGGATTTTCCAATTTTTTTTCTACAATGATATATGGGATATTAATTGTGTGACAAAAATGTAATGAATTTTTTTTAAAAAAATTGTCATGCTATTGAGTTCCTGCAGTTTTGTTTAAACCCTAGGAATGTGCATGTTTCAGGAGCCCCCCACCCCCCACAGCTGCATAGACTCCTTTTTAGATAGTTGCACGCCAATTTTAAGTTGAAGATGAGAATCAGGTTTCTTGGAGTTTCCGTTCATGTCTCTGTCTTCCCAGATATTTCCAGTATGGTCTTGGAGGAGTGATTTTATGACTCCCTTTAATATTGACACTTCTCTTCTGGCTTCCTCCTTTCTGACTTCTATGCAGGTTGTACCCTCTTTGTTATTTGGTTTGACTTTTCATTTGACATGTGGGTATAAAATTTTTTTTGATAGAATTTTTTTTCAGGAAACCTAATTCAAAATTATATGGCCATGTAGGGCATTTTGCAAAATACTTTCCTGCTTAGATGTTGTTACACTCCACTTCTTTCAGATTAAATACTTACATAAATCCATTTGCCTTAGGAAGCATCATAAAGACCATATATCATGGCTGGAGGAAATATCTGTCTTTTTAAAGGGATATTTTATATTTCAAAAGTAAATTGACCTCTGTTCATGGCTTTGTGCATTTAACGCCACTTTGGTTCAATTCTGTTTGGTGAAATGTCTTTAGTGCCTATTGAGTTCTTCCATGACAACTATTTCAGTGGTTCCTAGTGATTCAGTGGCAACATTTCAGCAGGCTGTGTTTGAAATTGTAGCAACATTGAGAATCATGTTTGCCCAGAGCATCTGTTATATGAGTCAGCTTTTCCTTCTCCATTATGAGAATCTCAGAAATGACTTGACTGGGTTCAGGTTATCTGTGAATTTTCATAATATTTTATGGTCACCGGCTGCATTTTATGGCTACATATTAAATGTATTTTTTTTTCAAATAACTTTTCCAAATGCTCTCGGTTTGCATTCCAAGGGAAGGCAGGCATATGCCCACACATGTACTGTCCAGGAAGTCATAGCTAAGACAGAATTTTTTTTTAAACATACAAAAATAAAACCATTAAAAATGCCAATGTGCCCCAAAATCTACTCACCTGACCTTCCACTATATCTCTTCTTGGTAGGAAATGCCTTCAGCTTTTAATTGGAACCTTTTCCATAATTGTTGTCATTTAGCACATTTAGTCTGTCAAATCATGGGATGTCTTTATGGCCATATAATAAACCCTAGAGAACAACTTGTCTGACTGTAGCCATCTGCAATGATCACAAGAGTAGCTTACAAAATACTGACAGTCTTTATGGTAATAGGATACATATGGCAGCCCACAATTACGTGTAGCTGCATTCAATTAGTGTTGTACAATTACACAGTTTTATAGCTTAGTTAAAACAGTGAAAGCACTACATGCTGGGTAATTTGCACTAATCCCCATCTCTTTAATAGCCTCTCGGTGTTTAAAATGTAGGGGAACATCGATAGTATTTAAAGGGCTTGGGATGAACATTAAATTATATCACATGTTGTGAGCACTCCTTGACTGACAATTAATGTACTCCCACTAAGCATGTGGCTCATGTTTTATGGAGGCTTTAAAATAGTTATAGCAAAAAAGTTCCCTTTCCACCAGCACCCTACTCTGCAGATTAGGTTGTCCAAGGCTATACTTGCAGCTTGCTAACATCCTTTCAGAAAGGTTGTGGGGATGAGGAGAGGTGTGGAGGGACAAAGTCAGTATCCATTCTGAGAGGAAGGACTTGGCGTTTTAAATGGGAACTTGTGAGAAGGCTTCATGATTTCTAACTTTTAATTAAAGACGGGGATCTAAGTGAATTTATAGTTGTCATGTGGGAAAATATTTTGCAAAGATGGTTGAGAGAAAGAGATGGAGTAGAAAGGAGAGGAAAACAAAAGAGAGGAGAGGAGAGAAGGGGAAAGGAGAGGAGAGAGGAGAAGTTAAAAGTCTCTCATATTCCTCTGCAGGCTTGGTAAGAAACAAGAGTGAATACTTTGAGTTGCAGCAGGCACTCTTGAGGAACCCCAGTTATGCCACTTAGGAAAGGGGTACTCCCAGTGGAAGAGAAGGAACACTGGGATATATTCTTCTTCCAAAGTGTTGACAGAGGAAAAACCCCAAAGTAACCTTGTTTCCTGTCCTGCCTGACAATAAGTTAAACAGAACTCCAAGCTAAAGTCTTGGACACTCATTCACCTGCAAAAACATTTTGTTGAAGTATTTCTAATGAACTCATGCCTTGAAATGTTTTCAATTACGTGGAGTGGCCTTTGTCTCTAAGCTCTTTTTGTCTCTCCTAAGTATTACTTGAGCCTCTTTACGTTCATAAAAATTCTACACTGTTTTCAAACACACAGTACAAGTGACGAAGTGGCTAGAGAGATCAAAGAAACACCGAAGTAATAGATTCGATGTTATGTAAATGGATGGACTTTTCCAAAGTTTCAAACCTTTTAGGAATTCCTCCTTTCCTTTACTTCAGATAGACTTTTTAGTGCTTTTTCTTTTGCTTGTTTTATGATGCTGGGATTAAACTTTGGTCCTCTCATTTTTTCCAGTTAGTTATTGAAACTTTGAACAATATTGATTATTTATATTAAATATAATAAGCATGCAACTATATGTTAGATTAAATTCCTATAAAAATATAGATGCTCATAAGTAACAAATAAATAAAATGTAGCCTTCTAATGAGAATTACATAGTCATATTCAGAATTATAATAGGAATTTAATGACTGAATCTTCCAATGTCTGGTTTTGTCAAACTTTTGAATAAAGTGAGATGATATGAATAGTATGCCTAGAAAAACAAGCTACCAAATTCCTGCATAAATGGGTTTGAGTAGATCAAAATCTGTACACTTCACAAAGTACACATTGTAAATGATTGGACCTACAGAGCATCAAAGAAAGAGGTTGTTTTGCATTTTAGAAAAGTTTAGTAGTAAAATGGAATCAAGAAAATAAGAAAACCCACTGAATCTGGGAAATGAACTAGACAGGCAATCTATTAGACACTTTTCTTCTCACATACTTTTCATGGAAAAACATTTGTTTATTGTTTACATGACCAGAGTGGATGACTCAACGACACTAACATTGAGTGACTTGTTTTCTTGGAGAACATTTAGGCTGGAGATAATGCTATGCTTCGTAGTCTGGTGCCTCAAAGTTCTAACTTAAACCTGTTCATGATGACAAGGGCTGAACAGCTGTTTCATTAAGTAGAGAAAATGCTGTCCACCCCAGATAACCCCTGCACACATGGCTGCTGTTGCCCTAACAACCCAACTACAGGTGATCTCAGAAGTCACTAGGTGCCTGCCCAAGATCCTAAGCTGGATCATGAGCCAGAGCCCTGGGAAAGAACTCTCCATCTTATGAGTGTGGTGGAGAGATAACACAGTAATTTCTGTGCAGAAAAGACAGCTCTCCAGGAAGGGGGAGTTGCCTGCCTCCCTGGCCAAAATGGTTGGAGCCAAATGGTCATTGCTGATGTTGTAGCTTAGCTGCCCAAACAGCTGCTCTTGGTGCTCCAGGGAAATGTGAGGTGGCTCTGCCCTCTCCAAAGGCAGATGTGGCGTGTGTACAGTAGTGGTGCTCCTGAAGTGTGGAATTGTGTCTCGCTGTGCAAGAGGTTCAGCCTGCTTCAGCAAGGAACCAATGATTATAGAGTGATAACAGAGGAACAGGCAAGCCTCCACTTGCCGGGTGAATTATTTTGGTCGATGTGGAAACTTTGCCATTTCTTCGAGGCATCTCCTGAAGACTGTTTTAAGTGGAAATAGTAGAATCCTACTGTGGTTTTCTTTTCTTTTTTCTCATCAATTCTGTAAGAAGAGAGCACTAAACTAGAATTCTGAAGGCCTCCTGATCCTTTCTTTGAAATCAATGAAGTTGTTTAGGGTACTGTTTAAGGCATATCTGTTTGGTTCCAACATGGCCTAGAATTAAAGAACTTTAAATACTTGCCTAGAGTCACAGCACCCTTATTTTGATTTGTTGGGTGAAAGACTGAAAACCTGCTGCCGTCATAAGGAAACCTGGACTGAATGCTAATCCGCACCTGATAAATCTTTCCCAAGTGCCACAAGTGAAATGAAATGTTAACATCCCATTCAAATATTAATAAAAAATGTAAATAGATCTTGTCATAAATATGGGACACTGAAAGAAAAGTATTTTAATGTGTGCAGACTTTCTGGTCAGTTACTGGAGAATGGCACATTTAAAGCTTCTCTCATATCGAAATGAAGTAATTATTTTCGTAAATTGTACATGCTGCACTAAAGACTTCCTGTGTGTTGTATTAACATACAAATCAATTTTAATTTGTGGGAGACACCAAATACAAATAAGCAAAAGGGAAAAACAGTCCCCATATTCCTGCCACTCACAGACACGCCAGCTCTGTGTTACTTCAGACTTACAAATATTTTTTGTTCTGTAATGAACACTTTTATACACAGCAATCTTAAAGCCTGCTGTCCTCACTTCCCAAGCGCAATTCACTTCCCTAAATATAATTCCACATCGCCATTTGAATTAGCATCTATATCCTGTTGTGTAAATGTCCCATCGTTTCCTTAGCACGTTTCCACGTGCCAGTTGTTCACCAGGTCTCCATTGTTGCTATGACCTCTTGTTCATCCACACTAGCTCTTGGAGGCACTTCCATTAATAATTGCTGGGATTTTTTTTTTTACTTTGTTTACATTAAACTTACGCCCCAGTGACCCTCGTGAAGGAAAAGCGTGGAGGTCTGAGTTGTAAAGTAATCATGCTCTGTACTTTTGGTTTAGGTGTATGAGCACCAGGACGGCAGCAAGTCTCTGAAGCTGGGCGACTTTGGACTGGCCACCATTGTCGATGGCCCCCTGTACACAGTCTGTGGCACCCCAACCTACGTGGCGCCAGAGATCATTGCAGAGACTGGGTAAACGCTTCTCCTGTGTGGTAGTGCTCCACTTGTAAGAGAATTTGACCTCCTTAAGAATAAGAAATATATGAATGTGCTATCCCACCAGATAGAATGATAGTTCTTCTCCTTTCACCTCATTTTGTCTCTCTTTATCTCTTTCTCTTATACACACACACACACACACACACACACACACACATACACTGTTACAGCTGGGGTCATTTTCTCTGTCAAGTTGCCAATTACTGCCATCTTACTTGAGGCTTGTGTTTGGCCTTTGCTAAAGGTAAAACTGAAATAATTAAGAACAGAGTAAAAATATGCTCCAACTAACAGAGAAATATACATGGTTGCTAGTTAACTCACCTTAGAAGATAGAAGAAACACACTTCTACGTGCAGTTTATACAGTCTCATGTGGGTGTTTCTCTCTGCATGGTCCCAGTTTGGTACTCTTAGCAATCCCTTAAGTCTTCAGAGAGCCGTTGAATATTTCCTGATTTCTGTGCGGAATGAGACGAGTGGAGCTCCTTCCTGCAGAACTGAGTAGAGGGGGCTGAGTTAGGACCTGCTACATGGACCAAGCCTTACACTAGACAGAATTCTCCCACTGGCAGTAGCCAGTGCTGATCTTATTGTGCACATGAATATACTGAGACACCGGATGATGGGTGAAGTATCCTTTACATTCCTGCCTTGTTAGTTGCAGAGTCAACATCTGAACTTGGGTTGGCCTGGGACAAAGGCTTTTTCAGAAGTGAAAAAAAAAAAAAAGGCAAACTGTCACCTAGAGGCATGGCCAGGGCTCTGCACTGCTCTCCTTCAACAAATGAAATAGGGAGGGTGGTATGGGTGGGAGAGAGCAGAAACAGTTTTTCTTGTTTGCTTGTTTTGTGGTCCTGGGGATTGAACCCAGGGCCCTGCGCATGCTAGGCAAGTACTCTACCACTAGGTTACATCACACACCCCATTTTTTTCTCTCATGATTAATATCAACCTGCATCTAGGGATCCAGGTGGCATCCTTCACTATTACCAGGCGGAGGTAGCTTTTCTGTTTGTGCAGTTCTCTCAAATGGCACAGAGGAACAATACATGAGAAAGAAAACGCACGTGGGAGTCCCTAGGTTGAGACAGGAAGGTTTGGTAACTTTTTTGTTTGCCAGATTTGTTTGACTTGGCAGTCCATATATAATTATCTTGGCTGACCTACTTCAGCTGGTACTCCCTCTGCATAGGCACCTTCTGTCAGGACATATCCAACGCCTGCTGGGAGGTGTGAGCTGGGGTGGAAAGAAGATTAGATTAGACTCTCAGCTGGAGCCCTGCTCTGTGGCTAACTAATGGTGTGATATGGAGCCGAATTACCCACCCTCTTGACCTCATTTTTCTCTCCTAGAAAGTAGGGGGAAAACAAAATATGGTAATGTGTATGAGTGCTTTAGAAACTGGAAGATGATCTTGAAATAATTATTGTTTCTAAAACTAGAATTAGTCTTGATATCCGTCCCCATCTCAACATTAATACATCAGACCTTCTTGCTGAAAACTTTCACATGCTGATATTTGGATCTGAGCCCAGGCTTGCACTACTTCAACTTTTATTCATGTGCCTTGGTCTTTTAATTTTTCTCTTTCTTTTTTTTTAATGACTTTTCTTCTTTCTGTTTGTTTCTTACCTTGATCTCTGATTAGTGGGTGGGCTTTAGCTTACTGTCAGGGTTTTTTGTTGTTGTTAGGTTTCATTTGGGGTTGGAATAGAAGACTCATCTATGTTAGGGTGTCTACAATTTGTCCTGGCTGACTCGAACATCACTTCTTTTCCAGATATGGCCTCAAGGTGGACATCTGGGCAGCTGGTGTTATCACTTACATCCTGCTGTGCGGTTTCCCTCCGTTTCGTGGGTATGGCAGCAATCTCTTATTCAGCACCAACAAAGCATTTCTCTATTCTCTGGATGATCCACTTGCCCTTCTGGCACAAAGGAGCCTGCAGCACAGAAAGACTGTAATAAGAATTCTGCTTGTGGTGCTTGGTTTCTTTGGTATTTTCTGTTGTCCATGCTAATTTAAATGCCCTCCACAAATATTCCTCTTAGAGTTCAAAAAACTCATTCATTCCTCATTTACCAAAACAGTTGCATATGGGCATTTTCAATGTCTTTAAAGAACATATTTTGTACATTTAAGGGTACAAGAAAGGCTCTGAGGTCTAAGAAGGCAGGACATGCCCTGAGTTGACACTCACTGTTTATCCTTCTTGTTTTCCTACACAGAAGTGGCGATGACCAGGAAGTGCTTTTTGATCAGATCTTGATGGGGCAAGTGGACTTTCCTTCTCCATACTGGGACAATGTGTCTGACTCTGCCAAGGTAGGTTCTCAATGTCATCCTCTTCCACAGAGCCTGGGTGTCTTCAGAGAATTGTTGACTCCAAGTTGCTGTGGGTAGAAAAACTAATAATACCATAATTATGACTTCTATACACACTTTGGATGTAAAATAACTGGGGTTTCCAATATTTCTAACAGATCTAGCCATCTGCTCATGGCCATCCCAATAAGTGTTTATCAAGTGCCAACAACCAACTGCTGCCACTCCAGGCACATCTCAGTGACTTTGATGAGCCTGATTCCACCACAGATTTCTGCATGGCATATTGCTTTACCTCACTGAGGTTTTTTTTTTGTTTTGTTTTGTTTTGTTTTTGTTTTTCGAGGTAGGGTTTCACTCTAGCTCAGACTGACCTGGAATTCACTATGTAGCCTCAGGGTGGCCTTGAACTCATGGTGATCCTCCGACCTCTGCCTCCTGAGTGATGGGATTAAAGGCTTGCGCCACCACGCCCGGCTTCTCACTGAGGTTTTGATTTAAAGTCGTCTTCTCAAGGAAGCCTTCCCACACGACCCTGTTTCTAGCTGTAGCTCTTAACTTTTCCCCGGCTGGCCTTAATGTCCTTATTTACTTTATTTTTCTCTGTTTAATTCATCTTCTATATCAGGTAACTCCTTGTCTGTGTCTATCTACCTAAGTAGACACACATGAGTCAGAGGTTAGGTCTTATTTGTGGACTTTATTTCCACATTGTCCCTACTAGAATGAAAGTTCTGTGAAAGGTAGAATTTTTATTCACTTAAGCTTATTGCCATATTGCCAGTGCCTAAATCATGACCAATACATGACTAGTGATCATATGTATTTAACAAATCAGTGAATCAAGAAACTAATTAAGCAGAGGGAAGAAAGCTCAACCTCAACAATATAGGTTGAGATAATCAAAAAGACTTTATAAGTAGACCTTTATTTAAGTTCAACCTAATAGGGTAAGGTGTTAAGAAGCAGGAAGAGGGCACTTGCCTGAAAAGCCTAAGGACCCATGCTCAACTCTCCAGGTCCCACGTAAACCAGACGCACAAGGTGATGCAAGCATACAAGATTGCAATTGCGCACAAAGTGGTACACATGTCTGGAGTTTGATTACAGTGGCTGGAGGCCCTGGCACACCAATTCTCTCTCACACACACTCGGAAGAAGAAACAGGAAGGAACAGAGCATATAGCTCATATATATATAGCATATATCTCACTAACCTAAAACATCTGCCTCTAAGATGGATGGTGGTGATGGTGATCAGCACTATGAACATGCCAAATGACAATGAACTCTATGTGGAAAATGATTAAATTGATAACTTTATGCCCAATGTGACAAATTTTATAAAACAATGGCACATCAATATCAAGAAAAGTACTAACATCTTATACAGATAATAATAGACCTTTGGAGAAAGGAAGGAAACATCTTTGAATTGATCACTTTCAAATTTATATAGGTTGACTATCTCTGATTTGAAAAGCCCAAATCCAAAATGCTCTAACATGAAATTTTTTGAGTGCCAATATGATATCACCAGCAGAAGTGTATGCGACATGAGTATGCTATATGTGACAGATTGCTGTTAAAATACCTGCATGCTGAAAAAAATGTACAATTATCTTTAGATTACATATATAGGGTACACATGGAACAAATGCATTTTGTGCTTAGTTTCATGTTCCATCTCTAAAATATCATAATATGTACACAAACATCCCAAAAGAAAATCCAATATCTGAATAAGCATTTTGAGTAAGGGAATCTAAAGCATAGTTCCTTGGGGTGGGGGATGTGGCTCAATGGTAAAGTAAGCATGCATGTGTGAAGCACTGGGTTCAATCCTCCCATAAAAAGTTCTCTTTGCTCAGTAGCTGTTGGACAGTCTTTCTTGTAAACCTATTATGCTGTGTGAAAATTTGAGGAGATAGGAGTCCTATTTTCTTTTTTGATCTGTCAAAGTGCATGTTTAAAGTTTTGTTTTTTAGTGAAACTTCTATAAACTATGAAATCCACCTTAAACTATAAGATCCTAGTGAAAGAATAGACTGTTAATTTTTTTACATGTATGATTTGTTTCTCTTTCCCTAAAAGTGCTTTCAAAATTTATTTAAACATTCATTTTATTTTTTTAAATCAACTACAACCTATGTATTTACAGTTCCAAAAGTTTCTCTTCCCTTCAGCTGCTGAAGGTGTTTTTCAGGCCATCCCAGGTGAGTGAAATTGACAATGTTAATATGTAGAGCCTTTGCAAACTGAGAGAGCAAGGCTGCACTTGGCATTTGTAGCCCTCCTCTTGCCCAACTTTTCACCTCCAAAGCTGGATAAGTGAGTCTAACATTCCCTTTTACAGGAGCTCATCACCATGATGCTATTGGTCAAGGTGGATCAGCGGTTCTCAGCTGTGCAGGTCCTTGAGCATCCCTGGGTCAATGTAAGTGACTTACTCTCCTTCCTGTACTCACTATAGTATTCCTTTACAGATGTTTACAGATTTTCTGTCCTCTTTTTTTTTTTTTTTTTTGAGTGTTGTGTTTGGCTTGGTTCCTCCCTGTAAATGTGCCAAAACAATAATAGGATCCTTTATATATTCCATATGACCACCGGATATGACCATCTTATTTGCTTCCAGTAGAACTGGGAACTGCATGTGGACCCTATCCTCCCACCCCACAGCCTCTCTGTGGTCCAGACTGTAGCTGAAAAATCCATAAGACAGTGCAGACATTCTGATCCAGTCTTGCTACCAGAATACGAGGGACCCTGTGATTTCTGCTTACACCTTGGTGCGCTCATGCACAGCACCTGGACAACACTTGAAAATATGATCCTAACGTGGCAGGGTTTTTTTTTTTTTTGGTTGTGCATTTCCAAGCTCGTAAATGCTACTTCTGTAGCAGCCCTATAAGTTCAAGGTCTCATGATAGTTCTTAGGCAGTGAAAAATTCCCTAGAACAGAGCTGTTCTGTTTACCCCTATCTCTCTAAAACGGATGGACATGGTTTATCCCAACAAATATTCATAATAGTCCACTGCACATACATTAATTGATTGTGTCCTTGCCTACCCCTTGAGAACTTTCTAACCAGGTTCCTGCTGTGGTCCCTGATGATAGAGCGGGCAACATCATAATCAGACTGGTTCTCAGTGTGGGAAGGGGAAACGTCTATGGATTTGGATATAGAAACAGGCATGGCCAGAGAAGTGGGCAACACCATAACTGTTAGCTCATTGACAGAAACTTTGCCAGGTTCCTCACTGCCCTGAATGATCTGGCTATAAGTTGAGATCAAAATATTACTCTGCCAATTGATGGCAGTATTAAAGTGGTTTCTTTCTAAAATAATGGTGGAGGACAAGACATGATTCATGCACAGGTGAGGTGAGTCTTCCTGACAACTTGAGATGATACAGTACCAGCTATAGGATAAGAAGATATAAATGAAAATAACATGTAGAGATATGCACCCCATATCTATTTTAGGTCTTTTCATATAGCAAAGTCTGCCAAATGGTATACATATGTGAAAAGATGCTAACACCCTCAGCCCTGAGATAGTGGAACAGGAAAATGCACACTCGTAAGAGCTCACCTCAAGCCTCATCAACCTTTGCAAAAATGCCAGGATGCTAAGCCTGAGTTGTCCTTCTCTATAAAGTGAGAAAGAAATGGAAGCATCTTACTAGAGCTTAGAAATATGCCTACAGGATAGGATTGGGAACTATTGTACCCACTTCACATGTAAGGAATCTATGGTGGTGGATATGATTTGTTCAAAGTAGCCATGCTTGAAATTGAGCCAGAATTTGTAGCTCCAAGGCTATAATGTCTATCATCTCACTGCATCCACTCTCCATTCATATTAGTGAAAACACCATGAATAAGGCAAGAGGATGCAGGGGACACTGGTCACACTGTAATGATTGTTAGCACAAGTAAACAACCTTTCCAAACTAGCTGACCCAGGTCTGATGTCTTTCCTTCAGGTATGCAAGAGGGATGAGCCACAAGCCAGCTATAGGCTCTTTTAGGGACAGCAGTTGCTACTGAATGGTCTTTGTGGGCTCACCCATGGCCCACAACTGGTCAACTTACATGTGAGGTCCAGAAGGACTGAGACAGGATGACCACACAGAATGGTCAGGAGAATCTAAATTAGAAGCATGGTCTTCAAAGGTGTCTAAGAAGCCCTATGGGGGGGTGATTCATAGATGGCAAAATACCAATTTGGATGCCTGAATGCTTTTCCCTGCCTGTAAGACACATTTTCCAGGAGCATCATCTAGGCCAACCAGAAAGCTGTGAGCAGCAAGCAGGGCTAGACCAGCCCAACGCTGTGTGGAGGGGAACTGAGGGCTTCCTGGGGAGCTACTAGAGCTTGATCTTTCCCAGATGTTTGAAAGGACAGTCCAGTAGGGTCAACGTCAGCAGATCACCAGTATTTGCTGGAAGATAACTGTTTGAATATGAGAAAGTGTATCTGTAGATATGTGGGTTCTAGAAACTATTGGAAGCTACA
This sequence comes from Orientallactaga sibirica, assembly GCA_036365145.1. NCBI lineage: Eukaryota > Metazoa > Chordata > Mammalia > Rodentia > Dipodidae > Orientallactaga > Orientallactaga sibirica. The sequence goes on from JAEOAD010000048.1 coordinate 7,417,634, forward strand.
GACTCCTTTACATCATTCCAAAGCATATGGCTCTTGATTGATATTTTAGCCCAACTGAGTCAAGAAGCAAATTTAAGAAGCCTTCTTGCTATTGTCTATAAAAACTAAGGGCTGGAAAGATGATGACTCAGTGGGTAAAACACTTGCCACACAGATGTGAGGACTGGAGTTTGTATCCCCAGCACCCACATAAGTGCCAGGTGGGGGAGAGACTGGCCTGTAATACTAGTGTGCAGGAAATGGAGACAGATCTCCAGGGCCAACTGATTAGCTAGACAAGTCAAATCTGAGAGCCTTGGGTTCAAGTGAGAGTCCATGCCTCAGTAACTAAGGTGGAAAGCAATTGAGTTAAATACACCTGATGTTAACCTCTGGCCTCCACACATATGTATGCACACCTATAAAATGTTTATCCATATTCATTTGATATATGCATGTAGACACACCACACATATAACACACTCAATAATACTTCTGAGGGGTGGAGATGGCTTTGTAGATAAGAGCACTTGCTTTGTGTTGCAGTACCTTCTTGTTTGCTGGGGCAAACATCCTATCAGAAGCAGCTTATGGGAGTAAAGGGTTTAGTTCAGGCTTATAGAATCCAGGGGAAGTTCCATCATGGTAGAAGAAGATGGCTCACTCCAGCATGCATCCATAGCAGAGAGAGAAAAACCAACATCAGAAAGTATCAATAGCCAGAGCTCAAACTTGTTTTGAACACACTTTAGTTCTAGATTGTAAGAACTATGTAAATGACACACCTCCACCAGGTTGCTGGAGATTTAATCTTAATTAGAAATACCTCAAGACATGGGAGACATACATTCATATCCAAACCACCACATTCCTGACTACCACAGACTCAAGATCATCTCACAATGCAAACTGCACTCAGTACAACTTCAAAGGTCCTCATAGTCTTTACCAACTTTGACATTGTTCAAAAATCCTAACTCTCATCTGAAACTCAAGACTGTGTCTTAATTGTGAGCCCTATATACTAAGAACACAAGTTACATACTTCATCACATAATAGCACAGAGTAAACATCTCCATTTCAAAAATGCATAACAAAGAAAGACTATACCAGTGCAAAATCAACTGGTAGCATCAAATATCTGCAGTCAAGTCCAATATCATAATCAACAATGAAAGTTTATAGCTTAACAATTCTGCCCCTCCAGCTTGACTGGTAGCAGCAGCCTGGGGAAAATTTCATCCAAAGCCAACAACTCTCCATGGCAGCTGATCCACAGTCCTAGTATATTCAAAATATCTTTGGTTCTACATGGCAAACCATGGTTCATCTTCATAGCTCTTGACAATGGTCTTCCTTGGCCTTGTTCATATAGGAATCTCAACCCTGATTCACCTTGCTGCAATTCAGAAGCAGCTCCAGGAACCAGTTCATCAACACACAGTGGCTTTACTGGGCCTCCACACAGGGATTACAACCCTGCTTCATATGCCCCATTTCAGCAGCTTATAGGACCATTTCATTTTCACACTATGGTCTTATTGGGCTCCACACAGGGATTCTAACCCTGCTTCCCCTGTCACATCTCAGCAGCTTGAGGAACAAGTTCATCATCACACAGTGGCCTTACTGGGTCTCCACACAGGGATTCAACAAATCTGCTTCACATTTCCCAGGGTCAATTTCCAAAAAACAGAACCATATGAACTTCATAACCAGCTTCTCTGCATTTTTTACACTTCCAAAACCAGTACCAGGTAAGAAGCATATCCAAATTTGTGAATCCAGTGGATAATAACCCTTGATCTTGAACCAGAGGTTACATCTTTAGAATTCATCCTTCAAGTCTCCTTGTAAAAGAATTTGCATTTCTACTCACCAGCTTTCCCCCTCAGGCATCTTTTCCATTGTTCCAATGCAAAACATTTGGCTCACCCTGAGTGGTGGTAATCAACTTAACAATTGCAGCTTAAGTAACCTAAAACCAACCTCTGTGCCTGTAACTTCAAACGTGCTTGAATTTTTTTTCTGTGATAAACCATACATCTTTCATAACTTTCTTTTCTGTACCTACCATCAAGCACAACAGTCCATTCCTTTTAAATTCAACTTTGCTCAAATTCTTAGGCCTTGGGCAGAATGCAATCAGCCTTTTTGCCAGTACCACAGTTCCAACAAAGTCCTCTCCCATTTGGAAGTTCATATGCCAAGCCTTCACAGTTCACAATTCTCTCTGCATTTAACATTTTTGAACTTTGACCAGAATAGCCCATAAGATCTGCTTACGGTGCTGCAAGACTTCTCCATTCCAAAGTATCAAATCCTTCCACATTCCTTCCACAAACACGTTCCAAAAGACCAAAAGCCACATGGTCAGATTCATCACAACCACACCACTTGTTGGTACCAACTTTCTGTTGCAGGTACTTTCTTATTGCTAGACAACATCTGACCAGAAACAGCATATGGGAGGGAAGGATTTACTGAAACCAGGGGAGGTTTCATCATGCATACCCATGCATATACCACACACGAACACACACACACACACACACACAGTAATATCACCCATACATATCTCAGCACTCATGTCCAGCCTTGTACACATATCACACATGGTCCCTCATTCTGACAAGTGAGGTTCCATGATTCCCCTGGATTTAGACTCTTGCTATCATTTCATTCTTTCTCAAACATTCTGTAGAACCCTTTCTAAATGTAAGTATAACATTTAGGCAATCACCTAGGATATTTAAATATTTTTTATAAAGCCTTTTATATCCTTCAAATTAATTTTACATTGGTGTGTATGTGCATATATATTTGTATGTGTATGGTATATATACATGTATGTGAATGTACTTCTGTGTGGGGTAGATGTGTGTGTGTGTGTGTGTGTGTGTGTGTGTGTGTGTGTGTGTGTACATGGGTGAATATGTGTATGCAAGCATGCAGAGACCACAGGTCAATTTTGGGTGTCTTCCTCAATCTCTCATCACCTTATTTTTAGAGAAAGAGTTGCTCATTGAACCTGGAGCTCACCAATTCAGCTAAACCAGCTGGCCAGCAAGCCCCAGGGATTCCACGGTCTTTGTCTCACCAATGCTGGGATAGCAAGCAACTCCACTGTGCCTGGCATTTTATGTGGGTGTTGAGAATTTAAAGTCAGGTCCTCAAGCACTTTATTTATCAAACCATCTCCCCAGCCCCTAAACTTTACATTTTATACTGGCTTTCGTAAAATCTTTTAAAACTTGTGGTAGAAAGTGATTTCCTCACTTTGAAATTAAATTTGTATAGCAACTATATGGAAAATTAAAACAGAAACTGCTTCTTTGTGTCAAAATAATGTCTTTTTCAAAAAGTGAGCTTTTATAACTGGAGTTCAGTTTTTGTTAAGGTCTCTGAGTTCATTCCAAGACCAATTTAAGAATTGAATTTGAATTAAGAATTTCAAAGGATATATATATATATATATATATATATATATATATATATATATATGTAATTTAACAAGACATTTTGCATTTGACAGTCAAATTATATCTGATCCCCACAAAGGGCTGCTCCCTAAGGAAGAGAAAAGTAGTAATAATTATGTGAACCCTCAGGAGGTCTGCAGAGAGCGCTTCCTGTGCTCTCATTAGTTGTTACTTTCTCGGTTGCTTGTACGATGACCTTTCTGCCTGGCAGGCTTGGGATTGAAAAGGTGGTTTCTCATGAAATAGAAAGTAGAGGGGAAGGGCAATAGATTAAAAAAAAAGTGGAGTCAGCAGAAGTCACTTGCTTTAACCTCCCTCCAGGAGCTTCCTTGGGGCAGGGCGCCCGGTTATTTCATAATCTCTGGGTACCTAAGAATACCTAAGCTCCTTGGCCTGGAAGGGTCCTGAGCAATGGCTGGCTTAACCAGGAGGTGCAGAGAGGCAGATGAACAAAGGCAGCCTCATGGGTGGGGACGGAGTGCAGGCCCAGACACTTCTGTGACTTTGAACAAGTCATTCTCCTCCCTAGAACTTCGTTTCCTATCTTGACCATTCCAAAAATAAGGAGACACAATTCACTAGCTCCTAAATGAATTTTTACTGAAAAATGCTATAAATTGGTGAAAAGTTTATAGACTAAACAGGCATTTCCAAAACTAGATTGTTTACTTGTAATGAGGATCAAATTATCCTTGTCATTTTAAATTATATTACTTTCAAATATACATGTTCAATGCTATAACTTTTTTGAGGTAGGGTGGAATTCACTATGTAGTTTCAGGGTAGCCTCAAATTTATGGCGATCTTCCTACCTCTGCCTCCTGAGTGCTAGGATTAAAGGCGTGTGCCGTCACACCCAGCTATCATAATCTAATTTTATGGGTCTACATTTTACCTCAAATAATTTTCCTGAGGAAACCAAGGCATAGGGACATTAAGCATGAAGCTCAGTAGAATGTTTTGTTCAAGATCTGATGACTGTATCTGTCCACAGAGGTTCTGATCTAATTGGTCTGTGTGGTATCTGGGCACAAGGACTTTTCTCAGCTCCCATGTGATAATAACACGAGGCCAGGTTTTAGACTCATTGTCCCGGTGGAAATGACTTTGTTAAATAAATGCAATCTGGTTATATAGGCAATTTGAGACTTCTTATCTCTTTTGTGGCCTTGAAATTGAATTTTGCTTCCTTTTATCCTACCTAACTACTCCTTTGGAAACACACTGCTAAGCCAAGATGTTCCAAGAGAAATAAAAGACAAAGAAGAAGAAGAAAAAAAAAAAAACAGAAGCCTGAATAATAAATATCCTAGGATATTCCATACTGACTAATAAAATTCAGCCCTAGGCACACACGAATACAGATCCATTCATCTTATGGTGTTGGTGGAATAGGTTAGAAATTAAGTGAACCCTAATGACATTATACTAATATATAAAACCACTTATCTATATTCATAAATTACATATGGTGACATGAAATTCCACTTTCTATTTGAACATCTTCTTTCTTTGAGCTAGAGTGTATCTTAATTTTCTTCGTATTTTCTCCCCAAGTACAGTGTGAATTGTAGATTTGGAGAATTATAGGATCACGCTGAAGGGGGTTGGGATAGAGTGACTGGTGCACTGTGCAGCTGGGGTTGGTTAACAAGAACCAAAGGCAACACACTGGGAGGTGAAATGTAACTGCTATTGAAGAGCACTCTTAATGAACTTGGAATTGTTTTAAGTTAAATCAGAATATCCTGGTAGTAAACTACTCCAGGCTGACATGCTTCTCATAAATCTACAGAAATTTTTAATCATAGAGTCTGGCAAGAAATAGACTGGAAACCAGACCCATGATTCATAAACCAAAAGCCCATGAAGGGAGGAGGATTTTCTAATGCATGACTCAGATGATTTCCAAGGAAAGAGGGAAATTCGCTCTACTGAGCGGCTTCATAGCCGAGCTCCACTCTCCCCACAGCTCTTCCCCGGCAACCCCGAGAGAATGGAGCACAGGAGGTTCGGTCTCTGCTGCAGACAGCTGGGAGAGTTCATTTTCCAGTTTGCAAACTAATTTCATTCTTGTCAGTTGCAATGCTCTGCCAAGTGGTGGATGGGAATTTCTAAATCAAAAACCACTAACCTCAAAACACAACCAGCTTATGTCAAACTTCAGAAACTCTCCCAAACCAGGACGTATGGTAATAATACTACAGCTATTTGTAAAATACTGCCAGGCTTGTCACGTCTAGAAAATTCATAGCACATTTTTGGCACATAATCTATTCCGAATAATGACGATAAAGATGTATATATAAAAATGCATGCTTTTAATAGCCCTATTTATTTTATTGCTGCAAGACAGTAAGTTAACTAAATCTCCACCATCAATCCATATGGCTCAGGTGCTGATCAGCTCCCTGCAAAGCAAGTTGTTTATGTCCTTTAATCCAATTATACCCAAAGCCTTCCAAATTTATCAGTAAATGCTGAAAATACCTGTTGGTTGCAGTGATGGGGGTGCATGCTTGTATGTGTGTATCTGTGTGTATGTGTGTATCTGTGTTTGTGTGTGTGTGTGTGTGTGTTATCCCTTCTAACTGGGACACCTGCTTTTTTTTATTTGGGGGAATAAAGGAACTGAAATGTTTTAAGATTTATGAACGTCCAGAGCATCTCTTATAAACGGTGAGAGTTGTTTGGTTGCCTCCACTGCCTCCGTGTGAACTAATTACCTCCGAGAAACTCAGGCCTTCAATGAAATGTAAAGCTAGCAGTCTGAACCTCCATGCCTCAGCACTAAAGAGTTGCTCACAGCCTTGACAGGAGATTAGGACCAGAGCAGGGCTGGAAAATAGAAAGGAAGTCCATTGTGAGGTGGGAGAACACAAGCCCTTTGCTTAAGCTGGAGGGAAAGATCTGGCAAATGTGCCAATAGTGGGGAAGCAAGAGATGGGACATCACTTAGCAGATGACTGCCTCAGGTGGCCCCTCTTGCGGAAACCCTACTGTTTTTCTCCTCGGCACCCATATTGTGAAGCACAGCCTAGGCCAATCACAGGTCTACTCTAATAGCAAGTGAAACTTCATTTCATCCAGGGTCAGCTAAGCCCTCTAGCACTGCCTGGTGCATGCAAGACCCTAGAGCCCTGACCCCGTTAGGTGACGTTCCCACTCTAAGATAAGCGGATGCCCAGTCTTCAGTTGACACAGATGTTTGTGATGTCAGCCTGCAGGAGCGCCCTCCCATCCTCAGCTTACCTTCTGTGAACATCCAAATACTTCCTAAACTCTACTAGGCCTGGTCCAAGTAGTCTCTTTTTTTCTCTCTCTTCAGTCCCTCATTTAGTTCCTATTCTGCCTCATCACTTATGGGGACCTCTTGTAGCCAAAACAAGCGAATTCTTTCTATTGATCCAACATGGTGTGGTCAAAAGAATAGTTTCAGACCTGGTTCAGCTCTGACTCAAGCACTTTGTAGCCACATGACCTTGAGCAAATGATTTCACCTCACCGAGCTTCAGTTTGCTCATCTTCAACTGGAACCTACAATGCATTTGGTACATGCTAGTCCCGGGTGAAGGACACTCAAGTATGTTGTTAGCATGGGGTCGCCAGCAATTAGCCTTTCTATCCCCTTCCTCTGTCTGTTTGTCTGTTAACGTGCCTCCTCTCCATCTTGACACAGATGTCATCCCCTTGTTCTTGTTTCAGCTTACCTCAGAGCAGGAGCCATACCTCCTCAGGGAGCACAATTTCCCTGCCTCCTTCTGTCCCTGCTGCTTCCTGCCACTTCTCTTTTTCCTCTAGCCTATCCTAAGACTGCAAGCGGGCTCAAATTTCTTTGTCCAGACTCTGCTTCCTGAACATGCTTTTCAACTCATTTCATAATGGAAGTCCATCCAAATCATTTTGCCCAAAGTAGCCTGGAAGTTTATTAAGAGATGAGTAGACAAACTTATACGACGTAGGAAGTGAGGCGTCACAGAGCGTCTTTGTGTGAGGGTGGCCCTTTTCATTCAGGCAGAACCCCCAACAAGGCCGCAGGCATGAGGTTAATATTTGTAAGACTTTCAGCATCATTTCATGCCTTGTTAAATGTTTAAATACACTCTCAAAAAAATCCAACTTAGATTCCAAGGCAGGGTGGGGGGAACTTGTCTGGCTTAAATTCCAGGGTCCTGTTTCCCACCCACCATTAAAAAAGTGTTTATATACATCATCGAATCTGCCCTTGTGTTTAAAATTCTGGGCCACATAATTCTAATTCTTGGTCATTATCACCCAACTTCTCTTTTACTCGTAGAGTCAGAAACCAGATAGTGACCCTCAAAAATGTCTGAGGAGCGGGAGTGCCATTGCTCATATGGTTTCCATTACATCCCTTGTATTTAAGAGCATGGCTCTATTCCTCTATCTTTTTGGTATTCATCTGTGGACAATTTTTCCTGATGTTTCACCTTTCTCTTCGACCATTCTTCCAAATAAATTCTCACCTAGGATAAAACAATTGACTCGTTGTTTGGCATGCTTTCCCTTCCAACCTGTACACGCCATAGACCAAAATACCGCCTTTCCTCCTATCTGCCTGCCAAGCTCACCATCATTAAGGACCAGCTCAAAACAAAACCCAGGTCCCCCGTGGGCAAGCAGTGGTCTGAGTGTTCACACTAGGGAATGGCCCTCCCACTTCTAAGCGATTTGGGGGTTTCCAGCCAAACTAGGGCTAAGCTTCTTCTGACAGTTTCCCTCATCTTGCTAGGCTGCCTTAGCATCGGACATGGCGTGTACACCTTCTCTCCCTGCCGTCGCTAACATAGCCCTCAGCCTCGTGGCTACTTTATCTGCCCCTGTTTCTGTCATTTCTCCAAGTATCATCCCATCTCTGACTCTTCCCATAATGTAGAATTAAAAAAAAAAAATTCAGTCTGCATTGTTAGATAGCCTTCTTCCAGATTAGGTTTCATGTGTGTCTTAACAAACATATTAGCTAATGTCTTCTGCTGGCCATTGATCCATAAGTCCAATGTAACTTGAATAATATCCACTGTGTACAGAAGAGTGAGCCAGGTGCTTGTAATAAGATTTTATCCAGGTGTCATGGTGCATGCCTTTAATCTCAGGAGGATCACTGTGAGTTTGAGGCCAGCCTGAGACTGCCTAGTCAGCCTGTGCTAGAGCAAAACCCTACCTTGAAAAAAAAAAAAAAAAAAAAAAAGAAAAAAAAAAGGAAAAGTTGGAAGATGTGACACAAAATGGCAAAAACTGATGCAAGAATGGGTGGGGTGAACGGATGGGTATAGAAACATAATTGCTTGATACCAAAAAAATAAGTACTACACATTGATATAATGAAAATGCCAGGTTGGGGTGATGGGTCAGATAAAATGTTTGCTGCACAAGCATGAGGATCAGAGTTTGGATCTCCAGACCCACATAAATACCAGGTGAGCATGGCAGCCCACCTGAAGTCCCAGTGCTTGGGAGGCAGAGGCAAGGTTTATCTGGGGCAAGCTGGATGGCTACAGTATGTGAGTCAGCAAGCTCTGAGTTCAAGTGAGAGACCATGTCTCAACAAGTAAAGTGGAGAGTAAGCAAGGAAGGTATCTGTCATCAACCTCTGTCCTACACACACTTGCACACATATGTGCCACACATATGACCATGAATACACATATGCATACACCACACACATGTGAAAAACAAATAAAAGGCATTAGGAGTATACAGAAGACTCATTACAGGGCTGGAGGGATGGCTTAGCATCCCAAGACCCACATAAGCCACATGCACAAAGTGGCACACGCATCTGGAATTCGTTTGCAGTGGCTGGAGGGCCTGTCACACCCATTCTCCCTCTCTCAAATAAATAAAAAAAATTTTAAAAAAAAAAAAAAAAAAAAAAAGAAGAGACATTAGAATGGACTGTGATTAACTGAAGAAAAAAATATCTTGGAACAGGTTGTTTGGACTCAAATTTTCAAGGACAAATAAGGACTAAGAGTCCCAAAGTGCAGAACCCATGCCTATTTTTGCTTGCCATCAGCTCATGAACCACCAAGCAAAATCCCTGCTCTCATGCAGGTATATAGTCAGCACCCACTGGTTAAATGAATGGCCAGTACTAGAAGAAGGAGCAGGCTCCATGTGGAGAGACTGACTCTTAAAGAAGAGCAAGCACGACTTGAACAAAAGCAGACTCAGGGCTGGAGAGATGGCTTAGTGGCTAAGTCACCTGCCTGCCAAGCCTAAGAATGCCCATTCGATTCTCCAGGTCCCACGTTTAGCCAGACATAAAATGACACAAGTGCACAATGCCATGTTTGCCCACAAGGGGGTGCACGTGTCTGGAATTCATTCACAGTGGCTGAAAGGCCTCTGGCACGCCCATTCTCTCTCTCTGTCTTTTCCTCTCTGTCTCTCTCAAATAAAATAAAAATAAAAGCAGACTCACCTTCCTGGATGGAGGCAAGAGATGATGTGTGTAAACTGATGGAGAAGAAGAAGAAAAGAATGGCACTGGAAGTCGTCTCAGGGTTTGCTTTTAACAAACAGCAACACCCACACTATTGTCCATTCATTTACTCCACGATGATTTATTAAACATCTAGTTTAAACATCAGGAGGTTGACAGAAGGGATGCTGAGGATGGAAGGGCGCTCCTGCAGGCTGTCATTACAAACATCTGTGTCAACTGAAGACTGGGCATCTGTTTACCTTGGAGTGGCAACTTCACCTAACAGGGTCAGGGCTTGTATGCACCAGGCATTGCTGGAGGGCTTAGCTGACCCTGGATGAAATGAAGTTACATTTTGCCAATAGAGTGGACCTATGATTGCCATGGGCTGTGCTTTACAGTGTGGGTGCAAAAAAGGAGAAAAACACTAGGGTTTCCATAGGAGTGGTGACTAAACTTAGATCCAGGGATCCTACAGTGAACAAAATACAGTCTGCCTTCTAGGAACGTACATCAGTAAGCAGGGAGTGGTGGCACCTACTTGAGACCCTGGCCATTGTTATTTCAACAGTCTGGTACAGGAGAGCAATTTGTCCTGTTTCAGACACAGATGTCTCCAGCAGACAGCAAAAACCTTAGCTAAAATGAGCTCTCATATGGAGTATGTCATAATAGCCTATGATTTGAAGGGAGTAAGGTGGATTTGCCCAGAGGGTTGTCTGGGATTTTAAAATAGCCAATTGAGAAGCTGTGAGAGGAAAAAAAAAAATCCCTGAGTTTATTTATGGCCATGCATGGGACCAAGTCTGCCAGGGGTCTTTGGCTTTGGATCTAAATCATGGGCTGAGATGGAAAAGAAAAGACACATTGATTTTTTTTTTGATGTCCAGATTAAATTTTCTTGGACACCTGTCCATAAAAACCAAAGTCTAAACAGATTTTATTAGAAACCAAAGTCAGAATATTTCCTATTTACAGACAACCCTCTAGGGATCAGGGAGCATGGTGGCCAGTGAATTGTGGGGCAGATGTGAAGAAGACCTTGGAGCAGTCTTTGGGCAACAGTGGGTCATGAGAAATCTTCCGGGTTCTAAGACCATAGCCTGAGACACTGAGATTTGGGGCTCATTTCTATATATCTCATTTTTGGCCTTTGTCTCTATTCTTTATTTATCTCTCTCTCTCTCTCTCTTTTGTTTTCCTCTAGGATGATGGCCTTCCAGAAAATGAGCATCAGCTATCAGTGGCCGGGAAGATCAAGAAGCATTTCAACACAGGCCCCAAGCCGAACAGCACAGCTGCTGGAGTTTCTGTGATAGCAGTAAGCATCTGAAATACCCACCTCTACCTTGTAAAATCAGTCCACCTAGGAGGCAGGCCTGACTCTGGAGAGTCCAGCCAGAGAACAGCAGAACACGCCATTGCTTTAGACAGCTTAGCTCTGTCTGCAGGCCGTGTGTATGTGTGTGTATGTGTGTCCACAGATCATTTTCCCAGGTGGCACATCATGACCCAACACTTTCAGCCTATCTTTGAGCATGTATTCATTTCATGATTTTTTTTTTCTTTTTAAAACAAAAACCCTCCCATACCGGACCCTGTGCCAATGCAAACTTTTTGACTTTCGGGAAAAGAATTCGGTGTCTCTTTGGCAGGGCCTTAGAAGGGGAGGGAAGCCAGCAGAGAAAGGCTAGAACACTAAGATCTTTATACCAGACCTAAAGATACAAGCCAAAGCCAGGCAGAAAGCATACACTGCATGGTAGTTGGTAAAATGGAATTGCTGTGAACATCCAATGAAGTCATAATGTCTTCTTCAAATTTTCTGTTCTCAACGTTGAAAAGTCTTTTATCATTTACCATTTTATCGATGCAGTTGTGCGTTGTTTTTTTTTTTTTCTGTTCTATACATGCAGGCATATACTACATGTAATTTGATAACTGCTCTAGGCAAAGAATAAATTGGTCTGAGAAATGATGAAACCTCATACTTCCTGGGGTCACATTCTAGAGTAAATAATATATTCAGGTCTCAGATTACTTGAGTTTTTAATAATTTCCTCTTTATCCCGAGTATGTAAATTTTAACAGTATACTCAACGTGCAAACCACTGGAGCAGTTTTTCTTTTCTGAACAAAGGACACGGACACTGTGAGAGCAAATCTTTAGGAATTACTTGTGTTAGCCAATACCCTGCTGCACTGGCACAGCACTGAACGCCCCACGCTTTCTTAGTGTTTCTGTCCTCTTTCTTTTGGGGGCGCTTACTGGAGCTCCACTAAAGTTAGAAATGAACATAAGCAACTAGTTTGATACAACCAGTCTCACGTCTTGGTTACTAAACATCTGATATAAGCTTCTAGACTTCCCAAATGGTACCAGCATGTGCCTATGGGCTCCATTTCATGGCTCTCTCGTGCCCTTTTTCCATAGTGAATTAAGGGCGTGGGGAGCTGCCACGAGGAAACAGACGGTGCTAACTAGAATGCATAGACTCTCTCTGATGCTCCTGGTGCTGCCCAGGGCTGACAGTTTCAAGCTGTTTCTTGTTGCCCTCTCTGTATTTCTGAGAAAACCCAATGGGAAAGTTCAGTTGCCCTCCACATCCCCTAGAGGGTCAGTGTTCTTTTCCATCAGTAAACCAGCCAGTCAATGAACTCTGCAAGTTACAATCTCTTGGTGATACTCAGCTATACTCTGTTTACATTGTTCATTCAAGAGAGGAGTCTGTTCCACGGGAGGTTCCGTTCCAATTGCCTGCCATTTTGGAATGAGCTGCCAGCACGCTTGTCCAGGGGCAGAGGGCTTGATTGACTGTTCCTGCTCCTGGCTGCTGTGCAAGACAGTGTCTTTCCCACCTTGGTCATTTTGTCTTTGTTTTTGTTCCCTGGAATTTTATTTTCATTAGTCTTTGGTTAAATTTGATTTGGTTTGTTCACAGTATACTGGGAGTCCTATTAGTCCGAAGGGCAGATATTTCAGTGTGATTGTCCTACTGGGAAACAATGCATTTTTGAGGGGAGATTCTGTTTAAACCAAATGTAAATAAATTCTGAAAGTTGATCCTTTTAGGTTTATCTAAATGTCATCTAAGTGTATCACAGAAAAAGCTAATATTTGAATAGCAGTGGTCCACTGCCCTTTTTTCTAAGTATAATTATTGGACCATTATGGGCACTTGTCTGTTTTTTAATTAGTTTTTTATTGTTGTTGTTGTTGTTGTTTTGACTTTTGAGTTTTATTTTGTTTGGGTTTGGTTTGGTCTTTGCTTTTTTTTTTTTTTTTTTTTTTTTTGAGGTAGGGTCTCACTCTGGCTCAGGCTGACCTGGAATTCACTATGTAGTCTCAGGGTGGCCTCGAACTCACGGTGATCCGCCTACCTCTGCTTCCTGAGCGCTGGGCATTAAAGGTGTGCTCCACCACACCCGGCTGGTCTTGGGTTTTTGAGACAGGGAATTACTCTGTATTCCTGGTTGACCTAGAATTCACTATTTAGCTTAGGCTGGCCTCAAACACACAAGAAACCCTCCCACCTCAGCCTTCGAAGTGCTAGGATTACATGGGAGAGCTACCATGCCCAGCTTGAATGCAGTTTTGAATGCAAATTTCTCAGTAACATTTTCACGTTTTGTCACTAACATGTTTTCAAAGGAAACCACACGAAGTGATACTATATTAGTTGTAAGTTGCAGAGAGTTACGTATTAGTCACATGGTTACTTAATGTGCTTTAGCTATGATAAAGTTTTTAAAAGGTAATTATCAACTCAGATTCAAATTAATTGCCTCATTTTTGGAGTAGTGCCATGTCAGTATCTCAGCACAATTCACATGTTAACTACTGTCATTAATATTTCAGCTGTATAAGAAATAAGAAATATCAAGCCCAGTTCAGAGACAGTTTCAAAAGAAACTAGTTGGCCATCTTACACGTATGTATGCAGACTCTCAAAGGGGCCATACAACCCCACAAGAACACAGTGAAGTCCAGAATCCCACGGCAAAACTGGAAATTAGAAACTGGCTGGTTTGGCTGCCATGTTACTAACTTTCAGAATAGCATTAGATAAATTCATAAATGATTTTTATTTTAAAGTGCAAAAACTAAGTATTAGGGCCCTATTGTGAAAAAGCAGCATTAACTATTGCATTCCAAACTCAAGTATCACTACAGATATCAGAATCCTCATGTAAGGAGTAGAAGAAATAGCTTTTATGAGTGGTGTATATTTATAAAGACCATCTGCCTAGCAATTTAAAAATTCTATACAATTACTGGGACACCCTCATCATAAGAGCTTCTGTAATTAATGAAATTGATAAATTCTGAAACCTAATCCTTATGAGTTTATTTAAACTTCATCTAGCTAGGTCTCAAAATGTTCTAGTTAATATTTGAAGATCAATAGTTCACTGACTTTCTAAAGTATCATGATTAGACCATTTTAATACAATTTTTGTTTGTTTTGGATTTTGGATTGACCTTTTTTTGGTAGAAATCATAAATATTTCTGTTTGAGAAATTAAATAAAAAAGCCTGATTTTTGGTAAATTTCCAAATCTCCTTCAGAGTCTTTTTCTGGGCATATGCTCTCCCTAGAGGCTATGAAATAAATGCACTTATTTTTTTGCAAATTATGCATGCCCTTCAAAATTGACATTGCAGTATTCTCTTATATTTTCTTTTTCTTTTTCTGAAAACCAGTCACATCATTAATCTTTATCTGGCATTTCTCTTTCTTTTGTTAGAAATTTACATGGTGCAGATCAGCAGTGCATTATAAAGGAAGTAGTGACACTTTTTCTTTCTCAAGTGACAAAATCAAACTATCCAGTATATTGTCATAACAAGTATATTCTATGCACAGGTGCAATTGATGACGTGAGTGGAGTTCAACATGTATACGTGGTCTTCTGAACCATAATAACTTTTGTTCATGTTCTCATATGTTTCTTCTCTGCTTTTCACCCCCTACATTATTAAGACCAAAGAAAGAACAAATGATAATTTCATACGAAGGTCACGTGAGAGCCCTGAATTGGCTAGGAGAGTAATTACCAGCTAGAGGTCCCAGGGATCATGGGGCCCCTTCTGAAAAGAGGAGAGGTGTTCTAACATTGGGTCAAGCTATGTGATTAGGTGAGGCCCCATTGCTGTCCATAAAATTGCAACATTCTGCCTCTGAGAATAACTCCATTGTCCCTCTGTTACCTTTCCCAGCAGTTGGGAGATTAAAAAAAGAAAGAAAGAAAAAAAAGAAAAACCAGAGCAGAGAAAGGGAAACAAAAGGTTATTAAAATGCAATTTATCGACATAAAATGGAATTAGAGATGACATTTTAACGGTGGGCTTTTTGAGAGCCGAGGGAAGAGAGGGAGGTGTTATTAGATTTGCTTGGCTTGATGAAGAACCGATGACTAAAATGTCAGTTCCAATTTATTTTTTCCCATTTAATGCTGTTTATTATTTTAACTGATAATTTTCCTAATGCTTTAAAGTTCTTCTTTTGCATTTTGTTCATGCAAATAGGGCATTTCAGTCTAATTGAACAAATCCATTCTAATCAGTGTGCCTATAATTGTGATACCATAAAGCATAGTTCAGAAAAAGACCCTCTGCCTGCTATATGATGTTTGGCCTGCAGATGGCAGTAAAGAACTAGTTACTGTATAGGCCTGTTTGTGGACTAAACAGATGCTCTATATACAAGATTTCTAAGAGCAAATATACTTCAATTTTTGTGGTAAATACAATGAAATAACACATTTTTTTTAAAGATGAAAACCTCACGTTACTTTCCATGAACACTGGTATAGCCTAGTTTCCAGCCAGGACACCAAATCCTCTGAGCATTTTTAGTTTAAATGTCTGGTGGCCTAGCATGTTTTTTGAAATGCTTTTTGTGAATTTAGAAGTAGAAACTGTCATGAGCATCAAATCAGTGCAACACTTGAAAGAGCTCAGGAACCTCTCCAAAGAAAAGTGTGCAAGTGGCAGCCTATAGTGGGCAGAATGGGGAAGTGGGAAGCAGCGTTACTATTGTGCTCTGCGCTGGAGAATTAAACCTTCTACTCCCCACTAGCCAAAGGCTTACATCTTATTTCAGAATGAACAGTTTTGTATTTCCCTTTCTTCTTCTTGCTGTGTTTAGGTAATCATAAACACTTAACTGTGCATATATGTTTTTAATAGTTGATGAAAGCTATTTTTATTTTATTTTTCTTTATTTTCATGGAGAAAATTATGTCGTATACTCTATATAGTTCAGATATATAATTGGGGGTCACCTACTTGTGAAGGATCTCTATTTGTGAAGATCAACTCTTTAGAAATTAGTCCAAATTTTTGCGGTTTGTGGATTTTCAAACCCTGATTCTTTCCTCCTTTTATTTCATACTTATGAAGCAGTCACGTTTAAGCCTGCTGGGGGCAACTATGAAGTTGGGATGTGTGTGATCTGCTTTCTCTTACGTGGCTAAAACTGATTTCAGAACCTCACTTAACTGTAAGGCATTTTCTATTCTATAGCATAAGAAGAGGTGTTACTATTTTTTTTTGAAATTGAGATGACATTGTAAATGTACCTTCAAAAAATTGTTTTGACAATCTAGATCTATTCTAACAAGTTAGCCTCTTAGATTATTCATAAGGGAATAGTATCTCTTCTTGCTTTTTTAATTTTCAATGTGCAGATTGACGAATTAGCTAGCTAGCTACCTTAAGAAGAGGCATCGTCACTATTTATACTTGTGTAGTTAATGAAAAACAGCTTGGTCTGGAGTCTTAATCCTTTAGCACAATGTTGATCCACTGAGTTGCCCCATTTCTCTCTGCTCAGCTGGACCACGGGTTTACCATCAAGAGATCAGGGTCTTTGGACTACTACCAACAACCAGGAATGTATTGGATAAGGTATGAGATGGTGCAGCTCAAC
The DNA here is from genome assembly GCA_036365145.1 of Orientallactaga sibirica. Lineage (NCBI taxonomy): Eukaryota > Metazoa > Chordata > Mammalia > Rodentia > Dipodidae > Orientallactaga > Orientallactaga sibirica. The sequence goes on from JAEOAD010000048.1 coordinate 7,434,479, forward strand.
AGTCAGTGTTTCCATGGCAACGTGCTGGCAGTCTCCATTAACCAGTTCCTTCAGTGGATAAACATGCTTTTGATTTGTTATCCAGTCCATATGCTGCTTTATCGGTTTCATTTTAATCTTGATTGAGATGCCACACCCCCTCATTCCTTTTTTTCACCCATTATTCACACTGACATTTGCCAGCTTTCGTTCCATTGCACATGCTCAGTATCAATTTTCCTATGGTTAAAAGGACAGTATATTTAGTGCTAATGCTGAAGCATTTGCCTGATGTTGCTAATTAAAAACAATGATTTTTCTGTGCTCTTCTGTCCCGTCATAAATGGAAGAACAATGGCACCTTAGTGTGTGTTCTACAGAAGTATATACTGTCATTTTAAAGTCATCAAGCCCAACCTTGACCTTCTTAGATGCTGAAACAATGCATTTACACATTAGCAGTAGAAGCTCCTCAAAGTACAGTGGGCTACAGAATGCATTGTGTGTGTTGGTAAGCTTGTGTTTTCAAATTCTCCACCTTTTTGTGTTTTCTTTTGTTTTGTTTTGCTGTTACCTCTTTCCTCCTGGAAACCCCTCTCTATGTATTAGCTATTGCATGAATTTACTTTTCAATATTTTGTAACTGTCAGACTATTTAGTTGGCTTAATCTGCTCAAGCAAAGGGGCTTTGGGAAAGTACTGATTTTTTTTTAACTGGGTTATCAATTCTCTTCCATCGTTTTCTATTCCAGGCAATGGCCCTGGTATTTCCTGCATGGGGCATTGTGTGTGTGTGTATTTAAGGTTATCCACAAGCAGGATGGTTTTTGATGGTTTGAGAAATGAACTCTGAGAAGTTCCATGGAACTTCTCTTCATCATACTGTCTCTGACGTGGTCTCCAGGTAAAGCTCAATGTATTTAGTGCTTGCCAAGAAAATCTCCCCCAGCTTTGCCATCTTTACCCCTAAATGATGGAATCTGTTGGCAGCAATATAGTGTCTGCCTGACACTGTTTCAATGTTTACCAAGTTTAAAAAAAAAAAAAAAAAGAAAGAAAATATACACATGTAGGTGTGTATGTACACATACATACTTTACATAAAATATGTCAGCCTCCAACTATTGCTCCTAATTATTTTTCTATAATTAGATAATTTGAACAAAAAATCTTAGGAAAGAAGAAAAGCGCTACATTGACAAATAACTGTAACCATGAATGATCATGATCAGTTACAAATCTGATCAGGACAAGGAAGCCCCACCAGCTTCATTGAGCACTGTGTAAGTGATTTTTCTAGAGAATGCTCTTTCACCTTTAGGAACGAAAGTCACACAGGATTTGCACATCCGCCTTTTCAACTACTTAAGTGAATAAGTTTTACGCATCCAGGAAGAACTTTAGTGTGTTCCTTTTGTGGGGGGAGGGGAGGCAGAGGGTGAATTAGTCGTGACTGGCCTTTGTTTTTTTACTTGTTAACACTGAAGGTGATGCATACACCCTTCACTTCGTAAGGAAAGATAATAAATACCCCGAAGAGTGCACATGAGTGTGCATCTCATGTATGGATTTTCCCAAGCTGATCACAGCCCTATAAACAGCCCCTACATCAGTCTCAGAACATTCTCTACACCCCAGAAGCACCTTTCCAGGCTCTTCCAGGAGGGCGCCTTCACCCGAAGGGTACACACTGACCTCAGAGTCGATCTGTGTTAATTATCTTTGGCATGGTTTCATGCTTTGTATCAATTGAATATACCATGCAAAACTACAGCCTGTTTTAATTGCATGTCTCCTATCCTTGGGCTTATTAACCATATATGTGTGTGTGTGTGTGTGTGTGTGTGTGTAGAATTGATATGCAATCAAAATAGGCATCAAGTTTGTCTAATTACAGCTGTGTATATTTGGATAATATAAATCCCATACTAAATTCATCTAGCTACAACAAAGGGGGAAACTTCTAAAATTAAATTATGAATTCTGTAGAATTTAAAGATAGGAGCAAAAGACTAAGAAAGCATGGGTAGGTAAGGCATGGGACCAAGCACATAAAGACAATTTGTTGCTAAAATCCTAGTGATGGTTGCCATCAGCAGACAAAATGACACATCCCTGAATAATGGGCAGGAGCAGATGGGAGATAATCTCTTTCTTCTTCCATGCATAAACTGCTCTGTTTTCCAGCTGGGGGCAGCAACAACAATGTTTATAGTTACTGCTGTACCAAACAGCATACCCAGTATGTAAAGCTAAATTGGAGAAATGATGCTAAAATCTCATTGCCATCTATGCTTAATTAGGAAGTTTTATAATGCCATTTAGCCCCAGAACGAACACAGCCTCCTTACTGATTGCAAGTGCTTGCCTTTTATCTCCATGGAAGTGGTAGCATTTATCTACCCATGGTGGCAGCCAACTTTCTAACATAAACAATCATTACAGGCAAATGTCCCCACTCCTGGTTGCTAGGCTTATAAACGCTCGTGGCTCTTTTCACTATTCTGAACAGAACACTTGGAGGTTGTACTTGATTTTTGCAGAGCAGGTCACACCATACAAAGGTGCTGAGAAACCATGTCCTTAGGGGGCCAAAACCTGGTGGGATCTTCTTAATTGACTTTTAAAAAAGTGATCATGGAGAAATGGTGGGGATTCTTTTCCTCTTTCACTCCTTTACTTTTCTGCTTTAACAAAGCTGCTTTACAGCTAGAGCTGGGGAACAACATCTGGTAACAGGCCCATTTATCCAGGAGACCTTACTAGACCTGTCACCCAACATCCGGGGATACATTGCCCTAGGAATGAGTTCCACACCCCCTGGAGCCCATAAAGTCATCATCATCCCTCCCCATACACACACACAGCAAGTCACTGTAAAACATTTACATCTGGTTACATTTTCTTCCTTCCAGAAAATGTCCCTATCGAAAGTGGACAAGGGACAAGGTCACATACATCTCTCAAGTGAAGCTGTCTGTGTGGCAGGTGTTATGGCCAAGAACACACAAAAGAATCCTGCACGTTCAGCACCCAGAACAATGGGGCAAAAGACAGATAAGATAGAAAGAACCCAACTAAATAAAGCTAACACCAAAGCAAGACATAATCTAAAACGTGAAACAAAGTGAATTGGGGAGGTGAGTTAGGACAAAAGGGTAGTTGGGTTCCCAGGCAAAATATAGCTAAAACATCCATACTGGATTGGAGCACCATTCTGAAGCAGTGAGTAATGAGGCAGAGCCGTGGTAGCCCTGCACAGTTTTGGGCAAGGCTATTAAATAAATGCTTTCATGCTTCATTGTTAAGAGGAATGGGGCCAGTTAAATGCATCTTGCTGGGTACAAGTTTGAAAGAACTGCTCTCATGGGTACCAGGGAGGACCTTTGGCATGGTCTAGAAAGCCATCAGAGCAGACCTGCACCAGCTGAGGACAAGCACACCCAGCCAGTTGCCAAAGTCCAGCATTGCTGGACGCTCAGAGAGAAGCCACTTTGGCCTTGCCAGGCTGAGAATGTGCCCCCTGCTGAGTGTCAGTGGTTGGCACATGGAAGGATAGATGACTCTGCGGCAGCCAGGGATGGGGCACCTTTCCTGAGGTTTCTCTGTCACAGAGATGTCTAACACGTCACACAAGCATAGATTAAACTTCAAAACCACTCAAACTGCAGAGCTACCAGAAAACAGTGAGCACTGGCTCTGCAGTTGTTGTTTGATACCTTTGAGGGAGTTATGGGGCCAAGAAGTTCAGAAGACGAGTAAGCCCTAGGTAGGCCTGTTGCCACGTCTGAAAACAGCCATTGCTAGAGCCACCATTCTGTTTCACAAGTCAAACAGGTACCTGTTTTTATTTTGCTGTTTGTGAACAGACTTACCTTAAAGGAGAATGTCAACAACATAGGTCATTCTTAAATCCAGCATACAGTGACTTTTAGAGAGAATAGGCACCCCGAGACTTATTCACAAGTGAAAACTGAAGTGAGATTGTGGACCATTTTCTGAAGTTCTCAATGATTCATTATTGACTAAATATTGTTGGTTATTCATTTTGGCCTCTCTTTTGTGGGGGAAAAAAGGTAGATAGCTACATTCTTCTCTATATATTCATTCCTGCCATATTTTGTAAATATTCCCTACTAGTATTCACTGATGTGATTCAGACTACATATGAGACTGTGAGGGAAACAAGGGCGTAATCATAGGCATTGACAAACGTCCTATCAAGAAAGCACATAGATGCCCATACTCTAGAGTGAGTGATTCTTGGGTACACGTGAAACACATGCCAATTGAATAAACTCCAGAATCTGGAAAGCTGAGAAAAAGAAAGAAAAGATCTTGGTTGGGCAGAAGTCAGGAAGGTTTGGATTCACTGTCCCACTTCCTGCTGAGGGACCTTAGAAAAGTTGTATTCTTTGTCTTCATTTAGATTTCCCAAAAAAGGAAAAAGGAAAAGATTCATATCTATTTCCAGATTGGTTGTATTAAATGAGCTGTGTGCCCAAGAGCCTTTTCAGACCAACCCAAAACAACGTACAGAACAAATTGCTTTGTGATTTCCTCACTTCCAAGAAAAGGAAAAAAAAATCTGGGGGCTGTGGTTAAGGCATTTGTCTGTGAAGCCTAAGGACCCAGGTTCTATTCCCCAGTACCACCTAAGCCAGATGCACAAGGTAATGAATATGATCTGGAGTTTGTTTGGGATTCTAGAGGCCCTGTTGAACCCATTCTCTCTCTCTCTCTCTCTCTCTCTCTCTCTTTCCCTCTCTCTCTCTCCTCCCCCACTTTCTCTCTTTCAAATAAAGAAATAAAGTAAATTTTTTAACCTTTCAAAAAAAATCCACTCTACAGAAGAATTAGATTCTCCTGACAAAAAAGTGATTAATTAATCAAGATTAATTAAGGTAGAATCATGAACTCTCTTGATGCTTTCATTAGGGTAAGCTGTTAAAAAGCTTTTCGTGTTGCATTTTTAAAGACCATTTGCAACATGAAATGTCACTTAATGAAGCCAATGCCAAAACTCCCAGTGAAGTATAAATTGAAAATGTTCTCCTCAAGGGAAAGATTGGCCAACCACAAACGGGAAGAAGAAGAAAAACAAAACAAAACAAAACAAAACAAACCAACCAAAAACAAGCCTACCTTGTGTTTTTATAAGTAAAGTTTTATAAAGTTTTATTGGAACTCATTGGCATACATTCATTTACAAATGCCTATAGCTGCTGATGCTCTCCAATGGCAGATCTGAATTTAAAAAAAAAAAAAAAAAGTCTCCCAAGTCCTGTTTAAGGGAGAAATATTTCTAAATTAAAAGACACCACCTATTAAGAATACAAATTCCATGAGATTTGGGATGGGCCTGGTTAAAAACTGTATCTCTGCCACTGGGTACATTGCCTCACTAAGTAAGCCTTTAGAGTGTATTTGTTAAGTTAATAATGAATGAATGGATGAACTCCAAAGAGGGGATCATTCATTCATTCATCCCTGGATTTTCAGGTTCGGTATGTTTTGAAGGGGCTGGAGTAGATGAAAGTTCGGGCAGTCAAGCCACACGCAAAATACTCTCGGGATAACATAGCATGTTTAGCAGCTCAGGGGTCAGCCTTTGGCTAAACTAAAATTGTCTTTGCAATAAAAGGAGTTAGCCCCTGAGTTAACATAGTTACTCTGTGTGTAACTTCTTTAAGGAAACCAGGAACCTCAGGGTAGAAGAAGCAAGTGGCTTTGTCCTCTAGAAAACCCAAGTTCAAATCTTTCCAGGTGGCCACAATTGTGACCCTCTGGAGACGATGAGAAGAGCAGAACTAGGCCAATTGGGATTCTTTCAAGAACCAGGTCAGCAGAAGCCCATGCTGAAGAGAGCTGGGTACAGAAGTGTAGGTCAGTTCTTCCAGGAAAATGCAGACTACTGTGGAAGAAAGTTGCTTTGAGGAAGACTATTCGTTTTACCCCATAAAGGACTCCTGTTGCCGTATTGATGGTCACTTTTACTCTAGCAAATCCATGCCATGTTGCCAAGTACTCTGCAGTTCCTGACAATGACCCCAAAGCATACGATAGCAAAGCAACAGAACTGCATGATAGGAAGCACACTAACATGAGAAGGGATACTTCAATCGACTTGTCAGTTTAATTTTATTAGCAAGTCAAACCTTCCCAAAATGGCAATCACAACGTAACCTAGCCCCTGCAGAGTGAAGGTAAGCAGAGGAGAAAGTTGCTGAGATGAATGGCCCAGCCTCCTAGGCAGTATGAATAATGGATGGGCTAAAAAGGCAAAATACACAATAATGTTCTTTTATTAATGAAATGAAGACTATTTGTGATGGCTGGCAATAAATTAGGAAAAGCAAAAGGGGGAAATGCAGTCAACGTTTGCCTCTGAAAAATGCTGTTACTTAAATCCAATAATTATGCCGTGACAGAAAACATTGCCTCACAATGAAAATGAGGTGCATCCCTTGCGAATCCTGCCTTGTACTCAGAACAGAAATATTTTTTGATCCATAGACTGTAAGGCCTGTTATTTGCCAAGAAGAAAAACAAAACCCATTACCGTAGATGGATGGCGATATTAAGCATATTCATAGAATTTCATAGGTGAACGTTTCCCTGGGGAACACACATGGTCGCCACTCTTTCATTCTGTGGACATGGAAACTAGAACACAATGTGGTTAGAAAACATGTCCAAGGTCATAGAGTTAGCTGAGCTAGGACAAAAAGCTAATTCTCCTGACTTCTACCTACTGCTGCTTCCAAGGGGATTAAGCTAAAGCTAGGGACAAGGCAGGCTACAGAGATGCAGGGTGACTGAGGAGCACAAACAAAGCTAAGACTTCCATTCATTCTCTCCACTCACTGCTGACCTTGCCCCTCCATTGCTGAACTTTCCTTTAACGTTATACAGACACCAGATGGGTAGGTCATGTGCGTTTATGCTGATATTCAAATTTCATGTCTGAAGCAAGGATTTAAAATATCTGAGCAGGATGTGGAACATAGTGTCGTTTCATTGTCAAAAGAAGAGGCCACCAGCCAAATTCATTATATCTATCAGTTCTGTTGTGGGAATAAATCTCGTGGTTAGGCAAGCATTGCCTTTTATTTTTATATGCCTGGTGTTATGGCAGGCCTAGAAACAGGCTGGTTATTAGTTTCTCTAAGAGTTTAAGCTATGGTGTGTGCAGCCACCTGAGTTGCTGAGGCCCCTGGCATTGTTTTGCCAGTCCTCAATTTTTTTGCCCTTGCTGTGGCAGTTGCCAGGGGCTCTGTGAACATCAAAAGCTCACAGTTTGAGGTGGGTATATGTAGTGATTTTTTTTCTGTGCAGAATAGGCTTCTTTTAGCCAGTTTCACCATATCATTCCTTGGTGCAACTATCTGTTCTTGGAACCAAGCTTCCCCAAGACACTTTATAACGATCTATGCTCAGTATGTAGCCTAGCCCCCACCATCAGCTGTGGATTTGAAGTCACTTGGTTGCAGCTTTCTGTCTGAGTATCATAGGTCAGCTTGAGAATCCCAACAGGTTCCTTGCTTGCCTCTAACCTGTGGGAATTAGCACCAAAACATGATCCTGCGATCTTCAGATTCTCTCAGGCACTCAGTGAAGTGGAAATTCACCAAGGAGGCATGTGGGTTTTTATGGCAAGTTCACACATGCTGGTTCGCGAAAGCCATAAACAGTGAACAAAATCAACAATAAAATAAGAAATATGTTAGGAAACCTTAAGTGTAAGTGGAGCACCCAGCCCAGGTCTGAAGACATGCTCACTTGCAGTGAGGAGGAAAAATGTTTGATATCCGGAAATCTTTTGTGACTGATAAAGAGTAACACTGCCTTTTGACCATTCAGAAATGGCACAGAATTTAAATTTGTGTTGTGAACAATTTAGAGGATAAGTTGTACTTCAAATTATTTGCGAGGGTTGTCAGTTTGATGATATTTTTATGACAATATCTCTCAAAAATTACATAACAACCTGTAGCTCTATGTTTTGTTGAATTCATCAGTTCTAACTACATAAGGGGGCTGCAAAATTCAGTTGTGAAAGATGAACTGTGCATATTTGAGAGGCAAGTTACTTTCATGATCCTTAAAATTACAAGGCTATCATACATGACAGTGCTTACTGTGATAAGAAATTTTAATGGGCAAATGCATAAATAAGAGATACTAATTTTATTTGACATAAGAAGTTGATCATGTTTGAAACAAATTGAATTCGTAAATGTTGACATAATACTTATTCTATAGTGTCAAAGAGTTGTTTTGGGTTCTGGTTTATTTTATTGTTGAGATTTAAAAGAAAACATAATCACCTCAAACATTTCTGTATTAATTAAGAGTTTTGGAGCTCATAACAAATACGACCACACTGCCTGATGGCATTCTGGAGAATGTAAGGAAGCTTCAGAACAAACCATGGAAGGATTTACATAACGCACACAGAAAGGACAGTAAGAACTCAATGTGCCATTACGTGCCAAAAGCTTGGTGAAGGTGACTATTGTCAAAGGAATCCAAAGTGGGGGAAAGTGTGATGCAGTAGGTGAAATGCAAGTCCATCTTGGAGAATAAATAAACTAGACTATAGAGAGGAGGAGAGCCATTTTAGGTTGGTGAGCTTTTGCAGGGGCCAAGATGGGGAGGTAAAAATGACTCAAGTGTATTCAGAGATAAACATCAGTTAGGACAGTTTTGATGGCCAGGGAAGAAAACCCAAGCCAAACTTGTACAAGCATAAAGGAAATTTATTTATTATAGCCAGGCAGATATGTAGGTGGGGTCTGGCTTTGGTAATGGATGGATTTGGAATCCAGTCGAAATTCAGTTTCTTTTTGTCCTTCTAACTTGCTTGAATTGTCTTTAATTTGATATCATGTGGAACAAGACTTGAGAAGCAGCTCTAGGTTAACCATGCTCTCAAAATTGGAATTAATTGTAAAGGTGAATTCCCCCCACCAAAAACAAAAAAAAAAAAAAAAGTCTCATTGCATCCTCTTGGCTGGATAGGCATCCATCCTGAACCAACAAGGGTGTCAGGGGCTGTAATCAGCTCAGGCTTGCTCCTCAGTGGCAAACTCACCCCTGCCCCATCTCCAGAGGTCACCTTCATTGGACTCAATATAGAAGTAGAGAGATGTCCAGAAATAAACTCAGATATGCTTGACTAAGGTAAGCGGCGAGAAGGGATGCCATCATAGAAAACGCATTGTCTGATGAAGAGGTCTACTGATGTCACGGGATTATCTTGAGTAATAATAGGAACTAGACACTGGAAACATTTATTGTCAGCACACTGCCAAGGCTGGGGCAAGGGGTTAAACTTTATGAGAAACTGTAAATAAGCCAGACCTTGTGGAAATTGACCTGTCAGCTACATGTAGGATGTACTGGAGGTTGGCTGCCCCAGCGAGAAATAGGTGACCTCTGTTGGACTTCACCATTATTTCAAAAGTCATGAAGTTCAGAGTATCTGTTGTGTGCTACGAAGTGTGGAGAATGCAGAAAAGATATTCAAGACTTGATCTTGGCCCTTCAAAGGGTCTATAGAGTGGTGAAAGAAACAGTGAGTTATGGGGTAGGCAGAATGTATAGTGAGAGAAGTACATACCAGGCTGTTGTTGGAACAGGGAGAGAAGAAGCTTCTAAAGTGAATGAAAGGGCTGGAGAGAAGGCTTAGTGGTTAAGGCATTTGCCTGCAAAGCCAAAGGACCTCAGTTCAATTCTCCAGGACCCACATAAGCCAGATGCACAAGGGAGCACATGCATCTGGAGTTCATTTGCAGTGGCTGGAGGCCCTAGTGAGCTTATACTCTCTATCTCTCTCTCTCTGCCTCTTTCTCTCTCTCAAATAAATAAATAAATAAAATATATTTAAAGTGAATGAAATTCCACAGAGCTGGAGGCAGAATATACCCAGGTCCAGGGAGCAGAGGGTTACTAAGAGGGACACCTTCTGGAAAACCTTTGAGAGCAAGTGGGCTGGGGACACTCAATGTTGGCTGAGGACTTTGAGACTACTCTGGTCATGCGGATGGGTAGGAAAGTGCATGTCTGGATCATGAGCACTATATCTCTCTAGGATGTTACAAGCCCCAGAATACACAGTGAGTTAGACTCAATGGATCCTAACTTGCTATTCCTGGGAAAATTTTCTCTGATCTGCACGTAAGAGCGCCATCATCCTTTGGTCTTGGTTGCCATCTGGGGTGAGGGTCTTTTCACCTGCTGACTCTAGATGACAAAGAGACAATGCACTGCCAAGACACAGAGACTCTACCTTATTGTCCCAACAGACTTCAGAGCAAATGCCAAGTCACTTGGGCCTTGTGCCAGAGACGTTCGCTCTGTTCTTAGTAACGCAGTGTTGAGCAAGTCTCTCTACATGCCTGGGCCTCAGTTACCTGCCTGGAAAGACAGAGCTGTGGACAGAGATGCTTTCTAGAAGCTCTTTCAATTCTAAGCATCTATAAATCCAGTAGAAACAACCATCAGACCTTTCTGCTGATGGTTGGACACAGGATCATGATCAACACATCTTTCCAAGAATAAGTGCCATGCATGAGGATACTGCCTGGCAGCTGGAAGCACAGGAGCATAAGAATTCATCAGCAAAGGTAAACCTTTAGTAAGGTGCTTAAGAGGGAGCGTTTCAGGAGGGGTGAAGCAAACCCCTTAAACAGGGCTCAGGCAAGGAAGATTCTCGAGGCAGAGAAACAACTAAGAAAGTGAATATGATTGGCCTCACTAGGATTTGGAGAAATGAAGATGAAAAGGAGGGTAGTGATACTATCCATCGATAGGTTTACCATTAATCTTTCAGCTTCTGCAGAAAAGGGATTATGGATTTGTATAGAAGGGCTGTATTTCAGTGGGTACAACCAAGAGTGTGACTTGGGGAAACTGAATAAATTACCGTAAATATTATAAAGTGGACCAAGAACTGTATATATGAGGGTCCTTGAAAATTCAACAAGAAGAACCGGGGGTGGGTGGGTAGATGTCAGTTATTGAATCATTACATAGATAAATGTGCCAATGACAGTGGAAGGAGGCAAAGTACTCAGGGTGAAGTTCTAACAGGAGCTTTCTTTTGGATCGCTATCTCTGAGCTGCACTTACTCAGTTTTATAACACTGTCTCTTACATCAAGTTGCAAAGGAAAATAAACACGTCACATTTCTGGAAGTACTGGCCATTTAAGCTTCTATACACATCCATTTTTTACCTACAGCACCTCTAGGTGTGGGAAGAGATGGTTCCTGCTCATATTTAACAGATGAGGAAACTGTGAATGGTCTGCACTGTCTGCCACAGACAGCAGTGCAGAAAATTCCTGGCCACAACGCCTATGTGTCTTTCCCCAAATCAGAATTTGGTCCAACACCAGTGACTTTTTCTTCCCGTAAAAGGTAGAAATACAACTCTTTTTATAACTAAGAGAAGAGTTTATATTACCCTTGGATTAACCACAGAATGCTTTTTATGTAAGGCAGACTAAATAGACATCTGTTTTCTACAAACATTCAACTCCATACAAACAGAACATTTTTCGTTTGCTTTGAAAGGAACATACCATGTGTTGTAACTTTACAATGTTTTAAATAAAGTTAGGAATTTAAGTTTATGATGCTTAAAATTTCATAAAGTTGATGGGAATAAGACCAAAACCATACATATAAGGGCCCTTAAAATTGAACAAGTAGAAGAATCAAAGGTAGACATTTTCAACAGACCAGCCATTGAATCATTATATCAGCAGTCTAGTGAAGTGAGCAGTGAATTACTAAAGTTAATGGTGTTCATTAGTTGGTAACGCTGTTACTCAGTGTGTGGGTAGTTTTTAACATAGAATCTCTCAGCCTAAGTGAGCCATTTACTTCACTGGTTCTGTACACTTTCTCTATTTTGCTCTTTATCTTTGTTTTGGAACTTTGACTGCTCTGTTTTAGATCTGAGATTGTTCTCATCCCATCCTGCAATCATATGAGGGCTTAGTATTCACTTTGTTCTCAGAACCAGGCTGGCTATAAATTTATCTCAGTTCTTTGAAGAAGCTAACAGTAAATTTTCAAGGGGAAAAATTGTGAGCATATATCCTTGTAGAGGAAAAGTAATCCCTTAAAAGCAAAATAACCTCCAGGCTACATCCTTTTAAAGAAAGATTTTCAAACAAGGATGCCTTCAACTTTTATATGTGTTCAATGTTTTTCTTCAGGCATTGTATCTGCTCTTCTGCTTTCTGTGTAAGCTTTCGCTATAATGACTGTGTTCCTCCACGCTGTTTCCCATTCTGATATCATAATAACTTCGAGACCTACAACCAGATAGTACATCCTGGGGATCATTTGAGATTTCCTCTGGAAAATAAGGAGTTGGAATACTTAACATAAGTGAAAAAAAAAATCTCACTTTCGTGAAAATTAACTTCATAAAGCAAAGTCCGTGCAGAAGTCTCCATTGGATTTAATTGCATTCAAACTTGCATTGGCTTCATTAAAACCAAACCAACTGCTCCCAGAGGTTGTGCCATGCATCCTCCTCAGCAGATAGAAGGTCATTTAGAGTGAGGAAAGCTAGTAGAAAAGGGAGACTGGTTTCCCTTTCCATGTCTGACAACTTCATCACATATCAACAGCTGTGCCCTGAGCTACATGGTGGTCAGTATGGCCTGTGGGGCATTCCTACATGTCACACACATAGGTCTGAGACTCTTGTTTAACACAGGGATAGTTCTGGCTAGCCAGGGAGCCACCTAGAAGAATAAATGTGGAGCTGGCAGAAGTCTGGCTGGTACCAGGGAGGACTCCAACCCATTCCACCCTTACCTGCTGCTGTCATGACCAGACCCTCTAATGAGCTTTCTAAAAGTGGTGACTGATCACAAAAATCAACCATCATGGACAGGTTAAGTTGGCCAAGCAGGTTTTTTTTTTCCCAACTCGGAAAGTTCTAGAATCTCTCCTACCGTTTCCCTCGGCCTAATTGTCCTCTTTCTCATTTTATGCCCCTGCTAGACCACCGCTCTTGATAAGGAGAGGCAGGTTTTCAGACGAAGACGCAACCAGGATGTGAGGAGCCGGTACAAGGCCCAGCCAGCTCCACCGGAACTCAACTCGGAATCAGAAGACTGCTCCCCCAGCTCCTCGGAGACTGTTCGCTCCCCCAACTCGCCCTTTTAATAAGACCCTTTTACTCAAGGTCCTAGCTTAACCCTTTGAGACTCTGAGAATTTCCCCCACCCAAAAAAAAAAAAAATTTCTGTAAAACAGTTTCGCCTGATCCGTCCAGCACTCCATGCTGGAATGGCAGAACAGAAAGTGCGTTTTGGGTCCCTTTCCCTTCACCGAATGAGATGGCGTGTGACGGTTGAGAAGATGGTAATTTGCTGCTAATAGGGTCCTCAAAGGGTTAAGGCTGATTTTCCATTTTTAACCATAGAAGTAATGAATGTTTTCATCAGTCAAGCTAAGTTCTGCGGTATATAATGTAGCACATGTTAGCCCTCTGCGTGCAGAGACGGCCTGAGAATCCTTGTTGGGGAATTTTTTTTTTTCAGGCCTTTGGATGTAATCACACACACACACTTCCTGATTTGCAGATCAAGGGGTGTTATTAAGATACAAAAACGTGCAGACAAGAAGAGCATCAAGAATGATAGCTTGCTTGTCCTCTTCTGCGTGTTGAGAACATGACAGGTTTATAACGTCAGCATACACACACCCCTCCTCACAGTCGTATGAAGAGATGGAATTCTTTTCCTAAACAGTAAGCCTGTCTGTTGCAATGAGCCCTCCATCTAAAGTGGGAGGACATGGGTTTTGTGGCAGTGTGACCCAAGAAATTGACAGTGTCCCTTCTCCATACTAAAATGTGCTAGTGATGTCCCTGACAAGGTTGCTTCCATGTCAGCTGCTGCTGATGCCGGCGCAGACCCTCCACGAATCACCAGGGCTTACCTTGTGCTTGATGGGTGGGGGCGTGACTGCTAGAATCCACGATGATCTCCAGGGAAGAAACAAGTGATGAAAAAAGAGCAATAAATTGCCAGGTGCTTTCCAGGGCTGGAATTTCAAACGTAAGGGGAAGCGAGAGCCCGGGGTTTTCCTCACCTGTTTGCTCGTGATACTGCGGTCCTCAAGTATAAAACCTGCGCACAGTATGAAATCCATACGTCAGAGAGCTGGGGCACCAGGAAGCTTTCCAGGGTGCCTGAGGTAGAAAGCACAGTGGGACTGTAACCCAAGATGTTCCAAAAGTGAGTTTTAAAGAAATCAACCAATTCCACTAGGCTACCTACAAGTCTCCCGGGAAGAGCAAGAATACAGTGTTTAGAAGACACCTCTGAGAATAAGACTGTTATTCCCTAAAATGATTTTTTTTTAATGTACTGCTTTCTCTAGCTGTCCGGCGTGGGGTGGGGGATATTGTTTCTCTATTTGGGGGCCAAGTCCTAACTGAGATGTATTTTAACTCATGTTATCAAATCTGTCTCCCTAGGCCTACATCCCCATTTTCTTTCGGAGCATATCACGGTTCAGAATGTAGGCTTGCCACTTCCTGCTCACTGTAGCCAAGTTCGTAAAGGATCCAGGGGTGTCTTGGAGGCAGGGGCCCAAGTCATACGTCACTCTAACGTTGTCTTAGCTTTGCGATCCAGGAACAACAGTGAGTGATATCTCAGAATTTGCATCTGGATGGCTGAACGGTGCTTATGTTCTCCCTTTCAGATGTATCTTAATATCCTGAGATTCCCGAACCATCTTTCTACAGCCACTTCTCTGTTTGCAAACTCTGCAATGGCTGCTCTCTAGTCTTCGGTCCCTGAGTAGTGTGCTACATGCACATAGATTTTGTTTCAATCACAACACATTTTCTGCTCTTCTACATTTAAATATAACATTCATTAAGGTTGTTGAATTAACTGGGTTGAATTTGGTGTTTGGGAAGTAGAAGTGGGTAAAAAAAAAAAAATACCCAGCAAGGGTATTGGCAGAGTCCATATTAGCGAAGGACATTGAACCAGTCAGAAATTACTCTTTTCTCTGGACCCTTTAAAAAAAAAACAAAAACAAAAGCACTTTCCTAAGATTAAGGAAAAGCTGCATAGCTGTATTTCAACTCTTCATATGTATGTGACTACTAAGATGCCTATGGTCAGAAATCTACTTGCCTTTCTGTCTCTGAATGAGTTCTCCCCTGGGCATTAACATGTTGCTATAGCATCCAGGTTTCAAGAGCATAGTGCAGGACTCACTCCGGCCTTTTTCCATGGACATCGAGCAGAACTTGGGAGCGTTTCTTGGCATACTGCAGAGGGGCCGTCCATTCTGAATGAGAATCCCAGTGCATCGCTGTAGAATTCCAGGGGCCTATGCTGAATCCACACTGGAATGTGGCCTGTCAAGTAGAAATATTGAGCAATCGGATGGAATGCAATCTTTCCAGCATGAAGCTACCAAGATCTTGACTGTCAGAGATGGACTCGGAGGGTTAACGGACAAGCACAAGGCATGCTGATGACGTTGGTGTACCCAGATTGCTTTGCTTTTAGCCAGTGCTTTTGACATTTTTTTTTTCCCTCAACATTCTCGGGATAGTTCCAATTTGAAATAATTAAGTGGTGGTGTTCTTTACAGAATTTCTATCACAAAATCGATTTTATTTTTTATTTCATTTAACATAGAAGAAATATGTACCATTACAACCATGGTATCTATGTAATTATCAACTTAACCATCAACATAGTGTTTCCACATTTTTTCCTGATTATTAATGAGCTCTTATGGTGGTGGCTGATAATGGAAACTGTCCTTCCTTTACACATAACTGGCCCTATGGTATTTTTTGAGGGAAATCTCATTGATCTCTTCAGTTCTGTAGGAGACTGGTTGAAGAAAATCCTTTATGGCATCATGTAAACCACCTTTGCAGATGAGAGCTGTTCACGTTTAAGAACACATTTTTTTTTTTCTCAGAATGGTAGCAGAAACTATTTTCTTTGTCATGATCAACGAATAGGTGACTTATTACAGATCTTTAGAAAGAGGAGTAAGACTTCAGTCATTGACAGTGTTTTAATCATAGCCTTCCTCTAACTTACTTGTGGTGCATATTCAAATAAGCAGAGGGAAAAAAAGTAAATAAACTGCTGAAAACACTTGGTGTTTTGTATTCCATGAGACCCTGGTACAACCTGCTTAGCACTCCCATGAGTGGTGGTTAAAAGGCCTGTCAGATATTGTTAAAAGAAAGTAATATACCCATGAATGAAGGCTAAAATTGCAATCCTTTACCCTTTGAGGCATATTTCAGCTGAAGAAAAAAGAAGAAAAGAATAATTGACTTAGAGGGTCATGGAGCTACAGTATGAGCTGGACTCAAGCACGTTAAATCATGGTTGCTTGCTGGCCGACGGCATGTGTTAGACAACTCTATCCCCTGTGCCGAAGCACACGTGAGCTGAGGGACAGCTTTCTTAATATTATTGTGTTGCCCCTCGCCCTTCTCGGGGTAAGGATCTGTCAGCATTTCCATGATAAACTCCTATTCTCAAAGGCTTTTAATTTAACCATAAAAATATGCCCCAGGCTGAAGTTTGCTATTCAGGTCTGAACTGAAGAGTGGAGTTTTATTTCCCACTGTTCCCAACTACTTCCAACTCTTCTAAGAAAAACATCAACCAATCCTGAATGCCTCTGTCTTGATTCCACTTCTGTAAAGCACCAAACCCATGATGGTATTGTTAACATAATTATTCATTTGGGTATGGTTTTGATGGGTCACCTAGCATATATTATAATATATTTTCTGTAATTTATCAGTCACTAATTTGTCACTTACTCTATGATATTCTTTAAAAAAATACAACAGATTTTTTTTTAAGCATTTGAAGTTGATCAGCTCAAAGGGCCACTTTTCCCACATGTCACCACTTCCATTGATAGTTTGGGAAAAATACTCTCCAACAGAGTCTTATTTTGCATGCAGTATTAGGGTCAGATCTATGCGTCTTTGGAAATATGACTTCCCTTAATTTTATCATTGAATTTCTCCATGAAGCCAGTCTAGTCGGTTTGGAAAATAGTGATTAAAAGCACTTCCAAAATGAACACCTCTCAAGTCAGACTTAAGGGCAACAACAACAATGACAAAAAAAATAATAATAATAAAAGAAAAAAGAAAAAGAAAGAAAACAAAAGACGTACTTCATACGCTCCTGCTTACAGGCAGATAAATCAATGAAACCTGAGGATACACGAAACATTTGATAACTGCAAAAGTGCTTTAAAATTGGGCTCTATGGTGCTTCTACATGTTACAGTTCCACATGGGATTTCCAAGACCATCCGATGGAATCTTTAGCGAGTATGTAATTACATACTGAAGTAGGAGGTGCTTTTAGGCTTCTCTTTTGTTTTTTGGTCATCTCAAATATGCAGCCATCCATCCAGTAACGTCAAATGTCATAAACTGCTGGGAAACAGGAAATCAAGGTAAAAGTTTAGAATGCTTCTGGTTGGGGCATTTTCACTTGTTGTTGTTATTGTTGTTGGCTTTAATACTACGAGTTCTGTGATCATTTTTGTTTTTTCAGTGAGTGAGCATCTAACTGGCAGGTTTTGATCATGCAGTTTGCAGTCTCTTGCCCATGGAGACATATGAGAGATCTCGGTTCATTCTTTTCCCTAAAGAGAAACCAGTCTCTAAACCATACCTGTAAATTTCTTCAACATTAATATTTTTTTTTTAGCCAACTAAACTGAGACCCTTAATGTTTGCTTTAATGTAAAATTGTACATTTTTCATTGTGAAATACTCTATTAATTTAAAGTAAGTAATTAGTGCTAAAGCCTTCACTGTCAGTAATAAAAGAAAGTAGAAATTTAAAAAGTGGTGTTAAAGATTCTAATAATGTCAATCCATGCCAATTCCAATTCCAATTCCAATTCAATCCAACGTGGTAAGGAAAAGACCTTGAATAGTTCTCTAGGGACAATTTCTCACTTGCCATTGACATTGTTCTTTGGTCTACACTCAGAATAAACATAAAGAAATTGAAACTGGTCCAAGGTTAGAGTCATATCTTCAATAGCTTTTTAATTTTTTTATTAGGAAATAAATAATAGATTTTTTTCATTCTGGCTGAAAGAAAATTATTAAGGGATTAATTGAGTGTGAAATTAAATAGTATTTTGCTCGTGCATACTAAAGAAGCAGGTTGGGGACTTGATGCATTTAAACAAGTTTCCAAAAGGTTTCAGTTTGGTAAGAGCAAAAACAATGTTTCCTTTGAAAAGACTGAAGTTATCATCGCTGCATGGGTCAGATGCCATAGGTTGGTGTTGATTTCAGAATCCTGATGAAATAATGAATTTCAAACAATTTGTAACCATAATTAAAGGTGGAATGAGATCTGTTCTTTCCTAATCCTTCAGTTTAAGCTAAAAAAATTGTAGGTTAACGTGCAATGAAATCATCTGTGATATATTATGTTCATTTATCAACTGAGCTTTTTTGATGTTGCCTGTTTTTATGTAAAACATGTTCTTAAAGTTAATAAAAATAATAGCTCTTGGTGTATGAACTACTCATAATGCCCTAGCCGTTGGACGTAGTCTTCAGTTCACATTGCCACGATGGAATAAAATTTCATTTCAGTCCAGTTCAGAATTGACACATTCAGTCCACGAAGGAATAATCCAGCTGTGTTCTTGGGGTGGGGGGGGGGACGGGGAAGAATTCTCTGTACAAGGCTTTAAAAATTAGTCATGCAGTCAGAGTGTAGCTTTCCCACATGTCCTCCATAGCACAGCATGTATTTCACGAGCATAATTCAAAAAACAACTATTCCAAAAATGTCCCTTTTTGTATATTACCTTCCTGCCTGGGCCAGTGACACAAAGAAATCAAATGCTGTTCAGCCCTGTTTTATCTTCCAGCCTATGTGCACAAGCTCTCCAGAGAACGCTGTTGTTTTAGCCACTAACCTATAATTAGCTACCATTTTATAGCATTTTCCCATTAGGCATTCCACGTGCAATATTGACCTTAGAGAAAATTGCAGAACTGTACAGTGGAATAAAGTTCTTCCCTATTGAGCTTTTTCGATGGAAGGGGATTGAAAAATCAGCTAGCAACAGTGACTGCGGGTCCCCTGGTGGTGTTCAGGAAGGTGTCAGAATATCCCCAAGACCTTGTAAAATTAGCAGTCACCTTCCCTGCCATCCGTGCGGCTGAGGAAACAGCTGTTCTTTTCCCCTTTTGCTTTTCTGCAGTGAAGTCACTGGGTTCTTTCTAGACTCTTCTGGCAACTTTGGTGAGACAATAACCAAAGTGATTGCTTCCTAAGGACCATTACCTTGTTTTATGAAGCTGGCAATCTTGCCAAAAATCTGCCATCCTGGACATGGGCTTTGATGGGAAATGCTCAATCACAACTGTGGTGTTGAAGATGATAAAACTGCCACACATGGGAACTGGGAAGGACCGGGCTTCGGAGGCTCCTGGCATTTGGACTAGGAGCTGGAATGGTATTGCTCATTGTGTCCAGAGAAGACAGTTAGGAGAAGAGTTAAGTGGAGGACAGTAAATGGGGACAGAGGTATCCTGGACATTGTGTGGTAACAGCTTTTGCATGGAAAAAATAAAAGGTTTTTCTTGACTTAGGAGGAAGCTGAGCAACTCTTCCCTCCACACACACACACACACACACACACACACACACACATCCTCCAAGTGGAACACTAAGAAAAGACAAGGAGACACACCCAGCCAGCTGGACTGGCCAAGTCCACGCTGGCCATCAGCACTGTGACAGATGTCTCAGCCAGCTTGCCTGCACTTCCAAATCATTCATTCAAATGTGCCTTGAGTGAATGCCAGCTCCAGGGAAGACACTTCATTTGAGTTTAGGAAAAAAAAAAAAAAAACCAGGAAACGCCATTCTCCATTTTTATTTTTACTTCAGAGCAGAAAACATTCAAAGCAAGAAAGTCTAACTTGAGCTGCAAGGTATTCCATTTACTGAGACTCTTAGTTCAAAGTTCAGATGACCGCGCCTAGTGAGAACTTGTGCACTTACAGCAACTCTGATTCTTGAACTTTGAGGGTGTGTGTTTACCATCTGCCTGACTGATGGTACACACACCGCATGGAACTCTTGGCTTGGCTCCTGGACTCTGAGGTAGAAGGCCTCCCAGAGTCCCCTCTGCCATGTGAAATTAACACGAGATTTTGACCTCTCATTCTGTCTTAATACTGCAATGTGTCTATCAGGCCAATAAGCTTAACCAGGACCTGCCATGAGTGCCACACAGTGCAGTCTAAGTTAAGCAACATAATTCCTGTTCCTCATCGTAGTGAGAAACTTTCCACCCTGTGTTTATCCGTGGGGTGGGGTGACTGATTTATCACTCACAGATGGCCAAACACCAGTGTGTCAGGGACACAGCATCCCTACCAGCCCAAGACTGGCTCCCAGCATGTATAAACAGCACAGGCTGCCTGCAAGCCAGCCATCAGTCACATACAGATACATTTATGATCTGCCAGCTCTATCACATTCAAAAGAAAATTCCTAGGAGAAGGAAGAGAAAAGAAAAGAGGGCTGCAGTGAGGAAAGACAGAACTGAAATGTGATGTGACCAAAGTTGCCATAGTCTTAAGAGCTGGTGTATCATTTGGAAAGTGTTAAAAGAAAGGAAATATGAGTCTCAACATATATACTTCGGAACCAGTCCCAGGCGATGTTCTGTGGAAATCATGGTGCACTAATTGGTATGGATTTAACACAGCTCTCGGATTCTTCCACATTTTAAATCACAGAGTGCTATCCCACCCTGACAGAATGAACAATAAAAACGTGTCATGAGTGGCTCCTTCAGGGAAGCCCTGTTGGAAGCCAGCATGGGACATTTCCTAAAAGACGCTTTCAATGTCCACATCCTATCCATTCTTCCTGGACCATCAATATCCCTTTGAAAGATCCAGTCCTCCTACCTCCACATACACCTAGAAGGACACATAACAGACTTGTACTACTGAAGGAAATCTTAGCTGGAGGTCCCACAGTGCCTTCCCACCATGCAGTGGGAGTCATATACTCTCACCTCCGGCAAGTTCCTTTTATGTGCCAACCCATCTACTGGACATTAGGGACACAAAATGTTACACCTCCCTCCCATCTCTCTGTTCACAGGCATGGATGAGCAATAAGTAGCCAACTATCCAGCGTGATCAGGGTGTAACAAGAAGAGCATAGATTGTGTGTGCTGAGTGTGCACACATGAGTGGGTGGTGTGCGTGCTCATGTTCACGTGGCGGTCGGAGGACAAGTTCAGATATCACGCCTCAGGAACACTGAGCACCAGTTTGTTTGTGTTCTTTTTTTGAGACACGGTCTCTCACTGGCCTGCAGCTCTCCCATTAGGCCAGAGATCATCTTGTCTCTGCCTTCCTACCACCTCCCTCCACACCCAGCAATGGAATGACCAGTACACACCGTCATGCATCTTGTGTGTGTGTGGTGGGGGGCTATGGGGATCAAACTCAGGTCCTCATGCTTGTGAAACAAGTATTTTATCCAGTAAGCCATCTCCCTGGCCTGAGAATTGCCTTTGCAAGTTTGTCTGATTATGGTGAGGCATTCATGGGCGGGTTGCTGGAGAAGGGGTCTATATTAGTCTGTGTCCAGTTTCAATAGTACTGATCAGGTTGTAGAGAAAGGAAGCTGGGTTGGCCTCATAGATCTGGAGGTACTGAGGAGGAGGCAGGTAGCTTTGGTAGGTAGTTTGGGGTGTCTGGATCCCAAAAGCAAAGGCAGGAATTTCTGCCCTTGCAGTGTCCACTTTGCTAGAGATCAGAGAAGCTGGTTTCTACTTATCTCTTGCCTAAAGGAGTTTCCATGATCTGGTTTTCCACAGGCAACCTGAGCTCCTCGTGGCAGGGAGGTCCCCTTTCCTAGAATTTAAATCTAGTCCTGACATTGTACTTGGTCAAGTTCAGGCCCCAGTTCAGTGTCATGGCTGGCCTCTTCCTGAGCCAGCCCCTAGCCCAGTCCAATCACCTGTCTCTCTGGCTCACCTGAGCCAGAAAGTGAAACCCACTCCAATAAGGTTATAAATAGGTGCATGCCAGGGGCAAGCCTCTCTCTCTTTGGACTGCCTGACCATCACTCCTGAACCTCCAGCTGGGTCAAAACCCTAGTCCTGGGGCTGACTAAGAAGTAAGTGGAGACACCAGGCTCTTTCTGAAATACCTTGAGTCCCAATTGCCCTTTCATAGCCATAGTATAGGACAAGCCTCCGGCGCAAAGCAAAGAAAAAAACATATGTTAATCTTTTTCTGTAACTTTGGAATCTCCTGTTCACAAAGCCAGTCCGCTCTCCTATGTTACTTCTCCTTGCCAAAAAAAAGAAGAAGAAAGAAAGAAAGAAAGAAAGAAAGAAAGAAAGAAAGAAAGAAAGAAAGAAAAGGAAGAAGGGAAAAAAATCCACTGACCCTGAAAATAGCTATCTTTGCCGTCTTCATGGGCAAATCCGCATTGTCACCCTTTCCTCACGGCAGGGTGATAATTAATGTTCCACCCGAGAGAGGTTTCGTTATTCCATCAGAATTACCTATTAATTTGCAAGATTCTTCTGATTAAGCAGTGAGCCTGTCAGCCTGAGCTCATCGTTCGGAATGTGAAATACCTTTCGTTGCCACAGGTACATCAAGACCTAAACCGGTCCAGACATTTTCATTTTCCTCCCTCGCCATTGTGAATGTTCCACTTTTGAATATTTTCTAAGTTTGCTACCGTCTTGCTGAGCCAACCATTTCTGCTTCACAAAAAAAGCCTCTATTGTTTCCGCGTACTTCTTAAAGGAAGGTAACGGTTCACATGAGGGCCTTGGCATGAAAAACTGAAAGTTCCCTGTTTGAGAGGGAGGCCTCAAGCTCGCACACGTATCCTGTACCCGGCCGCCTCACTAGTCTGGTGGGTTCTCCAGGAACGCCTCACCTTGGCACGTTTTTCTGCACAAATATTGCTGGCAGGAATTGTTTTCACCCTGTTGTCTTGCAGGACCTTCGAAGGACAATACTTTCCTCTCCCAATATATTTGCACAGACAAATTAAAGTCTGCCGAAACCCACCAAGGGCAGGGAAGCAAGGATCACTCCTGGACCCTGAGCTTCCCAAACTCACAGGAATGCACGCAGGAAAGTCAAGCCTCCCAGCTTCTGGAACCTGGGGGACTCTATGCAGCCCACTGATGGGCCTTGGGGATATTCAGGATCAGCTGCACACAGATTCTCTGCGCCCCTCCCCAAACCACAGTCACACGGAGGATCATCTCACCCGGTTCTGGCCCCAATCTGTCAGCAGGGCTTCCTGTAATGGATAGAAACTTTCCAGGTAAGAGACAGGGAGAGAGACAGAGAGAGAGAGAGAATAGATTCCTGAGTATATTGGGACCAAGTCAGGTCTCCTACTACCCTGCCTACCAGTATATAGCCCTTGCCCAAGTCCAGTTCCACTCTTCGGTGCCTCTCTGCTCTCTTCCCCAAAGGCAGAGCCATTGTGTAAAAGCCATGCACTTTCTCCATCATAAACACCAGGCTCCATTTCTGCTCAGTGTGGCCCTGAGTTCAGACTGCCCTCTGGCCATGCTCTGACCCTGGCCTCCATGAATGCCTCCACCACAGCTCCATCACAGCTTCACCATGTTCCTTAGTCTGGGCTTTGGAATAATTCCCAAAACTGTTGGTCCATTTTTTTAAAAGAAGCCAAGGGTCCCGATAGAACACCAGATGCCATTTCCACAAAGTCAGTATCACAGTTGGCAGACGGGCCGATGTGACTTGCCCTGAAGGTCATAAGAAATGTCCCAAAATACAGGGCGTCATCAGAAACACAGAAATGTAGCCTTTCCATTCTGAAGTCCCAGGCCTGGTGGGACATACCCAGTAAATCCCAACACTTGGGAAACAAAGGCAGGCAGGAGAATGGTGAGTTCGAGGTTAGCCTATATACCAAGACCCCGTCTTAAAGGAACAATGAATGAGAGAAAAAGAGGAGAAAAGAAAGAGCTTTTAATAGCCCAGTCCCTACATCTCTGCTGCTCCTTTGACTTCGTGAGTGCTGCACTGAATGGGAGACATCTCGGGAGCCATTGCTACCTGGAGATCCTGAAAGTGTACAGTGCATGTATGTGTATATGTGTGCATTGTATGTGTACGTATAAAAGAATGAATTTTATGTGTACAGGTGTATGTGTAGCATGGGGGCATGCAAGTGTTTGTGGTGTGTGCCTATTCATGTGCATGTATATTTATGCATAGGCATGTATATATGTGTGTGTGTGTGTGTGTGTGTATGTGTATGACGATGACAGGGGATATGAAGTTGTGTGTGGTATGTAGGCATATATGTGTATAGGTGTGTGTGGATGAGCATTTTTGTGTGTATTTGTGAGTAGAGAGGTGTGTGTGTGTGGATGTGGGTAGGCGTTCAGGTATCCATTATTTGTACATATTTGAGTAGGTGTGTATATGTACCTAGGTGCATAGATTTGCATTTTTGAGTATATGGTATATGGAGGTGTGTGTGTGTGTGTGTGTGTGTGTGTGTGTAGGTGTGGATGTGTGGAGGTGTGTGGTGTGTGGAGGTATTTCTTTGTGTTGATGCTTTTATGTGTATAGGTATGCATTTGCATGTGGAGGTGTGTAGAAATGTGCTTGTGTATGTCGTGGGTAAGAGTGTAGGTATTTACTTGTGTATATTTGTGGAGGTACATGTGTACACATATATGTGTGCCTGTGTGTGTTGGAGGCCATGGCAATGAACCGTGTGACCAAGCAGCACACAGTGCTGCCAGCCTGCTGCTGTACTCAGTGGGCTCATTTCGACATCCATCTCCTCAGCAGCCAAAACAATCGCCTTCCTATCCCACAGTGCCAGCCTTAATGGCCCGCTGTAACTTAGGACAGAGTTGCTGCCCCTAGCGCTCTATTCGCTCCCTGCACCGCCTTCCACTTC
This sequence comes from Orientallactaga sibirica, assembly GCA_036365145.1. Lineage (NCBI taxonomy): Eukaryota > Metazoa > Chordata > Mammalia > Rodentia > Dipodidae > Orientallactaga > Orientallactaga sibirica. Next base: position 7,459,497 of record JAEOAD010000048.1, read on the forward strand.
TTCATTCGCACCTGTGTGGAGGCAGCTGCAGTAACTTTAGATTCGAGCAGTCAGCTTCCGAAATTCTGCTGTAAATCAGGAGGGCACATTCTGGGGCTGGGAAGCAAGATGAGGTGTTCCTTTCCTCAGAGCATGCTGCACGTTTTTGTGGCGGGGGGCGGGGGAGAGGCTCCTTGTCTGCTCTAAACGCTGATGCTCTTCACAGATATGTGATGTGAAAGGCTGCCTGCTGGCTATTGGCATCTTAAAAATGTTTATGTGCAGAATCACCCGACCATTATCTTCTTCCCACAGGAGGCCCAGTTTAGCAATCAGCCAGTTGCCCTCTGTATTGACTTTCTTTCTTGCTTTCTTTCTGCTGGTTTGGCTGACAGAATAGCCACTGTGGGAAAGGCTCCCCATCTCTGTAGAGCAACGGGACCTTACTGAGTCCCACATCTGGTGAGGTAAAGTACATCAGCCGGGCCCAGGAAGGAAAGGCCACATGTAGAACTGTAGGCAAGGATTTATTCTGTAAAGCCGATGAAAACGGAAGGCAAGCATTTTACATTCTACTTCTGGGAAGAGAGAATTTCTTCCATTTTGCTTCGGCTGTGTCTAAAAGCCAAGTATAAACTAAGGATTCTAACAGAGAATCCTCTCAACGAATTCACATCTAATTCACTCTCGCGTGGTCTTAACTGCCATCTCGCCACCTGAGCAGAGATCTGTTCATAGACATCAAATAGCTGGCTGTGAATGTTATCTGGGGACTTAAAGCAAGACAGCAGGTCACAATCATGGGCACAAGTAGAAAAGAATTACCGTCGGAACATGGGCATAACCTAGGAATAGCCTCAAAGCTTTGCCCAGTCTCAAGAATCTAATTAGTGATGTGTACGCTCATAGCATCAAGCCAAAGCTTTATGTGGCAGGGAAATGTGGCTTGTGAGGACATCATGAAGGACCTTGAATGGCATATTAAATAATGAAGAGATATAGTGTTTGAAGAGAGGCAAGCATTGGCGACTAGAAAACAGTTATGGAACACATAACACATTACGAAGAAATAGTATGGTGCCTTAGCTACTTTCATGTTGTAACAGAAGTACCTGACAGAAACCTGATGAGAAAATCTTTATTTTGGCACAGCTTGGCTTCTGGAAAAATTCTGTTCAAAATGTTAGGGAAGGCATGACACAGTGCCTGGTGGTAACAGAGCATGTGGTGTGAAGACATGACAGAGTGCACGGTAACAGGGCATGTGGTGTGAAGACATGACAGAGTGCACGGTAACAGGGCATGTGGTGTGAAGACATGACAGAGTGCATGGTAACAGGGCATGTGGTGTGAAGACATGACAGAGTGCACAGTAACAGGGCATGTGGTGTGAAGACATGACAGAGTGCACAGTAACAGGGCATGTGGTGTGAAGACATGACAGAGTGCACGGTAACAGGGTATGTGGTGTGAAGACATGACAGAGTGCACGGTAACAGGGTATGTGGTGTGAAGACATGACAGAGTGCACGGTAACACGGTATGTGGTGTGAAGACATGACAGAGTGCATGGTAACAGGGTATGTGGTGTGAAGACATGGCAGAGTGCACGGTAACAGAGCATGTGGTGTGAAGACATGACAGAGTGCACGGTAACAGGGCATGTGGTGTGAAGACATGACAGAGTGCACGGTAACAGGGCATGTGGTGTGAAGACATGACAGAGTGCATGGTAACAGGGCATGTGGTGTGAAGACATGACAGAGTGCACAGTAACAGGGCATGTGGTGTGAAGACATGACAGAGTGCACGGTAACAGGGTATGTGGTGTGAAGACATGACAGAGTGCACGGTAACAGGGTATGTGGTGTGAAGACATGACAGAGTGCACGGTAACACGGTATGTGGTGTGAAGACATGACAGAGTGCATGGTAACAGGGTATGTGGTGTGAAGACATGACAGAGTGCACGGTAACATGGTATGTGGTGTGAAGACATGACAGAGTGCATGGTAACACGGTATGTGGTGTGAAGACATGGCAGAGTGCATGGTAACAGAGCATGTGGTGTGAAGACATGACAGAGTGCATGGTAACAGAGCATGTGGTGTGAAGACATGACAGACTGCATGGTAACAGGGTATGTGGTGTGAAGACATGGCAGAGTGCATGGTAACAGAGCATGTGGTGTGAAGACATGACAGAGTGCATGGTAACAGGGTATGTGGTGTGAAGACATGGCAGAGTGCATGGTAACAGAGCATGTGGTGTGAAGACATGACAGAGTGCACGGTAACATGGTATGTGGTGTGAAGACATGACAGAGTGCATGGTAACAGAGCATGTGGTGTGAAGACATGACAGAGTGCATGGTAACAGGTGCATGTAGTGGAGGCTCCTTACATCACAGTGGCTCAAAAACCAGAGTCCCTGGACCTTCAAGCCAGGTATCACCTTACAAAGCCCGTCCTTAGGTACTTACTTCCCCCATCTAGATTCTATCACCTAAAGTTTCCATATCTTCCCAAAACAGTGCCACCAGCGAGGAACACATGTTCATAACATGAGTCTGTGGATGTCCTAAAGCGGGCAGACAAGGATAGCGAGGAGAAAATGCACTAGGAAAAACATGGGAAGCCAATCCCAGCCCTAGTACTTAATCGTCTTGCTTGTGTTATTTGATGAAGGTGCTGTCATGAGGCCGATGGGAAGGGAAGCAGGGGCCTGAGAATTGGAGGTTGCTCTTGAAGAGATTTAAACCAGGTTCTTGTGGAGCACCTGGGAATGAAGAATCAATATGAACAGGTCTGGACTGGATATGGTAACTTGTCAATTGAACACAACACTTGTTGTAGTAATGGGAACAAGTGGGTTCCATCACCAAAGGAGTTGAGTCAGTATGGCCAGAGAAGAGTGCTAAGCAACAAGGCCTGGATGCCCCTAGCGGAGAAGGAGAAAAAGGCATTCTGTACAATGAGGCAAGATGAACACGGTTAAAGCGAGCTGAGTAATTTCCTAAGGTTAAAAAAAAGGGGGGGGGGGAAGGTTGAGGAAATACATACCAACCAAATGGGAAAAGCAAAATCTTTGCCACGGCTGGCTGGCCAGAAGTGGGTGTCTTGTATGATTGAGGGCCATATTTGGCTTTCTCTGGTGGGTTCTAAGTTGGAGACAAGGACAAAAATCAGAGAAGCTTCCAGTTATTACTCAGGTTAATCATCAAATTCTGGCCGTTTGGTGCTGGATGTTACAGAAGTTATTTTTTTGTCTTCCTGGCTTGTGACCAGAGACAGCAAATGCAGTCTGACTTATAGCAGACTTGCTTCCTGGGTCATAGATTGTAGACAAAATTTCCTGGAAAGGAAGCTAAAGACCTTGGGTGTGTTGGTTTTAGCATTAAATGTTCCCCTCTAGCTTCGTGTGTTTGTGATTAACCTACTACGTAATGCCCAGCTGGTAGAGCCCTTGGCAGGTGAAGCCTAGCTGGAGGAGGAGTGTCCCTGGGGGTGGGCCTTGGGATTTTAGAGTCGAGCCCTGGTTGCCAGTGCTAGAACTCACTCAGTCTCATTCCTCCCTGCTATTGTGTGGAGATGTGATGCCTGGCTTCTGCTCTTGCCGTGCTTTTCCCACCATGATGAAATTTCCCCTCAAAGCTATGAGCCAGAAATAAACCCGTTTCTTCCATAAGCTGTTTCTGGCCCATGTTTTGTCCCCCAAACAAGAAGGTAATTGCTACGTACCTTTTTTTTTTACAGCCTAACCATTATCCATTTATACATTGGATCTCTCAGGGTGGATACACCAGTTTGGCTTCTTAGGGCCTTAGTGAAAGAAATTTCAGAATCTCAGAAGGGGCATAGAAAGAAATGATCCCCCTGTAACAAAAGGAAATTTAACAAGAGAAAAATGTAGCAGTTTTATTTCAGCATAATTTTATCTGAGATGGAAAGCTTCGGATAGAAGTTCCAAGGGCCTGGGGTTAACTATCCATTGTCAGGCTTAACTTCAATGAGACCTGGACAGCTGTGTGGGTTGTGTTTGTATCAAAGGGAATGAGAGAATCATAATACACCTGGGGTTTGGGGAGAGACCCTACAAGTCCTGTATGTTCACATGTTTCTTGGCCTCTGTGTGACATTCCTCTAGGGATTAATTCCTCTTCTGCGAATGGAGAGTTTTGTGACCCACAGTCCAGGTAGGTCAGAGAATTTCCTTATGTCAATCTCTTACCCAGAAAAATGGGATAAAACCATAGCAATCTCTATAGGGTTTAAGGCTGCTTTGCGGAGGAAAAAATAGGTTCTGATTTTATGACCTGCCTTGAGGAAGATAAATCCTGGTTCTAATATCTTGCTTTGGGGGATACTGAAGGTGATACAGAGGAGGGCAGGGAAATAACACAGTGTCCCAAAGAAACTTCTATGGAGGCTTCTCCTTCAGTTGGGGAACACTGTGTCAGTTAGCTTTCCACATAGCTGTGACAAAATACTTGACTTTAAGAACTTTCACGGGGAATATTTCATCTTAGGTCACATTTCTAAAGTTGCAGCTCGGTCCTGTTGACTCGGAGCCCTTGGTGAGGCAGAACATCACGGCAGAAGGAGCAGGGAAATCGGCCTTTGCCCCACGACGACTGCACACAGGGAGAAAGAAAAACCAACCAAGGACCGGATATAGCCATTAAAGTCATGCCCCAGAAAACCACTTCTCTAACCAGACCCGCACGACCCCTGCTGAGTTTTCACCACCTTCTAAAAGTACATCACCAGCTGGAGAGTCACATATTCAACATATGAACCTGCAGGAAACATTTTCTATTCAAAGTATAGCAGGTACGGTCTCCTGAGCGCCTGATATGCTGAGAAGAGCATGGAATTGAAGGGAGACTGGAGTTAAGTATCTGTAGACAAAGAATGCTCTCTGTGCTTTCCAAAATAGTTTTGTTAAGAGGAGATAGGATGATACATTTCCGTGAACTGTTTTGCTTTTAAAAGAAGAAGGTGGGGCTGGATAGGTGGCTTAGCGGTTAAGGTGTTTGTTTGCAAAGCCAAAGGACCCTGGCTCGATTCTCCAGAACCCGCATAAGCCAGATGCACAAGCGGGGGGGTGCACATGTGTCTGGAGTTTGTTTGCAGTGGCTGGAGGCCCTGGAATGCCCATTCTCTCCATCTCTCTCTCTCTGTCTCTCTGCCTCTTTCTCATAAATAAATAAATAAATAAATAAATAAATAAATAAATAAATTATATTTTTTAAAAAAAGAAAAAGAAGGCACCTGGGAAAGCTTTTGGGAGACAAAGAAGAAACCTTAGTGATGGGAGCTGGAAAGCTTTTCCCTCCTGTAGTCATTGCTGAAGATGCAGTGGCCAAAATGAAGTCAGGGTTGTGTGCGACTTCTGCCTTTCTGCACACCCTCCCTCATCCTCAGGAAGACCATATTGTCACTCAGGTCTCAGTCTGGACTCCCCTTCTCTCCCAGATCCTTGTGAGCTCAACTGAAAGAATTCAACCTGGACATGCAGTGTGATGTATAGAAGAGAGGCAACATACTACAGAGGAGAGGGCACTCGCAAGGGGTCACAGCAGACAATGGCCAGAGACCACTGGACTAATCTACATTTCGGATGGGCTATGTACTAGCCTCTTTTTTAAAAATATTTTTATTTTATTTATTTTATTTTATTTTATTTTATTTTATTTTATTTTATTTTATTTTATTTTATTTTATTTTAGAGAGAGAAAGATGGAGAGAGAGAGAGAGAGAGAGAGAGAGAATGGGCACGCCAGGGCTTCCAGCCACTGCAAATGAACTCCAGACACATGTGCCACCTTGTGCATCTGGCTTACATGGGTTCTGGGGAATCAAACCTGGGTCCTTTGGCTTTGCAGGCAAGTGCCTTAATTGCTAAGCCATCTCTCCAGCCTTACTAGCTTCCTTTTTTCTTCTTTTTTTTTATTTAAAATTTTTAACATATTTTTACATTTTTTGTTTTTATTTATTTATTTGAGAGAGAGAAAATGGATATGTCAGGGCCTCAAGCTGCTGCAAACCAACACCAGACACATACACCACCTTGTGCATCTGGCTCCTATGCATCCTGGGAAATCAAACCTGGGTCCTTTGGCTTTGCAGGTAAGTACCTTAACTGCTAAGCCATCTCTCCAGCCCTCATTTTTCTTTTTGAAAATCTTGACCATAATCCCCTCCCATTACTTTCTTTTTGTCCCTGTTCACTCTACCCTTCCATTGAAGTCTTTCCTCTTCCCAACTAACCCTTCTTCTATTCTGATGTATTTTTCTTTTCTTATGTATGTGAGGGTTCTGCTAAATTTAATGACATTTGCCTGCATGAGCATGGATGCGGGGTTATTTACCAGAGCATGTACAATTTACCAGGGGCTACACCACCACAGAAGATGTCTCCTAACCCTCCTGTAACCATTAACTACCAATACCTCCTCAGAGAGTGATGGCTTTCTCATGCCTTCCTCCCTCATCCATGCAGGCATGTTGGTGGGTCCAACACGGTGCAGCTCTTGTGTAGGTAATGACAGTCACAGTGAGGTCATGCATACAATGGTCATGTCATGGCTGGAAGACAGGGCTCCACCGCACTCCTCCCCATCCTCTAGCTCTTTCATCCTTTCCGCTCCCTCTTCTACAATGTTCCTGGAGCCTTGAATGGAGCTGTCTCGTTGAGCACTGAACACTCAACTGTCACTTCTCCTCAGCACTTTGGAAAGTTTTGAGTCTTCTAGGTCGTCACTACCAACTGCAAAAAAAAAGAAACCTCTCTGGCCAGAGATGAAGGCAGCACTACTCCATAGGCATAAACATAAATATTCAGAGGGCAACTTGTTGGGCTTAACCTATCCAATTAGCTAAAAAGCAGTAGTAGCTTCCATCCTAAGCTATATGACTTCCTAGCCATAGGATTGTGGTTTTTTTTTAATTTTAATCCCAAGTTTTCAGTACCACACATTAATCCTCTCCAGTGTAGCAGAAGAACAGCTTGCTATCCCCACGGCAGTCATGCAACCATCACACCATTGCGCACACCTTGCCTGGCTGGTCAATTGTATATTTTGCAGGATTCACCACTGGGTAAGGTTGTTTATAACACTTCTCCCCTGATAGCCTGCATAGCACCTTCCAGGGTGGGGGAGGTTCAGTAAAGTGAGGGAAAGGAACAACTGTGCAAAGCTTTGGTAGTGGAAGGAAGCCGGAAAAGCTCGGAATGGACATCTGGGCAGTGTGAGGAAAGAATAGTGCGAGGCAAGACAGACCAAGTAAGTCAATGAGCAAAGATGTGGCTTATCTTGATCCCGTATGTAAAGGGAAGTCACTGATGGCTTTTAAGCAGGAGGTGAAGATGATGGTATGATCAAATTTCCACTTCACAAAGATCACTGGAGTAGTTTCAACATAAAATGTCCCTCATAGCTCAAGTGCTTATGATCAAGCCTCAGATTTCCAGCTGGTGGAGCCTTTGGGAGGTGGAGCCTGGCTACAGGAGATGTGTCACTGGGGGGTGGGCTTTGGGAGTTTATACTTCCTTGTGCCAGCTGTTTCCTCTCTGCTACTGTGGAGATGTGATGAGGCTTCCTGCTCAGTCCTGTCATGTTTTCGCTGCCACAGTGAAACTTCTCAGAACTGTAAGGCGAAATTAAACTCCCATAAGCCGCTTCTAGTTGGGTGTGTTGTTCCAGCAGTAAGACAGCAACTGCTATAAAAATTCCAGCCGGGCTGGAGAGATGGCTTAGAGGTTAAGGTGCCTGCCTCCTAAGCCTAAGATCGCCGGTTCCAATCTCCAGGTCCCCCGTTTAGCCAGATGCAAAGTGACGCAAGGGCGCAATGCTGCACCTGCCCATAAGGGGGCGCATGCATCTGGATTTCATTTGCAGCAGCTGAGAGGCTGCTGGCGTGCCCATCTCTATCTGTCTTCCCCTCCCTCTCTCTTTGTCTCTCTCTGTGTTTCTCTCAAAAAAAAAAAAAAATTCCAGCCACATTTTAGAATGCTAAAGACCTGGGAAAATAGGGGCAGAAAAGGATGACACCAACTAAAAAGTTTTATCAGTGGGTGAAGATGGGGAAATCTCAAAGAAAGAGACCAGACTGAGACATCAACCCAGGTTTCCAGGTTCTTGTCTTCATCAAAGCAAGAGTTCTGATTCAAGGTCAAGAGTTCAGAGGAAGTTCTAACAGGGCAAAGGTGCACACTCAAGTAGTAAGTGTGGGCATCTCAAGAGAGAATTCTACCTAAGTGGCTCAACAATAGCTTTTGAAGTTACATTGCTCAAAGGACTTTAAATGCCTAAGTAAAATTGTCTTGGAATACTTATTTTTATCTGATGTGCTTTTCTTTAGTAAATGAGATTTTAAGGTGGTCTATAAAGTACAGCATATAGGTTTAAAGGCTGATAAGATAAAAACTTAGATCCAAAAATGTCAAAGGAATTCTTTCTGTGCTGGGTCACTAGGAGGTCAAGCCATGTGTTTAGACTGTAAACATGGTTTATAAATCTGTTTGTGATTGTTTTTTCTTCAGGAAAAGGATATAGTCCTTGGTAGGCAGCTTAGAAATTCTTTTATTAAATTGTGTGTGTGTGTGTGTGTGTGTGTGTGTGTGTGTGTATATGTGTGTTATCACTTTTTTAATCCAGAGAAGCATGTATACATTAAGAAACTAAGTATAGCTGGAGAGATGGCTTAGTGGTTAAGGCACTTGCCTACAAAGCCTAAGGTCTCATGTTCGACTCTCCAGATCCCACGTAAGCCAGATGCACAAAGGTGAGGCAAGCACAAAGTAGCTCATGCCTACTACATGGTGCAAGCATCTGGAGTTTGGTTGCAATGGCTGAGACCCTGGTGTGCCAATTCTTTCTCTGTCTCTAAAAAATTAAAATACGTATTTTCAAAAAGTTCTGCTTTAGTCAGTTAATGGAAGTTCAGATAAGATTTCAAATGTAGGGCTAGAGAGATGCCTTAGTGGTTAAAGCACTTGCCTGTGAAACCTAAGGACCCAGGTTCTATTCCCCAGTAACCACATAAGCCAGATGGTGATATGGGCATCTGGAATTTGTTTGCAGTGGCTGGAGGACCTGGCGTGCCCATTCTCTCTTGTCTGTCTGTCTGGCTGGCTGGCTCTCTTTCTCTGAAATAAATAAATAAATATGATTTAAAATGTTTCCAGTTCATATTAATTTTTATGCTAAAACTGTGATGGCTCCAGTAGAAATAACACAAATGTATATTGACCCAAGCATAGGTAAATAAAATGTTGTCTATCCATACAAGCAAGTTGTAACCTCTTATTTAAAGAAAAATAGATTCATGCTACTATATGGATGAGCCTGGGAAAGCATTGTGATAAGGCTGCATAGAGACTACATAGTGAATTCCAGGGCCACCTGGGCTAGAGTGAGATCCTATCTTGGAGAGCCAAAATAAATAAATAAATAAATAAATTTTTTAAATGGACATTTTTATGCCTCTATTCTCTCTCAAACATCATCTACTGCCTGTACCTCCCCTTCCCTGGTCAACATAATGTGTCAGTCAAACAAATTACTTGTAGTTCTCCATGCATACCTTCACTATTGAAGCTTCTGTCAGACCTGGACCCTACCCTATACTTCCAAAGTCAGGCAAGACCTCCCTGACACATCTCCTTTGAAGGTAGCATTTACTGTTTACATTCCACTCAACCCCAGCCAGTAAACTGGACCATTTCTACTCTGTATAGCATGACCCTATGTTATGTACCAGCAATGGTTAGTACTACCATCACTACTAACACTATGCACCAGAAAAACTCATCTTTCTGTGAGAAACTGTGTGTTAGCATCCTGTCTTACCCATTCTGTCACTGGCAGCACGAGATGCAGTTCAACTCTGCCCAGTTGCTTCCAGGATCTGGACTTTCCTCAGAAAAGAATTTCAGGATGAGCTGGTATGAAGCGAAGTTGTGGTTTATTGAAAGGGAGCACCTGACTCAGAGAGAGAGACAATTAAGACACACACCTAAGTGACTTGCTTTATCTATTTTATATATGATATGTTTTCTCACATATGTGATTTTGTGGTTTTAAAGGTACTTTGTTCAAAAGACGCAATGCACATCTAAGTGTAAAGATTATGTAAAAATATTTTGGCATACTTATTTTATCTAAAGAATTTTTCTTCCATAAATGACTACCATGGGAGTACATGCTTATCCTTCCAGCTCTGCGGAGCCAGAGACAAGGAATCCCTTGGGGCCAGGACTCACCGGCAGCTAGTCTAACAGAATCAGTGAGCTCTAGGTTCAACAAAAGTCCATGTTTCAGATAATGAAGTGGAGAGCCACAGAGAAAGCCACCCAGTGTCAAACTCTGGCCTCCACAAACACATATATGAACAAACATACATATGAGCCCACATACATATGAACACACATACACACACTCACACATGAACATGCTTACACATCCCACACACATTTGAATCCACATGCATATGAACACACATACACATACATATGTGAACCCTTATACATATTAACACACATACACACAACACACTCATATGAACCCACATACATACACAGTGCACACATATGAATACACACACATACCACACACATGCACAAATGCAAAAAGTGAAAAAAATGGTTGTGGTACTAGACAGATCATGAAAAGAGACTTGTTGTGACAAGGATGTAGCTCAGTGGTGAAGCACTTGCCTACCATTTCCATGGCTCTAAGCATGATTTTTTAAAGATGTGTGGATCAATCCCCTGCAGGAATAAAGGAAAACCTGAAGGAAGGAAGGAGGAAGGGATGGAGGGAAGAAAATAGAAGTAGAGCATTACCTTGCTTGGCCTCAGCTGGGCTCCTACCCAGTAGGCGACCCCAGCACTTTGATGTTTGCACATTTCTAAGATGACCATAAAGGTGTCCTGAGTATTGACGTTGGGGTGACAGGTCCATCTCCGCGAGGCAAATGAGAAAACACAGAATTTGTGAGTAATGAAGACCAACTATAGTTTCAGTCTCTGACAAAAGAGAATCATCCCACTATTATACATTCAAGACATTCAACTAATAATCCTTCTGTAAAGGAGATGTGTTGGTATAATCTGTGTCTGGAAAGTCCCCCACAGGTGTGGGCCTAAGTCACTCAGGCAAGCCTTTGAAGACTATACCCAGGTCTGGTTCTAGCCTGCTCTCCTTCTTGCTGGCGGCAACGTGAACATGTAGATACCTTACTAAGGGTTGGTCAAAATGACATGAAAAGTAACTGATATGTACCCATGAAGCAAATGTCAATCCTTCATGAGGTTTATATCAGGGCTCAGAACATGGTGCCCCAATTGAACATTGAGTATTCAGTGAACTAAGATGAAGGGAATTGAGTAAGTTGCAGAAGAGAGAAATCTCTCTCTCTCTCTCTCTCTCTCTGACTTTATCTGCCTTTCTCCTTTGATGCAGATCATAAAAGAATTCTCTGACCTGCCTACCCAGAAAACAGGTCAGAAGAACATCATTCCAGAAAGTTCCTACCTTATACTAAGAAACCATTAGGTATCTAAATAAACAAACTGGGTCAGTTACTTTCTGGTTGCTGTGAACAAATACCTGACCAAATCAACTAAAGAAGGAAAGAGTTTGTTTGGGTCTACATGAAATGGTAGAGTCCATCATGGTGGGGAAGCTGGAGTCACATTGCCACAAGAAGCAAAGAGAGAACAGTAAAGTGACTGGACTGCAAAACCTCAAAGCCCGCCTCCATGGACACACTTCTTCCAGCAAGGCTCCACCTTCTAAACACTCCACAGCCATGTGGAACAACACCTCAAGAGTTCAAACACAAGATCCTGTGGGACTGTTTTACATTCAAACCACCACATAGACGTTCCTAAATTCTCTTTCAATAATTAGATCAAACCCTCTTGTCTTCCAATCCCATTCCTGCACAAATATCCATGAAAATAATTTCCCCTAGATCTTTGAGTCTTCATTTCTGAAGGCTCCTAAGTAATATATGTCTTAGTCAATAACTATTATTATTATTATTTTTGGTTTGTTTTTAAGGTAGGGTCTCACTCTAGCCTAGGCTGACCTGGAATTCACTATGTAGTCTCAGGGTGGCCTTGAACTCCCAGTGATCCTCCTACTTCTGCTTCCTGAGTGCTGGGATTAAAGGTGCCTGCCACTATGCTCGGCTATTATTCAATAATTATTATGTTCCTCTTGAAACTGTCTTTTGTTACAGGAGTGTCATTCATGAACCGTCAATGGCTAAAGAAAGAAATATCTTCTCCCTTCTAACGACTTAGAGAAATGTAGGCTATCCACATAGCAAGGTTCATTGTAGTTCATTTGAATTTCAGATACCACTATCTGTTAAGTGTTATGGAATGACAAACCACACCAAAATATTTTCCCATGTGGGTTGGAGAGATGGCTTAATGGTTAAGGCGCTTGCCTGTGAAGCCGAAGAACTCTTGCTCAAATCTCCAGGTTGCACATAGCCAGGTGCACAGTCATGTAAGCACACAATGTTGTACATGTGCACAAGGGGGCACATGTGTCTGGAGTTTGTTCACAGTGGCTGAAAGCCCTGGTGTGCCCATTCTCTCTCTCTCTCTCTCTCTCTCTCTCTCTCTCAAGAAAATAAATAAATTATAGTCAGATGTGGTGGCACATGCCTTTCATCCCAGCACTTGGGAGGCAGAAGTAGGAGGATCACCATGAGTTCGAAGCCATCCTGAGACCACATAGTGAAATCCAGGTCAGCTTGAGCTAGAGTAACATGTTACCTTGAAAAACCAAAAATAAATAAATAAATAAATAAACAAATAAATAATAAATAAATAAATAAATAAATAAATAATAAATAATCATTTGAGTTGACTCATGCATATTTAGTCATCTGGCTGTCAGCCAGGCAGCTCTACTTCTTGGGGCTTTCTGAATGTCAGTTGTGATAATGGAGGCAGTAGTGTTATTTGTCTCTCTCCATCTAGCATATTACCTTGGGGTTGTTCACATGGCAGAGGCAGAGTTTCAAGAGAGAGAAAGGAAGTGCATGAGGTCTCTGAGGCCTAGGCTCAGAACTTGACCTCCATTCCCTCCATAATCTACTGATCAAAGCACGCTCTAATGCCAGGCAAGATTTAAAGAGTAAGAAAATAGAGTAAGGAGTGAGGCCCACAGAATCACATTGAAAACAGATGTGGATACAAGAAGGAGAATAATTGCCAACAATAACCCATCACACCATCAATTTTAAGATATATCATTGTTACATGATCTATAATTCCGAGATGACAACTGTGAGGGGGAAATGCTGCCTATGAATTGGAAGATATCAACAATTGTTAGCACATTTCAGTATCAGAGAAATCTGACTATAGGAAAAATATACATCATAATCAATGAAGTATGCCAGTTAGAGAGTCATAACCTCTATCGGAAAAGTATAACTGGACAAGATGAGCACAAATTCTGGTTGTGGGAATGCTGGGGGCAATATTCAATATAGTAAGCAGGGCAGATTTCACCAAGATGGTCTGAACAAAGACTGAGAAGTTGGTGTTTGGAACCCCCTGTAAAAAAGTCCTGAAGTAAGAGTGTGCCTGGATGTCGGCAAAAATGGCAAGCGCGAGAGCGTGAAGAGAGCACAGGGAGAGATGCAGCTGAAGAGCTGTTGATCAGTTCGAACCCTGGGCTAAGTGCAAAGGCAAAAGCACTTTGTTTAGGGTGTCTTGGAAATTTCCATTCGAGAGATCCAGGTTCACATAGTTCTGATTCAATGTTCTGAAGGCAGCAAGGAAGTGAGATCTTGAAGAGAAGAGCAAGAAACTCAATGAAAAGAACCTGCATTGAAACTGAGAAAGAAGGGGTAATATATGACCAGGAACTATGTAATCAACACAAGACAAAGGAAAACAGGTCTACAGTTAGTCTTATTCACATGCGTCTCAAGTGCCTAGATATAGTGCAATTATCTGTTCTAGCTGACTACATTCAGAAGGCAGCCAAAGTCCACATTCCTGGGTAATGGCTGGAGCAATATATAAGTCCTTCCTTAATGGCTTCCAGACTCCTCTTTGAAACACTCCTTCAGTGCTGTTTTCATCATAATTTCCCTTTTATTCTCACAGAGGTAATGGAGGTGACAGATTTTGAAGGACTTTGTATGTCATTTATATGACTGTGAGTGACATGGGAAGCTGTTTAATGCTTTGCCAGGCTTACTCTGCTGCTGGGTTGAGAATAACTCACGAGGCACAATAGCAGGAAAAACAGCGGGGTCCCATTGCTGTCATCATATGATCGAGGGTGGTAGCTTACTGTGATGGTTTGTAGTGACTGCCAATTTTACAGGACCTAGGATCACCGGCAAGGGATTACGTAACCTCTGCATGTCTATAAGGTATTATCTTGATGAGGTTCATGAAAGTGGGAAGACCCACCTTAACTATGGGGGGGGGCTCCATTCCATGCACTGTAGCCCTGGGTTACATAAGAAGAAGAGAGCTGGCTGAGCAGGAGCATGCATTGATCTCTGCTTCCTCACTGTCGACTGAATGTGACGAGCTGCCTCAAGCTCTTGTGGCCATGCATTTCCTGCCATGATGGACTGTGACCTTGAACTGTAAGATGAAATCAACACTTCCTCCATTAAACAGATTTTTGTCAGGTACTTTGTCATGGGCAATAGTGATGAGACTGGTGAGTCTGCAATGCTGGCTTGGCTTTGGTGGTAAGAGTCGAAGGATTTCCTGATTGGTCTGATGTGGGTTGTGACTCCAGCCTTTTGTCCTGAGATGATGGAAGGGATAGTGCTACTAACTGTCATTGAGGTGATGGCTACACATGGAGCATGTCTGGTGGACACATAAAAATTGGCACTTGGGGCTGGAGAGACGGCTTAGTGGTTAAGGCATATGTCTGTGAAGCCTAAGGATCCAGGTTTGATTCTCCAGGTCCCATGTAAGCCAGATTCACATGGTGGTGCATGTGTCTGGAGTTCGTTTGCAGTGGCTAGAAGTCCTGGCACACCCATTCTCTCTCTATCTTTCTCTCTTTCCCTCTCTCTCTGTCTCTAATAAATAAATAAAAATAAATCTTAAAAAATGGCACTTGGACTGGAGAGACAGCTTAGTGGTTAAGGAGCTTGCCTGAGGAGCCTAAGGACCCAGGTTCCGTTCCCCAGTACCCACATAAGCCAGATTCACAAGGTGGCACATGCATCTGGAGTTCATTTGCAGTGGCTGGAGGCCCTGATATGCCCATTCTCTATCAGCCTCTTTCTTTCTCAAATAAATAATAATCAGGACTCTTTTTTAAAAAAATAAACAATTTTAGTTTTTCTCTACTAAATATGCAAGTATGCTTTAACAGTCTTTTTCAAAGGAAAATGTCATAAACATTATTTATCATTCAGAATTCCTCTTAAATGGATATAGATAAGCCCTTTCATGAATGTATTATATATTTGTGATGATCCTGTATTGATAAACATTTCAGTTGTTTGGAATGTCATGTGAATCTGAATATGGCTTCATCAAGTATCTTCTATAACAGTATAATAAAAATATATATTTGGGGCTGGAGAGATGGCTTAGCGGTTAAGGCGCCTGCCTCCTAAGCCTAAGAACGCTGGTTCCAATCTCCAGGCCCCACGTTTAAGCTGGATGCAAAGTGACACAAGACGCAATGCCTCCCTTGACCACAAGGGGGCGCACGCATCTGGATTTTGTTCGCAGTAGCTGAGAGGCTGCTGGCGCACCCATTCTCTATCTGTCTTCCTCTCCCTCTTTCTCTCTATCTCTCTGTGTCTCTCTCCTAATATAATATATATATATTTGGTCTTTTCCTCCCACATTTGGCACAGAGATTCAAATCTCTTAGAGTACCACCATTTTTTTCTATCAAGGTAACTCTTGGTGGGCTCCCATCAGAGGGATAATCTCCAGTCTCATACTCTACCCTCCAAGATATACAGAATGGAGATTATTTGATAATAATGTCTATACAATGAAAACTCCATTAAAAAAAATCTCAAGGAGTACAGAGTGGAAATTATTTGATAATAATGCCTATACAATGAAAAATCCATTTAAAAAAAATCTCAAGAAGAGGTGGAGAATGGCTTTGCGGTTAAGGCACATGCCTGTGAAGCTTAAGGATCCAGGTTCAATTCTCCAGGTCCAATGTAAGACAGATGCACATGGTGGCGCCTGCATCTGGAATTCATTTGCAGTGGCTAGAAGCCCTGGCATGTGAATATTCTCACTCTGTCTCTCTCTCTCTCTCTGTCTCCCTCTCTCCCTCTCTCCCTGTCGCTAATAAATAAAGATCTTAAGAAAATAAATTTATGATATAGTCTATTTAAAATATCCCGAGAAGTACAGAGTGGAGATTATTTGATAAT
This sequence comes from Orientallactaga sibirica, assembly GCA_036365145.1. Taxonomy (NCBI): domain Eukaryota; kingdom Metazoa; phylum Chordata; class Mammalia; order Rodentia; family Dipodidae; genus Orientallactaga; species Orientallactaga sibirica. The sequence continues at coordinate 7,475,900 of JAEOAD010000048.1, forward strand.
AATGCCTATGCAATGAAAACTCCATTTAAAAAAATCTCAGGAGAAAAGATTTATTTTCACTCACAGCTTCAGAGTGTCCTGGTCCAGGTCCATCATAGTGAGCAAGGCGTGGTGGCGCTCACAGCAGCAGGAGGGTGTGGCAGATGTTTCTCACAGACAACTGGCCAGAACCAGAGACAAGTCAAGCCTTCAAAAGCCAGCCCCTGGGAACCCATTTCTTCCAGTCAGTCCCATGTCTCAGAATTTTCACAACCTTCCCAAACAGTACCACTCTCAGGGGGCCAAGTGTTCACTTACATGAGCCTGTGGAAGGCTTGTTTAACACTCACACTATAGAACATCTGTGTGCCCAGAAGGCAGCGTGTGCCAATGCTGCAGGGACCGAAAGTCCCTTTGAGACCTCACCTTTGTATCTTTTCACCTGTATCCTCTATAGTATTGTTGATAATAAATGAATAAGTCAAATCTTCTCTGAATGTTGTGAGCCATCCCAGCAAGTAACAGAACACATGGGTCATTGAAACCTCAGTTGTCTAAAGCGCAGGTCACGACCTGGAACTTGCAAGTGACACATAAAGTGGAAGGGACAGCTTTATAGGACTGAGCCCTTAAGCTATTGAAGCTGATGCTATCTCCAGGTAGGTAATGTCAGAATATAATTGAATTTTGTGACATGTATTTGATGTTCCCAAGAGAATTACTTTGTGAGTCCCTACACATCTTGATCACAGAAGTGCTCTGTGTTGAGTATAAAAATAATAAAAAGTTTGGTTTTCCCTAGTCCTTGTGTTTTCATAGCAAACTCTTTGTGTCAGTCAACTATTTCCTCAGTATAAATTCCTGGGACAGTTTGTATATTTTAAGTATGTTTGATGCATGTGGTAAAATTTCTGTAGAGAATTGTACCTTTGGTTAAGGTCATGTTTAGGAATGAGATTCAGATTAAAATAAATATTTCAGGAGAAGGAAACAATTTTACTTTCAAAAGGACTGCTATGTTCCGCATCTTTCCAGGGATGATCTTATTAAATTCTCAAAATTCCTGGATTGGAATTGCTGGGGCAGTTTGTGTGTTTTGAGTTTGTGTGGTGCATGTGGTAAAATAGTTATTCAGAAAAGTATGCTACTTCATGGTCCACCACAAGGAACATTATTTTCTGGCACAGTTGGCTCATGTCATATTCAAGAATGAAATTCAAATTTAAGCAAATTTTCAAGAGATGAAAATATTTTTATCCTTGAAAACAACAAACATAACTGCTATGTTATGTTCCACATCTTTCCAAGAATGATCTTATTTAATTGTCAAAATTGCCAGGCGTGGTGGTGCATGCTTTAATCCTAGCACTCGGGAGGCAGAGGTAGGAAGATGACTGGAGTTCGAGGCCACCCTGAGATTACATAGTGAATTCCAGGTTAGCCTGGACAAGAGTGAAACCTTGCCTTAAAAGAAGGGCAGGGGGGAGGGTCAATCTAAATTCAAGATAGTGTGAATAAGACTTATGTAAACCTACTTTTTTGAATAATGGCACATCTAGAAGCTGTAGACTGTTACTAGAAAATTTTCAGTGCCTGGCATGGGATACCTTCCAGTGAGTTGTTGGCCAAGGAGGTCCCGGTAGCCTCTAAAACATTAAAGGCTTTTGCCAAAGCCCTTGGTTTCCCTTGAGAAACAGACAGTAAGATCCTATTGCTGAAGACATCTCTTGCCTGAGAGGCAAGGTCACTGAGAAAGCAAGCTGGTGTGGAGCAGAAAACCTTCTCCCTGTAGACCAGCCAACTGAAAGCTGGAAAAAGATGCACTGCATGCAGCCGTATGGGAGACAGAAGTCATCAGCAGTGAAAACAGTGGACACTGAATATTCAAGTTTGGCCATACAGGCCCAATGACTGAACAGGTGCAATAGTGGCATGTCTACTCTTGGAGTAACCAACTGCTCCATAATTGGACAGAAGGCCTTCTCTAAGGGAGGGAATACATACCTGGTACTGAAAAAACCTAAGCAAAAGTCTATGGCAGGTGAGGTCATGAGCCTTAGGGGTATAAAGCCTGCTCATGTCTGACTAAATGTATATACTATTCCCACCAAGCTGCCCTGGGGGCACTACACTTAATGTTCATGTTCACATATTAATGCTACTCCCACTTCTGGTTAGAGAAGCTTCTCTTTTCAGATGGCGATGACCACTGAGATGACCCAAAAGGCAACATAGTGCTGAGAAGAAGGGATGGAGGAGTGTCCAGCACTGAAACACCTCTGTCACACCGTCCAAGGCCCAGGGACCATTGCGGAAGAGGGGACAGATAGAATGGAAGAGCCAAAGGAAGGGTATAACTTCTTACAATGCAACCACCCAGACAGAAATTGGCCTCGATATCCATGACCTTGCAGTGCCTAGCAATACCTTTGCAAGACCCTCAAAAATAGAAGAAAAAGATGATGACATCAAATTAAAAGAGAGACTAATGGAGAGAGGGAGGGGATATGATGGAGATTGGAGTTCTAAAGTGGAATGGGGGAGGGGAGGGAAATATCATGTGTTTTTTGTATGTAAGTATAGAAGTTGTCAATTAAAAAATAATAATTGAAAAAAACAAAAATTGTCAAAATTATGCCAAATGGGTATTAAAAATGGGTCTAGAATCAAATGGCTTGTGTCAACATCAGCAGCCAAGCCTTGAGTTCAATGGTTAGAACACCAAAGAACAGTCACACACCTAAATGTATATGAATTTGCTCAAAGTCACAGGATACCCTTGGGAGTCAAGAACAAGAACAAAGATTAAGAAACAAACTCACAAAAATCTAACAACAGTCCTAGTAGTCCTGAGGGAAGGAAAAAGAAATAAATCTGCAAAACATCAGAGGATGAATAATACAAGGAGAAGACAGAAGAGCAAAAGCTCGCTTCGTGGGCACCAGGGACTTCTAGTGAACCAGAAAGAAATGAGCAGTTCAGGGAGCAGGGAAAAAAATTCTAAGAGCCTGAAGGTAGCCTCAAAGAAAAGAAACAAGAGCTTAAAGGCACGTTAACTCCATTGTCTTTCCACATTGTACACAAGGGAAGGAATAAGTTAGCTGGCCAGAAAAACACACACTGTGCAGTGAAAAGAAATAATGATGTAACCACGCCATAGAAACTAGGCCAATGAGGCTGGGAGATTAAATTACTCAACCTAATCCCCTAGCTGGGAGGACTCCAAGAGGAAGAAGGAGGTATACGTGCCTGGGTGAAAATAAAGCATTATGCTTAATGTTCATAAGGGCTTTTCTGAACACTTTCAAAGGGCAAATGGTAACAACAATGATGATAAGAACAATACTGTACATTGCCAGGCACTTAGAACTTAGAAAAACACTGCACATAGGCAAAAGTGGTAGCAGGGTCCAAGTTAAATATGCTGTTTTATGCTATATAAAAGTTAAATAAAGGGCTGGAGAGATGGCTTAGCAGTTAAGGCACCTGCCTCCTAAGCCTAAGAACACTGGTTCCAATCTCCAGCGGTTCCAATCTCCAGGTCCCACGTTTAGCCAGATGCAAAGTGACGCAAGGATGCAATGCCGCACTTGACCACAAGGGGGCGCACGCATCTGGATTTTGTTTGCAGCAGCTGAGAGACTGCTGGCGTGCCCATCTCTATCTGTCTTCCTCTCCCTCTCTCTCTGTCTCTCTCCAAAAAAAAAAAATTAAATTAAAGGAATTCTGTGCACAGAATTTGTTACAAAACAAATGTTATAAAAACAAACAAATATTGGTGTACTTTTTTTTTTGTAACAATACTTCTGACGTAAACGATATAAAAGCAGAAAGAACCATTTGTGGAGCTCTGGTTCAAGATCAGCTCATTCCATTGCTTTGGGGTTGTAATGACATGTGGTAAGACACTGCTCACCTTGTGACCAGGAAGGAAGAGAGGAAGAGGAAGGGGATGGGTTCCCAAAATACCCTTCCCAGTCATGTCTTGTCACGTGAAACTTGTTCCCTGGGGAGAAATGAACACACATCTAACTCACCTCAAATAGGGCAGAAATGACAGTGCAAAGCACAATTGTACCAAAATCCAGTTTTGCTGAACCAGTGAGTTTACTGGGGTTATTTACAGAGCTGGGTGAGGGGTTGCTTAGAGAGCATGGGTGAAACAAAGGCCCCTGCATCACCGCTATGTCCCACCCCACCCTGGAAGCTGATTTCATGCAAGCTGTGTCATGGAGTCTCCCTCTAGTTAACCTTCTACCTCCTCCATCATCCAACTCTTTCCAAGATCACTTGCCACTGAGGTGGGGGAGTAGGGAGGGAACAATTGCTGGCCTTCCAGGTGAGGGTCTTGTGAACTTCTCTGCTTTCATCTTCCATGGAGATGTCAGTAGCTCCATTATCCTAATGGTAGGCCTGGCATTGGCATCACGGTATTGTTCAACTTCAATGTTGCTGCAGCTCCTGGCCAAATCTTTCTTCAAGACAGCATCATATTATACACAGAGGAAAATAATGCCAACAGGAGGCCCCGCCTCCTAAAGTGCCACCACCTCACAATAGACCCATAGGCAAAGGACTAGACCTTTAATACACACACCTTTGAGGCACACTTACCAAACTATCAGGCTTTGAGAGGCTAACAGAAACTGCAAAGGAAGTTCAGAAGCCTGCTTCACCACATCAGACATCTTTTGTGAGTTTCACGGTCAAGTTCAGGCTCAGGGATATAAGGGCAGGGCTTTAGCTCCAACAGTCCTCTCAAACCTATGATGTTAGCATCAAATACGAACTCTTGACCTTGAGTCCTAAGTATTTAAATACCCAGCATGTGGCCAAGTAACAATATATATATATATATATATATGATTTGTTAATCAAAGTAACATTCATATCACACAAAGTTTACCACTATTTTGGTGCAATTTTGTACATTCGTAATATTATATAACCACCATCCCTACCTAGTGCCAAAAAAAAAAAAAAATCACAATTACCTTTAGTTGATGCTTAGTAGCTATACTAGTTGTTTGTTGTGTGAGCCCTCTTCATGTGCCATGGGTGAGTTCATATGGCAATGGCATTAACATGAAACAAGTGTGCCATGCCTGCACAAAGGGCATGGGCCAGGCTTGGTGATGAGCTCTGTGAAAACACATTCAGAATCTGTTGCTGTTATTTCTTTCTGTTTATTTGACAAAAATCATAATACATGTATGTACACCCTGCTTCTTCCATTACTCCCCATCATTTCATGACTTTTTTTTTACCCCATTGAGTTATATTGTATGATTATGACCAGTAGGTTGTTGACTGGGCAACTTACCAGAGGTTACACCACCTGTGAACCTGCTCACCCTCTCTCAGCAACCACCAGCTGCTACTAGCTACTCTGTGAGGAATGGGCTCACATGGACCCTTCCCCCATCAAGGATGCAGTATCAACAAGCTCAGCCTTGTGCAGATGCTGTGAGTTCATCCGTGGAATGGCCATTTCTTATCCAGAGGGCAGCGTTTTGCAGTCTTTTTCTCCACCCACCTGCTCCTCCATTCTTTCCACCTCCTCTTCCTGGGCCTTGGAGGGGGTGGTTACTCACTGATGTCTCAGCAATTTTGCCAGCTATGCATCTCTGCATTAACCTCTGGCACTGTAGTAAGAAACTTCCGTAAAATGAGAACAGACATAGATATTTAGAAGGCAGTTTGATAGACAGTCCGATGAGCATAACTACAATACTTTCTCCCACCCCACTACCAGGGCCTATGTCCCTAACCGAAGGCTTTGGGCCAGGTTTACAGTACCAGCAGGAATTCTCTCCTGTGGAGTGGGCTTCACCTCCAGTCACGAAGCAGTTGGTCACTCCTATATCATGCATGCTACGATTGCACCAGTAGGCACATCTTGCTTGGAAGGTGGGTTTGGAAGCACACACAGTCCACAGCTGGCCAAGACTGCTAATGGTTTTCCTCCTCCAGCAGCCTGCATCATACCTTCAGGTATGAAGAAAGCTTGCCCACAGAGAGGGAAGGGAGGAACCTCCAGCTCTGTTCCAGCTGAGACTTTTTTTATGGCCTGTAATCAAAATGTGTGCTCTCTTGAGTAACAGGGACTTGTCATTTAGTCTGGGTTGGCAACCAACTGTCACTATTATTTCTGATTGAAAATTTGAGACAAATTCCATAAGCAAGGTAAGAAAGGTTGAAAAAAAAAAAACTACTCTTATATGTCACATTTTAAAGGCTTGTGAAGAAGGAGCACTTAGCAGAATATCCTCTGGTGTATCATAAGCCTCTGAAATCAGGGCTCTCCCAATTTTTGCATGTGCTAACCTATCCAGAACGAGTAAATTCACAGCCAGATAGCTGTGTGTCCTCAATATTCTAGGAAGCTGTTACTTTCAGATGCTATTACATTTTCCTCCTTTAAAAATAATGTGTCTTTGGGGATGGAGAGAGGATTTCAGCAGTTAAGAGCTTACATGTAAAATGTAATGGCCCATGTTTGATTCCCCAGTACCCACATATGTGCACAAAGTGGCGCATGCATCTGGAGTTCATTTACAGTAGCTAGAGGCCCTGGAGTGCCCATTCTTTCTCTGTTGCTCTGTGTGTCTCTGTCTCTCTCTCTCTGCTTGCAAACAGATAAATAAAATTTAAGAAATATAATATATTTTGGAAAGATGAGTAAACTGAACAAATGCTGATAGGAAAGTGAAGGGAAACATTTTTCACCCTCAGTTAACACAAAAAAAGTCAAATCACATGTCTAGAAAAGGGGAATTAACTGCTCAGGTTAGAAGAGCTGACCTGTAAAATGGAAATCTTTTGTCCTTATCTTGACTGATGGGGGATTGAGACGGCATGGCAGGACAACCACAGCAGGCAAACGTCATACAAAGCCCCTCCAGGCTGATGAGACCGGTAAAGGAATGTGGGATGACGGGAGAGGGTGAGCTTTCTGTCTGTGCAAGTTCCTCAAAGTGCCTTGTCTGCTCAGACTGCCAGAAAAATAAAAGTAGATGAGTGACTAGAAAAACAGATTTATTCTCACTGTTTCAGAAGTTGAGAAGTTAAAGGAAGATGGGTCTGGTGAAGATTCTCCCCGCAGGTAAGAGGCAGAGGTGTCTCCTTATCAATTCACAGTGTTTCCTCAAGCCTTGCAACCAGGGAGTTGAGAAGAGAACTAGGAATTCTTTCTGGTCTGGAGTCCACCCTTATGTCCTCATTTATGTCCTCATTTATATGTAATCTTAGTAACTTCCTTAGGGGCCCCACCCCCAAATACAAATGGTGGAGCACACCTGTAAGCCCAGCACTTGGGAAACTGAGGCAGGAGACTCATGAGTTTCAGGCTGGCCTATCCCACCTATAGAGACTCTGTCTACAAACACAGAACAAAAATAAACTTCTCCGTGAATTTATATAGACAGAAGAGGACACAAACCTTCAGTCCATAGCACAGAGTGTGAAGAGCTGGGAGGGCTCAGAACACAGGCGCTTTGCAAAGCAAACAGGAAGCCACAGTTTACACCACAAGGTATTTCTCTAGGCAGCCACATCTTGTAGTGTCAGTTTACGCGGGGGGTGGGATGTAACAAGCTGTGCTCTGTTTAGCTTTAGGATCAGATTTGGTTTCTAGCATTCACTCTTGCTGTTGCAATGACCAGTAGCATGTCATCACAAATGGGCCCGGTGGACCCATAGCCCTTTGTGCTGACGTGGCCGAGGGGTAGAATCAGGCCTTTGCTTCCAAATATGAAGGCAAACTCTCATGCTTTAGACATTCAGCCAAGCATGAATAGAAATGTCACAGTGTGACAAATGTTCTTGTCACATTCTGCTGCTGGTGTTTAGCAGGACACTTCTGCACAGCTGAGAACTGTGCCTCCAGGTCAATGAAACTATGGGTCCCTCCCAAGAGGGCCAGAGGCAATGGACACTGAAATGCCGCTGCCCTCCAACAAAACCATCGGACAGAAGGTGGACAACAGGCCTTTGGGTTGCTGCGAGACAGTCCTGAGCACACTGGGACGGTCTATCACCTCTCACAACAGTGGGGAGGACGCCAGCACCCCCGGGGGAAGCTTGGGTTGGTCCACTTCAACTAAAATGTAGCAAGAAGCGACAGGCACTGTGAAGAGGGCTGTGTGCTGTCTCACATGTAACACAAGTCCTACTTACCAGCCAATTTCTCTACCAGCAGAATGATGGAGAATCACTTTCCCATTTGTCCTGTCGGTTTCTGTCCATTAAATCTTTTTTTTTTTTAAATCTCCTGTATTTCTTTTTTTTTAATTTGTTTATTTTTATTTATTAATTGAGAGCGACAGATAGAGAAAGAGGCAGAGAGAGAGAGAGAGAGAGAGAGAGAGAGAATGGGTGCACCAGGGCCTCCAGCCACTGCAAACAAAGTCCAGATACACGCACCACCTTGGGCATTTGGCTTATGTGGGTACTGGGGAATCGAGCCTTGAACCAGGGTCCTTAGGCTTCATAGGCAAGCGCTTCACCGCTAAGCCATCTCTCCAGCCCCCTGTCCATTAAATCTTAAAATACACACTCTGCTCTTTTACATCTATGAATGTTCCTTGCAGTGGAATAACCCTACCTAGGCTTCTTTCTCAGAATACTGAATCAATTTCACAAACTTTTTTTTTGTTTATTATTATTTTTTTTTTGCAAGACACTTTCCCAGGAGGTCTCTCCCATGGTGTACATAGTCTGGATTTTGCTCCCAGTCCTGACAAGGGTTATTAAAGGGCAATGCTAATGTGTAACAGGGCTGAGTATCTTCCCATGACCAGTAGGAGTCCAAGTCAACGCACCACTGAGCTACTTGTGCATTGATGTTTATGGAAGCACTGTTTACAGCAGCCATGTTATGGAACCAACCTAGGCATCAGACAACATGGGAACGGATTTAAAGAGTACGTGGCTTGTATACACGAGGGGATTTTTTTCAGCTATTAAGAAAAAGAAAGGTTATGTCATTTGCAGGAAATTGGAAGTAACTGGAGATAATCGCATTAAGTAAATTAAGTCAGGCTCAGAAAGACATATTTCACATGTTTTCTCTTACTTGTGGGTCCTGGGTTTTATATAGATGGATCCAATCATATCTGCACATATTATACGAAAGGAGAAGCTCAGCTTTTGAGAGGAACAAAGGATGCAAATTGGAAGGGGAAGGGTGAGAGGGGGAAGACAGAAGTGTAGAGGGGAATACGCTCAGAGTATATTATATACTTGAATGAAAGTGGCTTTATTTGACCCAGTATAATAAAAAAAAAAAAAAAAAGAAAAAGTTAAAATTAATAAAAGCAAATTCTTTTCTGAACCTTCTGTAACCCATGGGAAAAATATTTCTTCTGCATAAATCCAGTTGGGATGTTGAATGTTTATCCAACAAGCCACTCACTGAAAAACTGGAGCTACTAAGCAGGAAACATCACCTTGAGGAACTTTACATGGGTCAGCTACTGGGAATCCACAAATCAGGAAAACAAGAGACAGAGATGAATACAGGTTATCTATAGGCATGGGCGTTGAAAGCATACAGGACTGGCCGAGTCCAAGTTCTGACTGACACTAACCAGCTGCAAGAGTCCTTGAGTAAATTACTGAAATCCCCAATTTTCAATTTCCCATCAGTGAAAATAAGATAGCGATCCCACCGTGTAAGCCATTGTGCATTTTTTTAGCCCACACTCCAAAGATCATCTTGTGGACAGAATTTTTTTTTAAATGTGCCTACATTCCTGGTGTGGGATAAATGTTCAACTTCTCAGTCAGAATGAGACCTTCCTTGATAAAAAGGTCTTTATAGATAAAACAAGAGTGAATCAAAGAGCATAGTGGATTAGTACAGACCCTAAATCCAAGGAGGTTGTTCTTATGGGAGAAGAAGAAAGCTATATGAGATTCAAGGCCATGTGAAAACAAACACGTATAACCAAGAAACACCAACACCAGAATCTGAGACAAAGTGGTGGGAGTGAATGTGTCTTGGGGCTTCCCAAAGGAACCAACCCTGCCAATACCTTGACCTTGGACTTCCAGCTTCCAGAACTGTGAGAAAAGACATTTCAAGACAAGACATTGTTTCAAGATTTCTGATAATTTTCCACAATAGTCCTAAAACTTCCAGAGACTCCAACTTAATTTATCACAGTAAATGCATCAGAATGCTTGCCTCATCATTGCCCTAGGTCCAGGGTGGCTGCTGCCTGCAGCTACTTGCCTGTCTGTCTACTGAGCCCTTCAAGTGTGGCTAGTCAGAAAGGAATGCTCCAGAAGAACAGAATGAACCCTTGAGCTAGGGGTGCAGATCAGTGGTAGAGGACTTGCTTAGTATGAACGAAACCCTGAGTTCAATTTACAGCACTACGAAAATAAAATAAAATAAAACATAGATTTAAGGATAGTACAAAAAGAAAAGTGAGAATCTTATGAATAGTTTTTATGTTGATTACACTTGGAAATAATATTATATATATATATATGGTTAAATGATAATAGTTGGGATATTCCTGTTTTTTATATATCAAAGTTAATTTTACCATTTTCTTCTTTCTAGGTTTTAATTTAGCTATTAGAAAAATGTAAATTAAAGGTATAATTCAAATTCTATTTATTTTTTTCTTCTTTGGAGTGCTGGGGAAGAAATCCAGGAACTTGTGCATGCCCGATAAGTGTTCCTCCCACCAAGCTACAGAAATTATATTTCTATTGGATAGCACTCTTTCAAGCACTAGGAATTCGGTCACGAACAACACAATGTCTCTGCCTTCATGGGGGTCATTGTCTAGCACCTGTCGTGAGATGAGACAATATAGAGGGTGAGGAAAAAAAAAAAAAAACTTCCCACAGGGTGTGTCATGTGCCTGACAGAGTGTCCACTGTGAGGGCATCTTCTCATGCTCGAGGTGCCAAACTTCAAAATCAGGAAACCCCAATGGGCAGTTCTGAACAGGGAGCCTCCTCTGGTTAAAGGATTAACTTCTCCATTAGGATCTTGGCTCTAGGGGCTGGAGAGCTAGCTCACTGGTTAAAGGCCCTTGCTTGCAAAGCTTGAAGGCCCATGTTTGATTCCCTAGTACCCATGTAAAGCCAGATGCTCAAAATGGTGTATGCATATCAAGTTTATTTGCAGTGGCAGGAGGCCTTGACATGTACATTCTCTCTCTCAAGTAATTTAAATTTTTTTATTTATTTATTTTTGGAGAGAGACAGAGAGAGAGGGAGAGGGATACAGATAGAGATGGGTGCGGCAGCAGTCTCTCAGCTGCTGGGAACAAAATCCAGATGCGTGCGCCCTCTTGTGGTCAAGTGCGACATTGCGCCCTTGTGTCACTTTGCATCTGGCAAAACGTGGGACCTGGAGATTGGAACCGGGTTCTTTAGGCTTAGCAGGCAGGCGCCTTAACCACTAAGCCATCTCTCCAGCCCTCAAGTAATTTAAAAAAAAATCGGCCTAAGTCTAACAAGATGTCAGTGTCCTATCCAGACTTCCAGTCTCAGGAGGGGGTCGATGCCTGGAAGCCAAGTAGGCATGCATAGTATCTCCCATAAACTCTCCTTAGCTCTCTTCCATCCCGGTCCATAAACCATGAGGAAAAGTGATTGGCCAATGTGAATGGCTTACAAGAAAAGTTTTAGAAAGAAAGAAAAAGTTGAGCCTGAGCTGGGCATGGTGGCACACACCTTTAATCCTAGCACTTGCGGGGCAGAGATGGAAGGACTGCCTTGAGTTTGAGGCCAACCTGAGACTGCATAGTGAATTCCAGGTTAGCCTGGGCTACAGTGAGACCCTACCTAAAAAAAAAAAAAAAAAAAAAGAAAAGAAAAGAAAGAAAGAAAAGAAAAGAAAGAAAGAAAGAAAGAAAGAAAGAAAGAAAGAAAAAGTTAATGTTTAAGCATTGTTCTGACAATTCCACTCTAGGACTTATCTCAAAGGATTACTAACTACATCAAAGGTGAGCCTGGGAGTTCTAAGGTAATCATGTCACCTTCAAATGTTTACTCCTTCTTCGTCATTCTGGCTAGTTTTTATTTATTTCTTGGCTAACTTTTCTGTCTAGAATGTCCAGTGCTTACTGAATATTTATGTTGCCTGACCTTGTACATTGTCTTTGCATTGACTCCATGGACCTTCCTCTCACCACGTGGAATAAACAACAGTACTGAACGTTGTGTGGATAAGTTGACATTGACTTAGAGGGGTTATGTGGCTCATAGGAATCTCCCAGTTAGGAAGTAACAGACCTCGATTTGAACCTTCACCTCTCTGATTTCAGAGCCCAGAATGAAGTTATATTTGTCTGATTGTCAAACCAAGCTCCCTTTCAACAACAAAATTTCTCCAGCCCTTCAAAGGTAGATAGGATATAAGGCCCCACACACTTTTACAGATGAGCTTGACACCCAAATCAGTCTTTTTTCTTTTCTTTTTCTTTTCTTTTCTTTTCTTTTTTTTTTTTTTTTTTTTTTTTTTGAGGTAGGGTCTCACTCTAGCTCAGGCTGACCTGGAATTCACTATGTAGTCTCAGGGTGGCCTTGAACTCACAGTGATCCTCCTACCTCTGCCTCCCGAGTGCTGGGATTAAAGGCGTGCGCCACCACGCCCGGCTTTTTCTTTGTTTTTTAAGAGAGAGCAAGTGCATGTGTGAGACAGAGAGAGAGAGGGAGAGAGGAAGAGACACAGAGAGAGAGAGGGGAGAGAGAATTGGCATGTCAGGGCCTCAACCCCTGAAATCGAACTGCAGACACTTGCACCACCTCGTGGGCATGTGCAACCTTGTGTTTGCCTCACCTTTGTGCACCTGGCTGATGTGGGATCTGGAAAGTAGAGCATGCGTCCTTCGGCTTCTAGGCAAGCACCTTAACCGCTAAGCCATCTTTCCAGCCCCCAAATCATGCTTTATTTAAAAAAAATATTTTATTTATTTATTTATTTGAAAGAGAGAGAGACACACACACCTTAACCGCTAAGCCATCTTAACCGCTAAGCCATCTCTCCAGCCCCCAAATCATGCTTTATTTAAAAAAAATATTTTATTTATTTATTTATTTGAAAGAAAGAAAGAGAGAGACACACAGAAAGAGAAAATGAGCATGCCAGGACGTCCAGCCATTGCAGACAAACTCCAGATGCATATGCCACCTTGTGCGTCTCGTTTAACATGGGTACTAGGGAACGAAACCTGGGTCCTTTGGCTTTGCAGGCAAGCATATGAACTGCTAAGCCATCTATCCAGTCCCCAAATCATTCTTCATAAGGATTTTTAGTATTATTATTTATTTGAGAGACATAGACAGAGAGAGAGAGAAAGAGGCAGAGAGAGAAAATGGGCACATCAGGGCCCTTGCAAACGAATTCCAGATGCATGTGCCACCTTGTGCATCTGGCTTATGTGGGTACTGGGGAATCGAGCCTTGAACCTGGGTCCTTAGGCTTCACAAGCAAGCGCTTAACCACTAAGCCATCTCTCCAGCCCCTACATAAGGATTTTTACATGTAGTTTCTGTCTAGTAATCCAAATAGTGGTTGGCTCTTCCTGTAAACATATGACACTTCAAGTCCATAGACACAATGTCTCCATATACTTAACACCCTGGAACCACAGGCAAGATTGGTAAGAACTGAGCAGGAAGGAAAACAAAGAATACCAACCCCCAAAGGAGAATGCAGAGGACAGGGCTGGCTGCTCCATGATGTGTAGCACAGTGAGAGGAAGGCACAAAGGCACACAGTGACTGTCCTCCTTTCTAGCAGCACCTACTCTCAATAGTGGGTGGGGACTATTTTCAGGTGTTTTGTTCCTCAGAGTTGGAAAGTATGGTTACAGATTATCCTCATAGGTAAATCGAATTATATTTCTAGTTGGAAAAGAAGCTAATAAGCCCTGACATCCAATTTCCACATTCACACGGCTATCTATCCCCACGTCCTTTCAGTGGCCCTACGTGAACCTAGTAGGAACATTTTAAAACAGAGCTTCTGAGAGTTAAGGAGGTTTATGGTTTGTTGAAGTCATATAGCAAGTGAAAAAGCTCATAGGCACCCATGTACAGGCTTTTTCTTTCCTTACCTGGTATTGTAAGGCTCCGGGTGACGTCTCTGATGTCCAGGAGAAGCAAAAAGTGACAGCCTGCACTATATCTTAAGTCCCTCATCACCCTCTGACCTCCATACCAGGTCTTTCCCATTGGGACCTACATATGGGTGAGTTTAAGAGAATCCATCCCAACTCTTCAGTTCCTAAGAGTTCTGTCTCCTGAACACTGGTTGGCTTTAAAACCCTTTGCTTCCCCCTCTTGTCAGTTTTCCTTCTCCTCCTTTCGAAAAGCAAATACAATGAATAAACTTGCTTTGCAGCATTGTCGCAGGTATAAAAACCAGGAAGTATTGATGGAGCACACCTTAAATCTCAGCATTCAGAGCTGAGGCAGTAGCACCCCTGTGAATCCAAGGACAGTGCAGGCTACCTAGAGAAATGAAAGAAGAAAGAAGAAAGAAGGTTGCAGAGATGGCTTAGCAGTTAAGGTGTTTGGTTGAAAGGGAAAGGACCCAGGTTCGATTCCCCAGGACTGACGTAAGTCAGATGCACAAGGGGGTACATGCATCTGGAGTTCGTTTGTTGCAGCTGGAGGCCCTGGCGCACCTACTTCTCTCTCTCTCTCTCTCTCTCTCTCTCTCTCTCTCTCTGCCTATTTCTCTCTCTCCAATAAATAAAAATAAAATATTTTTTAAATTTATTTTTTATTTATTTGCAATGCAGAGAGAGAGAAGAGAGGCAGTCAGAGAGAGAATGGGCACACCAAGGCCTCTAGACACTGCAAACGAACTCCAGATGCACGTGCCCCTTGTGCAGCTGGCCTATGTGGGTCCTGGAGAATCAAACCAGGATCCTTTGACTTTGCAGGAAAACGCCTTAACCTCTAAGCCATTTCTCCAGCCCCTCTCAATACAATTTTAATTTGCATTTCCCTGGTATCTTAGGTTGTTGAATATTTTCTTTCATAGGTTTATTAGCCATTTTTTTTGAGAACTATCTGTTCAATTCTTTTGCCCAACTACTAGTTATATTATTTTGGGCCCCCATTTTTGGAGGTTGTCACTTCACTCTGTCCTTCTTTCTGTCTGAATATTTTTTCCTGTGCTTTTTTTAGAGCTTTTAAATTTCATGCAATCATGTTTGTCATTTCTTGAATTCCTTTATTTAGTTAGTTATTTACTTATAAGCAGAGAGAGGCAGACACAAAGAGAGAAAAAGAGACAACAGACCTGCCAGAACCTCTAGCCATTGCAAACAAAGTTAGGATTTATGTGCCACTTTGTGCATCTGGCTTTACGTAGGTACTGGGGAATCGAACCCTGGTCATTAGGTTTTGCAGACAAGCACCTGAAGCACTCACCATCTCTCCGGCTTCAATTATTTTTTTTAATTATTATTTTTTTATTGACAACTTCTATACTTACATATAAAAAAAAACCTGGTATTTCCTTCCCCTCCCCCATCCCACTTTAGAATTCCAATCTCCATCATATCCCCTCCCTCTCTCCATTAGTCTCTCTTTTAATTTGATGTCATCATCTTTTTCTTCTATTTTGAGGGTCTTGCAGAGGTATTGCTAGGCAAAGGCAGGAAAGAAGGGAGGGAGGGGAAAAGGAAGGAAGGGAAGAAGAAAGAAAAGCGAGCAAGCTAGCCCTAGAGAAGCAAAGGAAAATTCAAGACACCATAAACTCCCACCGCTCACAAAGACCTATGTCCCGGAAGACTTTTCTTTTTATGGGCCAAAGGCGTAGCTCATTGTGATTACCTTGTATGGATAAGGCCCTGAATTTGAACCCTGGCACAGTCAAAAGGGGAAAAAAGTCTTAGCTCATGCTTGCAATTATTCAAAAATCTGAAAAAAAAATCTTTTTTATCATTTTGGAAATTATCCTTTCATTATTATCATACCTCAGTAAAGAATGAAAATTTAACTGGTTGTGGTGGTATACACCTTGTGGTCGTCAGCTCCCCGTTGCTGGGATGAACATCCAAACCAAGCACAGTGTAGAGGGGGAAGGAATTCATTTCAAGCTCACAGATCCAGGGCAAAGTTTCATCAGTGATGGAAAAAAGCTGCTTCCATACACCCAAGCACAGAGAAACAACACAATGGCCCCAAAGCACAAATGGGCAGCGAACAGCAGAGACCCAGCAGGGCACAGACTGCTCTGCACACCTTTGGGCTGGAATTCAGATCCACCCCCAAACACCTTAGAGCTGGACCCCAGGATCCACCCCCAGGTGACAGCTCTTCCAGCCAGGCAGCTAGAAATCCAAGATACAGGCTTTAATAAAACACCTGAGTCGGGCTGGAGAGATGGCTTAGCGTTTAAGGCACCTGCCTGCTAAGCCTAAGAATGCCCGTTTCAATCTCCAGGTCCCACATTTAGCCAGATGCAAAGTGACACAAGGGTGCAATGCTGCACTTGACCACAAGGGAGAGCAAGCATATGGAGTTCATTCACAGCAGCTGAGAGGCTGCTGGCGTGCCCATTCTCTCTCTGCCTCTCCCTCTCTCTCTGTCTCTCTCCAAAAATAATAAAATAAAATAAAATAAAACACCTGAGTCTATGGAGGACATACATTCAATGTACCACACACCTCTAGTCCCCAGTGATCAGGAGGCTAAGATAGGTGGATCCTTAGTGCATGACAAACCTGATGCACATAGCAAGTTGCAGGACACCATGGGCTTTGTAAGATGAAACAACAACAGCAACAACAAAGAATAAAATGTTAAACCTATAATGATCTTATTAGAGCTAGGGATTGAACCCAGAGCCCATGTGTGCTGTAACGCTGAGCTCTCTCCTCAGTCCCCCAACCTTTACATTTGAATACATACACATATGTATTTAATACCTATCACAGAAACATATGACAGAAAAAAACTATTAAAAAACTATAAAAAGATTAAAGATGAACACGGAAGAGAACTAGAGTGGAAATTCAATGTCAAGGACAAAAGAGAACGACAAGAGTCCCTTCTCTTAAGGAAGAGTTTGTTCTTATATTCTTTTTTTTTTTAAAATATTTTATTTTTATTTATTTATTTGAGAGAGATATACAGAAATAGACAGGTAGAGAGAGACGGGGGAGGGGGACAGAAAGAATGGGCACTCCAGGGCCTCCAGCCACTGCAAAAGAACTCCAAATGTGTATGCCCCTTTGTGCATCTGGCTTACGTGGGTCCTGGGGAATTGAACCTGGGTCCTTTGGCTTTGCAGGCAAGCGCCTTAACCGCTAAGCCATCTCCCCAGCCCTGTCCTTATATTCTTAAAGCAGACAGTGGGAGGTAATAAATTATTCAACTGGATTCATTTAGAAGATAACAACATATTTTGTATTGTAAGATTTTATTATAATGTGCTAGAAGTTATGTCCTTTGCAATTGCATTTAGGGAGAAAAACAACAACTTATATGCCAACTTTTAGCATCTAAGCCAAAGTGGATACGAATCTTTGCATTCACATAGTCTTCTTCTCTGGAAACTAGTTGTTTACATGCAGACACCAGCACTTTATTTGCCGTATCCAAATATCTGACTGTTGACTTGACCCGTGTATTTGGTTCACAGAGCTCCTGCAGAACTTTAGCTACTGTTCAAAGAATGAGTGTGTGGCAAGAAAAGGGAGCAAGAGGAAGAATGGTGACCTTCTCTTTCAGGGGATCACCCACCCAAGTCTCCACCCACTGATAAAAAGAGCACCCTGGTGGTGGGACCCTGCACCCCTGAGCTGCTGTCTTTGCAGGTGGTTTGGGAATCTAACCCCTTCAAGGGCAAGAATGCAAGCATCAGCATTGTGCTTGCTGTTGGTCCTTTTTTCTCCATTGTCAGCAGCCAAGTTCACTAAAGAACCTTGAAAATGATAATGCCCCACAGGTGTACAGCTGTGGATTGGACATTTGCAAAGATCTTTGAAGGACCCAATACACGCAGTAGTGCGCGGCATTCCCCGCATTATTCTACTCCATTACATGTTTTCTTTTGTTCTTTACAAGCAGAGGGCTTTAACTTCTGGAATATTGAATTTCATTTGCTTCACTTCTCCTCTGTCCTCAGGCTACTGAAAATCACTTGCTATCTTCCACTGCTCACCACACCCCAACCCCGCTCTTCTCCTGGTCATGGTGAATTTGCTCCTTCGAAAGCCTCGTATCAGCCTCCGTTATTTTTCTAATATAAGATAATATTGATCTTGGCACGAGGCTTGTCAGAAATGCTCTCCTTCACTCTCCCTGGGTGAACACGCTGCCCCTAATTACACACTTCTCTTCAGCAGCTTCCCCAGGCCAAATTTAGCCTGGCGCAGATATTCCTTCCTTGCTCTTTCTGGCCCATATTTGGGCATTATTAAAAATGACCACATGTGCTGTCATTGCTTTCCATCTTGTTCTGGGTACACCCTACAAGTATCTGTTTTGTTAAACCTGTTCTTCATTCATCTATATTATTGGAATGGAGTTCCCAGATGGCTTGGTCACTTTAGATTTCTGAAGAGAGTTTCGTCTTTGCCCTGGGCCTGAGATGGGTGCTGATTCAAGAATTAGCCCTTTACTCAGAGGAAAGGCCTTGAGCCATGACAGTGATAAATTCTAAGAGGCGGGTTAGCTTATTAGCAGGAGCATAAGCCTCAGTTTGAATCTGGATGGGTCCACTTACCAGCTGGATGACATAGGGGCCAATTAATTATCTCTTTAAACTTCAGTTTCCCTATTCACTAAATAGAAATAGCTCCTAGCTCGTGTGTTTACATGAGGGTTAGTAAACATAGTGCTTATCCTCTTATAAATAGGTAAGTAATAATAAATAAGTAGCCATCATTCTATGAGAATGTGTCCAGCAGAAATAGCAAGGCTTAGAGCTGGGGAGATTGCTCAGTGGTGAAAGGTACTAGTTTGCATAGCCTGCTGGCCTGAGTTTGATTCCCCAGCCACCCATGTAATGCCAGATGCATAAAAAAGTGGCTCAAGCATCTGAGATTCTGTTTGCAGTGGCAGGATACTTTGACCCACATGCACGCACACACGCATGCGCACACACACACACACACATGTGCAAATATATAACTTTTTAAAAGAAATATCAAGATTTAAAGGGATTTCTATTTCAGATAGCTAGCGAAAACTATTCATGCTCCTGCCTTGTCCAGCTTCTCTGTCCTCATATCTTACAAATATCATTTCTGTTACAGTGAAGCATCCTGCATGGACATCCCTGCTACCTCTCACTCACACACAGAGTTTCAGCACAACTCCAAACTTGGAGTGGTATTTGCTTTCTTCTGACTACGCTGAACATAATCATTTGTTTTATTCCTGAAACTTGAGTCTCTTGTTCAAAGGCTAGGTTTTGTCAACTGCCCCTGGGATTTCTTTTCATCAGCACATTCCCGGAGTCCCCGCCTTTAGAAATCAGGGGAGGCACTGGACATCGTGTGCATACTCAACTTTCAGAAAGCGTTTGGGGAATCTCAGTTCAAGATGGATGGTTCTCAGCTTTCAGCTTCAGTTTCTCTCTACCTCAGGACCCTTTGGATCCAGGCCTAAGAACATAGTCACATGATGTCAGAATATTAGTATTAAGTAGGCGATGCCTCTCTTCCTGCCTCTCAACCTCATTTACCAAAACATGGGGAAATCGATCTAATCTCTCACGGTCCCTTCATGGTGCTCCACAGCAGGAATGCCGTATGATTTCAAATTACTTATTAGACATATTCCTATGGGTATCATGTTGAGGGTTTCTCTTCCAAAGTTATTTTAGTGCCTGAATCATTAGGAATATGAAGCGTAATTCTATCTTTTACTTCATTCCAAAGGTTTTTTACCTTTGAACAAAAAGCCAGCTTCCAGTCAAGGAAGAGGCCACTTATCTTCTGTTTCACTTTCCATCATGTTTTAGGCGATGAGCTGAAGGTGGGAAAAATCACTTTCTCAAACTCTTTGCTTCTAATTACAGAGCAGAGCCTTAGCTCTGCTTTCAAAGGGGACAATGTTGACACCCACCCGGGGCTCAGAGTTAGGAAAGGTTAACATTAAGAATGAACTGTCGACCTGGGGGAGCAGCTCAATGGCAGAACACCTGCTTAGCATCAGGACAGCCCTGGGTTCAATCTCTAAGAGTCCTTCCTTCAAAAAAAAAAAAAATAGCATTGTTAAAATTTCTTATTTCCACTCATGAGCAGAAACGAAGAAAAATACTTGTGCAACTCATTCAAGACAGGGCTACAACATGGAGAACTTAACTCTTGAGTGGTGATCCAAGCTGAAAATTTGACATTGCATATCCAGCAAGCCACCTCGCTCCCCATGACAAAACACCTTTCCTTGTATCTTCCCGCATGTGCCTGCTGAGGGAGCGTGTGTATTCGTTTTCTGTACCTGGAACAAATCTGTGGGCAGAACTTGCCATTTAATTATTTAATTATTTCCTGAGTTGGCAACTCCCTCTTTCTGCCAGACACAGACCATTTGAATTCCTTGTTTTACTGACAGAATCCTAGCTTCCACTTGCTTTTTCTACATTCACCATTGTTGGGGGTAGGGGGCTTGTAACATAAATGATATAGCTCGTCTTGCTGCAGAGATATTGCCAGGGCAATATGGTTCCCCTAAAAAATTTTGAGAGCTCATGAAGATGTCTTTCCCTAAGTTTTATGGAGGTGTGAACAAGTCAGAGATAGGTGATAAATCGCCTCACTTCTTCAAAACCACTCTTCAAAGTAAGAGTTCCTTCTTTGCTCAAAGTGAACATCCATACAATCTAAATGTATTGGAAGTGATTAAAAGCACAAGTCCACTTCCCACCCAAATCCTGGTGCCTTTTTAATTACCTTCTCTCCCTCCAGAACGGAAAATTGAGGGGTGACTTCATTTGCATTCACACATTCCTGTTCTTTGAACTCAAAAGGCATAATTGCTTTCCAGCTATGCAAATGTGGCTCGTGTTGACCTGCCCAAACATAATGAATCAGTCCTTGAAAAGCTTTCAGCAAACTTGAAGAGATCAACAACATTTGTTTGATTCTCATGACTCAGTCTCCTTAGCTAAAACAAAGTGAGAACATTATGCAATTATTTAGAGGAAATTTGGGACCTTTGGGACAGTCAGTCATACAATTCAGGCAAGAGTGGACTCGGGGACCTGACATTTGCAGATAATTGCACAACCCTCAGCTGTGTGAGCTAGTCCTGAGAGAGCGCCCACCTTCAATTCATGCTTCTCCCCACCATCCTGCTTCATTTAGGGGCCTAGTGGTTAATAATAAGATGAATAAATCAACCTGACTTTGACTTGGCTCTTGTGAAATATGCTAAAAGAAATCAGTATGGTCCTAATCACCAAATTAAAGGTATCCTTTGTGGCTCTTTCTTCTGTTTAAAAATTAAAGGAAGGGGGCTGGATAGACAGCTTAGTAGTTAAGGCACTTACCTGCCTGCAAAGCTTAAGAACTCATATTTGGATCTCCAGGTCCCACGTAAGCCAAATGTAGTGATATAAGCACACAAATGACATACATGCACACAAGGGGCACACATGTCTGGAATTCGTTTGTAGCAGCTGAAGGCCCTGCTATGCCCTCTCTCTCTCTCTCTCTCTCTCTCTCTCAAATAAATAAAAGAAAAAAATAAAGAAAAAATAAAGGAAGGGCTGGATAGAAGATACAGTGGTTAAAGGTGCTTGCTTGCAAAGTCTAACTGGTAGGGTTCACTTCCCCAGTACCCATGTAAAGCCAGATGCACATAGTGACACATGTGTCTGGAGTTCAGTTACAAGAAGCCCTGGTGTTCCCATACTCTCTCTCTTTCTCACTCACTCTCTCTCTCTGCCTCTGTCTCTTCTCTCTCTTTTTCTCTCAAATAAATAAACAAACATTAATTTTAAAAAAATGAAGCAAAACTAGATTCACTCAGCAAACATGAGCCTGAAGCTGAATAAAGTTCATGCCCAGATGTTATTACGTATACATATTTATAAGACTCACAAGGATCCTGGCAAAGCTCAATTTGCCTCAATTTGGCAAATGTTTCAAATCAGGCTCTTTGGCTAAATCCTTTGGAAGGCAGAATCTGGTGGAAGACACATTGCTGCTGGCGAGCAGAGGGGAACCCTTCTTTTATGTTTTATGACCAGTTTTCCATTGAGGGGTAATGCTGTTTTTCAAGATTCACTTCTCAAGGCCTGTCTTTTCCCACAAAGCCAGGCCAAAGCATGATTGACGCAGCCGTGAATTTTGGGGCCATCGGAGGAATATATACATGGTGAGGCAAAAAGTACTGCCCCCCCCCCCCAGTGAAAGGCTGTCCAGGCCAGGGCACTTTTTTCTTTTCTTATTCAGTTATGAAACATCTCCCAAATTCTAAAAGTCTCAGTTTAGTCACCTGTTAAGTGGGGATGCGATTAGTATAACAAGCAGGATCAGTAGCTGGGGCTTTTTATTTGTTTACTGTTTGCGGTGCCGAGGGTAGAATCCAGGATGCTGTTGGGTCATGTCTGCAGCAGACTTTACACACTTCAGCTTGGTTGGCCAGCATGCACTTTGGCAAAACTGAAACTTTAGGCCCAATATTTAAACAGTTGTTTTGGTGACTTGCAGAGACACATGTGAAAAATAAAGACACAGGTGTATACACAAGAATGTTGGACTGAAGCAGCTTTCACTGTGTGATTAAATATGCGGTTTAGGGCTGGAGAGATGGCTTAGTGGTTAAGGCTTAGCCTAAGGACCCAGGTTTGATTCCCCAGTCAGTACCCATGGAAATCCAGATGCACAAGGTAGCACTTGCTTCTGGAGTTTGTTTGTAGTGACTGGAGGACCTGGCATGCCCATTCTCTTTCTATCTGTACCCCCCTCCACCACTAGCTCTAATAAATAAATAATTCAAGGGGTAGAGTTAGGAGGATTGCTGTGAGTTTCAGGTCAGCCTGAGACTATACAGTGACTTCCACATCAGCCTGGGCTACAATGAGACCCTATCTTGACCACCCCACCACCAAAACACATCCAATTGAACTATATTAATCATTTGGGCCTCCAGATTTTTGAAGAAGAGTCACTATATGACATCATCATGATTGTTGTTGTTTATATTATTATTATTGTGGTTCTGAGAACTGAGCTCTGGATCCCAAGCACATGAAAACATGCTCCACTGAGCTATTCCCCCAGTGAAATCACAACTATGGTCAGGCCAGCTGTTGTATTGGCAAGAAACATAATGTGCCTGTATGCCTTGCCCACCTATGAGCCCCGCAGCCTGCAAGGCTTGGCTTTCTAAAACTGTCTTAGTTAAATATATCACATTGAGGGCTGGGGAGATGGCTTAGCGGTTAAGGTGCCTGCCTGCTAAGCCTAAGAACGTCAGTTCCAATCTCCAGGTCCCACGTTTAGCCAGAAGCAAAGTGGTGCAAGGGTGCAATGCTGCACTTGCCCACAAGGGGGCACACACATCTGGAGTTTGTTTACAGCTGCTGAGAAGCTGCTGGTGCACCCATTCTCACTCTCTCTCTCTTTCTCTCTCATTCTCTCTGCAATATATATATAATTACTTTGTGGGATGATCAATCTGTACATTATGAAAGGACATTGGATTTTTCTGCCAGCTAGGTCCTACCCTGTAGACTAATTCCAGCAACTTTAGGAAAGTCCCTGTGACCTTCAGCACCCACTGGCAATGGTCTGGGTGTGGCCTCAAGTCTCTGATCCCACAGTAGAGAGTCTTCTGTTGCTGAGAACTCAGATATGGATGCCCAAGGCCCTTCTATGGCTCTGGGCTTTGCCAGGTTCTCGGCAAATTCTCTGGTGTGTCCATGCCATCCCCTTGTCATTGATAAGCTCTCTGGGACCGCTGAAGTGACAGTTCCCGTTGGCCCTAAGACAGCACTAGTGTCCTCCATGGACGCCTTCATCTGGACACATCTGGACACATCTGGAAAGTGCTCCGAGGTGCTTACCTCGTTCTCCTGATTAATGTAGATGTAAAGATTTTATCAAGAAGGCTTCTGGCGGCCAGACTTCAAGATGTAATCGCAAAATCAATCCACATGGACTAACTGGACATAGACTCACTAAGAAGATGCCCCCAGTGTCAGCCACTTAATTAAGGCACTCTGCTTCCCCTGCCCCTGCCCCTGATTGCTTCTTCACTTTCCCTAACAAGTGGTGTTACTCCCTAGAACGGACAAGCCACTCCCCGCCTGGCTTGCAGTTTGGGAGGTAGACCACCAGGGGGCACCTGTGTACCATCCTGCTCCCCGGGGAATGGGACCAGCAAGATTCTTCACCCAACCCCAAGGACATGGAAGAGGCTGCTGACCCAGCCTGCATCATCTGCTTGACTGTATTTTGTTTGCTAAGCTCCAGGATGCTCTCATCTCCAATCATCCGTCTCCACAGAGAACGACTCTCCCACGGCTTCTCTTCTTTCTCGCATTGTCTGCTTTTAATGTAGGTTAGGATCATGAAGTCCATGAGGAACACCTAAGATGTCTATACTGGAAAAAAAAAAAAAGTTTCTATGGGAAATCCAGTACTAGAAGCTTATTAAAATGTAAGCACCTTAAGAAAAATAGTCCAGGATAGAGAATGCCCACCTTAATGCCCCTTAATGATGTGGAATATCTTCTGCACAGCCATCGCTTGACCTTGACTAACGAAACTCATCTTGGATTGTCTTAGAGCACTTCCATCAAAGTCATTAAGTTATATTTAGTGCCTTGCATATCCTGACTTCTGCTGGAGATGCCCCTGGGGTTAGGAAAGAGTCAAGGAAGTCGGCTGTTACAAAACAGGGAGTTTGGGGCAAGAGTTGGGGGAAGGAGCCCTGGGGAAGTTTCCACCATAAGATAACACGTGACTCAGCCCTGGAAAAGTCGTCTCCATGGTTCTCTGTGTCGTCTGAGTAGACCTGGGCTAGAACCGCAGAGGGCAGTCCGGAAGCTTAAGGTCTTCGGTATCCATGAATATCACAGGGTTCTTTGACAACCTATGACCAGATATTGGCCATTTGCTGCACATAGGATTTTGTAAGGCACAGAAAACCTTCAGCTCTGAAGTTTATATGCCGAAACTCCATGGAATGTTTTCTTTAAAAATCATAAAAAATAACCTACCATCTCAAGGTCAAAACTTGAAAAGAAAATGATCTTGGGACCATAAGAACAGTCTCTTTAAAAGAAAAATAAACAAAGAAAAGATTCAAAAATGCTAGCCGCCCCTCCATGGATCCTGTAAGAGTTCCGACCTGAAGTGTCCCCATAAGCTCAGGTGTGGAAGGCTTAGTCCTTGTGATGGTTTGAATGTACGCTCCCCACCAGACTCAGGTGTCATGAAAATTGAGTGTGAAGCTTCTGCCCCTAGCAGGCAGACTCCTGTTATGGCTGGTGGGGTGGTGGACAGGGGGGTGTCTCTGGGGGGTGAATTTGAATTTTAAGTGTTAGGTATGCAGAGTGAGTTCTGCCAGGGTCCCTGAGATTTGCTTCCCATGGCGGCTTGCTTTGTGGTGCTGGCTGGTGGCTTTTTTTTTCTCTCTCTCTCTCTCTCTCTCACTCTGGATCTGTGGATCTGTGAAAGGGGGCCAGCTTCTTCTGCCATCAACAGAACTTCCCCTGGATCTGTAAGCCTGCAGTAAATCCCGTTCCTCCCATAAACTGTATACAGTTTGGAGGTTCATCCCAACAGCATGGAGCTGACAGGAATAGTCCTCAGTGCAGGAGTGTGTAGAGGGGATGTCCTCTGGGAGGGTCTGACCTCATCAAACGGGTCAGTCCACCGATGGACTCAGAGCTTCATGGGACATTGGGAGTCAATGGAAACTTAAGGAAGTGAGGCGTAATTGGAAGAAGTAGATTACTTGAGGCATGTCCTAGGAGAATAGAATTTATCCCGGCCCCATCTTGTCCCCAGTCACCATAAGGTGAGTTGCTTTGCCCCCAAGTGTCCTCCTGCCATGATGGTCTACATTATCATGGGGCATCAACCCAATGGAACTGGCCAACCAAGAACTCAAGCCTCTAAAAACATGTGCCAAAAATAAGTATTCCTGCTTTTTATGTTGTCTTCCTCAGGTATTTTGTCACAGTCACGGAAATATGACCAACACAGTACCCCCGTGTGTCCCAACCTTGGTTAATAAGGAAGAGTTCTTTGTTGAGAAAGGTCTTTTCTCTCTCCCTACACTGAATGATGACACAAAACACTAAAAGCAAAACTGTGCTCTGGAAACACAGGCCCACGTGAACTGTCAGGGCCTCCAGCAAAGGCAGCTCCACATCTTCCTTCTTGCCCTGGTCTTCTCACTAGTGGGCACCAGCGGCACATCCAGAGGCTGGTGATGCCAGTCAGAGGCTCCCACTAGGAGCTGTGCAGGCTGGTAGCCTCAGATTTGTCAAAGCGCATGGGCAATGCATCCAGCAGCCTCCCAGGAAAGTGGACTCTGCAGGGAGGCATGCAAATCCTAACACTGCAAGGTAGAGGCGTCAGGCCAGTCAGAAGAACAAACTCCAAGAGTCAAGAGTCAAGAGTCAGAAGGGCCTTGCTCCCAAGACCTTTAAGAACTGGACTTTAAGCTTCTTTCGAAACCACCGCCAGGACTTGTCAGAACGGGATGAAGGCAGTTTAGACGACTCACCTGAAGGCTTAGGTGAGACTTGACTCATGCTTGCCCATGCTGACCGGCTCTACCTGGGGCCTAAGTGCAACATGACATCCCTCATCCTTTCCCCACATAAATCGTCCCTGTGCCGTGTCCTCCGAGGACCCTGAGGCCTGTCAGGACTTGGCCCCGAGCTCACTGAAACCACACTAGATTGCCAAGTTTCACAGATGTTTGCACTGAATGCTTTATGTTTTGCAATATTCCAGAGCTGCTCCCAAGTGACACCAGTCCATTCACCAAGTAAATGCTTAATAACGACGACCTAGGAAAGGTCACAGCTTCAAGACACAAGCAGAGCAAAGACAGTGTGCCTCCAACGAGAGTGGATGAGCAGAATCAATCCTTCAGTCAATACGGCGAGGTTCTCAACAGACTGAGCTTCTCATAAGGAAGAGCACACAGCAATTGCAGGGGGAGAATAAACAGGTCTGTGCTGTGTATTTATGATCGTGGCATGTCATGTTTCTCAGCAGTGCTGTGAGATCCCCCACAGGGCTTGAGAATGCTCCTGCTGACCTCAACCTGAGAACAAGGCACAGGTGGACCAACATGAGCTCTTGTAGAAATATCTATCCATTCCATAGCTGAGAAAGTCCTTCTCCCAGAGCAAGAAAAGCTTGACTATAAAGAACACACAGGGATGGAGAGATGGCTTAGCAGTTAAGGTGCATGCATGTGAAGCCGAAGGACCCTGGTTCAATTCTCCAGCTCCCACGTAAGCCAGATGCACATGGTGGCACATGCGTCTGGAGTTTGTTTGCAGTGGCTGGAGGTCCTGGTGTGCCCACTGTCACTCTTTCTCTTTCTCTTTGTCTAATAGATAAATAAATTTTTTTAAAAAGAATGCACAATGACCCCAAATTATAGAAAATGAATGACAATTCCTCCTTACAGCCTGCTTTCCTAGGGCAGCAATACCAGGATTTTTTTTTTTTTTTTTTTTTAAGGATCACAAAGGTTAAGGGATTTTTCTGGTGGTCAATCAATATAGTGGCGGATTTGGGATTAACAAACAAGGCTCTCTTCCTTCCCAGGGTTACCAGGTAGTATATGTTTCCTGCATGTCGTGTCTAATACTTACGTCAATCCTAAGGGTTTCAGTTAAAGATCAAAAACTAGCTGGGGTGTGGTGGTGCACGCCTTTAATCCCAGCACTTGGGAGGCAGAGGTAGGAGGATCACCATGAGTTCAAGTCCACCCTGAGACTACATAGTGAATTTCAGATCAGCCCAGACTAGAGTGAGACCCTACCTCGAAAAAACAAGAAAATTAAAAAATAAAAAATAAAGATCAAAACTTAAGGCCCAGGGAGAGATCAAGCAACAGACTAGAGGCCACCATTTGGTAAATTTTAGGCCTAACCTTGGGCTAAGAGCCAAGCTTCTCATATCCCAAGCACACTCAGCACAATATGGAAAAAGAAATTTCCTTACGGTCTCATAAAAAATTCATATTTTAAAAAGAAAAAAAAACCTTTAAAGACTGAAAAAATATCACATGGCAGGGAGTAGTACTCATAGCTTGGAAAGATTGCAGCTTTATGCAGGCTCATTTATTAACGAAGTAGGTCAGGATGTTAATTCCAGTTGCTTAGGGGCCAGAGATCCTGTGAAATGCATGCCAGGGAAGAGACACTCAGAGGGAAACTTTAGGAAATGTGTATGCCTATGCTGTGCATCTGAAAAACTTAGAAGATGGGAAGTAGAATGTGGATGTCCATCCCTGTTACACAGCAAAGGATTTTAAAATATTTTTTATTTTTATTTATTTATGGGGGGCAGAAAGAGAGATGGAGAGAGAATGAGTTCTCCAGGGCCTACAGCCACTTTAAATGAGCTCCAGACTCATGTGCCCCCTTGTGCATCTAGCTTATGGGGGTTCTGGGGAATAGAACCTATGACCTTTAGCTTTACAGGCAAGCACCTTAACTGCTAAGCCATCTCTCCAGCCCCAGCATAAGATTTTTGTATCCCATAGGATCCCATCACACATCAGCTGGATAATGTGGAAGGGATATTATTTGAAGCGATTATAATGTTAAAAATA
Source organism: Orientallactaga sibirica (assembly GCA_036365145.1). Lineage (NCBI taxonomy): Eukaryota > Metazoa > Chordata > Mammalia > Rodentia > Dipodidae > Orientallactaga > Orientallactaga sibirica. The sequence goes on from JAEOAD010000048.1 coordinate 7,504,640, forward strand.
ACATTTTTGTTTTTCTCTTTTTGACTCTGGACCTACTGACTTTGCAAGAACCCCTGCCTGCTTCTCCACCCTTTTGCACACCCAGTTAGTCATAGGCTCAGGGGTCCAGCCCATCCACCTCCAGCTGGTCATAGGCCCAAGGTCCAGGCAGGCTTGCACCACCAAATCCCTGCCTCCCCCAGCTGCTGCAGCCACCTCTCCTTGCCAAGCTGCTGATGCTGCTGAAGTCTGACATCCCCTCCAGCTGGAGGCTGCCCTGGCTGACCTTCAGCTGCCCTGTCCCTGTCCTGCTCCAGAGACCAGCCTCAGGGGCAATCCTGTCTTTAACATGCTCCCTCTTCTCTTGAGGGGTCACAGGAGACTGAGCTCGGAGCACACCATGTCTTACAGGGACTTTAATGAAACAGCTTTTCTATTTACTTGTATTGTTGCCTCTGTTGCCTGGGGCCAAGGCACCAGTCCCCAGGAGGGAAAGGCTGAGGTTTTTGGGAGGGGTCTTGTGCAAACACCTATCCCCCAAATTGACCCTGACCTGCTTCCACCAATCCTGCCTCCTTCTCCATCAGTCTTAGAACCCTCTGAATACTGGGGTACAGTTTGCTTTTGTCCCCTCAAGAATCACTGAAGTTAAACAGGTTTTCCCAAGCACTGAGGATTCCACCCTAAGGAAAGCAAAGGTCAGTCAGTCATGTGGAATCTGATTAACACACCCCTGAACTGATGCTTTCTTGCACTCTGACCTCAAACAGAACATGACAGCAGCCACTATGTGAACAGTGTGGGCAACGCTTGCCTTGCCGAAGGGCTCTAAAGGAGGCACCTCCCCCACCCCCAGCTTGCTAGTTGGATACCTATTGTTTTCATATCATGTTGTCTGCAAGCATGAAGCTATGTCTTGAGTTGAAAAGAAAAGGGAGCTAGGTATGATGGCGCACACCAGTAACCCCAGCATGTGCGAGACTTAGGCAGGAGGATCAAGAGTTTCAGGTCAGCCTGGGCGATGTACTTAACCTGTTCCCTGCTAGCATCATTCACATAGTTATACCTGGTCTAAAAAACAAAAACAAAACACAAAGAAATAAAATGAGGGGGAGAGGAAGAATGATTTCAGTACATTGAGGTAGAAGAGATTAAAAAAAAAATAAAAACACAGGGCTGGAGAGATGGCTTTGCTCTTAAGGCACTTGCCTGCAAAGCCTAAGGGCCTATGTTCTACTCTCCATATCACACTTAAGCCAAACACACAAAAGTGAGGCAAGCGCAAGGTCGCACATTCCCACTAGGTGGTGTAAGTGTCTGGCATTGTATTGCAGTGGCTGAGGCCCTGGCATGCCAATTCTCTCTATCTTTGCCTCTCTCACTCTCTCTAAAATAAAAAATAATAAAATAAAATAAAAATTTTAAAAACCCTCTTTTTTTTAATGTTTTCTGGGCTGGGGGTAGTTCAGTACAGGGCACTTACCTAGTATGCGGGAGACCCTGGATTCATTCCATAGCATGGGGGATGGGAGATTCAGGATTAGGGGGTTGTGGTAGTTTGAATAGATGGCCCCCAATATAGTCAGTGTTTTATTAGACTGTAGTTTGCTTCTGCATCCACCTGGGTGGATCTTAAGGTGTAGTGGTGGGTTTGAGATTTCAATCTAAAGATATGCAAAGTGTGCTGTGCTGTGAGCGGCTTTTGGCTTGTGGCTTTGCTCTCTGTGTTTTGGTCCTGGGAAAGCAGGCCAGCTTCTTCTGCCATTATGGAACTTTCCCTGGATCTGTAAGCTTCAATAAATATCCCTTCTTCCATAACTGTGCCTGGTCTGGAAGTTCATCTCAGCGAACCTGAAGCTGTCTGCTATGGGGGTGTTTGCTGTCATATGACTTAAATACAATACTATTCAACCTTTTGAGAGTGCAGTGAGGCAAAGCTATGTCCACTTGTGCAGTATCCACAATCGATCACTCGCCAGCCTTTTCCCTGCACTGAGGAACTACCCTGTGTCCCTTTGCAGTGAACTTGCCTCTTCGCCCACATCCCCAACTCCTGGGAACCCCTCGCCTATCTTCTATCCTACAGCTTGACCTCTGGAGTGCCACCCAAGTGGATGTTGAATGTGGCTTGTGTGACACAGCACAATCCATCCCCGCCCCTGCTGTTGCCTGTACCCACATCCATTCTTTTGACCACTGAGTCACATTCCCTCATATGTCAGGCAAGCTGCCGCTTCTATACCCATTCAGCAGGAGGTGGATATTTGAATTGTTTCCAATGCTTAGCTATAAAGGATAGAGTTACTGTTAGCTTTTGTTTGCAAACGTGGGAGAGGATGGATGTTTTCTTCATTTCTTTGGAGCAAGCACCCCGAAGTAGAAATGCTGAGACATTTGTCAGGTATATGTTGACAGGGCTTTGGACTCAGGGTGTTTCTGGGTCTTTGAAACAGGAAGTGAAACACCACCATGTTGTTTTAAGAAGAACTGGCTTAGCTCTGGGTTTCCTCATGCCTTACAAAGTCTCTAACTACGTCTTGCAGTTAATAAAGTTAACCTGCTACTTGCTCTGGTGGTCTAAGCACCAACAATGGGGCAGATATCCACTGGATTATCAAGCGTGTCACTACCATTTATCAATAGGTGTGATGTTGGATGAATACTTGAGCTCACTGTGGCTTTATTTTTATTGTAATAATGCCTGTGTTTTAGGGATGCAATGACGATTTTATTAATATATGCAAACATGTAGAATAGAGCCCAGCAGGCCCTCATGAAACACAGCCTACATACAAGCCAGTACAAATTCAGAACTGGGACTTCAAGTGGAAGACATAGTGGCAGAGCTAATTTGTCTTCCTAGAAAGCTCTGATATTTTGAATTAAAGATGCTTCCCGGATGACATGAAGAACATGCTTCCTCATTCATCACTCATTTACTGAGTGACTACTGTGTGCCAGGTGAGAAGGCCCTGTCTATTCTTTCAGAACTTCCAGAGGCAAGCAGAATGAAAGGTGTGTGTTGCACGTCGTTACAAACCCTAAGAAGTGCAAAAGCAACCAGAGTCGTTCTGAGAAATGGCTCTCAGAGGGTCCACCAGGGCTGGTTGTGCTAACAGCTGTCTACCCCCATCTGGCCTCGTCAGTACAGCCTTCACAGTGTCTAACTCTAGCTCAGTTATTGGCTGTGACTGAGAGAAAGTGAAGGACCCCTAAGCCTCCTTCAGCAGGAGAACAATCACTCTCTCCTTCATTTATTATTTCTCTTCAAATATTCGCCCAGTACCATTGAAAATCATGTTACTGTCCTAGGCGCGGAGGGCGCATGCCACAGAAGAAAGGTGCTGCTTCTACCAGGGGCTTTACATCATCGCAGGCTGAGATGAGCAGACAGTAAAAGCTCTGCTCCCTGCTGGAACAGGCAGATGAGAAAGCCATGAAACTTTGATGAGTTTAGTTAAGCACCATTTCTGCTGGCCTAAATTTACTAGCGTGATCATGCCACGGAGACTCAGCACACACTAGCTGCTGTGGCTGAATGGGGATGACAGTCCTGAGGGCTGCTCTCCGGGAGACATAAAATAGGTTAAAGTTATCTGAGGAGAAGGAGGAGGAGGAGGCTGGGGAGTAACCAAGGGCCATGCTCAGCCCCCTCCCTGAAGCCAGATGGTGTTTGCCAGAGATTTCCAGAGGAAACTGTGTGAACAAGCCATGTACTACTGTGGGGTGTGTAACATGTCTTGGAAACTAACAACTGTTTCTGAAAATTGGAAAGACACTGGCTGTTGAGAAGCCAATCTCGATGCGCAACAACCAGGTTCCCCATGGAGAGTGCAGGAATTGATAGCTCAAGCTCCTTGAGTTCCAGCCAGGCACAGTCAAAGGCAGGAGTGGACAAGCCGCCGCAGAGCCAGGGCTGCCTGTGGTCACACCTCAGTTCTTTACTTCCATCTTGGCTGTGACACTGCACCTTCTGAGTGCTGTATATAATGCTCTGTCCTACAGGGTATGGAGATGAAGGTGCCTGCTTTGTAGGCCTTTCTCTTTTTTTAAAATATTTTTTTAAATTTATTTGCAAGCAGAGAGAGAGAGAGAGACAGAGAGAGAGGCAGAGAGAGAGTTGAGAGGCAGACATAGAAAGAATGGGCACGCCAGGGTCTCTAGCCAGTACAAACGAACTCCAGATGTATGTGCCCTTTGTGCATCTGGCTTACATGGGTCCTAGAGAATTGAACCAGGATCCTTTGGCTTCTCAGGCAAATGCCTTAACCACTAAGCCATTTCTCCAGCCCCTTGTAGGCCTTTCTGTACCCCCAATTCTAGTGGAGACTTTCCTGTACCTCAGTAAGATGGCACTGTGGACTGTCCACCGTGGTTTCTTACCTTTTAGGTCAAGAAAAGATCATGTGACTTTGATTCAATCATTCCAGCCCTGCCTGTACCATTGTGATAGGGCTTCCAATGCTCATGTACCTGGATTGTGTTAACTACAGATATTGACTTATATTTTTCAATTTGTAACCATAGGTGACTATAGGATTTGTGATGAGCTACTTTAGAAATTATGTTTCTCTGAATTTCCTTTCCAGTGTGTTTTCAGAAATGTTCTTTCCTTTTAAAAGGTCTAGAAGCCATTTGTAACACACACATCCTCTACATACCAGGATAGGGAATTGGCAAATGTACTGAATATCCATCATCAGTCAACTTCAGATTAGGGAGACTATCATGACTGGGTATAATTTTATTGCTCAGAAGGCCTAAAACCAAGACCTCCTAGCCCTGCCTGGGTACTCAGCCTGATGGAATCTTCCCTGCTGGAAGGCTTGCTTTCTTATACAATTTCTGAGTTGCTCAGCTAGCCAGTTCCTCATGATAAATCCCAAGGAGCTGGTGTGTAGGTATGCATCCTGTTTCCCTGGTTGAATGGCTGGTAATCTTTGAGTTATCATGAGAGAATCACTTCCTTTTCCCTGCTATACTAGAGCTCCTGAATTTCAGCTAAATTTAGCACTACTCAGAGGTTCAAAAGGAAAGGACAAAAACCGCCACATTTTTCCATATGAAAGATGTGAATTTGCTTATCTTTTTCAGATGGACAATGAACCTGAAGGGAGGATCAGCCAATCACACTTCACCAGGGCCCCAGCTGAAACCATAGAGTAATGCGGGGGAAGGGCAAGAGTACAGTGTTCTTGGGGAACACAACACCAGAAAAAGGCTGAAGGAGATAAACACAGAGAACATCCAACTCCTACTAAGCCAGATATCCAGAGACACAGAGGCTCCCAAAACCTCATCACTGAAGTAGAGCTAAAATAACACCAATGTGGCTCAGGAAAATTCGCAGAAGAGGGGGAGGAAAGAATGTTAGAGCCACAAGTTGGGGCATTATGCACAGAGACTTGGCCTATCCCCCATAACTCTTGACTACCCCTACAATGCGTGACCCACATTCCCCATTGATGAGGGTCCCTTTGGAAGAGGGAGGACAGGGAGGAGGATAATGGAGTCAACATTATGAATGTAAAATTAGAATAATATAAATAAAAATAAATTGTAAAAAAAGATGTGATGAATATTAGTAGCAGCTTTTTTTTCACGGTAGCTAAGAATGAGATATAACTCAATCATCTACTAGCTGGTGGATAGATACATAAACCCAGGGATTCATAAAATGGAATATTACTCTGCAAAAACAGATACAAGTTACTCCTTCACAAAGCAACATTGATAGTTTTCAAAAGCATTATGTGAGTGAAAGAAGCCAGTCACAAAAGGTCAACTATTTACAAATCTTACATTTGATAAGAGACATTAACCCAAATATCTATAGAACCCTTGAAACTGAAAAAATAAAAGATGTGACCTAATGAAAAAATGAGCAATAGTTCAATAATTCTGAATAGAAATTTTCTTAAAGAATGCAGACAAGTGGCCAAAAAGCATCTAAACAGATGGTCAACATCATTACTCAACTGAAAATCAAACCACAACGCTACTCCTCCAACCAATTAGGATAACTAAAACAAAATTTAAAACAACAGACAACACAGATGTTGGCAAGGATGTGGAGAAACTGGAACCCTTCTACCTTGTTCGTGGGAATGTCAAACAACACAACTGCTTTGGAAACAGTGTGGCAGTGACTCAGGACATCAAGTATGAACTTATAGGAGTCAACAAATTCTGTTCCTAAAGTGTGTATGTATCCAAGTGAAATGAAAACTTACATCCACACAAAAGGAATATGTGAATATGTGAACGTTTATACCAGTATTGATTCCAAAAAGCTAAAATGTGAGCAGAATCCAAATGGTCACCAGCTGATGAACTTAAACAAAATGAGCTCTCCCCACACAGCCATTCAACAGAATGAAATGCAGTTCTGAGCTATGCTGCCACATGAATGAACTGTGAAATGTTATGGGAAATAAAAGAAGTCAGACACAAACTATGATGCCTTATGGATTACTTGTATATATAAATATCCAGACCAGGCAAGCCCATGGAGATAGACCATAAATGAGTGGTCGGCAGGGTCTCTAGAGAAGGGAGGGTGGAGAATGACTCCTAACACTGGCACAGTGTTGTGGCTTGAACATGGAATGTCCCCACAGGCTCAAGGCTTGAAGGCTTGATGGCTGCTCTATTTAGAAAGGTCCTGGAAAAATTTAGTTGGTGGGACATACTTGGAAGAGCTGGGTCACCAACGCATGTCCCTAGGGGATGTATCTCGCCGAGGCCACTTCAGAGTCTTGCACTTTCTGCTTCCTGGCTGCCAAAAAGCAAGCAGCTCTTCTGTTCCAGAATGCCCTTCCACCTTCAATCTTTTTTTTTTTTTTTTTTTTTTTTTTTTTTTTTTTAAATTTCTGGAGAGAGACACAGAGAGAGACAGACAGACAGAGAGGGAGACAGAGAATGGGCACACCAGCAGCCTCTCAGCTGCTGAGAATGAACTCCAGATGTGTGCGGCATTGCGCCCTTGCATCACTTTGCATCTGGCTAAACGTGGGACCTGGAGATTGGAACTGGCGTTCTTAGGCTTAGCAGGCAGGCGCCTTAACCGCTAAGCCATCTCTCCAGCCAACACCTTCAATCTTAAGTAGGTGCCTCCACAAAGGCAGAGGGGGGCTTTTTTCCTGGAGAGCTGGTTTTACATCCACTGCTGAGTGCCATTTAGCAGCAATACCTGGCCTGAGTCCATGTTCTATAAGGTACATCCAGTTGACCCTGAAGTGACCTGATTCTTCTATCCTCAATAACCTTTGAATTCCTTCCTAGTTACAGAAACTGCTGGACTTCTACTACCTCTGAGGGCCGTGAAGCATCACATCATGAGTTTAGTTGGGCTCCCTATGAAGTAGGGGTCACCAGATTACAATATGAATTTCAAATACAAATATGAATTTCAGGAAAACAAGAAATAATCTCATAGTGGGAGTTTCATGCAATTTCTGAGGCACATTTATGCTATAGAATCATTTATCGTTCATGTTAAATTCAGTTTTAGCTGGGCATGTTACACTTGTATTTGATAATCTGGCAACCATGCTAAGAACAAAACTGGGAAGGAGATTTGCAAGCAGGGAACTTATTGGGGAGTGTGCACAGAATGCACATCTGTGGGGAGAGAGGGTAAGTGACTTGTCATGATGCCACAGTAAAGGTTGTCGCCTGTCCCCAGGAACCCCTGGCATTGGGATGGTCCTCGGAGTCCTCCCACATTGACTGCTATTTCGTGGGGCTTCATACCCAGTATCGACCAGTTACTTGGGTGGGGGCTGACAAGGTGTGTCCTTCAGCAAGGGGAAGTAGCAGAAGACAAGCTCAGCTAAGAGCTTCCAGCCTGCAGGACCTCCAGCACAAATAAGTTACACCTCCATCCCATGGGCCACAGCCAGCTGGGTTAGAAACAAGGCACAGAGAGTGTGAATCATCACAAGGACAAAGGCCAGGGAGCCAAAGTCAAAAGGAACAAGACTCCAGCAGACTGGGCTGGAGTCACCATGGAAACAATGATTGTGTTTCAGCAGAACACTATTTATCAGTCACATAGTGGGAATTCAACATGAGCAAGTGGGGTTGGGGATGTGTTGCTCAGTGGTAGAGCACTTGTCTAGCATTCATGAAGCCCTCAGTGGGTCCTCACCAAAAACACACACAAAGAACAAAACCTTAGGCTTTGAAGAGCTGAGTTTAATACCCCTTCAGACCAAACCAAGTTCAATCTTTGGCCACTTAAAAAAGAAGCCAGCCTCAAGCCCACCAAAGTCTATGGGACAGACTTCCTCTCTGTATTCCCAAATGAAGAGGCACAGCTTTGTCCCCAGGTGGTGTGCCTGCACCTTGTTCCCTGCTAGCCCTTGGGTTTGTTTTCCTCCTTCCTTCTGGGCCTGCCTGGCCTGGCCCACCACCCTCCAGCTCTGTCTCTGAGGTACTGTCTTTCTTCTTACACCAACAGTACTTTGGCCAGCGTTAGCTGAGTGAGGCCTACCCGTCTGGTGTCCTGGAATGCCTCTCTTTTTCTTCCTACACCCCTGCAGGCTGTGGGAAATGTAGTCACTCCAGCCCACAGCCACACCACACCCAGACCTTGTCATTGCTCAGCTGTCCCCTGCAGGGCCTCTCCCCTCAACCCCACACCCCATCTTCCCACTCGCTGTCCACAAGCCCTGTTTCTCTCCTTCCCACCCTTCTGCTGCTTCCCTGTGGGCCTGCTGTGCCGGGTCTCTCCCTAGACTAAAACTAGACACCTCAGCTACTCTTACCTCAGTCGCCATTCATCCCACCCACCCCACATCTTGTCCGTTTGCCTCCTCCACTCTTTCCCATGGACTGCTGGGAGGGCTGGAGAGAAGCCAGCACAGCGTGAGAAGTCAGGCTCCCTGCTGCGGCTCTCCCAAAGCCACCCAGGAAGAAGCCATCCCATGCCTCCTATGCACATGCCCCACCTCCCAGCCAGACCTCATCTCCTGCCCCACAGAAAACATGGGCACCCACAAAAGAGGCCACCTGCTCGCTGCAAGTTCACCCACTCCTTCTCTGGCCCGAGAAGAAGATGGGGCTCTTCCTGTCCAAGGTTTTACCTTCCCATCTGGACTCTTCCTCTTCCAATATCTTCAAGGCTGTTGTTAATAATCCCCTCTCTAGCGGTATCACTTCCTTCCCACTGGCCAAGTCTCATCTGATCTCTTCTCCTGCCAGTGGGAGTGCAACAGAGTTCACAGTCAGCTCCTGATTCCCGGCTCAACTAAGCTAGCATGAGGTCTGGTGAATGAGCCTGGAGATTCCATTTATAAGTCTGTGGAGGGAGGTTGGTCACAGCAGTTGCCTCCAGAAAAAAAAAAAAAAAAAAAAAAAATATAAAACAGAGTCTCTGGGCTGGAGAAATGGCTTAGTGGTTAAGGCATTTGCCTGTGAAGCCAAAGGACCTGGTTTAATTCCCCAGAACCCACGTAAGCCAGATGCACAAGGGGCACATGCAGCTGGAGTTCCTTGGCAGTGGCTGAAGGCCCTGGCATGCCCATTCTCTCTCTATCTGCCTCTCTTCTCTCCCTCTCTCTCTCTCTCTGCTTGCAAATAAATAAATAAATAATTTAAAAAAAAAAAAAAACTGAGTCTCAGGGCTGGAGAAGATGGCTTAGTGGTTAAGGCATTTGCCTGCAAATCCAAAGGACCCTGGTTCAAGTCCTCAGGATCCACGTAAGCCAGATGCACAAGGAGGGACATGCATCTAGAGTTCATTTGCAGTGGCTGAAGGCCCTGGCATGCCCATTCTCAATCTCTCTCTCTCTACCTCTTTCTTTCTCTCAAATAAATAAAATATATTTTAAAAAACTGAGTCTGAGCCAGGCATGGTAGTGCATGCCTTTAATCCCAGCACTTGGGAGGTAGAAGTAGGAGGATCTCCATGAGTTCGAGGCCACCCTGAGACTACAGAGTAAATTCCAGGTCAGGGCTAGAGTGGGGTCCTACCTCGAAAAACCAAACACCAAAAAAAAAAAAAAAAAAATCAGTCTGGGGCTGAGGACTTTGAGGAGCACGATGTCGACTAACCAAGAGCCACAGAATGAAATAAAGGGACAGATAAGGCACAAACAGGTGCTCCCTCTGGGACAGTCCTCAGGTTCCAGGAACTCTAACTACCTTATTTGGATCTGCTGGTTTTCCAATAGAAAGTGTCCAAACAAGCTTACATACTGTAGCAGACAGCTTCAGTTTCACTGAGATGAACTTCCAGACCAGGCACAGTTATGGAGGAAGGGATTTATTGAAGCTTACAGATCCAGGGAAAGTTCCATAATGGCAGAAGAAGCTGGCCTGCTTTCATAGGACCAAACACAAAGAGAAAAGCCATGCAGCATGGTACACTTCAGGAACTCCAACTAGACACACTTTGCATATCTTTAGATTGAAATCCTAAACCCACCACCACACCTTAAGATCTGCTCAGTGACATTGCCTCCATCCAGGTGGCTGCAGATGCAAACTATAAAATAATAAAACACTGAATATATTGGGGGCTATCTATTCAAACTACCACAGTGTTTACATCAGGAAATGACGTGTTCTGATGAATGCCCCATGAAAATGTTTTGTCACAAGTGATATGCTGAGTATCTTGAGGCTTAACAGATTAGAAATTAGGTCAGGTAAGAGACATAGCAATGCAGACAGAGACAGTGAGGACCTGAACTGAGGTGGGACTTGCCTCATAGGTAGGTCCTGAACAGAGTCCAGGTTCCTGAAAACTGGGTAACTGGAAAGATCAAAAAATATTCTGCACCTTTAATCCCAGCAATTGGGAGGCAGAGGTAGGAGGATCACTGTGAGTTCGAGGCCAGCCTGAGACTACATAGTGAATTCCAGGTCAACGTGGGCCAGAGTGAGAGCCTACCTGGATAAACAAAAGAAGGAGGAGGAGGAGGAGGAGGAGGACATATTCTGCAATTTGGATTGGAGAAACAACACACACAGGCAGAGAGGAGAGAGAGAGATTTAAGCAATTATAGTTCTTGTGAGTGAGACGCTGGTAAGTTGAAGTTTTGCAGACTAGACTGGATGGTTGCAGACCCAGGAAATCGTTGATGTAGCATGAATCTGAAGCCAGCCTGGAGACAAACCTCTTGCTTGAGACAAACCTCTTGCTTGGAGTAGGCCAGTCTTTCTCCTATCAAGTTCTTCAATTGCTTGAATGAGGCCCAGCCGTACCACAGTGGCTAATATTCTTCAATCATAGCAGCTAATTTGCTTTATTCAATACTTATCAATGTAAAGGTAAATTTCATCTAAGAAATTACCTTCATGTCAACAGCTAGGCTGGTGTTTGACCAAATATCTAAACACAGAAGACCAAGTTGACACATAACCACCATGTATGTGGGTGGGTTCTGTGGTAAGACTGTTGCCCGGAAAGTGGCATTTGGATTTGGAGAAGAGTTCCTTTGAGGTTTGTTGAGGCCAATATGTCTTTGTGACCTCCAGGTGCAGGTGCAGCAGCACATGTGACAGAAAAGGACAGTCAAGAACCACATGCAAGGCATGGAGAAGTAGGGCCCGCCAGGTAGGAGGAAAAGCACAAGAGAGTGCTGGCTGGGCGCCAAGGGAAAAGGAGGGTTTCAGAGGTCACTGTTAGCAAGCCACGTACTTCTGCCGGGCAATGTGGAAACTGTTAGATGGCTAACACATCTCTCCAAGAGCAACTCGGAGACACTGTCTTATTCCCTGTGGCTGCTGCAGCAAATTGCCACATATCTGGTGCCCTCAAACAGAGTGATAGATGGTTTGGGTTTTGGTTTTGGTTTTTCCGTTCTGGAAGCTAGAGGTCCAAACTCAGTATGACTTGGGGGAAAGCCAAGGTGCTGGTTCCTCCCAGGTCCTCTAAGGGAGATCGCCTTGCCTTTGAGGCTTCTCGTGCTCCCTTGGTCAGCGGTTTCGCTGCAAACTTGACATCCATCCACACATTGCCATTCCTCTTCTGTGTGTTATCGTCACGTGTTCCCCAAAGTCTCAAGAACGTCATGTTTTATATAGCCTTTTCTTTTTTTTCCTATTGTTCTTGGTTATTGAACCCAGGGCCTGGCACATGCTAGGCAAGTGTCTATCATTGGGCTATGCGTCCAGCACCCAACGAAGTCTCAAGTGCTAAAGGTTTAGTCTCCAGTCTGCAGTGTTCGTGGGAGAGAATAGAACCAGTAAGGGGTAGGGCCTTTGGCTAGGAAGTTAGGTCACTGTGGATCTGTCCTTGAGGAGATATGAGGAGCCTTCCTGGAAGCTGTCAGGTACACAACTTCCCTCTACCACCTCCATGCTCCCACCGTGAAGCCATGCCTCACCACAGCTCCCAGAACAATGAAGCCATGTACCGAAACCTCCAGAACCATGACCCTAAATAAATCTTTTCTCTTTTTAAGTGTTTGTTTCATGTTTTCTGTCACAGCAATAGAAGGCTGACCTAGCACCTCGGTCAAGTTTTCTCCTATATCTCTCTCTTTTCTCTCTCTTTCTTGCAAGGATTCCAGTGATAATACTCAGAGTCCACACAGGCAGTCGATAATCTCCCTTTACCTTCATGTAACTTAATTATATCTGTAACACCCAGTTTTCCAGTGAGAGTAATATTTGCAGGCTTCAGGAGCTGAGCTATGGAGATCTTTAGGGGCCACTAAAGAGATCTTGTGGTGAGAACAGTTGGGGGCGTAGCAGCAGAATTCAGAGAGCTTAGATGTGGCTGAGACCTGGGTTAGATGACTCATTTGAGACTGTGAGGGGAATGCAAGGGCAGGAAACACCAACGGGTAAGAATGAACTTGAATTAGAGTCCGCAGAGAAGCAGAAGTAGAGGCAGACATGTAATTAATTATAGAGAATTGGCTCTGTCTAGAGTATGGAGTATATGCTTAGCTTGTATGTGGCCCCATGTTCAATCCCTAGTGTGAAAGAAAAAAAAAGGGGGGGGAGATTGATTTTGTAAACCAGGAAACCTGAAAGTCTTTAGTCTAATGGCCTGAGGTACAAGGTAGCCCATAATGTAAGTTTCAATCCAAGTGCAAAGGGCATGAGAACTGTTTGACAGTGACAGAACAGAGCTCAGCTCTTCAATGGATTGAGTAATACCCATCCACATTGGGCAGAGTCATCTGCTGACCTTGGTCTACTGAATATGCTGTTTATTTCACTCAGAAGCCCCCTGCCCTCAAACACGCACAGAAGAATTCTGACCGATTATCTCGGCACCCTATGGTCCAGTCATGGTGCCACACACAATCAGGCCTCAGAACTGGAGGACAGGAGTCTGTAAGGGAGCTGGAGGATGAATGGAAAAGGCAGGGGAGGGTCGGAGAGAGTAGTATTAGAGAGCTCAAAGGTCAGGAAGATTCAGAGAGAGAGAAGAGAGAGAGAGGGGTCAAGGTCAAAACCCTTAAGTCCACAGAAAAGAGCCTGACTGAAATGTGTCCTCTGCCCTTGGCAAGCAGGGGTCATTGATGGGCAGGGACTAGCTGGGTATAGAGGCGGGAAGCCAATTCATAGCTGTCTGCTACGTGGTGAGAAATGCAAGTGCGAAGACAGGGGTATGGATGATTTTTGAGGAGTTTGGCTCAACTGAAGAATAGGAGCAAAGGGGAGGAGTCTGAAAATAAAGATAAAAGACCTTAGATGGGTAAGGTGCAGAGAGAAAAACCATCTTGTGGGAGAGAAGTCTGGCCTCGGCGGCCTGAGTCACTAGGATGGTATCAGGCAAGTTGTGGTCATAAATTATCTTAGCCCAACAAACTGCCAATAGACAGCCAGACCTTGTGGGATGCAATCTGTAAACATGTGTGTCTGCTGCAGGCAGCCCAACTCTCTGCATGGGACCCCAAGCATCCCTCAGACACCCATCTTGGGAGAACCAGCAGTTTCAGAGATGAGATGGCACTCTTCAGCATAAAGAGACTGTCATATGGAGCAGGCAACACGGGGCAGCAGACTTGGTGACTCAACATGCCACTTATCCACAACACACAGCTCTGAGTGCTTGAGCTATGGTGCCTGAACATTTCCCTTCATTTTAAAACCTGGATATGCCTTGTCTCTTGCACAGAATGAAGAGAACATGACAACCTTGATTTTCTTATATAATTTTACATCTGCACAAAGGGACTGAATTACAGAGAAATGTTCTGCACATTGTTTTACAGGGATGGTCAACAATGTTGAGAATTTTCTTTTCTTTTTTTTTATTTTTATTTTTGGCTTTTAGCCCATGCTGACCTGGAATTCACTATGTAGTCTCAGGGTGCCTTGAACTCATGGTGATCCTCCTACCTCTGCCTCCTGAGTGCTGAGACTAAGGTGTGTGCCACCATGCCTGGCTAATTTTCAGGGTTTTTTTAAAAAAAATAATTTCTCAGGATTATTAATAAATATTGTTATTCATGTGAAAATAACTACAGCCAGAAGTTCATTGAACAAATGTTACTTATGTAATCACATCTCTTCTGTAGTGGCATTTTGTGCATGCCAGGCAAGCACTGTGAGCCACATCCCGATTCCCAAGATGATTTCTTTCTAAACAGTACTTTCTCCTTTAAAAAGCAAAAAACAAGTGGGTCCAAAGCCTAAGAGGACTAATAAAACGGTGAGACCTTCAGGTCTTCACATAGTTCATGCTTGTACAGCCCCCAAATGACAAAATTGGAATTACAATCCCAGCACCCTAAGATGGGAGCAGAGCCCCCTCCCCTTTATTCTGGACAGCGTAGCTTAGGAAGTCAGCAAGTATTTCAAGAATGGGATCCCGCACCATGACCCTTTATGGGTAAAGCCCTTTCCACCCTCTCGAAATCTTTTTCTCTTCTCTCACTTGGCCAGGGCATGGCAGATGTTTGAAGGACATGAGCTATATTCAACGTCTTTTGTTAATCGGGCGAAATTGCAATAACTTGGTTGTGCCTTCCTGGGTTTAGTTTTCATGCTGCCTTTGAAAAAAAAAAAAAAAAACGAAAGCATTCTCTCTATTATTCATTTTATATGGCCATATCTTTCTTCTCCCCCAGGTTTGTTTATCTCTCCTGGTCTTTAAGAGCTCCCCTCCGCACCCGGCTGGGATCCTCTGCTCCTTTGAGCTACTCCTTTTTCATTTCAGCCCTTTCTCCTGCCCACCCTGTTGGTTCTCATTCTGAATGGGAGGACATGAGTCAATCTTCTGAGCACAGGGCAGCCAATCTCCCTCCTTCCCTCTGCAAAGGAAGCAAGACAGCCACAGGCTCAATCCAGTCCAGGCTTGCACCCAACACAGACGGAGTGACCGTCCCCAGGAGCCTGGAGGCTGCTGAATCCCAGAAACACATTTGGGTCTGTCTTTATGAAAGAAAATGATACTTGGGCAGGCAGGTGGTACGGTTTTGGAAAACATTTTTATGTGCAATTTAGAGCGCACATTCTACACACGGCTCAGACAGAAATAATCAGTTTAATGTGTGTCTGCACCGTCATGTGGTCAAGCTGTAGGTGACAGCAGATTTACACACTGAAATCAAAAGGAAATAGCGGGAGCCGTCTTCTGCTACATTCCATGACAATAAATGACCACGCGATGGAGGGCTGCCAACCCTCTCTACTTTCTTTTTATTCCTTCCCAGACAGCACTTGCCTTAGAAAGAAAATTAGTTTCCAAGGTGCTTGAGTGCATCTGTTAAATGGAGATTTTTTTTTTTTTTTTAACTAACAGAGGGTGTGTGTAAACAAAAGGCCATATAAACAGATGACGCCTGGACAGCCAGGGCAGAGTGTGTCCCTTGCCGGACGGTTTTCCTTAAAATGAAGTGTAAGGACGTTTATAGGAATTTTTGATGGAGCATTTCAGTTCAAGACATCTTGCTTCTCTGATATCTACTATAGGAGATGCACAAACTGAAAGGTCTGTCCTTAAAGGTTGTTAAAGAAATGGGTATATTTGCTTAGTAACTCGGATAGTAAGGGAATAATAGGGTTAGTTGCAGCATCTTTTCTTTTTCTTTTCTTTTTTTTTTTCTTTCTTTCTTTCTTTCTTTCTTTCTTTCTTTCTTTCTTTCTTTCTTTCTTTCGTTGTTTGTTTTAGCGAGTTTGGCCTTCTAATGAAAGAACTGGATTGAAGATTAAAACAAAAACTCCATCAGAAGTGTCTATATGTGGATATATCAGGAAGCAGCACGCCTGGGTCAGGCCTTGATGATATCTACATACAGGCTAATACTCCAAACACGCATGTGTGTCCCTTTGGCTGCACCGTCATGAATCAGTGTGTCCATCTCAAAAGCAGCTGTGCTGAGTCTGCGCAACTGCATGATCAAGCCTTCAGTGTTGGCGAGAAGAAACTTCCAGATTAAAGGGCAAGGCAAGGCTTTCTGTCGGAATTGGAATAATTGTGATAGGAGACTTGACATTTTTCCCGCCAAGTTTTGAAGAAAAACAATGTTCTTCCTGCTGCGATGAATTTATTCAGGAGATTTGAAAGGAAATGTGTCCCCCCCCCCTCAGAAGGAGGACCCGGAGTCAGGCGGGGCGAAGGCCATGATTTCAACACATGTGTTCTCATTTATCAAGGGGCGGTACTCGGGTGTGAAGGGGGAAAATACCAAGGGTGAAAAGATTCAAGGAGATCAAATTATTTTTCCATTTGTCTCAGAAGGAAAGAAAAAAAAAAAGAAATAAAAGAGGGAAGGAAAATCATTTCATGATGTGGCAGTCCAGTGCAACCTGGGGTAGCTGGGAGGTACTACGTTATGTCTCAGAGACACTCCCTCTAGGGTGTCCCTAGTCTCCCTTGGTGCGGGCTGTGGCATTGGAATTTGAAAACAGCAGGGGTTCAAGAACAGAAGTTGCACGGATGTCTCTAGTTGTCATCTCTCCCATGCCCTCTGTGACCAAGATCCCACCTCGCCCCACCTGTGCAGATCTATTAGAAGGGACAGAGGAATAATTAAACCATTCAATTGAACAACTGATTACACGTCCAATGATTTTATGTACGTACAACTCCCTAATTCGTCTGCCAAGTCGGTATGATTGTCCCACTTAATTCCAGACATTAACAACAACAGAAAAAAAGCTCTAAATATCTAAGTATCAACAGGGAACTCTTTCACTTGATCCCACCCGCCCTGCCTTCTCCACAGGTGTTCCTGCTGCAGGAGCTGGAGGCTAGAACCTAAGAAAAAGGCCCCTATGGCAGAGATGCTGTTGACAAGGGAAATTAATGGGGCCAGTGAACGTGCTTCAAAGGGCAGGAGTGAGAGCAATGCACTGGGGCTTATTTGGGGAATAGGAACCCCATCTTCCAGTCATTGCGGGGTGAGGCAGAATGGGGCCAGTCAATTCTGAGCCATAGTCCGGAAGGGTAATTATGGCCCATCTACTGGTGTACTTTAACCCAGAGAGGCCCCTTCCGGTGAGCCTGGCTGCACTGTCACGCTTGACACTTGCTGGTCAGTTGCTTGCCAGTTTCTGAGCCTACCTGTATGGAAGGCCCTGGGGCTTCTTTGGTTTCCTGGGTTTGAGTTAGCCCTTCCCACCCAAAGCCACTCCCGTGGGGTCAGTCCTCAGAGTGGAAACCCATCCCTCACCCTCGAACAGATGTTAGCTCTGGTCTCTCCCCACAGCCGGGGACACTTGTGACGTTTCTTCCAGCCCTCTGACACCTAGGTTTCTACAGATGCCACTTCACCTTGACCCACCTTGAGCACCAGTCTATGGCCACATATTTCCCATAGGTGAAGGGATCAAGGGGCCCGTAGCTCTCAGAGCCGAGGACTCTGCAGTTTGGAAACAGGAGTCCCTTGCTGCTCTTTGAAGTTAAGCGCGGCCCCGTTTTTTTTTTTTTTTTTTTTTTTTTTTTCCTAGTAATAATAAACAGGGTGAAGAGAGAGGAAGGGGAGGGAGAGAGGAGGGGAGTGTGGGCAGTGGTCTGAAGGGGCACAGCCATAGTGGGGGTGGGTCGCAGCCTGGGTTGCTCTGTTGGAGGTCGCAAAAGTAGTCAGGCTTGGGTAGCTTCCTCTGGAGTAGCAAATCCCATCCCCCAACCCCGGACCAGTTCCACGTCTGCCAAGATGATGGCTCTGGTGACCTGAGGAGTGCATGGGCACCATTTGAAAAGAAATCAAGAAATGTGTGCAATGGGATCACCCAGAGAGACAGGGGTAATGAGGCCCTGGGGTTTGGAAGTTGGAGGCGCGTGGTCCTTCCCAGCTGAAACTATGGTGGAAAACACGTTGTCCTTGTCCATCCTTCCTGCCACATTTCCACAGCTCCAGGGGGGGTCCTTAACCCCAAACCTCAAGGTTTGACTCAGGAGCCCACCATCCCGAAATAACTGGAAACCAAAGAGGAATAGGAATAACAGCTCGCGACCCAGCTCCAGTGCACCCATTGGCCCAGTCACACTCGGGTTCAGAGTGATTTCTGCAGGCTGTTCCTCCAAAACACACTTCCTGCTTCCCCTCTTCAGAGGAACTAGTCTCCCCTAAGGGCCAAGTCATGTCATCTGCAGACAGTTCCAGGCAGTGGAGAGCTGCCTCTGGGGCAGGGCAGGGAAGGAAAACACCGTGGAGGTGGGGCCTGGCAGTGTCATGGGAGCCGTGTCCTAAGAAGCCACAAAGAGCTCACTGGATGCAGCTCACCTCAGGTAAGTGCCATGGTTCTCCCTTTCTGGGGATGAGACCCACATCCTGCCTCTGGGAGCCATGCAAGGAGGGAGATGACATCTGTAGCCACTTGACTCCTCAGACACCTTGCAATTGTCAGTGGTTGTTATCCAGATAAAAAATAACAGGAAATCCACAGAGCTAACAGCCCAGCCCAGCCAGAGTCAGTTGGCTAAGAGGCTGAGATTCGAACCTTGTGTATATATATCCTGGTCAGTAGCTTTTGATATGGTCCCTTCATTCCGAAATTCATATCCTGTATAATTTCCTGGCACATGCATGCACGTGTATACACACACACACACACACACACACACACTCACGTTGTGTCCTCAGATACAGCAGAAGTGACAGTTTAAAGAATCCAGGGCTCACATCTTGGGGTCTCTCTTATTGAGGCATTCGCTCTGGGGGCGGCCATCACTGTGTCCTGAAGACCTCTGGGAAGCCCACGGGGAGGCCTCCATGTGAGGAACCCAGGTCTCTGCTCATAATCAGGAGCAGAAGCTGAGCCTGGAAGATCTTTCACTTCCTTGCCAGGCTCAGCCCTCAGCTTTCCCAAACCCAGCTGAGGTGCTCCACTCCCATCTCACAGAAACACTGAGTAAACTGGGAAGCCTGGAGCAATCTGACACAGTTACAGAACATTTGTCTTTGTACTCTCACCGTTTGATACATAGATATAATTTGGTTTACTCGTTCAACAAGTAATTACTGAAAATATTTACATGAAAAGCTGTGAGTGCAGGGAATCCAAAAGAAAAATCCTTAGGGAGCTTGAAGTCCCAGCTAGTTTGGCACATCACAAGGAGATAGATCTCTGCAGAAATAAAGGCTCAGGGCTGGAGAGCAGGCTGAGGTCCAAGTTCAAGGTGTGATGGTGTTGGGGCATTCTGAGACGGCCTCTCTCCTAGCGTCTGCTGGCTCCGCCCTTGGTTTCTGTGTCTCTCTCCCTGGTCTCTGCCTGGGTGTTATGATGGGATGTTGTCTGTGTGTCTTCCTTGTCCAGGGGATACCTTTCCGATTGGACGAGGGCCTGTCCTAATCTCTTTTTGTTGTTGTTGTTGTTGTTGTTGTTGGTTTCTCGAGATAGGGTCTCTCTCTAGCCCAGGCTGACCTGGAATTCACTATGTAGTCTCAGGGTGGCCTCGAACTCACAGCGATCCTCCCACTCTTCCTCCCCAGTGTGGGGATTAAAGGCGTGCGCCACCACGACTGGCCTAATGATCTCTTTTTAATGTGACTACCTCTGCAAAGACTCTGTTTTCAAATTGGCGGTTGGGACACTGAGGTTGGTTTTCTTTACAAAAGGCGCATCACCTGGATAGATTAGATTGAGGGAAATCTTCCAGAATCATTAGAGACTCCAGATGACCCTGACAGCTTGCCCTGGGGAGTCACAGGGAGCTAAACCATTTCACTAGTGACACGGAGAAGCCACCCCACTCCCTGTGTTGGCTTTCCTTTGCTGTGTGTTAGTTTGCTTCAGGTGCCAAAACAAAATACCACAAGCTGAGTAGCTTGAGAAATAGAAATTTAGGGCTGGAGAGATTGCTCAGCAGTCAAAGGCGTTTGCTTGCAAAGGCCCGGATTCAGATTCCCTGTACCCACATAAAGCCGGATGCATCAAGTGGCACGTGCATCTGGAGCTTTTAGCAGTAGCTTTGGCAGTAGTAAGATACCCTGGTGCAGCCATTTGCTCATTCTCTTTTTTCTCTCTCTGCTTGCAAATACTTTTTTTTAAAAAAATAGAAATTTATTTTTATGATTCACCAGGCTAGAAAATCAGCATTAATGTGTCAATAGGAGTGGTCTCTCCTAAGGACTCTCCTGAGCTTCTCCTGGTCCCCTGGTGTCTTCCTTTTAGAAGGACACCAGCCAAGTGCGTTAGGACCCCACTCCAGTGACCTCATTTTTACCCAATAACTTTTTAAGAGACTGGATCGCCAAAAAAAAAAAAAAATCCATTGCATTCTGGAGTATTAGAGACTAGGAATTCCTTCTACACATGGATTTTGGGAGTGACTTTAGCTAAGAACAAACAGCTACACAGGAAATCACTGTTCTTATTGAGAACCAGGCTGGCAGTTTGTTTGGTCTCTGAGGGAGCCTGTGGAAAGACTCCAGGATGGAGCTGTCTTAATTCCAAGCCATCCAAGAAAATCCCCTGATGCTTAAGGTCTTGTCCTGGCATCTGGCCTTTGGCGTGTGGAGTCCTTTCCCCTGAGGATGGCTCTTCCCTCGACCCTCAGATCATGGGCACAGCTCTGAGGAAGCAGCTCTCTCCCCTGTCAGTGTTGGACTGGTTGCTGGCCCCTTAGGGCCCAGCAAAGAGGACTTCTGTTTTGACTCTTGGGTTTCTCACATTTTCCCTTTAAACATAGCCTGTCTTATATCTCTTTCTTAGCCCCCTCTGTTCCTCTTCAATGTAATTTTAAAGTGAAAACACATGGCCACAAACTCAGGTCTCTCCATTTACTCAGCTGTACCTACTTATTCAATTTAAACTGGAAGGCTAGTTTACAAACTTTCAAAAAACACGTCCTGGGCCAATGAGGAGACCTGTATAAACAGAGGTCTAATTTCATTTCTACTTGTTTCATTTTTTTCACTGTCTTGCAAATGACTTTCCTAGAATAAAAGCCAGAACATAAAAATGTGTGTGTGTGTGTGTGTGTGTGTGTGTGTGTGCACGCGCACACACATGTTTTCTTTCTGGAAGGTCTTGATTTCTGATTCTGTGACAGAATAAACAGGACAGGAACAAAAAGAGAATTTCAAAGAGATGGCTTCCAGCAAACTGTCTGTTAACGTTAGTGACGTGGTTCAATACAATCTCAGTTGCAAGGGCTACGGACAGAGTGTTGGTTAGAAAAATGACTGAATTAGTAGATTCTGCTTTTTCTCCTTGAACAGCACCATCACATTAGGTTTTTGTTTGTTTGTTAATCTTAATCCTTTTTGGAAGCCAAAGGAAGGAAGACAGCTTCATAAGATAGGACAGAAGACATATTTCTGGCAGTTCATCTGTTCATATTTGGGTACAACAGAACAGAAATGAGAGAAAATGAGCTAACCCTGAAAAGCTGGGATTCAGTTCAAATTCTTTTATCCTAAATCAACCAGTATCATAGCCGCTCCAGTTCTTTCTTCGACCTCACCCAGCTGCACCACTTGGACTTCACGTTTCTGGAATACACAGAAAGATCCATGAAGAGTCGCATCGACCTTTACCACTGTGCAGGAATACGTAGTATTTGACGTGATCATGCTCTAAAAACCCTGGTAAGAATTTTCCTGTTATGGCTTGGATAGGAAGTGATCCACTCCCCCCAAAGGCCAATGTGTTGACGTTTTACCCCTAGCTGCAAGATTCAATCAATGACAACTGGTGGATCATGAAGGCTCCAACCTAATCAGTGGATTGACCCACTAATCGATTCTTAATTTGATGGCATTATTAGAGGGGATACAAACTTTGACAGGTGAGACCTAACTGGAGGAAGTAGGTGACTGAAGGTATATCTTGATCGAAGGGAGGGGGTGCTAAATCTTTTCTGAATCTCCCCCCTATCTTTCTCTCTCTGCCTCTTGGCTGTCAAGAGAGAAACTTCTCCACCACATTCTCTGCCATGATTTCTACTTTATTACCAAAGTATATCTTTCCATCTTTAAGTTGTTTTTTTTCCAAATAATTTGTCATGTGATGTCACCCAAGATCACATTAGCAGATACATGATGGAAAATTCAAAACTATATCTGTGAAGGCAGAGGCTCATCCTCTTGTGTAGGAAGTATATGTGAGTGTAGATTTCATTATATTATTGCATGTCCCCTATAAGCCTCCGTTAAGCAATATTCTTGCTAGGGAAAGACTTGTATCCCCTAGTACTCCACTCTGACTCTAAGTAGAGGCAGGACCTTTAAAAGGGAGGTAAATGAGGTCATCATGTGGAGCCCTAATCAGATAGGACTGTGGCTTTATATTTTGCGGAAGAGAGGCCAGAATTCTTTCTGTCTCTTCCCATCTGTGGTTTTTGACCATGGGCTGCTTCTCTCATTTTGGTCATGTCTTCAGAACCAGGACAGTCATCCAGGTTCTCTAGAGGAACAGAGCAGAGAGAAAAAGTATGTATCATAAACGGGGTGGAGCTGGAGAGACAGCTTAGTGGTTAAGGCACTTGCCTGCAAAGCCTAATGAACTGAGTATGATTCCCCATTACGCACATAAAGCCTAATGCACAAATTAGCACATGAATCTGGAGTTCATTTGCAGTGGCTGGAGGCCCTGGTGTGCCTATTCTCTGTGTCTTGTCTCCTCTCTCTCTCTCTGCTTGCAAATAAATAATTTTTTAAAGGGGGGGGATGTATTAGATTATCTTACAGGATACAGGCTGGGAAGTTCCACAGTAGCTTTCCTTAGCTTGGAGAGTCAAAGAACCTGGCAGCTGCTCAGCCCACTGGCTGGATGCCTCATCAGTCCCGTTTTGCCACTAAAGGCCTAGAGGATTCTTCAGTAGCAGCCATGCTGGAAGGCTGATGGAGCTGGGTCCCAATGTTCATGAAGGCTGGCAGCAACAGAGGAGATGTGCCCACCAGCAAGTGGCACGGCAGCCAGGCAAAAGGCTTTGTGCTTGTTTGGAGCTTCTTTGCCTATGCCCACTCTAGGTGGAAGATCTCCTCTGTCTATGAATTCTTCCTAGAAACAGCCTCATTGACCCACTCAAAAGGCATGTTTCTTACTTGATCCTAATTTGATTAAGTTGACAATGCAATTTAACCTTCACAACTGTCTCCTGTCTTTAATAACTTCATACATTTTGTTCCACACGGACACCTTGATGACAAAGCTAAGAGAAGTTCTTCTTTGTTTGCTATGTTCAGGGCTAGACATCAAACTCAGGGGCCTTCTTGCATGCTAGGCAAGAGATTTTCCCTGAGCCACACCTCCAGCCCCTTGAGAAAGTTCTTGGGCTTTGATTTTATGGTCAAATGATTTTATGGAGACAAATGGCTAGACATCTCGACCCAAACTTGGACACAAAAGCCATATTAAAATGCAAAAAAAAAAAAAAAAAAAAAAGTGAAACAGAAAAATTTTAAATTTAAATTCTGTTTCTTACTTAACTTAAAAAATGTTGAAGGGGTGCTGGAGAGATTATTCAATGGTTAAGGTGCTTGCCTGAGAAGCCTAAGAACCCAGGTTGGATTAGCAAGTACCCATGTAAGCCAAATACACAAGGTGGCACATGCATTTGGAGTTTGTTTGCAATGGCTGGAGGCCCTGATGTGCCCATTCTGTCTCCCTATCTGCCTCTTCCTCTCTCTCTCACCCTCCTCTTATATAAAATATAAAAAATTGAGGGGGGCTGGAGAGATTGCTAAGTGGTTAAGGGACTTACCTGTGAAGCCTGACAGCCTGAGTTCAATTCACCAGTACTCACTTAAGCCAGACGCAAAAGGTGGCGCATGCATTGGAGTTCATTTGCAGTGGCTAGGGGTCCTGGAACACCCATATTCTCTCTCTCGGAGTTCATTTGCAGGGGCTAGGGGTCCTGTCACACCCATATTCTCTCTCTCTCTCTCTCTCTCTCTCTGTGTGTATGTGTGTGTGCTTGCAAACAAATAATAAATAAATAAATATTTTTAAAAAAATGTTGAAAATGCTGTTTGAGAATCATTTGGAATACTCTGAGGAGACTTCATTTTGCGCATACTGTTCCTTTTTTCCACCCTTTCCCCCATGTCAGTCAGGGTTCTGTCACTGAGATGAAACACCCATGAGAATCAACGTAAAGGAGTAAAGATTTCTTCTGAGTCATGGTTTGAGAGACTTCAGGCTGTGGTCATTTAGCTCTGTCACTGTTCACTCACCGTAGCGGTGACTTGTACGACCCTCGCTTTGGTGGGTCACCTGCTTAGGTTGATGTCTACCACCATACCACACGGAATGCACCCGATCCTGTTGGATCTTGGACGCTAAGCAGGATCGGGCCTGGTTGGTGGTCGGATGGGAGATGGCTCACATGCCTGCCAGGTTCTTGTGCAGATTCAGTCTTAGGTCTCCTGCCTCTTAGCCCGTGCTCCTTGTCCAGCTTCACGAGGGTCACATCCGTTTGTGAAGAGCTCTCGGCTTCTGACCACCTGTCCTCACTGCATTCTTTAAAGTGTCTTGCTCATCGCGGAATACAGGACATTTGTTGTTTTATCTTGCATGTGCATGTGCGTGTACAGCGGTGTGGTGTGTGCATGTGTATGTGCTGAGACAGTACCCTGTTGCAGCACCTGCAATGCTGGAGGAGAACATCACGTATTCCCCTCCATTATTCACTGGCCTGTCTTTTCTTTCCCCTTCCAACAGTCTTACTGATTCCAGAGCTTGCTGTTCTCAAGCCAACTGATTCCCTTCTCTCTGCTCCCCACAGGACTGGGGTTACAGACATGTGGGGCAATAACCAGCTGTTCTTGTGACTCCCACTCAGACAGCCTTAGGCCCCCTCAGGCCCTCAGGAAGTGCACTTAACCACTGAGCCATCATCTCTCCATCTTTCCTTAGCCTTTTATTTTCACTATTATTAAAAAGCTAGCTAGGGCTGGGAAGATGGCTCAATGGGTAAAGTACTTGTTCTGCAAGCATTAAGACTGGGATTTAGATCCAAATAAATGAATGCCTGGTGGTTATGGCAACTGTCTACCAGTACTTGGAGGTGGCCACATGGATCCCAGGGGAAAGCTGGCGGCTTGACTAAAAGAATCAGCAAGCTCCGGGTTCAACTGAGAGATCTTGCCTCCACAAATCAACTGGAGTGCAAATATAGAGGAAGACATCTGAGGTCTGGCTCCACACACCAGCTCAAACATGTGTGCCTGCCTATATACACACATTCACAGCACAAAAATTAAAAACAAAAAGAGGGCCAGAGAGATGGCTTAGCAGTTAAGGCACTGGCCTGCAAAGCCTAAGGACCCAGGTTCGGTTCCCTAGAATCCATGTAAGCCAGATGCACAGGGTGGTGCACGGATCGGGAGTTTGTTTGCAGTGGCTAGAGGCTCTGGCATGCACATTCTCTCTCTCTCTCTCTCTCTCTCTCTCTCTCATAAATAAATAAAAATAAAATAGTTTTAAAAATTTAAAAAGGTACTTAGCTATCTGATAGGATATCACAGGATAATTTATATTTTCTCTCAAAAATTTGAGTGGTATATATTGTTGCAATGTATGTAAAAAATACATATGTATATATATATCCTGCTTACAAGTCTTTGTGTTTGCTGCATTTGGACTCATATTTTTAATCCATTTTGGAAATCAACCAATTATCTCTTACTGCTTTCCCTCCCTTTTTTGCTTTTTTTTATTTTAAATGTTTATTATAATTATTAACAACACGTTTGATATGGATACATTATGTGTTGGTACCCTCTTTTCCCTCCCTTCCTCCCTCCCTTTTTTTTGACACTGCAACTAAGCTTATATGGAACTCTCTTATCCTCCTCGTTCCTGACAATGGCCTGAAATTTAAATTTCAGTTCACGTTCTACAGCTGAGTCCAAATCTGCTGTACAATCTGTTCAGCTTCTTGTCTTACTACAAGCTTTTTAAAGAAATTAGTTTAGGATTTGATTTTCTTGTTTTTGAATTTTACTTTATTTTTCTGAGTAAAGCGTCTGTGCTGAGTGGAGATGCCATCCTCTGTCTTTATCAGAATTGACTGCAATGGTTCAGGGGAGACTCTCCAGACTGCCCCCATTGAGTCTCTCAGAGAAGGAGAGGTGTGGAGAAGTGTCACCAGACCCTCACCTGAGATTCCAGCTGCCCCCTCCCATGCCAACTGTGTGCAGCCAACGCACACGTCTCCTAACCTCAGGGGAGAAAGCACATAGAGTGTGGAGTAGAAGATCAAGGAAGGGGGGAGAAGTTCCGTTTATGCAGCTACAAAGACAGTTCAATCTACAGCTGCTCTGGGGGTTAACTTGGACGAAATTGAATCTGTCCCGTGTGTCCTTTCTGGGGTAGCAAATGTTCACACAACATTTGGCCTTCTTTCATATTTTTCCCCTTTCAATTAACTTAAAAATAACTAACAGAACTTCAAAATACAAAAGTATATATTACAATCTAAAATGTATCCTACATCATTTTAAGACATTTTGGTTTTGGTTGGTTTAGAACCTGTGGTGTTTAGCAGTCTAATTTAGCAGGGAAATGTTTCTGTGAAGTTTTGCTGTTCTCATTGGAAGAGGAGAGGAGAGGAGAGGAGAGGAGAGAGAGAGAGAGAGAGAATGAGAATCATATTTCATACCAATTTAACCATGGGAAATTGCTCAAGATTGAGAGTCCATTTATCCAGGTACAGATTCGCATTGTTTGTCAAGTGCCCAGGGAAGTACTAAAGTAGGACCACTTTAAATTGTAGCCCTGGGTTAGTGCTTCAATATCTCACAAGTGGGAAGTGCGGCTATTCTAGGATTTTACTTCATCTTCATACAAAAGTAAAGCAAAGCAGAGAAATCCCCATGTGTTTTATTTTTTCTCCTAGTTCATTCTTTCACTTTGAGAATGACATTCTAGGAGTTCTGGCTTTATTGGGGTGGGGGCCATGGTTTGGTGCTGACTCTCCACTTTAATTGGCACATGCTTTAACTGTCATTCTCAGAGTGTTGGAATTGGGATTAGCAAACCGTTTTGAGGTAATTGTAGATTTTCTAGAATTTACTTTGGTGAATTATTAAGTATCTATATAAGTCAGTCATGATTTTAGCCTTTGGTGACCTCCCCAACATTCTGTCACCTGCAGTATTTTAGCTGTTTAGCAATGGATTTTTAAAGAGCTTAGCCTCCAGGGCTGGAGAGATGGCTTAGTAGTTAAGGCGCATGCCTGCGAAGGCTTAGGACCCCGGTTTGATTCTCCAGGTCCCATGTAAGCCAGATGCACAAGGGGGCACATGCATCCGGAGTTGGTTTGCAGTGGCTAGAAGCTCTAGCGTGCCCATTCTCACTCTCTCTCTACCTCCCTCTGTCTCTAATAAATAAAATTTTAAAAAGCTTAAAAAGAAAATGCTTAGCCTCCATAGTGCCACAATAGATTTTAAGTACTTCCGACTCTTGCCAAATTTTGACTGTAGTTATTCCTTCGGGCCAGTATCCCAGGTGCCTGTTGATTTACTTCGATAGCTTTTTCCTCTCAACTTGGTCCATCTTCTCCTTAGAGAAGGCCTGGATTTCTCATTGCAGCATTTTAGAAGAAGATCACCAGGAGTTCATTTCCAAACCCTGCTGACCTCCACACTTCCTTTCACCTCATGTAGAAATCTGCCAAGGGTAATGCAACAATCGTTTGTGGTTTTCCTTGCTCTCTTCCTAGACCCAAGATCAGTCACCTTTATAAAATCTTCATTCTACTAAGAAGGGCAGTGTAGATGTTTTGATCTTTTGATACTATAGGTAGTGTTTGAAGTTCTAGGAAACAGATTTCAAAAATAAAGTAAGAGCTGGAGAAATGGCTCGGTGGGTAAGGCACTTGCCTGCAAAGTGTAAGGACCTGGGTTTAATTCCCTCAGACCTATGTAAAAGCCAGATGCACAACCTGGTACATGTGCCTGGAGTTTGTTTGCAGTGGCTGGAGGGCTTGGTGCACTCATTCTCTCTCTATCTGCTTCTTTCCCTCTCTTATAAATAAATAAAATATTAAAAATAATAAAGACCCACCTCCTTCACTTTTAAAAAATATATTTTATTTATTTATTCATTTGAGAGAGAGAGGAAGAGAGAGAGAGAGAGAGAGAGAAAGAATGGGTGCACCAAGGCCTCTGGCCACTGCAAACGAATTCCTTATGCATGCACACCCTTGTCCATTTGGCTTATGTTGGTCCTGGAGAATTGAACTGGGATCCTTTGGCTTTGCAGGCAAATGCCTTAACCACTAAGCTATCTCTCCAGCCCCTGCCTCCTTCTTTTTTTTTTTTTTTTTTTTTTGGTTTTTTGAGGCAGGGTCTCACTCTATCCCATGCTGACCTGGAATTTCACTCTGTAGTCTCAGGGTGGGCCTTGAACTCATGGCAATCCTCCTACCTCTGCCTCCCGAGTGCTGGGATTAAAGGCGTGCGCCACCATGCCTGGCCCTCCTTCACTTTTAATGCTTGACTAAGGGGTCTGGCTGGTCTCACCTGGAGGTGAACTTGAAGGCCCCATGTCAGGGTCGAGCAGCAGCTGTGAGCAACAGATGCTTTTTAGGAATAACTGGGAGTCTTTGAACCAGTAGGGTACTGGTTCACTTTTCCTAGTACCAGTTTATTCTGCTTTCAGGGAGAGAACTAAAGAGATGACTGATAAGATACAATAAGATAGCTATTGTTTTTACAAAGGAGTGACATCTTTTGGATCTATCCAACTGTGATTCCACCACAAGTTCTTTGTTCTGTATCTATGCAAGATCCTGGAAGGAGATTCCTGCTAGGAAGTTCGTCAAGTCTATGAGAGAAATAAGGCTGATGATGGATTTCCTTCACTGGTGGGAGGGAGGCATTTCCTATTTCTATCTCAATGACGACATACTCATGAGGTTTGAGAAGAGGCAAGCAAATCCCTATCCCAACACAGGAAGCCACATTCTCTATCGTTCCTTTCAAAGTCCCTAAAGCAAACCCACCCCTTCAGCTGCAGAGAGTTTCTGCTCTGAATTAGACGTGTTGTGGGTGCTGCCAAAGTTCTGAGGGGCTGAGGTGGGGTACCACAGAGGACTTAATTTTGGAAATGTCTACACTAGAATCTTACAGGTGCATGTAGAACTTCGTCCTTGGGAGTTCCCCATCTTTGCTTATGACAGTCCCTCTGTAGCTCCCAAGCAGGCATAGAAGGAACACCAGCAGTGCCCTGTGAAGGCAAGGTCATGGTCTCTCCTCTTTTTGTATCTTCATCTATGCTATCTTCCCATCCTTCAGAGCTTAGCTTCTGGTCATCCCCTCCTCCAGGAGGCTGCAGCAGCCCTCGTCCTAGGTCTCCCCTTTGTGCCTGTGAGATCTTCCAACAATTGTGCTGCAGCTGTGGTGGCAGTACCATCAGCTTACAGAATTCTAGTTTATGATGAGTTAGTTAAGAACCAGATTGTTAGGTGGGCATGGTGGTGCACAGCATTCAGGGGGCTGAGGTAGAAGGATCTCAAGGTTGAGGGCAGCTTGGGTTGCAAGGAGACCCTTTCTCAAAAACCGAAAGGAAAAACAAACAAAAGACAAGGGTTCTGAGATTTGCTGTACTTTTCTAGGTGTGGCACTGTTTTCTCAACCTTTCAATCTGAAGCCATATTCATTTATATCTTGATAGGCAATTCCATAAAATAAACCAGTAGAAAGTACTCCAATGCTATCCTTTCCCAGTTCCAAATACTTCCCAAAAGTTCTCTCTTTAGTTTTTAAGCAACATATTTTCTTCTGGTTATTCCTTTTTTTTTTTTTTTTTTAAATGTCTCCTCAAAGCTGTTTTGAAGTCCAACTAACTTCCATTGGCTGGAAAATCATTCAGAACCAGGGATGAGTAGCAGGGGAATCAAGGAAAGAGGGGAAGGAGAGAAGGAGGGGTCATTATACCTATATTTTTAAAGGATATTTTTAAATTTATTTATTAAAGACAGAGAGAGGGAGAGCAAGAGAGAGAGGGAGAGCGCACAAGAGAGGGAGAGCAAGCGAGAGAGAGACAGAGACAGAATCACAGAGAGCAAGAGAATGGGCATGCAAGGGCCTCCAGCCACTGTAAACAAACTTCAGATGCATGCGCCACCATGTGCATCTGGCTTACATAGGACCTAAAGAATTGAACCTGGGTCCTTAGGCTTCACGGGCATGCGCCTTAACCGCTAAGCCATCTCTCCAGTGCAGGCCTCATTCTTTAAGTAATCCATTTATATACTAAAGGAACTAATGGTGTCCTATTTTCTCCAAACCAAATCAAACAAAAATAAGCAAACCAACACATGCACACAAAGACATAGAGCCTCCCTCACAGTGTAGGCTAACCCTTGCTCAGAGCTCCCTGGATGCACTGCCTTCTTTAGTGTCCAGAACACAGAATGGGACCAGCCTCTGATTGTCACTGTTTTGCCTATGGGGACCTGTTCTTTCTTTCTTGGCCTCATGTATCCCCAAACACCATCACTATGTAGCCAAGGATGTCCTTGAACTCTTGATTCTCCTGCCTCCACCTCCCATGTGCTGGGATTACAGGTGTGCACCACCATGCACAGTTTAAGAAGTGCTTGGATCCAGAGACACAGAGGCTCCCGAAACTGCATCACTGAAGCAGAACTAAAATGACCCCAATGTGGCTCAGGGAAACTTGCGGAAGAGGGGGCGGAAAGATTGTTAGAGTCATAGTTGGGGCATTATGCACAGAGACTGGGGCCAACCCCCCAGAACTCTTAACTAACCTCACAATGCTTGACCCACATTCCCCATTGACAAGGGTCCCTTTGAAAGAGGGAGGACAGGGAGGAGGACAATGGAACCTTTACTATGAATGTAAAATCAAAATAATATAAATAAATATAAATATATATAAAAAAAAAAAAAAAGAAGTGCTTGGGATTGAGTCTAAAGTTGAGGCTTTTCCAAGCACTCATCAGACAAATCAGTTCTCTGCTACGTTTAACTGGCATTCTTTGCTTCTAAGCAAGAAGCCGGGCTGACGGTAGGTCCCTTCTCCTCCAGGGTGAAGTCCTCTAAGCCACCAAGGGCACTGTGAGGGTCCAGGATATGCCAACTTGGTGGCACTGCTCTTGAGACCAGCTTATGAAGGTACCTGAAGATTTTAGTTCTTCCTGAATTCTACCCCCTCCAGCCACACCCAGTGTCTTGACCTCTAGCTATGCCTGGAACCAACCTTTGAAGCAGGACTGGAGATGTCCCTCTCATCTAGGTGATCCCTAGGCGGGAAGTAAGTATTGAACTTAGAGGGCAAAGCCATGACTTGGGCATTCACCACTTCTCCTTGGGCTCTTCTGGGCCTTTCTCTGCCTCTCAGGACTGAACAGGGCTGGGCACAATTGGGGATCCTTGAAGATTTTTTTTTCTGACCAGGAAACCATTTAATTTATTCAAAATAACAAAAAATTAAAGACATTTTTGTGATCATTTTCTCCTCAAAATCCAATGGGAGCAACTATTATCTTCTTCTATTTGTACATTGATTCTTATTACTTTTCCTTTTATTTTATTTTTATTTTTATACTTAAGGAGAAAGAGAGAGAGAGAGAGAGAGAGAGAGAGAGAGAGAGAGAGAGAATGGGTGCTCCAGGGACTCTAGCTACTGCGAACAAAGTGTAGACACATGTGGCACCTTGTGTATCTGGCTTATGTGGATCCTGGGGAACTGAACCTGGGACCTTTGGATTTGCAGACCAGCACCTTAACCGTGTAAGACCCTACAAATCACTAGCCAGCTCAGGAAACATTTCTAAAGTTAACCTTCTTTGGTAACACACCCAGCTCTGAGATAGAGCCCAATAGCCAGAATAGAATTCTAATGCCCCCTCTTGTAACCTCTTGTAGCCTTTAGCAGCCACTACCTCGGGCCCAGAGAAACCATTCTGAGTTCAGATAGCACATGTCAGTTTCACTGGCTTTTATCCTTTCTGTAAATAGAATTTTATGGAATACACTTGTGCCTAGATTTTTAAATTCAACATCTATATTTGGTGATTGGAAGCAAAGTTGATAAGAGCACTTTTGTCCATTTTTATTGAAATAACTAGAGGTTATTTCCAGAGGCAAAGACTCAGCATTTGGATTCTGATCTCAAGCGGTACACAATATCACAGAGTTTTATCCATCCGTTCCCTTTTTTGGTAGGCACTCTTTTGGAACTATACCTAGTCAAGGAATGTTCTTGGTTTCCTATCACCTTTGGACTATGACTCATTTTTCTAAGCAGAGGCAGTAAATTTGAGAATTGGGACATCTCTAAGTACAAGAGCAATTTGGGTCCCCAGGGACTCGGGGCTGGCAATTCTCACTTTTTTTTGGGGGGGAGGGGTTTTCAAGGTAGAGTCTTACTCTGGTTCAGGCTGACCTGGAATTAACTATGTAGTCTCAGGGTGGCCTTGAACTCACTGCAATCCTCCTTCCTACCTCTGCCTCCCGAGTGCTGGGATTAAAGGCGTGCGCCACCACGCCCGGCTTTTTCTCACATTTTTGTTCTCATCTTTGTCCATAGTCTTCTCTGTGCGATGGAGAACAGGGTTTGCTAACTGTCCCTGGTTGCTTAGTGGCAGGTCAGTGACTCTAGAAGAGAGAACTGACTGCTTCCTCATGGTAGGATATGACACTTTCAGGAAAGGAATCTGGCGGGTCCATCATATGCATTGTCCACCTCTGGCACATCACTGAGGTGGCAGGAATGGATATGGCATGGCTGGGCAGGCCTGGTTTCATGAGGTCCCAGGGAACAGGTGCTGCAAGTGGCAGTCCCAGTAGATCCCATGGTAGGATGTAGAGAGGTTTCCTCAAAGGAAACCTAGCAGATAAATCAGGAATGGATGCCAGTCAGATGGAAAGAATACCTACTCCCTGGTCTGTAGATGGCCGTGACTGTCGGCAGTGCTCGCTGAGATCCAGGTACTCTTTCAGGTGCTTGACACAGGCTATATGTTCTGAGAACTCGTAACATAATGCCCGAAGCTATTGGCCCAAGTCACCTCTCTTTTTCCAACTGGATGAATATGGGTAAAAACCACAATTATAAAGCTTAAATACCCCTTTGGGGGTTGAATATGAAGTGTCCCCCACAGGTTCACATGTTTGAACACTTGGTCCCCAGCTGGTGGTGCTAGTTGGGAAGGTTATGGACCCTTTACAAGACAGAGCCGTGCTGGGTTTGATAGATCTCGACTTCCTGTTTCTTCTTCTTGACTGTGGATGTAACATGACCAACGCTCCCACATTTGTTCCACATCTCCTTGCAATGATGGAATGTATCTCAAGAAACTAAGTCCAAACAAACCCTTCCTCCCTTAAGCTGCTTCTTGTCATGTGTTTGGTCTTAGCAGTGAGAAAATCTCCTGCTCTGCTGCTTGTTGGGAATGGCCGTGAGGAGTGTTTCTTTGAACCTTGACAAAAGAACCCTTAATCAGGTGTTGATTGGAGCACGCATCTTGCATCTTTATGAGAGGTTAAGGTGCTGGGACAATGGGAAGATTTTGAGTCCCTTATGGTCCAGGACAATATGTCATTTTGCTCAGGGATCTGATTCATCTGCTTATTTGTATCTACAGAAAACATACTTGTTGCAAAATCTCCAGAGTCCAACACTGTCCTGAGCATATGCTATTGAAGAGACCCGGTGCTAGAGAAGTTCATGGTAATGGGGAGGAGAGACAGATATTTTATGACAGTATCTTGCTCAGTGCTGTGACAGCGATATACAGTGTGTGGGGACGCTAATCCAGTGGTCAGGGAAGGTTCCACAAGGGACCACCTAAGCTGAGTGTGTAAGCACGAGAGGCAGCATTATGATGTTGGGATTTAAAGGGATTTATAGCACAGACATGTGATGTGCTTGCTTACATTATAATTTAGGGACAGTAGATATTTATACTCCAGGTCAGTTAGGTAAGAAAGGTGTCATCCCCAAACTGTATCTCACTCCTGGTCCCTAGAGAAACCCAGAAACTTCATTAATAAGGTATAGTAAAAGCTAAGGATGGGTTTTCATCGGGAGAAAATTATTGGCTTCTAAATTAGCATAAAATATCATAGAAATGAGCTTTCACTGAATGAAATTAGTGGGGTTTAAAATATAGGAATTCATGCTATATTGATTCCCGTCCTATCTCTCCCCAGCTGGATATAAGAATCTGTCTGGTCTGCTCTCTCAGGATAGTGCCTGAGATGAGATAGCTAAATGAGTGGTGAGATGATTTTGGCCACTGATTATGTTTCAAGGTTCATGGGATCCAGTTTACAGAATATTGGTGCATATACTTTTGTGTACCTTCGATACAAATGGTTGTGATTAGCTAAAAAAAAGGAAAAAAAAAAAGGCAAAGCCTTGGGCTTCATCAAACTCACAGAGGAGCTATAGAACAGGTCTGTGTCTCTGTTGAAGTGTGTTTACTTACAAAGTCTTGACACGTGCAGTTCTCACTGCTGAAAGTCGTTTTCATTATAACGTGGTGAGGAAGTGGGGGTGGAGGGTACCTTTACCTGCCAAACAGGATTGTGGATGACCAAGTGAACTGACGGTAATGTGCAACACCTTCATCAGAGTGATGTGTGCAGAGGCCTCCGAGGAGGAAGACCTCTAGGGACAGGACAAGGACCTAGGGTAATTCCCAGGAAGAAATGGATAGAATGGTCTGGGATGTGGTGGGGGCCAATGCATCTCCCTGAAGGACTTCTGTACTCTATGGTTAGTTGTTGCAATGTCACCAAGAGTCAACACATCAGAATCTGTGGGGGATGGGACTAGCCATTCCACCTTTCAGCTCCATTTGCCCTTGGACAACACTAAGCTCAGCCCCCTGCTCAGCAGGGTCTCAACTGGCTGGCGGGGGACGAGGTCAGGTTAGAGAGCAGCCACTGGTTATCAAGTCTGCAGACAGTCAGATGATGGTGGCAGCATGGAGCAGTTTGCAGATATTTTCAGCCATGGTCAGCCTGCTGGAGTGGCTGACAGGTGCATGAAGGCTGAGGGACCCGTGGGGGTTTGAGATGACTGATAGCTACCTGGTTTCAGGACAGGATGGAGAGGGTAAGGAGTCTTTCTTGGAATACTGCTGGCTCTGTTCTTTCCAGTCCTGGACTAGAAACAGAGACACCAATCACATGCTGCCTACTTGCTGTGGTCAGCAGCTGCTTGCCTCCCCCACATCTCAGCCCCTGCCTGTCCCGTGCCTGGTTGGTGATGGATTTTTCAAAGTGTGGCTTCAAATGAAAATCACATTATTTGAGAAAATTCACAGAGGGAGTTATTATTTCTTTCATCATTTAGTTCCTTTTAAATAAAATTAAAAAAAAAATAACCCCACAAATGGAGTGTTTGGAAGAAAGCAAACCCAGCGCTGTCTTCTTCTGGTCACTGTGCCCCCAAATCCCTGCCAGATGGTCAAGCAGCGTTGCTCATGTTCCAGCAAATTACGGCGCCTCATTAGGGCTCCCTTCATGGTTCTGGACACTAGGTCCTTCTATGAGACAGTGCTGGTTGCTTAAACTCGCATGACAACGTGACAGATGCAGGCTAGTGATGTGGCCAATGAAATGTTAAGCAATTGATGAATTCTTTGCATATTTTATTTTTCTTTTTTTGATTTCCAACTCACACACATCTGGCATATTTTACATCTTTGCAATAAAACATGGTTACAATAGCTTAAGGAATTTATATATCCAAAATATTTCACCATGATCTTAAGATGAAATGAACTTGTCTTCCAGATGTTCAGTATCTTCCCAATTCTAAGCTACAAACTCAAGATATTGCTTACAGCCTGGTGATGAATAACTTAATCATTACACTGAGTCCCCATAATTTCAGAATTTCATAAATACAAACAATGAAGAAGGAATAATTCAGTGCTAAAACTTACTAGTACAAGGTGGAGAACAAATAAGTAATCACATCAATAAATAATGATATGTTTCTGGTGCAAAGTGCCAATACAAAGAACCCATGATCTTGTTTTATCTTTTTAAATAAATGACTGCAAGTGAGTGTAAATTTTGAGAAAATTACATTCCTGTAACATGCCTCATAGCCCTACCGACACAATATGTACATCTATGACGATACAGTCACCAAATATACAAAGAAGAAACAAGGATAAAGTGTATATACCCCTGGGTGATAACTGGATCAGGACAACGTATGGAAAATCATTTGATAGCCATCATTTTATATTGTAAAAGATGAAGTGCCTTAGGCTAAGAATGTGGCTTTAGGTGAGAATTTCACAAGAATCTAAAAGAATAAGTTCGGTTATTGTTGTAATAAAGTCCGACTTGTTATTAAACAAACTAAGCTATTCAAGAACCAAAGAGAAAAACAAAGTTAGCATCATTCTCCTCCCCTAATGTGAATACACTAAGCCAGTGGGACGAGTCTGGAAGAGATGTCCAGGCGCTGGGAAGTCATTACTATGGAACTAATGATCATGACTCCTATTTATACAGTAAAAACCAGGACCTCATCCCTAAGCCCCCTTTCTGTGTATCTTCAAATTATAAAGGGTAGGGCTGAATTTTCTTTGTATAAAATACCAAAAATGGCAAATAATGGCTTAGTATCCAAATGCTTTATGAGCAAATTTCACTTAGAAGGGATGAATTTAGATTAAAAAGTGCAAACCATATTTCGGTGAAAATGTCAAAAATTACTGATTGAGCCCAAATTCAACCCTTTCGAACAAGCTGTTTCCTCAGACAGATCTTTCTCTTTCATAGCATGAATGCACCTGTTCCATCAAGACATCAGGAGTAGAGAACATGCAAGTTGTAACTCCACAATAAAACTAAGAAACTGTTTTGTTCTTTATACAAGGTTTTACTTTTACAAAAGTATCCCTTTAAATAAGATGCATCTGATGTACAAAGTATCAAACGTGTTTTTTTTTTCTCAGCTTGAAAAGGCTGGAAATGGGATGCAGGTTAGGTTCAAAGCTTAAACTTTGTAACAACTGGACAGAAGGTTCCTCAGAATTGTCAAAAGTCTCTTGTGACGCTTCCTACAACCTTTTCTCAATAAACAACGATATATGAAATAATTACCAAAACATCTCCTAATTCATATAATTTACATGATATAAGCTTGCTTGAGAGCAGCTGGTCTTCAGTCCTGAAAAACACACAGAGTGAAATGGCTGCTGACTACGATGGACTGGTTTGCTGGGTGTGATGGATGTACAGACAGAGGCCGATGCAGACGAGCGTTCCCTCCAGAGGCAGAGCCTTTCCACGCAGCGCTTGTGCTCTCGCTTGACCTTGGCTTCTGGTGCTCTCCTCTTCAGTATCTGTTCTGATGCTCATAATGCCATCGATTAAAATCTATATTAAAAGCTACGATGCTGCCCGAAGCCATGCCGGTAATCAGAGTCCTGGAAAAAGCAGAAGTGGTAGTTAAGAGTGACGCTGACACCTTCGTGCGCTTGTCATGCCACATTAGATAGTGGCCGCATCTCACAGGTTCCCGGGCCTTAGTCTTGTGTTCACTGAGATAGACTTAACTGTCTCCTGCTAAGAGAAGCCCAGCCAGCTTGACCCGCTGACATGGCCAAACCTTGTGGAGGGCATGGGAAAACCTCCTTAAAATCACTGGTTCTAGTGTCACTGGGCACCCCTGCTCTCAGCTGTTAAGTTCGTGCCTATCCATATCCTCTTCTTACACAAGTGCAGGCTTCTCTGGGGGAATTCTGACTTTTCTGGCCTTTGCTAGTCTCCTTTAATTGCCCTGCCCCTTACACTCTCGCTGCATATACTTGCCAGGTGCTCATGTACGAAGCTACACCACAAGTTTCCCCAAAGCCACAGGTGCCAATTCCCCTGTACCTACTGGATAGCTTTGCCTACCAGCTGGCAGCCGGCGGCGTTCACAAAGACCTATACTCAGCACATCCACCTGCGCATCCTGTTGGTTGAGTCAGCCTTGCACTCTCTCTCTTATGCATCCCAGCCAACCAGAGGCTCCTTCCTCTGGGATGGGGCCTTTTCAGACTCACTGCCACACACTGAGCTCAGGTCTCATGACCTGCTGTGTAGACCCTGTGTGTGCAGGTGTTAATGCAACCTCTTGTCAGATACGCACATCTTCAGCATCACCAGGGGCATTATGAAACAGCACACATCATCAAATTTCAGAATGAGAGTAACATAGAAATAGAACACTAATTGGTATTTTCCCTTACTTTATTCGAGCTGTGACACCACTGTGACTGAATGTGTCTTTGATGGTCCCTTAGTCCAGGTCTGGAGAGTGGAGGAACGTCTTATGCCTCTTTCCCCCCTAAAACAGTTGATTAGTTCCTTCTTCTGTAATTCTGTTCCTGTTTCCCTTGCGTACATTAGATAAGGACTATTGCCGCCCTCTGGGGTCGGTTGTCTTGCTATGAAACCTTAGCTCTTTGCAAATTACTTCATCTATGATAGTGGCAGCAAATGTTTGCAAAAAATATGTGAGTGAGTTTTAGCAAACATATTTTATCTACTTCACACAAATTATTCCAAACATGCATAAATAGGTAATTACACAATAAAAATCCTATTTATTCCTAAATAAGGACTGCAGTCCTTTGCTATACTCGAACAAAAACCTGAAACTTTCTTTCTAAACAGTCTGACTGCAGACCAAATACATTTTCTTCAGATGAAATCCAATCACATTGTTTTTGTCCATGACTTCAGTACCATTCTACTATATGGGAAAGATGGTTTGTTATTATTCTTATTACAAGTGTTAATATTTACTATATGTTTCTTATATTTCATTATTTATTGAGTTTAAAAAAATAATAAAGGTTTTACTCTTAGACACCTTCACCCCTGCCCCAATTCTGCTGAGAGTCTTCTTTGGAGGGGGAGGGTAATTGGTATTCGTGGTGGGAACCTAGAGATCTCAGTCAGCCTCTGAGGGACTACAGAGCCTTTCTGAGCTTTGTTGGGGAGGGGTACAGTGCCTCAGGTTATTCCCACCCTGAAGCTCTTCCAGCTTTTCTGGCCCCTCTTCTACAATGTTCCCCTGGCATTGATGGGCAAGATGGGGATCTGATTTAGTGTTTTAAAACCAATATTCTTCATATGGTTGAAACAGAGTGGTTAAAATCTTTTCCTGCGTCAATGAATAAAAAGTGCTCCGAGCTATTTATTGTAAGGTGTCAGGTGTTCAGTGTGTGTTTTCAGTTTAGAAATCTTCCGTTTCACATTGCTCATTTTCTTGTCACTTTATAAAAAATCCCAAAGTGAATTTTATCAGGTAACAAAAACTGCAAACTGAAAACTGTGGAAAAATCTAATTATTATTTGTGGTGGTTTTGTTGAAAAAATGCCTTCCACAGGCTCCTATGTTCAGCTGTGTGGTTTGGGAGGTGGAGCCTGGCTGGAGGTGGGTCACTGAGGACCGACCTTGAGGTCTCTTGGTCCAGCCCCTCCCTGGGGTTCAGAAGCTGGCTCGTGTGGAATACTTCCTTCCACGCTGCTGCTGGCTGGAAGTGAACCCTTTCCTCCCGCAAACTGCTTCTGGATGGGTGTTTTGTCCCAGCAAGGCAAAGGTAGTTGCTATGATGTTCATATCTACGCTTTCCAAGAAAGGATTAAAGTATTTTAAGGAAATACACCAAGTATAATAAAGAAACATAATTGAGAAGTTAGATGAATAAGAAAATGGGGAAAAACACTGTCTCAGCTAATGAGTGAGTTCCCTATACTTTTTTTTCTATTTGATCATGATTATCCTTTTTTTTTTTTTTTTTGGGAGAGAGAGAGGGAGAAGGAGAGGAAGCCAGATAGAGATGGGCGCGCCAGCAGCTTCTCAGCTGCTGTAAACAAAATCCAGATGCGTGTGCCCCCTTGTGGTCAAGTATGGCATTGCACCCTTGTGTCACTGTATCTGGTTAAACATGGGACCTGGAGATTGGAACCAGCGTTCTTAGGCTTAGAAGGCAGGTGCCTTAACCACTAAGCCATGTCTCTAGCCCTCCTTTTTTTTTTTTATTGACAACTTCTATACTTACAGACAATAAACCATGATATTTCCCTCCCCTCTCCCCATTCCCCTTCAAAACTCCACTCTCCATCATATCCTCTCCCTCTCTCCATTAGTCTCTCTTTTAATTTTTAAAGTGGAGACTGGCTGGAATTTGCTTAGTTAGAGGGAGATCTTACTCTGGAAGCAACCTCTGCTAAAACATGCCCTCTCTCTCTCTCTCTCTCTCTCTCTCTCTCTCTCTCTCTCTCTCTTTGTGAATTCTGCCAGAGCAGTCTTGTCTTGAGACAAACAGTAGGGTGGGTGGGTGGGGGTTCTGTGAACAGACACTGGGGGGGAATGAGGTTGAAGAGGTACACTGTGGCCTTTTCAAATGGGTCTGGATGAACGTGGGCTTTTTCAAAAATCTCTCTCACTTTGTAGCCAATTTGGCCTCAAACTTGTGACAATTCTCCCTCAGTCTCCCAGGTGCTGGGCTTACAGGTGTGTGCCTGCATGCTGGGCTAGCACTCACTCTTCATCAGACCTACTTCTGAATTTCTTTGTCTTACAGTCCTGTTTTCCTCTTACTGGATCCTTTCTTAGGGAACTGGTTCCTCCTTTCTCCTGCCTGGATGAAGGGCTCCTAGTCTCTGCTTTCCGCCTCAGGGGATGCACAGAGCTTTGGGACCATGCCCAGCCATCACATCTGTCCTTGATGTGGCTCACCTCTGGTCATGGGATAAGTCCATCGCTCTGATGCCAGCATCACACCCGGGATAAATGTATAGCTGTTTGAAGTCACAGGCCTGCCATACCTCCACCACACCATTGTCCCCTCCAGTCACCAGGTTCTGTCCATCACTGCTCAGGAGAATGGCCTTCAGAGAGAAAGAAAACCATTTCTTCCAGTTATTTTAATCTGGGCAGCACTCAGCTGGGCTGGGGCTGGAGTTCAGGGGCCAAGCACTTGCCCTTAGTGTGTGCAAGGCTCTGGCTTGGGCCTCCAGCACCAGCACCAGCACCAGCACCAGCACCAGCACAAAAGACACCTCCACAATCTTGGATGCACAGTCCTTTCCCTTATAGTTATCATTTCCTTATTTAGCTAGTTGTCAAGTTTTCTAAGTGCAATTTACAGAATCGCCAATGTGGAATCCATCAATGTTCTTATACTGACATAGGGCTTTGTTAAAACCAATGTAAGTTTTAAAATTATTAAAGTCACAAAGAGACTGTTACAAGTATAATGTAGGAAGAACACAAGGAGTCAGTATCATGCTGTTTAGTGACATTCTGAACATTAATAATTGTCAAGCTTTTAGAACAAGCAGCAGAGGCATATTTCAAAGCAGTTTTCAGTACCTACAGGTTAGCAATTATAATTCAGTGTTAATGGAGGCTGGTGGGGGACATGTAATTTTGGTTAAGGTTTCTGAAGATCAGATTTCTTCACAGTAAACTCACTTTTAGTGGGAGGGTACAACCTTCTAACAACTGTTTGTGAAAGGAGCTTAACATTTTCCCTCTAATTGAGTAACAACTGTGTTCTCTAATTCACTGAGTTAATTATTTAGGACTAAAGGAATTTTAAATTTGTTGAAAGTATCAATCTCCATGAGTTTACTTTTAAACCCAGTGCACATTTATATACATTTATATGGACCAGAAAGATCTATCATGAGTCATTGATTGTAACGCATTGTTGCTCTGTGGCTTCCACACTCTCAACGTGTGTGTGCAGACTTACCCGTGTTGAATCATTGATCTCCATTTGAGCCAAAAGTTTCCCATTGATGCTGAAATTGCTGAACCGTCCTCGCTCATAGTAGATGATGCAGTGGCCTTCACTGGATACGGAAATCAGGCGTGGGAACAAGCAGTTTTCTGGGCCTTCAAGGGCTCTCAGTAGGTCTCCAGTGATGGTGTGGACAAGGCAAGGGCCCTCTGCGGAATGGGGAACACCAATGCTCAGGGAAGATAGTGAGGGCAAATTACAAACCAGCCCTTGCTGGGCATGTAGATTTGTTAAAGGAGACACAGAGGAAAGAGTTGTGCTGTCTTGAGCCAAACATTCAAGCTTGTTTCAACTGAGGAATTAGTAACTATAAAACACATATACATACACACACATATGTACATGTGCATGCCCACACACACCTCCAATGCTCTACAAAGACACACCTAGGACATTCTCACACACACACACACACACACACACCCTACAGTGCCCCACATTGACATACACCTATAGTGCCCCACAACTTTTAATAAAATTAAAAACATTTTATTTATTTGCAGAGAGAGAGAGTGAGAGCGAGAGAGCGAGAAAGAGATAGTAAGTATATGGATGCACCATGGTCTCTATCCACTGTAAATGAACTCTAAGTGCTTGTGCCACCTTGTGCAACTGGCTTATGTGGGCACTAGGGAATAAAACCTGGGCCGTGAAGCTTTGCAGGCAAGTGCCTTAACCACTAAGCAATCTCTCCAGCCCACCCCACAACTTTTAAACTCTTCTCCTAGCAGTAATAGTCATAATAATTAGAGGTAGTCCATAGATTAGGTGAGGATAAAAGACTGATGTTGCAGGAAGTTTCTCATAAGGGGCCTTTTGAAGACTTCTTTTTAACTTTGGGAGAATTGGCAGAACAGATGCTAATTTCCTCTAGTGGCGTCAACATTTTAGCGTTACAGTACATAAAATGCTGAGTAAACTTTATCTTTTCTTATAGTTTGTGCATAAGATGTAAAAGCAAAGTTGTAAGTTTAATTCAGGGGCTAGGGTGATGGCTCAGTTGGGAAAGCACTTGCTATTGCTATGAACTATCTTCTCATTCCTGGGACAAACACCCAACCAAAAGCAGCTGATGGG
This sequence comes from Orientallactaga sibirica, assembly GCA_036365145.1. NCBI lineage: Eukaryota > Metazoa > Chordata > Mammalia > Rodentia > Dipodidae > Orientallactaga > Orientallactaga sibirica. The sequence goes on from JAEOAD010000048.1 coordinate 7,547,814, forward strand.
AGAAACGTTTTCTCTTTTGGCTTACAGTCTTGAGGGGCAGCTCTACGATGGCAGGAGAAAGCATGGCATGAACAAAAGCTGGGCAGCACCTCTGCCACAGCAGGTGGAACACAGCAGCAGAGGAGTGAGCTGAACTCTAGCAAGGGGGAGCAGGTATAACACCCCTAAGTCTGCCCCAAACGACACACCTACTCCAGCAAGTCTCCACCTCCCAAATGACCCTCAGCTGGGGACCAAGTGTGCAGAATGCATGAGTTTTTTTGGGGTGGGGTATCTGATTGAAACCACTATACTATGCAAGGATGAGGACCTGAGTTTGGATCCCTAGGACCCCTGTAAATGCTGTGTGGGTGGAGTGACCTGGTGATCTGAGAGCTAGGGAGGCAGACATAGGGGAATTCTAGAATAAGTGTGTCTTGGGTTCAAGTGAAAAACATGAACTGGAGAGTGACTAAAGAAAACCTGTGGCCTCCACATGCATGAACACACGTGCACTCACACACAAACACACACATGTATACCACACACACATATACACACACAAGAAAGAAATTCATCAATTATTCAAGCTATAGAAGTACTTTTTTGCCTTTTAAATAAATTAACAACAAACAAGAGCATAAAAACTATTACTAGTAAAACTAAACAGCCATAAAAAACCTGGGATTAGATCTGTTTGTGCTGCATCTCTGGGGAGATCTAAATCACAGGTCATAGATAAATGAGACAGACTGTCTGAAGATTTAATGTAAAAGAAACAACTTCTGACCTTTAGCACCACTGATAACAAGTCCAAGTTCTGCACAGACAGAAACACAGACAACTTCGTGGTCATGGCCTGTGAGGACAGCTCTGGGTGCAGGATAGTCACCTACGAGAAAATGGCAGGGAGGAGTCACTAGAGACCAGTGGCAGATAGAAGAGTTAGGCTGTAACATCCAACCTCTCACCAAAGAACAACCAGTGGTTCTGGAGAACATTTATGACCTATGTGGTCACAGCTGCTTTACATAACCCTCTGCTCGTCCCTCGTGCGGGACACAGGCATCACTACCTATTGCATAGGGGATTTAGACAGCAGGCTGAGTTAACATACGTGGATGCGTAGACACAGTGTTAACAGTTATTCCTTTCCCCATTACTGTTATGAGACAGGCATGTTTACCTGTGGTATTTCATTTAATCATGCTGATATTTGTATGGGGTTAGGTACTATCATTATCCCCATTTCTCAGCTTCCTAAATATGTGGTTGTTTAACTGAAGTTGGGGGTTGCCAAAAATCTGGTAATGAAAAATTAACTCAAGATCAAAGCACCATAAAAACCCATGTAACATCATGTGACTTTATTGTGGCCTTGGTTCTGAACCACAACGCATACATTGTGTACTGTAATGCCATTGTGCCATCCCAGGCAATCCCAAAGAATGTGCCTGAAATGCTGTGGCTAGGTTTTGAGATTACTGTATGTGATGACACAGTGTTTTCACTGGACCGACAAGTTTTCTGCTTTCATAGAAGAATAATGGTCTACTTATGAAAAATGAATGTTTTAAATACATGCCTACCATCATTCTTTAGCATTTTCAAGAATCAAAATTGTATATTTTGGGTTGTATTATGTTGAATGTTTGATTTTTAAAAACTGATCCTTGAGTTGGTCCCATAAATTTCATTTAAAGAAAGTAAATTTTGGCTTGGGATTAAGGCAGACTTTCCATCAATATCACAAATGGCCATAAATTTACTTCTGCCATTTTGTATGAAGCATTTATGTGAAGTGAGTTATTAGCACTAATGATTATGTAATCAAAATATTGATCAACAACAGAAAATCAGGTAGCTATATGGAAACTGTCAATTTGAAAGGAAAGCTTACCAATATAAATTCATTGGTGGGAGCCTATAGCCTAAAATGATGGTTTGGAACTTGTATAGGTTTGATATACTGATCCCTATTAAAGAGAACAAACTTGTCATTAATCTCACTCCTTGCCCCACTGCCCAAGCAGAAGAAATAAAGAATATCAGTATTGGCTCCATATGGGACAGAGTGTGAACACACCCAACTCGTGGAAGTGAACTGCTCCTGAGGTCCTGGTTGTCAGAGGACGGACATGTAGCACCTCAAAACAATACAATGTGGAACTCAACCCCTCAGATTTAGTGAACAGGTATCTATGCCTTGTAAGATTCATTATTTCGGGGAACAACATCACACCTGTTAATATCTCACATTGCTGATGTCCTCCCATTTCTCTCTTTAGTTTTTACCATAATTATTTCAAACGCATATTGCATATGTCATTAAGCAATCTTGGATGCACTGTTTTCTGTTTTGCATGTGTGTGCGCAGCTTTGCCTGCACACATGTCCATGTGTGTATGGAGACTAGAAGTCAGCACTGTATGCTTCCTCAATTGCACTCCACCTTATTTATTGGGACCGAGTTCACTGGTTAGCTAGCTAGTATTGCTAACCATCTTGCCCTAGGGATCTTCCAGTCCCTGCCACCTGAGCACTGGGATTACAGGGCCACACCTCCACACCTGGATTTTATGTGACTTCTGGGTATACAAACTTGGACTCTCACCCTTGCACTTAAATGACTGAGCCACGGCCCCAGGTCTTGGATGTATTATTTTGAGTTGCGTCTATACTATCTTAGTGAAATCAGGTACCTATGAGTATTACTTTGTGCGTTTATATTAGTACGATTATTTAATTTTCAGTTACCATTTTCAAAATTTGACACTTGCTCCTTGAGCAGTCATGCTGTAACCTGAGCCTTAAAGCTGTAATTATTTGTGAATTCTCAGGCTTTCTCAATCTAGAGAATTCTATGTACTATGAAACCTGTGGATATTTTCTTTTCTTTTTTTTTTTTTTTTTTAATTTTGAATGTGTATTTTGAGAGGTGTATAGGGCCAGAGGTTGACAAAACATGCCTTTTTCAATTGCTCTCCACCTTATTTTTTGAGGTCTTGCACTGAACAGGGAGCTCACTGATTCTGCGAGACAAGCTAACCAGCAAGCCGCAGGGATTGTCCCGTCTCTGTGCCTCCCCAGTACGGGGATTGCCGGAGCCATACCACCCTGCCTGGCTCTTATGAGATTGCTAGGGATCAAACCTCAGGCCCTTACGTTTGCGTAGCAGGTATTTTACTTACGGGACCATACTGAATTTGATGGTAAGTTTATATTCTGATGAGACTAAAAAAATTTTAAGCCATTACAGATCTCTCTTGGCTATCATAATTGTGCTATGAATGTTTTTGGATGAGATAACTTGCTTTAAGATGAATTACTTATAATTAAAGTCAGTATTTTTCACACTATGCTTCTGGAGACATAAGACTCATTTGTGGGGCTTGATATCCATCCTTTTTTCCTTTTTTTTGTGTGTGATGATGATGATAATTTTGTTCTCTCCTTTAAAAACAAAGTAATCGGGGCTGGAGAGAAGGCTCAGTAAAGTGCTTGCTGCCTAAGCATGACCACCTGTTCTGGGACCCTGACACCTGTGTAAAAGCCAGGTGTGATGGCACGTGCATATAACCCCAGCACTGACAAAGTGGAGATGGTGGATCTTTCAGGGTTTGCTGGACAGATGATCTAACCACATTGGTGAGCTCCAGATTCAGTAAGACTCTTGTCTCAAAAACGTTATACAGTGATTGAGGAAGACAGATGACATTGACCTCTGGCTTCTACACACATGTACATGCGCACCTGCATAAATGTGCATGTGTACGAGCACACACACACACTGGCTGCTTCCACACAGCTACTAGATTTCCTTTTGTTTCTAGAATCAAGGAAGTTTTTAGAATATTGATTACATATTAAGTATCTATATGTTTAAGAATAAAGGAATAAGATGCATTCTTTTGTATCCAGTCCTGCTTAAGAATTATAGAACATTTCTAGCAACCCTAATACCACCTTACTCATATCTTGGAGAACATTATGTCTTTTTACAGTACTGTGCTTCCTTTTCTGTTCATTCTGATTCACCCAGAAATGGGATGTTCAGGGCAAGAGACATGGTTCAACAGTTAAGGTGCTTGCCTGCAAAGTCTAATAACCCAGGTTTGATTCCCCTGTGCCCACGTAAAGCCAGATGCACAAAGTTGCACATTCATCTGGAGTTCCTTTACAGTGACTGGAGGCCCTGGCATTCTCTCTCTCTCTCTTTCTTCTCTCTCTTGCAAATAAACGAATAAAAATATTAAATCAAAGAAATGGGATGCCCAGTTTTGGATCTTTTGTGAGTCCCTTGTGCTCACTGGGTAATTTCCTAGTCCCTAGCCTGTCTTTGGGAAACCTCCCTTTGCTTTGGTCTTGCCTTGAAACCCTTGGCACCTTCTCTTCAGGGGCAGATGTGAGAGTATGAAGGCTCAAGAGCTGGCAGGTGTGCCTACTGCCTGGATGTTCCCCCTTGAAAATAATGTCACTGTGAGGACACACCTCTATCGATTCCTCACAGTCTGGTGTGAGTTTTCGTGTATCTTCAACCTCCATTCCACGTTTGAGGCCTCTGAAATGTAGGGTGGAGGGGGCCCATCAGTGTGCCACTTAACCTAAGTCTCTGCAGACTATTGTAAGGGTTTCACACTTGGTAAAGTATGCTTCTATATTTCTAATAGTCTTGGATTTGTGTGAAACTTACACAACTTATAAAATTATATTTATAAGATACCTCAAGTCTCCTGTTAAGGTGAGAATTAAGTATTGATAATATTTTATGCATAATATAATTTTAAATCTATTTATATTTATTTATTTGAGAGGTAGAGAGAGAGAGAGAGAGAGAGAAAGAGGGAGGGAGGGAGAATGGGTGTGCCACTGCAACCTCCAGATGCATGTGCCACCACATGTACGTGGGTTCTGGAAAATTGAACCTGTGCCCTTAGTCTTTGCAAGCAAGTGCCTTTACTGCTAAGCCTTCTCTCTAGCCCCAAAGTTTTGTTTGTTTGTTTGTTTGTTTTTTCGAGGTCTTACTCTAGCCCAGGCTGACCTGGAATTAACTATGTAGTCTCAGGATGGCCTTGAACTCATGGCAATCCTCCTACCTCTGCCTCCCAAAGGCTGGGATTAAAAGCATGTGCCACCATGCCTGGCTGTTTTTGTTTTTTTTTTTTTGAAGTAGGGTCTCAATGTAGCCCAGGCTTACCTGGAATTCACTATGTAGTCTCAGGGTGGTCTTGAACTCATGGTGATCCTCTTACATCTGCCTCTTTAGGGCTAGGATTAAAAGCATGTGCTACCATGCCTGGCCTTTATTTTAAATCATTTTAACTGATTATTTTATTTTGGCAAGACTAGCATGCTGAAAAATCCTGAAATTATATCTCTAACAATTTTATAATAAAATAAATTTTGGGGCTCTTTCCCTTATATGCTATGGGAAAAAATTAATAAAGCTATCTAATACTTATTTAGGGAATTGAGAAAATGAAAAAAATATTTAAAAACCCTGTTGTTACATATTTTTATGAGAAAATAAGTTCTTTAAAGGCTTATGTCTGATTTAGAATTTAAAATGTTTTAGTTTTCATTTTACTTTCCTTAGATCATGAGGATGTGGAAGCTAAATATCAGATGCCATTGTTTGGGGCCCTGGAAGCATTGTTTTCCCTAAACAGTTCCAGATTAAGCTGAAGAAAAATACAAACTCTATTCTAGACTTTCTGCATTGGGAAGTCTACAGCAAGGAGAAGATGTAGTTCTTTTATTTCATTGGCAGAGGATGTCACACACCCCAACAATCACCCATCATACTGGGACACTCGGTCACTGCCACATCACAGTTGATGGATGTAGCTCAGGGTTAAAGGCCAGTGCAGAGGGAGGCGCAGGTGAGGCCTCCTCGTCACGGAGCACAGCACCATTGCCCAGGCCCACTCCTTCCCTCGAGGAGGAGCGCTCTGTGCTGGAATTACTATGATTGGTAAAGAACAAACATCTGCTCCTCGTAGGCAAGCATTTGGAACTTGAAAAGAAAAGGCTGACACAGAGTGCATTTCTTAAAAATCAAAACTCATGTCAATATCCTTAAAATGGATGAGAAAAATCTACCAACGCATTTGGTGTTGCTTTTAATGCAGAACTGACAAGAGACCTCTCTCTGAGACTGTCAAGTAAAGATGCCTCCTTTCTTATAGAAACCCCACTTGTGTAGGGGAAGCTCTGGTTATTTTGAGTCAGCTAAACAGGGATAGCAGAACCTCCTGGTGGCTCTGCTGCAGAGGACAGACCTCTGAATTAGGATATCCGGTTTCATTTCTGGCCTTGGTGAAGTCACTGAGGATTGAGGTACAGACTATTTTCATTCACATTTACACTTCCATAAAATATAATGGATTTCATTTAAAGTTCTAAAATACAAGTTTACTGATGCTGTGATTTCAAGAGCTCATTTGGAATGTTTACAAGAAATGTACTGGGATAGCCAAGAACAGTGCCAGTGAGGAGCCCCTTGTGAGAAGATGCTGAGTTCTTAGCCATATGTGAGGCTACCAGAGGTCTGGACCGACTCCCCACTGTGCCTGGGTCCACACTTCCTAAGGCCTCAAGGGAATACAAATAAAAACAGTACTTGTGTTAGCAAGTGTCAATGGCCCATGATGTGGCTTCCTTTGAAAAATAGAATACTTATTTATTCATTCTAAGTTCTTTTATTTTGTCCCAGATGCCACTTATTTACCTCTGAGCACTGTCACTGTATGGTAAGCCTCTGCTTAAAGTCCTGAACCTGGATTTCAGACACAAGACCATGCTGGTCCTGTCCTCTGCTTCCAACCAGCCACAGGAAAATTCTAACATGGCCTCCCAATCCCCATTCAAGGAAACCGAGCTCTGCATGATGTCCAGACACCATGGTCTGTGAGCCAAAGTTGTCAGATCAGAGAACAAAGTCATCAATCTTAATTTTTATATCACTACCAACCCAGACTAAACACCTTTTGTGAAGTGTCAGGCCCCCAATGGGGAAAGAGCTTACAAACCCTAAACTTATCCATTTAGAAACCCTGAAATGTTTCTAGATGTGAGACAGGGGATGGTATATTGAGTAGTCTGCTTCACCCCTTGTCTGAGCTAGAATGTTCTATTACACACATGACCATGAGGACCCCCCCCTGAAAAAAATCCTGTGACTGAGAATTATTACAAGATGCCTATGGCTCCTCTGATACTTAAAAAACAAATGAACAGCTAGACAGGCAGACAAACAGACAGATGAGACTAGCCTGCCATTTCCCATACCCTAGATAATATCATGGGTCTGTCTCTGTCCATGCTTATCTCTTATAATACATTGGTTAGTGGAGGCTCTGGAGCTGGGCACAAGGGTAGTCTTAGGCTATATACAAACAAAGAGAGGGATATGGTTTGGTAGATGTTTGGGGACAGGCTGCAGCTGGTAGGAGGGTGGGTGTCCTGGGCTAAGGCTGACACAATAGGTGCCTAGGCAAGGTATGCATGCACAGATGGGTGCTCCTTTACAATGAACTTCATTCAGTCTGCATAATGCTTATACAAGAGTAAAAAGACCTGTGTTTAAAGCACAGGGCAGCATCTAACACCATCTTCCATACCAGTAGATTTGATTTGAAAAGATGAACAGTTATCCCCTTTCAAAGCTTCATATTGCTATGATTTTAAAATTTTCATATAGATGTATCTCTCACCTTATATTTGGTATAGACATTTAATTTACATACTTTCAAGGCAGATTGGTTTTTGCACTGAGATCCCAATGAATTTTTCAGCATCTATTGAGGACACAGCAATGTTAACTTGCCCCTCCTGTGACTATCTTGTTCGAAGCTGCTGCATGTAATGAGAAATGTCAAGTCCTAAGATCAATGAAATTTTGGACTCTGGGGATTCAACAGGATAGCATTGATCCTGTTAAAGAACACCAGTCAGAGATGGGTTGTAATATATTGCAGAGATGGGCTCCAGAGAATAAGCGGCCAAGTCCAAGACACCTACCTGACAAAGAATTCAATCAGCTTTCACCACGAATTGCCTGCCCGACCTGCTTTCTCTCATGCAGGAGGCTGCTTCCAATTAAAGTGCGCAAATTAATTTTTATCACTTCCAAATTAGTTTCAGAATTTGTGTAAGACTGCTTCAGACGAAAGCATCTGTCCCTCACATCTTTGCAATTCTGTTATCTAGTTAGGGTACCTATTTTAAGTCTCCAAGATAATTTTCTATGTTCAAAGTCACAAGTTTGAAAGAATAATGGTGAGTATTATTAGTATAGAATGCATTAATAAAACAACTCATTCAACCATAACGTGCTAGAGAGCCTTTTGCTTGTTTCTTTTATGAGCTGGAATTCTGTGTCATGATGGGTTTGCAAATTTTCACTGTCTTTGTGACACATTCATTAAAGTGGCAGCAACAATTAGAAACATATAATCTAATATTTTGAGATACCTGAATTTGTCACAGTTTATTTGACACAATGAAAACATCTTTCTATACCTACCTCAAAACTCTACAAACATTACTTATATTTTTCTTTGTGGAGTAGCAGAGATATCCATTATATGATAATGGCAATACAAAAGAAACAAGTATATTAAAGCCATGTGAACTCATCTGAGATTCCAGTGATATGCACGGCAAATAGCTGAAACAAGTTTTCCATATAATCCATGAATTCATACCTAGGATGTGGAGTACTTACGGTACAAAATGGTACTTGACACAAGTGACAATTCTGGAACTTACTACACAGTATACTCACTATTCAAACAGGAAAAACAGTTTCATGACCAGCATAGTATACATGCCCTTATTTAACTCCTGAAGGCCAAAGATTTGGATGATTCGGTCCCAGCTGCTTAAGTTGTGGGCTCACAGCTGCAGTTCAGGATGCATTTCCTGCTTGACCCATACTGAAGATGCTCATGTTGTTTGTTCTGAAGAGCATTGCTTCTCTTGAGGACAATGAGAGCTATACACCTATGCACATGTCCACTGTCACACTGACGCAAGAAGTCTTTTTTGCAGCATTCTGGTTAAATGTATGTGAGTTGGGGAGCGGAAGGATTTGTAGGGCAGATTTGCAGTTCACATCACACATTCCCTAGCCACCTTCACCCCGAGCTGTCTCTGTGCCTTGTGAATGTACCATGCTTAAATCTGTTGTCATTAATATTCTCTAAACTTGTATAACTGCTGTGTAAGGTATGACTGATCTATACAGAAAAGATTCTGCACTACACAGGAAATATAGATATTTGAACTATTTGAAACTATTGTGGTAATTATTTCTTGGCAATCTCTTCTCTATCATTTCAATCATTTTATGATATTTACTGGAACTCTCTTAAAAGTGGCACTATGCCAGACTGGGAGTTATTCATTCTTTTGTTCAGTGTTTCCTCAGGACAACGGCACCTGGATTGCTGTAAGAAGTGTTCTGTGGAATACTTCTGAGAGGCCGTGGGTTTAAAACGTGCTCGTTGGTACCTTTCTATAGTACTTTCACAGTCTTCCCATAGAGTAGGAGTTCATGCACTGTTCCCTAACTTATTTTACTAGGAAGACCTGTCCCTTTTTCCTACAAGACTTCTTCAGAAACACTAATGAATAAGACATACTTGAGGAATTATCCACAGCAAGGAAACAATTTTAATTGTTTTTTTGTACCAGCAATGCCAGTGTGCAGGAAGTATTCAGTCACAGGTTGTAAATGAACAGATGGAGAGATTATATATGATATGGTAAAAGTACTGAAATCACTAGACTGAGGCACAATGAAAAACCTTTGGGAATTCAGAGAAGGGAGGGGACAGGCCAGCTGCCATTGCTCAACTATGCAATGGGGAGTAGGGTGTTGAGGAAGACAGCTGAGCTGGGGTTCACGTGCGGGGACCAGAGACTCTCCCCAGACCCAACGTGACAGTGATAACAGTTGTTCCTCTTAACATGTTGAACTGAGCTACATTCAAATAAAGAGTTTTGTTATCTCAACTTTCATGTTTTAAAATCATTCAGAGTTTCAGGAAAGACTATTAACCCAAGAAGGTAAAATACACTTAAGTGCACTTAGAATTGGAGAAGTACTTGTTCAAAACACTCACTGCTGTTAGGGTTGTCTCCTATGATGTGGTGTCGCCCGCTCCAGTACCAGAGAAGCAAGGTGGCATCTCGAGAGCCAGACACGATGTAGCAGTCCCCACCGATGTAGGACTCAGACCTGGCCAGGCATGTGACCACGTCCCAGTGGCCAAACACAATCTGTGTCAATTTTCCTGCAGCATAGAAACGACAGTCTCACCGACTCACTCGTTTTCTTTAGTAAATTTGTGAAAAGTGAATGTACAGAACATCACGTATGTAAGGTAATTCAAATCCAGTCACACAGTGTTCTTGCCTCTGACAATGGACATGGCGTGTTCCTTGTAATTTTAAAGGAAGGTCGTATAAAATAAGATAATCATGATTTCTTCCATCAGAGTTTAGGACAGACTAAAGAGAGGCTTCAGGTCATTATAGCCCTATGTGACCTCTGAATTGGAGATCATACTAAAGTTCAGAATAGGTGGAGGTGAAATTAGCTGCTGAGCCTACAATGTGAGTGTTGAATCTTGACCATCGATTCAAAGTTGGCCTGGAGTGGAAACACCTACACTATCATTATCACATGTTAAGATGTGTGTATGTGTGTGTGTCTAAACAAGGGTCAGTTTAAAGAGTCTAACCTCTTTCATAGTAAAGATTACCTGTTTCTGTAGAATAAACTCTGAAGCTCTTGTCCCAGAATCCACAGATAAGAATATAGCGATTATCTGCTGTGACCACAAAACAATGGGCATTGATTTGTATGCTCTGGTCCACAAGGTCTGTGATCTGACGTTTGTTCACACCTGAGTTATTGGCTGAAAATAAAGAAGAATTTGAAGAAAGATGCCAAGAGTTTTACCAAGCCCTCACAGAAGGAAAATAATGTTCATGCATCATTTCTCTAGCAATAGGCCTTTAAAGCAAGCTACAAGAGTATAAAGATTTGACATTTTTCCTTGAGGAAATCTCTTTAGTAGCAGTGATTATTCATTATCCATATTATATATGTTAAAACTATACCAGAAACCTAAGTTCTTCCTCCACCCATAATAAGAGCAATATGAGGAATTCAAGCCAATGAACTTAAATCACATTAAAAATATTTAAATGCATTTGATTTTACACATGTTTACATGTTTAAGTTCATTCATGCCTAATAAGAACCAAGTGAATTCTAAATAATGTATGAAGTGTGGTATATAAAAATATGTCTTAATATTTGCCCCAATCTGTCTCTTTTCAATGGCATTTACAATTCATGTGAAAAGAAGAAGGCGGAGATTGGTGCTTGTGATGGTGGTATGTGGTAGGCCCCCACAGGGAGCTTCAGGTCAGCAGCTGCAAAGACCTGGATTGTCAACAAACAGAAGGCCTTTCCAGCATGGTTGGCAGGGGAGGAGAAAAATAAACGAGAAGGGGGAGATCAGGAGGAGAGAGACAGGCAAAGTACCGGTAGGTAGGTAGCCCTGGGAGTGAATCTGAATAAAGCCAAGAACTCAGCGATGCGCCTGATTTCCCCAGTGCCTGTCTAGATGCCAGCCTGTCCCTGATGCTGTGCCATCCCTTTCAGACAAAGTCCCTTTGCTGAATTCTTAAACAGGAAATGCAGATGTAGAAGGTCACCACCACCAGGCTCCAACACGAATTAAATCTAAGTGCTTTTGGAGTTATCTCCTAAAACCATAAAAATAACTACTAGGGCAGGTAAGCAAGGAAAGAACAATTATATTTAGTTTAAAAAATTACATTTTAAAAATCACAGTTAAGGGAAGAGTAAACCAAGTTCTATGTCACTAGAAAACTACAGAATTGGTGCTTTCTTGATTAGCACAGAGCTGTTAATTTTTCCATGGTCATACACTAGGCACTGTCAATACCCGTTGGACAGAGGACTAGCTAGGCTAAAATTTTCATAGTCCTCAACCTTGCATCCTCTGCAAGACATGTGATGTTCTCATGACAAGGAGTAACTGACAGACAGCCAAGGAGCATCCTTTCTCTCAGATCAAAGATGAACGGTGGATTAATCTTAAGATGAAGCACCATCCCTTGTACACAGCTTATCATCTTTTCAGAGCATTTCCACTTGGCTTTTTCTAATTTAATTTTCTAAATGTTCCCACAAGATAGGGAGAATAAATATCCTCAACCATCTCTGACCTGAAACTGAGAGGCTGGAATGACTAAGGGGCTTGCTTTATATCACATGGCACCAATGCATGCAATTATTTATAAATACTTTTGTTATTCAGCACATCATGGTGGCTCAAAAGTCTGCAATTCAAATGACATATTTACTTTGAAAAGCTGAGCTCTGTCGAACAGAGATTTCTAGAAATGATGTTTTATAGTGTTAGCTTTCTTTAACAATTTCTTTAAATCTTTATACCTTAAATAATATGAAATTGTTAATAGTTTAGGCTGAAAAAAAGGACAGTTTAAAATTATTTGCCTTTTTACATTAAAATATGCACCTTCCTAAAACACCAAGAAAATGTCACAAACTGGTTCAATAGCAAAAATGAGTGTGAAATGTCCCCATCACCCCATGTGTTTACAATTAAGCCTTTTATACTTAAACCCCAGTGGTGTCAGTTTAAGAGGTGGAATGGTGCCAGAGGAGGTGGGTCGCTGTGGGGGGACCTTGAGGTTGATTAGTCCAGCCTGCCAGTGCCGCCTTGCTCACTCCGCTGTGGCAAGATGTGGTGCCCAGCCTCTGCTCTCCATGCTTTCCTCACCTTGGTGAAAGTTCCTCTTGTAACTGTAAACCTGAAATAAACTTTCCTCCCATAAGCTGCTCCTGGTCAGGTGTTTTATTCTCAGTAACAGAACAAACAGGTGTTAAGTTATGATTTGTACAGCTCTTCTTTAATGGTGATCTGATGTTATTTACACATTAATATAGCTGCATAAACTATTACCCAAGGTCTGGAGAGATATAGTTCAGCAATTATGAGTACTTCCTGTTTAAACATGAGAGACAGCTAGAGTTTGGTCTCTCAGACCCAGCTAATTGTAGCCACACATGTCTCTAACCTCTGTCCTTTAGGGAAAAAGTGACTTGATAACCACTAGAGCTGGCAAAATAAAACAGCAGGCTATGGGATCAGTAAGAAACTGTGGTTCAAATAAGAATAGGTGGGAGGATGATGATGTGGGACAGCTGACATGCCAGTAGTGAGGACATGGGGCACAGCATGGGCAGATATATGGGCATAGGTCTCATACACCACACCACAAACACATACATATAAGCCAAAAAAAATCACTAACTTTTGTGAATAACAGTTGTGTAAGCATGTGAGCATACTGCTTATCTATGAAAATATGCTTTTGTTAGCATACCAATTAATGGGTCCATCTCAATGGGGAGATGATGGGCTTGATCCAAGGAGTACCCTGGGGCTCCTCTGAGGCCTAAAGATGAAAGCAGACAAAAACTGTCATAAGATTGTCAGAAAAGAAGAATTTCCTAATAAGGATTGATTAATGATGATTACACAAAATGGCTTAAAATTTGTGGCAAACTATTTTAAGAGTGGTTTGGTGACTTCATAGATAGTCGTGAATAAACTATCATAGCAGCAGCTTTACATTTCTCCTTAAGCTGTAGAAACAATGAAACAGAACATCGCAATATTTCTTGAAGGTATTAGAAAGCTAAAATGAAGAGGTATCTGGCAAGTCTGAAATCACAAACAAGGCTAGTTTCAGGGCTGGCAGTGGTAATGGGCTGCCCTGCGGTGGGGTGGAAGGGAGCCAGGGCTCCCACCAAAGGGATCTGCTTCTCAATTCCTCACAGTAAGTCAAAGTTATACAATTGAGCTACACCTAAAATCTTTGTCCCACTAAAAGCGTCTTTCAGGAAAAACATTTAGACATTGGTTGAGTTCATTTCTCATAATTTTTCACACGTGATCATGCAATAACTATACAGACTACTTCTGAACAATGCACAAGAAAAAATAGCCCCCTTTTATGTTCCTCTTAATACAAAACATTTCTAGATACCAATACTGCTGTGAATAATGAAGTCATATGTTTCTTAAGAAGTCTGCTGCATACTTGGGTAGATGGAAATTGTGCTACCCCATGTCGACAATATCACCAATAACCATAAAGCAGGCTAACTCGTAAAGTCTTTGGAGGTAAAGCTATGGCATAAATCACTGCATTTTTTCAGAGCAAGGCAGAAGCCAGTGGAATAGAAAGATTCAGGTTAATTCAACATGGCTCATCTTTCCAATCCTGGAGACAGTAGGAGTCCTGGGGTTTCTGGGGAGATCTTAAATGGTGAACTGGGTCAACTAAATCATTTGGTCACATTCATTTCTGCCCTGGTTAAATAAGTATCAATATGTCTAAGTGTTTGTTGTGGCATTATATCACTTTAATATGTACTGGCTGGAACTGTCAGGGATGAATTTGAAGCAAATGTGAAATAACTGGACAATTTATAGTTTGCCTCTTCTCAAAAACCAAGCTCCACAGAAAGAGATGGTGTTGGTCAGGTTCTCTGCTATATTTCAAGTGCTTAGGACTATCAGATGTGTAGCGGCTATTCAAGCATTTACTAAGTAGATTAATGACACCAAAGAAAGAAGACATGAAGCTGTCACGGGGGAAATCCTGACTCAATGCTGCCTAATACAGGATCAAAGAAGATCTTGCTGGGGTCCACACAGTGATAAAACAGAGGTTTGAGGATTTGGTTTCTTGTAAAACTGTTCCCTCTATCAAATATGTCCTGAGTATATGTGCACCCAGTGTTCCATGTGGTGCTAGAGTCGAGCTGTGGTGAGTGAGCTGTCCAAGCTCTGTTCCCTAGCTTGACAAGGACCTGCTCTGGAATCGCTTGGCCAGGGAGCTGCCTCAGGCACCTTTCTCCCATGAACTCTCAAGTGAGTGACTTGCTGAGGCCCACACGCACCTACTGTGTTGTGCCATCTGTTCACTGCAAACAGTCGGCTGCAGGTCACCGTCACAACAGCGGGGATGGTCAGGTGGGGCAGGGTGTTGGCAGCCACATGGGTCACTGGAGAATTTGATGGGAACTTCAGCACCATGATCACATCCTGTTGCATCTGATCTTTAAACATGAGGGGGCTCTGTGGAAGGAAACACTGTTGAGTAGAAAGGGAAGAAGACAGAAGGAAACAAAAGGAGAATGGTTAGTGGAAGGTCTGGGGAGAAGGAGGTGCAAACAGACGAGGTTAGCACAAGCACATGGGCCAATGAATCTGCCCAGATGGAGCAGCTGTACTTGAACATGGCAGAGAAGAGGCAGCAGGGACTCTCTGCAGTCACCAATGCACAACACTGCCACTCAGCCAGCCTTAATTGGATATAGCCAGATAGCCAGTAAACAACACACGTACAGCTACAGGATATAAGGTAATTGTAGAGTACCATTTAAAAATAAGTTTGGTGGAAATTTAGTCGACCAGGCACTGATAATGTTTTTATGAAATCCAAAATGCACTGGTTGATAACTGCATTTCTACTGGGCTCTTCTGGGTCACACAGCCTGATGTGCCCAGCAGTGCCTCTCAGTTCTACTCCGATACTGGGTTATAGCTTGTGCTCCTCTGAGGGCCAATGCCTTTTTGTTCATTTTCTCAAACATCTAGTGTATGACTTGATAGAAAGCAGATACTACAAGCACTACAAAACACTATAAATATTATTATATAGAAACATACAATAAGGAGGTTGGAAATAATCATGACTTAGATTTCATACATGCTTTGTAATTGTTTCCTCTAAAGGCCATGAACTTAGAAAGCTTGGGTTGTTTTAAACAGCTCCATGCCAATTTAGTCTCTAATAATTTCTTGCAGGAAAGTAATGAGTTCTCTAACTGGGCGTTCTTCCAGGATAGCTATTATTTATTATTATTATTATTATTAAGCAGAGAAAAGTAACATGGGAATAAAACCTTCTGCTAAACAATTTCATAAAATAAAGTATTGGAGATATTCTCCCAGACAGTTTATTAAAAATGCTTCATCTTGCACTGGGGAGGGAAGTTATCTGAGAACAACTGTGCTCCGTTCAGACCTTGCTGTCTTATCACACAGATGGACCAAGTGCAATCAAGAATTCCTTCGTGATTAACCAAGGGGGCTGAACATGTTTGGTGAACTACTCTAAAGCGAAGAATGTTTAAAAACAAGCAAAAAACAAAAAACCAATCTGGTGGAGGAAAGGTGTGGTAGACTTTGACTGCTGTGGACTCTTTAGAGGTATGGTGGACTTTGACTGCTGTGGACTCTTTAGAGGTGTGGTGGTGGACTCTTTAGAGGTGTGGTGGACTTTGACTGCTGTGGACTCTTTAGAGGTGTGGTGGAGGACTCTTTAGAGGTATGGTGGACTTTGACTGCTGTGGACTCTTTAGAGGTATGGGGGTGCTGGTTCTCTGTGTCTCATTGCTTACCATTATATCAGACACACAGAGGGGCTCAAAACATTGCTAAATAACTGAAGGGCGTGGAAGAGTTCTTCTCCTTGTTGACACATCCATCATCAACCATATTCCAGGGCTCTTTACTCCCTCTTGGGGGCTCATGCTGGCTTGATGAGGGTGTGTGAACACTGATGAACTGAGTTCATTTTGGAATTCATTTGGAGACATTTTAACCTTTTGACAGACATGTTTTATTTTGAGCAAAAAAATAAAATAAAATAAATAAAAGATTGTGAAAAATCAGTTAAAATGCATTGAAAGAGGCTGGAGGGATGGCTTAGCAGCTAAGGCATTTGCCTGTAAAGCCAAAGGACCCAGGTTAGGACCCATGTTAGCCAGATGCACAAGGTGGTACATGCATCTGGAGTTTGTTTGCAGTGGCTGGAGGCCCTGGTGTGCCCTTCTCTCACTCTCTCTCCCCCTCTTTGTCTCTGTTAAATAAATACATAAGATTTAAAAAGTGTATTGAAGGAACTATCTTGACTTGTTGCCTTTTTAAATTAAAGAAGGAATATTTGCTATATGGTGAAAAATGGAAAGAGACTGCTTTGTTATGAAAATGAACTTTTAAATTTTAGATGAGAGAAAAAGATATTTTCCCTTGTAAAGTGGGCATAAGATTTAACATGAGGAGCCAGTGGAAAGAGCACCAGCTAACGTTTGGACTACTTGTATCACAGACTGTAGGCAGCTCCACCCTTGCACCACAGGTGCTGAGATGTGCGCATGCATGGAGAAAGTAATACTAGGCAGCTGTCACCTACCTTACAAAAGCCCTTAGCAGAGGGAGGGAGGATGCCAGTCCCTTTCCAGCCTGCTCTGGCCCTTACTCTGAATCACTCAGTTACTCAGCTTCTCCTCAGGGACCTTTACCTGCCTTTGTATTTTCTTCCAGTTCTAAAAATAAACCATACCCCTATCCTATCCTGGCCTCCCTAATTAAATCTGGTGATGTTGCACTGCACTTATGGTTTTCAGTGCAATTTATAAATCTAGTTTAACTTGGCTGTCAACACATATGTTTGCATCTAAACATGCACAGATGCAGAGGTATACAGAGAGGAGATGCTATTTTTTGAGAATTCAAAACTGGGCTAGATTAAGAAGCAGGACTAATTGTTTCTCTTCTGCTTCTAACCCCTGAGGTATCCGTGTGTCCCTAGGTTACAGAGTTAACCAATAAATTGGAAAGCTTTTAAAAATGCAGTTAATATATCATTTTATTTGCTCTACAACTGGGTACAAAGGAAAGAGAAAATCCCTCCACGTGCTGACAGGTCTTACCAGGTGCATGGCAGAGCTCCGAGGTGGATGAGGCTCAATAAGCAACTGTGATGGCGTCTGTCCAAAGTTCTGTATCTGTGCTTCCATGGCCTGCAGGGCAAGGAGGGTGACTGTCATAATCAATATGCGTCAAAGAAAGAGGTCAATACACTCTTGACAATGCAAGTGTTTCCCAAGTCAGCCGTGAAAAAAGTCCAGAAAATTCAGCGAGCACTCTTTTGCTCAGGGTGCAGAATCATCCCAGTGTTAGTATTCTGTAGACGAGCTCTGCGTCTTCCAAACATGCTTCAGTTAACCACCTCACTGTCCTTGTTACCACAAGCTGGGGTTAAAAGTGGAAATGCTGTCCTGTGAGTCCATGCATGCAGCTAGAGACTAAAGAGTGCCTTTACCACTAAATACAGCACATATACCTTAATAAAGTCCTTTGTAAGGAGGAATGTAAGGGAAGCTCTAATAAAATATATTTCTGGAATCTTAATGAGAAAAGAGAATGAGACATAAAGTCTACTACTAATACAAACTAAAATTCAGAAAATGATACATGCCAGTCAATTCAGAGAACAACCTGTAAAAAGAACATTAGGCCTTTGACTAATAACTAAATAGGGCAAAATTTCCAGTACAAAAATACATTGAATTCTAAGAATATTATTTATAAGTTATGAATTATTTAATTTTTTTCTGGAATCTTAGAAAGAACTCACCCACAAAAAGGAATTCATTGAGTAGCTTTAGCTATACAATTATTTCATTAAAGCTTGTTCAGATGGAAATATTAATAAGACTTTATAGTTCCCAGTGAATAAAACTAACTTAGACCTCATGTTGTCTGACCACACAATATACCATTATCTGTATGTGTAAGAGATAATCTCATAAGAGACTTAAGCATTTCTTCTATACATAAATTCTAAAGTGAAATATTTCAACATATTAAATTAAGATTTTTTCTGAAATATAAGTATGTAATATAAGTAAAAAATGAGAAACACAATATGTACTATGACCATTACTCGGTTACTATGCTAATTTTTCCCTTAAAATCATGTGCAATTTGGCTGCACATAAAAGTGAAATATGAAAACCATTGCTTGAAGGAGTGCAGGTAAGTTGGTAGATGGCTCTGGACACAGCACCAACACTGATCACATCATTGTCTATAATTCTTATTTGTAAAGTACTTAAATTTAACAATCTGTCCTCCTATACTGCATTTCAAGAAATGTTTATCAATAAAAATGTGAACTTTCAAATTTATTGGTAATATTAAACATGAATGGATCATTATCAACCATATTTTAGCAACTGCATAAATGGGACTTTGGGTCTTTTTATCTGCAGAGGCAACTGGATGAATTATTAAATCTCCTTAAGTGCTGTCCAATTTTACTGTACACATTTATTTGCATGATGTCCACTCATATGCAAAGTGTGGTTATTTAAATTATATTCATACTATTATACTTCACCTCCCCCATGCAAGACTTATGCTTATAAAAGGGGGAAGAGACCATTTCTGGTTTGGTTCTCATTATTAACAAACTCTTGAGAATTATTTGTGAAAATAGCAGTAATTTTTCTGTTAAAGCTTGTCTGGCTAGAAAATGGCCAATATCTAGCTGCATGTATCATTAACGAATGGACAAGGACAGTTTAGCTATATATACATTGCCTGCACATTTACTCCTCCAGGAAGCAAGACCCCATGGAGATGAGTTGACCATATCTCAATTCCAGAGTACCACCTTGCATTTAAGGTCCTTGAAATTCCCACTGAAGGAATGATCAGCAAACATATCACAGTTGACTTTAATTTTGTTCCCAAAGAGAAGTATGAAAATATTACTAGAGAATGTTAGAAAACTGACCTAATTTCAAGAAACCTTCTGTTTAGATCTCTTCAGGAATGCTTTATAGAATAAAGCATAGTACACATGCACATTATAGTTAAACTGTTCCCAAGAGCATTGATTCATTCATTCCCCATTTGAGCATTTAAGTTTTGGGGACCAAACCAGGTCCTTTTACCTTGTGATCTGACTTACTTTTATGACCCCCAGGATCTCATTCCAATATTTACTGTTTAGATGCCTTGTGTCTGCCTTCCAAGCCCTCTTTGACTTCTGAATTAAAATCTTATGTCTGGGCTGGAGGAATGGTTTAGCGGTTAAGGCATTTGTCTGCAAAGCCAAAGGACCCAGGTTCGGTTCCCCAGGACCCAAGATAGCTGGATGCACTAGGGGGCGCATGCATCTGGAGTTCGTTTGTAGTGGCTGAAGGCCTGGGCATGCCCAGTCTCTCTCTCACCCTCTTTCTCTGTCAAATAAATAAATAAATAAACAAATAAAAATAAAATATAAAAAAATCTTATGTCTTTCCGATGTTGAAAACATAGGCTATTTCCTCTGGGTTCTGTTTCTTGTCGTTACCAGACACGAGAACTGAGCACCTGCTCTCTCTTCTTTACTCCTTGCACCTTGATTCTCCCCTCCCTTAAGGTGGCATGCATGCCTCCTAAGAGGAGGAGGCAGGTACTAGGCCTGGGAGACCAACCCATGTGGGATGCAGGATTCATTCTGTAATCCATGGATCTGGACAATTAAGTCACTGTTCTGAGTGCTCCTCACTGGAGGAGGAAGTTCCCCCTTGGTGCTGTCCTTGGACAGGGACCTCAGTCTTCTGCTGCCCACTTCCTGTATCATTACAAAGCCCTTGGTGCTCTCAGCACACTTCTCTTTATTACAGCAGTTAATATACAATTATGTGTGTGTCTCTTTATTACAGCAGTTAACATACAATTACGTGTGTGTCTCTTTATCACAGCAGTTAACATACAATTATGTGTGTGTCTCTTTATCACAGTAGTCAACATACAATTATGTGCATGTGGTTGTTTATTACAGTAGTTAACATATAGTTAAGTGTGTGTGTCTGTTTGCTCAGACTGACTCTGGAGGTCAAGACTGGGACTTAGTTATACCAGAGGTTCCAGGGGTATTTGCTGACTGCAGAAGTGGGGCACTTGTGAGGTATTTGTGCCAACTTGAAGTTAACCTAGATGAAAAGCATACCACCACCAGAGGAAGAGAAAACATCAAAGTCCGAAACTCACAACTCCACACCACAGAGAACAATTAGGTTGGCAGTACCTGTTGAATGCTTTGTTGAGGTCTAAGGACAGACAATCAGATGTCAGGTTGCCCTCATGAGGCTTGCTAAGCACCTGTTATATACCATGTAGCTTTCTGGACACTTGTGGTACTCATCAAACAAAACAGAAGAAATTCCTACACTCACAAGCTTACAGTTAGCCTGAGTCACATACAGACATCCCACAGACTAGATTCAACTCTCAGACATGGTTCCTACTGAAGCCAACATTAGCACTTCAGAAAAGTTTAAACAGCTTTGGCTTTTGTCCAACCCTCACCCTCACAGTACACTACCAGGTGCTGAGGCATGGCAGCTCCTCGTCAGGACACTACGAGCATGACTCACACACACATTGCCACATGGCCTGTTTCATTGTTAATTCCCTGTCTGGTTCTTACAGAATGGGATTTGAGAATACTTTCCAAATCTAGTAACCATGCACACTCATGAGTGTGTGTAAAGTGTATGGCAAGGAGTAAATCTGTTAGCCTAACCCCACAGCTTCTGGGAGGATAACATGAAAACACGGACTGGCTTACATTTACATAATAACATCCTTTCATAGGGTTGGTAACTACTGAATTGGAATCTTCAGTTCCTCTTTTATATGTGAATCCTTTATTCACATATAAAATTTCTTAAATTTCTTATTTAAGGTTCAGAAACAACGTATATTCATCTTAAGTGTAAATCTGAGAAAGAGATGGAGGGAGGGAAGGGAGGAGAGAGGGAAAGGGGAGGGAGGGAGAGAGAGAAAGAGAAAGGAAGAGATTGATTGATTCTCCCTTTTCCAGACAGAGGACTGTGGAATGGAATGGGCAGTCTCTATACCTTGATTTAGCTGGTGATTCCACGAGCGAACACATGTGTAAGGGTAACCTTGTATCTCTCCTCATTCAACTAGTCCCATTGTACACCCAGCAAGCTAATCACTATTCTGATGTTTATTAATACTGATGTTTTCTTTTCTTGGATTTTTAATGAATGGAATCATATAGTATATACTTTCCTTATGTGCTCTTTCTTGACCAACACAATGTGTGTATGAGTTCTCCTTGTGGTTGTATATATCAGTATCTTATTCCTTTTTCATGTTATACAGTGTTCCATTAATTAGACCATTAGATTAGTCCAAAAACATAAGTTCTCCTATTGGTGGATCTTTGGGTTGTTAGTGGCTTGGGTTATTATAAATAAAGTTGCTTAGATAAGTCTTGTGCATGCTTTTGGTGGAGGTAAGCAGCAACTGCCATCATGTGCACACCTGGTATGGATGGGGCGGCTGAGTCATGGGGTAGGAGTGTATGGTTTTTCTGCCCAACTTTCCTCTTAATGATCATATTGATTTGTGTACTTATCTTATGTATTTCTGAACCTAGAATATAATGGACAAAAATGTGAGTAAAATAGTGGTTTGGATTGTGTGTCCTTAGGGTGTTCCCTACTGAAAGTACCACCCATGAAACCTCAAATGTGGTTCATGAATAATGTAATTACATTAGGAATGCCATGATTCTTTTAACCAGGAATTATCCAGATAGCAATGCAAATTTAAGTTAATGTCTTAAGAGTTTAAAATTTTAATTGTTATATAAATTCATATAAAACTATTTTGTTGAATATTTATTGATTAGTCAGCATATATTTCCCCAAGGAGTAAACATTAGAAAGTGTATATTTAGCACCTTAAGTCAGTTCTAGAACATTGTTTCTGAAGGGGTAGTAGAAAGTGAGTGGAAGTGTGCACTGAGATACTCATGGGTGAGCAAATCAGGAAAACCATCACATGGAACTTCCATTTCCTAGGAGCATCCACTTATCTGTGAGATAAACCCCAGTAGGCCCTCCTTCTCTTCTGTTCCCCTCCTATACCCTCGTCACCTTATGTTTGTTAGGCTCTCATTTGTAAAGTACTTCTGGAACTACCAAGTTATACAACTATCCACATCTTCAACCAAGCCTTCTTTCTTGTTAGGTAAAAAATGTCTCTCTAGTTTTGGTCTCCCTCGCTGGCCGGGATTTCTGTGTGTGGTTATATATGCCCTGCACAGTGGTACCCAGCTGGGGAAAATGCAAACAGCACCCCTCACGTCTGCACTTCATTTACCTAGATGTCTTTGCATGCGTGCACCAAGGGACCATGTGCTTTAGTAGTGGTGTGCCATTCCTTAGTCCTTTGACTTTCTGGACTCCTTCATTAACTGCTTTGTTTCCTTGTTGCCTCCTCTTCCAAGAAAGCTCAGCTTGCTGGACTAACCCTGCTTCCTGTGTGAACTACCTGGGACTAATCATCAGAAGAGGAAGTATGTAAGCAGGCTGTATGTGCACATGACTGTTAATATGTTAGGTTTATGGCCAAGGTGCAAGTTAAACATCTAGGTGTGTGTCACCTTCTCTTTTGCGGAGTTGAGAAGTAGCTAAAGTTGTTCTTTCCCATTGCAGACACCTTTAGCCCAGATTGGTTTGTCTTCCATAAACTTTTACTACCTCCCCTCCTCCCTTCTCTTTCCCCTTCTTTGTAAATGTAATTCAGTGTCTTTCAGATTAAATACTATCTTCTGCCATGAGAAACAGTGTGAAGGGCTAATACCACAGACTCTTCAATGATCTACTGTCATCTTCTTTTCTTATTGTGGATAAGCCCTTAAAATGATTTCCAAAAGAGTCACCATTTTAAAAAGCACTATATTGTTATATTCATTACACTGTAAAATATTAGACTATGTTCAAATAATTAGTGAACTCCTTGACAATTTTCAGTAAAATCAAGGGAAATGATAAGAGTGGTTGCTTGGGAATAGGAAAAGAACTTTTTGAGCAAGTTTCCTTAGTATTGTGCTTATCCCATTGTTAAAATGATTTCACTACTTGAAAGGAGGTGCTACTTTTTATCAGAAAATATAAATCTGACATTTAGCAAAGTAATACACATATTATCTTTCTGTTCCACCTGCAGTTTCACCAATACCACATAAGAAAAAAAAAAACCTCAGAAAGCAATGGAATTTTGTGAAGTCTGAAGTGATAAAAAGGTGACTTAACAGCAAAGTATATCTTAACTGATAAGCCTTTGCTTCTGGTTTATTGTAGTAATAAAACAAGATCATAGAAAGCATTATTTTTTAATGCTGTAAAACCAAGAGCAAAGTAAATCAAAGAAATAATATATACATTTTATTATTTCATGCTTTATAAACATGAAACTATATAAAAAATTAAAATGCTATTTTGTATTCAACTGCTTCTGGTTCCTCATATAAACCACAAAACAGAAATATAAACATCTTTCTCTTTGATTTAATCAACTGCATTAAGACTAAAAATCTATTCTGGCAAAATTATTGACTACTTAAGCAAATATTTTGTCACTCAAGTGAAAATGGACCATCTTTGCTTTAGTTAGTCCACTGTATTACACAGTGCTGGAGGAAGACATTCCCATCTGTTCATTACCTGCCTTAGTTCTTGGCGTCATTCTTTTTAGTATAAACCCAAAAAGCAGAATGAGGGGATCTACCTCCAGACAATTCCTATCTCCTTCTGAACTTAGCAGATGAATCAATATCCTGGATAGAAAACATTCTAGATGTCTCAGTTAGTAAAGTGCTTGCCATGTAAGCACAAAGGCCCGAGTCCGATCCCAGCAGCATTGGGCCATGCATGGCACAGTATGCCTTGACTCCCAGTGTTAGGGAGGCAGACTAGGTAGTCGGCTGCAGTGGTGAGCTCTAGGTTCAATGAGAGATTCTTTGTCAAAGAATAAAAGTGGCGAGTGTTTGAGGAAGGCACCTGGCACCTACCTCTGGCCTCCTCTTGAATGCAGACACATGTACCCACACACATATAAACATATATACACACATGCATATAACCATATACATATGTATATACAATAATGGTAAATAATATTAAAAACTGAATGTTTTCTTCTTTTAATCTGCCTAGTGCGATTGGCTGCAATGCTACTTAGATTTTTGTCTTAAAGGAAGTGTAAGTTGACTAAGGTTGAACACTGCATGAATTTTAATGCAGCTGGTAGTGGCTGATCTACCCTGGATGTTTTGCTTAGCCTAGGGATGATGGCTGGCTGATCTGGACACCTTCCCTGGCTCTGAGCCATGAGCCTCCGTGGACCCCACAGTGTACTTTCTTGCTGTCTACTTTTCCTGCTGGGGACAGACAAAGATCCAGCTCAGCAGGCAGCGACATTTCTTGTCCACCCCCCCCCCCGCAACCCCCGCCTTTGCCAGGTACTGGCTTAGCAATGGCTAGGCTGAATTTTCTTAACTCACATCACATCTTTTGCTGGGAAATCATGACTTTTCTCTGGTTCTCGTGATTCACTTTCTTGTTCAAGTTCCTTTATCCTGCCCACGCCTTCATACCTAGGGCCATTATCTTTCTTTTTAAATTTTTTTAATTAACATATTATGGGATACCTTCCAGTGAGTTGTTGGCCAAGGAGATCCTGGTAGCCTCCAAAACATTAAAGGCTTTTGCCAAAGCCCTTGGTTTCCCTTGAGAAACAGATAGTAAGACCCTATTGCTGAAGACATCTCTTGCCTGAGAGGCAAGGTCACTGAGAAAGCAAGCTGGTGCAGAGCAGAAAACTGTCTCCCTGTAGACCAGCCAACTGAAAGCTGGAAAAAGCTGCACTGCATGCAGCCGTATGGGAGACAGAAGTCATCAGCAGTGAAAACAGTGGACACTGAATATTCAAGTTTGGCCAGACAGGCCCAAAGACTGAATGGGTGCAATAGTGGCATGTCTACTTGGGGTAACCAACTGCTCCATAATTGGACTGAAGGCACTCTCTACGGGAGGGAATACATACCTGGTACTGAAAAAACCTAAGCAAAAGTCTTTGGCAGGGGAGATCATGAGTCTTAGGGATATAAAGCCTGCTCTTGTCTGACTAAATGTATATTTTATTCCCACCACGCTGCCCTGAAAGCACTACACTTAATGTTCCTATCGACGTATTAACGCTACTCTCACTTCTGGTTAGAGAAGTTCTCTTTTCAGATGGCGATGACCACTGGGATGACCCAAAAGGCAACATGGTGCTGAGAAGAAGAGATGGAGGAGTGCCCAACACTGAAACACCTCTGTCACACCCTCCAAGGCTCAGGGACCATTGCGGAAGAGGGGGCGGATAGAATGGAAGAGCCAAAGGAAGGGTATGACCTCTTACAATGCAACTGCCCAGACAGAAATTGGCCTCGATATCCATGACCTTGCAGTGCCTAGCAATACCTTCGCAAGACCCTCAAAATAAAAGAAAAAGATGATGACATCAAATTAAAAGAGAGACTAATGGAGAGAGGGAGCGGATATGATGGAGATTGGAGTTCTGAAGGGGAATGGGGGGAGGGGAGGGAAATACCAGGCGTTTTTTGTATGTAAGTATAGAAGCCGTCAATAAAAAAAAAAGTAACAATGAGAGGGGAGGACTTATGCAGGTGGTAGCCTTTTGAGTTCACCTGGAGTATTTAAATCATGGAAAAAAATAACAATGGAGGGAGGGCTGCGGAGATGGCTCAGCAATAAAAGGCATTTCTGGCAAAATCTGCCAGGCCAGGTTCAATTTGCCAGTCATCTACATAAGCCCTGTTATTGTGAAATGTCTGGTGTTTGCAGAGGCAATAGGCCCTGGAAAACACACACACACACACACACACACACACACACACACACACACGGGTAAACATGCATATTTTAAAATATTTATTTATTAGAGAGAGAGAGAGGGAGAGAGAGAGAATGGGCACACCAGTACCTCTAGCCACTGCAAATGAACTCCAGACACATGTGCCACTGTGCAAGTGGCTTACATGGGTACTGGGGGATCAAACCTGGGTCCTTAGGGTTCACAGGCAAGCACCTTAACCACTAAGCCATCTCTCCAGCCCCTAAAATGCATATTCAAATAATAATAATTGAAATGATAAAACTTGAAAGTTTTGCTTGATGTGTAGAATAACATTGAGGCAAAGTTCACCAAATGGTGATACTAATGTTCCCAAATAGAAGTATGTTCTGCTGGTAAACCAAATTCAGATTCAAAGTATTTTTATATCCATTCAACAAACAAAATCTTCTTTGATTTTGACATAAATATCAAACAATTATTTAATAAACTTTATGAGACTTGAAATTGCTTTAAGTGGGGTCATCAGTGTGTTTAAAATCTTGAAGATGAATGTGTAATATCTAACAGAAATGCTTCTGCACTAGAATTGAGTATTATCTACTCCAGCAAATTGATGCATGTTAGAGGTTTTGAATGATTGTTAATTTATGCTGAGGCTACAACTGTGTAATATAACTAAAACCTATGTTAACAGAAGATAAGAAATTCCCTTCCAGCTACTTGTACAAATAGTAGGATGTAATTTTTACCCTTCTTTCATCAAATGAATTATGACTTTAGATGCTTGTGAAAAGCATTTGCTGCTAATTTCTGAAAATCAATAATTAGCATTTCTCAACGTCAAACAATGGAAATAACACAAAGAGTAGAGTAGAACACATGAGTGACATATGTCTGACTTTGACTAGTGGAATTATTTATGCTTTTATGGAGGACAATTGATGAACATAAACTGGCTACAGACTGCAGCAATTATGAGGAGAAAAGATCAATCAAAATTAAAGATTAACTAATCACAATTAAATGCATGTCATTAATTTCTTTGATACTAATTTTGATATGAAACTTTATTCATCCAGTCTTTGCAGCACATGCCTTACAGCTGCACAGGGAAGCTCGAGAATGGGCTCATGGAGTTGATGGCTTTATTAGCTTCAAGAGTCATGGTCATTGTGTTTTCTGTTCCCAAAGTGATCACTCAGTTTTGAAAAACACCTAATTGTGTCTTCCACTCCAAGTATTAAAATGCGGACATTTTCTTTGTATGACATTTGGATTTTGATCTTGTTAAAATGTTCAGGTCAATAAAAGAGGAGTATCAGGGTGGTTTAGACAATCTTTCCCAGCCGTTTTGTGCTGATTTGCTTCAATCTTTTCTCTAAATAGCTGCTCAGAAAAGAAGCCCCAAACATCCCCACTATGAACACAATTAAGTTCCATGGCACTTGTGAGGGGCACAAGTATGCCACACCAAATTCAGTCAGCTCCAGAGGGAGGAGTCCATAGCTCTTGCTATCAAAGAGAGAAGTCAGACAGAGGGAAGGATATGGGATAAACAAGTTCACAGGCAGAATAAGTGTGATGTCAAAGGCCATCAGGGTTGCCACTTTGAATTCTTTTCATTTATCTCAGGAGGAAGAGCATGTTGATTTTCTTTCCTTAAAATTTTTATGAATTCATCTCTCTCAGAAAGCCAGGTTGCAGATGTTTGGGTTAAAGAAACATCTATCGCTTTAGTTCCTGACAGACCGATCATGTCAGTTATCTGAAATAGCAAGGACTATTTCACCAAGACCCTAGGTGATCGAGTCCACTGCTGTGGGCACGCTCTCACCGCAATGCAGTGAACAAGTTGCTTTGCTACCCATGTCAGGTGCACAGAAGTGTGGAAGGAAGAAACTGAGACCCAGCAGCATTACTAAGCAGCACATTCTGATGACTGCTGGGAATTCTAAATGTGTCATTAACGTGGCCTGTCGTTTCTACTAGGTGCTAGCCATCCACTGCTGTGTGGCAGGCTTATGGGCAAACCTCTCATTGTCAAAGGGGAGATATTTCAATCGTTTTTCAGTGTGACTAAGCTGACAATAGCTATGATGAGGAAGTTCATGATAAGCACAGAACTTCGTTAGTCATTAGTTGCATGTAAGCTTTCAGCTTCTGTTGGAAAACGGATTCCATCTCTCTCTCTCTCTCTTTTGTTTTGTTTTTGTTTTTCTGAGGTAGGGTCTCACTCTGACCTGGAATTCACTTGTCGTCTCAGGGTGGCCTCGAACTCACAGTGATCCTCCTATCTCTGCCTACCGAGTGTTGGCATTAAAGGCGTGTGCCACTGTGCCCAGCCCATTTCTCTCTTTTGCTGCCAGGAAAGCATTAGTGCAAGGACTACAAATATGCTCATTCACTTCACAGCACAAAACTAATGACATGAAAGAAAAAAAAAAACCTATAAATAATGGCTAAGGATGGAAACACTAATGTCAGCTTAGATCAAGACAAAGAAGAAGGGCCACAGGCAGCAAGAGAGCTGCAACTTGGGAGTCCTGGATGGAATTTTAAAACGACTAGATCTTCTGACACTACAGGACTAAGCACAAATGAATTGACTTCACCTATTGCTATTATAGATCTTTTTATGAAATTGATGATTTTGGTATTATGCAGAGAAATAACTTATTAAAGTTATTTTCATCTAATTCTCCTTTTAGGTTATAATCAATGTCTGTGTTGTTTTACTGTATATAAGGTTTTTATCGCCCTATGAGGTAGGTTTCATTTCTAACATCATTTTTAGGTGTGGAAAGAAAGATTCAAGTATGTGACTGACTTAATGTTACATGTTAATATGACAGAAGCTATAAATATATCCCTGTCCATCTACCTTTAAACATACAGATAGCATAAAATATGCTCAGAGGCAGACGACCTTAACAACTATGTCTATGATCATTCATTTGATTTCCTAATGCAATTTTAGCTTATTCTTCACTCATTATAAAACTATACCAAGTGTTTCTGTGACATTCATTGACTAATCAGTTAACTATGTCAGAATCCTACAGTTTCTTTGGAACTCTCAAAGTCTGATAAAAGTATGTTTTTCTCAGAAGTAATTACAACAAATATTGAACAGAATGGCTGATAAATTTTTCTTAAATTCATTTAAATTTTTTCTATGACCACCTGATGTTTTATTGCATTAAAAAACACTCTAAATAGAGCTAAAGATTAGGTTTCCCTTAAAATTGTAAAAATCATTTTGGACCTAAGGAGGATGTTATTCCTGAGTTCAAACTGTGTTATTGTATATCTGGTGTGTTACTGGCAACATTACAGAAATCCTGACTAGAGGTATGGTGAACTCACCTAAGTCTTAGTTTGTAACTAGAGAGCTGGATGGCCTTGGAAAAATTGTTTACTTAGTGTTAGGCTGCAGCAGTGGCTTTCAACTGGGAAGGTATGTGAAATTTCAGGAGGACTCCCTGAAATAAACTTGCCTGAGGTTTCTCTGTGGATATTGTACAATGCCCCTGCAATGGGAAGGACATAGTGGGTGATGGTTAGGTAGGATAGATGGGAATGGCTTGTGTGTCAGGGCTGGGGAAACAGATGCAATGATCTGAAAATGGGTGATAGCAACTTCATTGCAGCACTTCCTATACTTCCTTAGGAAAATAAAAACTTTCCAAAAGGTTCTAACACAATCTAGAGTAGCACTTATATTTTAATGTCTTAAGCAAGCCATGGTTATTCCACTGAGCGCACGCTCTAAGTCAATAGGTCAGGGAAGCCTAAGCTTCTAAGCAGAAGTTCTAACAAGAATACAGACAGCTGGATTCTGCTGGGCTCTGGACCACAGTGAGTAGTAAGGGGACAGCAAACTATGAGACCCCGTGGGTGTTAACCACAGCCCCTTATTTCCTAAGCACATCATAGGATGGAGTTTCTTGGCAATCACTTAATTGGTCAAAGTGAGCAGTACGGCACAATTTTTGTTACTATGAAAGAAAGGATCAGAAAGACTGTTCATTGTTATGCTTGAAAAATACTGCGAAGACATTTGAGTACTCCATGAGAAAAGGGCCTAGAAGATTAGGATGTAAGACTAGACTGAAAACAATTTGAATAATATCTACTATCCAACAGATCTAGTGTTTACATATTAAGAGGAGCTTTGTACCAGAACCATACTGTCATGTTTCTGCCTAGAGGCTGTCAAGATAAAGTTTATTATCAATTACTGCTTTACAAGTATAAAATAAGTTAAGCCGTCATAATTTTCTCAGCCAGAGATCCTAACTGTCAAAGGATGTCAATTTGTAATCTGACACAGAGAAGACAATTCTCTGTTATTCTGACCTCTAATTTCTTGACATTTTAATGCTATAATTGCTGTGGTTACTGCTGCCTCATGATTTCACCTGTCAAGGAAGAATGAGTCAATAACCCTAAGCCATTTGTTCAAACTTAGCACTAACCTCAAAGCTCAAAATTAGATGTAGATTGTAGAATGGTTTTTAAGACGAAAGGTACATACATTAAATATTTTCTTTTTGAGATAATGCTTAACTATTTTTTAAAAACTGTCTTTGTTAGGCAAGCTGGCATTTAGCATAAGACAAATAAAACTAGACTTCCTCTGGCTTTATTGATTGATAATCTTGGTTATTAAAAACAAACCAAGATAATCATTATAAAAAAGAGAGGTATAGAGAGCCCAGTGAAGATTCTGGACTCTGTACTCTGCAGAAGCCTGTGTCTTATTCAGCTGGAGAGCAACTCTTACAAGTCAGGGCACAGCAGTGCAGGTCTCCAGGGATCCTATACTGAGGTGCTGAAAACAGATACTGTGTTCCCTAAGGGTCTACTCACAGGGGTGACATGCATGCGAGGGCAGAGACTACCACCAAACAGTGATCCTGCTAACCCTCATTCCACTTATCTAGAGTTCTATCTGGTGACAGCAGTGGGAAAGTGATTGTATGTTGGGTACCATATAAAATATGCCCTTGATGGAGAGAACAACTGAGACGGAGTGGGATTATATAACCTGGCCATCTCAGCTCGCCGCTCTCGAGTGGATTCTCATTCATTGAAGGGTACCGAACTCTTAAATGTTCATGCAGGACTTTTGTCCTGCATTGACATTAATGGGAATGGTGGGGCACGGGAGAGAAAAAAAAAATAACTCATATTCCCTACACGCCCTTAATCTATTACATCTGCATCACACTAAATGGGCCCCAATGGTCTTAAGTAGAAGAAGTAGCTTCTGAAACAATCTTGAGTTGACATAGTTCTTCAGATGCAGGGCCAGCATCCCTGCTGGCCTCTACCAGGGCCTGGACTAGCTCTAGGAAAGAAGGTGTGCGGGCCAGGTGCATGCTCCTTGCAGCTGGGCTTTCAAGAGCTGACAGGGCAGCCATGGCTAAGGGGCCACACATATCATAGTATATTGCTGGAGATTTCTCTAGTGCAAGTGTAGAATCCAGCCATTATTTACTCTGAGTGAGAATGGATGAAGGAGGTTAGAGTCCTGAGGTAAGTCACTCTAGCCATTCAGACAGTTTGCATTCCTCAGAGGCAGTCCAAGTCCATGATGTGACATACATTTCAGACAAACTACGTAGTAAGACAACATAAAGTTGGACTACTCCTAGCCAACAAAAAGTGAAAAGGTATGTATTTTATGTAATATTTCATCAGGATGTCCTGCAGAATGATGAGAACAGCCTATGAGCCTTTCCATGTCCAATGTAATGATGTGACAGTTATGCAATCAGGCATCAGTAAAATAAGGTTTAAATAATAGTCATGTAAAGAAAGTTTCAATTCTAATTCTGATTTTTTTTTTTTTGGGAGGGTGGTGGTGGGTCGAGGTAGGGTTTCATTGTAGTCCAGGTTGACCTGGAATTCACTATGTACTCTCAGGGTGGCCTCGAACTCACAGCAATCCTCTACCTCTGCCTCCCGCTGGGATTAAAGGTATGCACCACCATGCCTGAATTCTAATTCTGATTTTTGAAAGTTTGTCATTTATCTTTTCTTAACTCTCATTTAAATATGACAAACCCTGCTATTTTTCCTGTCAACTTTAGTATCCTGTGCTTTCATCATTTAAGATGTTCAAACTTGGGTTTGGATCTTTAGCTCAGCGGTAGAATCCTTCCTAGAATGCCACAGCCCTGGGATTAGTTCCCAATACCAGAAAAATAAAGTCACAAAACACTAACAAAAAACCAAGATGCTCAAATTTGTATTTTTTCCAATAGAATTAACTTGCAATTTCCCTTGCAAAAGCAGAACATTACTGTAGTGGAAGAATTCATAATAAAATACACGGGACCAAGAAGTCCTGTGATATACATAAGTCAAAACCAAATTGGGCTTAGTCTTAGATAAAGAAAGATGAGTTATTCTAACTTGTTTTTCTGATTCTAAAAGTAATGGTTGGTTTGTAATGAGCTCATGTAGCAGCCATTGGGTAAACTATGGTGTATAGTTCAAAGAATAATTAAGAATTATCTTTCACCCAATAATCTGATTATAATTTAAATACAACTGAAGATACCAGGTTAGATAAGCTAATGGTCTGCAGAAGAAAATTGCTTAGTTCACCAGCCAATTTCATAATACCTGGGCTGTCATTCATTCATCCTATGTCTAATTCTGTTTCCCTGTGCTCATGACACGGTACAATATTGCCTCCTGTAGCATTCTTCCAGCGTGTTCTCTGAACATTCAGCCCTAAGGGTCAGTGATCGCGATTATGAGGCTCTTCTCTTCTACCTCTTCTCTGCTTGGAGCCACACTGAAGGAGACACTTGACTTGGATAGAGATGCATAAGAAATACATTTGTGGATACAGTAATTTTTTAGTAGAGTTTCATTTCCTAAATCTACACATTTTCTACCTCTAAAATTAAAAATACAGAGACAGTTCACTGCCTGGAGATGTGCATTGATTTATAGAGAGTAGATGGCCTATTCGGGTGGGACAAGAGGTTGGGAGATTGCTTCCTTGCAGCAATGCAACTGTACTGTCCACCTACTGGATATCATTTTGTGCAATGTCATTTCAATATTTTACATGAATATTTTCACTAAAATCCTTATACACACTATAGTATGTAATTCCTGTTAGCTATAAGTATTTCAGGCTGAGAACATATGTGATAAAATACTATAGCTAATACATGTTTTTTGAATATTCTTTCTAGAAGTTTGCAATTTTGCTTAGATTTGTAAAAAATATTTATTTGCATGGAAAGAGAGAGAGAGAGAGAGAGAGGGAGAGAGAGAGAATGAGCACAGCAGGGACTCTAGCCACTGCAAATAAATTCCAGATGCATGTGCCACTTTGTGAATCTGGTTTTACATGGGTACTGGGGAGTTGAACCTGGGCCATCAGGCATTGCAAGCAAGTGCTTTAATCGCTGAGCCAACCTCTTGCTTCAATTTTAAAAATTCATGCTGGTTGATTATTTTGTTGTGAATTACTCATATTTAAACATCCATCTAGGTCTTCCTCACATATAATTCACTGAGCATTTTGGTGAAAATATTCTGAAGTAAAATCAAATGATACAGAAATGCATTAAAATGTCTGCAACTCAAAAAATAACATGTTAGGTCTCATTTACTTGTTTTTGATATATATCAATTTTTCACATTTGTCAAGAACCTGAAACTCATGTATGTTAGGGACGAAGATGATAGGAGATTTGCAAAGAAAAAGATGGAAAGTGGGATTCCTGCTTGTGATGCCAGGCACTTCTGGAACAACTGAGGCTTCACACCTACCTCTCGGAGCACGGCGTCGGTAATGCTGTCCAGGTTCACAGAGCCTTCATAGGTCAGGTAGTGGAAAACGTTCAGAGCCCGGACAGCCTCTGGTCCTCGCTGTTTGTAGCCAAATATAAGGTCGATCCACTGATGGAGTTGGCAAGAAACAAATTCACTTTCCAGGGCCTGAAATGAATCAAGAAGTGAGAGTCTGTCCAAACCCAGCAAAAAGCTTCATGTCACCTTTGTACTGGGAAATATTCTGTATAAAAAGGAGAATATGCTCTTACATTTCTCTAAACACATATAAAAATGAAAATCTCTTTATAAAAGTCTTGACTTTCTTTTGGCTCCATTATGTACACAATATAAATGTTCATATTAAATACATGACTTATAAAAACATACCCATGCTTAAAAGAAAAGTACTTTGAAATAGCTATTTAATGCCATTTTTACAATCATTTCATTTTTAATTTTTAAACATTGCTTTGAAATTAAACAGCTTTATGAGAAACTTTGTTATATGTTTATTTCCCTGCCTAGTTGTCCTCCAGCTTGCCTCCAAGGTGACTAGAAAGGAATGCCCTCCTCCTGCTGTGGATTAGTTCAGCTATTACATGTAAGCAATATTGCGGATATTTGCTAGCCAGTGGGGAAAATGTAAATTACAGAGAGTTGATCAACATACCAGGATTCTATGAAGAGTCAAAAATAAAGGGCTTTGTTATGTCCTCCGAAGCCATCAGGAGCTTCCTAGAAGTGTGACTGGCAGGAGTCACAAAGGGGGCAATGGTAGGCATGGCGTTTTGCTGCTCTGGAGCTGCGCTCACTCACGCCCCCATCCCAACTTCTTACTGACTTAAAGGGGGCATGGTGTCAACAATGTGCTCAGGAGGCTGCGCGCCTGCACAGCAGCCGTATACCGTGGTCCTCTGACTTACAATGGTCTCTAATCATGTGCAGTCTGTCATCTTCGGCTTCCATGCCCCTGGCTTCTGAGGTGTTAAAACCACTTTGGAATTCACTTAATTAATCAATGACTTTTAAATAAACCCTTTCAAGGCTGCATTTCTGTTTTTAAAGTGTGAGGTATTCTGACAAATGCTTTTCAACTTTTCTTGTTGGCACACATCACCATGTTGGTGATATGTCTATGGTATTGCCATGGCCAATTTGTATAAATGATTTTGTTGGTTCAGTATCAACTAGTCAATTAAGAAAAAGTCAGTATAATTACTAGTAATGTTCTCCGTGTCTGGTATGACACATGAAAGGATAAAAAACTGAATGTATGTAGGCTCATTATCAAGTAGCTACTATTCAAATCTATTCACAGAATTGAGAATAGCTATGGAAT
Source organism: Orientallactaga sibirica (assembly GCA_036365145.1). NCBI lineage: Eukaryota > Metazoa > Chordata > Mammalia > Rodentia > Dipodidae > Orientallactaga > Orientallactaga sibirica. The sequence continues at coordinate 7,583,610 of JAEOAD010000048.1, forward strand.
TATTACTTAAAGGGAGATTGCTTCCAATGTAATTATCTAAGCAGCAACCACTTACAATAAATCTTATAGATATCACTGGAAGATTGACTACATACTATTCCTCAGTTAGAATAAGGCTATTATTGAATAAAATGGCTAATGCAATCATGGGAGGCAGAGGGAATGATGACTTCGCTAATTTGAGTTTCTAAAATGTGTTTATTTCCAGTGATCTCAATTCTCTAATTTCACTTCCTTTTCCCCCATAAGCAACAACTATAATGTATTAATATTCCTCCTTTTGTTCTTACAATGCACTTCTCTCTCTCTCTCTCTGTTTGTTTTTTTTTTCCTTCTCTTTTTTGAGACGGTCTCTTTTGTAAGACCAAGATGGCCTCAAACTCATTGTGTACCTTAGATTGATGCTGAACTTCTGATCCTTCTGCCCACATGTCTCAAGTACTGGGATTCTATAAACACGGTCTAGGACTACTAATTTCATTTTTTCCCTTTCTTTTCCATTTAGATTGTTTTTAAGATCAGCCTGTGTGACTCTGTATGTAGTGCCCATTGCTTTTCTCAGCCTCACAGAACTCTCAGCAATTGAGCACTAGGATCTAATGAAAGCCTCTTTGTCCCACAGCTCTTGGATCTTTCTGAAATTTTTCTCCAGAGTAGGACTGGGTAGGCATACTCTGCCCCAATCACTGTGCCTGCTGCTCTTCACAGTGACTGCCATACACCCACTTCTGCCAGCAGTGCACGGGGTCTCTATCTGCCCACCCCCACACTCTGTGCTATCATCAGAATTCGTGAGATATGTACAAAATGACATCTCATTTTATTTTGTATTTCTTTGATTTCTAACAATTTTGACATTTGAAAACATGTTTGTTGGTCTTTTGGGTTTCTTCTATAAATTTTCTACTTATATCTTCTGCTCACTTTTATATGAAGATTTTGGTCTTCATGTTTATTGGTCTGCAAAAGTTCTTCAAATGCTATAGGTAGTAGTTCTTATTGTTATAAAACATTGCAGATGTATTCTCTTAGGTGTCTTATGTCTATTCACTTTATGTTCTTTCTTGAATAAAAATTCCTCATTTTGAAATAATTGAATCATTTGAAATATTTAGGCTCGAAGTTTTTTTGAGGTCACAAGGAGAGCTTTCTGTACTACCATCTATTAATCTATTTTCATTTATATAATTATCCTGCCTTAATTTTTATATACTGAGTCAGCATTTTCAATATCATTTACTAAATAAATATTCTTTTCCTTAGTAATCTGTGTGTCACCTTTAGTGTGTTAATCTGTTTTTATGGTAAGAACTACTAGTACTTACAGATAACATGTGTCTAGTCTATTAGGTCTATCCATCTTTCCTCTCCTTCCCTTATTCCCTCCTTCCTCTTTATTCATTCTTCTTTTATGTATTCATGTATCTATGCAGGAATGTGTGGGTCCAGAAATTTCTTAATCATAATCATTCATCTACATTATATTTACTTAATTACATTTATCTTATTTGTATTTATTTCTTATGTATCACAGTACCTAGTAAAATTCATCATTCCTTTTCTAGCATAACTAGGCTCTTTGTGGATCTTTATTTTTCAGAATAACTTTTATAATAGGGACATAGGTACCAAAAAATATTTAACTGAGATGCAAATCAATTCACAATTGAATTTGGCAATGTTGACATCAGGTGAGAGAAATGATCTTAAAGGGTTAGACCCCACTTAGTCCAGATGTGCCCCCCCACACACACACAGCTTGCACTGAGGCTATCTGACGTAGAGTGTTTGTAGTATGAATAGATCCTATATGGCTTGTCACTCCCCACGCCCCTCAAGAGCCCACCATCCTCCGTAGATGAGCTGGATGGCTTCCTATGTTTTGTGGAGTATGAGACGGATCCCATTTCTCCTTAAATTTTCCCTTCCTCTAATTACTTTTGGAATCCAGACCTTGTTATACTCCTGTGATGAGCTGGGGGGGGGGAACTTTTAATGTATTCTATAGCACTTTGCATAAAAATTGAATTCACTATCTCTTAAAAATTTGTTGGAACCCAGCTAAAATTACATAGGCCATGGATTTTCTGGAGACACATGACATTTCTATTAAATTTCATTAAGGGTCAAATATTGGCATTTTAATTGTTTGCTTAGTATACATTCATTTAAAACTTTAATTCATAGTTGTTCATGATAATCTTTACTCAAACTTAAATCTTAATTTTATCTATAGTTATTGACTCACTCTAATCAATATGACAGGAAGGAAGCATGGGGAATTAACTGATAATTACAGTGAAAATGACTTTGTACAGTTTTGTCTTTTTGGTTATAAAATTAACTGACAAACAAAGAATAAGCTAGGAACCAAGCTCATAAAACCTCAGCATTTTCTGTCTGGCTAGTCACTGTGCAGGATGAAAAAGAAAATCCAGTTTAGAGCATTTGAAAGTTAATCTGATTGAAAGCCCATCTAGGAACTAAAAATTACTTATCATATAATTAAAGTATAACACCCTACCTAAAGCTGAAGCCCAACCTAGAGCTCTTTGCTCTATTATGGACAGTATTCATCAGTTACTCAAAGCATCTCTGCTTGTTTGTTTTCCTCCGAGCTATGTTTTAATGCAAGTGCACTTTGAACTTTGAAATGAGATTTTAGTATAGTGCTTACAATGGAAAAAATATAAAGAAATTCATGATTACTAAGCTATTAGTGTTACTGTAGTCTTAATAGCTTTCTTTACAATCTACTTGCACATGTAAAGGCAGAGGCAATTGGTTTAAGTCTAGATAAATGAATTCCCAATCCATAACTCTCCCCTGGGGACTCAGGAAGAAGGAAGTGAAGAGTGATATGAAACCACACAGGACCTCTCTCAGATGGATAGCACCCACCTAATTCTCATCTCCAGTATTCCCCATGGGTATTGGAAAATTCTTTCACTAATGCATTTGAGATAAAAATCTCTCTGAATCTCATGAAAAAAGGCAAATAGGTGACTGATTAACTGTGAGGATAGAAGAGTTTATTCCTCCTGAACTCTTTCATAAGAGAATTGAATTTCTATCTCTTCTACACTAGAAAAAAAAAAAAAATCCATCCTTCTGTTATCTAAAAATCTCCTTTGGGCAACAAAACGTTCTCAAAGTAAAGATGTATATATTGAAGTATATAATCAAAAAATTATTCTTAGCCGGGCGTGGTGGCGCATGCCTTTAATCCTAGCACTCGGGAGGCAGAGGTAGGAGGATCGTTGAGAATTCGAGGCCACCCTGAGACTACATAGTTAATTCCAGGTCAGCCTGGGCCAGAGTGAGACCCTACCCGAAAAAACAAAAAAAAAAAAAAATTATTATTGTTATGCCAGCTTTAAAAATGATTATGCTAGGGATGGGGAGATGGCTCAGTGGTTAAAGGCACTTGCTTGCAAAGCCTGCTGGCCTAGGCTTAATTCCCCAGTACCCATGTGAAGCCAGGAGCACTAAGTGTAGCATATGTGTCTGGAATTTTTGGAATTTTCAGCAACAAGGAGCCTTGGAGCCCACATTCCCCTCCTTCCCTGTTTATCTAACTCTTTCTCACTCACTCAGAAATAAATAAAAGTATTTTTTAAAACACTGAAATCTTCACTCTTACTACTGAAACTATTCAGTTGCTTTTGTTTTGTTTTTGAGATTAGGGTTCACAGTGCACATCAGGGTAGCCTTGAACTTATTATGAAGCCCCAGCTGTCCTTGAATCCATAGTGATCTTTGTATCTCAATCTTCCAAATGTTGGGATTACATGCCCAGCTCAACATAGTTATTTTAAATGATTATTTAATACAATCATTACTTGATGGATTGCTGGATATATATAATTACCCAAGATTACTTCCTAGCCCTCTTGGCTCTTCAAATCGGCTACTGTAATAGACTTTGGCCTGGTTCTCTAACCCAATACATTGCATTCTGCTGGGAGAAGAGACTTCTTAAATCATTGTGCCCTGTATGTCATTCCCCCAATACCAATACAGTCAGCATAAGCCCTGCCTGCCTCAGGCCTTTCCTAACCTCCATGCCACCTCTGGCCCCTGTTGTTTCTCATGGTTTCTTGATACACAGCCTGACTCTTGGAACACAGGCAGTCAGCCAGAGTGCTGGGCACACAGCCCTTGGTGATATCCCTACACCTTGCTGTTCTTTTTCCCTGGACTGGAGCTGTCATCTTCCTGGGGGTTTCTGAAGTCATGTCCATCCTTCTTCGTCAGGCCAATGTTTTGCATCCTGAGTTCTGCTCACACTTGTCTTTTCTCCTATGAGGAGGAACTGGGTAGTCATAAATACCTTTTGGTCACTTCGTGCCGTAGGACTATGCATACAAAATTACTCCTGACATCAAGTTACATACGAGTCGGAAAGTGCTGTCACAGGAATTATTGCCAATTAGCACTCCAGTTGTCTCAAAACTACAGAATATACCCTCGCTTTGAGATTAAGCCTTGTGAAGACAGGAAGTGTTCTAGACCCTCAGGACAAGCATGGCACACACAACAAAAACCTCTTTCCAGGGCACATCCCAGTGAAGTGAAAATCAACAAGGTGAAATAGACCCATCTCTTTCCTGCTCCAAATTACTGACTACTGACCCCATGTCAGCCGCCGGCTTTGGGGACATATACACAAACAGCTTTCTATGTCCTCAGAAACCATGAGCCTAGTGAGCTACATATGTTGACTTCAGCTTAGAATTTCTGGCACAGTGCCAAGCTAACAACGGGTACTGACGTCCATACCCCACCTCTGCTGCGTGCATGCAATGCATTTGCACATTCACCCTGACTCTTTTCCTGCCTCTCTAAGATGGAGAAATGGTGGGAAAAGGTTACTGTTAGGAAGCCACATCATGGACTGGATACCTTCACTATCATTGTTCAGCCCCAGCCTCCGCCAAACTCTGACAGTGCCTCTGAACAGAACCCCACTTCTACCCTTGTGGCCCCGTCATTCCTTCCCAACACTGTGGCTGGAAGCTTTCAACACTGCTGTAAGACTATGCTACTCTTCCACGTAAAACCCAGTGAGGACTCCATTTCGCTTAGTGTTTCTGATGGCCTTTTCAAGACCTGCATGACAAGACTCTGCTGCTTCTCAGGCCTCTTGTGCTAGGCACCCATGTGCTCGCTATGCCATGGCCCACTGGCTGCCTTGCCAAGCATGGCCCTGCCCCAAACCCTTGCTCCAGATGACCCCTCTGCCTGCAGTGGTCTTTCTCCGAGCATCATGTGGCTCACTCTGCCTCCGGCTTTTACTCACTCTCACTGTCAAGTGGATGCCACTGGGCCAACCTGCCGCGTCCGCATCTCCTTTCTTGGAATACTCTTCTTTCCAGAGCACTGGTCACCTTCTTACCCGCTAACGATTTGTCTTAGTTTATATATATATATATTTTGTTTGTTGATTGTCTCTCTTCACTGAAAAGAAACTGAGCGAGGGCAGGGATCCGTGCCTGCTCACTGATGCACTGCAGATAAGAAAAGCTGCCTGGACACTCAGGATTATTTGTCTAACTGATTATCAGTGTTCTTTTTCAAGCAAAGTGCTGTATTTTTATTTAAGTTGGATATATCCCAAATTGAAACCATTACAAGAGACTTTTCTTTAAAATATGAAAAGTTTGCAAATGATGTCACTCAATAAGTAGGTGGGTTAGTGCACAGAGCCTCGTGCCCTCTACCTCAGAGGACTGGGCCAGCGCTGTGCTCAGGGCACATTCTGCATTTGACCCAGCAGCTCCGGGACTGCAGGACTGAGGGCTGGATGAGATTTCATTACACATCTGTGAAAGGCCTTTTTTTCTAAAACAAATGTTAAAAGGGGTAGGTTATGATTGATGAACCCAGCATTAGGGTAATGCTATCAGAGATACTTTCTCTGTCTGTCCTTTGTCAGGAGGTCAGATGATAATCATGTTAGAACGGAACACAATGCTTTATTAATGTTTCATGAGTAAGTCAGTTGTAATCAGCCTAGCTTTGCTCAGATAAGTTAAACCCATTCTTTATGCATACACTTAAAACATTCAGAACTCTACAAAAAGTGACAATCTTACTTTTCTGGATTTTTAATAAGACCAAAGTTTGAATTTTATATCTCTTTGGCAGAATAAACATTGACACTGTATTTACGAAGCTTAAGTGATTCTAGCCAGTTAGATACATTACTGCCCAAAGCTTAGGCAACAGCAGTAACAATTATAATGTTACTGTCCATAGCTTTAGCAACAGGACTAAGAACAACGCCCCATCAAAAATCAAAACACTGGGGATGGGTATGATCAAAAGTAAATACGTGAAATTTATGAAAATGAAACCCGTGAATTTTACACTTGACATGTGTAAATAAAACAGTCCAAATCTAGAACAGAAAATCAGTTTGTAGGTTAGTAAAGGCTGCTTCTGAAGATCAGGACATGTTCAATGGTTGCCATGCTGTATGGAGCTAAGCATGTAAACACCAATGGCCTCATCTTTGCAAAAATTTTTTATCTTTTTTTGCCTTGAATTTCTTAATAGCAGCTTGAATGAAGAAGGAAGGAGTGCTCCGCTCCAGAGTACTAATCCACACAAAGAGATGAAGGCCTCTTGCTGCTGTGACTGTCATTTCTCAGGGATCTATGACATTTTCATTTCATACATTAGACTCATGACAAAGACCTCCTACAAATACCTGAAAATAATGGCAGTCCTCGTTATAATTACACCAGACCACATTTCCTCTAAATCTTTTTCAGAGGAACTAAATCCTACATGAACTACTCACTTAGTATAAAGTTAGAAACTTACAAAACACTGAAAACATGGAGGTTGTATTCAGAGTCTGTGGAAAGTTTAAGTGCTTCTGTGTCTTATCTTATAGGAATACCTAAGATTTATATGTTATAGAAAGACACACCAAATAAATGTTTCTTCAGCAAACTGGGAACTTATAGCTTGCATGTTGAATTCAATAGCTTCAACTTGGATTTCTGTGTTGTGTGTAGGAGGTCAGTATGCTCGCCCCAGCAAAGTGGGGAAACTGACGAAAAGCCATCTTTGCGGTGGAGTAAAGTGGTAGAAAGACACTGAGGGCAGCTGCAGAGACATGGCCTGGTTCTGGAGTGACGCTGACGACCTGAAGCAAACAGCGGATGCCATGGACAGCATCCTGCTGACCCCAGGGATCTTTCTCTCTCTGCTCCCAAGCATTCCTTCAAGGAAGATCCAGGAAAAGAAGACAGCATCCTTCTGACCCAAGGGAGCTTTGTCTCTCTACTCCCTAGAATCCCTTCAAGGAGCAAAAGGCATAAAGAAGACTCACTTCTGAAGATATCCACTATGTTCCAGGCACTTTCTGCAAACCATCTATTTAGCCAGGAACTTCTTCCAGGTGATGCCCACAGTATAGATTGGCATAGTGTGAATTTCCCGATAAGCAGTGTTTTGTGTATATAGTCTCGTGCTGCATGCAGTAAAAGTTTAGCTCAAGTCTTTCCAGGCTCACTAGTAAGTTAACAGGAATTTGGTTCAGAATACAGAAAATTTCCAGTGCCTCACTTTCATTGTTTCCTGAATACAAGTTAGAATTCCTAGTTATCATAAAAGAATACTACTCATTGCTCACAAATGTTTTATGCTACTTTCAGGGAGGGATAAGCACCTACATTTCATATTTTCATAAGTTGTAAAATATAATTCTTTTTAAAATTATTTTTTATCATTTTTGAGAGACACACAGAGAGAAAGAAGCAGATTAAAAGAGAGAGAGAGAGAGAGAATGGGTGCACCAGGGCCTTTTAGAATTTGTGAACAAACTCCAGATGCATGCATGCCCTTGTGTGCATGTGCAACATTACATGTTTGTATAACTTTTGCATATGGCTACGTGGGACCTAGAGATTTGAAAATGCATTTTTAGGCTTTGCAGGCAAGTGCCTTGGCCACTAAATGATCTCTCCAGCCCAAATTTAATTCCTTTGAGTATGTGGTAACAAATCCTTGAGGGAAAGCAGCTTCACCAAGTTATGTACAAGCCTTACAGCAGTGCATTGTACTGACCTAATTTGATGAAAATGTATTTACAGGATACTAAAAATGTTGCTTTACTTAACCTCAGGTATTAAAAGGACAAGAGGGCTGCAGAGATGGTTCAGTGGTTGTTGTAGTCAGGTTTGCAACTCTGGTAGAATTCACCCAACCAAGAGCAGCTTTGGGGGAAAAATGGTTTATTTTGGCTTATAGACTCGAGGGGAAGCTCCATGATGGCAGGGGAAAAGATGGCATGATCAGAGGGTGGACATCACCCCATGGCCAACATAAGGTGGACAACAGCAACAGGAGAGTGTGCCAAACACTGGAAAGGGGAAACTGGCTATAATACCCATAAGCCTGACCCAACAATACACTGCCTCCAGGAGGTGTTAATTCCCTAATCTCTATCAGCTGGGAACCTAGCATTCAGAATGCCTAAGTTTACTGGGGACACTTGAATCAAACCACCACAGTGGTTAAAGGTACTTGCTTGTGCAGCCTGATGAATGGGGTTCAATGCCCCAGTCCCCACATGAAGCCAGATGCACTAAGTGGCACATGTATCTGGAGTTTGTTTGCAGTGGCAGGAGGCCGTGGAGCACCCTCACTCATTCTCTCTGTGTCTGCCACTTTCTAGTTCCCTCTCTCTCAAATAAATAAAATGTTTTTTAAAAAGACAAGATACAACAGGCCAAAGGTGAGTAAACAGAAGTTGGTACTTGAACTAGTAATTTAATATTGAGAGTAAAGTACTTGTTATATTTGAGAGCCACAGCAGTTCTGAAAAATTATTAATAACATAATGCATTATTCAAAACTTACATTCCTATACTTTTTTCTCTGTTAAAGAGGATGACTTTATTTGGGAATGTCTTCATGGTACTTTTTAATTTTTTAGGCTTCTCCTTTTGATTAATAGTTATTACTTCTCTAATTAAAACCAAGATGATATGAGACTGGTGAGAATCAGGGACTTAAAACATCTGATGTGGTGATCATACGACTCATGAGAGTGCGCTAGAAAGGCTGCATTATAAGGCAGGGTTGCAGTCAGTCAGCTTGAGGACTTCTGTACCCACAGCCAGTCTGCAGCTTTTAAACAGGTCATAAGGTTATCTTCCAAAGCTCCTTTATAGCGTGGCGACTGGAACACGCATTATGGTAGAATCAGTGCTCTAGTCAGGTTTGGTTCTCAAGCCAAGCTGTAGGGCTGCATTTAATTCTACATGTGGTTGAAGTTTTAAAGACCAAATATGTGTGTGTGTGTGTGTGTGTGTGTGTGTGTGTGTGTAATGTTCATTCCAGATTTCTTTTTTCGTATATAATAAATAATTTATTTAAAATGTGTCAAGCTTAAAAAATTATGCATCTTTCCATACAATTCTTCTGTTGATAAAAACTGACACTCTAAAGAGCTGAAGGTGTGTACTTCAGCCACACTGAGAAGGATGGAAGTAGATGGAATGGATTTTTGCCGAGGATCCTTTGTCTTCCTTTTAAAGGAATAAGTTGCCAATTATAGTTTTCTTATTTTTTGAGCAGTTGTTATATATTTTTAGATCCCTAAAAATGTTTTCCTAGCTGGTGGCTTGTCTTAACTTTTTAACAACACTGTTCCAAACAAAGGACATTTTTTTCTGTGTGTGTGGAATGTGTCATATGGCGTGTGATGTATTCATGTGTTTGTGCAGACACATGTGCCCTGAGCAGACCAGAGGAGAGCACAGGTTGTCATCCTCTATATCACTCTTCATGTCTTTTATGGAGACAGTTTCTCACTGAATCTGGACCTCATTTTTGGTCAGAATGGCTAACCAGGGAACCCCAATAATTCTGTCTTTGCTCCCCACAGGACTGAGATCATAGGAGTAACTGGCCATGCCCATTTGTTTATGTGGGTGCTAGGGAATCAAACTTAGGATGAATCAGGCCATCATCCTGGTATGGAAAATGCCCTTAGCAGCCGAGTTATCTCCTCAGGCTCCACAAAGACGTTTTAATAAAGTTAAGTTCATCAAGGTGTCTGTTCATGTACTGTGCTTTTGTTGTTATATGTGGCATCCGTCCTTAACCTGAGGTCACAGAGGTTGTTTCCTACATATTTTCTTCTAGATGTTTTATAGTCATAGGTTTTACATTGACATCTGTGATGCATTTTCTGATAAATATTTTAAGCTATTTCATTATTATTTACTATGATGCATTTTATTGGTGTGTGTGTCCAAGTATTGCATGTATGTGCACCTGAATGTGGAGGCCAGAGAACAACCTCTGGCGTTGTTCCTCAATAATGCCATCTACCTTTTTTGTACATATGGTCATCAAAGGACTGAAGGTTGTCAGTTAGGTTAGAAGGGCAGCCAGCAAGCCCCATTTCCACCTCCCAACAGTGGGATTCTAAGTGTAAGCGCTTTTTTAATGTGGGCACTGGGAATTAATCATAGGTGCTCCTGCTTGCAAAACAAGTCCTTTTCTAACTGAGCTCTCTCTCCATTTTGTCAATGATCCATTTTGAATTAATATTTTGTATGGAATGAGGTAAAGACTAATGTCCTTTTTTTGCATAGAGCTATCCAACAGTTCTAGTACCTATTTTTCTAGCACTATTGGTTGAATCACAATTTGTTTTTCCTCAAGCTCTGTTTTACCTTATCCTTTATATTTAAGTAAATCAATGAGTGACCAGAATAGCTCAGGAGTCAGAATGAGCTGTGGACAGGAAGGAAACGATAGAAAGGACCAATTTTGAATGTGGATAAATTATTTTTCAATGAACTAACTGGGGACATCTGACCAACCACTTAGCCCATAGCTTTCTGCTCTTGCATTTAGAAGCATCAGTGTGGACATGATCATTGGAAGCAATCATTTCACCAGTTGTCATTTTTATTTTGGCACTTTTAAAAAGCAGACAGCTTCTAATACCACCAAGTACCAGTAGGTAGGTATGATACTGCTTCTGAATACCATTCTGACCAAGCTTTCTCTACTTTCAGCAGTATTTAACAGAGTACCACTTAAAGCACTTCATCACGCTGGTTCTGACATTTGTTATTGATAATACAGGACAAGGGACTGGTTGCAAAAACACTGAAAGGAGGTCCTCTCACACCAGCTTTCTCTCTAATGACTTCTGTACAAAAAGTTGGCTTAAGACCTTTAAATGAAATGAATCATCTTGGGTTGATGAATATTTCTCAAAAGGCTAAAGCTAAATGTCCTTATGTTTTTCAAACACAATGCAGATAAAAAATTTAATCTTTATCCAGATATTTAAGGCCAAATGAGGACTCCTTCCCAGTTTTTTAGAAGTAAATATTTTCTCTGTATTACAGTACAATTTTCTTTCTTCTTAACTTTATTTCTTGGTGTTTTTGAGATGCTTTACTATCTAATTAAGAATCCATATCCCCTAGCCAGGCATGGTGGTACATGCCTTTAGCCTTTAATCCCAGCATTTGGGAGGCAGAGGTAGGAGGATCACCATGTGTTTGGGGTCACCCTGAGACTACATAGTGAATTCTAGGTCAGCCTGGGCTATAGTGAGGCCATACCTTGAAAATCAAAAAAAAAAAAAAAAAAATTGCATATCCCTTGTTTTTTTAAGCATGGATAACACTGAGCATAACAGGCTCTTTATAGAACATGTGGCCTCCTAAGTATCTTGTGCACATTACTGCATGTTGAGAACTCTAAAAATATGTCATACACATTTCATAGTACAGCCTACTTTTTCCTAAATGTTACCAAACTAATAAATGGGAAATATCCAGTGGAGAATAATGATAACGACTACATTTTTCCTGAATGCATATTTAAGCCAGTGAACTTGCAGTCTTCGTCTGTGAGTGATTTCATTAATAATCTCCATAATGCCAAAATGGAAATAAATTTTGGCTTAATAACCATTAACCAAAAAGTAGAGCCCAAATAGCCCCAAAGAATTTCAGAAGAGGTAACGCCAGAGGCATCTGGCGCATTGGATAGAGTATGACTAGAGTTACATTTTTTCCCTGTACTTGAATCTGGGTTGTGACATTTTTAGCTTCACTATAAATTATTCAACATCTCTGGTTTATATCTTTCTTATGTGAAAATGGGGACACTTTATGAATGTTTTAAAAAATCAAGTGCCTGACATACTAAACACATCTAATAACAATCACAAAAGAACTTCTGTTCAACAGCACGAACAACAAAAAATTCTGATCTAATAATTTTTTGGCTACTTTTCTTGCCTAAGAAAAAGATTCATTAATTCTGACTGGTTTGGACTAAACTAGACTAAATGCTCACAGCATCAAGATTGCAACCCCCAATGCACCCAAACACTCATTTATTGTTTCCTGACCAATTCCTATGTAACAGCCGTGACCCGGACTATGGAGATACAGTGGACAGTGTGAGTGCTTCAAAGTGACATGCAGCCAGCTTCTAGGAGATCATTTGTAGATCTGGTCTCTCTAAATGAATATCATATCTAGCTTTCAAATATGTAAAAATGGTGGGGAAATGAATGACCAATGTTATATAAGTAGGTACTATGGTAAGTATGCATTACTGAAATAAAAATATCTCATAGTAGAAATGCAAGCTCAAACAGTATCCATTGTTCAAGGAGAAGTGAGAGAAAATGCACATGAAATTTAAGCAATGCATGGTAGTCCTTCAACGAACAAAGACTGGATTACAGATTATATGATGCTGCTTTTGGATGTTTGTCTATTATATCTGCAACTACTTAAAGATAAGTATGACTTAGAGACAGAAAATATAGCTATAAAATGAAAGGGTAAAGGTCACTGACAGCAAAGTGCAACACAATGTTACTCAATGGGGCAGGACTGGGGAGGAAGCACAGACTATATGATTCTGCTTATGTAAACTGTCTAGAATAGCTGGACAGGTTGAAAGACCTAGTGAGGCCATACCTTGAAAATCAAAAAAAAAAAAAAATTGCATATCCCTTGTTTTTTTAAGCATGGATAACACTGAGCATAACAGGCTCTTTATAGAACATGTGGCCTCCTAAGTATCTTGTGCACATTACTGCATGTTGAGAACTCTAAAAATATGTCATACACATTTCATAGTACAGCCTACTTTTTCCTAAATGTTACCAAACTAATAAATGGGAAATATCCAGTGGAGAATAATGATAACGACTACATTTTTCCTGAATGCATATTTAAGCCAGTGAACTTGCAGTCTTCGTCTGTGAGTGATTTCATTAATAATCTCCATAATGCCAAAATGGAAATAAATTTTGGCTTAATAACCATTAACCAAAAAGTAGAGCCCAAATAGCCCCAAAGAATTTCAGAAGAGGTAACGCCAGAGGCATCTGGCGCATTGGATAGAGTATGACTAGAGTTACATTTTTTCCCTGTACTTGAATCTGGTTGTGACATTTTTAGCTTCACTATAAATTATTCAACATCTCTGGTTTATATCTTTCTTATGTGAAAATGGGGACACTTTATGAATGTTTTAAAAAATCAAGTGCCTGACATACTAAACACATCTAATAACAATCACAAAAGAACTTCTGTTCAACAGCACGAACAACAAAAAATTCTGATCTAATAATTTTTTGGCTACTTTTCTTGCCTAAGAAAAAGATTCATTAATTCTGACTGGTTTGGACTAAACTAGACTAAATGCTCACAGCATCAAGATTGCAACCCCCAATGCACCCAAACACTCATTTATTGTTTCCTGACCAATTCCTATGTAATAGCCGTGACCCGGACTATGGAGATACAGTGGACAGTGTGAGTGCTTCAAAGTGACATGCAGCCAGCTTCTAGGAGATCATTTGTAGATCTGGTCTCTCTAAATGAATATCATATCTAGCTTTCAAATATGTAAAAATGGTGGGAAATGAATGACCAATGTTATATAAGTAGGTACTATGGTAAGTATGCATTACTGAAATAAAAATATCTCATAGTAGAAATGCAAGCTCAAACAGTATCCATTGTTCAAGGAGAAGTGAGAGAAAATGCACATGAAATTTAAGCAATGCATGGTAGTCCTTCAACGAACAAAGACTGGATTACAGATTATATGATGCTGCTTTTGGATGTTTGTCTATTATATCTGCAACTACTTAAAGATAAGTATGACTTAGAGACAGAAAATATAGCTATAAAATGAAAGGGTAAAGGTCACTGACAGCAAAGTGCAACACAATGTTACTCAATGGGGCAGGACTGGGGAGGAAGCACAGACTATATGATTCTGCTTATGTAAACTGTCTAGAATAGCTGGACAGGTTGAAAGACCTACCCTGAGATAGTTAATTCCAGGTCAGCCTGGGCTAGAGTGACCCTACCTTGCAAAAAAAAAAAAAAAAAAAAAAAAAAAGAAATAGAGTAGAGACAGAAAGTAGGTTAGTGGTTGCCTAGGGGTTGAGAAAAATTGGGTGAGATGCAAACAGGTCTGGTGTTTCTTCATGGAATGACAAAGCGTACCTAATAATTACTTGTGGTGATGGTTGCACAAGCCTGATTAGGCTAAAACCCACTGAATTTTTTAAACTTTCAGGAGGTGAATTATATAATATATAAATTATAGCTTAATAAAGCTCTTACAAAAATGGAGCTTAAAGGATATGTGAACTCTACCTCACTGTGTGGAACTTAGCTGGATTCTAAATGAAAATAAAACTATAAAAATAAAACAGATTTATGAGACAGATAAAAAAACTCGGGAGTAAGTGAAAAAGGGATGAAGAAATACTTTGGGTTATTCAGTTTATAGACATAATTCTTCAAGTGGTTTGTGTCCATGTACCATAACCACATAGAGATTAAGATACCTTTAAACATGGAGAAAATATATTAAAATCTATAAACTTCCCACATGCAAACATTCTATTTACATCTTTCTTATTTGTGCATCCAGGTATCTGTTGTATGTATTAGAAAGAATGTTACAAGACAGATGTTCTCTTATAGACAAATGCATTATGATGAGATATTTCACAGAATAAATTTCTACATAGGAGTATTCTCCAAGGGTAAAATTGTTTTCTATCTTGACTATTTTATATGACTGAGAAAACTGTTCTGGTATACTGGTTATAGTAGACAAAAATCAGAAATGGGAAACTATTTTAAGCATTTTAAAATTTGTGATATTACATGACATGAACTTATTTGAATGCCCTGTCCCAATGAAACAAATGTAACTGAATTACAATTTCTTCATTAGTCTCCATAAAAGGACATCCCTCTCCAACAACGAAAAACTGTCAGAAGCCCACAGAAAGTGCTTTCTTTGTTTCTTAAATTTTAACCTTACATTTATAGGTATACTTTGTAAGAGTTAAAAACAAAAACACAGAATATGTGAACTTCTTGTTGATTACTTGAGCAAAATTAAATGTTCTCTTACCATCCTGTTGATCCGCACAAAGTCTTCAGGTTTCTTTGCCCATGGGGGAAGATCCACATCATTGACTACCGCCTCATCTTCTCTGACGCCGAGGTGGTACCCATTACTGTTGACGAACATCTCTGGCAGGTAGTAGAACTCTGGGATCAGTTCCTGGCAGGAATCAAAATACAGCACATATTTTACCAAAATGAAAGGAATTAAACACTCTCTTGACCAAAAACCAGTACTTTAGCCCTTATATTTTTTGTTTAATATTTCTTAAATTTAAATTATTTTGTGAGAAGCATGGTATTAATTCACATCGTATCATCAATGCTGACAGCATAGTATTTAACATTTGAATCTCACTATGGTCATCTCTAGGGATGCACAAAGAAAATTAAAATCCCTAGAAACTGAGGTCTTCAAAGAAAGTGGGTCCTTAATCTTCAAAGAAAAGCACATGTAAAAGATTTTCCTTTGTGGGTTCTCCCACTAAACAATGTGTCTGCTACAGCCCCAGTGGGTGCTTGCCCTAGCAGTGCCCTATGTGAATGTGGTCATGATCTGGTCTCATTGTAATTATATTGCCCAAGGGAAAGATCATTATATTCATTTTTTTCTCCATTATAATAAAATAACTGCTGTTCTCAGGTATGTATATACAATCAGAAATGAACAATTATGATCTCATTATATTAAGTGCAATGTACGCAATACTCTTCTGTTTTTATTTTCCCTGTTTGGGGAAGTAAAGGGAATTGGTAGCAGGAGCTTGCAAGGCAAAGACCACTTCTCTTTGCACATTACCAGCTCTTCACAAGACACTTGAGTAAGAATAATTTTCCTCCAGGACCATGAGGGGGGAAGGCAGGTGAGCCCCCAAAGTTGCTTGGTTTCACATATGACTTCTGTGTTGTAGATTCACAGGACCTTGAGAGCTCCCTTACTGCTGCTGTCACTTATGCTCATGTCCCACATCTAAAACCAGACTATCTACATAAGCCCCCTAATGAACAAAGAAGGATACAGAGCCACAGTGATAGAGAAACACAGATTATTTTTATTTAAATAGCCCAAAGAGTCTCAATTTATCTCCCACCTAAAATGTTTTTCATGTTTTTTTCACTTCCTGTGGTATAAGAGTAAGTGAAGTACATGGCTACTATTAACCTCTTTATCACTAAATATGATGTCACTGATTTAAAAATCACAAGAAACATAGGATTGAATATTAAGAACAGTTTTGGCAAAAATAAATTCCCAAGCCTTGTTTTGTGAGGTTTACATATTTTGAATGCCATGGTGCTGGGTAAGGTATTTCACATGTGGTAGGTACTTATTAAATACTAAACTCCTGAAAATAGTCCACACAGTTATGCTAAATAACACCAGGCATCTTCTGAGACACATACGGATAATAGCAGAACACTTCAAGGTATGAAAGAGCCAATGAAGAACTTTATTAAATGAAAGAAAAAGAATGAACACTTTACTTTTTGAGAGGAAATTCTTGTAGTTGAGAAAATTGTTACATTAGTTAGTTACATTAAAAAAAATCGAAAGTATTAAATGTTTTGTATGGAAGTTGGTGTTAGGGGCGGGGCTTGCAGCTCGATAGCAGGGTAAATAGTGTGTCAGGACCTTGGCTCTACCTCCAGTACAAAACAAACCACCTCCCACCAAAAATGTATGCTTTTTTTTTTTTTTTAATTTTTATTTTTCAAGGGAGGGTTTCACTCTAGCCCAGGCTGACCTGGAATTCACTGAGAAATTGTTTTTAAAGTTGTTACCAGAATAGTTCCCGAACTATAGAAGTGGCAGAAATAGGCATCTTTAGAAAGGAGGACGCATCAAGCAGCCTTCACCAAGGAGAACAGAGCAAGGCAGAGAGAGATCTACTGCCCAAGCTCAGTACTCCAGTAAAACAGCCAAGGGGGCCGGAAGTAGGGTCAGGCCTGTGAGAAGGAGTGCTCCCAGGGCGTTGAGGACAATCCTTACGTCAACATGGCCCCTTCTCTGGTGGAACAGAATGCGGTCCTCTTATGGTATTAGCTAACTTACTGGAGTAATCTGTTAAGAGGCCAAACTCCCCTACATTTCCATGAGTGGGAAAAGCCACCGGGCAGACATTTTCAAGCTGGTATCTGGACAGTCCTGGTGTTCAGGTTATTGGCAAGCCCCGGACACTTCAAAACACTATGACCATCTGGTTGTAGCTGCCCAATGGCACTTTCTGAGCTGGGTACAGTTTGTGGTTTCTGAAGGATTGTTTCAAGTAGCAATTTGTACTGAAAGTTGGCATGTAAATGCTGGGAGTTGGTAGCATCTCATTTGTACGATTTGGAAGAGTCATTTCCTTTAATAATACAGATCGTGGAGAGGCTCTCCTCTCTGAAGCCTGCTCGTTTTATGCATGATGATAATTCTCTACGTGCTCTCCCAGACCAAGGATCAGTGATATCTCGTCTCTGACCTCTGCCTCCTCAAAGTACAGGTGAAATTCACTGTCTTGTAGTATCCTAAGTATTCTACATTTACCTTCCTAGTGTGCACAATAACACTGCAAGGTGACAGTCTCACTAGTCTCATTTCATGGATATGAACATGGATGCAAAGAGAGGAGGAGAGATCTGATCACAGCTATACTGCAGTAACGTCAAGATTTAAACCTCGGGTCTCTGCCCATCCATTCTCAATTCTGTCTTTTGGGGTAGTAATCCAGCCACTTAGATGACATTACTTTGATTTCATTTTCTGCATAATAATTCTTATTCTTTTTAATGCTTGTATATGTTAAATATTTAATTATGTATATGTCATGACAGAAAAGACTTTTGTTTTGATTGCTTGTCACCACTCACTTGTTAAAATGCAATGTTAAAGATGGCACATTATACATGTTCTATAAATATTTGTGGAACTGATGATGATGCAAGTGTTGCAGTATGTCTGTGTCATGAAGTTCAGACACGAAATATTGATTACAATGAACACTCAAGGCCTTGGTTTCCAGCATTTATTAAAGCAGAGAAATATAAGAGGCGTCAGCCACTAAGTAGCCGAAGAGAAAGAGAAAGCTGTCATCTGTATCTATGTATCTAGATTCTTCACATGAGAGAGGACATGTGATATTTGTTTTACATTCTTCACTCCCATCATCCGTTCTTATTACTGGTAATGGTTCGGCTTTTCTCATAGATGGTTCCGACAGTCCTACCAGTCCCACAAACCTGTGGCATTTCCATTTCATTCCTCCCATAATGAGGCAGAGTATATTTTCCTGTGCTCTGCATGGGGATTGCCTTGTGTCACATGCTGAACTTTCCAACGTGACTCCTATGTCTCCCAGAGAAGTCCACCATTTTAAGAATCCTCAAAGGGTCTGAGGACATCCTCTTATAAGTCAGTTGCCATCTATGGACGGTGGTGTCCCTGATGAAAGATCATGTGAGGGACAGACAGGTCCACACAGTCCCTGGATGCTCTTACTGGTCTAGGTTTTCTGGTGCAGCCAACCGGCCTCAGGGGTTACCATGTGACACACAGTCCAACTGTCCTTGCTGAGCCCAAACTCTAAATATTTCCAGTGAATACCTAGTCTGTTTAAACCTGTAATTTTGGGGGTGTACTGTTGCAAAGGAATCATTGAAAGATAAATAAAACTTCAATGTGAAGTATTACAGTGACAAAAACTTGACCCATGAGCCACTGGTTTGAGAGCAAGGGAGGAGCTAACTATTGCTGGAGGGATGGTGATGAGGCTGTTAGCGAGGTCCAGCATGATATGGCAGTGGACAAACTAACAAGGCTGTTTCCTGCAGTCATTTCTGAGACAAAAAAAAAAAAAAAAAAATCTAATAAACTTGCGTTTTTGCCTAAGGAAATTTCCAGGAAGAATACTGAAATGGGCCACTGGTCTATGGATAAGGTATTGCAACAGAGATGAAACTTCAAGTTTGATGCACTGTTTATAGAAACAGAAGTCTAGGACCAACTCTCGTGCCAGCAAATTGTTCTCAAAGTAAGGTGTAGGTTTGGATTGAGGATTGGTTCTAGAGTGCTGCAAACACAATGGCACCATGGGGAAAATGAGCTCAAACCAAGGGTGTGGCTGCAAAGCCCCTCACAATATGCATTACAGACACACACAGCCACCCAAGTGAATTCTGAGAACCTTGCAGGCCTTACAGAAAACATACTAATTCATAGCTGGAAGCAGAACACATACTGCCTCAAGAGGATTTGAATTAGTTCTATGTGATAGTTATCTATGATTCAATGCACAGAAGCACCTCACATTATTATAGCTGCTGAAGCAACCTGGGCAAAAAAGGTCATGGCCCCTCCTATGGTGAAGAAGCAAGCAGAAAAAGCAACTCAGCTGAAAACATGGACTGCTCCTTTATTTTCTTTTTTCTTTTTATTTTAGAAAAAGAGAAAGAGAGTGAAAATCGGTGTGCCAGGGCCTCAGCCACTGCAATCGAACTTCAGGTGCTTGTGCCACCTAGTGGGCATGTATGATTTTGCATTTGCCTCACCTTTGTGCATCTGGGTTATGTGAGATCTGGAGTCGAATATGGGTTCTTAGGCTTTGCAGGCAAGTGCCTTAACCACTAAGCCATCTCTCCAGACCCAGAGGCTACTTCTTATGGAGAGGAAAGATTCAGAGGGCATAGCCAAAGTCCCAGAAGATTAAATGGAGTCATGGAGAATTATGAATAGGGAGTTGCAAACAGCAGAATGGGCTTCAGTCTATGGCTGTCCCTACCCTTGAAGATAAGAAACTGACCATCTGTGCCTAGATTTCAGAACTTCTAAGAACTAGTAATTGCTATGAATCTCAGCTCCTGCCTTGGAATAATATCTCTACTGAGGTTCACTTATTCCTATCTTTCCACTGTAAGCTGAAAGAACATGGGGCAGATAAGTGGCCTCTTTAGTTGTCAGGTTTCTAAATTGTGGATTCCTGGACAGACCACTAGATACTTGATGCAACATGTGTAAAACTTATGGGGAACAAATTCTGCATGTAGAGAGATTGACTCGACATAGAATGCTACAACAAGCCCTCCACCTTCCATGGCTTTCTGAAGTGTGACTTTGTTGTCCATCTCATTTGGAGGTGGAATCTACATCTCCTTCTGCCTTAGTCTGGGTTGCTTCTGTGTGTTTCTCTGACCAGAAGAATGGTGTGGAGGAAACACAATGCAACATCTGGACCTGGGCACTCATCTTTGTGGTCCTCTGGGTAGCCAGCTACCAGGACAAAGTGTGGTGATCTTGCTAAGGTGTCAGACCCAGATGGACCACCCCAGCTGGTCCCATATTGAACCTGAGGGACCTTTGTCCCACTGCAGAACTATGGGGACATACAATTGTTGTTATCATGCTTTACCACCACTGAGTTCTGGGGTGGTGAGTTACTTAGCAATAAATGACTATAGTATAAATTTATTGGTTAGCTATTCCAAAACAGTCCGGTGGGTGGATATGGTGATCACACTGAGGGCTGGAGCCGCATCTGTCCAGTGAAGTAACCAGAGATGCCACATGGACTCGGTGCTAATGCTGTGTGTGTGTGTGTGTGTGTGTGTGTGTGTGTGTGTGTGTGTGTATGTGTGTGTACTACATGCACACTGTAGTTCCTCTTTACACAGCAGGTTGCCTTGAAGACTTAGCAAACTGTTAAGTATTATTCTTAAAGAACAGGATCCTGTGCTTGTCTTGTATCAGCTTGCCATCTAAAGAGAGCTATTTGCCTTTTTCTTCTCCAAATGATACACTACTGGTGATCAGATTCTCTTCAAAGGAAAAGTCCAAATTATTTAAATTTTCCTAAATGAAAAACAGTGCACAAAGACTCTAAATATTATTAAAGAAATGGCAAAATGAGTATTGTAACAGGCACTTTGTGTTTGCAAATGTGATTTCTAGTTTATTTTAACAGCTATACTAAAACCCTATGGTACAGTTAATAGTATTATAAGCATTCTGTCAAAAATAAGAAAATATCCTCAAACACAATTTCTAATTTATAAGCTTATGACAAGTTCAAGCTGCTGAGAAATTGGACTTGAAAGTATGTCTTAGGATGATAGAAGACCACTATTAACACTATCATAATTGTATACCTATTGCATCAAATCTGACATTTCAGTTTAATATATTTTGCTGAGAGCGTGCAACATTTTATGGCTTCCTAGTGAAATCAAATCTGCCACAGACGTTTTCACTTTTCTAATATATTTCACTATGGGGTTTTAAAGCTGCCATCTCTCTTTTCCCTTTTTTCAAAAGATTGATGCCTGGGCATTTGTTAATTCCATGAGAGCTCATAATGGGTCAGTGAGGCAGTGGTGAACACCTCCATTAACCACATTAATTTACACTATGTCACCTTAATGACATTTTGTCACAGCTACCTTTTCTGACATCGACAGGGCTATTCTAAAAGTAATATAACAACTTTTGAAGATATTAAAGAAAATTAGTGTGAGAACTTCCATAAGTGAGATGTCTCTGCTAGCAAGACTATGGTAAGGGTGAGGAATTAAAAACAAACCATTGTGACAACCTCCAAAGAACAACAAAACAGAAATAAAACTACCCAACCCAAACTAGCTGGTTTGCCTCGGTCCTGTGAGGTCACTTGGGCAGGACTTGCTTTCCCCAGCTTGGGCTCATTAGCACAGGAAGAGACTGACATTAATAGAGAGAGACAGAATAAAACCATCTACTGCATTTTCATCTCCCCCGAAGGATTATCTAAGTGAGTAAATATTATAGAGATACTTTTCTTCTCTGGAAATTTCCTTAAAATATGTCAAATGCCAGGCTACAGAGTAGAGATAAGAAATAAAAGCTTAGGTTCTGCCACAATTAACAAAATGATTAATATTCTTTGTCAAATACTCTTCCTTACTAAATCAGGAATTAGCTTAGGGTGAAAACACTGTATACTTTAATTACTATATTGAATCATGAGATTAGAAAAATTTCATGTTTCCACTAGTTATTACAAAAAAAACTCCTTATCTCTAATATTCTTATGCTATAAAAGGAAAGAAGGGTAAAGGAAAGGCAAAGATGCATGCATTTGGCTGGAACACACACCCATGCAATAATAAAGATGAAAGTCTGAGAAACCACATTCGCAATGCAACTTGCTGTAATTTCAAAGATGTTTCCAGATCATTATAGAAGAGAGAAGACAAGTGAAAAATTGTCAAAAGATATATGTCAGCTTACAGGTCAATAAATACACACATGATGTTCAAAGATAATGTTGACACCATCATAGGCAAGACTCCATTTTTCACGTGCTGCATCAGTAAAAGTTACACTGCTTATGACAGTAGTGAGGATGTGGGATCTGGGAAGGAAGTGCCTCTGCAGTGTTGTTGGGAGTGAATTATAATCTGTGGTGATGATGGTTTGTTAGCATGTTTAAAAATTAAAAATACACATAACCTTGAGTCACCAGTGCCATTACCAGGAATGAGCCTTTGCATATGCACAGAAGGTTCACAGAGAGGCCCGTTACAAGGATATTCACTGCAGCTTAATTATTGTAACAGAATGACAAACTCTCCAGACAGCTTAAGGAAATGATTTTATATGTGCAGCATGCCTTCAAAAAGGAAAGGATAGGTCTATACAGAAAATATTTAAAATATATTATCACATACTATGAAAGGATCGGGGTGCTGGCAGGAGGGAACTGAAAATGAGAGCAATCTGTGTAATGTCAAGCTGGGGAAATGAGCTCTTTATGAACCAATTAGTGTGTATGTGTGTGTGTGTGTGTGTGTGTGTGTGTGTGTGTGTGTGTGGTGGGGGTACAATTGTTCAGTATGGCTGCTTGGGGGTGTAAAACAAAAAAGCTCCTATATTAGTGAGAGCCACATTAATTATTTCCTTGAGGTCTATAACTTGAGGGCCTGAGATACAAAGTCAGTAACAAAATGTAAATGTTCCTGACATGGTTACAAGCAGGAGACCCTCTATAGAGAAGGATTTACAGACACGGGTCTGGTTGGTCACCAGAGGCTGAAATGTCACTTGTTGAGGCAACTGTTGGTCTATAACATTAAAGCTCTCAGGTTAGAAAGTAAAGCTGTAAACTGTATTAATATAAATAAATTGGACATGACTGACTCTAGTATGTGTGTAGGCATGTGAGGGTGGGTCTTGGATATAAGTTAAAAAGCCAATTTTTGGTCTTTTAATGTCAAGGAATAGTAAGTTGGTATTTTCACTTGAAATCATTTAATATCATAGTCTTCTCAAGTGTGGTAGGAAACTTTCACTGATAAACAAGAATGCCCACATACAAATTATTCATGGAGGGCCTTTCATAAGCAAGGTTTTGAGATACTACTAGTCGATAAGAGCCTATCGACTCCTGCTTTCTTTATTGTTCTCAAAGTGTTAGTAAGTAAGAAACAGACTCCTTCCTCCACTGTTAGTAAGCCACTTTAAATGACGGCTTAGGAAAACCTGTCAGAAGAAAGTTTGAACCATCAGAGTTTAACAGAGTAGGGATGCAGGTAAAATTCTCTCTCTTTTTTTTTCTAAAAGTGAATTTGTTATAGGCATGGAGTATTTTTCATTCATGTAAACTATGGTAATAAATAAAACACTTCATTCTACCTGGTTCCACTTCCTTTTGTATTTCTGCTTTGGAAAATAACTAAAGAGAAGTTGCATTAACATTCTTAGTTTGGCAACACTGCAATTGTATGAATGGCAGTAGCCACATTTATGCAAATGGAAAATCTGACTTTAACTCATTGCCTTTTATTAGATTAGGCCTGAAATGGAAGATGCTGCAACATTCTGACAATGAGTACAGTGATATAAAAAGCGCGATGAAAAAAACTAAACTTTCCTTTATCTATGAGATAACATAATCATGTGATCTTATTGTGGAAAAATGCATCCAATTCATTTCATTCCAATCTTACTCTAAAACAAGAGCTCATATAAATAAGTAACAAATCTTTGTATTTAACAATAGTTAAGTAGTACCAACTGCAAAATTACTCTGCTCTCTGGCTGTTCCTCAGTATCGTGTGTGCTGGTTTAATCTAATGTGTATTGTTGCATGGTAACCCCAGGCAGAGTCAAGTAAAAGCTAAGGCTGTACAGAAAAGCCTGCATTTTAAATGGGTCTTGTCATTAATGCTTTATTAATTGCCCCAGGCAACACAAACCCAAAGCTGGGCCAGCCATAACAATATGACACATTAAGGTCAAATCCAATTCCCGCTGTGTTTTATGGAATGGGCCAAATATTGAATGAACAGCAGGGAAGAAAATTTACAGGCTTTTCTCTCCATCTTCTGATTATTCCATTTGAATTGGATAGAAAGTTTTTTGAAACAATGAAAATACCTTCATTAAAATAAAAGAATCAGGAATTATATTTTATGATGCTCAAAATTATTTCTTTTAAGGAAGATTTAGCATATCATTTTAATATGATTCAACAAAGGTATAACAGAAAATGTTATATATGCCCAGTTAAATTGAAAATATCAAAATTTCCATAAATTTATAAATTCAGTGAATATGAACAAGTGAAAGAGCCCACCTTGACATCAGAAGTATCTCTCTGACTAGTTCTCCAGGACCTTGCAATTGATGAGAAGGTTCGATCTGGATGGTCAAATTTTCCATCATTTGCATTGAGGAAGAAGGTTGTGAATGGTTCCTGAGCAAAGAACAACATCATTAATTTCACCATTGGAAAAAGTTGCCTTCATTCCTTTGTAAAACATCAGCCTCTCTGAGGCCCTCCTGAGGCAGAACTGCAGAGCCCTGGAACAATGTTCACACCCAGGCGGCAGAAGGTGAGGGAGGGCCTGGGCTAACTGTGCCAAGTGGCACGTATCCTTGGCAGACCTTTTGGCTTCTTGGACATGACTTCTGACTTGCAAGATGGTGAGCTTCCAGGACTCTCTGATCTTACCACAAAGAGCTGACATTTCATAAAGGGGACTTTCTTTCTAATAACGCAAGTTGCATATGCAAGAGTAGTGCGAGGCCCAAACCACACAGATGTCCACTGCGGTGTGGAATTAGGAAGCAGAGGTTCATCTTGGTAGCTAAGGAAGGCTCCTTAAGCAGGAGTCCTACAGTACAGTCTGATGATCTTTTAAAAGTGAAAATTTCTGGGCAGGAGAGATTGCTCAGTGATTAAAGTACACTTTCTGCACAGGCATGAAGAACAGAAGGGGCCTGGGGCTACCAGAGTTTAAATCTCTAGAACCCACATAAACATCTGGGCATGGCCAAGCATGTCTGGTTCTCTGGGGAGTGGAGACTAGAGAATCACTGGGGCTTGTGAGAAGCATGCCATGGAATCAGACTCTGTTAAAGGAAAAGCAGGTAGGTGCTTGATGGACGGGAACACCCAATGTTGTTCTCCAGCAACTGCTGGTGAATGCGTGGAGCACCACTCAGCACACACACACCACACACATGACACACTTGCAAAAAAAAATGCAAACTTCTGTTTAGTATCTGTCACAGGCTCCTTAGACTTTTTAGGACAAAGTCTGAATTACTTAATTTGTCTCATGAGAAACCAAGTGACTTGAAATCTCTTTAAATCTCTCCCATCATTTCCATCTGTATGTGTTAAGGTCTCCAGCTTCTTTCCCTTTGCACATGACATTCCCTCTGCTACATGCAAATATCCCCCAAGACGTCACTTTTCCTAAAAGGACTATTCTGGATTCTCCTGCCTGTATTGTCATAGCAGTTTGTGTTTCTGCAGACAACACCGAGCACTTATTTACCACATGACTTGGCTTGTAAGCATTTCCTATGACAGGATTCCCTATCTGATTTCTCATTTCATTTCTAATACTCAGCTTAACTCCTAATATGTAGCTGTTGTTAACTATAAAATATGTTGAATGAAGGAATAAAATAAATTGAGTGCAGCTGAGACTGGAAAGCTCTAATCTTTCTTGTAATCTGACTGTTGTCTTTGATTAGCATAGTCTCTGTCAATTAGGACATCGTCCCATACAGGGAAAGCTTGGCATAAAGCTGTCACAATGTCCTGTGCATTCCCTTTCAGTGCTTGTTCTCTAGTTTTTAGGTTGAGAAGGAGATATTCTTTTTTTGACATTATTAAATGTGCCTCCAATTTTGAAGGGAGTACATAATGTTCATTCTTGGTAAGGATTTCTTAGTTATCTGTAAGTAGAATAAAGGTAAATACATATTTCTTTTGCCATAGTTTACTCCTTCTCTTTGAAGTCCAGGATGAAGTAGATGAACAACATGGCTTACAGTTCCAAGTTCAACAATGTGAAGAAATCTACATGCTGTGTTCTTAAATGTCTGCCTTTTTTTTTCATATGTAATCATCTTTGGTCCTTTAAGTTCATTAAACATTTACTCTGCCAATTTAAACTCATTTCTTTTCTAGTGATCTTAAAGTATGGCTAGTGAGAAACAACCAGAAATATTTATCTTTTTCAATATTTTTCTTAGATTTAGTGTATAAATAGACATCATTGATTATTTAAGTTTGTGATTGCACTAATACTTCATGTTCATAGTTGAATGACAGAAAAGTGTGATGAAAGAGAGAAGATCATGGGGAAGAATTATTTAATTTACCTGAAAATCAGACAAGTAGTTTGAAAGCCCATATTGCTCTTTAAGATTTTAAGTGGTATGAAAGACAAACAGATGTCATCAAAATTAGGTTAGGAATAAAAATGTTATGAGATGTCTTTACTAATTAACTTGCTTTGTAGAGCTTTAATTTATTGTCCAAAGTCAGATAGCAAGGCTTGGAGTTGGCCCAGAGGTTAAAATCGCTTGCTTGCAAGCCTGTTGACCTGAGTTCAATTTCACATAAAGCCAGATGCCAAGTGATGTGAGCATGTATAATGTGCCTACTGCATTGGTATGAAAAGCCAGGAGAACCCAGATGTTTGCCAGCAGCAGTGGTAAGAGAGAGCTTATCTCCAAAGACGGTGGTGGAAGAGGAGAAACACCCGCGGCTGTCCTCTGGCCTCCACAGATGAGCTGTGGCACATGTGCCACATACACATATCAAACACATCCACACATCTATATATACCCACATGCAAATCAGGTAGTAAATACAGTATGTCTGATCCTTAAATTAAATTCATCAAAATGGAAATATAAAATTCTAAAAGTAGCAGTAATAAAATGACCGTGAGCTTTAGTCACTGTCCCAAGTATTTATTGCTAGACTCCCCTTGTTTCCTTAGGCCAGTAGGTGAGAGAGCTAAGATATAGTGTGGCTTGTTCTTGTGCACTGGAAGTTTGAACACCAAGTTGTATCTTCAGAATTACCTTCATTATTCTAGAATGCTAGACATTTCCTTTTCCTCTGCAGGGAGAGGAGACTCATTTGCACATGCAAAGCCTTCCTTCTTACCATAAGCTACTAAAAACTGATTTCTACCCAACCGAAAGTACAGTC
Source organism: Orientallactaga sibirica (assembly GCA_036365145.1). NCBI lineage: Eukaryota > Metazoa > Chordata > Mammalia > Rodentia > Dipodidae > Orientallactaga > Orientallactaga sibirica. The sequence continues at coordinate 7,611,532 of JAEOAD010000048.1, forward strand.
CTTTATAGTTTTCAACCCTTATCAAAGGCACACTAAGAATAGACTTGCTGGGCAGAGTGAAAAGTCCTAAATTGAAGGATTATTTTTATTTCTGACAAGAATTTTTCTTAATCTGATGGCATCCAAATGTAGAAAGTATAAGAAGTCTACATTTTCCTGTCCTAAGTAGTTTTAAAACATATGATTAACACCTATTTTAGGGCATTACTGACATACATTCTCATCGTTCCTGGAAACCTTCAGTAGCCATAGTGATAGATTATCAATAGAAATTGATAACAAATTTTCTTATGAATATTGATCTATAGAGCTCTGACTACTGTAGATATTAATTTATTTCATGTGTTTCTTCACTGCCTTCAAAACATGTATGATGCAAAACCTTGCTGTTTTCATTTGACTCATGCCACATGAAGCTTAAGGAACTTTTACATTTATTTACCTAACACATATTGATGAAACCCTTTTCTATGGGTATATAAAAGTGTGATGCTTTATCAGGATTCTAGAAGAACTTTCAGCCTGGGAGATTAGATGTATAAATAAATAACTATCAAACAGAAATTTCAGAAATGTGAAAACTGGCACTCACTGGCTTAAAAAAATCACATCAGGTACTGTGATGTCAAGGGCCAATGACAGACTTTCTCCTAAGACATTTCAGATCTTCCATTTGTGGCTGGGCTGAACAGAAAAGCACCTCTCCTACTCTATTCTATCTTACCTACCCTTCAGTGTCCTGCAAGGACACAAGGCCTCTTCCTTGACTTTTAAAATGGGTACAGATCAGATATTTCCATCCCATGCAATCTAAAACATTTGTTCTATTTATACTCTTCTTATTTTTCTGTCTTAGGTGATCTTTTTCTTAATCATTTCATAAAATTCTTTTTGAAATCTTCATCTTGTGATTTTCTTCTTTCCATTCCATTTCAAAAACAAAATCAAACCCCAAGTGTATAGAACAGGTGGTGCTTTCAATGTAACTATTGCCAAGAAAAGATGAGTGTTTGAAGTGACATGAACCATGAAACAGACACAAGGGGTGGTAGTCAGTTACCAAGCACCTTTCTATGCTAGGCACTGTGTCACCTGGGCTGGCCACCCTCACTACTATCTTTCCATGTGGTATAACTGCATCTGAGGAAAAAGGCTGAAGGAGATAAACACAGAGAGCATCCAACTCCAACTAAGCCAGATATCCAGAGACACAGAGGCTCCCAAAACCTCATCACTGAATCAGAACTAAAATGACCCCAACGTGGCTCAGGGAAACTCGTGTAAGAGGGGGCAGAAAGATTGTTAGAGTCACAAGTTGGGGCATTATGCACAGAGACTGGGGCCTACCCCCCAGAATCAGTCTTTTAAAAGCCTTGGACATTACATAAGAGAATTCGTTGGTAGTTTGTCTAAAAGAATATTTTTAACTTAAAGTAACGAGGTATATAGTTAATTAGCATTTTATGCAATTATTATCATTGTCGTACTAAGTATATTGACTGAAAGTAATAATGAGTTTAATGACTTTAGATCTAAAAGGCTTAGAAGGTACAGTACAGCTACTTACTTTAATATGTATTATATTTTATGAAGAAATTCTCAGTGACACAAATTTTAATGCATTTTCTACTTCATAAAGTCCTTAAGATGGGAGTGAGGAAATCACAATTCCCTGGGCCATTAGGTTAAACACTCAGCAAGCTATTAGACCAAAATACTTCTATCTATAATAGCATGCCATAAAATGTTTGGGCTAAATGAGTCCCAAGGAAAGAAACTACAGATCTGCTTTGTCTGATGCAGTGGCCAACAGGCACATGTAAATACAAGCACTTGGGATGCCACAGATTCAAGCTGAGATATATTATGAATATAAAATATACTTTGGGCTTCAAAGACAGTATAAACATATCAAATGTTTCATAAATAATGTTTATATTGGTTACATGTTCAAGTGGTAACATTTTGGTATACTGGGTTGACAAATAATTTATGAAAGTTTATTTCACCTATTTCTTTCTTTTAAACAAGGGCACTAGAGACTGTAAAATACTTGTTGCTTGCAGGTGTGTTGCTTAGATGCAGCATTGCTGAGTGTAGGGTAAGCATATTAGAATATCCTGCCATGTCCTTGCACAAATTCAAGTTTGTGCTCCATTTCACTAGAATCAGAAATTAACCAAAGGATGAAGCATGATTGGGAGAAAGTGTTTGGCATAAAAGGGTATTAAATAAATCAGAAAGTTGAAAACCATTGTTTTGTTGATTCATATTTGAATAAGTCTTGTCAAGCTGGGGCAATGGATCAGTGGTTTAAGCCAATTGCTTGCAAAGCCTCTCAGCCTGGATTGAATTCTCCAGCCCCTATGTCAAGCCAGATGCGTCTGTGACTCCAGTGGGAGGTGGAGCCAGGAGAGTTTTTATGTTAGTCTGATGCTGCTTGTAGTCTGGCCCTTGGTTTGCAGTGGAAAGATAGAGCGCAGACACCTTAAGTTTGTCCTCAAACATGCACATGCACACTGGGGCATGTACACCCACCCCACGCAAGTAAATTAAATTAAGAATCTGGCTCCAGATTTGACCTCAATTGATTACATTTAAACAACAGAGCATGTGGTATATATTTGAAAATGCAATCATAAACTTTTCTCACATAACGCTCAAGACAACCTGGTTGATACCTTTATTATTACTGTTTTCCACAAATAGCTCCTCAATCGTTTTTTTCCATCCCCAAAGTACCCACAAACAGTGCCCTCCTGCTCCCGTGAACAATGCCCTCCACCCTCTATTGCAGTGGCTCTTTCATGGATTCTGAGGCAGTATGAAAAGGCTTCCCAAGGGTAAAAATATTTGGTTTTAATGTTTTCTAAAAATTTCCTTCTCAGTTATTTTGAAAGCACTTTTGCACACTTTAGGTAGCTTAAGAAGCATATCTCATGAGCTGCTTACGTGGTGCCCCCTTTCCTGGCTTGCAGAATGAATTCTGAACATCAACTGATACTCGTTTCTAAACATCAACTGATACTTGTTTTTCTCGGGGCTTTAGAGTTGTGTTTCCTTCATTGACTTTAGTTCGCCCTGGCTTGTTCTCAGTAACTCATTTTCCACTGGTGGTGGCCATGATTAGAAATTTATTTAGTTTTATTGCCTAATCCTTACTGTCCAGAAAGTCTAATTTACCAGTCTTTCTGTTTTCCTATCTCTTTGCCTATTTGTGAATGCAAATAAGTTAAGACCACATTTTATATCCATTGTAATGGAAATCAGTTTTTCAAAATCTTGACTGGTAAATTTTGGTGTCTCCTTTTAGTACATCATCTATCAGTAGGTTTTAAGATACGTAAAACAAATTACTTTTCTGTCAGTACAGTTTCTCTCTGTAGTGGTATTGCTGGTTTTATTTCAAACATTACCCAAAGACCATACCCTAAAGGGTTGCTTGCAGACCCTGGTACTTCTGGAAGATGATGCAAGCTATAGACGGTGAGGTCCAGCTGAGGAAGCAGGTCACTGAGGGCCACATTTGAAGGGTATATTTTGTCTCTCTCCCTGCTTCTCAGGCACATTGACATGAGCAGCTTTCTGCCATGCTGCCGTAAACGTCTGCTTCACCATAAACTTCAAGGATGCTCCAAAATAAAATTATCATCCTTTTCAGTTCACCTCAGCCATGCTGTCACACTGAAAGAGAGCTACTAGGACAAATGAATAGAATGAGGAACTAAAACTGTCCTTTAGGCTTGAGGAAAATATTTTTGAAAATAAGAGATGCATTTTCATGTTTGCTGCTTGCCAAATGTGCTCTGAGAAACATCAGACTTATCCAGTGGAGTGTCTGAAGGGCATCTTGATAAAGGGGAAATTTTATTGATTTGCTTTAGCATTCTTTAATCCCTAATAGAAGAAAGGAAAGGAGGGAAGGGAGGAAAATGGTGGGAGGGAGGAAAAAGGAATGAAAAGATAGAGAGAGAAAGAAAGAGAAAGAAGGAAAGAAATAAGGAAAGAAAGGACAAATGAAAGGAAAAGCATGGAAAGAAATGAAATGTGACTTCTGAACCCAGCAGCTGCTTCTACCTGGACTAGACTGGAAATGGCAAAGGGCTTTTAAAATCATCTAGGCAGGAAATAACTGGAGCCTAAAGTAAAGGAAGTGTTGCTTAATAGAGCAAAGGAAATCGGCTATAGGGATATTTAGTTACTAGAACCTATGACATGAGGTGGGAAGGGGAAGCCCCATGACATGAGGTAGGAAGCAGGAAGCCGCACGCACACGAGGTCTGTCACCAAGAGGACCTATTGGTCAAATGAGGCGGAGGGGGGAAGCTAAGCTAGTCAGGTTCAAGTCTATAGGGAAGGTGGCCAGGACCCACCTCTGCAGGCCAGCCCAGGGAGGCTATACTTTAGCTGCAGACCAAACAGAACTGGAAGGAGGAGTTATTGGTTTTTGGTTTTCTAAAGGTTGCAGAGAGTTGAATATACCTGTGCTTTAGGAAAAAGGAAACATACCAGAAAGATGTTTTGAAAACATTTGGAAACTGATTTTAGTACATGCTGCCCAAGAATCCAAAGTGAGGTTGACGAGGTTAAAGAAAATGCCAGTGTCTGTCCGCAGCGAGGAAGGAGCAGTAGTATTAAGGATGGACACCAGAGGATGGCTGGCTGTTTTGAGACTGATTCAAGGGGCCATGGGCACAGTAACTCAGTGATGGTGTTAGCATGTGTTAATCCCCAACATAAAAATAAGCAAATAAATAAATTTAATTAACTGACTTGGGTTTAAGAAACTCACAATAACCTATCTTCTTAATCCAACTCTACAAATAAACAACTCATTAAAAAAAAATTTCAAAGCCAGGAATGGTGGTCTATGCCTCTAATTCCAGTATGTGGGAGGCTGAGGCAGTAGGTCACAAGTTTGAAACCTTACTGGGCTACCTAGTGAGACCCATGTCAACAAAAAGTAAACAACAAACCAAGGACTCTGATTTATTGGACTTTGGAATCTTTACTTTCTATTTCACAAATCTCTAATTTCTACAATGAATATTAGGTATATTTGATTTTCACTTGATTTACTTACATTAAACAAATGGGCATTAAAGGCAAACTGGGTTTAGGAAGGTACTTACAATTCGAACAAGCCATGATAAAGTAGACGTTGCTGTTGAATAATGTGTATTATAGTGGTAGGGCGGGCTTTGATCATCTTCCCACGTCTCATAACGTTCTGCGTAAAATACTGCTCTCTTTGGGTTCAAAGCACCAATAGGCTATAAAAAGATAAAAGGAAACATTTTCTTTAATATTCTTTAATATTAAACATCCTAGACACCAAGCCTTTATCCTGAAAAGTATTTCACTGTTCATTTTAACCATACAGCATGAATTATTTTGTATACATTTTTTAAAAGTTTATTTTGTACATATATTATACCAGGTTATACTCTTTCATCCCCTCACCCTGCTCCTGTTTCCCTGGGGCCCACCTCAGTGGGGTCATGGTATCACTGTGGGGTCAGGAAAGCCAGATCCAGTCCCTATGGGGAGGTGGGGGCGGGGAACTGTACCTCAGGATATTTCTACCCATTCTGTGGCTCTTACAATCTTTCTGCTGCCCTCTTCTGCATATTTTATTAAAGTGCATTTTATATTAATTACTAACCATTATACTTGCTAAAAATACACAAGACGCCTATGTATATGTAAAAAGTTTCCAGACTTTGCAAAAAGTTGTAGTAAATTCAGTTCCCCAAAATGACTGAGTTTTACCTACTAAGGTCGGATCAATATTCTTATGATGTTTTCCTGTCTCCTTAGTAACACACGTGATGCAGATCTACCTTGGAGTGGAGGCGAGAAGGTGAAGCAGGATTACTTATTCATTTACTGGTGTGTGTAAGTTGTATGTGATGTGTGTGCATGCACGTGCAGATGCGCATGCCCTATGGGCACATGTGTGGATGCCTGAGGCAGACGTGGAGTGTCCTATGTGGCTCGGCTGTCTGATTTCCATGAGACAGACTCTGGTGGAGCCTGCAGCTCCCTGGGTTAGTTCTGTTAGCATGGCTGACTAGTGAATGCCAGTGGTCCTTCTGTCTCTCACTTAATTGGCACCGGGGCTACAGGCATCCCGGCCCTCCCGTCTTTGTCTTTTTATGTGTTATTGGGAGTGGAATTCAGGTCCTGAGCTTGTGCAGCAGAGGTGTTATTACCTCCTGAGCCATGTCCCTAACCTCAGAAAACTGTTTTAACAAAAGAGTGTCAACTGGAGTGTGGCTGAGAGCACTCCTCCAGATGAAGCGTGGCGGGAATGCTGTTCCCATTCTGTGACTACCTGATGGACTGCTATCTTCTTTATTAATTTAAACTACAAGCCCAATGGATGAGAAACTAATCCAGAAAGTTCAGATTCACAATCAAGTGACTTGGGAAGGCCACCAAGACCTCAGTCCCAGCACACAACTTACCAGTTTAGACGCTACTTTCCATACTGAGAGATACATTTTTCCCGCCAGAGGCCAGTGCTAACTGCTGCATGACTGTCTCAGACTTCTTAGTACTTACTCCTAATCACTAAAAATGTCTAGAAAGGCACCTCATACTACATGTAGCTAACTGCTTTAGCTCATTATTATGATTATTGTTATTATTCTTATTTTTGCTTTGATTTTGGTTGAATCATAGGGAATCCACTCTTATCAAATACATACAATATTTTGTTGCAGGTTGCATACTGTAAAAATAAGTATAGTAATAAGCATACTATCTTAGTCTTTACCTCACAATTTAATATTACCAGTTAACTATGAAGTGCCCCCAAGGCTTAATTTTAACGAGAGAAGTACTAGAAAATTAGTGTTTCAATGGGACATATAATGTTACACCAGAGAGAAAGATTCATTTATGAATTGCTGTGAGCCTTTTCTTTGTGACCCCAGGAGACTCATTCAAACAGCACAATGATGTCAGCAGTTAAGTCCACTACAATTTCCATAATAAGGTTTTATTTGTAAGGGTGCTTAGCCTGACTGTTAAAATTATTTGTAAATCATGTTCTTTTTTGTTAACCTTAATTATGAGAACAAAATTTAAACAATTTGATTATTTAATTTTAAAATCTGTATTTTAGCTTGTAACAGTATTAATATTTAGTGTTTCAAAATTTTTGGTCTTCATTTTTGTAAAAGTATAAAATTTTGGCTTAAATACATATTTTTAAATAATTGAAAGCTTCAATTTTATCTACAAATCTTTTTATGTAAATATAGAAAAGACAAGGCAATTATGTCAAACATAACATAGATGCTCAACTTAAAACAAATATGTATTTTATTTTTCATAAAGGGATAGCTACACCAGAGTAGAATGAATGGAGTTCTGTCAGTGAAGTGAAATGAATTTTTCATTTCAGATTGTCTGCATGTCTAGATACATTTTATCAATGTGTAGATATACTTTTCTAATTCAATACATGTAGTTTTCAAGCCATTTAAGATGTTTAGTCCTTTCCCTGTTGTGAATATGTGAACGGATCCTTGACTTGCACAGCGTGCCTGGCAGTCCCCTGGGGATAGGCCTTATCTGATACCCCTTGCTCTTTAAGACCTTGCAGAACATTCTTGAAGGAGGAACATAACCCTTACTCTAATGTTTTCCAGCCTTTTCCTCGACTACTGAAAAGAAATAAAATAAATATTTACATTTTTCATTTTTCTCAAGTTTCATCAAAGTCACTTTAGTAGAGTGTGTTGTAGAATAATGCTTTGTAGCAAACAGCTGCTCTGGGTTAAGTCTGTATATGCTTCCATCTGTAACTTCTAAATGGATTTCTAGTTTTGAGTTTTTGTCTAATCAAGTTACAAATGAAGTTTATGAAATAAAATGTAATGACTTCACTTATACTGACTACCATATTAGCATTGTGCTTCTAGTGGTCAAAAAAGCAATAAATCAAAGAAAAAAGCTTCAATTTGTTTTTTAGGAAATGAGATTTGGTCACAGATGACCTATTTTCTTATGTGATCCACACAGGTATCAGATCACATCATATTTACCAATCAACCATCTACCCACCTACCTCCATTTTGATAAGGTTTTAAGTTTAGTATTCCTTTAAAATTTGAACAAATAGTGCAATGTCAATACTATGTAAATCTGGCAGATGAATACATTGAGGATTCTGGTAAAAAAAATAAAAAAACATACTTGTTTTAAATATTATTTAATTTTTATGTAATACACGACAAAATTGTTTTGCTTGTTTTTATATCTACGCAAAAAGATTTTTGTAGATAAAGTTTAATGAAATTTATATATTTAACTGTCAATCTTTTCTCCTTTGTATTAGTCACAAGAACCATTTTCCTTTTCTGTCAGCAGTGGGCATTTAGACACAGCTGCTGCTAGCTTTACACAGAGAGTTCAAAACTTGGTATTAGAGCTACATTTTTTTCCCCTTGGGAGTTCTTAATGTTACTTTAACAGATAACATAAAGATGCACACAGATCATGCAAAAATAAAAATGCAATCCATATAAATAAAAAAATAAAAAAATCTATAAAACTTTACATTGTTTTAGAAATGGGTCTTTTTTCTACATAACTTGGAAAAGCACTTCTTTAAACATGAGAGAATTAATAGTGACTCAGGTACAGAAGTTCTCATTCCTTGTAACTGTGTAAGAACTTCTTTGTGTAACATTACTAAGTCGAAACAAATCACTATTACACTTATTGAAGAAATGACAGAGCACTCCACCTGTATCACTTGATTACCCACCATTTTCAAAGACTAAAGAAAAGCCAGTCTCAAAGCTAAAAGCCATAAAAAATGGTTTTCTTGAACACGTTTGATTTTATAACAAAGAGCACAAAACCCTCATAGATGGCACTGTGGGTTCATAGTATCAGAAGCCTTCAGAAATGTACCCACTCGAGTATTTTTATTTATTTATTTTACAAAAACCATATCCTTCTTTGTCTTTTCAAAATCACAGAGAACATGAGAACAAGCAAAAGAACACATGTTCCTCAGAATATTCTCTTATGTATTCCTGTGAGAATCCTCTTAGTATGTATTTGAGTGGTTTTTTTTTTTTTTTTTTTTCACTTTTGGTTTCTTTTTTCTTATTTTCATTTGCTGTGCTTTTAGCTTTGATCTGGTAATATACTGCTATATTAGAAAAACCTTCCACGTTATATCTAGTCATTTCTTTTGGAAAAATCATATATAAAATAAGGAACCTAATTTCACAAGGAGGAAGCCAGTAGCTGATGCCTCCTCTGCCCACATCACACTCTGAGCCATTTTAATTGCTTGCTGTAAAAAACAAACAAACAAACAAAAAAAAATGGATCCTGAGGTGATTTTCGTTCTTCATAACTACCTGCTTCCTATCTTATCCACCAAAAGACATCCAGTGAGGCATGGCAGTGTCTTCCTATAATCTAGGACTAGGCATGTGGAGGCAGGAGGATTGAAAACCCAAGACCAGACTACATGAGACCTGTCTCAAAAAAAAAAAAAAAAAAAGTGGTGTTGGGACCTTACACTAGTCCAATACTCTTGCGTATGAGGACTTCTCTGTTTCCAGATCCACTTGATGCTCTAGGCTCAACACTGCTTGAAACTGAGCTACTTGATTGATTTGTTTGACTTCTATCTAAGGAGAACTTTCGGTTGTATTAACATTGTTTTTCTCTCTCTCTCTCTCTCTCTCTCTCTGTGTATGTGTGTGTATACATGTGTTCATGTATACCAGTGCACATGACAAGATCACCGTATTTGAGGTAGAGTTTTTGATTCATGGCTACTGCCTATGCTAGACTGGATGTCTCAGGAAATGCACCTTTGCCTCCCATCTCTTTATAGGTACTTTAAGGGGGTTCTGGGGATCTTAACTCAGAGCCTCAGGCTTGTACAACAAGCACAATACCCACTGAGCCATGTTCCCAACCCTGTCTAATCATTTTCAACATGTTTGAGCTTCTGATACATCTAAGTTTTCTTGTTATCTTTTGTTACAATAATAATCAAGGGCTTGAAAGATCCTTAAAAGAGGCCTCATAATCCTTGCCTTTTCCAGTTTTTTTTCAGTCATGAACCACATGACATCATTGTCTTTATGACAATGTAGAAATCACTCCTATAGGACACCCTTGTGCTCAAGTCAATTCATTGCCTCTCTTCTTATCTGACCAGGGAACTTCGCCTCCTCCCTTTGGACGCAGTTCAGATCTCATTCGTGAAGCCTTCCATAATGCCATCTGGTAATAGTTAGACAAGTTTGTGACCTTTGTTTTGTCAAGTCAATTAGCCTTTAAAAGAAATATATTATTTATTTATCTCTGAAATCCCAGGACCTAAAACAGTATCTGGCTCTTTTTGCTAAGTAGTGTATGCTACAATGAATGGAAACTGAATATATAATACTACATAAAACTTTCACATGGTTGTTTTAAACAAAATGTTTATGCAAAAATCGAAGACATATAACAAAGTAAGAAGCAATTTTAATATTTAAAATAATAGCAAGTTTTCTTTCTTTAAAGTGAGTAGCAAGGGCAGAGATAGCACAGTCAGCAAAGTGCCTGCCTTACAAGTATGAGGATCCGAGTTCAATCCCTGGGACTGACATAAAACCAGATACGCATGGTAGTTCATACTTGTAATCCCAGGGCTGGGGTGGCAGAGATGTGTGTTCCACATGTGATCGAATCAGAAGAGTAGGATTACAGTGACAGGGCTGAAGATGTGCCTCTAAGCTGGGGTGTGAACCAGAAGTCAGCCATGAATTCCGGATGAAGAAAGGAATTGAGAACTGTGAGCTTGGTCTGAATGCCAAGTTCAGGTAGAGGAAAGAAAGAAAGAGCACTGGAAAGCAGTGCACAAGAGAAAGAGTTGTGATGCTCTGAGAAAGCAGGTTGTGGTCACACATCTCATAGGGCTTTCTTGACCAGGATGATGGCACACATTCTAAAGACATGCAATGCAAAGTCACTGAATAGACTTAAGTGGAAGAGAAACAAGATCTAAGTTAGACTTTAGAAATCTAATTCCAAGGGGGTAGAGAGAATGGATTATAGACCATATGAAATTATTAATAGCACTAGTACTGAAAAACAAATCTAGCTGAAGAAACAGGGTAATAAAATATCAATTTTCTCTAAATATTCTATCATGTATATGCAATTTGTTTAAATATCCAGATGATTTTCGTAAGACTACATGATAAACTGCAGCAGTTACTGCATTTGGAGAACAGGAATGAGGATGCTTTTTGCCTTTTACTCTTCACTTCATTTTTCCTATTGGTGTAAGAATGTGGTAGCGAATTTAGGTGGGTTTTTTCCCCAATAATATGACCCAGAAATATATATTATCTGCATTATCAATTATAGTAACTATATAAATTTTATTTTTAAACTTTACTGATACATGAATAAATACACATTAAAATCATGCAGTTAAAATAAGTCAACTACCAACACAGTGGGGGAGCATAATTCCAGAAGGTGAGACATTCTCTAGGATAAACAGCTTATCTATGTCCTAAGTCAGTCAATATTGTGAAAAAGCAATAGCTGTACTCTAATGTCAAAGACAGGGATAAATCCTGTGGTCACCAACTAGATCTTGCCTCGAAAACCCCATTTTAAAAATATTTTCATTTATTAATTTTCAAGCAGAGAGAGACAAAGAGGGGGGGGGAGAGAAAGAGAATGGGCATGCCAGAGCCAGACACATGCATCACTATGTGCATCTGGCTTTATGTGGGTACTGGGGAACTGAACCCGGGTTCCTAGGCTTTGTAGGCAACTGCCTTAACTGCTAAGTCATCTCTCTAGCTCTGAAAAATAAACCATTTTTACAGACACATAAGAGATAATCAGAAAACTGTGTTAGATATGACACTAATGAATTGGTATAAATTATTTGAATGTCATAATGGCACTCCAGTTTTGAGGGAAAATATTATTTTTCACACTGAATGAATTAGGGTAAAGTATGATACCTTTAAATTATTTTAATGTACTTGAGCAAAACAAAAATCAGTAATTATACATCTAGCTACAGGTACATTTTTAATAAGGGGAGGCAGAACTGATCACAGAGGAGTGGGACAACCAAAGCAGAAGCTTTGAGTCAAGCCAAGTCCTCGCATGCTGCCCTAGCTGTGCTTGATCTTTCCGAAAAGAGCTCTTCAAGGGATCCGCTTGAGCATTTGTATCTCTACTGCCTATGAAAATTGTGATCTCAGAAGGAATTAAACCTCCCCTTTTCAATTCATGGCTCTCTCCCCCAAAAAAAGAAGTGGAAGAGACTCACATATGAGAATGTGACCCCCCACCCAAACATAAGAACATGGATCTATACACATCAAACACACACACACAAAAATCTCGGTGAGAAATAATATGCTAACATAAGAACATGAAGTATCTTGAAGCTAAGATACTTAAAGATACGTTTTCTAAGAATAAGGATGAAGCTATCAATGACTTTCAAGATCACCTCTGGCTATTTAATATTGGGTTTCAAATGGAGGGCAGGAGGCTGGATTGGCCTGGCTTTATTGCTCTCATGCTGTGTGCTACATGCAGAGTTGCCATGTAGCTGGTGAGGAAGAACTGCACGAAGCCAAGCATGCTCTCGCTCTCCTTCCTGGACACACTCTCTACAAGCATGCACGAGGCATGTCTGGAGTCCTAGTTCCTTCTTAAGCAGCTTCAAATTTTCAAGGCAGTACAGGTCTGAGTTAGTCTCTTTCTCCTTCTTGCAAGGGAAGGATAAATATGGCTCCATGGAAGGGAACAAGAAGAGGATAAAGGGGCAGTTAGCTAAAGCGGACAGAGCTTGGGACTGAAGTTCTGAGTAAATCCATAATACCTTCGGTCACCAAGCACCAGTGGAGATGTAAACAAATCCTCACTGTTGCTAGTCTCCTCAGTGCCTGGAAGTAAATCTTTGTACTTGTACTTTCCTTGGCTCTTACTCCCTTTCAATGAGAAGTCAAATAGCGTAACACCACTTGATAGACTAAGAGTGACTAAAAATTCTTAAGGGTATGGGCCAACTGTTACTGTCTTTGTATCTCCACTGCTGGCCAGAGTAGGATGTAAATTAATGCTTGCATAATGAGAGAAGAAGTGAATGAATAAAATCATTCATTTAAATAAATGACACCTCTACAGGGTTAAAAGCAGTATCCAATAGTATTCTTAAAATTATACTTCCTTTTATCCATTTCCAAATACTCACACATAACAAACACAATTTTTAGTATGCTGTGTGTAATTTGTTAATATCATTATTAACATATATTACGATGTACTTAGACAAACATTTCAAATGGTTTTGTGGCAAATGGCATATAATTAAATACACACATCCACACCATACAGTTAGGCATGTTTTATGTCATATAGTCAGCAACTAAAACAATAAATAGTTCTGCACAAACTTCATATTTTGTTTTTAAAACCCCAGCTCAGGTAGGTAATACACTAACCATGTTTTTAACTTATGGTGAAAAAGAAACACAATATAACTAGAAACTTGCCCTGGATTTCAGAGTCACACATTCCCAGCTTAATCCCCTCTGCTCTTCCATGCATGGTATGGAGACATTTGGCAGCATCGTGAGTGGATTCTGAGTCACACTCATCCTTCAGCGCATCCATTTGCATTATCAGGTTTCAAAGCCTCAAGGCATTATCACTTCCTTTTTTAAGTGGCATAATAATTTGGAAAAACTGTTATGCTTATCACCATCTGTCAGTCAAACAACTCCTGTGTTAACAAAAATATATTTTTCCACTAAATGAATGTGTGTGTGAGGTGAGATATCTTATGCTCCTGTTTATTATGCCATGATTTTTAAAAAAATTATTTAATTTATTTGAGAGAGGTGGGGGGAGAGAGAGAATGGGCACGCCAGGGCTTCCCGTCCTGCGAACAAACCCCATATGCATGCGCCACCTTGTGCATCTGGCTTACTTGGGTCCTGGGGAATCGAATGGAGGTCCTTTGGCTTTGCAGACAAGCGCCTTAACCGCTAAGCCATCTCTCCAGCCCTATGATTTGGTTTTTTGATGAAACTTAATTATTTCTCAGAGGTTATGATGACAAAACAAGAAAATTCCATTTATACTTTAATGAGCAGAGACCCTGCTTCATGTCAAAGTCCTGTAAGCACTATAATCTGAGAGTCAAGTTCATGTGAGTAGATATAACTCATGGAAGCACTATCACAGACAATGTTTTGGTAGATTTCATAACAGGGTCATATCTCCATGAGGAATATTTGTTCATATTCAAAGAAAATTATCTACATTCCCTGATTATTGGTATTAAAAAGATAGATCAATGGTGGACTGTTTCATTTGTCAAATAATAAATATAACTGGTGACCTGTAAATTTAGATCTGGATGTCTAGTCAATTCTTCCTGTGCTCATTTGTTCAATAAAGATGGACAGCAAACAAGTAAGTATTTCATAAATACAAAATAATTCTAAGAAAATGTGCAGTACAAGTAAACATTTAACTTCAGTGGCTTTTTTTTTTTTTTTTGGTTTGTTTTTTGTTTTATTGTGGTAGGGTCTCACTCTAGTCCAGGCTGACCTAGAATTCACTATGTAGTCTCGGAGTGGCCTCGAACTCCTGGTGATCTTCCTACCTCTATCTCCCAAGGGCTGGGATTAAAGGCATGTGCCAGCAAGCCCAACATCAGTGTTTTGTTTTGTTTTGTTTTGTTTTTAACGACAGTGTTTTGATTATTTATCAATAGAGATGATAAAATAGAATTTATTTCATAAGAAGTAGTTTACTGGATGATGTTGCTTTTTTACTTTATTTGAGTGAAAAATGAATCAGCTGAATCAAACAGACTGTTTTCAATCACACCAAAGATCGTGAGATTCAGCTATGATCATGGAAATTTGGTTTGGCTCTGCCACTCTTTGAAGGCCACTTGTGTATAAGGCGTGGCATTAGGCACTTTGTCCACATTAATATGTTTCATTCTTTCAATACGCCTATGAAACAAGTGTTCGCATGCAAAAAAAAAAAAAAAAATCTAGAGTTATTCACTGCTGATTCTAGAATTACTACTTGGATCAGAACTTTGTTTGAAAATAATCTTTGCTTAAAAATAACTTATTAGTGATCTTTTAAATAAATGTCCCTAATTCCTTCTTGAGCTTCTAAAAAGTTACGAAGTCCCCACTAACCCCCGCCCCTGGGCACTGATTACACCTCCCCAAGCTCACGTGCTTCCGAGGACATGTCTCTTCACTACAGCAACACTGCACACAGTGGGATTTCCTTCCAATTATATGATTATACTTCAAATGTCTTTTTCCCATTAGGCGTAAAATAAGATATATTTTCATACATTAAAATCTTGTTTATTAATGGTTTTTATGCAGGATAGTCCTGGGTTTCTAGACCATTTGTAAGAAGTTCCTATTAAGAAATTCAATGAAGCATGGAACAATGCTGGGGTAATTTATTAACATATCCAGGGCCTTTAATTTGCTAACACTTTCTCATCATGTGACTGTGACAGAATATAAGGAACAAATTGCTAAAGCATGGAATAAAGAACTAGGAGAAAGCCATCTATCTTTTCAAGGCTCATGGATTCAACTTTTGCAACATGCAGGACTCCATGTTGCCTAATTTATCAAGGCTCTGCCTGTTTATATCTACTATTTGTTTCACACTATATAAAATTGAAAGAACATATGTGACTCACAAAAGGTAAAGCTTTGTCAAGAAAATACACATTGCACAGATCAGCTTGAGAAAATTTAAAAATGTTTCTATCTTCTGGTAACTCTAGAAACAGTGACTTTCAGCTGGGGCTGCTAGTTATGAGGTGAGGCAAAAGGGGCCCAAGTTTAAGTCTGGCCTGGGCTACCAGTTAAGTTCAAGATCACCTAAACAATTTAATGAGAACCAGTTACAAAAGAAAACCTAAAAAGAAGGTGAGGGACATGGCATAGTGATAGAGTCTGATGACTGCTCAGGGGTGACTTCTCTCTAAGAAGCTGGGAGATGCTGGGTTCACTTCTGGGAACTCATGCTCGGAAGCCTATCTTATGCACATAGGAGCACATGTGAAATATCTGCTAAGAGAATGTATGGATAAAAAAACTGGTCTGGAAATTTCCTTTCACTATGACATTCAAGTTGGACTTCAATCAAAAGGACCTCCTCTCCTGTTTTCTAAAGGATCTTAAATCGTCACAGCGGCAGCTAGCATAGAGGTCTGACTGAACACAATGTGTCATGCCCCTTGAGAATCTATACACTCAGTTGTCAGCTCATATAAAGATGAATAATAATCATATGCACTTTATAGTATATTTGTATATTCAACTAATTTTAAACAAAAAAAAACAGAGGCAATATTTTGTTAAGAGAACCTAGTATTGATGAGTTATTTAGTTCTGCATTAGTGCTCAGTGACTACGTCTCAACTGTGGCAAGTCATGCCCAAAATGCTTATCACTCCAACAGTCGGATGCAGTCGAATTTATTTATTATCATTATTTGAAAAGCATTTCAAGGTATATGACTTATGCTAGGAACTCACACTTACATTATCAATATATAGATGGTGTGCCTGGCCATACTTAACTATCTATCAACTCATCACAATAATGCTATTATTGTTCCAGGCACACTGTTGTGATAACTGTGTCGAACGCCCCATAGCTGGTGAGTGTAGAGTTAGGATTTGAATGCAGGCAGACCAGGTCCAAATTATTACCCATGACCACTGCTTACTGCCTCTTATATAGGTCTCTCTGAAATTTATAATTTACTATTTAACTTTGAGGTGCCTGATCTTTTAAATATGAGGGAAAGACCCATGAATTGCAATATTTCTGCCAACAAGATCCTGAATAATTAATTATACATGGCATGTGATTTAAAGATTTTTGTTGAATTGTATTGGAAAAAATTGCAAGCATGCTAGGATTCAACTTCCGAGTTATCAATGAGTTATCAATGAGTTGTTTAACTCTGAGATGTTGGCCAACTAATCTCTTAGTTGCTTTTCTCCACTTAGAACACAATAGTTAAAATTAGTAATGGCCTAAGCACTCATTTGACAAGAAAGTCAGATAAAAGAACTAGAGAGTAAGCCAAGTGTGGTGGCACTTGTCTGTACCTCCAGCATGTGGAAGTTGAAGGAAGAAGGATTAGGATTCAAGGTCATCTTTACATAGTGAGTTCAAGGCCACCCTGGGTTACAATGAGACCTTATCTCAAAAAAACCAAAAAACTAGACAGTGAATAACACATAAAACATGGAAAAGAAGATTGATAGCCTTCAAGAACATAAGAATATTCCACATGCAATAATTATACTTAATGTATATATTGTTTCTGTATGGCAGGTAATATGCCAGGTTCTTTGATGTACATGCCATTTGACCTTGACAACTACCTATGAATAAGGTTATTATTTTACATTTATATATTCTACATATAATGGTGTTATTCTCTATTTATATAGATAATCTATATGTAAATGGTTAGAGAGAAACTGGGTTTAGGTTATACAGGTAAGATAGTGGAATACAACTTCTAGCCTTTAAGGGAAAGAAAAGAGGCTAGAGGAGGCATCCTGAGTGATATTTTTCCAACTGGCTATATAAAAATACCATATGATTTGTACTGCTTATATTACCCTGCCTGACCATGAGCTTAAACCTGCCACCTACTCAATCCAGGTGCATACACATGTACCTTTAATCTTCTGAGTATAGATAAACATTCTGGATATAGCTAAATCTGACAACCCCAGTTTCAAAGAAAACAAGGATGATTTTAAAGTGAATGGACTGAGTGAGGGTTCTTTGTGGCTAAAGTATTTAACTGTGGGGTGGGGCTTAGGCCATGATACCATTTATACATGAGACATCTCTCTCTCTTATACACACATGCACACACATACACACTGTCACACACAGTGTTCCTGGGAGCAGGATTTACAGTATTAAGCCATCAACCTGGGATACAAAATAGCTTTTGGGGTAGAGTTTCTAATTTTTCGCTGAATTCCAATTAATTTAGCCTCTCATTTAACTTTTCTCTTGAAAAACTAGGTTAACTTACCCCAAATTTGTTCTTTATTCATCTTATTATTTACTCCCATTTTCCATTTTCAGGCTATATCATCTCTCATATCCAAATAGAGCTGTGATAAACTTACCCCTCTTATTTGTCTGTATTAAGTTCTCCTTATCCTAAGTGTTTGTTAGCATGCATATACTTTACAGTCAAAATAACATATTTCACAGAAATGACTTGATATTAATTTTTTTTACTGTGACCTAAACAAGAACAACTGTCCTGAACCTGCCTATGATGAAAATTATTTTATCGTGGCCTAATTCCTTCGCTATCAAATTGATAATATTTAGAGATTGAATACCAAAGGAGGAAAAACCCTTTGCTTTCTCACAGATATGAACTGAATACACAAATCCTTGAGGATATAACCTCTGCAGACTATTTCTATATTGTCAGAAGTTACCTTTGGACTGGGGAGATGGCTTGGTAGGGAAAGTGCCTGATATGAAAGCATGATGACCTGAGTGTAGGTCCCTCGTACCCACTTAAAACTCCATGCATGGGGGCTGGAGAGATGGCTTAGAGGGTAAGGTGCATGCCTGCAAAACCTAAGGACCCAGGTTTAATTCTCTAGGTCCCATGTCAGCCAGATGCACAAGGTGATGCATGCTTCTAGAGTTTGTTTGCAGTGGCTAGAGGCCCTGGCATGCCAATTCTCACTCTCTCTCTCCCTGTCTCTGTCTTAAATAAATAAATAAATAAATAAATAAATAAATAAATAAATTACAATAAATCTTTTTTAAAAATCCATGCATGGTGGTGGACAGCTGTAATCCCAACAAGGGGGAGGAAGACACAGGTAATCCCTGGGGCTCAATGGCTGAATCAGCGATCTCCAGGTTCCATGTGAGACCCCGTCCCAAAGAGTAAGGTACAGAGCGATGGAGGAAGATACTTGATGTTGATCTCAGCCTCTACACACATGTACATATATGTGCATGAGCATTAGCACATACACATGCCCCCCACAGGAACATACACACACACACACAAAGTTACCTTTGATAGATCCCTGAAGTTTCCTGGAAGAGTCAGGTCCAATTCTTCTGAGTCATAGTTTGTTAACACCCATGGAAACACGGGGTACTGGTTCAGATCATTATACGTTCGTCCTGGTAAGGAAAACAGAAATCAAAGTTTGTGCACACTAATTGCTTGAGAAGCAGTTTCTGTGCTAACAATAGATGAGGCAGGTGTTATGTTTTAGAAGAAAATAATGTCTCTGCTGAAGCAAAAGCATTCTGTTAGCAGTGTCTTTAAAGTGGCTTCCCTCAATAATTAAAGAAAAGTGGAACTATTATTTATGAGCTTGCAATATACAAAGCATTGCTTATATGGCTTTTATAACTGATACTTTTCTCCCTGCACAAGCCTCCCTTACAAGGAGTTCTGGCCACGGGACTTAGTTCCTATCTTCCAAACGTGAAGAGCAGTGATAACGTGCCTTTTCAAAGAGTGGTCCACTGAGACTTCCTAAGTGTGTGTCCATGTCCCTTCTGCTGGCTGTGACAAAGTTAATACTGCAACCTGGAAGCACGCTGTCATCCAGGGATGCTAACTCTGCTGTGGAGGAGGCTGTGTGGCTGAATTTCATGCTTACAGCCTATTATGGGAAGGCATTCTATTATAATGAGTATGGATATAGAAATTACATTGGCAGTAAATAAAATGCCATATTAAGCATATGCCAGGACACTGTAGAGAGGTGAGGAATGAAGGTCAAGTGGTATAGTGCTTGTCTGGCATATGTAAGGATCTAGGTTCTATCTAGACACTGGGAAAAAATACCAATGGACACAGTCTTCAAAGCAGAAGTGCCTGCAAGTCAAGATGAAGAAGGACAGAGACAGATGTCAAACACACACATATTTTTCTTCCTTTATGTCAATGAATTTCTTTTTGTGTTCTTTTGTTGAGGTTAATTGAACTGGTGAACTGCTGGCTTTGTCTGCTTCGTTTCAGTAGAATGAGTTAAATATTTCAAGTAGTATGTGAGGGCCAGTGGCAATGTGGAAATTTTACAACAGCATAGCACTGACTCTCCTAATTAACTGTTAGTGAGAAAGCACGCGGTCAGACAAAGAGCATCACCATTACAGAAACATGGTCCTAGCTGAGTGTTGTGATGCATTCCTATAATCCCAGCCACTTGGGAGTCTGACAAGAAAGATCTTTTGTTTGAGGTTAACCGAAACTATGTAGCAAGAACCCGTTTCAAACCGAGACTGGGCTGGCAAGGAGTTAGACAAGGGGAACCAAGAAAAGCTGTGGCTGTATGTTAGCAGCGGCATCCCCTGCAAGTCAGAGCGCCCCTTTGTGATTAAGCAGCTGGACGCTACCATTAGGATCTTCCCGTTGTATCAAAAACTAAAGCACTCATTCCCCACTGCCACTCACATGCACTAACAAAGGGTCTGCCATCTCAAGACTCAGGCTGCATTGATAATAGTCACACGGAATCCTCCCTTTTGAGCTTTGCAAGAGGGTGATGGGAAGAAACTCCCCTCAAAGCGAGATCCAGTCCGCCATGATTTGGGAGGAAATAAAGGGTCATCAAACCCAGAAGAATATGTCACCCCACATAAACATTTGTGAAAAAGTCCTTTAAAAGCAAAAGTACAGAGCCCACGGTGCTGCTCTACTCTCTTGGGACAGCCTGCTCCAACCTTTCTTTGCAGTGTATGTTTTGCTTAGCTTTGCTGAGTAAACTTGTACTTCAATTGTCTGTTCTCTAGGGTGAATACTTTCCTTCAAGCAGTATGAAAACAATACAAACAGAGAGAAAGGGAAAAAAGAAAGAAAAGAAAGAAAGAAAGAAAGAAAGAAAGAAAGAGGAAGTAAGCCCAAATACAACTTTTTTAGACAAGATCATTTTTGTAAAAAAAATATAAGTTCAATTAGATCATGCTTTTAAATTTTCTTAGTCATACAAAATAGTTACTTCATTGGTACTTAGTCATATGGACATCATTCAGAATGTCTTTACACATACCATATTTTCCATAACATAACATAGATAATACACAGACATTATTTTGTTTGTCATCAAGAAACAATATCAAATGATGCTTAGTTTTATATCAGTTGGCTAGTGTAATTGTGGGAAAAGAACATGTACAATTTGAATAAGAATTAAATCTAGTATTATCAGCATTGAAAAATGCAGTTAGTAAACATTTCATTGGGTAGCTACTTATCTGTTTACTGTACTTCATTGTACATCCAAACTACATACTGTTTTAAGTGTGGGGGTTGATGGAAGCTGGAGGAATCACACAGGTGACTGACAAAACACTGTGCTGCCTCTACTTTGTTCTTCCCAGGAGGAGTCAGTGTTAGGCTAGGGGTTCTCTTTGCCCATGTACCACAGTCCTCAGCCAGACGTTCACTACCCCTAGCACAGGTTGCAGTCTGCCCCTTCACTAGTCTCTACCATGGAGGTAAGGGCTCAGGTGTTTTGGTTTATACATATATATATATACATACAAGAAAGTCCTCTTTAGGAGATGAGGATTATGCAAAGGCATAGAAATACAGATGAGAGGGAGTGGCTCTGTGAATATGCATGTTAAACTGGAGGAATAGTTGTGAGCCAGGAAGATCAACCAATGAGGCAAACTGTTTTATGAGCCGATCATGAAGAGTAACACTAATGAGTAAGAATTTAGAATCTTTATTTAAGCCTTTTGCACATGAAAGTATTCTGCTAAAGCAGTACTATTATTGTACAAAGGAAGCTGTGGACTTCAAAATGGAACGTGCCTTATAGAAGGCTCAGACCCATGGTCACTGGACCCTGCCTCCTCTCGGCATTCACTCACACAGCACTCACTGGACACTGCTTCCTCTCGGCATTCACTCACACAGCACTCACTGGACCCTGCTTCCTCTCGGCATGCACTCACACAGCACTCACTGGACCCTGCCTCCTCTCGGCATGCACTCACACAGCACTCACTGGACACTGCCTCGGCCACACACAGCACTCACTCTGGCATGCACTCACACAGCACTCACTGGACACTGCCTCCTCTCGGCATGCATGCACTCACTGGACACATGCACTCACTCACTGGACACTGCCTCCTCTCGGCATGCACTCACACAGCACTCACCGGCATGCACTCACACAGCACTCACTGGACACTGCCTCCTCTCGGCATGCACTCACACAGCACTCACTGGACACTGCCTCCTCTCGGCATGCACTCACACAGCACTCACTGGACACTGCCTCCTCTCGCCATGCACTCACACAGCATTCACTGGACACTGCCTCCTCTCAGCATGCACTCACACAGCACTCACTGGACACTGCCTCCTCTCGGCATGCACTCACACAGCACTCACTGGACACTGCCTCCTCTCGGCATGCACTCACACAGCACTCACTGGACACTGCTTCCTCTCAGCATGCACTCACACAGCACTCACTGGACACTGCTTCCTCTCAGCATGCACTCACACAGCACTCACTGGACACTGCTTCCTCTCAGCATGCACTCACACAGCACTCACTCATCCAGAGCACACAGCCCAGGCAGAGCTACTTCTGATGTTATCTATCTATCATTTATATATATTTTTGTTTTTTAGAGTAGGGTCTCACTCTAGCCCAGGACAACCTCTGTAGTTTTGGCTGGCCTTGAACTCACAGCTATCTTCACTCACACAGTTACTTTCGGCATGCACTCACACAGTGCTGGGATTAAAAGCATGCACTGCCTCCTCTCGGCATGCACTCACACAGCACTCACCAAACCCAGCTGTTTTATTTGGTTTTTCAAGCACTAACTGCCTCCTCTCGGCATGCACTCACACAGCACTCACTGGACACTGCCTCCTCTGCTGTACTGCCTCCTCTCGGCATGCACTCACACAGCACTCACTGGACCCTGCTTCCTCTCGGCATGCACTCACACAGCACTCACTGGACCCTGCCTCCTCTGCATGCACTCACACAGCTCAGGCTGACCTGGAATTCACTGCATGTAGTTTTAGGCTGGCCTTGAATTCACTGGACACTGCTTCCTCTCAGCATGCACTCACACAGCACTAGGGATCTTCTTACCTCTGCCTCCTGAGTGCTGGGATTTATCTATCTATCAATATATATTTTTGTTTTTAGAGTAGGGTGCACCACAATGCCTGGCTACTTCTGGGATTCTAAAGAGATCCATGAAAATGTAATCTCTGCCACTTTATGGAGGAACTATTCTATTTTAAAATCCACAGATTTAATTAAAAATGGTTCTTCTAATATGTATACCATTTCCTAGAATTGTGCTGATGCCATAACCCAGATCACATGTGTAAATCAAATGTAGACAAAATTAGATTGAGAAATCCTGCTGGAGCTGTGCTGAAAGCCTCCTCCATGTGGACCAGCTGCCAGAAAGCTGGAATAAGCTATGCTGCATGCAGTTCAATGGGAGACAGAAAACACCAGTGAAGGTACTCAACAGTGAACATTGTAGGTTTTAAATTTGGCCAGCCCAGGTCAAATGAGCCAATGGGTGTGATAGTGCCATGTCTGTTATGGAGGAAATTAACAACTCTCTAATTGTACTGGAGGCCTGCTCCATGGGAGGGAATACATCCCTGATACTGAAAACTTACAACAGGGGTAGTCATGAGCCCTAGGGGTGTAACATCTTCTGGTGTCTGACTAAATGTAAATACTATGCTCACTAAACTGCCCAGTAAGGACTTCTCTTAATGTCCATGCCTATATATTAATGCTATTCTCACTTTTAGTTAGAGAAGCTTCTCTTTTCAGATGTTGGCGACCTTGGGATGACTCAGAAGGCACCATGGTGCTGAGAAGAAGGGACAGAGGAGTGCTCAGCACTGAAACATCTCTAACACACTTTCCAATGCTCAGGGTCCATTGCAGAAGAGGGGGTGGAAAGAATGTAAGAGCCAAAGGAAGGGTAGGACTCCTTACAATGTGCTCCTCCAGACACAAAATGGCCTGGATATCCATGACCTCACAGTGCCTGACACTACCTACACAAAACCATGCTAACATGAAGAAAAGATGATGACATCAAAATGAAAGAGAGACTGATTTAAAAAAACCCTTTTGATGCTACTTATGACTTGTAGAATAATCAGTTTGTCAAAATACATAGATGGTCATCCCTTCTACCTAGTACTAACTTTTCTCTCCATTGGAGAATTTGCTTATCTTTTTTCAGGTGGAAAACGAACCTGAAGGGACGATCAGCTAACCACACCTCACCAGAGCCCCAGCTGAAACCATAGAACAATGCAGGGGAAGGGCAAGAGTTCAGCGTTCAAGGCGATCACGACACCAGAAAAAGGCTGAAGGAGATAAACACAGAGAACACCCAACTCCAACTAAGCCAGATATCCAGAGACACAGAGGCTCCCAAAACCTCATCACTGAAACAGAACTAAAATGACCCCAAAGTGGCTAAGGGAAACTCGCGGAAGAGGGGGCGGAAAGATTGTTGGAATCACAAGTTGGGGCATTATGCACAGAGACTGGGGCCTACACCCCAGAACTCTTGACTAATCTCACAATGCACAACCCACATTCCCCATTGATGAGGGTCCCTTTGAAAGTGGGAGGACAGGGAGGAGGACAATGGAACCAATACTATGAATGTAAAATCAGAATAATATAAATAAAAAAAATAAATTAATTAAAAAAATAAATGAAAAGCCAATTTATATTAACTCAATATTTTAAAGTTTGTATAAATGCAAATGGTATAAAACATATAGTATATTGAAGACAGTAGTTTTGTATCAAACGTATTTACACTAAAGCCAAAGTTATTATTCTATTTTAGGAAAATACAAAAGAAGAAAGCATCATTTTAAAAACACTCAAACACAAAAGAAGGGATGCCAAAAGTCAAAGCCCATGGCTATTTACCCTGAATTGTTTGTATTCTTTTTATAATCTCTGAATGGTTATCTGAAAATAAATGGTGAGAGAAAAATAGTAATTTTTGTTTTTTTTTGTGTTTTTGAGGTAGGGTCTCACTCTAGCTCAGGCTGACCTGGAATTCACTATGCAGTCTCAGGATGGCCTTGAACTCATGGCGATCCTCCTACCTCTGCCTCCCAAGTGCTGGGATTAAAGGCATGCGCCACCATGCATGGCTAAAATTAGTAATTTTTAAATTACTAATTTAATATAGCCTTGTGTAACCTTAAATAAATATAATAAACTTAATAAATATGTCTAATGTCATTAAATCCATTTTTAATAAAAAAATCTACTGTCTTGCAACACAGATAGGTAATACATATTTTTGACTTATACTTACTATCATAGAAAAAGAATGATTAAGTGCTACTTTGGAATTCTGAATTCCTAAGTTGTAATGAATGAGCATTATTCCTTTATTTTACTCAACATCTTTGTGTCATAAAAAAAAATCAGTTTACTAAATCCCCCCAAAAGAACTATTTCCAAAGTAATATCTATTAAGTTCTGGTCATCTGGTCATTTATTTACCAATTGTTTTTCTTTTTCTTTCAAGGATAGTAGAATTTAATAAATGTAATTGTACTGTAATTAGAAATATTTAATCTTTTCTTTTCTGGAAAACTACAAACTACATATTACTTATATCCTGCTAAATATGCACGTAAGGATTTATCTCAGAAGATGACTATTAAATATCAGGAGCCTTTGACACTGATCTACTCCAACAATTGAAGTGAAGCCCAGTAAATGAGATCTCAGAAACACTGGGTATGCTTCTTCATTTTTTTAAGGAAAAAAAAAAAAAAAAAAAAAACATTTTTAATTAAACCATCCAATTTAATGTTTTTATATGGCACTTTAGTTTTGAAGGTAAAGTGATCTAGAGACAGCTGACAAAGAAATTATAACTGCAATTCCTTGGTGAAAATGTTAATGACAGCAAAATATTGTTTAATTAGATGATTGCGGCATCTGGATTAACACGCTTTAAGAGCGATGCTCCTGTGCTTGTCGGCTTCTTCACACTTTACAGACATTTTGTCATCTCCAGGCCATTAGGAAAGAATTTTTAATGATTTTTCTAGAAGCAAGCAGTTCAAGTTACATCTAATTAGATGACAATAATAAGCCTAACACATGCAGTAGCTAAATATATACATAATTAACCAGGGAGAGCTTGTTCATCACAGAGTAAAAACGTGGAAAATGCTAACCAGGAGGAAAAGGCTGGGCTTGAGGAAGTTGTGCTGAATTTATTAGCTGAGCATTCGAAACACAACTCAAAACCTTAAAAAAAAACAACCCCCCAAAAAAACTCCTTTATCAGGGGATCATTTACACAAAGCTCTATTAGCAATTACTCTGCTACTTTTTTAATGTAAGAATGCCAGATAGTAACATCTTTTTCCTCATATTGTTCAACAAGGTGTAAATGAGACATAGGTTGAATCTTTCAGAATACAATGAAGAGAAATCAGGTCAACCCTGGGAATTAGAGGTTAAACACATTTTTAGTTGAAGTCTAAGCATCATTAAAATTCTTTCACATACGCTACCAAAACTTAATTTTTTTTTTTTGCAAAAACATCCCAAGGGTTTCAAAAAGTTAAATTATGCCAGAGGTCTAAGTTGGACTTTCACGTATTTTGAAAATCAAGTCTTCAAAGAATATGCAATGACATAATGTTGAACATGGTGGCAGTCACTTGTAATTCCAGCACTTGGAGGCTGAGGCAGGAAGACTACCAGTTCCAGAGCAGCCTGGAACACTGTGTTATTTATGGTAAAATTTTTATATGCGTGTGTGTGCATGCGCAAATACATAAGTCACATGAAGGGCTGAGAAGTCCACGTAATTACTTAATACCACAACATGACTGTACATACTTTACCGACTCTTACTTTTAAGGTATCTAGAACGGAGGAAAGGAAAATCAGTCAAGTAGAAGAGACATTAAGAAATGGAGGACAAGGAATGGATCCTAAACAGACTTTTCATTTCATGTTCAGATGTTTTAGCAGAAAAGATAAAGCTGAATGTGTAAGACAGTAACTAAAATATTGATAGATATGTGAAATTTATGAAGTCACATTGAGCTATTCTTTTTCAAAAACCAGAAGCTAGAAAAGCTTGTTTCATCTCAGATTCTGATTCTGCTGCTTTGATTAATCCGGGGGGTTTAAAGAATCCTTCACCCACAGTTCTAGTGAATTTATCCAACAGAGCATGAAAGTATGCAAACACTTACAAAGCATAATTAAGCCAATTTGATATGAGTATTTCCTAGTCTAAATTGTCCACCCCCCAGTAATGTAGTAATCTGATTGAAAAGATTAGATAAAGACATAAAATGCCAAACAAGTCAAAATAGACAGCACTCTAGAAGATGAATGAGGTCATCTCCTGCATGTCTTTTAAACAATGTGGGTGACATGCTGTGTGTGACTCAGAGAAGAATGACTTCTAGCCAGGCGTGGTGACGCACACCTTTAATCCCAGTCTTGAGAGGTAGAGGTAGGAGGATTGCTGTGAGTTCGAGGCCACCCTGAGACTACATAGTTAATTCCAGGTCAGCCTGAAGCAGAGGGAGACCCTACCTCGAAAAACAAAAAACAAATAACAACAAAAAAAAAAGTATAAATTCTTGGACCAGTGGCATTGGCATCAAGTGGGAAGTTACAGGAAATGGGAAAAAAAAATAGAGTGTGAAGTTACTGTCTCTGCTATAGAACCTTCTAGGTAGGGTTCCCTTGAAGTCTGCACAAAGATTTGCCTGGGGAAGGTAAATGGAGCAGATCCTTGGCATCAATCTGAGGCAGAGCAGACTAGGCGAACTGCCTAGGCGAGGCGGAGCGACAATGCAGTGAAAAGGTCTCAGTGGATTGAGAAGGAGCCCATAGCCTCAGCCACAGCCATTCTGAGTCTTCATGGTACTCAACTTTTTGCAAGAGAACCATCTAGAGGGCTGCTGAAAGCCGGGTTACTGAGCCCCATGCCAGTTTCTCAACATGTACTTCTGACAACCCTACCCTTGCCCAGGCCATCTGATGCTGCAGGTAGGGGCCACCTTTGAGAAACATGCCCTGCACTGCAGCCAAGCAGAGTCACATCAGCAGTGTTACATACTCTCTCTGTCTCAGACATCC
Organism: Orientallactaga sibirica; assembly: GCA_036365145.1. Taxonomy (NCBI): domain Eukaryota; kingdom Metazoa; phylum Chordata; class Mammalia; order Rodentia; family Dipodidae; genus Orientallactaga; species Orientallactaga sibirica. The sequence goes on from JAEOAD010000048.1 coordinate 7,639,802, forward strand.
AGCCCTGCTGCCACTATGCTCAATCCAAATCTTTTTTCTTAGGATACCCTCTGCTTATTTTCTAGCCAATTCTTGCCCATTTCAATCTACACTTCATAGGTTACGTTAGAGAAGCTTTTATTCTGACGTTTTAGTAATAAAGAATTGCTGTCTACATCTGTAATCTTGCATGTCTTCACACACGTCCTCATGATAGTATCTGAAATTTACTGAAATTCTGGAATCTGTGTGTCTGCTTTCCTGACCATGCTGTGATACTCTGAAGCCAGAAAGCATTTTTATTTTCTTCTGTAGTTTAATGTGTATTCTGTATAAGAGTGTAATGCAGTAGGTCAGTAGAAAGAAGAATGGATAAACTGATGCCAATCAACTTTTCTGTAATACTTTCCTCATTTCTCTCTTGAAGCTATTTCAATCCCAGTGTATGTTACACATAATTTTCACTTTAGTTTTCCTAAAACCCCACATTGCATTCTCTTCGACTTCAAAACTATATTGAATCCTAGAATCTAGATCTTCCTGATAAATCTCGTATTACCTATTATCTTTTGCTTCTAGCCAGATGTGATGCTCAGAGCTTCTGAACACACCATACAAATTCAACTCACAGAAAGTGGGAAAGCTGGGCTGGGGAAATGGCTTAGTGGTTAAGGCGTTTGCCTGTGAAGCCTAATGACCCTGGTTCAATTCCCCAGGACCCACATAAGCCAGATGCGCAAGGGGGCACATGCATCTGAAGTTCATTTGCAGTGGCTGGAGGCCCTGGTGTACCCATTCTCTTTCTCTCTCTCTTTCTCTCTATCTGCCTCTTCCTCTCTTCCTCTCTCTCTCTTTCTCAAATAAGTAAATAAATTAAATAAATATTTTTAAAAATTGGGAAAGCTCCTTTTTTTTTTTTTTTTCTTTTTTAGAGGAAGGGTCTCTGTCTAGCCTCAGTTGGCCTGGAATTCACTATGTAGTTTCAGGCTGACCTTGAACTCACAGCGATCCTCCTACCTTTGCCTCCTGAGAGCTGGGATTAAAGGCATGCACCACCATACCCATCCTTCTCTTCATTTTCTCCTTCCTCTGCTTTAGTCTTGCAACATTTATGACTGATAGTCTCAATATCAGCTCATGATTTATGAGACTCAACATCAGTGGTTTTAAATTGCTCTCTTATTTATGCGTATTTCATTTATTCATCTTGATTATCAGTGCCCTGAACTCCTAGTTCTTATATTATTATACTTTTAAAAATCTTATTGCCTTAATGATTAGCACTCAGTGAATTCGTTTCAAAAAACCAATGGTCTTTATCTTCTTTTATGTTATCAGATAAAACAGGACCCACTGATTCAAAAAAAGAAGAAAGAAAGATACTCTTAAATTCCCCTTTCAGTCTGAAACTATACCTTAGAAACCGAAGGTTGTCTAAACTAGAAAGAGGCATACTGGTTTCTACACTGTTCAGATATATATTTTAACATTCGCTCATATTTTTTGTTTCTGAACCGATTTTTGTTATGTAGCACAGGTTCTCCTTGAACCTCAACATAACTTGGGCTGTCCTCAAGCACCATCCTCCTGCCTCAGCCTCTCAAGTGCTGGGATCACAGGCACGTGCCACCATTTCTGGCTTTGGATGTGACTTGTGGAAGGAATAACAATGTTTTATTTCTATTATTATATAGCTTAAGAGATGGCTTAGTGGTTAAGGTGTTTGCCTTTGAAACCTAAGGATCTATGTTTGAGTCCCCAGATCCCACGTAAGCCAGATGCACATGTGTCTGGAGTTCATTGGCAATAGCTAGAGGCCCTGGTGTGCTCATTCTCTCTTATAAATAAATAAAAATATTAATATTCAAAATAAGATAAATGAGTAGTCCTTCCAGAGTTAGAAAAAAAAAGTGACTTTCAGAAAGCAACAGGCATGAAGTAGGGGTGGCTACAGCTAGTAATTGTACCTCACTGTGGGAAAGTCAGACATGAGAAAATGCAGAGAGAAAGTATAGAGAGCAGAAGAGCTCTTGAAAACAATGAATTGCAGAGTTCTCTATGTGAATAGCAGAACTACTTCATAAAAATGCCTGCTGGACTAGAAAGTGAAATGAGTACCCATCATCCTCTCCTCACATTCTACAGCTTCAACCAGCTGAGCAAGCCAAGGAAGAAGACATGCTCCACTTCACTGGAGACACCAAGTGTTCTTTTTTGTTTTAAAAGTATTTCTATTTCTGTGTGTGTGTGAGAAAGGGAAAGAGGGGGAGGGAAGAATATGAACTTCACAGTCTTCTGCCACTGCAAATGAACCAACTGCAGATGCATGTGCTGTTTTGTGCATCTGGCTTTATATGGTACTGAGAAATTGAATCCTGGCTGGCAGGCTTTGCAAAGAAGTACCTTTAACTGCTAAGCTATCTCCCAGTCTGAAGTTTTAAAAAATATTTTTATTTATTTATTTATTTATTTATTTATTTATTTGAGAGAGAGAGAGAGAGAGAGAGAGAGAGAGAGAGAGAGGAGGAAGCCTGCCAGGGCCTCCTGCCACTGCAAATGAACTCCAGATGCATGCACCACTTTGTGCATCTGGCTTTATGAGGACACTTGGGAATTAGATTCTGGCTATTTGGCTTTGCAAGGAACTGCCTTTAACCTCTAAGCCCTGAATTTTTTTAATATCATGGCAGGGCTTAAACTCAGGGCCTTGTGTATGTTAGGTAAGCACTCTATAATGAGCTATATCCACAGCAGATAATGACAACAAAAGATGTGAAAAAAAAAAAAAACAAAACAGGATGGTACAGGGACAAATGCATCTGTTATTACAATAGATATAAACCCACCAAGCATAAATACTAATGAGCACAATCCATGATACAGGTGAAACTTGATAATTTACCCTATGCTTTGGGACACAAATTGGCAGTTCTGGGTTCTATCCCTTTCTTATTTAGGCTTTTTCTGCTAAGTCATGCTATTCATCTAAATATATCATCTGTGGGTTTAGTGTCCATAGCTCAACCAACAGGGGATTAGGAGCACTTTTTAAAATGTATCTGCCCTGAACATGTATAGACCTTTGTCTTGTCATTATTTCAAAAATAATACAGCACAAGTACTTATATATCATTTACATGTTATTAGATATTACAACTAATGCAGAGATGGGAGAATGCACAGCTTGTGTTCAAATACCATGCCATTTTATGTAAGAGACTCATGCATGTTCAAATTTTGATATCTTTATTGTTTCCTGGAACCAATCATCCATGGACACTGGAATTATTGCTAATGAAATGAAGTTCTTTACATTTCAGGTATTATTCTTATTATATATCTAAATAATATGCTAAAGAAATAGTATTATACATCTCATTTAACTTTGAGGGAATGAATAGGTTTCTGTATATAATATATATGTATACTATGTAAGAATATACACATCAGTATATGTATATATGAATAAGTATAACTAAAATAAAAAATAATTTCAGATAATATCCCTTGCCTATTAGTATATGTCTATGTCATCCACATTTAATGCATGTCTACAGTATTTATATACTTATACAAGATAGATGTTAAAAGAATACTGCCATATAATTCCTGTTTTAAAGCAACTGTTCACGGCAGAGCAATGCTTCAAGTTCACTGTTGCGTGCACTCATAACTAAACAACAATCATATCATTATGTAGGCAGCTATTTAGTTACTGAGGTTCTAAAGAAACTGGTGCATTGAAATAAATGCTTTGCAATTCAGTATGAATATGAGCTTCCAGCACTCAACTTGAGACAAAGGATGAGGCACTGATTTAGAAAGAAAACAATGCCACTGCCTAATCTTCAGTTTTTAAAAATTTTTAATTATTTATTTATTTTTAGTTTTTCGAGGTAGGGTCTCACTCTAGCCTAGGCTGACCTGGAATTCACTCTGTATTCTCAGGCTAACCTTGAACTCATGGTGATCCTCCAACCTCTGCCTCCCAAGTTCTGGGATTAAAGGTATGCACCACCATGCTTGGCTAGTTTCAAGGATAGTAACTGTTGGGGTTGATAGCACTCATCATTTAGAAAGTATAATCCTAGTTTTTATTTTTGTCTGTATATTTTAAGAAAAAAAAATGGTGCTGTAACCCAATCATGCCCTCATGCTGGTGACATCTGTACAAGGCAGAATCCTGTTGTTTTCTCCCACTTACTTGCTGCAGCTGAGCATCAAGTACATTATTCATTATTATTTACAGACACTCTCTGCGATGGTTTGTTCACTCTAATAACCCTTCAGACAAAGCTGTCAGTGAAGGAAATGGCAGAAGGGGAAGGAATAAAAACCTCTTCAACAATGAATGCACCTAAAACCTTGCTAGGAGCTTATACCGTTTCTAGTAAAATTTAATGTGAGAGCTTCAGTATTTATTCTAATGCTGTGTTTGAGTTCCAAGAAGAAAAATGCATCACATGAAGTCATACTACAAGTGATTTTGATGAATATAAACATAATATGATAGTCACAGTGGGATGTCTTACCTGCTATAGTATTGAGAAACATTAAGTACTCGAAGTTTGAGATTTCCCTTCTCTGCCAACGTTGAGTCATGTTGGAAGATTTATAAAGTTGTCGAGGAGTGGCCAGTGATATCCTCCTAGTAGTTAAGCATACATAAAAGGATCTATTAACTCACAGCTTTTAAAGACCCAGTATTAACTAGCATTAAAGTAATTTATGGTTTGTTCTTTACAGGTTAATATTAAAATGTATTTTAGTTGTAGAAATTAGCAATATTTGAGAATTCTATTATAGAGAAGATAATTACTTGGGATAAGTAATTTTGAAAGCAGCTCTGTGAAATTATAGTTGCAAACAGATATTTATAGAACACAAGAACAAAAATAAAACCAAAGTCAAAGTAAATCAAGGTCAAATTTATACAACACAGCAAATCTGCTTCATGCCAACCAGCTAATAATTACTAAGGTAGCTGCTTGCAAACATTTGCCTTACATTTTACATAACAGTGATGGCTGTCAATAAATTTTTGCACCTTCCTCCACATAGCATTTTAACATGCATATAATTTCTACAAACACAAGTTATATCCCCCAAATGATGCCGTAAACAAACTGAGAGCTTTGAAAAATGCATAGGTTCAGTAAAAGGGACATAAGAATAGCTTTGGAAAATAAATCAGGATGGTTTGTGCACTTCTAGGTTTGGAGTGTTTTTCTAAACATAAGGAAAGGAGGTATATTTAGAGAGTATGCTAAAGCAACTGATCATTTCTAAATGGTCAACAAAGGTTCTCAAGCTTTTAAAATTTCTTTCACTCCTAATGTCAAAGGAACATTGTTCAAAGCTGTCCATGACCAAGAGAAGTGAGCCACAGTTCTGCTTATTAAGCAGTTAGGTCTGAAGAGCCAGTGTTTACTTATCACCCACTGCAGTTGGGATGTGGTTTGAGTGTGCCCACAAAAGGATTATGTGCTGGAAGCTTGGTCTGTGGTGGGTGGTATTGAGGTAGTTGGGACCTCTTAGAAGTGAAAATAAGGAAACTGTCCTCAAAAGGAATTAGTGGTGGTCCTGTGGAGTGAGGCAGTTCTTGAGAGGACAGACTGCTCAAGGCAAGGCCACTCCACAAGCCTGGTCCCTTCTTTCTGCTTCTTCACTGTGCTGTGATTTCCCAAAAAGGCCTTACCAAAGGCTGAACAAATGAAGCCACTGAAACTGTGAATTAAATAAGCCCATTTTTTTCTTAAAGTACTCTACATAAGGCATTTTCTGTAGCAGTATAAAATGGGCTAAGATAACACATCATTAGCAGCTACTTGAAAATCAAATACAAATTAATGACTCATTTAAATTTAAATTTTCTTATCTGTAAAATAGGATAAGATCCCATTGTTTTATAAAATGTGCTTGTTTGAAGAATTAGAGAAAATAATATAAGATACAAAATATAGTCCTTGGCAGGAGAAGTGTTTGGTAACTACAGCTAGCTATAACAACAATTAATTAAATAGGCATTCATTAAGCCATGCAAACATAATGGAAATTGGGCATTTGTTCTAAATCATTGTTTCTTAAGCAACAGTGTGATTTGCAATGGAATCTTCTTGAAGGGTTTGCCCAAGAATTGGCCTAAATGATTTTAAAGTCAATTATTCTGGGTTTTCCTTGCCTTTGAATTTGACAATGTTTTGTTGTTTAAAATTAGTATGTGAGGGTTTTAGCATAAAGTTCTCTAGAGCTGAGTTAATTCTACATTATGGATAAAACCACTGTCACGAAAGTAAAGAACAGATCACTAAAACTTTATGATTCTACTGACACAGGACAGCTTTGTGAGAGAAAGCACCATCCCCATGCACTGACGACTGTGCTGTGACTTCTGGGACTGTAAGTGGGTGTGGGGGTGTCTCTGACCTGCCTATGGACTCACACCTGTGGGTGTTTGCATGCATGTATACACGTGTATATATGTATTTGTTTCATTTATAATGCCTTTACTTTATTCTGTCAAGAGATTTTCAAACACCCCGCAAAAATATTGTCCCCATTTTATAGTGAAAGAGGGTATCATTTCTCTTGCCTAGCACCAGTCATGGTTCAATCAGTATGTGCTGAGTTCCTTCTACACTGTAGGAATTCTTCTCATCACCCAGCTTCTAAGCGGCAGGTCTAGGCCTATGTTTGGTGTTCTACAAACCCTTTTGTTATTTCTAAGAGTACATGTCTCAGAACACTCCCAAAGGTGAGCCTGCAAGGATATTATCAGGAAACTAAGCTTGAGTTGAGGTTTTAGGAGGAAAACAAGCCAATGCAACAACAGGGTGTTTTGTTGCTCCATGGCTTCATCGAGTAACAGAGAAAGTAAAACTCTTGAGCATTGGGGCTGGGGAAATGGCTTAGTGGTTTGCCTGCAAAGCCTAAGGACCCCGTTTCGATTCCCCAGGACCCACGTAAACCAGGGGGGTGCATGCGTCTGGAGTTCGTTTGCAGTGGCTGGAGGCCCTGGCATGCCCATTCTCTCTGTCTCTTCCTCTCTCTCTCAAATAAATAATAATAAATAAAATATTTTTAAAAATAGGAAAAAAGAGTAAATAATTCCTGTGTAAAATTTTAAAACAAACAAACAAACAAAGCATTCATTTTTGCTTGTAGGTTTTCTGCCCAGAAACACAATTTTCCAAAAGTCAAGAGAGTCAAAATGTGCTTAAGAGTTGATTCTTATAATAAGTGAGGTAGATAGCCAGAAAATTACTACTTGTTTTAAATGAATTCGGGTTTAGATAAGTCCAACAGCATTGAAGGAAATTACACAAGGCCTAAAAAGCCCACTGGGGTCTCTCAGGTGTCATGGTCATTGAGCAGGGCAGCAGGAGGCAGGGGCTCACATGGCACCAGGAAACAGCCTATTTCGAGTTTTTACTGTTCATTGCTGGCAACATTCTTGAACTGATGATTAAACAAACAGTATGTAAGCACTTGGGAAAGGAAGTAGTGATTACAATGAGTCAGCTTAGATCCAAGGAGCACAAGTCTTACAAAGCTAACCACATTGCCTTTGATAGATTAAATGCATCTTTCTTTGACCTGTATTTTATATAAGTGCTTCATTATCTCCTAATGTCTTAGTTTAAACTTGTCATTCTCCTAGAAAACATCCCGAGCATGTGCACACATGTCAGTGAATTGTTCTTGCTCTGGAAGCTGAAAGAAAATAGATAAGATGTAATGCAAGGAAACCCTGGCTGCAGAGCACTTAAAAAGCACTTCTGCAATTAGGCACTGTGCTAGGTCCTGCAGATTGAAAGATAAATAAAACACATGCCCTGTCTTTAGAATGTCTGCCACCTATTTAAGGGAAGATAGACAAAGATTAGCTTTCCTTCCCATCCAGGTAGTGTACTAGACATAATGATTTGTGGGGCACACCGTTGGCTGTCCACCCAGAGCTCCCTTCTCTCTGTCTATTAGCAGAATAACTCTCTTGCTGGGGCGGGGGGAGGCGGTGGAACCAAGGAGCCAGAGGTGTGCTTTCCATAAATTCTAGGGGATCACTGGGCTGGGCTGAGCCAACAAATATACTTTTTTTTAAGGGTAGAAGGTGACTCATTCTAGCCACAGGGACTTGAGATAAAGATTACTGGAGGCTTCTGAAAAAATATGTCTTCCTCAACTAGAGAAACTTCTAGAGGAACCAGCCATGTCTTTTTCCTACTAGTGTGTGAAGATGGGCTCACAGAGCTGCAGGAGTGATTTTGTGGATATGAGGAACTCAGAGTCCTGACTTCACCAACTCTGGCAATGTGATAGCATTGGAAGCTTTATGTTAACACGCACACATTTACAAGCAGCTGCACACATGTGCATCCATGCACACAAGGCAAAAGTCCCCTACATTTAGTCAGATATTCAGTTTCCCAACTGATACTAGCAGTACACAAAATTAGTGATGTGCTTCCTGCTTGCACTGGCATCATTACCAAAAGAAGTGTTTAAGTGAGTCTTCTAAAAATACCAAGGAAGCCATAGGTAATGTTAAAACTATACTATAATGACTGACCGTTAATCTGAGTAAACACCAAGAGTTTCATTACTGTAATGGACAGGCATTCCTATGTAGCATTTATCAAACCACACTTTATATGCCATCACCTAGTACTTAATCACAGACACCAAGAGAGACTTTTGATATATTTATTATAAATTTTAACAAGAAAAATATCTTTATTATGTATTAGCTGTGAAAAGCAATCACAGTCTTCCCTAACCATTCTGGAATTCTCAAAACAGAAGTTTTCATGACCTATTTCCCTATGAATAACCCACAGAGAAAGCAAACTCTCTGAAACAATTACAATGTCATACTCATATTTATAATTCTGTCATGTTGAGATTGAAAGGCATGTTGAGATTGAAAAGTCATAGGATATAATTACCTGGCTTGTGGCAAACCATAGCTGGTCCCTACTCCAACCCGAGGCAAGCTATAGACAACTTTTTTGACTGTGGCTTGATCAGGGAAATTAAACATCACGGAGGCTATGGTAAGAAGAAAAGAAAATGATTTAGAAAAATCATAGGAGAGCTGTAACCTGAAGAAATAATTTTCAAGTGACTATCAGGGTTTATTTGTAGATAATGTAAATAATGAATCTTCATGGAAAATGAAACTATACTTTTGTCTTGTGAAAAAAATTAACATTTTATTATTATTTAAATTTTTAATTTATTGTTTAAAAATGTCTTCTAGTGTGAATGTAGTATGTATGGTGTGGTATGTTTGTGGTACACACATGTGCAGAGGCCGGGAAGACATCAGGTTACATCCTCTACTGTTCATCTGTGTGTTTCCTTGTGGCAGATTCTCTCACTGAGCCTGCAGCTGCAGTGTGTGAGCCCCAGCAATTCTGTGGACTCCACTTCCAACAGGACTGGGGTTACAAGCATGCATGGTTAAGGTCAATTTTTAGAAGGGTGAATCAGGCACTCATACTTGCATGGAAAGTGCTCTTGCATGGTGAGCCATCTCCCCAGCCCCTACTTTTACTCTTTAGAAAAGGAATTTTTGTTTGTTTGACAGCAAACCAAGGGGGAAGTACAGTGACAGAAATCAGACAGCCTTACACCATGTGGATGAATACCACCCAAGTATGAGAGAACTTACTTCGATTGGCCATAAATACTTCCAGTGCAGTATTTTGCAGAAGATAACGCCTTGAAAACACGGCTCGGATCTCACTGAACATCCACTTTCCATGAAGTCCCTCAGTGTATGCAAGAACCTACAAGATAAAGTTTAAAGGGACATGGTCATAAAGTATGGGTGGAAGAGCTGGAGAGTCCTTTATGCTGTGCTTTTTTAAAGTCAATAAATTGGGACTGTCTTCCTGATATGATGCTACATCATGATACTGTCAATCATTTCATACTGCAGAGTTACAAAATTTCTACCATTTTAATTTTCTTAGCTCATGAGGAAGAGAATGTTTAGAAAAATTTACTTTCAAGGGACTAAAGCTTGACTTAAACCAGAAAATACATTATTGTGTTTGAGTGGTGTACCAAATTCCCTGGCACTGGTGACCACTTGTGACACACTCTGTTTGCTCTCCCCTCTTTGCTTTCCCCTTTCTCCCTTATTACATGAAAGTCTAATGGTCATCCTAGCTGGTGAACTGTTACTGGGCTAAGCTAGCATCAGCCTCAGAAAACTGGTTTTGGTCAGAGAGCAGATACAAGTCTTAAGGGCAAGTGTTCAAATTCTCCCTTGTAGCCTAAAAGTATCATAGACAACACATAAGTAAAAGGCACAGCTGTATTCCAGTTAATGTTTATTTATGCAAAAGTGGCTGAACTTGGAACAAGAACATAATTCAGCTGACCCATGGTCAAAGTCAATCATAACAATATTATTCCCTGTTTTCCCAAATGCCATTGCCACTTTAAGAAAGGACAGTTGATGCAGAACTTATGAATCAGAACAGAGCTAAAGGTGGCAGAAGATGTTTTAGAAAAGTTTACCAAATGAGTCATATACCCTTTTCCCATTCTTCACTGAAAGAACACCTCATGGCTGGAACTGGAGCATCACTGGGTAGTTGTGAGGAAGACCTCAGTCACACAGCAGGGCTGGTCCAGCACTGAGGATGACTGGGTGATCGAGAGAGGAAGGCCTCAGTCACACAGCAATGCTGATCCAACACTGAGGATGACTGGGTGGTCATGAGAGGAAGGCCTCAGTCACACAGCAGGGCTGGTCCAACACTGAGGATGACTGGGTGGTCGTGAGAGGAAGGCCTCAGTCACACAGCAATGGCACTGAGGATGACAGTCAGGCCTCAGTCACACAGCAATGCTGATTCAACACTGAGGATGACTGGGTGATCATGAGAGGAAGACCTCAGTCACACAGCAGGGCTGGTCCAGCACTGAGGATGACTGGGTGGTCGTGAGAGGAAGGCCTCAGTCACACAGCAGGGCTGGTCCAACACTGAGGATGATTGGGTGGTCGTGAGAGGAAGGCCTCAGTCACACAGCAGGGCTGGTCCAACACTGAGGATGATTGGGTGGTCGTGAGAGGAAGGCCTCAGTCACACAGCAATGCTGATCAAACACTGAGGATGACTGGGTGGTCGTGAGAGGAAGGCCTCAGTCACACAGCAGGGCTGGTCCAGCACTGAGGATGACTGGGTGGTCGTGAGAGGAAGGCCTCAGTCACACAGCAGGGCTGGTCCAACACTGAGGATGACTGGGTGGTCGTGAGAGGAAGGCCTCAGTCACACAGCAATGCTGATCCAACACTGAGGATGACTGGGTGGTCGAGAGAGGAAGGCCTCAGTCACACAGCAGGGCTGGTCCAGCACTGAGGATGACTGGGTGGTCGTGAGAGGAAGGCCTCAGTCACACAGCAATGCTGATTCAACACTGAGGATGACTGGGTGGTCGTGAGAGGAAGGCCTCAGTCACACAGCAGGGCTGGTCCAGCACAATGGTCGTGAGAGGAAGGCCTCAGTCAGCAATGCTGATTCAACACTGAGGATGACTGGGTGGTCGTGAGAGGAAGGCCTCAGTCACACAGCAATGCTGATTCAACACTGAGGATGACTGGGTGGTCGTGAGAGGAAGGCCTCAGTCACTCAGCAATGCTGATTCAACACTGAGGATGACTGGGTGGTCATGAGAGGAAGGCCTCAGTCACACAGCAATGCTGATTCAATACTGAGGATGACTGGGTGGTCGTGAGAGGAAGGCCTCAGTCACACAGCAATGCTGATTCAACACTGAGGATGACTGGGTGGTCATGAGAGGAAGGCCTCAGTCACACAGCAATGCTGATTCAATACTGAGGATGACTGGGTGGTCATGAGAGGAAGGCCTCAGTCACACAGCAATGCTGATTCAACACTGAGGATGACTGGGTGATCGAGAGAGGAAGGCCTCAGTCACACAGCAGTGCTAGTCTAAGACTGAGGATGACGGGGTGGTCGTGAGAGGAAGGCCTCAGTCACACAGCAATGCTGATCCAACACTGAGGATGACTGGGTGATCGAGAGAGGAAGGCCTCAGTCACACAGCAATGCTGATTCAACACTGAGGATGACTGGGTGGTCGTGAGAGGAAGGCCTCAGTCACACAGCAATGCTGATCCAACACTGAGGATGACTGGGTGGTCGTGAGAGGAAGGCCTCAGTCACACAGCAATGCTGATCCAACACTGAGGATGACTGGGTGGTCGTGAGAGGAAGGCCTCAGTCACACAGCAATGCTGATCCAACACTGAGGATGACTGGGTGGTCGTGAGAGGAAGGCCTCAGTCACACAGCAGGGCTGGTCCAACACTGAGGATGAGGAGAGGAAGGCCTCAGTCACACAGCAATGCTGATTCAACACTGAGGATGACTGGGTGGTCATGAGAGGAAGGCCTCAGTCACACAGCAATGCTGATTCAACACTGAGGATGACTGGGTGGTCATGAGAGGAAGGCCTCAGTCACACAGCAATGCTGATTCAACACTGAGGATGACTGGGTGGTCATGAGAGGAAGGCCTCAGTCACACAGCAATGCTGATTCAACACTGAGGATGACTGGGTGGTCATGAGAGGAAGGCCTCAGTCACACAGCAATGCTGATTCAACACTGAGGATGACTGGGTGGTCATGAGAGGAAGGCCTCAGTCACTCAGCAATGCTGATTCAACACTGAGGATGACTGGGTGGTCATGAGAGGAAGGCCTCAGTCACACAGCAATGCTGATTCAACACTGAGGATGACTGGGTGGTCATGAGAGGAAGGCCTCAGTCACACAGCAATGCTGATTCAACAGTGAGGATGACTGGGTGGTCGTGAGAGGAAGGCCTCAGTCACACAGCAGTGCTAGTCTAAGACTGAGGATGACGGGGTGGTCATGAGAGGAAGGCCTCAGTCACACAGCAATGCTGATTCAACAGTGAGGATGACTGGGTGGTCATGAGAGGAAGGCCTCAGTCACACAGCAATGCTGATTCAACACTGAGGATGACTGGGTGGTCATGAGAGGAAGGCCTCAGTCACACAGCAATGCTGATTCAACACTGAGGATGACTGGGTGATCGTGAGAGGAAGGCCTCAGTCACACAGCAATGCTGATTCAACACTGAGGATGACTGGGTGGTCGTGAGAGGAAGGCCTCAGTCACACAGCAATGCTGATTCAACACTGAGGATGACTGGGTGGTCATGAGAGGAAGTCCTCAGTCACACAGCAGTGCTGGTCCAACACTGAGGATGACTGGGTGGTCATGAGAGGAAGGCCTCAGTCACACAGCAATGCTGATCCAACACTGAGGATGACTGGGTGGTCATGAGAGGAAGGCCTCAGTCACACAGCAGTGCTAGTCTAAGACTGAGGATGACTGGGTAGTCGTGAGAGGAAGGCCTCTGTAACATAATAAGGCTGGTTCTAACACTGAGCTCCTGGAACATTTGTAGCAAACACCCACATCTGGAATTCTATTTCCAATGCCAAGATCAATTCACAGTTTATTAAGCTATAATCACTGTGTATATCACAAGCACATTCATTTGTGATACCTCAATGTACATCATTAATACAAAATTTTCTAGTTTGCTGTACTCATATTGGTTTTGGTATAAACAGAAAGTAGCTATTAAGTTTTATATATCTTAGATTTCTGTATCATTAAGTTATAAAGTTCTATTTTATATTTTTGAGAAAATATAAAATATATGCTGACAATTTTTAAAATGCCATTTCATTAATGCAGTTCTTGTCTCTTTCTGAAAATTCGAACATTTTTCAGAGTCCATCATACAGTTTTAACTCCTGGATCCACTGGAGTCAAACTTCTGCTAAAGCTTGGGACTATATTTCCTAACTTTAGACCTGGGAAAATTACCCAAGTCCATCTTATTTTTGACCTCTGAAAACCTGTGACGATAATCCCATTAACGGTGAGGGTAAGAAGTGACAATGAACATCAAGTTAACTACGCAGCTCTCTCCTTAGGTTGCTGTGCTTACGGCGCATCATGTGACGGCTCCTTTTCAGTTTCCAAATGAAAAATCCTTTTCATAGCCACACACAAAGGTTACGGCGACTTGCCCCAATTTACATTTATAAATTCCTAGTTAAATATAATGGGTTCCAGATTTGAATTTTAGGCGTCATTATGCTTTTTTCAAAATGGAAATAATACTAATTCACAATGGCAGACTTTTGAGTGTGTTTCTACATTTTAACACAAATAGTTGACAACTATCTTCAATTATGATCATTGTTTTCAAAGAACAATAACTAAGACTATGGAAAACTCACAAGTGTAATGAGTACAGTATGGGTCTTCACATGAACCCTATGTTGGCATCCTCCTGCCATACTGGAGTGCCAGAAAAGCATCCGTGTACACAAACACATCAAGCATACATTCGTAGATGTGTTTTCACTTACTTGTCTTTGGAAACTCTGATTAAGAAGAATATTTGTCCAAGCAAGTAGCTTGGAAAACATGTCCTCTTGACTCTCTAAGGGCTTTATGTGCACCTCTCCTATAAATTATGCCCACTAGGAATTTATTACCTTTTAGGACCACCCTGACACTTCACTGCTTCTCTGCTAAAATGAATCCATGCCCTTTAAATATTTATCCTCTGTTAGCTGGCGTGATGATGTAGACTGTCAGGAAAGGGCAATGAGGAGACAATGTCAAGGTTGGAGTTTGCTACTAGGGGTGCTCTTAGTAGGCAACTGGTCTCCAGGACCCATCTCCTGTGGTCCCAGAAGACCAACAGTCTCTAGTGAGCAGCAGTTTCTCAGCACCTGCCTTACCCCAGGCAGTCATGCAGTGTGTCTCCAGTTCAACGAGCAGCTTCTTCAACAACCTCGACAATGAACTTCTAGAAAGTTTCAGTGGAAAGAGTTCCAGCAGGACCCGGAAGTAACTTTATCATTCAGTGAGCTACAGACATGTCTTCTCCACCAACCCAAGATGGACTTCTCCTAGGGTTCCAGGACAGCTCTAAGGTAGGTTGCACTTTATATGAGTCAATTAAATGTTGAGTTTATGGCATGGTTATATGAAAATCTGGGCATTAAGCCCAAGTCTGAAATATGAACCGATACTATAAAATTGTGTATTAGTTATATCTCTACTAATTACACAGTGTCATGTAAGTTGTAGAATCTTCTATAATAACTCTCTTTATATATTTTTTTCATTGTAGTCCAAGATATTTTCCTCAATCATTTAAGTACTTTTATCCACAGTTGAGTTTTGTGGTTTTTGTTTTCTTCCAGTCAACTTCCTCATATCTGGTTAATGTCTTCCTGCTTGTCCAAATGATGTATTATGCTATGAAATCTAATCAACAAATGCTACCCCATTTGGTTTCATTCCTTGACCAACTGAAAAACATAATTTACTACATGATATACAATTTGTAAACATGAATATTAAGGAATTGTGATCTCAAATCTTATGGAACTTTGGGATTTTCTTATATGACCATTGAACTATTTCATGCCAATAGCCTAGTCCGCAGGGGAAAGAGGAGAGAGTTTATGGGGTCAGCCTTGCTCACCTAGAAGCTGAAGCAATAGGAAGCAAAATAAAACAAATGTAGGCAAATACCGTGTAAAGCTACCCAAATACGTGCTTATTATCTGGTGATCATGTTGAAGAAAAGCAGGACTGCTGTTCACTCGTGTGTATCGGACATGCCCAATGCTGTCAGAAACATTTATAGAGCTGTCAAATCAGTTCCATCTTTTACTTTTTCTCTTAAGGCAGCTAATATTGTGCAAACTAAAAAAGTATTTGTTTAGTGATGGCTTCACTGATCTCAAATCATCTAACACGTCTATCAGAACAAGTGCAATAAATACTTTCTCTTGGAATATGAAAAACCCAAATTTTACATCAAGTTGTATTTCCTGTTGAAGATTGAAATGTTGCATGCAGAAAGTGGATATGCCCTTTCTGGGCACATGAGGTTGTCATGTTTTATCGACATTTCCAACTTCAACAGTTTAATTAAAGGGTTTGTGATACAAGGTAAAGTTATAGTACTCCATCACTTTCATAATTCCCTATCAATTAGCAGTGACTTGGAGTTGTAGCAAATATATTCAATTTGGACTAGTACATAAGAAATTTCAATGTGCATTCACACATCACCATTCCTGCTTGTTTCATAGCTGCTGACTAAATGGAGAATAGTCCACACTTGGAGGAAGGTGGAGCTCGAGACAGAAGATGCTTGGATTCTAAGTAGCCCTTGAAGACCATCTTTGCCTGATCACCGCTGGTGTGGCACATAGGGTGTGAGGCCAGAGTGGCTATGGGTCACTGGTCTCTAGCTTGTCATATCTTGGGTCTTGGTGACAGAATTTTCCCGCCAAAAGTGAGGCATGAGAAGGCAGGTTCTGTTTCTCATGGACATGTTTGTGGAGACAAGAACAGAACACCAGGTAGCCTCGCCTAGCGTCCTTTCACTTTTTATGTCCTGGAGACAAGAGTCTCACTGAGACTACAGCTGCCTTTTGTGGTCAGATGGGCTGACCAGCGAGGCCCAGCAATTCTCCTGGCCCTGACCCTCTGAAGCCTGTGGTTGTAACCATATGTGGCAATGCCCAGCTCTTTATGTGGGTGCTGAGGATTGAACTCAGGTGTTCCTATGTGTGTGGCGAGTGCTCTGAGTGTCTAGTCAGCCCGATGAATAATTGCTGATAGGTGATTAGGCAATTTAAAGCTTGGAATATAAATATAAAGCTTGGAAACTACAAAGGACATGGAGTAACACTGTTACAGCAAAACTTCAGTATTCCTTAGTTTATGTATGTGCATAAGATTTCCAACACATCTTTAAGAAAGTTTTATTTAGTTTTATTGATCCCAGTAATTTTATAAAGAGTAATATTCAGACATAGGTATATTAGCTATTCATCTCATTGAGAAATTTCTAATATTTATGTTTATATTTAATAATTACTTTTTAAAAGTCTACACTGTATTTCTATACTTGTATGACTATATGATATTTATAATAGCAATTTATTCCAGACTATTAAACACTCAATTTCATGCAGACACTGAAAGCCCAACCTCCTCACAGGGGATTTGGAAGACTGTATGAGATTCCTGGAAATACATATGGGAAGCCTTCAACAAGTGTTTGCATACTATTATAATTATGCTTACCTGTTTGTGTATGTGTACACACACACACACACACACACACACACACACACACACACGATCTCTGGATCTAATTTCCATTATTGACATCACAAGAGAGGACATAGAAAATCTATACAACAGAACAGAATCTTTCACTGAATGAAGAGACAAAATTATTTTTCATTACTGGTAGTCTTTATTATAGATTTATCCAAGTCCTATTACTAACCTCTAACTATGCTATGGAGGGCATTAGCTACCTCTCTTATCTTCTGCAGAGAAAACTCCAAGAAGGCTTCTTCCTGTCTTATAATAGTCTATAATTAGTCCACATTTTTTCTATTAGTCTTATCCTTATGACTTACCAATTTAGCAAATAATAACTACCATGAGTCACTGATGAATATTGCAGGTTGAATCCCTAACTTCCAGCAGATTAGAAGCCCAAGCAGAAGAAACATGTCCATAAATGAGATACTGTAGACCAGGAGTTCAGGCTACCTATCTGAGCATATACTCTGAAGGAAGAGGGATGGGAGTAACATTAGAGGACTAGAGGGTGGTGGTAAGGCAGAGCATTAAGGTAGGATCTTGCACCTCATGTTGGAGAACACTGGAGAGCCAGTAGATTTTAAACCCAGAGGTGAGATGATTAATTTTGCACTTCAGAAAGCACTGCTCTGACTACAGGGTAAAGGCAATTTTGACTGGGATAGAGAGAGGATGTTCAGGTAATTCATGTAAACAGCATTTTACAATCCTTCATAGAAAATCCTGAACTCATTCGAGTATTATTTGCAGCACTTTGGCAGTATCTCATACCATGACAAGTACTTTGAAACTGATTTGGTTTATTACCTACATCAGTGAAACCTAGATTTCATGAGGGTATACATTTGTTTGTATTCTATGTATGTATTCCTTGTAGAACATAGATGTACCTCAATCAATTTTTGTTGAATAAAATATTTAACAGTTTAATTTACAAACTGAGTTGCATCTGCACTTCATCTTCAAATACATACTCTCCAAATCACAGTGAAACACTCAAAATGAAGAAGGGTTGTTGGCAAGGCTGCTTCATTTCTGTCCTACTCATGAATGTCCCCATGTGTAAACATTATGTCTTTGGCTTCATTTTCACAATTTCTCAAATTTGGTGCACTCTAAAATCTTCTATCCCTGCCCCAATACACTGTTAATTTTAAAATGGATGGTGGTGGGTGAGACCCAAATTTGACACTGTTGGAAAGATACTGGTTTCTAGAAATGAGAATGTTAACTTCTTTTTGATTTTCTACATTGTGACAAATTTTAAAACGGTGATTTTTTTTTAATGACTTCTGTCTTTACATTTACTTTATTCTATTTTATACCAATTGCATTTTTGAATTGCAGGTTTTCTTTGAACCAATTTGGTGAAATCAATACTTTGATACTATAAATTGTGAACAAAATTGTTTGTCCCTTTGAAAATGTTTCACGTTAAAACATCCTACAATATGAGATGGGAGAGTTGAAGTGACTACTGAGTGGACTGAATTGACATAAAAGAGAATAACTATGTTACATCTTTTGTATTTTACAATGGTAAAATTTTCGCTGTGAAAAATTTGAACTAAGTGAGAAGTATATAAAAATGTGAGAATTTTTAACATTGTTAATCATTGCTATAACTAAATAAATTTATTTATTTATGAAAGACAGAAAGAGAGAGGGGGGAGAGAGAAAGAGAGAATAGGCACACCAGGACTAGCTATAGCAAATTAACTCCAGATGCATGCGCCACCATGTGCATCTGGCTTACATGGGTTCTGGCAAGCGCTTGGGAAGAAGTTTTAGAAAGGTGAGTCATTAGCCAGCCTGAGTGACTTAGTGAATTACCCTCTCAAGAAACCAAGAGCTAGGGGTACTGCTGAGTGGGAACATATCCAAGGCCATGGGTTTGATCCACAGAACTGAAAAAAAAATCCAACAAAATAAAATAAAACAAGCAAGAGCTGCAGAGATGGCTTAGTGGTTAAGGCACTTGCCTGTGATGCCTAAGGACTCAGGTTTGATTCCCCAGTAACCACATAAGCCAGATGGACAAGATGGAGCATGCCCATTCTCTTTCTCTCGCTCTCTGCCTCTTTCTCTTGCAAATAAATCAAATATCTAAATGGAAAATATCTAAAATAAAACAAGCAAGAAAGCAAGCATCCCAAATTGATTCATAGTTCATTATGGACTGGACAGTATGACCACATGATGTCCCTTCTAAGAGCACTCTTTGTACTAGGCTTATGTACAATAACACCATGATCATGGCCAGTGAATTAAACTGGAACAGACATCTAATGTCAAAGCAGTTATAGTTATCTAAGTAAGACAGCCAGAGTTTGTGGCTGTGAGAATGCTATCGTTCATACCATCACGAATATTATCAGGCTGACCCAATCAGGTCATTTGAATGTAAGATATTCAGAGACAGCCATGCCGGAGAATGGGGAGAAAAAGGACAGCTGGGAAGCAGTCAGCAGGAATGATGGGGTAGTAGGAGTTCTGAGAAGGCAGAAACCAAGAAGAAAGAGATGAGATAGTAATCAGAGTGCATGCAACCTGTCTTGGCTCTGCATGTATCTGGTCCCACTGTGCCCTCCTGGCTCCAGCCAAATGGGACATGCCACAGTATTTCCTGTGACAGAGCCACCAACATGATCCTCCTTCTGCAAGCAAGTGCCATTAGCCACTGAGCCATCTTTCCAGCTGCTGCTTATTCTGGAAACATCTTCCCTCCCCTATTTTCCCAGTTCACTTCTTATTCTCCAGCTCTCATTTTCATTTTTCTATTTTTTCTCAGCTGACCTCCTTGGCTACTTCGTTTCTCTATTGTATAATCTCATAGTACCACATATAAAGGTGAGTTCTCTTTGTAGCATATCTCACAAATGTAATTTTGCAAATTGATTTTATATTTTATTAATGGAATCACCTCATCCAGATGCAAACTGACCATTTTCTTCTCCTCTTTCCTGTATTGCTACTACACAGCACAATGCCCACTACATTGCAGAAACCCAGTATACAATGTTGAATGACTGAATTAAAGGCACATATGATGTCAGTGTACATTAGCAAAAGCATAAATACAGAGAATACTAATCACTTTAATGTTGATTGGCATCTATGGTTTTAGGTTCCCCAAAAAAATGTGGTCCATTGAAGCTTGAGTGAAATTTGAGTTTTTCAGAAGGCCCACAATGAATTTCTCATTTCAGGCCTGAGAAAATTTCTCAGTGGTTAAAGATGCTTGCTTGCAAAGCATATTGGGCTGGGTTTGGCCCAGGTTCAAAGGCCCAGTACCCACATAAAGCTAGATGCACAAAGTGGCACATGCACCTGGAGTGTGTTTTCAGTGGTAAGAGGCTCTGGTGTGCCCATTCAGTTTCTCTCTCCTTGCAAACAAACAATTTCTCATTTGAACTTTACAGTGTTTCCTTAAAGGAAACTTTAGTAGACACCATCACTTTCCTACTTAGAATCCATTTCTGCTCTCACCTTCCCCTCGTCATCCAGATTAACATAGTAATATGACCCTGACTGCATTTGATACCATTTTCTCTTCCTTCTGTGTCTGAGTCAGGACACTTGGACCCCTTGGGCAGTCTCAGGGGTAGATCAGATTTGGAACATTTTCCTATTCTTGAGAAGAAGTCAATGGAAAGTATGCTCTCTCTTTCCTCTGGCCATTCAGGAGCTTGTGCTAATATTTGGAAGTTTGCTATTAATGAGGAAAAGGATAGCAGCAGTAAGAGAATGCAAGCAGGCAATGAAACTTGGTTCTTGAAAAGAGCAAGTCAATCAACTTAAGACTACTGGAATCTAGGCCTTATCCTCAGATGAGATTAGCATCGATCTTTGTCTCTATCATCTGTCTGTCTGTCTATCTATCTATCATCTATCTATCTATGTATCTATCTATCTATCTATCTATCTATCATCTATCCATCTATCTATCATCTATCTATCTATCTATCTATCTATCTATCTATCTATCTATCTATCCTCTATCTATCATAATGATGCTTGAGATAGGGTATCTCTAAAGAGTTTGCACAAAGTCTCTCACCTGACATAGTTTACATCTACACGTCTGTTCTTTATTGAAGGAAAAAGTCTGATTAATATACACACATACACAGGAAGTCTCTATCATCAGCTCAATTTTTTGGAAACCTAAAACTGTTTTTAATAATAAAGTGTTCTGGAGTTTAAAATGATGCAAGCATTAAACATTTCCATATTCTATACTGTATAATAGTTGTCTGCTTGGTAAATTTCTACTAGTCAAAGCCTACTGCTCAAAACAGTATTTATTCAGAAGTCAAATTACCATTTACCCCATTACCTGCCAGGCAGTTACCAGGTTGATTAGGACCAGGACGACAAGAGGAATGTGAATGATACTTCAATTTGTTTAATATATTTTACTTATTTATTTATTTGAGAGAGAAAGAGGGAAAGAGAGATAGAGAGAATATGGGCGCCCCAGGGCCTCCAGCCGCTGAAAACGAACTCCAGATGCATTCGCCCCCTTGTGCATCTGGCTTATGTGGGTCCTGGAGAGTCCAACCAGATCCTTTGGCTTTGCAGGCATACGCCTTAATCGCTAAGCCATCTCTCCAGCCCCATTTTTTTTTTTTTTTTTTTTGGAGAGAGACAGAGAGAGAGAGAGGGAGAGGAATACAGATAGAGATGGGCGCACCGGCAGCCTCTCAGCTGCTGCCAACGAAATCCAGATGTGTGCGCTCCCTTATGGTCAAGTGCGGCATTGCGCCCTTGCGTCACTTTGCATCTGGCTAAATGTGGGACCTGGAGTTTGGAACCGCTGGAGATTGGAACCAGCCTTCTTAGGCTTAGGAGGCAGGCGCCTTAAGCGCTAAGCCATCTCTCCAGCCCCCATTTTTTTTTAAAATAGGTTCTCCTTGGTCTTGTACTCAAATATTCCTTCCTTAATCTTGTGAGTTCTGGGACTGCAGGGGTACTTCCCACACTAGACCACTGTTCATTTATCTGTACACTGTGTTGCAGTAGAAATAAGAGACTTCGGAGGGTGACAGACTCAAGTGTGATTCAAGGACATTCCTTAATATACCTGCAACACAGGTTTCTCTTATACCATCTTCGGGAAACCGACAGAAAGACAAAGAAGGTGTCCAGTGGAAAGGCAGGCATGGTGTAGTGTACACAGTGTACTCACGTGCTGGAGAAATAAACTCAGTTATCCCCATGAGGACCCAGGGAAGCCGGCCTTCAGCCAGGAGAGAGCAGGCTTGCGTTGACTCTGCCCTCTCCTGTGCCGCGCATTATGCTCTCATCTAACTGCTGCTTCTATGTCTCCTATTGGCCCAATTAATTCTAGTTACCTATTGCCTTGACTTTGTTTCTCAGATAGTTATCTTGATTGACAATTTTGTTACCCTTCTTGTTTCTATGACAAAGCACTTGACAAGAAGCAAGTCAGAGGGGGAAGGGTTTACTTGGGCTTACAGTGTGAGGGATACAGTTCCCACAGTGGGGACGGCGTGATGGCAGGAGCAGGAGCAGCACTGGCTGCATTCAGTCCACAGTGAGGAAGCAGAGCTCGGTCAGCGATGACGCTCTGCCAGCTCTCTTCCTTTCCTGCAGCCTGGGACCGCAGCCCGTGAAATGCTGCTGCCCACAGTTAAGGTGGGACCCCCACCTCAATGTACCTAATCTAGAAACTCTCTCACAAGCATGCAGAGATTTGTTTTCTAAGTGATTCTAGATACAATCATACTGACAACCTAAATTAAGCACAATAAGTTTTGTGTCTGCTCTGTTTAAAGATTTATCTTTAGAAGAAAAATGTTTGTGCTTTAACTAGAGACAATTTGGGTACTAAATTTCTTGTGGTACTTTTACTTCTGCTCCCAATTTTCTTTATCAGATAGCTCAGTTTAACTGTGCACACTTAGTAAATGCCCTTTGCTTGTACATGAATGACTTTCACCAAAAACTGTAGGAACTGAACAACTAGAGGCAATGGGAACTGTATTTCCAGGGTTAGGCGTCCATTAACATTACAGAGCTTTTACAAAGGAATTATGTCAATAACAAAAACAATGTACCTATCTACACTTGGACTAATAACCTTTGACTAAGATATAAATAAATTAAATTTATATTTTTTTTCTCTTCACTAATATCAATAAACCTCCCATATAATATTTTCTCCTTACATAAAGTTATTTCTGTGTATTACAGCAAACCCCATGTATGTGGCTCAGCACCGTGTGTGGCACACAGCATGTACAAAGTTGCACACATCTCCATGGAGCACCAACATTGCATTTCCAGTATGCATCCGTCAGTAAACAAAGAAAAACACAAACACAGACATCTACAGGGTAAGTTCATTTATACAGAAAAAGGTCCATTTGGAATAGAATTCTATATAGTAAATATAATGCAAGTATACTTAGCTAATTATATTTTCAGTAATGTTGGGTTGATTTTAAAGGATGGAAGTCAACTTTTTTTTTTTTTTTTTTTTTTTTTTTTTTTGGTTTTCCAAGATAGGGTCTCGCTCTAGTTCAGGCTGACCTGGAATTCACTATGTAGTCTCAGCGTGGCCACGAACTCACAGTGATCCTCCTACCTCTGCCTCCCCGAGTGCTGGGATTAAAGACGTGTGCCACCACGCCCAGCTAGAAGTCAACTTTTAAAATAGCAAGGTAGAATGGTTTTTATTGGGTATGTAGGGAAACTAAAAAGAATTTAAGTTCCTTAGAAATACTGCTGCTATAATTTGGGAGGACATGCTATAATAGCAACAACAAATTATGTAGAAAATAAGGACACATATGTATATTAATTGTTAAGTGTTGTAAGTCTGTATGATCTCTAATACACAAAAACATATACATGCAAGAAACTATACTCTTTACCAATAATCTACGGGCATTTGGCCAATAAGTTTCCTCGAGAAAATAAGAGTACAAACTGTTCTTATCTGATTGAAAATATACTTACTTAACCTCATCCATAACAAGGGAAATAAAACTGCATGGTGGTATTTTCTATTTATCAGACTGTAAAATCCCCTAAGTTTAATAACACTGAGCTTGCTGTGAGGAAAACAGGAATTCTTTACATTGCTGGTGGGAACAATATAAAATAAGTGGTATATGTAAAATAAAATGGTATAACGCACCAAGGGAATTTGGCATTATCTATCAAAATTTAAAATATGCATGCTCTTTGGTCTAGCAGTTTCATTTCTTGGTGTTGCACATGGTTATACCCCTATGAAAGGAAGGTAATATAAGTATCTGATTATTCTGTAAAGGTTTGTTCTTAATAACAAAGACAGGAGATCAGCATCTACTGCTGGGAGCATTAGCAAAAGTATGGCTTAACTCTTTTCCATAAAGTTAGGGCAGATTTTTATGGACAAGGACTAAATTACAAAAACAAAACCCTAGCAATGTAAGTAAATTTATAATGAGAACAAAAACAAAACAAAGCAAAAAATCTCATAGCAGATTACCAGCACCTTAGAAAAGAGGTCTTTTCTTCTGAGATCCCTGAATGCAATTTAGTCAACTGCCTCCAGTGTACGCACAATTCTTGGCACCTCTTGTCTTTGCAGAGGCCCTCGGGAGCGAGAGGCCCTGATGCTGCAGCTCCCAGAGCTAACAGTGAGTGCATCTCCTTCCTGGATACAAACAGCTGTGAGGGTGCAGGCACTCATACTCATTTCTAAATAGTGCCAGTTTTCCTTTATTTAGCACTGTGTTTTAAATTTGTTTCTTTACTGTTGTCAATACAGAACTCTTGTTCTTGTTATAAATAGAAAATAATTTCCTTAATTTTATCATCTATCTGTAAGAAAACTTAACTAAAATTACGTTTAATGCTTGCTTAATTATTTTAATTAAAAGTGCAGTCTTATATCATTTCTAGTATTACTGAAGAACAGTATATTTCAAAATGTTTTCAGGTTCATTGCATGTATGGGAAAAGGTATACATTTTCCTTCCTAAAAAAAGAAATAAAGGATTACTAGTTTCTCCATTAAGGACTGATGTGCCTTTGAGAAAATGCTATATATAAAGCTAGCTTTTCCCGAGAGCTATTTCTTATGTGAAGAGGAAAAGATACTTTAATACATTTTGAAATAAAAATCCTAGCCTCTAATAAATGCCCAAGCATCTAAGTCTTAAAGGGAAATGCAACTGTAAATCAAAGCTCAAGAAAATTACACTCCCTTCAACTTTTTAGTCCCAAGATTGGATCCTACACGGCAATATTAAAAAGAAAGTTTAATATATGATGGGTGACAATTTCAAACTAATCCCTACTCTGTTTTCTATTTCTTTTCTGAAGCGTCAAAGTCCAATAGACAGCCTAATATGAGTCTTGGGTCTGCTACATGCCTTTCAAGCCTAAGTGAATGGGTGTAAAAACATATATAAAAAGATGAAAGTGCTCTGCTTCTACATATGGCAGAGGAAATCAGGGAGAAGCTGAAAACAGAAGTGAGCTGTTCCATAGGGGCAGGTTAAGTCTGATACTAATGCTTGCTTAAGATGGTGACAGTCTGGAGCAGGGACGCCTGGCCAGGCTGCTTTAATTTCTCCCTGGAATAGCTCTCGCCCAACCTCTGCAGCACATCAAAGTCTCTGGAGCTCAATTAAAATTGGATTATACTGAAATGCTCTATCTATGGGAACTGTGTGCTCACTAACACTTTTCTCTCAGTAATACTCCAGATGACAGTTGCCCATCCCAATTTACACAGTTGTCATAGAGACGACGAGGGACGAAAGCAGCCGAGAAACAACACAAAGGAAAGGTAAGGGCTAGGCTTTCTGTGAACGGGGAGCTTGATATGGTTCCAGGAACACTGTTTATTTCGCCAGTGACAAAGCATCAGCAACACAACACTATTACTTTACATCCTGTATCTTGCATGACATGAAAGACAGAAGCACTAGGATTAAGCAGATGTGGTCAAATGTTTTCGACCTGGTCATGTTCTACCTACTAAAAATGAAGAGCCTGTGTTTTTCCCAATGGGATGCAGCTATCAGCACGCAGGGCAAGAGAGGCTGCGTCTAGCAAGTATATAAGGTGTAAATAACTTCGTGTTCATTACAGGTATGACCCAGGAAGACTAAATTCTCAGTTAAAGATCTCTTTGCAGTACTGCCACGTTAGAAGTTTAAATATGAGGGGTTGGGAAGCTAAATCCTGACTGGTTTGCAAGTGTGTTTGAAATGAACACCAGTTTTGGTCCAATCTAGTTAACCTTGACGGGGATCAGCACTGGCACAGAAATGTATTTGAAATTTGATTTTGGAATTATTTCTGGTTTTAATGAGCAGGTATTCTATAATCTTGAGTAATTTCCCTTCCCAACATCAAAGCCTATCAGGCAAGGAGAACACTGTCAGTTTCGAAAGGCCCACGAATGAAGATAGCTTACATCTCTGGAAATTCTGAAGAGCAGTGTATCTGACAGTGTAGACTGCTAGTAATGATCCTATGTTCTCATGTAGATGGCATGTTCCTGGCACTATGGAAACTCGTAACCTTTCTTGTAATTGGCTTATCACAAATCCCAAGGTTGTTTTTCCTCCCATTGTGCAGATCACCATGGAAATAGATTAACTACTGCTATTTTATGGAGTGTTGCAGTCATTTTTTTTTTTCTGCTAAGCTCTCTATCACTGAGGTTCTTTCTCTTGGGAAGACTGTTAGGATTTTGAAGCAGCAACAAGGCAGAGAGCAAGGAGTACAGGCCAAAGGGGAAAGAAACAAAAATGTGTCAGAAAATCTAAAAACCACACAGATCAAAATTTGTCAAAACAAGGTCCTGGTTTAAACTAACAAGAAGGGCTCGTTCATCTTGGGCCTTGACAAAGCATAGGATTTTTATTTATTTATTTATTTATTTATTTATTTATTTATTTATTTATTTATTTATTTTTAGCCCAGCTGTAGAAAACACCATCTAATGAACCTGTCTGGGGCGGCTGTCCCCATCCTGTCAGACATGTCAGGGAATGACAAGCACTGGGGACAGGCCGCCGCCAGTCATAGACAGGCCTGCCAGCTGGAGAGTTCAGCCCCAATCTAATCACACCACCAGAAAATAACTTTCACGCTTTCAGCTTGACAAGATGGACTTGAGGAATAAAAAAAAAAGGTTGGAAACAATGCTTTTTGTTTCAATTATATATCAGTTTTGCAGAGCAATTAAAAACAGTCTACTAACATGCCCAATTCATGTTGCTTCATGATAATGCAAATAATCTAAATGTCATTGTTAGTGAAAAACTGATACCATGAGTCCTTTGAATATATGGACACAGAGAAAAGGAATGTAAGACCATCTCTGTCTCTTTCAATACATAAGCCATGTCGCCTTGGAAACTGAAGTTTGTTTTCAGTTCCATTTATTGAGATTCAAATAGCTTATCTTCAAAGACAGTTTTCTCTTGATGATCACCAGCTATCAGAAGTTGATTTTACTTCCCATGTTCAGAGAACCAACACATGTGAAGTGACTCATTGTGGCAAAATTAATATTTCCATATGGATATAACCTATTTTCTGCTTTGTATAATGTTGGAGGAAAAGTGCCATTATGAACAAATGCACTCCCCTAAGGACTGTGTTTGCATAACCTGACTCAAGGGATAAAGAGAGAAACATTTCAATAAAAACCACATCCCAACTAGTTCAGTCTCCTGTAGGCCATAATATAAATCTCTTCAATTCACTTGTAACTATTCACAGAAGAGTCACATGTAATACATGCATGTGTGCTTTGTTCACTGAACACTCACAGGTAAGCAAAGGATTCTATAATAAAATATATCTCCCAACATGCTCCATAGGGTAACTACTGAAATTATTAAAGTCAAAGGAGCCAAATTCAACATTCTGTGGATGTCTGAGAGGTATTATATGCCATTATAAATGTTGGAGTAGGATTAAAGTGCTTATGATTCCTAAAAGTAGACTTCCATTCCTTTTTTTTTTTTTTTTTTTTTGTGGCAAGACCAACAGACTGGCCTTTTTAAATGAGAGTGAGAGTGTGAGTGAGAGACAGAGAGAATTGGTGTGCCAGGGCTTCCAGCCACTATAATTGAACTCCAGGTGCATGTGCCACCTTGTGTATCTGGCTTATGTGGGATCTGGGGAGCCAAACATGGGTCCTTAGGCTTCACAGGCAAGCACCTTAACCACTAAGCCATCTCTCCAGCCCCAGATTCCCACTCTTATTTATTTATTTATTTATTTATTTATTTATTTATTTATGAGAGAGAAATACAGAAATAGGCAGGTAGAAAGAGAGAAAGAGAGAGAGAGGGGGAGAGAATGGGTGCGCCAGGGCCTCCAGCCACTGTAAACGAACTCCAGATACATGCACCCCCTTGTGCATCTGGCTTATGTGGGTCCTGGAGAATCAAGCCTTGAACTGGGGTCCTTAGGCTTCATAGGCAAGCGTTTAACCGCTAAGCCATCTCTCCAGCCCAGATTCCCACTCTTACTTCCAGTGAATTACACAATTCAATGCTGAATTAAATATTAGCATACTTGTAATATATCCCTGAAATGTTCAAGGGCAAATGTGGAGTTGGCAAATGAAAAGCCGTCACCGGACTGGACCCTCAGGGAAATTTTTAACCTTGCTGAGACCATTTCCTCGTTTGTGGGTATTGAAACTCATGTTGTCCTCAAGGGTTGTTTGTCAGACTGTGGTTCCAGAGATAAGTAACTCAAGGTCAAGTTTGCAAAGTAATACTTGCTCTAGAGTGAGATATGTCAAGAAGAAATCTTAACTTATGGTGTTAAAATATTCACTAGACACAATGGAGTGGCCGAGAGAGGAGGGTTACCACTCTGCTTCCTGGAAAGGAATGACGGGGTCCTCCGTGGACACAAGAGGGCAGGACTCAGTTTTGCTATAGAGAGGTGATAAGGTGAAGAGGACAGCCACGCAACAGTCATATTTCTTACACAGAACATGTCTCCAGTGTTTGATGATTTCATTCAAGCTGGAATGTATAATTTTGTCATTAGTTTGCTCGGTGTGGCTTTTCTGCTGCGTTATTTAATTCATTTCAGTCATGTAGGAACACTGAGAGCTGCGGCCTACTGACCCCAATTTTCACTTAAAGAAACAAATTTCCTTTTTGCAAACTAAGACAATTTTCTCCTGTCAACCTTGCTTTAAAATATTAACCTTATTCCCAATACAGTAAATATTCATATTTGCTACTGAAATTTGCTTACCAGAGTACCTTTAATCAAGTTATGAAATCGCTTCTGGTCTTATTTTATCCAACTCTGAGAAATGATTAAGCATAAATATTTTGAATGAATGAACTTATACTGTAAACATACTTAAAAGAATGTATTTTATTTTGTTTGGCATCAACTAACATTTAGAAAGAAAACAAAGGCAAATAAAATTTGAGTATAGGTTTGCTTGATGATAACAAGAGCCAATATTTTTGGAAATCTATGTAATTGGCTCTTGTTATAAGTCATCATAATGGATTGACTTATTCTTGGCTTTATAAGAAAATGAAAATAGAATACAGAACCTAAATTGAACCTGATCAAATTATAACAATGTGTCCATAAGATAGTGGGGAGAGTTGAGACAAAGAAAGCACAGAATGGAACCACAGTGAGATAATATTTGTATTTGTAATATTTTATTCTGTAAAAATGGTCAAATTCAAATATACAAAAGTTTCATGCAGTACTAAGTTTGATAGCTTAAAAGTGACTTGGGTTATATTATTCTAAGTTTTGTGCACTCATTTCCCAATGTATAACATGGTAAGTTTGAAATATTAAATATATAAATATCTATTTTAAAATTTAAAAGTTTAAAATTTAAATTTAAATTTAAAATTTAAAAGACACTCATACACAAACACACACACACACACACACACACACACACACACATACATACTTACTGAGCAGTTTTATAGTATTCGGTTTTCTTTTTGTTGTTGTGTTTTTTCAAGTTAGGGTCTCACTGTAGCCCAGGTTGACCTGGAATTCACTCTGTAGTCCCAGGCTGGCCTGGAACTCCCCACAATCCTCCTAACCTCAGCATCCTCAGTGTTGGGATTAATGGTAAGTGCCGCCATGCCTGGCTGTACACAGTTTTCTTAATCATCACTAAATTAGTGCATGATAGGTAGAATAGTAATGTTTAGTCTTCTTTTACCAATAAAGAAAAAAAAAGACAGTGATGCCCACTTATTTCATTAAGGTCATGAAAACTCTCAAGGCTGACAGAGCTAAGACTATAATATGAATGCAGTGGTCTAAAAACTGTGTTCTCTCAAAGAACTGCCATTGCAATACAACTCCCATGATGCATTGAGGGGACAATTTGGATGTAGGGGCTCTAACTTCATGATGGGATCAGCATCTAGAAAAGAGGCTTGAGAGGGGATCCACCCCCTTGTCAGCAGGTGAGAATGCAGAACAAGGAACCATCTGTGAAACAGACAGCACACCTCACCAGACACCAAGTCTGCAGCTGCCTTGACCTTGGGCTTCCCAGACTCCAAAACTAAGCAATAAATTCTTATACTACCTTGTCTAAATATTTGTTAGAGAAATTCAAATGTACTAAGCTACCATACACCTTGCCTTAGAGTTTCCAAATAAAGAACAATTCTTCATAAATATGGGTACATTTTCCCACATTTCTTTCATTAATATAAATATAAACAAATATAAATATTTGTTATTGATCTCTATGATCACTTAATGTAAGCATTCAATGGTTTGATATGCAAAGCACCATAATAGCAAAGGAAATCTGTTAAATGGTTACATGTATTGTTCTTTGATGGTGTGTTTTACAGAATCTGAATCCTTAGGGGACTGGAAGCAAGTGAATAAGGAGAGGGGAGGCAGCAGAGTGCTTGGGACTCCTCTTCTCTCAAACTATCTTGTTTAGAGCTCAGTTGACCCACTGAACTAATTTTAGTTGGGAGTTACTTCTCTGCTGCATCAGTGTTTCTCTCTTGCTGAAGTCTACAGCATACTTCTTCCATGTTGGTGGGGAGGGGCTGCAGAGATGGCTCAGCAGTTAAGGTGCTTGCCTGCAAAGCCTAACAACCAGAGTTCTTTACCCCAGTACCCACATAAAGCCAGATGCACAAAGTGGCACATGCATCTGGAATTTTTATTTTTATTTTTATTTTTTTCAGTAGTTAGAGGCCCTGGTGCACTCATTCTTTCTCCCTGCCAGGCATGGTGGTGCAGGCCTTTAATCCTAGCACTCAGGAGGCTGAGGTAGAAAGAGGATGGCTATAAGGCTGAGGCCAGCCTGAGACTACATAGTGAATTCCAGGTCAGCTTGGCTAGAGCTAAACTGTACCTCCAAAACCAAAGAAACAAATAAAAACCTTCCACATGGGTTCTGAGTGGGCTGGACAATGTGTGGTGTAGAACCAAGTGAGTGTGAGGAGCAAAGCTTGGTTTTCCTTTCCCACGGCCCCAAAGAGAGGTGTTGGCATCAAAGACATCCTAGTCATTACATTCACTGAGAGTCATATCCATTCTCTCAGGAGTGAATACAGCGACACAGCATTGAGGACATTATTAACATTAGCAAATGAAATGAAATGAAAATAGAATGTCAATATAAAATCAGTTTCAAAAGTTTTCAACTATCATAAAAAGAAAAGACATGAATTTAACACAGTTTAAATCTCAAAAGACAAAAGAAACATATCAAAAGAAAAGAGAAGAAGGGCACTTCCACCAGATGGTTTGACATGGATAATGGAGAAGGCAAAAAACAAACAAACAAAAAGACATCAAATAGAAGAAGGTCTAGTTGGAAAGAAGGGATTTAGTGGAAGGGAAACACAAAGATGATGAGGGATTATGATCAAATACAGTTTGTTCGTGTATGTAAATTCTCAATAAAAAAAAGTGAGAAAAAGGCTGGAGAGACAACTTAGTGGTAAAGACTTTTGCCTGCAAAGCCAAAGGACCTAGGTTTGATTCACCAGAACCCATGTAAGCCAGTGCACAAGGTGGCACAAGTGTCTGGAATTCATTTGCAGTAGCTGGATTCCATGGCACGCCCATTCTCTCCACCCCCTCCTCTCTCCCTTTCTCACCCTCTCTCATAAATAAATAAATAAATAAATAAATAAATAAATAAATAAATAAAAATATTTTTAAAGTTAGAAAAAAGAAAATGACATAAAATATATAAATCCAACAAACAAGAAAGAAAAGAGAAGGGAATATAGCAAAAATAAGAGAAGCATTAGAAAATTTTTAAATGTGACAACAGAAAAAGTATAAAACTACTTACTGGAAGGTAAAATAAACATATATGCTATAAAATCTTTTAAAAGAGAGTAGAGAATTGGGGAGATGGCTCAGTGATTAAAGACACTTGCCTGAAAAGCCTGATGGCCCGGGGCCCAGTTTCCCAGTATGCACATAAAGTCAGATGTTCAAAGTGGTGCATGCACCTGAATTTTGTGTGCAGTGGCAAGAGCCCTGGTGTGCCTACTGCCTCCCATCTCTCTCTCTGTCTTTCTCAAATAAATAAATAAATAAATTTTAAAAATAAATAAAAGAAAAATAATACGAATCTAAAAGTAGGGCTTGACTCACTGCAAGAAAGGGGACTCTTACACTTAGGACATGTGCCAGGAAGGCTACTCGATACTTACCTACACAAGACCCTCATAATAGGAGGAAAAGATGATGAGAACAAAATAAAAGAAACTAATGGAGATTGGGAGGAGATATCATGGAGGGTGGAATTGTGAAGGGGAAAAAGGGGATGGGAGGGAATTATCATGGTTTATTGTCTATAATTATGAAAGTTGTCAATAAAGAAATTTAAAAAATACCTTTATGTCAGTGTATTTGAAAATGATGTTTCTTTTATATTGCCAAAGCCCTTCCTCTGCCTCCCAAAACAACAAGTACCCAATTGACATATCATCTCACTGGGCAGCCTTTTTTCCCTCAGTGGTTCCTCCCCAAGTTCTCATGGCGCCCCGTGGCATCTCTAATCTGAGGGTGTAGCCCTCGCGATTGCTGACTGCACGTCCATCGCCTCCAGACAAAAATGTTGGTTTAATTCCATCATGGATGTTGGAGGAGATCATATGGCCCTCATTGCTCCCTGAGGAATTTTCAGCATCTCATAGCCATAGTTGCTGGGGGGGGGGAAGGTATTTTCTTTGGTAGTATATTCACTAGTAAGATGCATATGCTCGAGTAAATAACTTCCACCCGCGCT
Organism: Orientallactaga sibirica; assembly: GCA_036365145.1. NCBI lineage: Eukaryota > Metazoa > Chordata > Mammalia > Rodentia > Dipodidae > Orientallactaga > Orientallactaga sibirica. The sequence continues at coordinate 7,673,297 of JAEOAD010000048.1, forward strand.
CACGCAAGCAATACTTGGGAAGAAGGGACTTGTGGGGAGGGTGGTAAGGTGATGGGACCTGATTACGACTGAAATACATTATAAACGTGCATTATCAATATTGGTCAATTGTCAATAAAATTAATGACAGTGATATTAGAAAAGTTGGTTTATGACATGTTATAAATAAATTATGAGTCTCGAAGAACAATCTCTCACATTGAGGAAATGTGAACACCTTTAGACTTCCTATGGCCGTAATGCAGAAGTGAGCTGAAAGAAGCAATGGTCAGCGCAGTCCGTCAGGGTGATGGTGATACACAGAACATTAGAAAGTGGGGAGGAGGAATCAACTGCTGGAGCTGGGTAAGGAGAGAGACAGAGAGAGGGAGAGGAGGAGAAAGTGGGGGGGGGCGTTCAGTGACTGCTCATTTAGTTGGTGTTGTGGAGCATGTCTATGGCAGGGTATCCCAGCTTAGTTGGCACCGTGAGCTCAGAATCTGAATACTCTAACCACCCCTCACTGGTCACCACTGGCACATCATGGTACATAGTCTCTTCCTACACCTCTCCCATCTGTGGTCCTATAAGAACCCTCATTCTTGGTGCTATTGGAGATAAAGACAAGACATGTCTCAACCTCACAGGTACAGGGACAAACTTGGGTGCTTAGCTGATAGTGGAGCCAGTACTGTCCTCTCCGTGGACCGTGCTGACTACGCATGCGGACTGGTCCAGGTTGGGGCAGGGGTAAAGCATGAGGACGGTGATTGTGATCCTGACCCTTCTTCAGTGTGAGCCTAAAAATCATTTCTGTCTTTGAATTTTAGATTCCTCTTCTGGGAAGTGGTAAGGATGATATCTAACTCATTGCGCTTTTGTGAATATTAAATTATATCATGCATACAAAGTCCCTAGTATAGTGTATTAGCAGTCTACAAATGTTAGTTGTTCCTGCCCTTACTTTATTGAAAACTCAAACAACAAATGTAAAGTACATTGGACGAGCTGTCTGAAACCTCATTCACGATGAACTTTTTGGGTAAACTTGTCTGATGTTCTGCTCTACAGTTTTTCTATTTGTGGAACTGAAATAGAAATTCTAGCTCTGCTCACTGAAAAACTGTTCACAAGAAAAGTCACTAAACATCTTAACCAAGAGTGGTCCCTGTGCAAGGTGTGCTTACTGCTATAATAGTGACCGTCTAATAGTGGTGGGAATAACCCATTATTCTCTGACTGGATCTGAGGACTGCTCCACAGAACAGAATTCATGCCTGGTACTAAAAACCTAATCAAAAGCCAATGGATGGGAAGCTCATACCTTTTGGGGAAGGACTACTGTTTTTTAGCTAAATGGTAAGTTTTATCTATTATACTACCCTCTAAATATTGATGTTTATGCACATAAGTTAGTGCTGTTCTCACTATTGGTCAGAGAAGCTATGTTTTGCAGATGGTGGTGACTATGGGGGATACCCAAAAGTCATCAAAGTGTTAAGAAGTGACAATTGAGTTCTTGGCACTAAATAAAATATCTTTAACAAACCTTTCAAGGCTCAGGAAATATGTGGGAGCGAGGGAAGAGAATGTAAGAGTCTAAGGATGGGAGGTGTCCTTTGGAATGCTATCTTTGGGACAGCAACTACCAGTTGCATTCATGAACTCACAACGACTGTTGTTATGGCCACAAGACCTGCGAAATACTGGGCCCAGCAACATGTTGTAATGGTTGATGGAGGAAGCAGAAATAAATGATGTCAAAGTAGATGAGAGACTAGTTGGAAAGAAGGGATTCAATAAAAGGAGAAAGGGACAAAGGAAAGTAATATGAGACGATTATGAGCAAAATAAATTAAATACCTGTGTGAAAATCATCAAAACAAAGTTACAAAGTGACTACTCAGGATTAAATATACATTACATGGGAAGAGAGCTTGCAAATGATTGCATAATAAAATGAGAGCACAGGGGCTGCATGTGTGCTCAGTGGTCGGATGAGTGCTTGGCATGCGTGAGGCAGTGAGATCAAGCCACAGCACCAAAAATACCCCCCCCCCCCCACCAAACAAGCGTTCCTAGATGGTCTACTCACATGGCACTTAACAGCATAATTTCTAAGCATGTTTATGTGCGTCCATAATGTACAAGTCAAGCTACTGCTTGTCAGTTGGCTATCAACCCTGCATGATTCTTAATTCGCACTGACACCTGGAGTTTGAATTTCAACTTTGTTACCTTTCCTAAATAGATGAATCGCCATGTGGATAAGGATGTAAGGGAGGCTTCTTGTTCCCAAATTAATCTTCAAATCTCACTGTCTATTAGGTATATATTTAAATTTCAAATTTGATCACTTGAGTCTTCTTTTAGCTCAGCAACAAGACAGACACACCAAACCACACCCCCCTACACACACTTGGAGTTCCTGATGCAGTTAAGCTTAATTCCTTATCAGGGGTAATTTTAATTGGAAGGGAATTCACATTCCTAAAGGTGTCTTAGATTCTAGCAAAACATCTGGGTTATTATTTTGAAACTGAAAGGATAGTGGTTCCAATGTTATATATTACTATGTGTGACAGGATAGGTGCTTTGGAAGAAATGATTAAGTGAGAAGTTATGAAACAGGCAATGAAGGAAAACAAATGAAGACTAGCATTTAACTTTTTAGTTACTCATACTCATCATTTAATAAAAGACATTTACTATTATCTGTGGAAAATAGCAACTACATGCTTAGAAAATAGTCAAAACTGATCATAAATTTTTCTGTCACTTTAGTGAGCTCAGGATAGTTAAAAATATTAATATCACCAATTTTGAAATGTTGTATTATCAAATTTTATTTTCTAAATTTAAAAGAGCAATTTTTGACAAAGCATGGAAAATTCACTTTGGGATTTTGTAATTTTGGTGTTTGGAAGCATTACTAATACTAAAAGCTGTCTCCCCCCACCCCCAACAGAATAAACACTTGATTTTTATGGTGGCTTCAGAATATTTTAAAAGTAATAGTTATTATACATTTTTTTCTTTTGACAAAAAGGAAGGCAGCTAAAAAGTGCCTTGTCAGTTTCCCACTGCTGCCAGCTACATTAAAATGCAGCTCTGAGCACCTTTTCCTCCCTCAGTCTGGAATTTCAGGAGCAGAGAGTACAAAAGAGCTGATGAGCAATGAATGCCTCACCCTTCCTCAATTAATCTTGTCTCTCTACCTTTGCTTTTGCTTTCCCTCTACATGAAGGTAATAATGACACCCTCATCCATTATCCTTTTATCCCTGTTATTCTCGTGAAATTGCTTAATAATATGTTACAGATTCGTCTTCACTCACATAATTCTTCCTGTCATTTGCAGTATATCATCCTACAAACATACAGCCCACTTTCCCTGGCCGTTCTTTGAAGATCATTGTCAGTGACATCTTCAGGATGCGCTCGGAAGCTGGAGCATCATTTCCGTTGCAATGGGGAATTACACTGACTTATCTGTCATTGCCAAAAGCACAACAAGCAATTCAGTGTTAATGCAAAGGTAACACAGGTTTTTATCACTCCGCCAGAACAAGGGCTCTTGTAAATTTATGCTAATGTGGCACTTTTAGAGTTTAATAACCTCTTACCCTACTGGAAAGAGACCCACACATACACAAACACAGACAAACACACACTCCCCTGTACTGAAGACATGGCTGATCAACAGTGGTAATGATTTATTTAGGATCTTTTTTGGAACTAGTGTGAATTCCTGTTGTTAGACTATTACACAGATGTGCTACAGAAAATTTGCTACTAGAAATTACAACATTCCATTCAACTGCATAAATTGACTCTAAAATAAACACTAAATTATTTTGATGAAAAAATAATTGAAGTCAAAGAATTAGCACAGGCTCCTTTCAGACCACTGTTATTGGGGGCTTTTCTTAGCCATAGCTCAGGACCACTACAAATGAGCAGTTTTCCCTGATTGAGGGTGGCATTCCAGAGGGACCCAGGCAATCCAGCGTGCATGCCAAGTCTGAGAACACATGACAAGCTGGTCCGGCGTGCAGTAATTTGACTAATTATACCGGATTAGAGCATATTAATGCAAGCTGTTTTCTCCAGAGTTAATGACCTGCTGACTGGGTTCTGTTAGGCCCCAGTAGGTCCACAGGCAGCTAAAAAACAAAACCCTGTTTTGTAAGCCCTAGTCATTTCGCATCAGCAAATGAGTACATCAAACTACTGACCAGCAAAATGCAAGCGACATTTTGTCTGCTATAAGCTCATGTAGCCTTCCAGAACTTTCTACCTCAAGGCCTTTTTTTTATATAAAATTCATGTCAGTTTCTTTCTGCTTTTAAAGGAGTAGTTGATAAGTACAGTCTAGGGAAAAATAATTTTAGGACCACTTTATTGTTGGAGAGGCAAAGATTCCTGTTTCAGGAAAACAAAAGGGTATTGCTGAAAACAACATAAAAAGTATGAATTTTAATATATGCACTTTTTCAATGCAAGGATATGTTACTTATAGCAAAATTTTTAATGTATAATAAAATCTATTCAAATTTCTAACTTTATCTGAATGATATTTCTAAGACCAAAAGGATTTTTACTCTTTTTTTTAAAGTAGCTAGATGACTTTTAAAATAAAAAACTTCAGAAAAATGTAATGTTGATATTTTTAAATTATTTGCTCATTTAAAAAAATAACCTTATATTTTGCTAAAAGTTGGCTGATAATTTCAAATGTTCCTGAATCTATAAGAATTTGTATAATTTATATATATACTTTGCTTCTGAAAATTTGTAAAGTGATTTGTAAGAATATATAAAATGTGATTTAAGTCTCAATTATATAAAAAAGCCCAAAAGTAAAAAATTGAGCCTAGTAAAAGGTTGTTAAAAATACAAAGGCATTCTAAAAAGTTATTTAAAACTTCCTTTGTTTGGACCACAAATATAAACTCCCAATGTTAAAAAGAAATCTTAATTTCAACATGAAGTTAGTAAGATAAAAACAAACCAATTCAGGAATAATTCCCCAATTAGCCCTAATACTAAAGAGAGAAATAAATTGATGCCAGAGGTTTTCAAAAGAAGCCACAGTTACAGGGTGAGGATTGCTGCTATGTATAATGCCCTCCCACTGACCAGCAAAGGTGGTTCAAAGCAGTTCTCAAAGCGCAACTTAGAAACATCAATCCTACAGAGAGGTAGAGCAGGGAAGCCCGCTCTGTCAGTGCTTTCCGACAGACCTGTGATTCCTGCTGAAGGGGCTAACCTCCGTGGAGCGCTGGACACCTCCTCCAGGTTGCATCAATGACAGTTAATCCAGAGACGTGCCAAGAGTCTGAGGTTTGGCCTGGCTCAGCATATGAGCTGAGCAAGTCAGATTTGCTCTATAGAGAACTGGAAGTAGGAAACACAGAGAGAACTGTGTAATGGGCAGGAGGGACTGCAGTTGAAATGTGGCAAAGCTATGAATAAACGCAAGGCAGTTATCAGATTAGAGAGAAAGAAGTGCTTTAAGTGGATTTGGAACCAGGGATGCAGAAGCTGTTTTCCCGGAGCTCAGTCCTTTACTTTTGAGTTCCATACCATATATACATAGACCCTAAGTAGAAAGCTACGATGTCTTGTTTTCTTTGTCCTCTTCCTTCCTCCCTTCTCTTCTCTTCTCTTCTCTTCTCCTTTCCTTCAGAAGCCCAAGGCTAGGATTCTAGGGCTGTGCTCCATGCCTGGGAGGCTTACTCCATTAACAAAAAGCTGAGCCAAACCAGAGGGCGACCTGATAGTCAACATCCACAGTGTCTGCTGCTCAAGGATACAGACCTCTTGACCATGAACAGTCTCTTTAACGTCCAGGCAATCCTCGGCATCCGTCCACTCAGCCAGCATTTTTATTGAGACTGGGCAGCTGAGCGTTCATGATCTTACTTCCTGTCATGGACTGGTAGTGCAACTCAGCACAGCCATATGCTTTAACTGAGTGTGCAAGACAGGTTGATGAGCTTCCTTCTTGAAAATTGAAACAACAAAATCAGAGGTGGGCTGACATAGAAGACCATTTCATTTCAGTTATAATAAATGGGAGAAGAGCTAAGGCTTGTTTGGGAAGAGAAGTCTGAGTCCTCTCCAATGTACACGCTGACTGAAGACTATCTTCCTGTTCTCATTCTAGAGCTAATAGTTATAACATTTTAAACAAAGAAAAAGATAATCTTTATAAATCTCAAGTGTGTACATGACCATAAATAATACTACAGCAGGGCTGGGAGTAAACTCAGTGGCATAGCATTACTTGGCATGCATGAGGTCCTGATTAATACCTAACACCTACCAACCACCCAACTGCCACAACAACAACAACAACAACAACAAAAACTCTAGCAAAGGTATTTATAGGTGATGCAATTTTAAGCTATAAACTTATATAACTTTCCTAACACTATTGTACTTAGTATTCTAAGATAACGAAATGGCGTGACTGCCATATTTAGCAGTGTACTTTTCTTATATTTGAAATAGCAATAGCAAGCTGTGGGATAACCTATAGAAGATTACTTTGTAGTGGGTAATAAATTATGATATGGCTTCTGGAGAGACGGCTTAGCGGTTAAGGTGCTTGCCTGTGAAGCCCAAGGACCCAGATTCAACTTTCCAGACCCCATGTAAGCCAGACACACAAAGGCGAGGCACACACAATGTGGCACATGCCCACTAGGTGGCACAAGTGTCTGGAGTTCAATTTCAGTGGCTGAGGCCCTGGCATGCCAATTCTCTCTCTCTCTCTCCATCTTTCTCACTTTCTCTCTCTCTAAAATAAAAAAAATACTATGTTAAAATAGCCAATATGATACATTGGAGTGTTGTCTTATTTATACCAATATGTGTGATTACCATAAGTGCTTATATAGAAAAATATTTAATTGTATTAGTACATTACAGAGTAAATGTGTTCAGTCATCTTGCCTGATGAAGGTATACAGAAATTATATGCATGGATAAACAAATTCAATAATAATTTTAACAATTACCTTTTCTTTCTCTGCTAAATGTGCTTTCTTGCTTGTAACTCTACAGTAGGCTCTGTACTTAAATTTCATTGTAGACTTTCTTTTCACCCTTTGTTGTAGGTTTAAGTCAATTAAGTAAGTGTTCTTAGACACGGTGAAAGACAACTGTTGCATCTTGATAATATTCAATAAACATAGTGTTCGGAAAGTTTTTATAGAGTGAAGAATTCTTTAAATTTCAGTGAACTTAAAGAACAGCATATGAAAGCTTCTTCCTTATTGGTTAGCATTTTTTTGTGTGTGGCAAGAAGTGCTATGCAAACTGCTGGGGGAGAAAAGTCATCAACAGCCCTATCCAGGTGTGGGCCCTGAGTATATTCCACAACCAATCTGCCAGGCAAGATGCGCACAATGGTGTACTAGTGACATGAGCGTTATGGGAGTAAACAATTGCTTTCTGATTGGATTTGAGGCCAGCTCCACAGGAGGGAATTCATGTCTGGTACTTTCTGCTTACAAGCCATGCCTGAACAGAATGAAGGTGGAGCTGGCTGTGTCTCTTGCTATACTTCTTTTGCCTGGTCAAAAGCCTGGTAAGAGACATAGGCCCTGTGTGGGGCACCTACTACTGTGGTTATGTTAAATGCGCAGCATATCAAACTGCCTTCTAAATATCTAAGTAGGAAGTTTCTGCAATGGCCAGAGGTTAATGAAGATTCATAGCTGGAAAAATTACTGAGAATAAGTGACTATAGTGTCCCCATCCCTAAATAGGACATCTAAATAACTTCCTTCAAGGCTCAGCAAACCTCACAGAGGGGACAGGATAAACATAAGAGCAGAAATGCAAAATATTGTCTTCTAGACATGACATGGCTGTTATAGTCATGATCCCACAGTAGCTGTGGCTTCCCGCACAAGAGTGAGCCTGTCAACAGTTTATTGCAGATTAGAGAAAGGGTCATAAGACCCCATACTTCCCAGAGTAGCTAAAAGCAGCTAATAGATTCTGGGAAAGAAAAAAATATGTTCATCAGTATTATAGCCACTGATAAGTTGCCCATTCTTCAGTAAATAACCCCCTACTCATAATCATGCCATCAGCAACCTTAGTTTAATTCAGGGACTCAAAAAAAAAAAAACACTAATTTTTATAAATAGCAACAAATACTGGGGAGACCCAAGACTTATCAAAATGACAAGAAGAGAAAGCTGAGTGCGTAGCACTGGAGGAGTCATCTCTACCATACTTGCCATGGCCCAGGAAGTATTACCGAGGAAGTGGTGGCTTGAATATGACTGCTGCTCTCACTGCTAGCCAGACAACCTCCTCCATGGAGATGGTGGCAGACACAGAGGAGACTCAAAACTCAACCAAAGCAGAAAATGAGAGGCAGTTAAGAATTTAACACGCAAAGAGACTTGAAACATACCCTCCAAGGCTCAGGGGACATTGTGGCGGAGGGGACATGATGAATGTAAGAGACACAAGGTGGGAACGTACACTGTGGGGCACTGACCTGATAGGAACCAACGCGTGCTTCATGACCCCGTGGTGATTATTGGTACCACATGAACGGGGCCCTCAGTGGAACGGGGCATGGAAGAGGGAGCAAGAGAAGATAGCCTTGCTGGGCGTGGTGGTGCACACTTTTAATCCCAGCACTCGGGAGGAAGAGGTAGGAGGATCACCATGAGGTTGAGGCCACCCTAAGACTACATAGTTAATTCCAGGTCAGCCTGGGTCAGAGTGAGACCCTACCTTGAAAAAAAAAAAAAAAAAAAAAAAAATAGCCTGATGGTATTATGATCGATTTATAGTCTATTAATATATTAAAGTACCCAATAAAAATATTGTTTTAAAAATTGAAAAAACAAAAAAGTATGAAAGCAAGACAGAGACTAATTAGGAAGGAGAAAGATTTTGGTAGAAGGGAAAGGGAATAAGAGACAGAAATTACAAGGTAATAAAATGAAAATATGCTCTATACAAGTATGAAAGTATCAAAATAAAAATTAAAACACAAGAACAGTACAGATACTTTACAGCAGCATGAACAGTGCTTTCTGTGTGGAACTCATTTAATGATTTCTGGTTGATAGTGGAAAAAATAAATGTCGATACTGAAAATTATCTTCAGAAATGGCTGATGCTTTATTTACCTGGGGCTGCCAATATTTAAGTAAATCACAATTAGCTTAAAATAATAATGTTCTGTGCATAAGTTTATGATTTTTCATATTACTGTGTTATATATCAGTCAACTAAGAGGCCATAAAGTAAGTAAAATGAAAATGAGGAAGATGAGATGGCATAATACATCACGGCAAGAGCCCCCAAATATAGGTCACATGTCGCAGAACAGAATCCCAGTTTTGTCTCTTATTTCCTATATAAAGCTTTCAGATAACTTACTAAACCTCACTAGATCCTCCAAAGCCCTAACCTTCTCAAGAGGTTTTGTTTGATCACTTGGTCCCAAGATGTGTGGTAAGGCCGTGGAGCCCTGAAGTGTTACACTTGGCCCTGCTTGCGGGTATCTCTCCTCTCTCCTCTCTCCTTTCTTTTCTCTCTCTTTCCTCCCTGCTGGTATGACACAGGCTTCCTGCTCTGGCATGATCCTGCCATTTCCCGGCCACAGTGGACTCTATCCTCTGGAATAGTAAGCTGAATTGAACCCTTTTTCTTCCATAAGCTACTTCTGGTTGGCTATTTTTATTCCAGTAATGAGAAAATGAATACAGCCCTCCTCTCTCTTCCTCATCGTTGCCTCCTCTCCTCTGCTCTCCTCTTCTCTCCTCTCCCTCTTTCCTTCTACAACTTCTCTTTCTCTTCCTGTCTTGGGTAACCTGGGGACAAAAGACTGACCTTCTGGTTCACTATGTCCTCCTGTCCAGGATCTGTGAGTATAAATCTCTGTACAAATCTGTGGCTAACATTTAAAGAAGCCAAGAGTATTTCCGGTCGGGCTTTTCCCCCAGGACAGCAAGGAGAACACAAGTGGGTACACAGTGCCAAAGTCACAGTGCAGTAGGAGTCAACCAGACACAAGTCAAACAAAAGACACATGGGCATGTGTCAGGACGAACACATTTCCTATGTGAGGGACACCTGCTCATGGGTTAGACACTTAGGCACCAGGGTACCCACCAGGTAAAGGAAGTATCCCTCCTCAAATGGCAAATGGCCAGCTCCCCCTTCATTCATTTCCTTTTTGTCAGGAGTGTTGGGTGGCATCTTGATTTAGCTGGGGACTCCAAAACAATCCTCTATGCAGTTGACCTAGTCCTAGGACTTCAGTGCTGGTCTATCACACTTATACCCAGTAGCTGAGATCTCACTTCCACTGAGCCCAGACGCATGCTCAGTGCCCTCTCAGTGCTTAAGTGTCTCCCATGCACTTCTAACTATTTTCAAGAGCAATCTCTTCTTGGGCTAGAGGGATGGCATAGCAGTTAAGGCATTTGCCTGCAAAGCCAAAGGACCCAGGTTTGATTCCCCAGGACCCACATTAGCCAGATGCACAAGGGGATGCATGCATCTGGAGTTCATTTGCAGTGGCTGGAGGCCCTGGCATGCCCATTAATTCGTTCTCTCTCTCTCTGTGTGTCTCCTTCTTTCTCTGTTAAATAAATAAATAAATAAATAAATAAATAAATAAATAAATAAATATCAAAAGTAATCTCATTACTTGGATCTACTCCAACCCAGTGTCCTCCAGTTCTCACTCTCAGTGAGTGTCAATCCTTTCCCCTCCTTTCCCACATCCAGTCATTTTCCAAGATATATCCATAGCCAGGCATGGTGGTGCCTGTGCTATATCCACAGCTATTTAGGAGGCAGAGGCAGGAGGATTGCTTAAACCCAGGAGCTCAAGGCCAGCTTGGGCCATTTACTAAGATGTTGTCTCAGAAAGGGGAAAAAAAGTTCTATCTACTTTTCTACTTTATTCCAAACTCTCTCAAACCTATCAAATTATTTCTGAATATTATTACCCCATACGACATGCATTTAAAATTAAATAATATCCATAAGAGGCCAGTCCATATGGTATTTGTGGACAAAGCAAAGAAGTGGTCAGACTCTGGATGGATTTTGAAACAGCGATAATATGATTTGCTAACACTATATATATGAGCATAAGAGGACTGAAGCATACATAACTCCAGGTTTTGGCTCCAAAAACTAGTTTAATGGAATTACAGGGAGCTTTTGTTTAAAAAAATGACTGGGGTAGAATAAGGATGGGCAGCAAATTAACTGTAGTGAATGAGTTGGGGAGTGGCAGAACCCTTGAGCTTACAGGATTCTAGACATTTCCTAATTCTTATGATCCAGTGAGATAGGCCCTACCAGTCTGGTTTTTATCTTTATTTTTTGATGTAGAAACTGGAAATCTGAATGGTTATGTGGCTTTTAATTCTGGTTTGGATAACTTGAAGGCCTGGGCTACTTCAACTAAGCATGTCAAAATTTCACAGTTATGTGTGAGAGTTTCAAATTACTATTGTTAAAGTAACATATTAAACTCCCTAAATTTTGTGAAATTTAACAAAGCAGACATAAATCTAACAAAAGTTTTTTCTAAGCATTTAACTACCTTGTCATAATTAACTAGACTTCTAAATGTAATACATGAAATCATTAATATGCAAAAGAATCTGCTGGATAAATATGGAACTGGTGTTTGATGTCAGAAATTTTATTTTTCAAACATATCAGTTACTTAGTTTTGAAATAATGGGCAACTGAAAGTAAATGTCTTCTTTATACACAAATTAAAAATGTTTAAGTAAAACATGTAAATTGAACTTATAGATTAAAGTAGAATATTTTCTACCTTTAAAAATTAAAAATCAATATTGCAATAAATACTGAGTAAAACACAGATAATTTTAAAAAATGCATTATTTATTTATTTGATAGAGAGAGAGAGAGAGAGAAAGAGAGAGAGAGAGAGAATGGGTTGCCAGGGCCTCCAGCCACTGCAAATGAACTCCAGATGCATGCATTCCCCTTGTGCATCTAGCTTATGTTGGTCCTGGAGAGTCAAACTGGGATCCTATGGTTTTGCTGGCAAGCACCTTAACTGCTAAGCCATCCCTCCATCCAAACACAGATAATTTTTAATAGTCTTCTCCACTCAAAAGATCCTCGGATAACAGAACTCATGAATATCTGAGACTATTTTATTACATTAATCCTTTTGATGAGAAAAATACCGTTACTGAGGAAATGAATTTAAACTTCCCCAAAACTGTATTATGGTTACTCTTCCAAGAGGCAATTACAATTTCAAAATATAGTTTCAAATTATAATGAGGCCTTAGATTCATTTCTGATATAAGAATACAATTAATTTTATTGATAGGCACACCATAAAATAATCAAAAGCCTATAATCCATATAAATAAATCTACCTTTATGTAGATACACACATTTCAAATATTATAGTAGAAGATGGTTGGTAATGATTTTTATCTTTTGGCTACTGGTTTGGGTAATTTTAACTTTATAATATTGGCTAAATTTTAATATTTCACAAATATATTTATATTCAGAAAAATAATAAATACATTCACTTGTAATGCAATACAAAATTTCCATGTGTTATAGGGGAACATGACTGATTGATAAAGATCTTTAACATGTAGTCTATGAATATGCCTTCAAATTTATATGGTCTACAATTACATTGAAAGATTTACGAGGTGGTAAAAGTGTCTATGAAGGGAGCAATCACTTATGAAAGGAAGCCATCACTTAATTCACGGGGAAGAGTTGTTATAGGTGTAAACATATATAGTGGTAAATGACAGGTATTGTTAGCTAAATTCTTATATACCAAGAAAGCAAATTTTAAGTGAATTTTACATGGCCATAAAATGTAAAGTAATCATCAGAAAAATAACCCCAATTCTAATGCCATGTTTCCTAAAGAGGAATGAAGAGAACATATGAATTCTTTCTCCAAACCAACCTGTAAGCTCAAATCCAGGCACTGTCTCAGACATAGGCAAGGGTGTGCTGGAGAACCACCTGGGGTGGGGATGGGGGAGGTGAGCTTTCTTTGTAACATTTATCTCTCCATAACAGGCTTTACTGGATGTCTGGCCTCTCACATGCCTAGAGGACCTTGTTCCAGCACACTGGTGATTCAAAAGTGACAGATTCCAATCAACTTCCTACATGGTAAGGAGATAAACTGTGGAGTGAAATGTTTGGAAGGGGGAATAAAAGGAAGACAGATTTTCAGAAACAATTTTCCCTAAATATAGCCTAAACTACTTAAAAACCTTTCTCTAAATTAGAATTATTTCCATATCTTTCCAGAGGTCTTCTTCTATATGTCCCTTTAATGTGCATAGTTTGACGATTATGTTTATAGATGTTGGGTCAAAAGCCTATGTGCAATTTTTTGAGAAAGAAAATATTTTTTAATAGCAAGATGTCTTCTAAAAGTGAACTCAAAGTCCATCTCTCAGGGGAATGGTCTCTGAACTGTCGGGGAAAGAGCCCCTTCAAGCTGGGCATGCACACTGATTTCTGCTTATCTGATCCAGCCCCTCTCAGCACCATTCTCTCAGTTCAAGAGATCTCTTCAGCTTTCCTTTTCACTGCTGCTGTGTCTGGCATAATATAAAAAAAATCAAATAATTCAAAAACAAAGGAGTATACCCTTTTGACTGTGAAAAGATGTTTATATGCACATACATATTGCATACACACAGAGAAATATCTGTTCTCATGGAAAATATGAACACTGGAAATCAGTGAGGAAATGTAAAATTTAAAGAATTAATAGTAATTTAGTCCTATTCTGGGAATTTGGTATATGTATGAAATGAGGAAATAGAATTTGCCATGGAATGCATAGGACCAAACTTTATAGATTTATAGACAAGATATGTATTTGTTATATATTACGTTTTAAAAAAGACAGATATGTACTCAAAGCAACAATACCTATCGAAAGGGTGAGATGTTATTAGTGCTAGAAGTTCTCCTGCTTGAAGCCTCAGTGACTGGAATATACACAGAGATGTAACTGAATGTGTATCATCAAGCCTGTTGCAGTCTACGAGACTGACTTCATTGTGGCTCTCAAACTGTGGGAGATCCAAGACTAAAATGGTTTTTTAAAAAATATTATTATCAAGAAGAAAAATAAAAAAAACTGTACTACCAAAATAATATTTTGAGAACTGTTACATCACGGAGATGTATTTCTTCTAAAATTAGAGATCAATGTAAGAAAAAATAAATTTTCACATTAATGACTTCACTAAACACGTAGCTGCTATTTTGCACACTTTACTCCAATGGAAGGGGTAAGCGGTAAAAATGTGCTTTGGAGAGTTTTAAGCCATATTGTACAGAAGTCACATCAGATTAATCCTGAGGACCATTTAGAGCTTTTATTCTGAAGAGCTTTTGAAAGGGGATTAAACTATGAAAACTCTCATGATACTAAAGTACCTATTAATGAGTTGAAGAGGTAAGAAAGGAACAATGGAAGTGTTATTTTTGGATAAATCTTCACTTTGTACTTAGTGGCACAAAGCCTTGCTCACGGACACACCAGCCGTCCCTCAAAAATGTCCCATGCATGCAGAGGCTGCTGAGCAGAATCCTGTTGTCTTTTCTTTGTGGAACAGGCCAGTTTTTTCTAAATGGTGAAATAATATGACTAAAGCACATTAACAGATACAAATATAACTTGATGTTATGGGCAAGATGCTATAGTCAGTAATGCAAACACTGAAAACACTCTCATGAGCTTTTTTTATTCCAAAGGCAGAAGAGAGATATTCACAAGTCTTCTACACATCTAGCCTCTACAATCGGACGTTTCTACTTCCTGTGAGAATGTTTTACAGAACCAGCAACTACCTTAAAAAAAAAAAAAAAAAAGCACGACAGGCCACGAAGAGTGAGAACACAGGCCCAGATAGTTGTCATCTCTTCAAAAATAATGAATGCTCAAGAGGTTTCAACTTCTTGCCTTCCCAGAGCTTTGTCCAATCACGATGCACTATAGAAGAGATGGGAGTAGGCAAAAGACACACTCTTCTTCATTGGCCCCAGACAGCACCTGTAACCTCCCAACAATTATGTACTGGGATCTGACAAGGCAATAGCCCCCAAAGACACTCTGCAATGTTGCTGCTCGCCTGCTGAGCCTCCATCAGCTCCTGGACAGAGCACATGGTGGATGACAGCCTTGTGACTGTCCCATTCTGCAGCTTTCTCTGCCTCGCCTGACACACAGTCACGCACACACATAACAGTCTTGCAGCTAATGATGCAAACACAAGTGTAAAGTCTCCTTAATTTGACCCTTGTTAAACTCCTAATTGGATTGGAGCAGGCTCGAGTGGAAAGCAACCCTGGGTTATTCAGCAAAGCTCTTACAAAATGAAGCCCAAATTACAAAAGGCGGCTCGGGCTGAGGGACATCACAAAGAATGGGCAATGAATTGCAGCTGTCACTTAAGTTAAAAATCTAATCAATTGCCTTTTTTAAACAGGTAACTTTTAGAACAGTTTCTTCATTGTGATGCTCTTCAGAGGACGCTTGACCCAAATTTAATAAGCTGCTATTAGAGCAGAAGAGAGGCTGCAGAGCAAACACTGCAGATGAGACGGCGCATTCAGGGGCTTAATGATTTTAAAATGACTACAACCATTGCTTCATTCACCAGGAACAAAGCTCAGGCTCTATGCTCCACGACGTCTTAACACCAACTGTCTGGGCAGACAGCGTTCATTTGTCCTTCATGAACTGCAAAGGTCAGCTGCATGGCTGAGGATATCGCAACAGTTAATTGTATTTCTTCTGCAGGAAGTCTGAAGGGAGAAACTTAGGAGTCCTTGTGTATGAAAACTCGCTTTTCTGCAAGGAAATAGGCTGCGTGAGTGCAGAGGCAAGGGGTGTATGATATGCAGACAGGTGTAAAACATGAAGTAATTATAGAAGCTCAAATTAGTTCTTAGGCCCGAGGCAAAAAAGAGAACAGTGCCTTGACAAAAGGGAATAGCAAATAAGGGTAGCAAACAAAAAAATGGCTTGAATGTGTAAATTAGCAAGAAAAATGAGACCGAAAAGCAGCTTTACTCTACTATTATTCCCCACATGAGAACAGAGCAGCTGAACATGATCAAGAGAGCTGGGAGGAGAGGCAGCCATCAGCACAGGCCCAGAGTGGCAGCTCTGCACTTGCCAGCCACTCACTCGTTATGAGCTGAAGAGCTCTTGAGAAGCGCCTCCCAGACCTGACCTATCATATGACTTCTTCTGTAAACACGTAATCCCTGCTTGTTAGGTGGTGTCAACACTAACACTCATTCACTCGGGGAGTCCTTCTGTGAACAGACGCTTCACAAGTGCTGCCGAAACCCAGAACTGACACCCAAATCAAACCATATGAATTTCTACCAGGTAAACAGATCTTAAGCTTTTCTGCAGAAAGCAATGGAAAGAACATTACAACAATTTTCTCTCATTGCGAAAAAGAAACCCCCGAAACTGCTTGCTAGGGCAAGATGCTTTCCTTTACAAATGAGATTAACGTGGGTCATACACGTTATAATACCTGTTTTTCAAACTGCCTGGTGTGGTCACATAAATTCCCCTCAAAAACTATCTTTGAACCATGCCACCACCATACACACCTCAACCAACAGGTCTTAACTCATGAATGAAATCAAAATGGAATATGCCACTTGGAACAGGCATGACCAGCTGTAGTAAAAGGAGGAAAAATTAATGGAGAAACTAGCACCCTATATACATACTGATAGGTCAGGAGAGATGCCATTCATTAAACTATAATACGAACTGAACTTTTAATGAAGTTAATTGCAAAACAGTACTTTGTATTTTTAGGATTCAGTTTTGAAATAAAAAGATGGGGTGCATTTGTGTAAGTGAAATGAGTAAGAGGATGGACATGTTTTTAAAAGCAGCTTAGACACTTTGCTTTTGAGTATCTTTTCTTCAGGTTACTCTGGAGAAATTTTTATGAGATGTTGAGTACAATCCCAACTCTCCTAGTGGTTTAGGAAAATAATGCCTTATCTGATATTGCTCCAGCCACCTCTGACATCAATAACTGGTGATATCTTCCCACACTGTTGGAATCATGTGTCACTGTGGCTCAACCCATCAGATGTCAACACCTGCCTTTGGCCCTCTTGTCCTGGCTACTAGGTAGGGGCTGGCTTGCTTGTGGGGAAGAAACTGACAGTAAGAATAAGGGATTTGCCATGCCTCATAAGTGACATAAAGGCAAGCAGATATCAATAAAAGGTTCTCTCTCTATATATACACACACACACAACCACACACACACACACACACACACACACACACACACGCAACAAGGAAAAAAGAACGACCTAGAATATGTGTTCTCTCATCAGGGAGGATTTTTTTCAGGAGAGAGATGAGAAGGGAAAGTTCAGCTTGAGAGGGAGCAAGACCTCCCACTGTGTACTGCACACAGAAAACCTGACTGACAAACCTGTTTTGCCAGGTGTTCTTCACTTCGGTATCTGTACTAGAATGAAATTTCCACAAAAAAAAAAAAAAAAAAAAAGGGAGGGGGGATTTTAAAAAGAAAAACCATTTCATTTGCTGCATTCTTCCAGGTGCACAGCTGGGGTAAATTCAACAGACACTGTGCCCTGCGAGGTCACCTGACACCCTGTTCTTCTGGGGGCACTGGTCAGTATCTTTACAAGGCATCCAGGCTGTCTCGTTTACCAGGAAAGGGTAGTTCATGTGTCAGAAAGAAATGTATAAAGCTGGGCTTTGGTCATTTTTCTGCTTTTTGTAATTATTGGCCTATCAATTTAAACAGCACCCTAAAACACAAAAATGACGATGGTGTGGGTATTGTCTCTCTGACCATGAGCACAATGGGTATGCTAAAATCTAAGAGACTACAGATTTGTTACAATCTCACCTAATATTATATTCCCAAATATTTTTATGCCTTTCTATTTTCTATAAAATACATAAAGACGGTTCAATTTAGAATAAAATCTACTTGATTTAGAAGTTTGTTAAGTCTGTTGGTGGTGGGAGGAAGCATCATTTGACTTTAAAAATGTACTAATTTGCAATCTCAGTCTTTTCTCTGACCCGGGAGGAGACAGAGACTGCCTGTCCAAACTACCAGGTTACTAAGGCGTCTCCATTTGGGTGGTGGTGGTGGGGGGGTGAGGTGGGAATGAAAGGAATGAATTTACAGGAATTATACAGTTCTCATTTGTTTAGCTTTCTGAGAATGGAACCTTATTTAAAACAACTATTATATAATATCACTTGGATTTCCTACATAGAACTTTAAAAATATGTTTAAGGGACATAATATATGAAAGTATGGCACTGGAAATTACTGTTAGGATTGTTTAATTTGTGCTATGACTTTCATCCATCCACTTTACTGTGTCCTGTGGAAAAGTAATGTCTATTCCAATCTCTCCCATTCAAATTCATCTTATTACTAGGTCAAATTAACCTCTGTTCTGAACAGTCTAAAGACATAATTTCTGTAGTGCTCATGAATCTTGCCTGTTACTTAGAGTTTGCTAATCTGGTTTGTATCATTTGTAGATTTATTTTTAACTTAATCCTATTGTGTCTGAGAAATTTCATTGTAATATTTTAATTCTTAAATTTATTGCCGGCTGTTTTATGGTCTGAGGTATGGATTGTTTGGGAGAATGTTCCATGTATAGTACAAAAGAATTCTGCTTGCTGAATGGTCTCCAAACATGTACTAGGGCTGGATGGTATAGAGGGCTTGCGTCTTTAATATACCTGCCAATCTTCCGTTTAGATGTTCTGTACATTATTCAAGGTCGGATTTGAACATACCTGCTATTATTAGAGAGCAGTACATTTTACTTTGCAGTTCTGCAAAGTCTTTTGCTTTTATTCCTTGGGCTTTACTGTTAGGCACATATACATTTGTATTTGTTATATATTCCCAAAAGATTAATCCTTTTATCATAATAAAATATCCCTTTATATTTGGCTACTTCTTAGCATATTTATTTTGTGTTTGTTACTGAGGTAGCCATTCAGATCATTGTTTGGTTGGGATTTGTATGGCATGTTTTTTTTTTTTTTTGGTCCTTTTATTGTTAACCCACCTGAATCTTCTTCTTCTTTTTTTTTTTTCCTTCCATTTGAGGTGCTGGGGATTAAACTTGGATATTGTTCATCCTGGGCAAGTGCAATACTATTGAACTACAAAGATTCAGTCCTCATCTGTCTCTTTGAAACTAACTTGAACAAAGCATACATTTAACAGCATATAGCTGTATGCAGAGGGCATACAGCTCTTGCTTTATTCTGTCTGCTAGTCAGTTTTAGTTAAGGACTGTCTAATCATTCACATTGAATGTTATTATCAAGTGACTTGGATCTATGCCTGTTTGGTATTTTTGTTTTAAAAATATTTGTTTTTATTTGTGGAGGGGGGAAGAGAGAAAGAAAGGAAGAAAGAAAGAAAGAAAGAAAAAGAGAGAGAAAGAAAGAAAATGGGAGTATGGATGTGACAGGGTGTCTTCCCACTGCAAATGAACTCCAGATTCATGAGTCGCTTTGTGCCTCTGGCTTTCTTTGGTACCGGGGAACAGAACCCAGGCAGGCAGACTTCGCAAGTGAGGGCCTTTAGTGGCTGAGCCATTTTTGTCATCCTATTTTGTTTTCTATCTCATATATCTTTTTTGTTCATCAATTCCTTTTTGTTACATGTGTATGTGAGTGTATGCTTATATATGTGTGGCACGAGTGTATGCATGTGGAGGACAGAAGCTGCAGTCAACTGTTTACATCACTCTCTCACTGAGCCTGGACTCACCAATTTGGTTAGTCTAGCTAGCCACTGAGCCCCAGGGACTGTGTCTCTGCTGAGCACTAGAACTGTAGGTGCATGCCCTCATGCCCTGCATTTGCGTGGGTTATGAGGATCCAAACACAGGCACTCATGCTTGTGGCAAATGCTTCACCCACTGAACAGTCCCTCCAGCCCCTCAATTCCTCCTTTGCTACCTTCCTCTGCACTGAACATTTCCAGTATAGCTCTGTAATTCCTTTCATCATTTTATTCCACTATCTGGTTGGCTCTCTTTATGTGGGTATTTAACATCCACAGGTTCTGCATCCATGGATTCAACCAATCAAGAATCAAAACATTTCAAGGAAAGTTATGTCTGTACTGAGCATGTGCATACTCTTGTCCTTGTTCCCTAAATAATGCAGTATAACCACTATTTATACAACACTTACATGCATGGTATTAGCTGTTATAAGGAATTTATAGATGATTTACAAGTATATGGAAGGATGTATGGTTATACACAAATTCTGTCATTTTATGCAAGGGACTTGAACACCTGTGTGTGTTGGTAGCTGTGAGGGATCTTGTTGCAATCCCTCATGGGACCAAGAATGCCTGTATGCATCTTATTTTCTTAGAGATTGATTTAGGCCTTAGATCACGCATCTTAATTTAACAGAACATGTATTTATATACTTTCAAATTTTTCAAATTTGTGAATTTGCATGTGCATAATCTGGGTGATGGAGTATGTGTGTATGCACACATGTGTGCACAGATGTGAACACATGGAGAAGAGATAATATCATGCATCTATGTGTTTCCTTGAGACAGCCTCTCACTGAACCCAAAGCTACCATTTCAGTCAGAATAGCTGACCTGTGACCACCCAAAATTCTCTCGTTTCTGCTCCCCATAGGATTTGGGGTTGCAGGCATGAATGGCCCCACCCCACTGTTTACGTGGTGCTATGGAATAGAACTCAGAGCAAAGAAGCCTTATCCACTGAGCCATCTCCCCTAGATCTATGTTTCAGAAGCTTAGATCCTATATGTTACTCATAGAATTTGAAGGCAGCTTGAATTTTCACCTCATGTCTTGATCACACCTTTATGAATAATGTTGAAAAAGTGAGTACTGAATACAAACTTTTCTACTATTCTGTTTTCATCTAGTCTCCTAACATATCCCACATTCTTCATAATCCTTTAACAATGGTTAATTCTTCAATAAAACTTAACAGTTCCTTTCAGGACTCTGAAACCATAAATTCATCTAAAGCAATTAACTTCTTGTTCCCTCATCTCTTATTTGTCAAAGTGGCTTTCTTTCTTTCTTTTCCTCATGTTCATTATCCCCTTTCTAAATTACATGAAGACAAACGTGGCTCAACTTATTTTCTGTAGCCATCACAGAATACCTGAGTCTGAATAATTTATAAAGAATAGATGTTTACTGAGTTTGAAGTTCTGGAGGTTAGGAAGTTCAAAACCAGGCAGCTGCATTGTCCTCAGGGTCTTGTAAGGACCTCATGTATCTTCATCCCACTTCAAGAAGCAGAAGAGATTTGGGGGCATGTGGAGGAGGGAAAAGGAGAAAAAACATCTGCAGCAGCTAACCTATTCCTCCCATCTAAAATGGCTCCAAATGCTTCCCATCAGATCTATGCAACACACTGACACAAACACATTGAGAAAGGAAGCCACCTTAGCATACATTCTGATGGGGACAAAGCGCAGTACATTTTTAAATAGTTATATTTAAGAAAATACTCAGCATTTGCCTGTGACTAGAAAGTTAAGCTATGGGGAGAGGAATAAATGCTATGGTTATGCTAAAGGACAGAACATCAAAATGCCTTCTAAATATGTCTGTTTGTTCCCTTAGATGGGTACTGCTTGCAGACTTGGTTACAGAAGTTTTTTATGCAAAGAACAGAGGTTAATGCTAAGATGCATGGCTGGCAAAGTGACCAAGAATAAGCAACTAGTGTATGCTCAGCCCTAAACATGACATCTAAACCATACCCTCCAATGCTCATGAAACCTTATGGAAGGAGGGACAATCAGAATGTCAGAGCAGGAGGACAGGAAGAGGGACTAAGGAAAGATATCTTCTGGAAATGACGCAGCCACTACACTTATCAACTCACAGTGGATGTGGTTTCCTGCACAAGACTGAGCCCATCAACATTTCATTGTGGATGAGGTAGGGGTTCCCAGAATAGCTAGTGGCAACTGATAATTTCTGGAAGAGGGTAAGTTTAAGACATATTCTTTGGTGGTGCAGCCACTGGTGGGTTACATATTTTCCAGTTACTTCAGTGGGTCAAACATACATGCATGAAAGACAGAGAGAGAGAGAGAGAGAGAACATGAAGGCAGGATGGGGACTAAGTAGGAATTAGAGTTTTAATGGAATGAGGAGAGTTTGAGAGTACATAATTGAGGGAGAGAGTGAGATAAAAATATACTGTATACAGTATGAAGTATCAAAAATACTTAAAAGTTTAAATAAAATTTATGAATTATAAAATAATTAAAAGTATAAACTAGTTTATTTTTAAAAGACTCACCTAAAAGTACTTTGAAGAATGAACTCAAGTGTATATTTCAATATAATTCATATCATAATGTGGTTTACTACTACACAAGTCAAAAAACTGATATTTATGTACTGACCTCAAAGTTAAATAAATACAGAAAAATGAATGATTTTAGAAGGGACTGGGTAAGAGAAATTTTAGAAATCATCTTCTCCAATATTCTCATCCTTTGTGAGAGGCAAGAGTCCATTAGTAAAGATCATATAGTTCATTCCAAAAAAGCAGCAAAGCCCTAGAATCCAAGCTTTCTGTTACCTACCCAATGGCTTCTTTCTATTGGAAGAACAAAGAAAATTTAGCAAACACAAATAAAAACTAACTTCTTCCTAAACATGCTGAGAAGCAGCTCTTTGGTAGCACTGGAAATAGTGCACTGATGCTTGGGTTGTCACCTATAATGTCAGGGTCTCTAACAAGAGCGTGATTGCTCTGGCTACAGGAATACATTTGAATCAACTCCACGGTTATGAAATGGGAGCTGAAACTGTTTAGGTATCTCAACCCCATTCAGAGCTCTAAGGCATAAATGGTTTTATAAAGCATCCTTTGGCCACCACAGCATTCTGGCTACAGCCCAAAAGGTCACACAGATGAACTCCTGAGCTTCTTTATATCTTTACAATGGTTTGCTGACCCATCCTGCCTCTAGCAAGGTGATTGCAGATCACTATAAACAATAAACCACTGAATATATTGGGGACTATTTCTTCAAACCCATTCAGAGCTCTAAGGCATAAATGATTTTATAAAGCATCCTTTGGCCTTCTCTATTCTGGCTCCCTGATGTCTCCTCAGACAGCTGACCCAGTCTTCAGATACAAAAAGTCTGTTCTGCCCTTTCCACTGAATATTCACTTGACAGCAGTCTTACAAAAAGTCTGGCAGTCTAAGCCCTCTAAATGGCTAGACTTACTTCACTCTGCTTTTACTCGGCCTCCTGTCCTTCAAATATTTATTCATTGGTCTACTCAGGAATTATATCCTACATCTATTTCGCACCTTAACCCAATGTTGCCAGGTAAACTAGAGGATTATTATTTAAATTTAAATTGAGAAGTGAAATGTGTATCTAAAATTCAAATTTAACTGGATGCCTGTTGGTTCTTATGCTAAATGTATTTTACTCTCATTCCATTTCTTACAGTTTATCAACCTGACTACTCTTGATTTCTTCTAGGTTGGAACCAGTAATCTACCAGTATAAGTAGCTTGACTTCTTTGACATTCATATCATTTGGTCATATGCTCTCCACAGATTTTTCTCCCTGAATAGATCCAGTAATTTAGTTTCTTCCCTCTTCCACATATGGGGGTTTAAGTGGCACAGGTCACTTTGACTTTATGCAAATTGGTGTTATTACAAATTCATAGTTCCATCATAGTCATTCTCTATTACTCCTTTTGCTAATGGCTTAAAACATACCCAGTCTTTTCACAATGTTCACTTACATTCCAAAACTTTCACAATGAAGAGAAAATTGAAATTTTAAATCACCACCCAGCAATTATCTGCTTCCACAATGCAATACTTTTTGACTGCTTCCTTTCCAGACCTGTTTGTCCCAAAACTCTATTATGATAAAATATACAGAATATAATAAATAAAATGGAACCCAATAATTGTGTAGTACACCTTAAAGAAAAAAGCATTGCTCAATTGTCTATGGTTTAACAGAAGGATACCATCTCCTTCTGTTAGCTATGGAAACAGAACTCCATTAATTGCCCATTCATATCATTTTCACTTCTCTTCTATAGCCCCTTTCTCTATGACCTAATTATGGTCAAGTATCTCTCAAAATTGCCACACTATAACTGCCACAGTCTCTTGCATTTCTTTTATGTCTTTCCTTGAAAGTTTATCCTACACTTCACCTTCTACCTCTCAATCACTCTTCAGTCCCATCGTGTTCTTCTTCTGTCTATAATTCCATTGATACTTGTGGGAAGGCAAGGAGCTCTTCCTGCTACTTGAACTCTGTGTGACGAATTAATGTTGTCCAACAGCTCTTCATTAAGACTCTTAGATTTCACCTGACAACAGTTCCATTAATTTTCTGTAGTTCTCTGAACATTCCATCATATTCATTCCTCTTGTTCCAACTTCTTCTGCTGGAGTTACTTGGAATCACATCCTTTCCTTATGCTTCGTCTCACCCTGTGCTGTCTCCTGCAGTCTTGCAAGGATTCTCCTGCCTCTGACAACAGAGACATTATGCTGAATCCTAGGTCATTGCTCTGAGCCTATTTAGTTGCCTATTACAGTTTTTACCTGGACGATTTATGAACAGTGGCTAATATTGAATTTACCATCTTTCCAGAAAGCCTGTTCTTGCTCTACTATTTATGTATCTCAACTTGTAGATCTTCTGTTCTCCATTTAGATGTGTGAGAGTCATCTCTGGGGTACTCGAACGCTCTATAGTTTTGCTGCTTTTCTCATCTAGTTGCCTTTCAAGTGGAACTGTTATATTAATTTCCATGATATTTAGGGACAGGAACAGAATACATGCTCCACAAATGTTTGCTCATAGGGCTGATATATTCATTCTTTAGGTTTTCATTGGTACTGTGCCCAAGGGATTGTACTGAACTCTGAGGTTTGTAATCCCTGCTGTCCTAGTAGTTGTAGGAGGCAGAGAAGTCTTCACCAGGAAAAATGGTGAACATAAGAGATGCTCAATAATTGAATGACTTAATCTATCTCCTGTGCTTTTCTGTATATCTGAGCTAATGTTTAGAAAGCACTTCAAACAGTGCCAGCCTGGGCAATTCTGGGTCCACAACAAATCAACACACCTATCTGCCACTAGCAGCACAAGGAGTGTGATTTTTAACTACTGCTTAAAAAAGGTTTTAATGCTGGAGATACATGATGTGTGATTATTAAATAATGACAATATTTACTTTAAATGCCTCTCAATTCTCCTGAAGAAGATGCTTACTTGATTTGTCTTGAAGAGCATCTTTAGGAGGAATATAATAATAAGAGAATATAATAATAAGTCAGGAAAGAGACCCTGAAGTTGCATGATAATATAGATTTATAGCAGTAAGTTAATGGTGACAGCTTGAAGTTGCTATGCAGAATCTCAACCTGCTTAACATATTTTGAATTTCAGTAACTATGAGAGAAAATGGAAAGCTAGTTTGTCCAATGTGCTTAACATGTTACATTTTATAGCAATCTTGGGTGAAATATAATGTGATAAAGTTTTTCTCTTCCTCCGTTGTCTCTTCATACACCTCAATTCCCTCCCATCTTTTCAAAATGGGAGTCAAATGTAAAGTTTTTAATCAGGGAGAAACATGACAGAAGTGGTCTGTGGGTGAAGTAGCTCAGCAGCTTTTTGTGATGGACTAGAAAAGGGTGGGGCAGAAACAGAAAGCTGTGGTCCAGAAGAGGGAATCGAGCCCTGGGTTAGGGAAGAATTGGTGAGTATGGACTGAATACATTGGAAAGATACTAGAAACAGACTGATGACCCTTGAGACTTGGCAATGAATACAGCACAGGGGTGGTAGGTAAGAGAAGAGTCAGTAGTGACGGTGATGTTGAGGTAGAAATGAGAACAATGAAAAGTCAGAGGCTGAAATAAGGAGGACAAAGGGATAGCAGCCCTTAAAAAACCTTTTGACTTCTACTTGAGATGGAGGACGTGGAGCATGGAGTGAATAAGGATCCTGGGAAAACATCCACCAGCAGGATGAAGAAATAATAGAGAGGTCAGGATTTAAGGCAAAGATCTGTGATGCCTCTATAAATAAATACTGGTTAAATCTCTGTAATCATAACATTAAGAGAATATCAACATTTAGAGAGTTTACAGAGAACAGTATAATGAGTTATGTTAACGGTAATAAATCAGACAGGTGAGGGTCATAAGGAGTCAGTCATAGATGTTGAGGTCACAACAAATGTCATGTCCCAGTTCCACACAGAAGGTTATAAAGTAACTAAAACTTCAGGTTTTTTTCTCTCCTAGGATTTGACCACATGCTTGTAATACTTGTTTGCTTACACACTCATTTGTACACTGAGCCCCTCTCTGGTGGAGTACAAGATCTACTAGAGCCTTGTGTGTTTTCAGCTCTTTCAAGGATAGGACATTGCATGATCCTTTGCTCTCAGCTCTGGGTTCCAGATGCCAACTTGGGTACAGAGACAAAGACTCCTCAACTGCTGGCTGCATGCACACATGCACCGTTCTTAGCACAGGGTCTTCCACAGAACAAATACTTGATCAATAGCCCAACCATGGAGAAGAAATTTTCCAAAAATTAGAGGAAGCAAACTTCTGGAGGCCATTAAGGTTCTCAAGAGGTTATAGTAACCTTTAGTTATAGTTTCGGTAGCATTATTACAATGGTCAGCAGATTTAACTCATACCCTAACTTCAGTTCTTCCTATCTCCCTTAACGCTCCCCTGTCTTTCTTCCTTCTTCCCTTTCCTCCTTCAAACACACTTATTGATCATTCATTAGAAGTCAGGCACTATTTCAGATACTGGATATGCAGCAAGGAAAAGATAAAATCCTTGCCTTCAGGAAGAGCTTACATTTAAAGCAGCTGAAAGACATAATAAAACAAGTAAAAACACATGTTAGCCAGTGATGAGTGGAGAGGAGAGAGAAGACAGAGATTAGAGGGAGATCAGGTGGGCATGATGGTAAACATCTTTAGGTGATGAGGGGCAAAGTTGCATCGATATGGGGAGCACACTTCTACTTAGAGGAGTCAGCAACTAACTGTATTGGACCCAAGGTGAGTGAGTATCAATGAACTCAATACGGACAGCAGCAGGTGATGAGGATCAGAAGAAGTGGCAGAAAGTCCACATGTGAGGACAGATGGGTCATTTTAGCATAATAACTTTAATCTGAGATGGGAAGCCACTGGGTAAATAAAATCCTAGGAGTGGCATGACTTTTTAGTTTTAATCACTCCTTCTGGCTGTTATGCTGAGAAAAGAAAGAGTGCAGGGAATGACTGGAAGGGGATGAGGAATGAATCTGGGATGTGCAAGAAGAGATAAAAGTTGCTTGATAAAGGTGGAGGGTATAAGGTTGGGGAGGCATGGTTGGATTCTGGAGTATTTGCTGCCACTTTGGATATGTGGCAAGAAGGACAGCAGAGTCAAAACAGGTAGTAGTAATGTTCTTGGCCTGAACAGTGGGAAGAAAGTCACAATTACCAAGGTCATTGTCAGAAGAATATGACCATCTTGGCTATCTGTCTGAAATGCATCTTACATGTGTGAAAAGATGTTAAGACCACTGGATAAATAAGTGTGGGCTTGAAGAAGAAAAGCTCTTGGCTGGAGCTTCTGAAAGTGACCAATGTATATATTTTATTGGAGAGTAGGAAGGAAAATCCATCTACTCATTATATAAGCAATGTGGTAGATGGTCAAAATCACCAACAAAAATAACAAAATATTCACTAAAAAGGATAGGACAGATACTATGTATTTAATTATTTGTTCACCAAATATTTACCTAAGAACTATTGTAGAAAAGCTAGGAGATTCAGAGCCAGAGACGGACTGAATTCTAGGTATTAGTTACTGTGTAGGCTTGGGAAAAAGCAAGCTGTTAAACATTCTAAGCTTTTGATGTATATTTATTTAATTCATGAAACTTCCCAACAAAGTAGATATTATGATTTCTGCTTTGTTGATGAGAAAACAAGAGTAGAGTAATGTCTAAGAAAGTGAGGCCTGGGCTGTGAAGCCAGCAGAAATGGATGGACATCTGGCCTGTGCAGAT
Source organism: Orientallactaga sibirica (assembly GCA_036365145.1). Taxonomy (NCBI): domain Eukaryota; kingdom Metazoa; phylum Chordata; class Mammalia; order Rodentia; family Dipodidae; genus Orientallactaga; species Orientallactaga sibirica. The sequence goes on from JAEOAD010000048.1 coordinate 7,701,513, forward strand.
ATCTCATTTTGTCACCTTGGAGGAAGTCCTTGTCTGCTGTGTGTCTCAGTGTCTTAACAGTGAACAATAGCAGCACTACCCACTCCCTGATGTTGTTGAGGGGATGAAGGGTCAATAATAGAAACCAAACTCCTGGCATAACAACTATATCATAGTAAGAAGTCAATATTAGGTAATTATTCCAAGTCATTGTCTTTTTGAAATATATTTATAAATTAAAAGTAACCTTTTTCTTTGAGGTCCCAAGATGTGTTATTTTAGTGATTTGCTGACTTTCAGGCAGAGGATAAAATATAAGGATAGGGACCTTCAGGTCAGGGTTACAGTAAAGACTAGTGTCCACTTGAGGCAGCTGTAAGTACTGATAAGGAGAATCAGAACTCCAGTTGCTCAATTCTTAGCCAGCTTGCTCAGTGAGCAAGAGTGATTTAGGCTTATCAGTGCAAAGAATAAAGCAGTCCTTGTGCTAAAACTGTTCATACCATTTGGTCCAAAGTGTGGTAAATATTAAACTCTGGGGTGAGCACATACCATTAACAATCCACAAGAATGAGTTCTGCAATGGTTCTTAGGCAACAGAAGACGAACCAGGGCCTAGTCTATAAGAACTACCCATTGGAGAGACTTTGGCGTCTTATTTACTGAGCCCAAGGCTTTAATAAAGTTATAGCCATCTTCTGTTGGCAACTGTGTCTGTCCTCATTCTAGTATGTCCTCAGTAAGCTACCAGATCTTAACCTGCACAACAAAAGTGCCACTCACTGCTACAGTTATAAGAGCAAAGGAAAGCTAGTTGATGGGATTTGCAGTGCTACAGGCCACTGAATCCCTGACTGCTTGGTGAGGGCATGTCCAGACATGTCATTCTCAACACTGCACTACAGTGAAGCCATATTAATGGAACAGAACTTTAAAACATGAAGGTTATTCTTAACAGCTTCTAAAAATCTCCATATTGCCTCTGGAAACTTAATTGAGAACTAGGAATTTTCTATTAATAGTTCTCAATTGCTTTACTTGCAAGGTTGTATCTCTAAGTGGCTCAACTTTCAAGAGGCTCTTATTTATCACTTGATATTTTCTATCCTATTATCTACTCACATGTGGCCATACACACACACACACACACACACACACACACATTTGAAAGTCCCCTTAACCTTGGGAACTAACAAATATTACAAATTGTTACTTTGAAACCTGTTCATCAGCTTTTTAAATACCTTATTCATTTTTAATGCCCATCAAATAAACATAAAAATAGACTAGCTGTATCAACACAAAGTTAGGAAAAATATCCGTGGCATAGAGCTGGAAAATTCTTAGGAATCAGACACGAGCAAGGGAATAAATCACTTAGAGAATTAGCTGTGTTCCAAGCTTCATTACTTCTAATTATCCCCAAATATGCTTAGCAGAATGTGTGTGGGTCAGCTGGGACTGATATACAATAGAGTGGGCAACTTATAAACTCCTCCAAGCACAGACAGTTCATAAAACCACACTAGTGCATTCGGATGCATGTGATAACACCTCTTATTGTATGCGCCACCAGATGAAGCAGATGGGGCAGCTCTCTCTCAGGAATGTTTCTTTTGTAAAAGCACTGGGCTTCTTTATTCTCTTCAAGACTGAAGCTGCAAGAAAGGCAGACCTCAGGCAGACTCTCCTTATGTTCTATGGCCTCAATGTCACACAACACTAAACAATGTATTAACAAACAATCTTCATTGTGGGGAAAACCTGGCAAATAAAAACACAAGCTTAGCCTTTTTAAAAAAATTATTTAAACTTATTTATTTGAAAAAGAGAGAGAGAGAGAATGGGCTGCCAGGACTTCCAGCCATTGCAAACGAACTCCAAAATTCATGTGCCACCATGTGTATCTGGCTTATGTCAGTCCTGGGTAATTGAACCTGGGTCCTTTGGCTTTGCATGCAAGTGCCTTAACCACTAAGCTATCTCTCCAGCCCCAAAACACAAGCTTACTTTGGTAGAAAATTAATGTTTAAATTAAATAATGCTCACAAAAAAATGAATGCAGGTTGTCTTGTGTTTTTTTAACCACACAGAAACATGGAAAAAGGCAATACATTTTATATCATACTAATTACTGAATGTTAGTTACCCTTTTCTATTCATTACTTCAATGTTTTGCCCTACATTGCAGCCACTACTTAATGGGCACTTTATGACAGAGGCCCTTTGTTCGCGCTTCACCACCTCACTCTGGAGTACTGGGTGTTTAACTTTAGCCTTCTGCTTGGAGAAAGCAACTCTGCACAGGGTCTTGATTGGTGAGGGACTTTTAGCTTCATTAAAAAAAAAGTTTTCACATTGACTTCTACTCATTAAATATATCACATTTTAAAAGCACTTACTCTGCTCATGCTGTATAAATTATTTTGAAATGACTGTTATTGTTAGAAAATAAAAATATTAACAGATCAACATATAACTGATCCCTATGATGGTCGATGTGATCATTTGTTTGCAGTGAAGGTAGAATTGTTTTCATGTCCACTATTCAAGAATGTGGGAAACCTGTAGATTTCATTTGTAGATACAAAAATAAAATACTGGGACAGGTGTGGTGGTTCATGCCTTGAGTCCCACCACTCTGGAGGCAGAGGTAGGAGGATTGCCATGAGTTCAAGGCCACCCTGAGATGATACAGTGAATTCTAGGTCAGCCTGGGCTAGAGCAACACCCTTCCTTGAAAAACCAATAATAATAATAATAATAAAAATTTTGGGCAGAAAAGTGGACATATGTCATATGTCAAAAAGTATGCCTTGCACCTAAGGGGATGTAGTAGTTATATGCTCTGATAAAGCCATGAACTAATGGCATTAGGATTTTAAGCTTTTGGTAAATGTATATGTTCACTATTTAGTGAACTAATCTATCCGTGGATAGATAGAGGGTTTTGTTGTTTTTGTTGTTGTTGTTGTTGTTGTTGTTGTTGTTGTTGTTGTTGTTTCTATACTTTGGGTAAGTAAATACATTAAATTCATTTAAGTTAAATTCTATTTTGCTATGTACATTGGACATGTAGAATTTGACAAACTGTTAGAAACTGTTAGGCTTATTCTTAATCAAAATAATAACACATAACTTCCTATGGTAAGTCATGCCATAGAAAAATGCCTAAAAGTCGCAAGATATAACGCGCTGGAAATATACAAAAGCCATGTACTTAAGATTCTGGTTACTTATGTTTAAGCCAGTAGGATATTGATTCACACACAGCATTTGTCAATAGGGGTGTAGTGGTACCCAAACAGCTAATGGAACTGTTTCACTTACTGTAGAACTGAGGTTACTCTACTTCCCAATCATTTCAGCCAGTCATACATGTTAGGTGCCATATTTGACAAACTCCATGTGCCAGAATGGGTCCTGAACAGTGCACCAAGTCAAAATAGGGCATCCGTATTATGACTGAAGGGCCAGGCATATTCACCTCATGTCTGAAATACAGATGTTCCTTCACTCACAATGGAGTTACATTCCAAAAAATCCATCATGAGCTGAAAATAATGCCATTAGAAAATGCATTTAGGGCTGGAGAGAGAGATCAGTTCTTAAGGCACTTGCCTGCAAAGTCTAATGTCCCAGGTTTAATTATCAAGTACCCACATAAAGCCAGGTGCACAGTGGCTTATGTGTGCAACCGGAGCTTGTTTTCAGCAGTGGAGTCACAAGCGTGCCCATTCTCTCTGTTTCTCTGATTGCAAATAAGTAAAATGTTTGTTTAAAAAAGAAAATGCATTTACTACAACTAACCCACCAAACATCACAGCCTAGTGGCACAACACACTGGAGGCTTCCTCTGAGGTCTCTGCCATCACTGCCCAGAACCCCGAGAGAGGACACAATTCACTGCGTAGTCTCAGAGTGGCCCCAAGCTCAAGGCCTCCAGACTGGCAGGATTAAAGGTTTGTGCCACCATGCCTGACTTAAAGGGCTTATTTCTGTTAAAGGAGTAAGACTATACAGAGAAAAAGAGGGCTAAAAGATGAGAGTTTTAAAAAACATATATTTAAAAATTTATTTATTTGAGAGAGAAAGAGGCAGAAGAGAGAGAGAGAGAGAGAGAGAGAGAAGAGAGAGGGAGGATAGAGAATGGGCATACCAGGGCCTCTCTGGCCACTGCAAATGAACTCCAGATGTATGTGCCACCTTATGCATTTGGCTTACATGGGTAATGGGGAATTGAAACTGAGTCCTTAGTCTTCACAGGCAAGCTCCTTAACCACTAAGCCATCTCTCCATCCTGGTAAGAATTTTAAGGAGAAGCATTTTGGCTCAAGTGTAGGATAATTTCCTAACTAAGTGATGCTGTTGTTAGAGGCGCTCAGAAGCAAGCAGTAGTGAGTAGGTGGGAGAGGTGACACTGAGCTCATCACCACGGAGAATGTTCTAGACCTTCTCCTGCTCTCATCTATTCATTGGACAGATGAGTCCGTGGATCTTGATTCTAACAGTATTATATATTTTGATAAGATGTTCATACAAAAGCTATATATGTGTAGCATTAGTACTACTTGCTAATGATAAATACAATTCCATAATTTAAATGGAAACTTTACAACATAGATACATATACCTGTTAATAAAAATACTTATAACAGCTATACAAAGTAACAATTTACTGAAGATTAAAAACTTAACTGGCATTCACACAGTTTTCTTTGATGTGCTTTTGGTTTTGAGATAGTGTCATTATGGGCCCAGGCTGGCTGGGAACATTTCATGCAGCCGAGGCTAGACACAAACTTGTAATATTGACCCAGCCTGTGGAGTGATCATGAGATTCAGGCAGTCCTGCACCACCAGACTCAGACATACTGTTTTCTTAGAGATAGCTGTATTTTTAAAAATGGAGTTTTCAGTACGAAAGATATACATTATAATGTATAATGGCTTCTATAGCTCATTGCTATCACCCAGTAAATTAAGTGGATGAAAGAACCATACAAAAGAAAACTATAACCGGACTGACTCAGGACTTCCTGACCCCACAGTGAATCACATAACCACACTGAAGAGGGCCCCAGAGAAATGGGAGCAGGGGTGAGGGGAGGGGGTAAAAAGAGTGATATAGATATAGATATAGATATAGATGATATAGATATAGATATAGATATTTTACACAAAAATCTGTTGGTGTAACTATTTCTAAAATTCTCATTTTATAAAAATGTACTCCGATAATCTTACCTCGTTTTAAAGTCATGTGGGTCTTTAGGTGAATTAGTATAATTTTATATTCATAAAATAGTATATCTCTTTCTAAACAGTTTTTCTCTAGGTAATAGATGAATAAATTATACTAATAAAATTAAACTTCATAACATAGTCTCTTACTATTTACTTAATTAATATGATTCCATACTGAATCTAAAATTTAAAGCTCATCAATCATATTCTTACTGCCACATAAGCCTGAAGGTTTATTTTCAAAATACTACTTATATCAGAGTAGCTGTTGCCACAGATAATATCTGGTCAGAGTCACAAAGTACACATCATGTACTTATTTCTCTGCAACATACAGCCTAGAGATTGTAAGACTAAGACCAGCCAGTCAGACAGACATGGCCCTGAAATTACTTGTGTGACACTGGTAAGATTCTCAACTTCCACATTTCACTTTATTTGTAAATGGGACCTAGTATTTGTTGTAAAGACTGAATGAGATTAAATATGCATTGAATATTGATCTCCAATCCATTTCATCCCACCTCCTTCAACTCTGAATTATTTGAAGTATGAAATGGATAAATACATATGCATCGTTATAAAATGAAAAGAAAGCTGCAATGGCAAAGCATTCTCTTCTCAGGTAACTTGTCTTTTTGTACTGTGTTATTCAATCTATGTAGGTATATGTATCACAATGTAATACAATTTTCTTTAGGATGAACAATATAATGTTTAATGTATTCAAAATAATCAACAGCAACAATGATTCTCTAGTTGTGTACATAGTGGGAGAAGAAATGAACACATTTGTCCTCTAACTTTGACTTGCATATTTTTTTGGCTTAAGCACTGTGGATAATTTTCTTAATCATTCACACTATCTAAGACTGGGTTTAAATACATACTCTGGATTGGATGTGAGGTATGTCTTACCCAGTTTTCATTTAGGAATATTACAGCATGTGAGGGAAAGGCACTACCAATCATATAAAAGGGGGGGGGGTTCAGGGCATTACATGATATGGTTCAGATTTGTTTTTAAAGATGCGGATATTGAAACTCTCAGCCAACGTTCCATGACACGAGTTTAAAAGGTTAAGTTACTATCTGGAGAAAGGTGATCTAGTTGCCTTTCACAGCAGCCTGCAAGCTCTCAATCTGCATAGAGAGGAGCATTTGTCATCATTAGCTGAACTGTGACAGCTGGCACCCAGGGTGTCCCAGAATCAAGAAGTGCCAGGGACAATCTTGGATTAGGCTGCCATTAAGTGTAGTAGATTTTGTGAGGATCAAGTATATTTTATGGAAAGTGTTGTAATGTACCTACCAGCAGAGAACATATTTGAATTTTCTATTACATAGATAATACAATGATAGCACATAATTAGCAGGTTGCCTCTAGACAACAAGGTGGCAGAATGTGAGCGAGTAAGCGCCTGCTGCAGGCCACTTAGGGGGAATTATTTACAGCATGCAAACAGCTTCAGCTGAGTATGTTTTTGTTTCTCTTTATTACTTTTTAAAATTTTATATTAAGAATGGTTTTAGGGTGATCAATTAAGTAAGTCTATTCAAGCAAACAGACTGAAGGAATGGTTCTAAGATACATTTGAAATCACGTTGTGAAGAAAGTGTGACTTCCCAGAAAATGAGCTCAACCCAATATGGCACCCATCCACTGGATGACATGAGTATGAAAATTAAAATCACTGCTGCAGACAGCATTCTGCTCTTATTTGGTGGAGATAGTTGGTGATGAATATTTAAAAATTGACAAAAGTTTAAAAGAAGAATCTTTTTCTCCATAAGTGCTGCTAACTATGAGTATGACATGGTTGTGATATGTCCACAAGAGAACTGACAGCACTTAAAATTTTCTAGATTCACTTTTATATCCAGTTATTGCAAAGCTATATAAATTTTAAAAAAGTTTAAATTAAGAAACAGGTTGATCAGACCATAGAAAATTTAAAATGCTACAATCCCTCTCAAGTCACCAATGCTTAGAAAGGTAATCAATAACACTAGGTTTTATATTATTATGTAAACTAGTTTTTCACAAATAAAACTAATTTTTGTGTTAATGTAAAATCTATGCAAATCCATGCAGTCATTTATCAGGAAAGCTGACAAGCATTCCATATTGGAGGGGGAAATGAAACTGCCTCAAGAATAGAAGCAATTAATTATTTCTGTATTTTTTCTTCTTCTGTCTTGAGGCACAAAAGTTATCCATCCAGTTAAAACAGCAAATGAAATAAAGAGAATTTTTTTTATTTAAACACATATGGCTTTTGCCTGCAATACTGATCACCACAAGGTCTACAGATGCCCGTGGCTAAATTGTACACTGGCAGATGCACACAGGGGAAAACAGTGCTAATGCAGCGTGGAGAGCAAAACAAATGAAGAACTGCATTTGCTAGTCAAAAAGCCCAAACCCAAAAACAAAACCCCAAACTCCACTTTCCTCCCAATGAATTATGCATTCTGCTTATCAAATACAGGTGAAGGTTGCAAAATATTTAACCCTGGCCTCTTGCAAAAAGTAGGAAATGATTTTTAAATTAGCAAAGGCATTTCATGTATATTGATATGTATCAATGTAGTTGGAAATTTAAGCAATAGATTCTTATTTCTATGAACAGAATGGCTACTGCCACTTAAACTTAATTTCACAATTAAATGCTTATGGCATTCAAAACTGACATAATATATGTGACTGCGTAAAACTGTTGAATTTCCAGTTGTTACTAATTTTAAATTTTAAATCCATTCAGCAGCAATCTTTTAAGGTATTACTGAAAACTGATAAAGGTTATTAGGGGATGTTCTTGTTAATGTGATATTGCTTCCTGGTGGCAACAAGGAGTCTATATTTAGTTCCTGTTCCTTTTGCCAGGTTAGCATGAAAATACACAGAAGCCAATTCAATCTTTTACTATCTGAAATTCTATGGTCTTGTGTGTGTGTGTTTGTGTGTGTGTGTGTGTGTGTGTGTGTGTGTACAGAGGCTATTTTAGAAACCATAAAAAGAACGTTTCCTAAAAATGGTTTAAGATTATTAAAAAAGCAATAACTTTTTTCTTAATAGGCCTGTAAGCATGCATTCCATTAAAATTTCTATGGTAATTGCCAAATAAAAATATAAAGAAGAAAACATTTATATAATTTGTATGTCTTGGGGGGAAAATAGAGTATTCCAAATTGTACAAGGCAAATATTTGAAGAGCATCATTGCTGGTGAAAATCTCTACACGCTTAAAGCTTAGTCATTCTTTGTTGTGAGTATTTGCAACCATCGAGATTTAAACAAGGTACATTTATACAAAATATGACTCAGAAGCATATACTCTGAGAATATGCACATATTATTTAATGTGAGTTATACTTAACTACGTAGATACACCTGAAATCATGCAAAAGAAAGGATAATTTGGTGAAAATACAAAGTAAAATAGTGAGAGTTTGTAAGATAGTCACATAAAAATGTCTCAAAAGTTTCTGATTTATTTGAGGAATTCATGGACTGGCACATTCACTGGAAGGATACTATATGCAAATTATTCATCAACACATTTAATTCTAAAACATAAATACCAAGTAAGATAAAATTTGACTTTTAAATCTTATAGACTTGTAAAATTTTACAAATTATTTTCTTCACTTTATTTATGATTTTTATTTTATTTATTTATATAAAATCAGGAAGTACTATTTATCAATTCTAATTTCTACTTAGTATTTTGCAGAAATTACTATATGAAAAAAATGTGCTTTTAAGGAATAGTACACATTGGCAAATTAGATTGTCTACAATTAGAATAGTGGATGTAATCATAGGTAAGTGAAAATAAAAATCTATATAGGTGATCTGTTCTCAGATAATGTTCATGACCTATAAAACATAGAAAATCTTATTAATATTAAAACTTCCCCCTCTTCCATTAAACATTTGTTTTGCATAAATTATATAAATATAATCATTTTATTTGATATTATCATTTCAAATTAACACTTTAGTTACTAAATTATGATAAAGCCTAATTTCGGGAAATTGCTTTGTTCATTAAAAACTATGCTTCAGATGATAACTAAGAAAGAGGAGAGTTGTTTTAGACATGCAACCACCGCAGTTGATTAGCTGTGTAGCATATTCTAGTCTCAAGGTCATGTTGGATATTTTCAGTAGCTTAATCACATACAGTATGAAGCAGTAATGAGAGCACTGTAGGCTGGATGACCTACTACACATGTACAGATTAACAGACTAATCACACTTGGTTTTACTGTTTTCTCTAAGAGCAATAAAAACATAGCTTACTAAGAGAATTGGGATTGCAGTCATATATGCAGAAATATGTAAATTATTGTCTGTTATCCCTAATGGAATACCTAGTTTTCATTTATTCATATAGAAAAGAACCTTTTGTTTAATATTTGAATGAAAAGTATAGGCTAAAACATAACTTTTAGTTTATCAATTAGAAAGTAACACTGCTTTCATAAAGGGTATACGAAGAATGAAAATAGTGGAAACAATATTTTCTTCATAATACTCAAGAAGTGAAAGTAGCATAAACATTTGGAAGAAGTTAAAGGTCACAATTTTATTATAAATAATAAGACATTCTCTTGATCACCTCTCCTTCAACTTTTTTCTTCAATTTACAGATACAACTTAAAATATCTTCCACTTCTGTATATATATTCAGCTGAAGTGAAGAAACTGAATGACATCAAGAAGCCAGGCTTGAAACTTCCTCATCTATCCAAACAAAAGTGGATCTAGCTCCCCTAGAATTACTCTTGAAGCAGGGGGTGGTTCTTATAAGGTCTACCTTCTGCTACCATCTTTAATCCCAAAGTTAGGTTTAGCAAGCAGTGCTGTTGAAAAGCACACACCACTGCAGATGTGACCATATAATTACTTACTAGGGTGAATAAAACACACACAGACACACACAGACACACACAGACACACACACACACACACACACACACACACACACACACACACTGTGGTAACTGACTCCATCATTCAAGTAAAGAAAAGATCATTTAAAAATTAACCACAATTCTCAGGATAGTCAGGTTGAAGAAATAAAGTGGGTCCCAAACTGTTGAAACAGTGACCTAAAGCTTATGCTTGACTTGGTAATGAACCTGATGTGAAAACATGGAATAATTACTGTAAGAAATCACTGAAACTTTTGACACTTTTGAGCTATTTTGTTTCAAGTGTTCTTATACCAAGCACCACAAGAAGAAAGGCATAGATGCCATCAAATTAAAATATCAGTACCCCTTGCTCTATTACACTTTATTTAATGTGACACATAAAGAAGACCATATACAATTATCTGCCTTTAATTTCTTTAGTATAAAAGATGTATATTGTGTCTAGCAGAATGAAACAGTTGCCATAGCTGGGGTACACTTTTAGAAAAGGGGGCAGGGAAGAAATAAGATGCATTCAATGAGCCTTCCAAGCCACTCCAGTGGTAAGGATAAATAACTTAATAAAATCAACTTCATATTCTTTTCAACTCCCTAGTGTAATAGACATATATTAAAAATAAGGTTTTAAGTTTATGAGTAGCTGTGAGTAAACTAGCAGCAGCAGGTAATGAAAACACACAAAACAATACCCTATAGGAAGGAGCATTCCAGAAAGGCCACAACTGCTGAAAATGGTGAATTTGCACCTCAATTTTAAATTAAATTAAAAAAGAAATCTTGCAGTTTTACAGTTCTCAATACAATAGAGTTTTTCTTTAAGCCTATCAAAGAGACTGTTCATGCATTGCTTTGAATATACCATATAAATGACCTTCAGAAGGGATAAGTTACTTAGGAAATAGAACTTCAGGAAAAGTTGTTTTGTAATTATTATTTGGAAGGCTTCAAGTGTTAATGATCACATTTTTATACCCATAAATACATCTAATGTTTATAATTTTGTTCTTGTGTCTTTTTTTGGAATTTCTAAGTGGTTCATTTTAAATCCAGGCTGCCTTTGTAAGAAAATGAAGTGACCAGAGGTTAAAATTCTAAATACCATCCCAATATAAGTGTCTCAATGGTTGCATCTTGAGATTCTTGGGGGTCTTTCTTTTCCCTTCAGTTAAGTCATTTTCTTCAATCCTCATTCTATTTATTATTAGCCCATGTCAACCATGCCTGCGTGCATACACTGAAGACAACCCCTTCTATCTTAAGACATGGAGCTTCTCTGCTGAGACTATTGAGTACAGCAAAAACCTATACGACTGCTATCACTGCAGTTCTTTATAAACTTTTCATTAAAAAATGGATTTTAAATCGCCTATGTATTTACTACATCATCAACTGAAACAAATTCAATGGATCAAATGATTTTTTATAACTTAAAACTATCAAGTAATTAACTCCCTGGCTCAAAACAAATATAGCTCCAAAACCTAGATTAAAATCGAGTGAAATACAAAAATATACTATTATTTTGGATGCCTCTCCATAAGTCAGTTCAATAAAACAAACACATGAAGGGATGGAAAACAGAATAGTTTAATTTTCCTTTCAACAATGAGGAGCATGATGACCACGGAGAGGTTCAGTGGTAGACCACAATCCATTTCACGTGCTGAGTGTAATAGAGAATCACCGCGTGCGGCAACAAGCTCTACCTGCGGGAGGATTATTCCAGGGTGCCAGTTCACCCAGCGACATAGATCTCAGCGGGGTGAATCCTATTTATGTAAATCGCTGCCCATACCAGGTGTGACTGTGCTTAAAGAAGCGGCTCAGAAAACACGGCTCTGGCTTTTGAAACCCAATGACTTCACTTTCACAGAGCCCTGCAAGCTAAGGCGTTCTTAGCCCTTTTCGCTGTCGATTTTTCTTTCTCCATGCGCAAATCATTAGGGAAAGGCTCCGGTTGCACCAATTAGTTTGCTCATGGTGCTCCTGTGCTTAGCTTCGCTTTAACCCAATTAAGCAGCACAGCGAGCCCTCAAGATGCGCCACCTGCGCCAGGCTCTGGCCGGGCAGGGCACCGCCAGTCCTTTCCGTCGGATGCTCAGAAAGACCCCGGCCTCCGCGTCCCTTGCATCCTACACAACCTGGGGTGGGGCGAGATGTCTGCCTGAGCGAGGCTCTAGAAGACCAGGACCCACGTCTGGGGACCAGCATCCTAGGCCTGCGCCCAAGGCAGAGGCACCGCGCAGGGTCCGCGCCCGACCCCACCGTGGCCACTCGAGGACAAGGGGAGGCGAGGGCTCCCGGTGCGAGAGCCAAGCCGAGCACCAGGCTTTGAACCTCGCCCGCACGCAGAGCTCGTGCCCAAGAGCCAGTGCGCAGGGTGGGACAGCAGGAGGTCAGGGAGCACCGGGAGAGGTGGATCCTTTGCCCCTGGCCTTCCCAGCCCCCTCCGCTTGGGTTTGACTAGCCAAAAGGTAGCAGTGCATTCACCCGCGACTCCCGCAAAGTGGGGAGGGATTTGCGGGATTCCTGGGGGAAAAGGTCTTGGGGAATGGAAGAGATGGACGTCTTGCATCCCAAATGTGATGTACTATTTATATCTAAATCGGAACGTATCACTCTTAGGTAACAAGTAGGTAAATTTGAGGTGGCTCTGTGGCACTCTACATGTGAAAAAGAAATAATCAAAAGCTTGAGTAAAAGGTGGGAGTCTCCAAGAGGATCATGTTAAAAGCGGCTCTAAAAGAAAATGCTCCTAAATCCGTTATCCTTATAGGGAGTTCGCTGGAAATACTGTCAATATAAAAAGCCAGCATCCAGACTAAAGGTAGGCAACGAAAAGTCACCTAGGCTTTAAAACGACCGTGTGCCTTAACTAGTATTTCTTTAGTTTCTGCCCACTGAGGGTACAACTTGGGGGGGGGCGGTTCAGGGAGTGTGCTCTACAGAAACCATTTCATTTTTTAAGGTTCCAACGTTCAGTAATAACATTTTTTTTCAAAATTTCTAAAGTGGCATTTAAATAAAAATATCTGACGATGCCAAAGTATTTTTTTTGAAACCATACACCACTTCCCTTAATCAAATCATATATAATAGTATAAAATGAGAAGACACCACTAAGGACACTTGATAGAGGAGATATGTCCTTAACATTACATGTGTAAATATGGCAGAAGCCCCAAGTCTCCAAGTGTTTAGGATGGGTGTGTACCAGGGGGTCCCAGCTTTACCACCTCTTCTGATAGGAAATCACATTGCAATTGACTAGTATTTCCACAAGTATATATGGAGGCAGCTTACGGGAGTGACTATAACACCAGGCAAGTATACCAACAGGCAAAGAGAACCATGGTGTGTGCAAATTAAATACATTCAAACCCACCCCTAGTTTACCAGTTTAAACTATGGTACACAGTATCTACCATTTCAATAACAATCTTCAGGTTCCTCTCAACAAATGCAAATGAGGAAAACATTGGTAAAAACAAGACATTATCGTCTTTGACTTTTTTTTTTTTTTTTTTTAATATTCCGCCCTAGGAAACTACAGAGTGAGAACATTTCTGGAGTACTACTCCATTTGAAGCCTGCAGTCTGTGCATGAAAGAACAAACTTTTAACCTGCCTTTTAAAAAAGACCCGGAGGATGACCGGACATTAATTATCTTACTCTAAATGCAAGTTAGTGACTGTTTTAGAAAGTCCCATCTAGTTCGCCGGTTGATGGATGCCCGTTAATACACCTGTATTTGCGTTTCAGAGGTAAACAGACAAGCAGGCTTCCAGCATGAGAGCCACTTTGCCAAATCCTTTCCAAACGTCAATATGCTTCAAGAAATAGCAGCGCTGAGAGATTCCTCTTGGTTTCCAAACTGTCTAGGTGGCCTGGGTGGTTTTCTGTAGGCAGCAGCCCCTACCTTTAGTTTGTGTGCCTCTATCCACGAGGGGGGATTAATTAGCCAGGCTGGAGCTGGAGGAGGCTGTCGTGACGAGCCCAGTGGCGATTGGCCGCCCGCCTGCCTGGCCCTGCCTTTATAATTTCCACACGAGTGCATCTGGGCTCTTAGACAAACCAACAGCAGCTTCTCCGACACACGCGCGCGCGCACACACACACACACACACACACACACACACAAGCACGCACGCACACTCACCCCGACGCACACTCAGCAGCACCCTGCCGCCCGCCGCCCGTCTGTCCGATGCACAGTCCTGCACACAATGGTCACGGTGAAGCGTAAATAAACACGGACAGGGCAGGTTCTCTCACTACAGCAAGAGCTTTGCTGGGTCTCTCTCCGCGCAACTTTGGTTTTTGTAGCCAGGAGGTGATCTCTCCATGTGTCTCGGTCAGCCTCGGATTCTCTAGCTGAGGCCCAGAGGCGGAAGGGGGGCGAGCAGGCTCGGGCCGGCCGGCGGGCTGCTAGCGGGGCCCGCGGGCTGCGGAGGGAGTGGCAGGCGCCGCCTGGCAGGCAGGCAGCCCGTCGAGGTCCGCCAGGCGAGGCAAGGCGAGGCGAGGCGAGGCGCGGTGCGTCCGCGCGCGGGGCGCGGCGGCCCGGTTCTCCTCCGAAGTTGGCTCCGGCGCCAGCAGCCGCATTGGATCCGTCAGCGTACTGCGAGACTCCGGTGTACAATCCGGATCTCTGCCCCAACATGATTGCGGCCCAGGCTAAGCTGGTCTACCATCTGAATAAGTACTACAACGAAAAGTGCCAGGCCAGGAAGGCTGCCATCGCCAAGACCATCCGGGAGGTGTGCAAGGTCGTCTCCGACGTCCTCAAGGAGGTGGAGGTGCAGGAGCCGCGCTTCATCAGCTCCCTCAACGAGATGGACAACCGCTACGAGGGCCTCGAGGTCATCTCGCCCACCGAGTTCGAAGTGGTGCTCTACCTGAACCAGATGGGCGTCTTCAACTTCGTGGACGACGGCTCACTGCCCGGCTGCGCGGTGCTGAAGCTGAGCGACGGGCGCAAGCGGAGCATGTCCCTCTGGGTGGAGTTCATCACCGCCTCGGGATACCTCTCGGCGCGCAAGATCCGCTCGCGCTTCCAGACGCTGGTGGCTCAGGCGGTGGACAAGTGCAGCTACCGGGACGTGGTGAAGATGGTGGCGGACACGAGCGAAGTGAAACTGCGAATCCGAGATAGGTACGTGGTGCAGATCACCCCGGCCTTCAAGTGCACTGGGATCTGGCCGCGGAGTGCGGCCCACTGGCCGCTCCCGCACATCCCCTGGCCAGGACCCAACCGCGTGGCGGAGGTCAAAGCCGAGGGGTTCAACCTCTTGTCCAAGGAGTGCCACTCGCTGGCCGGCAAGCAGAGCTCGGCCGAGAGCGACGCCTGGGTGCTGCAGTTCGCCGAGGCGGAGAACAGACTGCAGATGGGGGGCTGCCGGAAGAAATGCCTCTCCATCCTCAAAACCTTGCGGGACCGCCACCTGGAGCTGCCCGGGCAGCCCCTGAACAACTACCACATGAAGACTCTGGTTTCCTACGAGTGTGAAAAGCATCCCCGGGAGTCGGACTGGGACGAGTCTTGCCTGGGCGACCGGCTGAACGGGATCCTGCTGCAGCTCATCTCCTGCCTGCAGTGCCGGCGGTGTCCCCACTACTTCCTCCCCAACCTAGATCTGTTTCAAGGCAAGCCCCACTCGGCTCTGGAGAACGCTGCCAAACAAACGTGGCGACTGGCAAGAGAGATCTTGACCAACCCGAAAAGTTTGGAAAAACTTTAGAGGATGACCTAATCGGGAGCCGACGTGATTACTCTTCTCCAAGTCCTAATGAAATGAAAACTTCCTGTATCTAGTCTAGCACCCACAGGGCAACAATCTCTTCCTTAAAAAGGATAATACAGTGTTCAAGCATCATCTCACACCTTCCAGGGGAGGAAAAAGTAGGGGAAGCGATAAAGGAAAAAAACAAAAACAAAAACCAAACCCAGGAGTATTCTATCATTTCTTTATAAAGGATGGCCCATCTCCCTCGCTCGAAAATTGCGAGGCTGAAAGGCAAGACCCCGGCGAACACTCGGCTAGCTCCCAGGGGCGCAGCCAGCCCAGATCCCGGGAGTTTAGGCGCCTCTGCATGGGAGGAAACAAGACCAGGGTGTGCCACCGGAAGGAGCGTGTAATGTATACTTTGATTTGTAACAAAAATTGTGATCTCACGTTGTCTTTGCAAGTGTGGATGTTGGTGTTTTGTGATTTGGTAAACAGAACTTATTACCATTCTGGGTTCTTCCAGGCATTTTTCACTAACCAATATACCATTTAAAGGTAGATTTCCTTCTGGTACTTTATCTGTCTTTGAAAGTGTCTGAACTTTTAAAAGTTTACATTTGTTTCAAATATATTGCTTGTTCTATTTCTAACATTCCATAAATATACTTGAAATGTTATTTAAATATATTCAAAGAAATTTGAATTCAGCTTATATAATAACGCTCGAATATCTGAATTATATATTTGACAATGCACTTGAAATACACTGGATAATTACTTTTGTGATTTAGATTTTAATTTCTGTTGCTGATTTCTATTTAATTAGAAGCTAATAAATGAAGTGAAATACCAAATTGCTGTGTCTCACTTTAAGTTGTTTTTCTACCAAAAAAATGTGAAGTTTCATTTTGAAAATCAACTGCACTTGAATATTTTAAACATTTTGAGAAATGGGCTAATAAAATTAGTAAAAATAAACTTTGAAAAGGCTCCTTTTGTACAGCTACTGAAGACACTCCTTTCTTCTCGGTTTCTAACTCACTTATAAAAGGGTTCTTTTCTACAACCAGCACGGCCTAAGTCTATCTTTGAAATGTTGCCCTTTCAGTTAATATTTCTGTAGTGTATTTTTTTGGCACTATAAGGCAAATCTATGACCGTAGAGATTACTGAGTTATAAAAAAACAGCTAATTCAGATTCAGAGAAAACAAACTTCAAGCCATAATGAAAAATTTGAAATTTGTATATGGCATCTAAGCAATAAAATGAAGATAATTTCTAACCAATGTACTTTATCAAGCTTATTGTATGCAATGAGGATACCATTAGCATAACAAATTAATCAGAAACCCAAATTCTTTCTTCCTATACAGAACAACCTAAGTATAAAATATACAGATGAGCTTTCAATAATTTAAAGCACAAACTCATTTTAAAATTTGTTGCTTCTGAAGCTGGAGGTGAAGCAGAGACATCCTTTGCAGTGTTCCGATAATCAACAAGTACTGGAAGCACTGCTGACCACTGCCTCACATTAGATCATCCAGGTCTGGATGAACTTTAGCACTGCAGTTGCTCGTTTACATAGTGTTTTAGAATGCTCTATATCCACATACAATTAAATATAAACGACAAAGTTCTGTATCTTTGGGAGTATATAACTACGTTGGAAAAACTGCCTACATAAAAGATTTTTAAAGTTTTTTTTTTTTTTTTGTAAAGTGATGGCAGAAATCCAGTATGATTTATGAAGTTTGCCAATTGCACATTGACATTAATGTTCGGACAATGGAATGCATCGTGAGTAATGCAGTGCTGAGGTGTAGAGCTGCTCTAATGCTTAGGTGTTTAAAATCCACAAGATGAGATTTAATAAGCATTTATGCACTTGAAATGGTCAAAATATTTATTTCCTGGAAGTCTACATGACTGATAGAGATTATGTGTGTACATTTCAAATCAAAGCTTCCACAGAAGCAGTTTCTCTTCTTAAGTCCACATGTAAAATCCACTTAATTCAGGAGATGAAAAATGGATGTAATAATGGAGATGAAATTATATCTAAATGGCTCCCACCCCAATTTCCTTATAACCTTTCAATAAATAGTAATGCATTTTGCAAACTACCCTTTTGGAAATTAAATTGATCTATACTCAAGATTTCTTACGACTTGTCCCAGTCTTCCCAGGAAGAGGAATGCTACACCCAGGGCACTTGGGAGTTGTTGGCTTAACCAGGAATCTGCCCAGGAGCACAAAGGCCTGTTCAAATGTGTGTGCTCTGCTAAGACAGGATTTAAGCTCATTAATATAGTCTTCAATTCCATAAGAGAACATGTGTTATTTCATTCATTTTATTTTCTGTGAGAAAGAGGATAATGTGTTCCCCTCCTCCACTGTCATTTAAACCAAGCAAAATGGAAAAGCACTTCCTGACAACAAAGCCACCCCGACTGTATACCGAATCACTTTAACTCACTTTTGTGTCGATCTTCTTGAAGGCGGAATCATCCTCATCAACCTCGAAGTAGATTTCTGTCGTGGTGATGGAGAGAGTCCCCTTGGCCACCACCACAGGAGCAATGAGCTGGGCAGGGGTACTGAGTACCACTGGGCCTGCAAAGACAGGGTCAAGGAAGTCAAGCCGAGCCCGCTAGCCCTTTTGTGCTTCTCACAGGGGTACCTTACTCTGGGTGATAGTTTTTAAAGATATACTAAAGGAAATGTCTGTAATATAAGGCAAGGTTTTTCCATGTTAGGTAAGGTCTGTTTAGAGTTTATATAGTACCTAGTAAGGTGACTAGAGATAAATAATTCTATTAAAAACCCAAGAGGTCAGGGTCACCATAACATGAGGGTCAGCAGCCTGCTTGGGATTGGTGAGGCGCTTCCACTAACCAATTTTCAAGAGCAAGAAGGACTTTCTAATGCTTGGCTTCACCACTGAACTTCCCCTTCCCAAGTGACCCTAGGCAGTGGGCACTGCCCTCAAAGACCAGCCATCACACCAGCCATTCCACGTGGAGGCAGCGCTCCGCCAAGGAGAGGTGACAGGGGGAATGATCCAAGTCTATTAATTTTAGGGTACCAAGAGTTAGCGTCTTGCCGGGAGGGAGGCTATTTTAATTTTGGTGTCTTTTGTCAGGCTACATTCAACCTCTTATGCAAACATGAAAGTTCTTATGTAGAAAAAGCTTAGCTGTTTTCTCACTCGTCAAAATGGATGAAAATGTAGGAAAAACTGAAATAAAATGATTCTCAGAAAAAGGGTTTCAAAGTGCCATTTCTCAACTGTTGAAACGATAGGTGGGACTAGTAAATTTTTATTTTTTTACAACGACGTGTGCTTATGAGGAACGCTTACTTGGAATTTCCTCAGTTGGGATATCGATTCAACATTCAATACTTAACACTTAACCGCTCTCTTTCAAATCGCTTCCGAGGCGGAGTATCCTTCGTGAAACTCAGACCTAGCAGGGGTTTTGCGTTGACGGTTTTGGGTCAAGGGCGCACCAGAAGCCCGGCTTTGTGCCTCCCCCACAAGAGAAAGGCGCTGGAAAGCCGCATCCCCGCGCGCAGGCCGGTCCTGCGGGGCTCGCGGTGCCGTGGCGGGGGAGCGCCCGCATCGCACGGCCGGTGGACCCGCCCAGGGCGCGGGAGAGGCCAAGTTCGTGATCTCCGCGAGCGAGCGCGGCTTGGGACGCTGTCCCGCGACGACCCTGCACAAAGCCGGGCTGTTTCTGGCGGAGGGGCTCTGAGGGCTCCAGTGAGCTTGGGGCGGGGTGGGGGCTCGGCAGCAAGCCGGCTGCATGTCTGCTTTCAGCCCTGGGCCGGTGGCTTTCGCCAGACTGACGGTGGCTGCCTGGCACCCCGAGCCCGGGCCGCGCCGGCCTCGCCCGGGCGCAGCGAGCCGGTCCACGTCCGTCGCGCACGGGTTTCTCTCCGAAGGGCGAGGCGGTCGATCTGAAGCGCCACTTTAAAGGCTCATCAATCTTAATCTAGGTTGCTCAAGTAATTATGCCCGAATCTCTTGTACGATTACAAGTGGATTTGGGTTTCTATTCCCCAGGCCCTCCTTTGTGTTTATTGGAGGGTCTGCGCGCGCTCGTGGCGCCTCCCCGCATCCCCGGCGTCCGGGTTCGAGGCTCTCCCTTAACCCTTCCGTCTCCGGCGCTCCGAGGAACCCAGAGCCGCGGGGGAGAAGTCCACGGGGCTTTGATTAAGGCGAGGTGAGAAAGAAGGTGACTTGACTCACATCTGAAACAAACACCTTGGGTCTTACTAAAAGCTTAGAAAAATATTATCCGTTGTAAGCACAAAGGGTCAAAAGAGGTTTCTGGAATTTGGAGACGAAAACTGGTCAAAATCATTAAAAATGGCGAGCTCATGGAACGTGTTTAAACACAACCAAACAATAAGTTAGGAAAATTGAAACTTATCATGAAACAAGTTTTCACAACCATTCTCACTGATGTACTGAAATATTGTCAGAAAATTTAAGTATACAACCCGCGAACTTTTAACAGAGAAGACACTCGCTACTTTTTTCTTGACGTTTCTGAAAGGGGACTGCGATTCCTTTTGGTTCTACTCAATGCCATTTGATTGATATTGAGATTTTTCTGGGCGTCTTAAAAGGGTTTCAAAATCGCCTTTCTTTAAGAAAGACACATGATGAACTATTCAGCCTCAATAGTGTGCCATTTCCCACCCGTGTCCTTTGGACATCTCAGATTACAGCCTCCAATTCCATGAGCAGGTTTAGGCAGCACCAGTGTTCCCCCCAGGGGAAGGCAGAGAAACCTCTCATCTGGAGAGAGGGGCTAGGCTGCGGGCCCTTGCGGGAGCTGCCAAGGATCTCAGGGCTCCCATATTAAAATGTTTATATAAGGGCTGGAGAGATGGCTTAGCGGTTAAGCGCTTGCCTGTGAACCCCGGTTCGAGGCTTGATTCCCCAGTACCCACGTAAGCCAGATGCTCAAGGTGGCTCAGGCACCTGGAGTTCCTTGCAGTGACTGGAAGCCCTGCTGTGCCCATTCTCTCTGCCTTTTTCTCTAGCTGTCGCTTTCAAGTAAATAAATAAAAATTTAAAAATGTTTATATAAGGCGCAATCACAAGTAGATTTCCTATATGTTACTTTTTTTTTTCCCCCATATAAATCATTTTAAAAGGGCAACCCCTGGTGGTAGCAAAGTAGTGATCTTGCTGGTCCACTTCTTCCAGAGCTCCCCAGGGCCTACGACTTTAACTTTCTGAAATTTTGCTTGGTGTAGTGAGCTGAAAATTGACTGTAAGTATATCCATTCCAGCATCTACTCCAATACTGAAAGGATAAAATGTAATAACATTCTCAGCACACATAGAAATAATGACTTTAAAGGATAAACAAATGCATGAAAGTACTGGCCCACACAAAATTCTACCATCTAAAGTCATTATAAGGAAAAAAAAATGTTATTTACATTTTATATTTGGCAGTATAATGTTTAAAAATACAGATTATTACTTTAAAAAGAAGGTTCAAGGTATTACCTACCATTAATTTAAACATTAGTTTATAATTGGAAATAGAACAAAGATCACAAGCATAATGAATGAAACTTTGAACAAAATCAATGTCTTTTTTGGGCCACAGGTCTTTAGTCAGTTAAGATGGTAAACCTCACAGCGTACTCAAGGGTAGAAAGTACACGTGTTTTACATTTGAGAAGGGAACAACTCATCAAATATATCTTAAAAGTAGAAAATTAAATACTTGTGGTTTTGGATTATACTGCTAAAAATCAAAATTCCAAGCCTAGAAATCTTAATAATACTACATTGACATCTGAATAGAACTTTCCAGTTTACAGAATCCTTCCATCTTCATTGAGCTAACAGTAGATGATCCATGGACACCAGACTTTAGTAGGGATGGTGTCTCTTCCAAACATCTCCAGGAATCCACCTGTGGTGTAGCTACCCTGGGGTCCATGGAGTCCAAGGACTCATTAGGATCAGGGCCTTGGTAATAGGACCTGGGGAATTTCAGAGGCAGACTTTGAGTCCACTGGCTCTTCAGAAAGCAGGGATGGTTCTGGGATGGGCAGTTTAACAATTCTCATTGAGAGAGAACAGCATTTACTCAGATGACCCAGGAGAGGGGATGTTTAGTGGTTTGTGATATGCTCAGTTTGTGCTTAGACCAAATTATAAAGTTGCTTTATGTCTCCCATTGTCTTCCTGTGACATTTTGACTGTTGATGTTCTGGGATGTCATTTATGTTCAACACAAGAAAAGCCCACTTAATGGTACACTCAGGCCTGTACCCAGTGACACCAAGGCCTATATCAGACTCCTTCCCACAAGTCAGGGCTGATCTTTCTCTGGTTGAGGAATCAATCATTTGTAGGGGAGTCAATGGCATCCCAGCTATTATAAGGCAATTATGGAAATTAAAAGTTCAAACAATACTAAATTTTCTCTATGTTTTGATATAAAGCAGAAAAATACAGAGAAAGAAGATTTGAAATTCAATTAAAACTGGCATTATCAGAATTATGTGATAAGACATTCCAGTGGCAAAAATTCTACTTAGGTACATGAAGTTGCAATACATATAAATATATATATATATTGGTTTTTTGAGGTAGGGTCTCATTCTAGTTCAGGCTGACCTGGAATTCACTATGTAGTCTCAGGCTGGCCTCGAACTCACAGCAATCTTCCTACTTCTACCTCCAGAGTGCTGGATTAATCATCTAAGCAATTCCTAAATTTAGCTTGACACCGATACAAGTTTTACTACCTGTTTGGATTTCCTCCAACTGAAATCACATGTTTAATTTTCTTGTAGAACATGTAAAAATTATCATAATTTTTGGATAATAAAAAGGGATTAATCTTAACAAAATTATTAAAGTGAAAATCCTGACATGATTTAGAAAAAAATAAACCTAATCTAAAAGTCTTTACGTTTAGGATATTATGTGAAAAAAGTTAGGAGAAAAATATAACCCAGGAATGTCTTCACAGTAACTGACGAAATTTGGAAGGAAATAAATCACAGTATGGCTAACTAAGAAGCATAGCTAGAATCTCCATGTCTGCTTTGACCTCATTAGCTTGACATACACTGTGATCAATTTAAAGAGAACATTTTAACTGATGGAATTAAAATAATAAGATGCCTGAACTTCAAAATAAATTTGTGAAGTATATGATGAAGTTGAAGGCTTTATTTTGGAATCCTTGGAAAGTTTTAGAAATTAAGAAATTATACGTTTGCATATGTGTCTGAGGGTAAGGAAAGGTATGAGAAAAAAATACTGCAAAGAATATTACATTTCTATCATCTAGAATATTTCCCTGTGTCCCAGCATTTTCAGTGTCTCAAGGGGAAAAATGATAGCAGTAAGTTTCCTAGACACTACATGCTTTCTTTATTTACAAGTGATATTGATATGTATCCAAAATAAAGTATCACAATAAGGATTCTCTGAATTTTCAAAAACCTTACTTGCACTGAAATAGTTACAGGACATTTTTCTTGCATTAGAAAACAGTGACTTGCACAACTCATAGAAACGTTGCCTCAAGGACTGTGAATTAAATTTCAACACCGTTCTCTCCTTGACAAGATCACATACACAGTGTCCCTAAACCATCCCATGCTAGACACTCCCTGTACCCAGGAAATGTCCTCTGATGCTTCTTGGTGATGTAAGCAGAATCTATCTTAAATACTGAGATGAACAGTAACTGGTTTTCCTCATGGTCCTTGGTTTCCTGTGATAATTACTGTGCAAAATAGGATTGACACTGAAGAACACACATTGATCTTTTGAGATCTGAGTAAACCTGTGCCTAGAAAGACTCAAAGGAGACTTCTTACATAACCAGCAATTAAGTATTGTACTTTAGACTACTTTAATAATTATGGTGTTCAAAACCTAACCCTACAGTGAATACTTTTAAAAGCACCAAGAAACAATCTGATAGGCTCAAATTTTAACCTACCATTTCTATTTATCAATTTAATTTGTAGAACAGGTAATTTGTTATACTAAAAGAAACACCCAGTGTATTTTCTGAAAAGAAATTAATGATTCCATAGAAGAAAAACTTTATAAAGCATATAGTTTAAAACAAAATACACTAAATTATATTCTGGCACAAAACATTACTGAAAATGGTGATAATTTCTGCCTTTTAAAAATTCATTTAAGGGCTGGAGAGATGGCTTAGGGAGTTAGGCACCTGCCTCCTAAGCCTTTCCAGGGTTTAACCAGATGCAAAGTGACGCTACCAATGCCGGTGATGTAAGCAGAATCTATCTTAAATACTGAGATGAACAGTAACTGGTTTTCCTCATGGTCCTTGGTTTCCTGTGATAATTACTGTGCAAAATAGGATTGACACTGAAGAACACACATTGATCTTTTGAGATCTGAGTAAACCTGTGTCTAGAAAGACTCAAAGGAGACTTCTTACATAACCAGCAATTAAGTATTGTACTTTAGACTAATAATATTTTTTCAATAAAGTAGAATGTCCACTTTAATAATTATGGTGTTCAAAACCTAACCCTACAGTGAATACTTTTAAAAGCACCAAGAAACAATCTGATAGGCTCAAATTTTAACCTACCATTTCTATTTATCAATTTAATTTGTAGAACAGGTAATTTGTTATACTAAAAGAAACACCCAGTGTATTTTCTGAAAAGAAATTAATGATTCCATAGAAGAAAAACTTTATAAAGCATATAGTTTAAACAAAATACACTAAATTATATTCTGGCACAAAACATTACTGAAAATGGTGATAATTTCTGCCTTTTAAAAATTCATTTAAGGGCTGGAGAGATGGCTTAGGGGTTAAGGCACCTGCCTCCTAAGCCTAAGAACGCTGGTTCCAATCTCCAGTGGTTCCAACCTCCAGGTCCCACGTTTAGCCAGATGCAAAGTGACGCAAGGGCGCAATGCCGCACTTGACCACAAGGGGGCACAGACATCTGGATTTCGTTCGCAGCAGCTGAGACACTGCTGGCGTGCCCATCTCTATCTGTCTTCCTCTCCCTCTTTTCTTCTCTCCAAAAAAAAAAAAAAATCATTTAAATCTTTATTTTAGAGAGAGAATTAGCACATCAGTGCCTCAGCCACTGAAACTGCAGACACTTGTGCCATCTAGTGGGTATGTGCAACTTTGCTTGCTCACCTTTGTGTGTCTAGCTTATGTGGGATCTGGAGAGTCGACCAATGGGTCTCAGGTTTCACAGGCAAGTGCCTTAACCAATAAGTCATCTTTCCAGCCTGTTCTGCCTTTAAAAAAATATGTTTCACTTTATTCATTTATTTTTTTGGAGGGGATGGGTGCTCTAGCCGCTACAAACAAACTCCAGATGCTTGTGCCACTTTGTGCATCTGGCTTACATGGGTCCTGAGGAATTGAACTAGGGTCCCTTGGCTTTGCAGGCAAGTGCCTTAATCGCTAAGCCATCTCTCCAGCCCTATTCTGCCTTTTGACTTAATATGTGATCTAAGATTTGTGTTTCTGGTGATAGTGTATTTAGTTCAGCACATAGGGTATATTTTACTTTCTGGATCGTATGACTCTTTGATGGCATTAGAATATCATTTAATGTCTATGGAGAGTGTCTTCCTACTAGCTAAATGAGTGAATAAACAAGAGGATATGATTTATGTTTGTGGGACCAGTAGGGTTGAATCTTTGTGCCTGAGGTTGGACTAAATGCTCGTCTTCCTCTTCCCACGGCTCCTGGGCAGCTTCTGACACACTTGTAAGATACTAAATGTATGTATTTAGACGTGTGCTGTTCCTATTTCACATAAGCAACAGAGGCAGGGGGATTATCTTCTTCAGCTAACATAGTATTAGCCACACAGTATACAATCTGCATTTATAGAATGGAATATAGAAATGACACAGAACATTGTTTTATTCTTGTGCCATACTAAAAGCCAGTTAAAACAATAAATTATATATTTATATATAAATTATATATTTACTGTAAATTATATATTTTATGATCTTCAGAAATTAATTTCAAATTGTTCTTTAAATTGAAGATGCTGCATTTTAGAGAATAAATTTAAGGGTACACTAAAATTCTATGAGAATTATAACTGACTATTCTAGTTACAGCCTGTGCATATTATTCATTTAAAATGCCATGATTTTGTAGTTGTCCTATTTTCCCTACTATATAAGTTGCTATCTTTGACAATCAGATGCACAGAGGTATTTACATCCATTAATTCATGTTGTCAACAAAAATCATGGTATGTGTATTGTGTTGTTTTGGGCACTAGGAGGAAATATAGTGATATATGAGACATAAATTTTTACACAAAAGGGTATTGCAGTATGGGTAAAAATAAAAAAGGCACAGAGATAATTATGATATGATATAAAACATGTTACATGTATTTAAGCTCATTTATTCCTTTCACAATCCTATATGTTAGCTATTGCTTTTATTCCCATTCTACAGAGGAGAAATGAGAATGAGGGTAGTTTTATTTTAAAAAATTTTATATTTACTTATGAGAGACAGAGACAGAGAAAGACAGAAAATGAATGGGTGCACCAGGGTCTCTGGCCACTTGTAAATGAACTCTAGATGTATGCACCACGTTATGCGACTGGCTTTACCCTTTGATGCAGCTGGGTGACTTGAGCACAATCTATCTTAAAGATTGAGATAAACAACGAATTACTGGTTATCCCCACAGTCCCTGGTTTCATGTGATGATTACTGTGCAAAAAGATTAATGCTAATATGGACACTGGGGAATTGAACTTGGGCCATCATGCTTTGCAAGTAAGTGCCTTTAACTACTGAGCCATCTCAGGGCAGTCTAAACAGAAAGGTCATGCTAGTAAGTGGTAGAGATGGGATTCAAACAACTTCAAGTGTCTCCCACTAATAAAGATGCAGAGAAAAAACCCTGGGGACATTTCAGTGATGATTTCCACTTGGGGTGCTTAGTGGGGAGGGGATGGTGACATGGGCATTGAAGCAAGCTGTGATGCACCCTAAGACACAGGCAGGGGACGTGAAAGGAAGCACAGTGTGGGCATGAGAATGGTGTGAACAAACACATAGGTTGCAGAAATAAGTTTGGCCTTAGATCAGGATGAAGAAAGAGGAGCAGTGGAGAGGAAAATAAAAAAGCATTATGTTGCTTTGAATGTCAGGCATTTAGGTGAAAGCATCCAAGTGCACACTTCAGGAATTACTGTGTGAAGCTGTGATGTGGATACTTTTATTTGGGGCATGGGATTTGTGCATCCCTTTGACAACATTGCTAAATATAAGGAGGCCTGTTCCTAGAAAAAGTCATCTGCTCACATTTATTCATCCTCTTTGTATAATCAATGAAGTATTCATTATTTGTAAAAAAACAAACAAACAAACAAACAAAAAAAACAAAAAAAACTTTTGCCATTTGTCTTGACATCTTCCTCTATCTGATGATTTTTTTTCCTGCACCTACACTTATCCTTGTATCTCTTTCTGTCCAATTTTGGGAAAGACATCTTCCTTCCTGTGCAAGCCAGCTTCTTGGTCCCACCCTCCCCTGACACCTCCAGCTCCTCTCTTGTCTACGCTTCTTGCTTTGTGAGGCGTGGACATCAGTTTCTCTTAGTTCTTCACTCTTCTTTCCTCCTCTGGCCTTGACTCCTGCCCTCCTCTGCTACAGCGGTGTTAACCACCACCCCCTAACATTTTTACATATAGATTCTTCACTGTATATTATCACAGAGATTCTTTTTCATCTTAGAGTGTTCAGAGATATCTGTGGTTCAAGCAACATCAGGATGAAATTGCTAAAGCAGAGTCCTTGACCCTTAGAGCACAGGAGTCTCTCTGTCTTCTCTCATGGCTTCGTTCCTGGTGTCCCTGAAGTACTCTCTTTACAGGCCCTGTAAACTTGTTGGATCAGCAGTAGGTTCAGGGCTCTGTGCTGTATATATTCTCACTTTCCGGGTTGATCTCAGTGGTTTTAATTATGAACTTGAAGCCCAACTTGGCTCTCACATTTCAGACCTTTAATGTCCTTTTGAAAATTCTGTATATCCACAAGACCCAGCTGAACAGGTCCTTGAGAGAAAGAGCTTTTTACTCTAAGTGCCCACCTTAATGGCTTACACACAATAGATAGTCAAAATTTACATTTGTTTTGGTTGGATAATCATACTGTCTGGAAAGAAGTCAGGGTCAGACATAAGCAAATGCTCCACAGTTTCTGCCAGCCCATCTTTACTTGTGTAGTTTTTGACATTTTCTGTTAGAGTGTATTCTTTTACTTTACTTACAAATAGTGCTAGTAATAATCCATTTAATTGGTCTATCAACTCATCTAAGGGTTAAATAAAAACACTGATGGAAGGGAATGAAGAAAGGCTTTGAAGACAAAGAACAAAACCTAGATTTAAATCGTGGCTCACTAGCTTTGCTTAGTACTAGACTAAGAGGGGTATCTTACTTCTGGAAACTAATTTGTTTTTCATTTTGTTTATTGGCAAGCAGAGAAAGAAGAGAGAGGAGAGAAGAGAGAGACGGGGGGGGGGCAGTAGAGAGAAGGAGAGAATGGGTGCACCAAGGCCTTTAGCCACTACAAATGAACTCCAGATGCATGAGCTACTTTATGCATCTGGTTTTCCATGATTAATAGCGAATCAAACCCTGGTCGTTAGGTTTTGTAGGCAAGTACCTTTACCATTAAGCCATGTCTCCAGGACTAGAACCTAACATTTTAATATAAGGTATAAAGTCTAAACCAAAGCTTGTATACCTCTCAGCCTGCAGTATTGTTTTCCCTTCATAAATGTTCATTCCATCTCCCAGCCCATTCCCCATGTATATTTACTTCTTTTCTCCTTATTCAGATCAGTTTTTTCTCAGAAAACTTGGGCTGGTAAATGGAAACATCCTACCATCCTAATTTGGACAGAAGATTAATCTATTTCTGTTATATTTCCTACTCAAAGTCCTGTTTCATAGATGTACAAGTTGAACTGGAAGTGCACTTAGGCTATTCTTAGCTCTTTTAAAAGTTACTAACTTCAACTCACACACACAAAAATCAACAGAACTTTTGAAAAATAAAAATAGAAAAATCCTAATTTTCAGATAAAACTGCATAAATATTCTGTCTAAAAAAGACATTTAGCAATTTTTAGACAGCAAACTCAGTCTGACTATTTATTACTTTGTGAATAAAAAGTTTAGATTTGTTTTCTTTGGGCTAGCTATTAGAACTAGTTGAACAAATTCTGCTGGAATAACTAACCTGACGGCAATGGGAATTCTTGCCCTTAGTTCTAAGTGTTAATGTTCGCATACCTTCTGCAGGCTCCTTCGCTGCTATGTCACACAGAACCATGGAAATAAAAATGCTTGCAAAGTTTCTTCGGCATGCAGAAAGACTTATGGGTTCTTTCGTATAGCTCTGCCCTAAATGCAGTTGTGAAATCAGGTTTTTACTTAATCTATGAATCAGTTTTAACACCTTTCAGAAAGAGGACTAGGGCACTCTTTCGAGTAGAAGGGCTGAAACACTGTAGACTTCCTCCCTCCAGCTGAATCCACACTTTGACCACAGGACAGCAGTACTTTGATCTTAATTTTCCTCTGACTACAACAGACATAACTCATGTATTTTCTGTAGGTAATCCTCATTCATATACTTTCCTACCAAATGAAAGAGGAAAGCTTGGTCCCATACTTGCAGAGAGATATGACGTTGTGACAGTTAGGTGTTTATTGCCACTATTTTCTACCCTGGTGGTATGACTATAAATTCATAGAAATTCTCTGAACAGAGAACCAAGTAAAAAACAAAATGTGTTTCAACTACAAAGAACACTGTTTTACAAACCATTTGCTCCAACAAAGGGTGGCTTATTCTTAAAATAAAAATGATGTAATAATGTTATATATGATTTAAACTATGGCTAATGTCTAGTAAACCTGGTTTAATTATGTTCTTTTACTACTTTTTAAAATTTACACAGTTAGGTTAGCAGGATATTATTGCAGTTAAGAGTACCTTAAGAGTGTTTTATAGACTGCAGAACCCATGGCTGAAAGGAACATACATTTTTGGAAACACTGGGATATGGTATAGTAAAATATCTAAAGGTCTAAATGCTTATAGATTATCAGAAATAATGAAAAGATTCAAAGAAAGCTAGATATTCAAGATGAAACTTTAATTTTATAACACTTTAGATGATGTAAAAAACCAAGTTAGAAATCTAAAGATTTTAGCTTTTGCAATAGGCATGTGTTAATACTGTCTCAAGAGCTTTATGAATTCCGTGTTTGAAGCTGAATGTGAACCCTTTGGGTATACTATTTATGACTGGAAAAGCTACTTTCTAATTCAAAGAGATAAAAAAGACTTAGAAAGACTCATAAGGCTTTTTCAACATCAAATAGCTTTTACTAAACAACATTTTGATGAGTTAAGTGTGAGTGAGTCAGGGACATATGGATTAAATTTCCCTTGAAATGCACATGGGTTTAAAAATTAAGGGGAAAATCCTCTGTAAAATGCATTTTAGAGAATCCAGAATGTTTAAGAGGCATTTTTCTCTGACTATAAATATTAGGTTGATGAATTTCAGTTATAACCTTTAACTAAAATTACACAAAATGCACGTGAAAGAATCTCAAATCAATATATATGTACTTGTATGACTGGGAAAGCATGCTCCACATTGAAACAAAGGAGGTGCTCTCACTCATATGAAACAATAGGCAGGTTTTCTTTTACAGTACATAGTCTGTCCCACTCAACAATTAGAATTAATCTGGGCATTTGGTACTTGCTTTTTTTTTTTTTCCTTTTTAAATTTATTACAGTTTCCCCGAATATTGAGTTCCTTACTCTTCCCACGTGTTACATCTTTCTAGTCAGTGTGTAGTCAATCTTCAATGAATATCTCACGGGCCCTGTGAGGGGCACGGGAACTCGCCAACAGGGAGACAACAGCCCTTAGCAGAACCTCCTCTAGATAGCCTTTCATTTCTTTATTTTTAATCATTCTTTACACATACACTTCATACTTACTGAGTTCCAGATTATTGACCTAGGTAAGAAAGAGGAATGTGTGTGTATGTGCTTAAAGGATTATAAATCTACTTTGAAATATTACATTAAAAAATCCAGGGCTGGAGAGATGGCTTAGCAGTTAAGGAGCTTGCCTGCAAAGCCCAAGGACCCATGTTTGACTCTCCAGGTCCCACATTAGCCAAGATGCACAAGGTGACACAAGCATGCAAGGTTGCACATGTGCACAAGATGGCACATGTGTCTGGACTTTGATTGTAGTGGCTGGAGACTCTACCACTCCAATTCTCTCTTCTCTCGCTCTTGCTCTCCCCCTCATTGTCTCTCATATAAAAGCAATAAAAACCTAGTCTGTTAGGCTTGTCTCAAAATTTATTTTAAAAAATTCAGCTCTTGGATGGGAGAGATGGTTCAGTGGTTAATGGCACTTGCTTGCAAAGACTGCATACCCACGTTCACTTGCCCAGTACCCATGTAAAGGCCAGATGCACAAAGTGACACATGCATCTTGAGTTTATTTGCAATGGCAGGAGGCCCTAGGGTGCCCATACTCTCTCTCAAAAAATGAATAAAATATATTAATTTTTAAAGTCCAGCTCTTGAGGTGGAGAGATGGTCCAGTGGTTAAAGATACTTGCTTGAAAAACTTGGTGGTCTCGGTTTGATCCCCAGTGTACACATAAAGAAAGACGCATGAAGTGAGACATGTGTCTAGAGTTCATTTGCAAGAGGCCCTGCAGCACCGATTTTCTCTCTCTCAAACAAATAAATAAAAATATTTTAAAAGTACAGCTCTTATATTCTAACACATCTTCCTGGCATTGCTATTTCCCTACTCCAACAACTCTTTAAACAATTATTCACTATACCAATATAATCCATTGATTACAGACAAATTTGCTATGTGATAGATTTTAAAAAAATTATTCACTATACCAATATCATTCATTGATTATAGACAAATTTGCTATGTGATAGATTTTTAAAAAAATATTCACTATACCAATATCATCCACTGATTATAGACAAATTTGCTATGTGATAGATTTTTATTATTATTATTTTTATTTATTTTTGGAGAGAGACACAGAGAGAGAGAGACAGAGAAGGAGAAGGAGACAGAGAATGGGCACGCCAGCAGTCTCAGCTGTTGTGAACGAAATCCAGATGTGTGCACTCCCTTGTGGGCAAGTGTGGCATTGCGCCCTTGCGTCACTTTGCATCTGGCTAAACATGGGATCTGGAGATTGGAACCGGTGTTCTTAGGCTTAGGAGGCATGCACCTTAACTGCTAAGCCATCTCTCCAGCCCTATGTGATAGATTTTTAAAAATTATTCACTATACCAATATCATCCATTGGTTACAGACAAATTTGCTATGTGTGATTTTTTTTTAATTTTAGAGACAGAGAGAGTCACACACACACACACACACACACACACACACACACACACACACACAGAAAGAATTGGCACACCAGGGCCATAGCCACTGCAATCGATCTCCAGATGCTTGCACCAACTAGTGGACTTGTGCAACCTTTTGCTTGCCTCACCTTTGTGCATCTGGCAAACATGGGATCTGGAGAGTTGAACATGGGTCCTTAGGCTTTGTAAGCGAGGGCCTTAACTGCTAAGCCATCTCTCCAGCCCATGTAAGATTTTTTTTAAAGTAACAGCATAATTGCTATCTTGGACTTATAAATAAATGAGAACAATAAGAGCTATTTAGTTGAAAACTACACAATTAACAAAAGTGGAAATGGTAAAAAGACTAGTTTAACCATAAGTGTCCCTATCATGGAAACATCAAGTGATAAACTGAGTATGTGTGTGTGTATATACATACATACATACATACATACATACATTATATATATATAGGAATGATTCAGTTAGCATGACTAAATAATTTTATAGTTCAAGCCACCCAATACTTTACTTTGACAGCTTAAAAATAAGGTCTGTTTTGGCTTATTTTTTGTTTTAATTAATTAGAGAAGGAGCTTAGCTCTATTTACTGAGTGCTATCAAAGGCTCAACAGGATCCTTTTAATTAACAATGTTAGAAGACTTGATGGTTTAAAAGAGGTAGTATATAAACTGTTGCCTTTAAGGACTATGTGGTCTAAAAAGAGAGAAAAGATATATAAAAAAATATAGAAAAGAGAGAAAGATATATAAACCTTTAATACAAGGTTGTTTTTTTTGGTAAGTGTCTTAAGAATGCTATGAATACTGTAGGCAATACAACTGACCAGTCAGGTAAGATGTGCTCACTGGTACAATAGTGGTTGTTGTGGGTAACCATCAGTTTCTGATTGGATTTGAGACTGACTCAATTTATGCCAGGTACTATAAATCTAGTCAATATCCTGTGATTGGGAAGGTCTTGGGCTCTAGAGGGAAGCTACTACTGTTGTTTGACTAAGTGGATAAAATATACATATCAAACCTCCCTCTAATTATAGTTATGCCCATAGATTAGTGCAGTTCTCATCTTTTTGCAGAAGGCAGTGTCTACTGGAGAGAATCAAAACTCATCAAGGTGCTGAGAATAAGTGATTGTGAAGTGCTCAGCACTAAATGAGACAACTACATCATCCCCTTAAGGCTTGTGGAACATTGCAGAGGAGGTGGTAAAAAACTTTTAAGAGCCAAAGGATGGGGAGGAGTGCCTTGGGATACTGTCTTCTGGAAATGAAGTGGCCATTGCACTCAGGACATCACAGCAGCTGTCTTACCTGTACAAGACCTGTAAAATTTTGGGCTCACCAGTGTGTTGTCAAGGATGATGGAGGAAGGAAAAGAAGACATCAAAAGAGAAATGGAACTATTTGGAAAGATAGCTGGAAAGAAAGGGTTCAGTGGAAGGAGGTGGGGAGGGTACAAAAGAACACAATGGGAGCAGATTATAATAAAAACATGTTCCATACATTTATGAACACTATCAATAAAAAGTTTTTTAAAGGGGGAAGATAGAAGTAAAAAAAGGAATGATGAAATCAGTAATGAGAGGCTATAAAAAAGTTAACTAGAGTCACAAAGTAAGCAGAGGATTTGGAAACCTGACACTGCTCATATGAAAGTAAATAGTAGAGCTACTTTGATAATCAGCATGGCACTTCTCCCACAAGTTAAGCATAGTGTTACTATTTGAGCCAGCAATTCCCCTTAAGTATATACCCTAAAAGTCATATTCACATGAAATCTTATACATATTCATAACAGGATTATTCAAATATCCAAAAGGTGAAAACAACCAAAATGCTTGGTGGATAAATCTAATTTAGTGTATGTACAATGGAGTGCTCACTATAAAAATGACAAATGTGCCACAAATTAGATGAATATTGATAATCTTATGCTACGTGAGAGAAGCCAGACATAAAAGACTACTATGGTTGCACAGATATAAAATGTATAGACCAAGTGATTCATGGAGATACAAAGTAGATTCGAGGTGCCTTAGGGATGCAAGGGAGAATAGACACATAACCAAAGATTGATTACTAAGTTTCTTTGGGGGCAGTGGAATGTTCTAAAATTGAATGCAGTGATGCTTGTATACCTTTGTGAATCAGTTAAAAAAACACTGATTTGTGCATTCACATGCATCAGTTTTTTATAGTATGTGACATATTTCAATAAAGTTGTTTCTGAGAAAAGTTAAATACAATATGAGGGGTACTATACTGATCAGTGACTAATTCATAGTGTCTTAAATGGCCCTGAAATTGGTAGGAATCTAGCTAAGAGGAGACAGGGAAGGTTGTAGAACCAAAAGTGTAGTTCTGATGAAAATAAGTTTGGATATTAGTTTATGCCTGTTGACAATCATTTAAATTACTAGATATTAAATATATCAATGTTTGTATGTATATATATGTATGTATATATATGTGTGTGTGGCTTATGTATGTACCAGAAACAAAATTATTATAATTTATACAACTAATAATAAAACACATTAAGTCCATCATCATTATTGTCATCATTAAGTTAGAATTTCTCAAAATAGTAACTAATGGCTTTTGGAAGCAACAATAAAGGAATCTGTTGAATTCCAATTTTGTCATATAAAATAGTTTTATTATAATGCAGCATATGTGACACTCTAACAGATGTGAAATACACTGTATCAATGGGATACAATTCTATTACTAGAATGACAGGATTTTTATGTTTTTCTTATAGATTATAATTAATCTTTTATTTCAGTTAATTTGGATTTAAAATTATTAAAGAAACAACTTTCTAAGGTTCAAGTTAAATAAA
This sequence comes from Orientallactaga sibirica, assembly GCA_036365145.1. Taxonomy (NCBI): domain Eukaryota; kingdom Metazoa; phylum Chordata; class Mammalia; order Rodentia; family Dipodidae; genus Orientallactaga; species Orientallactaga sibirica. The sequence continues at coordinate 7,736,779 of JAEOAD010000048.1, forward strand.
TGAGAGTTTAGATTAAAATAAGTTGTCATAGTAATTAATCTCAGTATTTCAAATAAAAATATAATTAGTAAATTGAAATATTTAGGCACATATGGAATCTTAGGTGCTAATTCACTTTGGTAAATCAGTACAAACTAAAAAATAGTAATTAAAATAAATTAAGTTAGGTGTTATCAATATAACAATTGCTTAATTGTTTGCATATTTCCATATTATTATCATATTAGCCACTTGCTACAATACATGATCAATTAAGTAATTAGTAATCACACACATTTAACTTGCCTCTCGAGATGAACAGCCTGGGAAGAAAGGGAACTAAAAGTGAAAAAGAAAGTATGACATTTAAAGCCAGAGAACATTTGGAACATTTCATTTTTATTAAAACTAGAAAGCTCCAAACAAAATGAAGAAAACATAACAAAGAGTCAATATTTAAGTAAAGATGTGGCAAAAGCATTCTATTACTTATATATGTAAAAAAAATCTACTAGAATGATTGTAGGAAACATGTCAACTATAAATAAAGTTACAGTTAATTATGCATATTCAAAGACTTCTTAGTATAATATAAACGTGCCATTACACAGTGGAGTTACAGAGGCATGGAGATGGTTCCACTGTGAGACTGTTTGCCACACAAGTAGGATTCCCCAGCACCCACATAAATAACTGGGCATGACCACACATGTCTGCAGCCCAGTCCTGTGGGTAGGAGGACTAGAAACTTGTTGGAGCTCAAGGAAACATACAAATAAATAACAATGGAAGACATCTGACATTCTTCTCCAGCCTCCTCATGGGGTGGGTACATCTGCACATACACACACATACACCACACACATGACATGGAAAAAAAATTAAAAAATTAAAAAGAGAAAATGGAGTTTCAGTGTTGTTTTGACATCACTTGTGAAGTCTTTCAGGATGCATATACACATACTGCTGTGAACATATACTGTTTGTTGTGTTTTAATTTCAAATCACATTCAATGCATTTTTAAGGAAATACAGTTTCTGTGTATATCTTATGCAGGTTACTTATCTTCCTGGGCCTCTGCATCCTTATTTCCTCTCCCTCCCTCCTTCTTGACTTTTTTTGATTAAGGTTTCATTATGTGGACCAGACTGACCTTGAACTCCTTTTGGTTTTTCAAGGTAGCGTATCACTCTAGCTCAGGCTGACCTGGAATTCACTATGTAATGCCAGGGTGGCCTCAAACTCACAGCAATCCTCCTAAGAGCTGGGATTAAAGGCGTGCACCATGACCTTGCACTCTTGATTATCCTGCCTCAGCCTCCCTAGCATTGAGATCACAGGCTTGTGCTACCAGGTGTGGCCCCATGTCCTCATTTTGAAACCTGGTGGCAACAATATTCTTGACCTCACAGGGTTGTTGTGAAGACTAAATGTGTTATTGAACACAGAGAATTTGAATGCTGGCTTGTGAAACATACAAGCTATTCATCTCTTTCTTTTATTAGTAACAAAAATGGACCTTGTTTTGTTTTTTTTAACTCAAAACCAAAATTAAACTAAATTAGTTCTTTCTCTTAATTTTCATTTAATTTAGTAATATCTCATACTTATAAAGTTGTATGGTAATTATATATGAAAAACTGCAATGTACAGAAATCCTCATCTGTGTGCCTGTGGTAAGTACCATGAAGTAGATGTTAGCACATGCAAGTGAGGAGAGACATACGGTATCCACAGAAGTCAGGCAGGCCATGTGCGAATCTCCTCCCATCTCCAAGATCAACAGATGGAACATGGAATCAGTAGTCTGTATTTGTTTACATTTCCAAAACAAAATTTGTACTTTTACATAGGAATTTGAGACAAATATTTGGTAGTAGACTTAAGACTCGTTTTCAATAGGAAAAATAGTTTCCATTATACCTAAGTGTTAATAACAAGAACTGTTATTAGATTAACCTTAGCATATTCTTTATCTAAAACAGGGGCAATAGGGCTGGAGAGATGGCTTAGCAGTTAAGGTGCCTGCCTCCTAAGCCTAAGAGCACTGGTTCCAATCTCCAGGTCCCACGTGATGCAAGGGCGCAATCCCGCACTTGACCACAAGGGGGCGAACGCATCTGGATTTTGTTCACAGCAGCTGAGAGACTGCTGGCGCACCCATCTCTATTTGTTTTCCTCTGCCCCTCTCTCTGTCTCTCTGTGTCTCCAAAAAAAAGGGGACAATAGGAAGTCACTTCCTCTTTATGATGAACAGTCATATCTCTTAGAAAAATAAAAAAAATACAAGCTGGTAGACATAAATTGCTAGAGGCTTTTACATAGTCATTATATAGCCCATTAATTTCTACATGTCTTTGGAAGCACAACTATGATACTATAAAGAGAAAGATAAATGGAAGCCCCTTTCTCCATTGTTACCATCCACTCCAATGTTTTATGGGTTGAAAGTACCAAATTTAGGTTAAGATTCAGCAACTTCTTAAGAGTAAAGCAAGAGAGTTTATTTGTTTGAAACAAGGATGTAGCCTGATTTGGCTTTGAACTTGGAAGCTTCCTGCCTTTACCTCCTAAGCGCTGGGCTTACAAGTGTGTGCCACCACATTTAGCCAACACAGGAGTTTTATTTAGGCCTGAGATCGTGAATGAGATCCGCTAGGCTGTTTTCCTAAGTTCCGTGCTCTAACCATGTGCCAAGTTTGTATCTATACCTCCATGATGTGCTTTCCACAGATTCTCAAAGCAGTTTCAAAACAAAAAGAGGATATTAGTTAATCTGATGTGGTCCTCAGTGGACTCCAGGACAAGACAAGTTGGGGGTAGAGAGTTATTCTTTTACTATGCGTGTGAGCAGTGTGAGGTCAGAGCAAAGCCGGAGGGGAGAGGGAGGGCTATTCCGAAGAGTACAGTGGGAGGGAACCAGTGTTTTGGCTATTAGTAGGTGAGAGACACAGGTCAGTCAAAGGGTGAATCATCCTAGCCCACCTTCCAGTAATAACTGTAGTTCTATGTGGACAACTTAGTCTAATACTTTTCCCGTATAAAGCATTGTTTCTTTTTATGTCAAAAGTTGGTGTATTTAATTTGTTGATGTCTTCCTATAAATATCAGAAAATGACATGTGTTAACATTCACATGACTGAGCATTGTGACACCTCTCGGCAAACATTCCTTCATCAGAAGGTAGATTTTCGATTCGGTAACTTCTGTATTCTGTTGTGTTCTTAACAACAAGCAGCATTAGTGCATATGTGTTTAAGATTACCTGCTAGATTGTCGATCTCCTTCTCCTGGAGTAGACTGACTGCGTCGTCGTCTCCTTCCAGCATGAGCTCCGTCTCTGCGTTCTGGTTCACGATGGCCTGACTTCTGAAGGCTTTCTTTGACTTCACAACATCTTCTTCAGTGCCTGGTCACAAGCAAAATGGAATAATGTAGGTCACTGTGATCGTTTCTGCATTCCTTTAGTGAATACTAGAAATAACATGACTTTCTTCATCACTTGCTGTATTTGCATATCATCCTACAATTACTGAACATTTTCAGTACTTCTTTACCTTGTTTGCTTAGACTTCTGTGACAAAGGCTGGAGGGGCTTAATCAACGAATTTAAAAAAAATTTTTTAAACAAATATATGGGCTAGAGGAATGGCTTGGACATTAAGGTGCTTGCCTACAAAGCCAGAGGACCCAGGTTCGATTCCCCAGGACCCACATAAACCAGATGCACAAGGTACATGCATCTGGAGTTTGTCTGCAGTGGCTGGAGGCCCTTACAACCCCATTCTCTGTCTTTCTTTCTTTCTCTCTTTCAAATAAATAAAGAAATTTTTAAAAATCTTTAAAAAATTATGAAAGAGACAGAATTAGTATGCCAGGACCTCCAACCACTGCAATGGAACTCCAGATACATGCATCACCTGGTGCTCATTTGTGATCTGTGTGCATGCATCACCTTGTGTCTGGCTTATGTGGGTTCTGGGGAGTCGAACCTGGGTCCTTAGGCTTCACATGCAAGCGCCTTAACAGCTAACCCATCTCTCCAGCCCCTCAACTAATTTATATCTTATAGAGGAGCTAATTTGTGAGAATTACTTACATTGTCAAAGGACCTATAATCTACTGTGGATTTTTTTGCAGTGTTCTATCACAGAGTTATATCTCTAGCTCTATTTCTACTTTTTATTCAGACGGGGTCTCAATAAATCTCACTAACCCAGCCTTGTCTTGACAGGCCTGGAACTTTTGATTCTCCTGCCTTAGCCTTCTATGTAGTTGGGCATAGGTCTGCACCACCAGGATCAGTTTATAATGCATACCTAATATTGTAAGATCTGAGCATGTTCTACAAAAGAAAAAAATTTTAACCCTACTTTTTTTATGGCCCATAAAAATCATACAATTTTACATAATAATATTTTTGTGTATAAATTAACTAGTTATCATCTGGTTTTTCAAATAGATAATTATGAAGAAAACATTAAAGCATTCACATATGAATGGAAAAGGATGTCATTATGCATCTGGAGTTCATTTGCAGCAGCAAGAAATCATGGTGTGTCCATTCTCTCTCTCTCTTTCAATCCTCATAAATATAAATAAGTAAATAAAATAATTTTTTAAAGGGCTAAAGAGATGGCTCAGTGGTTAAGGTGCTTGCCCGCAAAATTTAAGGCCTTTAGTTCGAATCCCCAGTACCCACGTAAAGCCCTATGCACAATGTGGTACATGTGTCTGGAGTTCTTTTGAAGTGGCTGGAGACCCTGGTGAGCCATTCTCTTTCTCTCTCTATCTGCCTCTTTCTCTCACTCTCAAATAAAGAAATAAGGTGCTTGCCTACAAAGCCAAAGGAGCCAGGTTTGATTCTTCAGGACCCACATGAAGCCAGATGCACAAGGTTACACATATGTCTAGAGTTCATTACAGTGGCTAGAGGCCCTGGCACAGCCATTCTCATTCTCTCTCTGCCTCTTTCACTATCTCTAAAATAAATAAATAAATAAATAAATAAATAAATAAAATTAAAAAATAAAAGTGGGTCTGGAGAGATGGCTTAGTCATTAAAGTGCTTGCTTGTGAAGCCTAAGGATCTAGTTTCAATTCCCCGGTACCCACGCAAGCCAAATGCACAAGGTGACTCATGTGTCTGGAGTTCATTTGCAGTGGCTGGAGGCCTTAGTGTGCCCATTCTCTTTCCCTGTCTGCCTCTTTCTCCCCATAAATAAATAAATAAATAAATAAATAAATAAATAAATAAATAAATAAATATATTTTAAAATAAATAAATAAAGTATGTCACTGTTGAGTTACAGATAGGGAAAGTTTAAAATGACACTACATAAGCCTACTGTACAATAGTTTTTTAATTTAGCAGCTGAGATAAAAACAGATTGAAATTATATCCTTGATTTGATATACAGAATAATATAAAGGCAATATTAAAATACACAATATAAATAGAAAAGTGGAAATATAGGAAATTAACATGCCAATAAATGTAAAGGTTTAGAAATGTGTGCATGTGGGTCCCCTATGGATTTGATCACTCATCAGATATTTCTACTGTGACATTCAAACACCTGCTTTGGCTGGAGACAATCTAAAATTGTTTAAAGTGTAAACAGGTTATACACACACACACACACACACACACACACACACACACACACACGGAAATCTGTATTTCACATTACTTGCAGTTCAGTTTGGAGGAAAATCCTGTTGTTTACTATGTTCTACCTTGAATCTTAGGATATAGGCTTTAAGAACAGCATTAACTAGGGAAATGCCTTCATCTCCTTTGGTGTGGTGGATACATTCCTGGAAATGGAGCCTAAGGAAACCAGCCCCCTAGGGTGATGCTAGATTACTGTTCCAGGACATGGGATAGCTGTGCTCTCATAAGCAACTGCTCCCCTGACCATGTCATGCCGCAGACACGTTCCAATTCCAATTCACCATATCCTCTGAGGTCCATAACTCAGGACCTCTAAGGGGCCATCAGTGTTGGTGTCTGCTGAACTTCTTTCTTCAAGTACATCTTGCCGCTATAAACATGCACTCTAAGCAAGTTCCTTTAACTGCGGAGCCATCTTCCCAGCCCTAAGACTTGCACTGTAAAACAAGAATGTGAGCCTCCTTGTGATCCATTCTTCCTTCCTTCTTCCTCCCCTATTTCTCCCTCCCTCCCTTCCTTCCTTCTCCCCTCCATCTCTTTTTCCCCCTTTTTCCTCTCTTCCTTTCTTTTTGACAGTGACTGAGAGCCAATTCTTTCGTTAAAAAATGAGCAAACTGCGGCTGGAGAGATGGCTTAGCAGTTAAGGCGTTTGCCTGCAAAGCTGAAGGATACCAGGTAGATTCTCCAGGACCCACGTAAGCCAGATGCACAAGGGGGCACATGAGTCTGGAGTTTGTCTGCAGTAGCTGGAGGTCCTGGCATGCCCATTCTCTCTTTTTCTCTCTGCCTCTTCCCTCTCTCTCTCTCTCTCTCTCTCTCTCTCTTTCTCTCTCTCAAAGAAAGAAAGAGAGAAAGAAAAAATGAACAAATTGTCTCAAAGAAAGGCCCCAGAAAAGGAAAAACACATGGTGAAGAGCACAGTTAAGCCCAGAACCCCCGACCAGTGCTATTGGCTGCAGAGATTCTATGTCATCATAGCTCTGCTGGCTAACAGGGCTGTAGAGAGTGTGATGAATACACAGCTTAGCTACAAAGTTACAGTGGTTAAATATGTAATTTGATAAAAACTTCACAAGCAAATACTATCATTACAAATCAATTTCTCCCTGGAGAAGAGGTGATTAAGCAGGTTACTTCTTTAATTGGCTCACAGATTATTCTTATTTCTGGAGAAAAAAAAAAAAAAGACTAAGGACCGAGCCCTGAACACTCCCTGTTCTTACCCTTTCTTCTTGAACTTGTGGTGATAGGAAGCCAGCATGGCAGTTGTCTCTGGTGGGGGATTGCCTCTATACGTCCTTTGCTTGCTGGCAGTAGTTCATTTAGGGAGTACCTCATTTAATAGAAGAGGCAAATGCAGTGATTAATAGCCCTGGTGTCTCTTCACCTGAATAAACGACGTAAACATTTCCCTAAGTGAGTTAAGCCTAGCTTTTCCCTCCTCTTCTGCTCCTATGTCAGCCAAAAGCCTAGGGTTCACCCTAGTTCAAGTCATTGTCATTTCAGCATATAAGTCTTTAATAGCTGCCTTATGGGAGGGTCTCCACACTTTTTTCAGAGTGGTTATCTGCAATAAAGATAAAAGAGAATATTTTCCTGCTCACTATTGTTCACTCACACCCCCTAGTCAAAAACATGATACAAGACTTATGCTGTAGGATGAAACCCAAAAACCTAAGCATGGTGACTGAGCCCTTGTCCTCACAATCAGCCTCACACTGCCCTGGTAGCCATGGCAAAATTGGGACATGTATGACTTTGTCACATACCTCTTAGCCTGTGCTGTTATTCCCAATGTAAGGAATATTTCTTCTTTCACTTTCTATTTCCTACTAAATTTGCAAAATCCCCTTCCTTCAGATGCTGCTCCTAAATGACCCTTGTGTGTGGTCACAGTTATACAGTTATATGTTTGCACTGTTGAGATGGCATTTGCTACAAGCCCGCCCTCTTCAGGAGGCTCCAGTCTCATCTCTACATCCAGTCGACACATAACACACACGAAAGAAGTTCAAGTCTAACCCCAAACCTGTCACAACCTGTCATCTTTCTCTGATCTGTTGACTCTTTTGTGTGTCTTTCTCCGTATCTCATGAACCTACTTCTGAAGGGTCAGTGATACAGATGCTGGGACTGCACACAGGCTGTCTTCACAGTGCCCAGGCACTCTGCTCCCTGTGTTTGTCTTCCCAGTTCTTAGCAAATGTCCTGGCAAGGAGGAAGCAATATTAAATCCCAGATAATCTTGGTGTGCCCATTCTCTCCCTCCCTCCCTCTCTCTCTTCTGCTTTCTCTGTCAAATAAATAGATAAATAAAAATGGCTTAGCGGTTAAGGCATTTGCCTGCAAAGCCAAAGGATCCAGGTTCAATTCCCTAGGACCCACGTTAACCAGATGCACAAGAGGGCACATGCATCTGGAGTTTGTTTGCAGTGGCTGGAGGCCCTGGTGAGTCCACTCTCTCTCTCTCCCTCCCTCTCTCTCTTTCTATCTCCTTCTTTCTCTGTCAAATAAATAGATAAATTAAAAAAAAAAACCAAAATATTAAATCCCAGATAAATGGGTAAACTGGGACACAGGGGTTACCTCTGGATATTTCTAAAGTTCCCATATTCCAGAGGCTTGATGATTTGTTTCAGTTTGGAGAAAATCTACATATTTATGTGAAAGGAAACTTGGTTCTTTGAAAGTTAATAAACCCTTTGTCAAACAGTTCAGTCAGCTAGTAAAGCAAGTTTTTCCTTATATCAAAACCACGTGGGAAAAAGACAATTTAAATGACTCTTGTAAAAATCCACCAATAACAAAATGTAGTAGGAAGTTTCACTTGGAAACGCAGATCAAACTTTCAATTTTCTCTTCTAATTTTGTAGTAGCAAACACTCAGGTCTTTACAAGGCACTCAGTAAACAAATCAGTATCACCACACTGCACTCGCCCTGCTGAGGTGGCACTGGTTTGCAGCTCAGTAAACTTCCCAGTTTTACGGTACTTCAGTAAACATTTGTCTAGATTAGAGTATATGAGATTTAAAGGTGCTGTTCAATCATGATATCCTTTATGAATCAGAGTTTCATTCATCAAAATCACAGGAAAAAGAGGCAAGGCCTCAGAGGGCTGTCTCATTACAAGGCTTGTAAACACTGTCCTTAGAAAGAATTGGTTTATCACCCAACAAATCAAAATCTGATTGGAAAGAGAATTTATGTGAGATCATCTATCTTCAGAAGACATGTTGGGCCCAGTGCACTTCTTGGCCTCTAGCCATTCATCAAGAAATTAACAAGCGAATAACACAAACCACCAGAATGCCTTGAAAATGCCAGTTATGTATAAAACTGGATAGGAGAGACTTGTGTGCTCATTTCCCAAGAAAATATTAAAATTTCATAAAAATTTGAAGTATCATAAGAAAAAAATGGCACCAACTTATAGATTTATGAAGTCAAATCCAAAAATTCCACTCATTTTTTCTTTATATCATGCTATAAATAGAAGCAAATTGAAGCATTCTACATACAGACTTAGCCATAAATATATATGTATATAAGCGTCTCTGTGTGGGAATGCCAACTACTAAATACCAAAGCATGTTCTGAATCTAGACATTTGATCATAAAGTTTCTCAATGACTATCACACCAAATGCAACCATGCTCTAAGCAATGCATAAGGTGGTGCATACACTGAAGTTCGTTTGCAGTGGCTTGAGGCTCTGGCATTCCCATACTCTCTTTCTCCTAAATAAACAACTAAAATATTTAAAAACTATGCATTGTCCTTCACCGTCTTCTCATGAATAAGCCAAATTGTACTGCAATGTATCATTTTTATGGTTTCCAACAATACACATTAGGAACTTAAAAATATATATCTAACCCACTCTCTTAACCTCATTTTCCACTCTGTGAAACAGGAGTAATTAGCAGTTTTCAACCAAAGTCTCACAGGATTAGTGCAAAGTCAAAATGAAATAGTGGATGCATGAGCTTTAAAAAATGTTAAAAAATTTGTTTCATCAGAATATTGAGTATATTGAGTACATAAAGTAAAATGGACCAAAAACATAGTCAAAGTCTTTTTTTTTCTCCCAATAATGTTGCACAGAACTTATATAAAGGAGGAAAAGAAAGTCAGCTACTATGAGGATCAGATACTTCAAGGAAGAGAAAGCACAAGCCTGAGGTTTTAGCATAATACCTAACAACATTATGAATGCAACCAGGGGTGGCTTCCTTTACTGCAGTGAGTTCAGATTTGCTTCTATTATGCTCCTCTAACAGTCTGTTTATAGTCATTGCAAAGAAAGATGAAGTTTCAGCTCATCTACTGGACTGATGCTCCCTGAAGATAGAACACTCTACAGAATGCACCATGAGGTACTTGTGAAATGGAACACTGCAAATAGCTAACATTTAGTAACTTCTCTCCAGTATCCATCTTATTCATTACAATTATAGCTGCATAAGCATTAATTTTACTCTTTTATAATTTATTTTTTTTTTTTGGTAAGCATGAGGCTTCAATGCAGGAATACATGGTAGACAAGCACTTTAAAATTAAGCTATATACCCAACCCTTTTACCTCTGCTTTCCACTTTGAGGCAGTGTCTCACTAAGTTGCTCAGGCTGGCTTTCACTCCCTCTGTCATCCAGGCAGGCCTTAAGCTTGTGATTCTCCTTACTCACCTCCTCAGTAATGAGATTACAGGCTGTGGCAGCAGGCCAGCTCAACATCAACATTTTTTGATGTGTTTTTAAAATTTTATACATAGCCATTCTAACTATATAAATATTTAAAATGATAAAAAAGAGGGGCTGGAGAGATGGCTTAGCAGTTAAGGCACCTGCCTGCTAAGCCTAAGAATGCTGGTTCCAATCTCCAGGTCCCACATTTAGCCAGATACAAAGTGATGCAAGGGTGCAATGCCACACTTGCCCACAAGGCGGCACACACATCTGGAGTTTGTTCACAGCGGCTGAGAGGCTGCTGACGCACCCATTCTCTATCTGTCTCCCTCTCCCTCTTCCTCTCTCAGTGTCTCTCTCTCTCTCAAAAAAAAAAAAAAAAAGAGCTTCTGCTTTCTTCACACAAACATGTTGACATAGATTACTATTATTATTATTTTTTTTCATTTTAAGAGGGAGACCTTTGGAGAGAGGTTGAAAGAATGGAAATTTAATTTAAATTTTATTTTAATGTATGATTGTGAAATTCTAATGTTTCTAAACATTTGGAAATTGGCTTCACAAGATAGCAGTCTTTTCTTTTTTATATTACATTTATTTGTAGGAAGGTGTGTGTTGAGGGGCAGGGCTTCCTGCCATTGGCCAGATACATGTGCTACTTTTTGTGTCTGGCTTTACATGGGCACTGGGAGATTGGGACTGAGGCCAATACACTTTGCAAGCAAGCACCTTTAATCACTGAGCCATCTCTCCAGCACAAGATGGCATTCTTTTCAATAAACACCATTTCACAATATTTTCATCTTGTTCAATGCATTTTGGTAAAATCTATCCCCATGAAAGCTAGAAAAAATACTGCAATTAATTTTCAAACCTAAAGGCTTTCTTTTAAAAGCATTACTGGTATGAATACTTTGGAAAATGTCAAAATAAAGATTACTTTTCTTATTAAAATTCAAGTCAGAGCAACAGATACCTTAACGGACCAGTGCTTTTAGTGCTAAATGATATTATGTAACTTCCACTAAAAGAAAAACACTTAAAGATAAATATACCTTTCAACTAATTACATTAGATGCAGTGACATGATCCCATACAATAATACATATCAGTCTATTCTTGAGAAGTTTATAATTTCCAATATTTTGAAAAAATGAGTGTTTTCATTATACTGACAAACTTATTGATCAAAATACACCTGTCCTTATCTGAGTGTATCTGTGAGATAAAAGTAATAGATACATAAGTGGAATATACTCTGCCTTAACAATCAATTACTAGCAAGCAAATATTTTTTCTCTTTTATTTAGATTCCTGGTTTTTATATTATATTTAAATTCTAAATTTAATGTTGGAGTTTGACTTTACATCATAGAACAAAATGTTTTCTCCTTAAAAAGGTGATATAAAGAAAAGGCCAATTTTCTACTGAAGGCTAAGGGGAAATTATTTTCTGAATGGAACACTTTTTGAAAGGAAGAGGGGAGCACTTTCAGTATGAAAATTTCAATGTTAAAAACTGTGGTGGCGTGGTGGCGCCTTTAATCCCAGCACTTGGGAAGCAGAGGTAGGAGGATTGCCATGAGTTCGAGGCCACCCTGAAAATACAGAGTGAATTCCAGGTCAGCCTGGACTAGAGTGAGACCCTACCTTGAAAAACAAAAAAAAAAAAAAAAGTAAAGAAGGGCTGGAGAGATGGCTTAACGGTTAAGGCGCCTGCCTCCTAAGCCTAAGAACGCTGGTTCCAATCTCCAGGTCCCACGTTTTGCCAGATGCAAAGTGACGCAAGGACACAATGCTGCACTTGCCCACAAGGGGGCGCACACATCTGGATTTCGTTCACAGCAGCTGAGAGACTGCTGGCGCACCCATTCTCTATCTGTCTCCCTCTCCCTCTCTGTCTCTCTCTCTCTGTGTCTCTCTCTAAAAATAAAAAATAAAAAACTTTAAAAAAATTGAAAAAAACTGTAAAGAAAACAACTAAAACATTGCATTAAGAAGAAATTTCAAGCATTATTCCTCTTTTATGATGCTGAGTCAAAAGATCTGTTTCATCTACATAAAGTCACTGTATAAAAGCAAGTATTTCCACAAGTCAGACAGACTGACAGTCTCTGAACACACATACTATTTTTTTGTGTTACTGAAAACCAGCAAAAGTAAGTAGTTATTGACTAAATTTAAAAATTCAGACATAAAGTCTGTAAGGTTATCCATCAAATTCCTCTTTTATAAATTCTTCCTTTGTGCAGTTGTGCTACTTCACTGTCTGAAAGTATCTGCATGTAAACATGATTCCACTACAATTCAATTTTGTTGTCAGAGAATTTACTAACCAAAATAGATATATTTGTAGTGGCATAAAAATTAAAACTAATAGACTGAAACATAAGAGAAAGTTGATTCAGGAATGGTAATCTGACATGAAGCAGTAAATAACTGGTCATTTCTGCACAACCTTAGGGTATATAAAATTGGAGTATAGCATCCTTTGTGTTTTTACCAAAGAGGAGCTTGTACAGACTTCTGTTTTAAGATGCACATCTATCATACCTTCAGGTGGTCTTTCCTCTCAACAGCTGGGGGAAAATGTTTCAAGGGCATCATTGCATTAAAACATGTAGTATTAGCAATCTGGGTATTAATTAGGATTTGATATTAATAGAAATATTTCAGTGTTAAATTATTGCTCAGATTAGTTATGGTTATAACAACTGACCAGAATTTAAGAGAGAAGAAAATGGCGACATAACACCACAGTTATTGCTCAGTGGAAAAGGACATCAAGGACACTTGCAAGTAGAAGAATTGGATCAATATTAACGTGATTTTCATTTCATGCTTCCCCAACTCCAGTAAGCTGACAATATACTCTGATTATGTGAACTGCTTCAGAGTAACACAGCAAAGGTTATTAGAGCAAGAGGTGGAAATGGAATGCACTTTTTATATTGACAGGCCTGCTAATAGAGTATACTGATTTTTGAAGACACGCAATGCATTTTTACAATTTGGTCCTGACAGCAAAAATGGAATTTCATTTATTCTTAATTCAAAATATTCATATGTAAGCAGTATTTCTTACAGCAGACCAACAAAGGGGAAATTCATAAACAGCACTTTTAAAGAGGGAAATGTAATTAAAATGGGGCAAGAAAATGTTATTCAATTTAAGTGAAGCATTATTTAAGTATGAAATATTAACTTAATACTGTAGAAAATTGTATTGTGCTTTTGAAAAGAAATTTGATAAAATATATTTTAACAACCTATATGATGGTAAACACCACATACTCCCACATTTTAGGGTAAATATTCCTCAGTAATGTTTTGATTAGCCATGAAGTTAGGGTGATGTTTAATTATTAAAAATAAGATGTCATTGTCATGCAGCACATTTTACCAGAGAAAAGCAGAAAACCTGGGCCAGTTGAAACTGTCTCAACATCATACAGAGTAGAAATGTTACATTATTCATCTTTCTGACTGAGTTCATTGCAGAATTTGGTCCCTGATAAAATATGCACAGAAAAGACTAGCATGGAATAAATACATCAAAAAATGTAAAGACAGAGCTGGGTGTGGTACCACAACCTGGGACTACTGAGTTGGTTTCATGTCAGTTTGGCCTAGAGTAAGACCCAACCTCAAAAACTAAATAATAATAACAAAAACAGCAACAAACCCCATGAAGGTTATCTGAACTGGACCATCTTTACTGGGTGTTACTGCTGTAAGAGTCATCAAGTATTCCCAGGTAAGCTCTTCAGTAGGGAAATGTTCAATAATACCCTTGCAGTCAGGAAAATTCCAGGTGTTTATATAGGACCAGGGCAGTGTTTGGGTTGAGTTTTAGCTCTATGCTTCAGGTGAGTAAGTCACCTATTTTCTGTGTTTTGTCCTTTTCCTAAACATAAACCTTCCATGATTCTGTCTGCTCACACTACCTTTTACAGTATTTCTCTACATGATCTTTTCAGCCTCATCATCATTTCTCTCCTCCAATACTTTGCTATGTACACAGAGCACAATCTCCTATTCCTGGACGGCGTTCTATTGCAGTGGTGTGGACCTTTTCTCCCCGTGGCTGCTCCTCCTCACTGGCTTCAGAAGAGTCCACTCCCACTGAAACATGTGACCTGCAGTTAGGCAGCCCTTCCTGAGCTCTTGGTACTTGGAATACACTTCAAGATAAATACATTATACTGAATTATGATAACTGCATATACATTTGTAAGTATGTATTATCAGAAATTAGTTTAAAATAAACAAGATCATGAACAAATGTACTGGTCCTGTGCCACTTAGCAGTAAATCCATTAACATAATCTTGCCACTTCCTTGTCTTTAACATCCTTTAAAGCTCTAAGTAGAAATAAAATGCAAACATACAAACAGCCTACTTCAGAAATTAAAAGCCCCAAACTTTTAGACATATTCTCAGAAAACCTATTCTTCGATGTGGTTGCCCAAAGTGGTTAAAGATGCGTTTAAAATGCTGTCTGCATATCTTGAAATTAACGAATTACCAATAAGTAAAAAGCAGCCACTGAGTAATAAGTGCACTGAACTATAAGAACATGGGTGCTCCAAAGAGAATATAGAGAAAATCTGATTTTCGTCCTCAAATGTTTTTTTTTTAAATTTGAGAATGTGAAATATCTAAAATAAAAAAATGTTTTTTGAATGAAGGCGATTGAAACCAGGACCCCATATTTACTGCTGAGCCATATCCCCAGCTCCAAAGCACCAATACTTTCTGAAAGCTGCACAAGGTGATCTGCCACCACACACCACACTGAAGCATGAGGGTAAGTCAGGCCCTTCATGCTCTAGTTCTTGGCAATTTCTAGAAGCTCCACCTCTGTCTGCTCACCCAGTAAATGCACAACCTTCTCTTGAGACCATTTACAAGTGATTACTGTCATGAGGTCTCCTCTGGCAGTCTCCGGGTGCTCCTACTCCATAATACCTCACATTATGATGATTGCTTATGCCTTTTCATTTAACCAGGTTTTTTTGATGCCAGTGCTATTGAAATTCAGGGCTGTATTTGGTATTACTGTCTTCTTTGTACAGTAGGGAGCTGTCCTCCACAAGAAGAGAGCAGCAGTGTACATATGCATCAAAAGCCATTACAAAGAACTATGTGCTGTTAGCTGGCAAAGACTCAGTCCCCAAACCCAGCATCATATGCAGGATGGCAAGAAGAAGCTGTTTTCTGTAAATGATTCTTAGTTAACACAGGTGATTCTCTCACATCCCTTTAAGGTCTGCTAATCCGAATTTTCAACTTAAGAACAACGTTGCTTTTTAGGCTATTTCTTGATACAGAATGCCACATATATGTAAAATACATTTTAAGAGCATATTTTATAGCTTAGCTTTTATGTAATATATGTAAATTATTTTAAGAGATCATTAAAAACAAGGCCAAGAGAGTTAGCTATGGCAGTGATACCCAAAAGAGCTAACTAACAACATACTTGCCTCAAGTGTTCTCCTAAAAAATTTGCATCATTAATCTTTCAATAAATTATCTGAACTATGTTCAGACACTCAATTTCATTCCAAATATAGAGATCCAACTAATAATACACCAACTAAAATGGAATCATTCATCATCAACAGTACAGAGGTTTTTTGAGGCTTAAATATAACGAGCAGTAAGTGAAAAAAATCAAATCACCACCCTCAAATTATGAAATTGTAAATTCTTGAAAATATAAAGCTAGATCATTTCAGTGTTTTTTCAACAGCTGTGTAGCTGCTTAGCATTTGTTTATTCTCAATGCCTTTCTTATTTCTTGATGACTGCAAGTAACAAATTACAGTAGCCATGCATATATGATCAAAACTAATTTAATTCCAGGTTCGTTCCAGAGCTGCTTTTTATTCAGCAAGGTCATATCTTGATGGCTGCACAAGCGTAGATAAATCAGGTGTTGAGCAGGCACATCTCTGAGGAACCTGAGAATGTTCTCATTTGCAGTTCTCAGCATATATAGCATATATTGTTATTTATTGCCAACGAAATGACTGATTAACTTTGTCATCCTTGTTCTATGTTTTTATTCCTCCCTCAGGCTGAAGCAGCCAGCCCTCTTCTCAGCACCAGATCAGACCTATTTAAGATGATGGCTTTGATCACAGACTTGGAGACACTTGTGAACTTAGGCTTTGATGAAACATTGTTCCATTGTAATTTTATGGAAGGAAAATAGAGGCCCAAATGATAACTGACAGTCAACAAAGAAAACCAAACTTACTCAGATTTTTCACTATTCTCTGACATGCATAATTTTCCCTTATTAGAATGTGCCAGAAATTGACTAGTGTAGGATTTTTCTTTGATATATACCAATTTACAAAAACCCTCTTTTTACAATCATTTCTATCGTAGCTAATTTGCCCTGAAGTATAAGCTATGCAGGACAGAAGATAAGTTTATGAGGTTAAATTTTAAAAAATGTTCTTTCATTGCTATGGCCTGTAAAATTCCTAGTAATCAATTAAATTTGCACTTGTAGGAGATTTAACCACTAGAAAACACCTAAATAACACATTCAGTACATGCTAAATTAGCACATGAAACATCAAGGAAAAAATTGCATGCCTCTACGTTTCTATTATCACATTCCAACACCAGAGGCTGAAAGTATATCAAATCACACCAAATCTTTCTCACATGACAAGCTCATAAATTATTCAACTCATTAGTGTAACTAAAAAGCAGGGGAAAAAACCTCCATCACTACAAGGATATTTTATAACTGAAAAAGGTCAACCAGAAGTTTTAGCAATGAAATTGAAGGGAAATCTTTTCAAAGTAAATATGAAGTAAAATTATTGTCCTGTGTTTCCATAAAATTACATAAAATTCTGGTTGTGTGCTCATTAAAAGAGAGCATTAACATTTTCAGTTGTGGCTGCAAATAATTATCTGGAAATAATGTCATGAAATCCCAATTATGGCAAGTGTACTTATCCATTACTTGAAAATTTCACTCTAATCTAAACAGCTTGGCTGAATTTAGGATATCAAGAAGAATGCACAGAAGCATTTAAGAAAGTACGAACCCTGCTACATTAGTTTCCCTTCTATGACACTAGGGAGAGCACGTATTCTTGAAATACATGATTGACATTAGTAGGCTAGACTCTACCCATGGTTCAGATCCCAGCAACTGTGATGTTGGCTAAGGAAACACTCATAAGTGCTCGAAGGAGGCGCTCCAAGAGTACAAATTTCACAAATTACAAATTCAGCAAGTTTTAACAAGCTTTAATCACTGATTCTAATACTTCTACTACCCATAATGAAAATTACAAACATAAAACATGTTTTGGTTCTTGAAATATTGTGCTTCTACCACACAGAGGTTTTGACCAAAGTTTACCGAAGACATTGGCTACATTGAAGGTGAACTGTCAAGACAGAATTTAACAATAAAATGATTCAATTATTTGGTATGAAGTAAGCTGAACTTGAGCTTGTCCTGGAAGCTCATTCAAATTTGTTCTGTGAATGTGCTCTTAACCTATGTCCACCCATCACCAGAGCAGTTCACAAGATGGCTGGTGGTCTGGGCCTGGCAAACTCCAGCATATGCTTCTGTTTAATGGTGGGGGCATTCAGATAATGGGCTGAGTTGCTTTTTTTTTTTTTTTTTTTTTTTTAGTTTTATGTGGATATTCTGAATATAAACCTTTTCTTTTCTTTAAAAACAGAATCTGCTTTCAATTAACTTTTCTGGCATTCATTTTTATGGGAAGAAATAGTTCGTAATTAGTACAGACAGTTGCTTCCTGCTTCTTCTGATGCAGCATTTTCTGCACAGGTGACAGGGTGCATTGCCAGGTTGGAAGATGAGCTTTGACATTCTTCTCCTGAGTTTGTAACTCAGGAGAAGTTTGTAACTTAGGTGCTAAAATCTTTTGGTGATCTCCAGGGTTGATTAAAGACATTTCCTATGATAAGAACAATTACATTATTTTTTCATATTTTTTCAATTGTATAGATTACTCTGTACTTTTTATCTTGGGTCCAAATAGCTGCATTTGAAATCCTCATGCACAGTATTTATTGGGTAATGTGTGGTGTTTCATTTCCTTTACCTCATGGAAAGCAACAAAGCCACTGCAAGACATAAACTGTGGTGTGATAGCAAACTACCAACCAATTATGGTAAATTGCAAAATAGATAGCTCACTCATGACTATCATGAACCAAAGTAAATATAATCAGAAACTATAAGAAGAAAGCGAGTGATTAAAATTCTATCAACAGTGCTCACTCTTAGTGTTACCTAAACATATACAACCTATAAAATTCTGACATAATCAAACTAAAATTTGTTATAGCAGTTCAGGTTCTTGCCTATAAAATCTAAGGACTCAGGTTTGGTTCTTCAGATCCAACGTAAGCCAGATGCAAATGGTGGCTCATGTGTCTGGAGTTAGTTTGCAGTGGCTAGAGGCCTTGGCGTGCCCATTCTCTTTCTATCTCTCACTCTCATTCACTCACTCTCTCTGTCTAATAAATAAAAAATAAAATACATTTATAAATAAGTAGAGTAGAAATAAAGCACAAAAGATCATGGAGAGGCTACTAACAGATATTTGTTTTAGTTATATATTCCTCTGTTTATGTCTATATAGACACATAGCATATGTATGTGTGCGTACAAATTGGGTGTGTAAATATGCATTCATGCAGTATACATGAATCTACACAAACCCACAGGCTGATATATAAGAATATAAGTCTGAGTACAATGTATATGTCTCCACAGGTCCTTGTCAACAGAATCTTGAAAGGCACTGAAAAGGAAATGGATTCTCTTCTAGTTTTGGGTTGTCTGTTAGAGATATTATGCAGTAATCAACTATATGGAGACTTAAATTTCTTTGAAATAAGTTGAAGATTCTTACCTATATCCACTGCAAGAAAATTTGGGATTAATGTAACTTAAATAATAGCTGCTTTGTTCTGATTCATAACACAAAGAACCTTACAGAGCAACGGGAAAATAACTCATCAACCACAAAGGACAAACCTCACACCCAGCTGTATTTCTGTTTAAGGGCATTAGTACTAACCATATTCAATTGCAGATTTGAGCAAGGCTTCAGCATGAGTGGAGCCAAAGGCATTACGGACAAAGCGTCTCCTTCGACGCAGATCATCTTCCCAGTAATCCAAACGCCAGAAGTCATGCAATTGGCTAAATAAGGAAAATTAAAGAAATGGTATTAATTATCATTTAAATTCATTTTTCTATGAAATTAAAGCTTTGCTTCTTTGGTGTCACTAGAATATGAAGATGACTGTGAATAAAGGTTTCTACCACAAATAGCAAAACTTAAAATAGTGGCATTCTCATATTTTAAACACTCAGCTATTTATGTTCCTTTTACAATGTTCTTTCCTCTACTAAAAACATTAATCATGGGTGAGTTTAGTAACAAATGCAACATCAAATTACAAGTACTAATGACACAGTTTGCTTTATTTTATACTGTAAAAGGCTTGTAAATCACAGAATAGACCCCACTACAAATAGTTTGTAGTTTAATGACCTTGGCTTCTTAGTAGACTGAATTAAGAAGAATAAAATATTGCTCAATTGGATTGGTGAAGCAATGATTAAAATGATGTGCTGAAATATTCATTGAAATAATTCCCTGCTGCCCATAGCAACCTGAGAAAAGTGCAATTTTATCCATTATTAATAATACTGAATTAGAGCTGCAAAAAAACTCCAGTATGTGGTAATTGTCTTGGTAAATTATAATTCTAATGCTAACAGAATCCTTGGATAAGTTTACAGCTTTCAGCTAATATAAGCCATTAACAACTATGGTTGTCACTGCGTCACATTGTCTGTTACACTCTAAACCAATATTAAAATCCACGATATATTTTAGAAATAACTAAAATATGTACAGAAAAGAACAGCTCATGATAAAAATTTTTGTTTTCAGTTTAGCTTCAATAAATATTAGTGATAAGTATCACACTTTGAAAAGTTGGATTTTTTGTTTATACTAATTAGATAATATACTCTAAAGATGATATTCTAATTTTGATGAGAAAATTAAAAACCTACAAAACACTTTCATACTACATTTGATTTCAAAACTCACTGCAAAAGAGAATGACGTTGATGAAGGTAGGATCGTATGTTTTGCTTATCATTTCATCTCCAGCACTATGTCTGAAACATAGTATACTTTTTAGCTTCAAAAATCTATAGGTATGTAAAGTTATTTTTACAAAATTAAAGAAAAATCTTATGCTGTGGGCATGGTGGTGCATGCCTTTAATCCCAGCACTCAGCAGGCAGAGGTGGGAGGATCACTATGAGTTTAAGGCCAGCCTGAGACTACATTGTGAATTCTAGATCATCCTGGGCTAGAATGAGACTCAAAAAACGAAAAAGAAAAAAAGAAAGAAAAATCTCATATTTCATGTCTATGTAATTATGTTATGAATAAATCAATTTTATTATAACATTGTAGGGGAAATATAAAGACCACTATAGTTTCAGACATTTGAAATATACTTTAATATCCTTATATTTTGTGTTATATAATTGTATTTTCTGTTAAAGTGATGATTACCTGATGAATAATTAGAATTAGTAGGATACCTGTAACTAATTTAAATTGGATGATTTCTATTATAAATGGAGACTATGTTAAAATCTTGCTATAAATGATTTTCCTTAGGATTATGTTAAAATTAAGTAACAGAATACACCAGGCAATCAGAGATGTGATGTTAGCTCATATCTTACCATAGACATTCTTGTTGCTATTCCTCTCATAATGAAAGTGAACCTATGTAAGATGTATACAAACGGCAGCATAGGAAGACTCTGCAAAGTGGAGTGGTGGAGATAAGAACAATGCAGTGAGGACTGCCTTGGGCTCATCTACCCTGGACTTGGAGGCAAAGCGGCCAGCAATGCGGACAAGACAGCAGGAACAGAAAAAGCACAACTCTGTCAAAAGATATTCTCTCTGGCCAGAAGACCAAGAAATGAGCAGCTGAGCAAGACAGAAACTGTCTAGACAATGGTGCTATATTCTAGCTTAACTTCACAGAATGAATGTGGCTCTAGGAAGGATGGTTTACATTTACACTAGCAATTGAGCCTCCAGGCATGCCTGTGAAGACTTATCTAGATTAGGTCAACTGAGGTGGGAAGAACCACCCTAACAGGTTAATTGAGGTGGGAAGAACCACCTGAATTGTGAGAAGCATCATTCCATGGGCTGGAGTGCTGGATAGTACAAAAAGAGAGATTGCTGAGCAGCAGCATTCATCACTGAGCATGGCAAGTACAACAACATGGAGTCAGTGGGGACCACACAGACAACCTGGTTGGACAGTAATGAGATACTGCTTCCCCTTCTAATGGAGGTGATGTTAGAGGAAATCAATTTGAATTTCAGACCTTTCACTGTTAAACAATAGCAATGATGCTACCCCCACCAGTACACACCTCAAAAGGGACTAGAACTGTCATGCATAGCAAGTAGAGGAAAGTCACTGCTCCGTGGGTTGCAATGGAAGACAGGTGGGGATATTAGATTTCTACTGCATCAGTCAGTCATGAGGCAGCACCCTTTCTCCTGACGGGTGCTACCACAGAAAGTCAGCTAAAAGTGATGATTAAAATGAGCTGAAAAGGATTTACAGCATAAGAAAAAAATAACCCAAGGTTTCAATCTAAAATCACTAGGTCATACTAAAAATCTATAAGATCTCATACAAGCAGAAATATTTAAAAAGATGAGCAATAGATGTCACCACTGAGATGACAGACATTCTGGAGCTTTCTGTCAAAGACTTTATAGCAGGCACTCTTTCTTCAGGTACCAGTTCAGCCCTGCCCACTTTTTCCGCTCCTGAGATTCTTGTGGCACAAATGTTATACTATACAGATTCATGACAGAAATAGTGGACGAATTCTTTCTAAACTTGGTAGAAAATATAAATGTATGAAATTAAGAAGCTGGCTGAACCCCAAACATAAGCTCAAAGAAACCCATGCTAAAGATACATCGTAACGGATCTCTGAAAACTGAGTACAATGAAAGGTCGAAGGAGAAGCCTGAGTCAGAGGCCTCTCTCCCCCTCGAAGGTGAGACACTCAGAATGATGAGTTATGTCTCACATGCGAAACAATGATGGCCAGAAGTGGGAAAATCATTCTTTGGGTACTAAATGAAAAGATTGTCTTCACAGAATCCAACAGGGTATAAAAATACTTCTAGGAATAAAGAAGGGAGAATATTTTTGATGACTGAAATCAAACTATTTATGTCATATTAGAGCTAGTCTGAGAGCCAGAAATAGTTGTAGAAGTATAGGGAAGACTAAAGAGAGAAAGACTGGACTATGAGGAGAAGTAGATAATAAATAAATAAAATATAGGTAAATATGACAAGATTTCCTTTTCCTCCTAGTGTTTTGATTAACTTTTTATTACATCATCATAATCCCCTCCCACTACTCTACCCTTTCTCTCTCCCAAGTCCCACTGCATCCCTTTTTCTTTCCAACTAGTATCTCTTCTATTTTGATATCACTATTTTTTAACCTGTGTCTTGCACTGAAACAGAATCTACAACGCCATCTACCTGGTTCTAAGTGTACATGGAGGTGTTGTTTGGGACAAGTGTACATGGAGAGGACCTGATGCTGTGAGAAGCAGTGCTGTTTCTACAGTGAGCAGGGTGTAGTGACACCCAGAGCACAGCTACTAAACAAGCTAGGCGAGAAAGCCCACCTCTACTATGGCATATCTAAAGATGATCAAGTAAGCCACAGGAAAAGAGGTAAAATACTCCAAAAATCAAAGAAAAAGAAAGAAAGAAATTTCGAGGGAAATGAAATGAACACAGAGCTGAATGCAAATGACAAGGAAGACATCAACATGCCAAGCAAAATTGAAGCTGCACTGAAAGGAACGTCTGTAATGCTTTGTGTATACATTAGAAAAGAAGAAACACTTTAAATCAGTGATACAAATCTTCACCTTAACATAAAAAGTAAAGCGAGCAGAAGGAAAGAAATAATAAGGAAAAAATGGAAATCGGTGAGGCAAAACAGAGAGAAAGTTGACACAATGAAGATGGATTTTTGAAAAGAAACAGAGGCCGTGTGCTCACATCCCAGGGACACTGCCGACCGAGGAAGTGCTCGACTGCAAACATAAATTTCATAGCTTAGACAAAACAAATCAATTCCTGAAAAAAAAAAACAAAAACAAAAACAACAACAAATTGCTATTCACTACTGGGTGACAAACAAACCGCAACAAGAAATCTAAGACATAACGTTACCCTCAACCCTCCTCTGCCTCCAGAAACATGGAGGCAGAGACGCTTACTAGAGAACTAGAATAGCTAAAGAATTAACCCCAAGTACGTATAATCTCTCCCAGAAAACATATGAGGAGAAAATATTTCTCACTTACTTTAATAGCTCGAGTCAGCCTGCTATACAAGTCATAGACAGTACAAAGAAAGAACAGTGCATATGAATGAACACCCCATGGACTACAGACATAGAAATCCACAGTCAACAGCATGAACAGGTAAAGAGAAAAACTTAGTGGCCAGCGTGTGAAAAATTCTATATGCATTAACAATGTAAACTCTCCATGAAGCCACTACTGAGTCAAGTTCTCCAATTTGATGAAACCACCCTGCAGGAACGTTAGAAAATGACTAAGCCTTTAGGATCTGGAAACAGACAAAGAATGTTTACACTTTAAACCCAAAGCACATATATTAGAGGAAAAACTGGTAAAGGGTGGTTTATAAACTTTAGAAGCATTTGCTTCACAAAAGAGTATGTTAAGGGAATACAAAGATACATTGCAGAGTGCAAAAAAAAAAAAAAGTTTATAAACCATATACCTAGAGGGGCATCAGTGATATACAGAAAACTTTGGAGACTCAATAGTGAAAAAGTAAATGATCTGATCACAATGTCTTGATTTTGTAAGATGGTCTGTCATTAGGGGAAACTGGGGCTGGAGAGATAGCTCAGTGGTACTGTACTATACTATACTTTATACTTAGTGAGATAACCCAGGCCCAGAAAGCCAAATATCACATGTTCTCTCTCACATATGTATTCTAGCTACAAATGTTTGGACTTCTATATGAGTTGGAATAAAACTCAGTAGGAGAGGCCAGTAAGCTAAAAAGGGAATAGAAAGGGAGGAAGGAGGGGGACTGAAGAGGATGATATTGCATATATGTAAGTAGAAGAACAGATTACTGGGGGTGGATAGGCCTAAGTGAAGTCAGGAGAAGAGACTGAGTAAAGGAAAGGTGAGGGGGAGAGTTAATCAAAAATCTAACAGGGTTTGAATAAGTCATATGGAAACCCATTTTTGTGGACAATGGCACACCCAGAAGCCACACATTGTTACTAGAAAATTTTCAGGGCCAGGGATAGGATACCTTCCAGTGAGTTGTTGGCCAGGGAGGTCATGGATGCCCCCAAAGTATTACAGGCCATTGCCAAGGCTCTTGGTTTCCCACCAGGATTAGATGGTAAGACCCTATTGCTGAAGACTCCACATACTTGGACTGCAAGGTCACTGAGAAATCCTGCTGGAGCTGAGCTGAAAACCTCTCCTGTGTAGACCAGCTGACAGAAAGCTAGAAAATGCCACATTGCATGTAGTTCCATGGGACAGAGAGAAATTACCAGTGGAGATAAACAACAGTGGACACTGCAAAGCTTGAAAGTTGGCTAGCCAGGCCAAATGAGCTAACAGGTGCAACAGTGGCATGTCTGTTATGGGGGAAACCAAGCACCCTCTAATTGGTCTGGAGGCCTGCTCCATGGAAAGGAATACATGCCTGATACTGGAAAACCTATGAAGGGGGTAGTCATGAGCCCTAGGAGTATAATATCTGCTGGTGTCTGCCTCAATGTATATTCTATGCTCACCAAACTGTCTGATAACCACTGCTCTTAATGATCTTACCCATATATTGATGCTATTCTCACTTTTGGTTAGAGAGGCTTCTCTTTTCAGATAGTGGTAACTTTGGGATGACAGAGGAGTGCTCAGCACTGAAACATCTCTAACACACCTTTCAAGGCCTCAGGGTCCATTGCAGAAGAGGTGGCGGAAAGAATGTAAGAGCCAAAGGAAAGGTGGAACTCCTTACAATGTGTTCCTCCAGACACAAAATGCCTTAGGTATCCATGACTTCACACTGCCTGATACTATCTACACAAGACCATCATAATAAGAGGAAAAGATGATGACATGGAAATAAAAAAGACTGAGAGGGGGAAGGGTGGAGTTGCAAAGGGGAAAGTGGGGGGGATGGAATTACCATGCCTTACTGTCTATAATTATGGAAGTTGTCAATAAAAACAACAACAAAAATAAAAACAATGAAAAAATGAAATGACTACTAGTTCCCAAGCAGGAGGTTCAACAACATGGCCACATTTACCTACACTACCGGGACAAGGCAATGCTACCAAGTAAAACAGAAGTACTGCTTTCTGTCACAGACGCTGAGTCGGACGAATCTGAAATCCCTAATAGGTTTCTAGACACGTGGAGACTGAGTGATCAGCACCTTCTACACTAGGTCCCCAGACATGCAGAGATGGACTGATCAGCGCCTTCTATACTAGGTTGAGATCTCGCTGTCCCTGGCTCTATCTGAACTAGAAGAGGGCAAAGGAG
Source organism: Orientallactaga sibirica (assembly GCA_036365145.1). Classification (NCBI taxonomy): domain Eukaryota; kingdom Metazoa; phylum Chordata; class Mammalia; order Rodentia; family Dipodidae; genus Orientallactaga; species Orientallactaga sibirica. Next base: position 7,762,867 of record JAEOAD010000048.1, read on the forward strand.
AGGAAAGATGGTAGAAAAGACAGAGGGGACCAGACGCTCTTCACAGGGCCCAAACACGCCCCTCATAGGAAAAGTAAAGGGATATTTTACACCTACAGTATACCCAGGATGAAGATGGAGAAAAGCCAAGGTTTTTCAAGGAACTGCCAGTAGCCTTTGAGTGGGACCTGGTGGAGATTTAGAACAGTTTTGGAGAGAACGGCTCTACTCCTTCTGACATCTGTCTCAGAGCTCTTGAAGTTCCTTCTACTTGTGTGTTTTTCTTCTCGTCACCTTTCAGTATAATTTACTGATACCATTATATCATCAGTACTGTTATGATGGTGCTCTTGAATGCGATTTGATGTTATCTTAAGAATAAATAGGGGGCTGTAGAGATTGCTTAGTGGTTAAGGCACTTGCTTATGAAGCCTAAGGACCCAGGTTTGATGCCCCAGTACCCATGTAAGCCAGATGCACAAGGTGGTGCATGCATCTGGAGTTTGTTTGCAGTGGATAGAGGCCCTGGTGCACCCATTCTCTCTCTTTCTCTCTGACTTCTTCTCTTCCTCCTCTCAAATGAATAAATTAAAAATAAATAGGGGCTGGAGAGATTGCTCAGTGGTTAAAGGCTCTTGCTTGCTTGCCAATGACCCAGACTAGATTCCCCAGATAAAGCCAGATGCACAAACTGGCACATATATCTGGAGTTCATTTGCAGCAGCATGAGGCTGCAGTACACCCATACTCTCTTTCTGTCTGCCTCTTTCTGGTTTTATTACAAATAATTTTTCAAAAGAATAAACAGAATTTGGGTACTCATAATATCTTCAATTGAAATTATATTAACTATATTTTCAAGCTATGATAATGTATTCAACTTTCTTGTTTTATTTCTATGGTACCAGGAGCACTTGATTTCCCTTAAAGATCACAACTGCCTTCAAGGAATGGATTGTTTCCATAAGCCAGGGAGAAAACTGAACTTATCTGATAAAGTAAAACTGAAAATGGTAAATGCTCTTTTGATATTTAGAATGAGAGAAGAGTGTGAAAATCATAACAAATATTTTACTAAATGCCCACATTACATACGTGTGTGTGTGTGTGTGTGTGTGTGTGTGTGTTCACGCGAGCTTGAATTTCCCCTTCCACAAAGACTTGGTGATAACCCAGATCAGGAATTTTGTGCCTGAAACTTCAGCCTAGTATGGTCAAAGGAAAACTCTTATTGAGAATGACAGACTTACAGGTGAAAATTTCTATCTTTAGGTGCCTGAGGAGATGGCTCGGTCAGTGAAGCACTGAGCCTCAGTGAATACAAACTCCTGCTTTTGGTCTTCGCAGATTCTTACTGAGAAAGGTACTGGTAGCAGGGGTGGCGGTGTGCACTTTTCATAGCAGCTCTTGGCAGGCTGACATAGGAGGGTCACTATGAGTGCCCTAGAGTGAAACCTTGACAAGAAAAAATAAAAGCCCAGCAAACAAACAAAAAGGAAAGTACTATTATTAACCACCCTTGCAAAGGAAGAAATGGAGACATGGAGAGGTATTTCCAAGGTCAAGGAACTAGTCAGTAGCAGAGCAAGTGTGTGTCCCCAGAAACTCTGACTTCCTGGCTCGGGCTACACTGCTTCTACCGGTAAAGAAGACAACTAAGAAAACAAATTACTGGGCTGGGGAGATGGTTCAGTGAACAAAGAGTGTGCTACTGTGCAAGTGTGAGGGCATGAGTTTGGATCCCCGGAAGTCACATAAAGCTGTAATATGTCTGTAATCCCAGTTCTCCTACACAGGCAAGAAAGGAGAATCACAGGAAACACACAAGCCAGCTAGCTTGACATTCACAGGGACAAGACAGATGGCCCAAGTGAAAGGTAAGAACTAACACTGGAGATTGTCCTCTGACCTCTGAACACATGCCATGACATGTATGTGCCCACACTCCTGTGTGCACGTGCACACACACACACGCACACGCACACACACACCACAGATTTTAAAAAAGGAAAAACAAATTATCTTGAGGGTATTACAATGAGAACACAGACATTTCCAGCCTCTGTATAAGAGAACTAATTACCCTGAATGAATGATGATCATTATGAACTAGCCATGGGGAGCTCTGAAAAATAATATTAATGTCATCCAGTAATTTTTAATGAGGAGTAAATTCATTTTTAAAAAATGTTCTTTAGAATATATCAGTTCTACAAAATCATGAGTTTAACTGTACTTTACCTGCATGTAATATATTTTGGTCATATTTATTCCAAATGTTAAATTTTATGCTGTAAATTTGAAGATGGATACATGGCTATTTATATAGAGAGTCGGGATGAATGACTTTAGAGGAACTCTTTAGTCTAATCACTTACAGCAGATACCTCAGAAGACTTGGTTTGGAATTGTAACAAAAGAAAATCTAGCTGGGTGTGGTGGTGCATGCCTTTAATCCCAGCACTTGGGAGGCAGAGATAGGATGATCGCCTTGAGTTTGAGGCCACCCTGAGAATACAAAGTGAATTCCAGATCAGCCTGAGCTAGAGTGAAACCCTACCTCGAAAAAGAAAATCTATTGGTAAGAGTCTGGATATTGTTATAGTTGATACTTTAATTTGTTTAATTTTCTTTTTTTTTTTTCACATAAAGAAGGGTTTTGAGGAAAATAAATATTTAGCTGTGTCTTGCTGCCTCTTAGGTACAGCACCAGTCCTCCTGCAAGCCTGCTTTGCTGCCATAAGAAACATATGGTTTCATAGTTTTGAAGGTGGATAGTTTTTAAAGTGAAATGAAGATAGACAAGTCAGTTCCTAAGCATACAGGTTGAGTTCTACATATTAATGAAGGCCAGAAGAGCAACTGTTTTATCTGAGATGTCCTGGACATTGAGTTTCATTTGAACAAAATAGTTGTTTGTAATATTTTTTTTTAAAGGAGATGACCTGAAGAGAAAGAATCACCCCACTGCCAACTTGCTACTTGTGATGGTTCAGTTCCCCAAGCGCCACCCCACAGGCGACCTTATGCAGACATGGTTGCTGTAAACAGAGTTGCTCCAATGGAGAGGCAATGGCGAACAATTTAGAAAACAACGGTTCCAATATTCTGAGTGGTTAAACAGAAGGCGGCCTGTGGAAATGTGACTAGCCCTGCGTTTTGCTGAAGCTTCATTCAGTGAGCTCTCCTGCCTGTATGATCAGCAGGCATTGACTGTGCTTTCAAGGGCTTTGAATCTTCCACAGCTATTCCTCTGCTCAGCTTTTTTTGGACTGGGGGAGGACTTAGCAAGTAGCATAAAAGAATTTTAGGGCTGAGAAACATTCCTTTTCTCTCCCATTAGAGCTGGACTCTCAGGTTCAAGCAATCTTAGGGCAGAATAATTAACCTTAATTAACCAAATTATAAAATTACTTGTGAAACATCTAATTCTATAGAACAATTATTTCACTTGCAGAAAGTAGGCTTTCTTTCATATTAGTATCATTACAGTGAACAGGACTGAATATTTAACTATTTAAATAAAAATTCTTTTCCCTAAGATATCAGCAATTGATTACTCTAAGAAATCCCATGGAAAGAAAATTTCTTGATAAATATCCATTTCCTAAGTTCAGAACTTTCAAACATCTTTAAACTATGTCTACCACCTCTAAATCATTAAACTATTTTATATTAAATCAATCTTATAAGTGATATAATAGTTACATAACTTATATCACATAAAAATCATTGTTTAGGCATTATACTGTTGCAATTTTCTAAAGTCTGTTAATTCATAAAACGAGGACGAATAAACCATGCTTTCTAAAACTGATGAAAAGAGTACAGACCAAGTGCCTGGCACATCTACAAGTTATCAGCCATAAGTGGTTGACTCGTCAGCTTTGATATCAAATCATAGTCCTGCCAATTTCTAGGTCAACAATAACTTCCCTGAGTATTCATTTTCTCATTTATTTGGAAAAAAAATAGTTCTTGTTAATTCTCTTTGTCTTTTGCTTCTACAAGCTGTTTTCTAATAAAGAGCTATTATATGTACTCATACAAACTAAGATGACTATGTTTTTAAATTTCAATTTGATCAAAATGTTTTCCAAAAATTCAGGTGCTTTTTAAAATTTTTTAAAATTTTTAAATTTTTATTTATTTATTTGAGGAGGGACGGGGGGGGGGGTGAAGAGGCAGATAGAGAGAGAATGGGCATGCCAGGGCCTTTAACCAATGCAAATGAACTCCAGACACATGTGCCACCTTGTGCATCTAACTTATGTGGGTCCTGGGGAATATTAGCCAGACTTTGGCTTTGAAGGCAAGCATGTTAACCCTTAACCACTAAGCCATCTCTCCAGCCCATCAGATGCTTTTTATTTTACTTTTTTTTTTTTTTAAGGTAGGGTCTTATTTTAGCCCAGGCTGATCTGGAATTCACTATGTAGTCTCAGGGTAGTCTTGAACTCAGGGCAATCCTCCTAATTCTTCCTGCTGAGTGCTGGGATCAAAAGTGGGTGCCATCACACCTGGCTCCAGATGCTTTTTTTTTTTTTTTTTTGGAGAGAGACACAGAGAGAGACAGAGAGAGAGAGAGGAGAGGAAGACAGAGATAGACGCGCCAGCAGCCTCTTAGCCACTGCGAACAAACTCCAGCTGCATGCGCCCCCTTGAGGGCAAGTGCGGCATTGTGCCCTTGAGTGACTTTGCGTCTGGCTAAACGTGGGACCTGTAGATTGGAACTGATGTTCTTAGACTTAGCCGGCAGGCGCCTTAACCGCTAAGCCATCTCTCCAGCCCTCCAGATGCTTTTTAAAGGTCCAGTTTGTGTTGTGTGTGTGTGTCCCCATGTATATGGAGGTCATTCCTCAGGTGCCATCCAGGGTTTTCTCAGACAGGGTTTCTCACTAGACTGGAACATATCAAGTGGGCTAGAATGGTTAGTTGGTTAGCCCCAGTTATCTTCCTATCTCTGCTTCCCCAGCACTGGGGTTATAAATGTGTGCCATAGTGCCTAACATCTTTTACATCGTTTCTCATTTCTATATTGTTCTCTGCAATATCTCAATTGCTTATCTTTTTTAAAAAAACTTGTTGTTGACCATTTACATACATGAACCTGATGTAATCTGATCATGATTCCCTCCTAATACCTTTTCTGGACCCCCTTCTTTGCCCAGCTCCTCTCACTGAACTCCTTTCCAACTATTCTTTACACTTCTATTGTGGTAACTTTTCTTTTTGCCCTCCTCCATCAACTGCTCAGAGAATGCCTCAAGCACTTGTATCCTAGCACAGTTACTAGATTGTAGGCAACAAGGAATCTAATTATCTGTCTCACATGCAACCACACAATACTTAGAACAGCATTCGCACATAATGGTAATTTGATTGTTGTCTCACTTTATTTTTGTGTAGTGAAATAAACTATTTAAAAAATTATGACATAGACAACACTTCAAATGGCTTCAGTCTACTAAATATTAAACATGCCTATGAATTTTAATAAAACCACCAGTCAGTCAATATTTCCACTAATGCACACCGAATGGGGGTGAAAGCAGTTACCAAATCACTGAAAACAGAACAAAAACAACTACTTTCTTAGTAGCCCATCATCCTCCTGTAGAGGGAACAAACTGTCAATAACAATATAGCCAAACAGCAAACTACCTCATGAGAAGTGAAGGTGACAACGGCCTTACTCTCTGTGACGTTAGCTTCAGGCCACACATTGAATGCAATAATCAAATGCACACTGACTCTTTGTATATGATTACCTTTGATACTTATGAGAAAGGCCAAAGGGGAGGGGCTTCCACCTTCCAAAAAGGTATATTACACATCTGCTTTTAAATGAATTGAAAAAGTGTTCTTATTAACAATTGATTGTCTATTTAGAAAACTACTCAACTTTTTATCCATTCAGAAAGCAACCAGATTCTCTACCTCTTTCTGTTGGTCCTTTCCTTATAAATGTCATTACCTAAAGAATATAAAATAATTTTTAAAATTTTATTTATTCTTTTTTTGCAAGAAGTGAAGCAAAAGAGGGAAAGAGAATGGGCATGCACCAGGGCCTCTTGAAATTGAACTCTAGATGCATGTACCACTTTGTGCATCTGGCTTTATGTGGGTATTGGAGAATCAAACCCAGGCCATCAGGTCTTGCAATCAAGTGCCTTTAATCTCTGAACCATCTCTTCAGACTCATAAAACAACTTTTTAAAAATCATCCTCTTTCTCTAGTTTATATTGCCTGTATCAAAAGTATTGTCATTAGCTGAAAATGGACAAAAAGGGAAAACATCCAATAGCTCAGTATCCATAGAGCCATCTTTATAGGCTTACCTCCTAGTTTTCATTAACATGGACAAGTACTGTTAAGGAATAATTTTGCAATTATTTAAACCTGGTCCTTAAATAACACTTAATTTAAAAAAATATTTATTTGAGAGAGAGCCAAAGACAGAGACAGAGAGAGAGAGAGAGAGAGAGAGAGAGAGAGAGAGAAGGAAAGCCAGGGCCTCCAGCCACTGCAAATAAACTCCAGACATATGTGTCACCTTGTGCATCTGGCTATATGTGGATATTGGACAATCAAACCTGGGTCCTTTGGCTTTCTCTGCCTTAACCACTAAGTCATTTCTCCAGCCATAAATAACACATAATTTACAACTCATTTTTATTGTTCAGATATAACATGGTTGTCTACAGTCTAGCATAACATTTGTCATTATATAACAAATATATTTACATATTAAGTTTAGTATTTAGCCTTGGTCTCTGCAATTATATTTAAATTATATTTGGCTTGAGAATGCAATATTTAAAATTTTTTTGTAAACTTTTTGATTTATCCTATTTAAATGCTTCTTGCATATATTTTAATTTTTGCTTCTTTCTTTGAATCCACATTCAAAATTCAAATAGTTTAGCCAAATTTGTTAATGATGTTAAAAAAACCATCATTGCAATAATCAATTTCATATTTCTTCTTCAGATCGAGACAACTTAAATGCTTTATGCAGTGACATAAAAGACCTGACTAAGAAGCTCAGCACATAATTCACAATTCAACAATCCATAGTCCATTGATTTGACCTTAGTCTACAGAAGGTTTTTTAATCTAGATATGAATAATGAGCCTAAGATGATGTACGCTCAGCTGATAATAAATGACCTTTGCCTTCCCTAAAAGCTTATTATTTCTACAGCCACAGACAGATCTTATCGATTAATAAACTACGTAAGATGGTGGAGGATGGCAGAAACCCTTTCTAGAATAGCTGGAGCCTTTACTTATATATGTTTTCAGACAGCATTTTTGAGTCATGTTCCATATAAAAGCACTAAGTTAACCTAAATGGTCAGGTGCTTCAGTGAAGAGTTTACTTTTGAATAAGTGGAAACGCAAAGCAAGGAAAGTTGTGTTTTTATTTAACATTTTCTAAGCGTGTTTACCATGTCATCATCTCTTTAAGAAAGACTTATTGATGACTTTAGATCTTTAGATCCACTTGGGAATGTACTGTCAGAGAAGTGCGCATTCTTCACCCAAGAAAACGCTTTACCATGACTCTGGAGTCAGGTCACTGCTACAGCCTCAACTTGCTCATGAGGAAGGAGGGAGGCCCTTTCTGGCCTAATGACTCTGTTCCAAGTGCTGAACACTGCTGCTTGTTACAGAGCCCCTGTCATGATGGATGGTACGTTCTGGGAATTGTGATAAGAGTTATAGCAAAAGGTTAGTAAATGTAAAAATGTTACAATAATATGAAGAGAACAGAGTGCCAAATTACTGCAATGTAAGATAGTGACTAATGCCTGGAGAAGTGCTTTGAAGGTACACATGAAGAAACTGAATTGGACTTGGACAATCAGGGAGAGATGGTGCCATCTGCCTTTCATGACACACAGGAATGTATGTGTGAAGAGGAAAGCCGAGGTCCTTACTCCATGGCACAGCCACACAGTTCAAGAATGGGCCAAAAAGCAAGTGCTGCAGAGCTAGACATGTAGCTCAGTGGTATAGGATCTGTCTAGCATGCATAAGGCTATGAGTTTGATTCCCAGAACCGTGAAAATAACTACTCCAACACCAGCAGTTTCTCAGTGCCATTCTCTCTTTCTTCTAACATTGTAATAGTCCACAAATGACTGGATAGACAAATGCATTTTGATTGAAATTTATAATTTCCTTAGTCATTCCAGTTTAAGTTTCATTTAAGCATTTCCTGATAGCATGACAGGTTGATAAATTAAACACCACACCTGGCATAAAGTACAAATATAAAAGGAGAGATTATTCTGGATGAAAGAGGTAGGATGAGGGAGGGTGGAGCCAGATTAAAGAGATGACAGAACCTCTAGGCCTGTGGGAAGTGTTTTTACCAGATTTAGCATTCCAAGATCGAAGGGTGTTTTCTCTTACGCTCACTCTCAAGGTTGACCTCATACTCTAAAAATATCTGCACACACACACACATACACACACACACACACACACACACAAATTCTTGCCCCCCCCCTCCTTTTTGTGACTCATTGAGTTAACAATTTCTGAGCACAAAACTGGGGCATTGAATTATATGTTCTAAATATATCCTATAATTATTAGTGTACTTTAATATGTATTGATAACCATATTTCATATATAAGAAGGAGATGCCCAACCAGCCTGTTCAGTACTCAGTAAAAACACGCAGAGGAGTTGGCAGGGAGAGTGCTTGGGGAGTGGGCGTGGCGCACATTCAATGTTTCACATGTGTGTGGGTCACTAGCTGAGTCCTGACCCAGGAGGGATCCACAGTCACAACCTTCACTGAAAGCTGAGTCATAGCCACTGTAAGCTGATCACACTTAAGCATGGGGTTTTACCACTTTAACTGCCTTTTGAAACAGTACATAAATAGCCTTCAGGAGTTTTACCTTATAATATTCCAAGTATGGAATACAACTAAAAAAGAAAAAAATACCTGGAAGCCAGGTATGGTTCATACCTATAAACCCAGAACTCAAAAGGGTGAAGCAAGACCACAGAAGTCTGAGTCCAGCCAGGGCTGCAAGGCAAGACTCTGTCTCAAAAAAAGGGGGGGGGGTGAGGGGGAATGAAAAAGAAGACTCATTCACTGGAGGGGTAAAAAAAATCTGAATGACAAATGAAGTGCAAATTCCAACAAATCTGGCACTGAAATGATGGGAGAGGATCTTATGATAGCTCTGGAATGATCACGTGAGGGTCTTAAGGTAGCACTGGAGTGATGAGAGTTTTAAGGTAGCTATTTTAATGAAGTAAACAGAAACATGCCCATAATGAAGGAAAGACATGAAACCTCAGCTAATGGAAAACTGAAAAGAGAATCAAGGGGTAAGAGGTAAAAGAACATGAAACACACTAAAAATAAAACAAAACTTGACGTTGAAAACCAATATTTAAATTGCCGAGATAAATCCATCCATATTAACAGATAGATTAAATATGAATTGACCAGTCTTACTAGTTGGGACACAAGGATCAAAATGAATCTAAAACTATATGCTGTGTATAAGAAGGGTCCTAGAAAATGTAAAGATGGTTGAAAATGAACAAATGAGAAGATATGTAAACAATAAGCATAAGGAACTGGACTGGCTGTAATATTTGGAAAAGTATATTTTAAAATATAGGACTGCTACCAGAAGTATTATTATTTAGTAATGATAAAGGGATCAATTTACTTTTGATATTTTGCAGACAGGGTCTCACTTTGTAGTGTAGGCTGGCCTAGAACCCACAGCAATTCTCTTGCTTCAGCCTTTCAGGCAGTGGGATTTTAGGTATATAACATCACGCCAGCTTACATGAAGTTGTCAAGTCCTCAAAAAGACACGATATTCACAAATATAAGAAAATATTAGAATCTCAAGTGTAAGATATAAAATGGACATAATTAAAAGGAAAAATAGATAATCACAATCTTACTAGAAGATCTCAGCATGTCTATTTCAATCAACACAATGCATAGTAAAATAAAGATATGGAGACTATGGTTATTTGTTTAATATTTTATTTTATTTATTAGAGAGAGAGAGAGAGAGAAGGGGGGGCTCGAGGGCCTCTAACCATTGCAAAAGAACTCCAGACATATGTTGCCACCTGGTGGTATCTGGATTTACATGGGTACTGGAGAATCAAACCTGGGTCCTTAGGTTTTACAGGTGAGTGAGAGCCTTAACCATTGAACCATCTCTCCAGCCCAGATATTGACACTATGAATTATACCATCAAACCCATTCATCAAATTTAAATTTATGAAGCACAGTGACTGAAGAGTACACATTATTTTCAAGTGAACATGATACGTTCACCAAGATGTCATATATCCTGGGTAAAAAATAATGCTCAAATTTAAGATAACAGAAATAGTACAGAGTGTGTTTTCTTATTACAATGGAATTCAAGAATAAATTAGTAAAGAGAGCCCCTAAAATATTCCAAAAAATCATAAATTAACCAACGCACTCCTAAATAACGCATGCATATAGTAAGAAAAGTTTCAAACTCAGTGGCAGTGTAAGTCCATGGACGGAAAGTTGAACAGGAGGAAACCGAGAGTCTCTGAACTTATAGTCATAGAAAAGAAGGAATATCTAAAGCCAAGGACATAAGCTCATGCCTCAAAAAAGCTTTAATTTAAAACAAATACAAAAATCAATTAAAAATTAAAAAATCAAACCTGACCCCAAGTAGGAAAAAGAACAGAAAGGACAAAGCTGGGCACAGTGGTACAGCCAGTCGCCAGCAGTGCCCAGGGGGCAGTGCAGGAACAGGAGCCCAAGTCCAGCCTCAGATAGTAAGTAAAGTTGAAGTCACCCAGGTTATATGAGACTCTGTGTTTTAACAAAATAAAAAATAGGAAGAAGAGGAAGATGCTTCAGAACAGCCAAGGAAATAAGAAGTCACCACAAATTGTGATTTTGTTAATCTACCTAGGGATGAACGTAACATAGGTTTGACAATCCCCCAGGAATCCAGTGTGTCTCCTAGGCCTGTGATTTGTGCAAGCTCACAGGATACAGATCACTAAGGAAATATCCCTTTTTAACAGTGAGTTTGATTAATTTTTAACTTTTCTCACATAAATACATTCATATTATATTAATTGTTCAAATATGCTATTAAATTGGGATCGGATTATTTTTATATTATTTAGAAAATACACTAATGACTAAAATCCTTTTTTTAAACATTGTAGCTTTATTGCACTGAAAATTTTCATCAGTGACCACATATATACTTTATGCCTTCATGTCACAAAGTAAGGAAAGAGCAGAGCAAGGGAGGGAGGGAGAGAGGGAGGGAGGGAAAAAGGACATCCACCCTTTGCCTGGGCCATATGGAAACAATCTGTTGTAAATTGTAATTTCTGCTCTTGGAAGGCATGGTTTTGGATCTGCATTGTGTTAAGCTAGAGCACTCACTGTATGGTGTAGTTAGACCAACCCACCAATGACCAGAAAGTAGGTAGAAAAAATACTAGCTAAGCCATGTTCCAGGTCCAATTCATCTCACCCTTGGCCACAGGGAGGTATACATAAGCTAAAGAAACAACCTCTGCCTGTGTGGAAAGAATGATTGCCCTATTTCCTAGAAGTTAGTCCTTTTGTCAAGGTAGCAAATAAGTAGGTGATCCTTAATTTCCCTGCTAGACTGCATAGTGAGTAGGATTCCTAGACAGAACTCCTGGCCACAAGGAGCAAACATGGTAGTGGAATTGTTTAATAGGTGTTTACTGTGAAAAATAAGCTGCTAAGAGAAGAGGCATAACTTGAGGCTAGGTTTGCTGGGCCTTGTCAATAATAAATCTAAACAGAAGGAAAGAATTCAAGGTATTCACATGTCTCTTTCCTTTCACTTAAAAAAAAAGAGAAACTGAATTATATTTCAAACTGTCTCAGTGTTTTATACACTCCATAGCTTTAAATCAGGATATTATTGGTACTACTTATTATATAATGATTTCAAATTAAAACAAAATGTTTTAGAGGTACCTAAATTTAAATTAAAATGCCCTCTAAATTTAAATCATCTTAGTATAATAATTAAACTTCTGGAATAAGTATTTCACATGATAGATGTCTGGCTCTTCCAAACAAAAAAGAAAGTTCAAGAAATGAAGTAAAAGCTTGAGCATGGTGTATGGGTGTGGTGGCATAGGCCTGTCCTCACAATGTTTGGCAAACTGAGTCATGAGGCTCAGCACTAGCCCCAAAGAGAGCTCAGGGCCATCCTGGGCTAAATGAGACCCTATCTAAAGAACAAAACATGAAAAAGTTTTGTTCTTTAGATAGTGAAGCTAAGCTATGTTTCTCTATTTTGTAGTATATCCTTGTCTTAACTTCGAGAGAATTGGCTTTGGCTGGGACTAAAGCAAAACTCCAGTGCAAACTCTGCAATTTTCAGTTATTTTAGAAGTCTTCTGGGAGAATTCTCAAAATCTATTTTTCATTCTGTTGTAAAGCATCAAAATGTGTCTTGAGAGGAAGTTCCTACTATTACTCCAGGTGAGCTGCTATCCATCGCCTCCTTCAGACAAATCACACTGATTCAATTCAAGTGAAACTGAGCACAGGCGTGGCAGGAAGAGCCCAGCGAGGTTGTGGAGCATAGACATTACTGGGTGGCACTCCAGAAGGGCCAGCTCCAGCCATCTGACTGGAGCAAAAGTGACAGGAAATAACTCCCAGGGGAATGCGCAAAGGTGACTTGGAAGGTCATCAGCAATCACACTGCACCCTTCTGGACACCTGGCAGCTACTTGGACTCAGAGTCTTTAACATCTGTGCTTCAAAATATTTTGGGGTGGGTACAACTACCATCCTGAATTTGAAATTATCTAAAGAAAGCCCCACTCATCCAAATAATTGAATTTTATTCTTCTTTTCTGATTTATCTCTATCTTTCCATGTTTCATGGCATCTTCGGCCTATTTGTACTGCTAAATTTGTATCTGAGACCCTTAGGATTCGGTATGTTTTTCAAACCACAGAACATTGGGTATTAGGAATCAATATGGCCCAACTGCTTTTTGTGCTATGTACCACCTTGAGGACCATTTGAGTTAGTACTGAATAACCCAATCCATGACTATTTCTATAAACAAATCCATAAGCAATGATACTGTGCAGGATACAGGCAACAAACAGCCTCTCAATATTAGCTTAAGTCTGATTTCACCACTAGGTATATTTCCTCAAAGAAAAAAAAAAAAAAAAACATGGTATTTAGAAATTTAAAAAAATATCAGACATCCGCAACAATTCCTAGAGATGAAATTCTTTGCTTTTTGGTCCATTTGCTTATACATAAATACAGTTGAATATATGAATAACTTATTTTCCAAATTACTCAGTTATCACAGTCCCAGCAAGAAAGCAGAATAATGTCATCATGATTTTTAGTCTCCTTGCATTCCTAAATAAAGCCAATAATAATGTTTCATACAAAATATGGGGACCTTGCGCTACAGAGATGGCTTAATGGTTAAGGCGCCTGCCTGCCAAGCCTAAGAATGCTTGCTCGATCTCCAGGTCCCACGTTTAGCCAGACGCAAAAGTGATGCAAGAGTGCAATGCCGCGCTTGCCCACAAGGGGGCACACGCATCTGGAGTTCATTCACAGTGGCTGAAATGGCCCTGGTGTACCCATTCTCGGCCTCTCTCTCTCTCTGTTTCTGTCTCTCTCTCTCTCTCTCAAGCAAAAATAAATAAATAAATATGGGGATGTTTTAGGTTTACAACTCCTGTACTGAAATATAAAATCTAAACCAACAGTAAGCAGCGATCCTGCATTGTCCAGCTGCCTGCTGCCGCTCTCAGTTGCTCTCTTGTGCCAGTGTTACTTCCACAACGGATGACCTCCCAGGATTAGCACTGTCTACACTGCTACTGCTTAAACTTGACATGTAGGAAAACTAAGCCATGCAGAAAAGCCATCTGTCACATTAATATATGTTAATATGTCTGAAGAGGGTTTAGTAAGAAACAACTTCCTAATGACCTAGTTTGACAATTAATGCTAGAAATAGAGTTTTCAATGAATATGCATGTAAATTCGTATATTTCTGTTTTCTACATGCTTTAAGTATTGTTGTAAGAATCATGGAGAGAACAGAAAGTGACCTTTGGAAATACTTTGGCTTTTCATGCTACCCCAGCTCTTAAGCAGGTCTCACTCTATATCTCAGGCTGATTTAGAAGTTACTATGTAGCCCTGAACATGTGTCACCCCCCCCCGCCTCAGTTTCCCAAGTGTTGGGATTAAATGTGTGAACCTCCATGCCCAGCTTCAGGTAGTTATACTTTTTATTTATTCATCTGTGCATATTCCATGCACCTATAACTCTCATTTATTTCACTGTGTCCTTATAAATGATTAATGCACACACACACACACATTTACACATGTACACCATTTTAAAACAAACCTTAGCATTAAATCAACACAGGGATAATAACAAAGCAAGCAGGGTAAACTTGTGGAATTTATAATTCAATTGTGCCTTTTCTACCATCTTTGCTATTCAGTCATTATGAATTAATCCTTGTCCTGTTCGATCACTTTCTTCCTCTCTTGAAAGGAATATGACCACAGTTTTAAATTCCACTGGCAAGAAAGTGAGGAATGACGAAAAGGCTGGGTCAAAACTCTATACTGAGCTACTGTCTCTAGAAAACTTTAAACTGTACTAAAAGCCCTTGTATGCTATCTACCAAGTGACTTAAGAGTTTCCAGCTAAGTTTGTTTTATTTACAGAAAGCGAGTGAGCAAGAGAAAAAGAGGCAAATATATACACAGAGAGTGGGCATGCCAGAGCCTCTAGCCACTGCAAATGAGCTCCAGATGCATGCACTATTTTTGTGCATCAGCCCTTCAACTAAGTTTTAAGAAAGAAAACCATTATTCCCATTTCTGTATAGTAATAATATTAACTTTAAGGATAATAAAATATGAAATATAAAAAAGTAGAGATAGGGCTGGAGAGATGGCTTAGCGGTTAAGGCGCCTGCCTCCTAAGCCTAAGAACGCTGGTTCCAATCTCCAGCGGTTCCACTCTCCAGGTCCCACGTTTAGCCAGATGCAAAGTGACGCAAGGGTGCAACGCTGCACTTGACCACAAGGGGGCACACATCTGGATTTCATTCGCAGCAGCTGAGAGGCTGCTGGCGTGCCCATCTCTATCTGTCTTCCTCTCCCTCTCTCTCTGTCTCTCTCCAAAAAAAAAAAAAAGTAGAGATAATATGACTTGCGTTTCTACAACGAAATATAAACTTTAGGCTCGGCTTGGGGAAGCTTGTAATCCCAGCTGCTGAGGAAACTACTGAGGAAGCTGAGGGAGGAGGATTGCAGGTTTAAGGCTGCCTAGGTTACAGAGGTAGTTCAAGAACAACTTGAGCTATTTAGCGAGACTATCTCAAAAATGAAAAAATGAAAAAGAAGAAGGAAGGGAAGGGGAGGGGAAAGAGAGATAAGGCTTAGTATATAAAAGTGGCATTCCTTTTGCTATTTTGGTACAAACAAAATGAAGCCGTTATCAAAAAAAAAAAAAAAAAAAAAAAAAAGTTTGAAGGCCTGTTACATGGTCAGGATGGCCAATTTCATTTCAGGAAGGAAGCTATTAGGTCACCTATGTTTTCAGGAAGCTCAGAATAATTAAACTAGTCTTCCCAGTTTTTTTCCATGACAGGAAAGTATTTTTCTGAAGGTGAACCTTCTACCTACCACAGGCATTTGACAAGAGAAATGAGGGCCTCAGGTCCTTTTCCTGGGGACCTCAGCTCTCTAATTGTTCGCTTGTGTTGTAGCAATCACTGGTTCTATTAGTTTCAAGCCCAGGAAAATCCACTCTTCTTGACCTTAGGTTCTTTCAAAATTTATATATTGTATTTTGTTATGTGTGTCTGGCTGTAAATGAATTAGTATCTCAAAAGAAATTGTTTTTAAGGTCATTTTTATCAGTGAGTAATTAGAAGCTGGAAACACGTATGTTGAGTATGGACTTTACTGACCTTTATAGAGAAGATACCAACATTGCAGAGTGCACACCCCACACACCAACATCGTCAACCACAGACAAGACCACAGGGCACATCACAGATTGGAAAATATTACACCCTTAGCCACCAAACACTACTAAAACAAATGAACTGAGATCATAGAATAGAATCAGTATCCTCTCAGCAGCGGAGCCATTTACAAAAGAGAACCTCTTTATGTGTGCTCCTTACTTCTGCAGAATCCAATAAACTGCCATTATATTCCTTTTAAATGGTTCCATTACCAAGATTCTGTAACAACAGCCTAATCTCTTGATAATTATAATAAATGCTTGTAATCAAAGTAGGAACCATTTAAAATAGGAATGAGAGAAGCTGTTTTCCATCAAACTCACATGACCTTTGAAATATTCAGCTACAGTAGAGCTTTCCATCTAATCTTGTTCAAATAAATATTTAAGAAAATACTAGATCAAGAAGAGAGAGAGAAAATACTAGATCAATGAAAATTGCAATGAGAGCGTTTTAGAAATTTTTTGTTTAGAATTTAAAATTATTTTACCTTAAGAATAAAGGGAAATCTTGGCTTCAGCTACACATTTTTAGAGTTTAAATGATAAATGACTTGATTAGAGATGTGATATTTCCTTAGGGACAAAAGCAATAGTTCCTTTAGAAACTGCTCTCTGAGATGATGAGCTGTTCAGACTGCTGATGGCTTTAAGGAAGTAGTATTTTCCTAGAAGACAGCCCTTCTCAACACAGAAGCCGGGTCTGTGTTTACTTGGATCAACAATGCTTTCCAGAGATCATATGAGTAATTGAAGGCTGATAAAATTACGGGAAATGACTATGTCTGATCAGAATGGCCTTCATCTGCATTTTGTTACAGCTAGCATTGATTTCACTTTTTGCTGTGAACAGCAAGAAGCCAGCTGTGGCCAGGGTGGAAGCAAACTGTGAATCAGGGTTGCACTCAAGAGAGAACTATTTCCTTTAAAAAAAAAAAAAAAAAAAGTAGCACTTTTTAATAAGTCTTAGCAAAGAACCACTCTTCCTAAATGTTTAGAGAAATATATACAGGGGCTTCCACAAACTGTCAAAAGTGGTGGATCCAATTTATGACAAAATGAAACCTTTGTGCTCAGTTGTGGGAATAAATAGAATTACCAGGAGAAAATAAACAAAGAGAAAGAAAATATAAAATATAATGCCTGCAAGGCAGAAACAACTACATTTTACTTGGAATTCCCAGATGTGCTAAGAGGAAATTTATGACAGCACACTGAAAAGCAAGATTCCCTTTGTGAAACCTTTCACATTTATTTAACTAAGCACAATCATTGAAAATGACCTTTATTCAAACCTTTCACAGCAGACTTAAAATGATCTAAAATGACTGCCAGATATTCTTTAAATAACATTACTTAACTAAAAGTCATTACCCAGGGGCAGTATTAAAGTGCTGGTGAGTAAACACAGATCTATTTCCATGAAAATACAACATGGCTTAAGGAAAGGCTGATAACACATTAAACATCTTTGTCAAAAGGCTGACAAACACTACAAATGATCATCATCTTTTAGAATTGTTAGGGACTCTGTCCTTCACATTCAAGGTGTCTTATTTGATTCTTATGGGGATAACCATCAGAGAGAAAAAAAAATCTATAAAACAGAAATGTAGGAGAGGACTTCTAATTAGGGTTTTTGTCAAAACATGTTTTAACAAAATACACTAAATTTCTATATTTCCAAATGTAGAAATTTTCACAAAATTAATAGGTTTATTTATGCAATGAATTAGAAATTTAAAAAACAAGTGTCCAAGATTTGACCATCTCTATGTTTTCTCTTAATTTACATCAAGTGTAAGATCTAAGGTCATCTCACAGGTTAGGGCTGGCTGGATGATAAAAGCATAGAAGAGAATAACCGAGAGGTGATTAAAAAGATGTATACTTGTGGATTGTAGATTTCTAAAAAACATGTCATCATTTTTAACATGACTTTCTGTTTCAGTTAGCAAACACAAGATGTACTCTAGGGGACAAGGATTTTCTTTTATTAAAGGGACGATGAGTTCGGTAAATCACAGCTTTCACATAAAGATGACTGCTATGTCTGCTCGCTGGCAAAGGAAAAGGGGCGCAGAGCCTCACTTCACCACAAAGTAATTATGCTGAGCCAGAGCCGTACCATTTATCATGGCTGAAAGATGACACTCACCGTTAGCCAAGGGAAACTGCTACTAAAAAGGATCCAATCCAGATCAATACACCATGCAATTTTTTCCCCTTGCAAAAAAGTAATTATACAAGAGAAACTTTGCAATCAATACCTTTTCAAGCTAACTTAAGAGTTGGCTATATATAAGCATGGAAGTATGGTCTTGTCTGCTGTCACTGAAGTCTACCCCATTAAATCCAAATTAAGCTTGTTCTTCTGTGCTGCTAATCAAATCTTTCCTAGAGTATGTTAAATCCTCGATATTCTCAATAGGGGATCATGATAAATAAAGAGTTGTGATGTTGTTTTTTTTTAAATGATGATAAAGCATACCAAGTTACTATTGACTACATAATAATGCAGGAGAATCTTCATTAAATAACACATGATTTTTTTTAAGAAAAGAAAAGAAATCAATCCATGAGAAGAGGAGGGCAGACAATGGACATACTAAACAAAATTCAAAACACTTCTAGATACATGTGATCCAACCTTACAGTTTGGGTTCTCAGAGGTCCATAAAAGTTGACATTTTTAATGTATGTTTGAATTCTTCCCAGGATTAAAAAAAAAAAAAAAAAAAAAAACCCTTCCATTGGCAAGTAAGACCAGGTATGATGATTGCACTATGTATATAAAGATATATATATATGTATGTATGTATATATATATATATATATATATATATATATATATATATATGATGAAAACACATGTTAAAATCATTTGAAGCTCTATCCAAATCTCAATTTGACAACTGCTTTCTGTGAGATAGAGCTCAGTCTTATAAACCAATCTAATATATCAGAAAAGGTTAAAGGGCATGAAAAAATCACTACTTCAATGAAAAAAATTTTGACATCCAATTTTCAAGCTGATTTATCAGTAGAAAGCTAAAATTGATAGGCTGCCATTACTGGGGAGCAGTCTGTCTAAGAAAGCTGTTAAAAATCTCTCATTTTGATTTAGCCACATTAATCAATACAAACCTATATACTGTTTCAATTTTTAAAACATTGATCTTCTGCTAGAGACTTAGTTCAGCCACATTTATCAACAATCATCAAAAACAATATATTTTAAAACACAGGCTTCAAAAATAAAAGAGTTAAGCAAAATTCAGAGGGTATTTTTGCCTTGATGGTTAATCACTGTAACCAAATAATTAATCTACTTAGCTAAGAAACAAGTTAATCTTTTTGCAGGTTAGAATATGAGTATTTTCTATTTTGTCTGTTGCATTTTTAACTAGCCCTGTGTTATCATATCAGTTTCTCAGTTATTTAGAGCGGCTAATAAATTACCCTGATCTTTTAATGCTACAGTGAAATATTCTATATGTTTAAAATTTAAAATAAAAATTTTAGACAAAATGTTTAATATATAAACATTTTATTTGTTAACTAATGAACAAAAATGACAATAACCAGAAATACAGAATTTTGGAGGAAACGGAGGAAATGCAGACTGTAGTAAATATCACAGAGGCAGAGAAAACTGTATAAATTTATAAAAGTGTGCATTACAATTTTATCCACGAGGCAGGAATTTTATACTAGTTATACATAATCCGTAATACTCAAAGTAGAAAAAGTAAATACCAATGTTTTCTAAATAAAGTATATGTACTTGTTATTACATTATTAGTGTGTATTATAAGTGCTACAAAAGATCAATAGGAAATGGAATAATACTAATATGAAATAATGTTGCCTCTAGAAATCTCCAAATTTATAGTATTTAACTTCAAATTACATTTGCATCTGCCTTGTCTGTGATTAAGCATTACTATGTATTTTATATGACATACCCCCAAATATATTTTGTATTAAAACCTGGCATATTAATATAATTCTATGACACTGTCACATTTACTGTGAATTCCTATAGAAAATGACATCAAAGAAGATGAAGGAATGAGAAGGAGAAGGGCTGGGCCAAGCATGAGAGATACTGGATGTGATTTATCATGTTCCACTGCCCACAAGTGCATGGGTTGTTGATGAGCCTCATACAATGCCAGCTCAGTGGATATAGTCTTTGCACATTATGCACAAAAGAGTTGACCTGGTGAGGCACATAACAACGATGAAACACTTCCTACTGACATGTTAAGGAACAATATCATTTTCCCTTGAAACTGTAACTGACACATACTAATTGTGCATGTTTATGGAGAAAAGTAATAATTTGTTATATTCACATAATATAATAATTTGATATGTGCACACAATGATTTGATTAGTAGCACAGAAGAACAAGCTTAACTTTATCTGATTTCTGATTAAATCATAAAAATGAGCATGTTCCTTTCTAAATATTTTCCATTCTTTATGTTGATAAGCTTCAAACTCCTCTTTGTAGACTATAGAATAAGTTGTTGAGAACTACAGAAAACTTACTGTTGGATACGAATATGTGTGTAGAGTATGGGTGTAGAATATGGGATAAGTTGCTATCAACTATAGTACTCTTACTGGTGTATGCAGCATTTAAATGTACCCCTGATATGTAACTTTATCTTGGTAAAAATAATGTTTGTAATTTTACTCAAGAAGAATTTAAGTGATGATATAGATGAAAAGAAAGATTTTAAAAATAAATTAGGGCTGGAGAGATGGCTTAGTGGTTAAGGCGCCTGCCTGCTAAGCCTAAGAACGCCCGTTCAATTCTCCAGGTCCCACGTTTAGCCAGACGCAGTGACACAAGGGCGCAATGCCACACTTGCCCCATAGGGGGAGCACACGCCTGGAGTTCCTTCACAGCTGAGAGGCTGCTGGTGCACCCATTCTCTCTTTCTCCAAAAAATTAATCAATTAATTAATTAAAAATCAAGTTAAAATTAAAATTTAAAAACAAATGTACTTTCAGGACAATGAAAAGAGGTGCTATCTAGATAATGGACACACCAAATCAAACTGATCTCAATTTCTAAAGTCTACAAAAACTTCTAAAACTGATTGTAGAACTTACTAAAAATATTAATACAGCAAAGACTCAAAAAGGTTTACCTACCTAAAGAATATAAAGAACATCAGTAGAAGGAGAAAATATCACGCATCATTGCAAGCTTTCAAACCCAGGCCTTGGAGCCAAGGGTGTCATGACTGTGCTTTTGAGAAATCTAGGTATTATGAAAATAGTGGGTAAAATCTCTCTGTTGGAGAATGTATAGTGATATGTGAGTTTATAATTAACTACGGGCATGGTAAATTAATTATTTTTACCCAGTCAGAAAAAAGCAACTCATTTTCAAAATGAATGTAGTTGAAATTAAGTAATTAAACTTTTTTAACCCAGGTGATATTTACTGGAAATACTAAAATACCCTGGTTTGTTTAAAAGTATAAATAAGAATATTGCACAGGGCTGGAGAGATGGCTTGGCGGTTAAGGCACCTGCCTCCTAAGCCTAAGAACGCTGGTTACAATCTCCAGGTCCCACGTTTAGCCAGATGCAAAATGACACAAAGGCGCAATGCCACACTTGACCACAAGGGGGGCACACATCTGGATTTCATTTGCAGCAGCTGAGAGGCTGCTGGCGTGCCCATCTCTATTTGTCTTCCTCTCCCTCTGTCTCTGTCACTCTTTGTGTCTCTCAAAAAAAAAAAAAAAAAAAAAAAAAGAATATTGCACAAAAATTGGTTAAAGGCTTCAGCATGAATTCTTATTTCTTTGATTGCTTCAAACACTTTTGGAGATATACTGCTCTTACATACCCCAAGGGGTACTTCATATCTTAGAAATAATTTACTACTTAGTGATTTTAGTAGAAGTAGCATGAATACAGTTAGGTATGGCAGCTTACATTACAAATGGTTCATGTGCAGCACTAATGCAATGAAAGCTCTTTACAATTATGCTCACTTTCCTTCCTCATTTCTGACTTTTCCTATAGCGTCTTAGCCAGTGACTTCTGGAGGAGGGTGGGACCTGCTAGGTTCTGCTGGTTGACAGGCACCTACGATGTCAGTACTGCAGAGGCTGTGGGGGGAAGATCCCAAGTTTAAGGCCAGCCTTAGCTGTACGTATAGTGACACCTTGCCTCTTTATTTGTTCTAAACAGAAAGTTAATGAGGACAACTTGCACACAAAACAAAATCAATATAAAGCAAAACAAAAGCTAGGAGAGGGCAAAGGCATTATCATTCCAAATGAAATCTGCCCACTGGTCTCTTGTTTAAGAAAGCACAGAGCAAACAGGAACTTTAAGAAAGAAAAAAAAAAAAAAAAAAGGCAAGAAGTGATTCCAAGGGATTCAGGTATCACAGCTACTATAGAAAAACCTTGTTATCATGTCATCAGGGTTTCAGCACTAAATGATAAATATCCTGGCTAGAGCCCCATAGAAGACATTTCCCTCACATTCATCACCCAGAGGTACTATATATTGCTTGTTTCCTTTTCTCCAGTGCCCTGTGACCTCGCTTTAACATTCAGTATCAAATGACATGAATGCCTATTATATCTGTCATGGCTCCAGAATAATTGTTTTCTTCCACTCCCCATCAATTTAGTTTTACAACTGAGAAATATAATATGACAAGAGGAATATAATTTTAAAAAGAGGCAAACTACTCTTATAAACATACAAGAATATCTGTAAGATAATTAGTCATATAATTTGGATAGTAGGGGGTAGATTGTTTATTAAGGATCAAATGATTAAATTCCTTTGATTTTGAACTCCCAGTCCTGATTTAGAAGCACCAGAGGCAGGTCATGACCTCTCAAAGTATATTCCTTATCTATAAAACTGAATTGCTACAGAACCTAACCTTCAGCTGGGCAATCAAGATGCTCCTTGATTGAACGTGAACTTTGCTCTGCAGTCTTATCTTTAACTATGTCCATTCTTGTACTTTATTCTGGGAAAGTTAATGTGTCCCCGTAAAGCCCGATGTTTCAACCCTGGGCCTGGAAGTCTGAATATCAATCTGTTTCTTTACAAAAGGTACAGGCTAGTTGGTGCCTCACTCAAATATCAATCTCTGATTGACATTAATGTTACCTCCCTGAGAACTAACGTGCTCCAAGAATCAGACCAAGACAGCTCCCTTGGGCTGAGTGACGCTGACAGGACAGTGCAGGGATCAAGGTCTACAGCCTCCTACTGCAGAACATTTGTTTATATCTTAATAGGGATAAAAGGAGGGGCATTTCCTCAAGGGATGATAATTGAACCTCCAGGTAGTAAAATTAAAAAACCAAACCAAAACAACAACAACAAAAAACCACCTGTGTGCCAAAAATAACACTGATTATCTTTCTTAATCTAACAAAGATTTATCTATAAAAAAATATAGGGCTGGAGACATGGCTTAGAGGTTAAGACATATGCCTATGAAGCCTAAGGACCTCAGTTCTATTCTCCAGGTCCCACGTTAGCCAGATGCTAGTGGCGCATGTGTCTGGAGTCTGTTTTCAGGGGCCAGAGGCCCTGGCACACCCATTCTCACAATTTCTCTCTCTCCCCCTCTAATAAATGAATAAAAATAAAACTTAATAAAAAATAAAATAAGCCAGGTGCAGTGGTGCATGACTTTAATCCCAGCACACAGGAGGTAAAGGTAGGAGGATTGCTGTGAATTCAAGGCCAGACTGAGACATAGTGTATCCAGGACAGCATGGGCCAGAGCTAGACCCTACCTCAAAAAACCAAAATGACCTAAATGCTCCATGCATCACTACATAGATATTTGCTCAACCATGTTTATAGCTGCTCAATTCACTATACCTAAGAACTGGAATCAACCCAGATGCCCATCATTGGATGGATGGATAACAAAGTTGTGGTATATTTACACAATGGAGTTTATTCAGCAGTAAGAAAAAAATGATATAATAAAATCTGAAGAAAAATGGACAGAATTGGAACAGATCATACTCAGCAAACTCACACAATCACAGAAAGAAAGAGGCTGCATGGTGTCACTTATCTGCATTTCCTAACGTGGACCAGCTTGAGTTGCTGACATACCTGACAGGCAACTCAAGGCCCAGACAGTAGGGACTGGAAGGGCTTGGGGGGACAGGAGGGGAAGGGGAGGGGGAAACCAACACAAAACTAAATCCGAAATGAACTCACACCATAGAAACCTTTACCTTTGGAGAAAGACTAAATGATCTAACTGTCAACAGGAGTAAGGGGGGAGCTCCTGCAAAGAAGGGCCCTGGAGAGGGTGGGATGAAGCCCAAGCTTAAAAGAGAATTTGTTTTTCTGTCTCTGGCTTGCAACTCACTGCACCAGAGATTGGTTGCTACCCACACTGAGCTGTTGATCGGAAAGACTACAAGATCCCCAAATCAAGAGAGCGCTGTGTCAAAGCACTTGATTACCTGCCTGAGGCAAAGGCTAAGACCCTAATACTGAAAACACCATATACTGCTGACACAGAGCATGGAGAGACCTGGCTGGAATTCAGAAGAAAGCCAGTTCCCAGACAGTTAAGCTTGTCTAGTGCTGGAAAGTGCTACATGAGCTACTGGGGGAAAATGGCCAACAACGGTCAGAAGCAAACATCCTGACAGGAAATATATCCCACTGAAAAAGTGGCACACAGCCTTGGTGGGTAAGCAATAACTTTCTGACTGCCTAAGAGATATGCTCAGTATAAAGGAACCCATACCTGGAACTGGAAACCAGATCTGAATCCTATGGAGACAAAGATTATGTTCTCCAGTGTCAAGCTCTCACTAGTCTTTGGTTAAAAGTGGGGTTACAGGGCTGGAGAGATGGCTTAGCGGTTAAGCGCTTGCTTGTGAAGCCTAAGGACCCCGGTTCGAGGCTCGATTCCCCAGTACCCACATAAGCCAGATGCACAAAGTGGCGCATGCATCTGGAGTTCGTTTCTAGTGGATGGAAGTCCTGGTGCACCCATTCTCTCTCTCTCTCTCTCTCTGCTTCTTTCTCTCTCTGTCTGTCGCTCTCAAATAAATAAGTAAAAATAAACAAAATTTTTTTTAAAAGTGGGGTTACATACATCAAGTTTTCCCTCAATTTATAATGCTTATCTCTTTTAAACTATGCTGACTTCACTCTCCATGGGAGAATCTGTTCTTCTTTTTCAGAAGGTAGTGAGACAGGAGGAGATAAACTACCCTTCCCACTTCAGCCAAGCCACAGCTGAATCCACAGAGGAATGGGGAGATGAGCAAGAGTGCTGCTTCCATGCTGTTCCTGATAATCAGTACCAGGGTGTAGGAGACAGACCCTCAGGATACCCAACACCAACCAAAGCCGAGATCCAGAGGCTCCTAAGAACTCATCACTAAAGTAGACATAAAACTCACCCTCCATGGCTCAGGGAATTTTGCAGAAGAGGGGGTGGAAAGGTTGTAAGAGCCACATGTTGAGAAGTATGCTTGTAGATATTTTGATGATCAAATATAATACTGTACATATCAAGTTAGAAAAATGCTGTCACATCTGAAATTTACTTTAGAATGTATTATCAATTTATAAAGTTTATTTAATCAACACTGATGAAATGTCATCATTTCATACTATAAATACATATTTATAGGCTGGACAGATGGCTCTGGAGTTAAGTGAGCTTCCTTTGTTCAGGGCCCAAGGGGCTTGAGACTACTGAGTTTGAATGGCCATAAATAACACTTGTAAATAGCTGGGTGTGGCCACGCACACATCTCTAACCCAGTACAGACTACAGACTACAGAATGACTGAGGCTCAGGAACTGTAATTTCCAGAATCAGTAAAAGGCTGCCCTGCAAGGTGGTGAGTGCTGGAGGGGGACACTGGACGTTCTCCTGTAGCTGCCACAGTGAACCTACTGTGTGCTTCAGGCAAATGTGAAGGCTGCTATATCAGTACATGCCCATGAGTGCACCACACATATCGTACCACATCTACTATGCACATGCACAAATATGTTCTGCTTTTAGCACAGATTTAAAGCATGTACATAAGATACAGAATAATGACTGATTTATAGATCTTACTTTAAATTAACTATCAATAGATGTGATCTTCCTCAGGCACACAGAGTTGATTTCCTTGGCACTTTAATTGCCCCTTGGCCTTACTATGAACCAGAGCTCACCTAATTATGACCATGACTCCATCGAATGTATTGAAAGATGAAGATTTATTTAATGATCTATCAGCAGATACTAAAAATGATCAAAATATTCTTCATAGCTCTGTTACACATAATCCTGTATAATCTTCAACTTAAAACTTTTATGATTTCAAAATTTTCATATTATACAGTTTATAAATGTTTAGTGGTCAATCCTAAAGAAGTTTAACAAGACATTTTGCTCTTGTCTACTTCCTTTATGTATTACTTTAATGCTTAGTAATATGTGCTAAAGTGTCCCAACAAACAATATAGTTGTATAAATTCATCCTAAAGTCTTTTAAAAAAGATTTTATTTTTATTTATTTATTTATTAGAGACAGAGAGATGGAGAGAGAGGGAGGTGGTGGTAGGGAAGGAGGGAGGGAGAGAATGGGCACACCAGGGCCTCCAGCCACTGCAAACGAACTCCAGACGCGTGTGTCACCATGTGCATCTGGCTTAGTTGGGACCTGGAGAACTGAACCTGGGTCCTTACGCTTCACAGGCATGCACCTTAACCGCTAAGCCATCTCTCCAGGCCCATCCTAAAATCTTTTAAAAAGCCATGTGATAGTTTATTTTTGGCATATTTTATTGCCAAGGCTCCAACAGCCAGCTGTATTTAATTTTTAAGATTTATGTTAGGACTCCAAAGGCATAAAAATGTTATTTATGCAATAACCCATGCCTTAATTGTAAACAGTATTATTTCTTTGCCTATATAGTGTTTCACTACAGCTTGGTAACCACTTATTAAATAACCATAATAATAGAAAAGAATACCATAGTTTTCATAGAGGAAAATAGTTTTTCACACTGTCCCTATGCAGATACTATGATTTGCAGTTTCCAGATAAATCGTATAAATTGAATTTATATGGCCCACATCAGCTTGAAAGGCTGCTGAGAAGAAAGTATTCTTCTTAAAGCACAACTGCCTAAATCTAAAGTAAGATAGCTGATCACTTATTTATTTGCATATTATCAGCAGTCTCTCTTTGTAAAATATTTTTATTTATTAAAGTGTGTGTGTATTAGAGAGAGAGACAGAGAGCAAGCAAGAGAGCACCAGGGCCTCTTGTCACTGCAAGCAAACTTTAGATGCCTGCACAACTATGTGCATCTGGCTTTACATGGGTACTGGGGAATCAAAGCTGGAGCAGCAGGCTTTGCAATCAAGAGCCTTTAACTGCTAAGCCATCTCCCCAACTTTCAGCAGTCTCTTCATCGAGGATTTCCTTAAACTTGGTATTAGTGGCCTAAGATTACATTACTGAAGTTATCTGCTTCACCTGAGTTTTCTGAAGACATTGACGGCAGATTTCCCACCTTCAGTTTTCTTAGGTTTCCAACTGAGTAGCTACTAAAAATGCTCATAATGGTCTTCATAGTTATATAAGACATAATCCTATAGGAATCATCATATTAGACATGATTTAAAAATATTCATAGTAGAAAGCTCATTTCTGGTGCTCAGACCTTATCATTATAATACAAAGGAAAAAATTCTCACTTGAAAAAGAAACAGGTTTTGCCACACCAAGATAAGCTGCTCAAATCATTTTCTTTTGATAAAAAGATTGGTAGAGGGCCTAGAGAACTGGCTTAGTGGTTAAGCGCTTGCCGGTGAAGCCTGAGGACCCAGGTTTGAGGCTTGATTCCCCAGTACCCATGTAAGCCAGATGTACAAGGTGGCACATGCATCTGGAGTTTGTGTGTAGTGGCTGGAGGCCCTGGTGCACCCATTCTCTCTCTATCTGCCTCTTTCTCGGTCTGTCGCTCTCAAATAAATTAATTTTAAAAAAAAGATTGGTAGAGGATTGGGG
Organism: Orientallactaga sibirica; assembly: GCA_036365145.1. Taxonomy (NCBI): domain Eukaryota; kingdom Metazoa; phylum Chordata; class Mammalia; order Rodentia; family Dipodidae; genus Orientallactaga; species Orientallactaga sibirica. The sequence goes on from JAEOAD010000048.1 coordinate 7,791,018, forward strand.
AGACAGTTCAATCAATGAAGTGCTTGCCTCACAAGCGTAAGGGCCTGAGTTTGATCCAAAGAACCCACTTAAGAAAGCCTAGTGTGGTGGGGGTGCACCTGTACCCCAGCACTGCTGAGGTGCAGACAGGTGAACCCCTGAGGCTCACAGGTCAGCAAGTCCAGCCTAAGTGGTGAGCTTTGGGCTAATGAGAGACTATGTCTCAAAAAAGGGAAGACAGTTTTCCTAAAGATGACACCCCAGGTTGTCCTCTGACCTCCACATGTGCACACAGAGCACACACGTCTACATAAATACAGGAATCTGCACAAACACACATGAATTCACACACAGGTATGTTAGATAAGGAAAAAAATGGCAAGAGGCAAATGTAACTTGCTTTAAGATCACAATATCTGGGCATGGTGGCTCATTCACTTCCCGAATGAGACCCCAGTAGCACAGGAAATTAGATCAACACTAACCCACTGGGAACTAAAAAACTACTGTACAGACAAGGAAACCGTCAACAGAGTAAACAGACACCTCACAGAATGGGAGAAAATCTTCACCAGCTACACGTCCAACAAAAATCCAAGATCTAAAATCTATAAAGAACTCAAAAAATGAGCAATAAAAAATCAAACAACTCACTCAAAATATAGAGGAGAGATTTGAACAGAGAATTCTTAAAGGAAGAAATACAAATGGCCATTACACATTCAAGGAGATATTAATATCTTTAATCATCAGATAACAACTCAGATTCCATTCCACTCCAGTCAGGATGGCATTCATCAAAAACTCGAATGAGGGCTGGAGAGATGGCTTAGCGGTTAAGACGCCTGCCTCCTAAGCCTAAGAATGCTGGTTCCAATCTCCAGCGGTTCCAATCTCCAGGTCCCACGTTTCGCCAGATGCAGTGATGCAAGGGCTCAATGCCGCACTTGACCACAAGGGAGTGCACACATCTGCATTTCGTTCGCAGCAGCTGAGAGGCTGCTGGCGCGCCCATCTCTGTCTGTCTTCCTCTCCCTCTCTCTCTGTCTCTCTCCAAAAAAAAAAACTCGAATGATAAGCTGGTGAGGCTGTGGGGAAAGAAGAACTTTACCCACTGGCAATGGGAGTGAAAACTTTACAACCACTATGGAAATCAGTGTACAGACTCCTGAAAAAAATTGAAAACAGTTATTACCAATATCTGCTCTTTACTACCAAAATACTTGTTCAGTCATGTTTGTGGCTTCTCTATTCACAATAACTAGGAAATGGAATCAGCCCAGATGCTCATCAACTGATGAGTGAATAATGAAGATGTGGTGCATATACACAATGGAATTCTACTCAGTGGTAAGGAAAACTGAAAAAATAAAATTTACAGGCAAATGGATGGGACTGGAAAAAGAAATCATTCTAAGCAAGGTCACACAGGCATGGGAAGACAAACCCCGCATGTGCTCTCTCATCTGGGGCTCCTAACTGGGATCAATTAGAGATGAGGGCAAACGGTAGTCAGCACCAGGAATATGGGCATAAAACGAGAATGGGACCAGTAAAGAGAAGAACTAGGGAGAGAGGAGAGTAGGAGTCAGCTGACAAGTTAGGGGAAGGCAGAATATTGGGAGTGGTAGGAGTCTTGGAAGGATAGGAAGTAGAGAGGAAATTATACAACAGTTAAGACAACATCAATCAGTACCATAGAAATCCCAATTATGACTAGCATTCTACAAGATATAACCACCAACAAAGGGGGAGAGAGGACAGTCCAGAAAGCAAGTGGACAAAGCTTAACCTTCTTAAAACCATGGACTCTGGTCCATAATTCCCAGGCCCAGAGTTGGGTTGGCCCCCACAGTGAGCTGCTGGACAGGGAGACCCTTGAGGTCCCCAAAACAATGTAGGCTGTTGCCAAAACACTTGATTACCTGCCAGAGCTAAAAGGTAAGTCCCTATTGTTGAAGACAGCACAGGCTGTGATCACAGGATATAGAATTACCATGCTAGAACCAAAAGGGAAACTAGCACCCACCTGGCTAACCCTCATAGTGCTAGGGCCCTATGAGCGCTACTGGAAGAAAAATAGTCACCAACAATATGAATAAGCAGGGGACGCTGCAGACTATGAAATCAACCAGACAGACAAGAAGTGCACACTTGTGCAATAGTGGCACACAGCCTCTGTGGATAATCAACTGTTCTCTGATTGGACGTGAGGCCTGCTCAGTGGGAGAGAATTCATACGTGGGACTGGAAATCAAGTCAGACTTCCATACTCAGGAAACTCGTATTTCACAGAAAAGCCCCCACTGTTCTCTGCAGAGAAAGAATCAACACCAAAAATCTCTTCAAATAACTTTGCATACTCCCTTTAACCCAAGCAGTTCTCACTCTAGTTTTGAAAATCTGCTTTAATTTACATATGGCAGAGAAAACAGAGGAGAGTTGAGCTCCATCAATAAGACAAGAAGATAACAGACTATCCACCACAAGACTTGCCACTTCTTCCACTTCAGCCAGGGCCCAGGAGAGCTTGCAGAGGAAGCTGCACCATGAACACTGCTCTCACTGCTCTCCTGACAACCAGCTCCAGGGTGCTGGTGACAGGCACGGTGATCAAGCATCACCTATCAAAGCAGAAATCCAGAGGCTGTTACAAAGAACTCAACACTTAATCAGACTGCCAATAGGCCTACCGTGGCTCAGAGAGGAACACTGTGGAAGAGGGAACAGAAAGACTGTAAGAGTCACAGAGTGGGTGGGAATAACCTGAGGCACAGTCCCCCCACTATCCCATTGGGACTGACTGAGGCCTTCATGACCCCTCAGTAAATCCCAATACCCCAAAGAGAAGGGCCCCAGGGAAACAGAACAGGGGACAGGCATAATCTGCTACTAAACAAATAAACAAATAAATGCTCTTTTGTATAGATCTGCTATCTAAGAAGAGCCAGTAGTCACAGCATTTCCTATTTCAGCTATTGTTGAACCCGAGGTTTGTTTCTCATGGCCTGTGATACAGGACAAGGACAGTGACATCCTGTCAGTATGTTCCACTGCTGTTTCCAATAGTACTACACATAATTCCTTTACTTGAATGCTTATGCCTCTTGATACTTTCCCTGAATGAAGGAATGGGAAAAACTTCTGAATTTAAATATTGTTTGAGGAATTACATGACTAATATTAAAGAACAAATATACTGAAAATGAATAGTAGATGTAATGCAATAAACACAATAGAAAAATAAAGGCTTACTAAAATAACCTCAGAAAATTTTAGTATTTTTATAATTTTAAGTACATCATAAGTTAAAACTGCTTTAAAATTTCAGAATATACATATTATTCATGTGATTTATGTCTTTTAATAAGAACAATATTAAATGCAATAAATACTACCATTAGAAAAAGCATACAAATTTAACAAATTATTTTCTAGTGAGTATTATTTGTTGGCAAAAGGATTGGTAAAATGCTTTGTTAATATGTTGCCTATCTGGGTCATATTTATTCTATCACATAGTTAATTCCTAAAGCTGAAGCAATCATTACGTTTTGATGTTCATCTGTTTTATTGAACTACCCACGGGGAGATTTATGGGAATGCTATCATGTCATGGTCACAGAATTAAGTGAACAGTGGTGACAGTAAACGAGCCTTTCTCTGTATTCCAGAGGGTTTAACCCAGTTACTTAAAATGCCATAAACATAAATAGTCTTCTCTCCCTACAATGTTTCCATGACAGATGACTTCAAAATACAGCACTCTAGGGCAATGACACTTTCCAACTAACAGGCAACCCTTTATTACTGACAACAACACTGAACTGCATGTGAGCACAGTATTAAAACACACTTCACAATATAGTGCACATGTTAGTGTGCATATAACACAGTTATACTACTGCAAGCTAATTTATACTGTTCACATACAAAACCAAAAAGATATGCAGTTAGACACAAAGGATATTGATACAGAAAAAAATACTAGTGGAATTCAAATTCCTTACATCTTTAATACAAATTTCTTGTTCAAAATGTAATAAGCTGAGTGTGTTGTTATAGGAAATATAGATATTTATATAAATTATCTGAATCAAAAAGCTAAAATAAAAATCACAGCAAAGAGTCCACGGATTTATTTCATCAGCTAAATAATCCTCATCTTCAATGATTCTAACAAAAATGCCTCCATCTGCCAAAATGACCAAGGTTGCTGCTCGAAAAAAAAAATATTTTCTACCATTTTGTTAATGCATGTTTTTATTAGCAGTCAAATCAAGGACTAAGGAGTTTGTGATAACCTCAATTTAACTCCAAGTCCTTGTTCCAAATGGACAAAAATTTTTAATTTTATGTCATTTTCTATTTCAAGAATACATTTGAATTATGTGGAAATAGTCATATTCAATATTTAGTTTTAAAATAATGGCTTCTGTAGGTAAGAAAATAGTCTAATATCTATGATAGTGGTTATTTTAAAAAATTATTTTATTTATTTGAGAGAGAATGAGAAAGAGGAAGACAGAGAGACAGCTTGAGAGAAGGAGAGAGAGAGAGAAAGCGAGAATGAATATGGGCTCACCAGGGCTGCTAGCTGCTGCAAACAAACTCCAGATGCATGTGCCACCTAATGCATCTGGTTTTATGTGGGCACTGGGAATTGAACCTGGATCCTTTGGCTTTGTAGGCAAGCACCTTAACTGCTAAGCTATTCTCCAGGCTAAGAGTGATTTTTTTATCTACATACTTACTTTCTTCATTATACACATTTGTGTGGTTTATGTATCTTTAAGTGCATGTGTTATACATTGTAAATGTATCATACTTCTGAGAGACTCAATAATTATAGTAACTTTTCTAAAGAAATCTATATAATGTGGGGGAAAATAGCAGAAATGATTCTGAAAAACAATCAGGTCTTTGAAGTTACAACCCGAGCACCTTCACCTTCAAAATGGACACTGGTCTTTCTGACACTGTCCACTGATCCCCAGGCCATATCCTCCCAAGGGGTCCATGTGGCCCATGCCACAGCTCGGTCAGAGAAAATGAATCATGATACCTGGAAATCCTGGCCTCCTCCAGCGTATCCTCACTTCTCTTCAGTTACACCTGGAACGTGTTTTGTTTTAGGGAAAATGAGCTTTGAGACTCTTCAGGCTCTTGATGAATCTGGCAGTATCTTTCTTTCATCATTGTTATCTTTCTTTTCACAGGGCACCCACCCTTACCCCTAGGCTAGTCTTCTTACCTACAGAATAGTCAGAAGATGCTGGCATCTTCCTTACCATCTCAAAACTCAAATTGTCTTGGGTAATTTCATGTAAGTGTCAAATGCCACATGTCATTCCTTTGTTTTGCTGAATCCCCAATTACCCGGATTGTCACCAAGTTCCTGTCATCTAACCACTCTCATGACCACCATCTTCAACTAACTCTCTTCATCTAACCACTCTTTTTTTCTCGGTTTTTTGAGGTAGGGTCTCGCTCTAGCTCAGGCTGACTCGAATTCACTCTGTAGTCTCAGGATGGCCTCGAACTCTCGGCTCTGGTAGTCACTGCCAATGAATAATTGTACTCAGTAACTCTGTTTCTTTCTGCAGCACATCAGGAGACAAAATCTCAAACTTAGTGTCTCTATTAATGAGCATAATAAAATTAACACAGATCTATTCATCTTAAGGCCAAGTAATCTATCGATTTTAATAGTGTTTGTAATTCCATATGAATTTAAGAAACAGTCAGATATATGTGTATCTTGGAGATATTTACAAAGCTGTATCTCTTGGGGACAGAGTTGTAAGCAAAAGTTCAGAATGTGAGGTTAAAAAAACAATTAAAATCATATGTTGTGTGATATGTGCAATGAAGGAGATTTAAAGCTGGTAAAACCAGGCAGAGAATGGGACAGAGATGTGCTAGTACTGATGAAACGGTCAGAGAAGGGCATTTCAGTGAGGGACATGGACATAGGTGAGTAGAGCAGGGAGAAGGTTTGTTGGACTATTCACAAAGCCAGCAGAGGCCAGGGCAGCTGCAATGCAGTGAGTCACGGGCGGGGAGTTTGAGGTCAACCAAGTAGCAGGAAGCAAGCATCCTTAAGTAGCTGTTGAACCTAGTGTCCTTTGTTACCCAGAAACCAGCACTTTAGCCCCTTCATCCTTGGTTCTGTTCTTAGAGATGAAACAGCCCCTGTCCAGCTACTCCACCACTGTCGGGAGGTGTGCACCAGAACCACCTGCCCAGTCACAGAGGCAGAGAGACACGACAACTGCTGCCTGGGCTAGGGCTGTATTTCTCCATCTCGGTACAGTCATCCTAAAGATCAACTTACTACTCTCACTAGAAATCCTGGTAAGGAAGAATCCCTAGAAAATTCTCCCAGTGGCCATGCCTCTCCTTGAAGACTGTTCTCATTCCCTGGGAATCCTCTAGTCTTCTCTGCCTTGGTCTGATGAATTTGATTTCACTTTCTCTGCTTATAAAACTTCTCTGAGGGAAGGAGGACATGTAGGTAGATGGATACACGACATTGGAAAAGGAGTAAGATGTAGAATACTAGCAGCTGAGAGTTATCAGCCTATTGCCACGAGCCTACATGAAACTCTACAGACGAAGAAAGATGAGAAAAGTTACCTACAACCAGTAAAGATGACAGACAAGACCTCCACTTAATGGTTTAGAGTTCAGTGACCCAGCAAGTAAAGGAGGATAATAGAAACACTGTGATTTTCTTTAAGGAGTCAACATTCGGAATTAGTAGGAAAGAAAAAGGAATCCCGCTCTTCAGAGGATCCTGTCAGTTTTTGCCAATCTAACGAAAAAGTGACAACATGACCAGCTCCCAGAGGATGCAAATGACATGTTACCATGTAACTGATGCTAGGTTGAGTCTGCACTTTCACTCCAATTATGTTACAAATAATTGTAATACAAACTACGTGTGGCTTAAAGCATTTGATGCAGTAACTTGAATCCTACTAATTGAACTATTGGCAATTATCCTCCTGGATACATATCTGCCTAAGAACAGAGGGAAAGTGATTTTTAGTATGCGTGAGAGTTACACTCATGTGGCAATGTGGCACTTGTCTAGTCAACCCTTAGTCTAACTCTGACTGTAAAGGTGTTGTACAGTTAGAATCAGTATCTAAGATAAGTTAAAATTAAGTAAATAGTATCCGCTATAATAATGTGAGTAAAGTTAATGCCTCAACAAAAACAGATTTCCTAAAGTAAGAACAAATTTCCTTAAGGTTGCATTACAGAAATTGTCATTGATTTTTTAATTTTCTGGGCCATCTTACTAATTTTGTTTTTTAGCCCATACAATCACATGAGTAAATTCCTTATTTCATAAGCTTATTTTGAATATCATATATAACCATTTGGTTCAGTTTCTGTGTTTCTCTGAAAAACTCTTTAACTGTCGATCCAAGCAGTGCAACACTATGTGGTTGTATTCAGAAGTCTCTAAGTTTCAGCGAATTCATTATAAAATGGAGCAGACCTCATTCATGAACCACCCTTGACAGAGATGTTTTGAGAGTTATATAAAGTAATCCATGTAAATTTCATTAGTATGGTCCTGAAACACGATAAATATGTACTATCTGTTAGATACTGTAGATTTGTTAGAAAAGTCAAATATTCAGTATTCAACTATTTTCAAAAATATTATGCTATATATTTCCTTAAATGCAAAAAAAAAAATTACTGTTTTCTTAAATCTTTCTTGTACTTGTACTTATATGCCCAGGAGAGATAGTTGAATCTACTCTAACAGAATCACTTCTCTCAGAATGAATGCATCTTAGTAGCACCCAGTCTACACTGAACATATGAACAAACTGTCAGATTTAATAAGAACATTTCATGCGCTCAATAAAATGGAGACATAAGAATGACAAATATTAGCAGTGGAAATATAACCCTCCACTGGTACTCTGGAACACTTCCTGTGTAAAAAAAAATATATTTGGCCATAAAACTTTATAAAGTAAAACATTTATAATTCATCAACAATTTGGTTTACTTTTATCATAATATCATATATATTATAATCTGAGATGAAAGCCCTTCCTAAAGCTGAATGGAAAATTATGGAAGGAAACTTTAAAAACTAATATATTGATTCTCTATAGGAAACAATATTTTATCACCTATAAACCCAAAAACAATTAGAATGACATAAACTTAATTTTAAGTAGTAACTTTTCTTTTACAAATAAACCTAACAACTTTGCCTAAAAAAATTTTATACTGTTACATATTCCTATAAGGTAGAAATAATTAATATTAGAGCAACATCAAAGTTGAGATTTTCATTTAAACCATGAAAATGGTTAAACCATTAAATGTAAGCACATTTTCATACTTAATTAATTAATTTTGTTTTTTGAAGAGGAGTCTTGCTCTCACCCAGGCTGACCTGGAACTCCTTCTGCAGTCTCAGGCTATTCTTGAACTAACAGTGAGCCTCGTACTGCCCAAACAAGTGCTGAGAATAAAGGTGTGCATCACCATGTCTGGCTACATTTTTGTATTTTAAATAACATTTTCTAACCATGTCTGGCTACATTTTTGCATTTTAAATAACATTTTCTAAATAACTAAACTCTCGATCACTGTGGAAATAGTTTTGCTTCCAACTCCTATAACTAAGCCACGAGCTATGAGTGACTTCTAACTCATTTTAACTCACCTATGAGAAACTGCTCCCCAAGCACCATGTTTGTTTGTGAGGATATTGAGAATCTTCTGCTTCAGCTGGTTTGCTGTTACATGATCTCGGTGTTTGGCGGCACTGATGAGGTGGTCACACATCTTTTCCTCCTCTCTTCTATCAGCAGCATACTGGGCACATTGTGACTACGAAAAAATACAATGTGTAATGACAAACTTTTTATTTTATATACTAAACAAATCACACCTGCTTTAAGTAAAACAGTTCAAAAATCTTAATCAAAATTTCATTTGAGGGCTGGAGAGATGGCTTAGAGGTTTAAGGTGCTTGCCTGCAAAGCCCAAGGACCAAGGTTCAATTCCCTAGGACCCAAGTAAGCCAGATCACAAGGGAGTGTACGTATCTGGAGATGGTTTGCAGTGGCTGGAGGTCCTGGCTCACCCATTTTTCTCTCTCTCTCTCTCTCTACCTGCCTTTTCCTGTATCCCTCAAATAAATAAATAAAAATAAAAATATTTTAAAAAATTAATTTTATATAATCTATTATTTTGTTCTGAAGAATACATGTATTTACCGTTCAAATGGGAAAAATGTATTCTTTTTAAAGTATATGAAGAATATTTTGGATAATGTTAACATAATTATGACATTAATAGTTAGATTCATCTCTGAAAATTTGATTTTAATTTCCCCAATTAATCATTTCACAAACAGAAATGATTTACAAAAATGTAAATTTACTTTTTAAAAGCAATATAGTATGTCTCACTTAAAATAAATATATATGATTCCAATAATCAGATAAAATAAATTCTGTCATGTAACTTTAAATTCTTTCATTTCATAAATGCGGTATAGAAGAAAAGTGCCTTAGGAATTTAGTAGACATGGATTTTAATTCACACTTTATGCAAACTCCATTTTCTATTGTACTCAATTTCATACACATAAAATGAGGGGTTGGACAAGGTTTTCTTAATGTTCTTTTCAAAGTCTAAAATGTAATGTTTTCACAAAGACTCATGAGAATTACCCTTATCACCCCATTCCACAATCATCAGTAATCGTGTCAGCTGCCTTATTATCCATGCTTATTTGTGTTAGCAGTACATTTGGCCAATGGAGCCCTTGGAGTCTTGAAAAGGTGTGATATGAACATGAAAAGGAGATTCTCTTTAATCAGAAGTCTGAGTTTTTGTAATTTTTGCACAGATTGGCTCGACTGTAATTGTAAGTGCTTAATATATGCCATACAACTAATAGGGAAGGCCTCATACATCTGGGGAAATACAGCTAACAGTTCTCATTCATCATTACGTTGCAAAAATCTATTTCAAGGAAGTATCTGGAATATTCCTTCTGTCTACTGATACAGACTACTACCACAAGTCATCTCCTTTGGAGAAATAACCCTACAGTAATTTAAGAAGGATTAATTCATTTTCCAATTTATCTTTTTGTACAGGGAATCACCAATTAGTACAAGGGTCTGCTGCAGTAATGAGGTTAATATTTCATTAGCTCATTGGAGAGTAAAATTAAATTTTCATTTTTCTTCCTTAACAACTACACTATTACAAAACCGAACTGTGAAATATCCATCTCAAATTAAATATGCCTTTTCTCCTAATTACAGGCTTACATGTAGGTTAGAGAAAGCCATGGGAAGGTCCTATTAAAATGCCATAGTTTCTGTAAAATCTTTTATAATTTAAAACTGATATGTCTAGGAAACACACACATATCAATGCATTTACTAACAGCAATCTGTCCTAAAATGAAAAAAAAATTGTAAATATGTGGGTTGAATAAACAAAATAATAATAGGTACTCCCTCAAATGTATTGTCATTACATGCCATGGTCTCTAATCCGAAAAAAAATCATAACATGTTCGTGTTTCCTTCAAAACCTCTTGCCCTCCTGTCTATGTATCTAAAATGAGATTGAAGTCAGCCCTAAAACTGTGAAAATTGGTACTTGGGGTATGTCTGAAAAAAACCCTTACTCTTATAATATATAATCCATAGATGTATATACAGGTCACAAACAGACATGCAAAGCTTAAGTGGTCACTTGATTATGTCATTGTGATAAGTAGAGCAATTAGGAAAATATATTTGAACAGATTCCCTAGGTGTGGCAATAATTTAATAAATGCCAAAACACTGTCCTTAGCTTAATACTCATTATATTAAACATGTGATAAAGGCAATAGATAATATCTGTATGCTTTAAATGTTTTGTAAGATAAACTCTGAGCTGCTTATATCCCCACAAAATATCCTGTTTTTTTTTTTTTTTTTTTAGTGAAATATGATTGCCTCAAACTTGATACTGCTGAGAATTCAGTTAAGATTTTAAAGTTCATTTACTAATACAAGGTGGAAGTTAATTGAATATTATTCTTTTGTTGAGTTCTGACATCTTATACCTAAATGCATTCTAAAAGACAGATAATTCAATTTTCTTGCTATGTAAAATACTGTATACCACCCTGATGAATATCCATTGTTTTTTACTGTGCACATGCTATAAAACTTCACTTTCATAAGCACTCCTCCTTATACTTGTACTGAAGTTTGGAATATCTGGCATTAGTTTTTTCACAAAATGAGGTTGCAGCAATGCCACCAGCCAAGCACCTGCTGTGTCCTCTGACAGGAGCAGTGGCATGCATGTGAGCGATAGCAGCTGCCTCTCTGCCTCATGCCTTTCAGCTGGCTGGGTCAGAGATCAGGAGACCAGGCCCATCAGCTCCTCTGTCTCGCAGAGCTGCTCTAGTGAGATAAAAAACCTCATCACACTGGGGCAGTGGGCCCTGATTTCCAGTCATACCACACTTGTTGGCTGCATTGGAGAATCAATTGTTGGAACTTATTTATTATGTCCAAGGCCAAAAGGAGCCCTGTGCAAGCCAACGTTAGATCTCCTAAGAATTTCTGAAGCATTCTATATTTTGTAAATTAAGTGAACTGAAATATTAAATAAGTGGTATATTTAAAACACTGAAATTAGATGACTTCTGGAATCCTCTATTACTATTCATAAAACCATATATTCATGTCCACCAAATGGCATGTAAAGCACTGACAGCTTCAAGTAAAGTATTTGCCCTCATTCTTAGGGTCAGTTAGAATGACTCAAGTCTCAGCAATGATTAAGAATGTGGCAGGGTGATTTATATCATGCTGGAATCAAAACTGAAATGACATCAAGTCCTTGAAATGCCTTCGGTGATATTTTCTTCTCAAAAATATTCTTTAGGGGCTGCGGAGATGGCTTAGTGATTAATTTCCTTTCCTGCAAAGCCAAAGGACCCAGGTTCCATTCCCTTGTACCCATGTAAACCCAGATGCACATGTGTGTGGAGTTCATTCGCAGTGGCAAGAGACCCTGGTGTGCTCATTCTCTATCTGCCTCAAGCAAACAAAGAAACAAACAAACAAATTTTTAAAAAGATAGCATTTAAAAAGTCTTCATGTTGGCTATAGAAGAGCGGTGGAGCTGTCCAGCCTGTCTCCTCCCAAGCCTCACCTCGAACTCGGCATGCTTGTGCACATCCTCGGCCCGCTGTCTATTCAAGATGAACTCTGCTTCATTCGCAACGCGGACTATGTGGTCTTTCATGGCGTGACACAGTAATCTACAAAGAAAAACAAACATTCTGAATTATTGTTCCCAATAGCTTTGTTTTACTCAAAATTTTTCAGTAACTCAGTTTCACTATTTCAAACATTATTTATGCACAAATCTTACATAAAGCCAGATTAGAAAGCTAATATATTTTAAAGTATAAGAACTTCAAGCTCAGCATTGCTGCTTGTATACAGAGCATAATGTAATAGGTACTCAGGCCAATGATCACAAAGAAAGGGATTGTTGCATTTTTTTTTTGCGGCTAGTTTACAAAACCTTTCATCCTACTTATCATTTTTATTACTATCTTTTGGTTTTGGTAGTGCTGGGGATTGAATCTAGGGTCTTGGGCATGCTAGGTAAGCAGTCAACCAACTGAACTATCTCCTCAGAAACGAAATTGGGCTGGAGAGATGGCTTAGCAGTTAAGCACTTGCCTGTGAAGCCTAAGGACCCCGGTTCGCAGCTCAATTCCCCAGTACCCACATAAAGGCAGATGCACATGGTGGCACATGCATCTGGAGTTCGTTTGCAGTGGCTGGAGGCCCTGGTGCACCCATTCTCTCTCTCTCTGCCTCTTTCTCTCTTTTGTCTGTCTGTAGCTTTCAAACTGATTAATTAATTAATTTTAAAAAAGGAATTATGTTGAGGTATTTTATGATAGGCAAGCAGCAGAATCAAGTACCCAGGAAATGAATTTTCCCACATAGAATGCACGGGCACAGACTAGGGAATCTACGCAATGTAGTCTCACTTTAACGACAGCAGATGGCAGGATTAAAAGACATCTATACTTCCTTCACACGCTCACTCTAAATTCCAATATGGAGCTTCAGTGACATAAGGTCTGAAAACTGGAAAAATGAAAACTAACATTTATTGTGTGAAGACTCACACTTAAAATGCATGCTGAGTGCAGTGAAGAGTTGATTACTGCTGCATGCCTTGTTCACCCAGTTTTCATCCTGAACAGGCAACCACTGTTGTTTCCAGTGTTTCATCCATAAAATTATAAATATACCCTTAACTGCTTGCACTAATGCTGGTATTAACCTGTGCTCAGTAACTGCCTAACCTGATTTTGACACAGAGGACTTCCTCAGCCTTCCTCTCTTAAAGTGTACCAAAGTTTATTTCCAAAGATGCCTACCACAGTTCTCACCACCATGTTTTTCTGCAGTAATCTATCACTGACACATCATGATTCCCTGTGCCCGATAGAATAATACAGCAGATGTTATGTGACTTTTGAGGCTAGGGCACAGGATGGCTTGGAGCTTTTGACTTTCTTAGAAGTCTCTCTGGAGTCACCTGCCTTGCTCCAAGAAGGCTCCATCACATGGACAGCATCAAAGAGCAGAGGGGTGTTCTAGTCCTCAGGCTTATAGAAGTTATTACCCAGCCTTTCAGGTAATGGAAAACTCAGGATACTTCAAAGACAAGAACCAAAGATCTGTTTGGCAAATCCAGTCAGATGACAACTGTGACAGAATCAGAGGGCTATTGGCTGATGATAATACAGGTTAAAGAACAGCCATGAGGGCTGGAGAGTTGGCTCAGCAGTTAAGGTGCTTGCCTGCAATATCTAACCACCTGAGTTCGATTCCCCAGTACCCAGATGCACAAAGTGGCACATTCATCTGGAGCTCATCTGCAGTGGCTAGAGGCCCTGGGATAACCATTCTCATTCTCTCTTTCTCTCTCCTTGCAAATAATAATATAAAATAAATGTTAAAAAAAAAAAAAAAGCAACCATTAACCAACCACCTACAGGCATTCTGTAACCAATCAGCTAGTTTACATGAAGTACTTCTCTCTGCCAGAATTCTCCGAAGTATGTGTACATTCTCAGTATGTGTACCATCATCTTCAATTTTGAACATAAGAATCCAGGAGTTAGTAAAATTAAAAACCTTATTTCATAATTTTAAAATTTTTCATACACTTAAATTTCTTCTCCATTAACTAATACTCTGAAAGTAAGAAGTGTGGGAAATGCTCAGTGGATAGTGTCCTTGCCAGGCAGGCCTGAGGAGTGGAGATCAGATCCCCAGGCCCAGGTGAAGCCCTGAAGTACAAACGGACCTGCTTATAATCCTAGCGTTGAGCAGGAGAAGAAAAGGGAATCCCCAAGGCAAGCTGGCCAGCCAGACTAGCTGGGTGGAAACCCTGTCTCAGTACATAAAGAGGAGGAGGATCAAGGAAATCACCAGAGAGCACTCTCTAGACTCCATGCAGATGCAAATGAGTTCGCCCCCACTCATACACGTGCATGCGCATTACATCCACATGCAAAAGGAAAGTAAAATGTGTGTGTGTGGCACAGGTATGAAGGTTAGAGCTCCAGATTCTCCTCCCTCTGCCTCCCACCTTAGCACAGGCAAACCGGAATGATAAACAGATGCTACTGCATCCCGCTTTTACATGGTTCTGGGGACCAAACTGGTCCTCATGTGTGTGTCAGTCCCCGATTTATCTCCCAACTACAAACCATTTGTTATTTACTTGTGCCACTGTCCACTGTGTGACAACATAACATCAATTCTCATTTTACCTACTGACATATTACACATTGCTTATATGATAATTATTTCCTTTTGCAACTGACAATTATTTTATGATCAAAAAAAGAATATTTTCAGCACTTGGTAGACTGACATTGGAGGACTGCCATGTGTTTGAGGTCACCCTAAGACTACAGAGTGAATTCCAGGTCAGCCTGGTCTAGAGTGAGACCCTAATTTGAGAAAACCAATAATAATAATAATAATAATAATAATAATAATAATATAAATAAAAGAGAATAGTTTATAAGTTAACTTCAAGTACTTCTAGATTCTTCTCAAGGGGCAAATTTGTGCAGTACTTTCAGTTCCTTTTCTAAGAATTGTATGAGGTTTCTAGCTGTCATTCTACTTTTGCTATGTTTCTTTTAAAAATTCACTTTAGCAGGGTGTGGTGGCACACGCCTTTAATCCCAGCACTCGGGAGGCAGGGATAGGAGGATCACCATGAGTTTGAGGCCACTCTGAGAATACAGAGTGGGTTCCAGGTCAGCCTGAGCTGGAGTAAGACCCTACCTTGAAAACAAAACAAAACAAAACAAAATTCATTTTAATGGTCTTATTTATCCATTGCCCAATTGCCATCTGAGTCATCCCAGAGTCATTGCCACCTGAAAAGAGAAGCTTCTCTAACCCTAAGTGAGAGTAGCATTAATACTTGGGTATGAACAATTAAGAAAAGTGCTTACTGGGAAGTTTGGTGAGCATAATATATGCATTTAGCCAGACACCAGCAGGCATTACACCCCTAGGGCTCATGACTTCCCCCATCATAAGTTTTCAGCATCAGGCATGTGTTCCCTCCCGAGGAGTGGGCTTCCAGTCCAATTTGAGAGCAGCTGGTTTCCTCCATAACAGACATAACATTCTTGTGCCCGTCAACTCAACTGGATTGGCTGGTCAAATTTGAAGCTTGTAGTGTCCACTGTTGTTTATCTCCACTGATGACTTCTCTCTCCCATGGAGCTGCATGCAGCATAGCTTTTTCCATCTTTCTGTCAGCTGGTCTACATGGAGGAGACTTTCAGCTCAGCTCCAGCAAGATTTCTCAGTGACCTTGCGGCCCAAGTATGTGGAGTCTTTGGCAACAGGTTCATACCATCTATTCCTCATGGGAAACAAAGAGCTTCAGCAATGGCCTGTAATACTTTGGGATCATCAGGGACCTCCCTGGAAAGTATCCTGTCTCTGGCACTGAAAATTTTCTAGTTAACAATCTATGGCTTCTAGATGTGCCATTGTCCAAAAAACCCCAGATGTCCATCATTAGATGAATGGATAACAAAGATGTGGTATATCTATACTATGGAATTGTAAGTAGCAGTAAGGAAAGATGAAATAATGAAATTCAAAAAAAGATGGTCAAACATGGAACAGACCATCCTCAGTGAGCTCACTCAGTCACAAAAAGATAATCGTCACATGGTCTCATTTATCTGTTGCTCCTAATCTGAATCCGCCTGAGATGCTGCCAAACCTAATAAACACTCTGAGGACCAGACAATAGGGAGGGTGGGATGGGGGGACAGTAAAGGTGGGAGGGAGCAAGAGGGTAGGAGGGAGGACAAGGGTGGGGGGAACAATAGGGACCCAAAAGGAAATGATACAATAAATCCCTTTATTCCGAACAACAGGCTAAAACACTGATTCTTCAGCAGGCCCACAGAGGGAACACCTGAACCACAGGAAAGTGCAGAGAACATCATGAAGACCAACCTTAATCTTTTCCTGTTTCTCTCTCTCTTCTCTCTCCCTTTCTCTCTCTCCGTCTCCTCTCTATACTCACTTTCTCTTTCATATTATCTATCTTTTTCTTCCCTCACCTTCCTTGGAGCTGACTTATAACTCCCAGCACCAGCACAGGGTTAACTTTCACAATGAGCTGTTGATCCGAGACACCTATAAGGTTTCCCAAAAAAGACAGATTTCCGTCAGAGTTCTTGATGACTCACCAAAGGTTAATGGTAAGACCCTACTGTCGAAGATAGCACACACGTGTGAGACAAAACATGGAGAGACCTGGCCAGAATCTGGAAGAGTGCCAGTTCCCAGACAGTTAAAGCTAGTCTAGTGCCAGAGGGTGCTACACGAGCAACTGGGGGAAAATGGCTGACATCTGTCCAAACAACTCACAGTCTAAGCCACCCAGCAGGAAACAACCTGACATGATGCTCAAACAAGTGCAGTAGTGGCACACAGCCATGGTGGGTAACCAACTGCTCTTGATTTGGCTAATAGATCCACTCAGTGGAATGGCACTCATTGCTGGAACTGGGAAATAAGTCAAAACCATGTACAAAAATGAGCTCAGTCTCCAAGATCAAGACATCACCAAATGTGGGTGAGAAGAGGGCCAACACATATAAAATTCCCTCTAAAATATCTAGCCATCCCATCTATCTAGTACTAACTTTTCTCTCCATTGGAGAATTTGCTTATCTTTTTCAGATGGACAACAAACCTGAAGGGAGGACCAGCCAATCACACCTCACCAGGGCCCCAGCTGAAACCATAGAGTAATGCAGAAGAAGGGCAAGAGTACAGCGTTCTTGGTGATCATGACACCAGAAAAAGGCTGAAGGAGATAAACACAGAGAACATCCAACTCCTACTAAGCCAGATATCCAGAGACCCAGAGGCTGCCAAAACCTCATCACTGAAGTAGAACTAAAATGATCCCAACGTGTCTCAGGGAAATTCACGGAAGAGGGGGCAGAAAGAATGTTAGAGCCACAAGTTGGGGCATTATGCACAAAGACTTGGCCTATCCCCATAACTCTTGACTACCCCCACAATACATGACCCACATTCCCCATTGATGAGGGTCTCTTTGGAAGAGGGAGGACAGGGAGGAGGATAATGGAGTCACCATTATGAATGTAAAATTAGAATAATATAAATAAAAAAATAAATTATTAAAAAAATAGGTTTCCATATGATTTATTCATACCCTCTTAGATTCTGATTAACCCTCCCCCAGCCTTCCTTTACTCGATCTCTTCCTATGACCTCATTTAGGCCTTTCCTCTCCAGTTACAAACTGAATCTCTTTAACTAATCTGTTGCTTGTTTACAGAGTGAGGCAGTGACATCCCTGTCCACAAGGGAAGCCCCTCCCCAGTATAGCTCACCATTCTTTCTTCTTTGCAATTGTGACGATTTTCCATTTCAGCTCACTTGGGAAAGAACTCACCCAGTGTGCTTTCACTTCTTAAGTCCTTAAGCTTTGATAGCCCTCAAATCTCCACCAAGCACCTTGCTGCTCTCTCCCCACGTCAGTAGTCCCATACCTCCCTCCTTGGAAATAGAGCTCCTGCCTTTCTTGTGTCTAGTTCCTCAGCACCTTCGCTTTCTTCATCTTCTGCTTAAATTTACTTCCTGTCCCATCAAACTTGGAACTTTAGCTCCATGCTCCAGCCCCTCTCTTGCGGCACTGTCCCTTACTCCCTAGCCTATTTACTACACGGCTCAGGAACAAGGAGAATGGGATGAGGTCATTGGTTCCCTTCCTTGGTCCTTCACACAGACTGCTAAAGAAACACAAGGAGTCAAATTTAATTGACAAAACTTGCACTTTTTATTGTTTATTTGTTGCGATTCAGCTTTTGAGAAGCAACACAGATCTCTTTAGTACTCTGACCTCATTACCTTTAAAATCGTATGTTACACCAAGTACAAACACTTGTCCTCATACCTATTAACAAATAGTACCAGTATGTGTTCTCATAAGTATGGGTTTATATTTGTCTTTATCAACTTTCCTATTCTAGACATCATGGAAATGAAGTCATATAGTCTGTGACCTTTGCTGCTTGGGTCCTTTCAGACAACATAATCCATGTTAGAGCAGGCATCAGTACATCACTCCTTTAAAACCAGATTGCACTGAGCGCATATGCTGCATTTGGTTTATCCGTCTGTCAATAGCTGCACACTGGGATTGTTTCTGTTCGGAGCTATTGTGAATAATGATGTTATCAACCTTTGGGAACAAGTTTTATGTGAACATTTCCTTTCAGTTCTCTTAAGACTATATCTGAATGGACATTCTGGGTCATATGCTTACTTTTTAATTTACAGAGGAACAGACAGTCTATTTTCCACAGTGGGTGAGTCATTTTAGATTACCAACAAGAGGGTTCCAGTGTCTCCTAATGCTTACTGACACTTGTAAGAAAAATTATAGTAATTACAGTGGATGTGAAACAGTATCTCATCGTGTTGATTTGTATTTCTCTAATGACTAATGACACTGGCTATCTTTTCATTCGCTTATTTGCTACTTCTATATGTTCTCTGGAAAGAATTATCTTTTTGAAACTTTCTGCCAATTGTAAAACATTATTATTTATTTTCTATTAACTTTAGTTATTTAGAGAGAAAGAAAGGACAGAGAGAGGAGAGAGAGAGAGAGAGAGAGAGAGAGAACTGCAAACTCCAGATGCTTGTGCCACCCTGTACATCTGGCTTACGTGGGTAGTGGGGAATCAAACCTGGGTCCTTTGGCTTTGCAGGCATGCGCCTTAACCACTAAGCCATCTCTCCAGCCCTCTATCTATTTTCAAAATGCCCTAATAGAATAGGTATTTTCTAATTTTACTGGCCTGACCCACTGGATATCAGACTATAATGATACACATTATTTGCAAATGGCTCCTCTAACCCCATGCCCTCTCACTGAAATAGTCGGAGTCTTGATGACAGTCATCTAGAACATCATTTTCTCTGCTCAGACTTTTGGGGTTACAGCTAATAAAACTATTGCCTAACATAAGGTCACGTAGATTCCTATTTGTTTCAGTTTTTTATAAAAATATTTTATGTGAGAGAGACAAACAGATTCAAAGAGTGAGTATGGGCATGTCAGGCCCTCCAGCCGCTGCCATTATTCTGTGCACCTGGCTCTACATAAATACTAGACAATTGAACCAGGCTGCAAACAGTGCCTTTAGCTGCTGAGCCATCTCCCCAGCCCCAACTTGTTTCTAACAATATTTCTTATACTCAATCTTCCATTCATTTTGAATTCATTTTTCCATGCAGTGTAAGGTACAAATCTATAGTCCATTCTTTTGCATGTATACACAATTTGAGAAACGACCTTCCTTCCCCCACTGAATCCTTGTAGTGCCCTTGTTAAACTCAATTCTATTAAACTGGTCTACAAGACTGGGCTTATTCAAACACCATACAATTTTGATGCCTGTTGCTTTGCAATAATTTCTACAATTAAGAATTGTGATTTTAAAATATGTTCTTTACAGAGATTTTTAAAATCCATTTAGTGTCTCTTGCAGTTCCATATCAATATTAGGATCAACTTCCTCAGTTCTTAAAAAAAAAATAAGGCAGCTAATTTTTGCAAGAGAAGGCATTTAATTAGATAGAAAGTTTTTCCATTTATTTATAGCTTTATTTGTCAATAGTTTTGATGTTTTTAAGGTGAAAATTTTGAACTACTTTGACTAAATTTATTCTTAAGTATCTTCTTTTTAATATATTTATTTATTTATTTGCAAGCAAGAGAGATAGAGAGAAGATATACAGAGAGAGATTGGGCACACAAAGGTCTCCAGCCACTGCTAATGAACTATAAATTCATGTGACACTGTGCATCTATGGCTTTACAAGGGTACTGGGGAATCCAACCCTGCCCCTTGGGCATTGCAAGCAATCACCTTAACCACTGAGCAATCTCTCCAGCCCAGATAAAAAGTATCTTATTTTTAAAAACATAATTGTAATGCAATACATATACAATTTATTCTGTTAATAATTTTATATGGACAGTCCAATACTCTAAGTATATTCACTTCATTTGCTGCTACCATCTCCATGGAACCTAGGCTTTCTTTTGTCTTGAGAAAACAAAACTCTTTACTGCAAACAACAAACAAAAAATACTCCAATGCCTCCTCTTACACTATTCATTCTTCTTTCTGGGTCTGTGCTTGATGACTCTTAGGGCTTCCTTTTCTTCCTTCCTTTCTCCCTTCCTTTCTCCCTCCCTCCCTCCCTTCCTTCCTTTCATGTGGACATGTGTGGCATTTGTCCTTCCATTACACAACATAATGTGTTCAAGTTTCATGCATACTTTAGGATATAGCAAAATTTCACTACATTAATTTTGTTCTGATGTACATATATATGATGTGTATGTGTTTGTGTGCATGTGCATGTCCATACATGAGTAGATACAGAACAACATGTGCCACAGCACGTATGTAGAATTTGGAGGACAATTTTCAGGTGTTGGTCCTTGGCTTCCACCTTTAAAAATTTTTTTAAAGTTTATTTTATTTTATTTATTTGAGAGAGAGATAAAGAGGGGGAGAGAGGCAGAGAATGGGCATGCCAGGACTTTCAGCCACTGTAAAGGAACTCCAGACACATGTGCCACCTTGTGCATCTGCCTTACATGGATCCTGGGGAATCAAACCTGGGTCCTTTGGCTCCACAAGCCACTAAGCCCAGCTTCTACCTTCTTTGAAGCAGGGTCTCACTGTTCATTGCTCACTGCTGCAATAGCCAGGCTAGCTGGTCCATGAGCTTTGGGGAAATTCTCCTGTTTCTGCCTCACATTTTGCCAATGGATTCTGGGTCCATAGAAGCCACAGACTCCAGCTTTTACATGGGGATCTGAAGCAAGTCCTCAGGCTTGCAGAGCAATCCCTAAATCCAGTGCGTGATCTCCCTGCTCTCATTAC
The DNA here is from genome assembly GCA_036365145.1 of Orientallactaga sibirica. NCBI lineage: Eukaryota > Metazoa > Chordata > Mammalia > Rodentia > Dipodidae > Orientallactaga > Orientallactaga sibirica. Next base: position 7,812,595 of record JAEOAD010000048.1, read on the forward strand.
TTGTTAAGACTGTGCTCTTATGTGCATACATATTCTGTTTACCCTCTCACCTGCCAATGGCACTTGAGTTAATTTAACCTTTTGGCTACTATAAATAATGTTGCTATGGATATTTAAACAAATATTTGAGTCCCTGCTTTTATATGTTTTGGATAAAAGCAGAGAGGGAACCATGGGGCCACTTTAGTGTTTACTAATTAGACCATTTTTAAATCCTTCCAGAAGTATACAAGGGTTCCAATTTTCACATGCCCTTAGTAACAGTTTTTAAAAATTATTTTTATTTATTTATTTGAGAAAGAAACAGGAAGAGAGAGTAAAGGAAGCATGTACCTGGGTCCTTTGGCTTTGTAGGCAAGTTCCATATCCACTAAGCCATCTCTCCAGCCCCGATTTTTTTTTTTTTTTTTTTTTTTTTTTTGAGTTTCACTCTATAGACTGGCCTGGCCTGGATCTCTCTAGGTTGCCCACTCTGGCCTTGAATTTGGGTCCACAGTCCTGCCTCAGCCTCTCAAGTGCTTAGACTGTAGGTATGTACAACCACATGTGGTCTTCATTGACATGTCCTATTTCCTCTCTCTCCACCCCACCCCGTTCCATGTGGGACACGGATAGAATCCGAGACCTTGCACATGCTGTGCAGCACTCTCCCAATGAGCTGCACATCCACTGCCTTCTCCTGGTGGTTGGATTGGCGTTTCCTTAATGATTAAGGATGAGCAGTATCCACTTCAGGTCTTTTCTTTTGGATGCTAGTATAAATAGAAGTTTTCTGAATTTTATTTTCAGGTGGTGTGGTGGTTTGATTCAGGTGTCCCCTTAACGTAGGTGTTCTGAATACTAGGTTCCCCAGCCTCCTTGGGGGAGTTATAGCCAGTTTCTCTTTGGCAGTGCTTGGCACACTCTCCTCTTGCTTCTGTCCACCTTATATGTTTACCGGTGTGTGTGGGGGTGATGTCCACCCTCTGCTCATGCCATTGTTTTCCCCTGCCATCACGGAACTTGCCCTCTTTAAGCCAAAATACACTCTTGGTCGGATGATTTCTTCCAGCAATGCAACCTTACTGAAACAGGTGCTCCACTGCTAGTGTACAGCTATGCAACTGATGTTTTTGCACACCTAGGTTGTGTTCTACAATTTTGTTGTGCTTATTGGCTTTAACATGTTTGAAGTTTTCCCAAAGATAAGAGCATATCTTCTAAAAGTAGTGAGTTTTACTTGCTCCTTTTCAATTTGAAATTTTATACTTTTTATAATTTCTTATCTAGAACCTGTCATATCATGAAGAATATCAATAGTAAGAGAAGACATCTTTGTCTTGTTCTTGGTCTTAGGGGAAATATTGTTCACCCTTTCTCAAGTGAAGTAAGCAGAGCTGTGGTTTGTGTGTGCATATAAATGGAATTTTTCAAATTGAGAAAGTTTTCTTCTACTCCTAGAATATTGAAGTGGTTTTTAAAATCACTAAATAGTGCTGGATTCTGTCAAATCTTTTTCTGTATTAACATAAACATGTGGGGTCCCTGCAGCCCAATCATTCTATTACTACGGTATATTGCATTCATTACATTTCTATGTCAAACCACCTGTGGATTTCTGGAATAAATCCCATTTGGTTATGTTTTATAGTCCTTTTTACATGCTGCAAGATTAGTTTTGCCAGAAGTGAGTGATGATTTTTTGCATAGATTTCATAAGGTCTGTACATTTTATGAAACTGTTCTCGTAAGGATGGAGATAACTGCTTAGTGGTTTTACCAGATGTCTTCATAAGGGTTTAGTACCAGGATAGCTGGTTAGTGTTTCAACCTCTTCAACATTCTAGAAGCATCTGGGAAGGATCATTACAAATTCTCCTCCAAATGTTTGATAGTTTTCACAAGGCAAAGTTTTAAAACTAGTAAATTCATTTCCTAATTTTAACAGACACAGTCAAACTTTCTATTTCTCCTGAGTCTTGGCGTTCCATTTCTAGGCATTTTACTATCACCTAGGTTATTTAACCTTTTGGTTTATAACTTTGTGTTGATGTCCTGGAGAGTGAACCCAGGGCCTTTTTTGTGCTATGCAAGTCAACTGCCATTGCGTCCTCCCCAGACCATGTTGGGATACAGCTTTTTATACTTCTACCTTCTGCTGCCTGTCAGTTGGGTAATGATGATATGTCATTTTCATCCTCATTGCAGCAATTTGAGTTTTTAAAAATTTTTTAAAGATTTTAATTTTATTTATTTATTTGAGATTTTATTTTTATTTATTTATTTGAGAAAAAGGAGGCAGATAGAGAGAAAGAGAGGGTGTAGGGAGAAAGAGAATAGGCATTCCAGGGTCTCCAGCCACTGCAAACGAATTCCAGATGCATGTGCCACCTTGTGCATCTGGCTTACGTGGGTCCTGGGGAACTGTACCTGGGACCTTTGGCTTTGCAGGCAAGCACCTTAACTGCTAAGCCATCTCTCCAGCCCAAGGTTTTTATTATTGTTTTAAGTTTATTTATTTATTTGAGAGAAAAGGGGGAGAGAGACAGAGGGAGGGAGAATGGGTGCGCCAGGGCTTCTAGCCACTACAACAAACTCCAGATGCAGGTGCCAGCTTGTGCATCTGGCTTACATGGGTAATGGGGAATGTAAGCTATTCACAAGTGCTTACCCACTAAGCAGTCTCTCCAGCCTCTCACTTTTTTATTTATACTCTAATCTTTATTATTTCCTATCTTCACCCAGTTGTGAAATCAATTTGCTCTGTTTGTTCTCTTTTTTTCCAAGTATGAGTTTAAATATGATTTAATTTCTTGTTCTTTTGTATAAAAACACAAATTTCCACAGGAGGTCTACTTGTACAGTATTGTATAAATTTTGTCTGGAATTCTTTCATTCTCTCTCTCTTTTTTGTTTTGTTTTGTTTTTCAAGTTAGGGTCTCACTCTAGCCCAGACTGATCTGGAATTCACTATGTAGTCTCAGGGTGGCCTGGAACTCAGGGCGATCCTCCTACCTCTGCCTCGCTAGCGTGCTGGGATTAAAGGTGTGCACCACCATGCCCAGCTCTTTCATTCTCTTCAAAAGACTTCAGAATCATTATTGTGCTTTCTTCTTTAACCTTTTAATTATTTCAAAGTGTGTCATTTTAAATTCCATCTATTTGTAAATCTTCTAAATTTCTGTTTCTAGCTTCTAATTATATTTTATTACAATGGGAGAAGAAACAAGGAATGTTTTCTATCTTAAAATTTTTTTTTTTTTTTTTATTTTTTATTTTTATTTTTGGAGAGAGACACAGAGAGAGAGAGAGAGAGAGAGAGAGAGGGGAAGACAGATAGATGGGTGTGCCAGCAGAGTCTCAGCTGCTGTGAACAAAATCCAGATGCGTGCGCCCCCTTGTGGTCAAGTGCGGCATTGCGCCCTTGCATCACTGCATCTGGCTAAATGTGGGACCTGGAGATTGGAACCGGGTTCTTAGGCTTAGCAGGCAGGCGCCTTAACCGCTAAGCCATCTCTCCAGCCCCTTTTTATTTTTATTTTTTTAATTTTTGGAGAGAGACACAGAGAGAGACAGAGAGAGAAGGTCTACCTTTTTATTTTTTAATACACTGAGATGGACTGAGACTAATATACTCTTCGATGGAGAAGAGCACATGTGCACTAGAGCAGAGTGTGGGCTCTGGGATTACAGGGTACAGCAGGCTACAGATGCTGAGAAATCAACAGGTACGCACCATCCTTCTGTTGTTTTACTTGTTCCCTTCCTGTTTCTCTGGTCCATTACTGAACATGAGATTCTAAAGTCTCCAACCATTTGATTCATTCTTTCTCCCTTCAGAGCCATCTGATTTTCCTTAACAGATTATGGGGCAGACTTGTGAAATGCACATTTAAAACTATGTCATCTTATTGATGGATGAAATGGTTATCATTATATAATGTCCTACTTTCTCACAACCATATTTTTTCCTAATGTCCATTTTGTCTGATGTTAGCACAGGGATTATTATATTTTGACTTCCTGTTTGCATGAAGGATACTTTCCATCATATTTCTATCATTTATGGTTATTTTTAAAAATCAAATGTAGATATGTTCTAGCAGAATCTTTTTAAAAAATCAAATCCTCTCTTCCTTCTTCTCTTCCTTCACGACAGGATTTCTCATGCAGCCCAGGCTGTCCGTGAACTCCTGATTCTTCTACCTCCACCTACCAAGTTCTGGCATAATAGGAAGGCACCACTAGGCCCACCTTCCCACCACATCTTTAAAATTTAAATTTGTTTTATTACACATACATTTGGTATAGTCATTGATTTACTGGTAAGGAAGGTATACATTCTGTCATTTTGCTATTTGCTTCCTATAAACCTTTTTGCTTCCTCCTCAATATACTCCCTTCTTTTGTAATAAGTAACTTTAATATGTCACCTTATTTCCATTATTATTTCTTTGATACTATTTTTTTATTTTTTCAGTGGTTTTGGATAATTAATAAGTTACAACGTTATAGTTGAATTGACACTCAGTAATAAGAGAACTCTGTTTCCTTAGTGCTCGGTCTTCTGCTTGAGGTTACTACTAATTATTAGTTTTTACACTGTTGCCCTCAGGCTTACCTTGTAATGATTAGACTATACAGTCTGCTTTTAAATCATACAAAGAAATAGGGAATTACAACCAAAATGCATTGGTACCATTATCATTTCCAACCATTCTTGGCATTTTAAAAAATTTTTTCATATGGTTTCAAGTTCCTCAGTGATAGCCTCTTCATTCAGCCTACAGGGTTTCCTGTTATAAGGAAGATCTACTAGTCATTTACTTCTGTTTACCTTGGGAATGCCTTAATTTATCCTTCACTTTTATAGTTTTCCTATATGTAGAACTTTTGAGTCTTTTTGCCCAGTCCTTTGAACAAGTGATCCTATTATGCATTCCCTCAGTAGCATCTGTGTGGTTCTGATGTCACTGAGTGCTCCTTGTATGTGATAAGCCACTTCACTTGGGCTGAATTTAAGATTCTGTCTTAAGTTTTTAACAGTTTAATTATGTGCCCAGATACATTTATTTATCACTTTATGCTATATATTTATTTCTTTATTAGAGATAGAGAGAGGGAAAGACAGAGAGGGAGAGTGAGAATAGGCACAAACTCTAGATGCATGCACCCCCTTGTGCATCTGGCTTACATGGGACCTGGAGAGTCGAATGGGGATCCATAGGCTTCGCAGGCATGTGCCTTAATAGCTAAGCCATCTCTCCAGTCCCTCAGTTTATACTATTATGGGTTATTGATATATTAATTAATATTTTTGTTTTTATCATTTTACTCCATGTAACCTTTAATAATAAAAGTGGGGATATATGAATCAATGCTTTGAAAACCAAACTTGGAAGAAAATTTTAAAAGAAACCAGGCTTAAGAGTATAACTAATCATGTGCTCCCTTTAGTAATTTTCTAAGCTACCTACTTATGTTCCTTTGTGTGTGTGTGTGTGTGTGTGTGTATGCATGTGTGTGCACGTGTGCAGTGTAAGTACTATGAACATGAATACCACTCCTTGATCAAAACATGTAATCTCCTATTACTGAATTTACTAGTATCAGTTTTAAGAACTACTGAGGATTCCTAATAACAAAAAGATAAAATGAGAGGAAAGATTAATATGGCTTTTATTTCTACTGTTTTGATTGGTAAGTAGCAGAAGAGATTAAGATGCTTCCAAGCACAATATTACCATACCCTTTTTATATGTGTGCTTACATGTAAGTATTCTGCATAAAAGGTACCACAGACAACAAGGGAATGATGACTCCTCCCTGTCAGAACACAGAAGATCCACTTGTGCTCTGGAAGATGTGTGAGATACTCATTCATATTTCTCTACTTTCCCTAGTCTTCAAAACCCAACTGAATTTCACTTATATAAATACTACTAACAAAAAATAAGCCATTCCTTGTAAGTTACACAACAGGCTGGCTTGGTTGGGAAGTCATCAGCATCAGTATGGCCCAGCTTTGAACAGAGCTAGAAAAGCAAGGAAAGACGAGTGAGGCTGAGTCAGACACTGATTCACTGTTGAAAACAATGGGAATATCACACAAGCATGATGTGCGGGTACACTAGGTGCCTGGTTCAGTGTCAGGGGTGAGGATGCTGGGTATGCACAGGCTTATTGGTAGTTGCACAGGTTTAATGTTATAATTAATGAAGTGATAATTGTTCATTTTAAAGTTTGTTTTATTGAGATACAATGTATGTACAGTAAAATTGACCCATCTAAATGTGTCATCTGATGAATTTAGTTATATGAACTTTTATCATACCATTCCAAGCATGATCAAAAGTACTTTTATCTTCCAGAAATGTTCCTTTGTGCTTTTTTGCTGCCATCTACAGCAACCAGTTTTTTTTTTTTTTTTCTGTTTCTATAGTTTTGTTTCTTGAGGCAGAGCCTCAATGAAGTCCAGGCTGACCTGGAACTCACTGTAGCCCAGTCTGGACTGGAACTCACAGCAATCCTTCTACCTCAGCCTCCCAAGTGACAGAATACACATAGGCCTATTAGCATTAGGCATTACTTATGGTAAATTACTAGTTAGTACCTGAAAGTCATAAAAATATTAATGATGCAGACAACACAAGGTGAAAGACATATGATAAATTATACACACCTTTGCTATTAGATAATGAAGAACTTAAAGTGGTGTCTAAATTTTCAGAAAAAAATGCAAGGGCTGATTTTTTTTTCTTTTTAAACTGACATATATATTTAAGTCCCTCTTTAAAATAAGCCCCCTTCAATCACAGCCCCCTACTGGAATGGCTCCCTTTCCTGAAGTCACTGGGGCTCATACATGATTTCTTCTGCACTTAGTCATACTGCCTATGATATTTTGAATGAATTTGTTTTTCCTCATGTAAATCCTAACTTCTCAATTCTAAATTATTTAGAGATAAGAACTACATACTAAAGTATTTCTATCCATGATGAAATTTAATACATAATAAATGCTTTGAAAATACTATTCATATTTTGCTTTTTTATATGCATTTTTAACTAGAAGATGCTATGAACTTTAGGAATATCTGTATATTATATAACCTTTATAGTTAAAGAAAAATAAACCATTTTTCTTAATCATGTTTAGCGGGAACTGTGACATTAGAGTAGTCTGGATTTTTAATTGTTGATGCATACAGTATTAACTGAGGAAAAGTATCTATATGTTCTTAATTTGCCAAAATGAGAACTTATCAATCTAAAACTCAATATTATAATTTCTTTGGAGTCTTGGGAAAAATTCCAAACTGTGTCTTGTACTAAGGATCTGTGGCATAGGTCATTACAATAATCTGACTTGATCTCATTGGATCCCATTCGCTGACCTTTCACATTAGGTGTATGCATAGCCCTCCCTTCACTATTAGTTACTCCACTTGCACTTTGCATGTAAGCACAACAGCAACAAGTGCAAACTCCAGGTTGCTCTGCCACCTTAGTTCCAGAGTCCAAGGACGGGCTGGGCTACATAATGGGCCAGTTCTGAAATCAGCGAACTAATGAATGAATGGAAGGATGAATCACCATTATCTTGACAATCATTTATTTACAGTAAGTAAAACAAGAACAAGAAATACAAAAATTGTATTTCTTGTAGTAAGAAATATGAAAATATAGCATGTAAATGAATAAACTAAAAACAATTTTATTTTTCACTGATTAAGTTATGTTTTTAATATAATGAAGTATGAATTATGATAAACTAATACTATGAAGTATTATGAAATATTACTTAACTCTCAACAGAGACATTTTTCACAGGAATACAAAAAACAACCTTAGAATAAATATCAAAGCCTAAAAGCTTCTTGATAGCTGAAACAATCTTAAGCAAAAGAACAATGCTGGAGACATCACTATATCTAACAAAATCACATTGGTATAGACAAGACTCTGAGATCCATGGAATAGAATAGAGAACCCATATGTAAAGCCATACAGTTATAGCTACCTATGTTCTGACAAAGATGACAAAAATACACACAGGAGAAAAAGCCTCTTCAACAAATAGTGCTATTCACATGTAGAAGAATGAAACTGGATCCTTATCTCTCATCATGAACAAAAATTAACTTCACATGTATCAACAACCTTAAGGTAAGACCTGAAGTTCATTATAGAAAATGGTCAGGAAAATACTTTAAGATATATGCATTGATTTGGATTTTCAGAATAATAATCCCTTTGCTCAGGAAATAATGCCAACAACTGACAAATGATATCTCACCAAATTAAAAAGCTTCTGCATAGCAAGCAAAACAGCAATAGAGATAAGAGAGCATATGTAATTGGAGAAAAATCGCTGCTAGTCATCCATCTGACAGAGGATTAGTACCTAGAATATACAAAGAACTCAAAAACTGAAAAATAAGAAATCAAACAACTCAACTAATAAGTAGTTTAAATGAACAGACAGTTTAGAAATGATGGAAAACAAATGAAAATAAACAAAAAAAATTCTAACTCACTAGCAATGAAAGAAATGCAATTTAACACTACATTGAAATTCTATCAATTCCAGTCAATTGCAATCATTAAGAAAATGACAAAGACAAAAAGGAACCATACATGCTGATGGTGGAAATATAAACTAGTCCAGTCACTTCATAGATAAATATGGTGGTTCTTCAAAGAACAAAAAAGGGATCTATCATGTAATCCAGCTCCATCACCCCTGGGCATCTATCTGCCCAATGGATGCCAAGTCAACACATCATGGAGGTGATGGTACATCAATGTTTGTTGCAGCATTATTCACAACAGCTTAGTCATGGAACCAGCCAAGATGTTCAACCACAGATGAATGGCTAGAGAAAATGTGGTATATAAACACAATAGAATGGCTGTGCTGTTTGCAGGAAAATGGTTTCAAGTAGAGATAATCATATTAAATAAATCAGGTCTGTCTCAGGAAGACAAATACCACTTTTTCTCTCCTTGGTCATTCTTAGATTTTATACAGAAACATAAAATCAATGGCAAATGTATATATACCATGAAAGCAGGAGAAAAACTGTCTAGGAAAACAAGCAGGAGAAATGGGAGGGAAGGAGAAGGAGAAAGGAAAGGTAGAAGGTTTTAGGGGAAATGAACTCAGTATGCATTGTATCCTTGTATGAAAATATTTTCATGTGACACAGAACAGTTGACAATGAATATGTGCAATTAAAATTTAAAAATCTTGATTAAGAAGGAACTATATTTTCAACTTAAAAATATAGAAAGGCACAAGAATCTGGAGAAATATTTTTAGTTAAGATGTAATTGAAATACAATTTATGATTACTAATGCTATGGTTTGAATATGCCCTCTACCTAATGCTTATGACCTGGAACCCTTTTGTGGATGTGTGTGTGTTGGGGTGGTGTGCAGTGAATACATGTGGCTTGGCAGATGTGTATGTCCATACATGTGTTTGGAGGCCAGAAGAAAGCATTCAGAATCTTCTTATCACCCATGTACATATTTCTTTCCGTGAGAAGGGTCTCTCCCTCAATCTGGACCCAGTGTCTATTTGTAAACCCCAACAATTCTCTGATCTCTGCCCAGGGTTGACTGGGGTTACAAATATATGTGGCTATGCTCAGCTTTTCCTGCATTGGTTCTGGAGAGGTGAGCTTGGGAGTGTCCACTCTAAAGAAGGCCCCTTGCTGAAGTGGCAAGTGCTCTTAACCACTGAGCCATCTCCACAGCCCAACAACCTAGTGTCGTAATCTCAATGCAGCAGCATTAAGTAGTGAGACCTTTAAGAAGTTAAGAGGTCATAAAGGCTGTGACCTCAGGAACCGATTATCATTGTTATTACAAGAATAGATTTGTTATAAAAACAAAGTCCAGGCCCCTCTCAATCACTTTTGACTTCTAATCACATTTCCCCCTTAGGAAGATGTGGAAAATGACTCTTATCCTCTTATGATAGACTCTTTTATTGTGCTTCCCACCACTGAATACCATGTACTAATAAATTTTTGTTTATTATAAATTGTTTACTCTTCAGCATTCAGCTATAGCAACAGAGATATATATTTCCCCAAACTTGAAGTTTAACCATTATTTAATAGGACTTATTTTAGTTTTAAATAAATGTATTTTATCAGTGTCTAAAGTAAGAACTACAAATCAAATACTATTTAAGACCTAACACATAATTTCATAAAAGACATTTTTTACTTTCTTTTTATTACAAAATGCAGCACCTATCACACTATAAAATAAAGAGGAATAATAACCAACAAGGTACCAACAGGTCTCAACACTGAAAAAATATAAAAAAAAATTTGGTCTTCACAGAGTACTCAAAGCTTCTTGGCTGAAAAATGAATTCAGAATATTCATTCTAAGAGAAAGTTTTCTGAGCTTACAGTATTGGGTATTACTGGTGTGTGTGTGTGTGTGTGTGTGTGTGTGTGTGTGTGTGTGTATTTTATTGCTCAAAGACACAAGTGAAACAAACTCAAGCAAACTAATCTTTTTGGCTTCAATATTAAATGGTATTTGCAAAATTAAATAATACATTCAAAATAAGATCATGTAATTACCAAATAACTATACAGTGTGCAGTGGCTCCTCCTCTGAAAATCCTAGGTAGTATATGCTACAAACTTTCCCTTATTCTAAAGAAAATCAAAATTTTAAAACAGAATCTTATGCTTATGGATTTGTGGTTGAATTCAGTGCTAAATATAAAAGCATTCTGGCTTTTTACCATGACTACTCATTAATCGTACCTCATATTCCTTTCAAAAGAATGATAAATGTTTATTTTAGGTATGATTAATTTAATTCAAAACATCACTCACATTCTATATTTTATAATGTTCTTATTTGCCTTATTATTTAATTCATATTTTAATAATTTAAATTCCAATTATTATTGCCAAGATATTATAGGCAATTTTACATCCCATTAACTTTGCTTTGTTTTAATTATGAAGATCCTTTGTTAGATTCCATTAAATGATCCCGTTTATAATTTCAGCCTGTCCTGGGACTGCTGTAATTCAGCTGCACATTCATCAACTGTTTTTGTCCTGTTAATTGCAGACAACTGCACAATTGCTTTCTCTAGCTTTGATTGATGAATTGTGTTCATGAGTGTAGCTGTTAAGTAGGATAAACATTTATAACAATTTCTACTTAAAGATTTTTATCTTCATTCCCACAAGGACAAATTAAAGACTGCTAGACTAACAAACAAGGGAAAATGATTTTTTAAAAATCCTTAATTTTAAATGAACTGAAAAAGGAGAACAACCCTATGTCTATGCAAATGAGATACACACATAAAGTATCTACTTTGTGTGTAGCGCACAGTAGGCGTTAACAGTAGCCATATGAGTCACTTAATGTGTTTCTACTTTTAAGTGCAGACCAGCCATCTAAACAATGAATTTAGGAATCAAATTCACTTTTTGAATTTGCAAAATAAAAAGGTCTAAATGGAAATAATTGACCCTAGTTAGTGGTGGGTGTAAGAGAATTCTGATTATGTATAATATGTAACAACAAAAATAAAGCCTTTCTTGTCAAGTGACTCATTAATAATAGTTTTAATACATGCCACATGTATTATATTTAATATTTAGAGAATCTGGGCAAGAAAGGTACTACAATATTCTAAATTGTTCTCTGAAATAATGTCAGAGAGATTTTGATAAGTGTCTAGAGCTAGAGTCAGTTGGAGAGCTTATATTTGAACTTATGATAAATAAGATATGTATGTTCCATATTTTAATAAACACTGTAAAAGCAGCTGTGTAAAACATTCATTTGAGCCAAGCATGGTGGCACATGCCTTTAATCCCAGCACTTGGGAGGCAGAGGTAGGAGGATCACTGTGAGTTCAAGGCCACCCAGAGACTACATAGTGAATTCCAGGTCAGCCTGTGCTGGAGTGACACCTCAAAAACCAAAAATAGAAAAAAAAAAGAAAAAAAAGCATTCAAGAGCACAGGTCTTTAAGTAGCCATGGTCAGCATGAGCAGGGAGGAGGAGGGAGAGGCTGGAAGAGCAGGGGAAGGCTAATTAGGACCAGAGGGCGCTGCACCCCGCAGTGAAGACATGCAAGAGAATATCACTTCCTACAGTGGCCTGCTGGGGAAAACATCACACTGGGAAAACCAGTCCCCTTGGCTCAAGCCTCTGAGGTTTCCTTGTGTATCCCCACATTATTTTCTACTCTTCTCTATTTAATTCATTTGTCCTCCATTTTCTTGCTCAACGAATTCCCAGCTACTTCATAAATACAAGGCCCCTTACTTGAACTCAGGGTCCCTCAAGTGTGCTTTCTCCACAGAAGGCCAGTTCTGCATTATCTCCCTTCTCAGGTACTTTTCTCTTCCTTCTTTCCCTTCTACTTTCAGTCATCATTTGAAATTACTCAAGTTCTTCCTTTGAACTACCTCCCATCATTTATATACTATCTACCTATAGCAACCATCTCATTTTTCCCATTCTTGGCCAAACTTCTTTATAAGAACTCTCTCTTGCACTTACTCACATGCACCTAGCTATTGTCCCCAGTACACCAGGAAAATCACTATCTTCTGGAAAAAATAAAACTAAAAAAATAAACACCTCCGTCAGTTGTGGTCTTCCACAGCACCCTCTATTACAACTGCTTATAATGGGACTGTTGCCCATTAGACTGTGGGCTCTGTTAGGATAGAGCCTAGGGCTATTGCAGCATTATTACCAACAGGAATTCACTTACTTTTAGGTAGGAATCACCATGATCCTCTTGTGATTGAGTACAATAGTTCTTTTAATCCTAGCTCAAAAGTCCTTTCATTGGTCATTCCCACTCATAATTCTTCACTATTTCAATATATATTTCTGATTGTTAATAAATGCGAGGGTCCTATTCCAAGCACCAGAGTAGCACTGGTGGACAGGACAGTGAATGTCTGACATGAGATCTAAGAAAAGGTGATGTAAGTGAATGAGAGGGATGTAAACAAGGAGGGAAGCAGATCCTTTGAGATACTGTTATGCAAGTGTTACGATAGCATCAGGCAACAGATTTGCATTGACTCAATAAGGGGTCAGGAGGGTCTCTGAGAGAGAGTACCATCTACACTGATGCCTAAAAGAATGAACAAACAACACTCGGAGAAGGAGGAGGAGAGGCTTCTTAGTGAAAGCTTGGCCCTGGACTTCCACTCATCTGACACTTTCCCTGGAGCCTCAGCACCTGTACCTTTATAATTCACTAGCTAGAGCCCACTAAGACGAAATCAGCCTTCCAGCACTCTCTGTGCGGAGTTCAGGACACAAGTGTCATGATGTCTGCTGAACATCTGTAACTGGACTTTTCACATGTGCCCCAGGTTCAGTGAAATCAAACCTGAAAAGTCCTCTCACCCAACCCATGTCCTTCCTGTCTTGTTCTGCCAAAGAGAACAAACTATATTTCTTCTGAAAGGCATCTACTCATGACAGTCAGAAATTAGGTTATCCACGGTTCTTTTTTCTTCTCTTTTAACATCAGTCTTACTGATTTAATTTACAAAAGAAACATAAAATTTTGAACATTTCACCCATCCTCAGAGTCATTTTTGGTCTATGAATCTCATTTTCAAAGATCACTGAAACCACACATGTGTATGCCTGTCCCCTGAAACCTCACATGGTTATCTCTGTTCCAGTGCTGAACTCTGGAATCTGTTTGGCACAAAGCATGCCTTAATAAACCTTTTACTTAACCCCCTATGACCTTGAGCACCACTTAGAAGCCCTTCATGGCATGAGCTTTGGGAATGATACTTTGCATGAAGGGAGCCCTCTCTCTCTCGTCTCTCTCCTCTGTGTCTGGCACACAGTCTTCACTGACAGGGCACCTGGCTGAGTGCACATCCCTCCTCAGTGGTACTTCTGGTTGTCTCCAGCCCCAGGCCTTTGCACTACACTCTTCACTCTGCCTAGATTTATTTCTCCCTCCACCTGCCAGCAATCTGACTATCTCCTAATCATGCCCAGATCTCATTTAAGATGGCATTCTATTCAAAACCCTGAAAATGCCACCAGCTCCTTCAAAGCCAGTTGTGCTTCTATTGGATGGCACTGGCACCTAGGCCACCTTTGTCACAGAATCTGTATCCTCCTGTATGTATGTTTGTCTCATTCACACACATCCTGAGCCCGTCTGCCTTGTGGGACTGCTGATCTATCTCTCTCTCTCTCTGTCTCTCTCTCTCTCACACACACACACAGTTTGCCATTCAACAGGTGCTGAGCAGATATCTGATTTGTTCTGGTAAGTTTAAAGCCATTGATATTTTAATTGTAATTCCCAAAATAAGTCTCTATTGCAGGAAAAACTGCTATAAAGTATATAAAACCAACATTTTTAAAAATTTTATTTTTGGAGAGAGACATAGAAAGAGACAGACAGAGAGGGAGACAGGTAAAGAATGAGTGCACCAGCACTCTCTCAGCTGCTGCGAACAAAATCCAGGTGTGTGCGCCCCTTGTGGGCAAGTGCGGCATTGCAACCTTGCGTCACTTTGCATCTGGCTAAACGTGGAACCTGGAGCTTGGAACTGGGTTCTTAGGCTTAGCAGGCAGGCGCCTTAACCGCTAAGCCATCTCTCCAGCCCCAAACCAACATTTTTTATTTACATAAAATCAATACATTTTTTGAGGCAATTCCATAAGCTCGTGTTTTTGTACTGTTCAAGATCATGTCAACTCTGCTAAAGTGTGAGGCAGGATGTACCTTTAAGAGAGCTTGCCCATGGTTCTTTGGTTTGAGCTTTTTTTTTTCTAATCTCTACTTAAATGATGAAGACAAAAACTTTCAAAACTTTCAAAAACTTCCCGTTTTTTTTTGTTTTTTTTTTTTTTTTTTAAGATCTGGTTTCTTTCACCAATTTACTTCATGGGTATTTTCAGAGCAAAGGATCTGCCTGGTTCTGTTTCTGACACCATCACTGAACTTGAATGAGTTCAAACTGTATTCACGCCTATGCTCTTACACTCAAAAATAACAGATACATGGAATATCCATGTGTCTTCAACAACAAATACCATGTTCTAAAGGAAAAAGGCCATCTTAATGTACTATGTCAATGTGAAACTGACAACCTCACATACAATGCAGCTAATATTCCCCTCTTGTTCTATCCTTTTTTGTTCTTTGTATGTATGTGTTTGTATGATGCATCAATGGGTACACGTGTGCCACGGAACACATGTGGAGTTTACAACATGACCTTGGAGTACTGGCACTCTCCTTTCACTTTGTTTGAGACAGGATCTCATTTACTGCTAAGAAGCCCATACGAGCTCACAGCGAGCTTTGGGACTCTCCTGGCTCCATCTTCCATTGCTAGAGGCACACTGGGATTACTGATCAATATCCCAATTTCCATCCAACTTTACATGAGAGCGGGAGGTCCAAACTCCAGTCAGCAGGATTTCTGAGCAAGCATCTTGAACCACTGAGCCATTATCCCAGCCCTTTTTCTATGATTTAAATTATCAACTCATTAGTTCACAAAACTACCTTCATGGTTGTCAATTCTGTATCATAATATTCCTTCTTCTATGTATTGAAGCTCATATTGAGCAATGAGTTCACAGTGAAAGCTTCTGGTAAGATTATTTTTAAATTATCACCTTCTCTGTTTTCAGTTCTTTCCCCGGGGGGGGGCGGGAAGCCTCGACCTCTACCACTGAATACTGAAAGTGTACCAGAAGCTTACAAGTTCTGATAATAGCAAAAATTTTTGCCATCATTCTGTTCTCACTAATTAGAATCGACATTAAAATGCTGGAAGTTAAATTTTCTTAATTCTTAGGAACACAACTAATACTATGATTACTTTTTTCTTTCCCAGTAGAAATAAATCATAGCATGATTGGCACATATGTAAAAGGAGAGAGATTTCTGAAATGAAATGACTATGATTATGCCTTTGGGAATTTTTAGGAATTTTCTTATGTTCTGCAAACAATGAGATTTTATAAGAATTGTGTTATTATATAAAACAACTGGTATAACAATTTTCCTTCATTTCCTATATTGCAGTAATTACAAAATATTTAAGTTTTAGGTATGTATTATTGTGATAAAAAAGTAAGCAATGGGTATCAAAAGGAATATAACAGAAAATAGAATACAAACAGAGGTGACTTGCAAGAATATAATAAAATATTGTGAGAAAACTGATTAATACTAAGAAAGATGGGTTTCAATACCACAGTACACTGTTAAAAAAAATCTTTCTTCACACTCCCCTTGAAGAAATAGGTTCATTTTAAAAGTAGTAAATCTTAATTAATCTGGTTCCAAAAAAAAAAAAAAAAAACAAGTTCTAACAAATACTAAGCAATTATTTTCTTTAGAATGTACTACATTATACAGGAAACTCAAGCTGCAAAGAGTGCATGTCTTGTGCTGATATTGAAGGGTAATATCTGCATCTGCTTTAATGCATCCACTGCCCATAAAGCATTGCAAAAATCATAGCTAACAACCACTTATAACAGTGATAAATACCACAATATTTGCAAACAGAACTTATTTGTAGCATCATTAATAATGGTAATATACATTCTAATCAAGACTGTTCTACCGTCTGTATAAATTAAAGCATGAATCCTTTACATTTTCAGTTGGATATCGAGGGCATGACAGGATCAGCTAAAGCCATTTCATGTGAACTGATGAGAGGCTGAGGGGAAAAAACCAAGCTTAGCCCAGAAAACAGATGGGGCAGCAGATGGCACTGCCTACTGGGTTCACTTGATCTGATCCAACAACTTACTCCTCAGTAAGGTGTGGCTCCAATCTCACAAAACCTTACATAGTTCATTTTATTTCATGCATGCTTTTCATCCCCAAACCAAATGCAAAACATTTTTAAAAAATTGTTAAAGCTGTAAGTACCTATATAGTAAATTACACAACAGAAATACATTATTGTATGCATGTTTAGAACAGATGGCAGAAAGTAGCTGTTGCCCAGTGGAAGAAATGTACTGACTAGTTGCCCAAAAACTGTAAAATTAATTACCTTCCTTCATTGATGAGCTCGATAAATGCAAGTCCGGCATTCTTCTGAATAGAATTTTGCCATTCCTAAAAGGATAAAACCAAACAAATAAATGTAAATGAAAGCAACAACTGATTTAAGGATCATGCCATTGTTAATAACTTCCATGCCATATTGTTTCTAAATGTCTTTACAAGATTTTACAACAAATGTCACTTTATATGAAATGTAATTTTAAAAGTGCCCTTATCACATAGATTAAAAGGTGGTTTGGGGCTCCTAAACAACTTCAAGTTTGATGGAAAGCAAGCAGAGAGGGCTGTCAACAAAAAGCTTCTTTCCACAAAAGGACAATGACCAGAAGAGACCCGAGGTTGCCATATAAGGAATAGACATTCTTGTGAAAGAAAACAGCAGTCCCTTATTCAG
Organism: Orientallactaga sibirica; assembly: GCA_036365145.1. Taxonomy (NCBI): domain Eukaryota; kingdom Metazoa; phylum Chordata; class Mammalia; order Rodentia; family Dipodidae; genus Orientallactaga; species Orientallactaga sibirica. The sequence goes on from JAEOAD010000048.1 coordinate 7,830,073, forward strand.
AGACTGTTCAACTAAAACTGTAAGCAAAAATTGAAAATACAACCTATGCTTTCAGATTACCTTGGAAATAGCATGTTCAAGTTACATGTGCATTCAAAATGATTGAAACATACAAAAAAATTACAAATAAATTATTTCCAGATTTTGAAATATGGACTTCATAGCAAAAATATCACTAAGTGCAATGCTGCCTTAGTAACCAAGTGTCTATTTTTTAATCTACCCATCCCATTGGCCCAGGCCAGTCCTGATGAACACAGGCAGCTGTCATACAGTGTTTTGTATTAGGAAAACAAGTTGCTTATTTTGTACTCTTCCATGGCAAATCTTGAACATAATTTAAACATATATTTTGATTATTGAGTCTATTCTAGTAGCTTCTACTTTCTTAAAAAAATGAAGTCGCTAAGTAGGTGAGTTTTGGATTGAATATTGTAATCTTTTAAATAGTTCCATGAATAAATATTCCTATAACTTGCCTTATTCACATATGTACGCATACACATGATTGCAATCCCCACTAATTATTCCTGGTCCCCATCTACAGACCCTTCCCCATAAGTATACTAGTAAATAAAGTACTAGATATTCAGAGGTTGCCAGCTGCTTGCCACTAAATCCACAGTGACAAAGAACTGTCTTCCTAACAATTATAATTCTTCCCTTCCCCTTCCTGATTACATTCCCTTTTAAGGCTTTGGAGTCATGTGTCATGTTGGGAACAAATGTGTTTCCCCAAAGTGCACATTCTGTGCTATAAGTACATTTCTGGAGAATTAAAGAAGAACAAATCATAAATCTGCATTTGCCAAGGAGAGAGAATTAGCAATATGGGGAAAGATATGGCAAGTTGGGGATATTCAAAATCAACTGGACTTAAGCTAACTCAGTTCTACCTACAATGTACACCAATGACAAGACTATGATTCCAGACCACAAAAATTCTCAAAATTTCAAGTCATTTCTATTGAAAACAACCTTAGGGGGCTTCTTTCCTTATATTTTAAATAAATCACTTACTACCATCATCTTAGATATTGCAATCCTATATACTATGTTTACTGCAAATCAAGATTCATACAACATGAAAATGTCTCACAAATAGGTAACTTTTACTAGAGAGAAAACTATTCTACAGAGTCAAAAGCAATCCACCATGAAGCATAGAGTCTTACAGACAACTTCTTAAAGTTATGGGCCTACTTACATATGGCCCATAACTTCAATGATCACAAACTACTGAAAGGAATAGAAGGTTCCATCACAGCATATGATAGAAGACGTTCCAAGTATTCCAATGCACCTCAAATTATACTCTGTCTATAGGATCAAGAGGAATATGTTTCTAAAACTCTGTTGAAATCAAACTAAAAATATCTACAATCTGCATATAGTCCAGGAGACATTATTTCTATAACCTTTGATACAGAATAGCAAAAATAAGCCAAAGCTAAGGTAAGGACATTGTTTAAAGGATAAGTAAGTCAATGAAAGTACATAACAAAGACAAGAATTTCTTCAAGAAATTTGTATTTTGGATGAATTTTCTGTCACTTTTGAACATGAGGAATACTGAAATCAGGCTTGCGCTGTTCTAAGTTATTCCACGTTGTGTAAAACAAGTGTTTTTCAGCACAAGCCTTGCTTAAGGAGCTCCATTCTGAAGATGGAGGGTTTCTTTAACCTTGGTAGACACATAAACACCATCGTCTGGCTCCTACCACCCCTGAGGTACAGAACGATAGGTAACTTATTCCTAAGAGTACAAAGGCGTACCACTGCATAAATCTATCGAGGTAAATTGGGACTATATGACCAAATGGTTATATTAAAACCATACCAGGACAACCAGACCCAAGAACTGAGCAGATGCTACAAACTGAACAAAGGGTGTATCTTCCTCACCTGGACCCACTAATACCGTAATGCTGTGAAGGTAATAGTCTGACCAACTTGCCATCTGACCACCCTGGTGTGTGTGTATGTGTGTGTACGTGTGTGCATGTGTGTGTGTATATTGGGATCTTAGGCAGAAGATGCCCAGATATCTCAGGAGCTAAGTGTTGACTTAGTATTCTCACTGTCATCACAGCATACTCAAATTGCTGCCTGTGCCTTCACCCCTCTGTCTAGCCATTTGTCCATGTAGACCTAGGCCTGTCACCAGCTCTACAGCTTCCATGATCCAACCCCTGGCTCCTCCTGTTTGACTGGACACTGAAGAGTGGCTATAGCAGTTTATCCAGCTGGGTTCAGTACTTTATCACACAAACTTTCCGTGGATCCCTACCAGCTACCTGTGTTGATTTATCAGCAGGGCCTCTGGGAAACTCTTATGGCCCCTTTTAACATTAGCCGCCCGGTGACACACATATACTCTGTGATGTATAATGTGCACTTTGATAGTTAATATAGTAAAGATCCGAATTAAGAAACATGTGTTTGCCTCGGCTATCAAGAGAAATGGGGACTACTTGGCAAGTTGTTGCTGAATGCACTAACAAAGGTTGTGAATGAATAATTGTTCCACTATGGAAAAAAGCCCACATGTCTGCTTGTTTCTGACATAGCACACTCATCACAAAGAATACAGACATGTTTACATGCTTCCCATAAAGGAGACTGGAGCAGCCCAAGATGGTAAAATGCAAAGTAAGAGTCATTACAAAACCTATAGTACAAATGGATGAAAGTTTGGACTTAAGGGCTGAAGTGGAAGGAGGCAATCAAGGAGATTACTAAGTTTTCACTGTGGGTGATTGGGAGCAGAGTGGCACTAGTATGAACACATATGGGGGTGTGGTGGATTGGTTCAGGTGTCCACCAATAAACTTAAGTCTTCTGAATGCTAGGCCCCCAGCTGATGGCAATTTGGAAATTAAAGCCTGTTGGAGACAGTGTATTGTTGGGGGCGGGCTTATGGGTGTTATAACCAGCTTCCTCTTGCCAGGGTTTGGCACACTCTCCTGTTGCTGTTGTCCACCTGATGTTGTCAGGATGTGATGCCCACCCTCTGCTCATGCCATAGTTTTCCCCTGCCATCATGGAGCTACCCCTCAAGTCAAAATAACCCTTTTTTTCCCCACAAGCTACTCTTATTTGGGCGTTTTCTACCAGCAATGCCTATGGAAAAGAATAATACTACAATAGGAGTTTACATTGGCAAACTGATAAATCTAAAAGGAAAGTAAAAGAAATAATTTAAAACTTTGAAGATAGGGTCAGTAAAGCCTAAATCATTAATATATCCCCATTATAATGTGAAACAGTTTTGTGATGCTGAGTATCATACCCAAAGCCTCAGACACTCCAAGATATATATATGAAATATGTATATACATATGTAAAACTTCTCACTAAAACATAGGCTCCTTGAAAAAAATCTTCCTTTACACAACTATTACACTTGTGGCATGTACTACACATGCAATGTATTTCTGTTGTTGAAATGAATTTTACTTTTCCCAAATGTATGATAACACTTATCTCAAGCTCAAGAGAAACATCAACAGGGAAGTTATTCAAAAGCACCAACTAGGGTGTGGTGGCACAGACCTTTAATCCCAGCAGAGGTAGGAGGATTATTATGAGTTCCAGGCCAGCCTATGCTAGAGTGAGATCCTACCTTGAAAAATCAAATAAAATAAAATAAAATAAAATAATAAATAGAGCATCAACTATATCAAAATAATGTCTAAGGAAAACATTTAGGCACCTAGGTCAATCTGACAGCTGTCAAATAATTTTAGTTGGAAGTCAGAGCTGAAATTGCTGAAAAATCATTTCTTTCCCCAACAAGCAAACCTCAAGGTACTAATTTGCTACCATGCAATAAGTCAGTGTTAATAAATATGACTATCTTTCTTCAAAAATTCCAAAGACTTAAGCTTCCTTAAATGCATTTGTTAAAATATCATAATATGGTACATAACATTATTTACACTATGATCAATGAAGTATTCAACTGTTTAATTGATAGCCATTCCTAAGGCCCCTTAAAACTTCCATTAATATATATGGTCTTTTTAAAATAAGATCTGAAGAATTAAATAACATATAAGGAGTAAACATGTGTAATGAATGAGGTCATTAGATAATTTTCATGTTCTTTTATACTAACACAAATTCATATGGCCATTTCAAAGAGTATTTTAAAGTACATTGCTATGTAACTCATTGAAGAAGCTGCAAAGAGTATTCAAATAAAATAACAGAAAGGGAGACACATACAACTTTGAGTAAAAAGAGGACATAGCCCAAAGTGGACTGTTATGATTACTGAGGAGTGAGGTAAATTGCATGGTGAGTCAAGGAAAGAAAGAGGGAGCAGATACAGGTGGACAGCCTGGACAACTTTATTCCCCGTACAGATGCGCTAACAGTTCTCTTTGAAATAGAGACTTAGAGAAACTGCCTAAAGCTTAGTGGACAGATGAGAATGCATGTGATGTGATAATGATAATTCATTGCTTTTCAGCAAGGACAAGCTTTTGGCAATGATAGGAAAAAAGTATACGTTATCTTGTCTTACATGTAATTCCTGAAAGATTTCAGTCATTTTTGCATGTGAGAACACACACACACACACACACACACACACACACACACACACACGGCTATGAAAGAAAACAAACAACTTTTAAAGTGTGTAAGTTGACTTAGACGTCATATTTTTATCTTTCTGGGAAGCTCAATTAACTTCATTTTTGGATGTCTGCAGAGAACTGCCAAGTCTTTAAGCAGCATTGTCACCATTTTAAACTCTTCTACATGGATGCACAACATTTCCTTAAGATGAAGGAATTGGATCTCATATTCAGACTCTTTGAAACTGAACACTTTGAAGACAAATAAGTTCCAGAAGGATGACAATGAAATCCCCATGTTCTTTTCACAATAACTTCATGGTAGTTAAGATGCTCAGTAGAAACCTCAGACCCAGAACAGGGTTTTCCCATCAGTTTCTCTTCCTCTATGTCAGCAAAATGTGCAGTTCACAATCATTCTTTTTCATATAAAAATAATCAAACCAACTTAATAATATCAGAAATGCAAAACATCTTAAAAATTTTGAAGACTAAGGAAGTACCAAAGGGGAAAATGGGAGTCCATATTGAGATTTTAAGTCTTCAAGAAAATAATTTAATTTTATATTCTTTTCATTCTTAATGTCTACTTGTCATTAACTATCACCAAAAGAAATGCTCTTTAAAATTTTCAAAGTAAATGTTCATTATAACTAGCATGCTCTTAAATCTGTGCAATAGCTAGGGAGGTAACTAAGTAGAAGAAAATCATACAAGGCAGCTAAGCTAAGAAGGTAATTAAGTACAAGCAAAATAAGCACACAAGATAACTAAGCTACAGAGGTAACTAACCATGAGGACTGAAGTAAAGCACATTATGAGCACTGAAAAGCAAGGATGGACATTGTTTCTATGAATAAGAAATATAAGCAAAGTAACAGGTGAAGTATTCCAATTATCCCTTGATCATTTTCATGCCTTTATGAAAATCAAATTAAAAACAAAAATATTAAAGTTATTAAGAAACAAATAATCAATGCTTAAAAAGAGATTACAGATATAAAAGTCAGTTATAAAAAATTAGGCAAAGAAGAAATAGATCTAGTCAGTTATTTCTAGTTATAGTATCATATAAACAGAATTTTAGCAGATAATTAGCTAATATTAATAAATTAAACATTATCTCAAAACAAAACCCCACATCTAGTAACAAAAATATCTTATAGATATTTGTATTGTATTTGTTCTTTAAAAGACTAGACTGCTTTACAAGAATGCATATTCAATAACCATTAATTCATACAGCATAGGTATTGTCACCATTCAGTTTTACACAAGAAATGGTTCTAGGACTCATGGGGAAAATTAAAACCTACAGATACTTAACTCCCTATATAAAGTGATAAATTATCTGCAAAAACCAAAGAATATCCTCCTGTGTATTATAAATAATCACTAAATTACTAAATATAAATGCTATATAATAACTGTTCTACTGCATTTTCTAGAGAAAAATGACAAGAAAACTATACATAACCAGCAGAGATATAATTATTTTCCAAATTAAAAAAAAATGTTTATTTAATTGCAATCAGAGAGAGGAGAGGGAGAAAATGGGATGCCAGGGCCTCTTGTTACTACAAACATACTCCAAATACATGTGCCACTTGGTACATCTGGCATTATGTGGAAACTGGGGATCAAACCAGGCCATCAGGCTTTACAAACATTTTTAGCTGTTGAGCCATCTCATCAGCTCCCAAATATTATTAATGTATAGCTGACCCTCCCAGTACTTTAAGAGAACATTTTTAACAGGCATGAATACATACAACAGAACATACAGATAATGGTTAAAGTCTGGTATCAACTTGATCAGATTAGGAATGAAAGGACACACTTCTTAGAGGGGGTCTGTGAGCGTGTTTCCAGGAAGAATTAATTGAGGAAGGAAGTCCTTCCTCCAGAGCGGGTGGCCCTGCCCGTGGTGGACTATGTATAAAGAAGCTCCACAAGAACACAGTGCCTTTTGGCCTGCCTGTTCATGCTACTTGGAGATGACTGTCTTTTACCTAGCTACCCGTACAATTCACTTGTACATACACCTACCCCGTTTGAACTATCTATCTGTCATGGTCACTGGAAACAAGTTTCTCTAGCCATGCAAGGTGTCTGGCAGCTCTTGCGGAATCCTACAGGCCTTCAGTGCCAGATTAGGCCTATTGAGGAATCTAGCCTTGTGGACTGAGCAGCTATTGGTTGCTCAAAACTCAAGCTTACAGGGCTGGAGAGATGGCTCAGTGGTTAAGGCGCCTGCCTGCTAAGCCTAAGAACCTGGTTCCAATCTCCAGGTCCCACATTTAGCCAGATGCAAAGTGACGCAAGGGCGCAATGCCACACTTGCCCACAAGGGAGTGCACGCATCTGGATTTCGTTCACAGCAGCTGAGAGACTGCTGGCGTGCCCATTCTCTTTCTGTCTCCCTCTCCCTCTGTCTGTCTCTCTGGGTCTCTCTACAAAAATTAAAAAAAAAATTAAAAAAAAACTCAAGCTTACAGACAGCTATTGTTATACTGCCTAGCCTGTGTTCTCTAAGCTAAAGCAAAAAATCATTTATAATAAAAATTCAATCTACCAGTTCTGTTCTTCTAGATAATCCTGACTGTGGTGGTTTGATTCAAGTGTCTTCCATAAACTTAGGTGTTCTGAATGCTAGGTTCCCAGCTGATGGCGATTTGGGAATTAAATCCTCCGGGAGGCAGTGTATTGTTGGGGGCGGGCTTATGGGTATTATAGCCAGTGTCCCCTTGCCAGTGTTTAGGACATTCTCCTTTTCCTGTTGTCCACCTGCTGTTGGCCAGGAGGTGATGTCCACTTTCTGCTCATATCATCATTTCCCCCAGCCATCATGGAGCTTCTTCCCCTTGAGTCTATCGACCAAAATAAACCCTTTTTGTCCTCACAAGCTGCTGGTGGTCAGGTGATTTCTGCCATCAATGCGAACCTGACTGCAACAGTAAAGTTGGTACCAGAGAAGTGGGATTGTTGTGTGGCTTTGGCTTTTTGGACCTGATTTTCAAGAGGAATATGACAGATTTGAAACCTTGGCCTAAGAGACGCCTTGCAGTGCTGTAAGTACAGCCTGATGGGCTATTCTGGTCAAAGTTGAAAAACCTGAATGCAGTAAGAACTATGGACTGTGAGGTTTGGCTTATGAGTGTGAGAATGAGCTTTGTCTGGACTGGGCTAGAAGCAGTTTCTGTGAGAGGTTTGCTGTTATGGCTGTGTCCTGAGAAGTTGTGCAAGGTTGCATTAAGTAGAAATGGGCAGTGTGAGTAGAGGGATATGGCACAAAAATGAAATCTTTGAGGTGAAACTGCTTCCCATTCTGCAACAATTGAGATATTACAACCAATGAGATTGGGCCAGCTGACCTCAACTGGGCAACAGCAAGAATGTAGGCTCTTTTGAAGGGGCCTGTGTGTTCAAGGAGTGTCCTGTTCTTCAAAGTCTGCTTTATTCCCCCCTGGATTAACAAAAATGACACCCTACTTGGTATTGTGGAGTGTAAGAAATGCAGGAAAGACAGCATCATTGAGTTTGCAATGTGGTCTTGTGTTTTGGAAATGGCCATGGGCAGTGTGAAGCAGGTTTGTTGGATGCCTGCGTGGAGACCCAATGGAGCTGTGAGGATGAACCCTGGGTTGCAGGGGAGAGCCATTGGTGATACAGGAACCATGAGACAGCTACCAAGGAGAGCTGCTGGCCTGGATGAAGTTTTCCAGGACTGTGAACAGCCTAGCTGGAGGGGCGGAAGTGGAACTCCAGAGACATGTTGCTGGTTAGAATTATTGGACTTGGAGACTTGTCACTGACTAGAGTTGTTGGAGCTACAGAGTTTGATGTTTGTCCTGGTTGTTTTAAATCTTGTATTGACTGAAAATTTCTTTGCTATGCCCAATGCCATCTTTTGCAATGTAAGTGTTTAATCTGTGCTATTATGGTTTGGGGAAGAGTTTTTTTTTTTTTTTTTGGTATTATGGGTCAGTTAAACGACCTTGGACTATGGGAATGATTATGATTGAAAAAAACTATGAGGACTTTTAAAGATGGAATGAATGTATTGCATGTTACATCAGTTTATGGGGGCCACAGGCAGAATGTGGCAGTTTGATTCAGTTGTCCCCCATAAACTTAGGTGTTCTGAATGCTAGGTTCCCAGCTGATGAATATTTGGGAATTAACACCTCCTGGAGGCAGTGTATTTTGGGGGGGCAGGCTTATGGGTATATAGCCAGTGTCCCCTTGCCAGTGTTTAGCACACTCTCCTATTCCTGTTGTCCACCTGATGTTGGTGAAGAGGTGATGTCCACCCTCTTGCTCATGCCATCATTTTCTCCTGCCATCATGGAGCTTCCCCTTGGGTCTGTAGGCCAAAATAAACCTTTTTCTCCCAAGAGCTTCTCCTGGTTGGGTGATTTTTGCCAGCAGTGCAAGCCTGACTGCAACACCGACTAAGACGTTTATATGCACAATTTGAGTTGCTGACTTCCTCAGTGAGGATGAAGTGTCTGTGCTGGGGAGGTGAACCCAAGGCTTTCATGTGCTAAGCAATCAAAACGAATGCTCCACCACTGAGCATCCCTGTACTCTGGAAATGACAATTTCTTTAAGTAAGAAAAATAGAGGCAATGTTTAAGATCTTAAGGGGCTGGGGAAATGGCTTAGCGGTTAAGGCGTTTGCCCATGAAGCCTAAGGACCCTGGTTCAATTCCTCAGGACCCACATAAGCCAGATGCTCAAGGGGGCACATGCATCTAGAGTTCGTTGCAGTGGCTAGAGGCCCTGGCATGCCCATTCTCTCTCTCTCTCTCTCTCTCTCTGCCTCTTCCCCTCTCTCAAATAAATAAAATATTTTAAAAAGAACCTATTAGGGTAGAAGAAATACTAAAACATGAATTAGTTATAACATACTTTCATGGTTCATGACTCTTAAATTAGACAAGTAAAAATGAAAAGGGCAGAAATGGATAGCTGCTGAATAGTAGAGTAACTTTCCTGGTATGTACAAGGCCTCTGATGGCCAGTACCACAAAAGAGAGAAAACAGGAAATTACTATATCCTTGAGACAAAAGGTTATTTAGGGTAGTGCTTGCCTAGCATGGGTAATACATTAGTTCATTCCCCACACTACAAATAAAAAATAAATAAATAAATAAATAAATAAAAACAATTTGAGATTTAATAAGATACAATTTTGAAGATCTTCAATTCTTCAAATTAAATTTTGATAGAACGAGAACTGACTTTTCTCTTGTACTTGTTGGACAGACATACTCATTAAAATATTGTGTGCATTAGTCAAGACTGTTAAAAAGTACTGTTCATAAAAAAGTTTTATTGCATGGGCCAGGTTCAGTCTTGAGGATAATGAGGGAGATGCTCCACCAGCAAGCTCCATCCCCCAGGGTTCCAGGACAAAAGAGGTTATATAGAAAGGCCCATTTGGGTCTCCATCTTTTGGGACCAGGATTCACCTGTTTTCAATGATGGGATTTGTCATTAGTGCTAAGATTAAGGTGTCAGTAAGATGATCTCAAAACTGTTTTAACTCAAGAAAAATATACAGTAAAATATAAACATAAAAGGAAAAAAATTGCACATAATATTCACATGTCAGAAAGTATTGGGAACTATTGAGCAACTATACAATTTCCATCTTTTGAAATATTTTTATAAATAATCTAAAGATAGAATGGACAGTATTTCTCAGAGGCTAATTCTGAGGCCATTGCACATACTCATATTGTGTGAGTACCCCTAGGCTTATATCCTGTGTCACAGCAAAAAGATCATGGTAAACATTGCCTAGCTGTTTAGAAAGGCGAGGGAACAGCCATAGTGTAATGAACGGCGAATGCTTTTCTCTCTGCTTGGCTTATTCACTCTCACAGACCAGGCTTAAGTACACGCACCTCACCTCACACTTGGGCATGATATTACATGATATTCCATGTCACTGATCTATATTCCCACTTTAGAAGCAACTCTAGTATCAAATCTTCTCTGCCATACCACTTTAGAAGTAACATCTCTTCTCAAATCTTCCCTGTCACTCAACTTTGAAGTAATGTCTAGTATCAAATCTTCTCTGTCATACAACTTTACAAGCAACATCTCTTTTCAAATCTTCCCTGTCATACAACTTTAGAAAGTAACAGCTAGTATCAAATCTTCTCTGTCATACAACTTTACAAGCAACATCTATTTTCAAATCTTCTCTGCCATACCACTTTAGAAAGTAACAGCTCATATCAAATCTTCCCTGTCACTCAACTTTGAAGTAATGTCTAGTATCAAATCTTCTCTGACACAACACTTTAGAACATCTGGTATCAAATCTTTTCTGTCAAGGCCCTGCTGCACTTTATTAGCACAAAGCAGTATCATGTACCTGGTCATATTCACATTTGGCGAAAAAGTCATCATATAGCAATGGGTGTAATGGGTGTACAGCCAGTACTAAGAATGTTTGTGTTGTAGAGATCATACTTTCCAAAGTAGTGCAATAATATTTGACACAAAATTACCTCATCTCCCGGGCGTGGTGGCACATGCCTTTAATCCCAGCATTCGGGAAGCAAAGGTAGGAGGATCGCCATGAATTCAAGGCCACCATGAGATTACATGGTGAATTCCAGGTGAGCCTGGGCTGGATTGAGACCCTACCTTGAAAAACCGAAAAATGAAAAACCCCAAAAAAAAAAAAAAAAATTACCTCGTCTTTTATGACCTACAAAATTCTGGGTTTCTACAACAGCTTGTTCTACTTATGGGCCACATTTACATAAAAAAAACTACAGGTATTAATTGGTACACAGTGAGACTGATAAATATGGCATAGACTACCCACATAACATTATTACACACACTTGAATGGGAATAATGTGAATTAATGTGTTACAACTATAAAGAGCTGTTTCTGAAGACTTACTATAAAAATAGAAGACAATATAAATTATACTATTGTTTTTATAGTAATAATGCACTGATGTTATTAACTAAAAATGGAATTAATCTCTCTTTATAATAATATTTAACGTGATTATTAGAAAACGTTGAATTTTATGTGAACCACATTTTATTTGCATTGGACAAAAATGGTCTAGAGAATGAATCAAAGATGAAAAACTACTTGAACACTATGCTTTGATATCAACATTGCTTATTTTGTTAGTAATAAAATGAATTTTATATTTATGTATACAAACACTTTGAAAGGATATGCATTTAAATGGGTATAGTCATTTCTACCAGGTAGTTAAAATATGAAATATGGGAGAAATATTTAAATTATAATATTATAAAATTTAAAAATATATAGAAACTACATTATATATTATAAAATAACCTTCATCTATGATTAACTGATTTTATATATATAATTCATTTTTATATATTTATTTATAATATATATTATTTATTTGCATGAAACAGAGAGAGAGTGAATGGGTGTGTATGTACAAGCATGCAATGGTCTCTTGCCACTGCTGAACTCCAGATATGTGTGCCACCCTTGTATGTCTGGCTTTATGTGGTAATATGGAATTGGACCCAGGCCTGCAGGATATGCAAGAAAACACTTTGAACTGTTAAGCCATCTCCCCAGCCAGCTTAACTGTTTCTCAGTGTGCATCAATATCATTCCCAAGGAAAGAATTCTGTCTCCATGAAACGGTGGTAAAAAACATATCGACTTGCCAGTGAGTAAAGCTGCACCTATATCCATGCCATCCACATAAACTAACTCTACATGGATCACCAACTCAAAGAGTTAAAACCCCAAAGCTTAGAAGAGAATACTGGGGGAAATATGTAAGAGCTTGGACTTCAAAATGGATTTATAAATTTGAAAGTCCATAAGAGACAGCTAGAAAATAATAAACTAGACACTACTTAAATTCAGAATTTTAACGTGTTCATGATCGTATCCAAAAGGAGAAAGTCAATCCACAGAAAGGGGAGACAGCTGGAAACCCCCAATCTGATCAAGCTTCCATATTCAGAATAGGCAGTGAGCACCTGGGATGCAGCAACAAGAACAGCAACAACTTAGTGGACGATGGCCAAGGATGTGGGAGCCACTTCCATGACGGTAGCTCAGCTCAAGATACACGTGCAAACATGCTCGATTTCTCAGTTACTGCAGATGCAAACCCAAACATGGTAAGTGCTAGGGGCCGTGCTCAGGGGTAAAGTGCTTGGTGCACATGCATGAGGACCTGACTTTGGATGCCTAGAACCAATGTACAATGCTGGGCAGGATGGTGTAGGCCTGTAATCCCAGTGCTGGGGAAGCAGAAACGGGGAATCTCTGAAACTCACTAGCAAGCTGATGCAAGGAGTTTTCGATTCAGTAAGAGACTCCATGTCAAAGAATGAGGTGGAGAGCGACTGAAGACGACACCTCAAGTCAACCTCTACTCTTCACAAGTGCTCCCGGGCCTGCACGCACGTGCGCGCGCACGCACGCACGCACACACACACACACACATACACACACACACACCACAAATGCACATGCAGCCACAACTTTAAGCACCTATATGCACACCCTACAAACATTTATGAAAAAAAAAATCACAGTAAGACCAACTATTTTATACTCATTATTATGCTATAACTAAAAACAAACAAACCCAGGAAGAACAAATCTTGTTAGGATTATGGAAGAAATGAAACTACTGCACATTCCTCCTGATGACATAAAACACTGACATTATTGTAGACAATATTTGTTAATGCCTTAAAAAGTTAAACATAGAAGCACAGCATTACCTAGCAAACAGCTCCTAAGTGTATGCCACAGCCACACAGGCCAGTGTTCACAATGGAAATAATCACAATGTCCAAAAGGTGGAGACAACTCAAAGTCCATCAAGAGAAAATGCAGCACTGAAACCTGGAGGTATCATGGCACCATAGCAAGTACATAAGCATCTGACATATGCTACAACAAGGACATATTTGAAAATGTGACGGTCAGTGACCCCCAAACAGGCAATCCATGATTCCCCTTTTGGAAAAAACTCTAGAATAGACAAATTCATGTAAAAAATTAGAATAGAAGTTGGAGTGGATGAGGCAGGGATTATTACATAATAGGTACAGGGCATATGTTAGGGATGTGAAACACATTTAGAAATAACAAATGCTGTGAATGCAATTATTGTTCTCTAACTTGTACATTAAAATGATTAAAATGGGACTGGGGGAGATAGCTCTGTCAAGAAAGTATGTAATTCACAAACATGAGGACCTAAATTCAATTCCCACGGCCCATGCAAAAATGCAGGTATGGTGGTCATCCCAGTGCTGGGGAGGTGGAGACACTGTGCTAGGTGTGGCTGATGTAAGGAGGAGAAAACCAGAAAGCAAGCCAGCCAACGGACACAAAGTAAGCTTCAGCTCTGGAGCAGAACAGAAGAGGACAGGATCTGTACAGGGCCCTTGGACATCTCTAACAATCTTCCCTTTTGGGTTGTTTTAAATAAATAATACATCCTGTACAAATGCCAATGAAATTTACTGGTTATACTATATATAACTTATTTTCCTCATCAGGTGCCTAGAATTGGTAGAAATACTACCCATGAGACTTCTTTGAAAGATAACTGTTACATAAGGAAAAGCAAAAATCCTATCTACCACGTAAAAGAACATCCAATTAAAACATGTCAACAGGAATCCCTATCGCCATCCAGTAAAATATGAAATATGGGAGAAATATTTAAATTATAATATTATAAAATTTAAAAATATATAGAAACTACATTATACATTATAAAATAACCTTCATCTATGATTAACTGATTTTATATATATAATTCATTTTTATATATTTATTTATAATATATATTATTTATTTGCATGAAACAGAGAGTGAATGGGTGTGTATGTACAAGCATGCAACGGTCTCTTGCCACTGCTGAACTCCAGATATGTGTGCCACCCTTGTATGTCTGGCTTTATGTGGTAATATGGAATTGGACCCAGGCCTGCAGGATATGCAAGAAAACACTTTGAACTGTTAAGCCATCTCCCCAGCCAGCTTAACTGTTTCTCAGTGTGCATCAATATCATTCCCAAGGAAAGAATTCTGTCTCCATGAAATGGTGGTAAAAAACATATCGACTTGCCAGTGAGTAAAGCTGCACCTATATCCATGCCATCCACATAAACTAACTCTACATGGATCACCAACTCAAAGAGTTAAAACCCCAAAGCTTAGAAGAGAATACTGGGGGAAATATGTAAGAGCTTGGACTTCAAAATGGATTTATAAATTTGAAAGTCCATAAGAGACAGCTAGAAAATAATAAACTAGACACTACTTAAATTCAGAATTTTAACGTGTTCATGATCGTATCCAAAAGGAGAAAGTCAATCCACAGAAAGGGGAGACAGCTGGAAACCCCCAATCTGATCAAGCTTCCATATTCAGAATAGGCAGTGAGCACCTGGGATGCAGCAGCAAGAACAGCAACAACTTAGTGGACGATGGCCAAGGATGTGGGAGCCACTTCCATGACGGTAGCTCAGCTCAAGATACACGTGCAAACATGCTCGACTTCTCAGTTACTGCAGATGCAAACCCAAACATGGTAAGTGCTAGGGGCCGTGCTCAGGGGTAAAGTGCTTGGTGCACATGCATGAGGACCTGACTTTGGATGCCTAGAACCAATGTACAATGCTGGGCAGGGTGGTGTAGGCCTGTAATCCCAGTGCTGGGGAAGCAGAAACGGGGACTCTCTGAAACTCACTAGCAAGCTGATGCAAGGAGTTTTCGATTCAGTAAGAGACTCCATGTCAAAGAATGAGGTGGAGAGCGACTGAAGACGACACCTCAAGTCAACCTCTACTCTTCACAAGTGCTCCCGGGCCTGCACGCACGCACGCACACACACACACACACACACACACACACACCACAAATGCACATGCAGCCACAACTTTAAGCACCTATATGCACACCCTACAAACGTTTATGAAAAAAAAATCACAGTAAGACCAACTATTTTATACTCATTATTATGCTATAACTAAAAACAAACAAACCCAGAAAGAACAAATCTTGTTAGGATTATGGAAGAAATGAAACTACTGCACATTCCTCCTGATGACATAAAACACTGACATTATTGTAGACAATATTTGTTAATGCCTTAAAAAGATAAACATAGAAGCACAGCATTACCTAGCAAACAGCTCCTAAGTGTATGCCACAGCCACACAGGCCAGTGTTCACAATGGAAATAATCACAATGTCCAAAAGGTGGAGACAACTCAAAGTCCATCAAGAGAAAATGCAGCACTGAAACCTGGAGGTATCATGGCACCATAGCAAGTACATAAGCATCTGACATATGCTACAACAAGGACATATTTGAAAATGTGACGGTCAGTGACCCCCAAAGAGGCAATCCATGATTCCCCTTTTGGAAAAAACTCTAGAATAGACAAATTCATGTAAAAAATTAGAATAGAAGTTGGAGTGGATGAGGCAGGGATTATTACATAATAGGTACAGGGCATATGTTAGGGATGTGAAACACATTTAGAAATAACAAATGCTGTGAATGCAATTATTGTTCTCTAACTTGTACATTGAAATGATTAAAATGGGACTGGGGGAGATAGCTCTGTCAAGAAAGTATGTAATTCACAAACATGAGGACCTAAATTCAATTCCCACGGCCCATGCAAAAATGCAGGTATGGTGGTCATCCCAGCGCTGGGGAGGTGGAGACACTGTGCTAGGTGTGGCTGATGTAAGGAGGAGAAAACCAGAAAGCAAGCCAGCCAACGGACACAAAGTAAGCTTCAGCTCTGGAGCAGAACAGAAGAGGACAGGATCTGTACAGGGCCCTTGGACATCTCTAACAATCTTCCCTTTTGGATTGTTTTAAATAAATAATACATCCTGTACAAATGCCAATGAAATTTACTGGTTATACTATATATAACTTATTTTCCTCATCAGGTGCCTAGAATTGGTAGAAATACTACCCATGAGACTTCTTTGAAAGATAACTGTTACATAAGGAAAAGCAAAAATCCTATCTACCACGTAAAAGAACATCCAATTAAAACATGTCAACAGGAATCCCTATCGCCATCCAGATTTTTGCATTCTAATGCCAAGGTGAATGCTAGAGAGATTAAACACTCAAAAAAAAAAAAAAAAAAGCACATAAGAAAAGCTTCATAAAGAAGAGCATGAAGAAGCTGGCAGTGGTGGCTCACACCTTTAATCCCAGCACTCAGGAAGCAGAGGTACAGGGATCACTGTGAGTTCGAGACCAGCTTGTGACGGCATGGTGAATTCCAGGCCATGCTGAGCTAGAGACCCTACCCCCCAAAAAAAACAAAACATGGTGATACACACTTTTAATCCCAGCTCTCAGGAGGCAGAGGTGGGAGAAAAACTGTGAATTCAGTATCTAGGGAAGAGTATATAGGGAATTTCAGGTCAGCATGGGCTAGACTGAGACCCCACTTCAGACAACAACAAGAACATGAAATAATTTGGAATATGTCAAGGCATAGTAACAATTGTGTTGGCTGTATTACTACTGAAAGAAAATTGTACTGAATGTCCCATGAAACACATGCATGTAAAATAGAGAAAGTTTAATCCTGTTTGTTCTCTAGACAACAGTTCCAATTCCAATTTTCTAGTCTTTCCACTGTACGTGAGTCATGTACTAGATGGCACAATTGAGGAGGGGTATACAGGCTGCTGTGTACTGTACCTGTAACTTTCCATGAGGCTACAATTATTTAAACAATAAGAATAAAACTTTAGAACACAATGATTATGAGGACTTGTGCAATGGAAATAAAAGAAGACACAGAAAACTACTTAGGATATGATAGGTATTAATGTAAAGTTTTTGAGGGAATATAAGATAAACAAAAGAAAGTCTGTCACAAAGCAACACACTGTTCCATCTCTCTATGACTGGGGCATACATACACATTCTTTTTACTAATTTTTAAGGCTGCTGTAATATACCTAAAGATCTTACACTGTGGAATCACAAGAGAATGATGATGGGGAAAACAACCATGGAGAAGAGAAAGGACATATTTTGTAGGAAATATGGTGAGCAATTTCAGGTCAAGGAGGTCAGCTTACTGTCAGGGTGCTATGGAAATCTGTATTTCTCAAAATTTGCATTCTTTCTCCAATGCCAAATACTATAGCATCTTTAAGAATGATCTATATGTGGTAAAGGCTTATTTATTTATTTCTGCATTAGTTTTATTACAATTATGAAAAGTTAAACATAAGAAAAAAGGATAATTATTTCTCTTTATATTTGATGATTTTCACAAAGATGAGTTCAGAACTCTTATACAGCACTGTATACCTCTATTGATAATTTGAGAAAAGTGACATTAATGTAAAGTGTTTCATGTGTTATATGATGTATGAGTATGAAGAGCATCACAAAAGTTTAAAAAGAATATATTTTTTTTAATCAGGGAGGGACATAAATTTTACAGTAATTGCAGAGGAAAGCAACTAGACCACTACATACCTCTTAACCATTAAATTTTAAAATGGAATATAGGCTTAAATATAAGACCGGAGACCATTAAGCTAGGAGGGAGGAAAGAGAAGGAGTGAGAGAGGGAGGGAGAGAAAGAAGAAGAGTAATAGAATAAAAACAGAAGCAAACTATATGTCTATGACGGGATAAGCAGAAAAAGAAAATGAAAATGAAATCGTGTGGATTGTTACAACACTGATGGAAATTGAGAAATAAGTGAAATAAACCAAACACGGAAAGATACACAATGTCACAGCTGAATGTTAGAGTTGTCTCAGAAAATGAAAGTAGAATGTTGGCTAACATATGGAGAGTTAAGGGAGGAGGAGGAGGATGGGGAAAGACTGATCAAAAAGTACTAAGTCTAAGCTAAGTTAGTGCTGGCATGTTAACACACTGCAGTGACCGTAGATAACAATAATGTAGGATATATTTCAAAAAGCCAAAAGAAGGACTTTTGAAAGTTTCATCATAAGTAAATTATAAATGCAAGTTACATAAGTATGCTTAACCTTATATGAACATTATGCAATGTATACATACATCAAAACATTGCTATGCTTGGCTTTTATGCTATGATGTACTAGTGAAGATAAATTCTAAGTAAAACCTTATCATACCTATTCAGTGGAATTTGAATAAAACCAAGAAAGAAGATCCAATGTGAATGATTGAAAGTAATTTGAACCATACAGCCTTTAAATAGTTGATTCTGTTTTCATTACAAATGTTATACGTGATGGCACTGAGAAGGAAATAATTCTGTAAGTATTCCCCCCAATTTTTTTTTGTAATTTTTGCTACTCACATACTTTTGTTTTCCCTTCAAAATACCTATAATTTTAGTATGTAACTTACTGATAGATTACAATATTTGTTTTGACCCTATAGGGCTGACTTAAACCCTATAACTAATCACATTGTCAACCTTCAGATTAAGTTTTATTTATAGTTAGAACATATTCACACCTTACAGCAGAATATATAAGCTCAATAAAAAAGTTGCCCAATTTTCCCTTTTAACTTGGGATGACCATATACCAGGTAAGAATTGTGGCCACTCTCCAAAGTTAAAGAATTTCTTAGACAGGAATAAGACAGAAGCTTTGCTCCTTAAAGCAGAAGCTGAACCTAAAAAGCAATGACCACAAGCTACTGAAAAGTTAGAAACTGGGCTGGGGTGATGCTGGCCATGGAAGTGGAGGACCTGGAACCCTTATAAAAATCCGACACTGTAGGGCTAATATCTGGAATCCCAGAGACAGTAGGGAAAGAAGAAAGGCAGAGACAAGATCATCTCCTGAAGCTCATGGCCAGCCTGGGAATACAGTAGTTATGAATGCAATCAGAGACCATGCCGCAGACAAGATGGAAGGTGAGGAATGACTCCTGAAGTTAGCCTCTGACCTACACTCATGAACACACACACACACACACACACACACACACACACACAGAGCAGAAATGCTAGACATGTCTTCATCCTCTGTCTTCTATGATTAACATAAAATAATATCTTATATAAAAAGTATCCTGAGGAAACTGTGGGATATTCTATGTGATCAAATAAACAAATTTTCTGATTATATCATTTCTTTTTTTTTTTTTTTTTTTTTTTTTTTTTTTGGTTTTGCGAGGTAGGGTCTCACTCTGGTCCAGGCTGACCTGGAATTCACTATGTAGTCTCAGGGTGGCCTCGAACTCTCGGCGATCCTCCTACCTCTGCCTCCCGAGTGCTGGGATTAAAGGCGTGCGCCACCAAGCCCAGCTTGATTATATCATTTCTGAAGTACAATAAACGAGTTGATTGCAAGCCTGTGCATGCAGGAGGTTCTTTCCCTCAGACCCCAGCTTGGACTGTTTGTGAAGGCCAAGTCTCCTTTCCTTCTTCTGCTGTACAGAAAGCCTAGTGGCTTCAGAGTCTGTCAAAGGTCCACCTCAGTAGACCTTCTGTGACCATCTCACTGCTGGCTTAAAGGACCAGTGTCCTGATACACACATAAGTAGTACTTGATTATGTTCAATTAAACATGGGGTACCAATTTTTAATTATTATTGATTGATTTTAATGCACAACCTGCAAATTTCATAGATGAGCCTAGACTCCTTGAGAAATGAAAATCTGACATGATGGCTTCAGTAACCACCAAAAGGCAGCCATGAAATAACTAGTATATTACATGTGACATAACTTCACTTTGAGAGTTAGAACTTCTTGAAATTTCCAAAGGCCTCTGCCTGATAAAAGCGGGTTTTTTTTTTTTTAGCACTTGTTTTCATTTTCTTTATCATTTTATTATCATAGCAAAAGCTCTTATAATACTAAGAGCTTATAAATGAATATTATTTAACAGGTCCTTATATCCACCCTATCTCTCCAGCTTAATACCTCATTCTTAAGTTTCATTACATATAGACCCAGAATATGTTTTTTTTTTTTTTTTTTTTTTCCTTTTGGAGCAAGTGATTACACTGTATCAAATCAGAGAAAAAGTTGAAAAACATTAAACACTCAAAAGCAAATCACTTGAAGAAAGAGATTCTTCTTCAGTTGTGGTTCCTTTGTGAATGTTGTCTTTAGAAGTCCTAGGCCATGCCTTGATCACGGCAGTTAGGTCACCCAAACTCTTTTTAGTTAAGTATATGAAATATTTAGAAAAGAATAAAGTCAAACAAAACCACAAAGTCATTCATGCTTAGAACTTCATACATAGATCCTAAGAGACTTTACATTACTTATATCTTACATATTTACAAAATTTAATGAAGTAAAATGATTTATTAAGTTTTCATTTGTTTAATCAGTGCTTCAAGTCAAAAATCACTTTAATACTGAGAGTTTGTTTTTTAACATGAAGTTCAATGATTTATAAAAAATTTTTCTATTGACAGATAAGGCACAGAAAAATGCAAGTGACATCTGCTAAGCTTTACTTATGAAAACGTAAAGAAATCCTATGGGATAACATCACTCAATTTTTCTTAGAGTACCTCTCATGGAGACTTCCTAAAAAAGAAAAATCTGGAAATAATTAGAAACTATTATAGTACCTAAAAAAAAGTTTAGTTGAAAACTAAATCTGCTATTCATCAGAGAATCCAATACATTCAGAATAATGTAATAGAAAAATAAGTGCATGTGAAGAAGAATAGACAGCATCACAAGCACAGTGGATTATAGAGCTTAAAGATATGTCTGAAAATGGGATGCAACCTCTTTACGTGATGCACTGAGGAACTCAAGAGAATGCTGTGCAGGGACTGTGTGCAAAATCATGCCTATCACTATAATTACGTTCACTTCAGAGTGACAGGAAACCATTCTATTAAGGAGCTGCCAGTAACTACAATTTCAGTGTAAATCAAAAGTGAAGGGTAGTTAATTCTCAAAATTTATTTTTGTATCATAAAATGGACATGAAAACAATTATCCACAATCTAGTAAAAATGATTAGGTATTTTTCAGTACAATTAACAAATCATAGGGAGCATGTTAATATTTTCTTCTTGAAACTTACAGTATGTTTTTCACAGAAATGTAAATTCCACTGAACGGACAGACTGGACACCACGTCCCTTGGAGTTTAAAAGACTGCCCATATGAACTGAATTATCTTTGACAAGTACCTTCAGACACTTGTAATGTGATCTCATGTAAATTTAGACCACATTTTGGACACAAACCATTGGCAAAAGTAATTTTGTTGAGGAGTTGATAAGGAAAAAAGAAAACCCCATATCCTTAATAATATATAGTAGGTATGAAATTCCCAACATGAAAATGAAAAGGAAAGAAAGGCATCTGATGTGTTTCAGTGGAGAAATGAAATGCAGCAAAATGTGGCATGTCCCTTTCCTTTGTCAACCCTTAGCTGTCTATTCTCTGCAACAAAATGTGATCTTTAAATGGCTCATCAAAATTGTATGCAAATAAACTGGAAAATCATATTTGCACTGAAAATTTATTTTAGCCAAGAATTAAATCACAATGTGGATAATCTTTTAAGCTGTATTCTCATTGGGGACATAAAGACATACAATGTGTCCAGAGAGAAACCCACACACTTTAACTCCTTCCCTCCATCAGGCTGCTCCTCATCCTAGGGAGCCACTGGTACTTTCAAGGACTGATGGTGAGACAGCAAAAAGAGCTCAGGGGTATGCAGCTTTAAAAATTCATCAGGGCTGCCTATTTTGGCAGGATGACAGGCTACAGAACGGAGCTAATTCTACCGGGAGCATCTCCTTGTGGCAGAGATGCATTAAGGCCTGCAGAAGAGAATACTGCTCTGCAGAGAGCACAGCCACGCGATCTACACAGCACCATTAACTGACTTTCTATCCCAGATCTGCTACTACGATGGCCACCCTGTTAACAGATTAAAACCAAATACAAAACATTATCAATGTGAACAGTAGAGAAAAATGGCGAGTAATTTTAAGAAACTTTAAGGAATGTCCATTTTTCTGTGTGCCCTCAAAGTCAAAGCAAAAACATCCAGGGAACAACTAATTTCACAGGAGAATAATTACCTCTGCATCTGAATTGGGCTGAAAAAGAATCACTCATTTGCTTCCTTAAAATACTACAGAAGAATCATTCCAGATTAACAAAAAGTAGCTGCTGAACAACTGGAACAATTTTTACAAACACACCTTTTAAGTCACTTATATGAAGGAAATTTAATCAATGAACCACTTGAAACATTTAAATTTTTCAGAGTTCAAACACACGGAGTTATTTTTAAAACTCAATTTAAAAATCAAAACATGTTTATAAAACTGCTTTGCTGAAACACTGAAAGTGCACCGCATGAAGAGCTTGAATTTCTCACTCTTCCTTTCAATCAATATCTGAGGCAAAGTTTCATCTCTAGGGCCCTTAATGGCAGGAATTCCTGGAGCCAGCAAATGAGTAATGTTAGACCTATGATGAGATGATGAGGCCATCAAAGACACCAGATCCTAATGCAACATTCCTCTTTATTTCTCTCAACTGCAGAGAAAGGCAGGGCTAAGGAAGAAGTCATTCTAAACCATTTCTTTCTAAAAACGTTGTAAACTTGGGTGGATAAACATAAAAGGCAGAACTCCCAGACTGGCTCTCGAACTCAGGACCTCTGCATCTGGCAATTTTTCACATGCTCTGCAGATACACTCCTGCCACTGATACTGTTTTCTTTAACTTCATTCTTATCAATAGTCTTCCTAGCTACAAAAGCAGAACTGGACCTAGTAGCTTTCCCATGAGCAGAATCTTGAAGAACGGGAAATCTATAGGTAAGTTTTCTGTTTTGTTTGTTTTGGTGATGTATAAAGGAAGCCATATTGATATAAGAGTTAGCTGTGGCTTTAGGCAGACTTCAGAACGGTTATGGTTCAGATGCATTTTCCCATCTATTGAGGAAACTAGGGGAAAATGTAACAACTACACAAAACAAGCATATTATATAAGCTCTGTATCATTCATATATTACAAAATGTTTCATATTTATATGACAATAAGAAACACAAAACATCTTGAAAGACTCAGTGAATGGAAAGACCATTAAATTTCTATTTTAGATATCAGAAAAAATATATATATAAGCTTTGTATAGTTTGGGCTTTTTGTATAGTTATTAAGAGGAAACACTATTCAATGGTTTTGTTTTGATTATTGTTAATAAAGAGCATTAAGAAGATTTTAGAATTTACTGATATACACCAAGCACACATTTTTAAAGGGGAGAGCAGCATATCAAAGGGCATTCATTGACATACTGTATATATTTTGCTATTAACAGAAAAAAAAACTTTAATTTTTATTACCTCTCATTTAATTCGGGGGAAAACAATATGAGCTTTAAAATGATGAATTACTCTACATTATTTACAAAAGGGTGAACATGGACTAGCACTACAAATACACACAAAAACACACAGGCACAGATAGAACAGAGCAATGGAAGCACTGGGAAGGTAGAAGACCAGGACAGCTGAAGAGGGTGGAAATGACAACAGTATTCGCAAGGCAAGATGTATCAACTAATAGAGCTCACAGCAAATTCTCTTCTCCACCTCTACCGTAAAGAGGAGAGTTCAGAGATGACACACGCACGCACATACACCTAGCCCGTCATGAGAGACCCGCGCGTGGGTCAGGACCGTACCTGTGAGCAGAGCAGCATGACGAGCTCCACCACGGAGGTGCTGGACTTCATGCACACGAGGCCTGCGGAGAGAAAGGTGCGGACAGAGCTCAGTTCCACAGCCCGGATACCGTTCAGACGACTTATAAAAGACATTAAAACTCACTTCCAACCAAAACCCCGCAACTGAATGGATGAAAACATTCACTAACAGGCTATTTTTACATTCATTTGGATATTTGACATTATGTGACAATTACTAGAGTATTGATTTCTATTAGGTCGAGGAGTTTCTAAATATTTAAACAAGGTTAAGGATGGTTACTGAAACTGATAAGCTGTTTAGAGCTACTTTCAACCCTAAGATGTTTGCTATCTGATTGTTTTGCTGTGTGATTGTTTCCTAGAATCAAGAACAAGAAACGTTTAAAGATTTGGTAAAATTTTCTCCCTGAAAGACCAAATTTAAAACTAAAGTCAGTGGGTCACAACCAGGGCAAAAAGGGAAAACAAGAACAAAATTAGGAGTGGGACTAGTTGGAAAGAGAAAGGGTTGTTTTGGCCTGGCATGAAGGGGACAAAAGAGGACAATAATGGGTGAATAAGATCAAAATACTTTGACACATATGTGAAATTGTTATAAAATAAACAGAAATAATATTTACAAACAAGTAATTTACCAGGGATTACAAAATACTTCCAAGTCCTCAGGCAAGATATCAGAAAGGGGAGAAAAAGAAAAGAACTGAATGCTGTAATGAGTACGAGCTATAATGAAGACGACTTAGTGATGTGGGGGGAGGGGGTCTGGTAAACAACCTTATGTAAGATACAGTTCACTCTCAACTATTCCTGTTCCACGGATGAGAAAGCATTCTTTCTGCAACATTTCCAACACTTTTTACAAATGATAGGATGATTACTATATACATTGTGTATAAAAATGTAGATCAGAATTTCCAAGTTTCTAAAAATGGCAACATACAGGAAGATACAGACTTAATCTCTGGAAAAGAATATCGTGATTTAATTATCTAAAATTAATTTAAGATTATTTCACCAAGTTTTTGAAGCCAAAAAATGAATATATTGTTTCTTGTTTTTTTTAAGAACAAATTCAATTGATAAAAATCTTATGTGAAGCAATTGTTTGTTCTCAATATACTAATTGTTGTTAGATAGAAAGTTGAAGGAACACTGATTTTGTTTTTTTGTTTTCTTAAGGTGATTTCAAGTCTCAAGTGCCTTGTAGACACTAGCATGAATATTTATTGCAGGTAGTGGATAAGTACCCCTTTGTGCCCATTTTGCTAAAGACCCCGTCTGTACTACACAGACAGAACAAGCTGTAAAAAGCACTGTTATTCCACAATATCAGGTATGTGGGCAGGCAGTTAACTAATGAAATAGAAGGCAGATGTGTAAAGCTCGTTTAAGAGACAACTGGTGTGACTGATCAGCCATTCTCAGGCTCAGTAGCTATGGAGTCAGAAAGATTCAAGGATCATTGGCATCTCAACTATCTAGACTCTGACAAAAAACTTTAAGTAAAAGACCACAGGATTATAATCAAGATTGGTAGCCATTTTAACATACACAATAAGACTTTGATGTAAAGAATTATTGAATATATTCTATGTACTAATTTTAATATGAAATACTCTTAAGTAAAACTAGAAAAATGCAATTATTTTACACATGAACTAATTTGTAAACAAACTTCTAAGAAATTCTTACATAATAAGAACATCCAAAACACAGAACATACAAAGGTCTCAAAAATACTATTCCACCAAAGAAATTATTATAATAGTTTCATTAATTGTTCCCCAAAGGATAAATAGAATAGCAAAACTTTAATTTGTAAACAGTATTCATTCTTAATACTCTGTAAAGAAATAGTCAATTCAAATCATCCATTTAACTTAGGATTTTGCCTAATTAGTTCTGTAGTATTAAATAAAGAACCTAAAAAAAAGAGACAGAAATTTGAAGAAAAATGTAAACTTGACAACAATGTAAGCAGAAGCAATTTTGGAAAACTTATGTATCGTAAAAAATTGCATGGTTTGGTTTGAACCATTTCTATGTGTTAAAAAGAGTATTACCCAAACAAATAGTAAAGTCCAGTATTATATCACAGATAATAAAAATGTAGGTGTTGTCTGATGACACATTAATCTTG
Organism: Orientallactaga sibirica; assembly: GCA_036365145.1. Taxonomy (NCBI): domain Eukaryota; kingdom Metazoa; phylum Chordata; class Mammalia; order Rodentia; family Dipodidae; genus Orientallactaga; species Orientallactaga sibirica. The sequence goes on from JAEOAD010000048.1 coordinate 7,856,535, forward strand.
TAGTAATACACCTATATTTGAAAATTTATGAATAAACCTAATTTTGTTAATCATGATCTCAAGAAAGTCAAATTTATCTGGCAATGGCACATAAAACCATTCATTAAGCTGTATGCACAAAGGCAGAGTCTTAGAGCATCTCTCAATATGTATATTTTGATATCTGGCTAGAACTTCATAACTGAGTCCTCTAACTTGATATGTTTTCTCTTATGAGCAGTCTGGTGTTAGTACTTCAAAGTCTATAGTAATAAACAGATATTAATGACACTTTAGTTAACTATCCCATGTTTTAATTCAAATATCTTAATGAGTCTTTTATTGTACATATTTGACAGACTGTACATTTGACAGATTAAAAAACTGACCCCCCCCCAAAAAAAAGGAAGAAAAAAAGCCAGGCGTAGTGGCGCACACCTTTAATCCCAGCACTTGGAAGGCAGAGGAAGAAGAAGATCGCCGTGAGTTTGAGGCCACCCTGAGACTACACAGTGAGGTCCAGTTCAGCTTGAGCTAGAGTGAGACCCTACCTTGAAAAACAAAAAACAAAACAAAATAAACAAACCTGAAAAGCTTCTATGATTATCCCACAGTGCTTAATTGGTACAAGGTAGAATTGAGCCTGAGGTCAAGTTACCTATCATTTTATGTTTGCTACAGTTAGATATAGAATTTGATATTAAAACGATGGTGGAACAGGCTGAGAAAGGTTGTAATGGATCACTCTAATTAGGATGACTCAGGTGTCCTTCTTGGTTAAGGCAGCATGCTTTAGTTAGATAGGGGCGGTGGGAGCAGTAGCTTAAGCAAAAAGAACTAAGAGAACAGAGAAACTATGAAGATGATTATAGTACTGGGGTGTTTGAACTCAGAACAGGAGAGCTAAGTTGAAAATCAGAAAGAGGGCTGGAGATATGGCTTAATGATTAAGGCACTTGCCTACAAAGCCTAAGGACCCAGGTTCAACTGGACCCAAGTTCAAGTCCCAAGAAACCACGTAAGGAAGATGCAATTGATGGCACATGTGTCTGGAGTTTGCTGTGGCTAGAGGGCCTGGGGTGTCCATTCTCTCTCTGTCTCATATATATATATATATATATATATATATATATATATATGTATGTATGTATACATATATATATATGTATATATATATATATGTATATATATGTATATATATGTGTATATATATATATATATATATATATATATATATATATATGTATATATAATGGAAAGACAAAGCAGATTCTCCAGCCAAGAGTAAGGGGCAAAAAGATTGCAAGAGCCACAGAGTGGGTAGGAATACCCTGAGGTTCGGTCTCCCTACTACCCTACAGGGACTGCTGAGGCTTTCACACCCCATTGAGGAGGTGTCCATGAAAATGGGACCAGGGGTGAGAGGAAAAGAGTATAATTATCTATGTATCATCTATCTATCAATCTATATATCATCTATATATCTATATATGTTATCTACATAATTTTTAAAAATCAGAAAAGAAGAGTGAAATAAAGAAAATTATAAATGGTTTGAAAAGTTAAGGGTAAGAATTTTGAGCAAGCTATCAAGTGGATGAAATGATGCCAAGAACGTATAACAGCATTCCCACTGTCAAGTAAGAGAGAGCGCTCCAAGGAATTATGTACCTGTGATTCCCTGACAAAACCCAGTTAGAAAGACAGGACAAGAAACAGATCATTTTTAACAGAAAACATGTCTTTAGAAAAAATAAATCCAGTGATCACAAATACTTCAACCCTGCAAACCATGCTAGGCTGTTGCCATAAAACTAGCTAGAATGTAGACAAGGAGCACAAGGTCTGAGGAGAGGCCAGAGAGCAAGAGATGCTCTATGGCAGGAAACTGCCTCGTGTGCGTTTGGAGCTGCAACTGCCAAAAGCTGCACTGGCTAAGTGGGAAGACCAAGTACTTAGGATATTAACTGGATGGGCAAGTTTGAGGTGGTCCAAACAGATACAGGTATATCAATTAATTATCCTCAAAACTAGCAGTTATTTTGAGTTCATACTAACTAGCAGAGGGGAAGTGAATTTCTTCTTAAAAATACATTCCCTTCCTATTAATAACAAAAGCAGTTAAAGAGGTTCCTTGCAAAGCCTAAGGACACTGGTTTGATTCCCTAGTACCCATGTAAAGCCAAATGCACAGGGGCACACGCATTTGGAGTTCCATTTGCAGCAGCTAGAGGCCCTGGTGCATCCATTCCTTCTCTGACTCTCCTCTCTCTCTCTGCTTGCAATTAAATAAATAAAAATATTTTTAAAAACTATCATAAAGGATAGAATGAACTGAAAGCCTCCAAAGTGAGGATGAGGTTGGAAGCAAGATTATTTTTCCTGAATGTGAGGATGTCTGTAAGGTGCAGTGACACTGAGTAAAGAGGCTGGAACTTGAAAATAGTGCATAAAAAAAACAAAATCCCATCTCTCACACCTCCTTTCACAGAGGCAAGGGAAGGGTATTAAGCATTACAGCATTACAGGACAAGCAAACAAACATACCGTTGGTTGGGACACCTCTTTTTAAGTAACATCATGTCTTTCAGTGAGTGGCAACTCTGACACATACGACTAGGATTCTCAATAAATATTTAGGAACCATCTACTAGTTCAGTAGTTGAAAACAAAACCTAAGTAATATATTGAGGAAAAGTAAAAATTTGTAAAGCACAATAGTCCAATTCATTCAAAAAGCCTATATGAACCAGACATCCATCCTCAGTTACAAAAAAAAAAAAGAGGGACATGGGGCAATTTCAGAGACTGGGTGATTGTGACAAAAAATCGTGGGAGTGAGAGGACATGAAGCAAAGTAGCACAAGAAGTATACTCAATGATGTGTCTAGAAAAACATCACAGGGGAAGGTGGACTTCAATATTCATGATGCAGAGCCCATGCCAGCAAAAGAGGGAAAGAGAAACTTGAGTTATATGAGAGCAAACAGCAGAGCTGTGATAAAATGTGGAGTGTGGAGGATGGAAGAGTGTAGCTGCTACATTTAATCAGCCTCGGTTTCCATGGTGTGTAAATTTACGGTACTTATTTTTATGAGATACAGTCCAAGACTTACAAAGAAATTAATATTAATTTAAATGTAATTGGAAATTAATTTGACAATGCCCATTTCTCATAAGAAATTTCATATGGTCAGAGGAAGTAAAAATCCATTTCCAAATTAGAATAGTTGAGTAACTACTCTTACATTTTAAATATAGAATGCCTACACTGGTCAGAAGTAAAGTTAATGGTGTCAGTACCCCACCAGTCATTTTCACTCATTTACTCATATAATCTCTCCTCTGTTTTGTCATTGTTCTGATACAGCCTAGGAATTGTACTGAGAAGTATGTGTGTGTTGTACATGGTTTGAAATTCATTAACACCTATGGGCAATTATTCCTGTGGGAATAGGCTCTCTATATCACAATACTTCTCCAAATTTACTTTATTTATACCTTAAACATCACCCATTTATGCTAACCCATCAAAAATGTCATATCATCAAAAATATTTGGCACATTCTGGATGTGCAATGTTCGTCTTCTCTATCTTGTCTTTCTCTCTGCCCATGGAAACACTATTTTTCATTTATACCTACCAAACAGAAGTTACAATTTCTACATCTCTTGGTATTAATCATTGTAGGGGTTGTTTATGCTTCAAAGTATTTTCATTGCAATAGTTTCTTTCTAAATCGATCATAGAGCAATGCTGAAAGCCTTGTACTGGGGAAAGACCTATGAGAAAATTCAGTTATCCTAATTCTGAAGAACCAGCAAACCAGTTTATAGACATGAGGCATACAAATACATTTTGATGATAGAATCTAAAGAATATTGTACTGAAAACAAAATTACAACAAAACACTGCTTTATAAAACATAAAACAATTATTCCTGAGGTTTCTGAGATACTTTTATCTGCAATGTTACATTCAAGCTCGTGCAACAAAGATGTTTGACCTGAATGTCTTTTCCCTTGACTTCCTGATTTAATCAAAATACAACGAATAAGAATGAAATAAGGGAAATAAGAGACATTATTTTCATTATCATAAATCATCTGGAGCTTACAATCCTCCTTTGGGTTAGATTGAGTTATAGAACTGATTGCTCTGCTTACACTACTATGCTGTGCCAGTTTCCTTCACTTCTCCCTGTGTCCAAATTCCATCTAGTTCGTATCTGATACTATACAAAAGGACTGGTCCAAATACTCATCAAAACTTATACATGTATTTTATCTATGCATATCATTAAAAGAAAGAGAAATTAGGTTTAGAATTACATTAGAAATGAGAATTAGATTTCTTTAATATATATATTTCTATGCTTTCTCTCTATAACTGGCTTGCTAATTACTTCAAGCCAAAAACTATTTTAAAAATAATCAAAAAAGGAGAAATATAGAGTTAAATAGTCATAAGTACATTAAATGAATATATTAAATAAAAACAAGTATAATAATGGTTTCACATTAAAATAATTTATAGTTTACAAAGTATAGTTATTTTACATATATCCATGTATAATTACATTTCTAAACTATTCACATTTTAACTTGTATTTATTTTAAAATTCAAATAGTTAAGTTCTCAATTATAAATAAGCCAAAAGTTGCTTTTATCCTAGTATGAAACCTTGTTATAATATTAAAACTACTGCTCCTTTTTATTTCAAAAACTTAATATACTTTTAAGAAACAAGGAAGAAAACATAGTCCTCAGGAAAAGTCCATGGAGGTGATAGCTTTATATGTCAGCTAACTTCAAAGCAGTTGAGGTAAAGAAAATGATCTAAGTTAATCAAACAGAGTGGTTTGATTCTGGTGTCCTCCAGAAACTTAGGTGTTCTGAATGCTAGGTTCCCAGCTGATGAATATTTGGAAATTAATGCCTCCTGGAGGCAGTGTATTGTTGGGTGGAGGCTTATAGGTATTACAGCCAGTGTCCCCTTTCCAGTGTTTGACAAACTATCCTGCTCCTTTTGTCTACCTGCTGTTGGCCAGGAGGTCATGTCCATCCTCTGCTCATGCCATCGTTTTCCTCTGCCATCATGGAGATTCCCCTTGAGCCAGTAAGCCAAAATAAACCCTTGTTTCCCAAAATCTGCTCTTGTTCAGGTGATTTCTACCAGCAATATGAACCTCACTGCAACAGTAAAATGGTACCAAGAATGGGGTTGCTGATAGACACCTGATTGTGTGGCTTTGGCCTTTTGGAGCTGATTTTCAAGAGGAATGTGAAAGGATTTGAAACCTTGGCCTAAGAGATGCCTTGCAGTGCTGTAAGTACTTGATGGACTATTCTGGTCAGAGTTGAAAGACCTGAATGCAGTAAGAAATATGGACTGTGAAGTATGGCTTATGAGGGTGAGAAAGAGCTTTGCTTGGACTGGGCTAGAAGCAGTTTGTATGAGAGGCTTGCTGTTAGGTCTGTGTCCTGAGAATATGTACCAGGTTGCTTTGCATAGAAATGGACTTGTGTGAAGAGAGGGAGAGGGCACAGAAAGAAATCTTTAGGCCAAAACTGCACCACCTATTCAACAGAAATTGAGAGATTACAACCAATGAGATTGGGCTAGGTGACCTGCACTGGGGCAACAAGAAGGAGGAAATGCTGAACTAAACTGCAGACAAGCATGTGCCATCTCCCACCGATTTAGAAAAGCTAGCCTAATAATAAGCACTATAAATGCACAAAATTCTTTCATGAGAATATTGACACAGAAAAATGTGGGAGAGGTGTTCTTACACAGAGTAATGTAATATATATATATATATATAATGTGGCATTGCTGTGGGCTCTGAATGCCAGATGTAATAATTTGTGCACAAAATATCTGAAGAGTTCCAAGAACAATCAAAGCATTAAAATTTATAATACACACTACATTCAAGTAGCATTTAAGATTCTTTACATCTGTATCTCTCAATTCATTTTACAATACACAAATTTTTGAGAGCTATAACAAAAGCTATTGAAACATGTGGTCTATATTCTATTGAATTTAATTGTAACCAGACCCATATGATGCTAACTAGTGACCATTCCTTTTTTGATTTTTTTACAAACATGACTTAAAATTCATATTATGCACACATACACACAAGCCTTTAAGAAAACATAAATAGAAAAAAAAAAAAAAATTGTTTCATCTTTTTAAATACTTATTTTTATATGTCCTCATTAAAATGTGAACTTTATACCCAGGATGGGCAGTGAACCTAAAGGAGATACCTTAAAGTGTAAGTTTTAGCAAATGTTCCATCTCTCAATTTGTTTTTATTAGGTGCTTTGGCCAAGGGCTAGTTGATAATGGCTTTTTTTCTCTTGCGATCCACTGTTGACTTAAATGTGGCAACCCTATATAATTAAGTAGAATCTGTAAGTGGAAAATTGTGTTCTGATACCTGGAGACTGATGGTCAAAGCTGACTTTCAGAAACTAGAGAGCAAGAGAGATGTACCTGGAAAGGCCAGATCAAAGCCAGGAAAGTCTGACGGTGCATGCCAGGTAGTTGTATCTGCTACTTGAAATTCAATTTGGGTAGACAGCATTAATAACCAGAATGGTAAAAGCCATTACATTCTTACATTTTTTCCTGAAATGTTTTGATAGCAGAGGTTGTTCCGATGCTCAGAACTAGGCAGTGGTGTTACTATTATAGATATCTTTAACCTGGATATTGTTTTTAATTAAGTCTAGAATTTTGGGCTGAAAATGTAAAATAGGTGGTTTTAGTATAGCCATTACAAACCAAATAGATATGTAAATTTGAAATAAGAATTTTTAACACTAAACTTATTTGATGTCACCTGGTAATGATTTAAGAATTTTTTCAAAGTACAATTTATACCCATACATTTAGTATCATGGTCCAGAGGGTAAAACTGAAATCATGATTTACAAAATCATACTTTTTCTCACCATTAATATCTGTCCCATGAAGTGCTACGCTGTGGAATAGCATGCCATTAAAATATACTGGAAAAGGACTGCATGTATGACACCATGTCACAAATGGGTAACATCCTGTACTCTGTAAATAAGTTCTCTAGATATGCATACCTATTTTCATATTGTCCATGAAGTAAAAATACTTTTTTGTACAACCACTTCAAATCTACTTGACAAAAGGAAACAACTTGGTTCTACTCTATTAAGAAGTGGTTTGCAGGCTGGACAGATGGCTTAGTGGTTAAGGCGTTTGCCTCAAAGCCAAAGGATCCCAGTTTGATTCTCCAGGACCCACGTAAGCCAGATGCACAAGGGAGCACACATGTCTGGAATTCATTTGCAGTGGCTGGGGGCCATGGCATGCCGATTCTCTCTCTCCCTCTCTCTCTTACACACACACACACATTAAATAAATAAATAAATAAATAAATAAATAAATAAATAAATAAATAAATAAATAAAATATTTTAAAACAAAAGCGGGCGGGGTGTGGTGACACGCGCTTTGAAAAAACAGAAAGAAGTGGTTAGCATACATATCCTGGGCCAGATCTTGCAGCTTTTGCACACTGATGATGATCAGAGAAGCTAACAAAGAATTACTCAAATATTTGTTATGATCGTAATTTTGACACAAGCTCTCAACAAAAGGTACACTGTGCTCCATGACTGACTATAATTTTGGGCTTTCACGGGAAGTTCAGTTTGGGATATGAAATAAATCTTTTCAGAGAAAGTTTATGATACAGAAATTTCAAGGAATCATCCAAGAAAATGTAGGGAAATAGAAGTATCCCATGGTGATTAAAAAACAATGTAATTAGGACAACATTTTTTCTGAATTGTGCTTTTATTCTTCCCTAACTTGAAATATACTAATTTTGCTGAATTCCATAGCCATGATATGTAAATGTAAGTCATCAAAGCAAAATTGGTATGCATTTGCTATATAAAGTCATTCTAAAATGCATACATAAAATGCTTTGCATTTGTTATGTCTGTGAAATGTTAAGTAATGCACAAATAATACAAAAACTGTCCACTTGTTCAATTCTAGGATCAATCCCTCATGTAACAGCTGGCACAGGAGGTTATCTACATGTGGCAAATGTGCTATCCTTCTTGCTCTAGCCCTTCCTTTATGTACTCAGATGGCAGGCAGGCGTGTCTAAGAAGGAACCTTATACATAACTGGCTGAATCTTACATACAACTATGTCATTTCATGCTTGCATATGCCCGCCTCCAGAGGACACAAAGTATGTTTCATTGCAACTGACCAGAACGCACGGTACCATTCTATTATAAAAGAAGTAAAAAGTAAATAATACTCTTAAATATTTTAAATATATATATTACCAATTTGAAACTGATTTCTAACAAATTTTATAACCTAAGAAATAAAAATTTTAAAAAGTAGGTATCTTTAAAGCAGCATGGGGATGGGCAGAGACCCTCAGGATGAAGTAGCAGAAGGTGATCATGTTTCAGTGAACATCGAGTATGTTCATTAAAAGAATACAAAGCAACTGGGAAATGCAATTACCATTATGAAAGAAAAATAAGCAAGTGATAAATTGTTCCGTAAAATTTTCCAATTTAGCTTATCTTTCTCAAGTGCAAATATATTTTGTAATATGCATAAATACGTCAGAAGGTATAATAAAAGTATACATTTACTTCTAGTTTAGTTTCTTCAAAATTCAATGAAGATGTGTATATATCACATATGTATGTCAGTATACAATTTTATAACATCAAAGTATTTATCTTGTTTGAACATAAAATACATGTGTAACTTTTAAAAGTACCCATTCACCTGGGCCCGGTACACACTTTTAATCCTAGCACTCAGGAGGCAGAGGTAGGAGGACTAGTGTGAGTTCAAGGCCACCCTGAGACTACATAGTTAATTCCAGGTCAGCTAGAGCAAGGCACTTCCTCAAAAAAAAAAAAAAAAAAAAAAAAAAAAAAAAAAGGCAAACAAACAAAAGCACAAATTCAATGTCTTACACTGAAAATATGAGCCTTTTCATCAAGCTATTGCTGATAGAAAAGTACCCTAAATGATCTTTTGTGACCAGAACAAACAAGTATGCACCATTTGTCTGTGTGAAATTCTGAATATGGTTCCTGTTTTCTTGGAGTTGTCCTGGTTTACATGAAAAAATTATTCTAATATACTAATTTTATTAGAACAAGAGGAAAAAGCTTATTTTAAACTTGCTATACAATATATAATAAGGGACCTACATACTATTATTTTGGGTGGCAAAAATAGTTTTTAATCACTAAATTAAAACAGATGATCCTACTCCTATGAAAGGATAAGGCCATGTTTCACTGCTGACAAATTACTCACATTCAGTTAATCCTGCAGCACATGTTACAGATAAAGCATCTACATCTGGTAACTTCTCTGATGTTCTTCAAATTTATATGTTTGTTACCAATACTTCAATACGAGGATTCATTCCTACAGACTTTATTTCTAAGCTCCTCTTGGGAGATCAAGAAATGATATGTTCTTTCTGCTAAACGTTTATGTAAATTTTTGTAGCAAATTCATATTCTCTAATGGATTATTGTATTGGATTTTTGTTAATTCCAGGTGATATAGTCTCAACTCAGTATAAATATTTCACCTGGCAACAAATTAAAGTTGAAGGTATTAGTAAAATAATTCTTGACAAGTCATAAATCTTCATATTAACCACTTTTATTGGCTAAAAGATCTTGATGTTAAAATATTAAATCTTGCAGATCTCTATTTGAACTCATTATTTCTTATTCAGATCAACTTCATTTATTTAATCTCTAAATTTCCCTCTATCCAAACATAGATTTCTCTTTTCCAAAAATCTTCAAAGAGGCCTTGAAACTCTAACAACTTCCCTCAGTATTTCACCGTGAAAATTCCTCAGTGAGTACTTACTTGTTCCCAATAAGTTTAACTTTTTTATTTGCAAAGAAAAAAGGGGGAAAGGGAGAGGAAATGAGGGAGGGAGGGGAAGAGGGAGGGAGTGAAGGTGCACAATAGGCCTTCCACTGCAAATGAACTCCAGATGCATGCACCACTTTGTGCATCTAGCTTTACATGGGTACTGGGGAATCAAACCTGAGTCATTAAGCTTTGCAGGCATGTACCTTAACCACTGAGTCATCTGTCCAGTCTCCCATATATTTTGCACCCTACAACCCTGTAGGTTTCTCCAACTCTTCTTAGGCTTCACAGGCAAGCACTCAACCACTATAAGCCATCTCTCCAGCCCAACTTTCTTAATAGTAAGATTTTTTTAGTCTGGCCCTTTAAAAATTTTGTTATTTACTGATGTTTTTAATGAAGAAGTGGTATCCTTAGACCCTCTTACACCAGCCCCAATTCTGCTGAGGGTCTTCAGCAGGGCTACGGGTATTCATTGTGGAGATGGCGAGGCTTCATTCAGTCTGGGGGAGGGCAGAAACAGTACCTCAGACAACTCCCACCCATCATGAGGCTCTTACAATCTTTCTGCCCCTTCTTCTCCAATGTTTCCTCAGCCTTGGCATACAAGATGCGGATCTGATTCAGTGTTGCTTTCTTTGTAGCCTCTTGATCTCAGTTTTAATGTGGTTTGAGTGTCCGGTGTCTGTCTCCATCTCCGATTTGCAGAGCCATGTTACTGCTTCCTCTATAGTGACTTCTGGGCCCTGGCAGATGAGGCAGAGGTGACCCATCTCATGGTAGGCAGTTAGCTTTCCATTCTTCATGTATTGATGCATCCGAGTTCCCCCCAGTATCCACCACTATCTATTCCACATGTGCAGAGCTGGAACAGAAACTTCGCTCAGTAGTATTTTGTGATGCACTTGATTGGCAAAAAAAAAAATCTTCCTTTTTCATTTCCTGTATCAGTCGGGAGTCACTTCCAAATACAATGCAATAAAAATTACACACAATTTGATGGAATAAAACAGACTGTTTACAGTAATGTGTGAGATTATGCTCAAATATGAGCAAGAGTCTTTAAAAACAATAAAGGTAAAATATTTAAGTATATTCAAACACTACTTACTGTGGTTTGAATCAGATGTATCAACTCATGTATTTGAATGCCTGATAATGGCTGGTGGCAATTAGTGAGGTGGATTCTGTGAAGAGGTATGTTGCTGGAGTGGGCTGACAAGTGTTATAGCCAGCTCTCCTTTGCTTGATTGTGGCTCACTCTCTGGCTACTGTGTTCCACCTCCTGTGGCAGAGGTGATGTCTGGCCTCAGCTCATGCCATGCTATCCCTTGCCATCATGGACCTTCTCATTTAGACTGTAAGCCAAAATATAAACCTTTTTTCCATCAGCTGCTTTCGGTCCTATGCTTTATCCCAGCAGCAAAGAGGTAACTATAATGGAAAATTGTACCAGTGGATTGAGGTCAATGTTGGGAGAAACCGGATTGTGTGGCATCTGGCCTTTTGGAATTGATTTGTGGGGGGAATGTGAAAGGACTTGCAATCCTGTCTTAAGAGATTCCTTGTAGTGCTGTGGCCAAGTACAGCTTGATCAACTCTCATGAGTGTTGTTGGACTGTGTCAGCTTGGCTTCCGAGGGGAAGAAAGCGCTGTGTGCAGACTGAGCTATAGACATTTTAGGAAGAAGCTAGGTGTGCTGTGTCCAGTGTCCTGAGACCTTGAGCAGGATTCAGTTTAGAACAAATGGACTGGTATGAGCAGAAGGATATTGCACAGGAAGAAATGAAAGTTTAGGGCTACAGACAACAGTGGGGTCCAGCTGAAAATTGTCTGAGAGATGGCCAGCAGTGAGATTGGGCCAGCAGTTCTGCACTGGAACAGCAGGAAGAATGCTGACTCTTGAAAGCAGCGGGGGAGGAATGCTGAACGTGGGTTCATGCTTTCCAATTTTGCTTTATTCCCAAACGTGCATTAACAAATTTGGTAGCCAACCTGGTACTATAGGGGTATAACAAATGCAGGAAAAGAAAGGGTCACTGGATTTGCATGTAGTTTGTTTTTGCGAAATGCCCACTGGACAATGTGAGGCAGGGTTGTTGGAGTTCCTATGTGGAGGCTTGATGGAGCCATAAGGATGAACTGTGATTTGCAGTGCAGATCTGGGATTTTACGTAGTTCCTAAGACTATAGGACGTCCACTAAGGAGAGCTGCTGACTGGAGATGGAGTTTTCTCTGGGCTGCAGACAGTCCACATGGAGAGGCTGAAGTGGAACCCCAGAGACTACATCACTGGTTAAAAACATCTGTTGAACATGCTGTCAGAAGTATCTAAATGTATCTTTTCTTCTGATGGTGACAGTATTTTACTTTAGACTTAAAAACACAAACTATGGCCTATGGTATAAATGACTTCCTCAGTTTGTATATGAGTAGTGATTTAAGAACAGATTATACAATTTCAGAGTACAAAACAGAAAATATACACCCCCCCCCAAAAGAATATATTGGTGAATATATTGGTCCAGATTTTAGACCTTTAATGAAAATGTTTACAAACACTTGATTCAGATTTCTTCTGAAATTATTAAATATTAGAAAGAATAAATATGTGAAGCTCAGTAAATAAAAAATAGCACTGTATACAAAGACTGTTGGAAGTAAAAAGAACAAATGTGAAAATCTGGGAAAGTTGCTCATAATTTTATTTTGTAAGTCACAAAGCTTATGGCTTCAGTCTTACACTGAATAAATTGTTCATTTATAAAACAAAAGTTGGAGAATGTTTCTTTTTTGTATAGAACTTCACTGAATTTATGTTCCTGAATGAGGTTTGTATAGTTCAGTTTTTTAACTTACATAGTATCAAATAGCCCGCTGTTTGATTTGAAGCTAGTAACACTTTAAAAAGTAGAACATAGCATATCATTATTCCTTTTTTCATCATTAGAGCAATTTTACAACATAGTTTACTTCTAAATATGTTTCCACTAGTTATCTGTTCATGTATAGCATAGGACATAGTCAAGTTTCATTCCAGTTGTCCTAAATCCTGTTGTACTTTAAAATTTCAGGGAACTTTGAAAATAAATTAAAATTGCAAAAACATAAATATTAGACATGCAGTATTTATTAAACTGCTATGCATTATTAACATAAATTTTCTTAGAAGTTGTGTGAAAAGCTGAGAGGCTATATTATGTTCATACTTTGTGATTAGAATTTAATTTTATATTTAAATATTTAGATGTTGTTTTAGATACTGGCAAAATTAGCAAGACTAAAACAGAAAATTTGCCTCATTGTCAAAACTAATGATTAATGTGAACTTGACTTACAAGAATATGCTTCATATAAAAAATGTTAGCAACTAAAGCTTAACTGCTATAATTCTCTTTTATTTTCAGGATTTTTTTCCTACTTATTTTATCTCTCTCTCTCTCTCTCTATCATCTATCTCTATCTTTATCTCTGTTTTTTGCTCTTTTCGTGTCGCTCTCCTTTTTGAAGTGACAGCACAATGCAAAATTCAGTGAAGTGATAATATTCACAATAGTCTGTCATTGTGCCAGTAAGAAAAATAAGAATATTGAGTAAAAAGCTATTTTGGACTTTAATAACCAGACTCTATACCTTTTTATCCATGAAAGCCAAACACATAGAAACAGGATGAAGAACATTTATTATGTGATAATTCTGAAAACCTAATAGTACTGGTGAATAAGATGGCATTTGCCACTTTTTACTTTGTATTTTTCAAGGAACAGGTAACAGTTTATTAATAAAATAACTTCACATCATAATTCTATTAAATTATTACTTACATAATATTTCTACACGGAAAAAATTTAACTTAATTTTAAATTGCAAAAATAAAATGTTTTGAGCTGGAGAGATGGCTTGGCAGTTAAAGGACTTGCCTACAAAGCCTAATGACCTGGGATTGACTCCTAGAATCCACACAAAGCCAGATGTACAAAGAGGCACATGCATCTGGGTTTTGTTTACAGTAACTGGAGGCCCTGCCACACCCATTCTCTACCTCACTGTCTCTCATCTCTCCCTACCTTTCTGCTTGCAAATATATAAATAAAAATAAATTTTAAAAATGTAAATGTTAATATAAGCACTAATAAAGATCAGGACAAAGAATCCAGTTCAAATACTTCTTACTGATTTGAAACTTTAGATGTGAAACCCCACAGCACAGTTTTTAAAACATGGGATAAAGTTCCCACCAAATATTATTCTAATTTGAAACACTTAAAAATTAGATATAAGTTTTGAATTCAACCATTATGAGCAAAAAATAAAGATTGTTATGTGTTTTTAACCTTGAAAAAGATATTTCAAGAATTAAAAAAAAATCTATAGGGATTACAGTTATTAGTTCTGTTATTTAAAGGAACAAAAAACTGAGCAGGGCGTGGTGGTGCACACCTTTAATCCCAGCACTTGGGAGGCAGAGGTGGAGGATCACCGAGAGTTCGAGGCCACCCTGAGACTACAGAGTGAATTCCAGGTCAGCCTGGACTAGAGTGAGACCTTACCTCAAAAAACCAAAAGATCGGATAAGATAAAATAAAATAAAATAAAATAAAATAAACAAAAAAACTATAGAAACTTATATAAATATTTTTGAGGGAGTTATGACATAATCTTGATGGCCTAAGAATTTTATAAGGTGAATACTGCTGTAACAATTCTGATTAGAATTGAAACAAATATTTTAAAAATATCTTAAGTAGAGAAAAAAGTTTTTATATTTAGTAATTTAATAATTTCCTGGAAAATGTGATCATGTTAATCATTAGTTTTAGCAAATCAGAAACCGGGATATGGAGCTGTAGAAGAAATGTAGCACAATACAGGGCCTAAGTGCCCTTGGCTGTATAAACAAGTGTATGGGGGACTACTTCCAATATAAGATTCCTTCAGATCAGCATTTGTTTTCTCACAGCGGGTCGCAAACTGATTTTATAACTTCATCAAAAAAAAAAAAAAAATCAACCATTATGGAGCACCAGGCTGGTCTAGACCACAGAGATCTTCCTACCTCAGCTTTCCAAGTACGGGAGCTAAAAGTGTGTTGGAACCACACCTGGTTCAGGATATTAACTCAACAGGTACATGGTTTACAGATGTTTTCTCCTTTTTCATAGATTTCCTTTTTGCTTTCCTTGAAAGTGTCTTACAAGTGCACAGAATTTTAACATTTTCAGTAAAATTAAATTTCAAGATAAATATTTAGTTCAATTTCTGTTTTATTATTGCTTGCACTTGTAGTTACGCCTAAGAAATCATTGCCAAATTCAGTAACATGACACTTTCTTTCTGTCTTTTTTTCACAAGTGTTTCTAGAGGTTTTTTTTTTTTAACTAAATTATTTTATTTTTTTAAATTTTCATTTGAGAGGAAAGAGGCAGGGGAGAGAACGGGTACAACAGGGCCTTCAGCCACTGCAAACAAACTCCAGATGCATGTGCCACCTTATGCAACTGGTTTACATGGGTCCTGGGGAATCAAACCTATGTCCTTAGGCTTTGCAAGCAAATGCCTTAAGTGCTAAGGCATCTTCCCAACCCCATATAGATTTTTAAATATTACATTAGGTCTGTAATGAATATTTACTTACTCGACTTCATTTTTCCTTGTATATGGATATGAGGCATGGTTGCTGTTGTTTTGTAAGAGTGTCCTGTTCCCTACATGGTCTTGGCATGCTGACTATCATTTGATCATATACACGGGCTTACTGCTGGGACCCTGGGTTTCTTCAACTGTTTTTTGTCTCTCTGCCTGCCAGTACCACACAGTTTGGTTACTGCAGCATTACCTTACAGGAAGCTTTCTGAAGAGCAAGTTTGCACCATTCAGCTTTTTCCATCAATTTCAAAGGTTTTATTTTATTAATTGAGTCCCTTAGGGTACCATATGAATTTTACAATAGTTTCCTCTTTTCTTCAAGATATCACTGAAATCATGACATGACTGCAATGAATTACTCTGGGTGCCATTGACCAACACTACTCCAAAATAACATTGGGCAGTACTGGCATTTTTTTTTTTTAATTTCAGAGAGATTGAGAGAGAAAGAGAGAGACAGAGAGACTGAGAATGGGCACGCCAGCGGCCTCTCAGCTGCTGTAAACGAACTCCAGATGCATGCGCTACCTTGTGGGCATGTGCAACATTGCATGCTTGTGTCACTTTTGTATCTGGCTAAATGTGGGACCTGGAGAATCGAATGGGGGTTCTTAGGATTCACAGGCAGACACCTTAACTGCAAAGCCATCTCTCCATCCCCAGTACTGGCATTTTAACCATATGAAAGATACAAGTCCATGAACATCAATGTCGTTCCAGGTTTTGTCAGGTCTTTCATTTCCGTGATGTTTTACAGTTTTTCAGTGTACAGCTCTTTCACCATCTTTGTTAATCCTAAGTAGTATATGACGCTGGAATGTCAACAGAATTGCTTTTGGTTTCCCTTCCAGACTGTTTAGTATCAGAACAGGAAAACATGTCTGATGTGGGATATCAATTTTGTATCCTGCAAGTTTGTAGTTATTTATGTGTTACTTCGGATACAGAGTTAAAGGAAATTTTAAGAATTTTAAATGGGAAGAGGTAATTGTACTTCTCCAATTTATAAATTATCATGCACAAATATGCTGATGGTCAAATACAAGTGCTATGAGGGAGATTCCCTAACTGTGTACCAGTAATTAAACTAAAAGATTTTAGCATTGTTGCTATTGCTTATTACTGTTAGTTCTGAACATCTTTTCATAGGAGGCCTTTATTGCATTTTCTCAGCTTCCCTCATTTTTTTTTTTTTTTTTTTTTGGTTGTTTTGTTTTGGTTTTCGGAGGTAGGGTCTTGCTTTAGACCACGCTGACCTGGAACTCACTATGTAATCTTAAACTGGCCTCAAACTCATAGTAATCCTTGCACCTCTACCTCCTGAGTGCTGGGATTAAAGGCGTGTGTCACCACACTCAGCAGATAGCTTCATTCTTTTCCTGGCTTTCTGATTTTTTTTTTTTTGTTCCTTTTGGTTTTCTGAGGTAAGGTTTCACTCTAGTCCAGGTTTAACTGGAATTAACTATGTAGTCTCAGGGTGGCCTTGAACTCATGGTGATCCTCCTACTTCTCCCTCCCAAGTGCTGGGATTAAAGGCACGGGCCACCATGCTCAGCTTCTTTCTGATCATTTTTATCATGAAAGGATGTTAAATTCTGTAAAATCAAAACTCAGTAGCAGAAGCCAGTAAGCTAGAAAGTGGATA